>OY728163.1:353846483-358646483 GCA_963277665.1 Viscum album
CAGGCGCCAACAATCCTGGCGGGGGCCCAACAATCCTGGGCCCAGGACACAACATGTCGGTGGTCAAAACCAGGATAACGACTTCAGAATGGCTTGAAATCAGACAAGAACAATTTTGGAGTGACTTTTGAAATGGTTGGGTAGAAAATATATTAATCAGAGGTTTCATTTGACTGTGGTAATGGAAAACACACTTTTCATGTCATAAAACATCACAACATGTGTTTAATTATCAAATTCATAGAAAACGACCTCAAAAAGACATAAAATCACTGGAAATCTAACTTATTATTATTGTTGATGTGTGGAAGTAGATAAAATATCAATAAAAATGTGTTCAACTTAGAATGATTGAATAAGTAATTTCAAATTTTTGAAAAGTTATTCAAAATTATTAATATATTTTCAAAATCAAATAACATCGATCTGTGGTAATAAACTTGATTTGAAACATGGTATTGCATTTCAATTATAAGTTGGGATTTTTTATGTACTAAATTTTTTATTAAATTTTTTCACGCAGTTATATTCGATGATGGATGTGAAGCTTGGAAGATGGTGAAATGAAGAGATTTATGTCCCCATGAGTTTAGATATTTTGGATTTTTTTATTTTTGAAATATATTGCTTTTTTTGTATTGTTGTGTGTTTTTTATGAAAAATCCTTATAGTGACCACTATTTGGAATTCTTTAAATGTTATCTCTGGTCGAGATATAGTGCCTTCCAAACAACGGTTTCTATAGCTGAACGTGAGGCGGTCTATAGCGATCACCATACGACAACCGCTATAGCCAAATCTGAGGTGGTCTATAACAACCTCTATTTGGTGGTCGCTATATCCCTTGTTCATCTCCTCTATAGTGTCCTCCAAACTATGTATGCAATATGAAAAATATAAGGCCTAAAGCATATTCCATTTGGAGGATGATAGGTGGTGGCTATATGTTACACCCCAGGTAAATAAAGAGTTTTACATTTTCACATTTATCCATATTTCTGAATAAAATATTAATATAACTTTAAAGGGGACGCTATGCTCGATGGCGTACCCAACACGCAACAATGAGTTTCTTAGGAATCTTACATTGCACTCTAATAATAAAATAATATTATTTTAAATGGTAGTTAACGCCTAGCTACTGTGATGGCGGGAATGAATAGAACTAACTACAAAATGATTACATAGGTTTGTCAAATATTTCTAATTTTTACAATAAATGTTAGAGGATTAAAAATGCGAATGAATCCAATTTTAAGCGTAAACATTCTAATATTCTTTAAAAGGTCGATTAACCACCTTTTGATGGAGAACCTCTTTTAAATCCAATTTTTGATAATTTTATGTGTTATATTTGACAAAATAAAATTCTTCTTTTGAATCGGGACATCAAAATTTACTTTGTGTAAATATTTGGTATTTTTCCGATAAAGTACAATTTTTAATGAATACTGAAAATGTTGTATTTTAATTCAAAACAACTTTTTAATGTAATTTATTTATATGATTATATTATCTTTTAAATTGGTTTTAAAGTGAAATTAGAATATATTTTTACCATTAAATCCAATGGTGGTCATTGGAATTAATTTCACTTTGAAATTGGACATAAACTAGTGTCAATCTTTTAATAGATATTGTTTCATAAAAACACGCTATTTGTTTTGACAGCGGGAATTAATTATTAAATTAATTAATGTAACTTATATGTTTTGAATTGTGTAAAATAGAAATCATTTTTGAATTCGTAATTTCAAATATATCCTAGGGTTAATTTTTGGTAATTTTCTGAAAAACTTCAATTTTTTATGAATAGTGAAACCACTAAGTGGTACTTATAAAAACTGATTTTCCGTTTAAATGAACTTTTGCCACCTTTGTGTTTTGAATTTCAAAAATCCTACATACATCGTTTTCATTAAGAAGTAAAATGTGGTTCAATGAGATTAAAATAATTTTTGGGGAATAGTAACTTATTAAGTTTTTAATCACGATTAGAGGTAATTAGTGTAGTTTAAGGTAAAAATAATGTTTTAATAATATGAAATGACCTATAAACAAGTCCTACCCTCATTGGATGAGTCATGGACGACCAATAAAATCCATGGGTCAACTTGGGGACCCCATGGAGCCACTTTGGTTGGGAAATGACATAAATAACTTTTTATTTAATGTTAAAGTAAAAGTGACACAAACATGAGATGTTTTAATAAAACAATTGTTACATTAGGTTATAAAATTTATATTTTTTACTATAAATATTCATTAGAAATATAAAAAAATTTCCTACATCATGATAGTTTTTTTATAATTTTTTGACAGTAAATATATTAAATTATTTATGACATCATGATGATGTAGCGATTACCATATTAATAAAGGATTTAAATAAAATGGAAAGATAATGTAAAATCTAAGACCTAAACATGTCCAAAACTTATTTTATGGGTGGATTTCGAACCCGTATCACCTTATCCTCGAAACACATCAATGTGGGACCATTAAAATCCGAAACGAATTCTAAAATAAAGTAACATTTCGTTACTTTCCAAGAGTGCACCTCCTCTCCTCTTATAAAGGCCCCCACCTCTACCTCTTTACCCACACTTAAAAAGCCTTTGTCTCGTCCAATCCCAGCCCATTTTGTATCTCCACATCCTTCTATAACTCCTTGAAGCCTCACTTTGGGCAGAAGTCTTCCCAAGGAAGACTTTGATCTCAAACAAAAGGGAGTTACCTGATTTTAAGATAATGTCTTCACTTGAGTCCTTTTGTTTTATTTTGCTTCTCCAACACCGTAAACTCTTTTTTTTTATTTATTTTGTAACAACTCCAGTATCTTAATTATACTAGGATGTTGTTATAATAAGTATTAGAGCTACACTTACACACACCTACATCTAATGGTTAAAGAACATACTGTGTCTGTGGATGGCGAATTTCTACCTCAAGAAACGATGATTGTTCAACACTCATATATCACCTTCAAAGGTGGCCATTAAGATGTCACTATATTTATATATTTTATATAAATTTTTTATGTTTTACTTAAGCTTCCTTATTTATCATTTATGGCATATCTTTATGGTTTCCATTATAGATAAACGCGATATCTTCAATTAAGGAAGTGCAGACTACCGCCCCCTCAAAGTGATTTGATTCGTTAATACCATATGTGGGGCGTATAAAGGATGGAGTTATGATACTATATATGATATTATACTGGAATTATAATATACCTTTATATCATTATTATTCCATTCCATGAAATAAGAAATAGAAATGAAAGTAGCGTTCATGCGTACGTACGGCTTACCGTCTCCATGAACGGTGCATTTCATTTATTACCTCTAAATGATTATGTAATATTATAAATGCATGTATATAATGGATATATATGAAATATATGGAATCTACATCATGAATATAATTATTGAGATAATGGATATTTGACTACGTGAACAACTTGTAAATATAAGAAGTCCACTTTTGACTCAAGTACCAATGATCATCAAAACGACCATTATTAACTTAAATAATTACATAATGTTCATAATATGGTAATAAGTGATATAAAAGGAATAATGAACTTTAAAAAGGTTCTTAAGGTAGTAGAAATTAACTCCAGTTTATTATTCAGGAGATTAAAGAACGATCGAGTCAAGTCGGACCCGAGGTAAGGGATCCTACTCCTCTCTTTCTTTTTAAGTACACAATTTTATGTCATTCCTTTTAAGCTCATCTTTCTTATGATTGGGATGTTATTTTATATTAATCCTACTGTACTTATTATGTTCATATGATGAGAAAACCTATTTTCTCTCATCAATCCATTTTGGATGTTTTGAGTGGCGCCATTAGGCTGCCAAATTTTCGTAATAGATCTAACCTCTCTCTTTATTTTTAAGTACTCTCCTTTATGTTACTTCTTTTAAGATACTCTTTGTTATGATGGGGGATATTCTTTTATATTCCTCTTGATGTACATTTTATTTTAATATGATGAGATACCCTATTTGATCTCATAAATCCATTTTTGGAAGTTTTAAGTGGCGTCGTTAGGCTACCGAGTTTTCGTAAGGGATTTTTCATCTCACTTTTATTCCCGTGGGATTTATGCTACATTTTCCACAATTTCCATTGAGTGGTGTATGTACTGCACATTATTTTACTCATTGTGTAATATAATTTCATTTATGAGTATTTACATCAATGTTTTATTGTCTTTCTTTTACGTGGTGTATGTTTCGAATGTAACCCAAGTCGGTAAGGGAACCTTTCACCCTCATCTTTTTAAAAGACTTATTTTGTTATGTCTTTTAAGTCACATGATATTATGTTTGAATATGTTATTATATATCCTTATTGATGTAAATTTTATTTCCAAGTGATGAGATACCCTTTTTATCTCTCATCAACTCTTTTTCTGAATTTTGAACTGACGCCGTTAGGCTGTCGAATTTTTGCAAGGGAACTTCTTAACCCAATTTTGATTCTTTGGGATAAACTTGTACCCCTTGAATAAGCTGTTCTATGAATATGTGTGAATGTATTATGATTGTTTTACACTTAATATCCACTTATATTTGGTGTATTCATTTGTCACACATAATTATGTAATTGATTTATCCTTAATCCAAGGATAACGTCTTTGTAAGGGACTTCGTCTCAATCTCCTTTCATTGAGGCATATTTTGTTTTATACACAACATTCTTTTATATTGTGTATAATCCCCTTTGACTTTTAAGTTTATTTAAAAAGAATATTTTTTCTACGAAGCATTTACTAAATGAAAAAAGGGAATGTTTTTGTCATACGTATGCGGCGACAATGACTTCTCCACCGCCGTGACAATTATTTGAGTTTCGGCTTCCTCTACAATCCATACCTTCTTTTTAAAAGAATAATAAATACCACGTTTTACTTTTCTTTTATTTTGGTATTGAAAATGGTATTCATAATGTTTTTATATCAATGTGTTGTATTTATATCTTGTTATTGAAAGGTGGAAATTTTATGTTTCCTTTATGCATGTTTTATGTGATAAGATTATATTATGGTTTTTGGGCATTGTTATGAAGACGGGTGGTTCCATGATAAACTAAGGGTGGGTGAGCCCGATATAGCTCTCCAACTCATTGGGTAACGTGAAGGAGTGAAACGTTAAGGTTTCTCCGAAGAGATTTAGGGAATATACTGTGGTGGGTATTCCAAACATAACCAACAGGGTTACTCCCTACATAAGAATGTTATGAATGCCTCAAGTTACCTTTTATGTCTTATGATTTCTATGATTTATTCAGGATTTGATATCCCTATGTTTTATGGGTAAAATATGATTTCATTCATAAGTATATATGAACTCATGTTTCTTTTTTATATTTTTTTATAACCCTTACTGAGCTTTTTATGCTCATCCCACATTTTTTTTGAAATGTTTTTCACAGGTCAAGGGAAAGGTACATGATATGATGATGGTGTCAAGGAAGTGTCAAGAAAGAATCCATGATTTTTTTAAATATGTTTCCGTTGATGGGAAAAAATGAATACTATCTTTTATGTAACCACATTGTTTAAATGTGGAATGCAATGCAAGTTTTATGATCTAATTCTCTAAAACTCTAAACCTGAAAAGATCCTCAACGTGTAATCTTGTAATAACTCAAGATTAAGTAAGGTTTAAGGCTGGGGACTTATACTATAGCCCTTTAGATATGGGTTTTGGTAGTTTTTGATGGCCTTTATTCCACTAGTGTTAACATTTTTCTCTTTATATAGGCTCACAATGTTATAAGATTATCTGTATGCCAAAAATATATTGCTTATTTCATGGTAATGCTCTCAAGGCTTATATACTTTGATAACATTCTGATTCATGTCATATGAACTACCAAGATTCATGCCATGACTCAATTTTATGATTTATGATCTACGTTGTATAGTTTTAAAATGTTAAGTAATTATTATGATACCCTTATTATCATGTTATTATTATGTGATCATTGGTTACTGTCTTGTTTACCCTTACTAATCATCTGAGATCGCCCTTTATTAGGTTTTATTCCCCAGGTTATGAAGAAAGGTTTTATGTATGATAAATCAATGAAGTGTTATATATATGAAGAACTTAGTGGGAGAAGTTGTAGTTCACCTATAAACTAGTTTCTTATGTTTCAAATTTTCCAAAGGAACTTGACCTATACAATTATGGATTTGATCATTTTGTTATTTAATAAATATTAATCCACTAAGAAGTAAAATTTATTTATGATAATTTTTTGTATTTAAATTCCACTTGGCCAATTTTTATCCCCAAATAGCTAAGGGTATGACCTTTATACACTACCATATGAGGTAATTACTATGATCCTTATACATTATACATGGGTCATAAAAATTACCCTTACATAATAGACTTGTTGAATCTTATGTTTCTCTAATAATTTATAAATGAATCTCATATAGTGGTTCAATGTCTCTTATGTTTTGTCCTAGTCATAGAAATGACCCTTATGTGTCCAACCTTTTTCTCAAAAATGAATAAAATTAAGTTTTACACTTTTAAAAGAAATGAAATTTTATATAGTGTCTCATTTACCATTTCATGTTCAAAATTGTTGAATTTCACTGCTATATATATATATTACTCTTATGAATATATGGAGGATTCTTCTAGAATTTTCCATTTTTATATGGTTCCTCTAGAAATTACTGCTATATTCACAAGTAACTTCTTCAGAAATTATGAAATTTATATGTTTCCAAAAAATTAATTTTATATAAATATCACAATAAATCTTATAAAATGTATTAATTTTTTTTTCAGGAACACATGTAAAGGAATGTCACTTATACTTACATTATGATCACTTTACCTTCTAAACTCCTTCTTTCATCACTCTTGAAACTTTTCCAAATCAACAAAATATATCTCAGCAATCCAAATATTCCTTATATGGGAAACATCTAGACCTTATTCCATTATAATTATAGAATTATTCAATTATTCTTCCTGAACACCAATGAAGATACTCAATGATACTGAAACATCAATGGGGCAAAGTTTGGATAACATCCAAGCTATTGAACATCATACCATCCAAAACACCAGCTTCTCATCCCCAATAATAATTACAATTCCAACACCATGGATTTAAAAACACTTTACCACTTATTGAGAACAAATCAACCTTCATATGACAACCAATTTCTCAATTTGATGCTATAATAATCCTCCTCTATCAAATCATAGTTTTTGAACAAAAAAATACAATCCTTAAGATCCAAGAAACTCATCCAAAGACCATTTTATTTATACTCTCTATTTTCTAGTGAGTTGGGAAACGAGATGTCAAAAAATATTATATATGTTTTGCATGTTCTAATAATGAAGAAAACATTACAAATACAATTTTATTTGAGAGAATGTGATGCATTTTTGATAAGGTTGGTGTTAAATACTCATTTGTGAAACATTATATTGAAATTAATTGGACACAAAAAAGGGGGAATGAATTATATATGATGAATGAAAAGTTATCCAAGATTAAGATAATATTCTATTATACATTATTATGATAATAAAATTTGGTTTTTGTGTAGGTTTTTCCACGGGAAAAAATTGTAAAGATTAGGGAAGTGACTTAATATGAAAATTGAATATTTTTATACTATAATACAATGATTATATCCCCATTATTTTCAAAATACCTAGGAAAATATCACATTTTCATTATATTGGTAAATTTTGGAACATACTTTTGATAAAACCTAAAGTGATTAATTAATGTTTTAAATGACATTTTTAGATTTAGTGTCGTGTTCATACCTTAACTCATGTAATTTTAGGATCATAGGTACTGAAAGAATAATACAAGACATATAGGTCTTGAAGATCAAGTGGTTTGTAGAGGAAATCACTAAGAAAATTATCTTCCACTTGACCCATAATGATGTTTCAAATTTAAACTCAAAAATAAGTCATGGGGAAAAACAAATGTTGCATATGCTCCCAAGGCTACACCCTCCACTCAACGACATCTCACTGAAGCTCCGAACAAGGCCTTAGAACTTAAACACTTCTTCACAGTCATACTTAAGGATATTCCCATGCGTAATGGATTCTAGGTTAAATATCCAAGATAATATCACACATACAAAAAAGCATAGTGAAAGACCCTAAGGCTACATCCAATTCCCAATGAAATCATTGAAGGACCCCAGGACACCCTGAGAGGGGAGGGGTGAATCAGGGTGAAAACTTTTTCTTTTAATGTGTTGGATCTTGTTCCCACTTTGGTAGGAAATTGTTGAACCTGTATGATGAATATGATCAGAAAGAAAACATTCACATGCATGGAGAAGACACAAAACTTTTTACTTGCTTCACCACTAAGGGCTACATCCAAGGAGCATACGCTGAAAAGTTTCCGGTCGTACCAAATTCCACTAATCTTCACTAGCTATGGATTTCAAAGGTTCATGTATAGTCACTCTATCCCAGGCTCACTACCTTTACAAAGGTTCAGGGATAACTCACTACTTCCCTCAGGTCACTCCCATTGGCTCCCCCTGGCTCACTGCCCTTGGTGAAGTCACACTCAGTTTATAGACGTGAAGGTCTCTTCATCATTGCATAAGAATGCATCATATGTTTTATGTAGATACTCTGTTGAAGTCCAATTATCATCAGAAGACGAATCTCACTAAGCGCTGTGGGTATCGGGCGATCTTCTAGCTTTCATGTAGCTTCAAAAGGATAGATGTACTTCAACAACCCTGGTGCGCTTCTCCAAGCCTGGTGGGCAAGTTTCAATCCTGGCGCACAAGTCACTTGCACGGTAAAAATTCAGCGCGCAGGTGAAACCAACCCACCTGCACGACACTTCCTCCCTAAACTCCAAACTTGTGCGACGTTGCTCCTTTAAATCCCCAATCAACTTTGTCGTGCTGCCAACAACCGGTTCACAATCTCTACTCACACGACCCAACAAACAGTTGCACGACCCAACCACTTGTGCGACGAGAGCTTGAAATAACTCTAAGTCTTGAACTTCATTACAAATGAGGAGGGGTGGTCCTCTATTTATAGACAAACTGGACCCCCTGCGCGGTGGCACGCAAGTCTTCCCTCGGTGCGTAGGTTCCGGTGCACAGCTCATTCTCCCTAGCCTCTGCCACACTACTCACTTGCACGACCACAAAAATAATTGCGTGACCTTCTTTCCTTTGCCATATTTTGAAGTTATGATCTTGAAAAACAATTGGCGTGCAAGTTTCCAAACCTCCTAGGCAATGACGCACAAGTCTCTTCACAACGCGCAGGTCACTTGCACGACCAGCCCAAAATATGCGCGTCCCTTATCCCTTTTCCATTTTTTCATGTTCTGATCTTGAAAAACATATGGCACACAAGTTTCCTCTCCTTCAATTACATGTCACATAAGTCTCTTTTCCAAAAACACTTTTCTCCATTTGTCGATTTTCAGGCCCAAATATTTGGCAAATACTGGGAAACAATGCCACCTTCAATACTGTTGTCTACTTGAACTGTATGATCTCTTTTCTGGTACACATTCTGAAATTCCACTGAAGATTAACAACAACAAAACTATACAAAAAATCATGCATAAAAGGCCATGGTTCCAATAATCCCCCCTTTGAGTTTGTTGGAAATCAGAACATAAATTCAATATATCTCCATCCATGTGCAGACCCAAAAACACAGGAATCAACTCAGCCAACACTCTAAGTCTATGTGAGCAATGCTCAGTTTATAAAACAAGAGAGGAAGCTAGAATTGGGTTCCCATGTTTTGGAATTCTAAATGACCCCCAAGAAGCATTACTTGACCAATGTATACCAATGTTTTCCTTCTCAATATTCTCATCATAGAAGAATTACTTGCCTGAATTTATTCCTTTCTCCCCCATTGACAATAAATCCAAAGACTGGTAGTTTTTTCAACATTCAGCTCAAACCATACTCCCCTTGGAAAGTATCTCCCCCGTAAACCTGCATCACATCCATAAAAAGATAAAAACAGTTATCTCAAATGGGGAGAGGGTAATTGCGTAACCTCCTTATGCACTGGGAGGTGGTTGAACACCACGGTTCAACCGATGCTTCTCAAACACATCCGCTGACTGTGGCTTGGTCAGGATATCAACCACTTTCACATCAGTTCCCACATAATCCATTATAATCACCCCTTCTTCAAATTATTCTTTTATAAAGTGATACCTGATTTCAATATATTTCATACGGGAATGCTGAACATGATTCTTCGTAAGATCAATTACGCTCTTGTTATCACAGTAAATTACTATTGGTTACTTTACCTCATCACCAATATCTGTTAATTGTTGCTTCATCCATAGCAGTTGATTTCATGCCTTTGTGGAAGAGATATACTTAGCTTCACCAGTACTAAGAGAATTACTTTCTTGTTTCTTGCTCAACCAACCAACACATTTTTCCCAATATAGAAGGATCCACCACTAGTGGACTTTCTATCTACTACATCACCGTCCCAGTCAGCATCAGAAAACGCTGATAATTCACTGTCCCTTCCTGCATCAAAAAGTAACCCAAAGTTATGTGTACCTTGAATGTACCTCATGATTCTTTTTACTGCCTCCATATGTTCCTCCTTTGGATTACTCGGAAAGCGGCCCACAAGGCATGTGGCAAAGACAATATTTGGCCATGTCGCTATCAGGTACAGTAGGCTCCCAATAATCCTCTTGTACATGGTAGGATCAATAGAGACCCCATCCTCATGATTTCCAAGTATAGTTCCAACTGCAATCAGAGTTTACATTGGTTTGGAGTCTTGTATATTAAACTATTTCAATAGCTCTCTTGCATACTTTTCCTGTGAAATGAAAGTGTATTCCTTATTTTGAATCACCTGCATCCCTACGAAATATGTGAGCTCCCCAATCATAAACATTTCAAATTATGATTTGATTTGGTTAGCAAATTCCTCCACTGATTTCTGTCTGCTGCCACCGAATAAGATATCATCAATGTAGACAAGAACCATGAATTAATCTTTTAGAGAATTATTTACATAGAGATTTTGATCTACTCCTCCTCTTTTGAATTTCATCTTCTTGAGATATGAATCCAGCCATGAGTACCACCCCTGTGGTTCCTACTTCAAACCATATAGATCTTTCTTCAGTTTGCAGACCTTTATTTTATCATTACTTAAAACAAACCCCACTGGTTGTTCGATGTAGACTTCTTATTTGAGTACACCATTCAACAATGCTGTCTTGACATCCATTTAATATACATTATATCCTCTTTGGAGTTCCATGGAATGGAAAAGCCTGATTGACTCTAGTCTAGCCACTGGTGCAAAGGTTTCTTCGACATCAATGCCTTCAATCTGAGAGTATCCTTTACATACCAGTCGTGCCTTGTTTATGATGACACTTCCATGCTCATCAAACTTATTTTTGAATATCCATTTGGTACCAATCACATTGTGACCTTCAGGTCTTTAGACAAGATTCCATGTATGATTATTGTCAATCTAATATAATTCATCATTCATGGATTTCACCCAATATTCATCTTTTGTAGCTTCTTCGAATGAGGATGGCTCTACAACTGACAAAAATGCAGATTGCGGGTTATTCCTTATCCTTTTTATTTGAGTGGGTGCACTCTTGTCCCCAATTATGTTTGATGGATCAATCTCAACTCTTCGATTTCTCCTGCGAGGTTCAGTTGCATTCTCTTCAGCCACAGTTTCTTCTTCAAATTCTTCTTCTGAGTCAACATCATGATGTGACTGGTGAGTGTTTTGTAAAACTTCCTCTATTTATGCTTTTGTATTTTCTTCATGTTCACTTTCTTCTTGAATTTCCATTACATCATCATATGATGTTTTTGAAGCATTTATGGTTTTCACTTCAATTATATTAACATCACTGCTTTCCAAGATCCTTCCTAAATGCTTGTTGAAACATTTTTAGGCTTTACTGTTCATTGAGTAACTGAGGAAAATTCATTCATCTTCATTATCGCCATACTTCCCTTGATTTCCTTCATTGTTCCTGATGAAGAATTTACTTCCAAAGACAGGAAATTATTTTAAAGAGGGCTTCCATCCATGCCACAATTTATATGGTGTCTTCGTCCCACCCATATAATGTCCTGTTTGATTCTGAATGTACACTGCAGCTTGAACAACCTCTTTCCAGTAATGTCTTGGAATACGACTCTCAATCAGCATAGTTCGTGCCATGTTGTTCGCCTGTCAATTCCTATGTTCAACAACTCAATTTTGTTGTAGAGTTCTCACATCATCTACCTCATGTTGTATCCCATGCTTCTCCAGATAATTTTAAAATTCAATGGACGTGTATTCTCCTCCATTATCAGATCACAACACTTTGATTGTTCATCTAGTATCATTCTCGGTGATTCGCCGATATGTTTTCATGCAGTCAAGGACTTTTCGTTTCTTGTGGATGACTATCACACATGCCATTTTACTGTAATCATCTATGAAAAGGACAAAGTACCTTTCTCCATGAGTTCCAAAAACATTTATCAGCCCGCATACGTCTGTATGAATCAGATCAAGAAGGTGAGATGTCCTTTTCTTCTTTGGCCGATATGAACTACAGACCAGCTTCCCACAAATGCAAGCATCATAAGATTTTTCACGCTCACACTTCAGGTTGGGAATATCCCTAGAAATTCTCAATTTTGATATTTTCTCCATGTCTTTTTGATTGATGTGTCCTGGCCTCCAATTCCACAAATTGTTTTCTTCTTCAACAGTCTTTTAACAGACATTTTCTTCACTATCAACCTGATATAAGTTGCCTTCTATTCTGCATCCCTTCATAAGTTAATTTCATATCTTTCCATTGATAGTGTAGCCTTTCTGAATAAAAGTCACTATAAGTCCCTATTCACAGAGTTGACTCACGCTGAGGAGATTATGTCATAGGCCATCTAAGTAAAGGACTTCAGTCTTCTTTAGTTCTCCATTAGCTAATTTGGTACTTCCACTCCCTTTGATTTTCAGAGCTCCATCATTACCAAATCGTACTGTACCATAAACCTTCCTTTTTATATCCGCTAACAGGCCAACATTACCTGTCATATGAGATGAACAACTGCAATCCAGAATACAAGTACTGTTGTTCTTTGTAGCTTTGAGGGCCACCTCTGCAAGGTTGGATTTCTCAATCTTCTTCCTTTCCTTCCATGAGACATTGGATTGAGTATATAGTACTTATGGCCTTTCAATTATATCTTTCTCATACCCATGTTCTTTATAGTCGAAATCTGTTTTGAGAGGAGAGAGCTTGTTTGAGAGAGCAACACTATCTTGCTGTCGAGACTTGACTTGTGTTGAACTTCGGTATGAAGTGTCCATGTCCCTTCTCTGCCTACAATTAGCAGCCTTTTGACCAAAGTTAGAACAACGATAACAATATACATAGAAATTGTTTCTTCTATAAGAATTAGGATATTAATTTTCTCTCCATTGTTGAACTTCTATATCTTCTCCATTTAGATATCTTCTTACCTCTTTTCAATAAGACATGGTATGGCCTAAATAGCCACAGAACCGACACTTCATGAGAGGAAATGTCTTCTCACTTGAATCTCTCCTCATACCTTCTTCCTTGGGAGAATAGTTAGACTGTCTGTCATTTCTAAATGTTTGAGGAAAATTTTCAGTTCTCCTTTTATTTTGGATTGGGGGTTCATTTTTTAGCACTTTAGGAAACATTTCAACATGTTCAACTTTTTTCTTATATTTATTTTGGATCTTTTCACTTCTCGTAGTTGATGTCTCAGCTTCACAACCAATTACACTCTTTTCCATGAAAGAGGATCTTTGATCACTCAAGATTTTTCCAACCCCATCTCAACCACACATGGCTCTTTCTAGTAATTCTGCATATGAGAATCTTCCAAACTGTATTTCCTTCTTCGATTCTTTTGGAATTGATTCAGTCTCATGTTTACCCCTTAAAGTAACAACTTCCTTCTCAAGACCCTCAGTAGTCATGGATTTTTCATCTAGTCTGGAGGTGAGGTCATTGATGACCTTTTCCTACTCTTAAATTCTCATCTTCAGATCCACTACATCATCATTACTTTCAATTATTTTAGACTGTACCTTCAAAAATTATTCTATTCATTCAATTTTAGCTTCATGTTGATCAACGTATTCAGTTTATTCTTCTATAATTTATTTCCACTTATTTAAACTCTTACATTTAGTCTTAAGCTTACTAACCACATCCTTAAGTTGCATCTCAGGATCTAAAAAAGTTCTCAGTTGTTTTTTGCACCAGTATCTTCTGACTTTTCAATAGTGGCCATCATGGAAGCATGGTTCCCAATTTTGAATTCTGGTTCTTCTTCATCACAGAATTCATTATCATCTTCTTCCTCTTCACAGACAAAACTCTTCCTTTGCATTTTCTTTCCAGATTTGAAGTCTCCCTTTTTTAAGAACCTTCTCTACGGCTTCTCAAATATTTCATCTTCACTATCTTCATCATTGATCTTTCTTAAGAACAAAGAGGCAATGCACCCAACTTTTCAACAATGAAAACATGTGAGAGGTAACTTCCCTTTGAATTTCCTTTTTCCCTTCTGGAACTTCTTTGAAATGAGAGAAAGAATTTCTTTTTCTTCATCATCTTCACCGCTACAATCTTTTGAGATTTTCAGTTTATCCATGACCTTGAATGCCATTTCCTTGCTCACACATGTTGTAGCATCTTCTGGTTTGACTCTCATTTCATATGCTACCAAGCTTCTCAGTAGATCATCCAGAGAAAGTTTGGAAAGATCTATTTCCTCAAGAGCTGACACCTTTGCATTGTACAAGGGTTGAAGTCTTCTTAATATTTTCTTTACAATATCAATGTCTATGAATTCTTCTCCTAGACCCCGAATTTCCCCAACCACTTCAGTAATTCGATTAAAGAATGAGTCTGCATTCTCGTCTGGATGCATCTTCAGATCATCAAACCGATTGTGAAACCCTTGTAGTATCGCCTCCTTCACTTTTCTATCTCATTCATAAATATTCTTGAGATTATCCCACATGGATTTTTCTGAGGTGAAATTCATCACCTTTAGGTAGATCTAATCCGAAAGGGCTTTAGTGAGTTCATTTTGGGCTTTAGCATATGCATTAAGAATTTTCCTGTCTGTTTCAGTCATAACCAGGTCTATTGGATTAGTGACTTGTATTCCTTGCACAGTAGAAAAAACAAATTCCATTCCAAGAGATCGTAGATGTGATCTCATTAAATTCTTCCAGATCTGGAAATTACTTCCATCAAAGTGAGGGACTCCCCTAACATTGACTGCATTCTCCATGACGATAAAGGACAGATTCAACACCACCAACCTTTACCCTCTGATATCACTTGAAGGACCCCAGGACACACTGAGAGGGGAGGGGTGAATCAGGGTGACAAATTTTTCTGTTAATGTGTTGGATCTTGTTTCCACATTGGTAGGAACTTATTAAACTTGTATGATGAATATGATCAGAAAGCAAACATTCACATGCACAGAGAAGACACAACACTTTTTACTTGGTTCACCACTAAGGGCTACGCCCAAGGAGCATACACAGACAAGTTGCTGGTCATACCAAATTCCACTAATCATCACTAGCTGTGGATTACAAAGGTTTGGGTAGAGTCACTCTATCCCAGGCTCACAACGTTTACAAAGGTTCAGGGATAACTCACTGCTTCCCTCAGGTCACTCCTGTTGGCTCCCCGTGGCTCACTACCCTTGGTGAAGTCACACTCAGTTTATAGACATGAAGTTCTCTTGATCATTGCATAAGAATGCATCCTCTGTTGTATGTAGATGCTTTGTTGAAGTCCAATTATCACCAGAAGACGAATCTCACATTGCGCTGTGGGTACCGGGCAATCTTCCTGCTTTCGTGAAGCTTCAAAAGGATAGATTTACTTCAACAACCCTAGCATGCTTCTCCAAGCCCGGAATGAATGTTTCAATCCTGGCATGCAAGTCACTTGCACGGTAGAAGTTCAGCGCCCAAGTGACACCAAACCACTTGAGCGACACTTCCTCCTACAACTCCGAACTTGCACGACGTCGCGCCTTTAACTCCCCAATCGCCTTGGTCGCGCCACCAACAACTGGTGTGTAGCCTCTACTCGCGCGACCCAACAACCACTTGCGCAACCCAACCACTTGGACGATGAGAGATCAAAAAAACTCTAAGTATTGAACTTCGTTGCAAATGAGGAGGGGTGTTCCTCTATTTATATACAAACTGGACCCCCTGCGCGGTGGCACGCAAGTCTTCCCTTAGCGCGCAGGTTCCGGCGTGCAGCTCATCCTCCCTAGCCTCTATCGCGCTACTCACTTGTGCGACCACACCAATACATTCACGACCTTCTTTCCATTGCCATATTTTGAAGTTAGGATCTTGAAAAACAATAGGCACGCAAGTTTCCAAACCTCCTAGGCAATGGCGCGCAAGTCTCTTCCTGACGCGCAGGTCACTTGCGTGACCAGCCCAAAACTTGCGCGGCCCTTATCCCTTTACCATTTTTCCATGTTTTGATCTTGAAAAAAATATGGTGCGCAACAGACATTATGTTTCCATCCCAACATAATCTCAAGTTCCAATGTCAGTTTTCAATCTTGACCTAGTATAACCTGAGACATGACACCCTGTGATGGGGAAGGTGAACCAACATGTAGACTGAATAACCCATTATCCAATGACATTGTCACTATCCTACAATACAACTTCCTTCACCATCCAGTAATACCTCACATCCCAACATGAAATCCATTTTCCCTCCAATGCAGTATCATTACAAATTGTGAGATAATGTTCTCACCTCAATATTTCCCTAAAAAGTAACACATGATATATTGAATGTTTGACATTGTCAATCCATTTTCTACTCTAAAAAATTCGATGATGAATTCTCAATGGGGAAGAAATACGAACCATTCATGGTTATTAATCAAAAAGTAATTCTATGTTGCTTACAAACATGAACCCATGTTATTTTTTTGGGATCCCTTTGTTAAATTTTTTAAAACATTAGGTAATCACTATATAATAAGTCCAAGTGAATAATATTTGAGGTAAAGGAATATCTTGGATCAAGGGGGATAAAACCACCAACCCAAGGCTTTCCATGGAATGGGGGGGGGGGGTTATCGATGGGGATGTCCACTATAAATGGGATCTTATATTGGGATCACTATAGAGTCCCAATTATTGTATTCTATTTTTATATTTCTACATTCATTATGTTTATAATATAGTGTTCATACATATCCATATAAATATATTTTCTATTTCATAAATATGAACCCTACCTTCGTGAACATTTAGATTAAACTCAAGGGCTATCTAAGAGAGGTAGTACGAGTTTCTATGTCCTTAAGATTTCAATTAATTTATTCAAGTCTAATATTTTAGGATTCAGAAAATTATAAAGTTGAGAGATTGGTGAAAATGTTTTCACACTTAATTCATATATATTTGTTTCTTCCACTAAATAATCATTCACCCTTTCATAAATAAACAAACTGATATATGATGGAACACTTGGATTGATCAATTAATGAGTTTAGTAACATTATAAGTTATTTGGGATGACATTCTCTCGGTTGAGGAGTGTCTTATTGATTTACCATGAAGAAGGTCGATTTAAAGTACTCTCAAGGGTCCTTGGGTGAGCCATTAATTTACAATATAAAAATATTAATGAGAGATTATCATTTTTACAATGAATTGAGGTCATTTAGTCGTGATTACATTAACCATATGATTTAAATGATGGAACTTATCAGTAAAACTACTTGGGGTTTTTTTATTTCTTCCTAACATCATTTTAGGTTCAATGCATTTTCATATTTAAATAATAAAATTTATTACACCAATAACATCACCCCATAATTTTATTTTTGTTAATATTTTATAAATGATGATAAGTGAGAAGCATAATATTTAATAAAAAGTGGTCCTCCTTGAGAGGCAACCTATGCTTATCACCCTTACTGTACTCAGAGGATTTTATATTCTAAATTGGAACCAAACACTTGAATAGTGTTTTCTTACATTATAATCTTGGATATATATTCAATTATTATCAACCATATTTTATGATATTTTTATATTATAGGTTAGGACATGCTTATTAAAGGTTAGAGTTAGACATAGTGGTTGGTGATATTACTTTCAACATATGGGTGTCGTATTTTACAATACCTCTTATATCATAAAGCCAATATAATAATCTATTTTGTGAAATGTTTTTGGTGCTATAATCCTATATTATATCCAATATCATATTATATGATATTTTTTTAAATGAAAGATAATAGTGCATCATTTTTTTCAATATCACATATCATATGAAATGACCATATCATATCTTTTGATATGTTATATCATAAACCAATACATAAGGAATTTTTTATAATATTTAATGACATTGAATGTGATATCCATTTTTCAATAAGAAATATATAGCATTTCCTATATTATCCAAAACAAAACATATTATATCTTCATTTTAACATGGATTTAATGAATCAAACTATAATGGTATATTCTAATAACACCAAAAGGTTTCTAGTGATCCAATAAAAGTTATTCAATGAAATGAAGGGAAAGAACCAAAATTACTAATATCACCATGCTGGTATATAAAAACCATATATAAAATAAAATTAAGAACATTTAACTTTAATTACAGACAACCATAACCAATGTTTTCATTCTTATGCCTGATGAAGACCCCTTAAAAGAAACATCAAGGGTTGCTTTCTCTATGTTGTGTATATGGGTTTACAGAATCAACCAAAACTAAGGAAATACCCACCATATAACCATGAAATTAGAGTATCCCTCTAGGAAAATGAATAAATAAGAAGAAATATTCAGTAAGGAGAATATGTTTGGGATGTAGACCTATGGAGTTTATTACACTCAATGGACACAACTCCATCGATAATTATAAGATATTTGTTAGATCATACAACTTTAAAAAAATATATCACACCTCCTATGATTAGATAATTACCCATGTAGTTTTTATTTATAACTTGGAACTCTAGGAACCCCATTCACTACACTGATCCATCCCCCACATCTGGTTCTTGTAATGTCATAGACGACCTTATAAGAAAATCAAGATAGAAAAAAACTATAGGACAAACAAACATTCAAGAAGAATATACAAGAAAAATTATAAAAGGGATTACATAGATTATAAATTGTTTCTTGAAAACTTGGTAGTATGGTTTTACCTTATTAATTATAAGAAAATACTCATTTGAGTTATAATGGAAATAGTTTTGAAACCATACCCAGGCCACAGGAAAAAGTCCCACCAATCACATTCCACAATTTCATATTCTGGCATTATTACTTTTAGTATTCTAATATTTTGGTTTTTAACTTATGAATTTTTCCATTAGAATTCTAACACTCTGGAGTTTCATCTTGTCATTAGAACATACTATGATTCACATTGATTGGCCCTTGTGATCTATTTAACTTTAGGATCAATCATACCTGAACTCATGGACTAGTACTGCATTTTTAATGGGTCCCAACCAGTAATATGATTCTACTGTATTCTTACATTCCTACTAGACCAATATTTATTGATTGAAAATTACTTTTCCTGACAATATTCATTACTTAGCTGTCAATGTTTAGGGAATAGTGATCATCACCAATTATGATCCACACTAATGAATTAAAAACAACTTTTCCATTATTGTTGTCCCATGATAAATATAATTTACATATCATCAATAGTGAATTACTATTTTCTATAGATTTCACTCCAATATCAATACCATAGAAAATCCATGGCGCAATTGGAAGATCCCCATTCTGTTTACATCACTTATTCCTCTAGACATGTCCAACCACCATGTTCATGAATCTAGATAGTGAACTAACAAGCTATCACACTTTGAATATACTATATTATTAGAATCTAGTAAACACTTGTTCATTTATCACTGGTACAATAATTTAACAATCATCCACTGAATGAGGCTTCCATTGCACTACATATTTTTAAATATACTACTGTGCCTGATGAACAATATCCATTGAATAGATTCCAGACCCACATAGTGATAGTGTACTGAATCAATATAGTTACCACCAAGAGTAACATCTTGGAAATTAATATACAAAGATTCTATCACTTAACATATAATGAAAATTTCACACTAGATCCCAAAAAAATCAATAGGAATAATCCACACTATCTCAATGAATATGAAATGTTTTTATTTTCCTAGGGACATTCATGAGAATTTAATGTCAATGTTCATGTAGTTAAATATATTATATAATGTTTATAAACATTTGACCTGAATTCATTCTCCTTATTGTTTAATCATATGAAACATTATAATAGATTATTGAAAAAGTGGAATATTTCTATACATTAACACCTAACATTTGTCTTCCATTCATTAATTATAAGATTACACTAGAATTATACATGATTATTCCTTATATAATATCATTTATAATATGATCCTTAGATATATCCATTCTTATGATATGACTAGAGAAGACAATATCTATGATATCACTATATATTAATTGATGATATTTCCTTAATTTATATACAATATGAATGGGATTATACTAGTACATAAATTAAAATATACTACATATCATACAAAATTATATGTTCCAAATTATATAATATTTAAATTCATATTTATGGAATATCTATTTCAGGATGCCCCATTCCTTCTTAACATTGGTCCAATGAAGTTTTTAAAATTGTAGTTAGGTATATATAAATAAGTTTTTGTTTCTAACAACTTGAAAATGATATGGAATATATCCATGAAGCCCCATTTTTATCCTCCCTGGGTTGTAAGGTTCTAGATAATTTGATTAAGGATGTTGAAAATAAAAAAAAACACCAATTTATTTTACTCAAATGGTAAAAAAATGTAGATTAAAAATAATAAAGAAATTTATGTAAAAGGATCCCTAATTTTTATATAGTCTATATAAATTTTATAAACCCTGATGATTTATTTTAAGGAGGTATATCTTCACCACTGAGATGATAAATTAAATGTTTTTGAAAAAGTGAAGCAATAAATTTACAAAGAAAGATAATTACGCAGTGACTATAAAGGGGGTACATAATAAATCTATGAATCAAAATATGGACATCTCTATGAACTAATATTATATAAAAGTGGAGTATGACCATTTTTTGTTTAGGAATAAATATTGGAACTCACATTTTCCAAGGTCTCAATCCTCCTTGTGCTAGGACCCCAACACACAGGCTTCCTCATGCCCAATCACTAACACCCGTGCCTCTTTGTGAACACACCTATTGTGTAGGGCTTTTCATGACCATTACAAGAACCCAATCATACTTATTATTGGTATCTTAGTCTTTTGACCTACCTTTATATAATCGCATCATGTACGATACTCCATGGAACCCACTCTCTATACATGGTATGGTGAGTTGTTTGTTGTTTTCCTAGATATAGATGGAAGACACACTACAAGAGGTGGGGTGGGGGTGGGTCGGGGTGAATTATTGTATAAAACAAATTAATTTTTTTACAACCTCAATTATTAGAATTACCTGAAGATATGAACTAACGATAAACACACAGATCAGACTAAAAAAATTAAATTAAATGGAAATATATTTATCAAAAACACCAATATACATGGAGTGAAAATACCTTAAACAGTAATCATAACATAAGTAATAAAACATTATATTAGAGATAATAATCTAGAATCCCTTAAAATGATATTATAAAACTAGACATTTAATCGAAATGTAAAAGGAGGATTGATATCCTTATATAAGATATCCCCATTCCAATCGTAAGAAAATTATTGATTGTAAACTGGTTAGTTTGTGTCTCTATCTTCCTATCCTCAGAATCCCTTGACATTGACCTGTTAGAAGGTTAATCTATCTTTCACATCCATAATCCTTCAATCAACTTGATTGTTTACAGTTCTATACCCCTTATGAAATCCCTTGATAAAGAAGACATAAAAATATCTATATACATCATGGAATAGCTCAACCATGTGTGATCTTAAAAATCATATTTATAATAGAAAAACATAGATAATATTCAATAAACCACCTTACTAATAGATTATCTAAGCTAAAACCATTGAATAAAGTCCAAAAAATATCTATAGTTAGTAGGAATTTGTTGGCTTTAAAATGATCAAACTCTTTAGAATTATTTTATAAAAAATCTTATGAACTACAATTTCTAGGTATCTAATTATAAAAATATACATAAAAAACATCAACTATAATCTTTTGAAGAACTTGGTTTCAATTGAAATGAAATCTGAAGATTCTTCACCATATTCTATTTAACTCAGCATAACTCCTCGTCATCTCATGAAGTAAAAATAACGCCACTACAGTGGTCACACATCTGGTGAATCAATATTGATAGAAACCCTCTAGTATCGAATCAAATTTATCACATTTTTTTCATGTTTATAAAAAACTATAAGAAAAATTTATGTTCAATAAAATTCTTTTTTTTGTATTTTTATTTAAAATAATAATAATGAAAAGGTGTCATAAACACAATGATTGTGATTTGATTATATATTTCCCCAAGTTCCATACCACCTTTTCCTATAAAATTACACACTCCTTCCATTTAGGGCATCCATATCTAAAATTCCAAAAGATAACTATTTATTTTTTTGAGTGTTAGAAGTGGAAACCATTTTTCATCATTTTCATTGGAGATGAAAAATAGAGAAATTATGGATATTTTAATGATTGATAAATAGATAAAGATGGTATAATTTGTATGTATATCTCTTATAATACTAATTATTGATGATCAGATGGATTTATTAGATGAGATGAATAATTCATCAAGTAGGTGAAGCTAAAATCCAACTCATTGAAAGATGGTTCACTGAAAGGTTGTAGAAGAGGCAACTTCTGATATTTTTGGATGAGGGGAAGAATGAACCAGATGAGATCATTAAAATTATGGGTGATTTCAAATAAATATATATGTATCCATAAATACTATCTTAATTGGATTGAAACCCATGAATATGGGAAGGTTGTGGGAACCATATGAAATCTTTTTGCAATGTTATATATATTAGCAGGGTTTGATCATATTAGGTGAAAGATATAAATGATATTTCAATTTTTTTTCAAATAAACCTATATTTTTATTCAAGAAAAAGTTAATCAATATTTCACTAATTTATTACGTAATATTCTTAACCACATTAATTTTTTATTGTTCTTGTGCATTTGAGTTTTTATCTTGGTTATTAATTTTGATATACTTGAATGTTTTCTTATCATGATGTTTTTTATTTTGATGTAGTGGTTTGGGAGAACATGAATTCCAGGTTTTATATGTCTCAGCATGGGTTAATTCTAAATTTTTTCTTTCAATATATAAAGTTTTGATGACGGTGTATCGAGTGTTTTTATGGAAAACTAGTTAGAAACCCTACAAGAGTTATAATA
Organism: Viscum album; assembly: GCA_963277665.1. Classification (NCBI taxonomy): domain Eukaryota; kingdom Viridiplantae; phylum Streptophyta; class Magnoliopsida; order Santalales; family Viscaceae; genus Viscum; species Viscum album. The sequence continues at coordinate 353,870,055 of OY728163.1, forward strand.
GCTCAATGTTTGAATGATATGAATAGAGAATACCCAGTGGAGGTGGATAAGCACTTTGTTTTGTAAAAATATTATGTACAATTCATTGTAGGATAATATTGGTGGGTAGTTATTGAACTCTCGCACTATAATGTTTACTTGTTGTGGTATTTCACAATTCGTGGATGAGTGGGACCTGATGAGAGTAAGTTCTAGTTGGAGAACCTTAATGAAATGTATTTTTGGTTATATAAAATATATATAGGTAATTTATTACTATATAAGAATGTTGATATTCCATTTAATGTTGGAAAACTAGAAGTGATGAATGTGGAAGAATGTGGGAGGGTTGAAAAGAATGATTTGGGAATTATTTTCCCAACAGTTCTACTAAACCGTTGGGAAAGCTTTTCCCAACGGTTTACAACCGTTGGGATAGGGTGGAGAAAAATAACCCTATCCCAATGGTTCTACCAAACTGTTGGGAAAAACCCAATGTCTCCTCTTTCCCAACAGTTTCTAAACCGTTGGGAAAAGTGTTTTACCAACGGTTCATGGAACCGTTGGTAAAAAAGAACCCAGAGATGTTATGCCAATGGTTTGAAACCGTTGGCATAGCCTATGCTTGGAAAATTGCACAGTTGCTCTGCAATTTTCCCGGTAGCTCTCCAATTTTCCCACCATGTCTCATTTTGTGGGTTCCCTCTCATTTTCAATCCAATTATTATACCTACAATAAACTAACACATACATATACAATTATTGTACCTGCAATAACCAACTAACACATACATATAGAGAACAAATTCATACACATTTCACATATAATGTTGGAACTATACACATCAATAATTAAATTAGAATTCATAACCTAATTATAAACATACATAATTCATTTATAATTTAATTTAAAATTTAGATGACAATTATATGTGGATTCTGGAAGTCTATTCATAATTTGATCAGTTTTTTGTATACCATATATTTTTACCTGAAATGATGTCCATTTTAAAAAAAATACGTACACCTAGAGCGCTAACGGCCACACCACGCTTTGATTGAGGCGGGGTTGACTAGTACACATCACATATGACCCATGGATCATTCTCCTAAAGTTTCAACGGAAACCGAATGTGTTTGGTCAGTTTTCCGTATGCCAGTTAATGTTTTTAAATAAAAATGACATCCTTTTGAAACAAAAGGAAGACACATTGAGTGGTGTCGGCCACACCGCATCTCAGATTGAGGTGGGGTTGATTCATACATGTCACATATGACCCATGAATCATTCGCCTAAAGTTTCAACGGAAACCGAATGTGTTTGGTCAGTTTTCTGTATGTACATAAAATGTTGTCCATTTTAAACAAAAGAAAGACACTTAGAGTGATTTTGGTCACACTGTGCCTCCGATTAAGGCAGAGTTGACTCATACTCATCACATATGACCCATAGATCATTGTGCTAAAGTATCGACAAAATCAGAATGCGTTTGGTCGGTTTTCCGTATGCCAGTTAATGTTTTTCACTTAAAATGACATCCTTTTGAAACAAAAGGCAGACACTTTGAGTGGTGGAGGCCACACCAATCCTCGGATTGAGGCGGAGTTGACTTGTACACGTCACAAATGACCCATGGATCATTGTGATAAAGTATAGACACAATCCGAATGTGTTTGGTCAGTTTTACATATGCCAGTTGATGTTTTTCAATTAAAATGACGTCCTTTGGAACAAAAGGCAGAAACATTGAGTGGTGCTGGCCACACTACGTCTCAGATTGAGGCGGGGTTGATTCGTACACATCAAATATGTCCCATGAATCGTTCTCCTAAAGTTTCAATGGAAACCGAATGCTTTTGGTTAGTTTTCCTTATGTACTTAAAATGTTGTCCATTTTAAACAAAAGGGTGCCACTTAGAGTGATTCTGGCCACACCGTGCCTCTGATTAAAAAAAAGTTGACTCTTACACATATAATTTGACCCATGGATCGTTGTGATAAAGTATCAACACAATAAAAATGCGTTTGGTCAATTTTACGTATACCAGTTGATATTTTTCACTTCAAATGACGTCTTTTTGAAACAAAAGACAGACACTTTGAGTGGTGGCAGCCACAACACGCCTCGGATTGAGGCAGGGTTGACTCGTACATGTCACATATGACCCATGGATCATTGTGCTAAAGTATCGACACAATCTGAATGCATTTGGTCAGTTTTCCGTATGCCAGTTGATGTTTTTCAATTAAAATAACATCCTTTTGAAACAAAAGGCAGACACTTCTAGTGGTGGCGGCCACACCGTGCCTCGGATTGAGGCGGGGTTGGCTCGTACACGTCACATTTGACCCATGGATTTTTTTTCTATAGTATTGACACAATCCGAATGCGTTTGGTCGGTTCTCCATATGCCAGTTGATGTTTTTCAATTAAAATGATGTCCTTTTGAAACAAAAGGCAGACACTTTGAGTGGTCCTGGCCACACCACGTCTCAGATTGAGGCTGGGTTGATTCGTACATGTCACATATGACCCATGTATCTTCTCCTAAATATTCAACGGAAACCGAATGCGTTTGGTCGGTTTTCCGTATGTACTTAAAATGTTGTCCATTTTAAACAAAGGAGGGCCACTTAGAGTAATTATGGCCACACTGTGCCTCCGATTAAGACAAGGTTGACTCGTAGACGTCACATATGACCCATGGATCGTTTTTCTAAGTTATCGACTCAATCCGAATGCATATGGTATGTTTTCCATATGCCAGTTGATGTTTTTCAATTCAAATGACGTTCTTTTGAAACAAAAGACAGACACTTTAAGTGGTGGCGGCCACACCGTGCCTCATATTGAGGCGGGGTTGACTCGTACACATCACATATGACCCATGGATCGTTGTGATAAAGTATTGAGACTATCCGAATGCGTTTGGTTGGTTTTCCGTATGCCAGTTGATGTTTCTAAATTAAAATGACATCCTTTTGAAACAAGAGGCAGACACTTTGAGTGGTGGCGGTCACACCGCGACTCGGATTGAGACGAGGTTGACTCGTAAACGTCACATATGACCCATGGATCGTTGTGCTAAAGTATCGACACAATCAGAATGCGTTTGGTCGGTTTTCCATATTCCAGTTGATGTTTTTCAATAAAAATGACGTCCTTCTGAAACAAAAGGCAAAAACTTTGAGTGGTTCTGGCCACACCGTGCATCTGATTGAGGCGGGGTTGACTCGTACACGTCACATATGACCCATGGATCGTTCTCCTACAGTTTCAATGGAAAACGAATGCATTTGGTCAGTTTTCTGTATGTAATTAAAATGTTGTCCATTTTAAACAAAAGAGAGCCACTTAGAGTGATTTCGGCCACACTGTGCCTAAGATTAAGGCGAGGTTGACTTGTAAATGTCACATCTGACCCATGGATCGTTGTGATAAAGTATAGACACAATCTGAATGTTTTTGGGCGCTTTTCCGTATGCCATTTGATATTTTTCACTTAAAATGACGTCCTTTTGAAACAAAAGACAGACACTTTGAGTGGTTCCGACCACACCACGCCCTATATTGAGGTGGGGTTGACTTGTTCACGTCATATATGACCCATGGATCATTGTGCTAAAGTATTGACACAATCGGAATGTGTTTGTATGTTTTTTGTATGCCAGTTGATGTTTTTCAAATAAAATGACGTCCTTTTGAAACAAAAGGAAGACACTTTGAGTGGTGGCGGCCACACCATGCCTAGGATTGAGGAGGGGTTGACTCGTACACGTCACATATGACCCATGGATCGTTGTGCTAATGTATCGACACAATCTGAATGCGTTTGGTCAGTTTTCCGTATGCCAGTTGATGTTTTTCAATTAAAATGACATCCTCTTGAAACAAAAGACTAACACTTTGAGTGGTGCCGGCCACACTGCATCTCAGATTGAGGCGGTGTTGATTTGTACATGTCACATATGTCCAATGAATCGTTCTCCTAAAGTTTCAACTGAAACTGAATGCGTTTGGTCAGTTTTCTGTATGTACTCAAAATGTTTTCCATTTTAAGGAAAAGGGAGAGACATAGAGTGATTCTGGCCACACCATGCCTCAGATTAAGGCGGGGTTGACTCGTACATGTCACATATGACCCATGGATTGTTGTGATAAAGTATCGACACAATCCGAATGCGTTTGGTTGGTTTTCCTTATGTCAGTTTATGTTTTTCACTTAAAATGACGTCCTTTTGAAACAAAAGACAGACACATTGAGTGGTGGTGGCCACACTGCACCTCCGATTGAGGCGGGGTTGACTCACACACGTCACATATGACCCATGGATCATTTTGCTAAAGTATAAACACAATTCGAATGCATTAGGTCGGTTTTACGTATGCCATTTGATGTTTTTCAATTAAAATGACGTCCTTTTGAAAAAAAAAGGCAGACAATTTGAGTGGTGGCGGCCACAGCGTGCCTCAGATTGAGGGGGAGTTGATTTGTACATGTCACATATGACCCATGGATCATTCTCTTAAATTTTCAATGGAAACCAAATGTGTTTGGTCAGTTTTCCGTATGTACTGAAAATGTTGTTCATTTTATGAGAATCCTCATGTGTCTATTAGTGGAATGGTATTTACTTAAAATATTGTGGATATTTATATAAAATATTTTTATAACATTAATATTATGGATTAGATTTTAGTTTATAATTCTATGAAACATTTCAGAGCTAACAATGTCATGCCCAATGAATACATCTCTTTTATAACATACCAAAAATATATGATATTGTATTAGATGTGTAAATGTGATTTACATTGATTATCATGATGAAAATAAATAAAATATATATTATATATTTTCTTGTATTAAATGAAATCAGGGAGGGTGGGGGGGCTGTCGGGTAGGGCTGTCCGGGGGGCTGTCCGGTGGGTGTCCAAGGGGCTGTCTGGGGACCAAGGAGGAGGGAGGGGGGGGGGGGCTGTGCGGGGGGGTGTCCGGGGTCCAAGGAAGAGGGTGGGGGGCTGTCCGTGGGGATGTCTGGGGGCAGTCCGGGGGGCTATCAAGGGTCCAGGGAGGATGGTGGGGGGGGTTGTGCGGGGGGGCTGTCCTGGGGGTGTTCGGGGGGTTGTCTGGGGTCCAAGGAGGTGGGTGGGGGGGGGCTATCTGGGGGGCTGTCCGAGGGGCTGTCTGTGGTCCAGGGAGGAGGGTGGGGGGGCTATCCGGGGGGCTGTTCAGGGGGATGTCCAGGGGGTGTCCGGGGGTGTTTGTGGGGTTGTCCGGGGTCTAAGGAAGAGGGTGGGGGGGGGGGCTGTCTGGGGGGTTGTCCGTGGTCCAGGGAGGAGGGTGGGGGGGGTGTTCGGGGGGCTGTTCAGGGGCTGTCTGGGGGTGTTCGGGGGGTTGTCCGGGGTCTAAGGAAGAGGGTGGGGGTATGTCCGGGGGGCTGTCTGGGGGGCAGTCTGGGGGGCTGTTTAGGGTCCAGGGAGGAGGGTGGGGGGCTGTCCATGGGGCTATTCAGGGGGATGTTCGGGGGCTGTCTGGGGGGTGTTCGGGGGGTTGTCTGGGGTCCAAAGAAGTGGGTGAGCGGGGGGGCTATTCGGGGTGCTGTCTGGGGGGCTGTCCGGTGAGGCTGTCCGGGGTCCAGGGAGGAGGGTGGGCGTTTTCCAGGGTCCAGGAAGGAGGGGGGTTCCAAACACACAACCACTAAAAGACAACAACATCTATAAAAATAGATAATATATAAAAATAACTAAACTCCAATACTATACTACAAGTCTAGATAAAACCAAAAACTAGAATATATTAAATATCAAATCTCAGTAATGTGAGTCAAAAATTTAATGGATCTACTTTTCCCACATCACCATCACCATCATCACCATTGTCATCACCCTTGTCCTTGTCCCCATCATCATCCTCACCCTCCTCACCCTCGCCCTACTCCTCATCCTCGCCCTCCTCCTCACCCTCTCCACCCACCTCGCCCTCCTCCTCTCCCTCCAGTTCCGCATCAGACTCCTCGCCATCATCATTGTCAATCTAGACATCGTCCTAACCACCACTAGAACTGCCACCTTGTCCACCGTATATAGAACGTATCGAGGACATATACTCATCAATTGTTTTATAAGATTTTGAATGTATTTAATAAATTATACAAGTTTTAATGTTCACCAAGTTAGAAATATTGTTTGACTATGTTTGAATACAGTTCAATTCCAAATTAGAAAATGAAATTCAAATAAAACTACAACCAATAAACATTGAAAATTCACATAATGGTCAAGTCAGATATCAATTGTTTTAGAATATATTGAATGGATTTAATAAATCATACAAGTTTTAATGTTCACCAAGTTTGAAATATTGTTCGACTATGTTTGAATACAGTTCAATTCCAAATTAGAAAATGCAATTCAAATAAAACTACAACCAATAAACATTGAAAATTCACATAATGATCAAGTCATCTATCAATTGTTTTAGAAGATCTTGAATGAATTTAATAAATCATACATGTTGTAATGTTCACCAAGTTAGAAATATTGTTTGATTATGAATGAATACAGTTCAATTCCAAATTAGAAAATGCAATTCAAATAAAACTGCAACCAATAAACATTGAAAATTCACATAAAAGTCAAGTCAGCTATCAATTGTTTTAGAAGAGCTTTAATGGATTTAATAAATAATACAATTTTTAATGTTCACCAAGTTAGAAATATTGTTTGACTATGTTTGAATACAGTTAAATTCCAAATTAGAAAATGCAATTCAAATAAAACTGCAACCAATAAACATTGAAAATTCACATAACGGTCAAGTCAACTAAAACATATTTGTGATCAACACTAAATCAATTTGAATATTACAAACCTTAACAAACCAACTTGATGTAAACCAAAAAAATTTAGAACATGGATGAATGATTCAATATATTTTCAACCGCAACTTCAAGTTCACAATAAACCCTGACAATTGAGATATTTGAGTATCAAAAGAAATAAATGGATTGGTTCCAATGGCACTAGGGACAGTGTTAATTCCATCATCACCATCATCAAAAATATTTCTTGGAATTACTTCAACTATGAAACCAAATTCAGGTCGAAGTTGGTCTTTGAAATAAAAAACTTCTTTATCCATTGATGCCAACACATATGGTTCTTCGGTAGTAAGAGTGTGAGTCATATTAATTACTTGAAATCCAAAATCATTAATAAATTTACCTTGTCTCATCTTCGAATCAAACCAATGGAATTTCATCATTGTGACTCATCCATGAGAGTAATAATCCAATATTATTATTTTCTCAACAACTCCATAATAACCCACATTTTCAAATCGCGGTATACTATCTAATGCACTGGCATAACAATATGTTGTGGCAGTAACCATAACACCATCATGTTGTGTTCTAATTTTATTTTCTCATTCAGTGAAAATAAATTTTCACCCATTGATAACAATTGATTTACAGTCATGAACCACGATATTAGGACCAAAAGCCAAAGCTCTTATTTCCTCAGAGACAGAGTCAGAAGACAAACTCAATACCTGCAATATAAATGACTATTAACTTAATTAAATATTGATATAATTATTTTAAACATTAATTTTTTTATACCTTCAATTTTAACCAAGCAGAAAATTCTTTGTAATGAAAAGTCTCTCTCCTTCTTAGAGATAAAGAACAATGCTTCCTATTTATCATTTTTTTATGTTCCCTATAGATTAAAAATTTGAATATTTTAACAGATATATATGTAAGATATACAAAATCAATTTAGATACCTGATATAGTCATCGAACAAATAATAGTTGAACAAAACTATGAGATGTGCCATCTCCCGCTCTTCATGGATTAATGTCTTCAATGTATATGATCCAGGAATTCATCCTGTTTGAGGAAGTGATGGAAAACTGGGTTCAATTTCCTTATACTATTCTTCTTCATTGCTCATTGGTCTGTTCAATCTTTTAGTAAGATCAGAAAAATACATCGAGCAGAAATCTATACATTCTTGAGCCAAGTAACTGTTCACAATAGAACATTTAGGATGATTTCTGTTTTGAACATAAGACTTTAATGTGAACAAATTTTTTTCAGTTGGATACATCCAACGAAATTAAATAGGTCCTCTGAGAATTATTTCAGCGGGAATTTGGATAGTCAGATGCAACATGCATGTGAAAAATTATGGAGGAAATATTTTCTCCAACTCACAAAAAATTAATGGGGCATCTGTCAACATTTTTTTCAAGAAATACTTGGAAAACTTCTTAGCACAAAGATCTCTAAACAAATGGAACAACTTAATAACAGCCACCCTTACATTATTGGATAGAAGATGACGAATTCCTATTGGAAGCAACTCATGCAGTAGAACGTGATAATCATGAGTCTTCAAAGATTTTAGCTTCAACTCTCTTCTGTTGACCCGTTTAGATATGTTGCTTGAATAGCCATCAAGAACTCTAACAGTCTCTAATACTTCCAGAAATTGTTTTTCTTCCGTAGGTTCCATCACATAAGAAGCACATGGAAGTTTCTATTTATTTTTACTGATACGTACAGGATGTAATTCTGGTCTGATTCCCTAATCCACCAAGTCACGTCGAGATCGTAAATCATCTTTTGTCTTCCCCTAGACATTTAGAAGAACCGAAAGAAACATTTCACATATTTTTTTAAATATGCATTACGTCTAAGCAATGACATAACAAATTGGTTGACCAATAAGGAAAATAAAAAAAGATACTCTTCTTCCTCTAATTGTAACAGGTTTCAGTGGAAACATTCTTTCTCTTTCCAGATTTCATTTGACCCTTCCCGAATGAAAAACTGAAATCCTTCAATTCATTAAGCATGTAACTTCCAGACATACGATGAGGTGGATCATCGGCCTCTATGGCATTATCAAATCTTCGAAGATTCATTATATATGGATGATCCTTTGGCAAGACTCGTCGATGTCCCATAAAACTGAAACTACAACGATGCTTCAGTCTTCTGGATCATGTATTCTTCATTCAAACTGGACATGACAATTTTCCCTTCATGCTCCATCCAGACATCATTGAATAAGATGGAAAATCATTGATCGTCCACATAGGCGCAGTACACATCTTAAATATGTCTTTCGAACATGCATCGTATTTGTGCACAACCACATCCCAAATAAGTTTCAACTCTTTTATTAAAGGTTTCATGTAGATATCAGTATCAATGTTAGGATCAGAAGGACCAAATATGAGTATACTCATGAAAGTGAAAGGTTTCTTCATACACAACCATGGGAGAAGATTATAAATTTGTATAAAAACTGGCCATGTACTTTGCGAAGTAAGCATCTTCCCAAACGGATTAAAACCCTCACATGAAAGACCCAGCCTCACATTACGCACGTCAGTTGCAAAATAAGGATGTCGAGCATCAAATCTCTTCCATGAAAATCCATCTGCAGAATGAACCAACTCATCATTAGTCTTCTTTATCTCAGTATCATGCTATCTCATTTTTATTGATATGTCATCAGACATAAAAAGATTCTAGTGACTGGGGATCAATGGAAAGTTCCATATTACTTTCTGTGGAATACGAGATAGTGTTCCATCAGATTTTGACTTCCAGCGGGATGTGCCACATTTTATACAATCATTTCCTTCAGCGGTTTCCTCGGAGAATAAACAACAATCTTTCGAGAAAGCATGAATTTTGTTTCTTGAAAATCCAAGTTCCTCAACTAACTTCCATTCCATATAGTGGTTTGAGGGAATATCTGCATCATCTTGAAGTAAATCCTTCAAGAGGGTATGAATGTAATCAATTGATGTATTAGAAATCCCATACGTAGTTTTCCCATGAAACAATCAGATTAAAAATTCTACCTTTTTCATTTTATCGCATTGTCAATATACTGGAGTCGTGGAAACATCATTCAATTTTTTCACACTATCAATACCATCGTTTTCACTAGATGCATCAGCTATGTTCATATCGAAGTCTTCTTGAGTCGAAATCCTTTCTTTTTCATGATGATGAATAAACGGAAACAGATCATCTAAAAAATTCTCCATTCTAGTATTTTCATTTCGATCATCACCAATTTGAGATTTCATTTTCTCCGCATTGTGATACCACACAAAGTAGTTTTCTTGAAAACAAATTTTGGTTATGTGGCAGATGACTTCTTCACGGCTCAACCAAGGTCTACCAACACAATTGGAACATGGGCAGTGTATGCAACCACTATCTGAAGCATTTTGAAATGAAAAATCTATAAATCTCTCCAAATTTTTTTGAAAATCGCTTGAGATCCGATCGGTTTCATACATCAAAATTATTTTCATTCTGTAAAAAGAATTTATATAAGTCATTTTTTCATAAACAATTAAATAGGATTAAACATTAATAGAAAATACATTTAAATAAATGATAAAGGAAGAAGTTTCTAGTAGATGTAGTTAACTATTAAAATAATGTAAAGAACAAGTACTCATAACTTAAATTACAATTTATTTATATTAATTTTCATTAGGTCTATAAGAGGCACATGCCTCAGGTCCCATCATGTGTTATAGGCATCCCAATTCATTCACTCATGTTCAATAACTCATTATTGACACCTGGACATACCTTTCATTACCCAATTACTTCCCCAAGTCAAGCGCACCCCATGGGTGAATAAATTTTAGGCTTCTACACTAATAGGTTGTTCATGACCTGTAAAAAGATTTAATTTCATTAAGTATAGACAAAAACATTTATTTACAAATTTTAAATTCTTAATAAAGTATGTCAATGATAAAAACATTACTAAATTAAACTTGTGACTTATCTAACATTTTTATGGCTGTCTACACATGCTAGAATGGGTAGTGAAAAGAACCCCACCCACATAAAAGTGAGTATTGGCCAAGAAGGACATATAATATACAATGTACAATGAGAACCATATTTAGTTGACCCTAAAGTTATATTAGTACAATCATCTTGGGGGAATGGAATATATGATCCTGGTTAACTGATGAATTCAAAAGCTCATATTCCATATGTTGGACAATATCTATGGTAAGAAATCATGTGAGGATGGGTTTACATCATTCAATTTCTTACATGCTAGTGTGAATTAAGGCTTAAATTAATGACTTGATTTCACTAATCCCATGTCAACCGTTATACACACAATCTGAACCCTTATACACACCATATGAACCCTTATACCATATCATCATTATTACAACCATTAATTAGAACTTATTAAATAAAATCACTTGTTAAAGATAATCAAATTGAACATAAATCAATAATAATATTGGATATATCAAGTAAAATGATGTCATACTATCTTGCATCCTAAATGACCACCCATAACCATGATTAATGACCACAAAGCTCCCCTTGCGGCCAAATAAAAAGTGAAATCAAAAACACATAGTTGTAGAAAAAAACTTAATTTGTGTGAAGAATAATAATCTCATGGTCCTCATGATATTTGAACCACGCGGTCATGAATTTCGATATGAACTTGTATCCATGAAACCATATGAGAAACACTGTCACGACCGGTCCTCAGGACCCGTGCTGTGACTACCCCAAGCCCACCTTCCATAGGCCAGGGGCTGGCGACTAGCACCAATACGTAATTCCCGGTAATAAGGGAAGACATTGCCTTAGTAAAGTAAACAAACACCACATAGAAAGCAAGCAGAAGTAAACACTAAGTAAAAACTGGGTACAACAGTAAGTGCGGAAAAGTAGGTGGGCCAGAATACAAACCCAAACTGAAAGTAAAGTACAACTGGAAAGGGAAAACAAAAACTGAAAGTAAAGCCATAGCCTCGAGCCGTCCACTGGAAGTCCCACCTGAAGGGTGGGTACAGATAACATCCACAGCTCCTTGGGTCCATCCGTCCGCTCCGTGTATATCCCGCCTAGTGATCCACCTCCGGGTACCGACCTGCTCCTCGTACCTCAACCACGATCCGCGTTGTCTGTCGTATGCAACCAACACAACATAGTGCGGGCATAGCCCATGTTGGGGTGAGTATAAGCTACTCAGTAGGGACCCCGAGACCCCTGAAGGTCTCCCGGAATATCACAAAGGATAATCAATAGAAGAAATATACAATCACAAAGTAACATCTGACTCTACTTAGGTATATGCCCATACATATACCTAAGTCAGCAATTCCAATTCGGCTCCAACATCCGATCCCAAATTCGATCACATCCACATAGGATAGCACAACACAATCCACATAGGAAAGAAAGTTAAGATTCAGCTCACACAGGTATACTTCTTCGTATGATGATATTGATGATCATATGTAGCCACAGATTCATCCAAGGCGTAAGAACCACAAAGGATCGATAGGTAATAACCCCTGCAATGACCCACAAAGGATCTGACCCACACATGATCGATAGGTAACTAACCCCCGCAATGAACCACAAAGGATCGATAGGTAACTAACCCTTGCAATGACCCACAAAGGATATGACCCACACATGATCGATAGGTAACTAACCCCCGTATTGACCCACATAGGATCAGACCCACACAGGATCTGTAGGCGCTGGCCCACACAGGACCGCTGAGCGCTGACCCACACAGGATCGGTAGCACTGACCCACGTAGGATTGCTGAGTGATGTAGTTATCGCCATCGAATCCACGGAGGATTTCTTGCACAGTCATCATCGTCGTCGTAGTCGCAGCCAGCTCTAGGGTTCCTGCACACAGCAAGCTCGTTCGGGAGGGTCCGCTCCACGAGCTGAGGGGCTGATACATGAAATGAAACATAGTTCGGATGTAACATCCCAGGTAAATAAAGAATAATAAATTTTCATATTTATTAATATTTTAAAATTAAATATTAATTTTACTTAAAAGGGGTTGCTATGTTTGATAGCGTACTCGATACGCAATGATGAGTTTCTTTGAAAACTTACGTTGCACACTAGTAATATAATAATATTATTTTAAATGGTAGTTAATATGAAGCCGTTGTATTGGTGGGAATGGATAGAAATAACTAAAATATGATTATATATGTTTTTTAAATGTTTTTACATTTATCCAATAAAAGATAAAGGCTTAAAATACAGAATGAATTCAATTTTATGCGTATATGCCCTAATTTTCACTAAAGGTTCACTTATCTCCTTTTGATGGAGAACCGTTATTAAATATATTTTTGTTCACTCTTATACATTGTATTGGACCAAATAGAACTCTTTTTTAGAATTGGGACATCAAAATTTACTTTGTGTAAATATTTGGTATTTTTCCGATAAAGTTCATTTTTTATGAATAGTGAAAAATGTTGTATTTTAATTCAAAACAACTTTTTAATCTAATTTATTTATATGATTAGATTATCTTTTGAATTGGTTTTAAAGTGAAATTAGAATATATTTTTACCATTAAATCCAATAGTGGTCATTGGAATTAATTTCACTTTGGAATCGGACTTAAACTAGTGTCAATCTTTTGATACTTTTTGTTTCATAAAAACACGCTATTTATCATGACAACGGGATTTAATTATTAAATTAATTAATGTTTGTTATATGATTTGAATTTTTTAAAATAGACATCATTTTTTAATTCAGAATATCTAATATTGTTTAGGGTGACGTTTTTGTATTTTTCTGAAAAACTTCAATTTTTGATGAATAGTGAAACCATTAAGTGGTAGTTAAAGAAACTAATTTTTGGTTTAAATGAATCTTTGTCACTTCTATAATTTTATTTTCAAAAATTTGACATACATGGTTGTTATTAAGAAGTAAAATGTGGTTCAATGGGATTAAAATAATGTTTTTGTGAATAGTAACTTATTAAGTTTTTAGTCGCGGTTAGAGGTAATTAGTGTAGTTTAAGGTAAAAATAATGTTTTAATAATATGATATGATCTTGAAACATGTCCTACCATCATTGTATGTGTCATGGACGACCAAGAAAATCCATGGGTCAACTTGGGGACCCCATGAAGCCACTTTGGTTGGGAAATGACATAAATAACTTTTTATTTAATGTTAAAGTAAAAATGACACAAACATGAGATGTTTTACTAAAACAATTATTACATGGGGTTATAGAAGTCATATTTTTTACTATGAATATTCATTAGAAATCTAAAATGATTTCCCACATCATGATATTTTTTTTATAATTTTTAGGCATTAAATATATTAAAATATTTATGATATCATGATGATGCAGCGATTACCTCATTAATAAAGGATTTAAATAAAATGAAAATATAATGTAAAATATATGACCTAAAAATGTCCAAAACCTATTGGATGGTATATTTCGAACCCTTATCACCTTACCCTCAAATTATATCAATGTGGGACCTTTTTAATCTGAAACTATTTTTAATATAAAGTAACTTTTCCATACATTCCAAGAGTGCCCCTCCTCTTCTCTTATAAAAGGCCCCCACCTCTACCTCTTTACCAACACTTACAAAGCCTTTGGCTCGGCCAAAACCTGCCCATTTTGTCTCTCCACATCCCTCTATTACTTCTTGAAGCCTCACATTGTGAATAAGTCTTCTCAAGGAAGCCTTTGATCACAAATCTAAGAGAGTTACCCGATTTTAAGGTAATGTCTTCACTTGTGTTCTTTTGATTTATTTTGCTTCTCCAACCCCCTAAACTCTTTTTATTCATTTATTTTGTAACACATCCTGTATATTAAATATACTAAGATGTTGTTATAAGAATATTTCTAGCTACACATACACACATCTACATCTAATAGTTAAAGAACATATTGTTTCCGTGGTTGGCGAATTTCTGCCTCACGAAACGATGATTGTTCAATCTTCTTTTAAACATCTTTAATGGTGGCCATTAATATGTCACTCTATTTATATATGATATATATTATTTTTATGTATTCCTCATTCTTCTTTATTTTTCATTTTTGGTATACCTTTATGGGTTCCATTGTGGGTAAACATGATAATTTCATTTTAGGAAGTGCGGACTACCGCCCCCTCAAAGTGATGTGATTCGTTAATGCCATATGTGGGACGTATAAAGGATGGATTTAAAGTTATTATATATTATGTTATACTGGAATTATAATATAACTATATATCATTATTATTTCTTTCCATTAATGTATGATATATAAATGAATGTAGCATTCATGCGTACGTACGGCTTACCGTCTCCATGAACGGTGCATTTCATTTCTTATCCCCAAATGTAATGCATTATTATAAGTAATTGTATATAATGGATATATATATGATGAATTATACATATAAATGATGAATATAATTCTGGAATTAAAATATACATACCTCTCATTTTGTTTTAATTCCATTAATATGACAAAGAAATGAAAGTAGCGTTCATGCGTACGTACGGCTTACCATCTCCATGAACGGTGCATTTCATTTCTTTGCTATAAATGATTATGTAATATTATAAATACATGTATATGCTAGATATATATATGATATATATGATATACAAATCAGGAATGTCATTCTGGATATAAAGAACCTTTGACCACATGAACAACATGTAATTGTAAGAAGTCCACCTTCGACTTAAGAACAAAATATCGACAAAACAAACATTATTAACTTAATGATTACATAATGTTTATAACATGGAAATAAGTGATATAAAAAGAATAATGAACTTGAAAAAGGTTCTTGAGAAAGTAGAAATTAACTCAAGTTTTTTATTCAGGACGTTAAAGAACGATCAAGTCAAGTCGGACCCAAGGTAAGGGACTTCGTCTCAATCTCCTTTCATTAAGGCATATTTCGTTTTATACACAACTTTCTTTTATATGGTGTATAAACCCCTTTGAATTTTACTTTCATACAAAAGGAATGTTTTTCTACGAAGCGTTTTACAAAACGACAAAAAGGAATGTTTCTTTTAATGTACGCGGTGACAACGACCTTTTTCTGCCGCTGTGAGTATTATTTGGTCTTTGGCTTCCTGAACAAGCCATAATGTTTTTTTAAAATGAAATAAATACCATATACTCTTTTTTGTATTTTGGTATTGAAAATGGTTTTTTTAATGGATTTGTTATGTAAATATATTTAAGTGATATATTGCGATCAAAGTGTGGAAATGTTTTATTTCCATTATATTTTTTTTATGTCTTATGATTTTTATAATGGTACATGGACATTTGATGGGTGGTTACGTGATAAACCATATGATGGGTGGTGCCGTGAATACCAGGATGGGTGGTTACGTTATAACCTCCAATGCATTCGCTATGGAAGTCGGCCGTATGGCTATTCCATTAAGTATGTATAGAAGTTGGCCGAATGGCTATTCCATTAAGTGATATGTGTGGAAGTCGACCATATGGTTATTCCACTTAAGTACGTTTATGTCCCAAGTTACCTTTATATGTTATGTGTTCTTTATATGGGTTTTATGGTAAACTTTTGGTTACCAAAGGGTATGTAATGATATTTTATTCAGTGAAGAGTTTTTACTACTTCATAAGGGTTAAAAGTATTACTTTGATAAAGTATACATGGTTTAATTATTGTTTTGATAAACTAACAGTTTTCATTCTTTGTGTATCCCTTACTGAGATTTTTATGCTCACCCCATGTTTTTTTGAAATTTTTTTCACAGGACTTAATGTGGAATAGGGTCAAGGATGGGATCAAGGGAAAGTCATGATATATAAAACATGGAACTAGACATGATTCTTTTAAAGTTTTTTTTTTATTCTATGGAAACTTGGTAGAAGTTTCTACTTTGTAAATATTTTGAGATGTAATAGTTATGTTCTAATTCTCTAAAACTCTAAACCTGAAAAGATCCTCAATGTGAATTATTCATTTAATTCAATATTAAGAGATGTTTAATATCGAGGCCTTATATCAGAGTTGATGTATCCAAAAGTTCCGTATCGTCAATAGAAACTCAACGTCACAGATGGCGCGTCAATCGGACGCCCGGTCTGAGAGCTATTGGCCTTTTCGTCCCAGGGGCCCGGTTGGGTTTTAAGAAAAAACCAACCCGACTGTACTCCAACTATGTTAAAAACTTGAGAGAAGTAAGACAAAAGGTCCGTCTCACTTATAGGAATCCAAAAAGGTCGACGACACGTCAATCGGATGTCTTGAGCTCAAGTTATAAGTGTTTCCCCTCCGAGGCCCCGGTTGATTTCGTATACGAACCAACCAGGCCGAACCCAAAGTATTCCGAAACCTTGAGTGCGATATACTGAAACGTCGGTCTCGATCCAAGGATCGCATCTCAATTAACTGTGTGTCGATCATAGGCATGTATCTCATGTTATGGGCAACATAACGAAAGAAGTTCGGGATTAGGGGGTTCGGGCCCGTTCCGACCCGGCCTGATACCCCCAGGGTCGGCCCGAACCGGGTCCACCCGAACTGGGTCCGGGTACGGCCTTCTTGTGCGCAGCCCGACTCGGCCTAGGCACGGCCCGACCTGGCCTGGGCGCGGCCCAGCCTGGCGGTCCGGTCAGGCGGCTTGGCCCGGCGCGCTGGCACTGTCCAAGCGGCCGCGCAAGGGAGGACCACCCCCCTGGACGAAACCGCAGCCCCGCGTGGGGGACACCCTTGCCAACAGACATGGCCGATTGCCGCATCCCGCCTCCTCTGGCCCCGCGCGGTTGCAGGACTTGCGGCCTGCCACCGCAGCTTCAGCCGCAGAGGTTCTTTCCGGCGGCGCGCCGGGCACCGCCGCCTCCTGCCGCCGTGCCGACGAGGTGCACCAGCGGATTGCTCCGCGGACCACCGGACGAGCTCCAGTGGTCAGATTTTCCTTCCGTCTTCGCCAATGGCCCTCTCGGGACCGGTTCTACACTGCGAAGACCTCACAATGCCCGCACGACCTGCTTCATCATCACCCACTGATCCGCACACCAAGAACGAAGGGACGGTGGGTTCAGACTTGTTCGTTGGTACGCACCCACTGTGTTAGCGGTTTTAAAAGTCTTCCAAAAAATATTTAAACATATTCCATGGGTATAAATTCCAATGATTTAAGTGAATCAAATCCCTACCTCAAGCATCGTCGAGCGAGGGTTCGTCGCGGAAAAGCACGTCGTGGAAGAAGGTGTCGTGGAAAGGGAATCGTCACATCGTGGAAGGAGTGGCGCAGAAGAAGCATCGCGAAAGAAGGAATGTCACGTCGCACCATCGATCTTTGAGGATCCGACGTTCTTCGCGTTCTTCGCGTTCTTCACGGTCTTCGCATTCTTCGCATTCTTCGCGTTCTTTGCGTTCTTCACGTTTGTCGTCGAGGAGGAAGAACTTTAAGAGCCTGAGAATTCCCCCTAACCTCTCAACACCACGCCTAATAAAAATAAGAGTTGTCTTATTTTTATTTCAAAAGACTTGTGTTTTAAAATTCAAATACGAAAAAAACAGTTAAGTGAATTAAATGCAACGCTTAAACCGCCCCATTAATGAGGCGTTTCTTAACCAGAATAAACGAATGGGTTGACTTCATTAATTGGGGGTTGTGTGTGCGTTACTTAAAAGAAAAGAAACGGTGGGGCTCGTGTGGGCCCCACCTCACAAATATCCTACCAAGTGGGTAGGATATGGTGGGTCCCACATCAGCCACTAAACTTAAGTTAATAAAAATAAAGTAAAAACCGGTTGTACCACTTTTATTTTATTTCTTAACATAACCCCAAAAAATTAAAAACCACACCCGAGCAAACGCAACTCCGGAAAAAGTGTTTCTATGAAATTATCGGTGCTGTGATTCCATCGGTGCCCTCAAAATTCGATTCTAAGCACCAGTTCAAATATTTGAAAAACCTGCTCGTTCGTTCACTGAACGTACCCGAGCTAAACTTCGGAAAATGATTCCGGACACACCAGGCCTCAGAATCAGGTGCCGTTAGAAACTGCGATCTTGTAAAATTCCAAAGAAAATTAAGAAAAAAAATTTCCTTGAATTTTACGGGTCTTTACATAACTCCCACCTCAGGGCTTTATGTCCCCGTAAGGATACATCATAAACTAGGGAAACAAATGTGGGTACTGAGCACGCATCTGAGCCTCCCACTCCCAAGTGCTCTCCTAGAGGTTCCCATGCTACCATCTGATGCGCACTATAGGAATCAACCATCCATGTAGGACCTGCTCCTGTCGATCCTCGATCTCCACCGGGACCTCCACAAAAGTCACCCCATCATCAATGTCCAGCTCCCCATGGTCAATGATATGGGTCGGGTCGTTCACGTATCTCCTCAGCTGAGATACGTGGAAGACGTCGTGCACCCGGTGCAATTGAGGTGGTAGAGCCAGGCGATAAGCCACCTCGCCAATCCTGCTGAGGACCTGGAATGGTTCGACAAAGCATTGAGACAAATTTCTACCTCGTCCAAATCTCTGTAATCCACGTCGAGGTGATACCCACAAGAAGACGTGGTCGGCATCCTCAAACTCCAGTGGCCTCCGCCTCATGTTAGCATAAGACTTCTGCCGGCTCTGAGCTATCCTCATCCACTCCTGGATGACCTGGACCTTCTCTGTCATGGCCTAGACCATCTCTGGTCCCACAAGTGCTGACTCCCCAGGGTCTGTCTAGCACAGAGGAGATCTGCATGGTCGTTCGTACAATGCCTCGTATGGTGCCATCCCGATGGTGGAGTGGTAGCCGTTGTTGTACGCGAACTCCAACAAGGGTAAGTGGTCCTCCCAGCTGCGACCAAAGTCTAGGACACATGCGCGGAGCATGTCATCAAGTGTCTAAATGGTCCTCTCCATCTGACCATTTGTCTAAGGGTGAAAGGCCATGCTCAGATGTAGCTGCGTCCCGAATTCCTCCTGCAACCCCTTCCAATGCCGGGAAGTAAAGAGAGCATCTCGATCGTAGACAATAGATGATGGCACACCGTGAACCCATACAAACCCTTGAACGTAAATACGTCCCAAGCTCTCCACTGAGCCCTGCTCTCTGATGGG
Organism: Viscum album; assembly: GCA_963277665.1. Lineage (NCBI taxonomy): Eukaryota > Viridiplantae > Streptophyta > Magnoliopsida > Santalales > Viscaceae > Viscum > Viscum album. Next base: position 353,890,001 of record OY728163.1, read on the forward strand.
TAAGAAGTGAGCCGACTTGGTGAGTCGGTCGACAATAACGCAAATGGAGTCGTGACCTCTAGAAGTGCGTAGAAGTCCAGTCACGAAGTACATAGATATCCCATCCACTTCCACTCCGGGACCTCCAAGGGTCGTACCAAGCCTGCTGGTACGTGTTGCTCTGCCTTCACCTGCTGGCAGGTGAGGCATCGAGAAACGAACTCTACCACAGCCTTCTTCATGCCGGACCACCAGTGCTGTCGTTTGAGATCCTGATACATCTTCGCCACTCCAGGCTGTACCACCAAAGGGGAAATGTGAAACTCTCTCAGCAACTCCTCCTGTAAAGCAACTTATACCAAGGTACGTCCTATTAAAAGGACCTCGTGATCTCCTCCTACAGAGAAACCATCAGGTGCCTGTCCTGAGGATATATGCGCACACCGCGTCTCACAAACAGATCCCCATGTTGTGCCTCTCTGACCTGCTGCAGCAGTGGAGGAGTGACTGTGAGTGACTGAAGAAAGGCTACTCCATCTCTATCCACAAAGGATATCTGCAAAGTGGCTAGCTGCTCTATCGCCTACCCAAGTAGCTGAATGTCCGTCCTCCTACTGAGAGCATTGGCTACTACGTTCCCCTTCCCAGAAGTATATACTATCTCAAAGTCATAGTCCTGGAAGAACACAAGCCATCGCAGCTGTCTCAAGTTCAGGTCCTTCTGAGAGAAGATGTACCTGATTCTCTGATGGTCAGAATAGACTATAAAGCGCTCTCCCATCAGATAGTGTCGCCACATTTTCAGAGCAAAGACCACTGCTGCTAATTCCATGTCATGGGTAGCGTTGTTATGCTTGTGCGGCCTCAACTGGCATGATCCATAGTGATCAAGGACCGATCCTACATCAGGACACATCCGAGTCCAGTCCCCGATGCGTCGCAGTAGACTACATACCCTATTCCCTCCTCATGTAGGCTCAAGATAGGTGCGATGGTCAATCTTTGTCTCAGCTCCTAGAAGCTCTGCTGACATCTGTCTGACCACACAAAGGGTTTCCCCTTCTTCGTCAAAGATGAGAGTGGTGCCGCAACTCTGTAGATGTCTGGCACAAATCTCTGGTAGTATCCAGCTAGTCCCAAGAAACTTCGCACCTCCGTCATGCTTTTGGGTGGCTCCCAAACTAGCACTGCCTCGATCTTCGTAGGATCCACCACAACTCCCGCCTCAGAGATGATGTGCCACAAGAAGAGGACCTCACGTATCCAGAAATGACACTTATAGAGCTTTCCGTAAATCTCATGCTCTCGGAGTGTGTCTAGTACAACCCGCAAGTGGTAGGCGTGATCCTACTCAGTCGTTGAGTATATCAAAATGTCATCAATGAATACCACGAAAAATCGATCGAGGTATGGCTGAAAGATCCTGTTCATAAGGCCCATGAACACTTCCGGAGCATTGGTTACACCGAATGGCATAAGATCCTGTTCGTAGTGGCCATACCGACATCTGAAGTCCGTCTGCTGCACGTCCTCGTCCCGAACTCTGTGCTGGTGATAGCCTGAACTGAGGTCTATCTTCGAGAACCACCGTGCTCCCTTGAGCTGATCGAAGAGGTCGTCAATCCTCGGTAGCGGATACTTTTTCCTCACTATCACCTGGGTCAGGTGACGATAGTCGACACAAAGTCACAAGCTTCCGTCTGCCTTTTTGGCGAACAATATTGGGGAAGCCCAGGGTGAAACACTAGGTCGGATGAATCCCTTGCCCTGCAAGTCCTCCAACTGTACCCGTAGCTCCCGAAGCTCGACGGGTGCCATCTGATATGCTGGGGTGGGTATCGGGGCTGTCTCGGGATACATGTCAATATAAAAGTCTACCTCTCTACGAGGAGGTAGCCCTAGGACGTCATCGGGGAATACGTCCGCATACTGATCCACCACTCCAGGAAAACCAGGACTCCACACGTCAACTGATCCTAGGATGAGGCTATCCAACTGATGAGTGATGGGCTTTCCTCTCCTCTACCTGAGTCCATCCTGTGCTGCGAAGTCTCCCTTCTCGTTGGTGAAGGTTAACCTGCTCCCGTCGGTGCGTACATATCGCACCTTGCACCTAATACAGTCAATCTGAGCATGGACTGTAGATAACCAATCCATGCCCAAGATGACATCGTAAGGCCTCGACGCCGTAATAAGAAGATCTCAGCTGAAGCTCTCACCTCCTAGAGTAAGCTCACACTGCCGGAACTAGTGTGTAATCGTTGAGTATGCTCCCGTAGAAGTCTTTAGCCGTAAGGATCGAGCCAACAACTCTGTCGGAATCTCCGAGCTCTGAACAAGGGCAGCGAATATGAAATAATGACTCGCTCGTGTGTCTATAAGAACTGCATCAAGGGTGGAATAGACCCAGATAGTACCTCGAATCTTCTCGGGCGCGCTGTGGTCATATGCCTCCGCTGCCTGGAGCTATTCTTGTCTCTGCCCGCAAACTCCCTGTGGTCGGGGTGGACCTCCTGGTGGTGGTGGTGGTAGAGACTCAAAGCGTCGCCCACCACCTGCTACTCGGCCAGCTCCTCTGCCTCGTCCACCTGCTCCATGCGGACCGCCACGGTCGACCCTCTGCCTCTGCCTGGGTGGCCTCTCAACCGTCTGCTGCTCCTCGGCATGGCGGGTTGGGCAGTCACAAGCCATATGGCACTGCACGCCGCATGCGTAGCACTATATTCCTCTCAAAAGACTGGCTCCACGCTCAATTCCCCGCACTGCTGAGCCAGTTTCCTGGGGTCGTCTACCTGAGGGTCTGGTCTTCTTGGACCCACAAGTCATCCGTCGACTGCCTGCTATAGAAGACTCTACTACGTGCCGCCCTGGGGTAGGTCTCACTGCTGATGCAGGCTCAGCAAGGAAGCTCTCGATCAGTAGGGCTCTCTCCAGTACCCCTACCTGTGTCGGAATGCTGAGGGAGATCAGCAATACCCTGATCTCCTACCTCAATCCCTACTCAAAGGTCTGACCCCAGAAGAATGGGTCCCTTACCATTTCTTTTGAGTAGCATGAGAGATCCGTAAATCTCGCCGAGTACTGGGCGACCGTCATGCTGCCCTGCCCCAAATGTAGAAGCTCCGGAATATGCACCGGACAGAGGGTGTCTGGGATGAACTCCAAGCGGAAGAGGCTCTCAAAGTCCGTCCGGAGAAGAGATGCCTCATCATGCACCTGGAGCATCAAGCTCCAATATCTGACTGTTGCCGCATGCAGTAGGCTCGCTGCAAGGATCACCATGAGGTTTGCTGGTGTCCTCACTAACCATAAAACCCATACAACTGCCTCCAGCCAATCCTCGGCTGCCTGGGGTTCCGTCTCCCCACGGAACCTGGGCGGTCGCTAACTCTAGAACTCGTTCAGTTCACAAAGGCGATGTGCATCGTCAGCGGATGGGGCTGGTAGCATCGGTGGCTCGGCGGGTAGTGGTACCGTCGATGCCTCTGCTGTCAAAGGGCCCTGTACTGAGGTCTCTTCGCTCGGTGGGCTGTCGTCACATACAATGCTCGGAACCCTAGCTGGCTGCCATTGTGGGGCCATCCTGAAAAGAAATAGGTGAGCCACGTTAAATTAGTATTCCCGGTGAGCTGAAATAAATTAATCACAATGAAAACATGAATCACACATGCAATCAATGTTTCCGTGCATTATGTCAGAAATCAGAAGTCATGGTCCTGGTGTATGGATACGTCGGCCACCGCACCAACACTGGAATCCCTAGACTAATAACCACACTCAATAATCTTAACACTATTTCTTCACATAGAAAATTACCAGAGTCCTGAGTTCTGCGGTAGAACCAAACTCCTCTGATACCAATTTGTCACAACCCGTCCTCGAGGCCCGTGCCGGGACTACCCCAAGCCCGCCTTCCATAGGCCAGGGGCTGGCGACTAGCACCAAGGCGTAATTCCTGGTAAGAAGGGAAGACATTTTCTTTGTAAAGTAAACAAACACCACAGAGAAAGCAAGCAGAAGTAATCACTAAGTAAAAACTAGGTACAAAAGTAAGTGTGGAAAAGTAGGTGGGCCAGAATACAAACCCAAACTTAAAGTAATGTACAACTGGAAAGGGAAAACAGTAACTGAAAGTAAAGACACAGCCTCGAGCCATCCACTGGAAGTCCCACCTGAAGGGTGGGTACAGATATCCTCCACAGCTCCTCGGGTCCAGTCATCCGCTCTGTGTATGTCCCGCCCAGTGATCCTCCTCCGGGTACCGACCTGCTCCTCGTACCTCAAACATGATCAGTGTTGTCCATCGTCTGCAACCAACAAAACGTAGTGCGGGCATAGCCCGTGCAGGGTGAGTATAAGCTACTCAATAGGGACCCCGAGACCCCCGAAGGTCTCCCAGAATCCACAAAGGATAATCCAAAGAGGAAAGATACAATCACAAAGTAACATCCGAAACTACTTAGGTATATTACCATACATATACCTAAGTCATCAATTCCAGTTCGACTCCAACATCCAAACCCAAATTCAATCACGTCCACACAGGATAGCACAACACAATCCACATAGGAAAGCAAGTCAAGATTCAGCTCACACAGGCATACTTCTTCGTATGACGATAGAGATGATCAGCTGTAGCCACTGATTCATCCAAGCTGTCAGACCCACAAAGGATCGATAGGTATTAACCCCAGCAATGACCCATAAAGGATCTGACCCATACAGGATCGATAGGTAACTAACCTTCGCAATGAACCAAAAAGTATTGATAGGTAACTAACCCCCGCAATGACCCACAAAGGATCTGACCCACACAGGATCGATAGGTAACTAACCCCCGCAATGACCCACACAGGATCAGACCCACACAGGATCTGTAGGCGCTGGCCCACACAGGACCACTGAGCGCTGATCCACACAGGATTTGACCCACAAAGGATCAGTAGCACTAACCCACGTAGGATCTCTAAGTGCTGTAGTCGTCGCCGTCGAATCCACAGATGATTTCTGCACAGTCGTCATCGTCGTCGTAGTCACAGCCAGCTCTAGGGTTCCCGCACACAGCAAACTCGTTCGGGAGGGTCCGCTCCATGAGCCGAGGGGATGATACATCAAATGACACATAGTTCGGAGTGGATGTATCCAAAAGTTCCATATCCTCAACAGGAACTCAACATCACATACGATGCGTCAATCGGATGCCTAGTCTGAGAGTTATTGGCTTTTTCGTCCCAGGGGACCGGTTGAGTTTTAAGACAAAACCAATCCAACCATACTCCAACTACGTCCAAACCTCGAGCGGAGTAATCCAAAAGGTCCGTCACACTTAGAGGAATCCAACAAAGTCGACGGAACGTCAATCGGACGTCCGGAGCTCAAGTTATAAGCGTTTCCGCACCGAGGGCCCGGTTGGTTTCGTATACGAACCAACCCGGCCGAACCCAAAGTATTCCGAAACCTTGAGTGCGATATACCAAAACGACCGTCTCGATCCAAGTATCGCATCACAACTAACAGTGCATAGATCAGAGGCTCTTAGATCATGTTATGGTCAATAGACCGAAAGAAGTTCGGTATTAGGGGGTTCAGGCCCGGTCCGACCCGACCCGATACCCCCAGGGTCGGCCCGCTTGGGCGGGGCCCGACCTGGGCGCGACCCGGCCTGACTGGCGCCCCCCTGCTCGGCCTGGACGCAGCCCAACCTGGATGGCGCGGCCCAGCCTGGAGGTCCGGCCGGGCAGCTCGGCCCGACGAGCTGGCGCTGGCCAAGCGGCTGCGCAAGGGGGGACCGCCCCTGGACAAAACCGTGGCCCCGTGTGTGGGCTGCCCTTGCTAACGAATGCGGCCGGTTGCCGCATTCCGCCTCCTCCGGTCCTGCGCAGTCACGGGACTTGCGGCCTACCGCCGCGGCTTCAGCCGCGATGGCTCCTTTCAGCGGCTTGTCGGGCGCCGCCGCCTCCGGCTGCCGGCGCCGCTGTGCCGGTGAGGCGCACCGACAGATTGCTCCGCGGACCACCGGATGAGCTCCGGTGGTCGGATTTTCCTTCCTTCAATGCCAACGGCCCTCCCAGGACAGGTTCTACGCTGCGAATACCTCACAACGCCCGCGCGGCCTGCTTCATCATCGCCCGCCGATCCGTACACCAAGAACGAAGGGACGGTGGGTTCGAACTTGTTCTTTGGTCCGCACACACCGTGTTAGCGTTTTTAAAAGCCTTCTGACAAATATATATACATATTCCATGGGTATAAATCACAAATATTTAAGTGAATCAAATCCCTACCTCAAGGGTCGTTGAGCGAGGGTTCGTCACGGAAAAGCACGTCGCAGAAGAAGGCGTCGCAGAAGGGGAATCATCGCGTCGTGGAAGGAGTGTCGCGGAAGAAGCGTCGCAGAAGAAGGAACATCACATCGCACCGTCGATCTCTGAGGATCCGGTGTTCTTTGTGTTCTTCGCGTTCTTCGCGTTGTTCGCTTTCTTCGTGTTCTTCGTTGAGGAGGAAGAACTTCATGAGCCTGAGAATTCTCCCTAGCTTCTCAACACCACCCCTAATAAAAATAAGAGTTGTCTTATTTTTATTTCACAAGCCTTGTGTTTTAAAATTCATATACGAAAGAAACAATTAAGTGAATTAAATGCAGTGCTTAAACCGCCACATTAATGAGGAGTTTCTTTACCAGAATAAACGCATTAGTTGACTTCATTAATAGGGGTGTGAGTGCCTTACTTAGAAGAAATGAAACGGTGGGGCTCATGTGGGCCCCACCTCACAAATATCCTACCAAGTGGGTAGGATATGGTGGGTCCCACATCAGCCACTTAACTTAAGTTAAGAAAAATAAAATAAAAACTGGTTGTACCACTTTTATTTTATTTCTTAACTTAACCCCAAAAAAATTAAAAACCATACCCGAGAAAACGCAACTCTGGAAAAGGTGTTTCTAAGCAATTACCGGCGCTGCGATTCCATCGGTGCCCTCGGAATTCGATTCTGAGCACCGGTTCAAAAGTTAGAAGAACCCACTAGTTCGTTCACTAAACGTACCCGAGCTAAACTTCGGAAAATGATTCCAGGCACACTGGGCCTCGGAATCAGGTGCCGTTAGAAACAGCGTTCTTGTAAAATTCCAATGAAAATTAAGAAAAAAAATTCCCTTGAATTTTATGGGTCTTGACAAACATGATTCAATACATGCATTTTTTTTATTTTCCCAAGCATTTTGAGGAACCCCAAATCAGTGAAAATGGTCATTGTGTTTTAAAAAGGTTATTTAATAACACATGTACGATGTCTAAGGCAGAATGATTAATGGTTGTATTAGAAAAACTAATATTCACTAATATTACGAATTTGACATTCTGTGAATTGGTTTCATGAAGAAGGAATAAGTACTAATTAGGGACCACATACTATTTGGAAAAGTTCAAGAAGATACTCCATATGTTCTATTGTGAAAAGGATAAGTGTACAATGTGTTCTTTTATATATATATCGATTTTGATAGAAACATGATACATGTTATGTAATACACATAGTGTAAAAAAATTAAGATGAACAAGATCTTCATGTTTGGCATGGTCTTAATTAAAGGAGTGATTTTTGTGAAATAATATCAATAAATATTACAAACAATTTCTTATTAGCTCCTATACATGAAGCTATAATATTTGAAGCAGATTAAAAAAAACTATGAATCTTAAAAATTAGATCACAATAAAGAGACACCATGACCTTATAAATGTAAATGTGTGATGAAAACATTAATTGGACTGACACCGATATAGGGATTTGAGTACACAATTCGTTGAACAATCATAAAATTTTACAAAAACCCTAAAAATTGGGAATAACGAAATCGTTGAGAATAGAAGGACATGCTTTATAAGTGGTGGAACTATATCCTTGATAAAATATAGGATGAGTCTAACCTGGTAGCTACTGATCCGATGGAAGATGTGAGGATTCAGAAGTGCTTCTGCCAAGGAATTGCTTCTAGAGACGAGCAGAAGGCTATTGGAATCGTGGGGAGGCCGCTACCTGCATTTGGAGAATTTGGGGCTTTTTTTCCCAACGGGTTTTAAAAACTATTTGGAAAACCCAATATTTCCCAATGGTTTTATGAAACCATTGGGAAAACTAAGTTTTTCTCTATCCTTCCCAACGGTTTGAGGAAATCATTTGGGAAAGTGATTTTTCCCCCTCTTTTCCAAACAGTTTCATAAAACCATTGGGAAAAGTCAGTTGTTCAAGGTCTTTACCAACGGTTTATATAAACCATTGGGAAAGGCAACATATACCAACGGTTCTTTGAACTGTTGGTATACAAGTGTTGGGAAAAGTCCCCTTTCTAGTAGTGCAACGTTCTAACTAATTTGGGACGACATTCTCTCGGTTGAGGAGTGTCTTATTGATTTATCATGAAGAAGGTCGATTTAAAGTACACTCAAGGGTCCTTGGCTGAGCCATTAATTTAAAATATAAAAATATTAATGAGAGATTATCATATATACAATGAATTGAGGTCATTTAGTTGTGATTACATTAACCACATGATGTAAATGAAGGAACTTTTAAGTAAAAATACTTGGGGTTTTTTTATTTCTTCCTAACAGCATTTTAGGTTCCTTACATTTTCTTATTTAAATAATAAAATTTATTACACCAATAACATCACCCCATAATTTAATTTTTCTTAATATTTTATAAATGATGATAAGTGATAAGTGGAATATTTAATAAAAAGTGGCCCTCCTTGAGAGGAAACCTATGCTTATCACCCTTAGTGTACTCAGAGGATTTTATATTATAAATTGGAACCAAACACTTGAATAATGTTTTCTTACATTATAATCTTGGATATATATTCAATTATTATCAACCATATTTTATGATATTTTTATATTATAGGTTAGGACATGCTTAATAAAGGATACAATTAGACATATTGGTTGGTGATATTACCTTCAACATATGGGTGTCATATTTTACAATACCTCTTATATCATAAAGTCAATATAATAGTGGATCATTTTTCTTTCAATATCACATATCATATGAAATGACCATATCATATCTTTTGATATGTTATATCATAAACCAATCCATAATGAATTTTTTATATTATTTAATGACATTGAATGTGATATCGATTTTTTAATAAAAAATATATAGCATATCCTATATTATCCAAAACGAAACATATTATATCTTCATTTTGATATGGATTTCATGAATCAAACTATAATGGTATGTTCTAATAACACCAAAAGGTTTCTAGTGATTGAATAAAAGTTATTCAATGAAATGAAGATAAATAACCAAAATTAATAATATCACCATGCTGCTATATCAAAACCATATATAAAATAAAATTAAGAACATTTAACTTTAATTATAGACAACCATAACCAATGTTTTCATTATTATGTTTGATGAAGACCCCTTAAAAGAAACATCAAGGGTTCCTTCCTCTATGTTGTGTATATGGGTTTACAGAATCAACCAAAAATAAGGAAAGACACACCATATAACCATGAAATTAGAGTATCCCTCTAGGAAAATGAATAAATAAGAAGAAAGATTCAGTAAGGAGAATATGTTTGGGATGTAGGCCTATGGAGTTTAATACACTCAATAGACACAACACCATCGATAATTATAAGATATTTATTAGATCGTACTAATTTTAAAAAATATATTACACATCCTATGATTAGATAATTCCCCATGTAGTTATTATTTATAACTTGGAACTCTAGGAACCCCATTCACTTCACTAATCCATCCCCCACATCTGGTTCTGTAATGTCATAGACGACCTTATAGGAAAATTGAGAAAGAAAAAAACTATAGGAAAAACAAACATTCAAGAAGAATAGACAAGAAAAATTATAAAAGGGATTACATAGATTATAAATTGTGTCTTGAAAACTTGGTAGTATGGTTTTACCTTATTAATTATAAGAAAATACTTATTTGAGTTATAATGGAAACAGTTTTGAAACCGTACCCAGGCCACCGGAAAAAGTCCCACCAATCACATTCTACAATTTCATATTCTGGCATTATTACTTCTAGTATTCTTCTATTTTGGTTTTTAACTTATGACTTTTTCTATTAGAATTATGACACTTTAGAGATCCATATTTTCATTAGCACATACTACGATGCACCCTGATTGGACCTTGTGATCCATTTAACTTTAGGATCAATCATACCTGAACTCATGGACTAGTACTACATTTTAATGGGTCCCAACCAGTAATATGATTCTAATGCATTCTTACATTCCTACTAGACCAATATTTATTGATTTAAAATTACTTTTCCCTACAATATTTAATTACTTACCTGTCAATGTTTGGGGAATAGTGATCATCACCAATTATGATCCACACTAATGAATTCAAAACAACTTTTCCATAATTGTTTTCCCATGATAAAGATATTTTACAAATCATCAATAGTGAATTACTATTTTCCATATATTTCACTCCAATATCAATAACATAGAAAATCCATGGCACACTTGGAAGATTCCCATTCTGTTTACATCCCCTATTCCTGTAGACATGTCCAACCACCAAGTTCATGAATCTAGATAGTGAACTAACAAGCTATCACACTTTGAATATACTATATTATTAGAATCTACTAAACTGTTGTTCATTTATCACCAGTTGAATAATTTAACAATGAACCACTGAATGAGGCTTCCATTGCACTACATCTTTTCAACTATAATACTATGCATGATGAACTATATTCATTGAATAGATTACAGACCCATATAGTGATAGTGTAATGAATCAATATAGTTACCATCAAGAGTAGCTTCTTGGAAATTAATATACAAAGATTCCATCACTTAACATAGAAAAACAATTTCACACTAGATCCCAAAAAAAACAATAGGAATAATCCACACTATCTCAATGAATATGAAATGTTGTTATTTTCCTAGGGACATTCCTGAGAATTTAATTTCAATGTTCATGTAGTTACGTCTATTATATAATGTTTATAAACATTTGACCTAAATTCATTCTCCTTATTGTTTAATCATATGAAACATTATAATAGATTATTGAAAACATGGAATATTTCTATACGTTAACACCTAATATTTGTCTTCCATTCATTAATTATAAGATTCCACAAGAATTATACATGATTATTCCTTATATTATAACATTTATAATATGATCTTTCGATATATCCATTCTTATGATATTATTTGAGAAGACAATAGCTATGATATCACTATATATTAATTGATGATATTCTGTTAAATTATATACAATATTAATGGGATTATACTAGTCCATAAATTAAAATATACTACATATCATATAAAATTATATGTTCCAAATTATATAATATTTACATTCAGATTTATGGAATATCTATTTCAGGATACCCCATTCCTTCTTAAAATTGGTCCAATGATGTTTTTAAAATGGTAGTTAGGAATATATAAATAAGGTTTAGTTTCTAACAACATGAAAATGAGAAGGAATATATCCATGAAGCCCCATTTTTATCCTCCTTGGGTTGTAAGATTCTAGATAATTTGATTAAGGACATTGAAAAAAAAAGAACACCAATGTATTTTACTCAAATGGTAAAAAATGTTGATTAAAAATAATAAACAAATTTATGTAAAAGGATCCATAATTTTCCTATAGTCTATATAAATATGATAAACACTGATGCTTCATTTTAAGGAGGTATATCTTCACCACTGAGATGATAAATTAATAGTTTTTGAAAAAGTGAAGCAATAAATTTACTAAGAAAGATAATTACGCAGAGGCTATAAAGGGGGTACATAAAAAATCTATGAATCAAAATATGGACATCTCTATGAACTAATATTATATAAAAGTGGAGTATGATCATTTTTTTAAGAATAACTGCTGGAACTCACATTTTCCATGGTCACAATCCTCCTTGTGCTAGGACCCCAACACATAGCTTCCTCATGCCCAATCACTAACACATGTGCCTCTTTGTGACCACACCAATTTTCTAGGGATTTTCATGACCATTACAAGCACCCAATCATACTTATTATTGGTATCTTAGTCTTATAACCTACCTTTATATAATCGCATTATGTGACATACTCCATGGAACCCACTCTCTATACTTGGTATGGTGAGTTGGTTGTTATTTTCCAAGATATAGATGGAAGACACACTACAAGAGGTGGGGTGGGGGTGGGTGGGGGTGAATTATTGTATAAAACAAATTAAATTTTTTACAACCTCAAGTATTAAAATTTCCCAAAGATATGAACTAACGATAAACACACAAATCAGACTAAAAAATCAAAATAAATGGAAATATATTTATCAAAAACACCGATATACATGTAGTGAAAATACCTTAAATAGTAATCATAACATAAGTAATACCACATGATATTATAGATAATAATCTAGAATCCCTTAAAAGGATATTATAAAATTATACTTTTAATAGAAATGTAAAAGGAGGATTGGTATCCTTATACAGTATATCCCCATTCGAATCATAAGAAAATTATTGACTGTAAACTGGTTAGTTTGTATCTCTATCTTCCTATCCTCAGATTCCCTTGACATTGACCTGTTAGAAAGTTACTCTATCTTCCACACCTAGAATCCTTCAATCAACTTGATTGTTTACAGTTCTATACCCCTTATGAAATCCATTGATAAATAAGACATAAAAATACATATATCCCTCATGGAATACCTCAACCATGTATAATCTTAAAAATCATATTTATAATATAAGAAGATAGATAATATTCAATGAACCACCTTATTAATGGATTATCTAAGCTAAAACCAGGGAATAAAGTCCAAAAAATTGCTATAGTTAGTAGGAATTTTTTGGATTCAAAATGATCAAACTCTTTAGAATTATTTTATAAAAAATATTATAAACTACAACTTCTAGGTATCTAATTATAAAAATATACATAAAAACATCAACTATAATCTTTTGAAGAACTTGGTTTCAATTGAAATTAAATATGAATCTTCTTCAACATCTTCTATTTAACTCAGTATAAATCCTCATCATCTTATGAAGTAAAAATAACTCCACTACAGTGGTCACACATCTAGTGAATTAATATTGATAGAAACCCTCTAGTATTGAATCAAATTTATAATATTTTCGTCATGTTTATAAAAAACTATAAGAAAAATTTATGTTCAATCAAATTATTTTATTGTGTATTTTTTTTTCAAAAAAATAATGAAAAGGTGTCATAAACTCAATGATTGTGAGTTGTTTCTATTTTTTCCCAAGTTACATACCACATTTTCCTATAAAATTACACACTCCTTCCATTTAGGGAATCCATATCTAAAATTCCAAAAGGTAACTATTTATTTTCTTGAGTGTTAGAAGTGGAAACCATTTTTCATCATTTTCATTAGAGATTAAAAATAGAGAAATTATGGATATTTTAATGATTGATAAATAGATAAAGATTGTAGAATTTGTAATTATATCTATTATAATCCTAATTATTGATGATCAGATGGATTTATTAGATGAGATGACTAATTCATCAAGTAGGTGAAGCTAAAATCCAACTCATTCAAAGTTGGTTCACTGAAAGGTCGTATAAGAGGCAACTTATGATATTTTTGGAAGAGGGGAAGAATGCACCAGATGAGATCATTAAAATTATGGGTGATTTCTAAAAAATATATATGTATCCATAAATACTATCTTAATTGGATTGAAACCCATGAATATTGGAAGGTTGTGGAAACCATATGAACTCTTTTTTCTATGTTATATATATTAGAAGGGTTTGATCATATTAAGTGAAAGATATAAATGATATTTCAATATTTTTTCAAATAAACCTGTATTTTTATTCAATAAAAAGTGAATCAATATTTCACTAATTTATTAGGTAATATTCTTATCCACATTAATTTTTATTGTTCTTGTACATTTGAGTTTTTATCTTGGTCATTAATTTTGATATCCTTGTATGTTTTCTTATCTTTATGTTTTTTATTTTGATGGATTGTTTTGGGAGAACATGAATTCCATGTTTTATATGTCTTATCATGGGTTAATTCTTAATTTTTCCTTTCAATATATTAAGTTTCGACGATGGTGTGTCGAGTGTTTTTATGGAAAACTAGTTAGAAACCCTATAAGAGTTATCATAGCTCAATGTTTGAATGATATGAATTGAGAATACCCAGTGGAGGTGGATGAACACATTGTTTTGTAATAATATTATGTTCAATTCGTTCTAAGATAATATTGGTGGGCTGTTCTTGAACTCCCGTACTATAATGTTTACTTGTTGTGGTATTTCACAATTATTGGATGAGTGGGTCCTGATGAGAGTAAGTTCAAGTTGGAGAACCTTAATGAAATGTATTTTTGGTTATATAAAATATATATAGGTAACTTATTACTATATAAGAATGGTGATATTCCATTTAATGTTGGAAAACTATAAGTGATGAAAGTGGAAGAATTTGGGAGGGTTGAAAAGAATTATTTGGGGTTGATTGATATGTCACTCATCCAGAATATATAAGTTAAAATATGAGAGGTTAAAACAACTTCATAACTCATGAATACTGCTGGAAACATGTATAATAATCACTCAATGATAAACAAATCATTATCGATAATTGAATATTCAATATGTTAAATTTGGAATGAAAGTGGTATGACATTCACCTAAAAAGATTTAGTACGATTTATAGTTAGTTAGAAAAAAGATCTGAAATGGGTACTATTGTTTCCTTCTTTTCACCCAGAATATTGGGATATAATGATAATTTTGTGACTAATTCTAGTGAAAATAATGATTCGATGTTTATTAATTTTTAGGAACTAATATTTAAATTATAAATTCTTCAATTAGAGATTTGGTTATCTTCCTAAAATGACTACAGTTTGGAATTAAGAGAACATGTTGTGGCTTAGAAAAATCACAAGAAGGAGAAATTAAGGAAGAGTTTGAGAAAGAGTAACTTAGTGGATAATGTCCCCTTTTTTTGGAAATATTAGAGAAAAGTACAGTTTAAAAAGTATCTTAGTGAACAAAGAGAGAATTATTGATTTTATTCATTCATAATTATATCTCTGAACCCTATATTGAATGATGGCAGAATATTACTTCTATGTGCTACTATTTTTTTGGTGTCTTGGGTGATAGACTCTAGATTTTCATTATATTCTACATACAAGAGATGTAGCATAAAAAATTATAATTATGTAAGACCTAGAAAGGTTTATCTTATGAATTAAAAACCACTTTAAATTTTTGGGAATGGTGATGTTCTGATTTAGATAAGAAATATAGGGAGGATATAGTCAAAGGATTTTTGACCCATACCATGGTTGAAGAAAAACATAATCCTGATGGATTCACTTGATTGTACAGGATTATGTGTAAGGTTTTTGGATGGCGTGTGAAATATATCATGTGGTTCAATATTTATAGCAAAGAGATTAAAAGATAATTCCATATAAGTTATGGGATTTTTGGAAGTTAGAATTCATACTAGAGAGTTATCTTGTAATAAAAATTGGTATGAGGTTAGACTGTGTTCACATGAGGTGTTTACAATTGAAATATTTGGGGCCCTACTCCACTGTGTTCACATGAGGTTCAAAATTTTTTATAACTTTCATCGATGATACCAGATGGAAGTCGTGGGTGTGATTTATCAAAAAAATTGAGGCCTTAAGAATCTTTTTCTAGTATAGATCCATTTTGTTGAAAGAGGTTAGATTTATTTTGAAGTGCTTACAATTGAAAAATGGTGTGGAGTAAATATTCATAGAGTTATGAATATTGTGCTGGTAAAAGGAAATTCAATTTTAGAATACCATTACATGGATTCCATAACACAATGAATTTGTAAATATGATAAACTAGATGTTGTAGGAGAAGGACCAAGGAATGATTCTATGTCTTGAGCATGTTACATTGTTGATTCTAAGGATTGAGACATGTTATAGTCTATGATTTTACCATATTTATTTGTTTGATATGATGATCAAGAGTATTTATTTTGAATTTGAGATAATGGATATCAGAAGGTTTTCAGATGTCAAAATGTTATCTTTAATCAAGAGATCCTATGGAAGGATTAGGATATGGCTGAAATTTCAAGTGAAATAAATGTCTCATCAGACTTTTTGGTTCATATAAATGAGATCTTAGAGGATAATGTTCTTGAGAATTCAGGAATCGTGATATTTCTAGAAACAATAGACCATACTGAGAATATACAGAGAGGATTCTATATTTTTATGGTGTTTACTATTATATATTAACTATAGATATCAAGTGTTATAGAGGATAACAAAAAAATATATTTATGTAAGATCTCTAGAAGTTGCAGTAATATAAAAAGCTCAGTATTAGGAATAACTATAGAATTCTATCAGAGTGTTTCACCCCTTGAAAAGATATAAAATTAATTTATTTTATCTTATTTAATGGATGATGGAGATTTCCTAAACATTTAATAGGAATTGAGTTTTAAAGGCTCGAAATAGTTGGATTTATCCACTAGGGATGATATTGATTCCCTATATTTTTGAAGAATATGGAAGATGATTGAGAGGCCTATTAAGAAAAATGTTTTAAAAAATTAATGGGTATATTAACTAATGTAAGAAGTAGATTATAGATGAAGATACATGAAGAGGATACTGATGAAAGTTTTTAAACCAATTTATGTATTTTATTTATCAGTATTTTTCTCCAATAGTAAAGTGAAAAAAATTAGAATAGAGTTATGTATGGTTTCATTTGAAGAACATTATCTATATTAGTTGGATGTGGAGACATTATTTATTCATGGGGAACTAGATGATGATATTTTCATGGAACAAAAAGTTGGTTTCAAGAATCCACAAAACTAGGGTCTGGTGTATAGATTCAATTTTATACTATACAGTGTTATGAAAGAATTAATAATCTGGAATCAGAAGTTCAATAAAATCATAATGAAGTGGAAGTTAATCCCGAGTAATGATGATCATTATTATTATTAATATTTTAATGATGATTGGAGTTTCATCATAATTCTTCTTAATATGAATGACAATTTGATTATGGGTTTGAAAAAGGAAAGAATCAATTAGTTAAAAGATGAGTTGTCTTGAATCGTTGAGGTAAAGTAACCTAGTATAGGGAAATGGATTTTGGGATGCAGATTATAAGAGACCTATGTTCTAATAATTTGTACATTATCAGTTCTATTACACTTATAATGCGGTGGAACACATAAAATTATTAGAGAGAAACTAATGATGACACCCCCTGACTAGTAATTTCAATCATAGAAAAGATATGGATCCACAAATGGAAGACGAGGTGGAGTATATGGTGGAGTTTCTATATATTTAATCTGTTAGAAGTTTGATGTAAATCATGGTTTGTACTTATCATGAAAAAATATGGCACATATTTTAGTAGGTTTATTTCGAATAACATGAGATAAAATTAGGATATTGTTAAGTGGTTTATTTGTTATTTTAAGAGTTATGAAGACTTGGTACTTTTCTTCAGAATGGATGAAATTTTGTATATTTTTTTATAATTATAATTTGGTATAGATTCTGACACATGCGAGAGAACCTATGGGTACAATCTTACTTTAAATGAAGTTAATATAATTTGGATATTGGAGATTCAGCTAGTAATTTTAATCTTGAAAATGGAAGGAGAGTATGCATTGTAAATGTAAGTAAGGAAAAAGTTGATTGGTTGAAAGGGTTCCTGGAGGATCATTGAAGGGGATAAGAATTTAGTGTGTTATTATATGATTCATAGAGTTTAATAAACCTATATAGAAATTTTATGCTTCATTCTTATATAAATAACATTAATTTAAAGTAACACTTCCTCCATTTTTTAGAGGATGTTTTGATGGATCTCTAGAAGATAAATGGAATAAGAAATCCAATAGACATGTTGATATAGACTATGAATTGAGTTGTACTAAGGTGACGTATCACCTCATTTAATCAGGTTTGACTGAAAGAGAATGGTGGGGGAACCATTCGAAGCATTAATGGATCTCCAAAGAACAGATGGGGGTATACATGAACAATTTAAGTGGTGACGGGTGATTCTCAGAAAAATAATCCTCAAGTGGATGATTATTGAGATTCAGTTTTTGAAAACATTTTTAGTTAGTCATTAAAAAGTAAAGATTGATAAATTATGGATATTCTAATATTCTATGAACATATGGGGATGGAGTAAGTGGAATTGATAGGTCTATGAATTTTGTTACTGAATGTCCATATGTTATTCATAATGATGATTCCTATTGATATAATTAGGTGGTGTTATTATATGGGATAAGTTGATGATTTCATTATGAAAGTGCGGTGGAAATCAAAATCTTCAAAATATTGTTCAATGTAAGATAACCCTAGAGGTATCTTGAGATATTATTAGAAGTTGGGGATGGTGAACTAGATAAGCCAGTTAATGTGGTGGGTGCCTTTGACCAAACAATGGTGTATCTAAAAATATCAGTATAGGTGGATTACAACAAATTAAGATAGGAAGGTATTAGAAACCAGAAGAACTATTTGGTAAATAATATACATTACAAGGGTGCAATCGCATTGGGTGAGAGAGGTAAATGAGAGTTCAAAATGAACATTGTAATCATCCAATGTTTCTATTGAATCAAAATTGAAGTACCATTACCCTCTTGGATTTGGATGCAAGGATGTACCATGTAAACATTGTGTTGATATTATTCCTTTTAGTTTTTTCATTCTATCTTTTCTTTTGATTGTATTGTTTATTTTCTCATCCAAATATGTTACATTACATTGTGGTGGCTTGGTGTAAATTTATTCCAAATTACAGACACAATAATTTGGGTTCAATCAGGATTTGTTTTTTTCACATAGTATGTTTTGGTGGGGGTGTTTTTGTGGTTTTATGGGTCATTGATTGTGAACCAAATATAATTACATCATGTGTATTATAGGGCCCCTATTTCTCCTTAAAGTGACTCTTAATGTAATCTCCTAAGGAAAATATGGGAATTTAGAGTTTTTTATCTTCCAATGTTATTGAAACTGAAACATTCATGAATGAACACATCCTAATTATTCATTTAATTTAGATCCAAGAACCGACCCATATAATATAATTCTTGGTTACCACTTCAATCAGGACACATAGAAGAGGAAACTAGTGCACCACCTCGCCCCAGCCTCCCTGTGAAGAGGTTACTAGGTCACATCTTCACTCAGGCTTCCCAGAAAAGGATACTAGGTTATAAATTTCTTCCATTCCACTAAGAAGAGTCTAATAAAAAACACATTTTCCCAAGCCACCCAAAGGATTCTATTAGAACTACAAAAAAGTTAAATTTAAAAGGAGTTATATTTTTCCATTTGCAGTGTTTATAACACCCTCTATACAAAATAACAATAGTTATGAGAAATCAATGTTTAATAGGACACCTACTTATGTTAATGAATCTTATGTACAAGGTCTTAAATGGTAAACATATTTAGCAGTTATTATTTTAGCAGCATTTTTAATCCCTTAATTTTTTAAAATAATATTTGAAACCACCACTAAAAAAATTAATATTTTCAATTTTTTTATAAAACACTAATTAGATTTGGTTGTGACAATGACCCCATAATCCCCACTATAATCCCCTTATTCTTTCTCCCCCTCTACCATGCATGCTACTTGGCCCCCTCACATGCCCCCTTCATTCGTGATGAGAAAAACTCTACTGTGACCAAATTTGAACTTGTGATCTACATGTTCATTAAACATACACCTCACAACTATTGTATATTAGTTTTATATATTATATATATATATATATTTTATAAATTTATACAAATAAATATTATTTCTATAATATATTTAAATACGTAACATACACACACACACATACGTAACATGTCATAAAATTAATATAATGTATTTATATGCGAATAAATTTTTATGATACTAAATACATTTATATTATGCATTTATATATACTATACTTTTACGATGAACATTTATATTATAAAGTAAATATAATTTTATTATTCATTTTTGTAGACATTTATATCATATATTAAATTCATATATATACATATGATATATATTTGTAAAACATTGATATATATATATATATATATATATAATATAATATAATATATAGGTATTATATATATACACAAAAAATATTTATATTTATATAAAACAAAATTATTTAAATATTTGTAAATATGTTTATTTTGTGTATATAAATATATATTTAACATATTAATTTAAATACATATATGTAAGTTAATTTAAATATAAATATAAATATATTTATATTTATATGTTTAAGTATAATATAATATAATATAACATTAATATATATATACACACACTTCCCCTAAATTATAAATTTACACAAATATAAATCAATATATTTAAATATATTTTAATAAATAAATTTATATTTTTAATACAAATATAAACATATTTATATATTTATAAATATATTTATTTTTGATTTATATATTTAAATACATTCATACATTTATATACAAGTTTAATTTTATTTATATAATATATATGTAAGAACTTATTTAATTGATATTTTTTTTATACATGCATGTTCCCCACTCCCTATTGTAACTTCCACCCTCCCGATTCCAAACTCTCTCAGGTGGCCAAATCGGTTTGGTTATGAGACATCAAGCACAAATTCACATACGCAAGAGGATGTCGAATAGTAGTGGAGATGTGATATGTGTAGTGGGGAGACTCTACCCCAGGGAATAAAGTACAATACAACAAAAATAAATAGGTATCAATTAAAATCAGAGTAATAAATAAAAGCAGAAATCAAAAATCATACAACTTGTAAAGAAAGGAAAAATCAGTAAACAAATAATAAATAATCTTGCATTGAATGGATGATGTGTATCTATTGTCAAACTGAAAGTATTAAAAATAAATGAGTTAATTGAAATAAATAAACTCAAAATTCCTCAGTCCCGAGCCCCAGTCCTTTATAACCTGAAAAATCCATCCCATCCTCAAAATCAATAATCAAAAACAATATAGCAGCCCTATTGTTTTACTAATATTATTTCATGATTTTAAGCATAAATATTTCTTAAATACAGACCAAGGATCAACGAGTATACTATCTTGGGGAGACTTGGTAAATAATTAGAAAACATGAAAATAAAATAAAATCACATTTATTAAATCTCCATAATGAGTGATAAACTCTATTTGATCTCATATAAATACATAGGATAATCTTATGTCCGCATTTGTTTTTCACTTTCACTTAATATCCTTGTGAATATCACCTCCTTGAAGGTTATCTTAAGGAATATGGAATTGGTATTTCGTTGAGACCACAATCTCTTAGACATGGGGAAGAGTCTTGGTAATGTAATTGGGAATAATACTGACAATCTACAAGGCATATAAGGTTTGATAAGAAGTGGTGGTGAGGGGTGGCATTTATAGGGGTGGAGAAGGGTGTTTTTGATTATTATATTTGTTTGTTTATTATTTTTTCCCAAGACTACAAATATTGTTGATTTCTATGACTAAATATATTAAATAGTTTAGGTGAGTTGGAACCAATATGTTCTTACATCATCCAGGACTCAAAAAATCTTGTATTTAGCTTATAATGATAAATATAGTAAATTATCATATTTTACTATTCATTAAAATTCAACTATTTTAAAAAAATCTAAAAAATCTACCAAAACCATTTATCAACGTGTATAATTCAAAAATTAAATCTGTTTTATGAAAATTATTGAATAAAAATGGGAATTTTTATTTTTTAATTAAAATCAATATTTATTTAAAAAATATTGATTTTAATATTATAATTGATTTCTGACCCATTGAAAATTTAATTAAGGCCACATAAAATTATCTTATAATTATAGTAGAAAATAATATAAATTTATGAATCTTATTTTATGACAAGTAATTCCATTTTAAATCATTATAACAATTTTAAAATTTTAAATAAAAATTTATGTTTTATAAAAATACCAACACTTAATTTACTATTTTTAAAACCTTAATTTACTGATAACATGATACAAATATATCATATTTTAATTTTTAAGATACCTCAAATTTATTTGATGTTTCATAGGTGAGGTTACTATTCTAAGAGACAGATTACTATTCCTAATGCTCAGAATACTATTTCAATGGTCATGTTACTATTCCAAGGGAATAGGTTCCCTAATTTCTACAAATACAACATATTTCATTCATTATCCATTAAAATCTATTTTCTCTCATGGTTATTAATATAATTTTATATTCTAAATTAATATTATATTAGTAACATTATATTTTAATTTTACAAAATTGTTTGTGAGTCCGGTCATTCCAGTGGACTGAGAAGATTGAAATTTTCCTATTATCATTATATTATTATCTATTTATTGTCCTTATATAATATTTGAAATTATTATTGGATTATTTTTTGACTAATTTACAATTATTCATTTATATGAACGATTATTTATTATTTTTTTTATAATTATCATAATGGAAATTCCATTAAAAAAATATGGGACATTACATTCTTCCCCTGTTGTGAAATTTCACCCTTTAAATTTCATTTTATATACTAAGGTGAAAAACGGTGACATAATTTATCCTTCATCACTTCCTCTGGTTCCCATGTATCCTCTTCATACTTGTGGTTTCTCCATTATACCTTTAACCGGTGAGTGGTTTTGTTATGTATAACCTTGTCTATGTTTTCCAAATTCTTCATCGGCCGCTCCTCATAAGAGATATCATTTTCTGGTTGTACCACTTCTAAGTTTAGTACATGTGAGGGATCTAGTATGTACTTCTTCAAGAAGGAAACATGGAATACATGATATAATTGAGACATGTTTTGTGGAAGTAACAATTGATTTGACACAACTCCAACACAATTAAGAATCTAAAAGGGGATGATATACTTGATATTTTGATTTATTTTCATCCGAAATTTCATTTCTCTCTTAAAAGGAGATAAGAAGTGTAATGCCTTGTCACCAAACACAAACTCTAAGACCCATTGATGATTATCTCTATCGCTCTTCCATCAAATTTTCATAGTCCTAATATGTTTTTGGATGGTCTTCAACTTTTCTACCATTTCCTCAAATAACTCATCTCCTAGTACCTTACATTCTCCAACTTCATCCCATCATGTTTGTTTCCTACATCACTTCTCAAAAAGGGATTCATAATGGGCCATTTCGATTCTTGTGTGGAAACTATTATTATAAGAGAACTCGACCAGTGGAAAATGCTGATCCCATCCTCATTTGAATTCCATTGAGCAAACTCTCGATATGCCTTCCAATGTCTGAATAGTCCACTTAGATTGGATATCAGTTTGGGGGTGATAAGTTGCACTAATGTTCAGATATGTGTTTATAATATGTTGTAGACTCTTCCAGAACATGGATTCAAATCTTGGATCATGATCAGATATAATCTATAATGGTACTTCATGCATCCTACCCAATTCTATGTTGTATATTCGTGCAATTTAGTTGAGTTATAAGTCCTCTCAAATCACAATAATGTGAGAAGTCTTTGTAAGATGATACACAATAATTCATCTAGAATTATTTTCATTGGATGTCTTTGGAAGTCTAGTGATAAATTCCACAATGATATTTTCCCATTTCATTGTATGGGTTCTGGTTTCATCATCCCATTATAATTTTTTCCTCTTAGCCCTAAATTTTTGAAACACTAGATACTTTGATTTATATTCAATGAAATCCTTCATTATATTTTCCCACCAATAGTGATATTAAATATATCATTTCATATTTGTGATCCCTAGGTAAATAGAGAAGGTTGATCTATGTTCATCATTTAGAAACTCTTTCTATATTTCTAAAATATATTGTACACATAATTGTGAACCAAATCTTATAACTCCTTCCCCAAAAATTTAAAATTATAAGGATGTCCTCTTTCTTATAGCTTTCTCTTTTTTTTGAATTTAAAAATAATCTATTTGAGAATCCTTTAACTTCTCAAAAAGGGGTTCTTGAGCAATCATTTATGAAAGGAATTATGATATACATTACTTTATGATTCCCATGCCCATCTTTTTCATGTTTAAGAAGATTAGATCCTTCTAAATTCTCATATTTGATAAAGTTATGTGATTCTTTCAAGATAGAGAACCTTACACTTAATTTTCATTACTATGATGACAGTGGATTGATCAATCATAATTCTTGATGCGATATAACCATCTTTTCTATTTATTTTAGTCTCATTCTATGTAAAAATATTTTTTAAGCTCTTATAGTCAGTATATATCTCATTCTACTCCCCATAGAGATAATGCTGCAATACTTTCAATATAAAGATCATATCCACTAACTCCAGATCATATGTGGGATAATATTTCACATGAAATTTCAACCAACTTGAGGTGTATTCTATAAATTTATCATTTTCATCAGTACACGACCAAATCCATTCTTTGAAGTGTCACTGTAAACCAAAAAGAGATCCCCACTTGTTGGTAGTATAATTATTGGTTCAGTGAAACCCATATTTTTCAACTCATTAATGTAATATTAAAATTAACTATTCTAAACAAAACTTTACACCCTAATGAGTTATCTTGGTTTATGGGTTTGAAAATCAGGAGAAGTTCCTAAAAAATCATCAGAAATACCCAGCTAGACCAGGGAAACTATGAATCTTTGTAACATAAACTTGTATGGGGCACTCCTAAATTTCCTTTTTTAGAAATTTCCATAGATAGTATTTTTCTAGTGATAACATTACCAAATAATAATACTTCTTCTATCCAAAAATCACATTACTTTACCTTTCATATAGTTTCTCTATTTTTAATGTATTTAGAATAGTATTTAAATTCTCTTTGTGTTCCTCCTTTCACTTGAAGTATATTATATTATCATCTATAAAGTCTACAATTTTTTTCATGGTAATCTATAAAGAATCTATTCATTAAGTCCATGAAAACTTCTGGATCATTAGTGAGTCTTATAGGAATCACTATGAACTAATAGTTTCCATACCTTGTTTGAAAGGATGTACTGGGAATATCTTCATACTTCACATTTAATTGGTGATATCCTGACCGAAATTACACCATTGAGAAATACTCGGCCTTACATAGATGATTGAATAAGTCATCTATCCATGGTAAGGGATATTTGGTCATTATCATTATTTTTTTAATCTCATGATGATCAATGAAGTCATCCATTGATTGATCCTTCTTCTTGATTAATAGTATGAGATCACCCCATGTTGAAGCACTCATGAATATACAAATCTTGTCTAGATTCTCTTGTAACTACTTCTTTAGTTCCTCTAACACAGTGGTTCTTATCCTCTAAGGACTATTTGATAGTATATATCTAGGTATAATATCAATTTGTAACACAACCTCTCAGTCTAGAGAAATAACACACTATTTTTGTGGACACATTACTGTAGTCCCTCAAAACCAGAATGACTTCGATCACAATTCTCTCCTTAATCTCAATAATTTTAGATAGATATGATTTATCATTAAGGAGTAATATCCCAAATTAATAAAATTATTTTGAAGGATATTCATACTCCACATGGAACTTGCACAAAATTTGGGGATTCCTTGGGATGTGAAGAGTGTTCTCCTTTTCCCGAATGTTAATGTTGGATTTGTAACAAGATAGAAAATTAGTTCCTAAAATAGAATCAAACTCTACCAAAATAAGTAATAAAATATTTATATGGAGCTTCAATCCAAAAAAAAATTAACTAGGGACTAGTTATGTACTTTAGATGAACTAATTTACCTATTCATTGTTCTCACAGATAACTCAACCTTCATATTTTGAGGTGATGATTAAATAGTTATAATAAACCTGAAAGATATTAAAGAATTCATAGAACAAGAATAAAATAGTGTATTATCTATTATTTAATGAATAACCCAAATACATATCAATACATCAGTTTTAGGTTCCATTTTAGTAGTACTGACAACACATTCCCTTCTTTACTACCTTGGTAGTGGTTGTCACATATTTTCCTCAACCACCTAGGGCTTAGGGAATCTTCTCACAAAGTTCTCATGTTATTTATAGTTAAATTAATATAGAATATGCATATTTTTTATCTAAAACTTCTTTTACACTTCTTAATTAGTGTATTTCTTCATTTTAATTTGGTATTGATGAGCTTGGATCCCCTCTTTTCCACAAGTGAATCAGATTTTAGTTCCCCTTAGGCAGCTTCCAGAATGCTTCTTCCCACACTTTTAAAAATTTGGATGCTTGGTTTTTTCTCTACAATTTTTTTATATTTTCTATCTTTAAGAAAATACCATCTTACATTTCTTATCTTTAATCCACTAAGAATCACCAATCTCAATCTCACCTTAAAATACACAATGAAAAATATCTTCATAACTGTCAAAGCCCAAAATCACCATAGATTTTTGTAGAATGAAATTTAATATAATAAAGAAGAGATCCATCTTTATTTCAATGATCATGAAAAATCTATAGGCATATCATAAAAGCCTTGTGATTATTACCTCATATGTCCAGATATACTTTCCTTCTTTTTCCTTCAAACTAAGGAACTCTCTATCAATCTTATGATGGAGAGTTTGGGGAAAATATTTATTGAAACTTATTTTATTGAATTATTAAAATTTTGAGGAATAAATTTCCTACATATGATTTTATTATTATATCATTTTCCACCACAATTAAGTTTCCCCATCAAAATGATATACTTAATGTATGACTTTCTCTTCTTATGAGCATTAGAGAATATAGAATATCTTTATAATAGAGTAAATTCATTGTTCCATGATGAGGGGATCAGAAGATACTTTAAAGATAAGACGTATTTGTAGCATAAAGTAATAAACCAAAAATTTCTCCTTCTTAGAAGAAGGAGGTAATTCCATAAAATTCAAGTTATTATTCATAACCTGAGCCTATTGTTATAGTACTGTGATGATGATTTGAGATTTTGTTCCCATCAGATTTGGAATTTCATTTGGTAAATAATCACATTTCTTATGACATTGGTTGTTATTATGGATTCTCATATTTACTATTATCAACTAAAAAAATATAAAAAAATAGAGTTAGAGTTCTCTAATTATTGTCTATGATAATATAAAAAGGAATTAATAAAATTTTGGGGAATGACTTTTAAATGGAATGTATATCCTAACTTCTGATTCCCTAAGTTTCAAAATAGGTTATCCATGGTGATATAATTATCCCTCAGGTTATTACTGAAGTTTTATAGAACTAATATCTAGAAATAAATAGATCGTTCTCTAATACTTACTATAGAAACCCTACCCTTTTACACATATTATCCAATGGTTTTAATCATAAATACCCATTTAATATAGACCAAGGATCAAAAGGTCAACTATCTTTGCAAGACTGGGTACATAATTATAAAATATTAAAATAAAATAGAAACCCATTTTATTTAACCTTAACAATGATCTTATAACTCCCTTTGAGGTCCTATTTTTTCTACATAGGATAACCTTATGTTCGAATGCATTCTATGCTTTCACTTAATGTCCTCTTGAATATCACCTCCTTGAAAGACCCCTTAATGAAATTTGAATTAGTATTTTGTTGAGTCCTTTAGATCTTGGATGTGTGGAAGAGGCTTGGGAAGGGATTTGGGTATAGTACTGACAAGCTAAAAGGATTATATGACATAAAGAGATGGGGTGGTTTTTATTAGGGAATGAGAAGGTCGTTTTATATTTTTATATTCATTAGTTTGTTATTTAGGTTCTAAACTATCAATAAATCTTATTCCAATTACAAAATAAATTAAGTAGTTTAGGATAGTTTGAACCAATGGGTGATTACATTATTCATTACTCAATAAAATCAGGTATTTAACCTATAATGTTAAATACCATAAATTATCATATTTCACTATTCACAAAAATCAACTATTTTAGAAAAATACAAAAAATTCATCGTAATCATTTTTCGACATGTATATTTCAAAAATCAAATCAATTTAATTTTTTTTTTAAATATGTGGAATTTAATGTTTAAATAAAATCCTCATTTATTCAAAAAATACCAATTTTAATATTATAATTGATTTCACGACCCTTGGAAAAATTAATTATTGTAACTTAAAATTATCTTATAATTATAATACTACATGATATTAATTTATTAATCTTACTTTATCAATAGTAATTTTCATTTAAATCATTATATTAATTATATTATTTTAAATAAACATTTAGATTTGGTAAAAATACCAACACATGATTTATCCTTTTTATAATATTTATTTACATATACCATAGTATAAATATATCATATTCTCATTTATAATACGAATAAATTTAACTTATAATTTCATAGGTGAGGTAACTATTCTAATGGCCATATTACTATTCCTTCAAGCCATATTAGTTTTCCAACTATCATGATACTATTCCAATGGTATAAGATCCTTAAATCCTATAAATACACATTATTTCATTCATTATCCATTCACTTATATTCTATATTAATGCAATATATATACCATTATCTTTAAAATGAATATTACATTATTAAATTTTTAAATTTCTATATCTTTTTTTTTGTGTGTGGCCATTTTAGTAGATCGAGTAGATACAACTTTTCCTATTCTCACCTTCTTATTTTCTGTTTTTTTACTTCTAGGATATTTGGAATTTTTATTGGATAATTTACAGAATAATATATCATTCATCTTTTATGAGAATAACGTTTTCACTATGTGTTTTGTAATTAGAAGTAGGAAATTTCCATTCATAAAATTATTGGTCTTTATAAACAGGGTCCCTTTCCCTTATCCAAACCTTCATCAATGTAATATACTCAAGTACAAAATAGAGGCTTGAAAAGGGTTTGAGTAAAACTCAACAGGTTAACACCACCATGTCGAAAAAAACTAATCTGATAATAACATCATGTAATAAACAGTTAAAAATGTGTCTTAATTAATCAATTAGTACAATACACAAATAAACCTCCTTCAACACCATGTCAGAATGTATTAGATCATGTTACACAATCAAGCTAACCATATCCATATACCATGACAAAATTCATAATCGAATTGATCCATTTGTATAAGGGATTCATCCTTTGATCATATCCGTATAAATAAGCAATTATGTAAGTGACACTATGCCAAGCCCACTATATAATCATTTCATCTGGTAACATTGGGAGATGCCGACTATATACACATTTTAGAATTTATCACTGATACAATACCACTATATATTCATTTTAACAAGTATCATTATTCCAGGACAAATATATAAGCATTTCAGCCTCTGGGAAAATACTTATATATAATTATTTCATCATTAACTAGTCATAGCATGGTATATAATCATTTCATCATGAACTCTATAAGTCATAATGAAAATGATATTATAATGTCAAATCATAATCCGAATTAGTTAATTATAAAAATTACCACGTGTCTTTCACTTACACTTTCACCTATATCTAAATTTATCAATATCCATCTCAATTGGCCATAATATTTTACCATAGTGATTCTATATCAAGAAATCACCAACAATCTCATGTTAGGATAAACAAACTTTAATCCAATAACCAATTCAATATTATCCCAAGATTTTCTCACCCAACTAGAATCCACAGCCCATGTTACAACATGAATTGAATCAAAATGATCCACTGAATAATCCAATCCATAATTTATCATCACTAATTATTTAATTAATCGATGCACACATCATGGGGGTTCAATCATAGTATTTCAAAAACTCCACAATTAAAATACCTTATAGTTAGGTTTAGAATCCATAACTTATCGAGAGATTATGTAATGCTTCCAACTAGAATCCACAACAATAATGTAGGTTAGGATGATCGAAAGAAAAACATAGACCAAAAAATAATGAGATCAAAAACCAAAACCACCACGATCAAGATATTTACATCGTAATGACTGGATAACAATGGAATAATGGGGAACACCTATTAAAACAACTCACTATGGATTAGACACATAAAAAAGATATCGGGAATGGAGGAAAGGGATCCAATATTTCTAGGAACACCTTAGGGTCAAGAGAGGAGGGATGTACTGAAGGATTGAAATAAATCATAAGAATGATAGGCTTAAAGCTACCGATCATGAGAAATAAAAAAAATCTATAACCCCCTTTAACGTTATGTATTTATTATTTAATAGATTTGATAAAAAACCATTGCATCGGGTAAATTTTAATCCAAATTTAATAATAAGAATTATTTAATGGATTCATGACATATATTAATTAAATGATATGCACCTGGTTAATGAATTTTTCCTAGGAATAGTTACATGCTATTTAACCTATACAAGACATTGAAATTCCATGAACATAGTTTCCATCCTATTTCCCATGGGAGGAACCTAAACCACCTCCAAATCCATCCAAACTCCCAGGAAATTCTAATAAGCCCATTTAACATGTTTATACCCTTAATCCAATAATTCAAAACAAAACATACATCCTTAAATTTTAGGTTATTTCCCCAAAAAAAGGATCTCCATATCCAAACCATACTTATCCTCCAAGGTTTAAACAAAAAGGAAAACCTAATGAAAGATTATTAACACAAAACTTAAAGAGGGTCGTACCTAGAAAAATATAGCATCATACAAACTCCAAACCATATAATATATCATGCCTGAATTGATGGAAGCATTACTATGGGATCATGGTGAAAAAGTGTAGATACTTTTCTTAGATATTATACTCCCTCTCCTAGGTATCCTCATGAACAACCCTATTCTTCCACTATACTCAAAAAAAGTTATAGTCTTACCAAGGATATATCTCTCTATATAGCCACAATATGTATCAGATTCTCCTAAAAGGAAATCTTATCATAAATCTCATCATATTTGACATCTACCACATGAGAAGGGTTAGGATAATATCTTCAAAGCTGTGACATATGAAACACATCATTCATGGAATTGTATCACTATGGAAGGTTTAATTGTTATGACATTTGCCCTGAACTATCCAGTATCTCAAATAGCCTAATACACCTATGTTCCAACTTCCCCTGCTTCAGGAAACAATATTTCCCCAACAAAAAGAAAACATTATGACCAACCTCAAACTCTAGAGGTCATCTCTAATGGTCAAAATACAATTTTGGCCTACTCTGTGTGGCCACAGACTACATAATCATGATTAGATGAACAATATTAGATGTATCCTACATAAAATTAAGTCCCACAAGTTCCTACTCATATACCTCTAACCAACATAGAGATAAAAACAATGACCTTCCATAAATAAATAATCAAAATGTTCCATCTGGACCAGTTCCTAAATGCTGTTATTATAAGAAAAATTTATAAGTGACATATGTTACTCCCATGAAAGACCTAAATAAAAAACAAAGTATAATACAATTTCCTCTAAAACCTAAATACTCTGCTTAGATTGACCGTCATTTTGGGGATGATAGGCTATTCTCAAAAGAAACTACGATCCTAAAGCCTTATAAAGATCTAATAAAAATTGAGATGTGAAATGATGATCTCTATCAGAAATTATACTCCCTAGAACACCATGTAGATGAAATATTTCACACATGTAGAGAATACCCAGATTTTCAACAATAATGGTCACCCTAATATGCAAGAAGTGGTCTAACTTCATTAGTTGATCCACAATCACTCATACCGCATCGTTCATACTGGGTGTCATAGGGAATCCTATGACAAAATCCATGGTGACGTCATCTCATTTTCACTCAAAAATGGGAAAAGGTTGTAACCAAATATCTATACTATGATGCTTATATTTCACCAAATAAAATTAAAACATCTCTCCACAAAGGCCGCTACCTCCTTCCTCATTCCTGATCATCAATTTTTTCTATAAATATCATGATATAAATTTTTCATACCAGGATATACCAACCATCTAGAAGGATGAAAATATCTCAACAACTCCTCATGAAAGCCTGTAGGGATCCATACATGGTCATAGAAAACAAGATAATTTTTGCATCCAAGATACCATCATAATGGTGTTTACCCACCATATAATTTATCTCTTAAACTGTGCTATTCAGATCTTATAACTATTATGAATTGATCCATTATAAAAGCATTAGTATAATATATATTGAAGTTAGACCTACTCACCCCTCAAACTTCTGAACATCTAGATGCATGTCTTTAAATACGGCCTCCATTTACCACTTATCACAAGTCTCCTAAAATGACTCTGTTTTCATCTTTCAGCTCAAGGTATCAAAAAAAATATTTCCCTTGCCTATTTTTAAGCCTACTCAATGTCAAAATACTATAGATACTCAAGAGACCTCCTCCACATAAAGTGTAGGTATTGCATATAAAATATGTACCCGAGGCTATTGTGGTCAATATATACCAAAAAAATCTATCATATAAGATAATGTATCCATCATATTGGGTCATGTTTCACCATATCTAACTCTAGATCATGAGTAAGATATTTCCTCTTTTACAGTCTCAACTTTCTAGAGCTTTAAGAAACCACTTGATCATCTTACATCAGAACTGCTCTAAGTCAAATTTCAAATGCATCACAATACACAATATATGATTTAACCAACACTAGTAAAGTGATGATATGTTATAAGGTTATCCGACCTTTTAGATTCTAAAAATAACCCTTGCAATCATCTAACTAAACAAACTACACTCCCTTTTAGGTAAACCATCACATCAATGGTACGGGATGGGATAAGTCTTGGGTAAAACCTAGATAATATCCTTCTGAACCTAGAAATTACGAAATCTCAAAGAGATTCTTGGGCTGATATGAAGATATCATGGTTTCAACCTTCTTTGGGTCCACTTATACTCCTGCCTTTGTGATTACATGCACCAAGAAGTTCACTTTATCAATCTAGTAACTCGAATTTGTTTTCTTGGTGTAAGGACAATTTTCTCTCAATATACTCAGAATGATTTCAATATGTTTGGTATTGATATTATGTTGACAAGGAGTACACTAAGAGTTTATCAACAAAAAACACAACAAACTTATCAAAAAAAGGATGAAATATTTGATTCATCATGGACACAAATACTTCTAGTGCATTTTCAAACCAAATAGAATCACTAAGAACTCATACAAGCCACATATTCTCATAAAATAATTCAAAGGTATGTTTGATGGTATCAACATAATCTATTGCATTCCAAACCTCAAATGGATCTTATAAAAGATCTTGGCACCTCTAATCCGATTGAAGAGATCATCAACGCATAGAGGGTGATACTGATTCTTGGCTTTCAGCTATTTCAATCTACAATAATCCACTCATAATTTCAAAGTTTCAATAGCCTTCTTGGAAAAAAGAACCCAAGAAACCCATAGAGACGTAGAAGCCCACAATAAACATTAAAGTTAAAAATTTACCATCTAAAATTTCAACCTTTGAAGCTCTGATGGTCCTATCCCACACTATAAGATGACAATTGGCTCTACTCCCCGAACTAACATGATCATGAACTCGATTTCTCACTCAGAAGATAAGCTATATAACTCAACAAGAAAGGTATCCTATAAATTATTTTCCACTAGTGTAAAATATTAATTCCTTATACAACAATCATCCATAACTAGGCATACTATGTGGACCATAATAAAATCCAATATATACTAAATTGTTCATGTGTGACTAGAATGAAGATTCCAATCACCGTGGTAAGAATAGATACCTCATTCTAAAGATAGATAGGTAATAATCCTTCAGTAATATTCAATATGATCCTATTATAGAAATATACCTTCCATACCAATAAAAAACCAAAACCTATCATTTTCTTCATGAATGGTTTTGAAAAAAAATAGTAACCACAAATTTATAGGGAAACTGCCTAAAAATGTTTGATATTCTCGGACCTTACTCCTAACAGTATATCAATGGTCAAAATTCTATCCAAGCATTCCACAACCAATCCCATACCATGTGAAAAAATAGAAGATAAAATTAAATGTAATGGCCTATATCAAATAAAATGAAAGAAAGTGTAGATGGAATAAGAATCGTACCTATAACGGTAGAATGTCATGCATACACTATAGTGGCAGTAGTCTTTATAGCGTGTGGCAGACCATAACCTATTCCTTAGACTCCATAATGACTCCCCAGATCTATTCCCTCAACTAGGTGAAACTTTTCCAGCACTTGGGTACCACATCCCCTACCTCACAAGAAACTCCCAGGGGAACCCTTGCTACCTATCAACTAAGAAGTTTCTGAGTCCTTTCAAGACTCTATAACCTATCCTAATCCCCTCCAACTAATTTTTTGTTATAATTTCTGAAAAAACATATATATATGACCCAATAGACATCAATCATGACACTCAAAAGAAGTATATGGTAGCTGAGGTCATTTATGGCCTAACTTTCTACATTGATAGCATAAAAAAAGAACATGGTACTAAGATGGATTCCCACTATTCTAATTGATATACCCACTCTTTCCTTGGAAGTGACTATCATTGAAGCGCTTCTTTCAACCAGAAGAAGAAGCCCAATTTTCCCTGCTAAAATAGCATAGTCACTGCTCATGGCCTCTCTCAGAATCCCTTCCATGATGAGTGCCTTATTTTTCACTTCAAAAAATCAAATCAAACAAAAAAATTCTCATGTGGCTTGACATCATAGTGAAGAAAATCCTGAAAATGTCTCTCCCTAGATATATCAAAAAATACTAAAGATGACACAAATAATTGTAGGTGGGTAAAACATTTAGTATAGTCTATCACTGACATGCCCTCCTATTTTAGGTGCATGGGTTCATGATCCTTATTATCCCTCAATATCTCAATATACAAGGGTCCCAAGAACATCACCTCAATGTCCTTCCAATATAACTCTTCTTTTTTCCTTGAATTTTCTAAAATATATTACCCATGCTTAGTCAGTCTATAGATCATATATATAGAAATCTTCACCCTCCTATCATTTGTTGTCACAAGGTGATTGAAGATTTTAGGGACTAATTGAATCAAGAAATCAGCTACCTAGAGGCCTCCCTCCCTATATAACATAGGCTAATGATATCTCATAAAATCACTAGATATCTTATACATCGAAGGCATGGTACAAATAGTATCCCTTTCCATAGTTCAAATGACCCTTAAAAAGATAGTGTGAATCTAAACATACATATGGTCCTTAAAAGTCAAAGGAAGATCTGGACTAGATAGGTTAGAACCATGCTTATTGACACTCTCTTAATTATTAACTTGAATAAAAAGAGGAGTAATTTTCTCTAAAAGATAAACACACTCCATAGAAAACTAGATATTACAAAAAGGTCAACCTAAATAGGTGACAAAGAAAGGGAATCACTAACTCATGGTTTTTCCAAATATGGCTTATAAGTGTTTTACTATTACATATAGGTTCATTTCATTTCATTTCATCCATTAGGTATAACAAGTTTCTCATTTGTTTACATCGGCTCGTATATAACTCGTAAAATAAATGTGTCCCTATCAAGAACAATGCATGTCAATATAATGGTAGTCATCAGAGCCACTGAGAGACATTGATCTCATCCTCATCTCACCACAGGTTTCTCTTTAGTAGTGATCTAGAGGGGGGGGGGATTTGTTCCCTTTTCGGTGACTTCCCCCTTCTCATACCACCTTTATCTATATTTCCTCTTATGTTTTCCCCCTTCTCTCGACTCTCTTTGAGATTGGGCTTTCTCACCCTAGATTTAATTTCTCAATGGTGCTCTGTTGGTGGGTTCATTATCATCTTTCATGGAAGTTATGTATTATTGGTTAATGTACCCCAAGGAGGATTTGATGGTCTTGATGAAGGTGGTTCACTATTAAAACACATATCCACTCCAACCTTGCTCTGACTTCATGTTCCACCATGCTTCTCCATGTTAGATCCATAGTGATGGTAACATAGTGGTTTTGGGGTTTCTGGTTTGTTGGTCAACAATTTTCTAGGCACTCCATAGATGGATCACTTTATCATGGGATACAGATTTCAATCTCACAACACTACCAATTTTTGAGGCCCCTGTACATTAAAATCCCTTCCCAAAACTCAAGTACCTCTACTCCTTCCCTATTTAGACATGGAACGGTGGTTACATATATGTTTTGGGATGTGGTGTTTGGTAACTGATGGTGATCCATGTATGGACTGAGTCAGTGTTCTTCTATAATGAATATCTGCTTCTCTTCCTCTTTGTGTAGGAAATCATTTAGAGGTTTAGATGACAACGAAAATGGAAATGTTTTGTTTTCATAGATTTTATCCTCAAGCCATCAATGAAGGTTTGTTAGATTCTTATATAGGGGTAGATCTATTTGATTCTTTTTCGGTGAAGGTTCTATTTTGCGTTCCTGGTTTTGTTTTGTTTCATGTTTTATTACGGTGGCCACCATTAGTATTTCTTACGACTGTTCCATGCCAATGATATATGTATTTTAATGAGGTGATACCATTCTGTATAAGTGGTTAAGTTTTTTATGATTCATTTAGGGATGATGACGACATAGTGACGATGTTTTGTCATGGATAAATTGTACTCTGCCAGTCTTCGGTGAATAGGTGTGGTGTTTGGATGATGAAGAAAGTGGTGGTGATAGGAAGATGATGATGAAAGTGGTGGCTCATGATGTTGATGGTTGGTGATGAGACTTTAGCTGGTGATGGTGAATCTTGGATCGAGATATTCTTAGGTTCTTTGTTCCCAATGTGGTTTTTGAATGTTGAACCTCAAAATTGGGCATCCATTGATTTTGGTTCCCTCGTGGTTTTATGGTTACCGCTCAGCTAAAAGTAGCCTTTTGAAAATCAATTAAATATTGATTTTTTATTCATGTAAATATATAGCTCTATGTGCCTATCATGAAGCCAACATACTCACCTTGATACATACTAATCCATGATTATAAATCTCAAAAAAATAACATCACTGAATAATGACATCACACAACATGTGAATCACACTGGGTGAAATAAAATCTGTAGTAATAAGTGAAAAACATAAAAAACAATCCCATCCTTGGGAACATGGATTTCCCCCCAAATATGGGCTAGTTACCCCCATGAACAAGATCATTACCATGTCCTGACACATCATTGTCTCTTTTTTACTATTCCAGAAGAGTAATGAAATAGAAAATAAAAAACCTTCACCCATTTATACCACTTGGTAAGATCCTTTGATTTGGAACAATCTCATATGGCCCAAACATGTTAGTTATAAGACCTCTTGCATACCTACCCATACTCTAAAGTATCTCTAATAACAACAGGTTGTGATATGTATAGTGTGAAGACTATACCACTGGTATAATGTAGAACACATAAAAAATAAATAGGTATCAATAAACAATAGAGTAATGAAGAATAGTGGAAAACACAAATAATATAACTGGTAAATAATGGAGAAACCAAGAAACCAATAATAAATAATCATGAAGTTATGAGATTATGTGTATTTAATTTCAAATTGAAATAAATATAAACAAATGAATAATATTTCACAAATAAATTCAAAATACCCCAATCCTGATCCCCATGTCATTTCCATCACAAAACACCATACCATCATAAAAACCAACAATCAACAATAAGGTTCTTTGCCCTTGTCAAAACAAACATCCATGTAATCTGTTGGGGTACCAAATTATGGTCCATATAGGGTGTGAGAAAAACTTAGTATGTCAACACCACCTTGTATAAACAAAACCTCTCTGATAACAAGTGGTTGCAATAATGTGATAAATGGGTGTGTTTATTAATCAATTAATTAAATACATAAGACCACCTTCTTCTTCACCATGATGTAATGTCTCTATGAATGTTACACAAGCACACCAAACATGTTCATATACCATGGAAGAAACAATAACTAGAAAGATACCTCTATATAATCATTTCAGCCTTTAGGCATATCATTATATATAAGTATTTCAACATGTAACAATGGGATAATCCAGCTATATAAGCATTTTTTGAATGTATCATTAGCCCAACCTCACTATATAATACTTTCAACTTGTATCACTGTTCTAATCCCAATATATAATCATTTCAGCATGTATAACTGGTCCAAGACCAATATATAATAATTTCTATCTTCGGGAAAATCTTTATATATAATAAATTTAACATCAATTAGTCATATCCTGCTATATGATAATTTAAACATTAACTCAACAAGTCTTAATAGTAAGGATATCCCAATATCAAATCATAATCCTTAATAGATAATTTTTAAAATTGCCAATTTTTATTCACTTTCATTTTCATTTATATCTCAATTTATCAACAACCATATGAATATCCCACAAAAATTTACTTGAGTGATTATATATCATGAAATCATCTGTAATATCCTGTAATTCCAAGCACACTTTAATACATTAACCAATGCAATATTATCCCACGTTTTTCTCACCCAACACGAATCCACAAACAAGGTTACAATATGAATTGAATCTAAGGGATCCAATGAATAACCCAAGGCCTAATTTATCATCATTCAGAATTTAATTATTCAATGAAACCTACATAGAGGCACAATCACAAAATTTCATATAATTAACAATTAAGCACAACATTTGGTTAGGTTTAGACTCCCAACCTTTATACGATGATTAAAAAATGATACCAACCAGAATCACCAACAAGAATGAAGGTGAGGAAGACTGTATAAAGAACCTAGATCCTGAAACAACAAGATAAAAACCCAGAACAACCACAACCAAGTGATTTACATCACAATAATAATAGAATAATGGAAGATAGGAGGAAACAGAAGAAAAAACACTCACTAGGGATCAAATTTGTAATTGGTATGCCCAGAAGAGAGGAAAGGGGGTCAAAAATCACCTGGAATGATTACGGTTAATAGAGGAGGGTTGCACTAAAGAAATGAAACAAATCATAATCATGAAAGGATTAAAATGATTGATCATGAGAAATACATGGAGTGTTAATCTATTTCACATGGTGTATTTCTTATTTAAGAGATATGCCAAAAAAACCCACCACCTCCAGTTATTTTTTACCCTACTCGATCATTACACATTTTTTAATGGATTTAGGACATGCATTTAGTTCTCATCATGATCTTGGTTTTCGGCTTTTGTCTTGGAATAGTTAAATGTCATCTAACATGTGAAGGAGATGTAAATTCTCTATAGATATTTTCTAGGTTGTTTCCTACAAAAAGAACCCGATCCACCTTCGAATCCATAAAAACTCTTAGGAAACCTTCAAAATCCCATTAAAAACCTTTATAAATGGACTCTATTAATTGAAAAAAACATACAACCTTAAACATTAGGTCGTTTTCCTCAAAAAAGACTATCCCTCTCCTAACAAGACTATGACATTATGTTTTAAAGACAAAGGAAATCCCAATGAAATACATTTAACACAAAACTCAAAGAGGGGCATACCTAGAAAAAGATAGAATTGTACACCCATATCAATGTTTTTATCTCACAACCGATAAAAACTGAAACAACCATCACACCACTCTCCTGCAACCATTTTATGTATAATTTGTATATGATTATATATATATATATATTATAAATTTTCATTTGATGGATTTATCGCATTATTTTTGTTTGTATATAAATATAAATATATATATATATATAAATATATATATATATTATTTATTTATTTATATGTATACATTTTATAAATGGAAATAAAATAAATGCAAATGAAAAATATATTATATATTACATACTACGTATTATATATTATATATTATATGTTATATATTATAAGTTATATGTTATATATTGTATATTATATAGTATATATAATATATAATATATAATATATAATATCTAATATATAATACATAAGATATAAGATATAAGATATTATATATTATATTTTATATTTTATACCAATATATATTATAAAAATATGTTATATGTTACATATAACATATTTGATATTATATATTACATATTATATATTATATATAATATATTATATATTTTATATTATATATTATATATTATACCAATATATATTATACAAATATATTATAAAATTATATATATATAT
Organism: Viscum album; assembly: GCA_963277665.1. Lineage (NCBI taxonomy): Eukaryota > Viridiplantae > Streptophyta > Magnoliopsida > Santalales > Viscaceae > Viscum > Viscum album. The sequence goes on from OY728163.1 coordinate 353,930,164, forward strand.
ATATATATATTATATGTATACAATTAAAAAATAAATAAATATTTATATTATACAAAAATATATTATAAAAATATATTATTCAAATATATATACTATATTATTGTAGAAAACCTGGAAGGTTATTGATTGCCCTGACGTGACTAGTCTCCTCTTTACCCTTAGGAAAGTGAAGATGATGTCTAATTATTTGGATAAACACCAAAATGATATTAATTTTAATGTTAGATTTGGTACCCAATATAACTGCCCAAAATAGGCCTAGTGATTGATCAATCTTGATGAATTCTTAGTTCCAACCATTCATTCGATTCTCTAAACAAAATGTGTTCCTCCATCCTTCAATTGACAGAGAAGATGATCCATGTTTAACCCAATGTATTTGAATCTACATCTAAAAACACATTGATTTTAGGTATATATTTCAGTGTTCTCTTTAGTTGTGCCTTATTTTACTCTATAATGACCTTTTTTATTGCTTTTTGGACTCTTCTTTATCATTTTTTAATCTAGTGATTCTTGGGAAACCTCAACTGCTCCCTCCATGTTTCTTTCCCTCATGTAACCAAGGTTCCTTACTCTTAACCACAAATGATGGTTGAAATAGAATTAAGAACTATTCTTCTCCTATCTTGAGAATAAGGCTCCTACTAAAAAACTATATTATGAAACTATTATACAAATGAAAATATATATTTATATATTACATATTTATATATCTATACATTATATATTAATATTTATACAAATAAAAAACATAGATATATATTTTATTCAAATAAAAATATATATTATATTATAAAAAAATATATAGAACGAATATATATAATAAGAATACAAAAAAAAACTATATTATATAAATATGTATTATTGAAATATATAATACGTACTAATATATTATACAAAAACATAAATATATACAAACACACATACATATATTTACGTATTATATATTTATATATATACAATTAAATACATCTATATTATATTTTGTATAAAAATATATATTATATACATGAAAGAATACATATATATAATATATTCTATTTATGAATCTGGTATTATAATATACCATATAAGTTTGTGGGTGAGTATATATATTAAAATATATATAATATTATATAGTATATATTTAATGTAAATATATATTATTATTAAAAAACAAAATGAGTTTAGAGGGGTTTAAAATCAATGATACTAGCTTAGATTAATAGTGGTTTAATCCCTCTCTATTTGTTTAATAAATCACATAAATTTTAGCATCGACTCTCCCATAATCATAGCTATATATTAATTTAGCTATGGTTTTGGGGGAACCACTACTATATAATCCCGATTTATTTTAAAAAATTAAAAAAAATTAATGTGGGTTTAAAATCATCGCTAATCAAAGAGATTAGTAGCGGTTTTTAAGAACCACTAATCTAATAAATTATAAGTGCCTATTAAATTCTTCTATTTTATTTTATAAAATTAATATACTATATTTTATAATCAATCTTGACACAACAACCAATAATTTATATAGATATTTAATTTATTTGGAGTTGTGTACTACCCCCTCAAAATAATTGATGCTAATGTGTTGTTGTTTTATTTAGTGAATGGTCCATTTGGACTAGGGAACCTAATAGAGGTGTAACAACCATGGTTGGTGTAATTAGGGGTTTCATTATGTATTTCTAATCTATGGAACGTTTTGAGTTGGGTTTAGGAAGTTATGGATGGGTTTTAGTGGTTTTAGAGAGAGTTTGAGGGGTAAATAGTTGGTTCATAGTTCTGAGAAACCATTTATATTTATCATGTAACTATATATGAGTGAATATATGTATTTTGTTAGGAATACAGTTAGTTTATAGGTTGGAGAAACGATGTGGTAATCATGTTTCCTTGTATAAATTTTGAAAAATTCTAATTCACACAACTAGCACACAGTATTCCAAATTATGCATTTAGGCCATGAATAACATTAAAGGGGTTCCAAAAATTATATTTTTAACTTGGTTTCCACTAAAAAAACTCATTATTCCACTTGTTTCAAGTGATCTAAATCCTCATTGGTCCTCAATTTGATTTTAGTGATTTATTTCACTCAATATCTTGGAATCCTGGAGGATTGTTCTTAGGAATCAAATCTACAATCCCTATTTCCCCTTATCTCCCCTCCTTGTCTTAATTATGCTTGAGATACACCATAGTCTGAGGCTTCCATTCTCTAACATAGTGGTTAGGGTAGTTTTTATTGGGATTATTTTATGAATTATGGTATGAGGTTTTCTAGAGCACCGAATTACAAGGGAATGGAATAGAATCATGTCAAAAAGAATGTGAAAGTAATTTTGTTCTATTGTACTCTATTTTACTCAATATCTTAGAAGATTATAGTTTTATGTTTCGTTTATTTTGTCTTTATACAAAAAAATATTTTCATTAATATTTAATAGATATTCTCTAAGTGGTAGATGGTTTTAAAAATTACGGTTCTGGCCACACCCACGACATGTTTATAAAGTTCCTCATTAGGGAATTAGATTTTGAATGAATATTTTTGTATGAGATTATATGGGTTTTGATGAGGGATTGATGTGTGTTCATGAATAATACAAATTTAGGCCATTTTTTATTTATTCTTGGTTCTATACCAAAATGCGGACCCTTTGGATTACATGTGTGTCTTGTGTTCATAATGATAATCATGAGGCCTTGTTGGTTTAGAATTGTCCATCAAGGTGAATTTTGGGTTACACTGGATTATACCACCATGTGATAACATGGATCTGGAGGTCCTAGTTCTCCTCACGATCTTGGACTATTCATGGGACATGCTAGATAGGTGTTGCATTGGGCTGGGTTTCATAGATCTCAGATGGGAGGATTGGGTGCATGACATGGTTATATGTGCACATGACATGTGTGGGTGAGTTATGGTGTGGGTTATTTCACAGAAATAATAGTTTTAAAAAGTAATTTTGGATTTTTGGGTGAGTTACTTATAATTCTCTGGATTATTTATTGTATTATTCTTCTCTCCTATTTTATTTAAACATGATATTACTTCTTCATGTTTAAGTGGAATGTATAGGATGTATTTAGTGTATTTTATATTAGGTTGTACACACACTCTCTATATATGAATCTTAGTGCATAGATATAATTTATTTAATATGATACATATAAGGGGATACCTCTAAACTTTATAGAAGAATTTATTTCTACTGTGGTCCTTAGGGATGGATATGGGATCTTAGAGGTATTAGTATTGTCGAGCTTAGAAATGTGACATTCTGACACTTTTTTACTTACATTGAGTCTTGGTCTTATAGTCTTACTTTCATACATTGTTATATGGATTTAATGTCATTATTATTAATTGATATTATGTATTAGAGTTTTGTATTGTATTGATTCATGCATGATATATATATATATATATATATATTTAGAGGTGACTTTTACAGGTTATTGTGTTTTTAGGGAAATTTTTACCCATTATTTTGTGATACCATTGGAATTTATAACTATAATTTGGTTTCAGGGGATGCACATAAGGTTCGTGGTACCTTAATTCTAACCAAGCCAACGTGCTAGCACTGGGATATTACAAGTGGTATCAGTTTGGTAAAATCCATAAGAATATATGGTATACATAGAGATTGTATGTTTTTGGACTTGAAATATAGATTATAAAAAGGAATAGTTAATCTATTTATACTAATGTCGAAGTTACTAGGGTGGTTTGGTAATGATATTTGTTGTTAAAAACCACTAGGTTTATCACCACCACATCGTTTTGGGTTTAACTAATGTGAGATGGGTATCAGGAATTTGTAAAGTGACTTACAACTAGGAATCCAACATTCACATGGTGTTTTATTTCTTATGAATTGGTAAATGGTAACATGATGAATATGATTATTGTAAATGCTTTGTTAAGCTTTGGATGAAAGTGATAGTTTATATAAAATAGTTTTTAGATCGTGGTACAATGTGTCCTGGATTAGGAATGGGTGTTTATTATTTCTAGTATAGACGTGCATTTATGTTTTCACTATGATTTAATAACCTATAGTGACATGAAACTGATGTAGGATAGAGTCAAAAATTTCTTTTGAATTTGGATTAAAATAATTTCAAAAAATATAATCAATATCAATGTTATTTTAGAAGAACGATAAAAAACTGTTTAATAATCACTCAAATCATGATTATAAGTTTTCAATACTTCCAAATTATGAATTGATGTTAGGTTTATACTATATAAAAAAAATTATATTTGTTTGAGCCTTTTTGTTTCAAATTTTCATTATTAGATTTTTATTATATGCCAATAGTTCATTTAAAATTGATAATCTAAAACTTGATTACATAAAAAATGTGCTAGAGAATTTATTAATTCTAGGTTAGATAATTTTAAAACTAAATAAAAATTAACATGTTGTTGTAAATTTTTAATATGTAAGTAACTAGGGAACCTTGTAGAGTATAATGAGTAGTAAATAAAGTAACATAGTGTTTGTTAAAAGGGAAAATCTACAGTGAAACTAAATTTGTTTTTGGAATATTACAACACTTATTTCACTGGTTATATGAGTATGATGAGATCGATGATATATTAATTTGTGTTTAATTATTGCATTAATTTAGCATTCATATTTGGTAAGAAATATTATTGAGTAATTTGTCCAATCCCGGAGCAACATAACATGAAATATGGTCGTATAAAATATATCATAAAAAAATTATTTTTTCTTTAGTTAAAAACAATTTAATTTGTGTAATATTTCATTAGAACATAAACTAATTTGTTTGTGTATTAATATAATTTAGGGATAATGATTCATTAATGAATTTAGTAACCATTTCAAAAAAAAATATATGAATCAGTGCTTATTATTAAATGTTTTCTTATTGGTGTTTACATGATTTTTTTGTGGTGCTTATGTGATTTGGTTAGTGAGGTCAAGTTTTTTTTGATAAAGAGGTTATCAAATTAAGTAATATATTTGAAAATTTTTGTTTTAAAAATTTTATATTTATTTGATAAAGGATATAAAAATATTTTATTCTTGATTGTTTTAAGAAATATTTTATAATTTTTGGTTTAATGAAAGATTCAAAGATTTCCCCTTAAATTAGAAATGGGGAAAATAATAACTCAAAGGAAACCTTTCATTGTTTTGAAATCTATAATTGTTTTGTTTTTAGAAAGATTTATTTTATATTGGGGGAATTGTTTCCTGATTGGTTTTAATAATATTTTGATAAATGGTATTTTGGAATTTCTTTACTAGCTCTCAAGCACTGTAATAGATTTAAAGAGTCCCTTTAATTGGGTTCTCATGAAATAAAAATGGTTAATGGAAACCATGTAATTGTTTTAGAATCTCTATAACTTTTCATGTGGTTTTGTTGGGAAATTTATAGTGTGGTTAAGTGGTGGGTGGAAACCCAATGATGTATTGATGGAATGAGAAGTAGTGAGTTACTATTCCTAGGAATGATGATGTGATTTCTTCGGAGGCCAATGTCTTAGTTTTATTTTCGTTGGTATTTATTCTTTTTATATTGGGGGCACTTCCAGGTAGTCTTTCTTATTAGTCTTTTTATATTTGGTGTTCTTAAATACTCATAATCCATTTCATTCCAGATAATTTGATTATTATTATACTATGATAAGATGTGATGGGAGGAAATAGAATAGTTTTTTGGGAAATTATGGCTCATGGTATGAGAATTAATATACATCATGTGTAACAAGATATTATTTAATATGTATTAGTCACCTTGCATAATTACCGGTTTCATGGCCCAGCTTGGTGAGAATTCATAACCTCATTAATTGAAATCTTGGGAAAACCTTATGGATAAAGGGATTTCTAGAATTTATGGTCATAATTATTTCTATGCCTACAGGGCCACTCTCTGATCTACTAATAGAGTTGTTCATATTTTCAATGGGGACATGACATGAATCATGTATGAGTATTTGAGATAAGCCCAGACCATCACTTGTCTAGTTCCAACTAAATTTTTAAAACTGATTTTTCATATGGGGGGATTGGGAAATAAGGCTCATATTCTTTTCTAGGAACCATATTTTTTCAAACTTCATTGTTATGTGTGGTTTGTTGTAAGTATTTTTAGGTTTTGTAATATCAATTGAATGTTTCAGGGTACGAGTGAGTACATGGTCATGACCTTGAATTTAACAATGTGTGGGACATTTTCTTAGAATAGTTAAATAGAAGTAGTTGAAAATACCTTGAGTAATCATACCCTTACTTATTAGTGAGTTATTTCAAGTTCCTTATTAATGTATTTTATAGTATGTTCTCATCGAATATTACTCTAAAAAAGTATAAATATTCATAATTAATTTTGTAGTGGATTCATTAACTTAAAATTCTATGGGTTTCAATTTAGTGATATGTTGGATCATGGATGATATAGGGGTTATATTACTAAAATGATTTTGGGTCGTACATACCAAGATTATGTTCTCATTTTCTATCATTAAACTGTCATTCTTGACATGGGTGACCAAGTACTAAGAGGTTAATCAGATTAATTCTAATAGTCTTAAAATTAATTAACATATTAATGGTAAGAAACATTCAATAGTTGGGTAGAAGATAAAAGTTATCACTTTAATATCAAGATCCAATTTTGGTTTCTCCTTGTGCAAGAAATTTTTCAATTAGATTTTCCATTCAAATATTAGGACGGTACCCAAGGTAGAAAACCTTGAACACTAACTAGTCGTAATTTTTAACTGTTACTTATACCTTTAGAGAAGGGTTAGTGAATTATCACATGACTTGGAAAACAAATATCTTCAAAATAATGATTTCATCATGGTTGTAGTTGGATAAATAATCATGTTTTCACATTTTCATTATTATTTTGGCTAATTAATTATTATAGTGTATGGCTATGTTTCTTGTTGACTGATTGTTATAGTTTCTTGGTGTAATGATTTCTAGTATGTCCTTGAGACATTATATTTCCCTCATGGGTTAACCAAAAAGGTCTCACATGGTCCTATTGGGAATATTGTATGATCATACATACATACATTTGATTTTAGGGGGTTGGGATCAAAATAGTTATTTTCTCGTACAAATTCTAGTGCAGGAGATTGTTAACAAGATTGACTAATAAAAAAACATCACTCAATAATATAATAATTAGATATCTTAATAAATCTATATTCCATCACTATTATCTTTATCAGTGGTAAAACATGTATTTTTATTGGTGTATTCATGATTAAAGGGATTATTTATTGTTGAGTTAGGGTAGTTTTCTCCTTGGTGTGTCAAACCATTATTGATTTTTGATCATATCAGTGAGGTTGTTTGTTGGGTAGAATTCCATTTCCAATTCAAGGAATGTGAAAAAAATTCTCATTTATCCTAGTGGTATAAGTGTGAATATTTTTTCATCATTAGTTAAGTTAATATTTATCTATAGCAGGATTCTCTATTAGTTTCCCATCATGTATCTCATTTTGGGATCGGTATGATGAAAATTTTGGAGGTTGAAACATACCTTTGGTTTGTATGTTGTGGTAGAATATTTGAATATTTAATGAATTATAGGAGTAAGATAACATTGTACTCAAAAAATAATTGAAATATTTTATAAACACTACCAAACACAAGATTTACGATGATGGAATTACTAATTTTATGGAGAAATAAACACCCCTCTATTTGTAGTATTATGGAATTTTATTATGTATTTTTATGTTCTGTAATTGTTTTAGTTGGATTCAAGAAGTCCTTAAGGGGGTTTTGGAGTTTCTATAGGTCTCGAGGTTAAAAATTTCGTTTATGGTTTAGAAAACCCATGTGGTAACCATACAGTCTAATAACGTTTTTACATATTACGAATTCACGTGGTTGGAAAATAGTTTTCCAAACTGTGTTTCCAAAACAAACACATAATTAAAGGGATATTTAAAATTAGTGGATTAATATGGTTTTACAAAAATAGATTCATTCTTCCTTTTATGGCTAGGGATATTGAACATATATGTCTCTATGGGCTATTTTTGTGATTTCCTTCACACCAAAACTCAATCTCGTTGAATCTAAGAGCATTGTTCCTAGGATTCAAAAGCATGATCCCCATTTCTTCTTCTATTCATTCCCATTAAAATTTTCACTTGATCAGAACCCTATTATGGGGATGCCATTCAAAATTATATTCGTTAGGATATTATTTGATGGAGTTTTTGTTATGATGATCATAAAAAATTTTCTAGATCCTTTCCCTATGAGGGTTTGGTGGGATTTCAAATTGAAAAGCCTGTGTGAGGTGGTTGGATTTTCTCATACTTTATACTTGTCAATATCTTATAATATTTTTTAAGGATTTATTGATTACTATAACACCCTGATATTTTTAAAGAGAGATAATATATACAATATCATATATGATATGTGACATAGAGTTCAAATGAGCCACAAAATATTTCTATTTAATTATGACCATGAAGATCTTGTTTTGGAATTGATAGGTACAAATAAGAGTTACCAAATTACAAAATATATATCACACACAAAACCAATGTTTTGATTAATGATTAATAGATAAGAATTCAATTTTTAGAAAAGGTATATTATGAATAAAATATATGTTGTATTAAAAAATTATTTTAATTGATTTTTGTTATAAAAATACTATATTTAATTTTCTTCCACTTTTATAAATTGTATTTGATAAAATAAACATCATTTTCTGAAAAATTATTTTTCATTGTATTTTTCATTTTTATGTCAAAATAATTTTTTCCTATTATAGGAATGTAATATTGAAAAATATATTACATATTTGGAATCAGGAGTTCTAAATTTGTAAAATTTTCCACTTTTACTTTTGTTCATAATGAATAGTAACCATGGTAAATATTTTTGTCATGATAGAGGTAAAATGGGCCAATTAGGGTTCAAACTAATATAAAAAAGTCTCAAATTCATATGAAAACGTGAATTTATTATATTTTATCAGTTTATTTCTTAAGAACACATCCCATTCTAGAATATATGTTCTTTTGGTGCCATTTTACATTTATAATGACATTTATAATATTTAATTAACAAACAATGTCAAAAATTTCAATCTATTGAATATAATAATTAATAAATTTTTAAAAAAGGAAAAATAGTATAATATCTATTACCAATGATTATTTTAAATATAAATTATTTTATATAGTAATTTTAATTTATTTATAATTTTTAGTAATAAAATAAGTACCTTAAATGCTTATGCAACCCTAAAACACTATTTATTTAGTTAAAAGAAAAATGAAATAAATGATTTAAAAAATATTAAAAGTAATATAATTTGAGAGATTTATAGTGTATCATTATTTTTTAGTTATATATTACCTACTAGTGACGGTTGAAGGAATTATATTATAATTATAACTTTTTCATTATGTATTTTAATTCAAATTAAATGAATAGTCTTCAAATTGACTATAATAACATTTTATGAATATAATATTTTATTAAATTATATAAAAATCATAAAAGTATTTATATAGGATATGGTGGATTATATATGGTCATAAATGTTATCTAATTTCTATTTATGAGCCAATTTTCACCTTATTTGTATAATTATGACCCTTTAAGAGTGAAAAAGATGTTCCCACAGTTAATGTTCAAATGAGTTAACTAAGGGGATCCCCTAAAAGATTAGGTTTAATAATATGATTAAACCATTCAAAATTTTATTGGTTGATAGGATTTAAACCCAATGTGTTTTTATATTTGAATCCCTAACCTTTTGGGGAAATGTTTTCTAGATAATGACAATTTTATTTTAGTATTTTAATAAAATCCAAGAGTGCCCCTTCGTTAAATTATAAAAGGTCATCCTTCCCTTATCTTCTTCACACAAATTTCATATATCAATATAAACCATACCAAGAAAAAATATATTCTAAAATTCATTATAAACATTATATATCTTATATTCTTATTAAATGATCAAATCTAGTTTCCTTAATAAGAGATCAATTTTTTTTCAATGAATAGACAATCACCTTAACCGATCACTTTCTTTTTAATTTTTATTTTAACTCCTCTAAATATATTATATTACTAATAAAATAATAAATTCTGTATAATCAATAAAATTTAATGTTATTATGATTATGAAAACACCATTACTGACCTACTTTCCATCAAATAGAATGTGAAAGTATTACTTGTGTATATGTATGACCTAGCGTCTCTACATAGCCATTCAATTCATTTTCTATCACCAAATTTCACGGATTGTTATTATGATGGGTTTAATGTTAATATAAAATAATTGTTAAATAATATTTATTTTATAGTCATAATATCACGTATAATATATTTACTTCAAATCCATTGGAAAATGATAATGTTGCTCATTTGTACATGTCAATTACCACCTCCATAAAGCGAAGTGATATGTTTTTCATTTACATTTTACTTGGATGATAATAAGGATATATATAATTAATATATAAGATATATATGATATGATAAATAATTTTAAATGTGAATTATTATTTCTCTTTTTTATTCCATCCATAAGAAATTGAAAACATCGCTCATGCGTACATACGACCATTGGTCTTCATGAATGATGTAATTCATTTTTCTATCTATAACTTGTATTAATGACTCCCGATATATAATAAATAAATAAATAGTATATTTATATCAGTTTTAAAATTATTTATATGATGTAAACATGATAAATGTAAGATTATCTGAACTACCAAGTTGTATTTCTTCGGAAAAATGAAACATTTAACACCCAAAAATAACCATTTTAATATCAATTTATTATTAAATTGGTTATAAAAGGATAATGTATGATATTATCCGTTTTTAAATGATACTTTAATATAATTATAATATATTTAAATTTATTATACAAGTGGTCAGAGTAATTTTGAAGCAAGTGTCACTTGAGGTAAGATATTTTTGTCCCACTTTTATATATTTTATGGAGATTTAAAAACTCATATACTTTATTTTATTCATGGGGATTACATTTCAACTGTTACCAAAGGGGTGTGGAATTTTTGTTTCAACTATATTATAATCAATATTATTTATGCTTGAATTTATATTGAGGAAATAATATGTTCCTTAACTTATAAATAACTTTAATTTTTATTATCCTTATTTTATATTTAAAAATTAAATGTTTTTCATTCATTTTACTCTCTATTAGTACTCAAGAGACAAAAAATATGTTTTTAAAGAAAATTAAATTTGTTTCCCCTTCAGCCAACAAACATTTTTCTTCCATAACCATGTTTTATAATAATATTTTAAATACAATTATATGTATTATCCTATAATTGTTAAAATTAATTTTTACCCATCTTTGACTTCTTATAATAATTTTTAAAACTAATATTCTTTTCATTATTCAAACATGTTATTTTTTGATTTTTTTTAAAAAAATATGAAATGAATGTTTTATTTTGACATATACGACATGAATAGAATTTATCACTGTCATGACCAAATAATTATATTAATATGAAATTACAATATTCTAATGTTATTTTTAGTGAATGTTTTTTTCTTAATATTTGGGAAATTGATATCTTTAAAAATGGTTATTTCAAAGTGAAAAGGATATGTTCGTCGGTAAATATTACAGTGATCTTTTAAATGTGTTTTTCATATATGATATCATACTTGGATTTTATTTATGATTTATTTTTTCCATGATCCAATGATACCAACTTTATTATTTTAACGGCTGTTTTATAATTATGATAATTATATATTTATGAGACCTATTTATTTTTTATGTTATACTATGATGAAATGATGAACTGTTTATGAAACCCATTTATTTTACTAGGTTATAATATGATTATTGTTTTATGATCTTGTGGAACATATATGTATGTTTTAAATTATGTAAAGTGTGGTGAAAATTAAATGGAACTCTGATTCATTTGGTATTGTTTTGAATATCATAAGAGAACTATGGGAAATAAGTCGATGTACTTGATCCATTATAAAAAATAAGTCAATGTTCTTGACCAATAGTTATAAATAAGTTTATTTGATTGATCCACTATGGAAAAAATGTGTTGAATCTTGATATTGTATGATTTTATGGTATTGGTAGTTAAACATGACATATGAAATAGTTTCCAAACCTATAATATTTCCAAACTTTTTGACACAATCTTATGGTTCATGATTGAATTTATAATAATTTTCCACTCTTATTATTTATGTCCTTTAAAATGAAAATTATTTATGCCATGACTCATGTTTATGATCTTTGAGCGATTATGTATGACGTTTTTAAGTGATGGTCATTATCTTATACTCTTATGCTTATTTTATTCTTTCATATGACCATTTATTGAGATCTACCATGTTTAGCATTACTGAGTAGCTAAGCTCACCCCTAATTATTTTTAATTTCCCTAGGTTATTAGTAAAGTTTTTATGTAGGTTAGGTCTATAAATAGTACTAAATGCTAAGATATTTGTGGGATATGTTGAAGATATTTCATGGAATAAAATAATTTTGAATATAGTCTCCAAAGAAACTAAACCTTTATGGTAATCTGGAATTTATTTTTGAAATTTATTGAATATTAATCTAAATAGATGAAATATATATGTATTAAAGTCCTAGTCCTTTACATTTGGTATTAGTGAAAGGTTCAGTTAATCCATAGATAACCTAATTTGAAAACATTGGTGAAAACCTATGGGATAAGTCTATGTATAAGATGACATCCTAATGTTTTGGTAGTGACCATGGATAACCTTAGTTAAACCTAAGGTCCCATAGATTGAGAAGAAGGTGTCATGAATTAGACATCCTATTAATTATCTTTCATGAATATATAATATCTCTCTCTCATTATTATAGTATAATTTTCACACTTTTCATTTTGGTTTTAGTCAATATCTAGAACTCAATGGAATTAGGTTAACGTTGAATGTGATGGACAACGTGATGATGAGAAACCAAATAGGATAATGAATGGAGAAAAGGATATCATGATTATTACTAATTAGTTATCATGATATATGATTAATAAATTTCACCATAAATAACTCCCAAACTCACCAAAAAAGAGAAGGATGAATTTTGATGATATATCAGGTGGTGGATACCATTGGGGAAAGAAGAATCAGTTTCTTATATGTCAATAATGAGGTAATAAGAGATCAAGGGAATTTATCAATGTAATGAAAAAATGTTTTATATGTGGAGAATAAGGAACTAATGAAATTAATTTACAAGGAAAAATGAAGAGTTCAATGGGGGGATATGAAGTTTATTATAAGGTAACATTTATAGTACAATATCTTATGTATGGGGAATATGGGAAATGCCCAAGTCAATGACCTCATCCAATAGATAACTACTATACCAAGTAAAGGATTATTTTATATATGTTTTTAAACTATAATTATTTAATAATTTATATATTATAAAACAAGAATTATGTTGTTGAAGTATTTTTACCCATGTTATTTTGGTAATAAGAATCAAGAAACATCAAATAATTATGGAAGCATGTACGTATTAATATAAGATTAACTTACAATTTATGGATACCATCATGGATTTATTAGTTGAAGTGATCATAGGTTTAAATTCTTAGGTATCCATTTTGAGGTTTTAGGTTATGGAATTTTAAGGTGATTATTGATATTTTGGGAGACGTTTTACTAAGATAAGATATATTTAACCCTTGGGTGAAACATAAAGTTATATTTAAGGATTAATGGTCGTTTTATAAGATTGAAGGTATTAATAACCTTCAGTGTATATATGATATTTTATTATTATGTTTTTTAATGATATTTTATCGTAGTGATGATGAATTTATAAGAATTATATTAATATATTTTTAGAAGAAAGGGCTACATGTCAGTCCTAATAAATCTGTTTGGATTTAAACCATAACCAAAGATTGATAAGGGTGAAATTACTATAACTAGACTATGTGATGTTAGTTAGAATAACATTTATTTTTTGAAATGTTGCGACTGATAAATATTAATATATTTTTGGGAATATATGATTTATCATTGAGATAACTATAGTATTGAAAAGTGATTTGATGATTATTTTTTATTCATATATTAACTATTTTTAGAGAATTATATGATTAAGTTAAATTGAAAATTATAGTAATTTATTTGATGAATAAAGGTTGAATTATATTTGGTAATTATAAATGATTTTATGGTGATTTCAGATACTTATGGAAATTAATAATACCTCTTGAAGATTATATGATTAAGGTATATACATTTTTTATGAATCATTAAAAGTGGTTGATGTTATTAATATAATAATTTTAAATTCATATTTGATGAATATATGATCAAATCATTATAATATATGGGTTTCAATATTTGGCTAGAATATTTTGAAGAATTTTTCAGTTAGTTATTTTTCAAAATATCTAGGTTGAATGTTGGGTGTTATTATTGATGCTTTTTTGGTTAAGATTATATTTTTTCATGTTATGATTTATTAATTATGAGAATTAAATTATGATAATTTTTTTGGTTAATATTTAATATAGGAGAAATATATTAAAACTATATTGTGGAGTATGAAGCTGATTTTAGTGCTTCAGGATAAAACCATCTTAAAAACTCTTCTATTGTAGAAAAAGATGTGTTTTGGCCATAATTCGTTAATGGATGAAATAAAACATGTAAAGTAAGTACATTACATTATTATTTTAGTATATACTGTAATTTAATTCCTATATTCCTGGAAAATGATCTGGAGAAAAAAAATTTATCCTATATCCTTCAATTTCGATGAGTTGATGGTCACTAAACCCCTCAATGATTCATGTTTTTTTGTTTATAAACATTCTACTAATAATGTTTCTTATCAAACTAAACTATGAACTTTGTATTTATATTTCCATATTTTCAAGAAGTTTTATTTACAATTTTTTGTGGGATTTCAGGAAAAGTATTTTTAAATGGAAAAAATTGATTATTGAGTTAAAGATAAAATTTTTAGTATGAAATTTATTAATGGGGGTTGGGGGGATAATGTAACACCCTATGATTTTTTTGAAGGAAATAATTCTCGTTAACATATTTGACATGCGTTATCAAGTTTAAATGAACACCAAAATATTTGTTTATTTTATCATTTAAAACCTTGCTATTAAATTAGACAGTATGAATAAGAGTTAACAAATTATTAAATATATATCCTAATAAACACCAATTTATTATTTAATTATTAAAATAAACATTAAATATTTATTAAATCTATATTATGCTTCAAAAATAAGTTTTCTTCAAAAATATTTTTATTGGTTCTTGTTAGAAAATATTATATTTAATTTCTTTTGAAATTTTATGAACAAAATTTTAAAAATTATTTTTTTAGATTATCTTATTAAAATTAGTTAATGGTTTTTTTGGAAATTTTCTGAAATGATTTATTTATTCAATGAAAATTGAAAAATAAAAATTTTTATTGAAAACTGTATTTTATTTTTAATTATTCATGAATTAAAATTATATTTTCAAATATTTTACAGATATAATTGATTCATTTTTATTAAAAAATATATAATTATGGTATTTTTGATTACTTTTATACTTTAATTTTAAATAAAACCATTTGTACACTTAAAATGAATTTTTTTCTGAAAAATATTTTTCATTGCATTTTGCATATTTATATTAATTTTTCCCCTTAAAGGAATTGAATCATGAAATATGGATTCCATATTTGGAATCATGAGGTCTGAATTTTCTAAATATTTCACTTTTACTTTGGTTCATAATGAATTGGAACTATAATAAAAAACATTATCACAAAAAATGAATAATGGGTTAATTATGACTAAAACTAATATAATAATAAACCAGAATCATCCCCAAAACATTCCGTAAACGAATTTTATTAGATTTTTCTAATAATACATTAAAATTATTTAATATAAGGAAATTTTGATGTCATTTTCCCTGGATAATGACATTTATAAAATTTAAGTAAAAGATAAATTAAAAAATGTCATTCTCTTGGATACAATATCTATTAAATTATTACATAGGTAAAAATTGTATAATTTCAGTTAAAAATGGGTATTCTAAATTATAATTATTTTTTTATCAATTTATTTTATTTATAATTTTTCGGAATGAAATAATTACCTTAAATGCTAAGGAAACTCTAATACAATATTCACTAAATTAATAGAGAAATAAAATAAATGTTTTAAAAACAAATTCAACTTAATATAATTTGAGTGAGTTATATTGTTACATGATTTTTTAGATAAATATAAAATAATAGTGATTTTTAAAGGATTATATTTTAATTAAAACTTTGTATTTATGTATTTTAAGTCAAATTTAATGAATAGTTTCAAAATTTACATTAATGATATTTTATAAAATTTATATTTTTGAAAATATTATAAAAATAAAAAAAATATATAAAGAATAAAATTTAGATAATATATTGTCTAAAATAATTTACCTTTTAAATTTATTAATAAATATTTATCTTATATGTAAAATTATCCCCCTTTAATTTTGAAAAATACATTACCGTAGTTAATGTTAAAATGGGTTAACTACGGGGTTAAACCAAAAGATAATCATTAAAATACCACATAAATATATCCAAATTTTATTTTTTGATGTAATTTAAACTTAATAATAAATTAAATTTGAATCCCTATCCTTTTGGATGAATTTTTTCAAGATAATTACTTTATTATATTTCAAAATTTTAAGAAATCCCAAGAGTTCCCCTCACATCAATAATAAATGGGCACCCCTCCTTTTTTCTTCTTCACACCACATTGAGACTTATAGATCAACAATAAAATACCAAAATAACTTATGAACTTCTTTGAGACATTATATAGTTTCTTTTATTCCACATATACTAACGATATGTACCTTAAGAAGTGATCTAAATGGGTTGTTTTAAAGAAGATGTAATCACCTTAACCGATTGCTTTCTTTTTAATTATTCATTTAACTATTCTAAATTAGTTATGTTATTAATAAAATAATAAAGTAAGTATCATAAATATATATAAATTTAATTATGATTATTAAATAAACTTTATTTACCCTTTATTCATCAAATGGGAAGTGAAAGTATCACTTGTGCGTATGTATGACTTATTATCTCCACGTAATGATACAATTCATTTTCCTCACCGAATTGAATGGATGGATATTAAGTTATTTTTAATGTTTATATATGAAATTTTTGATATAATTATAGATTTTTAATCATAGTATCACATCTACGTTCTTAACTTCCAATCCATTGTAAAACAATAATGTTTCTCATGCGTTCGTGTGAAATACCACCTTGATGAAATGATGGGATTTGTTTTTTATTTAAATTTTATTTTTATAGTAATTAGGATAGATTTATAGAATATATAAGATATTTATATGATATAATAATTATTCTTTATGGTTGAATTATTATTTTCTTTTCATTCGTTCCATCCATTGGAAAATAAAAATAACAATCATGTGTATGTATGGAATGTCGTCTCTTTGAATGGTGTAATTAAATTTTTTATATCTAAATTTAATAGAATATATATATATATATATAACGTATATATATGAAAATTTATATCATGTGTAACATTCTGTATATGATAAAACAATGATAAATGTAAAAGGATTAGAAACACTGAATTAAAAATATCATGAAAAATGAAATAGTTATCACAAAAAAGTAATGATTTTAATAAGTAATTATTGATTAATGGGGTTTGAAATTTTATAAATGGGAAATATAAGATATGGTAAGTATTTAATTTAAAATAAATTTAATTTTATTATAAAGTATTATATTATGTCTTTAAAGAAAATGAAACTCTAGGTAAGGGATTTTCATCTCACATTTATACTGAATGAATGAAATTTATCATCATCATGAATGGTTGATTAATTTAAATGTATATTAAAATTTTCAATTTTTTCCAAGGAAAATGTTTTCTTTAATATTTTTAATTTTCCGAAGTTTTAATATAGTTATTTGAAAGTGAAAAGGTTATTTTCCCCAAGAAATGTTCTAGTGATCCTTTATATGAGTTTTCATATTTGATAACATCCATATATTTTACTTATAATTTAATGGGGATATGATCCAATAATATCATTATTATTATTTCTTTGGGTGTTTTTTTTTATTTTGATGATGGGATATTTATGAAACCCATATATTATCATGGGATATGCTACGATGAAATGATGAAATATACATGAAACCCATTTATTTTCTTTGTTTTTTATATGATGATTGTTTTATGATTTTTTGGAACACATATATATAGTTTGCATAATTTTATGGGTGCTTTTCAAATTATACATACCTATAATTTATTGGTTAAAATTTTATAACTCATGAGATAACTATATAAAACAAGTCAATGTTCCTGATCTATTACGATAAACAAGTCAATGTTCTTGTTCCACTATGCTTTTTAGGTGTTAAGGATATATCTGTTATTATTTAATGGTCATAGTATTTAAACATGACCATTGAAATGGTTTTTATACCTATGATGGTTACACTAATTTATGACTTGAGATTATTGTTCATGATTTACTTTATGATGATTTGTTACACTTATGAATCTTGTCCTTTGAAATGATAAGCTTTACTCCATAAATCATGTATATGATCTTTGATATATTGGGTATGAACTTTGTATGTTATGGTCATTATATAATACCCTTATACTTATTTTATGCTTTCATATAATCATCGATCAATATATACCATATTTACCCTTACTAAGACGCTAAGCTCACCCATTCTTATATTTATTTTCCACTGGTTATGAAGAATAGTTTTAAATAGTGTATGTATATGGAGAGTACAAAATGAGAAGTTACTTATGGGTGATGTCGAACATAATTCATGAAAAAGAAGACCATTCTTCTAGTCTCCAAAGACACTAACTGTTACGATCCCCAGGAATGTGTTTGTGAAATGTGTTGAATATTATTCTAATTAGATGTAATATTTATTTATTGAAATACAGAGACTTTACAATTATGTATTTATATGCTAAATGATATTTAATAAATCTTGGATGGATATTCTCTTGGGGGAAATAGTTTAAAAAATAAAGGTTATGAACATCCTACAATATGGCTAATAAAATTATTATTCATTTAATTGGATATAAAATGATAATTTTCATAAGAGATAAATTTATTTTTGTTGCATGATTGTTTTTTGTTCATAAGGCATATGAATTTTTGGCATTTTTGATTTGGACTGACCATAGTACCAAAATGGATGAACTTTATATTTTGTGGGTGATGTGTGTTAAAATGAATATTATAGTGCCTTTTTGGTTTCTACTTGGATTCCATGATAAATTAGGGACAGATGAGATTATATGACCAACAAATGAATTGAGACTGGGGGGTTGGGTTATACTCAAGAGTTTGGACATTTCATGAGACATGTTGGATGAGTGATGTGTTTAGATGGATTACAGGATCCCAAATGGGTATTTTGGTGCATGTAATGCATGTGTGTGTGTTCATGTGACATGGGTGTGTGAGTTATAGTGTGGGTTATTTAATGGAAATAATTGTTTAAAAAAGTAAATGTTTATTTTGGTGAGTGAAACTTATATGTATTTCTCTATATTATTAGTAGTATTGTTATTTTGCTTTATTTTATATAAATAGTAGTAAACTTGTTCATATTTAATTGATGTGTGTGGGATGTATTTGACGAATTTCCAATGGGATCTTATAGGAAACAACAAAATATGTGCTTTGGTGTGTATACAGCCTTCATTCAATATGATATTAGTAAGGGGAACCCTCTTAACTTTCTAGAATATTGAATTTGTACTATCTTTTATAGGGATGGTGTTTGGATATTGGAGGTTAAAGTCTTATAGTTCTTGTAAAAAACCATATTGTTATGTTTTTCTTCTTTTGAGTTTTTTTAATATACTCTTATTTGTATACATTGTTTCCTATTATCACTCTGATTATTATTAATTAATATTATGCATTGGATTTTAGTCTTATGTTGTCCGAAGTATATATATATTTATATATATGAGTATTATTATTTAGGATCTTTTGAATGTAATGGAAAATAATCCCCTACTTTTTTGGTGTTTCCCATGGAATTTATTACTAGCCTCTTGTATCCAAGGAATATAGTTTAAGTTAGTGTCAACTCAATCCTCCCAAATTTAATGGGTTGGGTCCAAGAAATTAAAATATGATACTGGGGAACCACTTTACCCCACGTATCCTTACTTGGGTTCCACTTCACAAAGGGCATCCTATTAGAGAGCCACTTCATCCAAATCATTTTATTAGGGCACCTATTTTTCCATCACCTTACAACAGGTCATGTTTAGTTCCCAATATTAATCTAAAATGAAAATTCCATAGGAAACATACTTTTATATAATTCTTACCTGGGATAAAATTGTTTTAAAAAAAACCTTTTTGATACTATTTATACAAAAATAACCCACTACTGATTCCCATCCCCCTTAACCACCTCTATGGCCTCTTGGAATACATGTTTTGGTTATACACATCTATATTCTTCCATTCGATCATGTATTACTATGTTAATGTGAATTATGATTCTAATAATAGTTCTCCCACTTTTTGTTATCCCTAACCAATTGGATCCTAATGATATAGAAAATATTTTATTCATTGGATAACAAGGATCAACCCTTATAGGATATCATTGGGTTTCTCTTCAGCCCATACCTTCTAGGTCACATGACTTGGTTATTCAAAATTAATTGTATAGACACTAAGTTACAAATAAATATTTAAATTATCCTTTCTTTCCCAGAAGATTACCCATGAAAATGAATGGTCCTCTATCCTCTAACTTGGTGTAAAATATGGACATACCCTTAATCATTTTCATCCACTCAAGCGTAAATCTCACACTAAACAATTTTAATTCCTTTTCACATATTTTTAAATTCGTTTTGACATTAATATTATTGTAATTTTTCCTATTAATATGAACTTAATCTATAGGAAACCACGGTCTTAATTTCATAACCATAAAAGGAATATCAATGGAAATGGTTCCATGACATTAAATGGTACATCATTGGTCTTGGTTACAAGAATTTAAAAGGAACATCATTAGTCCATGATGAATGAACATAAGAAGAAATTATTTAGTAATGAATGCACGATCCTAAAATTATTCATAAAAATCCTTATCTTAGGAATTTACATATACTGACAGGTACTATTAAATGTAACCGAACTTCATGGGTTTTGATTCCCATAATATAGAGACATAGGTATCCATTCTCTTAGTCATAATACTAACTCCCCAAAACCTATCTCCTCCTTAAATGGTGAGATATTATATATTTCCACATTTATTATCGTTAAATTAGAGAATAACTAGATAGTGATGGAAAATATAGAGAACCGATCATATATATAGATAGAGAACCTATGATTGATACACATATTGATGTTGACACATGGTGTCAATCGATCACTTTCACAGAAAGGGTAACTAGTTGCTGAGAATGGATTTTAGGAATATATATTAAACATATAAGAGAGTCCAAAAATAAGCAATATGATACTTCATGTGATGAGTTGACATCATATCCTCTCAAAATCGATGTATAATTCGAAGCATCATTATTTCATCATAATGTCCTCCCACCTATGGAATGTGGGTCTGTAGAAATATTAGCAACATGCGTGAAATGCATGAGGAAATATATATGGTGAATATGGTGTGAAATATTTTACTTGTTATAGAGATCATTTTACAATGAATTTTTTCTTGTGATGTTTCACGGATGGGTTCTAGTCTCACCCAACTTTACCCCGTAGGTTGAAGCGGTCACTAGTAACACAATCAGGGTTGTTGAATCCATATGGTCTGAAGAAGTAAACCCTAAGACACTTAAATTTATTGAGGGATTTCATTATGAAATGTCAAACTACTTGGGTTGAGTTGATTTTAAGAAAAACATGACAGTATTTGAATTAAGACAATAGATGTGACTCGATTGATCCTAGGTTGTTTCTTAGTCTAGATTAGATAACATTATTTTACCCAAATTCAAGTAGTATAGAATTAATGGGATTAGTCTACCGATATCATTCACTTCTTTTATGTCCTAATTATTATAATTATAATCACCTATGAATTTAATGTATCACTTTTATGATTCCTATAAGGCATAAGTTCATACCATCACTCAAAATATATAGTTTTTTAATTTTGAAATGATAAATAAGAAAATGAATCATTAATGGAACAATCAAATCAAAAAACTAATTATAGTTTTTAAACCCATGAAATAAAATTCTACTAATCCCAAAAAAACTCAATAAAATAAACCCATAATAGGGTTATCCTTCCATTCATGGAATTATCTCAATAAAATATGGAATGTTGACTAAAATAAGTGAGATTAAATAAGTGAATGAAAGGAAATAACTAAAACTCCAACATTATGTGAAGAATATCACAAATATTAGTTAATATTAATTCACACCTAGAGACAACAATATCAATTTGATATATAAAAAGAACAAAAATTATGAATCAATATTGATTTTAATAACTAATAATAGAAAATATAAATTACATAGGAAAAGTAACAATATAGCATTACAATTGAAACCAAAAAAATAAATCCCTTAATTATACTACAAAATTTACTCTAAATTGGAGTTAATGGATCCTTGGTTAGACCCCACATCAATCAGAGTCATCCTAATTAAATAGAGTAGGAATAAGTGCGAGGAAATTAAATGGAAACTTGAATTTTCCCCATCTGACCAAAAAAATCAACACCAACATGAATCCCTTCAATTAATGTACTCAAAAGAATTTAATGAAATGAAAATTTGGATAGGTCTTAGAGGATAATCTTTTTACCATTTCATTCCACATCAATAAAATTCATCCTAATTAATTAGTGTAGGAAGAAGTGGGAGGAAATTAAATGGAAACTGGAGTTTTCCCCTTATGACCAAAAAAATCAAAACCAAATTGAATCGCCTCAATTAATGCACTAAAACTAATTTGAAAATGAGAAAATTTTGATAGGTCTTAGAAGAGAATTTTTTCTCAAATATACTATAATAGATTAAAATAATTGATCCTAATTGGATGAACCATTCATAAGTTGTGGTTGAAATTGTGGGAAGAACTTTAGTGCCTTAAAATATAGGATAATATTTATACTTTAATTTGGGCTGCCTAGATAACCTTAAAAATAACATAATTATCCTTGACTATAATTTAATGAAATATTACCCATGATTTTATATATCATTGGTAAAAATTTTAGCTTTATTTAACTTGAAATTGGAGATAAATTAAGTTTTTGTGCTTTAAGGAACAATATTCATTGCCAATAATGTTTTTCATTTGAGGCCTAATATCTCAATATTCTTTTTCCAATCATTTGATAGTAAGAATGTTCAAAATATTCTACAAAAATTGAAAAATAAAATTATTAAATTTAAAATTAAAATCATCAGTAGATTATTTTCCACTATGTAATGTTTAGATGGTATGAGATTAATAATATTTAAATAATAATTACACATATGATGAGAAATAATGTTCAAATTTTCAATGAAATTTACCTATAATTTTATGGAAAATAATCTAAATAGAAAATTATATAAATTTAATAAAAATTATTCACTTTTTATGGATAATCAGGTTCTTTTTTGTAGTTTTACATTTTAATACCTCTCATTAATCCAAACATCATCATCTTTTAGTATACCATCAAATTTCAAATTTACATGGTAGGTTCGCAGAAAAAGAATATTAACATAGATACTCATGCATTACTAATATATAGAAACTAAATAATATACGTCAAATATAATTATGAATGTGGCCCCATATTTATAATGCATGTTTTTATCAAATGAGTGCCTCACAAATTGGGTGGACAACATCTTTTTTTGGGATTAAAACCTCAAAAGTTCCATCAAAACACAAGAGTTATCTCATGAAAGACTTTAGTAACTGAAGCTCCAATGGCCCTCCAACCAGTGATAGGCCTACCATAGCCATGTGGCCCCTATCTCCACAAAAAAACTCAAGAATCTCTCTCTAGAGTGAATCAACACATAACTCCCTTATCTTAGGGAAGTGGAGTATATTCATTTCGTCCTTATGGTCAAAAAATAAAAATTTAGGAGTGATACCATTAAACATGACCACCATAATTGATGTCAAATCACTATTTACCAAGAAGTTATGAATTAATCTATTATAGCTATCAATACTTGGGTCAGAAGTACTAAGGAATGAGGATGAGGGCCCATTCAGGGTCATATTATACCCAAGACTAAGAGTATGCCCCTATTTTTGATGTCTCTAATATATCTTGAACCCACCAACATATCCTAAAGGTGAGTGGGGGAATATTTTTTAAGTGTTGGTACCAAAAAAAACTACTATTTGATTTTAGAAATATTTATAGGGATGAATATTAAATTAAATCATATCACAAGATAATTCTTATTTTGCTCGATATCTATTTAAAAATTTATCCAGGGTATATATTAAAAGAAAAGGTCATATAAATTTTCTTTTATTATGATAACACAAATATGCTATGAAAATATACTATAATATATCCTTTATAGATAGATGATATCGTTTTATAAGACAAAATTGATATAGGATATCATGGGTAGATACATATAAGACTTTTAGACACCTCTTTATGTTGTACTCCCAAAGTAATATTTATTGAATGATATTATAAAAACATAAACCACTAGTATGAAATCCAAATTTATATGGTTCATTGTATATTCCTATATATGTATGTGTATAATGGTCCTTATACTTGAATGTTTTTAAAAATTCATATCCTGAGTCACATAATATGATGTACTCATGAAAACATTAATGATATATGCTCATGGTGAGTGATATTGCATTAATATATAATGAAAGAATGGATTTTCCCTTCTATTATTTGATGTAAGATGATATCTTAGGCCTTTCTATGGGAAAAAAATTCTTAATTAAATACATGTCCATGGTGTTCAATGGGAAAATGAATTTTTGAATATTCAATAAAATATATATCATGCTCATAGGTTGATGACACCAGTATGGAACTTGGTTGATAAGTTATATCACATAAAAGTGACAATATTACATAGTGTGGGTTCATATGAGGTTTTATATCATTATTTTTTTTCAATATTAGATACTTTTCATGTTGGTAGATACTAAACTTAGACTCTTGGTGGTGTACCCTAATTCCACTAAGAAATGGGATTAGAGGGTCATACCCTACGTGCATCCATAACCTCATAAAATTTCAATATAAATTTAACATGTTGAATAAATATTAATTATATATGTTATTTAATATTTATTAATATTTGGTTTATCAGATATATTTATCCATTAGTTATTCATGATAATATTATTTGAGTTTAACATTAATTTAATATATATCTTCAAGGAAATTATTTTTTTGATTACAAAAATATATTATATTTATTTCTCTCTGGTATATTTATAAAGTAGAAAATATTTATTTATTTTGTTACAAGAAAAATTATTAAATATTTATTTTCTAATATAGTAACTCAATATTTATCTATATATCATCATATAATTTAATGATATTTATTTATTTTAATAAATTAACATTACTAAAAGTTTGATAAATATTAAATAGGATTAAAGGATTTATTTACTGATCTAGAGAGAAATAAAATATAAAAACATCATTTTGGTAAATATTATTTAATTTATTCCTGGAAAGAATATTTTCCCCACAAGTCTAGATCATTAAAAATAAATAATAATAATATGATAATTATTTTGACATGGGGTTCACTGAGGATTTGCGGAATATTAAGTGATCATGTGCAATTATCTATTCTCAAACCGTAGGTCCATTAATACCCAATTTTATCATTTTCTAACCCTAGGCAAGATGAGGCACTGTAGTACACAATAATTTATATATAAAATCCTCTCAATGCCTAGATAGTTCTTCCCCTACAACTCTTTCAATTACAAAGAGTGATCCTCCACCATTACCCTTTTGAGTTTAGAGAGAACTAGAGTAATTCCTTCTCACCTCGAAGGATTCTATTGTGATCGACAATGATCAATTATAGTAATCAAGTCATCTATACAAGCACCTAGAGAATTATATGATAATGATAAATTGTTAATGGAACACGAGTGGATCACAACTAGAGGGATTCTATCGTTAAAATCTTTGATGCAAAGATGATATGCTAAGTAGTCAAAACTGAATCATTGAAGAAGAAATAATTCGAATTAAGATAATTTCAATACCTCAACACAAATTAATTATAAATTATATGTGATGATAAATTCTTTTGGATTATGGGGTTTCTATTTGATCTATTTATAAGAATAAATCTAACAAATTTGATGAAAAAACAACTTTTGGGAATAATCGTGACAACTTCTAATGTTCCACAAAACAATCAAGTGGAATCCGAGTTGTCACATATTAATTTATAATTATTTTTTATTCATCGATTGTTATGTATATATTTTTGTTATTATTTCATTATTTAATTTTTTAATTGAATTTGATAGTTTATATTACAAGTTCATTCTCACACATATGGTTTAGAATCAATAAATAAAAAATAAATATTAACCAGAAATTCCATCGAGAGGTGTTTAGTGTTCTATATAGATAACATAGTTACACGATATGTTAATGAATTGTACACACCATGAAATAATGTTAACTATATGTAGATGATTCATGGGATGCATGGATAATGAAATTACAGTCAAGTCATAGAGTAATTGATGGTGTCGATAAGTCACATGTCTCTATCCTGGGAAAATCTGAAGAGTTAATGCAGCAAAAGAGTATTGCTACATCTGAAGCAATTGAAGATAAAGAGGAGATGAACATAGTGGCACATAAAGTCTCTCCTGAGAAAATCAAATAATAGCTATGATGATACCACTGATGCTGAAACATTACTAGAAAGACTTTACTCTCTAACCTCAAATAGGGGGAGAGTAAGAGGTTGGGGGCGCGGTCGAGGTAGAGAGGGATGACTTTTTTTCAAGAGGATGAAAGAAAACTCACTAAAAGGTTGATGAAAAAGATAGGTAGGTAACTGTTGGTTGTGTAATTTGGTCATTTTGATTCTTTTACTCTCTTGGACATTTCCTTTACTTGCTTTTAATATAAGAGGTGCAACCTCTAACCATTAAAAAAATTTAACATCCAAACTCCCACTTTTTTTATATGAATTATTTTTGTTTGAAAATATTTTATTCACATTATATATCTGGTTATTTAGGATTACTTTTGGATACTTTTGTATATTTTTTCCATGTTCAAGGTTGGTGCATAAAAATAGAAAATCATGTGGGTTATCCTAGGAAACCATGCACCTTATGTTAGAGTCTCATAGGAGGGTGCATGGTTAGGTTCATGGTTAGTGAAAACTATATGGCCTTCCACCTCAAATAGTGAAGTTTGAGAGAGTTGGGTTATACCTAGTTTATGTATAGTTTGTCAAACTATAATTCCCAACCATATTATTATTTCAGCATCTTAAAATGGATTTCATGTTTGGTACATGGTTTTCTAAATCGTTCTGCCAAATCGTGGGACAGAATTTAATTTTTTCCAATTTTTGATTTTAAGAAATTATAGGTACCCAAATCACCGCATTCTTCTCATGTTGGAATAAGATCTCAACAAAGGATGTCCCTATTAGATATTTATGGAATTTGTTTCCTCCCAATAGTTGATTTTGATGGATATTTGATAGTTGGATCTATTTTTTCAAAGGAATGATATAGTTTCTCATCACTATTCATTGATCTTCTAGATATTACCTTATTTACATAAATAGAACCATAGATCAAGGCTATTGATTCTAGATAAATGGGTTTTGTATTAATATAACTAGGTTTCTTATAAATCCATCAAGGTTTTGGGATTCTTTGTCTTCATCTCCATTGATTGTTGTGAATTCAAAGGGAAATTGTTGAGGTATGTGTTTCTGTCTCTCTCTAAATGATTTATATATTATGAATTGGAGATTCTTATCTAATAATTATTATTCTTGGAACTTTCCTCAATAATTTTATCCATAAAATATCTATTCATGGATTCCATATTTTGTGTTGAATATATTATGACTTGATTTAGGTGCCATCGTGTGTTGAAATACTGTCAATTTAATCAGTTTCATTTTTATTTCCAAATATTTATTTGTGTATTTGGTAAAATGTTTAGAAATTTAATGGTGTGTGTAATGAAATTACATTGAAAATGGATTTTTAAATAATATTAGATTTTTTTTAAAATGATATTAGATTGAACCGAATGTTTTGGGAATGATTTTTTGGATAAATTTTAGAAGAAAATGTATGAAATGTTTTATGATTGTAAATGAAATGAAATATTTTTAAAGGCATGTGTTTGTGAAGAAAGCCATTTTTTATTTATTTTTTAAATTACATGAATTGTTTTGAAACATGAACATGGGGCCATTTGAAATTATTTTTTTGAAATTATTTGAGAGTTATAGAATTGAATGATAACCATAATATTTGTTTACATTGAAGAACATGAGATAATGGATATTTAAATGAAAGGATATTCCTTCATGGTAAAAAGATATAAAAAATTAATTGATGATGAAATAGAAACAAAAATATCTTTTCTTTAGGGACTTTATTCATTTATATTCTATCGTATATCCCATAGGCTTGGGATTCAGGGAGTGTGTTCACGCATGGAACAATAATTCATTGTGTTTTTTGTGAAATATTGTGACTGGTACCAACTAACCCCATGTTTTATTATAATGGCTCTATGGAAGAAAATGATTACAAATTCTAGTGTTTTATTGAAATTATTATTCATTCATGATTGATTATAAATGGGTCTTCAATCCTATTTTAAAATAGATGATTATATCTACCTGATTTGTTGGGAATTTAAATTGAATCTTGATTTAATTCTAGATAATAATATTTTTTTAAATAATTTTCTAATATAAATGATGTAAATATTTACATTCCATGTTTTATCTAAAATTAACTATGTATTATTTACTTTATATGGATTTTTTATAGAATACTTCAAGATATTATACTGGGATTTGTTACTAAAATACTAGCTTTACCTTCAGGCATTTGGAGACATTCTTATGTTTGGTCCAGTGAAAGGAAAGAAACTAGTTGGAGGTAGTGGATATTCTTGATTTGTGGGACCTTAGGAGTTGGACTTGATCAGTGGAGAATGATATGCACTTATTACATGGGTATTTTTGGATGTGGTATTTTATGGGTGAACATGTTGAATTGGTTGGAATATCATTTTTAGACATGTATTTAACTAATTGTGGTACTTCCTTCTTGAGGAGAGTTTTACATACAAAATGATTTTTATTTTATGTATTCTACTTTATCTTTATGAGTTATATTTTTAGATAAATCATTTCCAATTTTTTTCGATTCCCTAGGACAAGTCTTTATCCCATAGTGATTAGGAACGCCCTTATAAACACAATAAAATTTATTTGGGTATCATTTAGGTGGGTTATTCGAGTCAGATCACGATGAAATATTGACTAAAAATACTAGAATAAGACATTAGGTACTATATTAAAAGTAACATGCTTTCAAATTGTGTAGTTTGACTAGGTTTGTTCATCGATTTTCACAAAAACTATGTTGTCAACATTCACATCACACAATGCATAAAGACTTAAATTCAATATTAATGAGATTACATGTCATGAATCCTATGAAAACAATATGTAACACATTATCTCACATAAGTTATACAATCAAAGCCACATAGGCTTGTTTTGTAGAGACACAAACTGCAATATACATGAATTATAGCTCACCAAGGCACAGTGGGTAATTTCCCAATTATAAACAAAATTAAATTTTAAAAAATGAATAATTGTATAGTAAAACCAAAATTCATTTATTGCAGCTAGTGTGCCTCTATATAAAGAGGTCTAAAGGGTATTTAAATTCTCACTTAATTTCTCATAATTAATTCCCTATAATGGTTTTTTGTATTTAATATAGCTCATTAATGTTTTACACACTATATTGGTTAATGAGTGTCTAATTGTCATAAATACCACATTTATTTTGTGATATTATGATATGTTGAACTTCACACTACTTAACTGTGTGACTCATGTTCCATGTACACCAACATTACACATTAGTATTTAAATCAAGACTGAAAATAGTGAAATAGGTTATACATTGTGTTGCATCCAATTAAACATTATGTACTTATTCAATTTAAAATAGAATTATGTAATTTATTTTTTTAAAAGATAAAATGATGAAATTTTCATGAATGATTGGAAAAGATAAAATGAGTGAATGAATGAATAAATGAATAATATAATTTATTCAATTAATTTAAGTATAAATTATATTAATAAAATAATGAATTTAAGTGAAGGATAATTAGTGTATAAATATGTATTCATTGCATGTGAGTATTCTGAAGATATTATACTAGAAATTTTTTGTGCTTGATTTATTTTAATTAAATAATTTATCACGGTTTTTGTAATAATTATTTAATTAAAATAAAATTACGGTA
This sequence comes from Viscum album, assembly GCA_963277665.1. Classification (NCBI taxonomy): domain Eukaryota; kingdom Viridiplantae; phylum Streptophyta; class Magnoliopsida; order Santalales; family Viscaceae; genus Viscum; species Viscum album. Next base: position 353,960,834 of record OY728163.1, read on the forward strand.
TGAAAGTCATCCATTAATCTACAACATAAGGACATATTTTCCTATAGTTTTTTTATGAAAACCCCATTAAGATATTTATGGTTCTCGTCAACTTTATATGAGTTAAGATTATATAATGGATGGAGTTCATAGGATATTTTAGTTGATTCAAGATGATTCATTGGTGAAACTACCCGTAGAGTTACATTGGAGTACAATTTTATTACTACATCTTGAACTAAATTATAATTCAAGGTTTTTTTCCAAGGCCTTGGGTCATTTTATCACCTGATAGTGAAACTAACCATTGTATAATCTCATGATCATACCTAATTTATTTTTTTAATTTTTTTCCGCTACATGGTTAATAATTTATGAAGCATTATTTCTATCACTTAATAAATTAATTAATAAGCAGGTTAGCTGAAAATAAAATAAATTATATTATATAAAAAACTTAACAAGACAAGATTAATCAATTAATTAAAATTCACATAATATTAATAAAAATGGAAAATGTCAATATGGTAAATTTATGAATGAATTGTAAAATAAACAAAATTAAATATTAAGTCATATAACCTTCCACTACTTGTGTAGAAATCAAACCATAGTTGCAAGTTCTCGACTGACCTCTACTGGGGTACTTTCAATTACTGGGAAATATATATCATGAGTTTTGGGTTGAGTTAACCTATATTTCATTAAAGGTTGATCACCTTAGTGAGACTAAGTGAAACTAAAAGACAATTTTTCGAAGGAATCCAATTTTCTAATTTAAGGATTTGGGTGTCCACTCAATGGATAAAGGAGTTCTGGGTTAATATAGTTGGGAAGTTAAACTTACTTAAATACATTTTTGTATCATACTAGTACTCAGTCTATGTTATGATTAGGGACACATAAATACTTTCATCTAGGATATCCATGTGATGGGATATTCTAAAACTAATAGAGAGATCTATTAGGTCTATATAAAAAAGTAGAGGAATAAAAATAAAATTTATCCTGTCATACCATTTAGTAATAAAATTAAAAATAAATTCTTCCTTTTATTTTTATAAGAATGGTAAAAAAATCCACTAAAATAATGTGAATATTCTTTAACTCAGGGAATGTTCTTATAAATATAAATTTACAGATATGGTATAATTTTTTATCAAAGGAATTATAATCATAAAATTTTTATTATGTGTTGGAATCCCCAATTACTATTTTTCCAACCCAAAAGGTAATAAAAACAGAAAACAATGCCTACCAGAGATATATAGTGGATTCTACCGATGTCCATTGTATTATACTATCAATTATGAATGGACAGTTGATGATACAACAAAAATAAATAGATACTTACAACATAATATTTCATCCTTTATATCTTTGTAAAGAGAAGGAAATGCTTAAGATAAATAAAATTGTTAATGCACTATATCAGTTTAGACATGAAGAATGGAATCTATAACTGACAATGGTTTCTAAATTTTTAGGTATATTAATCAGTTTGAAAAATTGGTTTTATAATTAGATAATAAATTTTCCCTTAATCTTATTTTATTATCCTTACCCCAAGGTTATCCTTATTCATCAAAGACAAAATAAACTAAATAATTAATTCATTTTAGAATAGTTAGAATCTAATTTTCCAATTATATAATGATTGGTTGGAATTCATTTCTATACACCTTATAGTGAAAGAGTTTAAAATACAAGGATGAAAATCCCACATATAATATAAATCAAAAGGATCCTTTAAATTTTCCATAAAATTGAGAAATAATTCATAAGAAGAAGAATGTGCAATGACCGTTTTCTTCTTATGTGGACACTATAAAATTAATTTCAATTAATTGAGGAAGAAAACAGAGGAATACACTTTAAATATATTCATAAAGTTCATATTCATCAATTTCATATTAATATACAATATTCTTAAAATATACATAAATTTAAATACATGAAAAAATAATAATGTGATGAGAAAGGGTGATTCATACATCATCCAATAGGAGTACAAAACTTCAGAATTATAGATTTAAATGATTTGAATTTTCAATGAGTTTTCACAAACATTCATCTTAGTTCCATAAAAACTTTATGAGGAATTTTTTAATTTATAGAATAACTATTTTTCTTTTTTCAATAAATTCTTGTTAATTTAGTTATACTAGAATAATCCACATATAATTGGAAATAATTATGAATATGAATTATTATATTATTAACCAGTAGTGGAATGTTATTTTGTTTTGTAGGAAATAAGAAAAAAAAAATTCAAAAAAAAACCCAAAAATGTATTTAGGACTCTTATAGTTAAAAAACATTAGGAACAATTACCAATAATAAAAATTGAGTTTTAAATAACGAAACCTTTATAAATAAATTCATTCCATAAACATTTCAAAATTTCATTACTTCAAAGCATAAAAAATTATAATGTTATGTTTGAGGTAAAATCATATACTTCATTTCATTCCTTTAAGAAATTTTATAAATGATAAATGAATGTAATGAATTCAGATAGTAAAAGATAAATGATCCTTGAAAATGGTAGGTTAGAGAGCATCTTAACCATGAATTCATTGATCATTAAATATATATTAATGGTTTAACTAAACATACTTTACATTTTTCACATCATAGAGACAATTATATTACAAGTTATATTGATAAATATTATTAAAAATCTTAAAAAACCTCCAGGTTTACTTTTTAAACATGTTTCAAAATATTGTAGAGTAACAGTTAACCATTTTACAAATATATTGACTAATGTGTATCCTTTAATGTTATGATATAAATAAATCCATTATGAGATAACCTCAGGTGTTTTTGATGGGATCCATTTGTAAATCTGGTGAAATATTCAAACTTGTATCATTAAAATTCAAGGATAATTTTAATAAATATTCTATTACACGTAATGATATTGACACCCCAATATAGAAAATGTATTAGTTATAACTATTTTGTTATGCAAGGGAAGTATATCACTTTTAATAAAATGAGAGCAATACATTATTTAGTAAATTTTGTGCCCAGAAACATAAGTTGGAATAATAAAACTAAACTCTATAAGTGTTAGTTGGATTAATTTTTCAAGAGGAAAATAATCTATAGTAGGGTTAATGCCATAGTGGTGGTTTTATATTCACTATAGTTGTTGATATATTTGATATGAATAATGAAACCCATAAAGAGAATTATAATGTAAAAACCAACGTTTGATATGTAATCATGTATAAAAAGTTGGGTTTCATGTACTTAAAGTCATTATTTATTTGGGTGGTTGATGCAAATAAATTGGTGGGTATATAATAGAAATAAATAAATTGATGGTACAATAAAGGTACCAAAAATAAATAACTAGTTACATTAATCAATAATATTTAAATATAATTGAATTTTTCTTACTATAGATACCATAAACATTATATTAGGCATCACATTTCAATTCTATCTACCTTGGAGGTAACTATTTAGAACATTTCTTTGTGACATGACCATAAAGGTAAGCAATATCAAATAAATCCAATATAGATATAAAGTTTACGAGATCCATTTATTGTTTGAAATGAGATTACTGATCATATTATATTTATTGGAAACAAAATATTTCTTGGTTTTTACAAGATGTTAGTATGAGAAATATAGATTTCAAGAATGTCATGTTTAACAACATATAGAAAATAGGTGATTATTCTTATGGTTATATAATATTAAATAAAATATCTAGAAAAAATTAATTAGAAATCCATGTTCTAGGGGAAATGCTCTAATATATTAAAATTTGTTGTTTCAAAATCTATTCTATAGTAACTAGTTGAAATGGGGTTGAGAAATATAGCATGGAACAGTATATATAAACTATTTCGATCATTGTATGCTATTATTTTAATCGATAGATTAATTTTGTTGAAGGGTACCTTGAGAATATTTATCCTATGAAATAATAGGTATACCATTTTGATCTTTATTATACATAATCCAAAGAATGGATATAAAAAACATGATGAAATGATGATATTGGTTTGGAAGTCAAAAATATCTGATAGTTCTTAAGGAAGAAAAACTGGATCAGCTCCTTATAATTAGAGATTTGAGAATTCTTGTTTTATGGAATATAAAAATTTTATACTTTAGACTAGTTTTATCTAGTATCATAGTTATGTTAAAATAATATGAAAAAGGGTAAATAATATTATAATCAGAAGTTTCCATATCTATGTTAGACCAAATATATTATGGATTTTGATGTAGATTAAGAACAAATTTCAACATAAATTTGTCATATATTTTTATAATTATACGTAGATAGTAAAATTTCAATCACAACATGAATAATTTTAACTATGGGATTATCCAAAATGATAGGGATGATAGGGGAAAAATACATACACTCAATGATATTATATCATGAGAGGTTTTTTTATTGAGATGTGGTCATAATAAGTAGAACAACTATGGGTTGTGAAAGATTCCATATTTTCTAGATAGGTCCCTCTTTGTGATTTTCATAATTTAAGGGTATTAAATTGTCTTTAAACAATGGTTTCCACGTCATGTTTTGAGATAGAGAAGCTTTTTTGTGGAAAATGAGCTAAATTTCATGTATGTTTATTTTTTTGAATTAATGGAGTATTTCTATAAACATGTTAAATGGTCTTATTATGGTTTTCCGTGTAATTCTCATGAAAATAGGTTTTCAATAGCACACTACACCTATTTTTTGAATCCACCACTTTTAGCCCCTCCAATCCATCCCTAGGTGACTTCTAGTGACTATGGAGTGATTTTATCAATTCACAATGTCATGGTTTGGTGTTTGATTCATGGAAGGACCCTTTCTTTGTACTTATTTCCCCTTACTATTTCTATCATTGAAGTGGTGTTTTGTTTTGAACTCCATGGTGGAATCATGTAAATCTTAATCTGATCTGATCTATGTTCATCTTTTGATCGTCTATGTCTACATTCTTATTGGCATTTCCTATTCGAAGTGCTACCTAATACCTGAATAAAGATTGGGAGTCTAAACCAACACCTATAGTCTGTTTAATTGTTGAATATTTTCAATATTGAGATTGTTATTCTATGATGTGTGAATTGATTAACTGTATAATGAATGATTATAAATTATATATTGGGTTATTCATTGGATCATTTTTTATTCAATTGATGTTGTCACTTGGATTGTGGCTACCCGTTGGCTCATCCAACCCTTGAATAATATTCAATTCATTAATGGAATAAAGTTTTTTATCATTACATTAGATTTTAGGTGATGGATTGAAATAAAATCACATTGGTAATATCTTATGGGCTATGGATATGACTGATGCTTAATTGATATATAACTAAAAGTGTAATTAAAGAATAAATGGTATTTTTCATAATTAACCACTGAGCATTTTTTTGTGATATTGTCATATTCTTTCTATTTTGACTTGTTTAGTTTGATGATAAAATAATTATATATAAATCTTGGACCAATTATATATGCTAAAGTGATTATATAGTGGGGTTGGTCTAGTTGATGTTGAAATCCTTCTTTATAGGGCATTCCTTAGAGGCTAAAATTATTATATAACAGTATTGGCCAACTGATACATGATGAAATGATTATATAGCGTTTTTGGACCAGTTATACATAATGTAATTCATATATGGTGGGTTTGGTCATGTTGATGATGAAATACTTATATATTGGGCTTTTCCTAGTGATTTAAATGCTTATATAGAGGTATTTTCATGCTTATTTGGTTATGCCATGGTATATGGATAGGGATGGAATGGTTGTGTTGTATGCTCAAAGACATTCTGGCATGTTTTCGAAGAAAGGAGATTTGTATATTATATTATTTGATTGATTAATTGACCTATTTATAAGATTACTACATTCAGTTATTATTAAGTGGTTTTGTTTAGATACGGTGGAATTGACCTACTATGTTTTACTCACACCCTATTTGGTATTCCATTTGGTACACTAGAATATTTCATGAATGCAGGTTTGGTAAAGGGAAAACATCATTATTATTGATTATTTCATACTGGATGGGATGGAGTTGGGAGATGGAACCAACATGGGGTTTTTGAACGTGGTCTTTTGAGTTTATTTATGTATGCTAATTATTTTACTTTTTTGAATTCAGTTTTACAATTAGATACATTTCAGTATCTCATTACAAAATTTATTATTATTGGTTATTTTTTTCTCCCCTACATTCCAATGGAATGATGTATTATTTACTATATTATCTAATTATTTAATATTTATTATTATTTGATTATTATTATGTATTTTAACTCTGAACCAGGGGTATAGTACCCCCACCATATTTATCACACCCATGTTTATAGTCAGATTCTTTTAGTGTTTAGGGAAGAACGATTGAGGTCATGTGATCAACCCGATTTGGCAATGTGAGAGGGGTCCATATTTGGGAATGTTGTAAAGTGGTATTAGAGGAGTATCATTTTATTTTCTAATAATATACTATTTGGGGGAGTGAAAAAGGATAATAGAATGCTTCAGTATATGATAATGATATTTTTCATTTTATTAGATATCCCATGTATGGGGAAAATATGAGTTCTAAGGAATGGGATTTCATTTCATGATGTTTTATTATTACTGTTGATGTTATTTCACATAGGGTGATTAACATGTTGTGTGATGATATTATTTCTTGAAATTTATACTATTGTAATGGTATGGAATTAGATAATTATTCATGCATTATGATATGAACATAGGGATACATATTAAGATGCACTGTTCATTATAGAAACATATTTACTATATGTGATATATAATTGTCTACATGAACTGTGAAATGAGATACATTTTATATATAATAAAGGAAATGAAATGAACTGTCATGTAATGATAAAAAACTTTTATGCCATGTTTAGAGAGACCATTGGTAGTGGTATATATTTTTTGGCAAGTTAATGTTGACCTTGTTGTTCTTTCCAATATTTTAAGGAGTGTGTTTACCTAGTATAAAAATTCATCCTTGACATCTTCTAGCTGAGCATTAGGAGAGTGGAAATCAGCATTCTACAAATTTATTATAACCAAGCATCATGCGGATCCTAAGGATTAGGTGGATTTTCAGATTCGTGATAGATTCGTGAGGTTCATGTGATACATAGAAAGGGAGACTGTTCTAACCATGCCTTTGATTTCTATATTGGTGAGGAATTTTCAGATATAATATCTTCCAATGTTTACTAGTTAGGGTGGCCCCTAGGTATAATATTTATAGGTGGAATCAGTGTAGAAGATATTCAACAACCATGATACACCCATATATAGGATGGCTAAGCTTTCTATATACATATGATTTGTGGACCTACCATGAATTGGTGCGATATTCAGGAGAAAATTGGGTAGAAAGAGGAGTTATATTAGAAGGAATTTTAGGAGAAGTTCCCGGTCCACTTATATCCAGAAATATTTAGGAATGAAAAGTATTGAGAGTCCATGAATCTGTCACATGAGGTCATATCAATGATGGACTAAACTAAACATTTCACCGACCTGAACCAGTTTTCATGATCTTTAGCTCCTCATAAGATGTATAGGGTGAGTCATTTTTTGGACATGATTCACTATGATATCAGGTTATAGGGGAACATTTTTCATCTAAGTATCATTTCATACATTATGAATAAAGAAATCATAATTTAAGAGAATCTGATAGAGGCCCTGAGGAGCGGACATAGTTTTTTAGAAGGGTGAGCTATGAGGGCTTCTCTTGGTTGAAAGAATCATTACTATGATAGTTATCACCATAGAAACAATGGGAAGAGTAGATAGGGAATGAGAATCCTTCTAAGGACCGTATTTCTTTGATGTTCTATTATTGTGTAAATTTGGCACATAAATGGCCTCAGTGTCCGTATTCCCCTTACGAGTGTCATTCTTATGGTCTAATGGGTAATATATAGATGTTTTGTACGAACTTATTGAAACAGAGCAGTGTAAGGGGGTTGAGATAGTTAGAAGTGTTTGGAAAGGAATTAGAACTCCTCAGAATATAGTTAGTTGGAGTTCCACTTGATGTTCTGGGAATACTAGGTGATTCGGTACCCCAGTGAAGGAGCGACAATACCTGGAAGAGGGAATAAATCTGGGGATTCAGGTTAGAGCCTAGGAAAGAGGGACTTGTCAACTGCATATTATGAATACCACTCTCACTATTAGAGATTTATGACCTTCTACCATTATAGGTAGGATTCATACATCATATACCCTTTCTTGTGTCTTTTTTGATATGCGAGCATCGTATTCCAATTTATATTATCTTTTTGAAAATGGTTTGGTATTAGTTGTAGAAATCAGGGATGGTTTTTTAACCATCAATACACTATTGGGAGTATGGTTAAAGAATATCAAACATTTAATGGTGTCATCTCTAGAGATTGGTGGTTACCATTTTATATGGTAATCAATTATGCTAGAAATTGAAGGTTTTGATTTGATTATCTATGTGTACTAGATATTATTTACTAGGATAATTTAGAATATTATGAGAGGAGAGTTACCTTCTATCTCTATAAGGATACAATTTTTCTCACTAGGGTGAGTGGGATCATTATGATAGTCATGCCAGACCAATTCAGTGCTAATTGGATTGTATTATGGCTCAGAAAGAAAGAATTGTTCTTGATAATGGATAATTACAAGAAGATACTTTTCCTCTATTGGTAGAAATTTTTTAGGATTTCATTCCTGGTGAGTTCTACAGATTACTTCCTTTGGGGGATATTGAGTTAATGATTGAGTTATTTCTAGGAGCAGAGCTTGTTTTTATCCCATTGTATAAGATGTCATTAACAAAGCTTCAGGAGTTAAAATTCTAATTAAAAGAGCCAAAAGAAAAAGTTTCCATATTTCATTGTATGTCTCCATGAATTTATCCAATTCTTTTTACCAAGTAGGCTAATGGGATTTTTCACTTAAGTGTGGATTACTAGATATTGAACCACTTAACGGTCAATAACCGATATCCCTTTGTGAATATAAATGATCTCTTCAATCAGTTATGAGGTGCTAAGATATTCTCCAAGATTGATTTTAGATATGGATAAAGTCATTTGATGGTGAGACCATTAATAATACCTCATACTACTTTTAGGAGAATGTATGGATTGTATGAGTTTATAGTGATTCTATTTGGTTTTATAAATGCACTAGTGGTATTCATGGCCTTGATGAATCATATATTTCATCTTTTTTTGAATCATTTTATAGTGTTTTGTGCTACAAACATCTAAATTTACTATTATTTAGTATAAGATCGTTCCAAACATCTTGACATCGTCCTAAGTACATTGGGAAAGCATCAAATTTATTCTATTGTAACCAAATTTAGTTTATGGAATGATAAAGTGCTCTTTTTGGGGAATGTAATCTCAAAGGATGGAGTGTTAGTGGACCCAAAGATGGTTAAATCCATTTTATATTAGGATCACCATAAGACTTTATTTGATATTTTGAAATTTATGGGTTCATCTGGTTATTATCAATGCCTTTTCTAGGATTTATCACATCTGGAAGGACTAATTTCATCGTTGAATAAGAAAGAAGTGATGTTTTCTTGGTCAGATAATTTTCAGAGCACTTTTCAAGAGATGAAAGGTAGGATGACCTCATAAATTATCCCCACATTACCTATATCAGTTAAATAATATATCATGTACTGTGATTTATTCAGAGTGAGGATAAAAGCAGTTATGACACATGAGGATTGATATGTTGTGTATGGCTCCAAACATCTATGACCAGATGATAGAAATTATCCTACTCACAAATTTTTAGTTGGAAATAGTTGTACATTAACTATGGTGCAAGAGAAACTATTTTATGGGTGAGAGTTTTGTGGTGTACATAGACCACAAGAGCCTCAGGCAAATATTTTCTCAGTAGGACATAAACCTTTGGTAGAGGAGGTTGTTCGAGTATATATAGTCTTTCAACATTGAGATTTCTTATACACCAAGAAATGAAAATGTCATTTATGAATCCATGAGATGAAATATATGGACACAAGTAGTGGAATAGTCATTCGATGAGTGGAGGATGATGAAACACTTTACAAACATTCATGAAGATGTCCTAGAGTCCCATGGATAAGTAGCAATGACCTTGGTAACAATTATAAATTTTATTTTGGACCAGATCAATATATAGAAGTTATCTAATCGAGATGTATTATTTATGAGAGACAACTTATATATTGTGGAGACACCATTAGGATGGTCTCTTAGTAGTAAAAATTCTCTTTTTTTTTTCTATGAATGTGAAGGAGACAGGGTTGTCTGAAGTCCAATGGGATGAAATAGTGGTTAAAGCAAGGGAGTCCTATTTTCTAAATGGTGTGGAATTAGTTTCATTCATGGTGTGAAAGAATTACCCTAATGAGATAAACAAAACTCTTAGAGAAGGATATGAGGTGGAAGAGAGAGAAATTTTGGATTTAGAATCCACCAGGGATGCAGTGCATTCAGATGAGGGGAGGGTGAGCACTTGGAACTGACTTCTCATTCCAAGGAAGGGGAAGAGGGGTTGTATGGCAGGATAGAAAGACTTCTTTGGCTAACATAGTTTTCACATAGTGGGATGGAGAGGCTAAGGTCATGAAACCTTCATGGGAGATACTCGTACATTATGAAGAAGATATGCTAGAGAATCTAATAATCATTCATGATTCTAATTAAGAAGTGGAAAGAATCAAAGAGTGGATTTCTTAAGTGGACACAAGAAAGGATAAAAGTGATTGGATTTACAAGAAACATTTAATCTTGACAAAAGGCTTCAACAATATGAAGATATCAGTGGAGGATTTCTTGCATGAACGAGACAATAAGGCCTCTCAATTCGAAGCTATTATCACTGATGACCCTGAAAAAAGGGGTAATCTCGATCCAATAAATTATATAAGGGGTTTGCGTCTAAGAGGTTTAATCTGGTTTTTAATAAATATTTTATTTTATATAGTGTTTTATGGTTTGGTTGAACTTTAATGTTTCACCCTTTTTCTATAAAAGTGTATTTTAATAAAAAATATTCTGATTGGTAGTTGATGTGGCCAAGAATGGGTTTCTAAATGCCTGCATGAGGAGATAATGAGAGAAATTTATGCTTTTATATGTGTGGTACATCATGGTTTGACAAAGATATATCATGATATCTGTAGACATTACTAGAAGTTAGGAATGATGAATTAGGTAATGGTATTTTGGTGAGATGTTTCACCTATCAGTTAGTGAAATATGAAGTTACCTAGTCAGGATCGAAGTATCACTGAGAGGGGGAGAGGGTGGATTAGTGATATCATTTTATTTTTTGTTTCCCCCTTTTGAAACAACCTTCATGTTCTGTTAAGGAGTTATTTCATTTCTGAACACACATGACCACATGATCCCAATATTTAAAAGGACCACTACTCAAAAAGAGTAGAAACCTCCTTGGTATGGTAAAAAAATAATACAGTACCAAAAAATACACTAGAAAAGAATCTATTGATGTGGAATACAATGAGTAGGATATTCCATTTCACTCATGTAGTACTTGGGAGATAATACTTAAGTTTTTATGCACCCTCTTAGCACATGTAGGGTAAAGTAATATCTAAGTTCTTCTTGACAAACATTCAAAATCTAATCTTTGAAAAAAATATTCTATTTCCAATCAAAAAGCTGATAGGAACTACGTGAACTTTCTTAATAATACTTATTCCTATACTCTAGTCATATTTTGATCCACTTGAAATCACTTCTCACTTAATTTGGGTACTCAAATCTTCCACTCGCAAAGCTCCCTCGCAAAGCTCCCAGCTTCGCAGAGCACTCTGGTTTGAAAATATTTCTAGTTTGAAATTCTGACTAGATTTTAGAGCTCATTGTTTCATGGATCACAGATTGGGATTTTCTATGTTCACTTCTTTCCCAAAGATCAATGGCTCACTGCGAATCTATGTTCCTTCGTGGAGCATACTGCCTTCACATAACTCACTTTCTCTGTGAATCTTCTTCATAATTGGAGAGCACTAAAATCCAAATTAAGCCTCTCTACTTATCTCAATGGGGTAGAGGCATATTTATAGGATTTTACCACTATCTGTAGAACCTTCCAGCCACCTCAACACCATGTCCGCATCAAATCAAAGAGCTCCAAAATTTTCCGCCAAAATTCACTATATTTCATGAAGCACCATGGCTATTTTCTGGATTCATGAAGCTCATCGTAATTGTGGATCCTTCCCTCAATTCCTTTGTTCTTCCATAATGATATTTCTTCCTTTTTTCAACCGCAATACTCTTTCTTCCTTTGTTCCACCACGATGCCCGTTCTTCTATTGTAGTGCAAAGCTTACCTGTGAAGCTCTTCACCTATATCATTCATGAAGCTTGTCATAATCCTAAAGAACACGGTCAACTTTATTCATGTATTTATGAAATACACTTCATAAAGACCATATTCATTAAATTCATTCCTTTTCCATATTTTTATATGCTCTTCAAGGAAATCCACTTTTTATGCTAGCCCAACTCAAAATTTTGGACCCCAAAAATTTGGAAAACACTGGGAAACTACGCCACCTTAGACACCTGCTTCTGCATGCCCAACCATGCTGATTGGCTGCATCTTTTCTCCCCCTTTCCTTTATAATGATTTCATCTTAAGTTCTCCAACCAACTTATGATCTTTGTGAAATAGAGACCAGCCAAGTATCATTAGATTTACTGTGGAAAGTATCATTACTTTTGTATCATTCCTCACTCACGTATACAAAGTGAAGTGATTTATTTTATTCTCAAACTTCCTTGACAAAAAAAGACAATAATACGTTCATCCAAAGACTTGATCAGAAAACTTGGTCCCCATAATATACCCCATTGTATTTTGTTGTCATCTAAGATTCAAGAATCACTGAACTTTGAATCTTCGAGAAATGGGTCACATATCAACAATTCTAATCCAACGTGAGCTAACACATTGTAGGAAACATGAATTATAGACAAAAAGATCATGGTGTCCAAAAGCAGTGACTATGAAACCACATCACATAATATTTCATCCTCATCATTCATTGAAATTCTTTTAATAATAAAGATAATGTTTCCTACAAACACTCTACAACCATTCTACAGCCACTCCAACAAATAGTTAGTATAGTTCACACACTTACATGATGAATTCATAGCATACCCACAAATCCCCTTTTATGAATTCTTCCATAAGGATATATTTATGAAAATTATACCCTATTAAAACACTATCAAATGGTAAGATGAGGGAGGAGACTGAAACATGTACCTCAAAATTGATGAGAAGGAGTTTGGACACCCATGTTCTACCTCAATTTTGAAAATGGTTCCTTAGGTAATGGTTTGGTGAATATATCAACAACTTGTTCCAATGTAAGAATGTACTCCATCCTCAATTCATTCTTCTACACCTACTCTTTAATGAAGTGGTACTTAATTTCAATGTTTTTTGAATGAGGATGTTATGCCAGATTCCTTATAAGATTGACTGCACTCTGATTATCACAACCCCTGATCAAGGGTTGCTTTACTTCAACATGTAGATCTTCTAACTCTGTCTTCATCCACATTAGTTGAGTTATAACATGAGTAGCAGCAACATACTTAGATTCAGCTATGTTAAGAGTTACTGAATTCTGTTTCTTGGTATGCCAACTAACAAAACTTTTTCTAAGAAATAAAACATCACCAGATATGGATCTTCGATCATCAACATTTCTTGCCCAATCATCATTTAAAAATCTGAGTAGTTCAATATTTCCGGATCCATCATACCCGATTCCAAATTTTTTTGTGCCTTTGTTATATCTAAGAATTATTTTTCTAGCAATCAAATATGATTATTTAGGAGCACTCTAAAATATTTCACATAAGGTAACAACATATATGATGTCGGGTCTTGAGGAAGTCAAATATAAAAGACTTCCTATTAGCTTTTGAAACTATTTATGATCAACTTCCTTGCCTTGTCCATCTTTAGAAGAACTGGTTCTCACTAAAATTGGCATGGAAACTGGTTTCAAATTTTCCATGCCAAACTTCTTCAGATGTTTTTTAGCATACATTTCTTATGATAGAAATATGTGATTCTTCTTCTATGAAATTTGTATCCCAAGAAAGTATTTCATTTCTCATAGCGTAGTCCTCTTAAATAGCTTCTTCATCTCTTCAGAAAATCTATCACATGATTTATTATCATTCCCAGCAAATATAATGTCATCTTCATAAACAATTATGATGAGAGAAAACTCCAAATATTCCTTAATGTGAATATTGCTTTCAACTCTTCCTTTCCTAAAATTTATCTTCCTCAAGAAAGTATCCAATTTAGAATACCATGCCCTTAAATCCTATTTTATCCCACACAAATCCTTCTTCAACATTCACACATAACTTTGATCATCCCAATAACAAGTCCACAAGGTTTATCAATGTAAACATCGTCGTCAAGGCCACCATTCAATAATGAATATTTTACATCTATTTGAATTATTTAAAAACCTCATTTTGTAGCAATGGAAATAAATATTGTGATTGTTTCTAATCTTGAAACCAGAGCAAAGGTTTCATAAAACTCATTGCCTACAATTTTTGAATACCCTTTGAAATACAATAATTCTTTGTTTCTTATTACATTACTCTCTTCATTTAGCTTGTTTTGGAAAACCCACTTTGTACCAATAATGTTCTTGATCTCTGGATTTGGTACAAGTTCCCATGTATCATTCTTCTCTATTTGATCAAGATCTTCATTCAAATCCTGAACCAATTTTGGATGCTAAAATGCTTCATTTACATCTTTTGGTTCATCTTTAGAATAAAGAGAAGTATGTGTAATAGCATTCATTGTTCTTGTTGTTTGAACTCTCTGATGTTGATTTCCAATAATGATCTGAGCTTCCACTTGTTTCCTCAGCCTAGGATGAGAACTTTGAGCTTCATCCTCTTCACTTGAGATTACTGAGTCTACTTCCTCTTCTTGAGTAGGATTAACATAGTCTGCCACATTATCAGAATCATTAACAAAATATTCTCTATCCTTCCCAACATCGACATCTGTATCTGACTGCTTTTACTTCTCAACATTTTCAACAACTTTTACATATGAATAATCAATAATTATTCACGTTTCTTTGTTGAGACATCTATATCCTATTCCTTTTGGAGCATATACATAGAAAATTCCATCGTCTCTTCTTTGCACAAACATTCCAAGGATTCAAACTTTCTTCTTTATAATGGATGGACTCCAAAAAACTCTTAAGTGTTTCAGACTTTGAGTTTTTTCATAAAACATATCATATGGAGTCAATTCAATGTTGGGCATATAGAAACATTAGTTATGAATATAAATTGTAGTGCTCATGGATTTCATCTAATAATAATGATAAATACCATCTAAATGTATCATTGTTATCCCTATTTACACCAGACTTATATTCTTTCTTTCAACTTCCCCATTTTGTTGAAGTGTGTATGGTGACCTGAACTATTTTCAAATTCTATGATTCTCAAGATAACATTCAAACACATAATTATTATACTGACCACCATTATCTGTTCTCAACTTCTTCACTGAATACTCACATTCCTTCTCTTCATTCCTCCTGAAACTCTTAAACATTGTCAGAGTATTTGACTTAAGTCTTATGTGCATAACACAAGTAATGTGAGTAAAGTCATCAATGAATGTAATAAATTATGCGTCTCTATTTTTATATTTCCGGATCAATGGTCCATAGATATCAGAATATATGAGTTATAAGGGTCTTTTTGAGAGAATTTCAACCCTTTAGTGCATATATTTTTTAATCTCCCATTTCTCACAAATAGTGAAACACAAATATATTCTTCTTGATAAATAAGACTTATCTCAGACAGTGTCTCACTTTGATAAGATTCACATATTTCTCTTACACATTTTTCTTAGAGTTTTATTCCATAACTTATTTTCATCCACCACACACATGTAACAAGATTTCTGCACTCCCCAAAATTGGAACAAATTCCCTCTTGTACGCTGGCCTCTTGTAAAGAAATTTCCATCATTTCCACCTTTCACAAAAAATCCATCTTTTCTAAAGATAACTTTTTTTCCCTCATCAAAAAGTTGTGACACACGTTGTAGGTTGTGTTTCTGCCATTCAATATATAGTGTTTTCCTGGATTTCATCTTTTCTTTTCTAATTATGGCTGATCAAACAACTTTGATCCTTAGGGATTCATCATTTCCAAATGTCACTATTACTTATTTGAAATCTTTCACATTATTTAACAACTTTATGTATCATTTCATATGAGATGAATAACCACAATCAAGGATCCATAGTCCTTCACCTTTAATTACATTCAATGTAGTATCAACAACACGAGCTTTCTATTTATCCTTTTCTTCCATTTTTTAGTTTTGATTCCTCCAATTTCGTATCCTAGTAAATGTGTTATGGATAGAAAACCACACAATTTATTTTCAGACCAAGAAAATATATCATTCTTATCCATTAGAATCTATTTCTTCTGTGAATTTTGACAAAATTTTCTTGCTATGGTAACATAATCATTAACCCCTAGCAAGATTTCTTGGTCAATCAAATCTTTCGAAGATAGTTTCCAGTGGTTGGAACCTATTCTTAACTTTCACACCAACCACCTCAGATGTCTTCTAGACATTCTTTTGAGGTTTTTTCTTTTTGAAAATATTGTCTCCCCCATCAATATTTTTCATTCAAAGCATGTGGAAGGGTAGTAATGTTGTGGGTTGAACGAACACATATTTTACATATGTCCAAATCCCCCACAATACTAGCAGTAGCTGTAGAATGAATATTTTCCATTGAAACCTCCATACTGACTGAGGTTATGAACATTATTCTCAACAATATTCTTACCAAAAAACTTCTAACCATTAGCCTTGAAAAATTTCATTGTAACCTTCATGAAATTTTTTATTTTAACATTCTTCTATAACTCAAGTTTATTTTCCGACTTACTAGAACTAGAAGTAGTATAGATCTTTAGGGTCTTAGTATTTTTAGATGCTTTTTATTTTTTATTATTGTTCATTTTGACTACATACACAACCTTTCAAGAATTTATCTTATCTAAACCAGTCCCATCATTATTTTAACCCTTTGAAGGTAACTTTTTTTTATCCTTATTAAGTTCATTCATTGCAGAAAATTCTCCAACTTCATTAATGGAGTTTTTGAACCTTATGTTCCTTTCCTCAGAATTAGAGAATTTATGTTGGATACATTCCAACTCATCTTATTTTTTCCTTCATGTATAATTCCAGAGGAAAATTATTATTTTATTTACTCTTAAGGGAATTTTTTAGACCATAAATCTCCTTTTAAAAATTTTCATTCTTATTAGGAATATCTTCATGGACATTTGATGAAGAGTTTTAAATTTTCAATTTCTTGATTTCCATCTAAAGACATCCGATATTTCTCGAACATTGCTTCAGTTCTACTTTTAGATACTGTTCAAGTTGAGTTTCCTCTTCTCCAGTACTACCGCTATCATAATATGTATTGATTACTATTTCAAAAAAGGTAAACTCTCTTGTTTTCTCAGCAAAATTTGTTTAGATTCAGTCTCACTATCATCATCATCTAATTTTTTTTGAAAAAAATGTCTTCTTTTTTATTTGAAGAACTTTTTATCCTTACCTCTACCAGAATATTTATCTCTTTCACCCTATTTATTCTATGACCTTCTAAGTCTTCTTTCTTCTTCATCAATATCTTCAACTTTCGATTTTTTTGGTGAATTATCTGTAAAGTGGCTAATAACTGCACATTCAAAACATTTCAAAGGGAGTTTCCCTTTGCATTTACCGGTGTCTCCTTTCACAATTTTAAAATACAAGGATAAAATTTCATCAAAATTTTGACAAACCTCATTTTCAGAGTCAAATTCACTAGCTTCATCTTCAACAATAATTTTATTTGACTTCACTTTCTTTAAATCCTTGGAATAAATTTCTCAATCAGCTTTTTCTTTGATCTTTATTGTCTTCTCCCTTCTCATTTCATAAGTGATGACAGTACTATGAAAATCATCTAGAGATAAAGTTTTAGGGTCTTTTTCTTCCAGTGATGAAACTTTAGCATCAAATTTGTCAGGAAGAATTTTCATGATCTTCTCAACAATTGTAGAATCTTTTAACTTTTCATAAAGACATCTAATTGTACTAATAATGTCATTTATCCTAGCAAAGAAGTACCCAAAAGATTTATGATCATCCACCTCTAAGTCTTCATACTTCACCCTATAGATTTAATGTTTTTCCTTATTTACATTTTTATTTCCTTTATAGATGTTTTTCAGTTTGTCCAAGCATCATTTAGAAGTAGGGACACATTTCACTCATAAAAATTTACTCTCAGAAAACGATTAGAGTAACACATTTTTTGCTCTCCCATAATTCTAATGATTATTCTTATCAATAGAAGTAAGAGAAACCTGGTCATTAATAGCAGGAAATCCATTTGTTGTTGTTTCAAGAACTTTATATACAAGATACATAATATAAGGAATTATTATATCCTTCTAGATATGATAATTCTGCCCATAAAATATCAGAATCTTTTTACTGTTCACATAATTTATATTCTCCATCAAAACTTCTCTTCAAAACTTCAACAAAGAACAAACGAATTGAACCTATTGCTCTAATACCAATTGAAGTTAACCTATCAAGATCTAAGTATCACTGAGAGAGGTAGGGATGAATCAATGATATCTTTTTCTTTTATGTTTCGCATTTTTGAAACAACCTTCACCTTCTATTAAAGTGTTCTTGAGAGAACCATTTTTGTATTTTCCTGACACTGGGAGGGGGGGTGAATCAGAGTTGTGGACTATTTAAACCAATTTATTCTATTTATCACTATACCTCTTGACCTATTAGGACCGTTATTCTCTTATTTTAATTTACCTGTCACATGAAATAATATGAAAGTAGTAAAAATATGCACATGATAATTTACAAGTTTCATCAATCAATAAGAGTAGCTACTTCCTTGCTTTGTATGGCAATGAATAGTTCACAAATTCTCCACTATAATATAGTAATTGTTACAGTGTTTGACAAGGAAAATAATTCATGAGTAAGTGTGGCTCCCTACACTTCTAGGAGGGAAGGAAATAATCACTTCCCAGTGTTTTTCACTACACATGGAGGGGGGAAGGGAAACAACCCTCTTCCAACTTGCAATGAGTAGGATATACCCTTACAGTCGTTGGTTCATTATGCCACCAATGTAGAAATTCTATTGCAGCCTATAGATGGTTCTTTATACTACCTCTGAAGGTATTTTTCCCTCTATTAAATTATTTTGCAACACCAAAGGAATCTTCCACCTATTGAGACCAGTTTGATGGTATAGTGCAACTTTTTCCTTTGACAACCTTCTTCTTATCCTTTTTACATACATAGAAGCTTGCATGTAACCGACCTATTCTTTCTCTAAAAAACCCTATAAGATGAACACTTTTTTTTATCTACATCTTCAATGAAAAACTAGCTGCACTGAAACCTACTCTTCTTCACACTTTCTCTTTCATTGCAAAACCAAAAACACTGAACTCTTTATCTTATTCATAATAGAATCACAAGTTCTATTTCTAATTACTAAATCAATAAAGTCCAGCTCAAATTAGCATCATAAAATTTTTCTAGAAGATGGTAAGAACTTCTAGAAAAAATCACATATTGCGCACCAATACCAACTTACGCGCCACCCTGCTTGCGCACCTCCCTACTTGCGCACCACCAACTACTTGTACGCCAAAATTATGCACAACTCACAACATGCGTGACACTTCAAGTTTAGGCACAAGAAACAATTTTCACACAAATATGTGCTTGTGTGCCTCTTACTACTTTCATTCCCCTTCTCCTACCATGCCACTCTGCTTGTGAACCACTCTGCTTGCATGCCACCCTACTTGAACTCCACTGTACTTGCAAGCCAGACGAAAAACTATTGACTTTCAAGACACTTCATCTTGCAATCCACGTTCTACTACATGCGCGAGCAGAGCTCAAATTTTCTCTTAAGTGTTGTTCATAGAAAAATAAAGAGGATAGAAGTCTATTTTTAATAATTTTGGGGAATTTCATGCCATATACACTTCTTTTCCATTCCTACTTGCATGCCACTCTTTTACCTGCATGCTGCTCCATCACTTGCATGCCACTCCATCACTTTCATTCCACTTTATTTCCATTATCTTATTTTTATATGATGATGTTGAAATATGATGCGACACTTTTTGACCTGCACACTACTTTTGAATTGCACAATAAATTATTTCATTTTTCATATTTTTGATGAGATGATCTTCAAATATGACTTTCACGCAATATACACTTGTGCATCTCTTATACTTGTGCGCCAATTTTTGACTTGTGCCCCTCTTTTTACATGTGTTAACCTTACTTTCATTTGTCATATTTTTGATGAGATGATCTTGAAATATGACTTGAATGAAACATACACTTGCACGCCACTTATAATAGCACACCATAGTTGCGTGTCACTTATACCTTCGAGCAACATTCTTTCCTTTACCAAAGCAATTCTTTACTCCCCTAGCATTCACAAGGCTTGCATCACAGGTTCTACAAATATATGATGTTTTTGAAATAAAAATCATCAAAGAATTATCATAGTTTTTTCTATTCTCATAGTTTGAAGCCCATAAACTACTTCATGTATTCTCTCTATCTTCAATAATCATCCTTCATTCTTCTTATAGTTTTTAGAATAAGAATTCCAAAGTACTTCTGCATCCACACTTGAAATACTCAATTCCTTTGGTGTGTTAATTCCAATGAACTCTAATCATCTCTCTTCATCCAAAAGTGGATGATTGAGGCTTCTTCATACACCATTAATGTTATTGAAAATGTATCATCATTGATAAATGTATTTTGAACTTTAAGCACAGTGAAACAGTCTTCTGATTTCAAGGCAGTGTGTAATGCATGACCATCTTAGAATGCCAAGCCCTTCCACACACTCACATCTTTTTCAACCATCATTCTATTTGATCCTCATTATTTTTCAATCATATTTAGATATATGATACTCCACCATTCTACATTAATCCTCCTCAAATGTTTGATACATCTACGTTATTCATTGTTGTAAAAATGTGTCACCTTTGATACAAGTTCTTTTAATATAGGATTAGTTCAAAAATCTTCTAAATTTAATTAATCTTCATAGATATTTTCTTAAGTATAAAATTTAATACTATGATTTAATAACAATTCTCTAGGAAACCTCACTTCGGCTAATCTCCATTAACATTTTAGTCCTTCTTCATATCCTTATTTATTTTGACAATTATTGAAAACTATTTACAACAAATAAAATATTCATACAAAAATTCGTCCCAAAATCTACCCCTTTGTATTTTATTTTCAATACCTTAAAGTCTCCTCAAATTAATTTTTCAATGTCAAAATGAGAATATTCTCTATCATATTTACTTATTTCTCTCCCCCTTACATTTCAAACTTTCATTTAAATTTATCTCCCCCTTATTGAAAAGAAATAAAAAGTTCAAGGTATAGAGGGTATTAGTTCTTACATATGAAGTGTTCCGTAAATCATATCAGTATAATTCTACTTGAGAAAAGCTCGATGTAGAAAAAAAAGTATTTGATTTAGACAACAAAGATGTCAATTATCCACTAATCATGATACCTCATGATATGAGATCACATAAACTTGTCTTCAAGGGTTTTCCAATTTCATTCCAGGATAGAGATATTGAATGTGAGAGGAAATAATCAACCTAAAATTAATGCAGTCACATAAAAAAATTGATCAAAAACATTCAAGTTCAATTTGTAGGATAAGTGTACTTGGGGAACTTTCATTCTTCTTATGTCACTAATTGACTTAGTTACTCCCCCTTTGTAAAAATTTCATTATTTTGAGTAAACAAGTATTAGAGATACGAAACAAATTACATTTTCAAATGAAATTTTATTCATGAAATTTCAAGAGTAATTGATTTTGATTTGTACTAAAGTTGATACTGAATGAAATAATAACTCTGACACCTTTTTCATATGTATCCCCCTTAAGGGAACACTCCTCATTGTACTCATCAATTGTGATCCCTCGTCATATTAAAATGTGAATATCAATTGAAGAATCTTCCATTGCAGACAACTTATTCTACTTTTCTATCAAGATTTTATAGTAATCACTACTTGTCATGTTTTCCCCCTTAAGAGCTTGCTTAACCTTACATTCCCTGTAATATCAGAACAAATACAATAAACACATATTTTTGGGAATATGGTAGATCCCCCTTGCTTCATCAATTTGAACAACAAGGATGAGATAGTTTTCTCAACCAAGTTGCTCTATTTTCTCTAGTCTTCATAGTTTCACATTTGATCTTCAATTATGATTGTAGCTATGTGGATCTTATCACTTCTTCTATTTATTGGTGTGTGAATCTTCTTTCATCAAAAGCTTTCATATAAATAGAATCTCCTGATGCAACCTTCATCTTATTGAGAATTTTTCTTGGTATGTAATAAGTGCAATGAAATTTCTAATAGTATGACCAGCCTTATTTCATGTCACACACATAACTCTCTTTTCTTCAAGTGTAATCTTCTTTTTTATTTTTACACAATTCTTAGCTTGTTCATTTCCCATTTTCCTCATCCTATCCAAATATTCTAGTCAGATAACCAATAAATCTTTAGGAACTATGGAAGAATATTTGTAATTTCCTCATGGCTTCTTCAGAGTGTCATCCTTCTTGACTATTCTTTTGGATGCACTACCCTTGAACTTGGTGGATTTAAAATCCAAGGACATATCAGTTTTTGTCTTTGTAATATTTTTGGGATAATTTTCTTTTGCAACATTATTATTATGATTTCTTCCCGAGGATGCTTATTCTTTCTTAGCTAGTTCATGTGATATTATTTTTTTTATCAGATTTGGGTCTCTATTTAAATGAACATTCACCATTCACATGACTAGTCCTATTGCATACAACACAGATTTTGTCTACCATTCCAAATCTATTTGAAGTATACAATTATTTTTGGATATTTAGATGTTTCTTCTTCTTCTCTGAGTTACTTTCCATTGAGATGGGATTTCCCAGTGCTTTTGAATTTAAGGGATTGTACCAAAAATCCAATGCACAAAGCCCAAATCTATTACAGCACCAACATTGACCAACAAATCTAGATGTATTGATGTTATCTTTATAAGGTTTCTGAATCATCTTCTTGATATGTCATGCTTTATGTGAGGATCTATCTTCCACACTCTTTACCCTATCCACCCAAGCCATGTTTGTAGATTTTTTCTCACTTTTCTTCATCCGCAGTAGTTTATAATTATTCTTCCTACCTCACTTTTTATAGAAGAAATTTTATAAACAATTTTACAAGTCAGTATGGACGGTACCTTCTTCTCAACTGCTTGTGATATATCAGTGAGTGAAGTCATGATATTCTTATCACATGTTGGAGGCCTTTTGACTGTAGAATCCTCCAGATATCATTGAGTGCCAGAAACTACTATTTCCTTCTTTTATATAGACTCAATATGTGTCTTCTCAAGATTGGTTAACTGAGCTTCCAATTCTAGACATCTCATATTGGTGATGACTTTATCATCTTAAATCATTACAATCATTCCTTCACAATCCTACTTTAATCATTCAACATCATCTTTATGCATATTTAATTTATTTTGTAACAAAGTGTCAAGTTCTTTGATCTTATTAGAGTCTTCTTCCAAACATAAATCCTTGAATTCATTGCCCTTTATTAGCACGTCATCAGGTGCATGAATCTTATCTTCTATAGTCTTAGAGAATTTTTCTTTTCCTTCAACATCTTTGATCCATTTTGTAGAACATACTTAAAATACACTCTTTATTGCTTCAAAGGCTCCAACCTGCCTAGAGATATTTAAACATTCAATAATTTTTTCTTGTGATGCTTTCTCCAAAACATTAATTTCTTCTTCTTTCTGAGTGATATTTTCATGCATACATTGAAATACTCCACAAAAAAGGGAAGAACATTCTTTAAGGATATCATACAGAATAGATCTTAATCTATCAACTGATAATTATTGGGTGGTTTTAGATTGATAATAACCACTTGTGCTAGAATTTTCATCATGATAATAGTTTTCAAATGTAATATCACATACCTCTTAATCATTTGAAGTAGGAAGTCTATCCATATTTTTGGTGGAAACTTGATCCACCTACTCATTACTTTCCATATCTGATATGTCCTTATTGTCCACAAGTTATGGAGAACTAAATATTTCCTATTATTTATATAAGAGTGAATTATTCTTCTTCTTTCTCTTATACTTCATTTTATTTTTCATCGTGGTCATGGAAGATATATCCTTCTACTCAAAATTAACTGAATCATCACCAAAACTGCACATCATTGTTGAGTAAAAAAAGAAACTCAAGTATTAAAAAGAGAATATCTTCAATGTAGACAATCCAAAAGATGTGAACATGTCCCTCTAATAAAAATTGAGAGGACTAGTTTGGGATATGCCTAACACTAAGAGGGGGTGAATTAGTATTGGGGACTTTTTAAACCAATTTTTACTTTTTATCCCCGTACCTCTTGACTTGTTAGGATCTTGATTATATTATCCTATTTTCCTTGTCAAATGAAATAATATGAAAGCAGTAAAAATATGCACATGATACTTTTACAAGGTCCACCACTCAATAAGAGTAGAAATGTCCTTGCTATGTATGGTAATGTCGAGTGCATAGATTCTCCATTATAATGTAGTAACTATTAAAGTGGTTGACTAAGAAAACAATCTGCAATTCATTGTGTCTCCCTACACTTCTAGGAGGGAAGGAAATAATAGATTCCCAGTGTTTCTCCCTACACATGGAGGGGGGAAGGGATAAAACCATCTTCCAACTTCAAATGAGTATGATATACCATTACACTCACTAGTTCTTTATACTTCCAGTGTAGACAGTCTCTTGCAGCCTCTAGCTGGTTCTTTATACTGCCTATGAAGACTGTCTTATCTCTGTTAAAATAGTTTGCAACACCAAAATAATTTTCCACTGGTAGAGTCCTGTTGGATGCTACATTGATAATTTTTTATTACACAACCTTCTTCATATCCTTGTTACTTACTTAGAAGCATGCAAGTAACCAACCTCTTCTTTCTCTACAACACCCTAGTAAACTGCACACTCTTCTTCTTCTAATTCTTCAATGAAGAACTAGCTACACTAAAACATGGTCTTCTTCACACTTTCTCTTTCAGGAAAAAACCAACTCCACTAAACTCTTATTATTCTTGTTGCTAATATCATAAGATCACTTTGTGATTGTTAAATCAATGAATTCCATATCAACTTAGCATCATCATAGTTATACAGAATCTAGTAAGAACTTCTAGGACAACTCACATCTTGTAGGACAATGCCTACTTGCACGCCACCCTGATTGCAGGCCTCTTTGCTTGCGCGCCACCAAATTCTTTCACACCACAATTGTGAACAACCCAAAACTTGTGCACCACTTCAGGTTTAGACACAACACACTTGTTGCACAAAACTCCGTGATTGAGTGCCTCTTACAACATGTGAACAACTTTTGCTTGTGCGCCACTCTATTTTCATGACCCTCAACTTGTGCGCCACCCTACTGGTGTGCCACTCTACTTCCACACCATATGAGTAACACTTTACTTGTGTGGCGCATCAACTTGCATACCACTTACTACTACTTGTGTTATAAGTTCTTAAATTTTTTCTTAAGTGTTGGACATAGAAAAAAGAGGAGGGTAGCCATCTATTTATAGGTATTTTGGTTCTTTTCACCCCTAATACACTGGCGCACCATTCCAACTTGTGTGCCACTCTTTTACTTATGCACCTCTCTATCACTTGCACGCTACTCAATCATTTGCGTGATGCTTTTTTCCTTAGTCATATTTTGATATGATGATGTTGAAATACGACACACCACTTTTTTACTTGTATTCCACTTTTGAATTGTGCACCACTTTCTTTCCTTTACCAAATTTTTGAAGATATGATATTAAAATATGAGTTGCACGCAACATACACTTTCACACCACATATACATGCACGATACTTTTTGACTTGTTCTTTGCTTTTGATATGTGCACCACTTTCTTACCTTTCTCATATTTTTGATGAGGTGATCTTGAAATATGAATTTTTTCACAACATACACTTGCACGCCACTTATACTTGCATGCCACACTTGCATTCCACTTATACGTGGGTGCCACTTTCTTTCCTTGGTTAAAAACACTTCTTTACTATCCCTATCCTTCATAAAGATTTCATCACAAGTTCTCAAAACATATTATATTTTCGAAATAAAAATCAGAAAAAAAAAATGATAGTTTTGGCCATTCTCATAGTTTGAATCCCATGCACTACTTCATGTCTTCTCTTCAACTTCAACAATCATATTTCTTTATTCTTATACTCTTTTTAATATGAATTCCAACGTACTTATTAATCTTCACATAAAATACGGAAGTCCTTTTAGAGTGTTAATTCAAAAGAACTTCAATCATCTCTCTTAATCCAAAAGTGGTTGCTTGAGGCTTCTCCAAACACCTTCAATGTTGTAGACAATATGTCCCTATTGATAAATGTATTTTTAACTTTAAGCATAGTGCAACAGTCATCTGATTTCAAGGTAATGTCTAATGAATGACCATCTTAGAATGCTAAGCCCTTCCATACTCTCTCTTCTTCTTCAACCATAATTCTATACTTTAAATTATCATAATTTTTTAATCATATCCAGATAGATGATACTTCACCATTCTGCTCCAATCATCCTCAAATGAATGATACTTTTCCATTTTTCATTGTTGTAAACAATGTGTCACCTTTGACACAAGTTCAGTGATCTTAGGATCAGTTCAAAAATCATATAAATTTAATTAATCTTCATGGATAATTGATCAAGTATGAAATCCAATGCTATGATTTCATAACAATTCACTAGGAAACCTCACTTCAGCCAATCCTCATTAAATTTTTACTCCTTTATCATTTTATTCATTTTGACCAGTATTGATAACTATGGACAACAAATACAATCTTCATACATAGAGTGGTCCCAACAGTTCCTTCCATGTTGAACACACAAAACCAGAGGAATAAAATAATTACAAGGTTCATTACTCAAAAAGAGTAGCTATGTCCTTGGTATGGTATAGAAATAATCCAGTTCCACACAATCCATGAGAAAACAATCCTTTGTTGTGGAACACAACGAGTAGGATATTACTATTCAATTATGTAGTGTTGGGGAGATAATACTCAAGTATTGTGCACCCTCTCAGCACAAGTAAGGTATTTTAATATCTCTGTGCTTCTTGACAACCATTCACAAATCTGATCTTTGAAAATAACCATTCTCTTTCCTATTTAGAAGTTGATAGGAACTAATTTAACTACTTAATAATACATAGTCCTATACCATAGTCATATCTTGATCCACTTGAAATAACTTATCACATAATTTGGGTACTAAAATCATCCTTTCACAAAGCTCCTTCATGAAGAACCATCACAAAGCTCCCAAATTTACAGAGAACTATAGTTTTCAAAGCTCTCTAGTTTGCAAAGATCTCTAGACACATAGATAACTATTTTGCAGAGCACAGGTTGGTCTTTATAATGTTCATTTATTTCGTAAAGCTCAATGGCTTTCTGCGAAGCTCTGTTCTTTTGTGAATCATGCTACCTTCACAGAGCTCTCTTTCTTTGCGAACCATATTTTCAATTAAAGAGCTCTAAAATTCTTACTAATCCAATATACTTCTTTCTAGGGGTGTAGGGTCCTATTTATAGGCATTTCCCTAGGACTCTAGAACCTTCTCAGCTCCACATCAACATCAAATCACAAAGCTCTAAAATTTTTCTCAAAAATTCAATCTGTTTGTCAAAGCACCATGGCTATTTTATAGATTCGAGAAGCTCGTCGTAATCGTAAAGCATTCTGTTAGTTATTTTTTTCCATCATGATGCTCTTTCATCCTTTGCACCGCATTGATGATCTTTATTCCTTTGTGCTGCTGGGATTCTCCTACTTTTATTGCGCCTCAAAGCTTTCTTGAGAAGCTCTTCACCTCTGCCATTCACAATCCTCATCATAATTGTGAAGAACACCATCCAATTTCATCATGTCTTTTCAATATTCACTTCATTAAACCCATAATCTCAAAATTCATTCCTTTTCTATATGTTGATATGCTCTTCAAGAAAATCCACTATTTTCATTGCTAGACCAACTCAAAATTTTTGACCCTAAAAATTTGGAAAACACTTGAAAACTATGCCACCTTAGACACTTACTTGTGTAAGACCAACCATTATGATTGGCTGTATCTTTTTTCCCCATTTACTTCATAATTCTTGCATCATAAGTTCTCTGAACAGATTTTGATATTTTTGAAATACAGACCATCAAAGCATCTTCAGATTTACTGCGGAAAGTATCATAACTTTCATGTCTTTCCTAACCCACTTATACAAAGTGAAGTGATTTCCTTTCTTCTCAAACTTTCTTAACAACAAAATATAATACTCCATTCAACTAAAAACATCATCAGCCAACTTGGTCCCAAAAAAATCGTATCATTAGAGGCATGCTGGGATGTTGTACCCTTTGACCATTCTTGAGTGTAAATGAGATGATTTAACTATATATTCTATGATTGAATTATGAAAGACACCCCATAAGAATGATGTGGTATGGGTGATCATGGATTTAGTGAAGAAGGTATACCACTTCCTTCCTATCAGAGAGACCATAACTATTGATTATCTGGGTAGTCTATACATATCTGAGTTAGTTAGATTTTGTGGTGTTACAAGGAGTATCATTTTAATCTGATATCCTCATAGCACACTGTTGTTCTAGTATGGTCTTTATAAGGCTACGAGATCACAAGTTCTTTTGATCAAATCCAATCATCTTCAAAATGAAGGTCAATCTTAGTGGACTATTCAGGTTCTGGATGAAATTTTACGAGTCTAGGTTTTAGATTTTATTGATATATGGGAGAAACATATGTCAGTTTTTATCTTTCATCTAATAATTGCATCGATTCATTCACCTAGATAGAACCTTTCAAGGATTGTATGCCAGTTCCTTCCATTCACCTCTTCATTTGGTGAAGGTTTTCAAGTCATCAATCTTTGGATCTAGTCTTGTATCAGATATGTTTGAATAGGTTTTGGTGATCATGAAAAAGTTGGAGACCACAAATATTAGTAAGAAGTCATATACTAATAAAAAAATATGAACTATTGAGTTTGATGTTGATCACTTTGTTTTCCTTCGGGTGTCAACTATGATGGGGAAATGTTGTATTAGGAAACATGAAAAGATGGAAACTAGGTTTGTTGGGCCATTTGAGATTGTGGATAGGTTTGGTCTAGTGGCATAATGAATAACTATTCCAAAGCACTATAGTTCCATGAACATAATTTTTCATGTGTTACAACTTAGAGATATTATCTTGACATTTCTCCTATAGTAGATGTCAAGAATGCTGAGCTCTATGATGATGATCCTTTGAGGACCATTTGATATTTATTGTTGACATAGTGAGGATTATCTCTGGGATAAGACCATTCTTCTAGTTTGAGTGTAGAGGATGCATGGGCATGTTTGGGAGGAGTCTAGGGAGAGGGAGTATGACATGTGAGCATAGTGGCTAGACTTGTTCAAAAAGACTACACAATTATTCTTGTAGAAACTCAAGGGAAAAATATTATATAGTGGGGAGTTCTTAATATCCCATCTTTTCTAGGTATATTCCTATTTGATTTTTTCATTGAACGTATTTTTTTGGGGTTTTCCTTTGTTTTTAAACCTTGGTGGCTGAGTTGTTTTTAGAGACAAGATCCTTTTGGAGGGAAAATTACTTAAGGTTCATGGATTTATATTTTTTAAAATTAATCGAGTTTCGTGTAAACATTTTAAATGGGATTACAAGGGTTTTCTAGGAGTTTTTAAGGATTTGGAGGTGGTTTGGGCTGTTTTGTGGATGCTAATATGGAAAATGTATGTAAGTAATTGACACACTACATAAATTTTACAAGAAATGTAATTATTTCTAAGAACAAGCCATGAAAGTTTTTTTGAAAAGAAAGAATACACACCATCAATACACTACAAGACATGTAATGTTGGAGTAGGGATAAAATTAACCCAAGGATATGGGTTTTCACCATAACCCCTAATAAAGAAATACACAATGTTTAAATGAATTAAAAACTGTGTGATTCTCATAAGCAGTGGTTTTAATTAGTTTCGTAGACCTATTTTCTCATTCCACTATTTGTATAACACCTCCTCTCAATCCCTCGATGACTCTGAGTGATTCTAGAGTGATTTAATCACCTTAAGACATCACGATTTGGAGTTCAATCCCTGATAGGCCCCTTTGATTTGGCATATTTCTCCATTCATCCTTCTTCCATTGAATTGGTGTTTTATTTTTAACTCCATCATGCAACAATGTTTATATTGAACTATTTTAATATATGTTCTTCTTTTAATATTATGCACGTCTTTTATTTTTTTTATTTCTTATTGGAAGAATTTCATAATCGCCTGATAATGGTACAGAGTCGAAAAATAAACCTATGATTCATTTTACTATTCATTATGTGTAATAATAATATTGGTCATCCATTATGTGTTCATTAATTAATTGAGTTATGAATGATGATAAATTATGGATTGGATTATTTGTTGGATTCCTTTGGATTCAATTTATGTTTCAACCTAACTTATGGATACCCATTGGGTGGGAGATCCCTTAAATAATATTTAATTTCTTAATGGATTAAAGTGTGTTTAACATAACATGAGAGTGCAAGTGATTCCTTGATATATAATAGTATTGGTAATATCTTTAGGGCTATGAATATGGATTATGATAAATTGATATATTAATGGAAGTGTAATTGAAATACAAATGTTAATTTTCATAATTAACTGTTGTGTCTTTAGTTGTGATATTGTGATATATTGTTTTGTTATGACTTGTTGTGTTTGATGTTTAAATGATTATGCAGTGTGCATGGATGAGTAATACATGTTAAAATTATTATATTCAAGGGTTTTCCCAGTAGATGTTGAAATACTTATATATTGGGATTTTTCGAAAGGTTGAAATGCTTATATAGCGGGATCGGACCTGTGATATATGATGAAATACTTATATAAATGGCTTGGCACAATGATATATATAGATATTCTTATATAGCGGACTTGGCCTAGATTATTCTGAAATTATTATATATATGTCTTTTCCTAAAGGCTGAAATTATTATATAGAGGTAATTTACCACTAGTTGGATTACACAATGGTATATGGATATGGTTTGAATGGTTATTCTACTTGCTCAGATATATTTTTCTATGGTACCTAAGTAGGTTGATTTATGTATTTTATTAATTGGTTAATTAATAAAACTATTTATCGCTTTATTGTATGAAATTATTATTAGAGTATTATTGTTTATATATGATGGTGTCAACTTATTAATTTTTACTCACACCCTCTTCAGGATTCCATTTTTTACATGAGAAGATTACATGGTTATAGGGTTATAGAATGTTTAAGGACCATGTTATCGATTGTCTCTTTCTAATTTGGATCGATTTTGA
Organism: Viscum album; assembly: GCA_963277665.1. Taxonomy (NCBI): domain Eukaryota; kingdom Viridiplantae; phylum Streptophyta; class Magnoliopsida; order Santalales; family Viscaceae; genus Viscum; species Viscum album. The sequence goes on from OY728163.1 coordinate 353,992,623, forward strand.
AGATGGGTTTGACATATGGTTTGGGACTGGGGACTTTTTATTTTATTTATTTTATCTGATTCTATTATTTTTATTGCTTTCGTTTGACATTTATATTCATCTTAGACAATAGTTACATGATTCATTATTATTGGTTATTGGTTTCTCCTTTTATTTATAGTTGTATGATCTCTTTTTTACACTATTATCCAATACTGTGATAATTATAAATATTTTATTATTCCACTATATTGTAACTTTGAATCGGGGGGCATAGTCTCCCCATTATATTCATCACAACCCCAATACTAGTTAGCAGCCTATGGCATACAAGAAGACACACAAGAAGTCCCGTAACCAACTCGATTTGGACATATGAGAGGTTTTTAGATTGAGATATTTCATCAGTCGTAGGGTTGTGTCAATAATTTTAGTCATATTTTGACAGAAACATATTTATCATGGGAATTCTACCAGTTCAGTTGTTAGTAGTTTTCTCTAGTACAATTGGGATTCTATTGGAGTTTTTTACCTATAAACTACTACTATTATGTTACTATAATATTAATAATATCTAATTTTAATTTATATCTTATCAGATGAAGATTTTTCTTCTAAAAGGCATCTATTTCATAATGACCAAAGGGATTTTGATGAAATGAAAGTTAATAACCGTTCCCAGATATTAAGAGAACCGATAAAGAATATGAAAATATTCTAAATATATATTTTATATTTTTATGATTTAATTTTATGGGAAAAAATTATAAAGTCTATCTGGTATGGTGGTTCATAAGTCTATAAGACACCTTCTCATGGTATAATCTCTTGGAAATCTTCAGAGTAAGTGATTTTGAGAATATGACCCATCAATAGTAAATCCACATTTATATGAGTCTTTGGATATAACTATATAAATATGTCAAGAAGTTACCTTAAATATGAATATTATTATTAAAAACTATCATGAGTTGTGTACTTTAATGTATTAAGAAAACCAAAGAGACATATGCACATGGTGAAGTTGGATACCTTGGGGTCACCATGAGTGAAATATCATTAATGAGTAATGAAATAAAGGATTTGTACCTTCTTTTATTTAATGTATGTTTACATCTAAGGACCTATAATGGGAATCAAACAACTTAATTAAATCCATGAACTTGGTGTTCTATGGGATAGTTCATTGCTGAAAAGTCAAAAAAGTGGTATCAAGCACATCGTTTAATGACACCATATTTATTAGATATATAATGAAAATGGAATATATTATAGTTTGTGTGTTCATATGAGGTAATATATCATTGTGAAATTAACATCATTCTCTATGAGAGACTTGGAACATTTCTAAAGTCTAACCTTGGACTTTAGCCAGTGTAGACTAATACCATTGAGAACAGGGCCTAGTGGGATACACACTAAGGGTATCTATAACCTCGATTAAATTCAATATGAATTTAATATGTTGAATAAATATTTTTCCTATACATGATTTAAAAAATCTTCATGTTGGTTAATCAAATATGTTTAGTCACCATTTATTCAACAGAATAATATGGGAGTCATATATTAAATAAATCATTCTTAAAAATATTTTTATTTATTTAATTACAAGAATTAATAATATTTATTTACCGCTAATATATTCAAAAGGTAAAAAATATTTATTTAATTTTTTACATGAACATTTAATAACTATTTCTTTTCTGATATACTGAATATAATATTTTTCTATTTTTTGACATATAATAAGGTGAAATTTATTTATTTAATTAAGTAGACATTCTTAAAAGTATGATAAATATTAATGAGGATTAGAAGATTTAGATTAATGGTCATATGATAAATTATTTATAAAAAAATATTTGAGTTAATATTAATTTATTTATTGAAGTAAATAATATTTTGTTTCAAGTGTATACCACACACCAAAGTAATAATAATATGATTATTATTTATACTTGGGGTTTATCAAGGAGAACTTGAATAACAAGGTTTCATGTGTAATTATTTAATTTATAATATTTTTTCCGTAAACATGCAATTATAGCATTTTTTAACAATAGGCAAGCCCTATCACTATTGTACACTATGATTTATAGAGAGAATCATCTCATTTCCTATAGGGAAATTCTATGATAATGATCTCGATAATGGATAACGATCCTCCCCCATCACCCCTGGAGTCTATAGGTAACTAGAGTAATTCCTTCTCACCTTGAAGGGTTCTATTCTGATAAAAAAATATTTATGAAACAATTGAAATCATCTGTGTTATCACTCCGAGAAATCTAAAATGACAATCAAAGGATTATATCACAAATTTGTATCACCACTATCACAAATCCATCATTGACCAATCTAATGTAAGGATGATACAAAAATATGGCCCAATAAAATCATTGATGAAAAAATAATTCTAATGGTAGGTAATTATTTATATTTACTCAAAATAATATAAATGTTCATATTATGATCATAACTCATGGATTCCTAGGTTTATATTTCAAATATTTTTAAGGTGAAATCTAAAAGAGTTTATGAAAACCCATTTTGGTCATCGTATCAACTAATTTCACTATGAAATTGAACATTTAGATTCCAAATGACTATAAAAAAGTAGCCTCATATCATTCTAAGGTAGGAACTGGTGATTGTTTTATTAAGACCTTCAATCATGTGGGAAGATAGAAACTACTTTAGAGGGCCTCCCTCCAATACTATTGTCAAAAATATTCCTAGAGGTCCTCCCCAGTGCACCCTCATGAAGGTTCTCTCTGTAAAAGAGAAAAGACTAACCACAGACGCCGTGTCAAGAATAAACATAAGAAAAATGATCTAGAGGTCCTCTTTAGAGTCCTCATTTTGATGATCCTCCTCATAGACACATGAAGAATACTAGGGGAGGCCCTCCCCATAATGGAACATCAGCAAATAAATATTTTTATCTTTCAAATGATACTAGTTGCAGATTTACTCATAGAAATGAAAAGATCAAAAAAAATAAGGCCCTCCTTTTTAAAATATTGTAGTATTAAGTGATTAGAGAGGACCCCTATAGTGTTCAAGTGTAAACTGAAATGGAGGTGTTTCAACTACCATTGGATTAATCTTAAACCTATACTTATTCCTTAAAATTGAGCCCATAAGTAGAATCCTGTCTTAATTTTGAGTAGTGGGATTGTTCTAAACATTATGATATAGTTATATTTTATCAAACATGGTGGGAGGACTAACCTGATCTTTATTCCCAATATTCATTGAATCCTAATTTTTTACTTCCATTTGAAATTCAGATATCCACATGAAGAATCCATCTACCTAGAATACCTATACATTGAAAAATATGAAAACCATGTTTATATATAACCAATTGAAAAAATTCATTATTTATTAGTCCAAACTAACCAGGTTATCTCTACCATGATACCAATGTTGACGCAAACTAATTTTATTAATGGTCTTAGCTGTGATGAAGATGAATAATTAACTTTTATCAAAGTTCATCAGTAGCTTGTGATTGTCAGAAACACTTTTTAAATGAAATATATCAATAATAAAAACATTAAAATCCCTCTCAAGAGAAATCAACAAATATATAAGTCCCTATAATACCTATGGGGACCATATATAAACCTATAAAAAGTAATCAAAAAAATTTCACTTCATTCTCTTACAGTATCTATAGAGCCCACCATTTCTTCAAAATAGAGAAGCAAATGATTGTCCCCAAGTATACCTATTGAGTGATTATTAAACCCTATAAACATTGAATTTACCTAAAAAATAATGTTAAATCTTCCACCATTGAACATGCCCACCAATGAAAATAAAAAAATAAAAGTAAAGAGACATGTATTTTCCCCAAATAATTTTTTTGTGAGATGGATTTTGAAATTAAAGGAATAAATACAAGCCTTAATTTTAAAAAATACTTTTAAGAAAAACATAATAAAAACATTTACTATAAACAATTTTGGAAATTTTATTTTCATTATTAATTTTATTATTAATTTTAATATATAATATATACCTTTCACTAAACTAATTGAACCTTAAATTTTTATTTAATAACATTGATAAAAATACCTTAAAAATTTATAGATTAGATGGTATTAAAATTCATAAAAATATCAAAATCTTAATTACATAGTGTTGAATGAAATACTATAAAGATACAATCCATGGACCTTTTCATTAACCAGTTGTATCCAATGCGAAATGATTTGAAATGATATATTTTCATCAATTTAATTAATTATCTCTACCCTTCGTTACTTTACAATGAAAATAATTTGTGAAACAACTTATTTAATACAATATCAAGGGTTGAAGATATGTTGTTATATGATGAAATTAATTTGATTTTTTATAACCTAAAAATTTTATTTTGTCCTTTTTATTTTTCAATAGTCTCTAATAATTATTTTGAAGATGATGTAAAATATTTTATCACTTGGTATTATTTATCATGAAGTTAAGGCAATGGAGTATACAAAACCATGACCTTCCTTTCTTCCGTGAAGTATGACTTAAATAAAATTTATATGGTGTAAACCTATAACTAGAAAAGGAAAAAAATTATACCACTATAATATTATAGTGTTGGGGTGTAGATGTGCCAAGATAATCCATGTAGTACCATGGTAGATATAATTCCTTAAAAAACCTGATACTCAGTACTTGAGTTAAACTCGATCAGGTAAGAGTTATTAAACTTGAACATGAATGAAATATATAATAAAAAATATCAAGATTTCTCAATTATCCATGATTAACATAATTAGTAATTAATTTTATTTAAAACTCTAGTTTTAAATTCTTCTTGAGTTCTTATTGAATGATGATCACCAAAATAAAACCCATCAGATAAATGGAAATCACATTAAAAATATAAATTCAACTATAAAATATATAGATCATTTACATCAAAAGTTTCAATATTCATGATATAAAATTTAAAAAAATCATTAAAATCCAAAAACATAACTTTAATATTTTTCACATTCCATCCTAATACCTCCGAGCATTTCAGATTCATTTGGATTTATAAAGTAAAAGTATCTAGAAATTTTGTTCCATTCCCTTTAGTAACCAGAAGTCCAAAAATCCTGATGTGTTTCTCTTGATTCTTCTCCCTCCCATTAGTATTTATATTTTTTAAAAACATCACTTAATTTTCAATTTTTTTAAATACAAAAATAAAAAATAGTGGATTATTTTTATGATGAATAATAAAACATATCATTGAAAAATACTAATAATTATGCATTTTCAAAAAAAAATAAAAATAAAAAAAAATTAGTTGTATGAAAATTAAAACAACCATTCTAATTGAAAAAATTATACATCGGTATTTTTGAGCAGAATTATAAATAAAAATAATAGATTAGATTCTTGAAAAGTATTACAATTAGTAATATGACAAAAATATAGACGAATGAACACATTACGACTATTATGATGAAAATTAATCTAGTTGAATTAAAAGAAAATAGAAACATGGATCCTAAACATAAAAGGTATTAAAAAACCTAAACAAATTTAAATAATACAACTAATCAAAAGAGACATAACCACATGAACACATTAAAATTGAAACGTCATAAACTAGGTAGAGGTCTCAATAATGTTTTCGGATTTATCCTAAATTTTCGACATATATAACTGGTTGGATTAAATTAAAGCAAGATTGAAAGGATTCAAAAATACTTGTGTGTCAAATTAATGTCTTGGAACATGCGATTTTTTATACTTTCATGTTAAATAAGAATCCCAAATAGAATATATTACACAATAAATTAATTTTAAGGACATGAAAGAATGCATATCTATATAAAAATTATATAAATTACCCCAAAATCTAATAAAACTATTTTAAAAAATTCAAGGGTACCATTTAACTATTGAAAAACATAAATAAATTTTTTAAACCATTAATGTTTCTATGAAAAAATAAGAATTTTGGGAATAGTTAAAACAACATGTTAAGTGGTAGAAAAGGATATTGTAAAGAAAAATATAAAATACCAGACGGTTATCCTTATAAAATGTCTAACCAATACTGTAAATACAGAACATTTGAAATATAGTTTATAAAAATACATTACCACTCTAAATTGATTTCTAAATTTTTAAGGATGATTTCAATTTCCCATAATGAAAAAAATAAAAAAAATAATGGTTTAAGGTTTAATGAATTCTCGGTAATCATAAAATATAAAAACGAAAATGATTAATAAATATACCTTATTTTTCATTATTTCATGAATCTTTTTGTACCAATAATTTCTATAAAGTAAAGTTTTTACCATTTCAGGATATAATAATGATCAATAAGTATTAGTCACTCTACATCATATAGAAAGTACAATTTATGACTCTATAATTTTGATAGGAATAGTAAGACTAAAATGATCCATCTTAGATAATATATGGTACTTAAGAGTTTTCTCCTTCCCCCATTTCACTATTACAATAGAAAATTAGAATCCTATTTATAAATAAATCTCCCCATGGTAAAGTAAGAATTTGAATAGTAATTTTATGGGTGAATAGTTTCGATGAACTTAACATCCTTTGAAAATGTTAACATGATATAAGATAAACTATTAGGACCCCACCTAGGCCAGTAAGATGATTTTCTACCCTAAACCAGGCCTCTAATAGTCTAGGGTCTAGATACTATCATCAAGAAGAAATAAGGTACATGAGAGTACATTATATTAACAACCTGTATTAAATTTGATATTCCAATACACAGTTTAACCAATAACCTCCAAACATATAAATAATTATATACATATATATATAACTAAACTATATAAAAAATCAATAAATAGACATTATCTATCCAAAATAATGTTACACATGAAACTAATAAATAAGAAATTAATACATAATACAATATATCCCTACCTGACAGACATAAAACAAGTGAAAACATTTAAATTTTGTAAGTATTATTGGAATATTATTTAATTGTATCCATCTACATCATATAACATTAAAATATATTAATAACTAGCTCTAAAATTTCTACATACTCCACACCCACTAAATTTACTATTGAAATGTGCATCGTCTTCACAAACATAACATGTGTGCCAAAGGATTCCCATGAAGAAGTGGGTATAAACATACCCAGTTGAACACACCAAAAACATAAAGTAAAGATGGAATAAAAGTTATCTAAAAATAAATTATAAACCATGGTACACTATATAGTTAATAGAAACAAGGATAATGAAAAAAATGAGAGTATTAATATCAGAGATCCACATATATCATATACCGATTGGAAACCAGAATAGCATTGGACCCACAATGTTCCAACTACCCAAAATCACATGATTCCTACATAACATCCACTGAACTATATTGTGGGACAAAAACCATACTAAGATAATTAATGTTGGTAAAAGGGATTACTAACCCTATGGATAGAGGACCCTTTTCCCTTATCACGGGGGTAGGGGTTGTAACACCTTTAGATTTTAGTTAGTGTTTTACAATAAATAAATACTATTTTGAATAACATGTTTCACACACAATGCCAAACTAAAAATAACTATGATATATTTCATTATAATGAAAGCGAAATACTATACACAATGAGAATAAAAAAATTCAGTGTAAAAAAATATATTAACACTCAATTAATTTGTGGTTTATATATAATGAGATTTCAATCCTTTAAAAGTTTTAAAAGTCATTTTTTAATAAATATAATTTTAATTCTATTTTATGATTTAAAATAATAATTATATTATAAAATATTATAATTTTAATTTGATAAAATAAAATTTATTTTTGGATTCATAATGTCAATATTAGTATAGTAATATTTTTTTTTCCAAAAATGTTGATTTTTGGTAAATAATAAAAATAGAATTTTTACAAATATCACGAAAAAATATGAAATAATAAATATATATGATTAAATTAATAATTTTTTAAACTATTTACTAATTAAATATGTTTTTTAAGAGAGAACCGAAGAATTCAAAAATAATATTTTTAACATTGAGACCCTTGATTGAAATTATGGACCCTAAGTTATATTTGATTCTAATAAATAACTATTAGTGGCCCTTTTCCATTAATTAACTATTAAAAATATTTCATTTAGATTTATCATTTTTTGAAAATAAAATTATCATAATTTTCTTCTATGTTGTCTTTATAATGTTCCTCAACTTATTATTACTATTTCATGTTTTAAATTGCTTCCACATACTTATGATTCCATGATACTTTGATATTTAACTATATATTCCAAAAGCCTTATGTTATGATTCATGAAACATGACATATATTATATAGGGTGTGATTCATTCATACCATGCCATTGCGCTTTGATTATGTTCTCATACCCAAATATTTTTTTATACTCACTTAATATCATTGATTGTTATCATTTTTTTACCCTTACTGAGCATTTGATCACACCCTATATTGTGTTTCTATTTCCTTGAGTTATGAAAAAGTTTATAATATTTGATTTTTATAGGCAGGTATCATATGGGGATATTTTTTAGATATGTGGAAAAATTGATGTAAAATAAGGATTCTTTAGTTTAGTGGGGAACATATGCATTTGATGGGAAATATATGCCTTTTGTTAATTTATGTCTTCTCTTAATTATCTAAAACTATAAAACTAAAATGTATTGGGTTTGTAAGTGGATCAGTAATGGTTATTGATATTTAAATTATACATGGTTAAATTTGGGTTTCTTTAGTAATTTTCAAAACATGTATTTAAAGAATATATTTTCAGTAGCAGATCTGGGATTCTGGGTCTTGGTTATCTCATGTAAACCCACATAATCAGTTATATGAGGTACCCTTTCCTCACTAAGGGGAATAAAATGATGGGGTTACTAACTCTTATATAGGACCTCTTCCTTGTTTGGAACAAGGGGATACTAATTCTATGCTTGACTCATTGATTTGTAGGACTCATGCCTGATTCTTGGAGGGGGTACCAACTCCTTGAGGTGTGAAAATAAAAAGACCCAATGATTAGAATTCAAAAACAAGGACTGACAAATACATTATTCCTCTAAAGATATTAAACACACACTATATATTTCATCATGAATCTAAGGGAATATATTTCCATAAAATTATTTAAAATAATTACTTATAATAAAGTGACATACACAATCATAACCTACAAGAAAAATCACTTTGAATGGACTATTAGTTTTTATGATTATAATTTTATAGATATAATAAATGAAAACTACTAAGGGATGAAATGTATATTGTTTTAACCCTTCCAAAAATTACATATCATCATTTGGAGAAAACCAAAAATGGATTACGATTGTACTATCTCACAATCACAAAATATATGATGTTTCATTTTGTTTACATGACGTGCTCATTCCCAGATTCATCTGGGTGTGTGCTATATAGTTGGTGTCTTGTGACATTGATATGGATGGTACATCATTAAAATAAATATGGCATATATGACTCGATATAAAGTCCTTGTATAACATATAAATACCAAATATAAATAACCATATTTTTCATATATAGATATTATATATTACAAGATTATTATACTTTATATATCATTAAAAAAATTCAAGAATCATATTGGTATAGTATCATTGAGAACATGGACACATAAAAAACTAGTTCATAATAGTATCCCATTATGTTTTTCCCAATTCTAACCCTTATTATACATATCATTACTAAAATATTTCTTCAAAAACTAGGGAAAGAAAACATAAGAAAGGGTAATCACTGATCCTTAGTAATGGTAAATAATGGAAATATTAATGATAAAATATGAATATCACAAGCATATAGGTTAGATAATATAAACATTTTATTTGAAATCTATACCCTACAAATCACAGATCATAATATTGATTCAGGGAATAAATTTTGGCTGTTCATAAGACATGAATCATAAAGGAGTCAAAGAACATGTTCCATGAGAGGATAACATTGGAAAAATACATGGAATTGTTTTACACAAATAAGAACGAAAATTAATTTACTTAGTAGTCAATAATCATTGGCAAGGATGTCATAGTGGATTGGATTCACCCCCAAAACATCAAAATAGTCGAGGTTTACTCCCACTACTATCATAGTGGACTGTGTTTACTCCCAAAAAACATTTTAATAGTAAAGGTTCACTCCCAATACTATCATAGTGTATTTGTTTCTCCCCAAACCATTATAGTAGTCAAGTTTCACTCCCAATACTATCATTGTGCACATAGTCCATAACTAAACTAGGTTCACTCAGCATTCTAGTCCTATTTATCTCAAGAGATATCTATCTATAACCATTGCATTAGGGGGAAATGTAACTATGGGACCACCTATCACATAAATAAAATCATACATATGTGTGTCATAAGATCACAAAAAAATCACCATTTCAGAGCTTTTGAAAATAAATTTATTTCATAAATGTTTCATCATTTGAGCTTAGCATAAATCGTGGAAAAGGAATAGGTTTAATAATCATATTATCATCATAAACCATCTAGATAATAAATAAAGATGGAATAATTGGATTATATTGTAAATAAAACATAAGAGACACTAAATATTATTATCACTCATGAAGAAAAGTATTGTTGAAAACATTATTAAGGAAAATAAAATTCTTATTTTGCAATCGACTCATTAAAATAGAAATATTTCCAAAATTTTATAAAAAAAATTATTTTTAAAAAATGTATACTTATAATGGAATATTCAAATAATTGAGCATCAATGATGAGGAAGAAAATCTTATTTATTCCATATAAGTTAAAATAAAACTTTTAATTTACATTTTTGGTAAAAAGTTCAAATGTAACTAGTACAAAGAACAAATATGAGATTCTTCTAAAAAATTATCGAAAAAATTCAAAAAATGGTAAAAATTAATTTGAACAGTCATTGGACAATAGTAAAAACATTTTTGATTTTTTTTTGAAAATATTGAAAAAGAAGAGAAATGATTTTTTACCAAACAGATAAATGATATTTATTTTACTTAAAAATATATTTTTACCCTATGTACTTATGGTAAGGAAAAAGGATGTAAAACATGAATTTTCAATAAATATCTCTACGAGAAAGAAAATTTATTGAGTTTATAGAGTCTTAGATCATAATACTTCATTATAAAAATCTTAATGATAAAAATTTCAGGAAAATAATGAGATTGTGATAGAAAATCCTTACCACTTTGGAAACATTTTAATCTTATTCACCATGAAATAAACTATCTTACATAGATATATAAATAACCAAAAATTTCATATAATGAATAATAAAATAAATTTATGGGTAGTATATACACCAAATAAAATAACTATGTGGGGAATATAACATGTGTCTCGTAGAAATAAAAGTGAGTTGGAAATACCTTACCTCAAGATTGATTTCATTCAAATGAATTCAAACATCCAATTCATGGAATGATCTCCCTTAGATAAACTCTTAATTATCCTTGCTTTGGTATTTTGCGAAGAAAAGGGTCTGCATAATGGGATGAAGGAATTTGAGAATGGATTTTGGTATGGGATGGTTGGGCTAGAATGCTGAAAGATTTGTGTAGAATAGAAAGGAGATATGTTTTTTATAAGTAAGGGGAGGGAAACTATTAGAATACCTTAAATGATTAAATATAATAAAGTCATTTTCCATAAAAAAATTCCCCCAAAAGGGTTGTTATTAGAAGATAATATAGTATGGGGTCGAAATTTGTAACATCACATTATGTTTTCAATTACTTTTGATGTTTCTAAGTACCTCTATTTTGGAGTATTGAATTGGGGTGCGTTTGGGTGAACATTTAAGGAAAACTAAAGGACAATGAGTTGTGCACGGTTTGCTCTTAATTTGATAAACCGTGCAACCAAACCATGCCAACCATGCAGAACTGGATAGAGAGGTCCACACAGTTTGCGCACGGTTTGAAAGACTGTGAGACCAAACCATTCCAACCTTGCAAACCTGGAGAGTGGGTTCTACACGGTTGGCACACGGTTTTCCTTACCATGTTCCTCTACCCTAGTGACCATGTGCGTGGTTTTTTTTAATTCTAAAAATCCTTTTTAAATCCACATGAACCCCCAAGACTTCCATATTTCCAACCTTGGCTTGTGATTGAAACATTCTAGGTGTTTCCAAAGCCTCCCAAAAAGATTCCACGGTGATTCGAACTTCTTCCTTCAAGATTGAAGGCACGAATTAAGGATCTTCTCTCCTCCTGGTACGTGGATTTCAACCAGTTACTCCTCCCATTCTTTCCTCTATCCTTCCTTGATCTTTTCACGGGATATTTCCACGGTTTTTTGTGGATTTAAATCTATGAGTTGATATCTAGATCTAGAATTGTGAATCTAGATCTATTTTTACAAGATCATGATGCCATTGTTCTTTTTTTGGTTTTTTGGACTTAGATCTAGAACCTTATCAACAACATTGTACCACTCAGTTTTTGGGGTTTCTGGTTGGGCTAACTCCCATGAATAAGTCATGGTAGGTGGTTCCATCACGACTTTCCAAATTTACCATCATTGTATTTCTTGATTTATTTCAATTCTTGATTTAAATTCAATTTCTCAAATTGTATTTTAATTAAATTGATAAAAATTCGATTCTAGTGAATCGAGGTATTTGAAATGGTTTTGGCATGAAAATTTCGAAAGCCCCCAATTCCATTGAATTGGGTATGTTTTTGGAAATTTTCTGATAGAAATTTTTTAATTTAAATTTTTGATTTGATGGAAATTATGTAATTTAAATTGTTGAATTTAATTGTGGAAATAAATTGTGCGATGATTGAATTAGTTTTGACTTGATTTCAAACTGTTGAAAATGGATTAAAATGATTTGATAGAAACCCATTGGTTTTATCGTGTGAAAAAGGAATGTTTTTAAATAAAACCTGTTTTAGTTTTAAAAAGAAAGAAATTAGAACACTTGAAATGGGAGAATGGGATTGATCATATTTTTAATCATAGGTTCACCCATCATGTTAGAGCGCATGCAAAACTTAGGTAGTTAGTGAGTTATTTGGATACACTCTACACTACGACAATGTTCTAAAAAATACTTGTGGTGAGTCATATCCTCGAAAGGTTGGTGATCAGTCTCCTTTGGCCAGTGTCATAGGGACGTGAGTATACACATTTTTCTGAGTTCACATAAAGAGTGTGGAATCCAATAACTGGTTAATAATATCGTACCTTTTGGAATATGACCATATTGCTCGCTTGTTTATTTATATTTGAGATATAAATGTATGCCAATACTTTTGAACTTCTTTACATGCCTGCTGAATTTATATAAACTGTTATATATAAATGTTTTATTAATCCATTTTTTTTAAAAATATTCCATCATTTGAAAAATAATTACTTAAAATATTTATTTCTATCATTTGAAAATTAATAGAATGTTTTGTTAAATTATGCTTTTAAATTTCCAAACATGTTTATTTGAAAATAGAAAGCTTTTCTTTAGATAATATATATTTGGCATCTGTTATGGAATCTTCGGTGGTATCCTATTGGGATTAGGCTCACACCCTATTTTTTTCTGCAGGTGTTTGTAGACTTTCTTCTTCTAGGTTTGATCAAAGGGAAGATATCTCTTGGAGGTGGATCTAGCTATTGAATTTTGGTCTTGGTGAGTTGTGTACTTCGGGACCATGGGGATTTTTTCCCATTTTTAGTACTTGGGTTGTTCTATTTATGTCTTTTCATGCCTCCTTGTTTTCTGGTACATTACTCCCATTGGAGTTTCTTATTGTTATACTTACTATCTTGTTTCTTTTCTTCTACATTGTTGGTGGAAAAATCGTTCCCACATACATGTTGTGTGATGCAAGGTTCAAGTCACCGACCCTTGGGGATCAGGAATTCAATTCTGGCTATGTCAGGGCCAGCTCGGTTATAAGATTACAGGGGTACCCGAGCTGGTTCATGACAAAATGGTTTTATAGGGAGGTTAAGAAACTTACCTTGATGACAGTATGCATTTGATTATTCTTGACGGGAATTATGAAGTAGTTGTGACTGAGTGCCTTGCCATCACTCACCACAATGAACCTTAAGTTGCTAGGGCGGGTTAGTGAAATACGACTTGTGGATTAGTTCTAGTATTTTCCCTTTTTTTATTTGGATAGAGTGGAATCCAAATCTTGTTATCCCTTATATTAAGAATATTTTTCATTGTTATTCTGTTTGAGTTTTAATATAATGTCTCTTTATGTTTTGTAGCATCATACCTCCGAGAATACGTGGTAATCAGATCCAAAAAGAGGCTGCTGCTGAATCTCATCTAGCGTGTCTTATTGTGGATCCAAGTCTAGTTGAGGTGATTGTTTGCACTGTCCAAGATCTCAGACATGCACCACATCCAATTCCTATTTAGGCTCTAGATACAGATCCTCATAGTGATATTATCTGAAATCATTCTCAAGAGTCCCTACACTAGAAGCCACTATTTTTCAAAGGATCTACTGACCCTCAACATGCTGAGGAATGGTTTAGTAAGATTTAATGTTTGTTTGGGTTCTTGGAGACACCTGATGTGATAAAGGTGAAGTGTGCCAACTTCATGTTGGAGGTACCAAGTAGGATATGCTGCGACATGATGGTGATAGATGGGAAACATGAGGGTTTGGAGTGGAAAGACTTTAGGGTTCTTTTCACTAACCTGTTCTATCTATAATAAATGGTGTTGTACAGGGCTGTAGAGTTTTTTCAAGATTGAGTAGGCCAAAAAAACCGTGACTGAGTTCTCAGATTGCTTTTTTGAGTTGGTAAAGTCTTCTCCTGAGATAGTATTTAATGAGAGGATGAAGCCTTGATGATTCGAGTTGGGACTTTGATTAGATATCAGTTCTCAGGTTTTCATAATGAAGCTACCCACTTATGATGATGTGATGGATATGGCGATTATGTTTGAGATGGACCTGGCAGGAAAGTCATGGTTGAAGGATGTTACCTTCTCTTCTAGTGGCAGTGTTGGTTTCTTTAATGGAAAATGGAAGTGCGATGTTTCTCATGGTAGTTATCGAAAAAAGAGTCATTCCAAACCTCCGGTATCACCAGGAGGGGATTTATTAACTTGATATCAGTGTGGAACGCCAGGACATTCTACGAGGGTTTGCACAGAGGCACTCAAGAACTATAGCTCCTATGGATGTTTAGGGAACTTACAGAGATTCTGCCATCACTTCTCTATTACAATTAGTGGAACAGGAACCTCAACACCTCCAAAAACTGTGGGGAAATCAAATGCTTCATGTACAAAAGGGTTCCAGCCACAAGCATCCAGAACGGAGCCTCTTCACGCAGTGGAAGAGTCGCCAGAGGTAGCTGATACATGTCCTGCAACTGTGAGAGGTACCATTACTATAAATTCATTTTAGTGACCACTCTTTTTGATACTAGTAAATCTCACTCATTTATTTAAACCCATATTGTTAATCTGCTTAATCTACCTATGGAGATTTTATCTTGTGCGATGGATATTACTACACCGCTTGGTATAATGAGAGATAAGGGTCTCTATAGTCCTGTTTGTGTATTCCCTCTATCAGATGTTGATCATGCTTGGAGTTTTTTGGTTCTTGACATGAAATATTTTGTCATCATATTTGGGATGGATTAGCTCATTTCCAATAAAGCCTGGATCAATTTTTATCTTTGACGGGTCTACCTTACTTCACCCTATGGCGTGCCTCTTGTTTTTCAAGGATAATGGGACCCAAGGTCAAGCAAAGATAGAACCTCTTATCCAGAGTAGGGGAAAGTTATGTTAGTGGTTTCTTTTGATCTAGAGAGAGATTATATGTGTGGTGATATTCCTCCAATCGTTTCTATGTTTCCCGCCGTGTTTCCTTCTGACTTCTCTAGTTTTCCACCAATAAGGGAGGTTGATTTTTCTATTGACTTAATTCCTGGTACTCAACCTGTTTCTATTCCCTCTTACCAAATGGATCCATTAGAATGAAAAGAACTGAATTCTTAGTTAGATGATCTTCTTGAGAAAGGTTTTATATACCTGAGTGTGTCACCTTGGGCCGCCCCAGTTCTCTTTTCCAAGAAGTCCGATGGTTCTCTTCGCTTATGTATTGATTATCAAAAGCTCAATGAAGTTACGATAAAGAAAAAATATTTGTTACCACGAATTGATGATTCATTTGATCAATTGAAAGGGGAATGGTGGTTTTCAAAAATTGATCTTTGATCTAGTTACCATCAGTTGAGTATAGGAGAATATGAAATTCATAAGACCACTTTTAAGAGTAGGTATTTCCATTATGAGTACCATGTTATGCCCTTCAGCCTAAAAATTTCTCTTACAGTTTTCATGGCTTTGATGAACAAGGTTTTCCATGAGTATGTAGATACTTTTGTGGTAGTCTTTCTGGATGAAATTATTTTCTACTCCAAGTCTGAGGAGGATCATGTGCATCATCTAAGAACATTTCTGAGCCTTCTATTGAATCACTCACTTTATGCCAAGCTTTCAAAGTGATATTTATGGAGTCGAGAAGTAAATTTCTTGGGACATGTCATGTAAGAACAAGGAATATCATTGGATCATAAGAAGGTTAAGGATATTATGACTTGGGAACAACAACAAAATGTTTTCAAGATTCCGAGCTTCTTGGGCTTAGTAGGATATTATCGGTGATTTTTTAAATACTTCTCAAAGTTATCTTCTCCAATGACTGATGTGACTCAAAAGGGAGTGATTTTTTCCTGGAATTATAAATTTCAGAGTTCGTTTGTTGATATAAAGCATCATTTGACTACTCTGCTGGTATTAACTCTTCCTGTGGCTGAGATAGGTTGCATGGTCTTCTGTGAAGCATCAGGTTTAGGTTTTGGATGTGTCCTTAGGCAGGGTAATCATGTTGTTGCCTATGGATCACGTCAGCTCATGCCTCATGAGAAGAACTATCCTACCCATGACTTTGAACTTGCAGCTGTAATGCACACACTTAAGTTCTAGAGACATTACCTTTATAGAAAAAGGTTTACTATGTATTCAGACCACAATATCTTGAGTTATATCTTCTCTCAAAAATATTTGAATCTCCACCAAAGGCATTGGGTGGAGTACCTACAATCTTTATACATAGACATTGCATATACCCTAGGGAAATGTAATGTAGTTGCAGATGTGTTAAGTAGGAAACATCCATCACAGGCTGTGAAAGAATCTTCAGAAGAGTGGATTTTGATGGCTGTTTTCTCTCAGTTGCATATTGGAGTTCAGTGGAAGGGGAATGAAGTTTCTTTAGCTAGTTTCCAGTTTACATCTTCTCTTCTCAAGTTAATTCTTCAGGAACAACAACTGGATGATTAATTCCATAGCATTAGGGACTCTCTTTATGGTGGGGTGACCGACACCCAGTGGTCGTTCCACAAAGTGGGTGTTCAGTGTTTTCAAAACCATTACATTGTACCATTATCAGCAAAGAAGGATGTGATGGGGGATCTCCATAACACTCACTGGGATGTACACCCAAGAACCATGATGGTGTTCTATGACATACATCGACAGTTCTGGTGGACAGGTATAAGACGAGACATTGCCGAGTTTGTATCTCATTTATATACATGCCAGCAGGTGAAAGCCGTGAACCAGAAACCTTCGGATTTGCTTCAACCACTTCCAGTCCCCTACATGGAAGTGAGCTGAAATATCTAAGTACTTCTTGGTTGGGTTACCTCAAACCCAGGGGATGAAGAACAAGATATGGGTTGTGATAGATAGGCTGACCAAGTTGGCTCACTTTATACCTATTCGAGATACACCAAATGTTGAGGAGTTGGGAAATATCTATGGGAAAGAAACTATTAGTTTTCATGGAGTTCCACCTGCTATAGTATTTGATAGGGATCCTTGATTTACATCTCACTTTTGGAGAGGCCTTCAGGAGGCACTGGGATCTCAGGTCCATTTGAGCACGACCTACCATCCACAGTCAGATGGCCAGATTGAGAGAGCTATTCAGTTCTTTGATAATATTCTACGAGCATGTGTTCTCGACTTTGGTGGATTTCTGGATGATCATCTGGGGCTAGTTGAGTTTTCTTATAAAAAAATTTATCAATCTACGATCAAAATGACTCCTTTTGAGGCATTTTATGGCTGTCCTTGTAAACCTACTATATGTTGGTCGGAGATTGGTGAAATTTCCTCGGTAGGACTAATTTTGGTTCAAGAGACGATAGCTAAGATTCAGTTGATTCATTAGATAATGATGACAGAATAGATCCAGTACAAGTCTTATGCTGATTGTCACCGTAGACCTTTAGAGTTCTTAGTTGGTGACAAGGTTTTCTTGAAAGTTTCACCCCGATTAGGTCATTTATGGCTTGGGAGGCAAAGGAAGCTTGCTCCTCATTTTGTGGGACCTTTCAAGGTTGTTGATCATCTAGGGAACATTGCTTACCATATAGATATACCACTACAGTTGACGTTGATACATAATGTGTTCCATGATTCACAGCTGCAGAAGTATCTCTCTGATCCATCTCATGTTTTGAGTTGGAGTGATCTTGATATTGAACCAGATTTATCTATGACTGAACGACCAGTCAGGGTTGATGATTTTGAGACCAAGGTACGTCATGGGAGAACGATGCCTCAAGTTCATGTACTATGGCAGCATAGTTCTAATTCACATGAGACGTGGGAAAGGGAGGCCCTAATGAGAGAGAAATGGCCTCATCTTTTTGACATGGAAGTTTCTTCATAGGCTTTCTGGGGACAGAAAGATATTATGGTGGGGAGGTTGTAACATCACATTATGTTTAATGGTACTTTTGATGTTTCTAAATACCACTGCTTTGAAGTAGTGACATGGGGTGTGTTTTGGTGAACATTTAAGGAAAAATAAAGGAAAATGTGTTGTGCATGATTTGCGCATGGTTTGACAAACCATGCGTCCAAACTATTCCAACCATGAAAACTGGACAGAGAGGTCCACACGGTTTTCACACGGTTTGACAAACTCTGCAACCTAACTATGCCAACCTTGAAAACCTGTACGGTGGGTTCTGAACTGTTGACGCATGGTTTTCCGGACCGGGCACCACTGTCTAGGTAACCATGCACACCGTTTTTTTAATTCCGAAAATCCTTTTTAAAACCACATGAACCTCCAGGACTTCAATATCTACGACCTTGGATTGGTCTTGAAACATTCAAGGTGTTTCTAAAGACTCCCGGAGAGATTCCAAGGTGATCCGAACTTCTTCCTTTGAGATTGATGGCTCGGACTGAGGATCCTCTCTAATCCTGGTAAGTGGATTTCAACCTGTTACTTCTCCCGTTCTTTCCTCTATCTTTCCTTGATCTTTTCATGGGAGATTTCCACCATTTTATATTGATTTAAAATTTTGAGTTGAGATGTAGATCTAGGATTGTGGATATAGATCGATTTTTATAAGATATTGATTCCATTGATCATATTTTTTTGGTTTTAAGGATTTAGATATAGAACTTGATTGACGATGTTTTGCCGCTCAGTTTTTGTGGTTTCTCGTTAGTCTAACTCCCATCAATAAGTTGAGGTAGGTGGTTCTGTCCTGACTTTCCAAATTTAATATCCTTGTATTTCTTTATTTATTTCAATTGTTGATTTTAATTCAATTTCTCAAATTTTATTTCAATTAAATTGATAAAAAGATGATTACAATGAATCAAGTTATTTGAAATGATTTTGGCATTAAAATTTAGAAAACCCCCAATTCCATTGAATTGGGTGTGTTTATGGAAATTTTCGGATTTAAATTGTTTAATTTAAATTTTTCATTTGATGGAAATGAAATTTGAACATTTCAAATGGAAGAATGAGATTGATCGTATTTTTATGCATTCTTAAAATAGTTCTCCCATAATGTAAGAGTGCATGAATGCCTTAGGTAGTTAGTGACTTATTTGGATACACACTACACTACGACAACATTCTAAAATATACTTGCGGTGGGTCACATCCCCGACATGTTGGTAATGAGTCTCCTTTTTCTAGTGTCATAGGGACATTTGTATACACAATTTTCTAAGTTCACATAAAGAGTGTGGAATCCTATAACGGGTTAATACTATCGTACCTTTTGGTATATGACCATGTTGCTCACTTGTTTATTTATATTTGACATATAAATGTATGCCAATACTTTTGAAATGCTTTACAAGCCCACTGAATTTATATAAATTTTTTTATATAAATGTTTTACTTACGCCATTATTTTAGAAATATTCCATCATTTGTAAAATCATTACTTAAAATATTTATTTCCATTATTTGAAAATGTATAGAGTGTTTTATAAAAATATGTTTTTGAATTTCCAAACCTGTTTATTTGAAAATCGAAATCTTTTCTTTGGATAATATATATTTGGAATCTATTACAAAATCTTTGGTTTTATCCTACTAGGCTCAAGCTCACACCCTAATTTTTTCCTTCGGGTGTTTGTAGACTTTCATCTTCTAGGTTTGAGAAAAGGGAAGGGATCTCTTGGAGGTGGATCCAGCTGTTGAGTTTTGGTCTTGGTGAGTTGTGTCCTTAGGGACCTTGGGGCTGTTTTCCCATTTTTAGTAATTGGGTTCTAGTAATTTGGGATTTTCATGCATCTTTGTTTTCTGGTACATTACACCCAGTGGAGTTTATTTTTGTTATGCTTACTATTTGTTTCTTTTCTTCCACATTGTTGATGGAAGAATCGTTCCCACTTGAATGTTGTGTGATGCTAGGTGCTAGTCGCCGGCCCGTGAGGATATGGAATGCCCTTCGGGCTATGTCAGGGCCAGATCGGTTATCGAGTTAACAGGGTACCCAGGTTGGTTCATGACGAAATTAGATCATCCAAATAAGTTGGACATGTTTAAGTGGTGTTTTAAATAGTATCTTTTGATTTAACACCTTAGTTAACTCATTTTATCATTAACTGCAGTAATGTATTTTTAACTTTTAAAGTAATATTATACTAAATATATGTTAAAAATATGTTAATTAATTGAAATGATACAACATTTATGACCATATATTACATAAATTGTCCTCTTTTAATATTTTTATTGTTTTTTAGAAAATTTTGTAATAAATGTTTTTTATAAAAAATCCTTAATGTCAATTTTGACACTAATAATTTAATTTGACTTATAAGACATAAATACAAAGTTAAAGTTAGATTATGATACTCTTAAATGAAACTAATTTTTAATAATTATCAATAATTTGTTGAAATAAAAAACTCACCCAAATTATATTACATTAAATATTTATAAAATCATTTATTTAATTTTTATATTAATTTCAAAAAAATTGTATTAGCTTAGGGTGTTCATTTAAGTTAATTATTTTATTCCTAAAAATTATGAATAAATTACCCTAATAAAATTAAATAATATGTTTTTAAAATAACCATTTTTAACTGAATATATACTTTTTCCCCCATGTAACAATTTAGGAGATATTAAAGCTAATAGATCGAAATTTTTTACTTTATCTTTTTCATAATTAATATAGATGTAATTAGTAATAGAAAATAGCACCAAAATGACATATATTGGAGAAGATTTTGGGATATATGGTTAAAAAACTTATAAAAGGATAAAGGAAGGATTTGGGTATATTTTGAGGATTTATTATACTATTTTTGAACCCTAATATATCTATTTGACCATTATCAAGATAATAAAAATTTACAACTATGACTATTCATTATGAAAAAAAGGAAAACATAATTATTTAAAAAAATTTCTTTTCTTGATTCCAAATATGGATTCTATATTTTTAGATTCAATTCCTATAACTGGGAGAAATTTATTTAATATATAAATAAGAATGTAGTGATATATAGTTTTACAACAAAATTGCATTTTATATATAAAATAATTTTATATCAAATCAATTATAAGATTCATTCTATAAACCATAATTAAATTTTCGTAATAAAAATACAAATTAAATTTAAAAAATAATTGAAAATATAATTTTAATTTGTAAATACTAAAAAATAAAATATAGTTTAAAAAAAATCAGTATTTTAACTATTCATTGAAAAATTAAACTTTTCCAAAAAATATAAAAAAACCACTCTAAGTAAATTTTTACATGATAATTTCAGAAATTAAATTATGTTTATTGAAATATTTTTACAACTGTAAAAATAATTAATTATAATATCTCCCCAGAAAAATAAATAAAAAATATATTTGAAGAAAACAAATTTTTGAAGCCTAACTTAATTTATAAAAAATTGAATGTATATTTATTAATAATTAATCAATAAATTGGTATTTATTGGGATATATATTTCATAATTTAGATAAACCTATTCAATATCTCTATTTCAATTTCTCAGGTTTAACATAAATAATTAAATAATACTATTTTATGGTTCTTTTATGCTCAGTGTTTCATGTCTTATATGCTATTGAACATACAATTATTTTCTAAAATAATGGGGTGACATATTATTACCCATTTATGAAATTTAATCCTTAGAAAATTAACTTGTTCTTGATAACCAAGGGTTTGACATTTGAAAATTCCTTTATAAAAAAGCCACATCATAATATGGGTTAAGAAACTTTATGCTTAAAAAGAGGGAAAGAGAAATATAAAATTCATTTGGAATAAAAATAAAGTAGGTCTAAAAATAGGAGAACATTAGTGGGAAGTTAAAATTTAAACATAGAATAGACAACTAATGTCCAAATTGTAATAGAGACTGATAAAGAACATGGTTTAGTGAAATTTAACTACCCTAATACCATGAATTAGTGAGGGGTTAAAAGACTATAAATTCATCATAAATAAAGGTAATTGGAAGATATTTTTGTCTTAAGATCCATTTCTAAGATTTTAGGAACTAATTTAAAAGCTATACTAAACAAATAAGGGAATTTAGTTAATTAATAACTAGTACTTTATCTATTAATTGATTTACACGAAAACTTATCTTTTTCTCCAAATGATGTGTCTTCAAGATGAATTTTTTATTAATGAAGCACTAAATAAACTTCACAACCCATAAAATTATTTTAAAATATCCCACATATCAATAAATATTATAAAAAATAAACGATTAGAATTAGGTAAGATAATATCTAATATTTATAAATCTGCTTATTTTACTCCAAAACCTCTTCAATAGAAACAATGGTTACAGTTAAATTAATTTATAAATAAGCCAATATCACAAATTACCACAATAACCTCAACAATAAATTTTGTTTTCACCTTAAAGGTGATATCATAACATTCCTCTTACATCTAAAAATTTTAATTTCATTCACCCTAAAAATATTTCATGTTAAATCACATGTTAAACCTAAGGGTTACATATACCAAAACCCAATGAATCGTTTCCTAAAATATCATTAATCACCAGGATAAATCACTATATAATATTATAATATAGTAAAGTTGACACAAAATTTCAGGAATCAATTTTATACACTAACATAAATAGTAATCCTTAGCTTAACCATAAATATGTCCAAATATTTCACCTTGAAAATGAATTAATTTTTAACAATTAATATTACATATATCCAACTATCCAATAAACCATAATTAACTTAACATCAAATTAACCCATATGGGTATTTAATCCTATATTATGTATTCCTCCTAAATCCCATAAAATTTTTCAAATCACTTCAAAATAACATCACTTGAAACATTTTGATTCTTTAGAACTTATGATTAAAATTAAACTTATAAACCCATTATAGTATCCATAAATTTATGCTATCCTTCCATGAAAAAATAAATGTTACCAAAATTAATCCAATACTTATTCCTAAAATAACATCATAGAATGTTGAATATATTCCATTAATCCTAAAATATAATAAAATTCATTTATTATGACCTAAACAATACTTTCATTAAATAATTACCCATTATATTAATCATCAACTTATCCCACCTAATATTTTCCACCATTCCACTAAATCAGTTTTCTTTGTTATCAGTACCTTTCAACATATGTTTTCAAATCCTTAAACAAAACTAATATGGGACAATTCTTATATGTTTCCTGATTATTATACCACTTATATAATTATTGAATCCTTATACATAAAAACATCAATCCTTTCACTTCAAATATTGACATAGAATAAGTCGTTTCATTTACTAGGATTTAATATTTAAAAAGGGAATTAACATGTATAATTACTTGGTTCCCCACATTTAAGAGAAAAATTTACAAATGGATTTATAGGAATAAATTCATTTTTATCAATTTATTTATTTGATTTTATTTGAAAATTAATTTCCTTATTCACTTAGTTGACACATGGAAATCATCCTCCCATTCCATTGAGACATTCCTTTGACTGATTCTTCTCACAATCATGACATTGAAGAAGGTGAATCTTTTTTCCTCTACAGTCAAAAAAAATCCTTCTTACTCTTATTAGGGGTGTTGAAAAACTCACCCAGGTAGAGGTAGTTAATTATAAAATGGGATAGTTGATTAAGAATAATCATAGGTTTTCATATTCCAATTCCTATTTCATTTGTTTTCTCCTAAGAAAAAGCATTCCATTTTCCATCAACATTAACATGAATCCTATTAGTTCCATACATTGAATAAAAGTTAAAAAGAATATTTTCCGAAAAAATAGTTATGATATATAACCAAATAATCAGGGAAAAAAATTATTGGATTTCTAAATCTCAACAAATTATTTTCAATCTATGACACATTTGGTATAACCTAACTCATCCGTGGTCATTATCAAAACTTTATAATGTTATCCTACACTTAGACGTATCTCTATGTTTCTTATAAAATTTTATCTCAACTTCGTTTCCAAAGGTTAACTAAACCCTTATTTTATTCCAACTATAGAGACTCATACTTTTTATGCAAAGATATTACATCTTTGTTGATGAATATTAATTAAAAATAAGAATGATCAACACAAAAATCATATATTTCTAGTATATTTAGAAACATGGATACATATAACTAGTTCAAAATAGTCTCCCATTAAATTTTTATTAACTAGAACATTTCTTAGAAATTTTATTCTAAAAACCATTATTCATACCCTAGGGAAAGAAATTAAAATAAAGGGTAAGCTTAGATTGTCTGTTAGGGTAAAAATGGGAGATATAAATGACCAAATAATCATAACATGAGTATAATGGTATTAGAATAAGATATTAACATTTGAAATCCATACCCTATTTATCATGGATCATAATCTAGATTCACGACATTAGGCTTAATAGTTCATAAGACATGAATCATAGAAAAATAAAAGAACACGAGCCATGAGAGCATATCATTGGCATAATACATGAAATTGTGTCATACAAAGAAGAATAGAAAGTTATTTTATATTTATTCAAGGAACACTACAATGAATACCATAATTAATTAGGTTCACTCCCAAAACCATCATAGTATTCATGTTTTACTCCTAATAATATCATTGTGAAATGGGTTTACTCACCAAACCAACTTAGTAGTCTAGGTTAATTACCAGGAATATCATATTAGAATGGATTTACTCTCCAAACAATCATTGATATCAAGGTCCACTACTAATACTATCATAGTGAATAAAGTTATTTATTTAACTTGGTTCACTCCACATTATAGCCCTATTTATATCAGGAAATATCTATCTATACCAAAATTTTTAGAGGAATATATAATTTTAGGCCCACCAATCACATTATTAAAATCATATATGTGTGTTCGAGAAGATAATAAAATAATCACCACATCAGAACCCCTGAAAAAAGTGGGGTTCACAAACATATTATCATTCCATTATAGAATAACCTATAGAAACAATTTGGTTTTTATAAAAATACTTTGATCATAAACCATCCATAAAAATAATGAATGGTATCCTTATATAAAATCTAAAAAAACTAGTAACATTAATTTTTTTCTGTTGATGAATAAATATATTATTAAAAAATATTGAGGAAAATACCCTTCTATTTTGAAATATATACATTAATATATATAACAGTCCAAAATATTATATAAAACATTTACTTAAATGGAATATCTAACCTTGTAAATTAATCTTCGAATAATAAATATTTCATTTTGTTTGGTAATTTATTTGATGATGTATATGTTAAAAATATATTCCTTTTGCATTTATGATAATAAGGAAAAATGTGATCTCATTTAGAAAAAAATAAGAAGATTAACTTTAAAACATTTTTTAAAAAGTGAAAAAACGGGGAAAATGATTTTGAATAATCCTTGGATAATATTAAAAAAAATTCTTGGATTTTTTTAGAAAACATGGACATTGAAGAGAAATGATTTTTAAACTAAGAGATAAATGTAGTCAGTCTTCCAGAAAAATATATTTTCATTCTCTTGTGTACATAATGTGAGAAAAATGAATGGAGAACTTTTATTTTCATGAAATAAATATTATAGATGAAAATTCATGATTTTAGAGTGGTATATAATAATATTTCAGTTTTAAAAAATTAATAAAAAATGATCTTGATAAATAATGAGATTATGACATAGAACCCTTAACACTTTTTTAAAATTTGAATCCTAATATCAATTAAAAAAATAACCTTATATAGATATGTAAATAACCATAAAATTCATAATAAGTATCAAAAAAGAATTAATTGTTCTCATACACCCTAAATAAAATAAAGAATTTGTGAATACAACATATGTCTCGTTGGAATAAAAGTTAAATGAAAATACCGTACCTTGGGTTTGACTTCCTTAATATGTGTTTGAATATTTTCTTGTTCGATAAATATCATTTTTGTCACCTCTTAAGGATCCTAGGTTTGGTATTTTGGTAAAATAACACATCTATATTAATATTATGGATTTTTAGAAGGTAGTTTTCTGGGGTACAGTTTTCTGAGAAGACTCAAAGTGTTGTGCATAAGATAAAGGAGAGTTACCCTTTTATAAGTGAGGGGAGGTGAACTCAAGGAATTTCTTGAAAGATTAAAATATAATAAATTTCTTATATATTTAAAATTACTCAAAATTAGAGTAATTTTATGTTAATAAAGAATTTTGTTGAAATAAGATAAGCCAATTAAATTTGGATCGGGTTAAGTGGTGTTTACAAACTGATTATTTGATTAACCCCTTAAAACATATTAACATTAATCGCAATAACCATTGGTTTTTACTATTAAAGGGTTATAATTTTACATATAAGGTGAAATATGTTTCATCATTGTACAAAGGAAAACATTTTTTACCCTATCTTATCCAACTTGTCCCCTTTTAACATTTTCAAAATTTTCTAAAAAATTTAATCAAATATTATTTTGATAATATATCATTAATGTCAATTTCGATACTATTAATTTAATTTTTATTAAAATACATAAATAAAAATTTTCAATTCAAATATATTCTTTTTAAAGAACAATATAATGTTATATATATTATAAAAACCATGGAACAATATAAATCCCACAAATTATATTACATGTAATATTTTCTAAAATCATTTACTTTATTTTTCTATTAATTGAATTAATACTTTATTTTAACTCCCTTAGAAATCAAGGAAAATATTTAATTACTAAAATTTATAAATAAATTAACGTGATTAAAAAATAATTTAACATCAAAATATCCATTTGTAACTAAACTTATACACACTTTTCCTTATATAATAGATTAAGAGATATTAAAGTCAAGAGAATGACAATTTTGAAATTATCTTTTACTTCAATATTATAAATTTAATTATCAAGAGAAAATAATATCAAAATTAAATATATTTGATAATTATATGTTAACTTATGAAATAAATTCATAAGATATTTCTAGGAAAAGTTTTTGGTTTGTTTTGAGAATATATTATATTACTTTTGACACTAATTAACCTAATTTACCTTTATCGTCGTAATAAAAATTTACTATGATAATTTTTCATTATGACCAAAAGTAAAAGTGAAAGATTTAGAAAATTTGGACTACATGATTCCAAATATGGAATCCATTTTTTCAGGTTTCAATTTATAGATTTGGTATAAATTAAGTTAACATAAAAATTTAAAACACAATGAAAAATAGTTTTTCTGAAAAATATCCTTTTAAATATAAAGGTTTTATATATCAAAGTCTAGAATAAAATTCATTCCAAAGCATATAATTATATTTGTATTTTTCAAAATGAAATAATTATATTTTAAAACAAATTTAAAATAGAACTTTACATTCTAAATACTTAAACGGAAAATTAGTTCTCAATAAAAGTTAGTGTTTTTCTCTGTTCATTGAAAAATAAAATTTTTAGAATGTTTTAGAATAATCACTGTAAGTGAATTTTTATATAATTATTTAATAAATTATGTTTATTATATGAAATAAATT
Source organism: Viscum album (assembly GCA_963277665.1). Taxonomy (NCBI): domain Eukaryota; kingdom Viridiplantae; phylum Streptophyta; class Magnoliopsida; order Santalales; family Viscaceae; genus Viscum; species Viscum album. The sequence goes on from OY728163.1 coordinate 354,020,982, forward strand.
TTAAATTTTAAAAAATTAAATATAATATTTATCCATATAATGAAATAAAATTACTTTTTAAAAGAAAAAATATTTTATAAGAAAAATATGAGTTTAATAAAAAATTTATATTTATTTATTTTGAATTAATAAATTCATTGGTATTGAGTAGGATTCATATTTTTGTTATTTGGTTACATTTAATCATACACACTAATTCAAGGACTATATTTTAACTATCATAATTAAATAATAATATTTTATGTTTAGTTTAGGGTCTGTGTTTCATCTCATATAAGAAATCGAATATAACATTATTCTTTTCAAATATCAGGGTGTTACACTAGAGTCATGTCACCCAAGAGACATTGAATTTACTTCTTAGTTACATTCCATGTGTATCGAATTTGAATTCTAAGTGTACCGGGTTTAAATCATGTTTTCTTGACCAACATGGCATGCTCCAAAGACTTCATGGAATGTGTGGTTAGGGTGGGATGACCAAGAATAGACATAATTACACCTATAATAATCTTACCTTGAAATTTATTTTCTGTTATTTGATGATACACACCAACTGATATTTAATGTTATATGGAAACCCTATTTCCAACCAATGGTGGGATAAGACACGCATTGAGGTGTCACGTGTCTTGTGATATTTAACTCCTACCTGGAAACCATAACCATAACAAAAAAATGTATACTATAGGATAATAGATCATTTATCCAAATCTTCTCTAAATCCAATATTCTCACTTTCAATTCCACCACTATCATGATTATCACCACTGTTTTTGACCATTAAGCTTCCCACATTATCCCAACAACACCTCCTCACCTCTAGTATCCATATACACTAACTCCTAATACCACTATCACTCTTGGATGGATTTATAGTATTTAGTCACCATTACCCACTAAAACAATCCCTAGACTATCACTATCGATCCTATATAATTATCTAACTGACACTAATTTTGACTGATGAATCTCCTTAATAAATTTAGCACTATTCTAGCACCACTCCTCTAATAATCAACTTACCTACTATCATGATCTTCAATAATTAATACAATGACCATTGTGAAGTGAAACAATGATCATTTTCATGATAAATTATAATATTAGGGGAAAGGGGGGAAGATTAGTGGCTAAAATGAATAATTTTGGATATCCAAAAATCTATTCACAATTACATTTGTTAGTAGATTCATAAGATTAATGGTTTAGGTTAATTATCACCAATAGATAAGATACTTACCAATAGTAATAATAATCCATGAAATTATATTAAGAAAATTTCCATCAAACATTTATGATAAATTGCAAAATAATAATCATGGTGAGATAATTATAGCAATTGAGTGTTCATAAATTATCAAGAATGAATAAAAACATTTTGGAATATAGAATGAATTCTTATCTCATGGTGTTTTATTTATGCCTAAAAAATTCACTCCTTGATTCCACATGAATCCATATTTTCTCTATAATATAATTTTATTCCACTCTATAAAATAATGCCATATCCATCCCCTATAATCCTTTATAAGGATTGAAATTTGTGGTCAATAACTCAACTATGGATGAGATAAGTGATAATATTCGGGTGTGATGTGGATGGTATTAGACTAGGGATTTAAATTTTTTATCATTAGAGAGATGTAGCTTTGTCATCTTCATAAATCTGAACCATGGTAGATGTATAATGATATCATGTGAATTTAATATGTATAGAAATAAATAAATGAGTAGCTAATTCGATTTGGTGGAGCATTCAGTTTTAGATTGTCATCGGAGGTATTGACTTTATGTATCCAAATCCAAACCCCTCTAGATCATCCACACATGCCCTATGAATCAACCCATGCACCACTATCTTAATTATGGGTGCTAGCATGAAGCTATGATGAATTATTTAGCATCGAGATAACCATCTCGATCCATTCCCTTCAATCCATCAAATGCATTCTTAGATTAATAACCTAGTGATATAATTTCTCATATCTAGGAAGTAATAGGAGATAGATCCTATCATTGTATTGTAATGAAAAATCTCTAAGTTAATTTCTCTTTCATACTTATATTGTGGGAGGTTTGAATAAGTGAAAAGGGTTCCATGAACCTAGGAAATAAAACTCCAAAAAAATAATTAATAAATATATAGTTATGATGAACTAACTCCATTATTAATATTATTTATATTTTATAACCTCCTTATAATATAATAAATATATTAATTTATGAAACCCGATTCATTAACTCAACTCAAAATTCTCAATAGTATTAAACAAACCTTGAATGTTAAAATAATATTTGTTTGTATAATATTTTCTTTTTATTCACTTAATACCTTTTTAACACTTTTAATAAATTAATCCACCAAAATAATTCTATAATTGAACTATAATGAATTTATTTATTCATTAGAGATCAATTACATAGACTACATTTAGACCCGTTAGTGGATCCCATCATATATCCTATATACATATTCACCATAATATGGTATATTCTTGAATATGATATGGTGTGTGTCCCCCTAGGAACTTATCTTAGTTGTAATTAATAGTATTAATAGAATAAGAGTGGTGTTTAGAAACCCATAAATACCCCTAAATAGATAAGTAATAGTCATATAAATAGAAACCATCCAACAAACATGCTCTGCATAACAAAATCTCTTTGTCTTTAGATATCTCATAAAAAAGGATGTACACTTGGGTCATCATCCTTTCTATTTCTATTATTTGTTTATCTAACTAAATGAAATTTCCATTGAGAACCTTGGCCAAGGATATATGAAGGCACTACTCTCCGAATCAACTATGCATGAGATATTACTTCCTCAACACGAAATAGAAAAATTTTATCTTCATCATTCATCTAATTCTATTCCACAAATGACAAACTCAACAAATCTACCATAAGAAAAATTCAATGTCATCATTTTTTCCTCTCATAAAAGCATGTGATCAAATAAAATACATTGATAATGATCTCATGTCAGGAGAAAAATATGCTTGTATATAGATAGGAATATCCAATAACACCCAAAATAGGTGGTGCTACTATTGGAAGGTCATTCCTCTTGATCTCACCTACCATATATAATAAAGTGTGAACATCATGAGAATAATTCTCAAAGATTATGACCTATCATCATGTCATATTTAGAAATCATATGTGTCCATTTAGAATGACGTTTCAAGACCATATGACATAAATTTTTTTAGTTTCATAGTGTTACACCACGCCCCTACCTCATTGGCTTGAGGAGGTGGTGAGGGTTACTTGGTCTTAAGCGATGTTTCCAAGGTGCAAAAGGCTGGAAATAAATGCCGAGGTCTTCTAGAATAAATTGTGGAATGATATTCCCTTATGATAAAACCAACCACTATATGATGCATGTCAATAAAACACCCAAACATGTATTCCCAAAGACAACCAATTTGTTCCACAATACAACCCAAAACCAATACAAGTAGACATGTCCACCAACATCAGAGTACAAAGTAAAAACTAAACAACAAACGCCATGATCCATGACACCACCACATCTCCATACCAAGAACCAAGCTCCAAGCTCCATCAAGAGATCACAATGCTCCACTAAAGGAGGGTGATGCCTTACCTTTTCCCATGTCATAGAACATGACATCTGCAAAGACACCAACGTGACAGAGATGGGGGTGAGTACTAAAACGCAGTGGGATTTCCCCAAATGACTTCCCTACACACACCACTAGGATAAAACCATTAGCACATTTATATGAAACAGTTTATATAAAATAAATCACAAGTCCAACAATTTTCATAATCCAAACATGCCCTTACCGAGCCATCACCACCAAACCAAGCAACCAAGGGAAATCCAACCAAACATGCCAGAATCCATCTCATCATTTACACATTAGCACAAAAATTACATCTTGTAAAGTAATTCACAAAAAAAAAACCATAACAACCAAACGGTGGAGCTACCGTCCAACCCGTTCACCCATTCAAACAAAGCGGCACTTCCCGTCCACTTATCCTCGAGGGTGGCCCTTCCATCAACTACCCATCCCATTTTTTTAGTGTTAATTCTCTCCACATACATAGAACATGAAAACCAAGCCAATTCCAATCATATAACCCACTAAGGTCACAACCACATGCAATCAACCAATTCCATTGCATATCAATCCACTTCAATAAATCACCCATTTACTGAAAACCATTTTCCATGCCAAACAAAATTTCAATAAAACAACCATTTTTATTGAAAACAATTTACATCAATCACTTTCTCAAATCAACCATAACATCCCATTTTAAAATCTCCATTTTAAAATCCAAAAGAATAGCATTTCACCATAAAACACCCTTTTCCCAAAAATCCCCAAATGGATTTCCAACCAATTTCGCATTACATATCACAATTAACTTTTAGCACAATAATTAATTGTAAAAAAGAACCACTAGTTATAACCAAGTGGATTCGAGAGAGAAGCCACCTACCATTAGGGTTCTCGAGGAATCGACCCGCAAGCAACCACACCTCAAAACCGGAAAACGCACCACTGAAACCTCTCTAGATCCCTTTCCCTAGCATCCATAAGACTTAAAATCATCATCCAAGGCAACCAAAACCCTATATCTACACACAAAATGTGTATATATAGAAAACCAAGTAAGATAGGGATGTAGATCTAGAGGAAAACACAAGGAAACCAAGAGGAGAGACTTACCCGGGAGAAACCACCTTCAAAACACCAAGAACCCTCTTCAAAATGCTTCCAAAATGAGTGGGAAAGCACCTATAGCCCTTGAGAACTGAAGAAACCGAGTGAGCCATGGGTGGGAGGAATTTTGGAGTGAAATAGGTTATTAATGAGGGTGCCTAGAACTTATAACCCTATTTTTAAGTGGTCACATGATTAGTCTGCACAGTTTTGAAAACCATGCACTAATCGTGCGCACACCACTACCTCAGGAGCAAGGGTCTACATGAACTCCTTAAACTATTTGGAAAACCATGCACAGCCCGTGAAAATCCTACTATCTCCCTTGCACATTTTCTTGGAGAATCCAAATGGTTTCCACTAACTGTGCTCAAACCGTGCACCCCTTTAAAAGCCTCCAAACTCATCCAAGCCATTCCAAACTCTCCAAAACTCTTCCTTGCTCATCCTATTCACTTTAAACATATAAAAATGCATAAAAAATTCCACATACCTCAAACCAAAGGTAATACACATAGTGTCTCAAGGTTCTCAATATATCCTAGTAAATCTGATAACCATTCAATATGATAATTAAAATTTAAACATTACAATTTAAATAGTAGAGGAAAAAATATCTACACAATTATTGTAAGTGTATATCATGTATAACTCAGTCTATCCATTATATAGTAGTCAAATATTATTTTTTAGTTAGTTCTCGAGAACCTAGCATTAAAATAATAAGGATATATTTATAAAAATGAAATAAAGTCCACCAATATTGTTTTAAAGATGTAAAATAGATCATTTTGATACCTAAAACCCGTATATATAAATTACACATATATTTGGTAAAAATTAATGTTATAAAGAAAACTATACTGTCAAAATAATTATCCAGCCCTCCATTTAGGAAATATCAGCAATTGAATTTTTGAGATAAGTATTTATTTATTATATTAACATTAAATATCCATTATAATTTGAATTTATAAAATTCAAATCGAGGATAAACACAACATCTCAAGATCAAAGGAATAATAAAAACATTTAAAACATGATTTATTATTACGATGTATACATTAAGTACATAGATATTAATTTAAAATTGAAGAATATTCATTTAAAAATATAACAAAGTCACATTAGGAATATAATGGTATAATGTATTTAGAAATAGGGAGATATAAAGAACTGGTTCATAAGACATCTACATTATATCATGCTTATTCCTTCATAACAAGATCCCTTGTGGGCATATCTTACTTACTACGCTTCTTCATCACCTGGGGAATGGACCAATAAAAAGGGGTGAGCATAGATGCTCCGAAAGGGAAAAAAGAGATATATCAATATTGTAACAGCCCGAGATTTTATAAAAAAATATTCTTTTTATTTCACTAATGTCTTGTGTTGTACGCTACACCAAAAGGAGCTTGCACAACACGCATCCTTGACTTGCCTTTCATTACACGCAATCACAACCTTCCTCGATAGCGTGTATAGTACGCAATACTGAGTTTCACTAAACAACGATATTCTATTAAAATATTATTAAAACTAGTCGTTATGAATAGTAATAACCACTTTTTGAAATTCTGTAAATCTTATTTTTCAAAATAAACTTCATTTTTGGATTCGGAGTATCGAATTTAGCCTAAGGTGAAATTTTGGTACTTTTCAGATAACTTTCATATTCTGATGAATAGTGAAAATTACTACATTAATATTAAAAACAACTTTTTTTAATCGAAATAATTAATAGTGATAAAACATTAATTTGAGTGGTTTTAAAATATATTTAGAATATATTTTTACAATTTAATACAATGTTGGTCATTGGATGTAATTTCACATTTAAACCAGACATGAACAAGTGTCAATCTTTTGATAGATATTGTTTCTTAAAAACACGCTATTCGTTTTAACAGCGGGATTTAATTATAAAATTAATTAATGCAACATCTATGTTATGAATATGGTAAAATAGACTTCATTTTTGAATTCGGAATATGAAATATAGCTTAGGATGAAATTTTGGCATTGTTCTGAAAAACATCAATTTTTGATGAATAGTGAAACTACTAAGTGGTAGGTTAAAAACTGAATTTTGCATAAAACTTAATTTTACCACTTCTGTGAATGGAATTTCGAAAATCCGACAGACACGGTTAATATCAAGGACTAAAATGTGGTTCAATGAGATGAAAATAATTTTTGGTGAATAGTAACTTTTTACTTTTTTTACCACGGTTAATAGTAAATAGGGTAACTAAGGATAAATATGATATTACTATTACCCTAACACATGTCCTAATTCTATTGGATAAGTGTAATTCGGCCAAAAACAACCTTATGAATATAATATGACCATTTAGGCCCACTTGGATTAGATTAGGACATTTATTATTATTTAATTCAAAGAAGAGTTAAAAGAGTTAAAATCAATGTTTATTTACTAAAACATTTTTAATATGGGGTTATACATAAGATAAATTCGACTATAAATATTCATTAGAAAGCTAAAAAGCTTTCCTAAATAATGATATTTTATTTATAATTTTTATACTTTAAATAAATTAATTTATTTTTGACACAACGATGATGTAGTAATTACCCTTTTAAGGAAATATTAACATAATTGATGTTATAAATGCTCAAATGAATGTCATTTAAGACATTTATGAATTAAACTAATTTTCTAGGTTACTAGGATGTATTATTGTTGATTTAATCAAATTGGTTCGAACATATAATTCTGTTATGACTTTCAAAAAAAATCATATATCAAATAGTGTCAAAATTGACACAAAATAGTTTTTAAATCAAATATTATATTATTAATTGTTATTTTATTCCTAAAAATATAAGTTTCGGCCACATGACTTAGATAAGGATATATGTATTAATAATATACAATTTGGGGTTCGTTTGGCATGTTATAGTAAGTGTATTAACCATATAGTGAAAGAAAACAAAAAGACACGGTAAAAGATAAATTATTTAACTTAGAGTTAAATCTAATTGATAAGGTTAAAATAATAATATAAACTTGTCTAAATCCTATTGGTTGATAGGAGTTCGACCCATACCCACTTTAGCTTCGAAATAAGACCATTTTTAACCATTATAAACCGATTTTGACATTAATATAAAATAATATTTTGAGGTATTCCTAAGGTGCCCCTCTCCTCCCTTATAAAAGGACACCTCCTCCCCCTCCTCCTCACACCAATTTGAGCACTCAAGATCGTCCAACCCCTGCCAAAATCTCTTCTCCACTTCCCTAGCAACATCCTAGAGGTTCTGGTCTTCCTCAAAGACCAATTTTAGTTCCCTAAGAGGAGGTCTCCAAAAGGCGCTTCAAAGAAGAGGTAATTACCGTTACAAATTCTTTCATCTTTATTTCTTCTTCCACTTCTTCTTCTTAGGTTGTTTCATTATGAAGTAATTACATCAGTATCACTCATATACTGATATGTTATTATAAGTCTGAACCAACCCTATTTCACTATCTATCCATCCTACGGAAAAAGAAATCACCGCGCGTGCGTACGTACGGAATACCATCTCCACGCCGTGGTGTAATCTATTTTCCACCACCACCTTACATGGATGAGTATAATGGTGTAAAGAATAACTATACATAGTTATTACAACATCATATTGATTCTGATATATTGTATAATCCACTTCAATTCAGTTCAATATTTATGGAAATGATATCATCGCTCGTGCGTACGTACGGACTACCGTCTCCACGACGCGATGAGATTCATTCTCCATGTTAACCATTTAAGAATGATTATAAAGTATATATAAGAAATAATAATGAAATATATGACATTATAAAGCTACTGGATTTATGTATATATATATATATGTATGTCATCTACTTACTTCCATTTCAAGACAATAAGGAAAGTAAAACAGCGTTCATGCGTACGTACGGACTACCGTCTCCATGAACGGTGTTTTTCATTTTATTTATCTATCTATTATATATATATATACTGAATATATATTATATATAAATCATATTTTATATTTTGGAAGTAATTAAATCATGATACAAGAAATAATGATGTCAAGAACAACAAGTCAAAACACCTAAGATTAATGAAACGATTTTACCCAAAACGCTTCTTTAACATGTAATTTACAAAAGAACGGGTAATATAATGTCATAAGTGAACCATATATGATATCATAACAATGAATATGATTCTGGAATAAGTCAATAACATGATTTAAATCATTATACAGGAGGTTTGGACACTTACAAAGCAAGTCAGACATAAGGTAAGGGAAATATCACAATCTCATTTTTATCCGAGATTGTTTATTCGTAAGTATTTACTGGGGTGTATTTTATCATCCACATCCATGTTTCATAAATATGTAATATTATTTCCATCCACCTACAATTTTTTAAATCCATTTTTACCCTTCGGTGAGTTTTTAGTAAAAGAAATGAAAAGAATATTTTGTCATTTTTCGTACGAGGTACTTTTTGACTTTTCCGACAAAAGTACGAAGAATGTTTTTTAACTTATACGGCATGAATGGATTTTTAAAACATTATTTCCAAGAAATTTCCTTTACAAGTTTTCAAGTTTATTTTTAATCAACTTCTTTTATTTTAAAGTCGTATGACACGTTATGAAAGGAAAAATGTTTTTGAAGTAGAAAGGATATTTTCCTCAAGAATGAAGTTCAAGTATTTTATCAAAATTATTTTCCATATAAGATAATAAAAGGGTTCTGTTTTTATCCCTATTATTACATGGATTTGATTATGTTGTGATGGAAACATTTTTATGAATTCCTTTATCTTATATGAATTGTTTTATGATGTCATGTTGTTTAAGAATTCCATTTTTATTACATGGGTTATGTGATGATGTATGATTTATGATTATGTGGCACACATAAGAAAGGATTCATTATAAGATGGGTGGGACCTATATCTCCCTCCAATTCATTGGGTAAAGATTTTATATCTCATGAGATAGACAGGGCTGGAACGGTAGGTTATACCGGTTCAGTGAAACAGGACTGAAACGAGGGTTACTCGATTCAGAAAGGGACTTTCTCCACTAAGATAGTCTTGGCAATGAGTCTTGACTAACAAGAAATGATTCTCTATGATTATGTGTGAATGTCACAAAGTTTCATGTTTTAAGTTATGATTATTGTGATTATATTTCACTGCCATGATTTATCCCATGTTATGAAATTATGCCCTCTTTTGCAGGTTAAGATTTCCAAAATGTTATGTTCTTATGAATACGATGTGATTGATATTTCTTTTGTTTACCCTTACTGAGCATTTGAGCTCACCCTTTTGTGTTTTCTTTTCCCCAGGATATAAAGAAAGGTTTTATGTAAAAAAAGGGAAGGTCTTTATAGGAGATGTTGATGATCTTTCACCACGATTAGAAGATTACGTTCCGAGTTTCCAAAGACACTAAACTATTACGATCCTTGTGTGTGTATTTTTGTTATGTACTAAGTATTCCGCAAATGTAATGTAGTGTCCATGTACATCAAGCTTCGGGTCTCTACAGTTGGTATCAGAGGAAAGGTTTAGTCAACCTTTGGAAACTAGGATGCGAAAACGTTAGTGAGATCCCTAGAGATATTTCTAAGGTATGTATAGGGATGTCTCTAAGGTTAAGTATACGTATAGGTTATAGTCCTAGAATTACGCTAACTATCTTCGAATTTAACCTAAGATGTTAGATATTGAGGGTACTACCCATTTATTATGTTGTTTTCCCTAGCATGATTTTTTCCTCTCATACTATTCTTTTGGGGTTTTAGACGATGGCTGGAACCCGAAAGAACCGTGTTAATGCGGAATGTGATGGGCAATGAAATGATTGTCCCCCTGAGCAACCAAACGATATGGGAGCTGGAATGCAAAATCTTGTAGCCATGCTCACACAACTTTCTCAAGCTATGAATCATGCAGGACTTCCAAATGAGCAAAGGAAGGAGCAACATTCTGTTGAATCCTTCATGAGGCAGCGTCCACCTTCTTTCAGTGGGTCTACTGATCCATTAGTTGCTGAACAACGGATTAGTACTACTGAAAAGATATTTTCAGTTCTTCAATGTTCTGAACATGATAAAGTCATCCTAGCTGTGTATCGTTTGGAAGGAGATGCTGATCAATGGTGTAATCTTATTAAGAATACGAGGCAAAGGGATGAAATTGAGTCTATGGAATGGGGCGAGTTCAAGAACTTATTTTTCAATAAGTACTTCCCGCGTATTCTCCAAACAAAGATGGAGAAAGAGTTTCTTGAACTGAAGCAAAGGGATGATGAATCTGTTGGTACCTATGAAGCAAATTTTACAAGACTTGCAAGGTACGCTTCTGGTATTATCATCCAACCTGAAAGTAAAGTTGATCGATTTTTCAGTGGCTTAAAACCAAGTTTTCGAAGGGCATTAGCTATAAGAGACTTCAGTAGCTATGAAGAAATTGTGTGTTGTGCTATCAAGGTAGAAAGGGAAGTTGGTGTTACATATCCATCTCATGGGTTTGACAAGAAACGAAAGATGGAGTTCAAGGAGAAATCTCAGAATAATGGTGAAAAGAAGATGAATGTTTCCTTATGCACAAAGTGTGGAAAGAAGCATGGTGGAGATTGTCTTAAAGGGACTAGAAAATGTTTTAAGTGTGGAAAAGAAGGTCATCAAGCAGCTGAGTGTCGAAGTAATGGAAAAAGGGATTCTAATGAAGTGAATAAAGCAAACACTGCAGAGAACGCACAACCAACACTTCAATGCTTCAAGTGCAAGGAAATGGGGCATTATGCTAATAAATGCCCTAATCCAAGGGTTAGTGATGATCAACATGAGCAACCACTGAAGGCAAAGGACAAAGGGAAGTCACATGCGATCACTATTGGCAATGTTGAATATGACAACGATGTGGTGGTATGATTAAGTGTTTATGTAATGGGATTCCAAAATAATGTTGTATCATGGAATATTGTAATATTTATGTATTGGTCTAATGTGGCATTCAAAGTGATTGAGATATTATGCGCATAATGAAGGGAAAACGAGAAAATTAAATGTTTAACAGTATTCATGAGCTCATGATTGATATAAGGACCAAGTGATATCATGGTTTGAGTATATAGAATTTTGAGGATTTTGGTATGTGGAAAGTGTTAACTTTTAACTGCATTCAAGTTTTCACTAAGGTTCAATGGGTATTCAAGAGAGTACAAGATTAAGGCCTTTGAATGTTTGGAATGTGTCCAACAAGATATATCTTATGATATATGGGGATCAACGATGGTATTAAATCTCTGGTAATCGTTTTCACTATGTTATGAGAATGGACTGCAGTATTATGGATAGGACTAAAGATTGGAATGGATTATGTTGGACATAAGTTAGTTTTGTTTAAGGATAGAAGTTTTTTTCGATATTATGGGATGTTATAGTAATATAGTTTTAGAAAAAGGACAACCTGCAGGACGGGCGACAGCCCATCGCTTCGGACAAGGCTGTGGGAATCGAACCCACAACCGAAGTGCGACTGGCCTTTATCGCCTACCACTAGCCTACAGGAAGTCCCTGTTTAGTAGAAACTAGTTTTATTATATTAATCAGTATGATATATGAAGTATAAGTCCATTTTAGGAACCATATATGATTAATCTCACTATAGATCGACTTATGCATATAATTTTTGCTAACCTTTTGTTTGAGACAGATGGAATGACCCGTCGTTCTATCACATAATCTGCTAACACTTCACGAATAACAAATTCAACTTCATTTATTTAAGAGATGAAGTGGAAATTGTTCAAGACACGAACAACAGTGAGATTGTACCAAAATAAATTAAGTATTTATTCTAATTCAAATTTTCAACTTTAGGGAAATGATCTTGAAAACCAAAAATGCTGTCCTAGTGATCTTATACCTGATGAATCAGATGGTACCTTATATCATCACAAATCTATGGATTTGTGATTACTGGCTTTTCCATAGCCATGTTCTCTACCACTCTCCATCAGAACATGATGGTTAGATTTCTCTTCCATGTCCATATTTTTACCTATGTGGAAACCCAACGATTAGTTTATTTGGGTAATCGTTACATTTCATACTTTAGTTTTTAAAGCCAAGTTTTGGTATTCCTTTTTATGATGTGGGATTCTATTAAAGAAACTTTAGAATAGTAAACCATTTATAACCCCGACGAATTTCGAGGGCGAAATTCATTTTAAGGGGGGTAGAATGTAACAGCCCGAGATTTTATAAAAAAATATTCTTTTTATTTCACTAATGTCTTGTGTTGTACGCTACACCAAAAGGAGCTTGCACAACATGCATCCTTGACTTGCCTTGCATTACACGCAATCACAACCTTCCTCGATAGCGTGTATAGTACGCAATACTGAGTTTCACTAAACAACGATATTCTATTAAAATATTATTAAAACTAGTCGTTATGAATAGTAATAACCACTTTTTGAAATTCTGTAAATCTTATTTTTCAAAATAAACTTCATTTTTGGATTCGGAGTATCGAATTTAGCCTAAGGTTAAATTTTGGTACTTTTCAGATAACTTTCATATTCTGATGAATAGTGAAAATTACTACATTATAATTAAAAACAACTTTTTTTAATCGAAATAATTAATAGTGATAAAACATTAATTTGAGTTGTTTTAAAATATATTTAGAATATATTTTTACAATTTAATACAATGTTGGTCATTGGATGTAATATCACATTTAAACCAGACATGAACAAGTGTCAATCTTTTGATAGATATTGTTTCTTAAAAACACGCTATTTGTTTTAACAGCGGGATTTAATTATAAAATTAATTAATGCAACATCTATGTTATGAATATGGTAAAATATACTTCATTTTTGAATTCGGAATATGAAATATAGCTTAGGATGAAATTTTGGCATTGTTCTAAAAAACATCAATTTTTTATGAATAGTGAAACTACTAAGTTGTAGGTTAAAAACTGAATTTTGCATAAAACTTAATTTTACCACTTCTGTGAATGGAATTTCGAAAATCCGACAGACACGGTTAATATCAAGGACTAAAATGTGGTTCAATGAGATGAAAATAATTTTTGGTGAATAGTAACTTTTTACTTTTTTTTACCACGGTTAATAGTAAATAGGGTAACTAAGGGTAAATATGATATTACTATTACCCTAACACATGTCCTAATTCTATTGGATAAGTTTAATTCGGCCATAAACAACCTTATGAATATAATATGAATATTTAGGCCCACTTGGATTAGATTAGGACATTTATTATTATTTAATTCAAAGAAGAGTTAAAAGAGTTAAAATCAATGTTTATTTACTAAAACATTTTTAATATGGGTTTATACATAAGATAAATTCTACTATAAATATTCATTAGAAAGCTAAAAAGATTTCCTATATAATGATATTTTATTTATAATTTTTATACTTTAAATAAATTAATTTATTTTTGACACAACGATGATGCAGTAATTACCCTTTTAAGGAAATATTAACATAATTGATGTTATAAATGCTCAAATGAATGTAATTTAAGGCTTTTTATGAATTAAACTAATTTTCTAGGTTACTATGATGTATTAGTGTTGATTTAATCAACTTGGTTTGAACATATAATTCTGTTATGACTTTCAAAAAAATCATATATCAAATAGTGTCAAAATTGACCCAAAATAGTTTTTAAATCAAATATTATATTATTAATTGTTATTTTATTCCTAAAAATCTAAGGTTCGGCCAAATGACTTATATAAGGATATAGTTATTAATAATATACAATTTGGGGTTCGTTTGGCATGTTATAGTAAGTGTATTAACCATATAGTGAAAGAAAACAAAAAGACACGGTAAAAGTTAAATTATTTAACTTAGAGTTAAATCTATTTCATAAGGTTAAAATAATAACCTAAACTTGTATAAATCCTATTTGTGATAGGATTTCGACCCATACCCACTTTAGCTTCGAAATAAGGCCATTTGGAACCATTATAAACCGATTTTGACATTAATATAAAATAATATTTTGAGGTATTCCTAAGGTGCCCCTCTCCTCCGTTATAAAAGGACACCTCCTCCCCCTCCTCCTCACACCAATTTGCGCACTCAAGCTCGGACAACCCCTACCAAAATCTCTTCTGCACTTCCCTAGCAACATCCTAGAGGTTCTGGTCCTCCTCGAAGACCAATTTTAGTTCCCTAAGAGGAGGTCTCCAAAAGGCGCTTCAAAGAAGAGGTAATTACCGTTACCAATTCTTTCATCTTTATTTCTTATTCCACTTCTTCTTCTTAGGTTGTTTCATTATGAAGTAATAACATCAGTATCACTAATATACTGATATGTTATTATAAGTATGAAACAACCCTATTTCACTATCTATCCATCCTACGGAAAAAGAAATCACCGTGCGTGCGTACGTACGGAATACCGTCTCCACGCCGTGGTGTAATCTATTTTCCACCACCACCTTACATGGATGGGTATAATGGTGTAAAGAATAACTATACATAGTTATTAAAACATCATATTTATTCTGATATATTGTATAATCCACTTCAATTCAGTTCAATATTTATGGAAATGATATCATCGCTCGTGCGTACGTACGGACTACCGTCTCCACGACGCGATGAGATTCATTCTCCATGTTAACCATTTAAGAATGATTATAAAGTATATATAAGAAATAATAATGAAATATATGACATTATAAAGCTACTGGATTTATTTATATATATATATATGTATGTCATCTACTTACTTCCATTTCAAGACAATAAGGAAAGTAAAACAGCGTTCATGCGTACGTACGGACTACCGTCTCCATGAACGGTGTTTTTCATTTTATTTATCTATCTATTATATATATATATATACTGAATATATATGATATATAAATCATATTTTATATTCTGGAAGTAAGTAAATCATGATATAAGTAATAATGATGTCAAGAACAACAAGTCAAAACACCTAAGATAAATGAAACGATTTTACCCAAAACGCTTCTTTAACATGGAATTTACAAAAGAACGGGTAATATAATGTCATAAGTGAACCATATATGATATCATAACAATGAATATGATTCTAGAATAAGTCAATAACATTATTTAAATCATTATACAGGAGGTTTGGACACTTACAAAGCAAGTCGGACATAAGGTAAGGGAAATATCACAATCTCATTTTTATCCGAGATTGTTTATTCGTAAGTATTTACTGGGGTGTATTTTATCATCCACATCCATGTTTCATAAATATGTAATATTATTTCCATCCACATACAATTGTTTAAATCCATTTTTACCCTTCGGTGAGTTTTTAGTAAAAGAAATGAAAGGAATCTTTTGTCATTTTTCGTACGAGGTACTTTTTGACTTTTCCGACAAAAGTATGAAGAATGTTTTTTTTAACTTATACGGCATGAATGGATTTTTAAAACATTATTTCAAAGAAATTTCCTTTACAAGTTTTCAAGTTTATTTTTAATCAACTTCTTTTATTTTAAAGTCGTATGACACGTTATGAAAGGAAAAATATTTTTGAATTAGAAAGGATATTTTCCTCAAGAATGAAGTTCAAGTATTTTATCAAAATTATTTTCCATCTAAGATAATAAAAGGGTTCTGTTTTTATCCCTATTATTACATGGATTTGATTATGTTGTGTTGGAAACATTTTTATGAATTCCTTTATCTTATATGAATTGTTTTATGATGTCATGTTGTTTAAGAATTCCATTTTTATTACATGGGTTATGTGATGATGTATGATTTATGATTATGTGGCACACATAAGAAAGGATTCATTATAAGATGGGTGGGACCTATATCTCCCTCCAATGCATTGGGTAAAGATTTTATATCTCATGAGATAGACAGGGCTGGAACGGTAGGTTATACCGGTTCAGTGAAACAGGACTGAAACGAGGGTTACTCAATTCAGAAAGGGACTTTGTCCACTAAGATAGTCTTGGCAATGAGTCTTGACTAACAAGAAATGATTCTCTATGATTATGTGTGAATGACACAAAGTTTCATGTTTTAAGTTATGATTATTGTGATTACATTTCACTGCCATGATTTATCCCATGTTATGAAATTATGCTCTCTTTTGCAGGTTAAGATTTCCAAAATGTTATGTTCTTATGAATACGATGTGATTGATATTTCTTTTGTTTACACTTACTGAGCATTTGAGCTCACCCTTTTGTGTTTTCTTTTCCCCAGGATATAAAGAAAGGTTTTAGGTAAAAAAAAGGGAAGGTCTTTATAGGAGATGTTGATGATCTTTCACCACGATTAGAAGATTACGTTCCGAGTTTCCAAAGACACTAAACTATTACGATCCTTGTGTCTGTATTTTTGTTATGTACTAAGTATTCCGCAAATGTAATGTAGTGTCCATATACATCAAGCTTCGGGTCTCTACAAATATTATCAAAATACAAACACATAAGAACATATCATTTTAAAATCTTATCATATATATGAAAGATAATTATATCATGACATGGGAAAAATCTTAATAGTTCATATAAACAATGAACATAATTCCAAAATTCATGAAATAAGACATGATTATTTTTGGAATACACATAATCATATAAAATCATTTCATATTAGTCAAGGACCATTTCTAAGACCATAATAGCAGACATATTCCATAACTGAACTGATCTCACTCCTCGATGCAACCTTGTATTACTGAACCGATATCATTTCCAGTTCCATCCCAGTTGATCTCATGAGATATAAATCTTTACCCAAATCATTAGATGGAGTTCTAGGTCTCACCCATCTCATAATTAAATCATTATTACATGTTCCACAGATACAGAAATCATTTATCATTGCATAACCCAAGGAATAAAATGGGTTTCTTAAACATCCTTCCATCATAAAAAATTCTATGTAAAACAAGTGGATTTAATAAATATAAACCCATAAAAAACATAACAAAAACATAATAATAATAGGGATAGTGTACTTTACAGATAATCCTATCAAATAATTCCATCTTATATGGAAAATAATTTTGATGAACACTTGAAATTAATTCTTTAAGAAAATTTCCGTTCTTCTTCAATTTTTTTTATTTTCTAAAAAGGTTGTAAAATTTTAAATTAAGAGAATATAATTGAAAATAAACATGAAATATTATAATGAAATTTTCATGAAAATACAATGTTATGAAAATCTAAAAAAACCCATCATACCAAATAAGTTAAAAGAAAATATTCCTCTCATACTTTTGTTGGATATGTCAAAAAATATCCAATATAAAAAAACAAAAAAATATTCCTTTCATACAATTTAATTAAAATTCACCAATGGGTAAATTTGATTTTAAATTTTTTATAAGAATATAAATAATGTTACATATTTGGGAAACATGTACAAGGATGATAAATATACCCCAGTAAATACTTATGTATAAAAAACATCAGATAATAATGAGATTGTAAAATTATCCCTTACTATAGGCATGATATCAATTTTATGTATCCCAAAATCCTTTATAATTATTTAAATAATGTCATTTAATTATTAGAGAATAATTTTTATTTTTATGATATCATATATGAGCATATTATCATATGTTGTTGTGACATTATTACTCATCCATCGGGTATTAACTTCTTTATTTTCTTAGGCATGTGTTGTCTGATAAGTTCTAATTCATCTTCTTAGTTTATATTTATATAAATTAGAAAATTATATTAGTATAATATATATCATATTTATTCATTCAATTAATTTATATTATCATGATTTAATAAATATCATGATGAATGAATCACATCACATCACATTGTGGAGATGGTTTGTCGTACATACACACGAGTGATGATATCATAATCATAATTAATGAATGGTATTGAAGTGGATGGTATATAATAATTAAGAATCAATATAATGTTATAATAATAATAATTAGTTTTTAATTGCATCATTATACCCGTCCATATAAGGTGGTGGTTTAAAACAGATTATACCACGGCGGGAGATGACAAGCCATATATACAGACACATGGCGATTTCATTTTTCATAGGACAGATAGAAGGTTGAATAAGGTTGTTTTATAATCATAATAAAATTTCAGAATATAATAGATAATATATTTATTACTTTATAATAAAAAACTCATTATTAGTATGTATAATAAGAAATAAAATTGAAATAATTGGTAGTGGAGATTGCCTCTTCTTCGACGTGCTCCCACTAAATCACCTCTTAAAGCACTAGAGATGGAATTTGGAGAATACAAGAAAAAATAGAATTTAACTAGGGAATATGATGAAAGAAAATTTCAGGGGATATCCACGAATGTTGGATAAATGATTTGTGAATAAATGGTGGAGGATGCACCCTTTTATAATTGAGGTGATGGGTACTTTTTGAAACTCCAAGAAATGTTTATTTATAATAAACTCAAACCACATCCAATAAAATCCAAAAATGTCACAATTTTGAACATTATATGTGATATGATATCAATATAACAAAAAATAAAATTAAGACAAGTTTTTTTTATAAATTTTAAAAATATCATTTTAATTAACATCTAGTTATTATATTTAGTTTTTATGTAGGGTAACAAGAATTTTAAAATTAAACATGTGAAATATTTAGATGTTTTATTTCCATTAAAACATAAATAAACACCTCATAACAATTTTGAACATATAATAATTATTATAAATTTTTTAAAAATGTTTTATGATTTCTAAATCATTTAAAAAATCATTATTTTGAAAAGTAACCAATATTGTCAATTTTCAACACTATGCAAGTCATTTATTTTTAAAAATATTAAAATTAAAGATAACATTGAAAAAAATATTTTATTATATTTATAAGATGTCAAAGTGATTAATATAATTCGTTGGACATATTTATTACCCAAAATTATATATATTTTAATAATTTAACTACATTTATTTTTATCTCCATTAATAAAATAATTACAACATCATTTTTGTGTAATTATTTAATACCCTTATTTTTTGTATAAAAATTAAAAATAAAATAACATAATAGAAATATTTCCACTATATTTAAGATTAATAATTTTAGTATAATATATCTTCTAGAAAAGCAAACATTAAATTTTTTTACATAATAAAACATGAATGTGACATATTTAACATCACTTTAAATAAAATAATTTAGCGGCCATAAACTCTTCTATAAGGCTCCAAATGGTCACAAAATCGACCCTTGTATTATTATCGTTGATATATACTTGACTAATAATATTTATTTAAGTGTTTGTTGATTTTTTATGGTTATTATAATTTTAATAAAAATAGCTTTATTGACTTTTCATCAATTAAATAATTTTTGAATCATCAATGTATAAACATTTATGAAATTTTTTTATCCTCTAAAAATTAAAAATAAATTACCATGATAAAGTAAAAAAATTATATTTCAAGTGAGTATTTATAATCTAAATTATATTTTTAATAACCTTACATTAAAAATGATATAGTTATTAAAATTTCAGTGAGACATATTTAACTTTTCATTAAATAAAATAAATTATGTGTCATAATCCCATCCATGTGGCTTCAAAAGGATACCATTTCAACCCAAGGATGATTTAGGTCGAGACAAACTAATCAAAAGATATTAAGAAATGTGTTAGAGTAATTTTATAATATTATTTTTACCCTTAATTACATGATTTAACATTTTACCGTATTAATAAAAAATATAGAAGTTACTATTCATGAAGCCCAAAAATAAAATAAATCTATTTACATAATCTGAACCAACATATTAAAAATATGGAATCCATTTATCAAAATTCGAAACACATAAGTTGCAGTAATTAATTTAAAATTAATCTCATTGTCGAAATGAGATAACATTTTTTAAATTTAAAACATTGTTAAAGATTGAAATGTTTTTTACATCTAAATTCAATATAAAATTAATGCCAATGAACTACATTATATTAAATGATAAAAATATATTTTAATTATACTTTAAAACAATTAAATAGTACAAATTTATCCATATATATTATTTTGATGAAAAGAGTTATTTTTAATTAAATTTTCGTGTATTTTTACCATTCATCCAAACATGAAAGTTATTGGAAAAATATAAAAAATTTATCCAAAGTTAAATTTTATATCCTGGTTCCAAAAATATTTTTATGTTGTCATATAAAAATTATTAATGTTTCCATATTTTACTTTAAAAAGGGTTCACTATTAAAAGGGGGTAAAATTAACTCTTAAAAAAATATTGGTTTATATATATATAAATAGTTTATTCATACCTAATGATAAAAATATATATCGAATGAATATAAAAAATATTTAACTGTTTATATAAAATATATATTTCATTAATTTAAATCACTAATATTAATTCAATCAATTTATTTGTAGAAAATTAGAAATATATAATTGATTTATATTTTTCATAAATAAATGGTAGCTAATAAATTTGCCATACATTTTCATAATTTAGTTATATTTATTCTCGATAACCTAATGGATAGGTTATAATGGTAATTTTATATTGAGGGTCTCTTACAATTCTTTTAAACTCGTGATTACATGCAATTCAAGTTATTGAAGAATTTAAATTATTTAAAGAAAAAATATCATAAAAATATCCAGGTGTTACATTATAACCCACATAAAATGAATTTGTCTCTTAAAATTCATCACTTGGATACAAATATTTGAGGATACCTCAACCTCCACACATCCTCAAGTTACCATGTACCTTCCTCAAATTGACTGTTCCTCCATAAAACTTTTACCATGCGGATGGTCTTCTTTTGTAGGATTTTTTTCTACAATCTAGAATCTCTATTGGTTGTTCTTCATAAGCAAGATATTTCTCCAGTAGTATGACTTCTATGATTAGTAAATGTGAAGGATCAGGTATGTAATTTTTTAAGAGATGTAAATGGAACTAATCATTATCTTTTGAGAGATTGGGTGAAATCGCCAATCAGTAAGCAACATTCCCAACATGATCTTGAATTTCAAATGTACCAGTATACCTAGGTCTCATCTTTACCTTCTTTCTAAATCACATTACTCTCTTCATGGGAGATATTCATAGAATCACTTTGTCACCCAATTCAAAATCTAGGTGCTTTTACTAGCATTTATCATGACTCTTTTTGGACTCTAATATGATATTATGTGTTATTGAATAGATCTAACCAATTCTTCAATTGCATCAACATGATCAGGTTTCAATATCTTTGTTTTCCCAACTTCATCTCATCAAGTTGGAGTTCTACAATTATTTCAATAGAGGGCTTGGTAAGGATCCATGAGAATATTAGAGTGGAATCCATTGTTTTATAAAATTTACACCGAAGGTTGGTGTTGATAAAAACCACCTTATAAATCTATAGTGAAATCTCTAATCATGTCTTATAGAGTTTGAATTATCTTGTCAGAATGAACGTCTAAAGAGGATGGTAAGCAGTGCTGAAACATTACATTGTATGTAGAGCCTACTATATAGTTTTCCAAAAAATAGAGGTAAACCTCAGATCCTCATCAGATATAATGGAAATTGGTACTCTATGAAATCTTACCACTTCCTTTACATATATCCTTACAAGATGATCAAGAGAGAAATACTATCTAATAGAAATGATGTCTACCGACTTTGTAAGGAGATCAACTACAACCCATACAAAATTATGGCCTTTAAATGTTTTGGGAAGGCCAATGAAAAATTCCACAGTGATGTTTTCCCATTTCCATTTTGGAATGGGTGATGTTATTCATATTTTAATTACATATTAAATACTCCCTTAACTGATTTTATATGAAATGTGCATAATTTATGTGAAATATTGATGTTTTAATACTAATTATAAATTTTGAGCATTTTTAGAAGTATTCCAATTGAGTCAGTTTACTATTTTATTTATAAATATCACAATAATGATCCAAATTGTGTGGTTATTTTTTTAGGATTCCTAATTCAATATAAAACATTTCATTAGACGGGATCATGGGCTAATTATTCCACTTTAAGACCCATATGGACCACACAAGAAAGCATACAGAATCTGTGAAGAAACTGGACAGACCATGAAGATTTGATTGCTGGGCTCAATATAGAAGTCCAAATTCCGTTATTACCCTCCTAAGTTCTAGGGATAGTGAAAAAATTATTGGATAAAAATTTCAAGTCCCAACTTCAAAAAAAATGGGCCCAAATGATTCATTTAAATGCAGCCCACATTTTTGGCTGGGAATTAAAATCAGTATAGTGTCAATGACATGGATCTTGATAAAGATATCATTTTGAGCTGATATTTTTCAGTATGAAATAGGAGATATAGACGGCCGACTTTGTTGAAAAAATAATTAGAATTTGAAGGTATCTTCCTGTTCCACAATCCATTCACATTTTGGCCATCAAAAAAGCATGTAGAGAAATGGACAGTATACCTTTGTTTAATAAAACTGCCATAACATTGGATCCCTATGTCCAAATTGCTCCTAATTTTTAGAGGAGTCGTCCAACATTATTATATTCAACTTTTAAGAAGGATATATATCAGGATATGGCTATCTCGATGTCCAAATCATAAATCCAAGTGGAGGGACATATTTTGAATGCAAACAGTCCACTTCCTTTGGATGTAAATTAACCCCCCTCCTCTCCTGCAAGGGGTTGGAATTTCAAAAGAGAGGAGATCATATTGGAACGACCAAATCCTTCAAAAATTCTTGGGAAGACATGAAATAATAATGTTTTTTTAATTTAGAGACCTTTCCTCCTGTCTTTGTTTTCATTTACTTTTATGTTCTTCATTGTTGTAATTTTGTAAGTCTTTTCTTTTGTAATTTTGTTTTAATGAATGATTCTTCTTCAATATCTCTTATTCTAATCCAACATCTGTAGATTAATATTAATTTTCTTAAAATAGTTTAAATATAGTTTAATCCCCTTCCCATCTTTTTATTTCTAATTCAATTGAATGTATGTTTTTAATTCTCATCTCCGTTTGTGTGTGAGTGTTCGACGCACACATATTTTCTTATCCCTTTCATTATCTTATCTTCTTAATTTATCATCATAATACTTATAACTAAATTAGTAATAATTTTAATGTATTAGAACATCTTTAATTGGGTTGAGTTATAATTTAGGTATGTTAAGTGATTGAGATATTTTGCTTGACGAATGTTCTTTAAATTAACATTGTGTTTGTTGGACTTAACATGTCATGTGTTAAGGATGTGTTTTGCTTAACATATGGATTCCATGGATTATTGGAACCATAAATACACTACCAAAATCAATTACTAATTGATAATAGATCCTAGTTAAGTCTCAGAATAAATCCTTAAAAATTAGGAATTCCAATCAATGTCAACTTGTGACATGGGTGTTAATTCAATGCAATATAAAGAAAAGCTCAAGGATATCACAATCTTAACTAGCCAATGATGAACTCATCCCAATATTCATCAAATTATTAAATCAATATTAATCAATCAATAATTTAAATTAAGCTCTGAAAACAAACCCCCTCAATCAAAATATAATCAACTAAAAACAAACAACTATTACAACGTATCATCGCTGAGGATTCGACCTGAGTGCTGTTATACACATTAGCAGAGCACCAGAACATTGTCCGGTCGATAGGTGACAATAGGCCGCATATTTCAAATAGATCCATTACCGGGGATGGTTCTTTTAGTAGTCATTAGTTTCCGGTTAATGTAAAAAAACAAAAAAAATGATGTTTAAAAAAAATTGAAAAAAAACACAAAGAAAAACCCGTCTTCTCATAAAAATCATAAACTGAAAAAATACAAAGAAAAACACATCTTCCTCTTTATTAAAAAATCTCCTTGAATGCCTCATAGCCTCCCAAACAATCCATCAGATTTTATTGACCTAAAATTGAGAGAACACTTTTCCAACTTAGGAGGAACATAAGAGATAATCAAATAATTCAAGAAACAGTCCTTGTCCAACTAGTTGAATTAGAAATGGCCAATCCTAGGGAACAAACCATTAATGAAATTGCTACCCATGATATGAATTACCAACATCTTGGTATTCAATATACAAACATAAAGGCTAACATCACACTCAAATCAGGTTTGATTCATCTTCTCCCTCATTTCCACAGGCTAGTCGGTGAGGATCCACATCTCCACCTTAAAGAGTTCCAAGTGGTGTGCTCTACCATGAAGCCTCAAGGGGTTTCTGAGGAACAAATCAAACTCTAAGCATTCCCTTTCTCCCTAGCTGACACTACCAAGTCATGACTTTACTACCTACCTCCTGGTTCCATAACCACATGGAATGACATGAAGCGACTTTTCTTACATAAATTCTTTCCTCCTTCTCGTGCTGATTCTATCCGAAAGGAAATAAGTGGTATCTATTAGTTCCCAAGTGAATCAATCCATGAATACTGGTAGAGGTTAAAAAAGCTTGATGAAACGTTCCCATACAACAAAATCCCTGACCAACTCTTGATCCAATACTTCTATGAGGGGTTATTGGCTACGGAGAGAACTCTCATAGATGCTGCAAGTGGCGGTGCTCTTGTTGATAAAACTTTTGCAGTAGAAAGAGATCTCAAAAGTAACATGGCTGAAAACACACAATAATTCCATACTTGTGCACATGCTCAAGTAAAACAAGCAAAAGATAATCAATCAATTGATCTGAACAAGATGACTGAGTCGATGAGTGAATTTACAGGTCTTGTGCGACAACTAGTTGTGGCTACAAAATCCCCAACCTCATCTTCTCCACAATCAATGTTTCTAGGACTTGTCAAGATCTATGGAATATGCCACTCTCCACCTCATCCAACTGACACATGTCCAAAACATCAAGAGGATCAATCTGATTCATCTGGACCAATGGAGCTCATTTCAGTATATTCTCAGTGGAACACCAACCCTCAACTATTAGGTTAGTATGTTAGAAACTTCCACCAACCTCACTATGAGCCCTTATCTTCTTCCTATAACCAAGGCCTGAGGTATGGTAATCCCATCTCTCATCCCCCTCAATTCCCTCCTCAATACCCAAACCAGTTTCAACATGGTCAAGGCATTGGTAACTTACAACAACATTATCCTTGTATTCCTCAACCTCAAAGGAACAATCCTCCTCCTGGATTCCATTATCCTAGTGAGCATTCCCAATTCCAAAACCAATACAATCAGTTTCCCAAGAACCAAAATCTAGGTAATCCCAATCCGGGACAAGCCACTTCTTCCAAGATAACATGGGAAAGTGCAGTGGAAGATCATTCCTCCTTCACCCATTCCAGCCTCAAGAACATTGAAACCCAAATTGGTCAACATGCATCCCACCTTAGTCAGCAGCAATGATCCAATTATTCCTAACTTCCTGCTCAACCATTACCCAACCCCAAGGGTAATGTAAGTGAAATTGAACTTAGATCAGGAAAGCAACTTTCTATGCCCTAACATAAGTCCTCCCACCCTCCTTTGATTGCTGAACTAGAGAATTACATGAAAAAGAAACTTGAAAATGAACCTGAATCCATTCCCTAACCTCCTTCCATTCCACTTAGGAAGCCAATTCATTTTCCTCAAGCTGTTTCTAAACCAAGGAAGTCCTTTGAACCTGATTCTGAAATGCTCGACATGTTTTGACATGTTGAAGTCAACATTCCTCTCTTATATGCCATAAACAAAATTACTAAGTATGCCAAGTTTCTCAAGGAGTTGTGTACCCACAAGAGGCAACTAAGGACCTTAAAAAATGATTCCACCCAGAAGTCTATTCCCATAAAGTGCAAGGATATAGGGACCTTTACGGTTCCATGCCAAACTGGAAGTTCCAACTTTGATGATACACTCATAGACCTAAGAGCCTCAATTAATGTCATGCCCAAATATATATTCTCCAACCTTGGTCTATGACCCTTACATCAAACATGTGTTGTCATTTAGTTGGAAAATTGAAGCACAACCAGTCCTGAGGGAATAATTGAAGATGTACTTGTCTGAGTCAATGATCTTATCTTCCCTCCTAATTTATATGTACTTGAGATTGAAGGTGAGGCGAACTCTTCTCGATCTCCCCTAATTCTAGGAAGACCATTCCTCATGACTGCGAGAACCAAGAATGATGTCCATTCAGGCATCTTATCCATGGATTTTGGTGACCAAATGGCCAAGTTCAACATTTTCCAAGCCATGCGATACCTATATGAGGATCACTCTACATTAACAATCCATGCTTCTGAGGACACTCCTAAGAGTCAATCGAACCCCAATCCACCATGTTCTTCATGTTCTAATTACAAAGGATATTGTGAAATCTACACCATGATTAACAAAGTCATAAATGGTGAAGTTGATGTGGATATTTCCCTCATAGACTCTATCAATTTAGAGGATCTTGAAAACTCTCTTGAACCCCACACCAATTTTGATCTCTACTACTCCACCTTGGACAATATTAAGGAAAATGAATCTGAAGCAACTGAAGTCCCTTCTTTTATTCCTGAGTTGTCTAACCCAAAAATGAAAGATGAGACTAATCTAAAACCTCTTCCTGAACACCTGAAATATGCATTCCTTTTACCTGATCAATCTTATCATGTCATTATCTCGACTTCATTTACTGAAACCGAAGATTTCAAACTTGTTCAGGTGTTATAGGAAAACAAAAATGCCTTTGGGTGGACCCTAGATGACATACTGGGAATCAAACCTGTTCTTTGCATGCATCACATCCATCATGAGGAATCATCCAAACCAATTAGAAAACCAAAAAAAAGACTCAATCCACTCATCCTTGAGGTAGTTAGGGAAGAGATCACCAATCTTATTCAAGCTGGTATTATCTACCCAATTTATGATAGTGAATGGGTTAGTCCAAATCAAGATGTACCTAAGAAGGGTGTGATAACTGTTGTCACAAATTAACCAAGAGAGGTAGTCAAAACTCGAGTGAAGAACAAATGGTGTGTGTGCATCAACTTTTGTAATTTGAATGTTGAAACAAGAAAAGATCAATGCCCTCTTCCATTCCTTGATCAAATGCTGGAAAGATTAGCCGGGAAGTCACACTATTGCTTTCTTGATGGATACACCGGCTACTTCCAAATCCTAATAATACCTCAGGACCTGGAATATAATACTTTCACATGCCCATTTGGAACATATGCATATAAGAGAATGCCTTTTGGCCTTTGAAATGATCCTGCAACATTCTAGAGGTGTATGATGAGTATTTTTTCTGAATTCATTGAACACTGCATGGATGTCTTCATTTATGACTTTACCATTTATGGTGAGTCATTTGAATCTTGTTTGAATTCACTCTCTCTAGTACTCCAAAAGTGTGTCAAGTGTAACATTATGTTAAATTTTGAAAAATGTTACTTCATGGTTTCAAATGGGATTGTTCTAGGGAACATAGTTTCATAAGATGGTATTGAAGTTGATCCTGCAAAAATTGAAGTGATCCAATGACTTCCTCAACCCATATCTGTTCAAGACATCTGTTCATTTCTTGGTCATGACGGTTTCTATCGTATATTCATGCATAACTTCAGTAAAATTTCCCTCCCACTCACTCGGTTTCTCCAAAATGATGTCACATTCCATTTTTATGAGGTTTTCAAGAGATCCTTCATTGAACTCAAAACTACCTTTACATATGCCCTAGTAATCCAACCTCCAGATTGGTCCTTACCGTTTGAGTTGATGTGTGATGCTTCTGATAGAGCCGTTGGGGTTGTTCTTGGTCAAAGAAGAGAAAAACGTCCTCATTTAATCTATTATGCCTCAAAAACATTGGATGAAACTCAATATCACTACATTGTAACTGAAAAAGAACTTTTAGTAGTTGTTTTCCCCTTAGATAAATTCCGGCCCTATCTCTTAGGTGGAAAATCATCATCTTCACAGACTATTCTACTATAATGTTCTTACACAGAAAACTGATTCCAAACCAAGGATAATAAGATGGATCCTAATGCTTCAAGAGTTTGACATTGAAATAAATGATTGACCAGGAAAAGAAAATTCTGTGGCTAATCACTTGAGTAGAATTTCTAATTCCGAAAGGTCTTATACTCTGGATTCTTCTGGACATCACTCTTCAAGGACTCACATGAGTTCTGTAAATCTTGTCCCACTTAACAAAAGTTTGGCACAATTTCAAAGTGAAATGAAATTCCCCCAAAGCCTTTAATTTTCTATGAGGTATTTGATGTTTGGGGTATCGATTACATGGGACCATTTCCCCCTTCCATTGGATTCTCATACATCCATCTTACATTTGATTGTGTTTCTAGGCAGGTTGAGGCCAAACCCACTAGAAAAATGATTTACATACTGTTAGTAATTTTATAAAGACACACATCTTCCATAGATTTGGCATGCCTCATTCCTTGATCAGTGACTTAGGAACCTATTTTTGTAATAGAACAATGGAATATCTTTTGAAAACTAATGGGGTTGTACATAAAACATCAACTCCATATAACCCCCAAAGAAATGGAATGGATGAAATTTCTA
The DNA here is from genome assembly GCA_963277665.1 of Viscum album. Classification (NCBI taxonomy): domain Eukaryota; kingdom Viridiplantae; phylum Streptophyta; class Magnoliopsida; order Santalales; family Viscaceae; genus Viscum; species Viscum album. The sequence continues at coordinate 354,050,272 of OY728163.1, forward strand.
ATAGAGAAGTGAAAAGAGTTCTTGAGATAATTATAAAACCCACCAGAAAAGGCTGTCCAGAAAGACTTGGTGAAGCACTTTGGGCTTATCGAACTGCCTATTGAACACCCATTGGGATGTCTCCTTTTAGGATAGTTTTTGGTAAAGCATGTCCTCTACCAGTTGAAATACAACATAAGTCTTTTTTGGCAGTGAAAACTTGAATCATTGATCATGAAAAATCCAGAGAATAAATATCGTTGCATTTGGCTGAACTAGAGGATCTTCGACTTGATTCTTAAGAGAATTATATTCTCTACAAAGAAAAATAAAAGGCACTCCATGATAAACACATCCTAAGAAATGTATTTCATGAAGGTGAAAAGGTAATGGTCTTCAATTATTGATTTTGGCTTCATCCAGGTAAGCTTAATTATTGTTGGGAAGGTCCTTTTGTTATTACAAATGTTTACCCATTTGGTGCAGTGCAAGTCCAAGACCTTTCTTCCAAAAGGACATTCCTGGTTAAATGACATAGGTTAAAGCATCACCAGGAGTGGACGCACAATCCTAGATCAACAACGACTTCTATTGGATCCCCAACTTCTGCAGTTGACCCACCACTGGATGGAGATGTCAACCCACTAAATCCAAACCAGGGGGCACCTCTTTCCCTTTAACTCTCTCTCTCTCTTCCTACCTAAACCTCTTTCTTCTTCTTCCTCTGTCTTTCATTTTTTTACCACTTTATTTTTCAAACACATTATTTTTATCTTTCTCTTTTGTGTGCGAGTTTATTTTAAAGAACACTAAAATAAACTAAAAATAAAATAAAAAAATGTAAAACAAAAACCAAAAGAGTCATAATAACTCACCATCAATTTTCAAATCTTCCAACCTTTTTGGAGAGTCAAAGTAAATGTTTTCATCTCAAAAATTTTATAATTTCATCATGAATTTGGATAAATAATTTTGTGTCAAAACCAACACATTGTGAATGCTCAATTTTTTATTTGGACAATGATTTTCCCCAACCATTAGAACCAACATTTTCTTTCATTCCAAGGCCACCTATGGCCATCTTTTCAAAATGAGTGTTTTCACCTCCATTTGCGATTCTTGAGTTTGTGGACCATTGAGCTGAATTTCTTACCTTAGTGTGAATTAATATGATACATGCATTTTCTGAATCACATGAGAATCATAATATCCAAATAGCCTCCCATTTCCCTTACATTAATCATCCTTTTAAAGGCCCCTTTGAGCCTATGAAAACCTTTTCTTTGATAGCCACATTACAAGGCAAATACCTTTTCCCACCCAATATCAACATAGGTTTTCATTGCGTAATTTTTATTGAAATTTAAGCGTGGGGGGAATGGATTTCATTATTTGGGCACCCTATTATGGATTTTCAACGAGTTATCATTTTCTTGAGGGCAAGATTCCATTTTAATGTGGGGGAGATGTTTTCATTCATTGTGTTTTGGGGAATATAATGTACTTCAATTTATGTAATTTTTTAAATGTTATTGAAAAGTGTTCAATGAAAATGATGAAATTGAAAAAAAATTGAAAAAATGGGTTGTGTCTTGGATATGTCAAAAATCACTCTTCCTCAACTTTTTATCTTGTTATAACTATTACAATTAGTGTCGTGAAAAGATCAAACATGGGTTGGGATATGGGTGTGAGATCTGTTTCATGGTCAGCTTTCGAAAAAACAAAAAAAAAAGGAAAAGAAAAAAAGGACACTTGCAATATATTGGGAGAAGTTCTGTGTTTTGTAAATATTTTATCATCTCATTAACATTATATTTTATTCCTTTATTGTATCTTTCTTCACACAATCATTCCCTTTTAAATATGTGTTTTCATTTCCTTTCATGTTTTATTTCAAAAAAATGTGCATTGTTTTTTCTATGTTGGTGTTTTAACCCTCTTCTTCTCTCTCCTGGACACTATATTCCTACCATCCCATAGCCACACAAAAACCGTTAAAAAGACCTCTTGATTCTTGTACACATTTGATAGGGATTGGAAGCTGAGAGCTCTTTTCAAATCCTCAGATTTTCACTTTTGGTGGTGAAAGAGTGAACCTCCACAAATGAATTTTATCATCTTGAGTGGTTTGAATTTTGAGTGTCCACATTTTCCATTTCTAAATTTGAGCATCAAAAAAATGATTTAGTTTTTTAAAATTGTTTCTGTATCAACTTATAGTGGAATTCAAAATGGATGAGTGAAATAGTATAAACCTCCCCTGATTGGAGAAAACAAAATTTTAATATTTTTAGGTGAGTGAAAATGATTTTTTAATGTTTTTTTATTTGTTGCACATGAGGACATGAACATATATAAATGTGGGGGAGTTGATGTTATTCATATTTTAATTACTTATTAAATACTCTATTCACTGATTTTATATGAAATGTGCATAATTTATGTGAAATATTAATGGTTTAATACTATGTATAATTTTTGAGCATTTTAAGATGTATTGAAGTTGATTTAGATTACTATTTTATTTATAAATATCATAATAATGATCAAAATTGTGTGGTTATTATTTTGTATGATTCCTAATTCAATATAAAACATTTAATTAGATGGTATCATCATCTAATTATTCCATTTTAAGGTCCATATGGACCACACAAGAAGGCCTACAGAATCTGTGAAGAAACTGGACCAGCCATGAAAATTTACTTGATGGGCTCCATCAGGAAGTACAAATCCCTTTATTCTCCTCCAAAGATCGGGGGATAATGGAAGGAGTATTTGATAAAAATTACAAGGCCCAACGTCAAAGACAAGGGACCCAAATGATTCATTTAAACTCATCCCACATTTTTGGTCGGGAATTAAAATCAGTATAGTATTGATGACATGGCTCCTGATCTAGAAATTATTTTGAGATGATATTTTATAGTATGAAAGAAGTTATAGAGGAGGCCTAAGTTTTTGAAGAAATCATTCGTATTTGAAGGAATCTTCCTATTAAAAAATCCATTTACATTTTTTCCATCGAAAAAGCATGGATTGAAATGGACAGTTTACCTTTTTTAATAAAACCTCCATAACTTTGTATCAATATGTCCAAATGCCTCAATGTTTTGAGAGTAGTCGGCCAAAATTATTATCTTCAACTTTTATGAAGGAGATATCTCATGATTCTTCTGTCTAGATGACCAAATCGTTGAGCCATGTGGAGGAATACATTGGGAATGAAAACAGTCCACTTCCTTGGGCTATAAATGAATCCCATTCATCTCCTTGGAAGGGGTTGACATTTCAAAAGAGAGGTGATCATATTGGCATGACCAAAGCCTTTCCAATGGATTGGGGGGGACCTTCCACACACATGTTTTCACTTGAGAGACCATTCCTCCTCTCTTTTTTTCATTTACTTTTATGTTCTTCATTGTTGTAATTTTGTATGTTGTTTCTTTTGTAATTATGTTTTAATGAAAGTTTTTTCTTCAATATATCTTATTCTAATCCAACTTATATAAAAAAATATTAATGTTCTTAAATAGTTTATATAAATTTTAATCCCATTCCATTATTTTTATTTCTAATTCAATCTAAAGTCCGTTTTTAATTCTCATCATCATTTCTGTGTGTGGGTTCATCGCACAAATATTTTATCATCCCTTTATTTATCTTATCTTTTTAATTTATCATCATAATCATTATAACCAGATCAATGATCATTTTAATGGCTGAGTAAATCTTTAATTGGGTGAGTTATAATTTTTGTATGTTAAGTGATTGAGAGATTTTTCTCAACCAATGTTCTTTAAATTAACATTTTGTATGTTGGACTTAACATGTCATGAATTAATTACTTGTTTTGATTAACATAAGGATTCCATGGATTATTGGAACCATAAATACTCTACCACAATCAAGTACTGATTGAGATTAGAATCCTAGTTATGGCTTGGATTAATGCCTTAACACTTAGGAATTACAATCACTGTCAACTTGTGACATGGGTGTTAATTCAATGAAATATAAAGAAATGATCAAGGATATCACAAGATTTACTAATTAATTATGGAATCATACCAATATTTATCAAATTTTTAAATGAATCTTAATCAATCAATCATTTCAATTAAGCTCTGCAAACAAACCCCCCAATCAAAATGCAATCAACAAAAAACAAATGACTATTACAAAGTATCATCGCCTAGGATTTGACCCGAGTGCTGCTACACACAATAGGAGGGCACCAGAACTTTGACCGGTCGATAGGCGACAATCGTTCGCGTGTTTCAATGGTTAATTTTTTTAGTATCCCCTATGATTTATGTCTTCCAGTATTAACTTTCTGAAAAACCATGCACTGGGAGACATATTCAGAAACATCTCTTTTCATGACATCCCACCATAAATACTCTTTCATGTCCCTATACATATTTTTGCTTCAATATGAATAGATAACAATGAATAATGAACCTCGTCCAATAACTCATTCATTAATTCTGGTATGGGAGGAATACAAACTAGGATCCAAAAATTATTATTTCATCACAATCAAGGTTTAATATTGGAACATTTCTTACTTTATTTTGTATCTTTACATCTCCCTTCTATGCCTCCTTAATCATCACTTGTATATATGGTTGAACATTAATTTGAGAAAGATAATATTTCTCTCATAAATTTAAATTTCAACATCCATACTTCTAAAATCCATAAATATTGGTTCTTTTTTCATCATCATCATGGATAGGCTAGCATGGTCCTTTCAACTCAGAGCATCTCCCACCTTGTTCACTTTCCCTTGGAGGTAATGTATTGAGAATTAGAAATAAATAATCAAATACTACCATCTTTTTTGAAACATATTCAACTCCTTTTGTGGGAAAATATACTTTAAACTTTTATGATCAGTGTAAATATCACACCTTTCACCACAAAGATAATTACCCAACATCTTTAGTCAAAATATTTCTACAACTAGCTCTAAATATTGTGTTGGGTAATTTTTCTCATTGGTTTTCAATTTTCATGATCCATAAGCTATCACCATATAATTTTTCATGAGAACACAACCCAGCCACTTATTAGATGCATCACTGTAGATCACACACGTTGTTCCACTACAAGGTAGTGTGAGCATATGTTAACTAGCTAACATTCTTTTTAGCTCTTTTTATTTCTTTCACTATCCCTACCTACACAAACATAACTCCTTTCCCAGTAAACTTGGGGAGTGGATTTTATAATTTTGAAAAATATTTAACAAAACGTCCATAATATCCATGCAAATGAAGAAACAATCTGATCTCATTTACTATAGTTGGAATCATGTAACTTTTAGTAACTTTGTTTTTGTTGGATTATAGATATCCCCTCTCTTGGGATTGTGTGACCCAAAAATGAATCTTTCTGAATCCAAAACCCAAACTTCGTTAATTTTTCATAAAGTTTCTCTTTTCTCAGTGTCTTTAGTAAAATTATCAATAGATCATCAGGCACTTACTTTCTCTTCGATTAGACAAAATTATCATCTATAAAGACTACAAAAAACTTATATATATTATCTTTAAATAATCTATTCATTAGATCAATGAAGATAGTAGGGTAATTAGTATGACCAAAAGGAATCACTATTTATTCATATTGTCCATACCTCGTACGAAATTTTGTCTTTATTATATCCTATTTCTTGACCATTAATTGATGATTTTATGAACTAAGATCAATCATGTAAATTTTTTGAGCTTAGTGTAGTTGGTCTAATAAGTCATAAATGTAGGTAAGAGTATATGTTTTCTTAATATCCATCTTTTTAAATTCTCGCTAATCAATGAAGAGTCTCATTGATCCATCTTTCTTCTTAACAAACAGAACAGGTGCACCCCATGGTGATTCACTAGAGTGTTTGAATACCTTATAAATTTTCCCTTGTATTTTCTTCCCCAGTTACTTCTATTCAATAGGGGTGATTCTATAAGGTGTCTTTGAAATAGGATTAACACCTGGTTTGAGTTCTATTGAAAACTGAACATCATGATTTGGTGGAGGACGAAACAATTATTCCAAAAAGAAATCATTATACACCCGTACAATTAGTATATTCTGAATTTTGATTTTCTACCCAACCATTTGAGAAATATTACCATAATTTATAGGAATCAATACCCATTATATTTGAAAAATTCATATTGGAAAGACATATTCATCCTCGCATCAATAGATGATCATTGGTTGATTCCGAATATGAAATATGACTTTCCTTCCTTGGAAATTTATATGAGTTCCATACAGAGAAAGCTAACCCATGCCAAGAATCTCATAAAATTCCACTATACTAAGGATCACAAGATTTATAGGAATCATTTTCCCAAAAACTACAATTAGAGATGAATTATAAGCATTTAATGCTATAGTTGTGACATTAAGAGTTGTCACATCTAAATCAATATCTAATTGTTGAGGTAATATAGATATTATAATAGAAAATTATTCAGAAATAAAATATTAGGTTGATCCAGGATCAAATAAAACATTTTATACTTTAGAGTGGATTGTAAGTGTACCTTTCACCACTTCATTATCATACTCCACATCACCAATAATGATTGCGCGTGACTTGTATTTTTCTCTAAACTAATGTGTTTGCTGACGTTGGTCATAATCAATAACCCCTGGATATGGGAATTGATTTGAATAATTTCTTATTTCCTTAAACTTGTAACATTGAACTGTAGGAGGTGTATTCTGTGTATCCTTTTATCTATTAGAATCATTAGAGAACTTTTTTCTATCACATTGGAATTAAACTACCCGATGACCTTCTATCCCACACTTAAACAATTTTCTAGTCCCTTTAAGAAAATTTCCTCCATGTTTCTTTCCCCACCTTGAGTGTAAGGGAAAACTCATCTTCATTTCAGTGTGGTCTTTATTTATTCCCTTGAATTACATTTTTCTCTTCTTATCAATTCCATTGGATTGATGGGTTACTCCAATATCCATCTCAATGTTATGATCACATTAATATTATATCCACATGGCCATTGAAGTACCTTATGGATAATTCCCTTCAAAGACATGGTTTTAGGCTACTAAAGAATCAATCAATTTTACTCTTAGGTTGTTCCGTCTTTTGTTCTTTTGGAATTCATGCATGATTCATAGCATAAAAGATTTGCGTGAGAAAATATTTTTTTTAATCTAGATCCCACAACATTCAGTTTCTTAGGAGGAAAATCATTTCATTAGCTGGGTCATTTAACATTAATGCGGTTCCACTAGGTTCAATAAATTCACTATAACAATGAAAAACAGTTTGAGAAACACTTAATATAATGGAGAAACCACATATTAAATAATTAAATTTCAATTTAGAACATTTTATTTTTTTATCCTAGTTTATTCATGATCATTTCAAATATGCTATGATTGTATCATATACTTCATCACATCCTTAGGGGTCTTACTATGGTTTTCTAATACTAGTTTCTAAAGGTTAGTTATACCTTTCCTCTAATACCAACTATAGAAACCCATAATTTACATAAATAAATATTACATAAAAATTGAATAATATTTAATACAATATATAAAAAATAATAAAAATACTATATAAATACAGTGTCTTTAGAAACTATGAAACATAAACAATTGGTTCCTAAGACATCTACATTATCTCCCACTTATTCATTTATAACTTGACACTCTTTTGAAATATCTTACTTAATACCCTTCTTCATAACATGGGGAAAAGAAACATAAAAATGTGTGACCTCAGATGCATAGTATGGGTAATCATGGAGATATAAATCACAACATAATCACAACATATAAGAACAAAATATTTGAAAATATTATGCTTCATATGAAAGATCATGATATCATGCTATGGGATAAATAATAAAAGTTCATAAGAATAAATGAACATTATCCTATAAAGTCATGACATAGGACATGAAATTTTGTGGAATACACATAATCATATAAAATAATTTCACATTATTCAAGGCTCAATGAAAAGACCATCATAGAGGAAAAAGTATATTATTAAACTGAGCTCACTCCTCATTCCTACCATGTTTTACTGAACTACGATCTTTTCCAATTCCTTCCACATCTAAATCATGAGATATAAATATTTACCCAAAAAACTAATGGGATTTATAGGTACCACCCATCACATAATAAAATAATTCTTAGATGATCCAAAAAAACATAAATCATTCATCATTGCATATCCCAATGAATAAAATGTATTTCTTAAACACCATTCCATAATAACATAATCTATGTAAAATAAGTTGATTTCTTGAATACCATTCCATAAAAAATATAATAAAACCATAAGAATAATAGGGACAACATTAATAAAACAAAACCCTATTAAATAATGAAATATTAGATGGAAAATAATTTTAATTGAACATATGAAATTAATTTTTGAGGAAAATATACATTTTTCTTCAAAAACATTTTCTTTTATCAAATGGTTCTCAATTTAAAAAAATGAATTTAATTTAAAATATAATTAAAATGTTGTAAAATTATATTAATGAAAATATGGTTTTATTAATGTGTGAAAAATAATCTATCATGTTGTATAAGTTAAAATAAAACATTCCTCTGGTACTTTTATCAAATAAGTCACAAAGTACCTCGTATTGAGAAACAAAAAAAAAAGATTTCATTCATCTAGTTTAAAAAAAATTCCCAATGGATAAAATTGATTTTAATAAATTGTAGAAAATATAAATAATATTAAATAATTATGAAACTTAGACATGGATGATAAATATTCCACAATTAATACTTACATATAAACAATCTCAACTAATAATGAGATTGCGAAATTACTCATTACCTTTGGTCCGATATCTTTTGTATATATCTAAATTTTCTGTATAATGATTTAAATAAATTCATTGACTTATTTCAGAAACATATTAATTTTTTATGATTTCATATATGATCATATTGTCATCTGTTTGTTAGTAACATAATTACTCATCTATCTGGTATTAACTTCTTTATTTTCTTACGCATGTGTCGTTAAGTATGTTCTTATTCATATTCATAGTTTATAGTTATATCATTTCAAGTAATGGTATTATTATTATATATATCATATTTATTAATTAAATTAATTTATATATTCATAATTTAATGAATATTATATAGAAAGAGTCACATCATATTATGGAGATGGTAGGTCATACGTAAGCACGACGACGACATCATTCACATAATTGTTGAATGGTATTACATGGAATGGTGTATAATATTTATTAATCAATATCATGTTAAAATAAAAATATATAGTTATTAATGTCATTATTATACCCATCCAAGTAAGGTGGTGGTGAAAAACAGATCACCCCAAGCAGTGGAGAAAGTAAGCCATATGTACACACACGTGGTGATTTCATTTTTCATAGGATAGATAGAAAGTGGAAAATTTTTGTTTAATAATTATAATAATATATAATTATATAAGTGATAGAGTATTTATTACTTTATCATGTAACATATCAGTAAGAGGATGTAGAAGAAGAAACATTTTTGAAAGAATTGGTAGGGGAGATTACCTATTCTTCGACGTGAAATCTCCTAAAAAATAACAAGATTTTGTTTTTGGAAAAGACAACAACCTATATACCATTTCTAGGGAATATAATAAAGAAATATTTAAGGGGATATATGATCCCTAAGTCTAAATGAGTTGTGAATACAAGATGTATGAGTTTCCCTTTTAAAATTGAGGTGAGGGGTACTTTTGTGAACTCCAAGAAATAATAATTTATAATAAAATGAAACCAAATCCAAAAACCTTCAAAATGTACCAATTTAGAAGATGAGACAAGATAAGGTTGTAATATGATTAACCAATAAATTTTAGACAAGTTTTTCATTCAATATAATCTTTATAATTTTAGTTAACAGTTAATTATTCTTTTTAATATTTTACTAGGGAAACACATATTTTGATATTAAAAGGGTGAAATATTTAATTATTTGTTGTCATTCGGTCCCTAAATAAATGTCTTATAAAATTTAAGACCATATAATAATTATTATATATTTTTTAAAAAAAATTATGAATTTTAAATAATTTAATGAAATATTATTTTGATAAACAATCAATAGTGTCAATTTCGACACTATTCAATTCCTTGATTTTTAAAAATACTAAAGAAACAATATAACTTCGGAAAAATATTATATTATATTAAAAAGAAGTGAATATAATCTATAAATTTATTTAGAACTATTAATTATCCAAAAATATATTTATTTTAATATTTTAAAAATATAGATTTTAATCTCCATTAATAAAATAATTACCAAATCAGTTTTGTGTGATTATTTAATATGATTACTTGTTGAATAAAAATTAAAAATAAAATAATATGATTAATATAAATCTTTTATATTTGTGGATAGTACTTGTATATAAATATATCTTTGGTAAAATAAAACATTAAAAATGTTATACTTATTAAAACATGAATGTGACAACTTTCACATCACTTTAAATAAAATAATATAAGTGTAATAATCTCTTATATAAGGAAAAAAAGTCAATTAATAGACAATTGAATGATTATGGTTAATATACACTCGACTAATAAGATTTGTTCATGTGTTTTTTTATTTTAATGGTTATTATGATTTTAATAAAAATTAGTTTATTTATTTTTCATCGATTAAATAATTTACGCATCATTATTTTATAAAAAATTAAGGTAATTATTTATTTATTAAAAAATACCAATAAATTACCATGATAAAAAAATAGATTTCAAATGATTATTTGTAATCAAATTTATCTTCTTAATAACCTTATATTAAAAATGATATATTTATTAAAATTTTAGTGAGATATATTTAACTTTTCTTTAAATAAACTAAATCAAGTTTCATAATATCATCCAAGGGGATTCAATGTAAAATTAATCTCAATGTACTACATTATATTAACTGATATATATATATATTTATTCTATTAATGCTTTAAAACTATTTAATAATATAATTTATCCATATAAATTATTTTTATGAAAAAATTTATTTACCATTAAAATTTATTGAATATTTCTGTTCATAAAAACATGAATGTTATCAGAAAAATGTCAATAATTTATCCGCAGTAATTTTTTCTCATCTTATTTGAAAGAATATTTTTATTTTGTCATAAAAACTATTAACATGTCAAAATTGTACTTGAAAAAGTTTTCTCCATTAAAAGGCTGTAAAATCAACCTTTTGAAAAATATTGGGTTTTAATCATAAAATGTGGTTTATTGATACCCAAAAAATATCTATTAGAAGAATATAAAAAATATTTTATTATGTATATTAAATATAAATTTCATTAATTCCATTTAATAAGAGTAGTTCACTCAAATTATTCATACAAAAAATATGAATATATAATTGATTTACATTTTTCGTAACTAATTACTAGCAAATGAATTCACAATACATTTTCATAAGTTATGTTATATTTATTCCCGCTAACCAAACAACTAGGTTATAATGGTTTTTTATACTAAGCGTGTCTCTCAATTTGATTAAACTCATTATTACCTACAATAGATAATATTGAAGAATTAAAATTATTTAAAGAAAATATTTCATAACAATATATATACTACATATTTTAAAACCCAGGTCTTTATCTTCTCACCATCATTAAATATTTTCATCTAAAAATGAAGACTATACCTAATGATAAAATGAAAAGTTCATAAGATGATATCATGTGGAATTATAGTCTCATTATTATGAACCATCCCATTCTATCCAAAACTGATAACTATACCAACCTGCAACGATGATCAAAATATTTTCTCAATCCCAATGGGCTGACAACTAGTAATTGGGAATTAAGGAAACATGAATGGGATTGATATATCCCATTAATATATAATAGAAACATTATGTAAATATTATTGGAAATATGATATGTTACATCCATACATTGGACATATAGGGAAAATGAATAAAAATAAAAAACTATGCAAACTAAATAAAGAAAAAACTAAGAGATATAAACCGAACTCATCACCAACATACCATAAAATAATTGAAATAAACTAAAAACTATCTAATAAATTAAAAAAGATGATGAAATGGAAGATATATACTCAGAATTACAAAATAAAGGAGACCAAAAATAGAAATATGATGTTCTACTAGTAACTCCAAGGTCACCATACAATATTACCATCAAAACTTCCTCTATGAGTGACTCAAGAGGAGTCCCATATAAGGATCTCCCAATATCAAAACCTGATCTTAAAACAACCACTCAATCTACGAACACCGATTTTTTTGAGTACGGTGTGAGAAAAAACATCCAAACTGTACTTCTTCAATGTTTCCATGAATTCCATTTAAAAATAATACAACAAATTCTAGTTTGAAATATTGTAATGGAATGTAGGGTTTTAAAAATTTTGAGTGAAAAATCATATTCATAATAAAATCCTTTTCTTTTAAGGACTAAAAAATTCTTCAAACCAAATCATTTTTATCTTCTTATAAAAACATTTTTGAACACTCAATTTAGAAGACCAATATTAGGAAACTTCAATAAATACTCTAAGGGAACAATAAAACTAAAAAAATGAAACCTTGAAAATGTAGATTCAAGAAACAAAGAATAAAAAAAACATACATCAAGTGTCAAAAGTATTTATAATAAAACATAGGAATTAGTGTTTACTAATAAAGTAAACATTATATTTAAATCAAACCATAAAAATGAAAGAAGAAGAAACACACATCATGACATAGTAATAATTTAAAATAATGAATAAATATTATCAGAGTGTGGAAAAAATAAACCAATTAATATATAAGTAATTATGGAAAAGTACTACAAGCCTAGAGAGATGATTCTAGAAAAACTAAAGAGGATCCTTCTTTTATCCCATTAATAAGGTTCCTAGCCAATAACCTCCCATATTTATCTATCCTTGCATAAATAGTGGTTCTCCATATAGTTATGATTTATCATATAGATAGGGATACATTTCAATGATTGGACCAATATATCATAGTAACTATATCCTGATATTTCACTTATACTCCTGGTATTTTTGTAAAATAACATCTGAAGTTGGGGTAAAATTTATCACATCTCGATAATAAATCAGCATATCATAACAATATCTCTTTATTGTAACACCATAGACCCTTTACATCATATAACCTATTTAAAAAAATCATAAACACAAATAAATATCAATAATTTACATATTTATATATAATATGAAAATACTAGTCTTAGAATGTCGGTACAACTCATTTTATGGAAAACCATTTGCGCAAAGTGATAAATGGGCCTTGAGTTTCAAACAAATAAGTTTTTTAAATCACGCCTTTATAACAACTAAAAATAATTACCATTTTAGACCACTTTTCCATTGTACCAAATATGCCTTTAAATTATTATTTTAAATAAAATATTAAAAATATCTTTGCAACCTATTATTCAAATAAAAACTTCATTTTAAAAACTCATTTGAATCATGAGAACCAAAAATTAGTTTGATACATATTTTAAATTATATGAAGTGATTTAAAAAATCATGGAACATTATAAAAAATATCATAATCATAGTTCATATATTAATAATAATATAATTTATAAACACCTCATAATCCTAAAATATGAATTTCATAACAAAATTATTACTCAAAATCATAACCCAACCTCGATGAAATCCATTGAAATTATGAAAAATAATTTAAATATACAAATTTGTTGATAAAAACATTTAGTAATTTTAACAAATAATTAGTATGCATAAATTTATCAAGATCCAAGATATTTTTAATAAAAAAATAACAATAACTTTATAAACTCAATATAGTTCTCTCAAATAATAATATTTTTCCATAAAAATAAGTAATGTAAATATAACACATACTTGGTTTGTCAAGAATAGTTAAATACATTGAAAAGATAACCTCAAATCAATTATTTTGATATTTTAGGTCTAATTCTTCATAATAAAGCCAATAAACTCTAACAATATATGGTATTACAAAAATAAAATAGAACCCTCGTATAAAAATAAATCAACAGTAATCCCAAGGTCTACAAGACTATCTTATGGCTATAATAGAAGATAATAAAAAAGTGATAATGGAGAGAGGAATATAAATAGGGCCTAACCATAAATAATATACACGAAATTGATATATAGGAACTCAAAAATGAATGGTGGATAAAGGGAGATCTAATTGGTATGCCCATCTAGCTGAGGCATGTGAATGGGGGGAAGAAGGATCCATTTGGGGGTTAAAATCGACAATGGTAAAATTATAAAATCAAAAAACTAAAAGAATGGGTAGACATAACCCAAGATGTGATCATATTGGTCGCATCCTAGGTCTATTTTTAGACACCTATGTGCATTGATTTCTAGAATATAATATAGACCACCTCCTTAAGTTATTATCTATTATCTCAAGCTCTCAACCACCATGATGTAGTATAGAAATCTATAGTGAAACTTCAACCATGTCACCCTCTCTATGATACAACACCATATTTTATGGAATATTTTAACCATCCTATACAATAGTATGGAAATCCATATTTGAAAAATTATTGATTTCCACACCACGAAGCCTTTGGTTATCGCATGATATACTAAAACTCAAAACTATAGTTCTCCAAAAACAAGTAAAATATGAGGAACAAAAATACTTCAAAAATAAAATTAAATTAATTAAAAAAACAAAATAATCTGAAAATAATGTTCAAGGTGTGAAAATAATCCCCGTTATAAAATCATTTCACCCACAAAGTCATCAAAGAGTTATGACGGGATGCAATCACAGATCCATTAACCTTCAGTTTTCTTCCCACCATCCAATATTATTAATTAATATTGAGGATCAAACATGACTAATTGATACACAGAAAATGACCAATAAACATTAATTTATAACCATTCATTTGAAAATAGAAAACCTATCCTAATGAAACATTTATAATCACATAGAAACCAAATGATTTTTCTCTAAAATATTACAAGATTTCCAACAATACAAATACATGAGATTAAATTAATAGACTAGTGTTATCAAGGAACCAAACAGGGATAGAGGTGGTACCTAATAATTTATTAATCAAACTACCATTATGATTTGGGATGAGTAATTCAAATCTCCTTTCACCAATGTATGAGGAAATATAATTTCTAATGGTGGCCTAACTAATCACAACAACAAAAGATCATTTGATCTCTTGAACAAATGCGATTAGATTGGCTAAAATAGATACTCTAAAAATGTACCAATGATAAATTCCGCATAGTATAAATGATAATTTTTTGAGAAGCTTCCTCTAAATAATCTTTATTACCAATCTCTAGTTCACACTTATTCTGCTACTCACTAGATTAGGATCTTTAACTAGTACTGATAGAAATATGGCTTCATTCCATCATAGAATGACCTATATAAATCATCTCCACTATTAAAGACTCATAATATAAATTATAAAATTAATTCAGAAAATATAAAATCACTCTCGGACTAAGGTACAGATAAATACGCTTTATAATGTTATGACCTCTCAATAAATCAATGGATTTTATATCAAGTGAAAGAGGAAATAATATATAAAAATGATCAATATAATAATTTATCATTTTGTATCAATGCTAAATAATTTATTGTTTAATCACATTCGATGCCTTCACTTCATTAGGGTATTGGAATTAAAATAACACTATTTTAATGAACTCCCATGAAATAAAACATTGAAGCTAAAGCAAAATGACAATGACCCACCTCACTCAACTTGTTCTTTTGAGGAAATACAAAATGTATTTTAGTCTCATGGTTTTAAGAGTTATTGGGGTAATAAATATTTCCGCAATATTCAATATCCACTGCATGGAATAGTGAGGAACTCAATCACAATGAAATATAGGGAAGCACTAAGAACAATCCCACATTAGCACACTATTGTGAGTCTTGTTATTGTTGAAAGATGAGAGGGACCCACTCAAACTCAAAGAATTTTCAATCTAGGTAAAACTTCGTGATAATTTTTTTACAATCCATAAAAACATTTCAGATCAGAATAATATAAATAATAGACAAATTGAAAAATTCAATCAATAAAAATAAAAACTCAAATCACACCCAAGAAAGAGTAAATCCTAGTTTATAACAAAAACTAAATAGGTTAAATCATTAATTTACTCAAAAAATAACATCTCAAAACATTACATCACTTTCAATCATAACATTCATTTTATTTTATCTTGGAAAGAATCTTACCTTTAAAAATAAATATATTCACACTTAAAAAATGAGTTTTCGTCATAAATTGTCTTTAAAATAAAACTAAATAATTCCACTACAAAATAAAAATTAGCATTAATTCTCCCAAAATAATAATTATATATAACCAATATTATCCTTAAAAGAAAAGGAATCCAACACAAATAATCATGGGATTAGTCACTATGAATAGATTATATGTATAACTTGGAGGACCGTGAACCAGTAATATATCTTCCACTAGGATCTTATCATAACCATGAATAGGGTCATCACATGGTTTTCTTGATTCGGTGAGTTAACCAAGAACATCTAGTTCTCCATAAATTTTCTGAAAAACAATAAAAAAACATTAGATATACATCATAACCTCAATATAATCCAAAAATATTCCAATGAAAACCATGGTAAATGAAAATAAAAAAGAATACAAATTAAAATTCCTGAATCACAACCCAAATTACCATGGTAACTGAAGGCTCTATGTGATAAATTGAGTACAAAACTCTATCTATATCTAATTATTGAGCTTTGAGATTCATATCTCTAATATACCATTAATACAAATATAAAAGAGGTTGCTATTATACTATTTTTTCACAAAACAATCAAGGATATCCTGAATTGAATCCCAAAATATCTCATGAAATTGATTAAATGGAATTCATGATCCCTACAAGATGGAAACTAGTGACTAGGAATGAAGCAAAACCTTGTTGGTAATTATTTTTCTAGAGAAATAATAATAAACATGTTTTTTAATTCTTAGTAGAATTCCTACATGGTGGATCTAAATATTTTACTCTCATAAAAATGAAATAAATAGTTTAAAAAGAAAGGAAACCATAACAAGGAAAACCCCACATATAAACATCCAACTCATAACTTACATACTATAAAAAATATGCATAAAAAATAATCATGATCATAAGTATAATAATAGGTACCAAAATATAAGATATATATTTAGTGCATGAAAATAAATGAAACCCAACATAACAAGTCGATGATTTCTTTATGACCCTAAATTCACCATCCAACATTATAATTAAAATATACTCCATGAGAGTACTAAGAGAACGAGTCCATAAGAAGGATCTCCCGATATCAGAACATGAACATAGAAGATCTACTCAGTCTTTAAGCACCTAGTTGTATAAGTTGGGCGTGAAAATAAACTTCATAATTGGATTTCACAAAAATATTCCATCAATTGTTCTTAAAAAAACGATAAATTATAGAATAAATTATATTACTTGAAAATTGTTTTTAAAACATTTATATTAAAGTAAATCACATATATAATAAAATCCATTTATTTTAATCGTCAAAAAACTCCTTAAACATAATAATCTAGTTTCTTTTTTGTAAAAACGTCTTTGAGTTCTCACATTCTATGATCTATTTTCAATCTATTCCATAAACAAAATTAAAGAACCCAAAAAATAGCTAAATAAAAAAACTTTGAATAAGTTGAACCAAGTATAAAAGTATAAAATGAATGGAGATGTAAATTAATAATCAAAATTATTTATAAGTAAAGGGAATGAGTGTGTAGTATTTAATTAAAAAATGTGTGTAAATAAAATCATAAAAATGAAATAAAAAGTAACATATGTCAAGATAGATTAATAAATAAAAATAAATAAGAAACCTAATCATAATGAAGAAAGAACTAGAAAATTTTTATTATATAAGTAATCATAGTCAACTAATAAGGTAATAGAGGGATGATCTTAGAAATAGTTTTGATTAACCATCTTATCACATATGGATGAAGTTCCTATTCAATAACTTCTTGAATTTCTCTAACCTAGCCTCACTAGTGGAACTCCCCATAGTTAAGGCGTATTATTTACTATGAGGAATTAATTAGTTCATGAATATATATATATATATATCATATAATAAATATATAAATCTCTCATTTAAATTCCAAAAATCTCTAGGAAATAACCCCTATAGGTGGGGTGACATTTATCACATATCAGTCATAAATTAACACATCATAATAGCATCTCTTCATCCAACACCAATACACCCCGAATAAAAAATCCATATTTAAAATATGAAAAAACCTCAATACATAACAATAATTCAAAATATCATATATAACATGATGACATAGGTCTTATAGTGTTAGTAAAGCTCATTTTCTAAAAAACCATTTGCTTAAGGTTTCAACTAGGCCATGAGTTCTAAACTAATAAATATATTTTAAAATATACATTCAAAACCCATTTAAAAGAATTTCCACTGGTATGTCTATATTCCATGGTACCATATGGTCTTTTAAATTATCATTTTTTGACCAACAAAGTAAATATATTTGAAATCAATTCTTGAAAACCAAACATCATTTTAAAACATATTTTGAATCAATAGAAACCAATATTTTCTTTGAAATATCCTTTATATAATATGAACATTACTGAAGCCTCATTGAATAACATAGGAATGATCATAAAAGTAGTTTAGATATGAATAAAATGAAAATTAAAAAATTATCATATTAAAATTCTTGATGAAAATTCCCAGTAAAACAATACCACAATTTCAGAACCTTATGGACATGAAATCATTCCAAATCCTAAGACATAATTTAAATATGTAATTTCTATGAGAAAAACCCTTTATAAATTTTATTAAATACATAGATATATAAATTTATCTAGATTCAATAAATCACATACCTCCACTATAACAGTCACTTTATAGATTCACTATTATTTTATAAAATAAGAATAATATTTTAGAGAAAATATGTTTTAGAATTATTAATTATTCATGGTTTTTTTAGAAAATGGATATGAATGGAAACACATACCTTAAATCATCTCTTTTGATAAATATATCATAATACACCATAAAAATACCAAGGACCTCCAAAGATATAAGACAAACTATAATGCAATAAAATATCCCACATAATAAACAAGTGATATCGAACCATATATATCGCTAATACCATCATAGGGATAGAAGCTAATGGAAGAAAATAAAGGTAAATATTGAAGTGTATATGGAGGGGATCACCATGAGGAATACACTTGAAATAGATGTATAAGAGCTTAAAATCAAAAGGAGGATAAAATGATATTACCCAAGGATCTCATTATGTTAGAGATGCATGAAAATTATGAAGTAGGACCCCTTAGTAACTTAAAATTGACATGTATAAAATTATAGAATCAATAACATAAAAAAATAGGTAGACATAATACCATGGTTTGACCCTATAAGTAACAACATCGTGTTATTTTAAAACATGTCCTTAATATGGTCTTCCAGGATGTGGCATGTTGCATTTCCTTGGGCTAGAACTAAGGATCTTGTGATCATGTTCCCCACAACCTGGTATAATATCCCAAATTTATCCTAACTTATGGATCTATCACCATGGAATGGATCTAGATGTCAAAAATGGTCGACCATTCTTGCATTAAAGGAGGGAAAAACTCTCTAAAAATAAATTATTTATAGTTTTCAGGTCTTAGATCATGGTGTGACCTACTAAATCATAAAATTATAGTTCCCTAGAAAACTGAATAATAGTAGGAAGTCAAATAATTACAAAAATAAAATTAAAATAAATACAAAATAATAAGAAAAAAAGAAATTATGGGATGTAAAACCACCATTTAACTCCAATAATTATCCATTAAAAGATTAAATTATTTGAAAACATATAACTCATACCTTAAAGGAACATAATATTATTTTCACCACATATATTTTGACCCTTTATTGGATTTTCACTTTTTATAGTAATGATTATCTTAAGAAAAATTTGAAGCAGTTCATAAATAATAACATGGACTCACATAACATAAACATTTGTAATATTTATCATCCAATAATTCTCATATACATTTCATGAAATTAATTGATATAAAAAACCACCCATATAAAATTTTTAAATGTTCTTTAAAAATGCACCTCCGATGAGAGTGTTCCCCCAAACCCTCAGTGATCAATTACGATGACTGTCGTAGGATAATAATATATCTTTTCTAAAATCTATTAATGAGCACAAAATAGAAATTATACATTAAACCCATATTTTTCCAATGGTAATAACCTTATCAAGGTCTAATTATACTCTTTTACATCTTCTAAAAAATCACACATACCAATGGTTCCATTTTAGTGCATAAGGAATGTATGAGTCCTCTAGCCTAGTTTTTTATCTACCATTAGAAAAAACCACACATATATACCACAAAACCCAGATAATAATTCATTCGCCATGAAATATGAACTTATAGGGTTATTATCATTATTTATTAATGTTATTTATGAACATTCCAAAAAATAATAATAACCACCTTAAACAACCACAAAATTGAACTATATCTCATTGGTGGCCCATTTTTTCATAACAAAAATTGGTTAATTGTTAAATATCTATTTTTTCCTAATAATAGAGAATTATTTTGGGTAAGAAATTGTTCCTAGAAATAGGAGTCTGGATGGATCCAAATTACCTTTACACATACCTAGGTCACTCCTACACCCATCTATCATTACGTACCTTGCCTCTGCACATGCCCAAGTCACATTTAGTCCAAAATAACGTGCATTGTATTTATTTTTTAGAACCCATGATTTTTACAAGCCACACATCCACTTTTACCTAAGACATTCATACACATATCTTGCATACCCTTCTATCTTGTTTCTAATAAAAGACACCATGCTTAAAATGTTGACACATATATATGAGGGGATAAAAATAGAGGGGGAGATATAGAATTTGATAACTCGGAGAACTACCTAGTATCTTACCAACATTACGTGACTTACTTATTCAAAAATTAATTAAAGTAATAGGATAAATAGGGAAAATTGAGTTATATAAAGTTTTTATCATAATACCTTCGTGAGAGACTACTTCTCGAATAGTACATCGGTAGTGGACCCTAAGTCACACAATATGAACCACACTAGGGTGACACATGCCTAAATAAAACCTAGGGACCTATTATAGTGACCCATACTATTCATAAATTAATATAACATATTAACATATGATTAATTATTATATAAAATAATAATCTATGATAAAATATTATACGTCTATTTCCTTTAAAAACATGTATTCATAAACTGGTCCATCAATAAACTACATCATCCCTCACATAGTTTTTCATAACTAGAACCATTATTAGATATATCAAACTTAATAACCTTATTTATAACCATGGGAAATGAAATATAATAAAGCGTGAGCTTAGATGATCATTAATGGTAAAGAAGAGAGATATCAATTATTAATAAATCTTAAATATTGAATAAGGGTATGTGAACATTCCAATAACATTTAAAAACTATTCCCTACATATCATTGATTATAATCCGGATTCATGGAATAAATTTTTGAAGTTCGTAAGACATGAATCATAAATGAATAATATAACATGATCTATGGGATTATTACATTGGCATAAGACATATATTTTTTAAATAAAAATAAGAATATAAATTTATTTCTTTATTATTCAATGATTTCTACTGAGATGATCATAGTTGATTTACTATGCTCCTAAAACTATCTTAGTATTCAATTTTCACTCCCAAGACTATGACAGTCGATAGAGTCCATTACTGAACTAGGTTCACTCACTATTACAACCCTATTTTTCTCATGAGATATCCAAATTTACCCCTGCATTAGAGAGATATATAATTTTGGACCCACCCATCAGATAATGAAAATCATACATATATATGTTCCAAAATATCATATAACATTTATCATATCATTACTTATGAAAATAAATGGGTTTCATAATGATTAAATCATGTCATTAACCATGTAAAATAAACTAGTCAAAAAATATATGATCATTATAATAATTAATCATGATGAAAAATAATAAGGATAGTATAGTTGGACAATATCCCTATTCAAACTTATGTAACATCCAAGGATGTCATCATAGAAGAAAAATACCTTTAAATATCACTTGGAACATTCTTTTAGGAAAATAACATTTTCACTTTAATATAACATATTTAAAATCTAAAAATTTCCCTAATAGTTTAGCAGATAATTTATTTGAAAAGAACCTTGGAAACATGTAATGGAAGACTTAATGAATTTAATGGTAATGATGGTAGGGAATGTTTTTCACAACATATATGTTCAAAGGAATCATTCCTTTCACACATTTTTATAAAATAAAAATTACCCTCATTTGGAAAAAAATAAAAATATTCATTTTAATCCATCATATAAAAACAAAATAAAGATTAAGAATTAATTTAAAAAAAATTGTATAATATTAAAAACATTATTTAAACTATTTTTAAAAAATATTGATTGGAAAGAAAAGTATTTTTGATCGATGAGAGAAATGTTTTTCATTCTCCATAAAAACTTATTTCGGTCACTTGATTTCATAAAGAGATAAAAATTATATTAAAACACAAATTCTATATAATTAACCATTATATATGAAAATTAATTTGGTTATTTATAGGTATATCATGAAATTTCATCATCATAAACATAATCATAAAAATTCACTGTAAATAATGAAATAGTAACATAAAACCCTTACATGAGGTCTGAATCCCTTCATAAGTGTTTGAACATAATGTAAAATAAATATAGTGTTATTATACATATATTACATAAGTATAATAATATATATCATATGATATATTATTTATTTATATCATTTTATCAACATTTTATTAATAATTCTTTATTAAAACCACCATTCCATAAGATATTGGCTTCATTGTTCATGTATTCTTTGCTTCAGTAGATTTTACCCTTGTATATTGATCATGTTTCCTTAATATAAATAGAATTAATCATTATATAAATATCATATATATTCATTTTATACTTATTTAGCATCATTCAGTACAGTTAATGATAAAAAACATGAATTACATTGTTCATGGTGATTGTAGGCTCTATGTACGCGTGAACATTGTTTTAATTTTTTAAAGGATAGAAAAAATGCAAGGTAAAAAAAAGTAAAAATTAAAGAAATATTATAATATCATATAAATAATATATATTATTTATATCCATCCACATTACCATCCATTTAAAATAAAAAAACAAATCATATCACTTCGTGGAGGTGGGTTTCTACACGTACAAACGAGAGACGTTATTATTTTCTAATGGATTGGAAGGTATGAAATTTTATGTGATATTAAAATTACATAAGTATAATTATTTAAAAAATATAATGTATATATATATAATAAATTCATCATTATAGCCTTTTGTGAGAGGTAGCGTTGAAAATAAAATCACACCGGTTTGTGAGGCGGTAGTCCTCCGTACACACAATTGATGGATTGATTTTTAATTTGATGGAAGAGGATATCTATATAGGTTATAAAATTAACATAATAAAAAATAATTATATGATTTTTTTATAATTTCATCATATTAGAATTATATTTTGAAGATTGATAAGAAGAAATAAAATTAAAACTCATATTTAAGAACTAAAACTCTTCTTCTGAAAACCACTTTATGTGTATACCTAAGTACATTACAATATGATATGATGATAAAACTAGGGACTCTAGGTCATGTTAGTGGATTTAATGAAGGTATTTGGGTATTTATTTTCTTAAAAAATTATATCGAAGTTAGAGAGGATAGTTAAGGGTGTGTCCATTTATAATTGGGGGAGATGACACACATATAATTTTTGAAAAGAATAATATATATTAATGTCTTAATCACACCAAATGGATCCAGAATAAAACTTTGAGAAATTTTATATGACATGGGTTCTAAATATGGATATAAAATATAATTCATACAAGTTTTTAGGTCATTTTAACCCTTATATCCTTATTTTAACCCCTAGTAAACCTCTTTTAACCTTAACCGTGGTAACTGATTTTTTCTATTTTTACTATCCACAATGAAAAAAATTAAGTTGAACTTATTACCTAGTATTATTTATAATTATTCATAATATTCAACACATCATATTAAATTCAATTGAATTATGTGTAAGAATATAATAAAAAATTAAACCAGCAAATACGATGAAAATTAGATTTCTAATACTTTTATTCTTATGTGTAAAATGTTTTTTCTATCAAAATTTGTCATAAAAATTGATTCTAATGAACGAAATTGGATTAATTATAATTTTATTGAACTTATTCTACTTTTAAAACTGTTTTAAATAAAAATTTATCTTTTCAAATTATTTAGATAAAAAATAAAGTTTTATTAAAAATATGTATTTTCATTATTTATTGAAAAATTAATGTTTTAAGAAAATTATCAATAATTAACTCTAATATTAATTATAAATTATTATTTTAAAAATTTAGTACATTTTTTAAAATAAATATTCTAAAAGTGGAAAATTAAATTTAAAATAAGTTCTCAAAACATTATGAAACTGATTTTTAGGGAAAGATAGTTATAAGCATTAAAATGGATTTATTCATATACCATTCCTAGAAAAAAATGTTAGATGAATGATAAGACATTTTATGGATTATATAATATATAAATTTAATTAAGACAATTCACTAGTAGTGAATAATTTATTTTATTAATACCAAAATATATTGTATATATACTTTTTTTAAGAAAAACATTTCTTTTAATTTCAAATGATTTTATTATAATCAATTGATAACCAATGAATTTATTTTATACATGTGGAAACCATATAAATTTCATAATTAATTTAGTAGTATTAATAACCACTAATTTAATTGCTAGGTTATAATAATATACAATATTATGGTTAATTTAGACTCAGGATTTTGTGCATCCCAATATATTAATGAGAATAAATTTATTTAAAAAGATATATACCATAAAATATTTGGGTGTTATATTATGACCACAATAAAATTAATTTCACCCATTAAATTATATTAATCTGATGAAAATATATTAGTATATCTTTGCCTCATCACATCTTTAGGTTCTCATGTAACTTCTTCAAATTCTCAATTCCCTCAGATAACCTTAACTAGGTCAGTAATGTTGTTTCATAGAACATTATCTATATAATATATGATTTATATTTATTATTCTTCATAAAAAATAAATGTCCAATGATAAAACATCTGAATTTAGTACATGAAATGGATCAGGTATGTACTATCTCAGGAGGGATACAATGAATACAATGTTAAATAATGAGACGTTTGATGGATGTGCTATGTTTTAAGCTACCATCCCCACTCAATCATCAATCATAAAGCTGGAAATATACCTTGGGATGAAATATAACTTATTTATGATTCTCATAGATTTCTTACCAAGAGAAATTCAATTTACTACCTTCTCACTCACATCAAATTCCAAATCATACTAACGATTTTAATCAATTATTTTTATTGACTCTGATATACCTTGATGTGTTGCTAAATTGATATGACTTTATCTGTCATTTACTCAGATAAATTAGATCCCAACTGATTTCTTTCATCAACTTCATCTAGATAATTTTAGTTCAATAACTCATTCCAAAGAAGTATGCATAAGTATCCATATGAATTATTGTCTGAAAGGTATTGTTGTAAGAAAACACAACTGGAGTAAGCTTATAATCCCAACCACCTTTGAAATTCCTAGAATGATATATAGGTATATCCTATAGGGTTTGATTAGTTCTCTCAGAAAAGATATCTATCTGAGGATGGTAATAAATACTGAAACAAAACTATATATCCTTATTCTATTGAATATGATTCCAAAACATCAAGGTAAAAAAATGATCCCAGGATTATATAATTGAATTTTTCACTTCAATAAACCATAAAACTTCCATAATGTATATTCTGGAAATCTGACCAATATAGAAATCTTCTATAATAGTAATATATAATGGTGAATTTATAATATGATCAATTAAAATACAAATAACATTATGAAAATTAGATTTTCTGGGGAGTCTGATGACAAAATCCATGGTGACGTTTTCCCATTTCCACTTTGGTATAAGTAATGCTACTAACATAATCATAGAATTATATATATCATACTTATATTTATGAATAAACTAATCCCCAAGATACATACTCATCAATATATCTTTTCATGTTGTCCCACTAGAAATAATATTTCAGATCTCCATATATCTTTTTCACTTTGAGGATGAACAGATAATGATGAACTATAAGCTCCATCCAATAGATCCTTGAAAAAATTTGGTATGGACAAAAAATGGTTTTTGACCCTTATCCTTCCATCAGAATAATGGTTAAACTAAAAAAACATTTCTCACCTTCTTCTACACCTCTATATCTTTTTGCTGCATCTCATTAATCCTCACATAGATAGATAATTTAATACTCTTTTCATAAATATACGATTTCCCCTTCATTCAAGATTTCAAGATCCAACCACTAAAAAATTGGAAATATTGGATCTTTTATTGTAACTCCATGACCCCAGAAACCCAGATTCGGTGCGCTATTTTAATACATTGGCATGATTAAAAGGAATCATGTCCGGAATGACCGATCGATTTAGTATTCATGGAAAATAGATTACATACAAGAATGTTACATTAAACTTTTTAACACAAAACAAAACATATATAATACTTTTAGAACTCTATTATTCCAATACCTTAACCCTGCATATCAATCACAATACACTTCTTGGAATCATGGGAAAATAAAACACAAGAAAGGGGTGATCAATGATTCTTAGTAAGGGTAAATAATTTAGTGGAAGCTATAATATTTTAATTCAAGATGTATAATAAAAACATTAGACTTTTAAATAGAAAACTTGAACATAAAATGGAAAAAATAAATCAAAAATCACCATATGAACAAGAACATGGATATTATACTAGTCAAATAATCATATGAAATAACTAATTTCATAATGAGGGAATGCCTAACGCCAGACATCATTACCACATAGTCAAGTCCTCATGCCAAGACTACAAAACTCTTTTTTGACAAGGCCTTGTGCCAAGTCACGAACTTGTCTATTAAGACCTACCGATGCATCGAAGAGATATATTGGGCTCCACCCATCACTTTCTAAGTCCACTGTGTTCCTAATATGAAAATGATGAAACATAACATAACATTCGTTTTAAAAATAGTAGAGGAAATGTCCATTCATTAACTATAAACCATGAATGGTATAAAAATAACACATCCATAGTCAAACATATCATAACTCATTCAATACAATATAGAAGATTTTATTATAATAAATCAACCTCAATCAATAATAATATCTTGGAAAGGATGTTTACATAGTTGAAAATTATTAGTAAATTTTTTTGAGAGAAATATCCCTTTTGTGAAATAATTTAAAAGTCAGAGATTTATAAATTAATTCATTTAAAAGAGATTTTTGAATCAACATTTCCCATACCACATAGAAACTATTGAAAAGAATTAACATTGTAAAACATTCAAGTCCATATAAATAAATCTTTAAAACCATTTTGATATGTTGGACCATAATGAAAAATATTTAGAAGAATAAGTATTTCAATCATTTCAAATGGGGTTTTAGTTAAAGAGTCCCTTAAAAGAATAATTTGGAAAATTATTTTATTAAACATGGACATGGGTAATAAATATAACCCAGAAAATACTTACACATAAATAATCGCAGATAATAATGAGATTGAGGAATTAACACTTACCTTTTACTTTATTTAATAATATATATTTTTATAATCATCATTGAATGGTGAACGTGGAAATGAATTTCATCACGTCGTGGAGAAGGTAAGATATACGTATGCAAAAGAAATGATATAATTTCCTGAATGATTGAATGGAATTTAATTAGATGTTATATTAATTATACCTAAACATTGACATTTTATTTTTATTATTTACAACAACTATACCCACAATTATACCCATCCATATAATGAAGTGTTGAATGAAAAACTTCACCATGACGTGGAGACAGTAAGCCGTACATACACACGTATGGTGACTTTTTCATTCATAGGAGGGATAAAATAATGAATATCATTTTATTATATTTATAATAACATCCCAGTATGTAGAAGGTACTGGAGTTTTTATTTTGGTATGAAAATATCAAAGAAAGAGGAAGTGTAAGAAGAAATGAACTTGAAAGAGGATATGAAATATTTACCTCTTCTTCGGGTTGTTCATTTTTATTAGATCAAAAGGGCTACATAGGTTGTCTTTATGATGAAAGTAAGGCATCTAGGTTGAATTGAGGATAGTTGGAATGAAATTTGGGCAGTGGTTGGCCTATCCAAATGGCTTCGGAGGTGTGAATTTAATATAAGGGGAAGTACCCTTTAATAAGAGAGGTGAGTGGCACTTTATAAAAATATTGAAATAATATTTTATTATAAAATAATTTTCGTTTTTTAATGGATCCAAATTGATTTATTTTGAATCTAAGGTGGATATGGAAATAAATCACCTCAAAAAAATATATTTTAGAGAATTTTTGGTCACCATATTAACCCTATCATTTAGATTTAACTCTTAGTTAAATAGTTTAACTTTTAACATGTCTTCTTGTATTATTATAATAAATGGGTAATAAATTCACTATAAATATCCAATATAACCCCAAGTGGTTCTTTATTGATATATATATCATTATATAAGTCGTTTTTCCAGACCTCATATTTTTTGAAATATTATATCATTTAATAAAATTTTATTTGTTTTAAAAAATAATTTATGTCAATTTTGACACTATTTAGTATTTGGTATTACTGAAAGTCATAAAAAAGTGATTTCTTTGAAAATAATTCATTGAATAAACCCTAAAATGTTATATTAACCTATAAAATTAGTTTATTTAATCATAAGTAACAATTTACAATTATTTTAATATTTATAATATCAATTATTTTGATCTTACATTAATTTGGTAATTACTGCATCATCATTGCGTATTAAATAAATTTAATTATTTAATTTTTAAAAGATATAAATATAATACCATGATATAGGAAATATTTATATATTTCTAATGAATATTTATAGTCAAAATTATCTTATTCATAATTGTAATATCATTTTTACCGTTAATTACCATATTTATTTTTAACCGTGGTAAATAAAATTCCAAAGATACTATTCACCAAAAAATAATTTCATCCTATTGTACCAAATTATACTTACTTATTTCAACCACGCATCTTGGATTTTTGATATTAAATTCACAGAAGTGGTAAAATTATGTTTTATGCAAATTTATAGATGTGCCAAGAAGGTGGTTAAAAAATATTAAAAAATTCAAAAAAATTTAATACATCTAATATTTTTATAAAATTTATCCAATTAATTAAATTTAACTAATATAGGTATTATGTAAATATTTTTACTTTAATGTAAATTTAAATAATAATTATTATTATTTAAATAAAATACATTTTTTAAAAATAATGTTGGGTTTTCACTATTCATAAAAAATGAATGTTTTCAGAAAAATACGAAAGAAATAACCCTAAGCTAATTATTATATTTCGAATAAAAAATGATTTCTATTTTAAAATATTAAAATCATAGAATTTTCATTAATTAATTTATAATTATTTCCATTGTCAAAACCAAAAAGCAGGTTTTTAAAAAGTAAAAATTATAAAAAGATTGCCCCATGTTTAGGTCCAATTTAAATGTGAAATTTCTTATAATGACCTACATTATATTAAATGATAAACTATAATCTAATTATACTTCAAAAAAATTAAAAATTATAATTTATCACCATAAATTAATTTGATTAAAAATGTTATTTTCAAATAAAATTTAGTATTTTTCACTTTTCAAAAAAATATAAAAGTTATTAGAAAAACACAAAACTTTTATCCAAATTAATTTTTTATGTCCTGATTCTAAATAATAAGTTTATTTTTTAAAATTTAATATATAAAAGTGTCAAATATTTGATTTAAAAATGGTTCCCCGTAAAAATGCGGTAAAAATTATAATTTTTTTAAATACTTATTTTATCTAAAAAATGAATTTCTTCTTATATGATGTCTAAGAAACAAATAATAAGGATTATAAAATTAAATATAGTATATAAAATTCAAAATGTAGTTAATACTATTCATAACCACTTTTTGAATGGCCAGTTTTGTAAGTCCTGGTGCGCTCGAACTCGATGTTACGGGTAGCGCAAGCTATTGAATTACATTAAAGAGATAACATATTATTAAATCCTGGGGTGCTACATTCTCCCCCATTCAATAAATTACATCCTTCTAATTTATAATTTTTCTTAGAAAATATAATGTTAAAAAATGAAAATACCATTGTGGAAAACCCAAATCGGAAATAGGGTTAATAACATTTAGTCTTAATTAGAGGGAAAGGAAAAAAAAGTCACCAACAAATTAGGGGTTCAAATAGTAGAAAATTGTTGGAAATTATAGACACATAATTGGAGGAAAGATATAAATATTTTTAGGGAGTGATTGAGGTCATCAATCACAAAAAACTAAATAATAAATGGAAAATTGAGGGCTACCAAACCAAAAATTTATGAATAGTTAAAGTATCATTGGTTCAACAAAACATAAGGTATTATGATAAAAAAATTCATTTTGACATCCTTTCCCTAATGTTTAAGAATTAATTTTTCATTGAATAATAAAAAAAGAATACTTGAAAAGTAGAGTTTCATCCTTTCACTAATTTCTATCACAAACTCTTCTATCTCTCCAAAGGATAATAGAACTAAAAAATATTCTATTATAGATAATCATATGGGGTATTAAAAAACTGAATTTATAATTCATCTATTATATCATATATAAAAAACTTCATTATATAAACCTGGACATCATGTAGGCATGTGGTAGGTGATGTACCCTTGTCTCCATTCAGTTGCAGTTTTAAGTCTTGTGGCCTTGCTGGACGGGATGGGTTGTCGCCCGACCTCTAGGTTGTCCTTTTTTATAACTATAAAAAAATAATATTAAGAAGTTTTTTAACCTTTAAATATATTATCTAATGTCCAAATTAATATATTCCAACCTTTCTAATTATTCAAAATAATTCTATCAAACTCACAATCTAAAATTTATAAGGATGGTCACATAATATACATTTGAATACCTTCATTATGTATTCTATTAAGACATGGTAATAAAATGAATTTTTGAAAAACCCTTTCAAATATATTCATTCTTACTTATTCCATATGTATAACATAGAATACTGAATATACTCCTTAAATCCATAAATGTTGTAAACTCCAACAATGACGAGATATACAAATCATTAATCAGTTTCATGGTAGTCAAAAATTTCCAATATATTTTATCCAAATAAATCATATCTTATTCCAAAATCACTACCTCACTATCAGAACCATATTAAGGTTTATCTTTCCTTCAAACAATTATTTTCCAAAAAAGTTTAACTTGGTATTGAGTCACTTTTCTTAGAACCATATAATCTCAAACCCTCAATGAAATAGTACTACAGTGCAATCCTTATTAATTTCAATAATTTGTAAAATTGGTACATCCTCGATACAACACTCAAATGACATAATTATTTAATAAAAACATAAGAACACTAGTCATTCCTCTTCATCTGTGGTAGTATCATAACCTGAATACTATCTAATAGAATCATTTGGGTTATACTCTGATGATTTCGATAATAATACAGGTTGTGTCTCAACTCCTTGAAGATGAAGCATTGTTCATTTGAAACATTTTTCGTACCCTCTCAATCAAGAATGTGGTTTCCTTTTTCTCTACACATATAACATACTCACATTACCATTAAGCATTTACTAAGGTGATTCTTTCCAAAGTTATCACAGATGGGAAAATCCTTCTTTTCCTTTCTTCTGTTTATCTATATTTCTCTCTACCACCCTCTTCTTCTTTAGCATCCCTTAAAAGCAATAGGACTCATAGATTTCTTTACATATCTTATTAACATATGATACTATTTCTGCAAATGATGAAAATACATGGGAGGCTATTCTACTTCAAAATTTTGGCTTAAGACCATGAAATATATGATCCTTCTTACTCTTTGGATCATGTGTATTTTTTGAGTTCTCTTTCCATCTACTAGGTGCCATTTCTCAATGGCCACATACACTTGGTTAGTTTATGAATCACAATGCATAATTCCAAACATGTAAAATAACTAATGTAAATTGAAAAGTTCATGAAAATAATGCATAATCATAAAAAAAATTTCTTTGATGAAGTATTGATTCATAAATCCTTCATGATGGTTTGTAAATAAAATATAAAATATCCTAATCATATTACTGGGAGTGTTGTAACCAAGAGTGTAACAAGGCCATTTTTCATGTACCAGGATACCCCGGGTCAAGACTGAAGCTCATTGTCGAAGTTTTCACTCCTAGGTACATCTGTGCTAGAGCCACCTCTACCTGCTAGTATATAGACATGGATGTATTTCTTGGAAAATCACAAAATCTATACATTGCAAAATTCTAGGACGTTCTTATATACCAATACAAAAATTTTATATTAGGGTAATGTTCTCTAACCAGATTTTATCTAAATTTAGTTTCCAAGGTTATTGAAAAACTTCCACTGATAGCAACTGTAACACCTTGACCCCAGTAGTCCAGATTTGGTGCATTATTTTAATACATTGTTATGATTATAAGGAATCAAGTCTTGAAGGACTCATCGATTTAGCAGTCTTGGAAAATATATTACATACATGAATGTTCCATTACACCTTCTAACATACAACACATCATAAATAATCATTTGAGAATGCCATTTTTCCCTAAGCATAACCCTGCATATCAATCATAATACACTTCTTGGAATCATGGGAAAATAAATCACAATAAAGCGGTGATCTCAAATGCTCAGTAAGGGTAAATAATTTAGAAGAAGCTATAAACATTTAAGGAAATATATAAACACATCAGTCTTTTAAATTGAAAACTTGAACATAATATGGAAAACATTAATCAAACATCACCACATAGACATACTCATTGATATTCTACTAGTATAATAATCACATGTAATAACTAATTTCATAATGAGGGAATGCCTAACGTCGGACATCATTACCACATAGTCAAGGCCTCGTTCCAAGACTACAAATAATTTTTTTATCAAGGCCTTATTCCAAGACACTAATTTATCTCATGAGACCTACTGATGCATCTATGAGCTATAGTGGGCTCCACCCATCACTTACTAAGTGAAATGCATTCCTCATATGAAAATGTTGAAACATAACATAACATTCATATTAAAACTAGCATACAAAATGTCAATACTTTAACCATAAACCATGAATGGTATAAAAATAGCACATCCAAAGTCAATAATTTCATAAATCCTTCAATAAAATATGGAATAATATATTATAATAAATCAACCTCAATTAAGAATTATATCCATTAATAGATGTTGAAATAGTTGAAAATGACCAGTAAAATGTTTTGAGAGAAATATCCATTTTTGTGAAATAATTTAGAAGTCACACATTTATAAAGGAAGTAATTTAAAATAGATTTTTGAATCAAAGTGTCCCATACCACATTGAAACGTTTTAGAGGAATTAACATTCTAAAACATTCATGTCCATATAAATAAATCCTTAAAACCATTTCAAAAACATGGACCATAATGAGAAAGATTTAGAAGAATAAATATTTAAAACATTTAAAATGATGTTTTATTTAAATTTTACCTTAAAATAATAATTGTGAAAAATATTTTATGAAGCATGTACATGGATAATAAATATATCCCAGAAAATAATTAGACATAAACAATCTCGGATAATACTGAGATTAAGGAATTAAACCTTACCTTGTACTTTATTTTAGTCGAGGGCACATTTAACCTATTTTTTAATTACCATAGTATGTTATTAAATTTTAAAAGAACCATATTAATATTTATGA
This sequence comes from Viscum album, assembly GCA_963277665.1. NCBI lineage: Eukaryota > Viridiplantae > Streptophyta > Magnoliopsida > Santalales > Viscaceae > Viscum > Viscum album. The sequence goes on from OY728163.1 coordinate 354,084,428, forward strand.
TATCATACATGATTAATTTATGACATTATACAGCACATTTAATAACAATTTCCTTGTTAAATTAACATTTCACATAATAATCGCTTTATTTTTCGTATGTGTTTTAACTTTTTATTCTTCATCATATCACATTGATCAAGATTTAAATACTTCTAGAATATAAAATATGATTTATATGTCATATATATTCAGAATATAAATATTTATAATTGATAGATATAAGAAATTGAATACACCGTTTATGGAGATGGTAAGCCGTACGTACACATAAACGCTTTTCTGTTTTAATACTATATGAATGAATGTAAGTGAATGAAATATATATATATATATATATATTGAAGAATTAATATTTCATATATTATGTACTTATTAATAATATATATTTTTATAATCAACGTTGAATGGTGAACGTGGAAATGAATCCTATCGCGTTGTGGAGACGGTAAGCCGTATGTACACACAAGCAACAATATCATTTCCATAATGGTAAATTGGTATTGAATTGGGTGGTATATTAATTATAAATAAACATTAACATGTTATATTAATTATTTTCATCAGCTATACTCATTATTATACCCATCCAAATATTGAAGCGTTGAATAACAGACATGACCATGACGTGGAGACTGTAAGCCCTACGTATGCATGTATGGTCACACTATCTTTCATAGAATGGATAGAATAATGAATATGGTTAGACCATATTTATTATACAATCATAGTATTTAGAAGTTTTTATAGTTATTATTTTGGTATGGGAACAAAAAATACAAAGGAAGTGGAAGAAGAAAAGAACTTGAAAGAGGTGATGAAATATTTACCTCTTCTTCGGGTTCTTCATTTTGATCATATCAAAAGAGATCTATAGGTTGGATTTCAGATCACCATAAGTCCTCTAAGTTTAAGTGAGGATAGTTTATAAGATATTGGGGCAGGGTTTGTTTAATCCAAATGACTTTGGATGTGTGAATTTAAGAGAAGGGGAAGTACCCTTTTATAAGAGTTGTGAGGGGTACTTTAGGAATATCTGGAAGAATTATTTCATTATAAAATAATTTTCGGTTTATAATGTCTATAAATTACTTTATTTTGAATATAAGGTGGGGATGAGTCTAAATCATTTCAACCAATAAGTTTTAGACAAGTTTATGTTACCATATTAACCCTATCTTTTATATTTAACTCTTAGTTAAATAGGTTAACTTTTAACATGTCTTCTTATATTATTATAATAAATGGTTAATAAACTTACTATTAATAGACAAGATAACCCCAAGTGGTTTATTATTTATATATATATCATTATATAATTATTTGGGATGATCCTCGTATTTTTATGAATATTATATAATTTAATAATATAGTATTTGTATTAAATATTCATTTATTTCAACTTTAAAACTATTTAGTATTTGGTTTTTGTGAACGTCATAAAAATTTTATTTCGTTGAAAAAAATTAATTGAATAAACCATAATAGTTCACGTTATCCTATAAAATTAGTGGAATGTATCAAAAGTCTCAATTAACATTTATTTTAATATTTATAATATCAATTATTTTAATCTAACCTTAATATGGTAATCACTACATCATCATTGTGTCATAAATAAATTTAATTATTTAATGTCTAAATATTATAAATAAAATACCATGATATATAAAATCATTTTAGGTTTTTAATGAATATATATAGTCAAAATTATCTTTTGTATAACCCTATATTAAAAATGTTTTAGTTACATAATATTGAATTTAACACTTTTAACTTTTCTTTAAATAAAATAATAATAAAATTCCTAATCTAATCCAAGGGAACCATAACGATCAAATTTTATTCTTATGGTTGATTTGGGTATAAATAAACTTATCAAATATAATCATGACATGTGTTAGGATATTTATAATATAATTTTTACCTTTAATTACTGTATTTACTTTTAACCATGGTAAATAAAATTCAAAAGTACTATTCACCAAAAATTATGTTCATACTATTGAACCAAATTTTACATACTAATGTCAACCATGTATCTCAGATTTTTGAAATTCAATTCATAGAGGCGGTGAAATTATGTATTATGCAAATTTGCAAATGTGCCTAGAAGGTGGGTAATAGACGTTAAAACATTCAATAAAATTTTATACATCTAATATTTTTATAGAATGTCTCCAGTGATTTACATTGAACTAACATAGGTAATATGTATCTATTTTGACATTAAAATAAATTTAAATAATAATAATAATTATTTAAATAAAAGTTGGTTTTAAACAATAATGCAGTGTTTTTCCATCTTCATAAAAAATTGAATGATTTCAAAAAAATACAAAAAATTAACCCTAAGATAATTTTGATATTTTGAATAATAAAATAATGTCTATTTTACCAAATTCAAAACATATAAATTTCATTAGTTAATTTAAAATTATTTCCCATTGTCAAAACCAAAAAGTGGGTTTTTAAAAAATAAAAACTATTAAAAGATTGACATGTGTTTATGTCCAATTTAAATATGAAATTACTTATAATGACCTAAAATATATTAAATGATAAAAATATAATATAATTATACTTCTAAACCATTCAAATGTATAATTTAACACTATAAATTATTTTTAATTAAAAATTTGTCTCCAATTAAAATTTAGTATTTTCACTATTTATCAAAATATGATAGTTATCAAAACAACAAAACAAATTATCGAAACTATATTTTTCCATACCGCTTCTAAATAAAAAGTTTATTTTTTAAAATTTAATATATAAAAGTATCAAATATTGGATTTAAAAAGGGGTCAACATTGAAAGGCGTTAAAATTACATTTTTTTGAAAAATACTTATTTTATTTGAAAAAATGAATTTGTTCTTATATAATGTATAAGAAACACATAATATGGATTCTAAAATTATATGGAGTATATAAAATTCAAAATGCATTTAATACAATTCCTAATCGCTTTTTTAATGTCATGTTTGGTAAGTCGTGGTGTGCTCGAACTCAGTGTTGCGGGTAGCGTAAGCTATTGAATTACTTTAAAGAGATAACGTAATATGAAATAATGGGGTGTTACATTTATGACCATTATCATAGATAATATAACAATACCCCTTCGACTTAGATAATATTATTTCTTGTTATCTTTTATAGGGTGGTAATGTATTGAGTAGTCGAATTATTTAATCAACTCACACCATCTTCTCTAGTTCAGGTTCAAATATTTCTATATGAAAATATACATTAAAATTTTATGATAAATATATATATATATATGTATATATATCACATATTGTTCCATAAATAAAATTCATCTATATATTTAATGAAAAAATTACCACATATTACTCTAAATCATGAGTTCAGTAATATTTTATATGAATACTCAATGGTTGTGAGGCATAATGTATCACCATATCATTTTGTAAGAGAATTCATCCTAATCACTTATTATATTCATCACTATAGATCAAAAAATCTTATCTGATGAAGGTTAATGTAAGCACAGGTGAGCTAACAAACCATCTCTTTTGTTCCTCCAAATTTTCTTCACATTCATCTACAAAAAAAAACATGGAACCCTTTAGAGTTAACAATGTAGGTGGATTATACATTCATTGGAAATATTCCAAAAAGTGTCGATAATATTAAACCAATCCATGAAAAATAAAGGTCATAGTCGCAATTGTTGGTATGGGCCAACATTCAATAAATTTTATCTTTGATTGATCCACTGATGTACCCTCACATGAGATTATATAACTCAAAAATGAAATGTCTTTTAGAAAAAATTAACTAATTTTAAATATTTTTGTACAATGCTTCAGTCCTTAGCATATTTAGTACAATATTTAAGTGAAATTCATGATCTTAATTTATCTTTGGGTATATAATAATATGATTTATATAGACTACCATAGACTAGCCAAGGTAATATCTAAAGTCTTTATTCATTACATCCATAAAGATTAAAATGTAATTTGTAATACCAGATAGAATCACCATATATTCGTAGTTTATATACCTTTTATAGAATATTGTCTTAGGAATATCCTCCCTTTTTACTCTTATAGATGATATATAGAAAGAAGACTAATCCTGGAAAATTATTTAACTCCATGTAGTTGGTCGAAGAAGTCATTAATTTGGGGAATAAGATACTTGTTCTTGATTGAGATCTTCATTAGTTTTCAATAATCAATATTGAGTTTCATTGAGCCATATTTATTTATAAAACCAAGAATAGGTTAACCCCATAGTGAAGCACAAGGATAAATGAGCCCCTTATCCTGATTCTCCCAGAGTGGATTCTTTAATTCCCTCTACTCAATTCGGCTAATTATATTTGGAGTCTTTGAAAGAGGTGTAACACCAAGAATGAATTTTATTAAGAAATTAACTTCACAATTAAGTGAAAATAAAAGGAAAATATTTAAAAAATAAATCAATAAAATAACAAACAATATGCATATCATTGATGTTTATTCTATCCCCAACCAACTAAGATAAAAATAATTTTTTAATAATAATCAATACATACACAATTGATTTGATTTCCATTATAGTTTCTTGTTTATCATCAAACTCATAGGATGTAATAGGTTGGTTCAAAATACCAAAAATGACATCCCTTCCTCAAGAATGATGATGTATTCATGTATAGAAATCCAATTTATTCATAGGATAATATCAAATTCTACCAGAGCATGACTAACACGATTTGTAGAAGATAATTCCGTATAAATTCAATTAGAGAATGTTTATAGACATAAGATGAGGTCATTATACCATCAGGTGTTTTAACAACTGATGTAACATATAATATTTTGAGTCAAATTTTGATACCTTAGTAAATTCCTTATATATAAAATTATTGTCAGATCTAGTGTCAAATAATATATTAGTTTTTCTATAGTGGATGGTTGGTGTAAATTTCACTACATAATTATTAGACCCCTCATCAAAAATAGTAAATATATGTTATTTTTCATTGTCTCTAAGTTTAAGAGGTTGATAGTGTTGATCATTATAATTAACCTCCATATATTATAACTGGTAATACTAATTCTCATAATCCGTGAATTTAAAACATTGGATTGTGAGTGGTGCATTATGAAGATCTTTATCTCTATTCACGTCATTAGATAATTGTTTCCTATCTCTTCGACATTCGATTGCCTGGTGATGTTCTTTTTTACACATAAAATGTTTAACAAAGCCATTATAAAAACTTCCACCATATTTCCTTCCACACATAAAGCATAAAATATGGCTCATATTTTTCTCTCCATAATTTTTAGAGTTTCATTCTAATTCAATATGTTATTTCTTACCTGAACCATGAGATTAATGCGTAACTCCTATACCATTTCCCCCCTGATATCACATAAAACTACTTTTTCATGGATATTGAAGTAACTTGTGGATAAATACTTTTGGATACTTGGTTTTAATCAACTAAATAAATGACCACCGTTAATTTCATATAGGATGATGATACCATTTGTGTATCTCATATGCTTTTTAAAATCTTCCTCATTGGTACCAATGGATTTATCATACTCTTGCATTATCTCAAGGAATTCATTCTTCATTTTCATAGAAATATTAAAAATACTTTCTTTATTAAGGAATAATATTTTAAACTCATCCCAATCCATTGAGTCAATTTCTTCATGTATCCCCATATTCTTGATTAGATTCCACCATTGATCTGCTTATCTTTATAAAAAATAGAGAACTAAAATTAGTTTTCCATGTTCCAAACATTTTATAATGAAAAATATATTTTTAATGGAACTGATAAATTTCGAAAAAACTTTTTGAACATCGTACCTAATAAAATAATATAACACCCCAAGCTTCTATGTTATGTTTCCCTTTGAATAATGCAGTAGCTTGGGTTGTATGCAACTTGGAGTTTTGACACACCACGACCAATCGAAGTAGCCGTTATGAATATTAATAACCAATTTTTTAAATTTTATATTATTCTTCAAAATGGAATTCATTTTTTGGATTTGGCATATAGAAATTAGCTTAGGGTGAAATTTTAGTATTTTTCTGAAAACATTCTATTATTGATGATTAGTGAAAAACATTGTGTTATTGTTTAAAACCAACTTTTAATTTGAGTAATTAGTGATTTTATTTTAATTTATTTTATGTCAAAATAGATACATAATACCTATATATGTTCAAAATAATTCATTAGAGTCATTTTATAATAATTCTAGATATATTATATTTTATTGAACTTTTTACCGTCTTTTACCCAACTTCGAGGAGTATTTTCAAATTTGTATAAAATATAATTCTACCACTTCAGTGATTTGAATTTCAAAAAATTGGGAGACATGGTTCAAATGAATAAGTAAAATATGGTTCAATAAGATGAAAATAATTTTTTTGTGAGTAACATTTGACTTTTATTTACCACTATTAAAAGTATATAGGGTAATTAAGGGTAAAAAGGATATTATAATTACCCTAACATATGTCTTAATTCTATTGGATAAGTGTAATTCCACCAAAAATACTATTGGAATAAAATATAACCCCTTTGTAGCCATTAGAAATTGAAAATGATTTTATTATAAAATAATATTTCTAGCTTTTCATAAAGTGACCCTCTATACTCTTATAAAAGGGTTATTCCCCATCTCTTAATTTCACACCTCCACAACCATTTGACTCGACCGACCCCTACCCAAATATCTAACTGACTTCTCTTAATTCAACCTTGAGGCCTTACTTCAATTAGAAATCCTACCTAAGTATCCATTTTGATCAACTCAAAAGGAAACACCTGAAGAAGAGGTAATAATTTCACCACCATCTTTCAAGTTATTTTCTTCTTCCACTTCCACTTTCTTTGTTATTTTCATACCAAAATAATAACTCCAGTAACTTCTACATACTATGATGTTATTATAAATATGGTAGAAACATATTTTTTATTCTATCCATCTTATAAATGAATAAGTCACCATACGTGCATACGTACGGATTATCGTCTCCACATCATGGTGTTGTTTGTTATTCAAACACTTCATTATTTGGATGGATATAATAATGAATATAATTGACGTAAAAAATAAATATAACAAGTTAATGATTATTTATATATGATATACCATTAAATTACACATGATTTCACAATCAATATAATGATATTAACGCTCGTGCGTACGTACGGATTACCATCTCCACAAACGCGATGAGATTCATTCCCCATCGTAATAATTCAAGAATAATTTTTATTTTATGATTAAAAATAATTTTTATGAGCATAATATCATTCTGTATATGAATAAAATACATCTTACCCATAAGAAACATGTCTTACGTAACAAAGAAAATAAAGGAAAAAAATCACTTAACACCTGAAACGATGATACTACTGAAATATTATTAATAAATCAATATTAGAGGATCATATATGATATCAAATTTATGTATACAGTTCTTGTATAAGGTTGGTGCATCGGTAGGTCTTTTGAGACAATTATATTTGGAATTGGCTGAGGCCTTTCCAATTTTTAAATATGGTTTTCTTCAAGGCCTAAATCATTTTTAGATGTCTTGGCCAAGGCCTTGAAATTTATTTTCAGAATGTCCAGAATTATACATTCTCTCATTATGAAAGAATTATTGATGGTTAATATGGTTATTTGACTAGTAGAATACCCATGACTATGTTTTATTATGGCTTTATTTACTCATCTCATATTCTTTCCATAAAGTGTTCATGTTTATTATTTGTAAAGGCATGTGTTTTCAATTATTCACCATGCCTAATGCTTATATAATCATCCACTTTATTTCGAACCCTTACTAAGCATTTGATCTATCCCATTTCTTATTTTTCATTTTCCAATGATATGAATAAGTTAGTTATGATTTAATTGAAGGAATAATCTTGGAGGCTTGGTTGTTTCTAATGGAATAAATTAGAGTTTTATTTCTTATCTATTTTTAATGTTCAACTTATGTGTGTATCTTGTTTCCAATTATACTAAATTGATCGGTCTTTCAGGACATGATTACCTATATCATGATAATGTTATGTAATAAAGCAACGACTCTGGGTAACTGGGGTCAGGGCGTTATAGTTGGTATGAGAAGAATTTTATTAAAAAACTTGGATACTATATTTAGAAAAATAACGATTAGAGAACATTACCATAAGATAGAATTTGAGGATTAGTATAGAATAACATCCTAAAATTTTGGTAATATAGATATTTTTTATACTTTTAAATAAATACATCCCTGTATAGATACAAGAAGGTAGATGTGCCTCTGGCACAAATTTACCTAGTAGTGAAAACTATAACAAGGAGTTTCCACCTTTAACTGGGGTATCCTGGTATACGACAATGGGCCTTGATGCACTCTTGGTTACGAAACTCTTGGGGGATATTCTTACGATAATTAACATATTCATTAAAAACCATTATGAAGGATTTATGATTATATACCTCCTCAAAGAAAACATTTTTATGAATATGGATTATTTCCATAAACTGTTCAATTTAGGTTAAGTGTTTTACATGTTTGGAATAATGTATTGTGATTCATAAACGAATCTACTGTATTCCATTGTATAAAAATGGAACCTAGTTGAAGGAATGAAAATTTTTTCAACACACATAATCCATATAGGGACTTCCCTCCTACTCAGGATAATTATATTTGAGCTGGTGATTCAACTGGTGTTGATCAACTTATCACCATACTAGGACTACTCACTCTGGTTTTGAATAATAACCTTACACGTATAGATCACCCTGATCCACAACGAAGAGGACCAATGTTAGACCAATTCCTGAGGCAATAACCACCAATATTCAATGGGACAACAAATCTATTTTGTAGCTGAGCAATAGATAAGTTTCTTAGAAAATATTTTTAATGCTTTGGGGAGTAGCAAAATAGAAAAAGTGGTAATGGAGGTTTATCACCTCACATGAGATGCAGATCCATGGTGGTCATTGATACAAAACAAAAAGGTGGATGAAAAGGTATCAATTATGGAATGGAATTAGTTTAAATATATTTTATTCGAAAAATACTTTTCTTTTTGACCATCAAGTAGATATAAAAACAAAATTTCAAGTGTCTTAGGAAAAAGGAGGATGAGAATGTCACAAAGTATGAGGATATATTTACCAGGTTAGCAAGGCATACAGAAGATCATATATGTTACCCTAAAGAGTAAGATTAATTGATTATTTTATGGGTTAAAAGCATTTCTCTATCGATAATTAGTCTCATAATCCTCTTCATTGTATGAAGATATTATCTCATGTACTATCAAGACAGAAAAGGAATTCACTAAGTCTTATTACATTAAAGAAAATCAAGAGATGGATAGATCTGTTGAACACTATGGGAAAGGAAACAGAGAAGAAGGGAAGTAATGAATTTCCACCCTATGATAATTGTGGAAGGAAGAACCCTGGTTCCTGTCTAAAAGGAAAAGGAGTATGATACAAATGCGGATAGAAAGGCCATATTGCAGGTGATTTTAATGCAAAAAAATAAGCTACCAATTTTCAATGATAAAATTTCAGGGAGATGTGACATTTTGGACATGAATTTCCTAAGTACCAAGGAAACTTACCGTAGAAAAGGACAATGGATCAAGGCCAACCTTATGAGATCACTACTATTGAGGTTAAATCTCTGAAAGACATGATGGCTAGTAATTTAATGGTTTTCTCAAGTATATACAATGATTTATTTGATTCTAAATCATCACATTATTTCATATCTTCCCAATTTTTTGAGAAAATTAGATATTTCCAATTTTATTTAACAAAGAAGTTGTAAATCAAAACACCTAACGGAAGTATCATTGCAATAAAATTTTGTGAATTAGTTCCAATAAAAAAATATAAATGTTCTTTATCCACAGATATCATTCTCATATCCAAGATTTAATTTGATATAATCCTCAGTATTGATTGGCTTTCAGACCATGATGAAAATATTTATTGTAGGAAGAAGGAGGATATAATTTTCGATGATGATAAAGAGTACCTTATCATTAGAGAAGAAACATCACCATCTAATTATTATCTATATCCACCCCCAGTAGTGATACTAAATTCAATTATTGGGGTAGAATAGAAATAAATAACTGTATGTGAGGAAAGGAATGTTCAAATAGAGGATGTACCTATTGTGCAATAATATGTTGATGTGTTTAAGGAGGATTTACCAGGACATCCTCCAGAATGAGAAATTGAGTTTTCCATTGACATAATTTCCAGTTCAAGGCCCATATCGAAGACTCCTTATAGAATATCCATGGTGGAATTAGTGTAACTAAATAGAAAAGTAGAGGAATTGATTAATAAGGTATATATTCACCCTAGTGTTTCTTGATGGGGAGCCCAAACCTTTTTGTTAATAAGAAAGAAGAATCAATGAGGTTGTCCATTGACTTCAGGAAGATCAATGAAATAAAAATAAATAAAAAAGTATCCCCTACCTCACATTTGATGACTTTTTATCAACATCATAGAGATAAATATTTTTCAAATATTGACCATCGATCTGGATATCATCAGTTTTGTGTGAAGAAGGAAGACATTCTGAAACCGCATTTCAAACCATGTATGGGCATTATGAATTTACTGTAATTACTTTTGGATAGACTAATGCACCATATATTTTAATGGATACACTGAATATAGTTTTCGAAGAATATCTTGATGACTTTATAGTGGTATTTATTGATGATATATTGGTTGACTCAAAAATATACGAAGATCATGAAAATAAATTGTAAACTATTTTGAAAACCTTCTGAAGAAATGAATTATATGGGAAGTTTAGAAAGTGTGAATTCTGGCTTCAAGAGATTTCTTTTCTAGGCCCTATTATCTATAAGGATGGAATATCTGTTGATTCTTAAAAGACCAAGGAAATCCATGAATGTCCAGCACTGATGAGTATAACTGAGGTACGCAGTTTTATTTATTTAGCAGGTTGTTATCGAGTTTTCGTCCAGAATTCTGCCCGGTTGGATAACCCATTAAACAATCACACACATAAATGGGTAAAATTTGTTTGGACAAAAGTGTGTGAAGAATATATTGAATAACTTAAGAGAAAATTATTCGATGCTCCTATATTGACTCTACCAACGGGGAAGGATGGGTTTTTTATTTATAGTAATTCATCAGAGAAAGGAATTGTTTATGTACTTATGTAGAATGATAGATTTAATTCCTACGAATCACGACAACTAAAAATTCATGAGCAAAACTATCCAACTCATGATATTGATTTAGTAGCTGTAATATTTGCTCTGAAAATATGGAGACACTATCTTTATGGTGAAAAATATGAGATTTACAGTAATCACAAGAGTTTAAAGTATATTTTCTCATATAATGAACTCAACATGAGGCAAAGAATATGGCTTTAACAACTCAAGGATTTTGATTGAACTATACACTACCACCCAGGGAAGGAAAATAAGGTGTAATATGCTTTAATTATGAAGGATCAGGGAGTTTTGAAGATGATAAGAGTTGAAAAGGATCCTCTTTTCATGCATCGAGTACAGATGGATATAAGAATAACCATGGGTGATGAAACATCAATACTCATTCAAATGGTTTCCAAACCATCTTTACTAGAAAGGATAAAATGTTCCCAGACTGAGGATGAGGAGTTTCAAAAGAAGATCAATTCTTTTAATGATGGGATATTGATTAACTTCGTATATGAAGATAGAATTTTGAAATTGGGGAAGATACTTTATGTTCCCAATATACCGGATCTCAAAAGGGAATTGGTGGATGATGCTCATTGCTCTAACATCTCTATATACCCTGGGAGAACCAAGATGTATATAAATTTGAAGGAACATTTTTTCTAGGACAACAGAAAGAGATAGATTGTTGATTAGGTGTCAAAATTTTTGGTTTGTCAACAAGTGAATGTTGGAAGACCACATCCTAGAGGAGTTATGAAACCTCTTCCAATATCTGAGTGGAAATGGGATGATATTATGATGGACTTTGTCATGGGACTACCAAAGAATCATAGAAGGAATGATGCAATATGTGTCATTGTTGATCGCCTTACCAAGTCAGCACATTTTCATTCTATAAGAGATTATTTACCACTTGAACGTCTAGAAAGACTATATATTAATGAAGTTGTTGGACTTCGTGGAGTACCCCTATTGATTTTTTCTGATCATGCTCCCCATTTTACATCATGATTCTGGAAAAGTCTTCATAAGGCCATGGATACTGAAATTTGTTTGAGCACTACATACCACACTCAAACTGATAGACAATCATAATTTACTATTCGAACCATAAAAAACATGTTGAGATCTTTCTCACATGAATTTTAAGGTATGTGGGATCAATATGTACCTATGGTAGAATTGTCCTATAATAATAGCTTTCATTCATGTATTCAAAGAACACCATAGGATGCATTTTATGGAAAGAGATGTCGCACACCAACTTATTTGGATGATGTTAGGGAAAGAAAACTCGTAGACCTATAAGTTTTTATGGAAACAATGGAAAACGTGATGATTTTCCAAACCCACATTAATATAGCCCAAAGTAGGCAAAATAGTTATGCCAATAACTAAAGGATGGATTTGGAATTTCAAGTAGGAGACCATGTTTTCATGAAGGTGTCTCCCTGGAAGAGTGTTATACGTTTCGGTATGACGGGTAAATTGAGTCCCAGGTATATCAGACCATTCAAAATTATAGAACGAATTAGAGTTGTAGCTTATCATTTGGCGATGCCTCCAAGTCCCTCCAATGTTCATGATGTGTTCGACATACCACTATTGAGAAAATAAATTCTTGACCCAATGCACATACTCACCTATGGAGAATTATAACGGGAACATGATATATATTATTGTGAAGAGCCTATCATTATTTTTGATACCAGAGAACAAGTGTTGAGAAACCAGATGACTCGTCTGGTGAAAGTTCTATGGAGAAATCATAAGATGAAAGATGAAACATGGGAAACCGAGGAACTTGTGATGAAGAACCACCCAGATCATTTTATGTAGTAATATTCTAGAAATTTTTAGGACTAAATTTTTTTTAGGAGGCGAGAGTGTAACACCCCAAGCTTCTATAGTACGTTTCCCTTTGAATAATGCAGTAGCTTGTGTTGTACGCAACATGGAGTTGTCACAAACCATGACCTATCGAACTAGCTGTTATGAATATTAATTCATAATTTTTGGAATTTTACTTTATTTTTTAAAATGTAATTCATTTTTGGATTCGGTATATTGAAATTATCTTATGGTGAATTTTTGGTATTTTTATGAAAGCATTCAATTTTTGATGAATATTGAAAAAAATTGCGTTATTTTTTAAAACCACCTTTTTATTTAAGTAACTAGTTATTTTATTTGAATTTATTTTCGGTCAAGAATAAAAACATAATACCTATATATGTTCAATGTAATTAATTGAAGTAATTTTATAATATGTTTGGATATAATTTTTTTAACTTTTTACAGTCTTTTACCCACCTTCTAGGATCATTTGTAAATTTGTAAAAAAGATAATTTTACTGCCTCTGTGAGTTGAATTTCAAAATTCTAGGAGACATGGTTGAAATCAATAAGTAAAATGTGGTTCAATAAGATGCAAATATTTTTTTCATGAATAGTAACTTTTGACTTCTATTTACCATAGTTAAAACTAAATAGGGTAATTATGGGTAAAAATGATATTATAATTACCCTTACACATGTCCAAATTCTATTGTATAAGTGTAATTACACTATAATAAACCTTATTAATAAAATATGACATATTTTGGAGCCATTAGAAACTGAAAATGTTTTTATTATAAAATAATATTTCTATATTTTCCTAAAGTGACCCTCACCACTCTTATAAAAGGGTTCTTCACCTTCTCTTAATTTCACACCTCTAGATCCATTTGGCTCGGCCAATCCATAACCAAATATCTTCCCAACTTCCCTCACATAAACCGAGAGGCCTTAATTTTATCATAAATCCATCATAATTAGCCATTTTGATCAACTCAAAGGGAAACAACTGAAGAAGAGGTAATAATTTCACCACCCAGTTTCATGTTTTTTGTTCTTCAACATCCTATTTCTTTATTGTTTCTATACCAAAATAATAACTCCAATACCTTTTAAATACAGTGATGTTGTAATAAATATGGTACAACCAGATTCGTTATTCTATCCATCCTATAAATGACAAAGTCAACATACGTTCATACGTACGACTTACCGTCTCCATGTCGTGGTGTTGTTTGTTATTCAAAAACTTCATTTTTTGGATGGCTATAAAAATTAGTATAACCGATTTAAATAATAAATATAACATGTTAATGATTCTTTATATATGATATAAAATCAAATTATAAATTATTTCACAGTCAATATAATGATATTATCGCTCATGCGTACGTATAGATTATCGTCTCTACGAACGTGATGAGATTCATTCCCTATTGTAATCATTCAAGAATAATTTTCATTTTATGATTAAAAATAATGTTTACAAACATAATATCATTCTGTATATGAAGAAAATACATCATATCTATAACAAACGTGGCTTACGTAACCAATAATATAAAGGAAAATTAATCAGTTAAGACCCAAAACGATGATACTACTGAAATATATTTAACAAAGTAATATTGGAGGATCATATATGATATCATATTTAGGTATATAGTTCTTATATAATTTATTAACAATGTTTTAACTATTATAAATAATTTTAACATACAATTGACTAAGGAAAAGTACAAGGTAAGTGTTAATTCCACAATATCTTCATTATCTGAGGTTGTTTATTCGTGAGAATCCTTTGGGACCTCTTTATCATCCAAAACTGTGTTTCTTAAAAATATATTTCAAAACATTTTTACAATTTCTTAAACTATGGGTTAAAGTCATTTATACCCTTTTTGACTTTTTATAAAATGTTTATAAAGGAATCTTTCTATCATTTTCCAAACAAAGACCTTTACGACCTTTTCGACAAAATTATGGAAAGAATGTTTTTTAACTTATATGGTGGGTTCATATATTTTATACTATTATAAAATCTTTGAAGATTACCTTTTAAGATTATAAGAATATAAATGTCTTCTTTTATAATTACATGACTTCTAAATTATTTCAAAATAGAAAGAGATATCTCTCACAAAAATATTTGATCGGTCTCTCAGGACATGATTCCTTGTACCATGCCAATTTTATGTAATAAATCCCCAAATCTGGGTTATTGGGGTTGGGGCCTCACAAATAAGGATTAATTTTTCTTTGGAAGGACTCAAACATAAATTTTCCATCCTTTTCTCATTTGTATTCTTAGTATGATTCATAACTTAGGAAATTGGTGTAAGTATAAAAATAAGGGTTTTAATTCCATCTCCCAAAACATTTGGGTTTTCAGGAGGAA
The DNA here is from genome assembly GCA_963277665.1 of Viscum album. Taxonomy (NCBI): domain Eukaryota; kingdom Viridiplantae; phylum Streptophyta; class Magnoliopsida; order Santalales; family Viscaceae; genus Viscum; species Viscum album. The sequence goes on from OY728163.1 coordinate 354,099,906, forward strand.
AATCATGTAGTTTTCCATCACATTTAGCATTAACATAGTTTCATCAGGTTCAATCCATTGACTAAAACTAAAAATCATAGTGTTTATAACCCAAATCAAAGTGGGAAACCACGTAGACATGAATAATCATTTATAATATGTCCAAATCATGACACCTTCTTTTCAATTGATGAAATGTTAGGTTTTACCTAGGTTATTCATGTTAATGTATTTTAATACTTCATGATTGTTTGTAAATAATGTGTGAATTGACTTTAGAATATCCCACAAGAGTGTCAAAATAGGTTCATAGTAAATACACATGCACAATTCCCCAGAATGATAGATGATATATACACAACAAATTTTTCAGGGTTTTTACCCCTATATAAATCTATGATAAAACCACATCCCCTTACAGTATCGATATAGATATTTTTTTAAGGATAACCAAAATAATTTTATTTTTATAACTTAGGATTCTCTTCTATACTTCGGATTATAATAACAGTTTATACTAATATTTTCCCATCATTGTTTCCAAATGTGAACTAAAATGTACTTTGAAACCAATATAACAACCCATAATTTTAATATGCTGATATCACATCTTAATAGATGAATTTAAATTATTTAACATAATGATCAATTCCAAAATAAAATATGTTTATTAAGAATGTGATATTTCTATGAGGAATGGATCCATTAAATTTCAATATAATTATTTATCTTTGAGATATTATGAATTAATAGGGAGGATATGGAGGAAATGAGGGTGTTTTGGGATTTATTAAATCTTATAATCATACACCACAGAAGAAAGAACCATGTTTCATGGTTAGTAGATACCTTGAAACACATCTCGCATGGTTTATCGTAACCATTGATGGTGTTTTAGAATAAAAAGTATGGAATATAGTTTTCCCTAACTGTGTGCCCAAGGATGCACACCTGTGTTTTTTTTAGTTTTTAGAAGAGTAAAATAGAATGGTTGGTACACAGTGTCTGAAACTAAGTTGGCTCCCTCCTTAGATAATGATCTAAAAATGATTGGTTCATAGTTTGGCCAACCGTGCAGCCAAATAGTGTGACAAAAAATATTTGTGTAAAATATATTTTATTCTTTAAACTTTCCAATAAACCTTTCCATGTTTATTATTTACTCCTCCAGAAAATAGAGGGATTCCTTCCCCTCTTTTGAAAGATCTTCAACATCCTTCAATCTAGGATTATCAATTTCTTTATCATTGACCTTTTATTAGAGAGCTAACAATCAAATTGGATATCCATCAGTACATAATTCTATCCTTAAGATCATTTCATAATTTTTCTTCATTTTGATGATGATATTGTGATATTGGGTTATATTATCTATTTTTCATGGATTTGATGTGTTCTTCTGATTTCTCCCCATCTCGGCCAAGCTAAGGGATGATAAAAGATGAGGATAGTTATTCATGCATAATGTAGATGATCTATTACTTTTCCCTAAAAGTCTTACCATTTATAGTTTATATCATGTGCACACTCTAGTTTCACCAAGATCCTCTTATTAAATTTATTATTCATTTATTATAAATTTTTTTCTCATATTATAAATCCTTAATCATACATGATCTTGTTGTTTTTAGAAATTGTAACCTCAACATCGACCACCTATAGTAGTGTTATTTCCATGTTATGCCTTTATGAACCTTGTTGTAAATATTAAAATGTTATTTAGTTGTGTTGGATTTACCCTACTAATGTTAATAACATTTTAATTAAAATTAATTATAAATTTTCAATGAATAACACATTTATATTGTATAAAATCACCACTTTACCTTTCAAAGAATGTGTTTCAAATTAACTAATGAGTTATTAATTGGAAAGTTAATTTATAAATATCACTTTTACTAGTTAATTATATTTGAATAGAAATTGGTTGTATATCCATAATCACCATGTCATGATTATTGAAAGGTAATAAAATAAACCAAATAAATTATCATGTAATTAATGAAATAAATAGTTGTATGTCCTTAATTGACAATTTCATATGGATGAAAAGTAATGGATTGATATAATTAAATCATAAAAAGGTATGTGTATTACATGGAATCAAATTAAACAATGATATGTGTATATGGCGACTATTTCATGTTAATATTTTTAACTTTATAGGAGTGGCTATACATGAGACAACATTTGATTCCCGAGGGAATGATTTGAAAATTCCAAGGATGCTGCAAATCATTTTTTCCCCATTATCAGATAGCTGGTTTGTATGGGTTGCCGGGACCCATAGATACAATCATACATTTCAAAATTCAAAAAACATCCAAACAGAAGGAAACCGCGCAACATCTTGAGCCGCGAACCCACGCGCCGGCCTCGAAACCCGGGATCTCCTGCCACAACATCATCAGCCTCGAGATACGCCCCCGAGGCGACAGACAAACCCACTTTCTCTGGAGCACCGGTGAGGTTCACCGACTCCTGTAGTCGTCCAACGACCGTCGTCCTCTTCACCGGCAACCACCGCTGCCATCCCTTCACCAGCACACCAACACCCATTCTGATTCAAGGTGTCGATTAACTATGGAGATAACCTCCTTGGACGATGGTTATTGTCTACTAATATATTCCTAGAATGATTCAACCTGATCCATAAAATAACATTCCAGATATTAGGATGCCTTGGATACACTTCTTGAAACCATCTAGATAAATTTATATATGTGACACAATGGATTCACCCCATTGGACCTAGTCATGCATAGCCTGTGATTACCATCAAAGATATCCTTGAACTGTGATAGAATCTTTTATAGTGGAATTACATGGTCCTTTCCTGTTAGATTACACACATATCTCTTTATAACTAGACTACATGACATACTTCTATGAGTTGTATAATCCCTAAGGTCAGGATGAATTAGTTTTTCCTATGATACACCTTTATTTCTATTATGAAATATTTTAGTGTCAATGACACATTAACATGGTTTATCTATATAAACATAACATAAATGAGTTAATTAAATTATATCATGTTCATATGCATTACTAGCTATGTCTGAAGTAGTTATGATTTATTTTTTTTAATTTATTTTTATTTATATATACCTGCACAGTGCTTCGTTTATATTTGTAGAAAATATTGCATAAATGCCATTGGAATTTTCATACTATGATTTATCTCACATGATATCATGGGAACCATTGGTACCCCAAAAGATTATATGATAAAAATTATGGATAATGGAAAGCATCTTACCTTGAACACCTGGCTTTCTTACTTTCTTACTTAGGATAGATCTTGTTACAAGATTACTAGGATAGTGATCAAGATTCTTTGATTGTTTTTATTATTTTTCTATATTTATATAAAATGTATTGTAGTTATTTCATGCATCCATGTATACCTATTTTACAATTTTTTAGAGACATGGAATTAAATCATCATATTTGTTATGTGATATTTTTCTTCTTTTTAATTTATTAATATTGACAGTTGTTTATACTTAATTCTGATTCTAGTTTTTTTATCTTTTTTTATGATTCCACTATTTTTTATTAGTTTTTATTATAATTCTATTGTGATCCACTATGAAATGAGGCTATAATATACCCATGAACACACCCTAATACCATATTTCTAGTTGGTAGCCTTTGGCATATGTGGAGGCACACTTGAGGCCATGTGGACAACTGGGTTTAGGGAACCATTAAGTGGAACTCGGGTCAGTATGTTACAAATTGGTGTAATATAACTTTCTTTTTCTTTTATACTACTATTTTGGAAAATATATAGGATATTGGGAACTTATTAGAACATTTTCATTATACATTCTTAGGATTATTTAACTCTCATTCAGGGTAAATACCATGTGTCCTAGGAACAATGGATTCTTGTTATATGTTTTTCTCATTATAGTTGATATATTTTTATCATTAGGTGAAGAAAATGAGTGTGGTTCTTGATATGATTTATATATATTTAATTTGGATTGGTACAGAAAGATTCATTGTTACATGAATCATTATTGGCACATAGAACTCACATTCCATGCATATTACATGTGAAATATGTGTCTTTTATTTCTTGAATTTCCTGTGTTTATTATGATTACTCATTGATCCATGGTTGTTATAAATGCCTTTAATACTAAAATCATCCGTAAGGTAAGATAATTGGTTATTTAAAGTGTTAAAATCAATCTAAATATTGTTTTTTTATATTTTGATCGTGGAATCATAAATATATTGTTTTTACCCATGTTATATATATACCCCCTGTTATATGAGATAGGATTTGGCTATGACCACATGGTTACTAATTTGAATTATAAGGTGCATGGGTACTTTTTAATTGGGATGGGTAATTCAATGAGTTGATCCACCATATTTATTACCCATTACATTCTATGAATAATTTTATAGGGGATAATCAGATTTAAATGAGTGTCAATTTTAGTTATAAAGTGAATATGCCATTAATAGTTATGAATGATGATCCATTTAATCAAAACATTATATATATATATAAAATAACATACTAAATTAATATGTAAATTTTTACTTATAAATAAAAATGGTTTCCATTAAATGTGAAGGGAAACTATAATTTAAAGATGCTTTTCCTCCGTGGATTTTAATTGACCCTTTCATATACTAGAACCCCTATAAATTAAACATCATCACTTACCAATACCCTGGCATTCTAAGTGGGTAGTTGGGGTAGTCCCTTGGGTAGTGATCCCTTACTCTTGTGATCTAATTCCACATGTTCTTATATATTCTCTGAAATATTGATTTTAGGCAAGTTATTAGAATATATTGATCTATTCCCCAATGACATCCTCAAGTCATGTGCCAAGAGGGTGGTGATGACCACACTCCAGAGATGGTGGGCCCTAGGCCACCAGTCTTACCACCACTAGTGACACTTGAGTCACCACCTATTATACCTTTACTAAGTACTAGCACATTGCTTAGAGAAAGTTTTCTATGTCAGATCCGATCTATGTATTGAGATCCATGACCTGGACCTACAATGGAGGATCTGACTCATTAGTTCTAGCAATAGAATCCTCCCATATTCTTAGGGGATAGTCTTCCTCAAGCTTTTCAATCATGCATATAGGATATTTTTTATATCTTCGAGAATATTTAGGTTCCTCTAGATCAGAGATTTCTGATTTCTATTGGGCTGTTTTTTGATTCTACCAAGTGTTGGTGAGATGTGATAACTAAGGATAGTCATCATTAGGGAATGGTCTGCGAGAACATCTAGACTTGATTCGTTGATTACTTTTCTCCTCATATGTAGATATTTTCATTACTTATAGATGATGATGAGATACCATGAGTGAGACACTTAGATTATGGTCTTAAGTATGACATCCTCTTATAGGTGATTGTCTTTCAACTATCTTCATATTATGATATTTTTAATCAGGATCTAATCACTAAGAGAAACCTGTGAGATGGGGATAGTAATGGAAAAAATTGATTAATTTCAAGGCATGGTAGTAGTTCACCTTGTAGTAGGAAGAGTATAATTGAAGTTTCTTATTAGAGTAGTGGGGAAAACGAATCCACATTGGTAGCTCTATTATATTCCATCCCTGTGTATGGAAAGGTAATATGATGCCTCGGTGAGATAGAGACCCAATTAAGTGTCATTCTTGTGGATGTATGGGTCATCTTTAAATATTCTACCTTACCTTTCCACTTACTTCAAGGGTAATAATATCCACACAAACATCGCATCAACGGGAAGGATCGGTTTTGCTGCATAAGGACGGATTTGGAGTAGCAATGGAAGGACAAGTAGAGGAGGAGGGTGTGGAAGTGGATGCCCGAATTATGATTATTAGAACCAGTAGAGAAGACATACACATGGTATTCTAGGTGTAATAAAAGGTCATGAATCAGGTTAGTTTAATGATTTACAACTCGTACACAAGGATCAAGGTGCATGACTATCTATAGGAAGAGGTACTATTCTTTTAACATATACAATTGTATCTACTTTATTCAAAATAGTTTCATCTTACTCTTTTATCTCTTTATCAATTGTGGGATATCTTGGGCTGGAAATTCAGTTATTCTGTGGAATAATCACCTTGGACAAGTCATTGGGATTATAATTAGAGGTCATTCACCAAAGAATGGACTAACCCTTGAGTTAGGTACCTATCCCTTGTTATGGGACCTTTTATTACTCAAGATGACATGCTTCTATGAAAAATATAGATTATGATTGGTTGGTTCTGTGTCATGCCTATGTTGATTTCTATAACCACATTGTATATTTTACATCAACATAGGGTGGAAGTTATCTTCACAAGTGTGAGTGGGATGTATAGGTATGTAGACCTAGACCAGAGCATAGCAGGCTAGGTGGAGTGACTACCCAGATTACTAGTATCTTCAAGTATCATCAAGGAATACATCAGACATATTTTCTTCCTATGGCAGAACATTTTGGGTATTTCTTTTCCAATGGAATTTCGGTTTTACTTCCCAAGAGATTGGTAGATTTTATTATCAATATTTTTCAAGGAGTGGCTCCTATATTTATTCCACTAAACACGATGGCCCCTATAGTTCTCTATTAGCTCAAGAGATAGTTGAAAGATTTATAATCAAAGGGATGTATTATACCCAACACTTCTTCATAGGTTTCACCAGTGCATTTTAAAATGAATTGGGATAGAAACCTTAGGTTGTGCATGGATTACGGATGGTTGAACCAGATTATGGTTAATAACTGATATCAACGACCTCAAATATATGGTATATTTTACCATCATCGAGAATATAGGGTATTATCAAAGGTCAACCGTAGATGAAGCTATCATTAGGTTTATTTAATGCCTTCAGATATACCATGTATGGTTTTCCAATATCGATTTGGTTTTAATGAGTATCCAGTTACACTATGCTATCTTATGAATGATCCCACTGTTTTCAGGGATTTTAGGTATATGTTATTTAAACCCTATCTAAATTCAATTTTCATTGGTTTTATGAATGAAATATGGGTGTATCCTTGCAATTGAAGTGACCATTCTAAACACATTCAGTTCTTTTTGAGTAAACTAAGAGATTATCAGCTATATGATAATATTGCTAGGTGGTATTTACAGATTTAAAATATCACTTATTGGGTCATATCATCTTGGAATCAGGATTATCAATTGACCTAGAGAATTTTATTGTTGTGGTTTCCTAGGATCATCCCAGTAAAGTTTCTAGTATATAATGTTTTTTGGGGTTGGATGGATATTAGTTTTTTTGATACATTACTTATCATTATTTTTTTTATCTATAATTATTTGATTAAGAGGGGTGTGAAGTTCCTATGGTATGAAGCGTGTGGGGAATAGTTGCAAGAGCTAAAAGTAAAGCTTAATTTCGATGTAATTATGATCCTTCCAAATCCTATTAGAGTCTATATAGTGTTTTTTGATGCATTAGGCATCATATTGGGTGTAGTGATGATATTCGAGGATAATTCTTTTGTATGGGTCTCACTAGTTGATACCTCTCGAGCATAATTTCCCAATTAATAACCATAGGATTGTGTAATTAGTTCATGGGTTATGATTTTGGAGACACTACTTAATGTTTAATGTGGTGGTTAATGCACTGAGATAGAAAATTCAGGAATACATCATTCAAGAAACCAGTGATGAATGGAAATTGATGACCCACTTTTCTGAGCTACATTTGATGTTTCATGAGAATCCCAAGTGGCCTTTACTTATGGCCCTAGAAGTTACCACTTAACTCCTTTATATGGTTAATATTTGGTAGTTTTTAGATCTTGAGGGGCTGGTTCTCTGAGATAGTATAGCAAGTCAGGACATACCTCCATATTTTTCTATTGATAGAGAAGAAATCCTATGGATACATGGGTGTGTTTGGGTTTCTACACATATAAGAGAGTAATAAATTTGATATTCCAATTACTTCTCAGTTTTTAGTACATTTAGGTATCTCCAAGATGTATCGTGATATGCATTGCTAGTTTTGGAGGCCTGAGACAAAACACGAAATAACAGGTTTTAGCACTAGGTGTTCCACTTGTCAATTGGTGAAGGTGGAGTACTAGTAACCTTATGGATTATTTAAGCCTTAACCAGTCCTTTAATTTAAATGGAAAGATGTTTTGATGTATTTTATAGTTATATTAATATTCTCACCTAAATTTCGCAACATGGTTTGGGCAGTTTTGGGCCGACTACCAAAAGTATTATACCTACTTCTTATCTGGGGGACTTTATCAGTTAACGAGATGGGAAGACCATATTTTTCGATTATCATAAGACTTCATAGGGTAGATTATTCTATATTATTTATTGGGGTTTTCATTTCACAATGACGTTCTTAAATGGGGTACATAAGGATTGGGGTACACAGGTGCTTCTGAGCATAACCTTTCACCCTCAGACCGATGGCCAGTTAGAATGGGACATACAGGTGTTAGAAGACATTCTTCGATCATGTGTCCTAAAATTTGGTGCTTCTTAGGTGGATCATATCTTTCTCTTCTTGTTATCCTATAACAATATATTTTGAGTGATGATTTAGATGGATCCATATGAGGCCTTATGTGGTAGGTCATGTTGTTCAACCCTTTGCAAGATAGAGGTATGAGAGGCGATGCTAATATGTTCTCATCATTTCCATGAGACATTGGAATATATATCACCCTGATATTTTGTGAAATGTCTTTTCCAATTAAGTCAATTTTTTTATATTTTTCATTTCACACAACCCTATGTTTCTATGAATCATCATTTTAATGTTATAATTATTTAAATGAGACAGAAATAAATTAGATGTTGAACTTAGCAATGCTGATAGTATAACCTAATTTTTAAATATTATTTAGAATTTTTTTATATAAATATAAAATATTGATAATAAAACATGTAATTTTTTTGTAAAGTCTTTATATGTTTAAAACACTATTTTCTCGAATAATCTACTTTTTTTCTTCTTTTTTGAGAAATGATAAATTTAATTTTATAAAATTTCAGAAATTTAATTTGAAAAAATAAAATTAATTATTGTAATCATAATGTCAAAATTATCTATGGGTGAATTTTTTGGTTTTTTCTAAAAAAATCATTTTTCTTGAATAGTGAAAATACTGAATTTTAATTATAAACAGCTTTTCCATCTAATTTATTTAAATAAAAAAAATAATGTTTTAATTGGTTTTAAACTATAATTAGATCAAATTTATATCCTTTAAAAAAAATTCTCATTGGAAATAATTTCACATGAAATTTGGATATAAAATGTAGCAGATCTTAGAACATTTTTACCTTAAAAACCCTCTTTATTGTACCTTCTATGAGATTAAATTTAAAATAATTTCTTCCACTTCTATGATTTTAATTTTTCAAAATTGATTCAATATTTATAGTTATAATAATTTATAATTTATAATATTTTTAAATTAAATTTTGGCCAAAAATATGAGTTAAATTAATTTAAATTAATAACAACGATTAAGGAAAAATTAAGCTTATGAAAAGACTAAATCTTATACATAAGGGAAAAAATGAACTATACACTTGTCTAAGATCCATTTTCTGTTTAAATTTTGACCATATCCCCTATTGTATTATATATATGGGATTCATGGGACACATGTTCATGAAAGTGATCCATATGATAATTTATGTAAAGAAAGAGAAAAAAAGATCCTTCCCTTCATTAACAATTTATATAGATTTAGTGCATGGATGAAGTTAAATATATTCAGTTATAATTATTAATTTTTTTATTTAATTTATTTTTTATCATGATAATTTAACTATAATATTTATAAATTAATTAGTTACATTAAAATCTAAACAAACGCTGACACATGGATTATTTGTTTAATAATTAAATAAGATAAATGATATTATAAATGATATATTTGAAGTAAATTGATTTAATTATTTTATTTAATTATTTTTTAGAAGAATATTTCTTATTAAAAATATATTAAATTATTATATTTTAATTCCATCATTGTATTGATATTTTAAAATTAAAATTATGTAAATAATGCGAAAACTGACATTAATGTTAGTTTATAATAAATAATATGTTATTAAAAAGAATTAATATTATGAAAAATAAAATCTTCATCCAAATTGATTTGAATGATACAAAATTTAAAATATGGTATATTTATTGACCAATTTATCTTTTACAGTTTACATATTGACCCATAGATAGTAAAAATTTTATTAGCACAGTCCAGGTTAATGAAGTGTTTTCATGCATAACATGCCCTTGTTTAAAAATTAATTTTCAGAACACGTGGGATTTTTTTCGTAAATTAGATATTATATTTATAATTACATGGGTATATAATTTCCACTACTTATCAATTTAATTCTTTTTTAGTGGATTAATTATATAGGTTAGAAAACAAGTTACCTAAATGGAAAAAACCCAAAATAAAAAAGTATGAGGAAACATAAAGACTAAGGGAACAAAGTATAAAAATGCACTTTTTTTATGTTGGAGATTTGGATATATCATAATTTAATTTTATTCTATCAGTTTTCATTTTTGGAATCACATGATTTATGGGATACCTCCCAATAGTGTATACTTTTTTATATTTAAAAGAATGCCACTCCCCCTCCACTATAAAAAGTCATTCACTTTCCCCATTAATAATACCCCCAATACCTTTTTCCTCATACAAACTCTTCCCAAATTTTCTACTAACATCCCTTATATAATCCTATATGTCTCATGTTTTTCATAAATCCATTCAAGGAATCCCTTTGGTGAAAACCAAGATGAGTTACCCAAAGAAGAGGTAATATCCTTCTTCAAGCCCCTTTGTTTTATGTTCATTCTCCACCACATCAAATATTCTTATTTAATGATTATATAACAACATAAAAATCATTAATATACCTATACATTTTTATTCTGAGGGTAAAACCAACATGTACACACACTTCCATCTAATAGGCAATGAACTTCTTATTCTTATGTACACAGAATTACCGCATCACAAAACGATGTTGTTTGTTTTTCCTTTACCGCATATCATGGTTGGGAATTATGATGTAAAATCCATTTTCATGATATATATGATATTTATGATGTATTTATTAATTTATAATTATTATATAACACATACCTTTAATCTTTCCTTTTTTTGAATATGATAACTTCATCTGTGGAAGTGTGGACTGTCGCCTCCCCAAAGCAATGTGATTCATTCTCACTTTACATGGAATGTATTGAAGATGGTTTTAGTGAAATTATAAGATATGTATAATATAATAATGATATTTTAACACTATTATATATTACTATATATCATTTTAGTTTCTTATAATATAAAAAGTAAATGGAAACGACGTTCATATGTAGATACGACCTATTATCTCCATGAATGGTGTTTCCTATTTAATATATCTATATTTTATAAGTTGTTATAAATATTTAAATAATGACTATATATGATATATAAATATTTTTTTAATTTTTCTAAAATTTCCGATAATTATCTAAGTAAAAGGATCAAGAATAACATGTCAAAACACGTACGATAAACAAAGTAGTTATTACCTGAATCCTTGCTTTAATATTGAATAGTTAATAAATGGTTAATAAAATTTCATAAGCGAATCACTTATGTTATGATATAAAGGAGTATGGCTACGTTTTATATTTATAATAATGTTATATTTATTATTCATTGGGTTTAATCTTGTGAAAATAATGTCAAGACTTATGGTAAGGGTTTTCTCAGCTCACTTTTTATATCTGTGAGATACATGCCTTAGTTGCCACTCATTTATATTGTGTGGTGTATGTACTTAACATGAATGTATTTTAATATTATTATAATTAAATTTATGGTTATTCTCATATCCATTTTCTTTTCTTTCATTCATGGTTTTTATAGTTCAAAATTTTCCAAATCGGTAAAGTAATTTTTGTCTCAAGTTGCCTTCTTTGAGATAAATTCCATGTTCTCCCGATATATTTTTATATGGGGTGTATATACTACCATTTGAAATTTTATATCTTAAATATACTTCATTCATGATATATTAATCATTATATAATGTTATTCTCTTATGTATATTGTGATTGAATGTTATAAAAGTTGTAATAGTTTATTTTTATAATCTCATCATTTGTTATGATTAATTATGATTACAGTAACATTGATGAAATATTATGATAAATATCTAAATAAGTCTTACGAATTTTATTATCCTATGTTCAGTCATGTTATATAAAATTAATGGTACCATTTACAAACTATTTGATGCTTAATACCATTAATATTTTTTTATATGAAAAGATGATTTTATTTATCTTTTCATTTAGAATTTTGTTTTCATTCAAAACCATGAATTCTAAAGAAAATATTAAAAAATCTTTTACTATTATGTTGTTATATTTAAAAAATATTTTTACCAATATTTTACCTTTTTTAAAAAATGTTCCTAAATAGAATATTTTTTTCATATTCTGATCAAGAAAACTGTTGAAACTTTTTAAGGTGAAAAATAAACGTTCAGAATATACAGACATACCCACCATCATGACTGTTATTTCCTAGATTCTTCCTTTGTATGTTCGCATGATAATTTTTAAATAATACATTTTTTAATATTCTAGAAAATTTTCAATGGTTTTAATGAAAAAGGATTTAAAAAATAGTTTAATTTTTAGAAAGTGTTTTATATGATCTCCAAATATTCTTTTATATGTTTTCAAATGGTTTATTTCAAGGAAATATATTTTCATGATTTAGAAGTTTATTTTATTTGTTTTAAATGCATTTTCAAATAAAAATATTTTCAAAAAGTATTCAAGTTTCTTTATAAAATTTTAAGGTTATTTTCAAGTAAAATGGTTTTCAAAAAGTTTTATGTTTCAAATGTGTTTTTTAATGCATAAATGATATATTCTCAAGAAAAATTTCAAATTATTTTGTCATGATTAATTTATATGTTTTCAAAGGGTTTTCAAGAAAAAGGAATATAAAATTGTTATATGTTTTAAAAAGTGATTTTCAAAGAAAATTTATGTTCCAAGTGATCTCTCAAAATCCTTTTCCATCTAAGATGACATCCTTGGTTAATGTTTATTCTATTCTAGGGATATTATCTAAGGATTCCATTGATATTATTTCTATTAATTGTCTATGATTGGATGGATTTATGTTTATGGAACCCCTTTATCAATAAAAAATTATACCATGATAAATTCTTATGAAACCCGCTTCCTTTCATGGGTTATTATTGGATGATGTAATTGTGAAACCTATATATTTTCAATATGTTAAGATATGGTTAACTGTTTGTGATACTAATTTCATTTCCAGGGTTATGATATGATGATTATGAAACCCATCCCTTTTTATGGGTCATGATATGATACATGTTTTTTATCTTATGGATCATGTATGTATGATTTTATTACGTGATTGGTGATAAATATATCTCCCTTAAATTAATTGGGTATATATTTATATCTCAGGATATAATGATAGGAAACAAGTCGATGGGCTTGATCCAAAATGGGAAACATGTTCCTCCTGAACTAAAATGGGAAACATGTGTTTCCTCATCCACTATGGGAAGAGGGGGAAACCAGAGCTACAATGGGAAGATGGGGAAACTTGATCCATTATGGGAAGAGGGGGAAACCTGATCCACTATGGGAATATGGGGAAACCAATCCATGATGGGAGGATGGGGAAACTATATCCCTTATAAGGAAATGACTGTGATTAGGGATGGTGGTGTTTCCCTCCTAGTAGGTATAGTCCCCATGAAGTTCCCTAATATGATTTTGAAATGATCCTTGACTATAGGGAATGAAATTACCAGTTTATGTGTTTACCAAAAATTATGTGCCTTATGCCTATGATATGCTCACATGGTTCATGTTATTGATTATATTATACTTCATAAGTTATGAACTACCAATATTTATTCCATTTCTCATGATTATGATATTTTTATGAAGGGTATTATCATTAAATTTTATGTTCACGTACTTATACCCTTATGTTTATTTTGTGATTATGTATTTCCTTTATTTACCCTTATAGGGAATTCATGATCACTCAGTTATAATGTTTCCTTTCCCCATGTTATGAAGAAGGTTTTTATATAGGATTAATAAAGGGGAATTTAATTAAGAGATAGTATGAAGATATTTTAACAAAATAGATTAATGTGTTTGAAATTTCCAAATACACTAAACTATTATGGTCCCCAGGCATGTATTTTTTTAATGTACTACATATTTATCTAAAATTATGTAATATCTATATATGTTAATCTTGGATCTTTATAGTTCATATTAAATTAAATGTTTATTCATACTTTGGAAAATAGTATGAGAAAACCTTAGTGATACCCATAGGGATATTTATAAGGATATGTCGAGGGATGTCCCATAGGACAACCATATGTTTCCATAGAAAGATGTCATAATTTAGACATCCAATATGCGATTTTTCATGATTATGTTGTTCTTCCATATGTTAAGTGATGCTAAAACTATGTTGTCTAGTTTTAGTTAGTGTCAGAAACCAAAATGAACTTCGATAATGTTGAATATGATGGATTTTTTTTTTATGTGTAGTCAAATGGATTAATCACTAGATTGATGGATTTGGTGATCATTCCGAACCAGATTTCATGAAACATGATAAAAAATTTACACCTTAACCAACTCTTAGACTCACCAAATAAGATATGGAAGGAATTGATTGAGTGTTTAGGTAATGTATACTATTGAAGAAGGAATATTCAGTTTCCTTTGATTCCATAGTTTGGAAAGATGCACCCAAGAGAATGTATTAGCAAAGTATAAAGATGTTTTGACTGTGGAAAATAAGGACACAAAGAAAGTAACTATCAAGGAAAAATGATGAGTTTGGTTAACACAATGGGTGGGAATATTGGACTCCCTAATAAATCATCAATGGTTTAATGATTTATGTGTGGAATGAATGGTAATTATGCAAATTGATATCCCAAGTTGAAAGCTCACAAAGAGAATTAGCAAAGTGGTATGAGTATTGGTTTTATCATTGAGGATGAGGAGACAACATGTTAAATTTTAATGGAAAGAGGTATTAATTAATAGGATAAGGTACCCTTGTTAATGGATTAATGATTAAGTATAGTAATCAAAGTGTTTATGTTTTTTTTATTCATGAATTATGAATTTAGAAATATATATGGATTGTTCAGTTTATGTTTTCTGCTAAAAATTACAAGAATATGTTAAATGGTTCTGATGGAATCAAAAAGTTATTTAATGGAAATGTTATGTTCATGGGGAACAAGTGATTAAGGTAATGATAAAACTTAATATGTTCCTTATGTTAATATAATGATGTTTGGATAAATATATGTTGGATATGATTATGTAAATTGGATAGCACATATTACCTCATAACTGACAACAGATTTGTTGATAAATTAGTTGTATAATCATGGATGGAGTTTCCATAATTTTTTTATTTATGTAATATATTGAATAAAATTTTTAATAAGGAAACATGAATGTTTTCATTATGTAATTATGGTAATTTGGGTTATTACACTATTTCAAGAGAACACATGATGAAGGTATTCACATGTTTGGTATGTGAACACCAAGTGATACTTTATGTTATAAAGGGTATCAATAATAAGATATTTTTGAGAACATTGGTGAGCTTATTTCTAAATTTTTGGACTCTCATATTCTGGAAGGGTTATAAGGTTAACCATTTATAGAATGTTTTATGTTAAAATTTATATGAGGTTTATGAGACTAACTTATTATCTCGCCATATGCGGATTTATTTGTAATTGATAACATGTGATAATATTTTTTTTTGATAACTAAAGACATATGGAATCACCTACCATTTTATTTATGGATATCATGATCTAAAAATGTTACACGATTGTCGAATTGACATTTATTTCTTAGAATAAGAGATCAATAGTAAATTGATCAAGGTACAAAAACGAAGGGGGTTTTCTTAAATTCGTGTAAGTATATCCTTTCATGAATATTTTTTTGTTTTAGGAAAATGGGTCTTGAAATAAAAAAATCAATTCATCATCATTTTTGATGATATCAATAAATTGTTTCAAGCCTCTTTGGGTAATCAATATTTGATTATTAAATTTATTGATAACTTGTTCATTATCCCTCTCCCTTAAAACATGATAGTTATATTTTCTCTATATTTTCTTGTTTACACTAGATCCTATGTTCCCATATATGTAAACCTTATTATGAGTTACTTTGGGTAACTTGTATGATTCCAAAATTCTATTTTAAGGGTAGTTTTATCTTTTATTTATACGATGTGGGTTTTTATGAAAGGAACATTAAATTAATAAAAAATTAATAACCACGAGGAATTTAAAGGGGGAAATTAACACTACTGTGGTAGTAAAACCCTGATATTTTTTGAAAACTTTTTTTTTGTATTAAATTTAATCTTTTGATATTTTCCATTTCATGGAACACTATGTTTCTCTAAAACATCATTTTATTGTTATAATTATTAAAATGAGATAGTAATAAACCTAATGTTAATCATAGTAATATGAATATTAATAAATTTTTTATAAATATTATTTATAATGGTTTTATATCAATATTAAATATTGATAATAAAAAATGAAATTTTTGGTAAGGTCATTATATGTTTGAAAATACGATTTCCTCAAATGAACTGCATTTTATGCTCTTCGGTGAATAAAAATATAAATAATTTTAGAAAATTTTAGAAAGTGAATTTTATAAATTTAAATTCATTTTTTGTTTAATAATTTCAACATTATATAAGGTTGAATTATTCGTATTTTTCTGAAAAGCATCATTTATGAATGAATAGTGTAAAATAATGAATTTTAAATCAAAAATTCTTTTTATTTTAATATATTTATATAGTTAAATAATTTTAAAATTGGGTTTAATTATAAATAGTTCATCTTTTTATCATTTAAAACAATTTAGTTCATTATTAATAATATCACATTAAATTTAGATATAAAAACATAGCAAACCTTTGAACATTTTTACTTTAAAACCCTGCTTTGTTGTCCCATCTATGAGATTATCTTTAAATTAATTTCTAACAATTATGTGATTATAATTTGGAAAATTTGATAAAATATTTTTAATTTTAATAATTTATAGTTTATAATAACTTTAAATTATTTTTTAAACAAAAATCTCTGTGAAACTAACAAAAATTAATTATTATGATTATGATATAATTAAGCTTAATAAGGGACTAAATCATAAACTTAAGGGTGAAAATACCATAAAAACTTATCTAAGAATAATTTTCTAAAAATATTATAACCATATACCCTATTTATTATAATTTTATGGGTTATTGGGAAATATTTTAATGACATTGACCCACAAAGGAACCTTCATTACCTTTAAAATTTATAAAGATTTAGAGTATGGAAGAAGCTACATAGTTTCAGTTATAGAGATTATTTTAAAATTTAAATTATTTTTTTATCATGATAACTTAACTATTATGTTTAGAGGATAATTATCCACAATAAATTTGTAACAAAGGCAAGCACATGGAATTTTTAGTTAATAAGTAAATAAGATAAACGATGCCATAAATGTTCAAATTGAAGTAAATTGATTGAATTATTGTATTTCATTATATTTTTAGATGAATATATCATGTTACACATATGAAAAATTAATATATTTCATTTCCATCATTTTCTTGCAATGTTAAAATATAAATTATAAAAATAATTTCAAAATCGATATTAATGTTATTTTGTAATAAAAGATATATTTGAAAAAGTACTAAAATTAATAAAAATAATATATTCATAAAAATTATTTTAATTATAATTAATATCAATTATGGTCTATTTATGGACCAATTTATATTTTATTATTAACATATAAACCCATGTATAATAAATACAATGTTATCACAGTACGAGTTAAATTAGTGTATTTTTGTGTTACGTGCAATTATTTTAAAATTAATTTCCAACACACATGTGATTTTTATTTTTTAAATTAGATATAATATTTTTAGTTAAGTGGTTATATATTTTCCAATAATTCTAACATTAATTTTGTCTTAGTAGATAAATTACATAGTTTATAAGCGTAGTTACCTAAATGAAAAAAACCCAAAATGATAAAATATGAGGTAACTTAAAGACTAAGGAAAAAATAATAAAATATTCTCCACGTTTTCTATTTTTGATTTTTTTCATTATCATAATTTTTTTTTCACCATTATTTTCCTATTTTTTAATCACATGAGGTTAGGTATACCTCCTAATAGTGTATACATTTTTGTATTTTGAAGAATTCCACCCCCATTATAAAAAGGAATTCACTCTTCCAAATTTTCACACCTCTCCACCCACTTTGGATCATCAAAACGTGGACCAAATAGTCTAACTAAACACCTAAATTAATCATATACTCCTCCATTTTGGAATAAATCCATCCAGGGATTCTCTTTGGTGAAAACCAGATAGAGTCACCCAAGAAAGAAATAACATCCTTTCTGAAGCTTCTTTGTTTTATTTTTATTATAAACCACCTAAAATATTTATATTAAATGCTCATATAATAATCTTATTATACCTAATATATTGATGTGTTTTTTATTTTATGTTTTATACCTACAATTACAAACACTTCCATCTAATGGGTAACAAACTTACTATTATTGTTTATGATAAACTACCGCCTAATGAAATGATGTTGTTCATTTTTACATTATGACCAGTCGTGGTTGGGAATTAGGATAAAAAATATATTTTTATGATATATATGATATTTAATATTAATTTATTCTTCTATAATTATAATATAAAACATACCTTTATGCTTCCATTTTTAGTAATTACGATTACTTCGTTTGTGGAAGTGTGGACTACCACCTCCTCAAAGTGATCTGATTCTTTCAAACATTACATGGAATGTATTAATGATGGGTTTGGTATAGTTATATGATATATAAGACATACTAATTTTAATTTAATTATATTATATATATAAAAATATTCCTTTTACGTCTCTTCCAATACAGAATGAATACAGAAATAGTGTTCAAGCATACATAAGACATACCATCTCAATGAATGGTGTGTTGCATTTTATATATCAATATTTTATAGGTTATTAATAATATTTATATACTGAATATATATGATATATAAATAATTTTTTACTTTATATAAATAATAAAATAATTATCTAAGTAATAAGATCTTGAATAATAAGTGAAAACATGTGTGATAAATAAAGAAATTATTACACAAAATGTTTCTTTAACATGGAATTGTTAATAAACAGGTAATATAAAGTCATAATTGAATCACATGTGGTATTATATATAGGAATATGATTATGTGGTGTAATTATAATAATATTTTATTTATTATACGGTATGTTTGGACGCGTTCAATGAAAGTGAAGAATTAAGGTAAGAGTTTTCTCATCCCACATTTTATATTCTTGAGAGAAACACCTTAGTCACCACAAAATTATTTTCTGTGATCTATATACTTACTGTTAATATATATTATTTTTATTATACTAAAATTTAAGGGTATTTAAGGAAATTTTTTACGATATTTATTTCATGGGGTTTCGGTTCAAACGTTACCAAATTTGTAATGTAATGTTTGCCTCAAGTTCCATTCCTTAAGATACTTTCCATGTTAAGCACCTATATTTTTATATGGGGTGTATATAATTCCATTTTAAATGTCATATCATGAATATAATTTTTTAATGATAAACTTATGTAATTTTATTCTGATATGTAGATTATGAGTCATAGTTACCAAAGTTGTAATATTTTGTTGGTATAATTTCACCATTTGTCGAGATTATTTATGATTGTGATTCTATTGATGAAATATTCTGATACATATCTCAATAAATGTCATTTAGTTTCATAATAACTATTTATTAATGTTATATACATGAAATGGTAAAATTTTTTAAACACTTTGATACTTAATATCATTTAGAAAATTATTTTTTTGAAAATTAGACTTTATTTCTCCTTTCGGTTGAAAATCAGTGTTCCTTCAAAACAATTGTTTCCAAATATGGTTTCAAAAATGGGTTAATCTAATATCATTATTCTTAAAGAACCATTTTACCAATGTTTTACCTTTTTTAAAATTATTTTAAAATGAATCTTCTTTTCATTTTTTGAACAAGGTACTTTTTTAATCTTTTTAAGGTTTATAAGGAATGTTCGGAATGTATCTATTTACCAACAATAAATACCATAATTTCTTAAAATATTATTTTTTAGTTTTATAAATTAATTTTTAAATAATATTTTTACCTTATATTCTATAATTTTTAGGGGTTTCAAATAAAAGGTTTCTAATTTTTTTTAAGTTTAAAAATTGTTTTACATGATTTTTAATGTCTTCTTTATATGTTTTGAAAAGGTTGTTTTCGAAGAAAATTATTTAAATGATTTCAAATATTATTTTCTATATTTACAAGGTAATTTAATGGAAAAAAGTTTTCAAAAATATTTTTAATATTATTCATATGTTTTCAAGGTTATTTTCAAGGAAAATGGTTTTCAAAATGTATTATGTTTTAAAATAATTTTTCAAAGGACAAAGGATATTTCCTTCAAGAAATATTTTAAAGGAATTGTTCATGATTCCATTATATTATTTTAAATTGTTTTCAAGTAAAAGGATTTTGAAAATTTAATATGTTTCAAAAAGTTATTTTCAAGAAAAATTTATATTCCAAGTGATCTTTCAATATCTTTCCCCAGAAAAGAAGTAATCATTGGTTATGTTTTATGATTTAATGTGGATTTGATCCAAATATATCATTCATGTTATTTCTTTGAATGGTGTATGTTTTTATGGGATCATATTTATAAAACTCATTTCTCTTCAATGGTTTATACCATGATAAATTCTTATAAAACCCACTTCCTTTCTTAGGTCACTTTAGGATGATATTATTACGAAAACTGTGTATTTTCCATAGGTTATGATATGATTAAATGTTTATTATACCCATTTCATTTCTTGGGTTATTATATGAGGTTTATGAAACCCATCTCTTTTTATGGGTCATGATATGATACAATATTTATAATCTTGTTGGACATGTATGTATGATTTTATTATTTTATTGGTGGGACCTATATATCCCTCCAAAACATTGGCTAATGATTTATATATAATGAGATAATGATGGGAAACATGTGCATCCACATCCAAAATGGGAAATGGGTGTGTCTTGATCCACCATGGGAAGATGGGGAAACCCGGTCCACTATGGGAAGATGGGGAATCCCAATCCACTATGGGAATATGGGGAAACCCAATCCACTATGGGAAAATGGGAAAACCAGATCTAATATAAAATAATGGGGAAAACGATACCTAATAAAGAATGGACCATGACTGGGGATAGTGGTGTGTCCCACCTAGTAGGTATAACCCCCATGAAGTTCCCTGATATGTTTTTTTCGAAATGAACCTTGAATATAGGGAATGATTCTACATTTTTATGTATTTTCCAAAAATTATATGTCTTATGCCTACTATATTATCACATGGTTTATTTTATTGATTATCCTACGATTCATGTCTTTTGAACTACCAATAGTTATGCTATGTGTTGTTATAGTGATATTTTTATGTAGGGTATAAACATCAAATGTTATGCTCATGTTCGCATACCATCATATTCTTGTAATGCCTTCACATTTCATTTATTTATCCTTTCTGAGAATTTAAGCTCTCACCTTTATTATGATTCCTTTACATAGGTTATGGTTTTTTTAAGTAGCAGTACTAATAGAGAAGATATTCAAGGGAGAGGTTGATGATCTTTCACCAAACTAGAAGAATGTGTTCCATGTTTCGAAAGTCATTGAACTATTATGGACACCGGGTATGTTTTTTTTAATGTACTAAATATTCTTCTAAGATAATGTAATATCCATGTATGTTAATCCTAGGTCACTTTAGAGTAGGTGAAATTGATCAAAAGTGTATGTATACTACTTAGTCTATAAAGAAATCAGATGTTTATCACCAGCTATGACCTTTGGAGTTCAAGGTTGGTGATCATGTTTTCTTGCAGGTATAACTCAAACATGGGAATGGATAGATACAAAGGCAAGGGAATATTTTACGTTTATTTCTAGGGCCTTTTGAGATATTGGATAGTGTTGGACCCATAACCTATCGATTTCTCTTAAGTCATATATACTTTTCCATGAACAATATATTCCATGTTTCATAGCATTGTTGTTATCATGCCAAACCATAACATAAATATTATCTGAAATAAATTCTGTTATTTATTAACGATAAATTTGTGAAGTATCTGACGCAATTCATTTATTGAAGCAAAATAGATATCTTAAGCTATTATATTCCTTTATTCATAGTCATACAATAGTTTAGTCATGTACAGGATGAGACCTAAGAGTGGGAGGATGACGTATGTGCTTAGGGTCTATATTTGTTCTCAAACAAAATTTTGCAACCCTTGGAAGGGTAACATGGGGATGAGTTCCTTTTTGGGAGGAATACTGTAAACCATAGATTTACTATATGGTAAGGATCCTTTAAATTTCGTTCTAATTATTTATCTTGGACCTATTATGGATTCCTAATGAGGATATGGAAGAATTGTGGGTGTCCGGGACTTATTTAGAGTTTGGGGTCTCAGTCGATGTAAGAAATAACGGGGTCACATGGTTATTAGAAATTGTGCATCCTAGCCCAAATATTTTATCTTAACTATGTTGTTTGTTTCATGGGGAAAATCAAGGTGCACAGTTTTCCCTAACCTTTCACCCATGGCCTCATATCCGTGAAAAATGTTAGTAGTATTTTGTAGTTCCAAATGACATGGATGGAGCACAGTTTTCCAAAACCTTATGGACAAACTGTATGAGGCCCTCCTTTGACAATGATCCATACATAGTTGGTTCATAGTTTGTATAACCATATGGCCTATAAAATTTTGTGTAAAATACCATTTTCCCTTAAAATTTTCTAATAAAACAACGCCTATTTGTTATTTCTTCATCCATAAGATACGAGACTTCCCTCTCCTCCATTTATATCTCTTCAACATCCTTCAATGTGGGTTCATTGATTTCTTTATCATCTGACCTATGATTTATGATCTGGTTGCCTCATTAGATATACAACAAGAAATTTCTTCGATCCTTAGGCTAGATTTACCATTTGTCTTCCTCTAGATGAAAATATTTTAATGTAGAATCGTATACCCTATTTTCACAGCATTGAGTATTTCAGTATTTTTCAACTGATATAGGCCACACTAAGGGCCGATAAAACATGAGGGTAGTACTACAAGCATAAGATGGGAAGTCTCTGAATTTTACCAAAATGTATCATAATATATAAATTGATTTCATGTGAGCATGATGGTTTCACTCGGTGTTTCTTCTTAAGTGCATATTCCATTATTATAATCACTGTGCTCATATTCTAGAGAGAAAATTTTACATGATCTTGATTTAATTGGTGTTCTTGACCTCAACACCATCAACCCCATGTAGGGTGATTTCTTTGTTATGCCTTTATGAACCTTGTTATTAAGATTTGAGACACTGTTTAGGTATATTGGATTGTCCTTGATAATTGTAATAAATTTTCAATTAAAATGAATTATGAATTGGTAATGACTAGCATATGTATATTGTATACATTCACTAATTTCTTTTTAGGGTAATTGTTTCCACATATATAGTGAATTGTTAATTGGAATGTGTAATTATAGATATCATTAGTCTTATTTAATTATAACTGAATTATAATGGGATTCATGTCAATATTCCACTTTTCATGATTATTTAAACGGAAAATGAACCTAAAAATGATTAACTAATAGAATTGATAAATGGTTGCATGTCCTTGATTATCCTTATCACATTGATGAAAGATAATGTAATGAACAGATTAAATTATTATGAGGCATGAGTATTAAAAGGTTTTAAAATAAAAAATGATATGTATATAATGTTCTAACTGAATATAGACCTTTTTACCTTTATAGAACTGTTTAGACATAATACAACCTTGGACTCTTGATGAAATACCTTAAGTACTCAAAGTATGTCATTCTAATTCAAGAATCTAGTTACCAAGTGAGAAATCCACCTTGGAACACAATCCTTGTTTACTATAGGATGAACGATATGAACCCATATGATCCCTTCCCCACCTCTACAGATATTAGTATACCTTGGATACACTCCTTGGATCCAACACTATGTATTCAAATATGTGTAACCATGGATTCACACATTGATCCCAGTCATGATTAGCCTATGATTACCTTGTATAAGATCTATGGACTTAGTTAAAATCTTTTACAATGGAATTCCTATTGAATTTACACTTATATTACACCTAGTATCCTTTATAGATAGACTACATGAGATTCTTGTATGATTTGGTAGACCCCTCAAGTCAAGGATTCCTTGGCTTAGCCTTGGATCCTCTATTATTATCATACACAGATTATCATTAGAAATTGAACTTTAATTAATTAATTAAATAATCTCATGTTTAGAGACAATACCATCAGAGTTTTATGTAGGTATGAGTCATTATATTAGAATTTATTTACATTTATATATACCTTTACGCTTCTCGGTTAATATTCATGAACATTATTTCATAGACACTATAGGTGTTAGCCAAATGGGATTTATCTCACACCCTATCTGGACCACCATTGGTACCCGGGTAGATTATACAATCATAACTAAGGATAAGGGGAATAATCCAACCTTGTACACATAATTTCCATTATTTATTAGGATAGATCTTGGTAGTAGATGACTTGGTCGACCCATTTGATACATGGATAGTTTTTGGTAAATTTTTCTTTTTGTATAGAGTATTCTATATTGATTTCCTACATCCATGTATACCTATTTTCCTATTTTTCAGATAAATGGAATTATATCATCATCAATTGAATATGATTTTATTCATCTTTTTAGTTGATTATTGTTGATGGTTGTTTATACTTACTTCCACTGGTATTTTTTTTATCCATTATAATATTTCTGATATAGTTTATTCAGGTGTTATTATATATTCTCTATTATCTTCTATATAATTAGGGAATAGTCCTCATAGGGACTCAACCTAGGATCCCTCTACTAGTGAATAGTCTCTAGCATATGGGGAGGTGTGCTTGAGGCCATGTTGCCAACTGAGTTTGGGGCACTATTGAGTTGAACTCTGTTCTGGACATCAAATCTAGAACATTTGAAAACATGGATAAATAATCAATTTGTTAGTAAATAAACTATATATTCTAAGACTTATTTATTCATAATTAGAACCCTTTCTATACATATTACAGTTAATATCATTCTTCAGAACCTAGGGAAAATAATTATAAGAAATAGTTACCTGAGATGCTCAGTAAGGATAAATAATGGAAATATCAGTGATCACATAAACATAATAAGAGAATAATGTTATGAGAACATGATAATAATATTTGAAAACTACATCCTACATATGATAGATAATAATCTTGTGCCACTTCATAAATCATGGAAGTCTATAAGACATGAATCATAAAGGAATCAAATAACATGAACCATGATAGAAATACAATAGCATAAGACGAAGATTTAATACAAACATATAATAATATAAAATTGTTTTCTTAGTAGTCATGTATTACTTCCAATACTATAATAGTGGATTGGGTTCACTCACCAAACCATAATAGTTGCCAATTTTCACCCCCAATATTATCATAGTGGAAAGAATCTCTTACCTAACTCAGTTCACACCCCATTCTAGTCTGATTTATCTCATTAAATATACAACTTTTCCCAATTCGTTATAGGGATATATAATTTAAATCCCACCTATCACATAATTATAATTATACAAATATCTGTTTCGAAAATATCATAAAACCATCATCATACCAAAACCCATGAAAAGAAATGGGCTTCATAAGCATTTTATCATGGAATTACCCTTGGAAATGAAATGGGTTTCATAAATAACTTGTAATAATAATCAAAAATCATATAGATAAAGAATAAATATGGTATCATTTGACTATAAACATATTAAAACTTTACTAACATCAAATATATCATCATAGATGACAAATTTCCGTAATGGTCACTCAAAACGTTTCTTAAAGAAAATAACCTTTACAATTTGAAAGAAATTATTTAAAATAGAAAATTTTCCCAAATTTTAAGGAAAAATTTCTATTTTAAAAGAACCTTGGTATCATGTAAATTAATCTTCAAATAATTTAATGATTATTATAGTGGAAAATTTAGTTCATGTTGTATAAGGTTAATGAAAACATTCATTTCACACTTTTTTAAAATTTCAAAAAAGTACCTCTTTTAGAAAATGACAGGTATATTACTTTTAAACCATTTTTTAAAAGTAATTCATGGATAAAAATTAATTTAAGAATTAATAATAAAATACTAAAAACACTATTAGAAACAATTTTAGAAAAAATGGATATTGATGAAAAACAATTTTTGACCGAAGAGAGAAATAAATAATATATTCTTTAAAAGAAATATTTTATTCAATTGAGTAATTAATGAAGTAAAAATGAAAATAAAAAACTTAATATATATAAATAACCCAAGTATAAAAAAATTCATGTGATCTTATATACGTATATCATGAAATTTAATAATTGGAAACATAATCATAAATAATCCTGATAAATAATGAGATTGTAAAATAAAACTATTACCTCTAGTCTGACTTCCTTTGTACGTTCGAACCAGCCATAAAATAAATATATTTTTTTATAAGTATATTATAGAAGTATACTAATATATATAATATGATATATTATTGGCATAAAATATTTTATGACCTGTTTATTAAAAATTCTTTATTAAAATTGCTATTTTGTGTGATAACTACATTGTTTTTCCTAGATGTTTTAGTTTGGTAGTTTTGGTCCTTGTAATTTAATCATGGTTACATAGTATAAATAATTTTAATCATGATATTATGACAATATATATTAATTATATAAATATTTATAGTAATCCATAAAATTTATCGATTGAAAAATTAATAGCACCGTTCATAGAGATTGTAGGTCTTACAAACACAAGAATGCTATTTTGATTTTTCGATGGATGGAATGAAAGGAAAGTGAATTATAATTGAAAATTATAGAATAATTACATTATTATATAAATAATTTATGTTCCTAAAATACAACTGTATTACTATCCATGTAAAACGGAAATGAAAAATTAATCACATCACTTTGTGGAGGTAGTAGTCCACATGAGCACATGAGCAATGTTATCATTTTATATTGGATTGGAAGGTAAGAAGGAAGATGTGATTTTATAATTATATAAGTATAATTAAATCATAAATATCATATATATAAATATATATTAAATCCATCATTATATCCAGTCATGATAGGTGGTGATGGAAAAGAAATTACATCAGTTCCTGAGGCAGTTGTCTGTCGTACACATAACAAACAATTTTATTTTCAATTTTATGTAACAGGGGACGAATATAGGTTATTAAATTAACATAATAACATATACATATATAGAATATAATAGTGTTTTTATTTCATCATAGTTGTGCAATATATCAGAAATTCATAAGAGGAAAAAAAGACATGGGTCGGAAACAATACCCCCTCTTCAAACAACCTCCTTATATTTATACATAAAGGCTTCCGAGGATGGTTTTATAATAACAATATAGAATCTAGGTCATGGGAATGGATGTTATTAAGGTAATTTTTTTGGTTTTTTCTAAAACAAAATGATATAAAGTGTGTATAAGAGAGGGGAGGGGGTATCCTTTTTTAAGTGGGGGAGTGGACACACTTTGATTTTTTGAAATGAGTAAAATATATTAACATATTATTCAAAAAAATGGATCCAAAATGTACCATTCAAGAATATTAGATGATATAGGGTCTAAATAATTCTAATAAATACAATATATACTATTTATTTTGTAATTTTAATACTTATCTCTTTAATTTAACAACTGGTGGACTAACCTTATTCTAGATAGTATATTTTTATCATTTTTACTATTCATTATGAAAAAACATATATTTAGATTTATAAATAATATTAATTTTTATGATTAAAAATATGGAATCCATTTTATCAGACTTAATTCAATTAATTTTCTGAATTTACTTTAATATAAAACTAAAAAATTCAACGAAAAATGGTTTTTGATGAAATGGTTTTCATAAGTTTAAAATATTTTTATTTAAAAATTAGAAAAAACGATTATAATGAAACAACATGGATTAATTATAATATAAAATAAATAATATTACTTTAAAAACCATTTTCAAACTAAATTTACCTTTATAGATGATTTAAACTAAAAGGTAATTTTTAATTTAAATAAGTATTTCTTGGTATTCATCAACACATTAATATTTTCTAAAAAAATAAAACATTACCTCTATGATAATATTTAAATTTTGATTTCAAAAATGAAAGCCATTTTTTCAAATAAATTTTATAAAATTTTCAAAAATTATTTTGAATATAATTTTTGAAAAATTTGATAAAATTACATTTTAGAGGAATGTATATTTTAATATAAAAGAGTATTTCTTCATATCCCATGTCTATAAAAAGTTATTGGATGAATTGAAAGACATTTATTGAATATATAATATATAAAATTCATTAAAAACATTCACCAATAAAAGTTATTTTAATTTATTAAGACAAAATAGATTACACACATAAAAAAATTCAGAAAAAAACATTTCTTTTACATGCAAATGTTTTTTTATTAATTGATAACCAATGAATTCATTTTATACATGTGTAAAATATAAAATTTTTATAATATAATTATTCGTATTTATAGCAACCAAATTAATGGAGAGGTTATAATGGTATATTATACTACAGTTTATTTAAACTTGGTGTTACATTTACTGCATTCTATTTATGTGATAAAATTTATTGAAAAAGAGTTATATCAAAAAATCTAGAGGTGTCACACCTATATTCAGGATCCACGTAGCATAGTCATCCAAACATCCCATGTTAGGGTGACCATTTTCCCAAATCTTTATAAATGGGTTCTAATTCACCCAAGCCTCATATTAGGGTAACCATTTAACCAAGACACTATACCTAGGTGCCAATTCACCCAGGTCCCATATTATGGAGATCCTTCTCCTAGGTCCCCATTATTCGGAGATAATTTATCCAAGTACCAATACCGAGGTTTTCTATCAACCAATTCTTATTCCTATGTTCAAATTATTCTCGTTCCTCAGACATGGTTGCTTGTTTACTCAGGTACCAAATCTGGGCACCACTTCACTGAGGTCCCATGGAATGGGTACTTACCAACCCATGCCTCCTTTATACCCTATTAAGGTAAATGAGCACGCTGATTAAAAAACACCACCCAATCAACCACATATTCATTTGATAATATATCTTTTTATGTTTTCCTGTAAACCCAATAAGAACCTTGAGGAATTTACTATCATTTATTCCCTTTATAATCTGGGTACCTAACATAATTAAATTGGTGGAACCTTTCCTAGCTAATGATGCTCATCTTGGAAACCTATAAACTAGCCTATATGACCTTAAATCATCTAGTTTAGATCTTTTTATCCACTCAAGGAGATAAGGATCCATATGGTCCTCCTACTAGGTGTAATCCCCAATGATATACCCATAAAAAACTTATTTCATTTGTCCACTCAATGTGGCATCTATAAGTGCGCATATAGTCAACTATAATCACCAAAACCAACTGTCACCCAATTCTAATACTAAACTGAACAATAATATACCTCCTACTAGGTTCAATCCCCAACACACCTGCATTGGGTTGTATTCTCCATGAAACCAATCCTTAATGGGACATATTACATATGAATCTCATATTCATAGGTTCATATTCATGATGAGTCCATCATAATCCCTCCTATATAGTAACAAATACATAGGATGAACCAAAAAGGGTCTATCATGCATATTCCCCATGTCATCAAATTATAGGAACCTTTCACCTATCATCCCTAACTACATGACTTTAAAATACACTATATAATTCCAATTCTTCATTATACTAAACTAACCTGAATAATTTTTCAATGCATAACTTCAAAAGTAACTTCACTTGGTTATGAATGCAATACCATAAAAATAACCAGATTGGTCCATATCGCACAAACAAAAAAGGGTTGATGTGTCCCACTAAGTAGCACTAAACTATGTCGGTTTGGATCCCATTCATAAAAAAGCAAATGAAGACCCTTTCTCAAGTCTGATTCAAACTCCATAGTACTCACTGACTCCCAATATGGTGATAAATTCTATAGAATCTATAGATGACCTATCATATATATATGTACATATATATATATATATATATTCACATCGATGCATGTTTTGATCAAACACTTTCATGATGGTAAATAATAGTAATATTATTACTGGGAAGGATTCAGGAACATGTGTTAAATTTGTAAGAGAGTTGTAGATGAGGCATAAAAACCAATTAGGTATGATTCAATGTTCCATCATATAAACCTATTTACAACCGAAAATTTCACAGGTATATCCCAGGGACCATCTTTCTATTAAAATGATGTCTTCAAAATATTAAATACATCATGGGTGTGGGGGTATATCATAAATAAATAGGTACAATAGTGAACCTAACATGTATCCTTTACCCATAAAATTGGTTAATTGACTATTATTTTACTTATAATTCTATATGAACATGTTTCTTGATTTTAGTTGTTGTCCCCTAGGACTCCCTTCAATAAAAATGGTGTCATAGAGTTCACCATTGAATTCTAAGATCATTTAAACTACTGATGGTTGATGAAAAAGACCTCATCCCACTATACCCTACTAGATAACACTCCAGACATATGAATAAGCTTCCATAATGGACAAGTCCTTGAAACCCTAATGTACACTTTAACTAAATCAACACCTATAGTAACATTTGGTGAACATCCAGGTATGAGAGTACTAACCTACTACCATTATCCTTTTATAAGAAATATATCATGATATCCTTAAGGATATTAATCCCCTCCACTCATCCAAGTAGATATATGAAATAGAAACATGGGTGGAATCTAATTCTACCTTAAACTACTTTGGAACCCTATCCTCAGAGTGAAACAAAAATTTCCCATTATTTTAGGGAGATAGAAGAGGATGATAATGTTATACATAATATTTGTTAGGAGATCCCTAAATTGGATCCCCCATCGATCATCATCATCAAAACTGCATGGATTCATCCCCAAAGGAAAACACTGAGGAAATAACCCTATAAATCTAAGACATGGATGTATGAACTAGCACACTTAGATGGAGGTCTCACCGGTGGTTATTGGTAGACATGTAAATGGGTTATCGCATTTAGGTTCAGGTTGAATTTTTTCTTGACTCATTTATTGATTGATCTTGGCCGGGTTTACCATAACTCGACCTATTTATTAATTAGGTCTACA
Source organism: Viscum album (assembly GCA_963277665.1). NCBI lineage: Eukaryota > Viridiplantae > Streptophyta > Magnoliopsida > Santalales > Viscaceae > Viscum > Viscum album. The sequence goes on from OY728163.1 coordinate 354,131,487, forward strand.
AAATATTTCTTTTATTAATCAAGAATTAAAAAAAGAAAATTATTAATAGACCCTTAATATTTTATTTAATTAATTTATTTTAATGAAAATAATATTTATTTTGATTATTAAATGAAAATAATTTTAAATTCTTTTAAATATATAATTATATTTTTTATGGAAACCCTAAGGTGCTTCCCATCCACTGTGTTTTGAGTCATCATAGACCTCATTTCCAAAGGCAGTTGGTCACATTGAATTTACTAGAAATAATCTGGAATGCACATTGGTTGAGAGTATGGGAGGTTATGTTTGTTACACCATTTTGTGGGGAATTATTACCTACTATAGGACTATCTAATCCATTTATGATATCTTTGTGAATCATTTCCACATCCCATCACAGAACTGATACCACTATGCTAGTGATCAATCATCAACCTACATCAATGTGAATGTCTATATATATAAATCAATGGTTATCTATATTCATATATAATAGGTTCTATTACTTTATATATCTTGAGTTATCTATTTTTATATATTTTAGGTTCACTATATTTCATGTATCAGCTTTTGATGATATGGTTTCAAGCCACATAAAATGGTGATTTAGAGTTTAACACTATATTCGGAGGTGATTGATATTGTGGATTTGGGATCATGCCCATAGAAGATTACTACTATGTATCATTATAAAATGAATCAAACCCCACATAGTTTGGAACCACATAATAGGTAATGAAGTTCCTTTTTATTTCATGTGATAAGAACCATCATAGTCCCTTTTATGGTCATGTGACCACGACTTAGTGAAGTTCTTTTTATGGTAATGTATCCAAGAACTAAAAAATACTAGTAAAAATTATTCCTTTTGATTTTTAAAATGGAACATACACATCGTAATCCATTTATGATTCTTCTCACAAAGAATATCTCCCCTCGAGGAAGGATGACTCACAGGGAGTATGGCTTTTTGATGAAGGTTATCTCATAGAGAATACAACTCATAGAGAATGGATTATATAAATGATGGGGAATATAATCTGATGAGAAGAGATGATATAGATAAAAAGTAATATATAGAGGTGGTTTAATGAGGAGTGTGTCTTAGTGAAGTTATATTTTTCAATATTTATCTTTTAATATCATATATCCATCCTATATATCCTTATTAATTAGAATAAAGTACCATTTAGTTTGAGAATCACAATTTATGGTCATGTGACATGATTTTACAATGAAATATAACAGTATGAGGTTACAGTATTTTCTTATAGTTTTACATCATTAAACTAGAATTTTTTCATGAATTTTTCCAACATATGATTTGGATATTTTGGTGTAGTTTTATGTCATATAAAAATTATGTTTACTTTTTGAAAGAGGTCAAAAAGAACTGAGTTTGAAAGGGAAGGATAACTGGATGCTTGGGGAATATAACCTCAGGATATAGTGTAATGATAGTAAATATATGTCTTTGCGGAATAGGTTGAGTCTTATATATACCCTACCATTTTTGAAGGGGGAATAAGTGTATCTACTATCCCAGGACCTTTTCTCTCTCCCTATACCATTGATTATTCATCGTGGTGGTAATGTTTTTTGGATTAAACATGAGGAGAGGTCCATAAATTCATGTAGAATTGAGTGGAACAGGTCATCGAATATGACGCATGGGAATCCAAGATGGATCATGATCTAGGAGAGGTATTATCAATATCCTACTTAATTGAGCCAACAATATCAAGGTAATACTTGATCATGACTATGTTCAGGGCCCATCGATTAGGGATAAAAACTTTGTATATGCATTTTGTCAAGGGAATTCATAATCATATAATGTCTAATGATTTTTATAGTGGTATTAATTTTATAATTATTAAATGGATGAGGTCTAGTAGAATACATCATTATAATAAGTTGGTATGGGATGTTAAGTCTCTAAAATGTCTCTTGGGTAGATTTATTATCCTATTTATGAAAATGAGAAAACTAGGTTCTCGAGAGGATTTCATACAAGATTTTCTTAAAATTCTAGGAGGATGGAACTTGAGAAAGGGTACCTAGGTGAATTTAAACCTAATAAGAGTAAAGTGTTAGTTATACTTCCCTATTATTGGGTTCAAGTGTCACCCTTGTGAGAACTTATTTGAAATATTTCACATAGTGAAGAGTTATGATAAAGTTATTTCTCTAGTATGGTTCTATAAAAAGATGGATTATATAGTATAGAATTTAGGTGAAATGATTCCTTTAAAGAAGGATATGGTGGAGTGAAACACTATTGTTTTTCATAATTCACGGATTACACACATAATTTTAGAAAAGGAAAATTATGTGGGGTAACATTATCACTGAGTAGGGATACTAAGGGAAAGCAGTATGGTTCATATAATTGTAACATATAATTTGGTTACTAGACCCATGTTCCTACTATGAACCACATATGGAAATTCCTATTCTTGATTCACATGAAAAAGTAATGGAAATAAAAAAATACTCTCCCTTATAATTTGATCAAATTATAATGAAGATGGTAGAAATATGAAGTAGATTTGACAATAGCACAAAGATTATCTTTGAAAAAACAGACACTTAAGTTTATTAGAAATTTCACATTCCATTATGGTATAAGAACTAATAACATGGGAGATCTAACTTTAGAACTATATATGAGAATGCTAACATGATCACATGATATTGGAAAAAAAATCCAATTGTATAATGTAGAGCTCTAAAAATAGTGGTGGCCAACTTTAGTTCACTGCACCCTGCTTCACGCTTGAGTGAACCCCGAATATATGAACTCTCTGTTTACCCAATGATCACATGCTAGTTAAGGTAATCATGTTTCCATTTAATATATCCCTTAGTGCATTATATTTATCAAGCTAATATGAGTGAAATATATAAACATGGATGGTGAGAACCTTAGTGAATTTATTTCATGAATATAGAAAAGTGATAAACTAGGGTGAGTTTCCTGGGATAACCTCCTAGGATAAGATATTCAGAAAATAAACTAGGAGAATGTTTTTATTTTGATGAATTATTCCCCAATTTTATATTTCTATGATCACTTTTCTTTTATTTTATTCCTTATTTAATTTATATTCCTCCAACTAATCATTGTTTAATTCATTATTGTAAACACAAAATGGAATATTAATGGAATCCCAACCAATATATCAACACATCTTCCCATATTGACCATCCAATTAATGATTCCAAGAGAGTATATTATAATCAATACCAGATACAAAGGTCAATGCATTGTGAAAACCATGAAAAAGTGCCATGGGAATTACCCAACATTAGATGTAGTCCTAGTATATGACCATGTCATCTTAATGGATATGGATTTTTCAAACCTGAAATCCAACCAGTTAAATTCATGGTCTGTTATGTTTTATATCCTTGATAGAACTGACATATCATCAAGGGGAGTTTATATTAATAAGTGGGAGGTCACTAGTACTCATATAATGCACCATTTTACGTATTTCCCTAATAACTAAGCCTACATTTCAGAGAGTCAAACAAATTGCTACATATTATCCTTTTACCATTTATAATAGACCCACTTAAATGGTTAGGTATAGGATTTATACTTATATCTTGGATTTCAGAAAAAACATGGATGGATGTGGGTATATTAGTTCCACTGTATATGTGTGTAATTAGAAGACCAGTTGAGAGTTGAAATACTATAAAAACTTTTTTGGTCTCACAAACATATGTATATAAAAAATTAGACCATATTGTAGTGATACTACACCACTATATCTATATAGGAACATTTCCAATATAGTTTATGGAGAGGTGATAATCATTTTATGGGTTGTGTACAAGATTTTTGGGGTGTCGATTCTCGGGGCCATGTATGATGAATTTGTTCCCATGGAGGATGATTAAGTATATATCCAGTGAACAGGTTTTGTGGCCTAGTAAATTTTGAGAGAAGTCATAAATTTTATAAGGATGGACTCCCATTCAGGTAAGAATATTGGGTTCAAGGCCTATATGAACATATTTTTTATTCCTCTTGAAAACATTTGATGTTCAAGACACATAATAGGATGACCTAATATGTATAAAATTTGAGATATTGCAAAATATTTTACCTAACTAGAGAATGGATATTATAAGTATTGAGTTTCTGATGTCAATAAAAAAATCCCACTAAGAATCAGTTGGAATTATTTCTCACCATACAGTTGAGTGGTTATCTATTACGGATTCATGAATTGCACAATGCCATAAAACTGAGCATATTTGTGATGGAATATGAGCAAGAATAGGGGAATTCCATTAACTTAATAGTTTTTTTAAATAGATAATAAACCTATGTCTATTTTACATCAACAATGAGAAATACTAGTTTTTAATATTGGGTTCATTTCAAGTATTATAGTACTAGGAGGCACCACACCTCAACCTGAAAGAGAAACTTGGTGATGTTTGAACTCCATTGTGTAGATTTGGACCATTGATTCTAGATGTATTAAAAATTAAGTTATGTTATTAAAGGGTAAAATGGTTTTGAAACTAATGAATCTATATTAATTGATTAAATTAATCCTTTTTATGTATCCTCTCACAATCATGATTATCGATGAAGGAAAGAGTCACTAAAATCCGTGGTCGAATAATATTTTTATATGGGATTTCCATATAGTTACTCTAATGGAAAATTTTATTTTTCTATGAATTCAACACCCCATGTTTTTTACATAATAGTTTTTATGTTTCTATAATTAGGTGGTATCCCATTAAAAAAATCCAGGTAGTGAAACATCCCATGTTGGTGATGTAACTTGAGAGATAATTGACCAACCAGAAACTGGATCCAAAATTAGACCGCCTTTGTAGGATTCTTTAATGATACTTTTAAATAGATATTACTTATCTTGGATATCCTCTTATCTAGATGAGATATTTGAAACTAGTTTCCCCAAAATTATAACAACCATATCCTAAGAAATTAGGAAAAGTGTCACCAGGAAGTCTCAAAAACATGGGAATACTGTCAAAATGTAATGTCCTTATAATCAACCATGATATTATTCCTCTCAGAAACTTCATAAAAAATAAACAAAATAATTTGATTCTGAGATGAGGTAGACAATCCATCGATAGTGAAGCCTATCTATGACCAGTGCCAAATGGTTGGGGAAGTAGCTTAAGATAAATGAACCCGAGTATTCTCCATGACTAGGGAAGAGACTTACTAACCTCCCCTTATGCTACATATACCTTGAGGGATCCTTATTTTTTAAAAACATTCCAATAGTTGTGAGCATCGAGTATTTATGGGTTAAACATTAAGGTGATTTCCATCTTTCCCAACTTAGTGACATGAAGGTTCTTATATACTTTATCTTCGATACACAAGTTATTGAATTCAGTAATAATTTTAGAGATGCGAAAATTTTGATATTTTCCATCAATAAAAATCTTCCCCCCGAGTGAGTTCAAGAAAAAATACATTGTTTCACTTCTAAGAGAGAAATAAACCAAACAATGGATGAAGAGTTGGATGAATTTGTTTACCATGAGGATGTAAGTAAAACATTCTTCCTCCAGAAGGTAGTATATAAATTTAAACCGCTTTTGATGGTTCACAGAAGGAGCTTTCTTAAAAATAATATAGAGAGATTTACTCATTATATATACTCAATATACATCTGGTGGCACCTCAATAGATACTACAGGGTCGAGAAACCATGAGTAAGAGGAGTTGTAATATGGGGAAAGGGTGTTAAAAAAAGTAGGGAATCTAAACCTTCTTTCCCTCTTCTTGCATATGAGTCCTTCTACAGAAAGAAAAATACTATATAACCCTCCACACTTAATAAAGATTCATTGGAAATATGAAATTTTGGGGAAATTTTTTTGACTTATGGGAGATGTAATATTTATAACTCATTATCAACATTAATATATATACTCATATACTAGAATTGTGATTATTTGATCAGAATATCAATTCTATGGAAGGGATCACTACAAAGTGGCCCCATCAGAATCTGAAGGGGGGTAAGGTTGAATTCTCAATACCTACTATAAAAGATGATTCTACTATAACATTGGGAGTATCATTGGCACCTATTCAGATCACCTCTGTCAGTTGATGGGATTATGGATTAGGTATGATCACTAAGTAAAAAATATAATAATCTACATCACATTGATTTTTTATTCAACTCTAGATGTGATAAAACATGATAAAAATCATACAAAATAGAATACATATTTTCAAAAATAGATTCCCAATCCTCAGATAAGTTCATGGGGTTAAATAAAGATATATATGGACATCATTCATTTTTGATTTATTTAATCACCCCTATAAATTATATGTTGCTTCTAAACATCTATTATACCCAAATATGTCTATAGAGAACATAACTACATTGAAATACCAATGAGACATTATAAAAATATGGCCTCTTCATGTATAATGAAAAAATAACTTAATAATTACCAAGGACATATCCATATAAACTACCTAATCGATAACGTGAGTAGGACATCCCAATTCAATAAACTGTTTAGGAATCTCTATGGATAGTGAGTGATTTGGGACCCAATGGCTTGTAAAATCATATTATTTAATTAAATACACCTATGTTTTATAGATATGATACGTTATCATTGAATAAATTACTATTTATGATGAAATAGGAATCCCGTATTAGAGATGATGCTCAAGTAGTTCAACTTGTGTAGGTGGCACAAATGGGAGAGGCCAATGATTTGGGGGAAGTAATTAATTATTCATAAAACTTACTAAAACACTAGTATCCACTTTCTAGCACACATGTAAATCTTATATCATTTACAATTTAATTTTCAAAAAAGATATGTCAATTGAAGAGTCTACAAACCATGTGCCCTTAGTTATAGAGCATATAGAGTTCCAGACTATCCTAGTCCCAATGATATTATAGGAGAATAACCCGATCATTTTTTCTAAAAGAACTAATCCTATGATACAACCATATCTGTGGGAGTGACTCCTTATGGCACTAAGTCTCAATGGATTTACAAAGCATCACACGATAATGCATGTAGAATGATATCTAGAAACTCATTCATAAGACCCCATAGATGATTTGGGATAATAACTACAATATCTCAACCATCAATTATTTCATCTAATATATGAAGGTTTTAACTATCAAGATATCTATACTATCATGAAGGATATTAGCCAACCATGATAAAAATAACAAATAGACCATATGTTTCACTCTAAGGTGGAATCGACAACACACACTATTGGTCTATTATCTGTAGTGAGTCCACATCAATCACATTATATGGAGTTGGTAATAGATCATTGGTGTTTGTTTGATAATGTATATTTTCATTAAATACACATAAATTACAAATAAATGGTTCTAAAGGAATATTGGAGGGATAAAAATCAATTTCAATATACCATGATTGGGAATAAGGATGTAGGTTCCAAGGTGGTGAATCTTTACCCTACTATGGAACCCCAAACCACTTCTCTATCTTGGCTTCAATGAAGTGTTGAGGAAGACTAAAAATAAATTGACCATGAATGGGTATTAGTAAGTGTACTATCATTGTAATTCCATATTTTATCAATTCAGATATGTTGGGGGTGACTCAATATGATAAGGATTGTGGAGTGGAAGATTAGAATAAGTATTCCAATGGTCATGAGGGATTGTGTACCTTGAAACGACATCTTTGTGCATATCACATTGGATATAAAAACCGATATATGAGAGAAATATGAGGGTGATCTATTTATAACCTCGGTCAAGGTACCTAATGAGTATAGGTTGTCTTTTTCTAGGATAATACAGTGGACCCCACAATCCTTGTTTGTATTTCTATTAACTCAAACTCCATCCTAAGTCTTAGATATGGGTGACTTTAATTTTTCCCATCCCTCCCTTTAAGAGTTTCCAGCCTATAAATTTATATGTATCACTTCTTGGATAGTTTTAGGATATGTAATCTAGTCCATTTTAGATGGTTTTTAAGGTTTAAAAACATTGACCATGAAAATAAAAAGTAGCCTATATAGAAATATGGACAAAACAAACTTCAAGTGAATAAAGAGACCAATGCCACAAATACATAAAACCTTTAGGAATAGTATATAAAATTTTAATTGACAATTATTAGACCAAATATTACAAATGTTTTATGTTAGATAGATTTATTTAATGTGTGATATGGTCTATCCAAAAAAGGGTGAGTAACCTAACATGAAGAGAGAACTCAATGAAATTATAGAATATACCATGGATAGATGCATGATGTTTAAGGTTATAGTGATTAAATCATTATGTAATGTAGTTGAGGGTCACCATGAATTTTTTAATGAAAACCTCAATGTACTTCCTAAACATAGTATTTCGAATCTTCATCATCCTACTTTCAAATCCACGATTTTACTTGGAAGTTACCAGCAACATCATGGAATGCATGTTTGTCAAGATGATGGGAGTCATTGAACATTTCACCATTTATAAGGGAATTATCACATATATTTGGAATCAATTTTATATTTAAAACATGTTTATTAACCCTCCCCAAATCCTAGTGTGGGATTGGTTTTCACCAAAAGAATTATTTATTATCAACCTATGTTGACGTGAAAATATATATGTATCAAATATTCTCCCAATGTATATATTAAAGGTTATCAATTTGTATAAATTAGGATTTATCCATTGGTATATTTCATAAATCTTCCATATTTCCTTTCCAACTTGTTATGCTATAGTTTAGGGAAATATAATTGGGTGCTCTGGAGTTTAGTGCCATCTAGGGAGGTGGATGGTTTTTGGGAGTTGGGATTGGGCCCATGATAGGGGATTCCTATATATCCCTATAAAGGTAATGAAAACCAATGTGGCATGATCCCACTTAATTGGACATGTTATACCTTTTAAGGAATTGTGACAACAAAATTCATATTTCCTGTTATGGTCCTTTATCCAAGAGAAATAATAGTTCCATTTTTAGAAATTCACCTAAGAGCTATGTAATATTTGTTCAAATATGTATAACAATTTTTGGTGGAGTAATTACACATGACTGAACCTTTCTAATTATATTCATAGTTAATATGAATCTTTGGGGATAAATTCATAAGGATAAACTCCCAATTCTGAGTTATGGATTTTTATTGAGTTTCAAATTCATGTTGTCTCATTAATAAATTAGTGGTATGTGGTCATAAATGAGTTAATGATTAGTTGGTGTTTATAACTACGAGTCTACCCCATATAAGAATTTATATTCATTTAGTGAATGATTAGATAGTTATAGACAACTATAAAAATAGAGAATATTGACAAAAATGATAAATGACTCATATAAAAAATGGACCTTTGAGGAAAATGTTTTGGATGATGTATAGGATATTGTTTGGAAAGGGTAAAGAAGAACAAGTATGACACAAATACCCTTTATATCTTCATAGATCATTAATGATTCATAGTAATGAAATCATCAATAAGAAAATTGTTAGGGCTTACACATAAGAAGGAGGACCATATATGCATTGCTCATTGAGTGGTCTTGGTATGAAAATTCTATGCATGGGTAGCCAAGATGGGATTCCTAATCTGGGGTGTAAGATCTCATGTTTTCTAATGAGGTATAGATCTTTTTTTAGGGATAAAGTCTTATTTAATTTCTCTTTTGGCTTAGACCCTTAATCTTCACTCAGGCGATGGTTGGGTTGTTTTGGAACGGAAGAGGATAGAGGTATGTAGGCTGTCTATAGACCAATTACACACCTTGTAATTAGAATACAAGATGTGTATTCAATATAACATGTTTAATGTATTGGGATGGCATGTACATGTTGTGTAAATGGTTTTTTGAGGGAGGAAGACCTTTAGTTTTAAACAAAATCTAATGAATTTACATGGCCTTTATATTCTAGAGGACATTTTTTAAAAATAAATTCAAGGCCTCTGATTTCGATAGAATCCCCCTCCCTTATTTATTTTACCCGATGCATTATAGGTTTATTTAAGAGATTACCCTTCGAGCCTAAATCTAGGATTTGGTGATGCTTCATGGTCCTATCTCTATTTCATCCACATTTGAATTCATTGGATCCACAATAGTGAGTTATTCATTCCCATTGTTTCATCATTCCATTGTCTTGGTATCATTTTTTATATTTTGGTATGAGCTAATATTATAAGTCCCCTACCTTAAACCTTACATAATATTGAATTAAATGAATAATTCACATTGAGGATCTTTTCAGGTTTAGAGTCTTAGAGAATTAGGACATAACTATTCCATCTCAAAAGATTAAAAAGTAGAAACTTTTACTAAGTTTCCATAAAATAAAAACACTTAAAAATAAACATGTCCAGTTCCATGTTTTAGGTTGCATGACTTTCCCTTGATCCCATCCTTGACCCTATTCCATATTAAGTCCTGTGAAAAACATTTCAAAAACATGGGATGAGCATAAAAAGCTCATTAAGGGATACAAAAAGAATGAAAACTGTTAGTTTTTCAAAACAACAAGTAAACCATGTATACATTATCAAAGTAATACTTTTCACCTTTTCTAAGTAGTAAAAACTCTTCACTGAATAAATGTTCATTACTTACACTTCTGTAACAAAAATATTACCATAAAACCCATATAAAGATCACATAACATATAAAGGTAACTTAGGACATAAACATACTTAAGTGGAATAACCATAAGGTCGACTTCCACATATATCACTTAATGGAATAGCCATTGGGCCAACTTCCAAACATACTTAATGGAATATCCATACGACCGACTTCCATACCCAATGCATTGGAGGTTATAACGTAAGCACCCGTCCGGGTATTCACGACACCACCCGTCATATGGTTTATCACGTAACCACCCATAAAATGTCCAAGTACCATAATTACACATAAAATAATGAAGATATAAACATTTCAATAACAACATTTCATTTGCAATCACAATAAGTAATTCCCAGATATTGAATTAATCAATCCATTTTCAAAAACCATTTAAAGGAGATTTTTGAATCAAAGTGTCCCATACAACTTTGAAGCTTTTAATGGAATTATAATTTTAAAACATTAATGTCCATATAAATAAATACTGAAAACTATTTTTAAAACATGGACATTAAAGATAAAGATTTATAATAATAAATCTTTAAAACATTTAAAACGATATTTTTGTTAAATAGTTTTTAAGAAAATGAGAGACTCTTGAATACAAATAATAGCGGAATAACATTTAATACGAACATTATTATATAATGAGAATAAAGGGATTCATGATATAATATTTCAAAGGACAGTATACAAACTATATAAGATATAATTGGTGCATAACAACAATGAAGTCTCAAAAGAAATGTAAAATGAGATGAAATCCATTATAAAGAAGGTATGCTGAAATTAAGGATAAATCAATCTCAAAATTATGTGTGACAAATATAAATACACTAAATATAGGTGGATATTAAGTGTAAAACAATAAAATGTCATTCACACATCTTAAAAGGATGAAATATTCAATAACTACATGTTGAACCCAAAGAAATCGAAATTGGGTTAAAAAGTTCCCTTGGTAAAATTCGATAGCCTAACGGTGTCACTTCAAAATTCAGAAAATGAGTTGATGAGAGATAAAAAGGGTATCTCATCACTTGGACATAAAATTTACATCAATAAGGATATAGAAGAATATATCCCAACATAATAGTATGTGAATTAAAAGACATAACAAAAGAAGTCTTTTAAAGGAGGAGGGTGAAAGGTTCCCTTACCGACATGGGTATCTTTCGAAACATACACCCTGTGAAAGAAGGACAATACAACATTGATGTAAATACTCATAAATGAAAGCATATTACACAATGAGTAAAATAATGGGCAGTACATACACCACTCAAAGGAAATTGTGGCAAATGTAGAATAAATCTCATGGGAATAAAAGTGAGATGAAAAATCCCTTATGAAAACTCGGCAGCCTAACGACGCCACTTAAAACTTCCAAAAATGGATTGATGAGATAAAATAGGGTCTCTAATCATACTAAAATAAAATGTACAAAAAGAGGACTATAAAAGAACATCCCCCATCATAAAAAATAGGAGCTTAAAATAAGTAACATAAAGGATAGTACCTAAAAAGAAAGAGAGAGGATAGATCTCTTACGAAAATTCGGCAGCCTAACGGTGCCACTCAAAACTTCCAAAATGGATTGATGAGAGAGAATAGGGTCTCTCATCATGTGAACATAAAAATTACAGTTTGAGTAATATAAAATAACATCCCAATAACATGAAATATTATCTTTAAAAGGAATGACATAAAAGAGCATACTTAAAAAGAAAGAGAGGAGTAGGATCCCTTACACCGGGTCCGACTTGACTCGATCGTTCTTTAACGTCCATAAAATTGGGTAACTCCCTTTGGATTGAACCAAAAGGGTTTCTTGAAGAGATTCCTGCCTATGTTAAGGCTTCTAGGATGAGGAGAGGTTTTTGGAGAGACAAAATGATCAGAGCTTGGCTGAACCAAAGGCTTGAGAGGTGTGGGTAAGGTGGTGAGGTGGGGGCCTTTTATAAGAGGAGAGGAGGGGCGCTATTGGTAAAGTATAAAATGTTACTTTATTTTCAAATGGTTTTCGGATTTTAATGGTCCCACATTGATGTGTTTTGAGGATAAGGTGATGAGGTTTCGATATCCACCCATCCAATAGGTTTTTAACATGTGTAGGTCTTAGAGTTTGCATTATCTTTCCATTTTATTTAAATCGTTAAATAATGAGGTCATCGCTGCATCATCATGATGTCATAAAGAATTTAACTTATTTAAGGTCTAAAAATTATAAAAAAATTACTATAATGTATTAAATCTTTTTATATTTCCAATGACTATTTATAGTAAAAATTATGACTTGTATAACCACATGTAAAAATTGTTTTAGTAAAACACATCATGTTTGTGACATTTTTAATTTAACTTTAAATTAAAGGCATAAATGACATTATCAAACCCAAGTGGCTCCATGGGGTACCATAAATAGACCCATGGTTTGTCTTGGTCGGACATAACTCATCCAATAGGGTTAGGACAAGTGTCAATATATTTTCATTTTATTATAATATCATTTTTACCTTAAATCACACTAATTACCTTTAATCGCGATTAATAAAACTTAAAAGTTACTTTTCATCAAAAATTATTTTCATCTCATTGAACCAAATTTTACTTAATAATGAAAATCCTTTAATTTGGATTTTTGAAATTCAAATCATAGAAGTGGTAAAGTCCTATTTAAACGAAAAATCAAATTTTGTAACGACCACTTTGTGGTTTCACTATTCATCAAAAATTGATGTTTTTCAGAAAAATACAAAAAATTAACCCTAAGATATATTTGATATTATGAATTCAAAAATGATTTCTATTTTACCAAATTAATAACATATAATTTACATTAATTAATTTTATAATTAAATCCCGCTGTTAAAACAAATAGCGTGTTTTTAAGAAATAATATCTTTCAAAAGATTGACACTCGTTTATGTCCAATCTTAAAGTGATATTAATTACAATGACCAGCATTGGATTAAATGGTAAAAATATATTATATTTAAACTTTATAATGAATTAAAAAGATAATCTAATCATATAAATAAATTAGATTAAAAAGAGGTTTTGAATTAAAATACAACATTTTTCACTATTCATTAAAAATGAACTTTATCAGAAAAAATACAAAAAATCTATACAATGTAAACTCTGATGTCCCGATTCCAAAGAAGAGTTTTATTTGGTCCAATTGAATGTATTAGAGTGACCAAAACTATATTTAAATAGTGTTCTCCATCAAAAGGCGATAGTTCGGCCTTTTAGTGAAAATTAGAGTATATATGCAAAAAATTGAATTATTTTCTTATTTTAAGCCTTTATTTTTGATTGGATAAATATAAAAACATATATAATCATTTTGTAGTTAGTTCTGTTCATTCCCGCCATTACAACAGCTAGGAATTAACTACCATTTAAAATAATATTATTTTATTATTAGAGTGCAATGTAAGATTCCTAAGAAACTTGTTGTTGCGTGTTGGGTACGCCATGAAGCATAGCATCCCCTTTAAAGTTATATTAATATTTTATTCACAAATATGGATAAATGTGAAAATGTCATACTCTTTATTTACCTGGGGTGTTACATCCTTCCCCCATTTTAAGAATTGCGTCCTCGCAATTTTAAAATTGGGCTTGGATACTTCATTAAAAGCCCCCCATCGGAAAAGGAGTAAATTAAACTATCACTTTAAAAGAAAGAAAGGAAAGTACAAAGGTCCCTTGAGTTAACCAATACTAGGATTCCATGTATGAAAATATGGACATGGAGGAAAAAACAAAGGGTCGTGTTCTTATGGAGAGTGATAGTAAACATGTCTCGGAGACAGTTAACCATAAGAAAATCACACACTTATGATGGGTTAAACAGTATTCGATTCCCCAGTAGGAAAAGTTATCAGACAACATTTTTGTTTTAAGTTACTTTTCATGGAGGAATTTATTTTTGAGCTCAACTAAATCGTAATGAAACTTACTTACTTGTCATGTAGACTTTCAACTTTTACTAGATTCCTTAATCAAACTAATATTTTCTCCAAAATATGGGTATTTAGGAATACTTTCTCGCATTAAGAGTACGATAATCAATTTATAGAGAATCACCTAATCCAAAAAAGAGAAATATACACTTCCCATGTCTTTAGACTCTAACCAAAACCAAAACCAAAAAGGTTAGTACAAGATCAGATGATCCAGAAAAGGATAACCCTTTATAAAAAGAAAATCTATTCTTAATCTCCAAATTTTGTCCAAAAAAACCCAAAGTTCAATGAGGACCATTCGATAAAAAATTTGTCCATAAAATTCCTCAATGTAAACCAAACTAAGTTTGAAACCCAAATATTTGAAGGATTTAGTAACATAGTCTTCCAAGTTAAGTCGTAACATTTATCTCCAAAAAAACATCAGTTGCTCCTAACGTCTCACATTGAAAAGTAGTTAACCAAATCACATATCCTCCATGATAAGTTAATATATTTCCATAGATATCCCAAAATCAGCATACTCTTAATTCATAAAATCATTTAACTAAAAAGAATTAGTCAAACTAACCAGGGACTTCACGTAGTCTAGTGGTCGGCGATAAATACCCATTGCACTTTGGTTGTGGGTTCGATTCACACAGCCTTGTCCGATATGACAGGTTGTCACACGGTCTGCGTGTTGTCCTTTTTTCCAAAACTACATAATTCTTAAAAAATTCCCGAATAACAAGATAAAATCTTCAAAATTAACCATAATGTAATTTAACCTCAATTTTATCTCATGACTTTCACTTTCCATCATTACATATAGTAACCCATAATTACCTTGAAAGTAAGGATCATATAAACCCAAATGGTTCTTTATAACTATGTCCACAAAAGAACAAATTACTATTCTTTGAATAAAATTTTCATATATCAAACATCAATGTTTCACATACTATAAAAAGTATTCTAATGTACCCCATCATCAAAAGACACTTAATACTCTTAAGAATTTCACCATAACTCTTGAAGCCCTTATATGTTGACTTCGTACTCATTCAACATTCTTCATGATCCATTAACCATTCCTTTCCAATTTATTCTGAAATACTTATTTCCTTCAAACAAAATCATTAATCAGATCCTAATATTCCAAAATAGAAAATAAAAGTTAAGAAATAATCCATACCTTTGAATGGTCATTGTCAGTTTCTTCATCCTTAATTAGAATGGCATTAGGTATTGGTAAACGAGTATTTGTATGATCTTGGTGATCCCATTCACGAAACTTCTTCATAGGACATGTGTTTGCATAATGACCATGCACACCACATTTAAAACATTCAATTGATCCCTCAGAAAGAACTTCTTTCCCTTTCCTCGAGTCAACTGGATGCTTCCTTTTTCCATGGAAGGTTCTTCCTTTATGACCTTCATTTCCACATCTATAGCATATTTCTGTCCCTTTGAAACATTTTCCTAGGTGTTTGTTTCCACATCTATGACACATAGGTTTTTGAACACACTTACCATTATGATTATTACCTGTAGTTCCGTAGGGATTTTTTTCTCACATAAATGATGCCTTGTATAAATCACCAATGTTTAGGTGGTCAATCATGACTCCCGATAGTTGGTTGAGGATAAACACAAGAGTTCTCATTGCAGCTCCCATATCATTCAGTTGCTCACTCAGAAAACTGTCACAGTTTCCTTCACATCCACTGTTACTTTGGTGCCTGGTAGATCTAGCCATCTTCTAAAACCAAAAAGGTCAGTGTGAGTATACCAACAAAACCATCATCTACTAAAGAGGAAGATAAACACTAATATATACTTACTCATTTATTTTATCTAATACTATGAGTGTTTATGAAATCCTAACCATTATGGTCATGTCACTTATGCTTAAAGAATACCCTAACCTCTAAAGTTATCTAAACCGACCTCTTATAACAACTATAAGGCCCCGACCTTAAACCTTACTTAATATTGAATTAAATGAATAATTCACCTTGAGCATCTTTTCAAATTTAGAGTCTTAGAGAATTAGGATATAACTATTCCATCTCAAAAGATTACAAAGTAGAAACTTTTACTAAGTTTCCATAAAATAAAAACTCTTAAAAAAACAAGTACAGTTCCATGTTTTAGGTTGCATGACTTTCCCTTGATCCCATCCTTGGCCCTATTCCACATTAAGTCCTGTGAAAAACATTTAAAAAACATGGGATGAGCATAAAAAGCTCAGTAAGGGATACACAAAGAATGAAAACTGTTAGTTTTTCAAAATAACAAGTAAACCATGTATACTTTATCAAAGTAATACTTTTCACCTTTTCGAAGTAGTAAAAACTCTTCACTGAATAAAAGTTCATTACTTACCCTTCTGTAACAAAAAGATTACCATAAAACCCATATAAAGATCACATAACATATAAAGGTAACTTGGGACATAAACATACTTAAGTGGAATAACCATAAGGCCGAATTCCACACATATCACTTAATGGAATAGCCATTCGGCCAACTTCCATACATACTTAATGGAATATCCATAAGGTCAACTTCCATACCCAATGCATTGGAGGTTATAACGTAACCACCCGTCCTGATATTCAAGGCACCACCCGTCATATGGTTTATCACGTAACCACCCGTAAAATGTCCAAGTACCATCATTACACATAAAATATTGAAGATATAAACATTTCAATAAAAACATTTCATTTTCAATTACAATAAGTAATTCCCAGATTTTGAATTAATCAATCCATTTTCAAAAACCATTTAAAGGAGATTTTTGAATCAAAGTGGCTCATACAACATTGAAGCTTTTAATGGAATTATAATTTTTAAACATTAATGTCCATATAAATAAATACTGAAAACCATTTTGAAAACATGGACATTAAAGATAAATATTTAGAATAATAAATCTTTAAAACATTTAAAACAATATTTTTGTTAAATAGTTTTTAACAAAATGAGAGACTCTTGAATACAAATAATAGCAGAATAACATTTAATCCGAACTTTATTATATCATGAGAATAAAGGGATTCATGATCTAATATGTCAAAGGAAAGTATACACACCATATAATAGAGAATTAGTGCATAACAATAATGAAGTCTCAAAAGAAATGTAAAATGAGATGAAATCCATTATAAAGAAGGTATCCTTAAATTTAGGATAAATCAATCTCAAAATTATGTGTGACAAATATAAATACACCCAATATAAGTGGATATTAAGTGTAAAACAATTAAAGGTCATTCACACATATTCAAAGGATAACATATTCAATAACTACATGTTGAACCCAAAGAAATCGAAATTGGGTTAAAAAGTTCCCTTGGTAAAATTTGACTGCCTAACGACGTCACTTCAAAATTCAGAAAATGAGTTGATGAGAGATAAAAAGGGTATCTCATCACTTGGACATAAAATTTACATCAATAAGGATATAGAAGAACATATCCCAACATAATATTATGTGAATTAAAAGACATAACAAAATAAGTCTTTTAAAAGAGGAGGGTGAAAGGTTCCCTTACCGACATGGGTATCTTTCGAAACATACACCCCGTGAACGAAGGACAATAGAACATTGATGTAAATACTCATAAGTGAAAGTATATTACACAATGAGTAAAATAATGGGCAATAAATACACCACTCAATGGAAATTGTGGAAAATGTAGCATAAATCTAACAGGAATAAAAGCGAGATGAAAAATCCCTTACGAAAACTCATCAGCCTAACGACGCCACTTAAAACTTCCAAAAAATGGATTGATGAGAACAGATAGGGTCTCTAATCATATTACAATAAAATTTACAGTAATAGGAATATAAAATAACATCCCCCATAATATCAAATAGGAGCTTAAAAGAAGTAACATCAAGGAGAGTACTTAAAAAGAAAGAGAGATGTTAGATCTCTTATGAAAATTCGGCTGCCTAACGGCGCCACTCAAAACTTTCAAAATGGATTGATGAGAGAGAATAGGGTCTCTTATCATATGAACATAAAAATTATAGTAAGAGTAATATAAAATAACATCCCAATAACAAGAAAGATGATCTTTATAAGGAATGACATAAAAGAGCGTACTTAAAAAGAAAGAGAGGAGTAGGATCCCTTACCTCGGGTCCGACTTGACTCGATCATTCTTTTACGTCCTTAAAATTTGGTAACTCCCTTTGGTTTGAACCAAAAGGGTTTCTTGAATATCTTATTGACTAAGTTAAGGCTTCTAGGATGAGGAGATGGATGTGGAGAGAAAAAATGATCAGAGCTTGGCCGAACCAAAGGTTTGAGAGGTGTGGGTAAGGTGGTAGAGGTGGGGGCCTTTTATAAGAGGAGAGGAGGGGCACTCTTGGTAAAGTATAAAATGTTACTTTATTTTCAAATGGTTTTCGGATGTTAATGGTCCCAAATTGATATGTTTTGAGGATAAGGTGATAAGGGTTCTAAATCCACCCATTAAATAGGTTTTTGACATGTTTAGGTCCTAGATTTTGCATTATCATTCCATTTTATTTAAATCGTTAAATAATGAGGTCATCGCTGTATCATCATGATGTAATAAAGAATTTAATTTATTTAAGGTCTAAAAATTATAAAAAAATTACTATAATGTAGGAAATCGTTTTATCTTTCAAATTACTATTTATAGTCAGAATTATGACTTGTATAACCACATGTAAAAATTGTTTTAGTAAAACACATCATGTTTGTGACATTTTTATTTTAACTTTAAATAAAGGGCATAAATGTCATTATCAAACCCATGTGGCTCCATGGGGTACCCAAAATCGACCCATGGGTTGCCTTGGTCGGCCATAACTCATCCAATAGGGTTAGGACAAGTGTCAATATATTTTCATTTTATTATAATATCAGTTTTACCTTAAATCACATTAATTACCTTTAATCGCGATTAATAAAACGTAAAAGTTACTTTTCATCAAAAATTATTTTCATCCCATTGAACCACATTTTACTTAATAATGAAAATCATTTAAATTGGATTTTTTAAATTCAAATCAAAGAAGTGGTAAATTCCTATTTAAACGAAAAATCAAATTTTGTAACGACCACTTTCTGGTTTCACCTTTTCATCAAAAATTGAAGTTTTTCAGAAAAATACCAAAAATTCACCCTAAGCTATATTTGATATTCTGAATTAAAAAATTATTTCTATTTTACCAAATTCATAACATATAAGTTGCATTAATTAATTTTATAATTAAATCCCGTTGTTAAAACAAATAGCGTGTTTTTAAGAAACAATATCTTTGAAAAGATTGACACTCATTTATGTCCAATTTTAAAGTGATATTAATTACAATGACCACCATTGGATTAAATGGTAAAAATATATTCTATTTAAACTTTAAAACCAATTAAAAAGATAATCTAATCATATAAATAAATTATATTAAAAAGTGGTTTTGAATTAAAATCCAACATTTTTCACTATTCATTAAAAAATGAACATTATCAGAAAAAAAACCAAATATCTATACAAAGTAAACTCTGATGTCCCAATTCCAAAGAAGAGTTTTATTTGGTCTAATTGAATGTATTAGAGTGACCAAAACTATATTTAAATAGGGTTCGCCATCAAAAGGCGATAGTTCGGCCTTTCAGTGAAACTTAGAGTATATATGCCAATAATTGAATTCTTTTCTTATTTTAAGCCTTTATTTTTTATTGGATAAATATAAAAACATATATAATCATTTTGTAGTTAGTTATGTTCATTACCACCATTACAATAGTTAGGCATTAACTACCATTTAAAATAATATTATTTTATTATTAGAGTGCAACGTAAGATTCCCAAGAAACTCGTTGTTGCGTGTTGGGTACGCCATCGAGTATAGCATCACCATTAATGTTATATTAATATTTTATTCAAAAATGTGGATAAATGTTAAAATTTCATACTCTTTATTTACCTGGGGTGTTACAAATATACTCAATTTCTAGGGTTTTCAACAATTATTCATTTTTCACCAAATCTGGATGAAATCAAAGTCTGATACAATATAATTTATCTACTATAGACCTATAGTGGGTGGTCTATACTATCTATCATGGTTTGATGTTTTATAATAATAGTTTTACTTATGACACACACCGAACTATCCAATGTTTCCCTAAAAGTACATTTATGATTGAATTGAATGAATTGGAACTTGTTTAGGTTTCCCTTGAGTACCATTTATATTTTTAGAGGGTTTCACCCAATTTAGGCAACCCAATATGTGTGTCATTGTATCTGATTTACCATATACAACCTGATTGGTTTTTTGAGTTTTATCCTTATTAGAGGTAACCTTTATAAGTTGAATTTAATCGAATTAAATTGATTGGAGAGTGTTTATACCTCCTTTCCATGTGATAACGTGTTGTTCAATTTTTTATTAAATGGTTTTTAAGAAAATTTTTGGAATTGATTATTGAACTCATGGAATGTGAATAATTGTGAAATGATAAATGTAATGATATGATGTTTTGAAATGGTAGAGGATTTCATGGTTGGTATACATTGGATTCTTATTCCATTATTTTCCATGAATGCTTCTCCCATGTATCTAGAGTATGGTAGTGGATTTCATGGATTTTTTTTCTAATTGGATCCTAATTCAGTACGATTCCTTAGGAATTTCTACCCCTTGGATCCAGCTTTCTTAGGATTGTAGTGGATAAGGTTTGTTGATATGATCCTTGGGCCCAACCCATGTATTTATTGAGTTTCAATTGAGATAGTACTGAGATTATATGAGGATTCCCTAGTCTTCTATACCTTCGATCCAGCCCTTCATGGCCTAACACATTTGATTTCATAGTAAGGCTATTAGGGATATTGTGATTATATGGGGAGGTCATGATGTATGATGTATACTAGATTATAAAATGCTTATTGGTAAATTTTATACTCTTGGATATACGATGTATCCATGGTGGATATTTTGACATGTTTTACAGATATCCCTAGTATGGGCATCAACATGTCATTTTTAGAATAGACATCATTAATTGATTATTTACATTTTACCACTTCCCTTAATATGGGAGAATTCTTATTGTTTGTTGGGAGCCTTATTTGTCTAGACAATTCCACATTACTTGCATCACATATACCATGGGAAATTTTTTTCATTTATATTATACCTATTATATATTGAACACTTCTTTGTCTTATTATGCATAGACTGGATTTGTTATAGACACTATTAGTGGTGGCCTAATGAGTGTTATCTCATAACTTGTTCAGGCCAGCATTGGGTACTAAGATAGACTTCATTGATATTGGTAGGTATCATGGTAGGCTCCCATTGTATGATTCATAATATTCTTGTTTCATTGGAGTAGGGGATCCTTTAATGAAGATAAGGCTTGTGATTCCATCTAGAGATAGCCCCTTTTAGTCTTTTTGGTATTTTGATACATGTATTGTACTCGATGCTTGTATACCTATTTTTCTTCATTGATGATACATGAAATGACACATCATTTTGTATATGAAATACCATTGTAATTTTTTATTGTCACCTCTTTCATATGGATTAGTCTTCTTCCATTTTTTAGTTATTATATTCTTATTCTATAGATTGTTATTTCAATTTGATTGTGTTACACTCTGAAATGAGAAAATGTCTCCCCATAGACACACCATAGGCACTTACTACCAATTGTAAGACTCATTCATATGAGGAGGTGTGATTGATGCCATGTGACCTAATGGAGTGGGGAATCATTTAGTGGAAGATAGGTTGGGATGTTACACAGTGGTATCATAGGATTTTATTTTATATATATAAATTTTTAAGGAAAAAATCTGGGTATTATGAAGGTATTGGAATCTGGTAACGAGTTGTTGTTGGGAGTTGTTAAACCACTTATTGGAAAAATCCAATTTTTTGGAAATGAAACATGTTTTCTAGATGTTTTCTATTTCAGTTGATTTCATTTGACCATTGGGTGATGCATTTTAATTTTTATGTCATTATTGATGTCATTGAGGGATTTATTTTACTTTTACATGATGAGATGAGGATATGAATCTCAATCATAATTTTAGGGACATTATAGTATTCACATGAATTGCATTATTTTATTCCATATAGGGAAAATTTCTTGACCTCATGACTTTTTGATATCTGTCATTTGTGATATGAATGTTTTCTTCTAGATTTTGTACAGTGGTTTGAGAAACTCCATTGATTCTTAGAGTTACAATCATAAACTAAATATGATTTTCCTTTATATTCTGTAGAAGACACCCAGAGTAGTCAACTATGGAACGATGAGTCATAGACCATAGGTTATATGGACTAGAATATGTAATGGTATGATTTAAGTGGATGCAATATTTATGTTCTTAAGGTGTAAAATTCTATATTAACGAGAAGTAGTGACCCATTTCATTCAACCATTTAAAGGGGAATGGAAAAATTAATGTGAATTAAAATGGAAATGGAAATTGTGAAATTGAGGACATGACCTATACTAGAATTTAGAGTGGGTACCAGATAGTGTCTCTAGTGATTTCTATGATGTTTTCTTCTTAACCATTCCAGGATTTAATAGTATTAAGTGGGGTTGGACCTATTTATATTAATTCATTAACCTATTTTATACCTTTATCTATGATATTCTAGTTATTGATTTTTTTTAGGCATGTTTTTTCCATTGTATATACATTCCACAACAACAGCCTCTATTCATATTATAGGTGGGTGGTGAAAATCATCTTACAGAGGTGGTGGGATATAGGCTATTAGTAGAGCCTTATATAGTTCCTGTTGTAAAACTAGAAACATTAATTGACACAAGTGTTGAGGCACAGTTTCACGTGGGGGGGGGGGGGGGTTACACTATATACATACTTTTCAGGGAGCACTATATCATTCCATGTATACAGAAGGGCTCACATGTGGGTTCTACTAGAATAATCATCCCATGTTTTCAGGGGATGGAGGTCCACTTGCAACTATTATGGGTCAAGAGACTAATTTTCGAAATTCAAGCATCCAGAGACACCGCAAGAGAGGAGAGTGATTCTCATGACATATATTTTTCAGGGGGAATATAGGTGTTGGTGGGATGTTCTAAAAGAGGTTGATTTCATGCAAGATA
Organism: Viscum album; assembly: GCA_963277665.1. Lineage (NCBI taxonomy): Eukaryota > Viridiplantae > Streptophyta > Magnoliopsida > Santalales > Viscaceae > Viscum > Viscum album. The sequence goes on from OY728163.1 coordinate 354,155,241, forward strand.
TGGTTTAAAGGGATTTTCAAACCAGATTTTTTGACTACTTTTTTCCAACGACACTGAGAGTAGAGAAAGCCAATGAGTTTATATATCTGGAGCATGTCTTGATAAATCTAATTGAATATTTGGCATGATTTGTAGAGATGAATAATTTTACAGTGATATATCTGGTTTATGTGGTATCAAGGGAGAGACACTTAAAGGAAGGACTCATACATTCCATTTGATCTTAGGCCAATGTCTTTAAGTTGATTCCTATTACTGAAATGGTGAATTGGGAACAGATTACAAAGTAGAACCTAATCAATGCATGGGGTGAAAAGAAAAGCATTATAGTCTCTAAATCTAGTGGTTCACCTTCAAGTGGTTGGAAACTCCATTTTGAGGCTTCCCATGAGGGGACTTATAGCCAAAATATTTATGCTGGTAGATCTATTTTATGTCATTATTATGGAAGATGGGGTAATATAAGAAAATAATGTGACTAAGACCCATTCTAGTGTCAAGATTGAGGAAGGATGAGCCTCATAAAATATTTCTACAGGTCCTTCAATCCATTAGTCAATGGTAAGGGTTTATCTCTGAATCCAAGTTCAAGATTGGGTTTCATATCTCCACATTAGTATAAGAGTTGGGGAAGTACCAGTTGGTCAGTTTTAGGTCTGTTTCATGCCAAGGAATCCAAGAACCATTTCTACCTATAAAGTATATTGGGATTTCTCTAGGTAGTTATGTGGTTTTATAAGGCTCCATTTTAGGCTAGATATATTCTATATATCATAATCATGGGGAGTAGATTATCGGGACATCTACATTGAGAGGTAAGATTTTTATAGAAGGTACTATTGTATCTAATTTTTTTGATATATGTCCATCTAATAGATTCATATTTGTACATATTTTCGAAATCCTTGGGATTTTTGTTAATTTTTAAAATGGTTTCATGACCATGGATACTTAGTTAGGGACTATAACGGAGGGTATATTCTAGTTTAGTCAGTACCTCCATATGATTGGTGGGTGTCACTTTGTTTGGGTTCTTTTTTCCTTTGGATGACTGGGTTTGATTTCATACTTGGTATGGACTGAATATTTTTTTATCAATCCAATATTTATATCTATCGATGGATGGTGATGTTCACATTACTATGGGGAAGATTTTTTTTATTCACAAGGGTGAATAGGATGTCCATGAGAGCTGATAAGGACCATAACATCATGGGATGGGTGGGATGATAGACCATATTACTAGTTTATATCTAGATGATTAGGGAATGAATCAAAAATATTTTCCTCCAATGGTTTATTTGTTTAGTGTTGTTTCCCGTATGAAATTTATGGATTACCACTTGAGCGAGATGTGGAGTTCTCTATAAATCTAATTCCAGAAGCTATACTACTATCCATTCCTCCATATAGTATGGCTACTATGGAGTTTTATGGGAATAAGTGGTAGTTAGAAGGCTTGGAGACATAGTGTTTTATATGAAATGATAATTCATGGGATGGGGGGGATTGTATTTTTTTTATAAAAGGTGGATGATACCCTTGATATATGTAAATATTATCGAAAATTGAACCAGTTGATGGTTAAGAACTAATATCCCTTATCACCGATAGGTGACCTTTTTATTAGCTCTAAATAGATCATGTTTTCTCAAAACATTATTCTTGTTCTGGATATCATCTGGTACATGTTTATCTTAAAGACATAACTTGTACAAATTTTCATAGTAGGGATGGTCTATATGAGTATATAATTATATTGCTCCATATCATATACTTTCCAATAGTTTTGAAGGAACAGACGAACCAAGTTTACATCCATATCTGAATTTTTCTGTGGTGGTATTAATGGACTATATCTTAATGTATCCTCATAATCAAAAATATCATGGAAAACATTTGGATATAGTTTGGGATAATCTAAGAGAGCTTCAAGAATAAGATACTCTCACAATGTGCCACTTCTAGATTGATAATGTTCACTTATTGGATCACATTATCTTAGATATAGAAGTATCAGTTGACTGAGATAAGGGGAGAGGTGCAGTTTCTTTGGATAATCCTAGGAACATATTTGACATTCAATGTTTCTTTGGTCTAGAAGGATATTACAATTAGTTTATACATGAATTATTATACTTAGAAGTGCATCTTACAAACATTAATTAGTGGGTTGTGATGTTTTTATTGTTAGATACATTGGATACAGCCCTTCATGAGATGAAAGGGAGACATAATTCATTGTGAGTCTTGATTCTTCTAGAGCTGTGAAAGAGATACACTATTGTTTGTAATGATTGTTGTATCGGGCTACGAGTAGTTATAATTCATAAGGAGTGAGTCATAGTGCATGGTTTTCATCAGTTGAGGCCACATGATAAGAATTATCCGACACATTTTCTCGAGTTAGGGGTAGTTATTTAAGCGTTTCACTATTAGAAACATTAATTACTTAGAGAGAATTTCATGGTGTATGTACATGAACAAAAAAAAATCTGAAGTATATATTTACACAACATGATCATAATTTTAGGCAATGAATATTGTTTGAGTACATATAGTCATTTGAATTTGATCATTCTTATACATATGGAATGGGAAATGAAACTATCAATGCACTGATCATGAGAACCTAGATACAGGTATTCAAGGAGGCCAATATAGAGTGGAAGCTTATGGCCTTGTTTTTAGAGATTTCCTTTGAGGTGAAGGATGGCCAGGTGTAGAAATTTATTTCATATTTAGCTATGATATATACTCTTTCAAACATAGTTAGGATGGGACAACTTTCTAATTTAGAGGGACTAGTCGTATGGGAGAGTGGTAGATGACAACCCGCCTCTAAGTTAGACTGCAGGTGAGAATAAAATTTCACATATACATGGTCATATGTGGGTCCTAGAAAACATAAACGGGGAGCTAATGCAAGAGTTTCATGCCTATATTTGGGTCTTTCTACCCATTGTAACCACGATATACCATGACATATCCCATTAGTACTAGTCTCTTGGTATGAAATGTGCCATTCCATGTTTTTTCAAAAGGTGTTCCACCAATAAGAAGGTGAAGGTGGAACATTATAAACTACAAAGGATTTTATAGAAGTCACTTATTCTTAACTAGAAATGGGATGATGTCATGATTAATTTCATGATCGGGTTTCTTTGATCACCTCAAGGTATTGTTGTAGTGTGGGTTATTGTGGAAAATCTCAAAAAATGTTACTCATTTCTTGTTAATCAGGGATATATACTTAGTAGATGATTTTGGGTAGTTGTATATCAATGAGATAGTAAGAATTCATGGGGTTCCTTGTACCATGGTATCGAATAGGGACACTGGTCTTGCATCTCATTTATATTAGAGTTTGTCGAGCTATTTGGGTACATAGGGGCTTTTGAGCAAGAAATACCACCCTCAAACTAATGGCTAGTCAGCAATCATGATTAAGGTTCTTGAGGACATGTTAAGAGCATGCATCCAAGATTTTGGGGGCTCTTAGGAGAGGTTTGTACCCCTAGTTGAGTTCACCTACAAAAATAGTTATCAGAAGACTATACAGATGTAACCATATGGGGATTATTATGGTAATACATTTTGATTTTCCATGTTCTATTTAGGAAAAGGTGAGACAACATTACTGGTACCACATCTCATGTAGCAGACATAAAAATCGGTCCAGTTGATTTAGAAGCTCTTGGTCATTAAAAATTCTTGACGGAAATATTTTATCGAGCGTCATCAATGACAACTAGATTTTGAGGTTGGGGATCATGTATTTTTACATATATCACTAAGTCCATGACATCGATAGTTTAGGGGAAAATTTAATATTTTATTTCAATGTTTCCGATAATTTCAGTTTTAGAGAGATCCTGGCCAATAGCATATCGGTTGAAGTTATCTCAGCTATATCGGGCCATTAATAAAGTCTTCAATGTATCTCACCTGCATAGTTATCAACCAAACCCGTCTCAGACTCTACATCCATCCCATGAAGAGTTACAGGATGATTCATCCATTAAGGTGTATCATGTTTGTGTCGTTGATAGGAGCACGAAGGTTATCTATGGTAGGTGATTTCATATAGTATGTGTGCTATCGCGTCACGACCATTTACAAAATGAGACTTGGGAGAAAGAGGTTGAGATACAATCTTAGTAGTTGGATTATTTTTCAAACAATTATTGGGCACCCTTGCAAGGGAAATTGTGGGACATATTACTTTAAGGGGAAGATTGTATAATATCAGGTTTTCATATGAGGTACAGATTTGTTTGTTTCTGGTGAAACTCCTATTTCTATTCTCTTTTATCTTAGACCATTAATAATGGTTCGTAGACTAATTGGGTAGTTTTTTGGAAAGGAAGAGGCTAGAGGGCTATAGGCTTGTATTAAGACAATTTAACATTGTGTAATTGGAATACACAATGTGTATTCAATACACTACATTTAATTTACTAGGAATACCAGCTGACATCATGTGAAGGGTTTTTTCCTTAAGAGAAAGACCCTGATCATTAAACAATGTACAAGGTATTTATAAATCATATAAATTCTGTAGAATATTTTTAAAAAATGATTCATAACCTATATTTTTTAGAAACCCCCCCCCCATACATCATTTCTTTTCCCTCATGAATAAGAGGTCTATCAGAGACATTCCCCATTGAGCTTAAAGCTCACATTTGGTTTTATTTCACAATCTTGACACCATTTAGTTTGTTTTTGGTCTCAATGAATATGCACTGATTAGTTATTAATTACTCTTGTGTCATTATACATTTTTCTTGGTATCTGCTATGCTATTTTGGTGCTATTTAGTATTACATATTTGTAAGTTTTTCATCAACTCTTTAATTTTATTCCGATCTAGTCTAAATTAAGGGTTGATATTGGATGAGTTCTCTACACTGAACCTACTGTAGGTGGTCTATACAGTTCCCTCATGGTTTTTATTTTTATAATCGTAGTTTTATTTCTTTTATAAATTATAATATCTAGAGTTTCCCCTAAAATTAAATTTATATTTCATTTGAATGAATTATAACATATTTAGGATTCCCTTTAGTACCTTTGATGTTGTTAAAAGTTTTTTCCCAAACCTAGTCCACCCACGAGGTTTGATGTTTTGCCTTCTTGACCTTAGAATAGCTATCTGGCTTGGCGAGTGCTCACCTTGTTAGAGGGAGACTTTATAAATTGAATTTCTTTGAATTGATATGATATTTGAGATTTTATGAATCTCTTTAATGTGATGAAATGATATTTACTTTTGATTATTGGTTTTTATAGAAAATTTTGAATTTTTTTGAACTAATGGAGTTTAATTAATTGTGAAATAACGAATGGAATGAAATCATGTTTTGAAATGGAAGTGAGTTCCTTGGTTTGTATACCTTGGATTCTAATTCCATTAGTTTTCAAGAAAACTTCTTCAATAGATGTTGCCTATTCTAGTGGATGAATTGTAATTGTTTTCACCTAGGATCCTAATTCCATAGGATTACTTGGGACTTGATAACCCTTGAATTTGGAATCCTGGGCTTATAGTGGACATGGTCTACTGACATGCGGCATATAACCAACTAAATCCTTAATAAGTTTCCATCAAGATTCTCTTAGTACTTGATCAGTATGTCTTGGTATTCTATACCTAGGATCTGGCTATTCAGAGTCTGACACATTTGATTACAATGAAAGGCTATTTTGGATTATGTGATTATACAGGCAAGAAATAATGTATGATATATTATGGATTTTATGGTGTGGTTATGGTAAATGGTATGCACTTGGTTATATACAATGATCGGGGAGGATCATCATATATCCCTAGGACAAATATCATTTTAGATTTGTTAGACTAGGCAATATTACTTTTTTATTTACATTTTACCACTTCCCATATTATGGGAGATTAAATGTTGTGTAGAGGGAGCCATGTTTGGATAGGTAGTTCCAGTTTAAATGAATTACACATGCCTTGGGAAATTGTTTTAAATTCTTGCACACCACTTTGGCCTATAATACACAAACTGGATTTGTTATAGACACCATTGGTGTTGGCCTATTGAGTGTCATATCACACCCTGTTTTGGCCGCCATTGGGTTCCCAGACAATCTTTAGGGATGTAGTTAGAGAATTGGGAAATTTTACATTATATAATATTTGATAAATTTATTTCTTTAGAGAAGAGGAGAAAAATACTTATAAGAGGTTCGTGATGCTATCTAGATATATCCCTTTTCTATATTTGGTATTTTGATTCATATATTGTACTAGAATATTGTATACCTATTTTCCTTCTTTTTAGAGACATGACATGGCACATCAGTTTTTATATGAGATACCTTTGGCATTGTTAATTTTTAACTACTATCATATGGATTTTTCTTCCTAAGTTGTTCTATTATTAAATTATTTATCTATTTATTAATCTTTTTATTTTGTTGTGTTACACTCTTACATGAGGGAATAGTCTCCCCACATACACACTATTGTCCCTCTCTTCTAGTTTTATGCCTATGGAGTACGAGGAAGAACACTTGAGACCATGTGACCCATATTCTTAGGGAACTATTTAGTGGAATCTAGGTTGGTATGTTACACAAGGTAGGTCACAATGATATCCCCTTAATAGGAGTACATGTTATTAAAATATTACATGATCATTAATACCATAGGAGAGACATCGATTAACGGTGAAACCCATGAGAAGCCTTTTATCAGGGGAATACATGATCAAAGGGTGAACACTGATGTGTATAATTTTATCATACATCTTTGGAGGTAATGGGGGGTTCCAAGGATAGTTCTGGTCGATAAAAGATGGTACGGTTTAATGAGTGTGTGAAAGGTATTGTGGGAAATATAATTTTTATCTCTTTTTGTAACCTAAGTGAATGATGTGCCCAATGGAAATTTTTATGTGTTTGTAACATTAAGTTGGTAATATGAAACTTGAGTTGGTGAACCTGGGAGAATTGGAATCCTAATATGAGTCTTGTGTCTATTGGTGCAACCAAGTATAAAACAAATGTGGAGTGTAACCCTAGTGAGAACTCATCATAAATTAGATTATAGTGAATAAATCTCCCAAGTGGGAGAATAGTGAGAAGTTTCTCTCTAATGGAAACTTTGGTAGAACTGTTGCTCTAATTGGATCATATTTGATGATATTTCTCTATTAGAGGGATAAGGTGAATTGGTTTTCATAGTATAAAACTTATCTGAATGGTGTTTATCTTAGTAGAAGTTTATCCCTAAGGAAATTTTAGGTGATTTTTTACCCTGGTGTTGTGTACTTGGGGGAGTAAGTCATACAATTCCTTAGTGTGGATTTCTTAAGTGGCTGGGTGGGACCTCTACCCTAGTTTTTAACTAGGGTCGAAGTGTTATTTCATAGAATTTTGTGTGTGTTACACATTTAGATAATTCAATTTCTCCATAATCGTAGTAATTCCATTAGTTTTGATCTTATTAAAAAACCTAAAAGTCATGTAGAAGACATGGGTGATGAGAGATTTGGGCGTCGCTTCATATTCCCTATAAATATTCCCAAATGAGGAAACATTAGGTATATTTATATGCTATGGATGACTAGGGATTATGGATCCCCTGGGGGAAGCATCTCATCACATAAGGAAAGAACATAGGCTAGGAGAATTCTTCAAGGGTAATAAAACATAAGTGCAGTGTAATGTGATTACAGAGAAGAATATGGGCTCACATACATGGGTACCTTGTTTTGGGTGAGTCGACCTAGGTTTCTACTATGCACCACACATGGAAATTCATTCACATGACACATCTGACAAAAGAAAAGGATTTATAGAAAATACCCCCCCTAGAATTATATCTTATCAATATAAAATCCATGTTCTAGAATATATATAAGACTATAATGGAATTTTACTTTGAATGAAAATACATACTTAGGATTGGTGGGGATCATGCATTTTGTGCGTGTATCTAAGCACCTAACATGAGCATGCTGTAAAAACCCATGATATTGAAATGTATTTACTGTTAAAAAACCAAGTGTGTTTGATTATTTGTGATACATGAAACAAAAAACTACATTGAATAATTACATATTAAAATATAAAATGAAATACATTATAATATAGTTAAATAAAACTCTATTAGAAAAATAAATGATTTTATAAAATAAAAGGGTTCTAATTCCCCATGGAAAATACAATTGGGTTTTAATTATATTTGTTAATTAATTATGTATTTTATTTAAAGTTATTAATTTTATAAAAATTTATTTATAGATTTTGGTTTTTAAATAAATTGGTAACATCTAAGAAATGATTTTGTAACTTTATAGAGTAATAGTTTCACTATTTGCAACTAAACAAAAATATTTTCTTGAGAAGAATTGTATTTTCTATGTTTTATATTTGTTTTTATTTATCATATTTTAATTTTGGAGTTTAATGTAGTGAATTTTTTGTGTTTATATTAAATAAATTAACAATCATTTAATAATTATTTTATGCAATGGAATATGTATAAATTTTTTTTGTGCATAAAAATACATTTTATTTAAAATTGTTTTCGTTGAGTTATGTGTATATATATTAAAATTAATTTTTATCAAAATTATAAACTGAATCTATTATAATACTTTTAAAATTATAAATTTTCATATAATTTTTTTTTATTTTCATCCATAAAAACATTTTTTCTATAAATAGTTATTCACCATGATATAGTTTAAAAGGATAAAAATACTAAATTAAGAGACAAGATCATAAAATATAAAATACTTTATCTGTAAATTGGTGTATTATGGAATTATCTACCGCATCTTATCTTGTAATCACTAATTTTTAATCCTCTTTCCCTGAATATGACATTCCTTTTACTTTAATAAATGGATAATTAACAAAATTCCACCCATTCTCATTTATAAAATGAACCAACCTCAACCAACCTCAAAAACCAAAATTCCTTTTAAATTCTCCTTAAAACCTATCCAAATTCTCTCCCTCACAAGCCTCTCAAACATTTTGCAACCTTTGGTACAATGATTAAAATCCAAAACCCTTATTTTGAAGACTCTCTAAGAGTAGATTATAGTCGGCAATGCAAGTATTATCTTACCCTTAGTAATTACTCTTTATATTATTCATATAACACTTATTTAAAATATTATATCACCTTAATTACTCATTTTTTATGTCAATAAACTTCTATAAAACTGATATTATTACTATAAATAATATTTTCTCACTCATTTAGTTGTTATAATATGTTCTTATTTGGTTTGGTTTTATGACCTACATAAATAATGTAATAAAGATTACATCATTAATGACTAATAAAACATAAATGTTGGTAATATTATATAGTAAATATTATTTAATTATGTTTTCCTGATTATTAATTTGTGATATATATAATTATACTCAATGGTTGAATCAGTTATTTTATTGAATAGATACTCAATAACGATATTTTTAAGTGTTCTATGAAAACCATTTCTATAAGTTATTTATAATGACCATGTAAAACATAAACTATATCAAGAACATGGGATAAATCCTTATGAACATTATATATATTATAACCCCATGAAAAAGTTTTGTGGGTTGGAACTAGAAAACCAAATCATACGTGATAAAACAGAACTAATGACACCCAACGATTAATTTCAAACAATAAAAAAATTAATAGGTGTTTAATAAAGAGTCATAAAATAATGATATCTAGTTAAATAAATATTAATACGTTTCTCAGGTACATATGTAAAAAACTTATATTTATTATATAGGATTTTATTGTTATTAAAATGATGCATAAGTCCATGGTGAATGTTTCTTTTCCAATATCACATTAATTTCATGATTGAGTTGGTATAAGCCCCGAGATGGGTGAATTTTAGGTTATTTATTTAGAAAAACCTACCTATTTCATTATTATCTTATTTTGTTTTTGTCTTTAGATATATTTTTATCATTTCTCTTCCCTTTGGTTCATAGTTCAACTAAAAAGATGACTGTATGTGGAACCAACCTTATCTGTTTTATATAGACAAGAATAGTTCTCTTCTATGTACATATTCTTTGTAAGTAATATTCAATAGACATAAATGATTAATTAAGGATATTTTATTTTATTTTAACTTCCTTTAATAATGTTTAGGATGAATCTTCTAAATTTTTTCCACATGGTTCATTTTTGACATTCTTTAAAAAAGTGTGAATATAATCTCATTTTTAATGTTTATTACATGAATTCATTTTACCATATTTATAACCACTTTTCTTAATGATGTATCCACTTCAAGTTTTATTTTTTTTAAAATTTAATTGGTATTCTAATTATTTTGTGAAAGTTTCATTATAAAAAATTATCAAAATTGGAGGACATTTCTTCTTATTTTTCAAATTTTATAATATTATTATAATTGATTTTTTCAATTATGTGAATACTATTTAATGATGCTTATAATTCACTAGGGATATTTTATATTTGATTAACATATGATGTTTATATTGATGTATTATTATCAATATATGTGGTATTTTTCCGGAAAAATATTTATTTCTCATAGGTTAATTAAGCTATGATGGAATTATAAATGTTTCTAGGTTCTAAGGACACATGTATGTATAGTTTCCTATTACGTGATGAGTTCATAATTTATATCCTTTATATGAATTTTTAATGTTTTATATCTCATGTAATTACATTTAAGGAATTGGGAAGTGATCCCAATCCATTATGGGACTCTAACTACTATGTTTGTAATATGGGAACTTTACCCAATACACCAAGAGACTCTGAGAAATATTATGATTCTATTGGTATTGATACCTAAATATGGAAATTATTTTCAATGATTATTTTTATATAATATGGACTAAGATAAAAAATCATATTTATGTTGTTTCTAATCTATCTCATTTATATATAAGACAACTCTGTTTTTTTGAAAATAATAGAAATTTTCCCAAGTATTGAATTGGTCGTAAAGCCTAGCCAGACAGTCAATCAATTTCAAGACCATCATACTGACTATAGTGGACATGTGTAAATAGACTCAAGAATATTAAAATTATATTCCAGATTGAAGTAAATCTATATCTCAAATGGCCCTAATTTTATTTTTCAAAAAATTGATTAATCAACCACAATTCTTTTCAAATTTCCCACATGAACATCCTTGTATCCACAGATCTATATAGAACTGACAATACATCTGTCAGAAATATCACAAAGTGATAGATAAATTTAACATTGATTTCCACTGGAAAATAAATTTAAGGAAATGATTTTAGGTGAAATGTAAACTCTTGAAAAAGTAATGAATTGACAACATAGTTAGAAGAGGTGATAATGGTCATTAGTTATAATTTGCAAATGTTTTATATTTATTAGAAGTAAAAGATAATTGATCATAAGTTCTAGTGATTGAATTTAAGTATAATATGGTTGGTTGTATGCTCCAGTGATCAACTATACAACCTATCAAGAAATAAAACCATACATATCACAAATTATTAAGGACATAATGAATGATTAGGTAGAAATCATAAAGTGGTGGTATATAAATGTGTGTATTATATTATTAAATATATTAAATAAACTACTTTTCTTTTCAAAATTTATTGTTGACTAGAATAATTAAATGTCATATATTTCACCCCATAGTATATGTGTCTCCAATGATGATCTTTCCATTTATTTTTTCATAGAAATATTCATGTTTTATAGAATATTTAACATAATGAAGAAGTATCCATCATGCACTGACACCAATATTTTCCACGAGTAAAAAAGATAAACTTATGAACTATTTCAAACATATAAGAAACTATTTTCATGAATGAGATCCAAATAACATTATACAAATTATTTACATATTCACACATTATTTAAAAATAAAAATATTACATCGAGAAGGGTAGATTTACCAATATAAAAATAGAACTAAATTTTCTACTATATCATATTATTTCACTTATCTTACTATTTCTCATACATTTTGAATTATGGTTTCCATAAATACATTACATTTAAAAAAACTCATATAATATATTGGAGAGTATAGTGATATTATATCTATATTTATTTACATTTTTATCCCATAAATTACTAAAGAAGTGGTTTTGTTTCCTTGACCACATGTCTGTAGTTTCTACTCTTTTATTTTCCCTTTATGAATTTTTGATGAGGCTATATATACCCCGGATAAACTTGTGCACTATTTTATACAAAACACACCAAATATTATGTATTAATTTATTCAGTAATAAACTTCTTAGAAGTGGGTGATTTCCATGTGGAGAGGACTAGGACTTGGCCTAATACAAAACCTCTTATTTTATTCCACTGTGTATTTCCCTATTTCTATTTTAGATTAAAAATCAATTTAAAAACACTACTTTGATAGTTAACTTTAAAAAGTGTTTTGTATACTACTTTTTCTAAAATTAAATCTCTTTCAATAGTTAAACTAATTTTAATCTTTTTTTATCTAAGTAGTGATCAACATTTTCAGAAGATTTTTAAAAATAAAATTAATAATTTATACAATTTTAGTTAACTAGGATGTGTTTTTATAAATTGATTGATTTAGTTTTAAAACATTTTTATTTTAAATATTAATTTGAAACTAATTTATCCCCCTACTTAGTTGTCCACTCTAACCAAAATTTGTTATAAAATGTTATGTATTTATTTTTAGCTATGATCAAATTTTACACAAGACATATTAATTTTTTTAATTTATAAAATTATATAATAATGAATAACAGTAGTATTGATGAGAATACTACCAATAAGATCCCTTATTTTAATGGAATTAATTATGATAAGTGGAAAATCAATTTGAAAATATATATTGAAATCATGAGATTTTATATTTTGGACTGTAATAGAGGATAAATATGAAAAAAGAGAATATTGTCATGATGAGAAGAGTGATTCCACTAATGCTTCTTATGATTTTAAATATAAAACTGTAAATTTATAATAATATTAATTTGGTGAAGTTGAGTTTGATTTAATTTATTCTCCCTCAAGATCTTATGAAATTTGACATACACTTGTTGTTTCTCTTAAAAAAACATTAAATTTAAAATAGATGCACTCAAATACCCATACTACTAAATATTATAAATTTAATATCTAACATGATGAATATTTTTATAAAAAGTAACCTAGGTTAAAAAAATTATCACCACAATACGTGCACTTGAGAATAAAATTGAATATAAAAATCTTGTGATGATACTCTAATGATGCATACCAGATTGGTGTAAAATAACCTCTATATCCATTAGAGAATCATGTGATATAAGTAAACCTCAAGTGACGGAGTTGATTATAAATCTCTTGATGTACGAGTAATAATTGAAAGTATGCAATAATGAAGATGAAACTAGTAGAATTATAGTTTCATTCATGAATTCTTACTCGAAATTTAATGATAATATCAAAGAGGGTAGTTTGAGTGAGGATGAATCACTGTCATATACTGATGAGGAGAAGGATCATCTAGCTTGGTAATTTTAAAATTTATATTATATGAATAAAATATTCAGGAATCCAAATAATGGAGAAAATTATAACAAAATAGGAAGCTAGAAAAAATAAATTTAATAATGTTATGTGATCAATTGTGAGTTAAAAAGGAATGTGAATATCAAAGTTGAATGTCAAAAATTTAATTATAAAAAATTCAATGATGATAAAAGAAAATTACCTAATAAATCGATGAAAACTATATTGAGAACCTCTGAGGATTGTTCCCTTGTGATTGAATTGTGCAGAAAATACAAGAACTGAGCATTATTTTCCATATAATACTCGATAAATTTATCTTCCAATTATTATATTTGGGTAATTATTTTATAATCAAGATGGAGAATGAGATTTTCTTTAATTTATTTCTTTCTATTCCATAATTATTATTTCATCCTACTTTTTTATTTTGAGTATTTTACTACCTTGACTTCATATTATAAGATAAATAACCATAATAAAAATTTCTTTCCTACTACACTAAAATTAACATTTGATAGATCATAAGATCCCCAGATGTATGAATTCTCATTTATCATATTTATATCCATTAAACAAAACCAAATATAGTTAATATAGGTTAATATAATATCCACTTTTAATAAACCCTCATATTAATAAATTTTACATTAATCTCAAATAATTTTCAGTAAAGTATATGATAATCCTAAAGGCTATATATAATCAACAAAAAACCTCCCATAATATCATTAATCTCCTTTAAATACAATCACAAGATTTCTAAAAAAAATCATTATTATTTTAAACTGATGACCTCTCTTAAATCTTATTGATCCTTGAATAAAATACCACTACATCATAACAATTGAAACCCTATATGTAAACACCTGAATCATTAAACTGTATTCACAATCCTTTTACAATGAATTATACTATTATTACTTAATAATTTCATCCTATAATAATTTTTTTAATCATGTACTATGATTTATAAATCTCAATCTAATCATATATTCTCCTTTAAAAATTTGAAAATATACAATCAATAACTTTTTTATTTCATGTTCACATTTTTAATATATATATGATTTTGAAAAAACATTATTCATTTGATCTTGTTGTTTAGAGTATAGTACTCAAGATTGGGGGGATTGAGTATATATACAAATTTTTGTTAAAGTGTATTATGTGAAGATACCCTAAATTTAAAATTCAATTGTCCAGTTAGTGAGTAGTTAAATTAAAAGATATTAAATGTTTGATTAATTTCACAGAAGAGTGATTAGTTCTCAATTATATCAATTTGGTAATTAATACTACTTTTGAAACTATCCTAATAATTCAATGTTGTTATAAATAATTTCTAAGACTAATTACTAGTGTTCAATTTAGTTGTATGAAATGTGTGATAAAATAGGGTAAAAAAAAGTAAAAATAAAATTGAAATAAAATAGAGGTTCAGTCTCAAGAAGAGATATAATCCTCTCCACATTATTATTTTCAGCCCCCAAGAAGATTAAATTACTAACCAGTTTGATCCACACCCTGGATTAGGGTTCACAACATCACATAGGTTTTCCAGGTCACTAGTCCTCTACCACAGTTGTTCATGGTTACAAACTACCACGTCATACAAGGACCTCTTCCACACTTATCCATGGGAGTGAAAAGGTGTATGATGGTATAAGTGGAAGGATATATTGTATCCTTCTATTTGATATAGGAGATAGTGTGTTCCTTACCAATAGATACACACACATCTCATATGTATGTAAAATTGCACACAAAAGAGAAAATAAAAATGAGAAAGGATTAAGAAGGCTCTATGTGTCTGGAGATGCAGCTATGGACTCTTCATATGTAGTTGAGATGAGGTTTTAGTCCTCTTTTGGAAGTTGACATAAAAACAGAGTGTCATATTCTAGATTCCAAGTAAAACTATGGCTCCGTAGGTATATTTATATCTTTATTTGATATGATTAGGTAGTTTGTAAATTCGATGTATTTCTCGATTGAGACTGCCTTGAGTGTTCTTCCTTTTTTGTTGATTTCATATGGGGTTCATGAGAGTCATCGATGTTATTCTATATGTCTTGTATGAGAGCACACCACACTTCATTACCGCTTCATTCTTTAAAATGTTTTTATATTGGAGGGATGACAGAGAGTATGATCTTTTCATGTGCATAGGTTCATCGTACCACATAATACCTACTAAAAGTCCTAAAATGATTATTAAATATGTAAGTATCATTAAATGTATCAAATATGACCCATAGAAATAATTTTAATAAATGAAAATCTAAATAGTTTATCGGTGAGTCGCCCTTTCGGTGAGACATCAGTGGGTGAATCATTTGTCAGCATCTCCTTCAATCAGTGACTCAACTCAAATGTATGCCATTCTGTTAGTCTTTACATATGTTGGTGACTCATTACATCAATGACTTGTTTTAAATATCATTGAGTCTTTGTGTTAGTATCACCATGCATAGGTAGGTCACATAGACTAATGGTAGGTTGATTGAATTGGTTGGTCATCCGCATTGGTGAGTCATATGCATCGGTAGGTCATCTGTGTAAGCGAGTCATAAGCATCGGTGAGTTATTTTTATGTCGATGTCTTAGTTCTTCTGTCTGTGCCCATGACTCATACTTTGATAATTTTAGATTTTCTGTCTTTTCTATAGTACACAATGTCAGAATGTGTTATTACCCATATGTATTCATAGAAAATCTGTTCTATTTTTTTTTACACTTCAATAGACCTAATTAGTTAGATGATTTAAATGATATGATATACAAGATATGCTTTGACATAATTTAGGATCATTCATAATGTAAGATATATATTAATATATGATATCATTTTTGATAATTAAAACCATTCCAGTCAGAGATAGTGGCCAATGATATCCCATGGGCCAAAAATCTCCCCCCTTTTTGGATAAACAATCATGGCCTTATTAAGTACCATTAGAGAATTATTAAAGTAAAAAAATCTAATTATTACCTCCCATAAAGATGAATAGGATCAAAAATAATTATGGGATGAGAAACGTATCGGA
This sequence comes from Viscum album, assembly GCA_963277665.1. Taxonomy (NCBI): domain Eukaryota; kingdom Viridiplantae; phylum Streptophyta; class Magnoliopsida; order Santalales; family Viscaceae; genus Viscum; species Viscum album. The sequence continues at coordinate 354,171,813 of OY728163.1, forward strand.
GTATCATAAACAAATAATAATGCACAAACAAATAATAATTCTAAATATTGTTCTCCCCTGTTGGGAATTAGCAAAAAGTGTTATGTTAAAAACTAAAACATAAAAGTAGAAACCATGAAATGGTATTCATAATCAAATTATATGGGAAGAAAAAAATTAAAACCAACCAAATCTATCAAAAATAATCACTCCACACTGCTTATTAGGGTAAAGGTGTTCATTCCCCTTATCAGATGGATCAATGGTTGGTCCTGTTGGTGGTGGTAGAGAAACATGAGCATCTGAAATAACCTTCAGTGGAGGTAAAGAAATTCATGTTGGAATAGTCGGTTCCAGGCTTGGTTTGTGTGGGGATAACAATCGAGTTTGAGGTTTTTTTATGATAAGAGTTAGGATTTGGGTCAAGGCTTGAGCAACCGACATTAGAGTGGAATTCATTGGCAGTGTATATGGAATAGAAGCAACAGCTAGAACAATTTGTTTTTTAAGTCATCCTTATTCTCCATGATTTTTTCCAACATTGGAATGAATAAATTCAATTACTTAACTTGTTCTTTGAATGATTTTTTGACTGGGGGTAATGTCCAATTTTCTTCCAAATACATAAAATGACTTTTCAACTGGTTCTTAGAGTAAATCTAGGAGAAATATGAATTTATCCTCTTTGTAAGATATTCCTGAGTGGAAGATGATTCTTTGGTATATAATCTGACCATACCATGCACAAAATCACCATTCCTCTCTATATTTTCTAGGTTTTCCAAGCTAGAGGAATCAAATAGAGCTTTAATCTTCCATTTTACAATAGTTCTGATTACCTCAATATGGAAAGTCTGAGAGGTCTGACCAGATGTGGAAGGCATAACAGTAGGAGTTGAGGTTGAAGTAGATTTTACAATTTCCTTTACTTCATTTCTCATTCTGGATAAACCATGAACCTTAAGATGAGAGAAAATATATTCAATTCCTTTCATAACACTCTTTATTATATTCTTATATTTAGTGGGTAAAGCATTGATTCTATTTGTTAACTTATTCATTTCATTCCCAAGCTTGGAGTTTCTTGCTAGAATGGTTTCTTTAGTTGTAATAAAATATGGCTGAATTTTCTTTATCACTATCTGTGAGACTGAAATATCATTGTCTTGAGATATGATGGTTGAATAAGGTGTAGAACTTGAAGGTTATGTTTTATTTACACATTTAAACATTGAAATAATACCTTTGATGTTATCATTCAACACAATGATTTCTCTCATAGCTTCATCAATCTCATATTTCATCTGATATTTTACTGAATTTCTTACTGATGAAAATATACCTTAATTAAATTTCTACAAATCAGCCTTAGTGACATAGTTACTAGAAAGGGTCTCAACCTTTGGTTCTCTTGCAACAGGTACAAAAACATCATCATTTTAATCATCATTAGCTAATCTTAGTGACACATTCATAGGATTTCTCACCCTTTCATCCATTACATCATCTTCCAAACAAGTGAGAGTATCATGTCTTACTGTTCCAAGTTGATTCTATTCTTCAACATAATTTTATCTTTCTTAAGGATTCCCATCAGTATGATCTTTCATTACTGGTTAGTCATCCTCTATATTATGTCTTCTTCTTTCATAAACAAAATGATGTACAATAGTATATTTAGCTTTAACTTCAGTATCAACTGAAGAATTGTATCCCACATCAACAAAAACATCAGGAGGTTCTTTAACTAGAACCTAATCCACAACTTCAATCATTTTAACATCTTCAACTTCATCATTCTTATGATGGCCATTATCACATACATTTATTTCATCATCATCATGTCCAGATACCTGTTCTTCATCTGTATTTTTATCACTATCTTCATCACCTTATTTATCTTCACAACTATTTACACTTTCACCATCGTCACTTTCTTATCCTCCTTCAAATCCAATGGATCTACTTACATATTGCACACAACCTGAGACTTCTATCAACTGATACCCATTATCTTCAAGAGTGGGATTATCATAGGGAAAGTTAAGTGGGGTACTAAGTGGTCCAAAGGAATAACATTTGTGTGGTTCAGTAGTTTCAGGATCACACCAATCATCAATAAGAGATTACTGATCTCTTCAAGAGTGATAAGCTCTTCTTCTTTTTATGAAGAGTAAACAAATTCATAATTTGGTCCTAAACCCATATTATCCATTTTATTAGGTTGATTTGGATAATCCACCGAATTGAACTATTCATTTATCATATCTTCATCCCTAACCAATTCTCTCTTCCATGGGTTTCAATTGATTTTCATCCTCTTACAAATTTTTTTACTGAGGCATATCCCACTACACTCAAAAAACATATTATTCAAAATTTACACAACCTTTTTGTTTCATAATAGTTGAGATCATCCTTTGATAGAAAAGTGACTTATTTTTACATAAAGGTTTGATCATATCATTCATGTTCACAATAAGGTATCTATACAAATTTACCTTTATCTTTATTCTCATCAAATAAACAAAGTAGAAATATTGATATTTCAGAGAAGCAAAGTCCCATTTACTGGATTATATTTGATTCTAGATAAACTTAAAAAATATTCTATATTCACCAGTTAACTTTATATTAATGAGTCTTCTATGTTCATCATTATTAGTGAGTTTCATTAAAAATGTCTCAAAGAAAAATATATCACTCTTAGGTGGATATGTACCTTGATAATCAACAAATACACCTTCATGAGGAACTTTAAAACATTATTTCCAATGACTTAAAGAGAAATAGATTATCTTATATTTAACTATGGATTTTATCTAGGAGACATAACTTCCTTCCAACAGAAACTCCATATTCATGTAAAACTAATGAACTAACATAGGGTAAAAGGGTCTTTCATTATTTTTGAAACACTCAAGGCAACCTTGATCTTGTATTACCTTGAATAATAGAGACATACATTCTAATATCCATTCCACAAGAAATTCTTTTTTATAGTTACAATATGATTTTACAGAGTAGGTTTTATAGGTGCTGAATATTTTCTCAATTCACCATTATTTTTCATAGAATCACAAGACTAACAAACATCAGGATCTCAATTCACACGCACCATTCCAATCAGTTCAGTCTAAATGATAAAAAAGGAAATGTTGGATTAAAGAGAGATCAATGGCCAAGAGAGTGTAAAGGTAAATGAGTATAGTGGATTTATTCAAATTTATATCATTTATGGATTTTGAAATTATAAAATCTTTAAATCATGAATTAGGTTCAAAAAATTAATTAAACAATGTTGTTTTGATAGAAGCATAAACCATATAAAAAATAGTGATTCATGAGTGTCACCATGATATATTTTTCATAACCCTAACGATGTCATCATGATATAATGTCAGTGTTGGCATGACATAACGTTAATGTTGGCATGAAAACTATGTTGACATGACATAATGTCGGTGTCAACATGACAACTTTGTTGGCATGACATATTGTCGGTGTCGTCATGAATACTTTACATAAAAAGACTAATTTAATATCAACACAAGGTCTTATAGATAGATTATTCCCAACTCATGTCTGGTGTAATTCATTCTTTTAGAGTTCAATGGATTAGTAAATATTTCATAAAGATTATATTTAGGGCCAATAAATCCTAAAGGGATATCACCCTTTTATAATGATCTCTCAAAAAGTGATGTCTTGCTTCAATATGTTTTTTTTCTAGAATGAAAAACTAGGTTCTTAGAAAAGTTAATAGCACTTGTATTCTCACATTTTATAGGTACATGTCCAAATTGATATCCATAGTCTCGTAGAATGTGTTTCAACCCAAAAATATGATCACAACAGCTATTAGTAGCTATGTATTCATCTTCAAAAGAAGATTATGAAACAGAATTTTGTTTCTTACTACACCCTAAAACCAAAGGCTTTCCCAAAAAGAGACATTTTTTAGAGGTTCTACTTCTATATAACTTGCATCCAACAAAAATAGAATCAGAATTAATCACTATATCAAATGATTTTCCTTTAGGGTAAAAAAACCTAAATAGATTGTATGTTTGAGGTATATGAAAATCCTTTTAGAGAAATTTATGTGAAATTCATTTGGGTTAGCATGAAAATGGGCACATATACACACACTAAACATTATAACTAGCCTACTAGAAGTCATGTATAGAAAACATCCAATCATTCCTATGTGTGTTGTTCGATAAACAGATTTACCATCTTTATCAGGATCAAACTTACAAGTAGTAACCATTGGATTGGTAGTAATTTTAATGCTATCAAAGAAAAATCACTTTAAAAGGTACTTTTTTTATTTACTTTGATTTAAAATGATACCTTTTTTCTTTTAAAAAAAACTGAAATCCTAGAATGAATTTGAGTTCACCCATCAAACTGATTCCAAACTCACTTTTCATCATTTTTGGAAAAATAAATACATAATGAATTTCTTGAAGATCCAAAAATAATATCATCTAAATAAATTCTAACTACTAAAACATATTTACAAATTCATTTTATAAAATGAGTAAGATCAACAATTTCTGTTCCAAAACCTTTTGTAATGAGATAAGTACTTATTCTATCATACCACGATCTTAGATCTTGTTTTAACCCATATAAAGATTTTGTTAACATGAAAACATGATTTTGAAAATGAGGGTTTGTAAAGCTAGGGTTTGTTCAACAAATACATCCTTAACTATATACCCTTTTTGGAATATACTTTTAACATCCATTTGATAAAGATTGAAATAAACATGGGAAGCATAAGAGAGCATGATTCTAATGGACTCATTTCTAGAAAGTGGTGAAAAAGTTTCTCCATAGTCAATTACTTCTTCTTGACTATAACCTTGTGGAACCAATTTGGATTTATTTCTCACAATATTACTTGATTAATCCACTTTGTTCTTAAACACCCACTCAGTGCCTATGGTCATGGTGTCTTTGGGTATATCCACATATTTCCAAACATTATATAATAAAAATTTATTATGTTCTTCTTGAATATGCATCACCCAACATTCATCTTTAGTTGCATCATTGAGGTTTTTAGGATCATACTGGGACAAAAAAGCTTGATGTTCAACATGGTTTGTAAGAGAATCTATAGTTTGTGTCCCTTTATCTAACTCTCCAACAATATCATATAATGGATGGTTCTTGAGGGTTGTAGTTGTTCTAGAAAATGAGGGGCTCTTAATTTGTGGTTCATCTAGAGGTTCAGGTCCATTATGATCAAAATCTGAAGAATTTCCAGAACTTTTGGATTTAATAGATTGCTTGAAATGAGGATTATATGATTTTTCATTTATGTCCAATGTTATGATATCATCTTCAAGGGAATTCTAGGTAGGAATTAGGTTCATGTGTAACTGCTTCATCAAATTTAATATGCACATTTTCCTCCACACACTTGGTTCATTAATTAAAGACTCTATAGGATTTAATAGAGTTTGAGTACCCTAAAAAGATTTCATCATCACTCTTGGATGAAAATCTTTTAAGATTTCCCTTTGTAGTATGGATATAGACATTTCAACCGAAAACATTGATGTAACTAACTTGTTTTTTCTATTGTTCCACAAATCATAAGGAGTATTCTTGAGGATAGGTCTAATTAAGACTCCATTATTTATGTAGTAAGATGTATTCATAGCCTCATCTGGAAATTAAATTGGTAGATCATATTCATTAAACAATTTTGGGCTATCTCTTGTAAGATTCTATTTTTTTTTCCACAACTCAATTTTGTTGAGTTTTCCTATGGGAATAGATGTTATGACTATTTCTATTGTGTGAGTAAAAATATTCAATGCCTTGATTTTCAAACTCACAGCCATGATCAATTCATAAGGATTTTATTCTAAGACCACTTAGAGTTTCCATTTTTTAGCAGACATGGTGAAGTATGTACATGCTTCACTGTTGTGAGCTAAGAAATAAGTCCACGTATACCTACAATAGTCATCTACAAGAACATAAACATAGTGCTTCCCATTTAAAATAGAAACTCTAGATATCCCAAACAAGTCCAGGTTAACCAACTCTAAAGGATGATAAGTTGAAAATTCATTCCTTAATTTTGAAGACATCTTGTGTTTTTTACACTTTTGAAAAAGATTGTAGAATTTTTCATTTGAAAAATCATGTTTGGGTAGTTCCTTGACTAGTCCTTTTTATAGTAAGCTTTCTAAGATAATGTACATTATATTGTCCTAATCTCCTATTCCAAATCCAAGACACTTTTTGAAAGGAAAGTAAACAAGAATAATTTTGAGAAACTAAATAATCTACGTTCATATTATATAAAATTTCATTTTTAAAATTAGAAAACACTAATTTATTTTAAGAGTTAAAATTATTATAAGAATCATTTACAAATTGAACTTTAAGTCCATCAACACATAGTTGTGAAATAACAAGAAGATTATATTTCAATCCATCAATAAAACATACTTTAGAAAATAACTCTGAGTTAGAGTTACCAATCTGGCCTAAGAAAATTATTTTTCCTTCTGCATTATCACCAAAAGTGACATATCCATCAATAATCTGGATTACATTCTTGAATATTGAGTAGTATCCTTCTATATATATTGACCATCCACTATCCATGTACCATTGACTCTTGTAGGATCTCTTCAGAAAGCCTTTATATAGAATAATCAAACAAAAATATGTTTTAGTACCCAGATTTGTTTTGGGCCTAGTGACATTAGTAATCCATTCTTCAGGTACTCACATTTGCTTCATGGGTTTCCTATAAGTATTATATATAAAATTTGTAAAATGGACTCTAAATAGTCCAAAAATACTAGGGGTAATAATAGATTTTTCAGACCTATAACTTGTAGTAGAAATTTGATTTTTAGGTAGAAAAATAGATTATCCAGATCTTGTTACAAAATTTGTTTTAGATAGGTTTCTCTATCTAGACTGATATCCAACACCTGAAGTTTACTGGGGAGATATCAATTTACCTAGAATTTGAGTAAGAATATTTTTTCCATTTCTAAACATTTCTATATCTTTCTTCAATTTCTCATCAGACATTTTAAATTAATTTTTTTCTTTATAGATTTTTGCATTCTTTTCCTTTTTTGTAGTAAGTTCAGAATTAATATTTTTAGTGAGAGCATGTTTTATCATTAAGGATTTATATTTATCTTTCAATTAATTTCATGCTCCTTCTAGCATGTTACATTATTAAAATAGTTCACCACTTTTCATATTTACATAATCACTTTCATCTCCATAATAGTAAGAATTGTGTTCATGAAAATCTAAGTTTACCTCAGATGTGTTTTTCATAAAACACATATTTTCCATGTCATCTCTCTCATCATGAGATGATGCTGATTTTTTAGAGCTATCTTCAGAGGAACTATAGGTGGATTTCATAGTATTCTTATACTTATTGTATTTTTTTCATACGTCTTTTGGTATTTTAATTTTAGACAGTCATCTTTGACATGTCCTCCACTCTTACATTTATAGCAGGAAATCTCCTCTGATTTCTCATTTCTTTTCTATTCCTTTTTCCATTTTACGTTGTTATCATATTGTCATTTATAATTGGGATTCCTGAAAAACTTCTTCTTCCTATAGAATTTATTGAATCTTCTAGCTATATTAGTCATATCTTTATCACTGTTTGATGTTAATTCATCATTATAAGAGCTTTAAATAGAGGCTAGTACCTTCTCTTTTCCCGTATTCTTAGTAGTAGTAGTCTTGAAGGCTATATATTTTCTCTTAGGTTCATCCTCTACTTCCTTATTGACTTCCTAATCTTCTTCATACATCATCAGTTTTCCAATGATTTCTTTGAAAGGTAGTTTGTTGATGTCACATGATTCTCTAATAGAGACAAAAAATCCTATCCATCTATCAGGTAAGCATATAAGTATTCTCATAATTTTTTTCCTTGGATGTATCAACTCTTCCCAGAGAGATCATAGTTTTCAAAATTTTATTAAACCTTAGATACATGTCAGAAGTAGTCTCATCAGGCTTCATTTTAAATTTGTCTTATTTAATAGAATATTTATTAAGTCTCAATTCCTTAACACTATAAGTTTCTTCCTATGAAATAGATAAGGTGTCACAAATTTCATGGGTGTTTTTACATGTAGAAATTCTGTTAAACTCTCATAAAGACCAGTATAATGAATTCATGGATTTGAAATTATTATTATAAGAAACCTTATTTGGTTCATCCCATACAGTTATAGCAGTAGCAGGAATCATATATTCATATACTATTGAAGACCAAATCTCAAAACCCATACTTTCTAAGTGTATTTTCATTTCAATTTTCCATTGTGCATATTTAGATCCATTAAAGAATAGAAATTTTTCGGAAACAACACCATCCCGTTTATTTTATATAATAATGTTTTTGAAATAGATTTTAGAGAGATAAAAATTCAGTATTAGTATATTTTTTAAGATCTTTTAAATACATAAAAAATCACAGTTGAAAAAGTTTGAAGAACCATTGAAAGCTAAAAATTCCAAACCTCTGATAGAAAATGTTTGTTGTAGTTGAGTACTTAAGAGGGGGTTGAATATATTATTATAAAAATTTCAATCAAAGCGTATTATTTGAATTTACCTTAAATTTAAAAATCAATTTCCCTGTTATTGTGTTCTGAAATTATAAGAGCTTGACTGTTTGATTAATTTCTCAAAACAGTAATCGGTTCTCGGTTATATCAAGTTGATAATTAATAAAACATTTGAAACTAACAAAAAAAACATAACACTATTATAACGACTTTTTAAGACTAACTATTAGAGTTCAATTTATATTTATGAAATATGTGTTAAAATAGAGTTAAAATAAAAGTAAAAACATAGCAGAAATAAAACAAGAGGTTCAGTCCCAAGTAGATAGCTAATCCTCTCCAATTAGTGATCACCTCCCACTAAGAATTTTAAAATACTAAAAAGCTTGATCCCCACCCTGGATTGGGGTTCACAATGGCACACATGATATCCAGGTCACAAGACCTATACCACAGTTATTCATGGGTAAATACTACCATGTCACACAAGGACGTCTTCCACACTTATCTGTGTGGGTAAAAAGGTGTTATAAGGTATGAGTGGAATGATATTTTTGTATCCTTTAGGAAGATATACGAGACAGTGTGTGATATACCAAAACATATAGACACTTCTCTAAATTAAGTAAATATGCACACAAGAGAAAAATAGATATTAGAATGGATTTAGAAGGCCATGTGCATCTTGAGGTGCAGTTTTGGACTCTTCAGTTATAGTTGAGATGAGGTTTGAGTCCTCTTTTGGAAGTTAACCCAAAAATAGAGTCATATTCTGGCATCCAGTTACAAGTGTGGTTCTTCAGGTATATTCTTATCCTTTTTTGATATGCTCAAATACTTTTTCAATTTTATGTACATCTCAATTGAGATTTCTTTATGTGTTCTTCCTTTTTTTTCTTGATTTTATAATGGGTGCATGAGAGTCGTAAATGTTATTCTATATGACTTACATGTGATCACTCGACACTCCATTACTTCTTTATTCATTAAAATGAATTTATATTTTAGGGATGATAGAGAAAATGATCTTTTCACGTGCATCAGTTCATCTTACCTCATACTATATTATAAAGGTCCTACAAAAGATTATTAAATATGTCAGTATCATTAAATCACTCAAATATGGCAGTTAGAATTTTTTTTAATAAATGAAAATTTAAACACTTTATTGGTGAGTCACCCTATTGTTGAGACATCAGTCAGTGACTAATCTGTCAGTATCTCCTTCTGTCAGTGACATAACCCATCGGTATGTCATTCTATCTATCTTTCCATATGTCGGTGACTCTTTACATCAGTGTCTTGTTTTAACTATCGTTGAGTACTTGCATCGGCAGCACCATGCATCAGTAGGTCACTTGGAATGATGGTGGGTCGATTTCATCAGTAGTTCATCTTCATTGGTGATTTATATGCATCGTTAGGTTGGGATGATAGTGAGTCATATGCATAGGTCAGTCATTTTTCTGTCGATGTCTTAGTTCATCTGTCAGTATCAGTGACTCATATTTATATAATTTTAGATATTTCGTCTGTCTTATAGTACATCATATTCGGAAAGTGTTACTACCCAGAATTACACATTGATAATCAGTTATAAGGTTTTTTGTCTTAAAAAATACATAATTAGTTATATGATTGAAATGATCTGATATACATGATAATCTTTGACATAATTTAGTATTTTTTATGAGGTAAGATATATGTCAATATATTAATAGATTTGTGATAATTAAAACCATTACAGTTATATATAATGGACAATAATATTTTATGGTCCAATAAAAATTGTTGATCATCTTCATGTGATTTTTTCCTTAGGTATTGATTTTAGAAATTCTTATTCACACCACATTTTAATCATTCAGTTGATAACTTAGGATGAAATTTATTCCCCATTAACATGTTAGCTAAACCCTTAAATTTTCTCTAGTAGTTTATTACTCCATACATTCCATTACCACGTATTAAACATATTTTCATTCCTCTAAGAAATTTCCATGAGCATTTCATCCCACTATATTGACATGTAATAATTTTTATATTTTAATATTTTAGATCATTATGTCTAGAAATTCCGTGAAATTATTTTCTTTGATTTATTGTGTTTCAAAACTCATCTAGGGATCAGTTTTTATTCAAAAAATAAGATATCTAGTGAGGAATAACCATAAGTGTTTTCACTCAAGATCTAATATTTATCTACTGCTCATTCAGATAACCACCCCATTTTCCTTCACACCAATTGTTATGTTTGTTTTTTATTGTTCCATCTATTTTATAACACCAAAAATAGTTAGTGTTGGTATTAATAATAAACCATATTATAAACAGTATAAATACTAATAAATCATTAACCATATGATCCACTACTAAAATAATAATTGAATAAAAATAATTGTAATTTTCCACAACAAAATTACATTTATGTTTATATAAGTTTTATAACCTATGATAGTAAACTATCATATTAATCCATATTCATATATAAACAAAAAAACTCCTAACCTATTAAGTTTTATAATGATTTACTTTTATACCAACTTCAACACCTCATAACTATAAACCTTGATCAGGTGGTGAAATCATACTCTTTATATGTTGGTTTTGTTATCTACTAAAGTGGCATAGTTTTAAATTCCATAATTATAGATTTATTAAAACTCATGAGTTACTTACATTCAAGGGAACATTTTTTTTAGTGATATAGAGAATTAAAAAAAATTAATATATAAATTGGACATTTTCAACTAGTGTATATTTTTTCTACAAAAAAAGGTTCTTATGTTTTCCCTCATATTTTCTATCATGAAAATTTTTCTACATTCAAGAGATGTTTCTATTAACCTTTATATAAAACTTAAATATCTATAAACCCTATGAAAAACATTTCAAAACAAGGGACGAGAAAAATAAATATTATTATGGGATATAAATATAAATTAAATCCTTCAATATGTTTTAAATTCGTAAAAATCCATGAAGATTTTTTTCTTTTCAAAAAATCACCCTTTACATTGAAATAACAATTTAGTAACTCTAGAATACAAAATTATCCCCAACGTTTTCCGAAAACATTTTAATAAAAAACATAAAATAAGTATCATAATTCATGAGGGTTTCTTAGAAAAACATGAAAAAAATTTCCTCCAAATAAACCTTTCACCTTTACTAAAATAAAAACATTTATTTTAAATAAAAAATATCATTTTATTATCTTATAAATTCAAAATATTGAAAAGAAATCATTAAAAACAAGAAAATAAAATATATCCAAGGATAAAAAAATAAATAATCACATTGATAAAAATAAGTGATTTTATAATGATAGAATACATAATGTCAAAAGTAATAATCTTTCTCTAAAGGCCTCGTGATAAGACATCAAAAATGTACAATCAAGAACTCATGCCAAGACATCATAAAAAATTTGGTAGACATAAAATAAAAACCAATTCTTGTTCATCACATGGGACTAAAGGAAACAGTGAATATATATAAAATAGAGGTCTCCACTTATTAACTTAATATGTCCAACACATTTATATATGAAAGAAATAAATTAAAATTCAATACAAAATCAACATAAACCATCATATGGATTAATTGTAATATTGAATGTCAATATTTTCCCTAGTAAATAAACAAAAAAACGTAATATAAACATTATTAAAAAATTTAAATGAATATGGGTGTGGTGGAAAAATATTTTTAACGAAGAAAATATTTAAAACAATGTTTTTAATAAAAATAACTTACATTGAATCCCAACTAATTTCATAAATTCTATAACCCTTGAATAATAAAATTTTATTAATAATTTTTTTTATTAATAAATATTTTCATGTTTCTAATTATTTATTTTAATTCAATCATTATCATGTTTCATTTAGTTACAGATCTCTTAAATTAAAGATGGACCATTTTTGGTCGTTCGGTTATTAATTTACAAAATGGATTCATATGGTTAAACGTGGTTAAGGGGGTCTTGTTGGAATCGTATTCATAGTAATAAAATTTTTATAATTATATTTTTTATACTTTTAATATACTTTTGTGTCCATACATGCAATGAGGTCATCAAAATTGAACTACATCACTTCGTGGAGAGGGTAGAATGTAGATACAAACATGTGATGTTTCTATTTCTCAAATGGATGGAAAGAAAGAAAGGTAAAGAACAATGTATTATTAATAACTCTTAATTATATCATAATTATCATTTATATTTATTTTAACTATCTTTATGAAAAAAAATATGAGGTGATACTGACAATCAAATCACATCGCTTCATATAGGTGGTAGTCAATACATACACACAAGAAATGTTATCAATTTCTAACAGATGGGAAGGTAATAAGATGGATAATATTTTATCTTTAAATAATCATAAATATGTCCTCAAAATATTATATTATTATCATATCTATAAATATTTTATTGATATAGTAATGAAAAAACGAATCGCATCACTTCATGGAGGTGGTAGTCCACACGTACGCACTGGTGAAGTGTTCGATTTTCATTGGATGGAAAAGGTGATGGAACAATGTTTTAATATAAGTATAATAAATGTTTAGTATATTTTAGATATTTATGTTATTATATCATCATGTTATTGATAGTATTGAAGGAGGAAGATATTGAAATAAACTAAATAGAAATAGATTAAGATTTATACTTCCTCTTCTGATATCTTCATTTTGATTGATCTTAACACCTTTAAAGGAGAGGTTTTTGGTCACAATGGTGGATTGAAGATATGGGAATATAATTTTATATAGCTATTATTTCAATGGTTTTATAAATAACCATTCTTTATTTTTTTTAAATGTTGAAGTGAGTCCCAATTTATATGATGAAATAAATGGAATTCACATAATATTTCAATATTTAAGGGTCATAAAAGTAACAATAAAAAATATAAGTGAAACATAAATGAAAAATTAATAATATTATTTAAACATTACATTAAAATTTACTTAATATTGGATTTATATGAATTATAATGATTTAAAAATAATGTTTAAACTTTAAACACCACTCAATGTCATTTTCATGACTATTCAAATACTTTAACTATAAAGGCATCAAGATAAAAATGAAATTAGAATATAAATATTTTCAAAATCACTAATTCATTATAATTATCAAATAAATTAATGAACAAAATAATTTATCCAAAAATATATGTTTTAATATTTTTAAGATAATATCTTGACCTTTCAACTACTTAGAGAATCAATGTGTTGGTGCTGCATAAACATTCAAGGTGATTATACAATAATTAGAAATTAAAAAATTAATTACTATAAATAACATAGTTTATTATTTATTAAATTTAGAATATATATATGAAATGATATATAATTTTTATCTTTATCCATATCATGAAAACATAACAAGTGAGAGATTATGACATTTGGTAATTATTCTTTATTTAAAATAATATTGAGGCTCTAATCAAAGAAAATTGGCACCAAAATTACATATTTTTAATCTATGATGATAAAAATAGAATCCTAATCCTAAAATAATATAAATTAATGTTTTGGTTTTATTTTTAGATCTTATCCCACAATTTATCCCCATTTGGTTGTGGTGATCAAATTTTATCATGGTTACTTTTTTTAATGCCATAAAATTAAATAGAACTTATTAAATATTTAAAATATGGCAAATAAAAATATGGTATCCATTTTATAATATTTAATATCCTTAATGTATAAAAATAAAAATAAATAAAATTTTATTAAATACAATGAAAACAAGTTTTTTTAAAGAAAAAAACATGTTTTAAGCATAAAACATTTTTAGAACAAAATCACATACAATGTTGATTACTATAGAATTAATTAAAATATTACTACTTGAATGGATATTTTTTTACATAAAAATAAAATCCAAAATATAATGAGACTTTTAAAATACTTGACATAAAGAAAAGAAATGAAAAATTTTAAAAAATTAGCAATTTTTACTATTCACTCAAAACCCACTCCTTTAATAAATATTCCAAAAAAACAAACTCTAAGATATTATTTCACATGATTATGAAGAAAATTATTGAAATTTTATCAGATAACATTTATAAAATTTCAATATTCTACTTTTATTTTTCATGCTCAAAACCCATTAAAAACTATTTTTAAATATTTTTTTTTGAAACATAAAAGGACTTTATTCTCATTGATTTATAATAATAATAGTTAAAATAAATTTAAATAACTTGATTGGATATATTTCATAATAGTTTCAGTAGAATAATTTATCAATATTGATTAATTTAATCTTCTATAATAAAAAAACATCACAAAATAAAAAATAGTTCTAGATAAATATCTTTATTACTTTTTAAATGATTTTATCTTAATTTTGAAAAAAATTATATTCATTTTATGATTGATCACTCATTTTATTATGTAAAAATTTCTATATATATTTAATAATTTGGTTACTCTTATTCATACCCACCAATCCTAAATCTATAATATATCTATTATATTTAAATAATTTCAATTTGACTGGATATCCTTGTTTGTTTTTACATTATACATTTTAAAAGGGTATATTGTAAGATTCATCTAGAATAGTACTATGGGTTATTTTTTTCAGATGTGTTGTAAAATAAGTTGGTTATGAAACTTATATGCAGTGAAACTAAAACTATAGGTTATTTGGTCTGATTTTTTAGGAGATTTAATTAATAATTATCTAAAATGATGTAATATGTATTCAAATTATGGTAAGGTTATCTCAGTTGGCACAAGACTGATTTCTAATTATTATTGGGGATTAGGATTTTAATAATAATAATAATATGGAACTTAAAATACCTATATTGTAGGAAAAGTTTTGTATGATAATTCTAAAATGTCAGAGGATGAAATTAAGTTGTTATAATTTATGACATCTCATTATTGATTTAATTATCATATGAATGATTACTCTGACTGTTTTATTATACGCACGCTAATATTTTTATATTCAATAGTATAAAAAAAGAGGAATCGAGTTAATAATAGTTGTGATTGAAAATGTAGTGATCTTCCTATATAGAAACCATATGGCTTGGGAGATGCAAGGAAAAATATATTTTCTATGATAACCTTAATCTCATATTCTATGAACAAGATTTAAAATCATGAAAAACAACCAAAATCCAAAAGGAAGGAACATATCACCATTGAGTTCTTATGTAGAAACATCCACCTTCCTTTAGTGGGTATTCTAATTCATTAATTTCAAACAAATGGATCGATCCACTAGAAAATATAATTTCCATTCACTAGTGCATGTTTCATGAAAAGTATGTTTTAACAGTTTATCATGTAGATGGGGAAGTTGACCAATGGTGGACTCCCATTAAGAACATGAAGAAAAAAGAACAAATTAAATCCCTATAATTAGTGGAGTTTATGCAGGTATTTTTTGATAAATATATTTCTCAAAATATTCGTACTAAATTGAAGAAGGAATTACTAAAGCTAAAATAAAAGTATTATAAATCCATTCATACATGTTAAACATACATTATAATACTTCCAGGTAATGATTATAATTTTATAATTGACTCAAAAAATGATCATTTATTTAGTAGCATAAACCCAAGACTCTAAAAGGTATCAACTATAAAGGACATTGTTAACTATTATGAATGTTTTTTGAAGTTTTATCATGATTGAAATGGAAATTAGATATTCCAATTATTCACATTTTTTTAGGAATAGAAGATAAAAATAATTTTTTTGGGGAAATTCAAATATTAAAATCCATGGAGGAAATAAAACAAATCTCTTTCAAATCAAAAAATATTGGAAGCATTGTGAAGTAAAATGACTTGAGAAGATTAGTAAATTATTTAATTGCTAAAGATAAGGCCACCAGGAACATGAATTTCAATTACATATTATGAGGCCCACAAATAAGATGAATGAAAATAAATCTCCACCTAATGCACAATCCATGAACTACTATATCAATTATAAAGAGTATAAGAATTATGAAATATTTTTCACCAATTCAATTTTTGATGATGAAAATTAACATCAGAAGCTTCCAAGACCAAGGGATAAAGGGATATCCTTTTCAATTCCAAAAACATATGTGGGTAAATAAAAATAATTGGTTAATGGTACACTATTCTGATAGAAAAGAGATAATTTTTTATTATGGTTTGATCCAGTCTAGATCTATGAATTTTTATAAGAACATAACACCAGAAACTGGAAGGATAGATATTTAATTATCATTAAAAAATATCAATCGTGTGATGGTTTAAACTATTGTATAAAACTAATTTCCAATTGAATATTTTATGAGTGAAATTCCTAAAAGTATTATTATTCATCCTTCATTAAAAATTAATATGATTTTGGTAATGTATGCTATCCCTTTGGATAGATCCCATATTAATTATCAAGATAATGAAAATCGCATTTCATATTTCAAATTGTCCCACGATCTTATATTGATTAAAGGAAGGATATGACCTCCTTATGGAATTTACTTCCCTTCTATAGGTCTTGTTAAATAAAAATGAAGAATATATAACTCAAATGTTTTGGAAAACATGTATTCAAGATATATAAATTTTTTGGATAACAAGGAAATGTATATAAAGAAGTGTATCTTGTTTTTTTCCCAAATCAAGAGGTTACTATTTCAATGGAAATCCTACATGATGTTACCCATTTATCAAAGAATCCATATAAAATGAACTTCATTGAATTATAAGAATTAACGAACAGTTTCCAAGATAATATAGATATGTGCTTTGTACTCCATAGTGATTCACTATGAGTTACACTAACTCCCTATGTTAAAAAAACATAGATTAATGTGTCTATGAATTTATTATCTTTAAATTAACAATATTATAATCAATTAAATGTATATGTTTTCAAATATTGATGACTTTTATTATTAATAATGAGGGAATAAACACATCACAATGATTGGACAATGATTTTGATATCATTAATTATGGGTGAAGAGAGAGGATGCATTGAAGAAAACATTCCATATATATAACGATTCAAACTTTCCATGCATTGATATCACTTCCAAATAAAAGAATATTCATTACAAAACATAAAAATACAATCCATAATAATATTAATCTTGTATCATATTATATATAGAAACATAAAACATTGGTTCATAAGTGAACTAAATCAAACCACACTATGTTCTTTATAACTATAACCCATCATATATATATCATAATTAATACATTTATTCATAATTTAGAGAAATTAAACATAAGAAATTGTGAGCTCGAATGCCCAGTAAGTGTTATCAATGTAGATATCAAGATAACATGGTAGTTGGGATATGGTAACATGATAAAAACATTTTAATACCATACACTGCATATCCTAGAACCTAAACATGATTCATGGAATAAATCATGAATATTATCAAGACTATAATTATAAAGGAATCAAATAACATAATCCATTAGAGAATAACACTAGAATAAGACATAGATATAAACCATACACATAATTATAGAAAATATAATATCATGACTTCCCAGAAATAAATTAATAACATGCTTGTCTATGGATAGCCACATATGTTCCTACTTATATATTGGGATAACCACCCATTCACTCTCTTCTATACTTTGGATAACCTTTAATATATCCTCATACAGGATTGGGATAACCATTCATGTACCGTATTATAGAATTACGATAACCTCTTGTGTACCATTTGCTCTCATAGAATATGAATCAATACCCAAAAAATTATAGGGCTATATAATTTCAGGCCCATTTATCAAAAAAATAAAGAATATTTATATTTATATTACAAGATCATAAAACATTTATCATATATAACCCATGAAAATTAATGGTTTTCATAAACATTAATCACATTATAACCCATGGAAAAGGAGAAGATTTCATAAACATTTCATCCTTTAATTATATCATAACCTAATGAAAAATAAATAGGTTTCATAAAAAATTTATCATCAGAAATATAAATCATCCATAGAAATAATAACTTTGGTATAATTGTATCATACCCCTATAAATACTAAGTAACATATAAGGATTTCATATTTGATAGAAAATGATTTTTGAAATATTACTTAGAATTTTGTTTGAGGAAAAGAAACATTCTAGTTTGAAATCACTTTTTTAAAATTTAAAAATTTCTAAATATTAACGGAAGAAATTTTAGTGAAAAGAAACTTTTAAAATTATACAAGAATCATTAAATCATTTATTTTTCAGGATAATAAAAAATTCCATTCATGTCATACATTTTAAAAGACATATTTTTTTTCACACTTTAGGTAAAAAGTAAAAAGTGAATTCTTTAGAAATCAACAAGAATATTCCTGACAAAATATTTTTCAAAAATTCAATAATGAGTGAAAATTTATTTATAAAATCATTGAATAATATTAAAAACATTTTTAATATAATTTTATAAAACAATTACATGAAAGAAAAATAATTTTCAACCAAATAAAAAAATACGGTTAATTATTCCTAAATACATTATATTGGAATATTTAGTTGTTAAATAGAGGAAAATGATAGGAAAAATATATTATCTAGAAAATACCATATCGAAAGAACAGTCATGAGTTTCTTGAGAGATATAAAATTATATTTTTTCATTGGTAACTTAATCATAAGCAATACTATTAAACAATAAGATTATAACATATAACCTTTACCACTCTAATAATATTTAAATCCCAATACCCATAAAAGAGATAAACTTATATTGATATTTAAATAGTAATTATTTTTTAAAGATTATTAGAAAAATTAGGGTTAGTGTAGACACTACAAAAAAATAGTTTTTGAATATATCATTTCTCCTAGGGAAATAAAAGTGAGATGGAAATCCCATACGTCTAGTATCAAATTTCATCATACAGATACAGAACTTTGTATAATAAATATATAATTATTACAAAACTATTGAATAATTTTTATTATATATATCATACCATATATTATTTACTATTGAAATTTTATTACCTATTTATTAATAATTTCCCTCTTAAAATCATGTTTCTGGTAATAGCTACTTCACTCTTAATGTATGTTTTGGGTTAGTTTTTTTCCTTTTACATTTATCAAGCTTCCATAATATCCATAATTTTAAACATGATAGAAATATAATTATATTAATTATATATTTATTTATAGTAATCCATAAAATTTATATATGCAAATGAATTACACCATTTATGGAGAAGGTTGGCCACACATATGGAGAAAAGTTGTTTCCATTTTCTCAAAGTATGGAATAAAAGAGACGAAAAAATATATAAAATTTAAATACTCATTTTTATGTAATTTATATCAAATATATTCAATAATTATTCCTCGATTACCATATTTTTTTCAAAATAAAATAAAAAAATGAATCATATATCTTCATGGAAGATGTAGTCCACATAAAAGCTTGAGGGAAATTATGGTATTGAAATAGTTTGGAAGATAAGAAGTAATATGAGATATTATTATTATATTAGTTTAAATATTTCATAAATTTCATATATAATTATCAAATCCATCATTATCTCCAACTGTGAGGGGTGGTGATGTAGAACAAATTTGTTTCATCTGGAAATTTGGATTACCTTGTTTGCTAAAGGTTTAAAATTTCCAATCGGGGTTTAATGGGTTTATTCGCATAACTAGAAAACACTCAATGATTCTATATCTATTTGGTCCAACATTCCAATGGTAGGTGCTCATTATTTATGGATCTATTAGGCTTAAGAATTTTCACTGGCCGAGAGGATGGGAGGTCAGGCTCATCACACCTTTTTGCGGGGAATTATTGCCTACTCTGGGACTCTGTTATAGATTTATGTTATGTTCACGAATCCTTATTAATTAACCAATCATGAAAATGAGTTTTCCTTTAGATTTGGAAATTGATGATTGATATGCATGGGATTTAGAGAATCTTTATATGTATTTGAGGTTCTTCATCGATGGAGATTCATTTGTATGTATTAGAGATTCTTAGTCAATGCTATCCTTCAATACATTATATAGAAATCTCTTGGTCATTATTATTACCATACTAGTTTTAAATCCACTTAGTGGGGCACTTGATGTTTATTGTCATTTATAAAGACATGGATTATTTCAGAGTTGGGATCATACCCGCAGATGGGCTACCTACATATCCTCGTTAAAAAGGAATCATAACCCACATAGTTTGATAAGAAGGATATAGTTTAACATCATATGGGACTGAAACGATTTAATGAAAGATGGGTTTGGACCTTAGAAAGGCTTCTTACGTACTCTACTTTTAAAGCAGAGATCAAAGTCCACATAGTTCGGATGAATAAATATGGGGCTTATTCATGGTTAATGGCTCAAAAAGATATGTCGTGATTAATGTTACACTCTAAGCTCACGTGAGTCATGCTCGGTGTGAGAAACAAGTGGTATTAGTAAACCTGATGATTTTTCCATGAAATATCTAGTCACAAGAAATGATGTGGGTCTTACATATGTATGACTGCCCAAGTAGATGAAGACTAGGACTTACTTCAGGAAAGAACCCCATGAGTAGGGTCCATAAATGTATTTGTACTTTACGGAGATTTGGAGTTTTAACCCGGGGCTTACTCTTGAGAAGGAGGACAAAATTAAAATGGACTTATGGTTGGGGCTTATTATTTAGAATGAGGCTGAAATGAAAAGAAATTAATATTAGGGCTTACTTCTAAGGGGGATGCCTAATGTTAAAAGAAACTATGACTGGGGATTTCCCTAGAGAAGGAGGCCCAAGTTAAGGGGACATGGGGATTACTCCTGAGGAGGATTGCCTGGATAAAAATATCTTCTCACCTTAAAGGATCAGTTTATATGGAGGAAAACCTCTAACCATAGGGACATAAAGCTTGTTTTTCACATGGTTTTGTGATAGGTTCTCACAAAATTTCATTCAGATAAGGAATCCAACAAAGGAACCATGTCGTAAATGGATTTGAAAAGGGCATTGATGGCTAATATCTTGAAGAGGAGAGTTGAATGGGAGAGGGGCACACAAATGAAGTTGGTGCACAAGTTTCATTGAAAGGGTAGTGCGGCGCACAAGTGATTCCATTTTTAAGGAGTTCTGGACAGTTAGGTGCACAAGTGTTGATGAATTCTAAACACTAATTCCATATTCTACTCCTTCAAGTCTTCCATTCTATGTAAAAAGATACCTTAGAAGCTTTCAAAAGTTTTGAGTTGAAGACTTGCGAGACCAGAGCTTGAATTTGACTTTTGGAAAAATATGTCCATGAAATGGGGGCCCACAGGGTCTATTTATAGGCCATCTTGCACCTTTTTCAAAAAACCAAATAGGGCGCGCAAGTGAGATGCACAAACCATATGTGGCATGCAAGTGACTTGAACGCTACACAAGTAACTTGTGCGCCTCACTCCTAATGGGATACTAGTCCATTCCTTCATCAATTTTTTGATGTTCTTCAAAGGGTGACCCTATTTGTGCTTAAAGTATTCCCCCTTTCCATTTTTTGGAATCTGTGATGGAAATGAGAATCAACAAAAGTCCCCCCCCCTCAGATTTGGATCTGAAAAGGAAAGAGGATCTGGATCTGAGGTAACGCAGGAGAAATCAAGGGTCTATGGAACGCAAGTTTGGCGCCCAAATGTTGGGACTCAGTGGTTTTGGATATCAAGAAATCCATGTTGTAGTGAAAAAAGACATTCAAAGGAGGGATCAAAAGAAAATGTGTCATCTAGACCTGATCAGAGCAAGATTTTTTACCACAATCTGGGAATTTCAGGCTGTAGTGTCTCGACCTAAGGCCGATCATGCTGCAAAGGTGAAGGAACTGAAGAAGAAGATCCATGATAAAATTGTCTAGTAGTTGTACCTTTATCAAGAGCTAGATTCTATTACTGGGGAGCTTGACCAACTTCATAATTAGTTGGAAGAATTTTAAGGGGATGGTATAAAAGCCATCACAGATGCCATAGAAGCACTTCATCAAGATGAAGATAGTGAAGTTGGTCGAGTAAATGAACTTCAAGTGGCTACTAATGAAGCGTGGGATGCTTCATTTTTTTGATAATTGCTCTTATTTTTGCTAATCTAATGGGCCTAGTAAACATAGTTTGATTTTTTACTTGGGTTATATAAACAACCCAGAAACTTTTAATCTTTTAATTTCTTAATATTACCTAAATCATAAAAAATATATGTATAGCATGTTGGGACTCAATTTTTGTTAAGAGTACCCTTTACAGGTTCCCAATTTAATGAGTATCATGCCTTTTGTTATTTGAATTTTAATGTCATGCATGTTGTACTATTAAAAGCCTAATATTTAAGGTCGAATTGATTTGACCAAATGGATGAAATTTACTCAATTATTGATAATTTCTTTGGTAACATATTACCATATTCAAGTATAGAGGGGAAAAATTGTAAACTGTGACTTGAGAAATTTTCAATCTGGGGAATATCATGGGAAAAGTGCTAAAAGTCATTAGACGAAGTCTTTTCTAAGAATGATGTTACCAAAACATGACAAACCCATTATGGGGGTTGCTTTATGCAGGGCGAACTTATAAGGCACCAGCCTTATACATAACTTAATATTGAATTAAATGAATAATTCACATTGAGGATCTTTTCATGTTTAGAGTTTTAGTGAATTAGAACATAACTATTACATCTCAAAAGATTTAAAAGTAGACACTTTTACCATGATTCCATAGAATAAAAAAACTCTTAAAAAGAAACATGTCTAGTTACATGTTTTATATAGCATGACTTTCCCTTGATCCAATCCTTGACCCTATTCCACATTAAGTCCAATAAAAAACATTTCAAAAAACATGGGGTGAGCATAAAAAGCTCAGTAAGGGATACACAAAGAATGAAAACTGTTAGTTTATCAAAACAACAAGTAAACCATGTATACTGTATCAAAGTAATACCTTCACTTTCATGAAGTAGTAAAAACTCTTCATTGAATAAAATATCATTACTTACCCTTTTGTAACCAAAGTATTACCATAAAACCCATATAAAGAACACATAACATATAAAGGTAACTTTGGATATAAACATACTTAAGTGGAATAACCGTACGGTCTACTTCCACACATATCACTTAATGGAATAGCCATATGACAAACTTCCATACATACTTAATGGAATAGTCATACGGCCGACTTCCATACCCAATGAATTGGTGGTTATAACGTAACCACCCGTCCTGGTATTCACAGCACCACCCGTCATATGGTTTATCACGTAACCACCCATTAAATTTCTTACTACCATAATAAAATCATAATACATAAAATAGATATAATGGAAAGAAAAAATTTCCACACTTTGATCACAATATATCACTCAAATATATTGACATAACAAATCCATTATAAAAACAATTTTCAATACCAAAATACATAAAAGAGTATATAATATTTATTTCATTTTAAAAACATCACGGCTTTTTGAGGAAGCCAAAGACCAAATAATTCTCGTGGCAGCGGAAAAGGTCGTTGTCACTGCGTACGTTAAAAGAAACATTCCTTTTTGTCGTTTAGTAAAACGCTTCGTAGAAAAAGATTCCTTTTGTATAAAATTAAAATTAAAATGGGTTTATACACTGTATAAAAGAAATTTGTGTATAAAACGAAATATGCCGCAATGAAAGGAGATTGAGACGAAGTCCCTTACCTCAGGTCCGACTTGACTCGATCGTTCTTTAACGTCATGAATAATAAACTTGAGTTGACTTATATTTTAATAAGAACATTTTTTGAGTTCATTATTCCTTTTATATCACTTATTTCCTTGTTATAAACATTATGTAATCATTTATGTTAATAATGTTTGTTTTTTCCATATTTGGTCCTTAAGTCGAAAGTGGACTTCTTACAATTAAATGTTGTTCGTGTGGTCAAAGGTTATTTATATCTAGAATGACATTCCTAATTTGGATATCAGATATATCATATATATCGAGCATATACATGTATTTATAATATTACATACTCATTTAGAGGTAATAAATTAAATGCATCGTTCATGGAGACAGTAAGTGGTACGTACGCATGAACGCTACATGCATTTATTTGTCATATTAATGGAATTAAAACAAAATGAGAGATATGTATTTTTTAATTACAGAATTATATTCATCATTTAGATGTATCATTCAACATATATATCAATTATAAACATGTACTTATAATAGTACATTACATTTGGGGATAAGAAATGTAATGCACCGTTCATAGAGACGGTAAGCCGTACATACGCATGAACGCTACTTTCATTTCTATCTCATACATTAATGGAAAGAAATAATAATGATATAGAGGTATATTATAATTCCAGTATAACATCATATATA
Source organism: Viscum album (assembly GCA_963277665.1). NCBI lineage: Eukaryota > Viridiplantae > Streptophyta > Magnoliopsida > Santalales > Viscaceae > Viscum > Viscum album. Next base: position 354,196,777 of record OY728163.1, read on the forward strand.
ATAACTTTAAATCCATCTTTTATACATCCCACATATGGCATTAACGAATCAAATCACTTTGAGGGGGCGGTAGTCCGCACTTCCTTAAATGAAGATATCGCATTTACCCATAATGGAAACCATAAAGGTATGCCCAAAATGAAAAATACATAATCTTAAGGAAAACATAAACATATTATATATCATATATAAATATAGTGACATCTTAATGGCTACCTTTGAAGGTGTTAGAATAATATCGAACAATCATCGTTTCGTGAGGAATGAAATTCTCCATGGAAATAGTATGTTCTTTAACCATTAGACGTAGGTGTCTGTAAGTATAGCTCGAATACTTCTTATAAAAACATCCTAGTATTTGGAAGATACTGGAGTTGTTACAAAAGAAATGAATAAAAAGAGTTTAGGGGGTTGGAGAAGCAAAATAAAACAAAAGGACTCATGTGAAGACATTACCTTATAATCGTGTAACTCCCTTTGGTTTGAGCTCAAATGATTACATGGGAATACTTCTGCCCAAAGTGAGGCTTCAAGGAGTAAGAGAGGGATGTGTAGAGACAAAATGAGCAGGGGTTGGTCGAGCCAAAGGCTTTGGAAGTGTAGGTAATGAGGTAGATGTGGAGGCCTTTTATAAGAGGAGAGGAGGGGCACTCTTGGAAAGTAAGGAAATGTTATTTTATTTTAAAATTAGTTTCGGTTATTAATGGTCCCACATTGATGTGTTTCCAGGATAAGGTGATAAGTGTTCTAAATCTACCCATCTAATAGGTTTTGGACATGTGTAGGTCTTAGATTTTACATTATCTTTCCATTTTATTTAAATCGTTAAATAATGAGGTAATCGTTGCATCATCATAGTGTCATAAATACATTAATTTATTTAATGTCTAAAAATTATAAAAAAAATATCATTATGTAGGAATTATTTTTAGATATCTAATGAATATTTATAGTATGAAATATGACTTGTATAACCCCATGTAAAAATTTGTTTAGTAAAACATCTCATGTTTGCGTCATTTTTACTTTAACTTTAAATAAAAGGCATAAATGTCATTATCATACCCAAGTGGCTCTATGGGGTAGCCAAAATCGACCTATGGGTTGTCTTGGTCGGCCATAACTCATCCAATAGGGTTAGGACAAGTGTCAATATATTTTCATTTTATTATAATATCATTTTTACCTTAAATTACACTAATTACCTTTAATCGTGATTAATAAAACATAAAAGTTACTATTCACCAAAATTTATTTTAATCCCATTGAACCACATTTTACATAATAATGAAAATCATTTAAATTGGATTTTTGATATTTAGAACACTGAAGTGGTAAAGTCCCATTTAAACGAAAAATCAAATTTTGTAACGACCACTTTGCGGTTTCACTATTCATCAAAAATTGATGTTTTTCAGAAAAAAACAAAACATCACTATAAGATATATTTGATATTAAGAATTCAAAAATGAAGTCCATTTTACAAAATTCAATACATATAAGTTTCATTAATTAATTTAATAATTAATTCCCGCTGTCAAAACAAATAGCATGTTTTTATGAAACAATAAGTATCAAAAGGTTGACACCAGTTTAAGTCCAATTTCAAAGTAAAATTAATTCCAATGACCACCATTGGATTAAATGGTAAAAATATATCCTAATTGCACTTAAAAACCAATTCAAAATATTATCTAATCATCTTAATCAATTAGATTAAAAATAGTTTTTGAATTAAAATACAATATTTTACACTATTTATTAAAAAATGAAATTTATCGGAAAAATACCAAAAATTCACACAAAGTAAATTTGATTTCCCAATTCTAAAGAAGAGTTTTATTTGGTCCAATAGAATGTATAAGAGTGACCAGAAATATATTTAATGATGGTTTGCCATCAAATGTTGATAAGTTGACCTTTCGTGAAAATTAGAGTATATAGGCCTAAAATTGAATTCTTTTCGTATTTTAAGCCTTTATCCATTATTAGATAAATGTAAAAACATTTCGCAAACATATTTAATCATATTTTAGTTATTTCTATCCATTCCCACCAGTACAATGGCTATGTATTAACTAATATTTAAAATAATATGATTTTATTACTAGTGTGCAACGTACGATTTCAAAGAAACTCTTTGTTGCGTATCGGGTACGCTATCAAACATAGCAACCCATTTTAAGTAAAATTAATATTTAATTCGAAAATATTAATAAATATGAAAATGTATTATTCTTTATTTACATGGGATGTTACATCTTTCCTCCCTTTTGGGAATTGCGTCCTCGCAATTTTATTCACTTATCAAAATAAGTGGGGGTATTTATCCCTCATAGAATTTTCAGATTCCCATGTTGCATCTTCAATCATATGGTTTTTCCACAAAACCTTTACCTGATGAATCACCTTATTCCGTAACACCTACTCCCTATGGTCAAGAATTTTGACCGGTTGTTCCTCATAAGATAGGTTCTCTTCCAGCTGAACTACCTCTGGACTCAAAACATGAGATGGATCTGGCATATACTTTCTCAGCATCGAAACATGAAAAACATTGTGTACCTGAGATAAACTCGGAGGTAATGCCACTCTGTATGCAAATAGTCCAACTCTCTCTATAATTTCATATGGTCCAATGAACCTTGGACTCAACATTCCTTTCTTACCAAATCTCATCACTCTTTTCCATGGAGAAACCTTGAAAAAAACATGATCACCTACCTCGAAAGATAGATCCTTCATCCGGTTATCCGCATAACTCTTCTACCTTCTCTAAGCTGTTCTTATGTGTCTCTGAATAAGCTGAACTTTTTCTGCCATCTCTTCTACCAATTCAGGTCCCATCAGCTTCCTTTAACCCACTTCATCCAAAAATGCTGGAGTTCGACACCGCTTCCCATATAATGCCTCAAATGGTGCCATCTGTATACTGGAATGAAAACTGTTATTATATGAAAATTCAACCAAAGAAATATGTTGGTCCATACTTCCCTGATAATCCATCGAACAAGCTCGTAGCATATCCTCCAAGGTATGAATTGTTCGTTCTGACTTCCCATCTGATTGAGGATGAAAAGCTGTACTAAAATTTAATTTAGTACCCAACGACTTCCGAAGGCCTTTCCAAAAGTTAGAAGTAAACCTGGGATCACGGTCAGATACAATGGAGAGAGGAACTCCATGTAACCTAACTATCTCTTTAAGATACAAACGGGAAAGTTGATCTAGGGAAAAAGTATATCGTATAGCAAGGAAATGAGAAGATTTAGTCAAGCAATCAACAATAACCCAGATTGCATTATTAACTCGAGTTGTCCTCAGTAATCCCACAACGAAGTCCATGGATATATTCGCCCATTTCCACCCTGGCAGTGGTAAAGGCTGAAGCATCCCTTTTGATAACTGCCACTCTGCTTTAACCTGCTGACAAGTCAAACAATTCACAGTAAAATCAGCAATATCTCTTTTCATTCCATCCCACCAGTAATACTTCTGCAGATCTCTGTACATCTTAGTACTGCCAGGATGAACTAAAAACGCGGAACTATGAGCCTCACAGAACAACTCATTCTTCAACTATGAATCACAAGGCACACATAATCTCTTCCCAAATCTCAAAACACAATCACTATCAATGTTTAATTCAGGCAACATACCCTTCTGATCCAGCTCTACCTTTTTCTGCAACTCACTGTCTTCCCTATGTGCTTGCTTAATTCTGTCTGATAGGGATGATCTCACTGATACCTGAAACAAAATAGATGAACTTCCTGCATCAAAAACTACTATGCCAAATTTCATCAAATCAAAAACCAAAAGATCTTGTTCCAAACGTAGCATGGTTGATGAAGCATTACTTTTTCAACTCAAAGCATCGGCCACTTTATTTTCTTTTCCCAGACGGTACTGAATTGTACAATCATAATCCTTGATTAATTCCAGCCATCTCCTCTGTCTCATGTTCAATTCTTTCTGAGTGAATATATACTTTAAACTTTTGTGATCAGTATATATTTCACACATTACTCCATACAAATGATGCCTCCAAATTTTTAAAGAAAAAACAACAACAGTTAATTCCAAATCATGTGTAGGGTAATTTACCTCATGAGTTTTCAAATGAAAAGAAGCATAAGAAATTACCTAATCATTCTGCACAAGGACACATCCAAGTCCCTTCAACGAAGCATCACTGTATATAACAAACTCACCATTCCTGGATGGAAGTTCCAAAACTGGAGAATTCACCAATCTTCTTTTCAACTCCTGAAAACAATCATCACAATCTTTTGTCCAGATGAACTTAACACCCTTATGAGTTAGCTTAGTCATTGGACTAGATAACCGTGAAAAATTCTCAACAAACCTTCGGTAGTAACCTGCCAAACCAAGAAAACTACGGATCTCGGTTACATTTGTGGGTCTTGGCCATTCTTCAACAACATTTGTTTTAGCAGGATCAACAGTTATGCCATCTTTTGAAACAATGTGACCCAGGAAAGAAATTTGTTGTAACCAAAACTCACACTTGCTGAATTTTCCATATAGTTTCTTTTCTTTTAAGGTTTGCAAGATAACCCTTAAATGACTTTCATGCTCCTCTTTACTTTTAGAAAACACAAAAATATCATCAATGAAAACAACCACAAAATTATCCAAGAACTCATAGAAAATTATATTCATAAGGTCCATGAATACAGCAGGTGCATTGGTTAACCCAAAAGGCATAACTACAAATTCATAATGGCCATATCTAGTACGGAACACAGTCTTCGAAACGTCTGCTTCTTTTACTTTCAACTGATGGTACCCCGACCTCAAGTCCATCTTCGAAAAATAATGAGCTCCCTGGAGCTGATCAAAAAAATCATCGATATGAGGCAAAGGATACTTGTTCTTAATTGTAATATTATTCAAGGCTCTATAATCAGTGCAAAGTCTCATTGAGCCATCTTTCTTTTTAACAAACAATATAGGAGCACCCCATGGTGATGTGCTAGGTCGAATGAAACCTATATCTAATAACTATTTCAATTTCTTCTTTAACTCTAAAAGTTCAACTTGAGCAATTAGATAAGGGGGTTTTGAAATTTGCTTAGAATTAGAAACTAAGTCAATAGTAAATTCAACTTCCCCATCATGAATAATACCAGGCAACTCATTAGGAAAAACATCAAGATACTCATTTACCACTGGCACATCATTAATCTGGACAGTTCTTTTATTTTCAACAATATGTGCAAGGTAACATTCATTTCCATCTTTTAATAGTTTCTCAAATTCCTGATATGTTATCAAATTCAAGGGTCCATTCTTGTACACAAACTGAAAATCTTTTTGAAAAGAAACCATTTTAGCTCTGCAGTCAATCTTAGCATGGTAAACAGAAATCCAATCCATGCCAAAATATTATCAAACTCTACTAGAGTCAAAACAATAAGGTTTGCTGGTAGATTCTTTCCACACACAAGGATATGAAGGTTCTTATAATTCCTTTTTGTATCAATGTTCCCTCCAGGTGTTTTTACCATAAGTTCAGGGTTCATATCCTGAGATGGAATTTCCAATTTACTAGAAAACTTCTCAGAAATGAAAGAATGTGTAAACTCTGAATCAAACAACACATTGGAATAATCTGAACAAACAAATAGTGCACCTGATACTACTTCATTCAATGGCCCAACATCTGTTGAAGTTGTTTCAAAGGATTTCACCACCCATTTATTCTTGTAGTCTGGCTAATTTCCCCCAGTCGAGTTCTTCGTTAGACACTCATTTTCATAATGAACCATTTCATTACACTTAAAACATCTTACCACTGGATTTTCATTTCTTGCTTGATCATCTTCCTTACAGTTATGAGCAATATGACCAGACTTACCACACCGAAAGCACTTACCAGACATGGATAAACATTCTCCAGGATGCATTTTACTACACTTCTCACAGGATGGATATTTGGTTTTCTTACCTCCTTGCTTCTTTGATGAATTCTTCCCCTTTTCCTGCCAACTAGACCTCTTATTCTGTTGTTTTTCATAGAACACCTAATCATCGAAAAACTCTCTTTCCACCTTCTCTGCACATCGATCAAGTTTTTCATAACTTTTGAACTCACGAGTAGCTAAAGCCCTTCGATACTTTGGCTTTAAACTTGAGTAAAAACGGTTTATTTTACTATCAAGATCTCGTATGAAGTTTGGAGCATACCTTGCCAATCGAGTGAACTTTTCTTCATAAGCAACCACTGAATCATCCTCGTACCTCAATTCTAGGAATTGTTTTTCCATCCTAAGACGAACCACCTTAGGAAAATATTTCTCAAGAAACACACCTTTTAATTCGTCCCAGTGAAGATCCTCAATCTCATCACTATCCCTGATAGTTTTCATGATCGACCACCACTGATCAGCTTCACCTTCAAAACGGTAAACAGCAAGACTATCCTTTTGATGTTCTGAACACCCCATGACATAAAAAATATTCTCCAGTGATTTAATCCACCCTTTAGCTTGCACAAGATCAGATGATCCTCTGAATGATGGGGGATGTTGCCTCATGAAATGTTCCACCACTGACATGTTCCTCTGCGGTTGATCTGGCTGATCTCGTGCATGGATACCACCACAATTTATAGCCTGAGTCAATTGTGCCATCACTGCAACAAACTGTTCAGTTCTGATTCCGACCATCTCAGGTTGCTGATTTGGAAGGTTGTCTACCTCCTGATGTCATCCCAATATAGCTGCTTTGTTTCCTCGGTGGAAAACCATTATGAACATAGAAATATCTTAGGCGAAGCAACATGGTAATCTTTAAATGCTATATCATTTCCGTCATACCATAAATTAGCTTATAATTTAACAATTTTCTAACTCCTAAAGTTGTCTAAACCGACCTCTGATACCAACTATAAGGCCCCAACCTTAGACATTACTTAATATTGAATTAAATGAATAATTCACATTTAGGATCTTTTCAGGTTTAGAGTTTTAGAGAATTAGAACATAACTATTACATCTCAAAAGAATACAAAGTAGACACTTTTACTAAGTTTCCATAGAATAAAAAAACTCTTAAAAAGAAACATGTCTAGTTCCATGTTTTATATAGCATGACTTTCCCTTGATCCCATACGTGACCCTATTCCACATTAAGTCCTCTGAAAAACATTTCAAAAAACTTGGGGTGAGCATAAAAAGCTCAGTAAGGGATACACAAAGAATAAAAACTGTTAGTTTATCAAAACAACAAGTAAACCATGTATACATTATCAAAGTAATACCTTCACCTTCATAAAGTAGTAAAAACTCTTCACTGAATAAAATATCATTAAATACCCTTTTGTAACCAAAGGATTACCATAAAACCCATATAAAGAACAGATAACATATAAAGGTAACATGGGATATAAACATACTTAAGTGGAATAACCATACGATCGTTCTTTAACGTCCTGAATAATAAACTTGAGTTGACTTATATTTTCATAAGAACATTTTTCGAGTTCATTATTCCTTTTATATCACTTATTTCCTTGTTATAAACATTATGTAATACTTTAAGTTAATAATGTTTGTTTTTTCCATATTTTGTCCTTAAGTCGAAAGTGGACTTCTTACAATTACATGTTGTTTGTGTGGTCAAAGGTTCTTTATATCCAGAATGACATTAATGATTTGGATATCATATATATAATATATATCCAGAATATACATGTATTTATAATATTACATAATCATTTAGAGGTAATAAATGAAATGCACCGTTTATGGAGACGGTAAGCCGTACGTACGCATGAACGCTACATTCATTTCTTTGTCATATTAATGGAATTAAAACAAAATGAGAGATATGTATATTTTATTTCCAGAGTTACATTCATCATTTAGATGTATCATTCATCATATATATCGATTATATACATGTACTTATAATAGTACATTACATTTGGGGATAAGAAATGAAATGCACTGTTCATAGAGACGGTAAGCCGTACGTACGCATGAACACTAATTTCATTTATATCTCATAAATTAATGGAATGAAATAATAATGATATATAGTTATATTATAATTCCAGTATAACATCATATATAATAACTTTAGATCCATCCTTTATACATCCCACATATGGCATTAACGAATCAAATTACTTTGAGGGGGCGGTAGTCCGCACTTCCTTAAATGAAGATATCGCATTTACCCACAATGGAAACCATAAAGGTATGACCAAATGAAAATACAGAAGCTTAAGGAAAACATAAACATATTATATATCATATATAAATATAGTTACATCTTAATGGCTACCTTTGAAGGTGTTAGAAGAATAACGAACAATCATTGTTTCGTGAGGCAGAAATTCTCCATCCACAGAAACAATATGTTCTTTAACCATTAGATGTAGGTGTCTATAAGTGTAGATTGAATCCTTCTTATAACAACATCCTAGTATATTTAAGATACTGGAGTTGTTAAAAAATAAATGAATAAAAAGAGTTTAGGGGGGATGTAGAAGCAAAATTAAACCAAAGAACTCAAGTGAAGACATTACCTTATAATCATGTAACTCCCTTTGGTTTGAGCTCAAAGGCTTCCTTGGGAAGACTTCTGCCCAACGTGAGGCTTCAAGGAGTAAGAGAGGGATATGGAGAGACAAAATGATTAGGGGTTGGTCGAGCCAAAGGCTTTGGAAGTGTGGGTAATGAGGTAGAGGTCGGGGCCTTTTATAAGAGGAGAGGAGGGGCACTCTTGGAAAGTAAGGAAATGTTATTTTATTTTAGAATTAGTTTCGGTTATTAATGGTCCCGAATTGATGTGTTTCGAGGATAAAGTGATAAGTGTTTGAAATCTACCCATCCAAAAGGTTTTGGACATGTGAATGTCTTAGATTTTACATTATCTTTCCATTTTATTTAAATCGTTAAATAATGTGGTAATCGCTGCATCATTATGGTTTCATAAATACTTTAATTTATTTAATGTCTAAAAATTATAAAAAAAATATCATGATGTAGGAAATCTTTTTAGATTTCTAATGAATATTTATAGTAAGAAATATGACTTCTATATCCCCATGTAAAAATTGGTTTAGTAAAACATCTCATGTTTGTGTCATTTTTACTTTAACTTTAAATAAAAGGCATAAATGTCATTATCATACCCAAGTGGCTCTATGGGGTAGCAAAAATCGACCCATGTGTTGTCTTGGTCGGCCATAACTCATCAAATAGGGTTAGGAAAAGTGTCAAGATATTTTCATTTTATTATAATATCATTTTTACCTTAAATTACACTAATTACCTTTAATCGTGACTAATAAAACATAAAAGTTACTATTCACTAAAATTTATTTTAATCCCATTGAACCACATTTTACTTAATAATGAAAATCATTTAAATTGGATTTTTGAGAATCAGAACACAGAAGTGGAAAAGTCCAATTTAAACGAAAAATCAAATTTTGTAACCACCACTTTGCGGTTTCACTATTCAACAAAAATTGATGTTTTTCAGAAAAAAAAAACATCACTCTAAGATATATTTGATATTCCGAATTCAAAAATGAAGTCCATTTTAAAAAATTCAAAACATATAAGTTTCATTAATTAATTTAATAATTAATTCCTGCTGTCAAAACAAATAGCGTGTTTTTATGAAGCAATAAGTATCAAAAGATTGACACTAGTTTAAGTCCAATTTCAAAGTAAAATTAATTCCAATGACCACCATTGGATTAAATGGTAAAAATATATCCTAATTGCACTTAAAAACCAATTCAAAAGATTATCTAATCATCATAATAAATTAGATTAAAAATAGGTTTTGAATTAAAATACAACATTTTACACTATTAATTAAAAAATGAACTTTATCGGAAAAATACCAAAAATTCACACAATGTAAATTTGATGTCCCGATTCTAAAGAAGAGTTTTATTTGGTCCAATAGAATGTATAAGAGTGACCAGAACTATATTTAATGATGGTTCACCATAAAATGTTGATAAGTTGACCTTTCGTGAAAATGAGAGTATATAAGTCTAAAACTGATTTCTTTTCGTATTTTAAGCCTTTATCCTTTATTAGATAAATGTAAAAACATTTAGAAAACATATATAATCATATTTTAGTTATTTCTATCCATTCACACCAGTACAATGGCTACGTGTTAACTAACATTTAGAAAAATATTATTTTATTACTAGTGTGCAACGTACGATTTCAAAGAAACTCTTTGTTGCGTATCAGGTACGCTATCAAACATAGAAACCCCTTTAAAGTAAAATTAATATTTAATTAGAAAATATTAATAAATATGAAAATGTATTATTGTTTATTTACCTGGAATGTTACATCCTTCCCCCCTTTTGGGAATTACGTCCTCGCAATTTTATTCACTTATCAAAATAAGTTGGGGTATTTATCCCTCATAGCATTTTCAGATTCCCATGTTGCCTCTTCAATCATATGGTTTTCCCACAAAACCTTTACCTGATGAATCACCTTATTCCATAACACCTGCTCCCTATGGTCAATAATCTGGACCGGTTGTTCCTCATAAGATGGGTTCTTTTCCAGCTGAACTACCTCTGGACTCAAAACATGAGATGGATCTGGCATATACTTTCTCAACATCGAAACATGAAAAACATTGTGTTCCTGAGATAAACTCGGAGGTAATGCCACTCTATATGCAACTAATCCAACTCTATCTAGAATTTCATCTGGTCCAATGAACCTTGGACTCAACTTTCCTTTCTTACTAGATCACATCACACATTTCAATAGAGAAACCTTGAGAAAAACATTATCACCTACCTCGAAAGATAGATCCTTCCTCCGGTTATCCACATAACTCTTCTACCTGCTCTGAGCTGTACATATGTGTTTCTGAATAAATTGAACTTTTTCTGCCATCTCTTCTACCAATTCTGGTCCCATCTACTTCCTTTCACCCACTTCATCCCAAAATGCTGGAGTTCGACACCGCTTCCCATATAATGCCTCAAATGGTGCCATCTGTATACTGGAATGAAAACAGTTATTATATGAAAATTCAACCAAAGAATGATGTTGGTCCCAACTTCCCTGATAATCCATTGAAAAAGTTCATAGCATATCCTCCAAGGTCTTAATTGTTCGTTCTGACTGCCCATCTGATTGAGGATGAAAAGTAGTACTAAAATTTAATTTAGTACCCAACGACTTCTGAAGGCCTTTCCAAATGTTATAAGTAAACCTGGGATCACGGTCAGATACAATAGAGAGAGGAACTCCATGTAACATGACTATCTCTTTAATATACAAACGGGAAAGTTGATCTAGGGAAAAAGTATCTCATTTAGCAAGGAAATGAGCATAATTAGTCAAGCGATCAACAATAACCCAGACTGTATTATTACCTCGAGATGTCCTCGGTAATCCCACAACAAAGTCCATGGATATATTCTCCCATTTCCACCTAGCAGTGGTAAAGGCTGAAGCATCGCTTTCGGTAACTGCCGCTCTGATTTAGACTGCTGACAAGTCCAACACTTCACAGTAAAATCAGCAATATCTCTTTTCATTCCATCCTACCAGTAATACTCCCGCAGATCTCTGTACATCTTAGTACTGCCAGGATGAACTGAAAACGGGGAACTATGAGCCTCACATAACAACTCATTCTTCAACTATGAATCACAAGGCACGCATAATCTCTTCCCAAATCTCAAAACACAATCACTATCAATGTTGAATTCAGGCAACTTACCCTTCTGAGTCAGCTCTACCTTTTTCTGCAACTCACTGTCTTCCCTATGGGCTTGCTTGATTCTGTCTGATAGGGATGATCTCGCTGATACCTGAAACAAAAAAGAAGAACTTCCATCATCAACAAATTCTATGCCAAATTTCATCAAATCAAAAACCAAAGGATCCTGTTCCAAACGTAGCATGGTTAACGGAGCATTACTTTTTCAACTCAAAGCATTTTCCACTTTATTTTCTTTTCCCGGATGGTAATGAATTGTAAAATCATAATCCTTGATTAATTCCAGCCATCTCCTCTATCTCATGTTCAATTCTTTCTAAGTGAATATTTACTTTAAACTTTTGTGATCAGTATATATTTCACACATCACTCCATACAAATGATGCCTCCAAATTTTTAAAGAAAAAACAACAACAACTAATTCCAAATCATGTGTAGGGTAATTTACCACATGAGTTTTCAACTGACGTGAAGCATAAGCAATTACCTGATCATTCTACATAAGGAAACAACCAAGTCCCTTCAACGAAGAATCACTGTATATAACAAATTCACCATTCCTAGAAGGAAGTGACAAAACTGGAGCATTCACCAATCTTCCTTTCAACTCCTGAAAACAATCATCACATTCTTTTGTCTAGATGAACTTAACACCTTTACGAGTTAGCTTAGTCAATGGACTAGATAACCATGAAACATTCTCAACAAACCTTCGGTAGTAACCTTTCAAACCAAGAAAACTACGGATCTCGGTTACATTTTTGGGTCTTGTCCATTCTTCAACAACTTTTGTTTTAGCAGGATCAACAGTGATGCCATCTTTTGAAATAATGTGACCCAGGAAAGAAATTTTTTGTAACCAAAACTCACACTTGCTGAATTTTCCATATAATTTCTTTTCTTTTAAGGTTTGCAAGATAACCATTAAATGACTTTCATCCTCCTCTTTACTTTTAGAAAACAATAAAATATCATTAATGAAAACAACCACAAACTTATCCAAGAACTCATGGAAAATTCTATTCATAAGTTCCATGAATACAGCAGGTGCATTGGTTAACCCAAAAGGCATAACTGCAAAATCATAATGGCCATATCTAGTACGGAACGCAGTCTTCAGAACGTCTTCTTCTTTTACTTTCAACTGATGGTACCCCGACCTCAAGTCAATATTCGAAAAATACTGGGCTCCCTAGAGATGATCAAACAAATCATTGATATGAGGCAAAGGATACTTGTTCTTAACAGTAATATTATTAAAGGCTCTATAATCAATGAGAAGTCTCATTGAGCCATCTTTCTTTTTAACAAACAAGATAGGAGCACCCCATGGTGATGTGCTAGGTCGAATGAAACCTTTATCTAATAACTCCTTCAATTTCTTCTTTAACTCTAAAAGTTCAACTTGAGCCATTCAATAAGGGGGTTTTGAAATTGTCTTAGAATCAGGAACTAAGTCAACAGTAAATTAAACTTCCCGATCATTAATAATACCAGGCAACTCATCAGAAAAAACATCAAGATAATCATTTACCACTGGTACATCATTAATCTCAACAGTTCCTTTATTTTCAACAATATGTGCAATGTAACATTCATTCCCATATTTTACTAGTTTATCAAATTCCTCATATGTTATCAAATGAAAGAATTCATTTTTGTACACAAACTGAAAATCTTTCTGAAAAGAAACCATTTTAGCTCTGCAGTCAATATTAGCATGATAAACAGAAAGCCAATCCATGCCCAAAATAACATCAAACTCTACTAGAGGCAAAACAGTAAGGTTTGTTGGTAGATTCTTTCCACACACAAGGATATGATGGTTCTTATAATTCCTTTTTGTATGAATGTTCCCTCCAGGTGTTTTTACCATAAGTTTAGGGTTCATATCTTGATATGGAATTTCCAATTTACTAGAAAACTTCTCAGAAATGAAATAATGTGTAGACCCTGAATCAAACAACACATTGGCATAATCTGAACAATCAAACAGTGTACCTGATACTACTTCATTCGATGGACAAAAATCTACTGAAGTTGTTGCAAGGGAATTCACCACCCATTTCTGCTTGTACTTTGGCTACTTTCCCCCAGTCGAGTTCTTCTTTAGACACTCATTTGCATAATGACCCATTTCATTACACATAAAACATCTTTCCACTAGATTTTCATTGCTTGCTTGATCATCTTCCTTACAGTGACGAGCAATATGACCAGACTTACCACACCGAAATCACTTAACAGACAAGGATAAACATTCTCCAGGATGCATTTTACCACACTTCTCAGAGGATGGATATTTGGTTTTCTTACCTCCTTGCTTCTTTGATGAATTATTCCCCTTTTCCTGCCAACTAGACCTCTTATTCTGTTGTATGTCATTGAACACCTGATAATTGGCAAACTCCATTTCCACCTTCTCTACACAACGAAAAAGTTTTTCATAACATTTGAACTCACGAGTAGCTAATTCCCTTCGATACATTGGCTTTTACCCTGAGTAAAAACGGTTTATTTTACTATCATGATCTCGTATGAAGTTTGGAGCATACCTTCCCAATCGAGTTAACTTTGCTTCATAAGTATCCACTGAAACATCCTCCTGCCTCAATTCTAGGAACTGTTTTTCCATCCTAAGACGAACCACCTTAGGAAAATATTTCTCAAGAAACATACCTTTGAATAAGTCCCAGTGAAGATCCTCAGTCTCATCACTATCCCTGATATTTTTCACCATATACCACCATTGATCAGCTTCACCTTCAAAACGGTAAACAGCAAGACTAACCTTTTGATGTTCTGAACACCCCATGACATCAAAAATCTTCTCCAGTGCTTTAATCCACCCTTCAGCTTGCACGGGGTCAGATGATCCTCTGAATGATAGGGGATGTTGCCTCACTAAATGTTCCACCACTGACATGTTCCTCTGCGGTTGATCTGGCTGATCTCGTGCGTGGATACCACCACTATTTATATCCTGAGTCAACTGTGACATCACTGCAACAAATAGTTCAGTTCCGATTCCGACCATCTCAGGTTGCTGATTTGGAAGGTTGTCTTCCTCCTGACGTCGTCCCAAAATAGCTGCTTTGTTTCCTCAGTGGAAAACCATTCTGAACACAAATATATCTTAGACGAAGCAACATGGTAATCTTTAAATGCTATATTATTTCAGCCATACCATAAATTAGCTTATAATTTAACAATTTTCTAACTCCTAAAGTTGTCTAAACTAACCTCTGATACCAACTATAAGGCCCCAACCTTAGACATTACTTAATATTGAATTAAATGAATAATTCAAATTGAGGATGTTTTCAGGTTTAGAGTTTTAGAGAATTAGAACACAACTATTACATCTCAAAAGATTACAAATTAGACACTTTTAATATATTTCCATAGAATAAAAAAACTCTTAAAAAGAAACATGTCTAGTTCCATGTTTTATATAGCATGAGTTTCCCTTGATCCCATCCTTGACACTATTCCACATTATGTCATGTGAAAAACATTTCAAAAAACATGGGGTGAGCATAAAAAGCTCAGTATGGGATACACAAAGAATGAAAACTGTTAGTTTATCAAAACAACAAGTAAACCATGAATACTTTATCAAAGTAATACCTTCACCTTCATAAAGTAGTAAAAACTCTTCACTGAATAAAATTTCATTACATACCCTTTTGTAACCAAAGGATTACCATAAAACCCATATAAAGAACACATAACATATAAAGGTAACTTGGGACATAAACATATTTATGTGCATAACCATACGGTCGACTTCTACACATATCACTTAATGGAATAGCCTTACAGCCAACATCCATACATACTTAATGGAATAGCCATATGGAAAACTTCCATACCCAATGCATTGGAGGTTATAATGTAACCACCCGTCCTGGTATTCACGGAAGCACCCGTCATATGGTTTATCATGTAACCACCCGTTAAATGTCCAAGTACCATAATAAAATCATAATACATAAAACAGATATAATGGAAAGAAAACACTTCCACACTTTGATCACAATATATCACTCAAATATATTGATGTAAAAAATCCATTATAAAAACCATTTTCAATACCAAAAATACATAAAAGAGTATGTAATATTTATTTCATTTTAAAAACATCACGGCTTGTTGAGGAAGCCAAAGACCAAATAATTCTCGCGACGGTGGAAAAGGTCGTTGTCACCGCATACGTTAAAAGAAACATTCCTTTTTGTCGTTTAGTAAAACACTTCATAGAAAAAGATTCCTTTTGTATAAAAATAAAATTCAAAGGGGTTTATACACCGTATAAAAGAAAGTTGTGTATAAAATGAAATATGCCTCAATGAAAGGAGATTGAGACGAAGTCCCTTACCTTGGGTCCGACTTGACTAGATCGTTCTTTAACATCCTGAATAATAAACATGAGTTAATTTATATTTTCATAAGAACTTTTTTCGAGTTCATTACTTCTTTTATATCACTTATTTCCATGTTATAAACATTATGTAATCATTTAAGTTAGTAATGTTTGTTTTTTTCCATATTTGATCCTTAAGTCGAAAGTGGACTTCTTACAATTACATGTTGTTCGTGTGGTCAAAGGTTATTTATATCTAGAATGACATTCCTGATTTGGATATCATATATATCATATATATCCAGAATATACATGTATTTATAATATTACATAATCATTTAGAGTTAATAAATGAAATGCACCGTTCATGGAGACGGTAAGCCGTACGTACGCATGAACGCTCCTGTCATTTCTTTGTCATATTAATGGAATTAAAACTAAATGAGAGGTATGTATATTTTAATTACAGAATTATATTCATCATTTAGATGTATCATTCATCATATATATCAATTATATACATGTACTTATAATAGTACATTACATTTGGGGATAAGAAATGAAATGCACCGTTCATAGAGACGGTAAGCCGTACGTACACATGAACGCTACTTTCATTTCTTTCTCATACATTAATGGAAAGAAATAATAATGATATAAAGGTATAGTTTAATTCCAGTATAACATCATATATAATAACTTTAAATCCATCCTTTATACATCCCACATATGGCATTAATGAATCAAATCACTTTGAGGGGGCGGTAGTCCGCACTTCCTTAAATGAAGATATCGCATTTACCCATAATGGAAACCATAAAGGTATGCCAAAAATGAAAAATACATAATATTGAGGAAAACATAAACATATTATATATCATATATAAATATATTTACATCTTAATGTCTACCTTTGAAGGTGTTAGAAGAATATAGAACAATCATCGTTTCGTGAGGCAGAAATTCGCCATCCACGAAAACAGTATGTTCTTTAACAATTAGACCTAGGTGTGTGTAAGTGTAGCTAGAATAATTCTTATAACAACATCCTAGTATATGTAAGATAATTGATTTGTTACAAAATAAAATAATAAAAAGATTTTAGGGGTTTGGAGAAGCAAAATAAAACAAAAGGACTCAAGTGAAGACATTACCTTATAATCGGGTAACTCCCTTTGGTTTGAGCTCAAAGGCTTCCTTGAGAATACTTCTGCCCAAAGTGAGGCTTCAAGGAGTAAGAGAGGGATGTGGAGAGAAAAAATGATCAGGGGTTGGTCGGGCCAAAGGCTTTGGAAGTGTCGGCAATGATGTAGAGGTGGGGGCTTTTATAAGAGGAGAGGAGGGGTACTCTTGGAAAGTAAGAAAATGTTATTTTATTTTAGAATGAGTTTCGGTTATTAATGGTCCCACATTGATGTGTTTCAAGGATAAGGTGATAAGGGTTCGAAATCTACCCATCCAATAGGTTTTAGACATGTGTAGGTTTTAGATTTAACATTATATTCCCATTTTTTTAAAATCGATAAATAATGAGGTAATCGCTGCATCATCATGGTGTCATAAATACTTTAATTTATTTAATGCCTAAAAATTATAAAACAAATATCATGATGTATGAAATAGTTTTATATTTCTAATTAATATTTATAGTATGAAATATGACTTGTATAACCCCATGTAAAAATTGGTTTAGTAAAACCTCTCATGTTTGTGTCATTTTTACTTTAACTTTAAATAAAAGGCATAAATGTCATTATCATACCCAAGTGGATCTATGGGGTACCAAAAATCGACCCATGGGTTGTCTTGGTCGGCCATAAGTCGTACAATAGGGTTAGGACAAGTGTCAAGATATTTTCATTTTATTATAATATCATTTTTACCTTAAATTACACTAATTACCTTTAATCTTGATTAATAAAAAATAAAAGTTGCTATTCACCAAAATTTATTTTAATCCCATTGAACCACATTTTACATAATAATGAAAATCCTTTAAATTGGATTTTTGAGATTCAAAACACAGAAGTGGTAAAGTCCCATTTAAACGAAAAATCAAATTTTGTAACCACCACTTTGCGGTTTCACTATTCATCAAAAATTGATGTTTTTCAGAAAAAAACCAAAACATCACTCTAAGATATATTTGATTTTCCAAATTCAAAAATGAAGTCCATTTTACAAAATTCAAAACATATAAGTTGCTTTAATTAATTTAATAATTAATTCCCGATGTCAAAACAAATAGCTTGTTTTTATGAAACAATAAGTATCAAAAGATTGACACCAGTTTAAGTCCAATTTCAAAGTAAAATTAATTCCAATGACCACCATTGGATTAAATGGTAAAAATATATCCTAATTTAACTTAAAAAACAATTCAAAATATTATCTAATAATCTTAATAAATTAGATTAATAAGAGGTTTTGAATTAAAAGACAACATTTTACACTATTTATTAAAAAATGAACTTTATCGAAAAAATACCAAAAATTCACACAAAGTAAATATGATGTCATGATTCTAAAGAAGAGTTTTATTTGGTCCAATAGAATGTATAAGAGTTACCAGAACTATATTTAATGACAGTTCAACATCAAATGTTGATAAGTTGACATTTCGTGAAAATTAGAGTATATAAGCTTAAAATTGAATTCTTTTCATATTTTAAGCCTTTATCCTTTATTAGATAAATGTAAAAACATTTAACAAACATATATAATCATATTTTAGTTATTTCTATCCATTCCCACCAGTACAATGACTACGTGTTAACTAACATTTAAAATAATATTATTTTATTACTAGTGTGCAATGTACGATTTCAAAGAAACTCTTTATTGCGTATCGGGTACGCTATCAAACATAGCAACCCCTTTAAAGTAAAATTAATATTTAATTCACAAATATTAATAAATATGAAAATGTATTCTACTTTATTTACCTGGGATGTTACAGAACTAGGGCATATACTGCATAGTCAAATCTTAGTATCTTTTGGCTGATAAGTCTGTTATGTAGACAACATATGCAAGGACACCTAAGGGCACGTGCTGCATAGTCAGGAAAAAGGACTCTCAGAAATTTGACTTTCTATTTCTAAAAACCAAATAATGTTTTATAGATATTCAAATTTTCCAAAGCATGGAGTCTGATTTATGGAGAGAGGTACTTGAATAGGGAGAGGATATTTCCAATAAGAATTGTCAAAGAATTGGGGGAATGTGACTTCTACGAAGGTCTAACACAAACGTAGGAAAAAAGATATTTGTGGTTTTAAATCATATGACTAAAACCAGAGATAGAAACACTATATGAAATATGGTAATGTGTTCCAAGGTTATTTTATATTGCTCTAAACATATAGAGTAGGAGAAAAATGTAAACCATAGACATGAACACTTTCAGATCATGAAAAGGTGTATTGAAAAAATATGTTAAGGATGGCATTTTTTTGCAGATCCCTACATATTGTCGTTAAGACCAATAGTTACAAAAGTGGCTTTTCCTAATAATGATGTTACCATTATTTAAAAAAATTATGGAGGATGAATTACGTAGGTCCAACTATGGAAGAAGTTGCATTATCAAATAGTATCATCTTTTAGATGACATGTCTGTTATGTTGACAACTTATGCAAGGACACCTAAGGGAATGTGTTGTATAGTAAGGAAAAAAACTCTTAGGTATTAGACATCTTGTGACCATAATTCAAGAAAAGGGTTATAGAGACCATGAATATTATTTGTATAATGTTGCGGTAGGGTCCTGATTTGAGATTCTAGATGTCACTATGTATCTCCTTAGGATGAGAATCATGCCACACATTGTTCTTGAAATATAGTTTAAATTCATGCAGGATGATAGCATGGAAAATCTTAGTTTAGGGTCATAGAGCTCTGACCATAGTGAGGGAGACACTTCATGCATTTGTTATAAACCTGATATGAATAAGGACCAGGGTGTTCCATATCACACCATGTGCACTTAGGGGGCCTTTTCCATCAAGGGACCGAAAGTGGATTTTGGGGTTAGGACCAAAGGTTTGGGGGTGGACTCGAGGAATGCCCGAGTGTTCCTACATATTCCATGAGGATGGGAATCAAGCAGCATGTAGTTCTTGAAATACCCTTTGTACAGATTTGGTTCATACATATGATGGGTAAAGATGAATTTATTTCAATTATGGATGGACCCAAGATTAAAGACTTGGGTGTAACTATGTATCTCATAAGGATGAGAATCTATCCACATGTAGTTCTTCAAACATGAAATGGTTGGAGACCATTTCAATGATGATTCCTCTCAAGTGAGGGTATCGGGGATTGTTGTTGTTTATTGTCATACATGACAAAAATTCAAATAGTTTAATGTCATATTCATGGACCAATACTATGCAGTTTAATGACTTGTAGCAATGAAAATGGGGGAATTTATAGTTTAACATCATATAGCTAGGACGATGAGACATACACTGTTTAACATCATTTAGGATGAAAGTGAACCGATTTGAATAAGACAGTTGATGGGGGCTTCACGGACCAACATCGTATGGGATGGAAGTGAATCGATGTGAAGAAAGTGGTTTTGGGCTTGAACCTCAGAAGGTTGCCTACGTACCCAGCCAAAGAGGCAAGGTCAAAGTACACGTAGTTCAATTGAGAGGGATTCGACAATATGGGTGTACTTGAGGACAACGACCCGAAGATGATGTGGGGACATAAGCGTGGTTAGAGTCTCAGGGAAGATGTCATGGTCAAAGATTACTCGAAGATCATGTGAGTCATGCTCGATGTGAGAAACAAGAGGCAGGAACAGACCTAACGATCTTGTCATGAAAGATGCTACCAATAAGGATGATGTTGGGATTAGGCATGGTTAGCAGCCCGGGGAATGCATGGAAACAGAGTTTAAAAGACAATTTCTAATGTCGCGATCATAGTTTAATGTCATATGTCACAGATATGGGGTGTTTTGAAGTTTAATGTCCCGCAACTTAGAAGATGCACAGTTTAACTTTATGTTGGACGATAGTGGGACACCGTTTAATGTCATGTTGGATGATAGAGGGGGATATGGACTTTAATGACCTATAGCAATGGAAAGTGCTGTTTGGTGGGGCGATTCCTGTTCTTTTGTAGCATATATCATAAAATCTTCCAGATTCAAAGAAACCTTAGGCTTTGACACGAGCTCGGTTATTTATGAATGCTCATCCTTCTTCAAATTACACCAATTATTTGAGGATTTTACTTCTGATGAATGGGTTTTGCTGTGGTAGAAATATCAGAAGACCCAATTGGTTGATTCACATATGTTCGTAAAATGGCATGAGTTCGGTTGATCATTTTCCAGACCATCCAATCATCATATTTATATGCATTTTTTCTTTTGACTTCATGTCACTCACCTTCTTCCTCTGGATCAGTAGTAGTAACGCATGATACCTGGGCTGAAGAACCTTTCATTTTTAATTTTCCGGAGTCCATCATCTTCTACAGGAGGTTTTTGAAGAGAAAACACTCTTGAATGGGATTCCCCAACATCTGATGAAATGGGAAATAGTTTGGGAGGTCTTCATATCCTCCCTTGTTCGGCCTTTTGGGCTTTGGAAACTGAACTAGATTGTTTTCCAGAGTCTAGATGAAGTAACTACGAACTTTTTCATTCTGGAAAGAATAAAATTTTATCTTTAAGTCCTCAAAATGTCTCCGCCTTTGTTATCTTTGATCATCTTGATGAGGCGGTCATTATTGTTGATGCTCGGGAGGTGGATCCCTTCGATATGATGAAGGGTTTTAAGTGGAAACAGGTACATGTTCTTGTTTAATTGTAACTGTAGAAGTCTTTTCTTTCCCTATTATTCTTCTCGGAGCTGATGGAATTACACAATTTTTAGCCCCAGTCTCTATAAGAGAGTCTTCTATCTGCTAAGCGATTGAAGTAAAGTCCTAAAACCATCCAGTGTATTTCACAGGGATCAATGGTGTGCATAATTTATCACGCAGATTTTCCACACATATTTGCAGAAACTCTACTTAAGGGGGTGCTAAACTTAAGGAATATGTTAATACCTTCCAGCGAGCAATGAAATCTGAAACTCTTTCATTTTCTCTGTGTTTACAATTTGTATGATAAAAAACTGTCATCTTTGGTAATATTGAGCTAAATTGATGAAGGAATTTTTGACAGAGATCTTCCCACCCAGTAATTGACCGAGATTGCAAACTTGTATACCAGAAAAATGTAGGTCCTTGTAATGATTGCACAAAACACTTGAGCTTAACTACTTCTTATTGTCAAGGAGTTCTCATCATAGGATCACAACGAGGAACAAAATGTGTTAAGTGTTGTTCTGGATCTCCCGAATCATTAAAAATTGGGAATTTTGTATTTTCAAAATTTGATGGGGGAGGAATTACATCCACCCATTTAGGGTAAAGCTCTATTTTTCGATTGAGCAGGTGAACGCTGTCTTTACATATCTTCCAACCGAGCTGTTAATGACTCTATGGTAGTCATTAATGCTTGAAAAACATCTGGTTGAGCTTGGACTTTAGCAGGTGGAATAACTAGAGTTTGGACGGGTGTGGCAGCCGGTACATCTTCTGATGGTAATATTTCTGGTTACTATCACGTATGAAACATAGGATTGAACCTGTGAGAGTATACTTGTAAAGGGGGATATTCATGATCCATCCCAATAGCTACAATAAATTACCTTGATTGATTAACTCCATAATGCTCAGGAGGAAGACAACATTGAAGTAGCTCTGCATTTAACCTCATTAACTCCTTCATTTCTTCTTCTTATTGTGCGAACATTTCTCTAATGATAGTGATTGGCCTTCTCCAGAGGTATAGTGGGATGTAACCAGACTTTTACCCTTTTCCTTGGCATGTGCCTCTCTGGATTATGGAAGGGTATTACCCGAAGGAATGTATTACCTCTGGGAAACCCTCTGGCTTCTGGTACGCACACCTCCTTCATTTGTTTCTGTGTATACAGCCTCTTGAACGTTATATTCTTCATCTGATTCCTCTGAGTGTGCCTCATGTTCTAGGGGATTAGTGAGAATGGAATTGATGAAATTTATCGATTCATAACACATTGCATCCCTTATGTTAGCCCTTCTACGATACTGTCTTCTTCCATGTACTTTATAAGACATTGCCTTTTGTTTGGTTGATCCCTTAGGAACTTCTTGGTGAACCATAATTTGGAGGGAATTTTCTAATAATTTGGCCCTGCATTCCTCTTTTGGCTTCTTCTTTAATCGAGAGAAGACTAGATTTCGTTGAGGAAGAGATTGAGAAATTGAAAAAGTCCCCAGTCTGGTGGAATGGGGTTGTTCCTATTTTTCTTACTCAACTCCTCGAATCCTGTCTATTGATCCAAAGGGATGGAATAAAAGAGTCCCTAGCCTACCAAGTTGAGGTGTCTCTTGAGATGATACATTTGAAACATTCTTAAAAGATCTCTAGATTTTGTGGATTCTAGTCTAGAAATTGGCCAGATGCATCATCCAATATCCGCTCAAATCACCTTGCTCATATGACCATTGGATAATTTCTGACACCTCTATCACCTGATGATGCACATTTTCTAAATGATAAGCATGTTGGATATTCTCATTTTCTTGATGCAAGAGTAATTCCACATCTTGTTCTTTATATTCCTAACTTTGGGAAGAACTAGTTGAGGTCTGTTCTTGATCAAGCCTTTGATTACACAGAAAACCAGTTAGTTGTGGCTGACCATTGGCAATAACATTGCACGAGACCACTTTTGGCGGGCTTTGTTGACTGGAGATCATAGTGAAATGCAATGATCCATGAACACCCCTTACCCTACTATGAATACAAGATGGGGTATTGCTTATTAACTGGTGAAACCATTTTAATGTGCCAAGGAATGTACGCTGAAGGGCTCTCTACTGATTTTCAACCTTTTTATATTGAGAAAATGAGAGAGATTCCAAGTCAATTTGGCACTGAAACCATTCAATTACCTTAACATGATTTTTATATTCATCATAAGGTAATATTTTCTCTTTTTTTAAGTGACAAAGAGATTTATATATGTTGAGACGAATATCGTGAATACAATCTTCTGTCAACGTTTTAGTAATATCATACTAAGTCAGTCAAAGGCCAAAACATGACTAATATTTCACCTTTTGCCAATTTGTTTCTCATATTCATCACTTCCTCTTTGTCATTTGATGAATATTATTCTACCTAGTTGGACCAATGCTGGTGGTATTTTGTTGTTTCATAATATTTAACAAGGTTGGTAGAGAATTCATTTGTCAAATTAGAAGATGAATGACCCAGGGGTGGTTAGGAGAATGACATACACCTCAGGCTATCTTCTTGATTGATAAAGTATTTCACCTGCTAGTGTTAAGGTATCAGACATGACTCGCTTCACATTTGCAAGTTCCTCAAGATAAGAGGGATTTTTCATTATAGCATTTTACATTGACGAATTTTCTATGAAATGTGAATTACTAATGCGAAGAAAAATTTCCCAGCTAAATTCATCATCATGAGGAGGACCACCATGGTGGGTTACAACAAAAGATGAAACATTTTTCTCCATGTTCTTCTGGATACACAGAGGGTTATCATGGCTCTCATCTGAAGATTATGCTTCAAGAATTACACAATTTTTATAAAGGAAGCCTTCAAGAAGAAGTGTCTTATGAAGACCTTCGGGATTATTGTTGTTATTTATGGAATTTTGAAATGAGAGACTAGAATCTTGAGTTGAAATAGATAATTGTCTAAGGGATTCAATAACTTCATCACTGATTAAGGCCTTATTTCATATTGTCTCTTGATTTTTTAACTGTGATGTATGGGAATTTTTCTTAGAAGCCTTATTAATCACTCTGGAAACCACTTGTTTAAGAAAGTGGTTATTATAGGAAGGTGTATGTGCATTCTCAAGAGAAATGGTCAGGTTAGGCTAACTGTCTCCATTTAAATCTAGTGTATGTGTCAGACTTGATTGTCCATATGACATGGAGGAGTATGCCCCATGACCCTCCTGGTCTTGAATATAGGTCTGTATCTACTTCAGGGTGACATGTTGAGGAGTCACTCCACTAATAGGTGTAGATTTATGTTTCTTTTCCTGTGATGTAGCTGAAGTTTGTATAATATTCTGACAGGTATCCAGAATATGGGAAAGGATTTTCTTCTGCTCATTCACCATTTTCAGAATGCTCTTGGTGACTTATGCTGTCGGAACAGGAATATACATCCATTATGTTTTTGGAGTAGGTGTGTGTCCCTGCTCCTGTCCTCCTTTTCCTATCAGTGAATTTGGATAGAACTCATGTGTGGGGAAAGAAAGTTGTGTCTTCCTCTTGTTTGTTGTTAGAGCTTTCCAATTGACATCTCCGGGTGCTACCGAATGAGACTTTTGGTTAGCTTGATGAATTGAAGTTGTATGTTCTTGTAGATTATTCTCCACTGAATATTATTGATGGAAATCCTTTAATACTAGCAGATGATATTTTCGGAAGAATTGGTAAGTGTAAGCTGGTGTATGTGCCTGTTTACATGTGGTCACCACATTTGGTTGGTAGGCTTCTTTGGATGCAGTCACACAAGCCTGATGAATGGCTGATGATTTATAAACAGCTAACTGTGCCTTTCTAAAGTACTCTTCCTGAATTTCCTGGGGGGATTGGTGTGTTACTGCCAGACTAGTCTGCTGGGCAGTGAAATTAGGATGATTGGGTGTATATGCCCGCTCATTGTTTTCTATCATGTTAAGATGATGGACTTCTCCCGAGGTGGCCGAGATAAGAACCTTCTCCCTATTTTCCAAATTTTGCCTCTGACAGTTCATCTTGTGTGCTTGGGTCTGAGGAACATGAGGGAACTCCTATAGGCTATATCCCCATCATGTTGCGGGTGCACTACCGCATGAGTCTGGTGGCGATTGTTAGTGGGAGTCCTTAGGAATGACTCCTATCTTCTTGAAATGAGTCCATGAGTGACCTCTTGATCCACCTCCCTGTAATATGGTAGGTACTGGTTGTTGTGTTCTAGGGATAAAGACCTGAAATGGTTGGTGATGGTGGTTGGAACCACCTGCTTCTTGACAATGGGTCATTGTAGTCCGGACAACCAGTGTGAGTTGTTAACTTCGAGGGCTTGTCGAGCAGCCTCTAGAGTCGGTATGGTACTGTGTTGACGGTATTCCCTTACCAATGAATTTGAGACCCAGTGTTGAAGATGTTGAGTAGGTGATGTCGTCCTCAGAGCGGACGGGGATCCAGCAAGAGCAGCGGCTAAGGAATTCACATGTGTGAATGTTAAAGAAGCCATTTTGTGTTGTAGAGAGTTCTTGGAAAAGAGTGCCTCTTGGATATAGAATACATAATCAAGATAAGTCTATCCAGAATACATCATTTGGATAAGTACATATGTTATTGATTGCTTTGTTGGCCCTCATATTGAGTTTAATAGGGGCCTAAAAAATAAGTAAAACATCATTTAACATGGTTAAGGATTCACGTCAGGTTCGCCATTATTGATTCATCAGGAAATTGGGATGACCTTGTTTGTTTAAGGTTAAAACTTTCCAATCAGTTTCTAATGGGTTTATTCGTAGAACCAGAAACACCCAATTATTCTATATCCATTCACTAATGGAATCGAGGGGTATACCAAAACATTGATGCCAACGGTTATAGAAAACCATTGTTATATGTGGAGTAAACACCTTTTTCCCAATGGGTTGATAATATCGTTGGGATATCTCCCAATAGAACCCATTTTCCCAACAGTTTTATCAAACCGTTGGGATATCTCCCAATTCCACCACTTTTACGAACTGTTTTACTGAACCGTTGGTAAAGCATAGTTTTCCCAACGGTTTTAAAAAACCGTTGGGCAAATGTTCCTCAAAATACACAGAGACCCCAATTCTCTGTTCTCCTGACTGTAGCCCTAAAATTGAAGCTCTCCCGATGCCCTCTCTTTACCGAGTCTCCGAAACTCCATCCATCCCCTTCAATCAAACAATTTTTCTGTTCTACACATAAAATATGTATGTTCTACCTCAGTTATAATATTCTTCATCTATTTTATTATTTTATATTTATATTTGACCTAATTGTGAAGGATCTCTATATAAAAAGGCTCAGAAACTCGTTCCACTCATAGATCCATCTGAAATAAAACAATTTTGTAGTTCTTCACTCTAAATCTATAAGTACTACCTTAGTTTTAATGTTTTTCATAAATTATTTTTGTTTTCTGTTTTAATTTGGTATAAACTAGGTTGTGTTGTTTATGGCATGTGGAGGTTAGTGATATTGAGGATGAATATGATGTTGTTTGGGTGAGGGATTGGAATTGTGATGTTTTTTGGATTATGTTTAGTTAATTTCAATGAATTATTTGGGAATTTCCTCCCTTTAACAGATCCCCCACTCTTCATGGATCCTGGACACCCCCCTTTTGGACCCTGGAGAGTCCCCCCTACTGGAACATGGACAGACTACACCCCCTCTTTCCTGAAACCTGGACAACCCCCCTCCTGGACCCTGGAAAACCCCCCTCCACCCACCTCCAAGGACCCTGTATAGTCCCCCCTCCTTCCTGGACCCTAGGAATCCCCCCACCCTCCACCCTAGACCCTGGATAGCCCCACTCCTCGATGGACCCTTGACAGCCCCCCCCCTTCCTAGGCCATGGACATCCCCTTCTCCCCTTCTCCTTGACCCTGAATAGCCCCCACCCCCCTTCCTGGACCCTGGATAGCCCCCCACCCCTCCTCCTAGGCCTTGGTCATCCCCCTAACCCCCTCCTCACCCACGAAATACCCCCCCACTTCCAAACTTTGACCACCAAACATGGACATGATGGATTTTCTCTAAAAAGATAGATTTGATCCTCAAACCACCTCAATAATATCCAAAAGAATGCTTATAATGTGGTTTTCACCACATAGCATCCAATTGTATGCCAAGTCACTAGTCTATCCTCCCTTGGCTAGATTTTACAAAAATCCCTCAACCTTAAGGATCCAAATAAAAATAAATTGATATAATACATTTGATAATGGATTAAAAATTTCCAATTTGGATCCAATGATGAATATTTGAGATATTATGCATCATTTCCATGATTAAATCCATTTTTATATATCCGATAAGTTTTTCTTGACAAGTTTCACACATTAATTGTTTGTAAAAATGGGACAAACATGTATAAAGGTTCTCATATATAAAAATTAATCTATTTATGGATGCAGCTTAACCAACAATGTCTAGCTTGTATGCCTCTTCCATGATCATCGATGTACACGTCCCGTCTACATCTGACCTCGTACGATGGGTGACTTAGCGTCTGGCTAATGATGAGTTACAGATTCTCTTACTTCCACACCAGAATCACGCCCACTATGCTCATGAAGTGATCAATCCCACTAAGAGTACTTCTGAGCTTGATGACACGGCCACCAGTTCTTATAAGAGGCAGAGGATTTCTGAGCTGATGGACCAAGATGATCGACCAATGTCCATCCATCTAGCTGAAGACGTAAAACATAGCGCTTCCTGGGAGGCGACCCATGTTCTATAGCTTCATCATTTTTCTTTTTTTACTTTGTTTTAGGAAATAAACATGGCATGTATGCAACAATTTTTTTAGCTTCATCTGATCTGTATATGCACTTGTCATTACTCTGCATGACTGCTTCTATTTTGTCTGATCTATGGTGTTATATTTTATGAAATGATGCGGCTATGTGATATCTATGTGTATATTTTATAGGTAAATAAGTATGTTCACTTTTCATTATTCCATTCATTTGGTGCTTAGGCCGATGGTTTGAGGGAGGTTTGTACCAGAGGTAGACGAGCATCTCCGCGTACCCGACTAGACCCTTCCCCTCCCACTGACATGTCATCCTCCTCCCTGGACCCCGGACATCCCCCTTGACAGCCCCCCACCCTTCTCTTTGGTCCCTGGACTTCCCCCAGACAGCCGCCTAAATAGCCCCTCCACCTTCTCCATGGTCCCCAGACAACCCCCCAGACACCCCCAGACATCCCCCCTCACCCTCCTCCCTGGACCCCTGACAGCCCCTGACGCTCCTCATCGGTCCCCAGACAGCCCCCAGACATCCACCCCACCCTCCTCCCTAGACCCCGAACAGCCCCCCGGACACCCCCCGAATGTGACGTGTACGAGTCAACCATACCTCAATACGAGGCTCGGTGTGGCCGACACCACTCAAAATGCTTCTGTTTTGTTAAAAATGAACTTAATTTTAAGTGAAATCAACAACTGAAATACAGTAAATTGACCAAACGCATTAGGATTCTATTGATACTACATGAAAACGATCCAGGGGTCACATGTGATGTGTAAGAGTCAACCCTGCCTTAATTCGAGGCGCGGTGTGGACAGTACCATTCAAAATGTCCATCTTTTGTTCAAAATGACATTAATTTTAGTGAAAACAACAACTGGCATTCGGAAAACCATCCAAATTCATTTCTAATCTGTTGAAACTATAGGAAAACAATATATTGGTCACATGTGACGTGTACGATTCAACCCCACCTCAATTAGAGGCACGGTGTGGCCGGCACCACCCAAACTATCCCTCTTTTGTTTAAAATCGACAATATTTTACGTACATATGACAAACCAATCAAATGGATTATTATTATGTTAATAATTTTTCACAACAATCCATAACTCATATATGATGTGTAAGAGTCAACCTCGCATCAATCCGAGGCCTGGTGTGGCCGACACCACTCAAAGTGCCTCTGTTTTGTTAAAAATGGACTTAATTTTAAGTGAAATCAACAACTGACATACAGAAAACCGACCAAACGGAATAGGATTCTGTTTAAACTTATGGAAAATGTTCCATGGGTCAAATGTGACGTCTATGAGTCAACTTATCCTCATTCCGTGGCATGGTGTGGTCGAGAACACTCAAACTGCCTCTCTTTTGTTCAAAATTGACTTATTTTTAAGTGAAATCACCAACTGACATACGGGAAACTGACCAAATGCCTTCGGATTGTGTTGAAACATTAAGAAAACGATCCATGGGTTATATTTGATGTGTGCGAGTCAAGACCAACTCAATACAAAGTGTGGTGTGGCCGGTATCACTCCAAGTTTATGTATTTTGTTTAAAATGGACAATATTTTATGTACATACGCCAAACTGATCAAACGACTTCTGATTGTGTTGATACTTTTCCACAAAGATCCATGACTCATATTTGATGTGTACAAGTCAACCCCGCCTCAATACGTGGACCGCTGTGGCCAACACCACTTGATGTTCCTCTGTTTTGCTAAAAATGGACATAATTTTAAGTGAAATCAACAACTGACATACGAGAAACTGACCAAACACATTCATATTCAGTATAAACTTAAGGGAAACGATCCATGGGTCAAATTTGACGTGTATAAGTCAAACCCGCTTCAATAAAAGGTATGGTGTGGCAATGATCACTCAAACTGCCTCTCTTTTGTTCAAAATTGACTTATTTTTAAGTGACATCAGAAACTAACATACAGGAAACCAACCAAATACCTTCAGATTGTGTTGAAACATTATCAAAACGATCCATGGGTCATATTTGACATTTAAAAGTCAACCCCACCTCAATCCGATGCGCGGTGTGGCTGGTATCACTCCAAGTGTATGTATTTTGTTTAAAATGGACAATATTTTACATACATATGCAAATCCAATCAAAAAGCTTCTTCATGTGTTGATACTTTTTAAAAATGATCCATGACTCATATGTAACGTGTATGAGTCATCCCTACCTCAAATCGAGGCCCAGTGTGGCCGATACAACTCAAAGTGTCTTTGTTTTGTTAAAAATTGTCTTAATTTTAAGTGAAATCAACAACTGACATACAGAAAACCGACCAAATGCATTCGGATTCTATTGAAACATAAGTAAAACGATCCATTAGTCAAATGTGACATGAATGAGTCAACTTCGCCTCAATACGATGCTCGGTGTGGCCGAAACCACTCAAAATGCCTCTGTTTTGTTAAAAATGGACTTAATTTTAAGTGAAATCAAAACTGGCATATGGTAAACCAACCAAACGCATTCATATTCTATTGATACTATAGGACAACGATCCATGGGTCATATGTTACATGTACGAGTCAACCCTACCTCAATCCAAGACGCGGTGTGGACGGTACCATTCAAAATGCCTCTTTTTTGTTCAAAATGACTTTAATTTTATGTGGAAACAACAACTGGCATATGGAAAATAGACCAAATGTGTTCCAAATCGGTTGAGACTTTAGGAAAATGATCAATGGGACATATGTGACGTGTACGAGTCAACCTAGCCTCAATCCAATGCACGGTGTGGCCGGAACCTCCCAAACTGTCCCTCTTTTTTTTAAAAATGGTCAATATTTTATGCACTTACGCCAAACCGATCATACGGATTCTGATTGTGTTTATACTTTGTAAAAACTATCCATGACTCATATGTGATGTGTATGAGTTAACCTCTCCACAATTTGAGGCCCGGTGTGGCCGAAATCACTCAAAGTGCCTCTGTTTTGTTAAAAATGGACTTAATTTTAAGTGAAATCAACAACTAACATATGAAAAACTGACCAAACGCATTCAGATTATATTGAAACTTAAGAAAAATGATCCATGAGTCAAATGTGATGTTTAAGAGTAAACCACACCTCAATAAGAGTCTTGGTGTGGACGACACCACTCAAAATGCCTCTGTATTGTTAAAAATGGACTTAATTTTAAGTGAAATCAACAACTAACATACAGTAAACCAACCAAACACATTCGAATTCTATTGATACTATAGGGAAACCATCCATGGGTCATATGTGACCTCTACGAGTCAACCCTTCCTTAATCCGAGGTGCATTGTGGACGGTACCATTCCAAATGACTCTCTTTTGTTCAAAATGACATTAATTTTAAGTGAAAACAACAACTTGCAAAAAAAAAACAGACCAAATGCATTCTGAATCTGTTGAAACATTTGGAAGGCGATCCATGGGTCATATTTGATGTGTAAGAGTCAACCCTGCCTCATTCTGAGGCGCAGTGTGGCCAAAACCACCCAATCTGTCCCTCTTAAGTTTAAAATGGACAATATTTTACGTACATACGTCAATCCGATCAAACGGCTTCTGATTGTGTTTATAATTTCTCACAAAGATCCATGACTCATATTTGATGTGTATGAGTCAACCCCGGCTCAATCTGGGGCCCGGTGTGGCCAACACCACTCAAAGTGCCTCTGTTTTGTTAAAAATGGAATTAATTTTATGTGAAATCAACAACTGACATACGACAAACTGACCAAACGCATTCAGATTCTATTGAAACTTAAGGAAAACGATCCATGGGTCAAATGTGACGTGTATGTATCACCTTCTCCTCAATCTGAGGCGTGGTGTGGCCGGGACCACCCAAACTCCCTCTCGTTTGTTTAAAATGAACTTATTTTTAAGTGAAATCAACAACTGACATACGGGAAACCGACCAAACGCCTTTGTATGGTATTGACACATTTGGAAAATGCTCCATGTGTTATATTTGATGTGTTAGAGTCAACCCTAGCTCAATCCAAACCGCAGTGTGGCTGGCATCACTCCAAGTGTATGTATTTTTTTTATAATGGACAATATTTTACGTACATATGCCAAACCAATCAAACGGATTCTTATTGTGTTGATACTTTTCAAAAATGGTCCATGACTCATATGTGATGTGTACGAGTCAACCTCACCTCAATCCGAGGCCCGGTGTGGCCGAAACCACTCAAAGTGCCTTTGTTTTGATAAAAATGGACTTAATTTTAAGTGAAATCAACAACTGACAAACGAAAAACCGACCAAACACATTCGGATTATGTTAAAACTTAATGAAAAGGATCCATGAGTCAAATGTGTCATGTACGAGTCAACTTCACCTCTATTTGAGGCGCGGTGTGGCCCGGACCACTCAAACTTCCTATCTTTTTTTCAAAATGGACTAATTTTTTATGTGAAATCAACAACTAACATACGGGAAACCGACCAAATGCCTTCGGATTGTGTTGACAATTTAGGAAAACGATCCATGGGTTATATGGGATGTGTACGAGTCAAACCTAGCTCAATCCGAAGTGTAGTGTGGCCGGTATCACTCCATGTGTATGTATTTTGTTTAAAATGGACAATATTTTACATACATACGCCAAACCGATCAAATAGATTCTAATTGTGTTGATACTTTTTCACAATGATCCATGTCACATATGTGATGTGTTTGAGTCAACCCTACCTCAATCTGAGGCCAGGTGTGGCTGACACCACTAAAAGTGCCTCTGTTTTGTTAAAAATGGACTTAATTTTAAGAGAAATCAACAACTGACATATGACAAACTGACCAAACTTATTCGAATTCTGTTGAAAGATAAGGACAACAATCCATGAGTCAAATGTGACGTGAACGGACAGCCCCAGACAACCCCCCCACCCCCCTTCCTGGACCCTGGATAGCCCCCCACCCTCCTCCTTGGACCCCGAACAGCCCCCCGGACATGAATAACATTTTCCTTTTGTACCACTCTGTATGCAAGTAAATGAGACTCGTATGCCATATGTATAATTCTATTACAATTTGATTAAAGTATATACCTCATGGATGATATGTAAATGTAGGCATGTTGATTTCACATGCCTTTGTTTATTTCTTCGATCATGCAATGTTATTTGGGATTATTCCATTTTTGTATGTCTTGAACTATATGAATGACTTGGTAAGCTTATTAGCTCATTCTCATCAAATGCATGTGATGATATGCTATAATTTGAATACAAAGCCTTGTTGCACATTCAGCATGTCCCCTATACTCGCTCCCTGTAAATCTCCCCTCCCCTCTTCCTAGAAAACCCCCTCCCCACTCTGGACATCCCCCCATATCACATTCAATGCAATTCATGCATCACTCTAGATGATGCACAAATATTAACCACATTGTTACTTTACATTATCACACATACCCCTCATGCACCAATTTCTATCATAATCATCACATTTTTGATTAAGAAAAAATTTATATGTGTGAACCCAATAAATTGAAATAGGTTAATTGCAAGAGTTGTTGTCATATGAATATTGAAATGGGGACTTACAGTAAATGGCATGGTTGGAAGAGTGATGTTTTTTTGTGTTTTTTTGTGCTATTTCCAATGTTTTTTGTGGTGTTTGAAGTGTATTTCTAGATGATATTTGTGATGTTTTTTATGAAGGTGTATCAAGTGGAGGTAGCTGTATGCAGGCTACTGGTTTTTTGTGAAAATACCCAATTCCAACGGTTTAAAACCGTTGGTATACATTGATAATATATGAATATATACTAACGGTTTATCTAAACCATTGGTATAAATGTAACACCCCAAGCTTCCACGGTACGTTTCCCTTCGAATAATGCGATAGCGTGTGTTGTACGCAACCTCGAGTTCTAACACACACCACAACTAATTAAACTAGCCGTTGTGAATACTAATACCTACTTTTTTAAATTATATATATTTTATATTTGAAAATGGACTTCATTTTTGGATTCGGAATATCAAAATTAGCCTAGGGTGAAATTTTGGTACATTTCGGATAACTTTAATATTTTGATGAATAGTGAAAATTACTAAATTTTAATTAAAAACAACTTTTTTAATCAAAATAATTAAGAGTGATAAATTGTGATTTTGAGTGGTTTTAAAGTATATTTAGAATATATTTTTACCATTTAATATAATGTTGGTCATTGGACATAATTTTACAATTAAACCGAACATAAACAAGTGTCAATCTTTTGATAGTTATTACCTCTTAAAAACACGCTTTTTGTTTTGACAGCGGGAATTAATTTTAAATTAATTTCTGCCACTTCTGTGTTTTGAATTTAGGAAAATGGATTCCATATTTGGAATCAGGATGTCCAAATTATGTAAATAGGTAACTTTTATTTTTACACATTTTGAATAATTTCTGCGGTAAATATTTTATTTACCATGGTTAAAGGGTAAATCCGGTAAATAAGGGTTAAAAAATAATATTATAATAATACTAAATTACCCTAAAACGTGTCTTAACCCTATTGGTTGATACATGGTCGACCATGGGCATCTTTGGGTCTGTTTTGGGACCCCATGGATCCACTTGTAAGTGATAATGACACATTATATTAATAAAGTTAAAATAAAAATAAAAATGGCATAAGCTTACATCTTTTAGAAGAACAATTTTTACATAGGGTTATACATGTTGGATTTTCGATTATAAATATTCATTAGAAAGATAAAAATATTTCCTACATAATGATATTTTATTTATAAATTTTAGACATCAAATAATTTAAATTATTAATGACACAATAATGATGCAATGTTTACCTCATTAATAAATCATTTAAATAAATAAGATTATAATGATTAAAATATTATCTAAAACCTGTCCAATTCTTATTGGTTGATGTTATTTAGAATATGAGTCATCTTATCTTCGACCTCAATGATTTTTGGACCATTATAAACCGAATACAAATATATTATAAAGTAATACTTTCACACTTTCCTAAAGAGCCCCTCCTCTCCCTTATAAAAGGAGACCACTTCTACTCATTCCTCACACCAATCAAGCCACTTGGCTCGTCCAAACTCTGCCCAAATAAGCTCCCCACATCCCTCTCCTCCTCCTTGAAGCTTCCCCTTAGGCAAAAATCATTTCAAGAAGTCCTTTGGTTCCAACCAAAGTGAGTTACCTAAATTAAAGGTAACGATTTCTCTTAAATTATTTTCCTTTATTTTGCTTCTCCAACCCCCAAACTCTTTTTATTTCCTTTATTTTGTAACAACACCAGTATCCTCAATATACTAGGATGTTGTTATAAGAAGTATTCAAACTACACATACACACAACTCCATCTAATGGATGATGAACATAATGTTTCTGTGGATGGAAAACTAACGCCTCACGAAACGATGATTGTTCAAATACATCTTACCGCCTCTCATGGTGGCCATTATGATGGCACTGTAATTAAATATGATATTAATGATATATATTTTATATACAAGCTTCTGTAATTCCATTTTATTTCATACCATTATTCGTTTCATGTTGTATATACATACGATAATTTCATTTGAGGAAGTGCGGACTACCGCCCCCTTAAAATGATATGACTCGTTCATACCACACATGGAACGTATAAAGGATGGTGTTAATGAACTTAAGTAACATATATAAAATATTATATTATACTGGAATAGTAATATACCTATGTATCATTTGGATTCAATTCTTTTAAAATTAAAAATGGAAGTAGCGTTCGTGCGTACGTACGGACTACCGTCTCCACGAACGCGGTGAGATCCATCCTCCATCGTATCCATTCAAGTCTTATTCTCATTTTAGGGTTAAAAATAATGTTAATATCATTCTGATTATGAATAAGATTTAATCTATCCATTACAAACATGTATTACGTAACCAAACATTTAAGAAGAACGAATCGATTATCACCTGAAACGACGATAATACTAAGATATTATTAATAAAGCAATGTTAAAAGATCATATATGATATCATATTAATGTATATGATTATTGTATAATTTAATAACAATTATTTCACCATTATACAGGAGGTTAACCGACCCCAACAAAGGAAAAGTACATGGTAAGGGTTATTTCACAATCTCTTCATTATCCAAGGTTGTTTATACGTAATAATCTACCGGGATATCTTTATCATCCACATCCATGTTTCTTAAAAATGTATTTCAAAACATTTTTACTATTTACAAGAATATGGGTTAAAGTCATTTATACCCTTGTTTGACTTTTTATAAGAGGCTTATAAAGGAATCTTTCCGTCATTTTCCAAACAATGTGATTTTTAACCTTTTAGACAGAATTAAGGTAAGAATGTTTTTTTAACTTATACGGCGGGTGCGGTTATTTTCCGCCGTTATAAAATCGTCGAAGATTTCCTTACAAGCTTATAAGAATATTTTCAAAGAAAATGTTTTATTTTATATGGATCTTAAATGATTTCAAAATAAAAGGAGATATTTCTTTTAAAAGAATTTTGATTTCATCTATGTCAACATCCTTTGATGGATTTTAAGATTATTTGAAGTTGATTTATTATGACACAAAACTTCTATATTGTATTGAAGGTTTTGTGATATATTTGACTGTGGATGTGCTATTTTATACCATTCATAGTTTATGGTGAAAGTATTGACATTTCGTATGCTAGTTTTAATACGAATGTTTATGTTATGTTTAAACCTTTTCATATGGGAATGCATTGGACTTAATAAGTGACGGGTGGAGCACTCTATAGCTCCTCGATGCATCGGTAGGTCTCATGAGACAAACTAGTGTCTTGGCACAAGGCCTTGACAAAATCTTATTTGTAGTCTTGGAACGAGGCCTTGGCTATGTGGTTATGATAGTCTGGCATTATGCATTCCAACATTATGAAAGTGGTTATTGATTTTTGCATGTGATTATTCGATTAGTAGAATATCCATGTGAATAAGTAAATGGCATTATTTCATTTTATTTATGCCATACCATGTTGAATGTTCATATTTAAATGGCTTTTGTTTTAGTTATACATTGCCTTAAATGTTTATTCTTATTTATGAAAGTTTCTGCTATATTGTTATCCTTACTGGGCATTTGAGCTCACCCCTTTTCTATGTTTTATTTTTCCCAGGATGTGAAGAATTAAGTTATGAATGACCAGCAGGGATTTTATGAGGGGTTAATAGTGTGGATTGTGGAAACATTATGTTGTTGTAGTAGTTTTTCATTTTATGATGTAATGTAAAACTTATGAATATATCTAGTGTTTACAAGGCTACTAAACCAATTGGTCTTTCGAGATTTGATCTTTCTTGTGATCATGCCAATGTTATGTAATAATGCACCGACTCAGGGTAGCTGGGGTCGGGGCGTTACAGTTGGTATCAGAGGAAGTTTAGTACAAACCTTGGAAGCTAGATTTAGATAAACTCTGATTAGAGCACGTATACCTAAGATGAACTTTGAGGATTAGTATAGAAGAACTTCCCAGAATTTTGGTATTGTAGAGATTTTGTGAGTTTTCAAAGCAATACATCCCTGTCTGGATACGAGCAGGTAGAGGCGGCTCTGGCACAGATGTACCTAGGGGTAAAACCCGAAAACACCGCTTTGAGCTAGACTCGAATGGGAACTGGTGCATGACAACGGGCCTTGCTGCACTCTTGGTTACGACACTCCCGGGGGATATGCTTAGGATAACTCTCATTTTCTTTACAAATCATTTTGAAGGGATTATGAGTATATACATCCTCAAAGAAAACATTCTTATGATTATGGATTATATCCATAAAAAGCTCAATTTATGTTAAGTGTTTTATAAGTATGTGATTATGTATTTTGATTCATAAACTGATCTAGTTTATGCCATTGTTTAGAAATGGTGCCTAGTGGAAGAAATGGAAACTGTATCAATGCACGCACTCCATGTAGGGATTTCCCTCCTGCTCAACATAATTATAGTGGGGCTGGTGATGCAACTGGTGCTGATCAGCTAATCACCATACTGGGACAACTTACTCAGGTTATGAATAATAACCTTACCCGTATGGAGCACCCTGATCCGCAGCGTGGAGGATCAATGTTAGATCGATTCATGAGACAGCAACCACCAACGTTCAATGGGAATACAAATCCCTTAGTAGCTGAGCAATGGATATTTTCCCTAGAGAAAATATTTCAGGCTTTGGGGAGCAGTGAATGGGAAAAAGTTATCATGGAAGTTTACCGCCTCACTGGAGATGCTGATCAATGGTGGTCATTGATTCAAAACATGAAGGAAGATGATGAAGTATCAAATATGGAATGGAGGGAGTTCAAAGATCTGTTTTTTGAAAAATACTTCCCTCGCGACCATCGAGCGGATATGGAAAGGCAATTTCTAAGTCTGAGACAAAAGGAGGATGATAATGTCACAAAGTATGAGGCTAACTTTACAAGGTTAGCGAGGTATGCTGGAGATTATATACGCAACCCAAGAAGTAAGATTGATCGTTTCTTTTATGGGTTAAAACCATTTCTCCGTCGAGCATTAGTCTCACAATCCTTTTCATCGTACGAAGACATTGTCTCATGTGCTATCAAGACCGAAAAGGAATTCTCTAAGTCTTATGACTTTAAAGCGAAGAAAGAGAAGAAGAGACCTGCTGATCAATCTGGGAATGGAAATAAGGGGAAGAAGGGAAAGGTTGAATATCCATCTTGTGGTAAATGCGGGAAGAAACACCCCGGTGCTTGCCTGAAGGGAATGGGAGTCTGTTACAAGTGTGGTGAAGAAGGCCACCAAGCTCATGACTGCAAGGGGAAGAAGGAAGCTACCAACGTTCAGTGCTACAATTGCAGGGAGATGGGGCATTATGCAAATGCATGTCCTAAGCGTCAGGATAACTTACCTCAGAAAAGGCCAAGGGATCAAGGCCAGGCTTATGCTATCACTACTGCTGAGGTAGAAGCTCCGAAAGATGTGGTGGCAGGTAATTTAATGGTTTCCTCAAGTTTAGCAAATGCATTATTTGATTCTGGATCATCGCATTGTTTTATATCTTCCCAGTTTGCTAAGAAAATTAGATATTTCCAATTTCATTTAATAAGGGAGTTGTCAGTTAAAACTCCTAAGGGAAGTATCGTTGCAACAAAGTTTTGTGAATCAGTCCCCATTAGAGCACATAAATTTTCTTTATCTGCTGATCTCATCGTCATACCTATGATTGAGTTTGATATAATCCTCGGTATGGACTGGCTTTCGGACTATGATGCGAAGATTTATTGTTAGAAGAAAGAGGTTACGATTCTTGATGATAATGATAAGGAACACCTTATTTTTAGAGCAGAATCGTCACCACCTAATTCTTATTTAGATCCACCCTCAATAGCTCAACTAAATTCAATTATTGGGGAGGAAGAGAGTGAAATAACTGCGGGTGAGGAAAGGAATGTTCAAATAGAGGATGTACCTGTTGTGAAAGAATTTGTAGATGTATTTCCGGATGATTTACCTGGACATCCTCCAGAACGAGAAGTTGAGTTTTCCATTGATTTGATTCCTGGATCAAGGCCTATATCGAAGACCCCTTATAGAATGGCCACTGTAGAGTTAGTCGAACTAAAGAAACAACTAGAGGAATTGAGTAATAAGGGATTTATTCTCCCTAGTGTTTCTCCATGGGGATCCCCTGTTCTATTTGTTAAAAAGAAAGATGGATCTATGAGGTTATGTATCGACTACAGGGAGATCAATGCTATAACGATAAAGAACAAGTATCCCCTACCTCGTATTGATGATTTATTTGACCAACTGCATGGAGCTCAATACTTTTCAAAGATTGACCTTCGATCTGGATACCATCAGTTGTGTGTGAAGAAGGAAGACATTCCGAAGACAGCATTTCGAACCAGGTACGGGCATTACGAGTTTACTGTAATGCCATTTGGATTGACTAATGCACCCTCTATATTCATGGATCTGATGAATAGAGTTTTCAAGGAGTATCTCGATGAATTTGTGGTGGTATTTATTGATGATATCTTGGTATACTCCAAAACCTACGAAGATCATGAAAATCACTTGCGCATTATCTTGAAGACTCTGAG
This sequence comes from Viscum album, assembly GCA_963277665.1. Taxonomy (NCBI): domain Eukaryota; kingdom Viridiplantae; phylum Streptophyta; class Magnoliopsida; order Santalales; family Viscaceae; genus Viscum; species Viscum album. Next base: position 354,237,656 of record OY728163.1, read on the forward strand.
GAGGCATGAATTATATGGGAAGTTTAGCAAGTGTGAATTCTGGCTTCAGGAGATTTCTTTTCTTGGCCATATTGTCTCTAAAGATGGAATCTCTGTTGATCCCTCTAAGACCAAGGCAATCCAAGAATGGCCAGCACCTACGAGTATAACTGAGGTACGTAGTTTTATTGGCTTGGCAGGTTATTATCGACGTTTCGTCCAGAATTTTGCCCGATTGGCTAACCCATTAACGAAGCTCACACGTAAAGGGGTTAAATTTGTTTGGAAAAAAGAGTGTGAAGAATGTTTCGAAGAATTGAAGGAAAGATTAGTCAATGCTCCTATATTGACTCTACCATCGGGGAATGATGGGTTCGTTATTTATAGTGATGCATCAAAGAAAGGACTTGGTTGTGTCCTTATGCAGAATGATAGAGTTATTGCCTATGCATCACGACAGTTGAAAATTCATGAACAAAACTATCCTACTCATGATCTTGAGTTAGCAGCTGTGATCTTTGCTTTGAAGATATGGAGGCACAACCTCTATGGTGAAAAATGTGAGATTTATACTGATCACAAGAGTCTGAAGTATATTTTCTCACAAAAAGAACTCAACATGAGGCAAAGGAGATGGCTTGAATTACTCAAGGATTATGATTGCACGATACACTACCACCCGGGGAAAGCAAACAAAGTAGCAGATTCTTTGAGCAGAAAAGACCATGGAGTTCTGAACATGATGAGAATAGAAAGGGATCCAATTTTCATGGATCTAGAGAAGATGGACATGGGAATAACCAGGGAAGGTGAAACATCAATGCTTTTTCAAATGGTTGCCAAACCATCTTTACTAGAATGGATTAAGAGTTCCCAGACCGATGATGAAGAATTTCAGAAGAAGATTAAAGCTGTTAATGATGGGAGATTGAGAGACTTTGTGTATGAAGATGGAATTTTGAAATTCGGGAAGAGACTTTGTGTTCCCAATATACCTTATCTAAAAAGGGAATTGCTGGATGACGCTCATAGTTCCAATTTCTCTATAAACCCTGGGAGCACCAAAATGTATAGAGATTTGAAGGAACATTTTTGGTGGGACAACATGAAGAGGGAGATTGCTGATTTGGTGTCAAGATGTATGGTTTGTCAACAAGTGAAAGCTGGAAGGAAATAGCCTGGAGGAGTCATGCAACCTCTTCCCATACCGGAGTGGAAATGGGACAATATTACGATGGACTTTGTCATGGGGCTACCAAAGACTCCTAGAAGGAACGATGCAATATGGGTTATTGTTGATCGTCTTACCAAGTCAGCACATTTTCTTGCTATAAGAGAAGATCTACCCCTGGAACGTCTAGCAAGACTATACATTAATGAAGTTGTGAGACTTCATGGAGTTCCCCTATCGATTGTTTCTGATCGTGATCCCCGTTTTACTTCAAGATTCTGGAAAAGTCTTCAGAAATCCCTGGATACTGAACTTCATTTGAGCACTGCTTACCACCCTCAGACAGACGGACAATCAAAACGGAATATTCAAACCTTAGAAGACATGTTGAGATCTTTCTCACTTGATTTTCAGGGTATGTGGGATCAATATTTACCACTGGTAGAATTTTCCTATAACAATAGCTTCCATTCAAGTATTCAGATGGCACCATATGAAGCGTTATATGGAAAGAGATGTCGTACACCAACCTGTTGGGATGACGTTGGTGAAAGAAAACTTGTAGGCCCAGAACTGGTGGAGGAAACGGTGGAAAAGGTGAAAGTAATCCAAAATCACATCAAAGCAGCTCAAAGTAGGCAGAAGAGCTATGGCGATAATCGAAGGAAGGATTTGGAATTTCAAGTCGGTGATCTGTTTTCCTGAAGGTATCTCCGTGGAAGGGAGTCATACGTTTTGGTAAGAAAGGTAAATTGAGTCCCAGGTACATCGGACCTTTCGAAATTCTAGAACGAATTGGGGCTGTATCTTACAGATGGGCAATGCCGCCAAGTCTCTCCAAAGTTCACGATGTGTTCCACGTATCTCTGTTGAGAAAATACATGCCTGACCCAACGCATGTACTCACCTATGAGGAATTAGAACTGGAACCCGATCTGTCTTATTGCGAAGAGCCCGTCAGGATTCTTGATACAAGAGAACAAGTACTGAGAAACCGGACGACGCGTCTGGTAAAAGTTTTGTGGAGAAACCATAAGATGGAAGAGGCAACGTGGGAACCCGAGGAACTTATGATGAAGAACCACCCGAGTCTTTTTATGCAGTAATACCCTAGAAATTGCGAGGATGCAATTATTTTAAGGAGGGGAGAATGTAACACCCCAAGCTTCCACGGTACGTTTCCCTTCGAATAATGTGATAGCGTGTGTTGTACGCAACCTCGAGTTCTAACACACACCACAACTAATTAAACTAGCCGTTGTGAATAATAATAACTACTTTTTGAAATTATATATATTTTATATTTGAAAATGGACTTCATTTTTGGATTCGGAATATCAAAATTATCCTAGGGTGAAATTTTGGTACATTTCGGATAACTTTCCTATTTTGATGAATAGTGAAAATTACTAAATTTTAATTAAAAACAACTTTTTAATCAAAATAATTAATAGTGATAAATTGTGATTTTGAGTGGTTTTAAAGTATATTTAGAATATATTTTTACCATTTAATATAATTTTGGTCATTGGACATAATTTTACAATTAAACCGAACATAAACAAGTGTCAATCTTTTGATAGTTATTACCTCTTAAAAACACGCTTTTTGTTTTGACAGCGGGAATTAATTTTAAATTAATTTATGCCACTTCTGTGTTTTGAATTTAGGAAAATGGATTCCATATTTGGAATCAGGATGTCCAAATTATGTAAATAGGTAACTTTTATTTTTACACATTTTGAATAATTACTGCGGTAAATATTTTATTTACCATGGTTAAAGGGTAAATCCGGTAAATAAGGGTTAAAAAAATAATATTATAATAATACTAAATTACCCTAAAACGTGTCTTAACCCTATTGGTTGATACATGGTCGACCATGGGCATCTTTGGGTCTGTTTTGGGACCCCATGGATCCACTTGTAAGTGATAATGACACATTATATTAATAAAGTTAAAATAAAAATAAAAATGGCATAAGCTTACATCTTTTAGAAGAACAATTTTTACATAGGGTTATACATGTTGGATTTTCGATTATAAATATTCATTAGAAAGATAAAAAGATTTCATACATAATGATATTTTATTTATAAATTTTAGACATCAAATAATTTAAATTATTAATGACACAATAATGATGTAATGTTTACCTCATTAATAAATCATTTAAATAAATAAGATTATAATGATTAAAATAATATCTAAAACCTGTCCAATTCTTATTGGTTGATGTTATTTAGAATATGAGTCATCTTATCTTCGACCTCAATGATTTTTGGACCATTATAAACTGAATAAAAATATATTATAAAGTAATACTTTCACACTTTCCTAAAGAGCCCCTCCTCTCCCTTATAAAAGAAGACCACTTCTACTCATTCCTCACACCTCTCAAGCCACTTGGCTCGTCCAAACTCTGCCCAACTAAGCTCCCCACATCCCTCTCCTCCTCCGTGAAGCTTCCCCTTAGGCAGAAATCATTTCAAGAAGTCCTTTGGTTCCAACCAAAGTGAGTTACCTAAATTAAAGGTAACGATTTCTCTTAAATTATTTTCCTTTATTTTGCTTCTCCAACCCCCAAAATCTTTTTATTTCCTTTCTTTTGTAACAACACCAGTATCCTCAATATACTAGGATGTTGTTATAAGAAGGATTCAAACTACACATACACACAACTCCATCTAATGGATGATGAACATAATGTTTCTGTGGATGGAAAACTAACGCCTCACGAAACGATGATTGTTCAAATACATCTTACCGCCTCTCATGGTGGCCATTATGATGGAACTGTAATAAAATATGATATTAATGATATATATTTTATATATAAGCTTCTTTAATTCCATTTTATTCCATACCATTATTCGTTTCATGTTGTATATACATACGATAATTTCATTTGAGGAAGTGCGGACTACCGCCCCCTTAAAATGATATGACTCGTTCATACCACACATGGAACGTATAAAGGATGGTGTTAATGAACTTAAGTAACATATATAAAATATTATATTATACTGGAATAGTAATATACTTATGTATCATTTGGATTCAATTCTTTTAAAATAAAAAATGGAAGTAGCGTTCGTGCGTACGTACGGACTACCGTCTCCACGAACGCGGTGAGATCCATCCTCCATCGTATCCATTCATGTCTTATTCTCATTTTAGGGTTAAAAATAATGTTAATATCATTCTGATTATGAATAAGAGTTAATCTATCCATTACAAACATGTATTACGTAACCAAACATTTAAGAAGAACGAATCGATTATCATCTGAAACGACGATAATACTATGATATTATTAATAAAGCAATGTTAAAAGATCATATATGATATCATATTAATGTATATGATTGTTGTATAATTTAATAACAATTATTTCACCATTATACAGGAGGTTAACCGACCCCAAAAAAGGAAAAGTACAAGGTAAGGGTTATTTCACAATCTCTTCATTATCCGAGGTTGTTTATACGTAATAATCTACTGGGATATCTTTATCATCCACATCCATGTTTCTTAAAAATGTATTTCAAAACATTTTTACTATTTACAAGAATATGGGTTAAAGTCATTTATACCCTTGTTTGACTTTTTATAAGAGGCTTATAAAGGAATCTTTCCGTCATTTTCCAAACAATGTGATTTTTAACCTTTTAGACAGAATTAAGGTAAGAATGTTTTTTTAACTTATACGGCGGGTGCGGTTATTTTCCGCCGTTATAAAATATTCTAAGCTTTCCTTACAAGCTTATAAGAATATTTTCAAAGAAAATGTTTTATTTTATATGGATCTTAAATGATTTCAAAATAAAAGGAGATATTTCTTTTAAAAGAATTTTGATTTCATCTATGTCAACATCCTTTGATGGATTTTAAGATTATTTGAAGTTGATTTATTATGATACAAAACTTCTATATTGTATTGAAGGTTTTGTGATATATTTGACTGTGGATGTGCTATTTTATACCATTCATAGTTTATGGTGAATGTATTGACATTTCGTATGCTAGTTTTAATACGAATGTTTATGTTATGTTTAAACCTTTTCATATGGGAATGCATTGGACTTAATAAGTGACGGGTGGAGCCCGCTATAGCTCCTCGATGCATCGGTAGGTCTCATGAGACAAACTAGTGTCTTGGAACAAGGCCTTGACAAAATCTTATTTGTAGTCTTGGCACGAGGCCTTGGCTATGTGGTTATGATAGTCTGGCATTATGAATTCCAACATTATGAAAGTGGTTATTGATTTTTGCATGTGATTATTCGATTAGTAGAATATCCATGTGAATAAGTAAATGGCATTATTTCATTTTATTTATGCCATACCATGTTGACAGTTCATATTTAAAAGGCTTTTGTTTTAGTTATACATTGCCTTAAATGTTTATTCTTATTTATGAAAGTTTCCGCTATATTGTTATCCTTACTGGGCATTTGAGCTCACCCCTTTTCTATGTTTTATTTTTCCCAGGATGTGAAGAATTAAGTTATGAATGACCTGCAGGGATTTTATGAGGGGTTAATAGTGTGTATTGTGGAAACATTATGTTGTTGTAGTAGTTTTTCATTTTATGATGTAATGTAAAACTTATGAATATATCTAGTGTTTCCAAGGCTACTAAACCAATCGGTCTTTCGAGATTTGATCTTTCTTGTGATCATGCCAATGTTATGTAATAATGCACCGACTCTGGGTAGCTGGGGTCGGGGCGTTACAAAAAAGATATACCAAATGTTTAGAACCATTGGTATGATTTGACCATATATGAATATATGCCAACAGTTCATCTAAACCGTTGGTAAAAAGCTATACCAATGGTTTTGAACCGTTGGTATATGCTCAAAAATATGAATTTCCCAATGGTTTTAAACCATTGGTAAATCATTTTTCCAACGAATTAGAGGAACCATTGGGAAATTAAATCTTTCACCACCGTTTGCCAACAATTTTCCTTAAACCGATAGTAAAGGTCTTTCCCAACGCCTTACTTCCCTACAGTTTGGGAAACCATTGGTATATCTTATTCCAACGGTTTTCAAACCTATAACAACGGTTCTAAACCGTTGGTATTGTCAAGATTTCCAGTAGTTATTTGGTCATACTTTCCAGAGGTAGGTTCTCATTAGTTGTGGACCAATGAGGCTTAAGAATTTTCATTGGTCAATAGGATGGGAGGTCAGACTCATCACACATTTTTGGGGGGAATAATTGCCTACTCTGGGACTCTCTTATAGATTTAAGTTATGTTCACAAATACTTATTAATTGACCGAGTATGGAAATGTGTTTTCCTTTAGTTTTGGAAATTGATTAATGATATGTATGGGATTTAGAGAATCTTTTATATGTGTTTGTGGTTCATCATCGATGGAGAATTATCCATATGTATTAGAGATTCTTAGTCAATGGTATCCATCAATAAATTATATAAAAATATCTTGGTCCTTATGATGACCATACTGGTTTTAAAGCCACTTAGTGGGGAACTTTATGTTTATTGTCATTCAGAAAGATAGAGATTATTTCAGAGTTGGGATCTATCTGCAGATGGGCTACTTACGTATCCTCGATAAAAAGGAATCAGAACCCACGTAGTTCGATAAGAAGGATATAGATTAACATAATATGGTACCTAAAATAATTATTGAATTATGGGATTGAACCTTATAAATGATTCCTACATAGTCTACTTTTAAGGCAGAGATCAATTTCCACGTAGTTCGGGTGAAGAAATATGTGGCTTGTGCATGGTTAACTTCCCAAAAGAGATGTTGTGATTACTTTTACACTATAAGCTCATGTGAGGGAAATGAGAGTCAATGAAATTACTAAGGTATACCCCTTTTCCATTTTTTAGACCTAGTAAACATATTTTGACGTGATGCAAGTGAGCTACGCGACCCATAGGTGGCGCGCAAGTGACTTGCGCGGCGCACAAGTTACTTGCGCGCCTCCCTCTAAATGGGATCCTAGTCCATGACTTCGTTATTTTTTTTATTTTTCTTCAATGGGTGACCCTATTTGTGCTTAAGGTATTCCCCTTTTCCATTCATTGAACTCTATGACTAAAAGGAGCATCAATAAAATTACAACAGTTCTCGATGCGGTAGTCCGTTATACAAATAATCAATATTTTCTTATTCCATTTTATGGAATAGCAGATGGATGTAATTTATGAAACTAATATACTAACACATAAGTATATGTTAGATACTAATATTAATATTCCATCATTGTTTAAAAATATTTTATGTAGGTGGAATAATAAATTAAATGAAAATCTATTGTTAAGAACTATACATCTTCTTCTAAGAACCACTTCAGGTTTACACCTAAATCCATTTTTGGGTGGATTAATAATAAAAATAATTCTTATATAATGTTATAAGGTATGTAATTAATGTATTTGGTAGTAATTTTATAAACAATATGGCTTTTTGAGTGAGAAGTTGGGAGGATATGGGTTCCCTTTTGTATGTAGGGGAGAGGACACACCTGAAATATTTGATAAGAAAACTTTATACCAACATTTTTCACATGACAAAAGGCACAAAAAAGGATAATTATATAAAATTAGATGATATAAGATCGAAATATGTCCATAAATTTAGAATGAGAAATTTTTTTATGTTATTTAAACCCTTATCATTTTAGTTTAACCCCCTCGTAAACATGTTTTGACCTTAATCGCTATAAATAATTTCCACTATTTTTACTATTAATTTTGAACATAAATTAATTTTGAATTAATATATAATAATAATATTGTTATTTCAAATATGTAATCCATTTTTCCAAAATAAAATTCACATAATTGGTATTATTTAATTTAAAAATTAAACCTATAGAAGCAAAGAAGAAACACTTTTCCAAGAACAGTTTTTCATAAGTATAAAACATTTTATATGAACATTAAATATACATTTTGTTCTAATTATCTTAATTGGATAAATTAAAATATAATTGAACTAATTTAAACTTTAATGTTTTTTGAAATAAAATGTAACTTTTCAAATTCTATAAATGACAGGGCAGTTTTTAATAAATATTAGTATCTTTTTCTATTTATTAAAAATTTAATCATTTAATAAAATTATAAAAAATCACACTAAGTTAATTTTGAAATGTTGATTTCCAAAATTAAGTTAATTTTATCTAATAAATTTTATAAAATTTTAATGATTTTTTTTTATTTTTTATAAATTGTAGTAAAATAAATTTTTAAGAAAAAAAGTATTTTCGAAGCATGTAAATTATTTAAAAAAAAATTAAGTAATTTTATTATTAATAAGTTTTATTAATATAAAATTATTATAATTAATTTTAAATATTTTTTATTCCAATTCACACCTCCAAATTTAATGGCTACTTTATAATGGTCATGTTTAAATAATTTTATTAACAGTATTTTGGGGTTTGTTAAATCCTAGTATTCCATGTTGCAGAAAATATAAATGAAATTAAATCTCTTTTAAAAAACAATAATTTCATAAAATATTGGGGTGTTACATTCTAAACTCATTAAAATGAATTCTATCCTTGAAATTCCATCACTTTGATACAAAAACAAAGGATAATTCTGCCTCATCATATCCTCATGTTCCCATTTAGATTCCTAAAATTGGTGGTTTCACAAAAAAAACCATTACCAGGTTAGTAGTCTTGTTCTGTAGCACATTATCTCTAAAATATTTAATCTCTAATAGTATTTCATCACAATAAAAATCCTACTCTAGTGGTATGAACAATGAGTTCATTACATGTGAAGGGTCGTGTATGTACTTCCTCAGGAGAGATACATAGACCAAATCATGAATTTAAGATAGGTTTATTTCTAGTAACAAGTGATAAGAAAATATCCTTGATCGATCAATAATTTAAAATAGGAAAATATACCCAGTCATAAATTTTCATTTCTTTTAGAATCTCATAACCTTATTCCACTGTTAAATGTATAAAAATACCATCACATCAAATTTAAATTCTAGATCAATCCATTTATTATCAATATAATTTTTTTATCAACTCAAGGATACCATGATGTGTTATTTAATGGATATAACTTTCTCTTCCATTTTGTATGCTAGTCAAAGTCCTTATAGCCTTATTTCTCCAACATCATCCAAACATTTTGGAGTTATACACTTCATTTCATACAGGGATTCATAAGGATCCATTTGTTTGTATGAATAAAATATATTGTTTCTTTAAAACTCAAATAGAGGAAGATGTTGATACTAAACACCCTTAGTCTCTATATATTAAGATCATAAAATATACTATATGATTTTAGTATTTCTATCAGACTAACCATCTATCAGTTGAAAATACACAATGCTGATACCCAAATACATATCCAAAATCTACTAAAGGCTTCAGAAGAACTTCAAGGTAAACCATAAATCTCAATCATATACAATATAATGTGGTAATCTATATATCCATAGCTCTTATTTAATTAGTTACATTAAATATGATCTAGAGAGTAATATCCTCTAATAGTAAGGAAGTGTTCTAAAATTTAAAGGTGATCAACTAGAAACCATATAACTTTGTGACCTTTAAAAGTTATGGGGAGTCCGATGAAACATACATGGTGATATTTTTATAGTTCTTTTTAATATGAATAAGTTTTTTAAAATTATTTTATAATTTTGTCTCTCAACATGAACTTACTGACATACCAATCACTGAGATTGAAACTCTATAATATCTATCTTCATACCAACCCACTAGAAATACTCTCTAAAATTTTTATATATCATTGTAATTATAGGATGAATAGAGAATTAAGAATTAAGAGATTAATATAATATATCCTTCTTGAAATATTGAATGGATGGAACACATTATGGTTCCCAAGCCAAATCATTCCATCACAATTAGGGTTAAACTTCATAACATTTCGGAAAATTCTTCTATAACTTTAATTCATTTTCTCCATCTCTTTATTCATCACTTAGATAAATGATTGAACACTTAATTAATAAATATGAGACTTTCACCCATCATTCATGATTTTTAGATACATCCTTAGAATATCTATAAATAATGAATCTTTTTTATCCTCATCTTATATAATCTAGCATAATATTTTCTTCTCAAAGCATTATCCACCTTGTAAGCATTCCTAAGGTGGTGATGTATTGAGAAGTAATTATCTTTAATCATCTTTAGACATATTTTATGTAACATCTTCAACTCATTACATTTGAATATATAATTTAAGTTAGTATGATATATATATATATCACACCATTCTCTAAAAAGATAATGGATCTATATCTTTAATGAAAAAATTACCACATCTAACTCCAAACCATGATATGGGTAATTTTTCTCATGAACATTCAATTATCAAATTGAAAAATCTATAACCATGTAACTCTAAATGAATAAACATCCCAATCCCATATTTGATACATCATAATAGATAAAAAATCCTTCTTTTAAGGAACCATGTTTTTTGGGACTGGAATATTGAGAAAAACCTTGACTTTTTCACTTGAATGCTTATAAGGGGTAAATGGCCATTTTACCCTAGAAGATGATCTCAAATAATTTTTTACCACTATATTGGTATCTAAATTGTGGGTCTACCCAATAATATAAGTTTGGTTGAATTTTATGTTGTTCAAATTTTAGTGGAATAATTAATAATTAATATTAAATATTAATTAAATGTTAATTTATTCATGCATGATTTTCAGCCATATATTTTGAATAAACTATTTAATTGAGATTTTTTCTCCTTTATAGATTCTATAATGGGTATTTGTTTCTTAAGTATGACATAAATTCATGTTGGGTTTCGGGGTTGTGTTTGGCCCCTTTTTCTTTTATTTTAATTTTCATTCTTTTAATTTTCCATCTTCTTTTTTTCTCCTTCCCTTTTGATTATGTCATGCCCCTCCACCCTCCAACCTTGCGGGACACCTATATCACTTGACTAAGAGAGATAAAGGGAGAGGGGGAGAGAGAAAATGAGATATGTGAATAGATGCATCGATGCAGGGCATGGGAAGAGATGTATCATTGTGCAGTGGTCGTGGAGTGTGGAAACTGGAAAAGAATCAACATACTCCCCCAAAAGGTAGGCCATTTTTTGGTTTTTATATAAATCCCTATATATTTATTATTTTATATGTTTTAAACCCCTATTATTCCAACTAAATACCCCATGAGGGTCAATCTATTGTTTGGGTGGTTCATGCGATTTGGGGGGTTTCCCATTTGGGGATGCTAATCACACAGTGTGTAGATTTAGGAACATATGTTTTGTGTTATTTCTATTTAAGAAAGATTATATTTTAGAAGTACATGAAATGTATGGGCCGTATATGATTTGAATAGGGAATCATCTGTGTGGTCGATTTCCCAGCTAAATATCCCATATTGGGGAATATGGCCATATTGAGTATAGGGCCAAACCCCATGTGGGTTTCACACCATGTAGAGGTGCATGGGAAGGTACCCCATGCAGGTTACATGGAATATACATGTTTTATATTCCATATACATGTGATTTTATACACCATCTCCTACTAAGGTACACGCCCAGGTTGGGATTTGGGAGAACACATCATGTACTATGTATACTCATTGTGTACTACCCCTTTATTACCCATTTAATGGTTTTTTGTATCTTTTCTATCAGAAATCTGAATTAGACCCATGAGTAGTCCATTTTCAGTATCATTCTGCATGTATCACAATTATGAAACCCTTTTGGTTAGTTTTTTGAATCCAAGGAGGAATTTAAGGATTTTACTAAATGGAGAGGTTCCTCCTTTGGTTGCTGAATCTATTTATCTCTAGAGAGTGAAAACAATTGATATGAGATGATCCATGAGTGATCTCCCTTGACTAATGATTTCTTAACTCGTAATTTGAGGATGTATCCATTGTGAGATGTGCCTTAATATCCCTATAGTCCATGAGGCTAGTTTTTCTTAGGATCCCCAGTAGGATTCCTTGACTTATGTTTCATCCTAGAGGATCCCATGTAGGATGCATCAATATTGTTACTATTATCAAGGGTCCTATGTGGGATTCCATTTCTTACATTCTAACTTAGGTAATACCTTGTATGATACCTTTACTTTTATACCATTACAATGATCCCATGATGGATGCTAATGATTTCTACAATGTTTTTTACTGTACCATGTCGGATGCGAATTCCAATATACCATTCCAAGGATCCTGTGAGGGAAACCTATGTTAACATACCATTCGAGGTTTTGATGTAGGATTAATAACTTTAACTTCATTGTTAAGAATCCATAATAGGATTCCTTCTCTTATATGTAAACATTTAGGATCCCAATAAAGATGTGTATCCTCTTTGTTGACTTGAGGGACCCTATGGGTGTCTTGATGTTTGACCAACCCTGAGCTAGTGAGTTAGGGGTGTTGGTAGATATGGTCACGATTGTCACTATATAAACCAAAAAGAACTTTTAATACCACGATCCAATGCAAAGAGTGTTGGCTTTAGGTGTTTTACCATCCTCACACTTTGATTCATGCATTCACATGTTTACTGCAGATGTAGTGTTGTTAACTAGTGGTGCTTCCTAGTTTGTGGATAATGAGCCTAATCCGATGTGATGTATATATTTGGGAGGCCAAGATGAAATTTCTAGGATCATTATTATTCATTCATTGAGTTGTACATATATATTTCTTGGGATCCACCTTATGATCCCTTTTTTTATATTTTTGGGATATCCAAACATTCTTCCTAGGATCTGGATTTTGATCCATATATGTTTGGATGCTCTTCAAAAATCTATTGATACTGTTGGGTATGATTCATCTCCCCTTTTTTTATTTTATAATGAGTATTATTATTGTGTCCTTGAATTTTTGATTATGTAGTATGATTATGCTCTCCTCCATTTGAGAATAGAGACACAATGATTATGATATATGGGCCAGGCATGGATTATTACACTCTCCTGAGTAACATGGATAGTTATTCTCTCCCACATCGATTAATTGACCATAATGTTGGACATAATTTTTCACATTTATGGAATTTATGGAATATTATGATCTCTAGAGTGATAGGGATTATTATTATATCCATGATCAAAGGCCTCGATGGGTGGGCATGACATCTCACAGATATTCTCCCCTTTCACATCACCTAAGTGTTAGACCCTTAGGGGTTTTCTGAGTCATAATGTCATCAACACCTACAAACTAGGATTCGGGGATCATACATTCGGCTGGATTTACATGGTGAGTGTGGAATGAATTATAGCATAACACCATATATACAAAAGTGTCCATAGATATAAATAATCATTTACTATAGTGTTTATAGGAAAGTACCGGTGAACTCATGGTTTTGGACATGTATCCCACTATCATGATGTAGTTTGTTCATAGAATTTTTTCATGATGGGAGAATAAGGTTTTGATGATTAAGATTAGGGGACTAGAAATCGACATAATTATATATGGATTTAGTGGTACACCATCAAGCCCAATTCCCTTCTCAGAGGATGTCTAGGTGATTGGGATTATGGACCTGAGGATCGACTACTATTGATTTATGTTTATTATAACCTTACTCATAAATATTCATATATATATATATATATGAGAGTAAATATATACACATATAAATATTAAAATACATGACAATGCCTTTCCGAGTTAATCGGGATTACGAACCTAGGGATCAAATGTGGTTTCATTTTATTTCTTTTATTTATTATTTTAGTTTTTTCTTGGATAGGATGAACATATTACTTTAGAATGCACTTTTGAAAGTAGATTTATTAGTTCAATATTGAGATGGTCAAATAAGATTATTTCTCACAACTTTACATGAACCTTGGTGTGTATGTAGACCTTATGACTTCTTTTCAGGTTGAGCATAGATACATTATGTATAGGGATGAGGCCCAAAGTTGTATTTTGAATAGGACCACTCATGTGTATTTTTATAAACAAGTTAATATATTTCGACCGTGTCTAAACACCGGGTAAGTGGTATGTCTTGGAGTTAGTAATATAGCTATTTACTTTTATTTCAGTTTCATTTTTGTACTCCTATTTCTATGGTCGGACTAGTGGGTGACCAATGTTGTATATTATACATAGTTGTTTATGATTTTATATAATTTCTCTTATTATTATATCATGTTCTCTTTCATTTTATTTAATACATATAAACTCTAATTATTTTCTACTTTTAATGATATTTAGCTATTTGCACTATTGATTACTCTGATATGAGGATATAATATCTCTATAGACACACCTTATTCCCTCACATCCAATTGGAAGCCTCTAGCTATAGATAAGAATTATTGAGACCTTTTGAAAAACTTTAATGGATAACCAGTTTAGTGGAATCTATTATTTGACATTACAAAGTTGTATCATAGTTATTTTTTGTATTTATTTTTGGTAAATGGTGGAAAGGATTATTACGATCATTTTTTAACCTGTGATGGATATTAGATGGCTGCATTGAGGACACCTATTCTAGTAAAAGGTTATGGTTTTCAGGGTTATTAGATTTCTCATTTTATCTATGATCATTTAGTGGTATATGTATTTCTCTTTGATGAATGGACATGTTGTTAGGATGTTATTATTTATTATGGATTTCTAGCTCTTGGTATATTTGGAAGGAGACCATTGATTAATTTGACTCTTATACCTAAATGGAAGGATATGTATCTTACATCATATTTCAAATGTAGGTATTCAAATGTTATAGGCATGCTTGGGTGTGATTATTACTGATGAAAGTAGGATTGATTTTTAAAATGTCAAAAAAAAACATAAGTGATGTTTTCTTGTAATTTTTTTCTGGATTTATACTCAATTGAGTTGACCTTCAGATATTTCATTCTGATGGATGGATCTGTGAATCTATGGTGAGGAATTTTATGGTTAGTATTATGACATATTACTCAATAAAGGGAGGTGTAGTGACCTTAGTAGGTTGATAGGGAACATTATTCCAATGTGTTATACACCCTATAGGGTGTTGTTTCTCAGGTTTAGTCATTTAAATTGTTATTAACAATCTATATAGTGTTTTCCTACATATCATGGAATGAAAATGTACTTAAATAACCTTTGTTTTTATTATCTAGTTTGGTAACTCTGTATAATGTTGAAATATATATAAATTTCTATAGTTAATTGGACCTCGAGTGGGTCTTGCCGTATACAGATTCCCTGCTAGTGTGAGATCAAAATCTATTATATGAGGGTAACATGACCTCTAGGGAGAAGTTACTTATTTGGATGCTTGGATAGGATTAAAACCTTATAGTCTGGTGTTAAACTTTTTGATCCCCATAAGACATTTTGATCTTTAATTTCCTTGTAGGGGATTTATCTTTTAGACTAAGTGGTTCGACGTAGTGACCTAGTTACGAGACATGGTTTATAGGGATAGGTGGAAGACCTAGAGTCCCCTGGTTTTGACAGAGCCCTTAGTAGTTTTGTTTTTATTTTGATCAAGGGAAACTAGTTAGTTGGTTTGGACTACGTTTATTGATTCCTTTTTAGGAAATGAACTAGGTTATATGCCCATTTGGGACCAATTCACGGTAGGTGTTCTGGTTTTTCGATATAGAAATGGTGATTACTTCTATTTCTAAAGAAACTCCTAGGGTACTTTGGCATCAAGACTATATTCGATGGGTATGATTGTTCTGGTGTCATCCCAACAAACTACTGTTTCCACTATTTCTAATTTAGTCAAATCATTGGTATATGCTAGTGTCTAGAATGATGTCATATGATGGGAGATCATGGAATAAATCATGACATGAGTGAGGTGCTTGATTTTGAAGAGGGTTTCCAATAGAGATTGCATATTAATGATACAAACAGGTTTTGTAGCATGGTCATCTTATCCTTGTGATGGAAAACTCATGGGAGTCTTGGTCATAGGATAAAGGTACTCATTAGTTGCACATTTTACCGTTGTAGTTGTAAATTGATGAATGGTCATGTCCAAACTAAGGAATTATGTTTTCAAAACTTTTTATGGGAATGGTTTCTCTAGGATTGTGGTCAAAAGATTAATTCCTTTTCATGGTAGAGGAGACATTTTGAATGAATCAAGCACCACAAGACAGTTTAACTGTAGCTGTACTTGGCCCCACATTATTATGCTAAGTGGTTTTGGGAGATAGTTAAAGGAATTTTAGCATGTGTTTTGTAAGTTTGACTTAGAAATAGATATACACACCTTTTGATGTAATATTAGAGTTCTTTTAGTCAGATACAATAATGCTCTATCTTGACATCATTGTGAGTATGCTAAGAGAGAATCGAATTTATGACAAGCTCCTTTTCTTATTAAATGTCTTTCATGGTTGGTGAATGAACCTATGGAGGTTTCATTCAAATATTTTTATAAGGATATCCATATGGTTGGTAGTGTACCATGGTTCATTTGAGGGTGGTGAACCTACTTTTATGTTGGAATCTGGTGTTTCTAGTGAGACATTGATATTGTTGTTGGGTTTTTGAGATGATAAATAGGGAATTCCAATTGTGGGGAGTACCATATCTGTCATAGTTAAATGAATTAATTCATTGAAGAGTTGTTGATGTTATGAGTTTTTTCATTGGATAGTAGAGTTGGTGTAGTTTTTGTATATTTTCAGGTTAAGAGAACGCATATTTGTTCCACCAAGATTCTCAAGGATGAGAAGTTTTATGGTGGCGATATTGTAAGGACCGATGTTTCTTCAAACATGAATATTTAGAATTAATTTTATTTTTTCCCCTATAAGGATTTTAAGGTTTAAAATATTAATTTTCTCTAATAGGTTTTCTTTGATAATTTTTCGAAGCACTTTTTAGTCCTAAAATAGGTTGGTTATCCAAGGACAAGAGTTTTGGTATAATAATGAGTCATTCAAATTTTAGTGGAATAAATAATAAATAATATTTAAATTAATTAAATATTAATTTATTCATGTAGGTGCATTTGGCCATATAATTTTAAAGGAGCATCATATTGCAATTATTTCTCCATGTTTGAGTCCATAATGGGGGGGGGGGGTATTCTAGGTGGGGATAAACTTATGGTTGGAGTTGGGGTTGGGTCAAGCCCCATTTTCTTTTCTATTATTTTTGTTCATTTCCTTTTTATATTTTTTTCCTTCCCCTTAACTTTATAATATAATATAATACCACCCTTCTAGGCCACTAGTTTCATGAAAATGACATGTAGAAAGGAATAGGGAGTGAGAGAAAGAGATGAGGGAGATAAGTACCACTATGAATATTTCGACGAGTTGAATCATCATGTGGTGATCATGGAGTATATAGACGGGAAAAAAATTAGTGGAGTATTCCCAAAGGTATACCATTTTTAATATTTTCTGTAAATCCATATAGATTAAATATTTTAAATTTATAAACCTCTATTATTATTAATATGGATCCCTTTGAGGTAGATATATTGTTTAGGGGATGGGTGTTTCAGGTGATTTTATTGTTTTCCCTTTTAGGAATCCAGATCACATGACATGTACATTCAGGAACACATCACATATGTTCTTCATATTCGGGTAAGGTGACCTTTTAAAAGTACATCCCATGTATGGGGTATACAGTCAATGAAATAAGAATTGGACATGTAGTCGAGTACCCATAAAGATAGCCCGTGTAGTGGTACATGGATGTATAGAGTACATTTTCAGAACCTGGGTGGGTTGCAAGTTATGCAGAGGTGCATAACTAGAAAGAATAAAAGGCTTGGACATATGAGGTACACATAAAGGTACCCCATGTATGGAATAATCCATGTACTTGTTATACATTCCATTTACATTTATTTACATGCCATGTTTGGTTGAGGTACACACCCATGTGGGGATTTGAGTGGACACTCTAGGTATGAGATATACACACTTTGTACTAGCCCTCTATTACCCATTTTAGGGTTTTTTTATATTATCACCAAAGTATTAGAATTAGAACCCAGAGTAGTCTAATATGGGTATCCTTCCACATATATCACAATGATCAAACCCTTATTGTGATTTCAAGACTCTGAGGAGGCATTTAAGTATTTTTCCCAAAAAGAGTGGATCTTCCACCAATAATTGAATCCAATTGTCACTTGATATTGAGACCCCTTGATAGGAGATGATACATCAACTATATCTTTTAATTGATTCCTTCATAGATCTCCCTTTGATTATAACTCCCATGGGAGATGTTCCCAACTAGTTCCAGAGTCCATGAGGTTAGTTATTTATTAGGATCCCATGTAGGATACCTCTACCTGCATTTCAACCTAGGGGACCCAATATAGGATGCCTATATCTTATTACTATTACCAAGGGTCCCCTATGAGATCCATTATCTTACACGAGGACCTAGGGAATACATTATAAGATCCCTTTACCAGTATTCCATTCCGAGGATGCCATGTAGGATACATCTTCATCTAATCATTCTTTTAAGGGTCCCTTGTAGGATACATCTTCCTATATACCATTATAAGGATCCAGTATATGAATCCTCTATTGACTTACCATTAAAGGATCCCAAGTAAGATTCATCCATTGATCTTTTATACTAAATCATACACAGTAGGATACCTTGTATTATGTGTAGACCCTAACGATCTTGGGTAGGATGCCTCTTCTATGTGTTTACTTGAGGGATCATGTCAGTTCCCTAATGTTTGATTGACATCAAGCTACTAATTTGGGAGTTTGGGTAGATATAGTGGTAGGTGTAACCTTAGAATCCATAATAAACTTGTAAGCCCTGAATCTATGCTTGAAGTGTTTGGTCTAGACTTTCTGAAACCCACACTCTTTTATTACACCATTCACCTATTTAACACTAAATGAGTAATGATTACCAAAGGTGCTTCATGGTTTGTGGCTAATGATCCATATTCTATGTGACATATATCATTGGGATGCCCAGAAATACTTATGAGGATCTATCTTATTTGTTCATTGGTATGTCGATATATATTTCATAGGATAAGAAATCTGATATGTTTTATTTATATTGTTTGGATACCTATACATGTTTCCTGGGATCTGAATTTTGACTCTTATATGTTTGTATATTATTCACTTCCTTGTTGATGCTACGGGGGATTATTCTAATCAATGTGATTTATTATATAATGAGATTAATTTCAATCTACTAAACTTGTTGCTTTAGGTGTATGATTACAGTCTCCTTTATTTGGTAATGGTTTCCCTATGATTATGATATATGGTCACAATTTCCGTAGTGATTATATTTTTGGATGAATATGATCTCCTAAGTGTTGAGGATGATTACACTCTCCTAGATAAATTACTTGAACATGTTGTTGGGCATGTCATTTCACATCTATGGATACTCGTGCATGATTATACACTCTTGGGTGATAGTTATTAGTATGAACTCTCTGATCAGTGACCTCCATGGGTGGGAATGAAATCTCACCAATGAGCTCTCCTTTAACATTACCTAAGGGTTAGTGCTTTAGTGATTAACCAAGTCACAATGTAGGGACCACCTTTAGACTGGTACCTATGGATCAATCATTTTATTAGACTTACATGGGGATTATGGAATGAATTCTAACTCATCACCATATCTACAAGAGTGTCTGTTTTTATATGGAATCCTTTTCCATAGTGTTTGGAGGTGAGTACGAGTGAACCTACGGTAAGGACATGTATCTACCTATGGTGACGTAGATTTCATAGTGAATTTTATAACGATTGCTGAAGTAGGTATTTTTAATGTGGATTATGGACATAGATATCATCTTAATTATAAATTGATTGAGTGATATGATATCCAACTAAATGGGGGTTGGGATTGTGGAACAAAGGATCTACTACTGTTGATTTATGTTTTTTTTCACCTTACTCATGTATATATATATTGGGTTATATACATATACATATACATATACATATAAATGACATTACATTTCCTAGTTGACTAGGATTACGGACCCATGGATCAACCATGGGGTAACTTTATTGTTTATTTATGTTATGTATCTGCTAGGATGATCATATTGAATTGGGATTCTCTTATGATATAATATTTAGATGTTAATCATTGGGGTGGACTAATGGGATTATTTATCACCACTTTATGTTCACATCAATGTGTGTGTGGACCATATGTCGGATTTTAGGATTGATCACAAATTCATGATGGATAGAGCTAACTTTTAGGGTTTTATGATCAAGAAAGGCCACTCCTTTGGATTATTATTATAATGATAATGTAGTTTAACAGTGTATCGAGACCAGTTTTGTGTTCTGTATCTAAGTCAGTAATAGAGACATGAAATGTTATTTAATTTTCCTTTATGTGGTCCTCTATGTATAGTCAGCCCATTGGGTGACCAATGTTTTATACATGTCGTGGTTGTTTGTTATTTTATATAATTTTATTTATTATTAAAAATGTTCAATTTTACATTATTTATTTCTTCCAAACATTATCTAGTTGTTGTTTTGGATTATATCTAGATATTTCTCTTGTTTCTTACTCTTATATATGGGCATAGTCTCTTCACAAACACACCGTTGGCCCTCAATGCTAGTTACAAGCCTCTGGTGTATAGAGAGGTGCACTTGAGACCTTATGGAAAACCATCTTGGATCACCAGTTTAGTTGAATCTGAGTCGGTACATTACACTTATCTACTATAAGACATTGTAAGAATGGTTGCATTAACTAATATGCCATTCGATTCCTTGTAATTTTCCAAATATTTATCCATCCAAAGGATTTTCTCTCTCAAATGAGTGTAGAAACCATGAAATGTGTTCCATTATCTTTTCCACATAATTGAAGATGTGAACATCAAATAGACACTGATTTCTATGTTTGAGTAAAATTTTTCTTTGTTGAAGAAGAAATAGAATATTGGATTTCCAAGTGTCGTGACCTAGAAAGGAATCGACTGAGATAAAAAATTTCATGTTGAGACTCGTTATTTTTAATCAGGGTTAGTGATGACAATGAAGGGACGGGCCTGAAGGGCCGAGACCAATACTCGGTACTGATCTCAAGCAGGGGTGTAGGGGCACAACCCATGTGGTATGGATAAGAAGGTTCTATCCACAAAGCATACAAGGAAAATCCTTCATGTATGGTACACCTATTCTAGGTACATTCACTTACCACCTTCATAGTCCAGAAGGCACAATCCCATGCATAGTATACCAACACCGCTGACCTATGCTGAGGACCTACATGGCCAAGTTATGTTTCCACTACTATGCAAGATAACATTAACATATAAATATTCCATGGACCTATGTGGATTAACTCATTTTCCCTGGTTTTAATCATTGCCTATAAATATGACTATTAGGACCTCATTTTGTATGATTGAAAAATCAAAATAAACCCCTAAGCTCTCATTGCAAAACCCCTTCGCCTAGGTCTCCTGAAATTTCTCAAGTTGTTCTCTAAAACATTATAGAAGATAGAATTAAGGTAAAAATAAAAAATCATGCTCAACTCATGGTCTAAATACATAAGAAACATACATAATGATGATTCTTAACTAAGGATAAACCGCCTATGTGATGTCCCTCGACTTAATCAGGGACCTATGAGAGAACCTTTTAGGAACACCGGAGGATACCCACTGTGTCTTGGAAAAATCCTCATCCAAATGTTATCACCCCAATAGCCTATTAATCATGGTTTATCTAGCTCACACATCTCTTGTTCCCCTACATAAAGCATTTTTATTTTTCCTCCTAGGAACTTCATGGCACACCTGTGCAGCCCACCTATGCGGGATACATACGATGATTATCTGTGCCTAGGACCTACATAACACAAACTTTAAGCCCTATTCAATGCCACCCAATGCCGAGCCTCGCCTTCCTTATCTCCCATGACTGAAATACGCCAATTTGAAACCTACACCAAGACCTCCTGATTTAATTATCCTTGGGAAAAGAAGCATTTGCTTTTCTCACATTTGGATTTGTATTTCTATGGTCAGAGGATTCCCGCTATTGTCTTACCTAAGGGAAATGATCCTCAGGTCTCTTTTGTATTTGGAAATCTATAGTCATGTGGACCCTTATCAAGGGGAAAATGTTGAGGAGTTCTCAATCTCAAATTCTAGGGATAACACTATGTCTATCCCTTCTTGTTTCTGATATCTAGAGCCTCTGGTCTATAGAAGGGAGGGAGATAATAATACATGATCTTTCCCTTTTGATATAGAATGACATCCTCCTCCATCACTATATGAAGAATTTTAGGGCAACCATACTAGTGCAAGCCCCTGGACATTCATATAGGAGGTTGTAGTATTATTCCTGTCTATATGCTTCACCTTCTTTCCTTACCTTGGAATCACGTCCAATGTAAAGTGAAGAGAGGGAAGTTTCATAGCCATGGCCTCTTCTGCCATAGACCCAACCTCTTCCATGGTCACATCATCCTCTTCTATCTTCATCCTCCTCTAGTTTCATCATCAAAGGAATTAAAGTTTTTTGTTTGTTAATTCTTTCACATCCTCTGGTTTTTTTCACCAAACACGACTCACGTGAGCATAGAGGTTTGTAATGAGAACAAAATCTACACAATCCACCTAAATAAATGAATTATGATAAAATTGATTCCTTCAAAAACCATGATATATAGGATTCCATCCTAAGACCGAAGCTCAATGGGGATCCTCCATAGGAATAATCCCCAATCATTATTCCATTAATCTGGGTATCCTCTTCAAGAGTAAACCCCATGTTAATCACCCCAAATAACCATGAGTGGAAACATCCATCATTGTTCTATCACAGGGAACATCCCTATAAAAATTAATTCTCAACCTATCATCTCAAACAGTTATACTCCCCTGTGAGACATATCATTTAGGGCCTCCATAGGCAAGGGTCCTCACTAAAGAACTTTGTGGGATCTGATTCTCATCCAAATATAATACTTATAAATCTTCCTAGAGGTTCAAATACAACCCTCCAAACCAAACCTACTTTTCTAGGCCATATCCCCTATAGGGTCTAATTCAACTTGGAAACTCAAATACCTTCCAAGTTCCATGTGCGGTTTCGACATAAGTCCCACACTAAAATTTGACTGGGCATCATTCTCCTAGATATCCATACCACATGACGTAAAATTGTATGGTTGGTTACAAATCACATGACCATAAAAGTTATGATGTGTCCCATTGAGTGACACTGAATAACTTGTGTTCTGATTCCTTTCATAGGGACATGTATGAAGCCCATCTACGGGTTCAATCCCAACATCAAAACAACTTTTGTCTCCCTGAATTACAATAAATTTTAGAGTGTCTTTCATCTACCTGGATGACCATAAATTCCAAAGAACCCCAATGTGTTTTTAGAAAATGAACATCATCATAATAATGACCAAATAATATCTAATTTTTATAAGAGTATACACCATTGATGGAGAATGTCAGGTACATTCAAATATCTCCAATAAAAAGAACTTGAATAGAAAGAGATGATTAAGACTTCAATATATGATAATAATTTATTGCTAATATTGGGATAACTTAAATCATAATTGGGAATTTATGAAGGATTCATGAATATATATTAAAATTATAAGAGATTCTAGGAGTAGGAAATAATTCTCCCCAAAAGGGTGTGATGAGACTGACCTCCCATCATATATTTTAATGTGAGTAACTATGCATCATGGGTAAAAATACCTAATGAGCATCTACCATTGGAATGAATATTCCTTCAGATACAGAACCATTTGGTGTTTATGATTCCACGAAAAAAACTGTTGGAAACCATTTGAAAATAATAATTTCTCAACATAGTCACATTTCTGAGAGAAAAAATGGTGAACCAGATGTGAATCCTAAAACAGGAGGATAGTGTCTATAACCTATTAGACCCCTTCCATTCTCAATGGAATTCAGGGTTGGACAAGGCAGTCAATCATGAATTTTTCCATCCAAAAGTATTATACATTAACACTTTTTTCTTTCCTATGTATGATATATATCCTGAATCACTTCCTTCCAAGAACTCCCTTCAATATGATGACTTCATTGATGTTTACACCCATGAATTCTCAGACTACTTCTCATGTTATGTATTCATCCATGCAAAGGATGTCATCACCAACTCAACGTCTTCAATTCTAGGTTTCTAATGCACTGGTCTGAAAGTACCATCAAAATGGTACAATCCCAACCTTGAAGGCCACTTAAAAGGACCTGCAAGTCCACCAACACCACCAAATTTTCGGTCAATAATTATCGGTGGTCCTAGGGAAGATCATGCTGGCCACCATATTCAACAATGTCAGGAGTTTATCCCCAAAAATCAACTACTAGTCCCTGCCATATTACAGCGAGGTCGATCCGGAGACCACCTATGGCCTCATCATGAAGGAACAAGGAAACATATCAAGGTGTACTACCAGAAATATATATCACAAATGTTGCATCGCAATAAACCCTCCACATGATGAGGGTGTCGCCTCAACTGTCTGACCCATGTCCCTCAGACAAAAGCATGCAAGACTACCCAAACGGGGATGAAAACTGGCCAAAAGGGATCAGGTTCACACTGTTCCCACTTCCAAATAATCTCACCTACCTAGTTTTGTGGAAGAAGTCAAGATGGCATATACACCTATCTACCATCACACATCAAGCTAGAAGACTCACCTGGAGGCATTCAAAGAAGCCCACCAACTGAATATGGTGATAACTTAAAAGCTAGAACATACACCTTCCTACACCCACTAAGCCTACTAGTAGACTCATCTGTGAGATATCAAAGACGTCCATCGACCATATTTTGTAGAAAACAATGAGCAGTCACCCACACTTTCCGACATTTATCATGGCTGCCAATAGCCTTGTCTGGTTGCACATGTTGAATTTAGTCAAAAAGTCCCAAATACAAGAAGACAGTAGGCTCAACTCTCTTCCCATGAGTGCTATTAGTATCCAATGACTGGAAAGGTATTACAATAGTAGGAACATACACCAAATCCAAGTATGTAATGGATATATATCTCCATTCTAGTCACTTAAGTCACAAATAATATCTTGGAAATGGTAAAAGTGTAGATGAAAACTCCTTCCCCTATCCTATAGACTTTCCATGATATCATCACAGTGATGAAATTAGTTACTGAGGGATATACACATAACTCTATCCCCACAATTGTGGGGGCTAATAAGCATATCACCAAAAAAAATATGCATACCTCTTCTCTCATCGTAGAGTTTCATGGGGAAATCTACCTCATAACATACAAACAACGGTATCAGGAACATACACCAACTCCAATCATAGGTAGTCATCCTATTCTAATGGAAACTAAAAGATAGGCACAAACACCTTGCTGTAATGACCACTTATCCTAGTAAGTGTCTCAAATCTCTTGTAATAATGCATTTTAGAAGAAGTCTCATTAATCACGATTATAAAATCAAATGCTGATCTACAATCATTCTTCGCTTGATGAAATTGTTCTTGAAGCCCTCATAAATTTAGCTATTGCAGCTCAAGATCCTACCCTCCCATTACCAAATTACGAGAGGAGTAGCTATAATTCAGAATGCCGCCATCATATACTTCAACATGATGGTTTGCTTCATGGAAACAATTCGGTCAATCTTGAGAGACTGTCTCTTGATAAGAGCCATGGAAACCCTTGGTGTGTCTAAGAGACCAAGGAGAAAGAGGGTATCCCCCATGATATAATCTACTACAGTGGTCCTCCCCATGATGGAGATCACTGTGAATGTTCTATCCACAGAACTAATTTGAATTGTCAAATTAATTCTCCATTTGACAATGTAGTGATGATAAATCCCTATTATCTTGAGGCACTCACGAAATAAAGTACAGTCATGTTTGATGCTTTGGCATTGGTAGGTGAAATCCTTTCCAAAACAAAAGATAACCCAAGGTGAAGGTCACTCTTTGAACCTCCCTTTTGTCATTTTCCTTCCAATATAGAAGCGGAAGTCGTAGTAGATATCGTTTCTTATGGTAAAACAATAAGGAAGTGTCCACTTTTGTCAGAAAAAGCCAAGGAAACTCTAGTGAATGATGAAGAATATATTATAAACATGAGGAAAAATATGTCTACTGAAGATTTTATAGTCTTTTTCTTTCCTTTATCCACCTCTCTATACTATATTAAATAGGTGTTATTGGAATATTGTATGCACAACCTTCGACGTGAAATATGGTAAAATCTTTGTCACCTAAAAAGAAAAGGTATTACCATATGATGAGTATCAAGAAATAGTATAGGTCCCATCACCATGCATGCCTCGATGCATTAATTGGGTTGAAAACACTGATTATTGATACCCTATATGGTGTTTGTATCAGGGGATGGGGTGTACATAGATAATTTCATTTCACTGTTCTCCCAAGCTTGAAAATCCTACCTTAGGTGGAACAATTTAATTTCATTACCCAAACCAGCTACAATAGATGGAAATTATTCATGGATGAAGATATTATTAGTAGGAATAGACCTCGACTAACTCCAACCAACATAAGTCTAGAAGAGAGGAAGATTTTGAGATACACTTGTATAAAGCATTTGAGAAAATTGATAAGGCATCATACTTAAAAAATTCCTGCATTTTGATTAATAAAATATCCAAAAATAGCTCAGCGGTCTTCTAAATATATTTATTTATGTGAGTGATGAATAATGAACCCAACCAACATATAGAACCAAATCCATAAAATCCATGGAGAAGATGCTGGAATATCATTCACAAAAAATTTATGAACAACCCTATCTCACAGGTCTGGGGGATTTTTTATACCAACCCTCCAGATCAGCTAGAAAATCCTAAAAGGATTCGAAGGCATAATAGGAATAGCCCCATCCCTTAGGGAGAGGGTTTTTTCTCCCCAACAATCCCATCCTCATCAAGAATCATTTTTCTCTTGATTTAGTATGATTTTGTAGAGTTAAACCTTTCAATTTGATAGATCTCATTATACAGTGAAATCACCAAGAAAGAAGATGACTATACTCTTTTTTGATTCCCTTCGGGTCATTTTTTATCAAACATCCCTTTTGGGACCAACAAATAAGAGGAAAAAGTCTCATAGGTGGCATAGAAGAAGGAAATCTCTTAAAAATTCCAACAAAGTGCCTGTGATGCTCTATACATCAGTGAATGTCATCAATGCCATTGTTGAAGGCCCTCAATAACATAAGACTAATTCGTATAATTGTAGAGAAGATGTTCATATTCCAATGATACTCTATACTAAAATGAATACATAATGTGTTCATACCAAAAACTAGAGGCTCACCAAAATTTTTTGTATCCTCAGAAATAATCCAACTTTACTTCCTCGAAATTAACCTAATAAGTGAATAGGAAAGGTCATACCATGTCTCACCACCCCCCAAAAAAATTTCAATCCCTTTTTAGAGGAAATATATGATCAGAAAGAGGAGGAAATGGGAGATTTGGGAAGACACAATATAGAGTTACATTGAGGAAATATTCTAGCTAGATATCCTTCGCAAGCAGATCCTCACCTCACATTTCAAGTTGGTGCACCTTAGCAAAGAAGTTTCTCCACCACAGCTGATGTAAATCGCGAAAATATTCTTAACATGGGACATAAACCATGAATATATCTGAATATTTAAATATTAGATCAATAATTATCTCCATTTGGTACACAACCATAACATGGTCATGTACATCCTTATAGGTTTGTCCCTATGTGTTACCTATGACAGATACCAACGGTGCCACCACCAATGGTTCTAGTATTCATTACACCTATTCAAGCTCCATCCACCACACCTATTCATAACATATCTTAACTGTACATTCCTTGAATTCTTATGAACACCATTGAGTCATTAATGACTCAATTGGAAGCAATGGAATGATGGAATGAACCAATATAGATAGAAAATAAGGCTTTCCCTGACTAGGTCGATCTGGCTCCTCCTCCGCCAATCTTTTGGAATCCTATATTTATAATTTTTAATGGATCAATATATCTAGAGAAGCACTTAAAACATTTTTTCTCTCACTATGATCCCATGATAGGGACCCCTGAACATCAAGAAGTAGTGATACTCAGATGCTTCATGAAAATTTTGCAGGGACCAGCCTTTGTATAGTACATGAGATTGGAATCCCTATCAATCCCTAGATGGGAAGATCTCTATCAGAATTTCCTTTTCCAGTTTTGCTCAATGCTATATAAGACTACAATCATTGATCTCATGATCTGCAAGAAAACGGGGAACGAAACAGTCCTAGACTTCATTTCTCAGTGGAAAGGATTGAATTTACACTTGAACTCACCACTCCTATTGGAAAAATTGATTCCTATATATTTATAAAATCTTAAGGATGAGTTGTGAAAAACCTTTGATCTCTATGAAATACATAGGATGGTTGTAGGATCTATCCACATTTACTCAATTGTTATTAAACTCTATCATTGAGACTAAATCCATGAATGAGTAATCCCATCAGCTTAGGGAACGAAACATGAAAGGAAGAGGCCGTTATAATTAGACTTAATCTATCCAATTTACCTCCTCCTATCTCTAATCCCGCATCATACCATAGGGATTTGCTTCCTAGGCATTAATAGTAATGGAAACCTTGTCAGGATGGTCAAATAGATCAAAAGAGCATATGATTTGAGGATTATAGAGATAAGGAATATTCCTTTCAGAATAACCAAGTCCTCAACTACTTCATCCCAACATTATAAAAAAAACTTAGTCTAGTTTCTAATGCCTAAGAAGCCAAAAAATGTGGTTGATGTGGAACTACCAAAATATTTCCCTTTCCATAAAAGATTAGGGTATACCATCTAAGAGTGTTTTATTTCCAAGTACCTATAAAAAAAGATGGTGTATTAGGGGTATGTGATACCAAATAATTCACCAACCCACATAGAATACATTTCTATTACCAATCCGGAGGAGGAATGAAAGTGGTAAGAAGTTAAAAGCAATAATTAGATAAGTTAAATGAATGGATGGTCAGCAAAACAATAAATTAGACTCATTCCATTCTATGAACACTATTTAAATATCCAATAGTTCCTCCAGCCACTTCTGCTACTCCAAATCCAGCTATATCAAAATCCCCATCCTTAGAAAATCAATCTTAAATGAAGATATGTGGTTGGAAGGATAAATAGAAAATGGAAGAGGATGGGATTGTTTCAAGGAAATAGTTTTCCTTGAACTTTAAAGATGTCATGATGACCATATGAAGAGAATGGTCACCACCCTGCTAAATATTACAACAAGTGTCAATCACCTAGGAATAATCTTCATCGGATGATGAGTTTATCATTGGTTCTATTAATTTTATTTACTTAATCGATCCCTACTCAAATGATTCTTTTGTTTATGAACCAATTTTTCCCACACTTGATTTGGTAAATGGGGTAAGAGGTCATCAGGTTTGAGGATACATGAGAAGACATAGTTGTACTTGAAGCCACTACATCAACCAAACCCCTTCTAAAATCGTCTACATGGATGCGGTCATGGGAAATATCTCCAGTGAGCTCAACAAGATTAAGGGAATTCTTCCTCCACGCATGATTAGGTCTAACCTGACATAAATATCTTGGAATATCGGTTAGGGGATACTCCACCACCTCATCAGTAGGTGGGTAGGCCTAGGTGACCTAATCTACCAACTATAAGAGCACTTCTAGTTCCTTCCCTAGGAGACAGTCCATCCAAATCAGGAACCTTAGTTCTTAAGGTGCCTAGAAAAGAGAAACTTTATTCCATAAATCAAATACATTTAGAATGAAAATACGATGTCTTGAAGTAACTAGACTAAGTATTAGCTATGTCATCACTCGTAAATTCTTAGAGTATGTCAAAAGACCTCTGGGAAGTACTCATTGATCAATTTTTCAGCCCTCCAGAATTTGAAGTTTAGGTCTCTACTACTGAAGTATATCATGCTGAAAATGATCCTGTAGAATTCCATGTGGTCATTTCATTTATCAAATAAGATGAGTATTTTTTCATACAAGGACATTTCATAACCTTATATATGTTCTTCATGTTGAAATAAATTGATTTCCAATGAGACTTAGTTGATAATGGATTAGGATTCAACCTCATCACAGTTCAGACACTTAATCGATTAGGCCTAACTAAATCCCACTGTATCCCTCTACTATGATGTTATGTGGTAATGATAATAGTGGGATGGAACGTCTCAGCGAAGACAAACTCATGATTCAGTTTGGATATCTTGTGTTTGATTCATGATTCATAGTGGTCTGTAAGGAAACAACTTTCAATGTTCTGCTAGGAATACCTTGGCTACATCAACATATATCCATTCCTTTGACATTCCACCAATGGCTCAAATAGTCGATCAATTCTAAAATTGGGATATTGAGTGGTGAAAAGTCCCTATTCAAATCATAAATAACACAATACATCGATATGTGGTTCTATCACAATGAGGGGAATCAATCAAGGTATAATGATGTCACCCAAATGAAAGTGCCAAATGGTTTGAGATGATCCCAGCTAACCCTTTCAAGTATCTCAATGAAGCTTACATGCTATCTATTAATTAAATTGAATGTGTGGGACGAAATTCAAAAATTCATTCGATAGCTTCTATAATGTCATTCATACAATTTGTGCCCAACGACACTATTGCAATTATCAACCCTCAAAATGATAATGACATCTTGAATAAAAATGTATTCATTTATTTCCTAAATCTAGAACAAATCCTGGTTCATCCTGCTAAATTGAAAACATACATCATGATTATTTGATAATGTGAACAGACTCATTATCAATACCTTATTTTACCTTAAAGGATCAAAGAAGGTTGTATTCCAGCTTGTGAGCCCAAAATGATTTCCTCATCCTTCGGATGTCCAAATAGAAACTCCCCTCTTCCATATATGGAAATTGTTTTATCATATCCACCTAGAGAAGAAGCATAATCAGTGGAGCATGTGGAAGAGAAAAAAGAATAAGATCTCAAGGAAGCCCTTATTGCATGTTATGAAGGCATCTCCACCACCGTAGATGAACTCAGAGAAATAAATCAAGGTACAAAAGAATATCCACACCCCACTCTAATTAGTGCGACCTTGACTGCTGAAGAATAGGAGGAATAAACTTCCTACTTAAAGCAGCATCAGGATTTGTTTTCCTATAACTACACAGAGATTCCAGGACATGAACCCATGGTGGTCACCCATCATTTCAGTTTGTTTAAAGATTTTGGGGAAACAAGAAATCACCGATGTGGACCCACCTGACTCACACCTACAAGAATGAGGCCAAAGTGGAAAACTCATCAAGGATGATTTTATATGAGAGGTGAATTATCTGAAATGGCTAGCCAACACTGTCTTTGTGAAAAAGAATAATATGAAAACTGTAGTTTTCATTTATTTCATAGATCTAAACTAGTATTTTACTAAATATGATTTCCCATTTCCAGTTAAAGAAAGTATGATTGGTGCAATGGCTGGTTATCAGGACCTCTCTTTCATGGATGACTTTTCTGGGTACGATCAAATTTGGTTGGCCCTAGAAGATGAAGAAGCCAATTCTATCAAGGAACCTCAGGGAATATTCTGTTATTCTATAATTCCATTTCTATTATAGAATACAGGTTCTAGATACCAATATTTTATTCATCACATTTTCAAGCCCTTCATGAGAAAGTTTGTTGAATTCTTCATTGATGATCTAGTGGTAAGATCCTGACAATGCTCTGATCACTTGGCTGACCTAGACACCATCTTCAGTAAGCTTAGACAACATAATATGATGATGAACCCCTTGTAATTTATATTTGGGGTTACTTTATGATATTTTTCTGTCATTTTTCTATTCCATCATGGAATCAAAGTTGATCTTGAGAAGACGAAAGCTATCCTTGAAATGTCAGAACCTTTAAACATGAAAGAGTTAAGAGGACGTCAAGGAAACTTGGCCTATATTTGGTGCTTCATAGACAACCTGAAAGGAAAGTGTTTACCCTTCACAAAATTGATGAAGAAGGGTTCACTTATTAGTCGGACAAGGATTTTCAAGAATAATTAGATTCATTAAATAAATACCTCTTGATCCCACCTGTATTGATGCCACCTATTAATGGAAATTCTCTCATTATATACATATCATCCTTGGAGTGATAACTAGGTTATTTAATTACACAAAATAATGATGATGGGAATGAAAACAGCCTCTACTATCTTAGTTTATCCATTATCAATGCAGGTACTCGATATTCAGATATTGAGAAGAGCTATCTGGCATAAATCTCTACAGTTCAGAATTTGAGACACTACCTGAAATAACATGAAATTTACTTAATTTCCCTTAATAACCTACTCAAATTAATCCTCAATTATCCTATACTAACAGGGCATCTGGCATGATGTAAAATTATCCTAAAATTGTTTGATCTGTAGTGTTTTTCGTAGAAAGCAGTGAAAGGCCAAGCCTTAACAGACTTCCTTGATGAGCACCCATCTGCAAAAGAGACATAATTAAATATTGAACTTCCTAATCAATAAATATTCTCTATTTAGGATATCCCCTAAACATGGGATATTTATTTTGACAGTCCTTCCATAAGTCCAATTGTGTAGAGAATAAAAGAACATAAACTCAAAAAAGATGGGTTAGGAATTGTGCTTATCTCCCAAGAAAAGGTTGTGTTTCCATACTCCTTTATGTTATCATATGGTGGTTCCAACAATGAGGCAACATTTCAAAATCTCATTGTAGGACTAGAATTGGCACTCAAAGTACCAGTGAACCATCTGGAGGTGATGGGTGATTTATAATTTTTATTCAAGAAGATCAATAGGGGTTATGTCATAAACAAAGAAGAGTTAATTCCCCTATGTGATTATGTTTTAGGTTTAATAGTAGAATTTAACTCTTGTAAAACATTGACTCATGCCCTATGATCACAGAATGATCAAGAAAATGCATTGGAAAATGAAGCGACAACTTTTACAGATCCAAATCAGGATGAAATAATCTTCAACGTTGCCCATCACTGAATTGTTTCACCTTTTGTTTGGATCAGAGAAGAAGAGATCAAAGAAATAAGTCCGATTACAAAGCCATATAGCCCTACTATGATATGGATGACACCCATTTTGGAATATATCTAACATAGAAAACTTCCACGGGATAAGGTTGGAAGAGAATAGATTTGGCACTGAGTGGTTAATTTCAATCATTATAATGGCTCAAATCACTTGGAAGTCCAATACAAGCGAGGATTTGATGGGGTCATTCACATATGTGTTGATGGATAAGATAGTGTAGCTAATATGGAATAGATACATGAAGGAGCCTATGTTTTCCACCAAATAGGCTGTAGACTTTCTATTCAAATCAGATGTCTTGGATACTTTTGGTCTTTGATGATGAAAGATCACAAAATAGTCACTAAGATGTGCCTTCCCTACCAAGTGCATGACAATTTCATCCATCAACCCCTAGAGTTACAACATAGAGATAAGTACTCGTGGTCATTTACTACATGGGTAATGGATATTCTTGGACCATATCCAACATAAATAGCAAAACAATTGAAGTACATTTTTATTTCTACCAATTTCTTCTCCAAATTGGTTGAGGCTATCCCCCTAAATGAAGTTAGAGTCAATATAATTGTTAGTTTTGTTAAATCTAACATCATTACAAAATTTGGGGCATCACATACCATTTTAATGGAAAATGGGACTAATTTATGGTCTGATGAGGTGGAGAAGGTATATTAGGAACATAATATGAAATATAACCATTAATCCCATTATTATGAAGCAGCAAATGGAAATATAGAGGATTATAACAAGGAACTATTGAACATACTCTAGAATATGGTGTATAAATAAAATACATCATAGCTTGATAATATCTATCATTCCTTATAAGCTTATCAGACTATAACTCATACTATAATGAGAGAGACTCTGTAATCATTGGTGTATGAAACAAAAGCAGTCTTTTGAATTTTGGTTCAGTTTCCATTGCTCCATATTACCATTTGTGATTAGATATCCAAAGATGAGAAATACTAGAAATGAATGTATGAACTGGAGAAACTGGATGAAAATAGATTTCAAACCTTATATAACATAGAGTTTTATTAGGACCACATAGCATGGGCCTTTAACATGAATGTCCATATTCATTCTTTCCTCTAAGGAGAATTGGTATTGTTCTTTAGGACTCTGATGATAACAGGAAAGAAGCCTCCAAATCTTGATCCAAATTGGGAAGGAACCTAGTCTATAAATAAATTCCACTCTAATGTAGCTTATTCCATAATGTCATTAGATAGAGAACTCAATACAGCCCCAACCGATGTAAGGTTCTTGGAGAAGTAATTTGTGTAATCACACAAAATCATCTTAGATATAGGATGATAAACTATATAGCCCCATTTGTGTCCTTGTTTCACAAATTTAAAATACATAACTTCAATATCCTTGTCATATTAAGATAAAAGAAATATAATTTGGTACAATATTTAATATGTTAAACTACATAGCACCAGTTTTATCATAACATGACATTAAACAAAATGGTTAATGTATCCCTTATTTTATGTTATGAAATCCAAAAGATACCATTATTGGACACTCCTTTTGGTCCCTCAAAGGATGAGTAAATTTTTCAGTGTAAAAATCACTCACCACATTGCCACTAACTAGTTCAGTTGGGCCCTATTTTCCCAAGTGTTTGAATCAAAACTTCATATGGAATAAATTTCAAGAACTACATGTGGCATGATTCTTACCCCCAACAAGATATATAGTGACACCTTGATCATTTATCTTGGGTCATCCACAATGTTTCCATCATGGCAGGTGACCTCCTGTCCTCACTACATGATAATAAATGACACATTTCACCAATAAATATGTGTTACATGATTATAATTTAATTGAGATATGTAGCGACATCAAGATCTCCAATAATGGGTCCAACTGCGACTTTAAAGAACCAATTTCCATTTTCCTTGTGTATAAACCTAATCATTATTAGGAATTACACTAGAAAATATGGGTTGATTTTTACACCATATTTTGTCTCGATCCCATCCATTATTTTGGAAAATATATAAAAATATTAAAGACCCCTTCCTCATATAAAACCTTATTTGGTGTGGGGAACTACTTCAAGAACTATGTGTGTCTTGATTCTTGCCTCATCAGTACATGTAGTGACACACAGATCTTCTATCTTACATCTATATACAATGATTAAAAAATAGAATATAAAAGTCCCTTCACCACCATTGTGTATGAATAAAACATACAAAATTATAATTTTCCTGAACTATATGTGGATTGATTCTTTTCCCGATAAGATACACAGTGACACTGAATCTCTAATCCTTGGTCTAGCTAAAATTTGGAAAATAAAATCCCCCTTTGTTTTCCTCATGTATGAACTAGATCTACATAGGTAACATTTATAAGGATTATTCATTGATTCTCAATACAATGAGATTCACAGTAATAATTAGACTTCATGCTTTTGGACCAAACATCAGTTTGGATGTTATTAGAAGTCTCATTTACTATATAAAAATCTAATTGATGTGGGTAAAAAATTTGAAAAACTATGTGTACCTTGATTATCATCCTATTGAGATATGTAGTGACACTCAGATCTCCAATCCTAGGTCCATATGTTATTAAATAATAATGATACTTATTGTGCATGAATTAGATCTACATATGGTGCCTATGAAGGACCACGCGAGGCTTGATTCTCACCCTTATGAGGTACATTTGGACACCAAGACCTTAATTATTATGCCCAAATACAATATTTCCATCACTTCACATCAATTCACCTTCATCCTTACCATATTATGTTAAAATATATGGAATTACAAGAACTACATTTGTTTGTATTCTCATACTATTGAAATACATTGTGACACCAGGGTTATATACCCTGGTCTAGCCACAATTTCAAATCCCTCACTCCCTCAGTATGGATCAGAATTGTATTGGGAACTTCTTCATGAACTGTTTGAGGCTGGATTCTCACTCATATGAGATACGTAGTGACATCCAAACTCTTAATCATGATCCCAATCACAAAATGATGCATATAATGCCTATTTTCTCCCACAATGAGTCAAATATATGTGAGGAGATTCAACAAAAGTCATAATCTTATGTAAGAACTTGTATTAAAAGAGACCCACATTTTCCTCCAATTATGAATTCAATCAGGGTGAGGGATATATATTTATAAATTATGTGTTTCATGATTCTCATCCCCTTGAGATATGTAGTGACATCTAGATTTTTAATCCAGGGCCTAGCCATATCACAACATAGAAAATCCCCTAATCTCATGTGTACAAGCAAGATTTACATGGGGAGATCCATTATGATTTATCACCATACATAGAACTAGTATATTTTATAACTATTTATGGATCATTTCTTACCCCTACAAGATACATAGTGATTCATGGGTCTTACACCCAGGTCTGGCTACAATATTCTATTTTAGGTATGAATTTCCCATGTCCTTTCTTCAATACCTTCAACTGCACAGTACCTGTAGAACTATGTTTGCCCCTAATTATCATCCCATTGTGATAAATATTGAATCCTAGGTCTTAATCCCTAGAACTATCCACAACATATAATAAAATCCCCTTTATCCTACATACAATCAAAAATCTATGCTGCATATTTTATTTTGGGTCATCTCTTAAAGATCCCACCAAGGAATCTAAATATGTCTCCATCCTACATATGTGTCAAATATTTTAAATGGAATCCAAATTCATTGCCAATATTGATCCAAATACTCCCCTTTGTTTTTTCCCATTTCCCTTTCCACATGTCATACTCATAATATTGAATGCTTTTAGATCATTAAAATATATCCTTATCTTATAGTCATAAAATTTATAATACATGAGATCTCTATTACTTTACTATATTGTATGTGACCCAGTTGTCCTTGAATAAGTCACCCACATTGCGAGCGGGTCACCATAAGTATTCCAATACATGACTATAAAGTACATGCCCCAGCTGGCCTTGCAAAAAATAGACCCCATAATAGGTTTTTCAACCAGTGGTAACATAATTTTTGGGAGAAGCCACTTATGTCCATTTAAAATTTTATGATTGTATTATAAAACCCATAAATTAGCAATTATCCTTGTATATTTTTCCCATATCCTTTCTTGTGACCTGGATGTCCTGAAGACCCTATTTTACACTTCCCCCTTCACTTGTTCAAAGAATACTAGAATAACCTTGGACTATTTGACCATGTATCATCTATTTCTTCCCTAATATTCTTGTCCTAGTCATACGACCTAAACCCCGAGGCACCAAAACGTTCAATGCTTGGGTCATACTTGCATAGAGAATCTATAACCCCTATTCTTTTGAAATTTTGACTTTAAATACCCCTTCTGTATTCACATACATTCTCCACAAACAAATCTTTGTGCTTGTGAAATATAAATCTCTATAAACATTCATTATATTTTAATGATATAATGTGAGACTTCTTGAGATCTCTTTTACATTACTATGCATAATGTAACCCAGTTGTCCCTGCATAAAGCCACCAACATAATAGGTATGTCAGCCTAAGGATACCATTATTTACTATGCATTACATTCCCCAATTGGACTTGCATAAAATGGACCCCATAACATGTTTTTCAATTTTTCGTAACTTTTTTCTCAGTAGATACCTCTTCTAACTTCATAATAAATTTTTTCCATACAACCCTTTGGATCCGGAAATCCCCAAATCTAGCTTAAAACATTCTCCTTCAATTTAAAAAATGAATATAATATCACATTTCCTAAAAGATTTCCATGTATCGGAGAATCATAAAACCATTGGTCAATTATAAAGACCTTAAATTATTTCCCATAATGTCTTAATTTCACGACTTTAAACAACACAACATAATTTCATTCTTATATGACTATAAAATACATAGATACCCTAATGTTCTTATGCCATGACTTCAAGATTCACATCCTCTAATTTCATTAATATATGACATTAAATTGCATGACATACTACTTCTATTTCATGATTTTAAACTCCACAACAAAATATTAGAAAGCCACATTCTAAAAAAAATGTACCCTCTTTCACACATCAAATTCATGTAAGAGTGTCTTAATATTCATTTCCAAAGTCATAACTAAATATCCCATTGTTTTCAAACATCTTTCCTCATTAAATCATCTCACTTTTTTCTTAAGACATCCAAATTTTTTAAAAAAATCATCTATAACATAATGTTAAAATTTTCGAAAACTCTTTTACCATACTATGCAGCATGTGCCCCCAGTTATCCTTGAATAAGTCACCCACACAATATGACGGTCATCCTAAGGATGCCACTACATGACTATGATATATGTGCCCTAGTTGGACTTACATAAGAAATCCTTTATAATGGGTTTGTCAACCTATGTTAACTACGTTCTCAGGAGAGACCATCTCTATTATTAAATATCATTTTTAAATTCATAAATAAAAAATTTGTCTGAAGGTTCCCCTTTGATGGATATATAGAATATCGGAACATTCCTAGCCATCGAGCCTTGTTTGGATTATAATATTAAAATTCACATTGAAAGATATTCGACCTAAAACACTAGCTTTATCATTCTGACATGCATGACTTTAAGCTTCTCACAAAAAGAGACATATTACTCATCAAGTTGAAAACCTTCAAAGGGCACTCAAGGAAAAATTCGAGTCTCACCTTGCTAAACCTACAATTTTTATGTCTTATGAATTATTGGCAGATAAAAAATTAAAATGATAAAATATTGTTAGTTTGAAAACCTAAGAAGGGTGGCCTAAGAAAAATCCATGTATCAACCACTAAGTCTCTTTCATATTGAGATTAGAAAAAAATCACGGTGATGACACAAAAGGCACATTGTTGGTAGGGTTATTCATACAACCTTGGAAAAATTCTACATATGCTCATTTGGAACCATGGATTAGGAAAAAAATTAGAGCATTCTTCCAAAACTAACATAGCTCCACAACCCACAAAATTATTTTGGAATGTGTCAGAGTTTATACGGTTACCTTATAACAAGATTGTTTTTGTTTTGAATGAATCTAATTATATAGGGGATTTTTTAGACACAGTGAAATGTGTTTCATGCACTTTTCTATGTAATTGAATATGTGAACCCCACTTAGACTCAAAATTCAATTTTTGAGTAATATGCATCTTTATGAAGGAAGAAAGGTCATTTTATATTTTCATATGCCACAATACAAAAAGGCCTAGACTAAGCTCAAAAGGTTCATAGTGTAACTCTCCATTTTTCATGGGGGTCAGTGACAAGAGCCAAGGGACCGACTCAATGGGTCGGGACTACAACCCAGATGAAATCCCAAGTAGGTGTGCAGGGGCGCATCCCCCATGGTAAGGAGAAGTGGGCCCTGTCTGCAATGCCCAGATGGTCTATCCCCATGTGAGGTACACCTATGTCAGGCACATGTGGCTACCACATGCGCATTCCAAGAGGCACAACACCACTGGATGATATACCTACATCGCGAACCTATGCTAAGAATATATGAGGCCTAGTTATGTTTCCACCCCTATGTGAGATAGATGCATTAGGGACCTATGCCATGGACCTGGGCGAAGTATCTCCTTCACCCAAGGACCACTATTTTTTTATAAATAGGATTATTGCGCTCCACATTTATATAACTAAAAAATAAAAATAATCTCTGGATCTCTCAGTGCACATCCCCTTCACCCAAGTCTCCCAAAATTCCTGAAGTATCTCTCTAAAATATGATTGAAGAGAAAATTAATGGAATAATCCAGATCAAAGTGCCCTCAGGGTCTATATACATAAGAAACATTCATGAGGACCATTCTCTTATAAGGAGAAACCACATGTATGATTTCCCTCTCATTAATTAGTGACCTACATGAGACCTTTTTAGGAACACTGGTGGAGACCCAAGGTGTCTTGGCTAAAGCCTCATTCATGTTTTTTCATCCCAGTATCCTGTTAATGTAGGCTTATACAGATCATGCAGCCTTGGTTCCCTAGCCTTAATCATTTTTTTCAATTTCTCATAGGACCTTGGTGACACACCTGCACAACCCACAAGTGCACGACACCTACGCCTATCATATACACTTAAGACTTGCATGATCTTACCTTTAATCCATCTTCAATACAAACCATGGTAGGGCCTCTCCTTTATTTTTCTCTTTGCCTCAAAGGAACCAAGTTTAATCCTCCATCAGGTCCTCCTAATTTAAAAATCCTAGGGAAAATTCACATATGTGTGTCTCCCATGTGGAATTAGATTTCTAAAGTTAGAGGATTCCGATACTTGTCCTAAAAGAGGCATAGGATATTCAGGAAGTCTCTAGATTTGGATATCTATGGTCATGTGGACCCTTATCCTTTGGTCAATGTTAAGGAGTCCCCAGTCTCAGATTCTAGGGATAAGACTCTATCCATCCATTCTCATCTCTGAGATCCAGTTCCTCCAGTCTATAGTATGGAGGGTGAGAATTGTGCTTTCTTTTCTTTTTTATAGGGAATGACATCATCCTTCCTCACTACATGACCAATTTTTGGGAATCCATCATATCATAATCTTCTTGACTATCACATAAGAGTTCAGTATTTATTAGCTCTACATCCTTCACCTTCATTCCTTCCTTACATTGGAAACTCATCCAATGTAATGTAAAGAGGGGGATGTTTCGTATCCCTGACCTCTTCCACCATAGCGCCAACCTCTTCCATGGTTTAATCAACCTCTTCTGATATCATCCTCCTCTACATCCATCATTAGAGGAAGGAATGTGTTTGGTTTGTTGAATCTTTCACATCATATTATTTCACATAAAAAGGATGAATCATGTGAGATTAATGTATTTTAATGATCACAACATCCACACAATCTACCTGATGAAATGAACTTTGAGAACTCTGATTCCTATCATAACCAAAATACATACGTTTCCTTCCAATGGACTGATCTCAATAAGAATCCTACGTAAGAATAATCCCCAATCATAATAACCTAATCTGTGTATCCTCAATAGGGGTAAACCCCATGTTAATCCCCCAAATAACCACAAGTGGAATCATCCCTCATGGTCCCTTCACAAGGGATATCCTTATCAAGAGTAATCCCCAACCCATCATACCAAAGGGACATACTCCCCTGTGAGACAAAACATTTAGGGACTCTATAGTTGTTGGTCCTCACTAATGAACTATGTGGGATTTTATTCTCATCCACGTGGGAAATATAGGAATCCACACAAAGGTTCAAACCCAACACCCCAAGCCTACACTATTCTTCTTTTCCATATCCCTAGAAGGGTCTAATTCAACTTGTAAAATCATATCCCCTCCATGTTTCATGGGTTATTTCAACATAAGTCCCACACTAGACTTTGACTGTGCATCTTCTTCCTAGACATCCTTATGACATGACAATAAACTTTATGATTGGATCCTTATAACATGACCTTAAATTTTATGATGTGTCCCACTAAGAGACACTGAACTACCTGGGTTCTAATTATTTTTACAAGGATATATAGGAATAAAATCTATGGGTTAAATTCCAACATCATAAAAACTTTTATCTCCCTAGATGTTGATAAATTATAGAGTAACATTCATCTACATGGATGAACCTAAATTTCATAGTGCCCAATTATGTGGATAGAAGACCTACACCATCGTAATAACGACCAAATAATCTCGATATACTATATGAGTAGATACCATTTATGGAGAACCGAGGACACGTACCTATATCCCCAATCAATGGATAACCTCGAATACATACAAGTGATTCTGAATTCCACATATGACAATGATTGATTTCTAATATTGGGATAACTCACATCACACTTTGG
The DNA here is from genome assembly GCA_963277665.1 of Viscum album. Classification (NCBI taxonomy): domain Eukaryota; kingdom Viridiplantae; phylum Streptophyta; class Magnoliopsida; order Santalales; family Viscaceae; genus Viscum; species Viscum album. Next base: position 354,279,808 of record OY728163.1, read on the forward strand.
AATTAATAAAGGACCCATGAACTTATCTTAAACCTATATGATAGTCCTAGAAAATGAAATAATTTCCACAGAAGTGTTGATACACCCAACTTTCCATCTTCTCAACAAATTCAAATTCTTAATCATCATGGGTCAAAATCCCTAACGCGAACCCGCCATTGGAATGTGAATACAATGGGTACAGAAATATTGGTTAATTCCAATTCAACAAATAAAACCATTGGAAACCATTTGGACATAACGATTACCCCAATTATGTCACATTTACAAGGGAAGGAATGAGTTAACGTGGTGATTAGATTAGATTATCAGGAGAAATTATCCAAATAACATTGATAATATAACAAAAACCACAAAAAAGTTAAATATCATTCAAAGTGGTTGGTCTGTGACAACATTCAATAACTTTAGTCTTTGATGGATTCAAAAATATACCCTCTATGGGTATTATATGATTAAATATTGAAACCATTTATAGCTAAAATTCACACTTTTGAAATTATTCATATATTTTTTACTTCTTTATGGTCTTTATCACAATCCTTAGGTGATCTTCATGATCTTCCATGCAATTTGAATATATAAAAAAATCATTTATAAATACTACCACAAACTAAGAAAGGTAAAATATAAATAATAGATTCATAAAATCCATGAAGATAGAAGGGGAATTAGACAAAGAAAATGGGATCAATATATATTCATAGTGTCCATACATTGCTTGGAATGTTTTATTGGTTATATACACCTTATTGACCCTCAATTGATGATATCTTGAATAAATTTCAATATTGGAAAAGTATTTATCTCTACATAGTTGGTAAAAGATCATTAATATGGGTATCTGATACTTATTCTTGATTGTGATCTTGTTAAGTTCCTAAAAATTAATTCAGAGTTGCATCAATTTGACTATATTCTTAACAGAATGAACTGGTACACCCCAAGATGAAACACTTGGACAAATGAATCCATCTCCAATATTATATTAAAGTTTATTCTTCATTTATAGCCACTCAATTAGGTCCATTATATATTGCATCACTGAAATTGGTGTAGCACCAGGTATGAGTTCTATTGAGAAATCAACTTCATGTTTCAGTAGAAGATTGGAAAATTATTCTAGAAATACATCCACAAACTCCCTCATAATAGGCATATCAAGGGTATTGATTTTATCCTAAAAATGTGATAAAAACATTATTTCTAATAGAAATAAATACCAATAAGATTAATTTGATTTCTATTATAATTTTCTATTTATAGTCACACTAATAGATTATTATAGGTTGTTTTTTAATAACAAAAGTGACTTCCCTTCCTTTGAAATTAATGTGGGATTGATGTAGAGAAAGTTAATCAATGCCTAATATATCATTAAATTCAAACAAAGTGAAAAAAATGAGTTTTTTAGGAAGCATATTCCTACATACTTCAATAAAAAGATTAATATAATTGAGATGTTCTCATTGTACCGTTATGATTTTTCATAGATAATTCAATATATAATCATCTGGTTGGAATTTTGATACCCTTATGAAATTATTCAGATATAAATTATTGTGTACATATATAATTAAATAAGACATTAGGAGTTATAGAGTGGATGGTTAGTATACCTTTCAACACATAGTTATTGGATCCCTCGTTAGAAATAGTGTTCTCATAAAATTTCCCTTTATCTCTTGGATTAAGAGGAAACTAAAATCTATCATCATACATAACCTTCATTTTTAATAACTTGTTAATACAAATAAAAAAGAATTAAATTTGAAGCACTACTGTGTGGGTGGTTCATTTAGTGGTTATTTCTATTTATTCATATCAGTATATAACTTCTTTCCCTCACATGGGCATTCAGTCTCTCAATGACCTTACATTTCATACATAAAACATTTAGTATCCCCCATAATAAATTTTTTTCCTTGTTTCCTTATAAACGCTGAGAATAAAAGAGATATTGTCTTCTGTTCTCCATTTTTTATAGATTTTTCATTGAATTTAATATTTGTTTCTTATCAAAATCATGATATTTATGGGTGAGTCCATTCTCTATCTCCACCTTGATAGCACATTGAATGATTTATTCATAGCTACTGAAGTTTATTATGTATGAAACCCTTAAGAGACTTGGGTTTTAGCCACCAAAGAATCAATCAAATTTACTTTTAGGTTGTATGATAATATCATAATCCTATATGGAAAGTCCTATAAAAGTTTCCTTATATGTAGTAATGGAATCTTGATTTCTGATTCAGCCCAGGGAATTCCTTCCTTATTTTCATATTAAAAAAAATGAAATTACTTATTATAAAATAATCTCTTAAAATCATCCCAGTTCATGGATTCTATTTCTTCATATTGCCTCATATTCTTTATAGTAGAACACCATTGATCTGTTTCTCCTTCAAAACTATATATTTTACAACATAATTTTTCATGATATATATTTTTGAGAATAAAGAATATATTTTCAATAATATTAATCCATTGTATGGAATATAATGGATCAAAAGAACCACTAAAAAAAGAGGAATTTTCCTTATGAAGGGCTCAAAAGAACATTGTTCCCTCCTTTTATAATTAAGAAGTTAAACATGATTCATAGATTGAGAAATATTTGTAAGCATATCAATGACATTTTTTATTCCTTATCCCTTAGTGTTTGGTTTCTCATGAGGAATATTGTTCCATTTTCCATAATATTTTTCATTAACATGATTCTTTCAGGTTCAAACCATAAAATAAAACAAAAAATTTAAGACTAAGAAATAATAATCATAGTGGGAAACCATATAATCATTAAAATAATTTATATTATTTCTAAAAATGACACGTTCATTTAAATATATGAAACCTTAGGTTTAACCTAGGTCATTTATTGAAATTATTTATATCATTAATGATGGTTCATAAAGAGTTAGTGAATTTCCAAAACATACCCCCCAGGAGTGTTAAAATAGGTGTGCAGTAAGGCATGTTCTAATCCACCTGAAGATGACCGAATAAAAGCCCAATGTACCATTTTTGGAGTTATTACCCATAGGTACAACTATTACAGAGCCACATCCACTTATCTTATATAGATGGGGATGTAATTATTTTGAAACCACTCAATCTATCCTTCACCAAAATTAAAAGATATTTTCTTATACTTTAACTTATCCTTATCCTTATACCTAGGGTTCTCACGAAACATTTCTCATCCTAGTTTCCAATGGTAAACTAAACCTTTTTCTAAGACAAACTATAGTGACCCACATTTTTCATACATAGATATCAAATCTTACTAGATGAATATTCATCACATAACATAACAATCAACACCAAAATAATACTGTTTTAGTATCTTTGGAAATAATGACACATGAAAAGCTGGTTCATAAGTGAACTGAATCATCTCCCACTTAGTTATTTATAACTATAACCCTTCATAGAAATACCAGAAAAATATAGTTATTCATAACTTGGGGAAATGAAACATAAGAAAGGGTGAGCTCAGATGTTCATTAAGGGTAAAAAAGGGAGATATAAACATTACATGAGCATAAGGGACTGAGGAAATGAACATAACATTATAAAACAATACATTTTATATCATTAATTGTAAAATTGAGTCATGAAATAATTCTTGGATGTTCATAAGACATTATTCATAATGTGATCAACGAAAAGATGATATGAGATCATAGAATAAGAGTAAGATATATATTTGATTCATACACATAATCATAGGAAATCCTATGTCAAGGCCACCCACTAAGAAATTAATAAAATTTAAGGCTTGGGATAACCACTTGTGTGAAAAATTTGGTCTTGGGATAGCCTCCTATGTACCATCTTTTGGGATTTGGATAACCTACCATGTACACTCTTTTAGTCTTGGTATAACTACCTATATACCCTATTTTAGCTTAGGGATTACCTCTAATTTACTATTTCATCTCATAGAACACAGATCATTACCCAATGTATTACAGGGTTATATATTATTGGGTCGTACCATCATAGAATAAAAATCCAACAACTTTTTTTTACAATGTCATAAAATATTCATAATATTGGAAGCCATGAAAAGAAATGGGTTTCATAAACATTTCATTATTTTATCATAGAATAAACTGTTAAAAATGAATTAGTTTCATAAACATTATATCAACATTAATATAAACCATCCATATAAATAATATGTGTGGTATCATTGGATCATATCCCAATTAAAAATTAAGTAACATTAAATAATTTCATCTTATATGGGAAATTATTTTGAATTACCACATGGAATATTTATTAATAAAAATAACCTTTCCATTTTTAAATCACTTCGTTAAAATCTCAAATTTTCAAAAATATTAAATAATTTTATTCATTGAAAGTAAACATATAGATTTTTAATTAAGTCATTAAATCATTAAGTGGTCAGGAAGGAAAAAGAAATTTCATTACATATATATTAAACAACTATTCCTTTCAAAACTTTGATAAAAAAGTACAAAGTGCCTTGTCTAGAAAATGACAAAAATATTTCTTCAAAAAAAGTGTAAAAATTAAAATGTGGATAAAAATTTCTTTAAAAATAATTGGAAAATTGTAAAAACATTCTTTATTAAAATTTTATAAAATATACACATTGATGAAAATATATTTTCGACCAAAGAGAGAAATAAAATAAATAGTTTTAAGAAACATTCTTTTAGTATATTTAGTAATTAAAGAGAATAAAATCAAAGGAAAATATGTATTCTCTAAAAATAAACATATTATAATAAAATTAATGTGTCTCTTGATAGATATATTATAAAATTTCATCATTGCAAAATCAATCATAAACAATCATGATAAAAAATTAGATTGTAACAAACAACATTTACCTCTCTCTAATGTTTTTGAATCATAAGACCCGTGAAATAAAGAATAATATATTTGAATGTAAATAAAAATAATTTTCATAATTATTATCATAAAAAAAATCATGGGTAATACATATACTAGAAAAATAAAAAAAATAATAAATATTACATATTTTCCACAAAATTAAAAGTGAGATGAAAATACCTTAACTAATGTCGGGAATATATTAATAAATGTTCAGAATTCCTATATAGTAAATTTTATATTATTTTTAAATTATTCCATTATAATAATAATATATAAAACACCGTATTTGACGTACTTATGAACTTTTATTACCTGTTTATTAACAATTTCTATGTTAAAATCATATTCTAGGTAATATATCCGTCCTTTTTCATGTATGATTTGGTTTGTTATTTTTAGTCCTTTTAAATTTATCATGGTTCAAAAATATATATAATTTTAACTATGATAAAAATAATATATATTAATTATATATGTATTCAAGGCAATCCACAAAATTTAGATATAAAATATTAATTATATCGTTTCGAGAGATAGTAGTCCGCATGTCCACATGAATGTTTTCGCCATTTTCTCTACGGATGGAATGAAATAAATGTCAATAAAATACCTCCATTATAGAATTATATGTATTTCATATATATATTAAAATAAATTTAATATATCCTTATTACCATTCATGTTGAATAAAAATGAATAATGAATCACATCGCTTTGTGGAGGTGGTAGTACACACATACACACGAGCGACGTTATCATTTTCTAATATATTGTAAGGTAAGATGTTTGATGTGATATTATGACTATATAAGTATATTTTTTTCAACAATTTTTATTTATAAACAATAAATTAATCATTATTTTTTTCCTTGATAGTTGGTTATGGAAAACAAATTGCATCGATTCGAGAGGTGGTAGTCTTTCATAAACACGATCAACGAGTTTCATTCTTATTTTATGGAAGAGGACATGGATGTAGGTTATTATAATAACATAGTAAATTATAATTATATGGGAGATATTTATTTTATTTTATAATTATATTTTAATAATATTTTAATGGTGTGGTTGAGGAAATAAAACTAAAATGTATTGTTTCGAACTATACCTCCAATTTGGAGAACCTCTTTAGGTCTTCACCTAAAGCCTTATTAAGAGGGTTTCTATATTAAAATACATGCTATAGTAAATTTTGACAGAATTAAGTTACTATTTTGGGAAGTTCATGGGAAAACTATAATGAATTTGAAGGTTTAAGATTATAGTTGGGAGGGTTCCCTTTTATATGCAGTGGATGAGAAACATTGAATGTTTTAAAAGAAAAAGTTATATCCCTATTTTACATGTGAAAAAGAGTATCTAAAATTACTCTTAATAAAACCTTAGATGACCAAAGGACTTAGTATTTCTTAATATAGCAATTTGAGATGTTTTATGGTCATTTAAAACATTATCATTTTAGTTTAACCATTCGGTAAACTTATTTTAACATTAACCATGGTAATTAATTTTTTATTTTTTTTTTCATAATGAAAACAATAAGTTCATATTATTGTATAATATTCAGTATGGTGATTAAAAATATGTAATCCATTTTACTAAATTAAATTCATATATATGGAATTATTTTATTTATAATTAAATGTGTAGACGTGATGAAACAATTGCCATAAAATGAAACGATTTTCGTAATTATAAAACAAGTTACATCAAAATTAAAAATTAATTTAATTATAATGGTATAAGTTGTATTAATCGTAATATAATAGAACCAAATTTACTTTTAAACCATTTTTAAAATATATGTAAACATTTAAATTCATTAAATGAAAAGGAAATTTTTAATAAAAATCCATAATTTAACTATTTATCAAAGAATTAATCTTTATAAAAAATTCTCTATAATTCACGATGAGATAATTTTTGAAATGATGTTTTCATAAATAAAGTTTATTTTTTCGAATAATTTTTCTAAATTTCGTAAAAATTTATTTTATTAGTTTTTCTCCAAAAGAAATATAAAATATTTTTATGGAGAAAACAATATTTTCAAAGCATATAAAACAATAATAAAAATTAAGTAATTTATTATTAATATTTTTTTCTTTATATAAAACCATTATAAATAATTTTCAAAATATATTTATTTAAATTCATACAAAAAAATAATGTATACGTTAAAATTGTTATGTTTAAATAATAGTATTAATAGTATATTGTGATTCATTACAACACGGTGTTGTGTTTAACACAAGCTTTAGAAGAAACTAAATCTATATGAAAACCAAAATTTCAAAACATATCTTGGTGTGAAACTATAAATATGGATACTAATAATTTATTGTGATTCCTTTTGGAATTAAACATTCTGCCTCTATCTTCATGAATCTGATTAATAGTGTTTTTAGGGATTACCAAGATTAATTTTTGGTAGTATTTACAGATAATATTATTATATATTTCAATAAAAAGGGAGATTATGAAATTCAATTGAGGATTGTGATAATACAGTGATAATGGAGAAGCTTTTTGAAAAATTAAAAGGTATGAATTTAGGTCACCTAAAGAATCATTCAAGGGTCATGTAACCACATGTGAGGACATATATATGGATCCTTCAAAAATAAAATCACTCAAGGAATGGCATATACTAATCAATGTAACCAAAACCCATAGTTTTATAGAATTTATTGGATATTGTAAAATCATTATAGGAAATTTATCATGATATTCAAATCAAATAACGATGTTAACATTGAAGGGAGTTAATTTATTTTAATAGATGAATGTGAATAAAATTTCATGGTTTTTAAGTGAATGTTTATTAGTGAACCTATAGAAAAACTACTATGTAATGGGGAAGGATTTGTTATCTATATTATGGCATAAAAAACTTATTGGGATCTGTTATATAGTAAAATTACTTATTTTTATCATATCTCTCAGGATAATTAAATTTTTATGAGAGAAATTACCCGATGCATGATTTGGAGCTAGTAGTGGTCATATTTTCATTAAAGATATGGATATAAAACTCTATGGTGAAATGTAACACCCCGAAATTTTATGAAAAATATTCTTTTTAATTTCATTAATGTCTTGTGTTGTACGCTACACCAAAAGAAGCTTTCACAAAACACATCCTTGACTTGCCTTCCATTACACGCAATCACGACCTTCCTCGATAGCGTGTGTAGTACGCAATAACGAGTTTCACTAAACAACAATATGCTATTAAAATATTATTAAAACTAGCCGTTATGAATAGTAATAACCATTTTTTGAAATTTTTTATATTTTATTTTTCAAAATGGAATTCATTTTTGGATTCATAATATCGAAATTATCTTAGGGTGAAATTTTGGTACTTTTCGGATAACTTTCATTTTCTGATGAATAGTGAAAATTACTAAATTTTAATTAAAAACAACTTTTTTTAATCGAAATAATTAATAGTGATAAATTATTAATTTGAGTGGTTTTAAAGTATATCTAGAATATATTTTTACAATTCAATACAATGTTGGTCATTGGATGTAATTTCACATTTACACCAGACATAAACAAATGTTAATGTTTTGATAGTTATTATCTCTTAAAAACACACTATTTGTTGTGATAGTGGAAATTAATTATAAAATTAATTAATGCAACTTATATGTTGGAAATTTTGTAAAATATAAATAATTTTTGAACTTGGAATATCAATTATAGCTTAGGGTGAAATTTTGGCATTTTTCTGAAAAACTTCAATTTTTGATGAATAGTGAAACTACTAAGTGGTAGTTAAAGAAATTAATTTTTTCATAAATCTTAATTTTACCGCATCTGTGAATGGAATTTCAAAAATCCGAGAGACACGGTTGATGTCAGTAAGTAAAATGTGGTTCAATGAGATGAAAATATTTTTTGGTGAATAGTAACTTTTTACTTTTATTTACCACGGTTAAAGGTAAATAGGATAATTAAGGGTAAAAATGATATTAATATTACCATAACACGTGTCCTAATCCTATTGTACAAGTGTATCTCGACCAAAAACAACCTCAAGTGTTAAATATTATTATATAGGCCCACTTGGATTAGATTAGGACAATTATTATTATTTAATTCAAAGAAGAGTTAAAAGAGTTAAAATCACAGTTTATTTACTAAAACATTTTTAATATAGTGTTATACATAATATAATTTCGACTATAAATATTAATTAGAAAGCTAGAAGTATTTCCTACATAATGGTATTTTATTTGTAATTTTTATACTTTAAATAATTCAATTTATTTATGACATAACAATGATGCAGTAATTACCTTTTTAAGGAAATATTAACATAATTGATGTTATAAATGCCAAAATAAATGTAATTTGAGACTTATTATGACTTAAACTAATTTTCTAGGTTAATATGACATGGTTTTGTTGATTTAAGTAACTTGGTTCGAACTTATCATTCTGTTAGAAATTTCCTAAAAATCATGTACCAAATAGTGTTACAATTGACATAAATTAGTTTTTAAAACAAATAATATATTATTAATTGTTATTTAAATCCTAAAAATCTAAGGTTCAGCCAAATGACTTAGATAAGGATAGATATATTAATAATAAACAACTTGTGGTTCGTTTGGCTTTATATAGTATGTTTATTAACCATATAGTGTAAGAAAACCAAAAGACACAGTAAAAGTTAAATTATTTAACTTAGTGTTAAATCTAATTGATAAGGTTAAAATAATAACCTAAACTTGTCTAAATCCTATTGTATGAGATTATTTAGACCCATCCCCAATTTATCTTCTAAATAAGACCATTTGGAACCATTATAAACCGAATTTTACCTTAATATAAAATAATATTTTGAGATTTTCCTAAGATGCCCCTCCCCTCCCTTATAAAAGGGCACCTCCTCCCTCTCCTCCTCACACCAATTTGAGCATTCAAGCTCGGCCAACCCCTGCAAAAATCTCTTCTCCACTTCCCTAGTATCATCCTAGAGGTCCTGGTCTTCTTCAAAGACCATCCTTAGTTCTTTAAGTGGAGGATAAGTGAAGGCGCGTAAAAAAGAGGTAATATCCATTACCGATCTCTTACAATTTATTTCTTCTTCAACTTCTTCTTCTTTAGTTGTTTCATGATAAAGTAATAACATCAGTATTTCTTATATACTTATATGTTATTATAAATATGAAATAACTCTAATTAACCTTCTATCCATCCTACGGAAAAAAGAAATCACCACGCGTGCGTACGTACGGAATACCGTCTCCACGTCGTGGTGTAATCTATTTTCTGCCACCACCTTAATTGGATGGGTATAATGGTGTAATGAGTAACAATATATGATTATTATAATGTGATATTGATATTGAAATAGTATACATACACTTCAACACAATTCCACGACCATGGGAACGATATCATCGCTCGTGCGTACGTACGGACTACCGTCTCCATGACGCGATGAGATTCATTCTCAATGATTAACCATTCATGAATTATTATAAAGTATATATAATAATTAATAATGAAATATATAACCTAATAATGATACTGGAATTATTTATATTTAAATGTATGTCATCTACTTAATTCCATTCAATTCCATGAGGAAACGAAAACACCGTTCATGCGTACGTACGGACTACCGTCTCCATGAACGGTGTATTTATATGCATTTACTGATTTATTATATATGAATATTCTGAATATATATATATATATCATTTTTTATATTCTGGAATTAAGTAATCATGATCTCAGTAATCATATGAATAATTAAAAGTTAAAAACACGAACGACAAATGAGACGATTTTACCCAAAACGCTACTTTAACATGAATTTACAAAAGAAAGGGTAATATAAAGTCATAAGTGGACCATATATGATAAAATAACAATTAATATGATTCTGGAATAAGTCAATAACATGATTTAAATCATTATACAGGAGGTTCAGACACTTACAAAGCAAGTCGGACCTAATGTAAGGGAAATATCACAATCTCATTTTTATCCGAGATTGTTTATACTTTGAAATTTACTGGGGTGTATTTTATCATCCACATCCATGATTCCTCAATATGTAATATTATTTCCATTCACATTCAATTGTTTAAATCCTATTTTACCCTTCGGTGAGTTTTCAGTAAAAGATATGAAAGAAATATTTTGTCGTTTTTTTTCATACGAGGTACTTTTTTGACTTTTCCAACAAAAGTACGAAAAAATGTTTTTTTAACTTATACGGCATGAATGGATTTTTAAAACATTATTTACAAGAAGCTTCCTTTACATGTTTCCATGTTATTTTTAATCAACTTCTTTTAGTTTAAAATTGTATGACATGTTAAGAAAGGAAATATGTTTTTGAAGTAGAAAGGATATTTTCCTCATGAATGGAGTTCAAGTATTTTATCAAAATTATTTTCCATATAAGATAATAAAAGGGTTCTGTTTTTATCCCTATTATTACATGGATTTGATTATGTTGTGATGAAAATATTTTTATGAATTCCTTTATCTTATATGAATTGTTTTATGATGTCATGTTGTTTAAGAGTCCCATTTTTATTACATGGGTTACGCTATGATGTATGGTTTATGATTTTGTGGAACACATAATAATGGTATCATTATGAGATGGGTGGGACCTATATCTCCCTCCAATGAATTGGGTAAATATTTTATATCTCATGAGATAGACATGGCTGGAATGGTAGGTTATACCGGTTCAGTGAAACAGGACTGAAACGAGGGTGACTCGGTTCAGAAAGGGACTTTGTCCACTAAGATAGTCTTGGAAATGAGTCCTGACTAACAAGAAATGATTCTCTATGATTATGTGTGTATGCCACAAAGATTCATGTTTTAAGTTATTATTATTGGGATTACATTTCACTTCTATGATTTATCCCATGTTATGATATTATGAGCTCTTTTGCAGGTTAAGGTATCTAAAAGCTATATTCTTATGTATATGATGTGATTGATATTTCTTTTGTTTACCCTTACTGAGAATTTGAGCTCACCCTTTTATGTTTTCTTTTCCCCAGGATATAAAGAAAGGTTTTAGAAAAAAAAGATCTTTATGGGAGATATTGAAGATCTTTCACCACGATTAGAAGATTTTATTCCGAGTTTCCAAAGACACTAAACTATTACAGTCCTTGTGTGTGTGTTTTGTTATGTACTAAGTATTCCGCAGAAGTAATGTAATATCTATGTACGTTAAGCTTAGGGTCTCTACAGTTGGTATCAGAGGAAAGGATTAGTCAAACTTTGGAAACTAGGATGCGAAAACGTTAGTAAGATCCGTAGAGATATTTCTAAGGTATGTATAGGGATGTCCCTAAGGTTAAGTATACGTATAGTTTATAGTACTAGAACTACGCTAACGATCATAGAATTAAACCTAAGATGTTAGATATTGAAGGTACTCCCCCTTTATTATGTTGTTTTCCCTAGAATGATTTTTTGCCTCTCACACTATTCTTTTTGGGTTTTAGACGATGGATGGAACCCGAAGGAACCGTGTTGATCAATGCAATGGACAATGCAATGATTGTCCTCCTGAACAATCAAATGTTATGGGATATGGAGTGCAAAATCTTATTGCTTTCCTTACACAAGCTATGAATCATTCTGGACTTCCAAATGAGCAGAGAAGGGAACAATATTCTATTGAGTCCTTCATGAGGCAACGTACACCTTCTTTCAGTGGGACTTCTGATCCACTTGTTGCTGAACAATGGATCAGTACCACTGAAAAGATATTTTCAGTTCTTCAATGTTCTGAACAAGATAAAGTCATCTTAGCAGTATATCGTTTGGAAGGTGAAGCTGATCAGTAGTGGAATCTTATAAAGAATACGAGTCCAAGAGATGAAATTGAGTCCATGGAATGGGACGAGTTCAAGAACTTGTTTTTCAGTAAGTACTTCCCTCGTATTCTTCGAACAAAGATGGAAAATGAGTTTCTTGAGCTGAAGCAGAAGGATGATGAATCTGTTGGTATATACGAAACAAATTTTACAAGACTTGCAAGGTATGCATCTGGAATTATCATCCAACCTGAAAGTAATGTTGATCGATTTTTCAGTGGCTTAAAACCAAGTCTCCGAAGGGCATTAGCTATAAGAGACTTTAGTAGCTATGAAGAAATTGTGCGTTGTGCTATCAAGGTAGAAATAGAAGTTGGTGTTACAAATCCATCTCATGGTTTTGACAAGAAACGAAAGATGGAGTTCAAGGAGAAATATCAGAATAATGGTGAAAAGAAGATGAATGTTTCCTTATGCACAAAGTGTGGAAAGAAGCATGGTGGAGATTATCTTAAAGGGACTAGAAAATGTTTTAAGTATGGAAAAGAAGGTCATCGAGCAGCTGAGTGTTGAAGTAATGGAAAAAGGGATTCTAATGATGTGAATAAAGCAAACACTGTAGAGAACGCACAACCAACACTTCAATGATTCAAGTGCAAGGAAATGGGGCATTATGCTAATAAATGCCCTAATCCAAGGGTTAGTGATGATCGACATGAGCAACCGCTTAAGGAAAAGGACAAAGGGAAGTCACATGCGATCACTATTGGAAATGTTGGATATGAAAATGATGTGGTGGAATGATTATGTGTTTATGTAATGGGATTCCAAAATAATGTTGTATCATGGAGTATTGGAATATTTATGTATTGGTATTCAAATTGATTGAGATATTATGTGCATAATGAAGGGAAACCGAGAAAATGAAATGTTTAACAGTATTCATGAGCTCATGATTGATATAAGGACTATGTGATATCATGGTTTGAGTATATAGAATTTTGAGGATTTTGATATGTGGAAAGTGTTAACTTTTAACTGCATTCATGTTTTCACTAAGTTTCAATGGGTATTCAAGAGAATACATGATTAAGGACTTTGAATGTTTGGAATGTGACCAACAAAACATATCTTATGTTATATGGGGATAAACGATGGTATTAAATCTCTGGTAATAGTTTTCACTATGTTATGAGAGTGGACTGCAGTATTATGGATAAGCCTAAAGATTGGAATGGATTATATTGGACATAAGTTAGTATTTTTTAAGGATAGAAGTTTTTTTGATATTATTGATGGGTTGTTATAGTAATGTAGTTTTAGAAAAAAGACAACCTGCAGGACGGGCGACAACCCATCGCGTCGGACAAGGCTGTGGGAATCGAACCCACAACCGAAGTGCGACTGGCCTTTATCGCCTACCACTGGCCTACAGGAAGTCCCTGTTTAGTAGAAACTAGTTTTATTATATTAAGTAGTATGATATATGAAGTATAAGTCCATTTTAGGAACCATATATGATTAATCTCACTATAGATCGACTTATGTATATAATTTTTGCTAACCTTTTGTTTGAGACAGATGGAATGACCTGTCATTCTATCACATGAGCTGCTAACACTTCACGAATAACAAATTCAACTTCATTTATTTAAGAGATGAAGTGGAAATTGTTCAAGGCATGAACAACAGTGAGATTGTACCAAAATAAAGTAAGTATTTATTCTAATTCAAATTTTCAACTTTAGGGAAATGATCTTGAAAACCAAAATTGTTGTCCTAGTGCCCTTATATCTTATGAATCAGATGTTACCCTAGATCGTCACAAATTTATGGCTTTGTGATTGCTGGCCTTTCCATAGCCACGTTCTCTACCACTCTCCATCAGAACATGATGGTTAGATTTCTCTTACATATCCATATTTTCACCTATGTGGAAACCCAGTGATTAGTTTATTTGGGTAACCGTTACATTTCATACTTTTGTTTTTAAAGATTGGTTTTGGTTTTCCTTTTTACGATGTGGGTTTCTATTAAAGAAACTTTCGAATAGTAAACCATTTATAACCCCGACGAATTTCGAAGGCGAAATTCATTTTAAGGGGGGTAGAATGTAACACCCTGAAATTTTATGAAAAATATTCTTTTTAATTTCATTAATGTCTTGTATTGTACACTACACCAAAAGATTATTTCACAACACGCATCCTTGACTTTCCTTCCATTACACGCAATCGCGACCTCCCCCGATAGCGTGTGTAGTACGCAATAACGAGTTTCACTAAACAACAATATGCTATTAAAATATTATTAAAACTAGCCATTATGAATAGTAATAACCACTATTTAAAATTTTGTATATTTTATTTTTCAAAATGGAATTCATTTTTGGATTCGTAATATCGAAATTAGCTTAGGGTGAAATTTTGGTACTTTTCGGATCACTTTCATTTTCTGATGAATAGTGAAAATTACTAAATTTTAATTAAAAACAACTTTTATTAATCGAAATAATTAATAGTGATAAATTATTAATTTGAGTGGTTTTAAAGTATATCTAGAATATATTTTTACAATTCAATACAATGTTGGTCATTGGATGTAATTTCACATTTACACCAGACATAAACAAATGTTAATCTTTTGATAGTTATTATCTCTTAAAAACACGATATTTGTTGTGACAGCGGAAATTAATTATAAAATTAATTAATGAAACTTATATGTTGGGAATTTTTTAAAATAGAAATAATTTTTGAACTTGGAATATCAATTATATCTTAGGGTGAAATTTTGGCATTTTTCTAAAAAACTTCAATTTTTGATGAATAGTGAAACTACTAAGTGGTAGTTAAAAAAATTAATTTTTTCATAAATCATAATTTTACCACTTCTGTGAATGGAATTTCAAAAATCCTAGAGACACAGTTGATGTCAGTATGTAAAATGTGGTTCAATGAGATGAAAATAATTTTTGGTGAATTGAAACTTTTTACTTTTATTTACCACGGTTAAAGGTAAATAGGATAATTAAGGGTAAAAATGATATTAATATTACCCTAAAACATGTCCTAATCCTATTGGACAAGTGTATCTCGACCAAAAACAACCTTAAGTGTAAAATATTATCATTTAGGCCCACTTGGATTAGATTAGGACAATTATTATTATTTAATTCAAAGAAGAGTTAAAAGAGTTAAAATCAATGTTTATTTACTAAAACATTTTTAATATAGGGTTATACATAATATAATTTCAACTATAAATATTCATTAGAAAGATAAAAGGATTTACTACATAATGGTATTTTATTTTTAATTTTTATACTTTAAATAATTTAATTTATTTATGACACAACGATGATGCAGTAATTACCTTTTTAAGAAAATATTAACATAATTGATGTTATAAATGCCCAAATAAATGTAATTTTAGACTTTTTATGACTTAAACTACTTTTATAGGTTAATATTACATGGTTTTGTTGATGTAAGTAACTTGGTTCTAACTTATAATTCTGTTAGAAATTTCATAAAAATCATGTACCAAATAGTGTCCAAATTGACATAAATTAGTTTTTAAAACAAATATTATATTATTAATTGTTATTTAATTCCTAAAAATCTAAGGTTCGGCCATATTACTTAGATAAGGATAGATATATTAATAATAAACATCTTGGAGTTCGTTTGGATTGATATAGTAAGTTTATTAACCATATAGTGTAAGAAAACAAAAAGACACGGTAAAAGTTAAATTATTTAACTTAGAGTTAAATCTAATTGATATGGTTAAAATAATAACCTAAACTTGTATAAATCCTATTGGATGAGAGTATTTCGACCCATCCACACTTTATCTTCGAAATAAGACCATTTTGAACCATTATAAACCGAATTTGACCTTAATATAAAATAATATTTTGAGATTTTCCTAAGATGTCCCTCTCCTCCCCTATAGAAGGGTACCTCCTCCATCTCATCCTCACACCAATTTGAGCATTCATGCTCGGCCAAACCAAGAAAAAAACTCTTCTACACTTCCCTAGTATCATCATAGAGGTCCTGGTTTTCTTCAAAGACCATCCTTAGTTCTTTAAATGGAGGATAAGTGAAGGCGCGTCAAAAAGAGGTAATATCCATTACTGATCTTTTTCAATTTCTATCTTCTTCAACTACTTATTCTTTAGTTGTTTCATGATAAAGTAATAACATAAGTATTTCTCATATACTGATATTTTATTATAAATATTAATCAACTCTAATTAACCTTCTATCCATCCTACGGAAAAAGGAAATCACCGCGCGTGCGTACGTACGGAATACCGTCTCCACGCCGTGGTGTAATCTATTTTCCGTCACCACCTTAATTGGATGGGTATAATGGTGTAATGAGTAACTATATATGATTATTATAAAGTTATATTGATACTGAAATAGCATATATACACTTCAACACAATTCCACGACCATGGGAACGATATCATCGCTCGTGCGTACGTACGGACTACCGTCTCCACGACGCGATGAGATTCATTCTCAATGATTAACCTTTCATGAATGATTATAAAGTATATATAATAAGTACTAATGAAATATATGACCTAATAATGATACTGTAATTATTTATATTTATATGTATGTCATCTACTTAATTCCATTCAATTCAATGAGGAAATGAAAACTGTGTTCATGCGTACGTACGGACTACCGTCTCCATGAACGGTGTATTTCATTCCATTTACTGATTTACTATAAATGTATATTCTGAATATATATATATATCATGTTTTATATTCTGGAATTAAGTAATCATCATCTAAGTAATCATATGAATAATTACAAGTTAAAAACACGAACGACAAATGAGACGATTTTACCCAAAACGCTACTTTAACATGAATTTACAAAAGAATGGGTAATATAAAGTCATAAGTGGACCATATAAGATATAATAACAATGAATATGTTTCTGGAATAAGTAAATAACATGATTTAAATCATTATACAGGAGGTTCGGACACTTACAAAGCAAGTTGGACCTAAGGTAAGGGAAATATCACAATCTCATTTTTATCCGAGATTGTTTATACTTTGAAATTTATTGGGATGTATTTTATCATCCACGTCCATGTTTCCTCAATATGTAATATTATTTCCATTCACCTAATATTTTTTAAATCCTATTTTACCCTTCGGTGAGTTTTTAGTAAATGATATGAAAGAAATCTTTTTTGGTTTTTTTTTCATACGAGGTACTTTTTTGACTTTTCCGACAAAAGTATGAAGAACGTTTTTTTTAACTTATACGACATTAATGGATTTTTAAAACATTATTTCCAAGAGTCTTCCTTTACAAGTTTCCAAGTTATTTTTAATCAACTTCTTTTAGTTTAAAATTGTATGACATGTTAAGAAAGGAAATATGTTTTTGATATAGAAAGGATATTTTCCTCAAGAATGGAGTTCAAGTATTTTATCAAAATTATTTTCCATCTAAGATAATAAAAGGGTTATGTTTTTATGCCTATTATTACATGGATTTGATTATGTTGTGATGGAAATATTTTTATGAATTCCTTTATCATATATGAATTGTTTTATGATGTCATGTTGTTTAAGAATCCCATTTTTATTACATGGGTTACGCTATGATGTATAGTTTATGATTTTTTGGCACACATAAGAATGGTATCATTATGAGATGGGTGGGACCTATATCTCCATCCAATGATTTGGTAAAGATTTTATATCTCATGAGATAGACATGGCTGGAATGGTAGGTTATACCGGTTCAGTGAAACATGACTGAAACGAGGGTGACTCGGTTCAGAAAGGGACTTTGTCCACTAAGATAGTCTTGGCATTGAGTCTTGACTAACAAGAAATGATTCTCTATGATTATGTGTGTATTCCACAATGTTTCATGTTTTTAGTTATGATTATTGGGATTAAATTTCACTTCTATGATTTATCCCATGTTATGATATTATGATCTCTTTTGCAGGTTAAGGTTTCCAAAATCTATATTCTTATGTATATGATGTGATTGATATTTCTTTTGTTTAGCCTTACTGAGCTTTTGAGCTCACCCTTTTATGTTTTCTTTTCCCGAGGATATAAAAGATGTTTTTAGGAAAAAAATAAGATCTTTATGGGAGATATTGAAGATCTTTCACCATGATTAGAATATTTTATTCCGAGTTTCCAAAGACACTAAACTATTACGGTCCTTGTGTGTGTGTGTTTTGTTATGTACTAAGTATTCTGCAAAAGTAATGTAATATCTATGTACGTTAAGCTTCGGGTCTCTACATGAAAACTGTGAAATATATACAGATTATAATAGCTTAATGTATATAATTACAAAAATTGAGTTGAAAATGTTTCAAAGTATATGGTTGGAGTTGATCATAGACAATGACTAGCCAGTATATTAAGGACATTTGAAGGAAAAAATGTTATGATGCTCTAAGTAGTAAGGATTATATTATGTTATGTGTTATGAGGATTAAAAGAGACCAAGTACTCATGTAACCTCAAATGATGGACCTTGAAATCATATTTTAAAAGTTAAAATCCTATATTTACCTATTGAATACTCAAATATCCATCCATGTGATTATCAAGTGTTTTCAATGTAGGATATTGAGATATAGAAGAATATAAGGAATAATTTGCATTTTAATATTGATAATGATGGATTTATAAGATTCAATAACTACATATGTGTCCCATTAATACAATAATTGAATTAATATATGTTTTATAATGCACATATTTCATCATTATTTATCCATCTTGGTAGTAAAACATTGTTTAGATATCTCAAGAATAAATTTTGGTTGGATAACATGAAAAGGGAAATTGTAGATTATGTATCATAATGCCTTGTTTTCTAGAAAGTCAATACTATATGAAATAACTCTAAAGGGAAGACACAACTACTACCAATTCATGTATGAAAATAGTATAACATTAATAAGGACTTAATTTTGGTCCTTCCCAATTCTTTAAAAGGCCAAAACATAAACCACTCTAGAAAGTTATCTCATTTCATTTCAATTTTAGAAGGTTTATCACTCAATTAAATTTATTTGATATATATAAAGTAAGTGGTAAGTCTGAATGGATTTAACCAATCCATTATATCATATCTGGATCCAATTTTTACCTCTACGTTTTGGAGAAGTCCTCAATAATATTGGATATAGAGCTAAGACTTAACACTGCTTATAATCCTCAGAATGATGGTCAATTTGAAAGAACCATTGAAACTGATGATGATATCTTTAAATTTTATTCAATGAAATTAAAATTAGTTTATGATAATAACATTATATTTTTATAGTTCTGGTATAATAATAGTTTCTACTCTATAATTTTTATGAAACCATATGAGGCTGTACATGGGAAAAGGTGCAGAACTCAAGCGGGTTGGGAGAAAGTTTTATTGTGTAAATTGTTGGGACTATATCATAATCATGAAATTTTATAGAATATTGGAAAAATTAAATGAAACATTAAAGATATAAAAATTTATTTCAAGATCTATGTTGATAATCATTAGTGGGATATTGATTTCGAAGTCAAAGATAAGGTATTTCTCTGAATATCATTATGGGAAACAGTTATGATATTCATGAAGGGAAATTTGTTCCCATGATATATAATCCCTTTTAAAATCCTTGATCATGTGGGGATGGTATCTAATCATATTTACATTCCACATAATCTCTCTCAGATACATGAGGTATTCCTTGTATCACTTTTAATAAAGTAAATACCTATACTTTCACAAGAACTGAACTCGTAGGTTGTACAATTAGGGAATGAACTCTTTTATGGGGAAAAACCTATAGAACAGTTGGATAATAAATATAAAGCACTATGAAACAATATGACCATCTTTTTTAATGTTATATTGTGACATCATCATCATGAAGAAGCAATATTGGAACCTAAATATTTCATGAAGGAATAATACCCTAATTTTTTCATCTTTGTAATTGATATTTTAGGGATAAATTATTTTAAAGTATTTAACTTTTAATAAATTCATTCCTATTAAAATATTTAGATACATAAAACACCAAAATAAAGTGAATAATGCCTTATTATAATATAAAATTAAATACGTTACAAGATAGTTAAAAAACGTCCTTAGAAAAAAATGATTTTATAAAATAAAAGGTTTTATTTATCTTAGGAAATGAAAGTTGATTTTAATGAAACTATATTTTAGGAATTATGTATTTTTAGTATAATTCATAATTTAAATAAAATTAATAAAATTTATTAGTAAAATATATTGTTAATATCAATTACATTATTAAATAACTATAAAATGTACTATATTAACTATTCATGGATAAACAAAAATATTTTGTTTAAATTCACTATTGTTATTATATATTATATATGTTTTATTTTATATATATGAATTATGGAGTTTAATTAAATTAATTTTTCCTATTTATATATAAAATTACCAATATTTTGATAAATATTTTGTGATAAGTAATATATATATATATATATTCATTTTTTATGATTAAAAATAAATTTTTCGAAAAATTGTTTTTGTTCCGTTATGCATAATTATATTAAAAATAATTTATGTTACTTTAAAATTTTAATGTAGTATAATATTGTTGAAATTTATAATTATCATGTTCAAATTTAGTAATTAGTGTTATTTTGTTTTTTTCATAAAAACAAGTTACCTATGTAAAATTTAGTCCTAATGGTAAAGGATAAAAAAGGTAAAAATGTAAAATTAAGGGATAAAATATTCAAACAAACCTACATATAAATGAGTTCATGAGGGATATATTTACATATTATTATTTTTTCCTCACTAAATGTCAGTTTTTACGCCACTTTCTTTGAATATGAAATTTCTTCTATTCTAATAAATCAGCATTCACAAAAATGTTACCGCTTTTCATCTATAAAAGGATCCCTCCTCAAACCCCTCAACACACAAAATTACTTATAATTTATCTTTAATAACTACCTATATTTAACTCCCTGAAAATCCAATATCACATTTTTGAACCTTTCATCCCAAAAAGAAGTCTCAAACCCCATATTTCAAAGAGGCTCTTAGAGAGATAATTCAAGGTTTCATCTTATGTATTATCTCCCCTGAAGTAATACTTCTATATATTTTTAATTTACCTTTTTTATCATATTTTTTCGCATTAATAAAAAAATTTCTAAATTAATAACCTTATATAAATGTTATATTATTACCATAGATAATATTTTATTACTTATTTAGTCGTTATAACATGTTCTTATTTAAGTCGGTTTGACCACATTCACAAACAATGTTATGACATTTACAACCCGAATGATAAGGAAAACTAAATTAATGGTAATATTAGGTAATAAAAATTAGTAATATAAACTTTAATAATTATTTAATGTTGATATTTATAAGTATACCCACCAACATAATCAATTCTTTTTATTGAATCAAAACTCCCAAAAATGATATTTTAAGTGTCACGTGTAAACTGTTATTATAAGTTCAATAAAATTAAAATTTAATTATAGAAATATATCCTAAAGAATGGGTTAAATATTCCTTACCATTGAGGATATTATGAATCCTTGAAAATTTAATGAGTACTGAATACTCCAAACCAAAGCATGCATGGGAAAATAGAAGAATTAAAACAATAAGATTAATTTTAAATATTAAAAATTAATATGTGGTTAATAATAAGTATTGAAAATTTTATATAAAATTAAATTACTATAAATTAGGTTTTATTTTAAATTTATTTTAAACATAAATTTATTATAAACGATGTTAGAGTGATTCTGATGAAGAGGATATCTAAGGTAAGGGTTTCTTTTCCACTCTCACATTGATTTTGTGATTGTTTATATCAAAGCCCCTACTTGGGATATTTTTATGTTATTTCTCTCCAAAAATACATATATTTAATCTCACATAGTTATTTATTGGTTTTAAATATCTTTTTATTATTCAACTTACAATTGGTTTATAATTATACTGAAAGGTTTCATGAAAGTGGAATTGATCTCATCTCTTCTTTACTGTCTAAAATATTTCTACTCTATGTACATGTTCATTATATAGTTTTAGTAATTATATTATAAATAATTCATTGATTTATTACATTTTTATATATTTACTTTTATGCATTTTTGAAAAAATGTAAATTGAATCTCTTTAATTGTTTGTATAGTGATAAATTTTATCTTTCTTTATAAAAGCATGAATAGAATCATGTTTTTAACATTTTCTATATGAATGTTTTTTATATTTTTAACCATTTTTATTAATTAGTATTTCTCTTTAATTTTTAATATTATTAAAAAGTAATTTAAATTTCCATTATTTTTATATTTTGTAATTTTAAAATAAAATTTATCGAAATTAAAGGATATTTCTTCCTTTTTCAATGAATTTTTATAATGTTTTAGAAAAGTTATTTTTCATCCATGTTACCATCCATTAATATATTTTATGCTTCACTAGGGTTATTATATAATGGTTCCATCACAATTATTTTATTGTATGTATTATGATCATGAAATGTGGATGTTTTCCTGAAACCCATTTCATTCCAATGATTTAATTAAGTTATAATATAATTATGATTGTTTTTTTGTTGTTACAGAAAATATATGTATGGTTTATTATTATGTGATGTGTGGGTCCCATATATAACACAAATGTATTGGGTAAAAATTTATATCTCAGTATACGACATGTAATGTATTGGGAAGTGAACTCAATGCATTATAGGAATTTTTTGACAATGTTTATATATATAGGGAGTGAACTTAATTTACCAAGGAAAATTTTCCACAATGTGCTGATAAACATACCTGCAAGCCTCATAAAAGGAAACTGTTTCCTATGATAATGTTTAGAACCCACTATTATTCTTCATTTCTATTATTATTTTATTCTTTTATGTATAATTATTGTAAAATTAGGACACCACACCCCTATTACACTTGTTTTATATTATGGAAAATATTTATGTAATGAATCTTGGTTTATGATCTATGTTTTATTTTATATGGTGGTCTTATGTTACTTACCAAATCATTAATTTTATTCTTAATCCCTTATGCTCATACTATTTTCACTTATTATGTTTAATTAATATATTATACATTTATCATTACTAAGGATTTGAGCTCACAATTTATTAGGTTTTCATTCCCCTAGTTAAGAGGAAAGGTATTATGTAATATAGGTATTAAAGGGTATTATGTGGGAATAATTTATGTGGGATATATATAATATGTTCGAAAATAAGTTGGTTATGTATCAAATATCCCAAAACACTAAACTTAATGGTTTTGGGTTTGATTTATTTTGATATGTAATGAATATTCATCTAATATGATATAATTTTTATGTATGTTATGGTTGGTTAATCTCATGATATATCTTGAGTTTCTTATTTAGGTGAACTATCTTGAGAAATAGATACAAGAGTTATATAATCATATTTTCTAATGAGGATCTCTATAAAAAGTGGGGGTCCACTTTAGGTTAACACACCATACTTATAGGTTAAGAAAACCGTGAAGATATATGATCATTATTTTTCCAAGACTCTTAGACTTATCAAGGTAAGGATATATCACTTTCAACCAACCCTTTATATATTTCTTTGAACACTATAAAATAAGAACAAAATCTATACTTGTGTGAAAATAAAGTGTTAGAAGGTGTTGTGGGAGAATATCTAATCAAAGAACCTTAGTGAATCTCCTAGCTAAATCACCTGGGTGGAATATTATCTTCAGAAGAAATTTTTTACCAACTTCCTTCCTAATAATAACACTTCACTATGGTTTTTTTCTTGTTTATTTATAATTACATCCAGTAATAATTTATTAATTATTCATTAGGGACACAAGATGGGTCATTATTTGAATCATGTTGGAGATTTCAACACTTCTTCCTTTATTTCCTGATAATTCAATATTTCAGGCATGGATAAACCTATCAATGTTTTATAAACAAGTCTATGCTTCTAAAAAATGAAGAAGCACATTTATAACTACTTTGATTCATATCACCTTTTACTATGTGAGATGAGAATTGTCACATAAAAGAAATGGAAATAAAAAACCTCGTTCCAACCTTCTGAATTCATGCATAGTGTTTACCAACCACATTAGTTCCATCTGATCATAAAGGGGTGTATGTATTAATGAGGGGTATGTTAAAAATATGAATAAACTATTATTTTCCATGGATTCCCCTGAAAAATATTATATATCATATCCTCATTTAAACTAATACACATCATCCATTCTTTGATAAATTATATACCATATAAATTTTTTGAAATAAGATTGTGACTTTTATCCTACAGGTAGTGTAAAACTCTAATTAATGATGGAATATTATTTATTTTGTATATACAGGTATTTTGAAGACCATTTTAGATTAGTGGAAATTTAAAACAATGTTTGTGTGGAAAAAATTATGTTTATAATAACAAAGACCATATTACAAAGCTTCTCAACTACTGAAGTCCAAAAATGAACATGTTCCATCTAGTCTATGAAGATTTGGGGATTATCTTATTGTATGTTTACAAGTTGTTTTGGTGATTAATTATTAAGGCTATGTGTGATGAAATTTTTACCCTAGAATTTTTCTGGGGAGATATCCAAGGATCATCCTTTTTATCCTTGGAACACTTGAGAGAAGTAATCAATATTACAAAGATGGATCCCTATCCATGGATTAAAATTCGGTTTGATACCTAAAGGAACTTATTTTTATTTCCTCAAGGGAATGTGCCAAGATGAAAACACATAATGGGATTCCACATTATGAAAACTTTTACATTTAAGTATATATTGACCATAACATGAGTAAGGTTTTTATGAGGAATGGGGATATGATGTTACCCAAAAAATTCATCCTCATACTTAGTTGGTAGTATTTCTCTCCATTTTGTTGTGTGGTTATCTATTAATTGATCATCACTCAAATAATGGGGTATAAGTATGTACATTTTTGATAGAATCTAATCTATAATAATGGATGTCCATTGGATTATTATTCCTAATGATAGTGATAATATTTGAATGTCTATTGTACATCCGTAATGTGAGATCTACCTTTCACATGATGGGGTTATTTCAATTGTTATGAGATTAGATGGTTGTGAACCTCAAAGCAAATGATCTCCTTAGTTATGTAATAATTATATAGTACAAGTATAGAAATCTCAACTAGGGTGTATATATTATTAGTCCACTATCATTAAATTATAAAACGTATTTTAAAACTAATGAATCTGCATTCAAATATCAAATTCTTCCCTTATATGATTCCTTTCATTGATATGATTATCAATGATAGTGTTAGTTTATATGAAGAATAATTTTACAATATTTCAATTAGGGATTTCATTATGGAAATATAGACCAACTATGATATTTCTTACAAAGAATAAATACTATATCATTTCAAACGTTAGTTTCTATGTGTCCTAAAAAAGTTATATATCCATCAGAAGAAATTTTTTATCACCCCAAGCTTCCATCGTACGATTTTCTTTGAATAACACAATAGCTTGTGTTGTATGCAACATTGAGTTCGAGCACACCATGACCAACCAAACAAGCCGTTTTGAATAGTAATAACCACTTTTTGAAAATTTAATTTTTTTTTCAAAATGGATTACATTTTTGGATTTGGAATATCAGAATTAACTTATGGTGATATTTTGGTATTTTTCTGAGAACTTTCTTGTTTTGGTGAATAATGAAAAACACCACGTTGTTGTTTAAAACCGACATTGTATTTAAGTAATAATTTTCAATGAAAATATATTTTAATGTTAAAATAGATACATACTGGCAATATTAGATTAATTTAATTAATTGGAGATGTTTTATAATACGTTTAGATATATAATATTTTATTTAACTTTTTAACGTATTTTACCCACCTTCTAGGAACATTTTAAAATTTGCACAAAAAAATAATTTTACATCTTCTGTGAATTAAATTTCAAAAAACCAAGAGACACAGTTTACATCAATAAGTAAAATTTGGTTCAATAAGATGAAAATAATTTGGGGTGTATAGTAACTTTTGACTTGTATTTACAACAGTTAAAATTAAATAGGGTAATTAAAGGTAAAAATGATATTATAATTACCCTAACACATGTTTTAATTCTATTTGATAAGTGTATTTCGTCAAAAATCAACCTTAGGAATACAAATATGACCCTTTTTACCCACTTGGATTAGATTAAGACTTTTATTATTATTTTATTTAATAGAGTTAAAAGTGTTAAATTCAAATTTTCATAACTAAAACATTTTTAATGTCAGGTTATAAATAAAATAAATTTGACTATAAATATTCATTATAAATCTTCAAATATTTCCTAGAACATGGTATTTTATTTATAATTATTAGACTTTAAATAATTAAATTTATTTATAACACAATGATGATGTAGTAATTTCCTTATTAATGAATGATTAAAATAATTTATATTATAAATATTAAAATAAATGTACTTTAAAACTTTTGATGAATAAAATGAATTTTATTGGTTAATATGACATGTTAGGGATGATTAAATATATATTTTTGAAGTAATAATGTTGTTATGTCATTCTCAAATATCAAATACTAAATAGTGTGAAAATTGATATAAATGAGTTTTTAAAACAAATACTATATTATTAAATGATATAATATTATTAAAAATATATGGATCTGTAAAAGGACATAGATAAGGTTATATAGGTCTATAATTAACCACTTGGGGATCTCTTGACTTTTTATAGTTAGTTTATTGACCATTTATTATAATAATACAAAAATACATTGTAAAAGTTAAACTATTTAAATAAGAGTTAAATATATAATATAAGGTAAATATGGTGACCTAAACTTGTCTAAAAACTATTGGTTGAGATATTTTCAATCCATAACCACATTATTATAGAAATAAATTCTTTTGGAGCCATTATAACCCGAAAATGATTTTATTATAATATAATATTTCAAGAATTTCCTAAGCTGCCCCTCACCTCTATTATAAAAGGGCACTTCCCCTTCTCTTAATTTCACAACTCCAAAAAATTTTGATTCAGAAAAAACCTGATTAGATATCCTAAAAAATACCTTCACATTGACCTAGAGGCCCTACTTTGATCAGAAATCCAACTTAATTATCCCTTTTGATCAAACCGAATGGAAACACCCGAAGAAGAGGTAATAATTTCATCACCTCTTTCAAAGTTAACTTCTTCTTCCAATTCCTCTTTCATTGTTATTTCCATACCAAAATAATAAATACCATAAATTATACATACGATAATTTTATTATAAAAATTCTACAACCATATTAATTATTTTATCCATCCAATGAATGACAAAGTCACTGTATGTGTGTACGTATGACTTAGAGTCTTCACATCGTGGTGTAGTTGTTATTCAATACTTAATTAATTATATGGGTGTAATAATGATGTATAATTGATTTAAATAATAAATAAAACATGTTAATTATTCATCATATATGATATTTCATCCAATTATATATTATTCTCAACTTCAATTGAATGATATTGTCACTTGTGCATTTCTACAGATTACCATCTCCACGAACGCGATGAGATTCATTCCCCATCATAACCATTTTATGAATAATTTTAATTTTATGATTAAAAAAATGTATATATAACTTAATATAATTATTTATATGAACCAAATACATCCTATCTATAAAAACCATTACTTATGTAACAATACATATAAAGGAAAACGAATCAGTTAACACCCAAAACAATTATACTTTTGAAATGTCATTAACGGAGGAATATTAGAAGATCATATAAGTTATCATATTTATGTATATAGTTATTTTATATTTTAATAACAATTTTTTAACCATTATATAGGAAGTTAAATTACCACCAACCACGGAAATGTACTAGTTAAGGGTTAATTTTACAATCTCATTATTATCCGAGGTTGTTAATACGTAAGTATCTTCTGGGACCTCTTTATCATAGACATCCATGTGTTTCATAAAAATGTAAATTAAAACATTTTTAATATTTCGTAAACTACGGGTTAAAGCCATTTATACACTTTTTGACTTTTTATAAAATGTATAGAAAAGAATCTTTCTGTCATTTTCTAAACAAGGTACTTTGTGACCTTTTCGACAAAATTAAAGAAAGATTGTTTTTTAATATATATGGAGGGTGTGTCTATTTTCGACCATTATAACACCTTATAATCATCCATTATAATATTATAAGAATATTTCCAAAATAAAATTTTTCATTAATAATTACGTGAATTTTAAATGATTTTAAAAATAGATAGAGGTATTTCTCTCAAATAGTTTTTATTTCATTTATGTCAACATCCTTTGATAGATTTTACACTTTTTGGAAGTTTATTTGTTAATATAGAATCTTCCATATTGTATCGAAGGTTTTGTGATATTTTTGACTATGGATATGTCATTTTTGAACCATTCATGGTTTATAGTTAATGTATTAACACTTCATATGTTAGTTTTAATACGAATGTTTATGTTTTGTTTCAACCTTTTCATATAAGGAATGCATTTGACTTAGTAAGTGATGGGTGGAACCCGCTATAGCTCCTCGATGCTCCAGTAGGTCTCATGAGACAAACTATTGTCTTGTCAAAAGGCCTTGAAAAAATATTTAATTGTAGTCTCAGCACGAGGCCTTGACTATGTGGTTATGATGTCCATCATTATGAAATCCATCATTAGGAAATTGGCTATTGATATTACATGTGATTATTTGACGAGTATAATATCCTTGTGAAGAAGTAAATTGGATTATTTGGTTTATCATTTCCATATAATTCTGAAGTTAATGATTAAAAAGCTTTTGTTTTAGTCTTATACATTGCCTTAAATGTTTATTCATATTTATGAAAGTTTCTGCTATATTGTTGACTTTCTGAGCATCTGAGCCCACCACTTTCTATGTTTTATTTTTTTCCAAGGATGTGAAGAATTATATAATGATAAACATAAAGGAATAGGCTAAAGGAAATGAGTGTGTTCAAAGGGGACACAATGTTTTTTCCTTTTTCATGATGTAATGAAAAACTTATCTATATATATAGTACTTTTAAGGCTCTTAAACTAATCATTCCTTTATGAATTTATCTCTTGTGATCATGCCAATGTTATGTAATAATGCACCATCTCTTGGTAACTAGGGTCGGGGAATTACAGTTGGTATCCAAGAAAGTTTAGTTCAAACCATGGATACAAGATTTATAAAAAATCTAATTAGAAAACATTACCCTATGATAAACTTTGATGATTAGTATATAACAACATCCAAAAAATTTTGTAGTGTATATATTATGTGGTTTTTCCAAGAACATACATCCATATCTAGATACGAGCAGGTAGAGGTGGATTTGGAACATATGTACCTAGAAGTGAAAACCCAAACAAGGAGTTTCGAGTTTGACTCGGGGTACCCTGGTACACAACAACGGGCCTTGCTGCACTCTTTGTTAAGACACTACTGGGGGATATGCTTAGGATAATTCACATTTTCATTAAAAGCCATTGTGAATGATTTATGTGTATATACTTCCTCAAAGAAAACTTTTTTATAATTATGGAAAACATCCATAATCTTTTCAAATTTATGTTAAATGTTTTACAAGTTTGGAAGTATATATTACGATTCATAAACTAATCTAGTGTATGAAATTGTTTAGAAATTGTGCCTAGTGGAAGGAATAGAAACCGTATCAACACACATAATCCATGTATGAATTTCCCTCCTACACAAGATACTTATAGTAGCTCTGGTGATGCATCTGGGGTTGAAAATATTATAACCGTACTGGGACAACTCACTCAGGTTTTGAATAATAATCTTACCCATATAGAGCACCCCGATCCACAATGCGTAGGAGCAATGGTAGACGATTCATGAGGTAAAAACCACCAACATCCAATGGGACTAAAATCCTTATGTAGTTGAGTATTTGATATGTTCTATGGAGAAAATATTTCATTCTCTGGGGTGTAACGGAATGGAAAATGTTGCCCTGGCTATTTATCGCCTCATAGGATATGCAGATTAATGGGGGTCATTGATTCAAAACACAATAGAGGACGAATAGGTATCAAATATTGAATAGAGGGAGTTTAAAAAATATTTTATTAGAAAAATAATATCCTCGTGACCATTGAGAGAATAAGGAAAGGCAATTTCTATGTCTGAAGAAAAAAGAGGATAAGAATGTCAAAAAGTATGAAGCTATCTTTACAAGGTTAGCATGGCATGATGTAGATTATATACGGAACCCAAGGAGTAAGATTGATTGATTCTTTGATTGGTTAAAACAATTTATTCATCTAGCATTAGTCTCACAATTGTTCTTATCATATAATGATGTTGTCTCATGCGAAATCAAGATAGAATATGAATTCCCTATGTCTCACAACTTTGAATAAAGCAAGAGAATAATATATCTATTGAACACTCTAGAGATAAAAATAATGGGAAGAAGGGAAAATTTGAATTTCCATCCTGCACTAAATGTGGGAAGAAACACCCTGGTAATTTTTTAAAGGGAATGGGAGTCTGTTACAAGTGTGGTAAAAAACTTCCACAACCCTTGTGATTGTAATGGAACGAAAGAGGTTGTCATTTTTGAATGATAAAATTGTAGAGAATTGGATAATTATTCCAATAAATGTCCTAAGAGCCAAGAAAACTTAGCTTAGAAAATGTCAAGGGAGCAAGGCCAAGATTTTGTGATCACTACTGCCGTGGTTAGTGCTCTGAATGATGAGGTGACAGGTAATTTAATGGTTTCCTCGAATTGATTAAATGCTTTATTTGATTCTGAATCATCTCATTGTTTCATATCTTCCCAATTTTCTAAGAAAATTAGATATTTTCAATTTGATTTAACAAGGTAGTTATTAGTAAAAACTCCAAAGGGAAGTATCATTGCAATAATCATTTGTGAATCAATTCCCTTTAGGTCATATAAACATACTTTATCTATCGATATCATCATCATTCCCATGATTATATTTGATGTAATCCTCGGTACGGATTGAATTTCAGACAAGGATGTAAAAATTTATTGTAAGAATATGGAGGATACAATTTTTGAAGAAGATATGGAGTACCTTATCTTTAAAGAAGAAACATCCCCATCTGACTCTTATCTAGATCCACCATTGGTAGGTCAACTAAATTCAATTACTGGGGGTGAATAGAATGAAATAACTAAGGGTGAGTAAAGGAATGTTCAAAAAGAGGATGTACCTATTGTAATAAAATTTTTTGATGTGTTTCCAGAGGATTTACCTGGAAATCCTCTAGAATGGTAAATTGAGTTTTCCATTGACTAAATTCAGGGTTCAAGGCCTATATCGAAGAACCCTTATAGAATGTCCACATTGGAATTAGTGTAACCAAAGAAACAACTAGAGGAATTGAGTAATAAAGGATTTATTCTCCCTATTATTTCTCCATGGGGAGCCCCTGTTCTTTTTTATGAAGAAAGATGGATCTATGAGGTTGTGCATTGACTACAGGGAGATAAATGCTATAAAAATGAAGAATAAGTATCCCCTACCTCACAATGATGATTTATTTGATCCACATAATAGAACTCAATATTTTTCAAAGATTGAACTTCGATTTGGATATCATCAGTTGTGCGTGAAGATGGAAGACATTCCTTAAACATCATTTGGAACCAGGTATCGACATTATGAGGTTATAATGAAGCATCTTTAAATGACTAATACACCATATGTTTTCATTGAACTAATGAGAAGAGTTTTAAAGGAATGTCTTGATGACTTTTTAGTTGTATTTTTTGATGATATCTTGGTATACACCAAAAGTTACGAAGAACATTAAAATCATTTGGGTATTAATCTAAATTCTCTTAGAAGAAATAAATTATATGGGAAGTTGAGCAAGTGTGAATTATGGATTCAGGAGATTTATTTTCTTAGCCATATTGTCTCTAAGGATGGAATCTTTGTTTATGCTTCAAAGACAAGTGAAATAAAATAATGTCTAGCCCCTATGAGTATAACTGAGGTATGCAGTTTTATTTGTTTAGCAGGTTGTTATCATCATTTCATCCAGCATTTTGCATGGTCGGCTAACCCATAAACAAAGCTCACAAATGAAGGGGTTAAATTGTTTTGGAAAGAAGAGTGTGAATAATTTTTTGACGAACTGAAGAGAATATTAGTCAATTCTCATATATTGACTCTACCACCAAGGAATGACAGGTTTGTTATTTATAGTGATACTTCAAAGAAAGGCCTTTGTTGTGTCCTTATGTAGAGTGATAGTGTTATTTATTATGCCTCACGGCAGCTAAAAATTATTTAACAAAACTATCCCACTCATGATATTGAGTAAAAAGATGTAATATTTTGTTTGTAGATATGGAGACACTATATTTATGGTAAAAAATGTGAGATTTATACTGATCACTTGAGTTTGAAGTATATTTTCTCACAAAAAAACTCAACATGAGGAAAAGTAGATTTCTTGAACTACTCAACTATTATGACAGCACTATACACTACCCACTGGGGAAGGAAAATAAGGTGCCATATATTTTAAGCAGAAAGGATCATGGAGTTCTGAAAATGATGAGAGTTGAAAAGGATCCAATATTCATGGATCTAATAAAGATGGATATGGGAATAATCATTGAAGGTGAAAAATCGATACTTTTTCAAATGGTTTCCAAACCAACTTTACTAGAAAGGATAAAAAGTTCTCAAACAGATGATGATCAGTTTCAAAAGAAAATTAATGTTTTAACTGATGGGAGAGTAATTTACTTTGTGTATGAAGATGAGTTTTTGAAATTTGGGAAGAGAATTTTTGTTCCCGATATACCTGATCTGAAAAGGGAATTATTGGATTATTCTCATATCTCCAATTTCACTATGCACCCTGGTAGCTCGAAGATGTATAGAGATTTGAAGGAACATTTTTTGTGGGACAACATGGAGAGGGAGATTGTGGATTATGTGTTAAGATGTATGGTTTGTCAATAGGTTAAGGCTGGAAGAAAACATCCTGGAGGAGTCATGAAACATCTTCACATACCTGAGTGGAAATGGGAAGATATTATGATGGATATTGTGATGGGAAACCATAGAATTATAGAAGGAATGATGCAATATGGGTCATTTTTTATCTTCAAACAAAGTCAGAACATTTTCTTGCTATAAGAAATGATTTACCACTTGAATGCTTAGAAAGACTATATATTATAGAAGCTGTAGGACTACTTGGTGTACCCCTATCAATTGTTTCTAATTAGGATCCCGGTTTTACATCAAGATTCTAGAAAAGTCTTCTAAACTCCCTATATATTGAACTTCATCTGAGCACCACCTACCACCCTCAAATAGATGGACAATCAGAACAGACTTTTCAAACCATAAAAGACATGTTGAGATCTTTCTCACATGACTTTCAAGGTATGTGAGTCCAATATTTACCTAAGGTAGAATTTTACTATAACAATAGCTTCCATTGAAATATCCAGATGACACAATATGAAGCGTTATATGGAAAGCGATGTCTCACACCAACTTGTTGGGATGACGTTGGTGAGAGAAAACTTGTTGAACCATAACTTGTTGATGAAACAATAGAAAAGGTGAAGATTATCCAAACCCACCTCAATGTAGTTCAATGTAGGAAAAAGAAATACACTGATAACCAAAGGAAGGATTTCGAATTCTAGGTAGGATATCATGTTTTCTTGAATGTATCTCCTTGGAAGGGAGTTATACGATTTAGTAGGAATGGAAAATTGAGTCCCTTGTACATCGGAACATTAAAAACTCTAGAATGAATTGGGGTTGTAGCTAATCGTTTGGAAATGACGAAAAGCCTCTCCAAAGTTTATGATGTATTCCACATGTCACTATTGTGAAAATACATGCCTGATTCAACGCATGTAGTCACCTATGAATAATTAGAATTAGAACCTAATCTGTCATATTATGAAGAGCCTATCAAGATTCCTGATACCATAGAACAATTTTTGTGAAACCGGACGACTCACCTATTAAAATTTCTTTGGAGAAACCACAATATGGAAGAGGCAATGTCAGAACCTAAGGAACTTATGATGAAGAACCACTTGAATCTTTTTATGAAATGATATTCTAGAAATTTTTTGGACGTAATAAATTGATGGTGGGAAGAATGTAACACCCCAAGCTTCTATAGTACGCTTCTATTCGAATAATAAAATAGCTTGCGTTGTTTGAAAATTCTAGTTCTAGCACACCACAACCAACTAATCTAGCTGTTAGAAATAGTAATACCAACTTTTTGAAATTTTATAAATATTATTTTTCAAAATGGACTTCATTTTTTGATTTGGATTATCAAAATTAGCTTTGGGTGAATTTTTGGTATTTTTTCTGAGAACTTTCAAGTTTTGGTGAATATTGAAAAACACCTCGTTATTGTTTAAAACCAAATTTTTTTTAAATAATTATTTTAAATTTAAATTCTTTTAACGAAAAAATAGATAAATAATACCAATATTTCTAATTTTTAATTAAATGGAGTCATTTTATAATAAGTTTAGATATATAAAATTTTATTGATCTTTTTACCGTCTTTTACCCACTTTATAGGCACATTTTTAAATTTGTATAAAATATAATTTTACCACTTATATGAATTGAATTCTAAAAACATGATAGACACAGTTTACATTAGTTTGTAAAATGTGGTTCAATAA
Source organism: Viscum album (assembly GCA_963277665.1). Taxonomy (NCBI): domain Eukaryota; kingdom Viridiplantae; phylum Streptophyta; class Magnoliopsida; order Santalales; family Viscaceae; genus Viscum; species Viscum album. The sequence goes on from OY728163.1 coordinate 354,315,336, forward strand.
GATGAAAGTAATTTTTTTGTTAATAATATCTTTTGACTTTTATTTACCAGAGTTAAAAGTAAATAGGGTAACTAAAGGTAAAAATAATATTATAATTACCCTGAAACAAGTAAAAATTCTTTTGTATAAGTTTATTTCGACCCGAATCATCCTCATAAATAAAATATGACCCTTTTGATCGACTTGGATTAGATTTGGACAGTTATTATTAATTTATTTAAGTAGAGTTAAAAGTGTTAAATTCAAATTTTTATAACTAAAACATTTTTAAGAAAGGGTTATATATCATATAATTTTGAATATAAATAATCATTATAAATATAAAGAATGTTCCAATAATAGGGTATTTTATTTATAATTTTTATACATTAAATAATTAAATTTATTAATGACACACTGATGATGCAGTAATTACCTTGTTAATGTAATAATAAATTAATTAATATTATAAATATTAAAATAAATTTCAATTTAGCCTTTTGTGGATTTAAAAAAAATTTAGGTTAATATGAATTGTTATAGTTAATTAAATAATTTTTTTCGAAGTAATATTGTTGTTATGACTTTCACAAAAATCAAAAACTAAATATTGTCAAAATTCTCATAAATTAGTTTTTAAAATAAATACTACATTATTAAATGATATAATATTCTTAAAAATATAAGGTTCAGCCAAAGGACATAGATAAAGGTTATATATGTCAATAATGAGCCACGTTTGGTTCTCTTGGATCTTTAATGTATGTTTATTAACCATTTATTATAATAATACAAGAATACATGGTAAAAGTTAAACTGTTTAGCTAAGAGTTAAATCTACATGATACGGTAAATATGGTTATATAAACCTATATTAAACCTATTGGTTGAGTGTTTTTCGACCCATCCCCAACTTATCCTTGAAATAAATACTTTTTTATCCATTAGAAATCTAAAATGATTTTATTATAAAATAATATTTCAAGCATTTCCTATGGTGCCCCTCACATATCTTATAAAAGGGATCTTCCCCTTCTCTCAATTTCACACCACCAAAGCCATTTTGAACAACCAAACCTTACTCAAATATCCTCCCAACTACCTTTAATTCGACATAGAGGCCTTACTTTGATTATAATGCCAACCTAAGGAGCCCTTTTGTTTAAATCAAAAGGAATCACCCGAAGAAGAGGTAATAATTTCATCACCTCTTTTTATAGTATCTTCTTCTTCCACACCCTCTTTATTTATTGTTTCTATACCAAAAAAATAATTACCTTATGCATACTGTGATGTTATTATAAAATTTATACAACCATATTCATTATTTTATTGATCCTATGAATGAAAAAATCACCATATGTGCATAAGTATTACTTACCATCTCCACGACATGTTGTAGTTTTTTATTCAATACTTCATTATATGGATGTGTATAATAATTATGTATAATTGATATAAATAATAAATATAACATGGTAATGATTCTTTATATATGATATATCATCCAATTATATACTATTTTCACTTTCAATTGAATGATATTGTCGCTCGTGCATATGCACAGATTACCATCTCCACGAACACAATGCTATTCAATCCCCATCGCAACAATTTAAGAATAATTTTCATTTTATTATTAAAAATAATGTTTCAATAACTTAATATCATTATGGATATGAATCAAATACATCCTATCCATAAAAAACATGACTTATTTAACAAAACATATAAAGGAAAATAAATCTGTTAACACATGAAACAATGATACTACTGAAATATCATTAACAGAGAAATATTAGAAGATCATATATGATATCATATTTATGTATATAGTTTTTATATATTTTAAAAACAATAATTTATCCATTATACAAGAGGTTAAAGTACCATTTTCCAAGGAAAAGTACAAGGTAAGGGTTAATTTTACAATCTCTTTATTATCAGAGGTTGTTGATACGTAAGTATCTACATGGACCTCTTTATCATCCACATCTGTGTTTTTTGTAAAAATGTATTTCAAAACATTTTTACTATTTCTTAGACTATGGGTTAAATTAATTTATACCCTTGTTGGACTTTTTATAAAGATAATTTAAATGAATCTTTCTATTGTTTTCGAAATAAGTTACTTTGTAAACATTTTGACAAAATTAAGGAAAGTATTTTGATTAACTTATATGGTGGGTGTGCCTATTTTATGCCATTATAATACCTTCAGAGCTTCCCTTAAAAAATTATTAAAAGATTTTTTTTTTCATTTATAATTATGTGACTTTTAAATTATTTCAAAATAGATAGTGATATTTCTCTCAAATAGTTGTTATTTCATCAATGTCAACAACCTTTGATGGATTTTACACTTGTTTGAACTTGATTAATTCTGATACAATATTCCATATTGTATTAAATATTTTATGTTATTTTTTTACTATGGATGTGTTATTTTTATACGATTCATGGTTTATGGTTAATGTATTAACACTTTGTATGCTAGTTTTAATAAGAATGTTTATGTTATGTTTCAACCATTTCATATGTGAAATGCATTGCACTTAGTATGTGACGGGTGGAGCCCGGTGTAGCTATCTGATGAATTAGTAGGTCTCATGAGACTAACTAGTTTCTTGGCACAAGGCCTTGACAAAATCCTTATTTCTACTCTTGGCATGAAGCCTTGACTAGGTGGTTATGATTTTCGGCATTATACATTCCATCATAATGAAATTGTCTATTGATATTACATGTAATTATTAGACTATTAGAAAATCCATGTGAAGAATTAAATGGAATTATTTGATTTATATTTTCCATATTAAACTGAATTTTTTGTTTAAAAGGCTTATGTTTTAGTCTTATACATTTCCATAAATGTTTTTTCTTATTTATGAAAGTTTCCGCTATATTATTGTCCTTGCTTAGCATCTATGCTCACCCCTTTCTATGATTTATTTTTCCTAGGAGGCGAAGAAGTATATTATGGTTAACCTGAAGAAATAGACTAAAGGATATGATTGTGTTAAAAGGGAACACAATTTTTTGGTTTTTCCTTTTCTTGATGTAATGAATAACTTTTGTATGTATCTAGTACTTCCAAGGATACTAAAATAATTGGTATTTCGAGACTTGATCTCTTGTGATCATGCCAATGTTATGTAATAATGCACCAAATTTTGGTATCTAGGGTTAGAGCATTACAAGTTTTGTTAGATTAGTACAACATAGTGGTGAGGTAGCTGGGGGTTATAATGTAAAGGGAGAATACTATATCCAAAAATCAGATTGTTTACACTGATTGCATTCATCACACATATAAATAGATATGTCTAATATTATACATCATCTTAACGAATTGGGATACAAGAAACTATTTTCACCCAAATCACAACATCCTTAGATCTAATAATAACATAATGTTTCACTAGGAAGTATCAAATTATGTGGAATACTAGTGCAGAATCTATCATTATGATCAACCCTAATCATAGGTTTCATGCTAACATAATATCAATGAGCCAACACAACATAAGCCTGATACAAGGTATTGGAACCATTTTTAGTGTAGGAATACATTGATTGGTGATGAAAGGAGAGGGAAATAACAATATATGAAGGAACTTATATCTTCCTCGAGAGTAGGGAAGGGTTTGACTAACCTATCCTTAGACTTTTTATATCCCAAGCACACCCTCTTCTGGGAAAGGTTTCCTATAGTGGAGAATATCAAGTATATGTAGACTTCCATTAAAGTTAGTTAAAATATTTCCCAACTAAAAAATGTAAAGGAACCTCTTAAAATTAATATAAATAAAAACCACATACATGTCCGTAAATATATAAAATAACTAGAAATGTTAGTATTTTCTATTTATAAAGTGGTTACCACCACCAACAGGGTATAATAAATGGTACATTAGGACACTATAAAGGGAGTCATAAACTAACCCAAGGATTAATATTTCAACACTAAGGATGTAAATAGATAGTTCATCCCTGATAATATGGTCTTTTATATTAAAGAAACATCTGATGGTCTGAAATTTTATTTTTTATATAGTGATAAAATATGGATATATCTGTGATATCTATTCAATATACAATTGGAAATAGCTCGATATGAATTAAAGGATCAAATAACTGTGAGGAGGAGGATACATCATCTAAGGAAATGAAGTTGAAGTTCATAGATAAACTAAACACACTTTAACTATTCCTACCAATAAGACATTATCCTCTGAGATCAATACCAAATATCCCTCATAACATAATCATGCATCGATGGAGTACTGGAATTTTATTAAAACACATCCATAATGAAGATAGAAGTTATCTTATAAACCCATCCTCTACATACACATTTATACATAGATACTAAATTCATGATTAGTTGATCAGAATATCACTAATGATAAATGGTTTCCTATGAAGAAGGTCCACTTGATGCTAGAGGGGAAATTTGGGAATAATTCCAAATCTCCACTACAGAAACATATTTTACTATATATAAGGGATCATTGTAAGTAGTTTTTATTTCCATCCACCCAAGTGGAGGGTATGGTGGATCATTTATGATAAATGATTAAAAAATACCAAATTATTCATCACCATGTGTAATTTTTAGTCAACTCTAGATATCATTCTATTTTTTGAAGATACAGACACAATATAAGACATATTATAGACTAAAAATTCCCACTCCTCTATGTTTGAGTTTAGGGATCTCTACATGGATATATATAATAATAATCCCTATTTTATTTATTCAATCACCCATACAAATGATTTCTTATTTATAAACATTAATATTATAAAACTAGATTAATGGGGAACAATGCTAAGCTGATCCAAAAATAATAGATTATAACTAGCTCAACTCTTCATATAGAAAACTCAATCATTAAGTAATTTTTAGGTAACATCTTTTTGAATTTCAAGAGGGTTCACCCCACCAAGACATCCTTTTATAAAAAACTAGCATGTAAAATATCATTGAAGTGGGTTAGGACCCAATATTTGGTAAAAATCTACCGGGTAATGAAAATAATCCCATGGAACTAACAGATGAGAAAATATATTTGGATGAAATCCTAGTATTGATTGAGATGAAGCACTAAACGGATGATATTTTCAATTGTACCCGCCAGGGGAAGTGGAAAAAATGGGAGAGCTCAGTGATTTTTTGGGAGAAATTAAGGATTAATAACTCAATCTTCTAACTCTAGTACCCACTTAGTGACATAAATGTAACTCTTTTATCATCTATGTCATTTTATACAAACATAGAGAGGTCAATTAAATATTCTATTATCCCTTTCCTATTACTAAAAGGGCTCACAAAGTTTGATACTGTCTTGGTGCTAATGAACTGATAGGGGTAAAATAATCATTCACATGAGTGAAAAAGTCATAGAATACATCATATTCATTAGGAGTGACTATGAACCATGCTAGGAGACCCAAGAATTATAAAATATTGTGGGGGAAGTGTTCATTTAATGATATATTTGAATTGATTCATAAGACCCCTCATATAGGATCTAGTAAAAAAATTACATCAACTTATCTATATATTTTCAATTTTATGATTTGAGGTTTTCCATTATAAATATATCCATGAAACTCTGAAGGGGATTGTTTTTTAATGATATTAATAAAAAAATATCCCATATATTTATCTCTAATGTGTAATCATTAAGATGATTTTTTGATCTGTTAAATGTGATGCTTCAATGAAAATCCCAGTATGTGAAGAAATAAATAAATTAGTGATATTTGGATAATAAATTAAATGTTTACATATTCTATTTATAAAATGATTTATATGCCAATAAAATAATATTAGAGGTATTGAAAATGATCCTTGAATATAAAGTGACAAGGGAGAAGGATGTGGCTTCCGAGGTTGGAAATCATCATCCTATTGAAGAAGTTGAAATTATGGTTCTGGATAAGATTCAATGTGATTTTTATAAAGACTAAAAGTCAATTAATGAAATATGAAAATCAACACAGATCATATTATAATATATCAATATTATGAATAGAGATTCTAACTTTTGGATACTTGTCTTCCTCCTCTTAATGAATGAAAAAAATCTCAGAAAATGGTCAATGTTTTCTTTCCCTTCCTCATTGGGATCATAAATTTATGGAAACATGTGAAGCCCTTGAATAGTAATATCAGAAAAATTCAAATATATATATCAGCATTGAACTTGAATGGATTAATTCAATCATTATTTCCAAACACTTTATTTGAAACAACCACCTCCTAGACGTGTGCTCATGAATTGGTATAAGTATGTGTATTATAACCATTACACCAGAGTAGGTTTATTCAGAAATGGAGATGAATTCCTTTTGGATCCATGATTATGGATGAGTGTTGGAATGAGAAGGGGTTTAAGTAGGTAGAGATTTGTTTTTGGGACTACGACAGAATATAAAATCATCACTCAGTTTCCTAATAAAATGTGACTCAAGACACATGTAGTTATTGTTAAGAACCCTTATACATATCAAGTACTTATGTAATGATCCGAACCTAGTTACCCATAGTCGGTGCATTATTACATTACATTAGCATGATCTCACGAGATCAAGTCTCAAAAGACCGATTAGTTGAGTAGCCTTTGTCATGACCCGTCCTCGGGGCGCATGCCGTGACTACCCCCAGCCCACCTTCCAGAGGCCAGAGGCTGGCGACTAGCACCAAAGGCATAAATCACAATAAAAAGGGAAGATGTTTCCTTTATGAAACATAAACACACACAACCAGAGTACAATCAGAAGAAAATACTTGGTAAAACTGAAAACAAAAGTTGTGCTGAAAGTGAGGGGCTGAAAATACAAGTCCAACTGTAAAGTACAATATAAAAGAAAAAACAGGTGGAAGGTCACAATCATCTCCTGGATCGTCCACCATAGATCCTACCTGAAGGGTAGGTACATATAGTGCAGCTCCTAGATCGTCCACCACGTATCCTACCTGCAGGGTAGGTACAAATAGCCATCTCAGCTCCCTCGTCTGATAACCTCCTCTGGATACCGACTCGTCGTGTGGTCCACCTCTGGGTACCGACTCATCGTGAGGTCCAACTCCAGGTGTCATCCAGTCCTCGTACACTCGGCCTCCGTCAGTGTTGTCCGTCGTCTGCATCCAACACAATTAGGCGCGGGCATCGCCAGTGAAGCGGTGAGTATAACGATACTCAGTAGGGACCTAGAGACCCTCAAGGTCTCACTAAATCCAACAAGGATAAACCAAATATAAAGATATCAATAGATAACCTTTACTTATGTATATTCCCATACATATACATAAGTTATCATGTAACCCATCTCAATCATGAGTAAAACACAATGGTCTTGACTCAGCTCAAATCAGGATTTTTATTCACGATGATGAAAACATGGCTGCTGGATAACTCCTCCTCTATCAAGCGCAGTAGTATTGTCATGACTCCGAGGTTCCACTCAGTAACCTTAGACTACTAAGGTACTCCTCCTATGTCGAGTACCGCGAGTATGTCACCCCAACACAGTAGCGGTCCCCGCCATTGGTTTTCTGCTCCAACACCATGGAGCTCCCCCTAATAGCCTACAAAGGTACTCCTCCTGTCGAGTACTGTGGGTCTACCGCCCCAACACAGTAGCTCTCCCCGCCATGGGTCTGCCGCCCCTACACAGTAGAGATCCCCACTGGGCTAGTCAAGTCACTCCGAATCGAATCGGACAAACAGTCATCAGGTCTCAGCCAACTACACGGTCACCATACTCTGTATGCTCATCTCTGGGAGGATCCGCTCCATGAGATACTGGTTGATACTTCCATGTGTCATTTAATCTCACGTGGAAGTATATCAAAGGAACTCCTCGTCATGGGGGTCTCAACACAACAGAAATCACGTCAATCAGACGCCTAGTCTGTGTGTTATTAGCATTTCCGTCCCAGGGGCCCGGTTGGATTTCTGGATCAATCCCACCCAACCATACTCAAACCACATCCGAATCCTATGTGGAGTATGGAAAAAGGTCCGACTCATCAATAGGAATCCAACATAGTCGACGACACCTCAATCGGAAGTCCGGTCCTTATGTTATAAGCGTATCATCTCTGAGGGCCTGGTTGGATTTCGATTTCGAACCAACCCGGCCGTTTTTTCAAAGTCCTCCAAAACTCACTTAGTGTATTGAAAAAGGACCTCCTCATCATGAGGGTACCAATTTCATAGAGAGAACGTCGATCAGACATGCGGTATTCATGTTATTTACATTTAAGTGAAAACTGGCACGACCCGTTAAGCCTGGTGGGTTGACGGGTTGGGTGAACCCAGAGTTTGCAGGTTCGTCCGAGCAGGGGGTCGGTCCGGCCTGATGAAACGTGTAGCCCGGCCCTAAAGGGCATGTCCCGGACTAAAGGGGCATGGCCCATCCCGAAGGGCGTGTCTCGACCTGAAGGCGGATGGCCCAGACAGAATGGGCGCGACCCAGCCTGAATCGGCGCAGCCTGGCTCGACGCAGCACAGTCCGGCCTGGTAGGGCGCGGATCGGCTAGCCACGGCTCAGCCGGATAGCTGAGCAGCTCATCCCGACTGGGCCGAGCGGTATGAGGGGGCGCCCCCCATCTCTTTGAACCGACAGCGCCAAGCGGCTCCACCCTCCCATCCGGTCGGCTTTGCTGTGCAAGCGGACCACTTGGGTAGGCCGCAGTTCCTCAAGCACGGTGCCCTCCTGGCACCGTGGGTTCTTTCTAGCCTAGCCAGCCTCCTTCCGACTGCTTCGACTACCGAGCGGCCCACACAAGCGGGTCGCGTTTCTTCCTCAGCGCAGCGCCATGAAGGCGTGGTGGATTTTTCAACCTGGTCGGCCGCCTTCTGGATGGTTCGCCCGCCGAAGTGGCACGTGGAGTGCGGGTCGCGGTTCTCTGTAGCGCAGCATCAAAGGGGTGTCGCGGTTCCTTCCTTCAGCCCAATCGTTTATAGCCGGTCGGTTCTTCCTCGGTCGAGCAGCCCGCGGTTTCAGGCTGCGATTCCTTTTCACGCGGCCGGCGCATGGCCGCCGCTTCCACTCAGCACCACCGCCTCATGTTGCCGCTTCCATTACGTACAAAAAATAGATCCAACGGAGGGTCGACGGTCCGTGTTCGTTCGACCCGCGCCCTCCTTGTTAGGCGGTTGCAATTGGCCAAAGATAATACAATTCACACAACAAGAACAAGAACAATTTTAATCCATTAAAATTGAACACAAACCCCTTTCTCGCAAATACATCACATGTCATTAAACCGTGGAAGACGAATGTCACGGTGGTCAGATGTCGTGGCAGAATGATGTCGATTCTGTTGACATCGGAGGAAGAGTCGTCGTCATTGTTGACATTCCCCACAGTGGTGTCTCCTCCCTTGATTCATAGGAAGAATAAGAGAAGGAACGTCGTTGGTGACTTCGTGTTCTTCATCGGAGGAAGAACACCTCTCTTTCTAATCCTCCAGAGTTACCCCACCGAAATATTTGCTATCGAAAATATTACAGAAGACGTCTCCCATTTAAAGAAGTTCCATTCAACACAAAATAATTCAAATGAATTCATGACACACAAGTAATTAATTAATTGTGCATGATTAATTAAATTTTAGTGTTGGCATATTAATTGAGAGAGAGGAAGGTGAATGGGTTCACATAATTAATGGAAGATTTGGCTAAGAAATAAATGTAAGGGGGTTTAAGGGGGGGGGGGGGGTTTCAAGGGAGATGAAGGATTGGGGATCGTGTGGGCCCCAAATCTCATATATCCACACGTGGCTAGTGAGGGGGTTGTGAGTTCCAACCTTAAACCCCCCTTTGTAGGATAAAACTACCATAGATATAAATAAAATTGTTCTAAAAATTGTATTTATTTTAAACTAAATCGCCAATTAATAATTTACAACCCGCATAAAACGCAACTGCGATAAAGGTCTCCTTAGGCAATTACCGATGATGTGAGTTCATCGGTGCCCTAATATTTCAGTTCCGAGCACCGGTTCAAAAAATAGAAAAACTCCCTCATTCGTTTACTGAACGTACTCGAGCTAAACTTCATAAATTGATTTGGGGCACACTAGGCCTCAGAATCAAGTGTCGTCAAAGGGCCACAGACTTGTAAAATTCCAAATAAATTAAGAAAAAAACAATCCTTGAAATTCTCGGGTCATTACAGCCTTGGCAGTAATAGATACATATATGAGTTTTAAATTAAATCATAAAATAAAAAAATAACATTGTGTCTACTTTGAACAAAATCATATCCTTTAGACTATTCCTGCATGTTAATCGTAATATACTTTTTCGCATTTTTGGAAAAATAAAACATAGAAACAGGTGAGCTCAGATTCTCAGGAAGGATAACAATATAGTGGAAACTTTAATAAACAAGAAAAAACATTTAAGGAAATGTATAAGACTAAAACACAAGCCTTCTAAAAATAAACATCAGCATTGTATGTAAATGATAAATCAAATAATGTAATTTACTTTTTCACATGGATATTCTACTAGTCAAATAATCACATGTAACATCAATATCCAATATCATAATGATAGAATGCATACTGTCGGACATCATAACCACATAGCCAAGTCCTCGTGCCAGGACTAAAAATAACGATTTTTTCAAGGACTTGTGTCGAGACATTAGTTTGTCTCATTAGACCTACTGATGCATCGAGGAGCTAAAGCAGGCTCCAAATATAAATTACTATGTCCAACGCATTCCTCATATGAAATGGTTGAAACATAACATACACATTCGTATTAAAACTATCATACGAATTGTTAATACATTAACCGTAAACCATGAATGTTATAAAAAAACATCCATATTAAAAAATTTCACAAAACATTTCATACAATATGGAATATTGTATCATAATATATTAGCTTCAAACAAGTGTAAAATCCAACAATGGATGCTGACATAGATGAAATCAAAACTATTTGACAGAAATATCTCTTTATATTTTAAAATCATTTAAAAGTCACATAATTATAAAAGAAAAAATTTAGTTTTAAAATATTTTTATAATCTTGTAAGGTAATCTCCTAAGGTGTTATAATGGTGTAAAATAGCCACACCAACCATATAAGTTAAAAAAACATTCTTACCTTAATTTTTCAAAAAGGTCAAAAAATACCTTGTTTGGAAAATGACGGAATGATTCCTTTCAAAACATTTTATAAAAAGTAAAAAAAGGGTGTAAATGACTTTAACCTATATTCTAAGAAATATAAAAAATGTTTTGAAATACATTTTTAGTAAACACGGTTGTTGATGATAAAGAATTCCCAGTAGATACTTACGTATAAACAACCTTAGATAAATAAAGAGATTGTAAAATTAACCCATAAATTGTATTTTTCCATGGTCGAAGGTATATCAAACTCGTGTATAATAGTTGAATCATTATTATTAAATTATACAAGAACCGCATACACTAATATAATATCATATATGATATTCTAATATTTAATTGTTAATAATATTTTAGTAGTATCATTATTTCGGGTATTAACTAATTTATTTTTCTTCATATGTTTTGTTACGTAAGTCATGGATTATATAGATAAGATATATTTGATTCATATACAGAATGAAATAATGTTCTTAAATAATATTTTTAACCATCAACTTAAAATTATTCTTGAATGGTTACGATGGGTAAGGAATCTCATCGCATTCGTGGAGACAGTAATCCGTACATACTCATGAACGAAAATATCATTCTATTGATGGTAAACTAATTTGTAATTGGTAGTTATATAATATATAAAGAATAAAGAATAATTTATATTTATTATTTACATCAATTATACTCATTATTATACCCATCCGAAAAATGAAGTTTTGAATAACAAACTACACCACGACATGGAGACGGCAAGTCGTACGTACGCATGTATGTTGACTTTTCATTCATAGAATGTATAGAAAAATTAATATGTTCATACCATATTTATAATAACATCACAGTATGTAAATTGTACTATAGTTATTATTTTGGAATCAAAACACAAAGAAATAGGAGGCGACAGAAGAAAATAACATTGAGAGAGGTGATAAAATAATCACCTCTTCTTCAGGTTCTTCCTATTGATTTGATCAAAAGGGATCCTTAGGTTTCCCCTATGATCAAAGTTAAGGAATATTTGTTAATGTGAGGGTAGCTGGAAGGATATTTGATCTGGGGTTGGTAGAGCCACCTGGATTAGGAGGTGTGATTTTGAGAGAAGGGGAAGTACCCTATTCTAAGAGAGGTGAGGGTTACGTTTGGACAATATTGAAATATTATTTTATAATAAAATCATATGTTGTTTCTAATGGCTCTAAATGAATTAATTTCTAGGATATGGTGGGTATGGGTAGAAAACCTCTCAAAAATTGGTTTTATATAGGTTTAGGTCACCATATTAGCCTTATCTTTTAGATTTAACTCTTAGTTAAATTGTTTAACTTTTACAATGTATTCTTGTATTATTATAATTAATGGATAATAAACTTACTATAAAAAGACAAGAGAACCCCAAGTGGTTCATTATTAATATATCTAACCGTATATAAGTCATTTTGATGAACCTTATATTTTTAGGAATGTTATATAATTTAACAATAATGTATTTTTAAAAAAACTAATTTATGTCAATTTTGACACTATTTAGTATTTGGTTTTTGTGAAGTCATAAAAACATTTTCACTCAGAAAAAAAGTATTTAATCAACCCTATCATGTCATATTATAAATAAAAATTCTTTTAAGGCATCAAAATCCTCAATTAACATTTATTTTGATATTTATAATATCAATTATCTTAGTCATTAATTAATAAGGTAATTATTGCATCATCATTTTTCAAAAATAAATTTAATTATTTAATGTCTAAAAATTACAAATAAAATACCATGTTGTCGGAAATATTTTTATATTTTCAATAAATATTTATCATTGAAATTATCTTATGTATAACCCTATACTTAAAATGTTTTAGTTGTGAAAATTTGAATTTAACACTTTTAGTTGTTCTTTAGATAAAATAATAATAAATATCCTAATCTAATCCAAGTAGATCAAAAGGGTCATATTTTATTTCTACGGTTTATTTTGGTCGAAATCAACTTATCCAATAGAATTATGACATGTGTCAGGGTAATTATAATATCATTTTTTCCTTTAATTACCCTTTTTTACTTTAAACCATTTTAAATAAATGTCAAATGTTTTAATTCACCAAAAAATAATTTCATCTTATTGAACCACATTTTACTTACATATGTCTACTGTATCTCTCGGATTTTTTAAATTCAATTCACATAAATGGTAAAATTACATTTTATGCAAATTTGAAAATGTGCTTATAAGATGGGTAAAAGACGTTAAAATGTTCAAAAAAAATTTATACATATAATATTATTGTAAAATTACTCCAATGAATTACATTGGGATAATATAAGTATTATATTTCTATTTTGAATTTAAAATAAATTTAAATAAAAATAATAATTATTTAAATACAAATTCGATTTTAAACAATAACGTAGTGTTTTTCACTGTTAATCAAAAATTGAATGTTTTCAGAAAAATAACAATAATTCACCCTTAGATAATTTTGATATTCAGAATCGATAAATGAATTCCATTTTGAAAAATTTAATTTATAAAATTTCAAAAATTTGGTATTAATATTCATAAATTCTTTTTTAAATGACTAGTTTGATTGGTCGTGGTGTTCTAGAACTTGAAGTTGCAGATAGTACAAGCTATTGCATTGTTCAAATAGAATGGTATCATGGAATCTTGGGGTGTCACATTCATCCCTCAAAATAATTTCGTTATGAAAATTACTAGAATACTACTGAATAAAAAGATTAGGGTGGTTCTTCATCATCAGTTCCAAGGGTTCCCAAGTCATCTCTTCCATCTTATGGTTTCTCCCTAGAACATTTTCTAGATGAGTAGTCTGATTTCTCAAGACTTGTTCTCTCGTATCAAGAATATTGATAGGCTCATCACAATATGACAGATAGGGTTCCAGTTATAATTCTTCATAGGTGAGTAGATGCATTGGGTCTGGCATGTATTTTATCAATAGTGATATGTTTAACACATCATGAACATTGGAGAGGCTTGGCTATATTTCCAAACGGTAAGCTACAAATCCAATTCATTCTAGAGTTTCGAAAGTTTTGATGTTCCTGGGACATAATTTACCCTTCTTACTGAATCTTATAACACCCATCCATGAAGATTACTTCATGAAAACATGATCTCCTACTTGAAATTCGAAAACCTTCCTTCAGTTATCAAAATATCTATTTTTCCTAATTTGAGCTTCTTTGATGTGGGTTTGTATTATCTACACCTTTTCCATTATTTCCTCAACAAGTTTGAGTCCTATGAGTTTTATTTCACCAACATCATCCCAAAAAGTTGGTGTGAGACATCTCTTTCCATATAATACTTCATATAGTACCATATAAATACTTTAATGGAAGCTATTGTTATAGGAAAATTCTAACAGAGTTAAATACTGATCCCACACACCTTGAAAGTCATGGGATAAAGATCTCAACATGTCTTCCAAGTGTTGAATAGTTCATTATAATTGTCCATCAGTTTGATGGTGGTAGGCGGTGCTCAAACAAAGTTCAGTATCCAGGGATTTCTGAAGTGTTTTCAAAAATCATGATGTAAAATTGGGATCACGATCAGAAACAATCGATATAGGTACACCATGTAGTTCTATAACTTAATTAATATATAGTCTTGTTAAACGTTCACGTGGTAAATCTTCTCTTATACCAAGAAAATGTGATGACTTTGTAGATGATCCACAATGGCCAATATTGCATTCTTCCTCTAGGAGTCTTTGGTAGCGCCATGAAGAAGTCCATCATAATATCATCTCATTTCCACTCAGGTGTGGGAAGTGGTTTCCTGACATCTCCAGGTTGTTTCCTTTTAGCCCTAATATGTTTACAAACCATACATCTTGATACATAATCAGTAATATCCCTATTCAAGTTGTTTCACCAAAAACGCTCCTTCAAATATTTATACATATTAGTGCTACTAGGGTGTATAAAGAAATTGGAGCTATGAGAATCATCCATCTATTCACTTTTCAGATCAGTTATATCGGGAACACAAAGTCTCTTCCCAAATTTCAAAATCCCATCTTCATACACAAAGTCGATCAATCTCCCATCTTTCACAGCTTTAATATTTTTTGGAACTCCTTGTCATCAGTCTGAGAATTTTTTATCATTTATAGTAAAGATGGTATGGAAACCATTTGAAAAAGTATTTATGTTTCACCTTTCATGATTGTTCCTATATCCATCTTTACTATATCTATGAACAAAGGATCCCTTTAAACTCACATCTTGTTCCGAAATCCATGATCATTTCTGCTCAAAGCATCTGCCACCTTGTTTTCCTTTTTAGGGCGGTTGTGTATAGTGAAATAATTATCCTTGAGTAGTTTGACCCATGGTCTTTTCCTCATGTTATGTTCTTTATTTGATAAAATATACTTTAAACTCTTATGATCAGTATATATCTCACATTCGTTACCATGGAGATAGTGTCTCTATATCTTCATAGCAAAAAATACAACTGCTAACTCAAGATCATGAGTAGGATAGTTTTGTTCATTAATTTTTTAGTTTTCATGACACATATGAAATAACTCTATCATTATGTATAAGGACACAACCAAGTAATTTCTTTAATGCGTCACTATAAATAACTAACAAATAAAGGAATCAATCAATATTACTTCTTGGGTTACGTATATAATCTGCAGTATGCCTTCCTAACCTGGAAAAGTTAACCTCATACTTTGCGACATTCTTATCCTCCTTTTGCCTTAGACTCAGAAATTTTCTATCCATATCCACTCGATCGTCACGCGGAAAGTATTTTTCTAATAAAAGAACTTTAAACTCCCTCCATTCCCTATTTGATACTTTATTATCCTTATTTGTGTTTTGAATCAATGACCACCATTGATCTTTATCTCCTGTGAGGCGATAAACTTCCATGAAAACTTTTTCCCTTTCTCTTCTCCCCAAAGCATGAAATATTTTCTCTAAGTTACTTATCCATTGATAATCTAAAAATTTATTTATAATCCCATTGAATGTTGGTTGTTGTTTACTCATAAATATATCTAGAATTGATCTTCTACATTGTGTATCAGGTTTATCCATACGGCTAAGGTTATTATTCATACCCTAAGTGAGTTTTTTGAGTATGGTTATAAGCTTTTAATCACTAGATGCATTACCAACTCCACTATAAATATCCGTAGTAGTAGGTAAATCCCTACATGGATTACGTGCGTTGATACAGTTTCCATTCCTGTCACTAGGAACCATGTCTAAATAATGGAATACACTATTTTAGTTTATGAATCACAATCCATAATTACAAACTAGTAATTTACATAACATTAATTGAACAATTTTTACCTATAACCATAATCATAAAAAAATGTTTTCTTTGAGGAATTATTTATCAGTAAATCCTTCATAATGTATTGTAATGAAAATGTTCATTATCCTAAGAATATCCCCTAGGCGTGTCATAACAAAGAGTCTAGCAAGTCCCATCGTCATATACAAGGATACACTAGGTCAAGCCTGAAACTCCATGTCAGAGTTTTCACTCCTAGGTACATATGTGCCAGATCTACCTCTACCTGCTCATATCTAGATAGGGATATATTTTCTTGGAAAACACACATAATGATTACACTAATAATTTTTTTGATGTTCTTATATACTAATCCTCAATTATTATCTTAGGTTAATGTTCTCTAATCAGTGTTTTTATAAATCTAGTTTCTAAGGACTGTACTAAACTTCCTCTGATACCAACTGTAACACCCTGACCCTTGTTACCCTGAGTCAGTGCATTATTAAATATCATTGGCAAGATCACAAGTGATCAAGTCTTGAAAGACCAATTAGTTTAGTAGCCTTGGAAGTACTAGATACATATATGAGTTTTACATTACATCACAAAATAAAAAAACAACATTGTGTCCCCTTTGAACAAACTCATATCCTATAGCTTATTTATGTAGCTTAATTGAAATATACTTCTTCACATCCTGGAAAAAATAAAACATAGAAAGGAATGAGATCATATGCTTCGTTAGGATAATATTATAGCAGAATCTTTCATAAATAAGAATAAACATTTAAGGGAATGTATTAGATTAAAACACTTACCTTTTATGCATAAACTTCACCATAATATGGCAACGATAAATCAAATAATTCCATTTACTTATTCACATGGATATTCTAATAGTTCAATAGTCACATGTAATATCAATAAATAATTTCATAATGATGGAATGCATAATGCTGAACATCATAACCACATAGTCAAGGCCTCGTGCTGAGAATAAAAATAATGATTTTTTCATGGAATTGTTCCAAGACACTATTTTGTCTCATGAGATCTACCGATGCATCGAGGATATATAGAGGGCTCCACTCATCACTTACTAAGTCAGATGCATTCCACATATGAAATGGTTGAAACACAACATAATAATTCGTATTAATACTAGAATATAAAATGTTAATTCATTAACCATAAACCATGAATGGTATAAAAATACCACATCCATAGTACAACATATCATAAAACCTTTAATACAATATGGAATATTTTATCATAATAAATCATCTTCAAACAAGTGTAAAATCCATCAAAGGATATTGACATAGATGAAATCAAAACTATTTGAGAGAAATATATCTTCCTATTTGAAATCATTTAAAAATCAAATAATTATAAAATAAAAAATTTATGTGGAAAATATTCTTATAATCTAGTAAGGGAACCTTCAATGTTGTTATAACTATGGAAAATAGCTGCACTCTCCGTATAAGTTAAAAAAAATTTCTTACCTTAATTTGTTGAAATGGCCATAAAGTACCTTGCTTTGAAAATGGCGAAAAGATTCCTTTCAAAAAAAATTATAAAATGTAAAACTAGGGTATAAATTACTTTAACCCATATTATAGGAAATAGTAAATTTTTTTGAAATAAATATTTATGAAACTCATATATAGATGATAAAGAAGTTCCAGTAGATATTTATGTATAAAAATCCTCAGATAAATAAAGAGATTGTAAAATTAACCCTTACCTTGTACTTTTACTTGGTCGAGAGTATGTTAACCCCCTGTATAATAGTTACATCATTGATACTAAATTATAAAAGAACCACATACATAAATATGATGTCATATAATATCTTCTAATATTTCATTATTAATAATATTTCACTAGTATCATTTTTTCGAGTGTTAAATAATTCATTTTACTTCATATGTTTTGTTACATAAGTCATGTTTTTTATGGATATGATATATTTGATTCATATACAGAATGAAATTAAGTTCTTAGAAATTATTTTTAATCATCAAATGAAAATTTTTCTTGAATGGTTACGATGGGGAATGGATCTCAATACGTTCAGGGAGACGAAAATCCGTACATACGTCCGAGTGAAAATATCATTTTTTTTATGGTAAAATCATATGTAATTGGATGTTATATAATATATACAAAATCATTACTCTATTACATTTATTATTTACATCAATTATACTCATTGTTATACTCATCCAAATAATGAAGTGTTGAATAACAAACTACAACACGATATGGAGACGATAAGCTGTATGTACGCACGTATGGTGATGTTGTTATTAATAGAATGGATAGAATAATGAATATTGTTTTACCATATTTATAATAACATCATAGTATATAGAAGGTAAAACATTTGTTTTATGGGAAAAACAAGGCAATAGGAGGTGGAAGAAGAAAATAACTTTGGAAGAGGTGCTGAAATAATTACCTCTTATTCGAGTTCTTCCTTTAGATTTGATCAAAATGGCTCTTTAGGTTTGATCTATGATAAACATAAGTCTTATAGGTTGAATATAAGTTTTTGGGGAGGTTGGATATGCCAAATGGCTTTGGAGGTATGATTTTGAGAGAAGGGAAAGTACCCTTTTATAAGAGAGGTGAGGGTCACTTTTGGAAAATCATGAAATATTATATTATAAAAATATTATAATCGGATTAAAATGGATCCAAATGGATTTATTTAGAGGATATGGTGAGTATGGGTTTCCCACATCTCAACCAATAGGTTTTAGATAGGTTTATGTCAGAATATTAACAATATAGTTTATATTTAACTCTTACTTAAATAGTTTAACTTTTACCATGTATTCTTGTATTATTATAATAAATGGTTAATAAACATACTATAAAAAGAAAAAAAACCCCATGTGGTTCATTATTGACATATATATCCTTATCTAAGTCATTTTTCCAATCCTTATATTTTTTTGGAATATTATATCATTTAATAATATAGTATTTGTTTTAAAAACTCATTTAGGTCAATTTTGACACTATTAAGTATTTGGTTTTTGTGAAAATCATAAAAACATTATAACTTCGAATAAAATTTATTTAATCAACCCAAAATGTCATATTAACCTATAAAATTCTTGTAATTCATCAAAAGTCTCAATTTACCTATATTTTAATATTTATTTTATCAATTATAATAATCATTCATTGATAAGGTAATTACTGCATCATCATTGTGCGTTAAATAAATTTAATTATTTAATGTCTAAAAATTATAAATAAAATATATTGTTTTAGAAAATATTTATATATTTCTAATGAATAGTTATTGTCTAAATTATCTTACGTATAAACATATATTAAAAATGTTTTAGTTAAGAAAAGTTCAATTTGACACTTTTAACTCTTCTTTAATTAAAATAATAATAAATCTCCTAATCTAATCCAAGTGGATTGAAAGAATAATATTTTATTCCTAAGGATTATTTTGTTATACATATAGTTATCCTATATAATTAGGACTTGTTTTAGGTTAATTATAATATCATTTTTACCATTAATTTCCTTATTTACTTTTAGTAGTGGTAAATAAAACTAAAAAGACACTATTTAACAAAAATATTTTCATTATATTGAACCGCATTTTACTTACTGATGTTAACCATGTCTCTCAGATTTTTCTAAATTCAATTCATTGAAGCAGTAAAATTATTTTTTAAACAATAACATAGTTTTATTCAGTCTTCATTAAAAATTTAATGTTTTCAGAAAAATAAAAAAATTCATCCTAAGCTAATTTTAATATTCCAAATCTGAAAATGAAGTCCATTTTGAAAAATAGAATTTATAAAATTTTAAAAATTGGGTATTACAATTCATAACTGGTTTTTTAAATGGCTAGTTTGATTGGTCGTGGTGTGATAGAACTCAAAGTTGCATACAGCGAATGCTATTGCATTATTCAAGGAGAAGCATACTGTGGAAGCTTTGGGTATAAAAAATTAAAAAAGGGTTGACTCAATATTCACATGCATTACTAGGTAAGGAAAATAGATCTCACTAATAGAATATCACAAGTAGTTTAGGATTTCATGTATGGTATACCATATATCATATAATTTAACATTATATGAAAAGGAAAATGGGGTTGAGTAGTTTTTGGTCATATTAGGGGTAATTTTATATAACGAGTTTTATATAGATCCCATTTATGAATAAAATTAAATTCCATTATCTATGAGGTTCCCATGACCTGAATGTTGAGAAAGTGTTGTTTTCAACAATATATAATGTTTTTATTTAAAGGAGGAGATTGTTGAGAACAATACTCTATCTAATTATAATAATTTTGATGCTCACAAATACCATTAATTATTTTCTAATGATTTTATTTTTTAAGAATATTGCAGGAATTTATTATTTATTATATTATTATTTATGGACTAAATATTTAGATTTTTGAAAAACGATAATTAATTTATAAGGTATTTGCTTTTAGCGTGTTCTGGAAACACTATTTATGCTCTACATATTCAGGATCTGCTTTAACACATTTTGAAAACACTGTTCATATCCTACATGGAGAAACATACCATAAGGATCAAATGCAGTGTATAAATTATTAGATAAGAGAAAAGTATGGCTAATAAACCATATGTTATCGACAATGTGTGAAAAAGAACCCTACGTTAGGAAGGAACCCTACATTTGGGATATTATAAAAGTATGGAAGGAGAACCGTACGTAAGTGTTATACGTTACATTTGTTTCTCAAAAGTATGGTTCATCAACCTTACTTTTGTAAACAACCCTACGTTCTTAGAAAATTAAGGATCAATTATCTCTCATTTGGAATCTTATAAAATTATGGATATTTTGTTAACCTTATGTTTGAATAAAGTGACATGAACCTTACGTTTGTGATCAACCATACGTTGACAACCTTACATGTGAAGGCTACGTCATCAAAATCACGTTTATGATCTACATTACGTTTAAAGGATTCATACTGTACAACTCAACCTTACGTTTGGTATCAGAGAGTTTAAAGTTGATACTATTTTGCAACGATCTGCAAGCTGATTATTTAGCTGATTTAAAGCCGGATTTGAAGCCGTTTTTAAGCATGATTTTGATTGATTCAAAGCCATTTTATCAATGGTTTAAGGATCAAATTAAAAGGATATTTTTATGCTGAGTCTTCAGGGAAGTTACGAATACTCTGTAAATTCAAATGTTTAAATATCGACAATCAAAAGGAGACTTTTGCGGATCAAAATTTGTAGGAGAAGTGCTTGTCATTATTATGAGCTTTTTTGAATAGAAAATTGTAGAGAAGGTTTTGTAAAAAATTTATCATTTAAAAAAAGGAAGAAAAATAGAGACTATGAAAAATTATAAACCAGCTAATTCAAAGGAGTGACAAAGCTCTCTTCATTGAAGAATAAGAATCATGATAGAAGATTCACTCATTATACATCAAAGATCTACTATAAAACTTCTACTACTAAAGTTGTGAATTATATTTCTATATTTACTGCAATGGGATCAACTCAGAATGACTCTTTTGAGAAGATAATTATTTCTGAAGGTGACAATCCATCTACTGTCAATTGCATGACGTTGCAATTGTGAAGATCACCTGGAATGTGTTTTAAATGTACAAAAATCTTCCATTTCTATTATTGACTGACCAACCTCCCGTACTAAGCTGTGTAGGTTCTGTAAGTGAACCAGAAGGCTTTGTTTTTCCTTAGATTATGAAGGTGTCAACATCCTGTACTCAGTTGTTAAACGTTCTATTGAAACGAGGACCCTATAGTGAAAATCACCAAGCTCATGGAGTAGAGCGTTGGTGGAGTGTACTAGGGGCCTTCAATTACCCGAACCACCATACATCGTGTGTCTCTACACTTTATATTTCCACTGCATTAATCTATCTGACTAAATATAAAGGACAGAACACGATCTTGCGAAGATTTTAGAAAAGACACAATTCACCCCCCTCTTGTGTATATTTAGTATAAGCTGATCCAACACTGAAATCTTAAACATTTTACTCAAAACACTTTTTTTAAATATATACTTAAATATAAATTGAGATATCCGAAACAAAACTTATATATATTTCAATCATTTAGACATTACATCTCAAAATAATCACACAATCCAAATTATAAAATTTTTAGTGTCATTGAAGATCAACTACATATGTAACTTATTTTATAATACTTTTGAAGATTTATCTATAATCAAACCATGAAATAATTCTTCATAGACTCTTCACTGGCTATATTCATCTTCATAACCAATGGAATGGAAACATAAGAAAGGATTGAGTTCAAACATTCAGTAAGGGAAAATATTTTAACATGGGTTAGATTGTAATCGTATGTAAAAAAATAATCATTGGAGAGAAATAGTATTCCAAATAATATTCTATAATAATAGATATCCATAATTAATTTGAATTATAAGAAGTATAAACTAAAAAACATGTACCATGTTATAAGAGTGTGTTGTAAAATACATGATCCATGGAGTATAATCATAATCATAATCATATGGAACTCAAATGTATTATTTTAATGAAAACATACATTACAAGGATTATGGTACAATCATAAGAATATGGAAACATAATTTCATGAGTCACTCATTGGAACCCATTCTTGTGAACAAGATTGATCATGTTCACAAATACTTATCTCAAAGGTCATCACCTTCATGAGCCACACATTTTCACCCATTCATATAAGGAAACTTATTTGCACCCATATATACATATCTCATGGTATATAAACATTTAAATATTACATTATAAGGTAATATAGTACCCCACCCATAAACCATCCATACATATGTGTGCCATTTGTAAACAATCATCCATCTAATCATAAAGAACACATGGAAATAATGTGGGATTTATAACTTTTCCAAATGGTATCTCACATCATTACATCAAGTGATAGATCAGTTAATATCACAATTCAATCACCAAAAAGGAACATTTCACATGTAAATTGAAATGATGATTTAGGAATTATAAATCAATATGTTATATATCTCTTGGAGATAAAGGGGAAAATATAATCCAAATCTTGAAAAGAGATTTCCGAACAATTTAATAAAAAGGAATAATTACAAGTCAATTTCAATAAAGATATCCATGAAGGTTATTAGTGAAAAGTTTTCAAAAAAAATTTAGAATAAATTCCCTAAATGAAAAATTTTATAGAAATATATAAAAATTTAACGACTGTGAAGTGGAAGATAAAATGTATATTAAAAAAAAGCAGAAAAACCATGTCAATTTAAAAAAAAATTTACTTAAAACCCACATTATAAAAACGGTGATAAAACATCCTTTGGAAAATAGGAAAATATGTTTTTTAAGAAAACTATAATTAAAAATATTCTTATTTCAAAATAATAATGGAGTAAATTATTGGGATGAGTAAATATGGGCATAAAAGTAAATGAGCTTATTTAAAGATGATGTCAATTATGTTTAAAGCTATTAAATTTTTTAATGAAAATATTTCAATATAATTTCCAATAAAATATGGAGAAAGGAATTATAATATAATTATATAGTAGAAGAAACCAATCATGTCAATCCATATTCATAGTAGAATCATTATAACTCAATGAAATAAGTTTAGTCAAGAAAACCCCTTACATTTACTCTTGACTACAATAAAATCACTTTAAACTAGTATATAATAAACATAACTATCATAATAAAACATTTAAGTTCCTTTTTATATATATTATCATGTGTACATTTCAATTATAATTATTTGTTATACATTTATTTGTTAGTTATAGTTTATTCTCATCATCAGATGTAAGCGATCTTGATTCTTTCATTTATTCATTAAAGTGTCAAATTTTATTCCATTAATGATACCAAGTACATTATTCCTATAATATTTACTATAGTAGAATATATATTTCTAAAATAATAATAATGTTAAAATTTCATTCTATTATATTTTTGTTACAGATCATCGAGTTGAATTCAGTGGCACTCTTATTTTAGTAATTTTAAATGAAAAGACAGTGATATACTAATAATAATATATATATAAATATAATCCTTACATAAAATTAAAAAATATTATTGATTTATTTTATAGTCATCTAAGATATAAATTTATTACCTCATTTACATAGGGGTTAAGCCAACTCAAATAAGAACTTGTTAAAATCAATGAGCGAGTTTGGTTATGAAAGTGATTCATTTGGTATAATATCATTATTAAAGAATGATAATTATATTACATAGATGTTTTAAATGCAGTGAATTATATTTCTTGAGCTATATATAAATAATAAAATTCTATATAAAAAAATACGTGTTGTTTGATGAAGGCAGTAGTTCGCAACTACCCATGGGAAACATTCTTATTTAATATAGAACATAAACAAACATGGAATTGGTTTATAATTTAAAATTAATAATAACGTTTTAAATATAATATTTTTTAATTGAAAACCTATTTTCAACAATCAATAAGTATTGATTGAGAACAATAGATCACATTACTTTTGGAGGAGGTTGTCCGCATAAAATACATGCGAAGTCCTCATTTTTTCAAATGGTTTCACTGAAGGTAAAACATGGTTATACAATAAACCTAACAATGATTAAATATACTCAAAAATTTTATATTAGATTCATAATAGGAAGAAGTATAAAGAAATGAAAATAAATGAAGATGGTTTAATTAATAATTTCACCTTAATCCTTAGAAAAGATCCATTGAAAATATGTTTAAGGATATTAGAGGTTGTTTTGAGTAGCGAATAACCTATCATACATGTCTAAGAATGTTTTGGAAGTATTTTAGTATAGATTGGTAGTGTCTAAGTGGCTTGGGGTGTGAGGAGATGTTGGATGGTGGTGGATCCTTTAATAAGAGAGAGGGGTTAAATTTTTGTAATAAAAAAGATGTCATTATTCAATGGTAAATTGGATCCAATAATGGAAAATAATAATATATGTGAAGGATTGAGGTTGATAAAGCCTCAAAAATACATTTTAAAACAGGGTTTTAACTTGTTTTTAAGTCTTTTACATGTAAATTTTTCACTTTTTCTATTTTTAATATTGGTAATAAAATTTTACCTTATTAATCTAATTTTAATACCAAAAATTAAAATTATTTTTATTAAATATTTTTAAAAGCATTATTCTATGTATAAAATAAATTCTTTTCAAATTAAATGTATAAGATTGTGAAATAATAATATTTATATCAATGCTCATAATACGTAAATATAGTTTTTAGAGAAAATATATTTTTATGCTTATAAAATAGTATAAAGATAAAATTTTCAATATTATAAATATATAAGACATTGTTGGTTAATTATTAACCAAATATGAGTTATTTGAATTTATGTTTAATCCAAAATATAATTACTCTCTGTTGATATATTTTTAAAATAAATATCCCAAAAATAATTTTCGTTAGAGTAAATTATTTGTTATGTTTCCATAATGTTAAACATGGATTTTATAAATTAAAAATTCTATTTTTAATTGAATCATTTTATTCCGTAAATATTAATGAATGATTTTAAGTCATATTTCGTGATTAGGTATAAAAATAGTAAAATATTTTTGAAAACATTATTTTATAATATTCACCAAAACATTTACTATAGAAAAAAAATTTAAATAAATATTTCTAAGATAATATTGTTATTATAAATTTAAAAATGATATTAAATTCATCAGTTTCAATATATAAAATTTCAAAATTTAATATCTAAATAAAATCATTAAAATATAATGAATTTTTTATTCATAGGAATATAAAATTTTAAAATATTAAATATTCCAATTCTTATTTTTTATAAATTTAAAATTTAATTCTCTTTAATAAACTATTTATATGAGCATAATATTTTAACCCTGATATATTTAGCTTCTTTTAATAAAACAAATTAAAATGATAAATTAAAATGTTAACATAAAATGATCTTAATAGTTTTTTAACTACATCAATTTATATTTATCAGCACATTAGTACTAAAATAAAGTGTTACTAAAACTAAAAATAAAAAAGTATAAAATACATATGATATAAGAATAATTTATTACATTGATAATTATATATTTTTGTAATCTTAATTTATACATACATAAACTCTCAATATATCTATATAAAACCTAAGAATACGATAATCTTTAGTGTTTTTCTTATATGGTGCTTCTACTAACATTAATCTCATGGAAATTTACACTAGCTTAACTTCTCTGTAAAATGATTTTTCTCATACTATAATTAGTATAGTTTTTCTTGGTATCAGTCTTGGGAAACCCCATGTGAATCAAATTATTTTCCAATATCAACTAAATGATATTTATAAGGAATACCCACACTATGTGATACCATTTCTTCCCCTTTGAAATTTAAATTTTATAATTTGGTTCCTTAAAGTTATACTTAATAAATTAATAGAAATATTATAATAGTTAAATTTAATAATTTTATTTTAAAATTATCACAGTTTTTTTAGTTTGGTGTTGTGTGTGAAGAAAAATATTAATCACTAAATTTAATTTAATGAGAAATTAATTAAAAAATATCAGGGCATTACATTATCCTCTCGTTCAACAAATTTCATCCCCACAACTATAATAATCAATTAATAATGAAAATGAGTGAGGGTATCTAAAAGAATAATGTGGATAAATATATAATTTCTAAAGAGATATATACCCTACTATCTTAGGTAGTACTAGAAAAATTTTAATATCCCAAATATTGATTTTATCTCTAATCATTTGAGATAAACACCACTTATGTGAGACTCGTGTAATAAAATTTATTTTACTAGAGGTTTATTAGTTAGAACTGCCTTGAAAGATAATCTTAGGTAAATTGATAATACAAAATTTTATTTCCATATTTAATTAATTAGTATGGATTATATGTGGATATATCCAATACATTTAAATTATTCAATAAAATTCATCTAACAGATTAATAATATGATTTACAAAAAAATCCCATACACATCAATTTGGGATAAAATAATCATACATAGAGAAGTTTCCTTTGATAATAAAATCACTGGGTTGGTGATTTAATGACTTTAGAAAACATTATTGGTTAAAAGGTGCTTTTTGAGAAATAATAAAATACATCACTTGTAGTTTTTGAGTGTTTGATCAATACAACTTACAACACTTTTTTCAGGAACTATATAGGATTTATCTTGTTCACATGGCCTTAGAATTTAATGATGTTTATTATCCTCATTATACCCTGGATAAAAGGATTTAATTAGATAATGACCAAGTTTAAAAAATTTATGAAATAAAACTATTATTGTTATATTGGGATGATAATTATTTCCCTTCACCATGTTAATAAAACTCTTCATTTTTCTATGGAAATTACTTTCTCTATGCCCCCTATACCACATATGAAACATATTGTTGTTTCGTTGAGACATGTCCCTGGGTTCTTACTATTAAATTTTGTTAAGTAGAAAATTGAATATTATTCCCTTCATCATATTTTACACCGAAATATCTATGATATATTGTCTGTATCTTCTTTAATGTGTTTGATAAATTAACAATATTTATGTTGTTAATCATAATTTGTGATAATGATTACTAGTTTTTTCTCTAAATTATTTTATTTTCTTTCATACATTACCTATTATAATTTTATAATTCATATATATTAACATATATATATTTTAGAATATATTATTAATTTTTCTAGTCAAATAATTATTAACCATCATTCCCTTTTTCCATTACGAAATATGGAAATGTCACACATGGGTATTTGGACTACCTCCTCCATAAAGTAATGTATCTCGTTTTTCATATAGTTTCATTATCATTTATTAAAAATATAATGAAACATGTTTCAAAAAATTAAAAATATATTCATAAAATCATTATTATTATTTAATAATGATATTTTTCCAAACGAAACAACTTTCAAAACCATACTCATCCTCTAATTATTGCATATTCATACCTGGGTAGGTCTAACCACCAAGTTGAAAAAATAATGAAAATATAACCATGATTGACTATGAGAACTTATTTAATAATAAAATATGATATTAATAATTAAATAAATTTTTAATTTTGTTTCAAAAATTATTAAATTAATTTTAAAATCATTAAATAATATTTCAATATTAGTTCTTTAAAAAACATTGAAACGTGCTCATCCCTGATTTCATATGTAATGATTGAAACCAAAACCCTCATATAAGGAAATAATAAAATTATCGATAATTATAAAGAATAAACACAATTTCTTGTATTATCAAATAATTATTAAATTATATATAATAAATAATAACAACCCTAATATTATGAAACGAGTTTAAAACAATCAAGATTACGAACACCTCATATTGAAAATAGATATTAAAACATTAATATACTTATAGACAAAAATTTTAAATAAAGTTTATATATGGTATTTATATGAATATAGTTATTAAAAATTTGATTTGGATAAATATATTTATTATATATATGTTTATTGTGTGATCAAATAATTAGGAATTCAAGGAAAGGGTTACATCAATTCAATTTCTCATTCATTAGTTAATAGTCTTCATAATATTAATATAACTTTTAGTATTTTATTGATTATTCTATTACCTTATTTTATATATTGGTTTCTCTTTATATATAAGGAAAACAATTATCATCATCAATGCCATCTTTTTTATGAAACATTTTAAAAAATAAAAGAATAATTTGGTAAGAATAACTCTCATTATTCCATATGAATCTTTTTCTTCCATATCCATTTTTCCTATACCAAGTCGTTTAATTAGTTAAATAAAAATATTTTTTTTACAATATTTTTCTTATTTTCCTTCAAATTTTTTTATGAAACTAAATTATTTCAATTCTTTTTTTATGCTGGGTTTTTATTAAAATGACCTAATGTCATAATAAATACATTCCTTTTCATTATTTACCACTCCAAATTTATTAGCTTTATTTTTTTGGTTTATTTTCAAGGACCCTTTAAATATTACCCTATAATAATGTTTTAAAAATTCTTCCATTTATCTTCTAATTTTTTTTCAATTTAATTTTCAATGAATCTATTTATGAAAATGTCTAAAAGATTTTATGAAAGCCTTTAAATTTTTATATTTACTTTTACTCAAATGATTATCACTTTTGAAGTGATTTTTTCATCACCATATAAATTTTATTATGATATTAACCCTTTTTAAAAATGATATTTTTGATAATTATGATTTTTGATGTTTCTATTAAGTGATGTTTTTGAAAATTTTAGAAAACTGATTATTTTCCATGGTTTCTTTAAGATAATATGATGAATGACTTTAAGTGGCCCAAATATGAAAGAATGGTTATGGTTGGGGACCTATATCAACCTCCAATGAATTAGTTTGTGTTTATAATTAATTATATATTCAAGAATGTACATAATTATTGTGTTTACATAGGCATGGTAAAATTGAGTTTGCACACATTTGCAAGCATAAACATAATGAGTTTGTCCGCATTAGAGGGGTAAGGATGAGATTTTTCATAAATGGTTTCCTGTTATTATGGTTGTTCCAAAGTTCAATTTTTTTCATGTTATTCAATGTATATAAAATGATTTTCATTTTCATGAATTACATTTTTTCATGGTATGCCTTATTTTTTAAAAATATTTTGCACTATTATGTCATGATAGCTTGTTTTAGGATTATTAGGATATATTTTGCGTAATGACATAACTTTTATCCTTTCAATGTGATCCTTTTATGATATTATGGTTCAATACCATGATTTATTATTATAATCTATATTCTTATGATCTTTTAATAAGATATTTATAATCTCCTAATTTTTCTTTCATTTTTATGTTGTGATACATTCTTATAATTTTTTCTCTTAGTGATCATATGATATCACTCCATAAGTTACAAATTACCTTGATTTGGAATATGATTATAACATATATGAATTAAATAAGGAAGTATATAGTAGATAAATTATGTATAAACTCTCACAAGGGTTGTGATATAAGTTTCTTATGTTTTTAGTCTTCAAAGACAAAGAACATTTCATTCTTAAGATTGGGTGATTATTTGTGAGATTTAATCTTTATCTTATAGAAATATTGTAAAATAATGATATGATTATCATGGGTTAGAATAGTTGGTATCAGAGCATGGTTTAATTATTTTTGAGGATTAGTTTAGTTGATTTGAAATTTTCAAAAGATAAATTTCGTGAAACCCCTAGGAGTAAGTTTATAGGATAAGGCTATGTACATGATAACTTCATGAAGTATTGGTAGTGTGGTGATTGTATGGTTGTAATATTTTTATATATTTATGTGGAAATTAGAAAATCGATGCATCTATAGAATGGATGGTCTAATGGGTAATCAGTTTAAAAAACCTTAATGAGTATTAACTTAATCTTTACTTTGGTGCATGATTATTGGTCTTAAGACTACACACCTATATAGATACTATTGGGGGATATTCTTAGGTTAATCATATTATTTCTAAAAACAAATATAATGAATTTATTTAAAAATTTATTTTAAGAGATTATGATAATAATTATGAGATAAATAAACTTAATGTGCCCTAGATTAAACTAAGAAGTGTATTAGGATGAACTACGTATGACATGGTATCCTAGGTTAAAAGGAATGTTTCATTGGATAATACATCTTAGGATTTATATTTTCGATTAATATGGTCATTTACTTTGATTTTATTATATATTATCATAATTATCGTGTTTTTATTATTTTGATAGAAATGAGATCTATAAAATGATGTTTTAGATAGAGTGTCTCTAGAAACTCCTAACACTTAGCTACAGAAACATATTTGTAATACATGGTTGAAAATCCTAAAATATAAATATTATGAGGGAAATGGTATGTTACATAGTCTTATATAAGATAAGAAGGACTTGTTTATCTTATAAAAAATGCCTTAACTCAGGATTTATGTTAAATACCCAAATATTTTATTATTAGTAAATGATAATTAAAATTTCTATGATGAAATTTAATTATGGTGGATAATTTAATACTATTGGTTTTTAGGAAGAACATTCTTTTAGTAATTTTTTTATAAATGTAAATTATTTTTTTATTTTTTAAAAATAATTTAAATTGATTAGGTAATAATTCTTAAAAGATATGAATTAAAATTACAACACTTTATTATTTCATAATAAAACATTTAAAAAAGAACATGAAACTATGTGTCACACACTATATATTATTACTCCCAATGGATTATAAAATCCATTAATTGGACATAAATTAAAAGGTTAAAATATATAAAAATGAATACAATCTTAAACCTTAGAAGATCTCTAGGATCATATTCACCGTTGAGGATCACCAATAACCAAATAAAATCTGTAATGATGAAGAAAATCATGAAAGGATAAAGAATATTTTGATATATAAAATGAAAACTATGGAAATTGTATGTGTGACTTAAGATGTTTGAATGAAATGAAAGAGTTTAGTAAGGATTTATATTGGAATGAAATATGATCATTAGAAATATTGTTGTTGGAAATATGGTAAGTAGATATATATGTATCCAATAGGTATCCAAAGGTTGTGTATTATGAGTTATAGATATAAAATAATATAACTCATGAATAATAAATAATGGAATAAAAATTTAATACTAAAATATCCTAAATTTATACACTTATGCATAATGTATTAATAATATTATTTTTATTTTTATTAAATTATTATATTATGTATTAATAAAATTCATATAATGAAATTAATAAAAAATATTAGTAAAAATAAATTTTTAGATTTTAAATAATTAATTTTAATGTTATTTAGTAAATATTATTTAATATTAATGTAATATTATTCAAATAATTTTTTTGATGTTTTTTGATATTATCTTAATAAATTAAATTAACCACATTTAAAAGTTAGTATATATAAACTAATGTTTTCTATAGTCATAGGATTTCTAAATCCAACTCTTATCCTAT
Organism: Viscum album; assembly: GCA_963277665.1. Classification (NCBI taxonomy): domain Eukaryota; kingdom Viridiplantae; phylum Streptophyta; class Magnoliopsida; order Santalales; family Viscaceae; genus Viscum; species Viscum album. The sequence goes on from OY728163.1 coordinate 354,347,788, forward strand.
TAGGATACTCATAAGAACATTCTTCCAATATTCTATTAGACCCATCATTGACATGGTTCCAATTGGAATCATCCATTACAAAACAAGATGGTTTTAGAATGAGTGAAGAATAATTTCCATCGTAATAAAATTTAAATATAAAAAATCGACATAAAAATGTTTTACTTTTTGCCTTCACTATATGAATCTATGGTTCTATTTGTTCTAAACCACTCTTAGTTCAACCAAGATTGTTTTAAGTTGTATTATCCCATTATTATAATCCTTATACAGTTACTATATTCATGAAACAAATCACTGATTATGGTTCATAAATAGAATGATAATGACCAATGAATATCAATTTGGATTTTCAAAAATGGTCTTTAGTAAGTACACTTTGTCATGCACTAATTGATGATTGAGTTAATAACCAATATACACCATTCAGGGTTTCCAACCCTCAGTACATTTGATCTTGATCCTATATCAAGCTGTAGTACCTAGATAGGGATGTCATTTCCTATTAAACTACACTACCTAAAATTTAAAATAATATAGGATGTTTTATTATACATAGAATTACCCATAGGTTCTTCACTATTGTTCTCTAATTCTAATAAAAAAATTAAAAAACTAATCCTCTAAAAAAATATACTTTTATATGATACCAACTAAAGAAACTCAGACCTTCACTCCCAGGCCTAGTGAAAAAACCCACATTTACATATAATATTTGACACCATGTGATATGTCCTAAATTAAATATATATATATATATATATATATATTGATCATTTAAACATTACATCTCACAATAATCACCCAATTCAATTAATGAATGGTTTAGTGTCCTTGAGTATGAACTATATAAGAAACCCATTTAATGATAATTGTGATCATTTTTAAAAAATTAGACCTAAACAGAGAATGGAAACATAATAAAGGTCATAATAATATGTAATGGAATGGAAACATAATAAAGGGGTGGAATAAAATGCTTAGTATGTGACAACTTTTCATCAAGGGAAAGATCATAATAATATGTAAAAACATGAGCATGATAAACATATATAATTAAAAAGAAAATGGGAAAATAAGAGTTGTAAATATGTCTTAATATATAGATATGTAATCTCAAATAAACAATCATGAACCAAGGAATAAGTGTGTGACATAATATATATAATACATAGAGAATAATTTTAAGTATATTAGATTAAAATATGTTATTTCATGGAGACATAAAATAAGAAGGAACTATAGAACAAACAAAATCATAGATCAACATCACATTTAAAAGTTAATTAATTTAATAAATGATTTAGAACAATATTAATCATATCCACTAATTTGTTTCTCATGATTTATCATCTTTAAGAGCCTAACACTTATGTCCACAATTCAGAGAAAAGTTAATTTCACAAATTAATAAATATCTCATAGATATAAATTTTTAAACAATTCATTAGAGGTTTATATAAGACCCACACATTAGTCATCCATACATATGTATTCTAAATAAAAACAATCATTCATATCATTATAAACAACACATGGGGAAATGGGGTTTATATCCATTCCAATTGGTATTGTACAGAATAAAATCAAGAGATATATTAGTTGATACAATAACTAAATAACCCAAAAGGAATATATCATAAAGAAATTTGTAGTTTGATTCTTTAAACATAGCTCTTGTGGAGCTAGATCTTTTTTGAGATAATTGGAATATTAAAAACCCAATTTTTAAAATATATTTCATAACATTTTCCTGTAATTTCATAGTTATGAGTCAATTTTAAAAATAATTATCAAGAATGTGATAATAAATCATTTTTCAAAAATTATTTATAATTAAGTCCCAATAATATATCCTTAAAAATATATAAATCTAAATTGAAAAAAATTGGATTGGAAGATAAAATATACATTCAATAACGGAAAGAATACCATTTTACCTTTTAAAAATTCCATTATTGAAAACCCACATTATAAAATGGGTGATAAATCATATTTTTTAAATACATAAATATAATTCATAGTATCATAATAAATAAATAATATATGTATTTAAAAAATATAATGGATAACATTTATTATCAGGGAGATTATGTACAAGGAAGAAAAATAGATTATTTAGAGAGCATGTGAATTATTCTTTACATCGTCAATTTTCATAAAGAATGAAATAATTTAATGTATTTTATATAAAATTAATGAATAAATTCATTATAAAATCATCCAATAATATAATAAAACTATCTTTCAAAACCATTTTCAATGAGGAATCCTTATAACATAAGGAAAGAATTTGATTAAGAAAAACCCCTGACTTTTACTCATGACTTCCAAGAAATCTATTTAAACTCAAATTTAATAAACATAAACATATTAATGAAATGTTAGTTATCTTTATTCATATCTATTACCAAATATATTCTTCATTTAAAATTATTTATTATACATTTTTTTATGTAGAGTTTATTATCAAGATCTAATGTTACCAATTTTGATTATTTTTGACATTCTTTAATGTGTTGATATTGAAATCCATTCATGATACCAAGTTAATAATTAATATTTTATTTAAGGAACTAGAATAATTTTTTTTGCAACTTATAAAGTTCCATTTTCATTACATGATAGATTTTCTTACAGTTCATGGAGACAAAATTTGCATTGTGTTATTTCATAACTTTTTTAAAATGGTTTCAATATTAATAATATTTTAAATATTAATTAAACATTACATAAACATAAACCAAATATTCTATTATAATTTATTTCTAATAATATAACTAGTTAAATTTCCATATTCATTAATGATATAAATTTATATCATTTTTTCACTTTGGTGGTTAAAACAAACCAAACAATAACATGCTATAATTGACAACTGAGTATGGTAAAGAAAGTGATTTTTTAATAATATAATTAATTAAATAATTATATTGATAATATTTATATTTTTTAATATTTTAAGTACATTTTATTTGATTTTAATAAATAATAAAAATCTGTTTGAAAAAAATATGGATCTGCGTGTTAAAAGTAGCCAACAACTACACATAGGCAACGTTCACATTTTCTATTGAACAAAAAAAGATGGGAATTGTTTTATATTATAATAATATTAAATATATATATATATATATATAATTTTTATTCATTAATTAAACCCTTTAAACTATCCATGTATATCAATATTGAATAAATAATTTCCTCGATTTTGGAGGTGTAGTATATATGTATTTGAAGAGACATTTTCATTTTTTGAATAATTGGTAGGAAGGTTGGAAAAGGGAATAACATAAATACAATAACAGTTTAGTATAAATATGATAATTTTGTAATTATTTCAATATTTTGAGATTATATTTATAGAATCTTTTATAATAAAGTAAGGAAAATAAATGAAAAATTAGTAATTAAGAATTTTACATTACTCTTCGGAAGATCTCATTTGAATATTGTGTTAAGACTTTTAGTGGTGGTTATTTTAAAATAAATAAAATTCTATGATTTATCTAGGAGTTTTGGGGTGTTTTTTGGTAGGTTTTTGGTTTAATATAAGAGTCTTGGGTAGTGTGGAGAAGTGGGGTGGTGGTGTCTCTTATTATAAGGGAGTGGGGTGGAATTTCAGAAATAATATAAAAGGTAACGTCACTATTAAAAGAAAAATTGGATCTAATAATGGAAAATAAAGGATTGGTGAAATGGTTAATGTAAATAATATCTCAAACAAAATTTTTTCACATGTTTTTCAGTCTACTAATCATTGATTATTTACATTTTCTATGTTTAGTTTTTTACTTTGGTAACTAATTTTTTCCTATGTAATTTAATTTTAGTGATTAAAATTAAAATGGGTTTTATTTCATAATTTGGACCACATTATTCAAAATATAAAATGTACTTTTTTCAAACAAAATTTTTATATGTATTTAAAATTAAACCAAAAAAATACACCTTTTGGATACATAATTAAAATAAACATACCAAAAGTTGTTTTTATTAAAGTAAAATATTACTAGAATTTACAAAATGTTTAACATGGTTTTCATAAATTCTATATTGAATTTTTAAGGGAATATATTTACTAAATAAAACCATTTTTTATCAATACTAATATTTTAAATGTTGATATGTCATAATTTATTTGTGATAATGTCATAAACTCTACGGTATGTGTGAAAAGAATAATTTTTTACTATTTACCTAAAAATCAATTATTCTAGAAAAATTCAAACATATAAACATAAGATAATTTTATTATTCTAAATCCAAAAAATGATATTAATTATTTCAAATTAAATTTATTAAAATTAAAAATTTAACAATTATATAAAAACCTAAAAGTAATACAAAAGCTATTTTTGTTGGAAAATAAATTTTCAAAATAATAATAGTTGTTATTATTATTATTTAATAATAACAATTTAAATTGGTGCTAATATATTATTCATATCATTGATATATTTTATCCATGATATATTTATTTTTTAAAAATAAATCACATAAAAAATAATTTTAGATAAAAATATATTTTTATAATAAATGTTTGTATTAGTTATTTAGCTACATTAATTGAGTTTTATCAACACATTAGTATTAAAATGGAAGTTATTTTTTATATAATAAAAAATAAAAAATAAATATTATATATAAATAATTTATTATATTGATAATTACATGATTATATCATCTTAATTTCTTCTTACATGACGAGAAGATATATCAACGTAGGACCCAGTCATAAGACAAGATCTGTTGGTCATCGTGGTTGGGTATTCCCATGGCATAGATGTCTTGGAAATTGACATCATCTTTAACTTCTCTTAGAAATTACTTTTGTCATACACTAATTTTTTCAGTTCATCTTGGGCTTGGCCCAGGAAAAAATATTTTGAACTAACTCTTTACTAAGTTCAAACAAATTAGCATCATAAAAATCCCACTACTTATTGGAATTTCTTCCCTTTTCTTATATAAATTTAATAAAATGATTTCTTTTTTTATATATTCTAAAATAATGTCTATATTATAATAGTGAAATTTTAAAATTATATTTTAAGTGTCACCGTTTATTTTTAGTCTATTGTTACTTATGTAACAAGTTATTAATCGTATTACTTATTTGAAAGGGAAATTCAAACTTAAATCATGTGTTATTATAGTCTCATCACTAACTCTGTGAGCTGGAACCCATTTTAAATAAAGATGTTTGATCATTAGTATGAAGGAAGGGATTTTGTTTTTTTTTCTATCCCTGAGATAAAATATCTAAATATCTCCACATATCTATAAAAAATAAATAATAGTGAAACATGAAGTTATTTAGATATGGGTATCTCTGTAAAGACCTTACTCAGGTATAGGAGAAGTAGGTGGAAATTTATGGATTACCTGGTAAGAGAATGAAGGATGCACCCTGAAATGAATTATTTTTTGTCTCACCATTGGTGAAAATCATCATGTGTAATGTCCATGGATGGTCCTAGGAGAGGAACCCTAACATAACTATATATCCAAATTTATAAGTATAAAGACATAAATAGTTCTTATACGTGGGGAGAAAATATGATCACCTTATATAAATGTAAAAAAATAATAGGGAAACCAATAAGAATAGAGTAAGGGTTTTGGAACTAATTTTATAATACCCCAAGATTTTATGAAATATTTGTTTTCAAATTAATTTAATCTTTTTATATTTTTCATTTCACGCAACACTGAGTTTCTATGAAACATCATTTTATTGTTATATTAATTTAACTAATATAATTATAACCTCGTCATTGAAAAAATTAATATGAATAGAAATAACTACTTTTAAAATATTATTTATAATGGTTTTATATAAATATAACATATTTTGAATAAACCATTAAATTTTTAGCAACGCCTTTCTATGTTTGAAAATACTATTTTTTCAAATGAAATAATTTTTATGTCCTTATATAAACGAAATAATTTGTTTTGAATCTTTTTGAAATTTCATTGTAAAAATTAATCTTTATTTATCAATTCAAAATGTCAAAATTATCTTATGGTAAATTTTTGGTATTTTTCTGAAAAAAACATTTTTTTTATGAATAGTATAAATAATGATTGTTAATTCAAATCTACTTTTACATCTAATATATTTATATATGTAAATATATTTTTTAATTCTAATTATTTCAATTTTATAAAATTTAAACCAATTTACTTCATAGGAAATAATTTCACAATAAATTTAGATTTAAAATCTTAGAAAATGTTTGAACATTTTTACATTAAAAAAAAGTTTTTTCATCTCATCTGTGGGATTAAAGTTAAATTAATTTCATCCAATTATATGATTATAATTTTGAAAAAATTGATTCAACATTTATAATCAGTATAATTTAAAATGTATAAAAATTTAAACTTTGTTTTTGACCAAAAATATTAGTGAATGTAATTAAAATTAATTATAGGGATTAAAGAAAAATAATCTTAACAAGGGTCTAAATCTTAAACTTATAGGACAAAATTAACTTTACACTTTTCATAGATCCATTTTATACCAATAATTCTACCATATACACTCTTGTATTGAATTGTATGGATTATTTGGTGTTAAGAAAAAATATCTCAATATATCATTGCTGTATTTTTGGGTTGATTGTGTTTGTTGGAAAAGCAGGTTTTCATAGTTAATTGTCGAGTTCCAAAAGTGTTGTATACAACCCATGTTAACAAAAAACATGACAAATGAACAGACGATCTGAAGGTGGATCAAAAATGATCCAAAGTGGTTCAATTTTCCAGTGTATGCCAAATTTTTGGGGTCCAAAATTTGTAGTTTTGTGAGCATGGTGAAAAGTGGATATCCTTGAAGATCTTATTTAAATATGAAAAAGACATGAGTTTCGCGAAGATAGGCTTCATGGATTGGATTTCACGAAGATCATAAAAATGATGGCGGTGATTCTTCACGATTACACCAAGATTCACGAATAGATCTGGTTGAAGTGCATCGCGATGGTGAAGGGATTTGTTAGGGAACTTTGCAGTGAAGGCGCGAAGGAATTGACGGGATGTTCCACAATTACAACGAGCAACGTGATCAGAAAATTTCTATTGTGCTTCGTGATTTTGAGATAATTTAGGTGGGAACTTAAGAGATTTGCGATTTGAGATGAAGTAAAGTTGAATTCATGTAGAAAGTTTTAGGGTCATTGGAATCTCTTATAAATAGCCCTCGACCCCCTCGGGACAAGTAGAGAGAGTTTTTGAAGAAAATATTTTGCTCTCAACTCGTGAAGGTGGTTTGCGAAGGCAGTGTGCTTCGCGAAAGAAGAGATTTGCGACATCTAATTTAGCTCCGTGAAAGTTGCGAGCTCCATGTTGGCCCAATGAGATTCATGAGGGAATTAGCACTGGAAAGCCTTGAGCTTCACGAGAGTGCTTTGCAAAATGTTAGGAGCTCTATAAAGGCTTTTTTGATCGTCGTGAAATTTGGAGCCTCGTGATGTAGGGTTATTTGCGAAGGTGTTTCCAAAGTGAGTTTCCTGGTGTTTAGTGGTAAAGGGGTATTAATCAATGGATGAAATTTGAACTTCAATGGAGCATATATCAACATCTGAGGATGAATTCATTGATTCAAATGAAGAGACCTACAAGTCTATAAACTGTTAGTGGATCTTCTGAAGAAGCAGTGGGCTCACTTCTATTGAGAGATTAGTGAGTTCTCAAATTTTGAGTGGTTGTAAACCAGGAGGGAAAATGATTCCACTTCGAACTTGTAAACAGTAGTGTGCTTATAGTAGAATTGGTACACCGGCACACTACTGGTGTATACTCCTTGGATGTAGCCTAGTGAGGGTGAACCAAATAAAAATCATAGTGTAATGTGCATGCTTTAATTTTTATTCATACTCTGCATTGGGAAGGAGAGAGAAGAGGGTTTTGTCTCACAAAAAAACAATATCAAAAGGGGAAGTTGTTTTAATCTATCATACCCTGATTCACCCCCCTCTCAGGGTATCTAGCCTAGTGGACATAACCTTTGGACACATTATCATGAAAGTGACCCACATAATTTGTTATCTATGGAAAAAGGAAAAAATTTAACCTTCCTTACCTTTAAAATTTATAAATCATTAGAGTATGGAAGAATCTATATTGTTTTAGTACTAAACATTGTTTTCAAATTTAAATGACTTTTTCCATTATACTTTATCAATGATTTCTAGAGAATAAATATTTATATTAAACAGTTAACAAACGGTAATTCTTGGATTCTTTAGTTAAAAATTAAATGACATAAAATATTCTATAAAAACTAAAAGTGAAGTAAATTGATTGAATTATTATATTTCATTATTTTTTAGATGCATATATAATTTTACACATCTATTAAATAAATATATTTTAATTCAATCATTGTCTGGTTTTTTTGAAATTTAAATTAATTAAATAATTTCAAAATAGAAAATAATTTTATATTATAAGAAATTAGTTTTTGTAAAAAAGAATTTAAATTTATAAAAAACATATCATATGATAATTTATTTGAATTATATTAAATATAAAATATGGTCTATTTATGGACCAATTTATCTTTTATAATTTACATATTGACCCATAGATAGTAAAAACATTGTTAGTACGGTCTGGGATAAAGTACATTTTTTTTGTGCGTTTTATGTACTTGTTTTAAAATCAATTTCCAAAACACATTATATTTTTTTAAAATTTGATATCATATTTATAATTTAGTTGGTATATATTTTTCAATAATTATCACTTTAATTTAGTCTCAATTGATGAATTACAATGGTTTGAAAACCATTTACCTAAATAGAAACCCAAATTTAAAAACACAAGGATACTTAAAGACTACGAATCAATATTATAAAAATGAATTTTTTTTGTATTGGAGATTTCTATCGACCATAATTTCATTTTAACCCTTTATTTTTCCATTTTCAAAGAACGTGATGTTAGTAATACCACCCAATAGTGTATGCCTTTAGGTACTTACACAAATGTCAGTCCCCCTGCATTATAAAAAGGCATTGACTCTTCTACTTCCTCACTCACCTCAGGCCACTTTATATCATCCAAACTCTGACATATAGTCTCTGAACATCACTAAATTCATCCTAGAATCCTCCTTTTTGAATATAAATACATCCAAGGATTCCCCTTGGTGCAATCTAAGAAGAGATACCCATAGAATAGGTAACATACTTCCTCAAGATCCTTTGATTTATTTTCGTTCTTCATCTCCTCAAGTCTTTTTATTCTATGTTTTTACAATAAAATTAGTATCCTAAATATACTAATTTTAATTCCTTGCTCCCAGAATCCCAAATTTAGTGAATTAGTACATTACATTAGAATTATTTCAAGGAAAAAAAATCTAAAAGGACCTTTCAGTTTAGTAGTCTTTGAAATCTAGAATAAATAAATAATACCCATAATACATTGGGGAAATATACCAAAGCATGCTACGTAATAAACTAGAATAAAATCCATCCTTCAATTCTTATTCAAATTTCTTTACTTCATAACCCATGGAAAGAAACATAATAATGGTGAGTTAAAATTCACCATAAGGATAATTTTAAATGAAGAAATAATGAAACAATCTATTTTGAATGTTAAATAATTGAGTACAATTTGCATAAAAATAACATTATAAGGAATAAATAACGTGTTAAGTAAGAAACTGAGACACATGTCGTATATCAATAAACTGATAATAAACTATGTCTATAGATATATCATTGTAAAATTTCATGGATAGAAAATAACTGATACTAAATGAGGGAAATTGATTTTGTATCGGAGGCTATGTCTCAGGGACATGAATACCTATTACCATCAAGGCCTTTCACAAGATGGTTTAAAACATAGATAGAAAGCTGTTTAATTTGGCCAACTTATTTTTCTCATGAGAGCGTGTTGATGTATTGAGGATCTATATAATATATGGTATCCACCCGTCATTGCTAGTCGAAAGAATTCACCATAATTAATAATCAAAATAACTATAATTCATTATCAAATATCCATATTGAATCCGAAATATGGATCTATCAATAATTCTCCAATAATCAAATAATTGTCAAAGTAATCACCATATAAAAAATGTTACATGTTTTAGGAAATACTAAAATACATTATATGAGAATATGGATATTAAATTAAATTTACACTGATTTTTTTAAAATAAAGTGATTTCTTCAAGGTAATTTAACAATCACAAAAGGAAGGGAGATTATGCACATTTTATGAGAATAATATTTAAACATTCCAAAGTGTCTCATACCACTTTGAAACATTTGAATCATAATCACCAGAATGGTATGGAATTAAATTAATCTTATAATATCATTAAAATGATAGGATTCATCATATAATATATCAAAAAGTGTTGTAGTTATGGTACAAAAAGGATGTGAGTAGTGAGTATGACATTAATCTCACCGATTTAAAATGTGAGATGAAAATCCCTTACATTAACCCTCAACATGTTGTGTGGTATTTAACCTCATGTACAGTGGTTTAAAATATTTAACTAATAAATAATAGAACCAAACTCATTTTTATAATACTATATATTAACTTCTTAAAATATTTTATTACCCATTTGTAAACACACTTTCATTATTTTGACTATTTCGGGTGTTAATTTCCAGGTTTTCTCAAGTACGTTTTGACATGTTATTTGTTATTATTAAATATATCATGGTTTTATATTCTCTATAATGTAATACATGACTCAATTATATTATATATTACCTATATATATATATATATATTTATAATAGTCTATAATATTTGGAGATGAGAAATGAAGTGAACCGTTCATGGAGACCATAGGTTGTACGTGCGCATAAAGGCTACTTTTATTTATTTTTAATATTAAAATAATTTACAACTAAATGATACATATGTATATTATAATTTCCAGTATCACATATATGTTTCATATTTTAAATAGTTTTATTATAAACATCCTTTATATGTTCCATGTATGGAATGAATGAGTCATATCGCTTTGAGGTGCCAGTAGTCCGCACTTCCTCAAATGAAATTATCGTATTTACATATGATGGAAAGCATAAAGGTATTTTATATAAAATATTAAATAGGTATAATGATTTCATAAAGGTCATATATATTATATATAAATATGGTGTCCATCATAATGGTCACCATGAGAGGTAGTAAAGTAGAATTGAAAAATCATCGTTTCATGAGGCAATAATTCATCGTACACAGAAACTATATGTTTGTTATCCATTAGATGGAGGTATGAGTAAGGGTAGTTAAAAAATGTATCATAAGCAAATACTATAATTTTGACGATATTGTTTTTATCATGTAATAATAGAATCGAAATAGTATAGGGAATCAGGAATTGAAATGAAATTTGAAATCATGAGAGAAGGTGTTACCTCTTATTTGGGTAACCTCTTTTTCATTGTACATAAAGAATACATTATTTGATTTATTCCCAAGGTAAGAATTATAGTTCTAGGGTTATTATGTCGGGACAGTATTTTTAAAAATATTGGACTAACCAATTTGTCTTGAGAGGTGTGAGGAAGGGGTAGAGTGCTTGCCTTTTTATAGTGGAGGGGAGTGGATATTTTGTAAATACCAAAAATAATTCATTATTTGGGGGGGGGGGTGTCAATATTACCTGAAGTGCCTCAAAAATAGAAATATAATTTATTGATGTTTATTAATGGTTGATATAAACCTCATCCACTCAAAAATATTAGCATTTAAATAATTTGGTTCCCTAACATATATGATTCCCTAATTTTTTTTATTTTGGTTATTGTTAAAGCATCTAGTTTTCTAATATAATTACCTTAAGAATAAATATTAAATTAAAGTAAGATATATTATACAATATAAATCCACCTAATTATTAATATTTTTATCGAATTTATAAAATTAAAATTTATTTTTTAAAAAAATTAATTCTGAAACTAGTGCAGGTGACACACTAAAACGATTCCTGAACCCGAACCGTGTTAACAACGTATTTACATAATATGGGTCAATATGTTAACTATAAAAGATTACGTAATCTAATAATATACCATATTAAATAAATATTTATTCTAAAAATTCACTTTTATAAATATAGGATTTTTATTTATTATAAATTACTTTATAAGATTCATTCATATTAAAATAATAATAATGTCAATTTGGACATTATTTATTAAGTTTAATTTTAAAATATAAATATTATCTTGGAATTCAAATTAATTTGCTTTACAGGTGTCTAACATGATATTTTAGTCTCAAAAAATAAATAAATAAATAAATTCAATAAATTAACTTCACTTTTAATATTTATTATATGATTTATTTTAGTTAGTTATTAACTAAATAATAACAAAATTAATGTTTCCTAAGATACTTAAGTACCTAACCATCTATAAAAAATATTAGTAATTTACTATGATTAAAAGAACAAATATATATTTAAAAATTATATCTATGACTGAAAATATGATTTTTTACATATCTCATTGTTTTATAAATTTCAAAAGTTAAGAAAGTTCACTTTTGTTCTTTTTCCATACTAACCATTTCATATAGGTAAAATCAATTTAATAATATCCCAATAACCCATAAATTTATAATCCAATATTGTAATGTTCAAAATATTAGAATCCAACGTCTTTTGGTCAAGTGTACAGGTCATTTTAGTCCTTAATATTAAAGTTTATTAAGCATAATCATACCATAATCACTGTAATTAATTTTAATCACATTCATAAATCATTTTGGACAAAAAAATATGTTAATCTTATTAGATCAAAAATATCATACTAAATACTTCTGTGTACATTGGATTTTAAAAATTCATATCACAAAGGTGGAAAAATTAAGATTAACACAACTCTCACATACTGGAAAAATAATGGGTTTTAAAAGTATAAAAACATTCAATAGCATGTTACATTTTTAAATGATGTTTGAAAGTAAAATTTCTTCTAATGAACTTAATTTTATAAATAAATGTATGATTGATCTAATGTGACTCTAAAACAGATCTAAAATATAATTTATCATTAATAATTATTTAAAAAAGGTTGTTTTTAACTAAATTGTTGTAAATTTCTATATTCATCCAAAAATGATGTTTCTCAGAAAAATCCCAAAATTAACCCTATGATAGTTTCAAAATTATGAATTCAAAATTGAGGTTTGTTTTTAAAATTAAGATTCTATTTTTTAAAAAAATTTAGTTTTTAAAAAGTATTGCCATTAAAAGGTGGAAAAATTCTGTCTTTCATGTAATACATGATAATTCTATGTCATATGTTGCGTATGTTTAATAGTGAGTATAAAGATTGACAAAAATATTATACTAATTATAAAAGTAAAATATTGTAGATTTTTTTGGTGTCACTTTCTCCCTACAATAAGTAAATTATGTCCTAACAATTTAAACGTGACTTCATTAATCTAGAGATTGAAAAAAAACTATTTTTAAAAGTACCACATCGTAAAAAGAGTTAAAATCACATATTCTTTATAATTGGGAATGGAAAGTATAATGGTCACATAAATAGAATACTCAGTTTGAGAACATAGTTGGGAAATGAAAACATGGATATGAAAGAAAAATATAACATTAAAGTTCTGTTGGAGAGTGCTTGAGAATGTGGTTAAGAGAAAGTTAACAACAAGAATTCCATAAATATGTGATGATGTAAGGGTCCATTTGATTCATTTGAAACAAAGTTACTAGGACAACATTTTTTTAATATTAAGATCATTGTTCATAGAGTTTTGTAATTCTTTCATTGTATAATAATGTTTGTAAATATACATAATTGTTACATTTCTGTTAGCACAATCTTATCATATGTCCATGCATTGAACTATTTATACTTCATCTCTTAGAATATGATGTGACATATAGTGATGTAATACATTACCCTCTAAAATATCATCCAATTATAATGTTCAACCATTATATAAATGATTTAGTTTTCCAATTGATTTATGATCCAATTATTTATGAAGGAAATTCAATGAATTTCCAAAATAAAATTATCCTTATCCTTTAGATAATAGAATTCATATTTAAATTTTCATATTCTACACATTTGAATAAATTCATCAGGCATCCTCTTGAAATTTTGTAATCACTCAATTCACTATAAAACTTTGTTGGAAACATTCATTATTCCATATTCCTTCAGTAAGACATGTGTTATGGGTTATATTCCATAAATCCAAAATTTTTGTAAACTCCATCAGTGATGGAATAGACCACATGGCGATAATTTATTAATAAATTCCAATGTAGTCATAAATTTTCCAAATAAATAATTCCTTCATCATTATCTTAACATCAAGAACCAATTATGGGTTTTATTTCCCTCCAACATGTGTTTTTTAAAAAGTTTAACTTTCTGCTGAATCACTTTCCTTGGTACCATTTAGCATAAGATCTCAAATCCTTAATGAAAAGGTACTTCAATATAATCCTCATATATTTCAGAATTCTTATAACCAGAATATTATAGATAGAACACTCAAATAACAGAATTCTTGAACAATCATATTAATAATTCCTTCACATCTTGAAAAGTATCATAACTTCATCACTATCCAATAGCACCCTTTGGGTACATTACTTTGATGCTTGGGACATCGATTCACATAGTGTCCAATCTACTTTTAGTTGAATAATTTTACTTTTGAAACCATTTATATGGGCTTAAAAATGAATTTGGTGTCTTTTTATCCACACTTATAACAAATTCACATTCCCTTAAAGCATTTACCATAGGGTTTCTTAACACAATTGGCACATATTTGAAAAATTTGTCTCTCTCTTCACCTTCTTTGTCTCATTCCCATTTTCATGGGTCTCAGATGGCTTCTCCTTATCTTGATTTCCATTGAAGAAATACGACTTGGAGAATTATTTACCCATCTCATCGTGAAATGATATTATGTCCTCATATGATGAGAATGTTTTGGGAGACTTCTTCCCATTGATATTTTGGATTAAGACTATGAAATATTCCATCATTCTTACCATTCGAATCATGTACATCAGTGAGGTTCACATTCCATACACTAATTTTAATTTCTATAAATGGACATAAACTATATTGGATCATAAAATTATGAACTTTATGTAACTCTATAAATGGTATATCATATAAAAAAAATTTATGCATCATAAATCATAGAATCATAAGCTTTGGTTACTTTGGGGAATCTTTAATCTTAAATACTTCATAATGATATGTATTAATAATGTGACTTTTATTAAGCATATTCCCTAGGTGTTTCAAAACAGGTGCATAGTAATTCTCATTTTCATGTACCAGGTTACCCAGAGCTATGCCCAAAACACCTTATCAGATTTATTACTCCTAGGTATATCATTACAAGAACCACATCCACTTGTAATATCCAGGAATGGATGTATTTCTAGGAATACACACATAATATATACCATAACCAAAATTTTAAAATATCTTTCCATACTAATCATAAGATTATATCATATAGTTATGGTCCCTAATATAAGTATTTTAAATCTAGCTTCCAAGGTTACTTATAAACTTAATTTGATACCAACTGTAACACCCCAACCCCAGAAGCTCAGAGCCGATACATTATTAAAATACATTGGCACTATTTCTAAGAATAAATCTTGAAGGACCAGTTAGTTTAGCAGTCTTGTAAATCCCAATTACATAAATAATACCCATAATACATTGGGAAAACAATATAAAACAAAATGTACAATAAGCTGGAATAAAATCCATCCTTGAA
Organism: Viscum album; assembly: GCA_963277665.1. Classification (NCBI taxonomy): domain Eukaryota; kingdom Viridiplantae; phylum Streptophyta; class Magnoliopsida; order Santalales; family Viscaceae; genus Viscum; species Viscum album. Next base: position 354,363,583 of record OY728163.1, read on the forward strand.
AGCTTATTCAATATTCACTTCTTCCTAACCTAGGAAAATAAACATAATAAGGGTGAGATCAAATTCACTATATGTATAAGTACAATGGAATAAATAATGAATTAATATATATATAAATGTGAATAACTTAGTACACTTTCCTAAAAAATAACCAGAAAAGGGATAAATGATGTGGAAATTAAGAAACTGAGACACATATCATAAATCAATAAACTAAAAATTAACTACATCCATATATATGCCAATGAGAAATTTCATGGACAAAAAAATAAATGATATTAAATGATGGAATTTTATTTCTTATCAAAATATGTGTATCAGGCACATGAAAACCTATTACTCTCAAGACAATTCACAATAATCTTTAAAATATTGATAGAATCCCATATAATTTGGCCAACTTATTTGTCTCTTGAGAACTTGTCGATGCATCAAGGAAGTATATAATGTCTGGGCTGAACCCATCATTTCTAATCCAAATAATTCCTCAAATTTAATAATCAAAATAATTAATATTCTTTATCAAATATCTGTATCGAATGAGAAATATGGATCTATTAATAATTTCCCAATAATAATATAATTGTAAAAGTAATCACCATATGAAAAATGTAATACAGTTTAGGAAATACTAATATCTATATTATTATAATGTAGATAATAAATTAAATTTAAAATGGAAAATTATTACAATAATGTTATTTCTTTATTTATAGTTAACAATAACAAAAGGAGTTGAGATTAAGAACATTTGAGGAGAATAATATTTAAACCTTCAAAAGTGTCCCATACCACATTGAAATATTTAAATCATAATAAATAGGAATATATGACATTAAATTAATCTTATAATATCATTAGAATAAGTGGATTCATGATATAATATTTAAAAATGGGTAGTATGTATGGCACACAAGATATGTTAGGAGTGAGTATGACATTAATCTCACAAATATTAAAAGTGAGATGAAAATGACATACATTAACCTTCATCATGTTGTGTGGTAATTAACCTCCTGTATAGTGGTTTAAAATATGTTACTAAATAATACCAAAACAAAAATCATGTTTATAATACCATATATTAAATTCTTAAAATATTTTATTACCCATTTTCTAACACAGTTTCATTATTTTGACTATTTCGTGTGTTAATTGCGTAATTTTCTCAAGTATGTTTTGACTTGTAAATTTTGTTCTTATTAAGTATATCAAGGATTAATGATATAAATAATGTAATAAAAGACTAAATTATATTATATATTCATCATATATGTATTTATAACAGTCCATAATATTTACATATTAGAAATGAAGTGTACTGTTTATGGAGACGATAAGTCATACGTACCTATGAAAGCTACTTTCATTTCGTTGTCGTATTAAAATAATTTACAATAAAATGATACATATGTATATTATAATTTCCTATATAAATTTTTTTTTAATGTGTTACATATGATTTTTATAACCATATATTATATGTTTCATGTATATCATGAACGAGTCATATCGCTTTGAGGGGGCGACAGTCCACACTTTCTCAAATGCAATTAACATATTTACACTTGATGAAAAGAATAAAGGTATATTATAAATAAAAATTACAAAAGTATATAGATGTCATAAATGAAATATATAATATATACAAATATATATTCAATCATAATAACCACCATGAGATGCGGGAAAGGAGAATTGAACAATCGTTGTTTCATGAGGCAGTAATTCATCGTACACAGAAACGTTTTGTTTGTTACCCATTAAATGGAGGTGTGTGTAAATGTAGGTCAATCCATTATCATGAAAACATTCTATAATATTTAAGATACTAGTGTAGTAATTTAATCATCTAATAATAAGATTATAGGAACTAGGGAATGGAAATGAAATTAAAAATCATGAGGGAAGGTGTTACCCCTTAATCGGGTAACCTCTTTTGGTTTATACCAAAAGAATCCTTGAATTGATTTCTTCCCATGGGGGGGATTCTAGGTAAAGGTAAGGGATTTATCTATACTATTTTAATGGATATTGGATGAGACAATAGGTCTTGAGAGGTGTAAGTATGGGGTGGTGTTCTGGCCTTTTTATAGTGGAGGGGGTGGCTCTTTTGTAAATACCAAAATGTATTCACTATTAGAGAGTAAATATTACCTAAAATGATTAGAAAATGGAAAAATTGTGGATTAATGGAGATTAATGGTTGATAAAAATCCAATAAACATAAAAATACGTATAATAAAATAATTATGTTCCTTAACTACTAAGATTACCCAATCTTATCATTTTTCTTTTTATTAAAACATCTAGTTTTAAAATATAATTAATTTAACCATTAAGACTAAAGTAAATAGGGATTTATTAGAAAATAGATATAAACTGAATTATTAATATTATATATAGTTTATAAAATTAAAATTCCATATTTTGGAAAATTAAGTTTAAAACAACTACATGTAATATGCTAAAATGCTAGCTGATCTCAGACGATGTTAACAACATATTTACATAATATAGGTCAATATATTAATTATAACAGATTAATTATTCCATTAATAGACAATATTTCATATATTTTAACTCTTACAAGTCACTTGGAATAATATTTTTTTTTAATCTTAAATCATTTTTATTAAAATAATAATAATGTCAATTTTGTCATTTTTTACTCAATTTGATTTTAAAACATCAATATGATATTGTAATTTAAATATATTAGTAATACGGGAATGTAAAATTATATATTAATCTAAAAAAATTAATAAATCCATTAACTTAATCAATTAATTTGACTTTTAAAATTTATACTATCATGTATTTTAGTTAATTATAAACTAAACAATCCCAAATAGATGTTTTTTGGCATTTTAAGTACCTAAACCATCAATATTTTTTATATAATTTACTATGATAAAAATAACCTATTTATATTTCAAAATGATATATATAAATGAAAATATTAGATTTTTTATATATCATAATGTTTTATAAATGTTAAAAGAAAAAAATGTTAATTTTTTCTATTTTTTCCTTACCCTTTTATATAGGGAACTTCCATTTAATAATATCTCAATTACCCATAAATTTAGAACGAATTGGGTTCATGGTCAAATTATTGAAATGAAATAGATTTTGGACATGTTTATAGGTCATTTTGGTCCTTAATATTAAGGTTTAGTCCCTTAATAAGTTTAACTTAATCTTTATAATTGATTTTAATCACATTAACTAATCATTTGGGTCAAAAACATTAAGTTGATATTTTTAGAACACAAATATCATACTAATTACATATTTTTATATCGGATTTTTAAAATTCAAATCACAAAATTGGGAAAATTATGATTGATGCTAATCTTGTAGATGGGGTGAAATAACATGTTTTTTAAAGTAGAATAACAAATAAAATATTTTTATTTTTTTATATTAAATTTAAATGTAAAATTTATTCTAATAAAATTTATTGTATAAATAGAAGTATAATTGGTCTAATTTTACTCTAAAACAAATCTAAAATATAATTTATCACTAATAATTTTTTAAACAAAATGTTATTTTTAACTAAAATGTAGTAATTCTTAGTATTCATCAAAAAATGATTTTTTTATTCAAAATACCAAAAAATAACTCTAAGATGATTTATATATTATTAATTTAAAAATGATTTTTATTTTTAAAAATAAAATTCATAACTTTTTCTAAATTTAGTTTTAAAATGGTTTCACCATTAAAATGCGGTAAAACGCGGTCTTATGTGTAATAAAAGCTAATTCATCATCATATACAATTTAAGTTTAACAGTGTGTATAAATCAAAATAACAAAAAATTATACTAATTCTAAATGGAAAATATTTCGAAGTCTTGAGGTGTCACACTAATATTTTTTTATTCTAAGGGTTCTGACGCACTCCTATCATGGGGCATGACAAAACAAATTATATTTCTTAATGCAACACATTGGCTGACCAAATACATCTCACGTGAGGAGGATTTCAGTTTGGTTCACCCAATTATTGTAAATCACCTAAACTATTTTTTTGTTTTAGAACTAAAAAACATTTATAAATACTTTTCGGTTTTTTATGAAGTATTTGAATGAAAATAAATATGATAATTCTAATTATGTACTACCATATAATTCTAAATAGAATGGATTTAAGGAAGAAACCACTTGGTCTTAGGTCCGATTGTTTTTTCAATCATTATTTTCTATTAATGTCTTTAATTTTTTAATAATTGATACATTATATTGATTATTTGAAGTACTAATATTTACTTAGAAATTGTGGAATCTCTGAGAACCTATTCTATATTATTTCCACCTCCTCCTATAATCATGGTTGATGACACCCCTTGGTCATAGTGTGTCATCTTCCGGGACCGAGGTCTATGAATCTTGTTTCATCCATTCATTATCTAAATTATTGTTTATGAAGATTTAACCAATTGGGAGGGGGAAATGTTATTTAAATAAAACAATAGAAATAAATTGAGTTGAATTTCATTGGTAGGAAGTCACCGAATCAGATACAATTTCCTCACTATGAATGCTACTCAAATCTTCCACAAACATAATAAAAAATTTAATGAAAATTCCTTAACACCATTAACCTCTCCTAGGACCAAGCCTCGGGTTCATCCTCTTATTTCTAAGATTAACATATCATAATGGTGGATGGTAGAATAAGGGATGAATAAATATATTAGAATAAAATAAAAAAAAGAAATTTTAAAACAAATGGTAGTGAGATAATACAAAAATAAAATAAAAATATAATTGGGATGTGACGGAGGGAGAATAAAAAATATAATAAATTAAAAAATATTTAAATTTAGAAAATCTGGAACTTTTATTTAATATATAAAAAATACTAAAATAATATATATATATATATGTATATATATATATATATATCTAGAAACTCTTTCGATTATAATTACCTCAATTTGAATTGTTGAGATGAATAAAAAAAGAAGAGTTCCAAATAAATCTACTAGAATTACAAAAATCATTGTTAAAATACTGTAATGAGAAGGTTTTATAGAAAATGTGGGAAAACATCAAGAAAGAAACAACTTTTTTGTTTTAACTTTAAAACATAAAAAGATTAGAAAAAAATATTCACAAAGGAGAATCATTGTTAGAAATTAAAAATAGATTAACCTTCCAGGTCTATGAATCATTTCTAATTATCAATAAATTCCTATAATATTAGGTTGCATAGGGATTTTCATTATTTCCACTTCTCGGGGTCTAATGACAGACTAAGAAGCTATATTAGCAGAAATAAGTGGAGAAATTTTGAGTTATATTTGGTGATATTTTATTATATTCAAATTCATTATGAAATATTATCATTTATTAAAAAAAATAGATTATATAATTCCAAACTCCATGAGTTTAGTATAGTATAAAATTTTATTTATGAATTCAATTAAAGTAAAAAAATAGATTCATGAGGGTTTATTACTGAATCATTTTCCCCATCTATTTAAGTAGATATTGGATATTAAGACTTATTTTTCTATTGCAGGAAGTAAAAAACATATAAAAATACAATCCCCTAGGGGATAGACCTAGACCAATTATGATTCAACCTAAAATAATCTAATTGATTATTAAAATATTCAACAAGGGTTTATAAAAAGTGGAGCAAGTATTGTTCTAACCATTACTTTTCTTTTATATTTACAAGTATACAATTCAATTAAAGTTTATAAATTTCAAGAATTAATGTTTATGGAACTTGTGATATGTCCATTTGTATCAAAGGTCCCAAATATATAACATCTCAAGACATTATTTTACCACATTCTGTAGAAATCATCAATAATACACAATATATTAATAGTTTGTTAGAAAGTATTTATTTTGGTATTATATTACAAATTTTTAGGAATGTAGGATATCATATAAAAATTACAAAACCTATTTAAGATATAAATTTTTCTATATAAGCAATATCCACGCCTATTCAAAATGAAAATCATATAATTCATAACTATTGGAATGAACAACAAGTGAGGCATTTTGTCAAAATATGGGAAAAAGAATTTTAAATGTAAAATAATCCCTTAATGAGGCCTCTTAGAATTTCATTGAATTATTAATTCCTTTTATACTTGTGAAGAAATAAAACATACATCTTTGGTATAATCATCCCAAGATACCCATTTTTACACTTTATTATAGATTGGAAAACTAAGGAAAAGGAAAGAAAATGTAGTATTGAAATATATTTTTATTGATCAATCAAAATTATCTCATATAATTAATTTTAATTTTATTCGTTTATTCTCCCACCCACATTATTTTTTAATTTCTTATTTCTTTTGTTTTATTATATTTCACCTTCTCTTCTTCTATTATCCACCATTTTGATCTTTTACTCAAATAAATTAGTGTTAACCCCACATCATGGCCTGCGGGGAGGTCAAAGGTGTTCTTGAATATTCATTAACGTTTTTTATGATTATGGTGGATTTGAGTAGCATACATGGTGAGGATAATGACTCTGATTTTGTGACTAACCACCAATGACATGAAAATAAATTTATTTTTATTCTTTTATTTAAATCTATTTTCCCTCTCTCTATTGGTTAACTCTTCATATGAAGGTGTTGATCTAATCAATGGATGAACCAAAATCATTAGTCCTAGGTCCTGGAATATGGCTCACCAAGACCAAGGTGGGTCATCAACCCTGATTATAGGAGGATGTTAAATTATGATTTTTTAGGATCTCAAATATTTCAAAATTTCTAAATAAAGAATGGCAATGAAAACATGAGATTACATGTTTGGATTATCAAACCAAAAGCACAAAATTTATGGAATATGATTATTGAATCAAAAATCAAACCCAAGACAAAGATCATTCTTACTTATATCCATTATTTTTATAATTACATGGTAGTAAAAATTTAAAATTTTCATATTTATTTTCATTCTAATATTTTATAAAAAACGAAAAAATATTTCTCATTTTTTATTAAAATTATAAAATACTCAAAAAAGTAGTTTAGGTGATTTAGAATAAGTGGTTAAACCAAAGGGAAAGGCTCGTTAAGTGAGATTTCCTTGGTAAGCCACTACGATGCTCTAGGAAAAATAAGTTTCTTTTTTAAAGACCCATAATAGACACGTGTCAAAACTGGCATCGTTGTCGATGATCCAATAATAATTTCACTTATCTTTTTTTATTTCACAACTTTGGTAAATTTTATTTATTTTTAAAAAATATAAACTAAAAACCCATGATATTTTCAAATGAAATTTTTTAAATTAATGGAATAATTACTCCAAGTTTCCAGAGCCAGAATTTGAATCACCCTGGTCTATAGGAGAAAGAAATTTTTATCTAAATAGATCAGGAGAGCCTCAAGAAAAATTATAAGAGAGAAGGAATTCGAGGAAATTATCCATGATCTCAAAGAGACCCTTGAGAAATATGTATTTGAATTATTGGATAGATACTTCATAATATTCTATCAATAAGAGGCCAAGACATAAGAAGAGATCACTTTAACTGCATATGTCAAAGAACCATCACATAAGTTGAAACATGAACTAGAAGATGAACCACTTTTCTTAACCGATTCATCTAAGGAGAACAAGGAGGAAGAATTGTATACTAAGATACAAATAGGAGATAAATAGGAAATGGATGAATTTTGGAATTAATATGAGGAACCAATTGATCTCCCCATCCTTTAAAAAGAAAAAGATACATCACCACTGAAAGTAGATACCACCCAAGTGGTGGAATTTGAGTAAATAATGGAGGACCCTGACTACCTGCCTCTATCCACTGAGAGTATATTCTAAGGAGAAATTTCCACTGAGTAAGTGATTGAGATTAAATAACTTAGGGAGTTGAAACATTCCTTGACTCTTCTCTCTCTCTATCTCTTATAATTTTATTAACTATGAATTGTGAATAACTTTATACTATTTTGTTTATAGATATTTAGATAATATTTTAAATTCTTGGGGGGAAGATGAAGAAACTATACATTCACCTATTGAGGAACACATAGAGATCCCTAATGTCAATGAATATATATTTGAGGAGCCCTGTCATGAAGATATCTGAGTTACTGATCCTGAGGAAATAAAAAATAATGCTTCTCTTATTAAAGGGATGGAAATAATTATTAAAAATTAAAATTTTATTCAATTAAAAATACCACATTACTTTCAATTTTATTATTAAATTCACGAAGCTTATATGAATCCATCACTTGGAGAAAATAAGTTGGTTGCACAGGTTTCAACCTAGATGGAGGATGGTCTTTAATTCATCCTACCCCCACCATCCAAGATATACCTTATTGTTAATGGGGGGTCTGGTATAACATATACATGGATAATTCCTCACCAAGAAGGATTAATCACAAGCTAGTAAAAGATAAATGTGATGGTTCAAATGAAATCCACCATAAAATTTTGGATAACAACTAGTACTACCATATTATAAGAAAAAAATTTCGTCCCACTTGTGGGATCATTAAAACACTTATCCATTATCATTTACTTTCTAGGAATTCATATTTCAATTTCTTTTCTTAGTAGTAGTCCGCCATGAAGTTCACTCCCTCCTATTTTTTTAGCTTAAAAGAAAGGATCCTTGTGCTTAATTGAGTAATTCTATTTTGTAGGTCAATAATGCTATATGGAAGATTCATCCAATGAAGGAATATAACATATGATTCATGGGAAAAGGGACTTCACTCTTGAATTATTTATCTCTTAAAATCCTTATGTTTTTCTCTTAGAAAGATGATTTTATCTTTAAGGATGAAGTTGCATGCCCGCATGGGAATTCATGTTTTACATAACTTATGTGGGAGACATGAGTTTCTTAGGAATCATGTGATTCCTTATTATGGATGTCAATTTTAATGATATTCAATTATTAAAATGTAAATTTAAACTTTTAAAGTGAAGAATGTATATTAAAATGGGGGATCATGATTTTATTGAATTGATTGATTTAGGTAAACAAAATTTCACTAAAAATATGAATTCTTTGAATTTATGAAATTTATGTTAATTGATTAATTTTTATTAATCATAAATTTTGTGATTTTCCAATATTACATTCCCATTCCTAAGAGGATTTCTATAACAAGTACTTCCTATTTTATTGTTGGGAATATTTCTGGAGTGATATTTTGATATTCCTTCTACTAGAACATTCATATAAACTTTTCAATGTTTTGACTATGCAGAAATACATTTAAAATGATTGAGGCATATTTTGAAAAACCACTTATCCTTAAAAAACACCTTTACATCAATTCTTTTTTAGCACTTATGAACTATGAATGAACTTTTTAGGGATGATCCAGGTTTCAATCTATTTTTATCCATTCCTCCCATAATTGTATTATTTGGATGATATTTTTATGTTGATGTGTGGGGGTGAAGGGAATCATAGTAAAATGAATGGATTTTATTATAAATAAAAGTTTCGGGGTGATTTTTATGGGAATAAAGTATGGGTTTTGATTTATTCTTAATTATTCATTATTTTTACTCTCTTTAATATAAAAAACTGAAAATTGAAAAAAGATACAAAAAAATGAGAAAAATGGGTTGTGGTTTGGGAGAACTAGAAATTACCATTACTGGAACTATTATTTTATTTCATATGCGGTTAGGTGGTGGATGTTCAGTTTATTCTAACAATAACATTCAAAAAATAAAAAAATAATGAGGGCTAAAAATAATTAATTATGATTAAAATGATCATGTTCATTGCTTTGAGTTTTGGGTAAGTTGGGTGTTATTATAGTTTGAAGAGGAGAGTGTCATTAATATTTTACATTGAATATCATGCTATATTCTTTAAGAGATAAAACTCCACCTTGATACATGATTTTTAGCATCAATTCTTACTGACCTTATGCCTCAAAGAGTTTTGAACCTGAATTACAAGACCTCAGGAATTTATGTTACATGCTTATGGATGAGATGTATGTATTCCTAATATGTGAATAAATCTAATTGAATTTTATCATGATAGATGAGTGAAAAGATTCAAAATTGATATAAATCATGATTTTTCGTGGTTTATTATAACCAATTTATAAACTTGAATTATTGAAAAGAGAAGGTCTATCATTTTTTAAAAAGTGAAAAGTAATCTTCTTGAGCTTGGTATTTCTTTGAAAATTCGGAAATTGAATTAAAATTTTCTTTTAATTTAGAAAGTTTGATTTAAAATTTATTATAATATTATTTTATTACATTCAATTATAAATATTGATAACATCGTTAGGCTTTTCAACTCTTTTCTGAGATCTTATTCTTGAGGATAAGCATGTTTTATGTTTGCGAGTATTTGATAGACCAAAATTAAGTAAATATCTTTATTAAAATTATATAATGTCTTAAATGAATTTTAATGTCAATATCCATAATTAACTAATTTTTTAATCAAATGTTCATTAATTAGAATTGTATAATGAAAATGGTTTTTAATGACTAATTTAATGATTTTTTAACGTCAATATTTTTATGATTTTGTTGATATGTATTTGAATATTTTCCCAGCTCTTTCAATTTATATTTTATAAAAATAAAGTCTATCGGAAGTCCCTTAACCAAAATTTTTAATGCCATATAACTAGGTCTAAGAGGCCCAGCTTGCCACACAACCAATAGGTAAGGCTTGCCTGAAGGACGGGTTCAGGGTTGATCAAGCCCCGTGATAGTGAGTCATGGGTGGTGAACCTCAGGGTGGAATAGCTTGGGTTAGGGCCTGCATGGGTTGTGTGTGTTGCATACCACAAGTGGTGTGTGCATGTGTTTTCTAGGAGACCATCCCTGTGAAGGATTCTAGAAAATAGAAGCCACATCAGGGGTGATATACACTCTCCCTACACCCCACTGTTTCGATGTGGGGTGTAAGCTCCATCGTGCTCCCCTACATCTCTACCATGGTTGTCACTTCAACTTCATCCCACTCAACTCCACCACCATTCTAGTTTCTCCACTTCTACTTATCCAACCTGGCTACTGCACCACTTTTCCCCACCACCTTATTCCTTCACTTCAGCACCCCTGATGTCACCAAACTCCCCTATAGAACTCGATGTCGCCACTACTCGGCTCTTACACCTCTCCCATGCACCATGTTTCCCCGCCACCACCACTCGATGTCAGTCCCATGCTACTCTTACTCATTAAATTACCATCCTTCGAGGTCCTCTGGCAAATTTGAAGTCCAGAGTAAGAAGTGTAGGTCACCACCACAAAATCACGAGACAACTACTTATGCCCACGCACCACCATCGCATACCCTTGGTCACCTCAAAGCTCCTATGGTCACTGATAAGGCTGGAGGAAGGATGAGAGCTTGAGTTTCCAACATTAACCACCATGATACACTACCATGCCTGAACCTCCCTAAAGCCACATTCATGCTACCTCAATCCCTTTTTCACCCTGAAGAAGTCAGCTACCAGCACATCTATGGTTGCCCTGTGTGGATCCAGTCTATGTGAAATTTTAAAAACCTTCAAATAGAGCATGTTTCCCTTATCATACCCATAAAGGTGTGATTTGATATAAGAATCTCGATGTCTCAGGGATCCACAAAGGCTGAAGATCCAACCTGATTAGGAGGAGGTCAATCCCCTCCTCTCCTCTCCCACTACCTATAAAAAGATTCAGATCCCTCCTTGCCAAGTCCATCACTCGATAGAAGGAGGGATTCTAACACTAGGGTAAATCTGTTGAACCATATTTTCCCCTCTCAATCTCCATATGTTTTATTTTCTTTTATTAATTTAATTATTTTTCATTTTATTTAAATTTTAATTTTAATTTATGTTAATTAGAAAGAGTAAATTCAGGAATTTTTTCTATATTTTTCATCCATCCATCCATCTTCTCTCTTATTCTTATTTTTCATTTTATTATTTTTTGAAATATTATAATTATTAGTATTAATATTAATATTATCATTACTATTAATAATAAAATTAATATTTCTATTATTGTTACTTTAGTAATTATTTATACTCTTTTAACATTTTTGTTTTGTTTTTCTACTTTATTAATATCTTCTTCTCTTAATAATAATAATAATAATAATAAACTATTTTTATTATCATATTCTATATAATTTCACTATTTTATTTATTTATTTATTTATTTTATTTTATTTTTTTATTTTTCTCCCTCTATCTCACCCCCAATTATATTTTTTTTATTATATTTTTCTCCCAAACCCATTATTTTTAATTTATTCTTTTATTTTATCATCACCTTATTTTTATTTACTCATTATTATTTCTTTCTTTTCCAATTTATCCTTCCCTTCTATCATCTATACTCTATTGTGACATCTTACTCTCAAAAACAAAATGATGAACCCAAGGCTTGGCTCAGGGGGAGGTCAATGTGATCTTGATTTTTTTATATAGTTTATTTTTATTGTTTTGGGTAGATTTGAGTAGAATGCATGGGTGAGACGAATCTCCCCAATTTGGACTATCCCCAATGGCATAGAACACAATATATTTCTATTATTTTATATAATATATTTTATGTATTTCTATTAGTTAGTTCTCCATACGTTGGAGTTGAGCTGATCAATGGATGAAACTACGTCGATAAAGGTAGGCCCTAGAGGATGGAACGTCATAGACTAATATGTATCATCAACCTTGATTAAAGGAGGAGGTGGAATTGATAGTTCTCAAGCATTCAATTATTTCTATAATTTCTAAAAAAATAATATGAGTTCAAACATGAGATCTCATGTTTGGATTATCAAACTGAAATCAATCACATAAAAGAGAATAATTATTGAACACAAAACCAAATCCTTTCCTTCTATAACTCATTCTATTTAGATCATCATGGTAGAATAAATTAAAATTTCCATTTTTTAATACCATTAATGAAAAACCAAAAATAGTTATTTTTTTCCAAAATTATTCAATAAATAAAAACAAGTATTATATGTGATTGACAATAAATAGGTGAACAAACTAATAGGCTCCTTAATTGAGATGACCCTAGTCAACCATTGTACTTCACGTAGAAAAAAAATTTCTTTTTACAGACCCCACGATAGACATACATAAAAAATCTACCACAAAATTAAAATAAACATCAAGTAAAATTCAAGAACACCTTGACCTCCCCTTAGTAGAAGACTCAAGGTCAGCCTCTCATTTCCTATAGTAAGAGAACACAATAATGGATAAATGGGATAAGAGAATGTTAAATAGAATAAAGAAGAAAAGAAATAATAATGAGTAAATAAAAAGAAGTTGATGAGAAAATAAAATAATACATTAAAAAATAACGGTGAGAGAATGAAATAATAAAATAAAAATAGAATTGGTGTGGGAGAAAAAGAAAATGAATGATTGGAAAAAAATAATAAAATAAATAAGTAAAATAAATTATTATAAATTATCTAATTTATAAATAATATATTAATTTTAATTTATTATTATTATTCTTATAATTAATAGTAAAATATGTTAATAAAGTAATAAAATAATACTAAAATGTTAAAAGTGTATTGATAATAATTATAGTAATAGTAATAATAATATTAATATAAATAATAATACTAATATTAATATAGACACTAATAATAATAATAATACTAAAAATAATAAAAATAAAAAGAGGAAGAAGAGAGCACACAGATGGATGAATAATTTTAAATAATTCATTAATTTACTCTATTTAATTAATTAAATTTGAAATTGAAATTTAAATAAAACTAAAAAAAATTAGAAGAATAAAATAAAATAAAATGGAAGAATAACTGGGGGAGATAGTGTAGCAGATCGACCATTGGTTGGGAATCCATCCATCTCTCTAGTGGGGTTCTTTACAAAGAGGGCTTTAGATCTTTTTATAGGAAGTGAGAGAGTAGAGGAAGATCATGGGATCCTCCAAATCAAGATGGATCCTCGACCATTAGGGGTCACCGAGAACTAGGGATTTCACTTTGGAATTTCACCCTTATGAATGGAATAAGTGAAAAACCCACCATTTATGGGTGGTTGATGTTGTGTTGGGTTGGATCCATATGCGGCAGCCATGGGTGTGCAGGAAGAAAACTTCTTTGGCGTGCGCAAGGGGTGAGGTAGTGTGTATGTTGCTCCACAGTGGTGCATGCATGGCATCAACACTCGGTAAGTAGTGGAATTGGATCGATCTATACTCTTTCCTCCAACCTACATATTGGATGGAGGATCATCAAAGTGATCGTGGTAATGCGCATGTGGTTCCTGGGCACTGACATTGGTCTGGTACTTCTGTGGTGGGGGTGTATTATTCTTTCTTAGACCTTTAATGTTTCCCAAGAATCTCGAACAGTATAATTTAAGTGAGGCGGATTATTAGGGGAGAGACACTAGGTGGTGGTGGTAGTGTAGTACAGTTCATTAGAGATGTGTAGGAGGTGAGCAATGGTGGTGGCATGCTCTATAGGGTAATATGATGAAATTGGGGGTACTGGATTGAAGGTGGTATGACATTGGGAGAAGCGGTGTAGTAGCCTGGGTGATCAGGTGGTAGTGGAGATGCTGGAACAAAGGTGTATTCAATTATGGAGAAGTGGAAAGAGTAGCTATGAGGGATCATGGAGGAGCTTGTGTCCCACATCAACATATTGGGATGTGGGGCGAGCATATATCTCCCCTCATATGGATTTTTCTCTCCTGAATCCTACATAGGGTTGTCTCCGAGACAACACATGCACACCCAACTTGTGGTCTGCAACACATGCATCCCATGTTGGCCCTTTCCTGAGCTATGTTTCCATTGATTTCATCACCCACATCCCACTCGCATGGGGAGTGATCCCTAGTATACCCATCGGTCTGGTAGGCCTTCCCTGTGGGTTGTGTGGATGTTCAGGCCTTTTAGGTCTAGTTATGTGGTGTACGTCAAGTTGGTTGAGGGCATGCCATGTAGACATTATTTTTAGAAAAAATACATTAAAAGAGTATGAAAAATATTAAAAAACTTATTAAAAAAATTAACAAAAAAAATTAAAAAACACCGTTATATTACTCATTTAAAACCATTTTCATTACACAATTAAAATTACACAACATTTGATTAAATCAATGAAAAATTATAAATATTGAAATTAAAATTTATTAAAATCATAGAAATTTTAATAAAAAAAAGAACTTAATTTTGTTCTATTAGTTTAGACCTACACAAACAAGCACTTTCTTTTAATAGGTAATGAACTTAATATTCTTGTGTAAGGCAATCACCTTAGGAAATGATGTTGTTCGTTTTTCCTTTACAACCTGTAATTATTGAGAATTATGAATGAAACTATATTTTTATGATATATAAGATATTTATTATGTATTTATTCATTTTTAATTATTATATAACACATACCTTCATGATTTCCATTTTGTGTAAATACGATCACATTGTTTGTGGATGTGTGGACTATTACCTCTTCAAAGCGATGTGATTTATTCACACTTTACATTGAATATATTAAGGGTGGGTTTAGTGAACTTATATGACATAAATTAAAAAATAATTATATTTGAATTATATTATATAAATACATACATTTAGATATATGTCATTTTCTTTTCATCCAATATGACAATAAGACGAAAACATTGTTCATCCGTACGTGTGGTGTAGCATCTCCATGAATGGTGTACTCCATTTTATATATCTATATTTTATAGGTAATTATAAATAGTTATATACTGAATATATATGATATATAAATCATGTTTTACATTATACAATTATGAAAATAATGATCAAAGTAAGAGGATAAAAAATAACCAGTCAAAACATGTATGATAAATAAAGCGGTTATTACCCAAAATGTTGCTTTAACATGGAATTGTTAGTAAAAAGGTAATATCAATTCATAAGTAAAGAAAATATGGTATGATATATAGTAATAGGGTTAGGTGATTGATTTATAATAAACTTATATTTATTATATTGGTTATTTTAACATGTACAATGAAATTAAAGATTTAAGGTAAGGGTTTTATCATCTCTCTTATTATATCTATGAGATAAATGACTTAGTAACCACTCATTTATTTTTTGTGGTGTATATAATACCCATGAATGTATTATATTATTATTATAAATAAATTTATGGGTATTTTTATATCCATTTTATGATCTTTATCTCATGGGGTTTATGGTTCAAATGTTTCAAAATTAGTAACGTAATTTTTGTCTCAAGTTGCCATCTCTGAGACACATGACATGTTATGAACCTATGTTTTTCTATGGAGTGTATATACTGCCATTATACATGTTATATCATTAATATACATATTTCAGGATATAATATATTTTATTTAAATTTATTCTCTCATGTAAAGTATGAGTTAATGTTACAAAAGTTGTAATAGTTTATTGCAATAATCTCATTGTTTATCGAGATTGTTCATGATTATGATTCTATTGATGAAATATTATGATCCATTTATAAAGAACTATCATTAATTTTAAATCACTATAGTTATTTATGTCATATCAAAGTAATTTTTCCATTTTCCCCCTCTTTAATACTTAATATCATTAAGAAATTGTTTTGTGAAAATCCCACATTATTTCTCCTTTCAGTCGGAAATCTATGTTCTTTAAAAATAATGTTTTCTAAAAATATTTTAGTAATATTCTTATACGTTTAACAGAACTTTCTACCTAATTTTTACATATTAAAAATTATTTTTAATGGAATATTCTTGTCACTTCTTCATTAAGGAACTTTTGGAATCTTTCTATTGTGCAAAAGGACTGTTTATCATATATAGAGTTACCCTGCATCAGGACCATCATTTCATTAATTCTTCCTTTATAAATTTACAAGGTAATTTTTAAATAATAGGTTTTCCAAATATTTAGGAAAATTTTCAATGGTTTTTAAAAAAAATGTGTTTTCCAAAAAATATCTTTAAAAAGTGTTTTTCATGATTTTAAAATATTCCTTTATATTTATTAAAATTGTTGTTTTCAATGTAAATTATTTCAATGATTTTATAGTTTCTTTCATAATTTTTCAATTTATTTTCAACGAAACAGTTTTAAAAATGTTTTCAGGATTATTTATAAGTTTTCAAGGTTATTGTTAGGGAAATTGTTTTTCAAAATATTATAGTTTTTAAAATCAATTATCAAACATAATGTATATTTAACTCATAAAATATTTTAAAATATTATTTCATAATTCAAATATATGTTTACAAATTGGTTTCATGGAAAATTATTTTGAAAATTTTATATGTTTAACAAAGATATTTTCAAATAAGCATTATGTTTAAAGTGATCTCTCAAAATAATTCTCCATCTAAGATGACATACTTGGTAATAGTTTAGGAATTTCTAAGGATATCATCCAGGGATACCATTCATATTATTTATTTGAATGGCATTTGTTTTGTTGGTTTTATATTTACATAACATGTTTCTATTCAATGGGTCATTCCAACATAAATTCTTATGAAACCCGCTTCCTTTCATAGGTTATTCTAGGATGATATGATTAAGAAAACTATCTATTTACTATATGTTATGATATGATTAAAATTTTATGATACCCATTTCATTTCATGGGTTATGATGTGGTATTTATGAGACACATCTCTTTTTATGGGTCATGATATGATACAAGTTTTATTATCATGTGGCACATATATGTATGAAATTATTATGTGACGGGTGGGACCTATATCTCCCTCCAATGAATTGGGTAAAGATTTATATCTCATGAGATAAAAATGGGAATCAAGTAGACCGGATTGATAAAAAATGGTAAACATGTGTCCTAATCCAAAATGGGAAACAAGTGTGTCCAGATCCACTATGGGAAAAAGGGGAAACCTGATCCATTATGGGAATATGGTGAAGCTCAATCCCCTATAGGAAGATGGGTAAACTAGATCCACTATTGGATGATGGGGAACTCAATCCACTATGTGAAGATGGG
The DNA here is from genome assembly GCA_963277665.1 of Viscum album. Classification (NCBI taxonomy): domain Eukaryota; kingdom Viridiplantae; phylum Streptophyta; class Magnoliopsida; order Santalales; family Viscaceae; genus Viscum; species Viscum album. The sequence continues at coordinate 354,381,568 of OY728163.1, forward strand.
GAAACCCAGTCCCTTATAAGGAAAGGAATGTGACTAGGGATGGTGGTGTGTCTCTCCCTATATGTGTAGTCCCCATGAATTTCCCTGATATAATTTTGGCAATGACCATTAACTATAGGTAATGATATTATATGTTTATGTGTTTTACATAAATTCTACATATTATGCCTATGATATGTTCACATGGTTCATGTTCTTGATTATATTATGATTTGTGTCTTATTAACTACCAATATTTATGTCATATCTCATAACTATGATCATTTTATGTTCTATATGGCCTTTAAATACCCCATACCCTTATGTTCATTTTTTTATTATATATTTCGTTTATCAACATTTATTGAGCATTATAGCTCACCAATTTCTTATGTTCCCTTTACTATATTATAAAGAATGTTTTTAAGATGGATTACAAATGGGGAAGATCTTTAAGTGAGAAGTTTAATATATTTCACCAAACTAGAATAATATGTTCCATGTTCCAAAAGACACTAAACTATTATGGTCCTCAGTAATGTATTTTAGTAATGTACTGAGTATTCATATAAAATAATATATTCTCCACTTATGTAAATCTTGGTTCGCAATATTTGGTATCAAATGAAAGCTTTAGTCAACATTTTTAAACTAGGATGAGAAAGCCATAATAATCCCCAAAGGGATATTTCGAGGGATATTTCTTGGAATGTATCTAAGGATAAACCTAAGGTTTGATAAAAAGATGTTGTAATTTAGACATACTATAAGTGATTTGTCTTGATTATTTGGTTTCCTACAATGATAAGTGATCATCACACTATGTTTCCAGGTTTTAGTCAATGGTGGGAACCATAAGGGATGTGGGTAACATTGAATATGATGAACAAATTTATGATGAGAAGTCAAATGGGATGATCACTATAGTGAAGGATGTTGTGATCTCGCCAAATCAATTTTCTAGGAACATGATTAACAATGTGTATATTAACCAACTCTCCAACTCACCAAATAAGAGAATTAATGATTTCACTGAGAGTTTAGGTAATATAAACCATGAAGAAAAGAGGATTTGGTTTCATTGGTGTAAAAAATGTGGAAAGAAGAACCCAAGTGAATGTCTTATAGGAAGAGTAATATTATTTGACTTTGGAATAGAAGGACAGAAAGCAATTAACTGCAAAATAAAAAAAATTAGTTTAGTTAATGAAATAGAAGGGAATATTTTAATGCCCTAACCCCAGTTATCGAGAGTCGGTGCATTATTTCAATACAATGGCATGATTACAAGGAATAAAGTCTCGAATGACCGATCAGTATAGAGGTCTTGGAAAATAGATTACATACTTGAACATTACATTAAACATTTTAAAATAAAACACAATGTAAATTCTCCTTTGAGAATTCCATTAATCCCCTAGATTAACCCTTCTTATCAATCATAATACCCTTCATGGAATCCTGGGAAAATTAAACTTAATAAAGGGGTGATCTCAGATTCTCAGTAAGGATTAAAATATATTGGAAACTTTCCTAAATAAGCATAAACATTTAAGGGTATGTATAAGACTAAAAAATAAGCCTTTTAAACATAAAATTTTTCATAATATGTCCAATGTAAATAAAATAATTACATTTAATTCTTCATATGGATATTCTACTAGTATAATTATCACATGAAAAATCAATAGCCAATTTCATAATGATGGAATTAATAATGAAAAAATTCATTACCACATAGTCAAGGCCTTGGGCCAAGAATAAAAATATGATTTTTTCAAGGCCTTGTGCTAAGACACTAGTTTATCTCATGAGACCTACCGATGCATCGAGGATCCATGGCAGGCTCCACCCATCACATATTAATTCAAATTCATTCCTCATACGAAGAGGTTTAAACATAACATAAACATTCGTATTAAAACTAGTATAAAAAATGTCAATAATTTATCCATAAACCAAGAATGGTATAAAAATAAGACATATACAGCCAAAAATACCACAAAACATTCAATACAATATGGAAGATTTGTATCATAATAAATCAACTTCAAACAAGTTTAAAATCCATCAAAGGATTATGACATATATGAAAATGATTTGTAATACTCTTTTAGAGAAATGTTCCTTTTTCCTGAAAACATTTAAAAGTCACACAATTTAAAAAGGAATTAATTTAAAGACATTTTTTAATCAATGCACCCCATACCACTTTGAATCTTTTGAAATTAATTAAAATTTAAAAAACATTTATGTCCATATAAATAGATACTTAAAAACCATTTTGAAAACATGGACATTAATTCGAATGATTTAGAAGAATAAATATTTAAACCATTTAAAATGATGATCTAGTTAAATATTCCCTTCCATGAAATTTTAAAATATTCCTTTTGAAAATATTTTTATGAAACACAGATGTTGATGATAAGAGTTCCCAGTAGATACTCTCGTAAAAATAACCTTTAAAAAAAAGAGATTGTGAAGTTGACCCTTACCTTGCACTTTCCTTTGGTCAATGTTATGTTTAACCTCCTGTATAATGACCATAGTAAGTTATTAAAAAATACCAAAACCATATTTATATTTATTATATCATACATGATTCATTTTTGTCTTCATAATTCCCATTTAATAATGATTACCATGTTAAATTAACATTTTGGGTAATAATCGCTTTCTTTATCGTATGTGTTTTAACTTGTATCATTTAGATAATGATTTAAATACATCCATAATATAAACCTTGATTTGTATATCATATATATTTAGTATATAAATATTTATAATATATAGATATATGAAATGTAAGGCATCGTTTATGGAGATGGTAGGTCGTACGTACGCATAGACATTGTTTCCATTTTCATATCATTTTTAACTATAGTAAGTGAATAAGATATATGTAAGTACACACAAACACACACACATATATATATATAAAGTAGCATTATTATTTCATATATTACATACTTATTAATAATATATATTTTTATATTCATCGTTGAATGGTGAATGTGGGAATGAATCTCATAGCGTCATGGAGACGATAATCCGTACGTATGCACGAGAAACAATATCATTATATTGATGGTGGAATTGTTTGTAATTTGATTGTTTATCATATATACATATTTATTAGGATGTTATATCTATTATTTATATCAGTTATACTCATTTTTATACCCATCCAAATAATGAAGTGTTTGAATAACAAACCACACCACGACGTGGATACGGTAAGTCGTACATACGCATGTATGGTGACATTGTCATTTATAGGATGGATAGAATAATTATTATGGAAATAACATAATTATAATAATGTCACAATATTTAAGAGGTACTAGAGTTATTATTTTGTTATGGAAACAACAAATAAAGAGGAAGTGGAAGAAGAAAAGAACTTGAAAGAGGTGATGAAATATTTACCTCTTTTTCAGGTTCTTCCACATGATTTGATCAAAAGGGCTCCTTAAGTTGGATTTAAGAACAATGTAAGGCATCTAGGATTATGGGAATAACGTTAGAAGGATATTTTTCTAGGTTTTGACAGAGCCAAAAGAATTTGGAGGTGTGAAATTAAGAGAGGGTGAAGTTCTCTTTTTTTAAGAGAGGTGAGGGTCACTTTAGGAAAAGCTGGATGTATTATTTTATAATAAAATCATTTTCAGTTTATAATGGCTCCAAAATAAATTATATCTCGGTTAAGGTGGGGATGGGTAAAATACCCGTCAACCAATTTGTTTCATATAGGTTTTTTTCATCATATAAACCTTATCTTTTAGATTTAACTCTTAGTTAAATAGTTTTACATTTACCATTTCTCTTTGTATTTTTATATTATATTGTTAATAAACATACTATAACAAGCCGAGAGGACCCCATGTGGTTAATTATTAATATATATAACCTTATCTGAGTCCTTTGGAAGAAAAATATATTTTTAGGAATATTATATCAATTAATAATATAGTATTCGTTTTAAAAACAGAATTGTGTCAATTTTGACACTATTTAGTATTTGATTTTTTTTGAAAGGCATAAATACATTATCAATTCAAATAAAATTTATTTAACCAACCCTCACATGTCATATTAACCTATAAAATTATTCTAATTCATAATAAGTCAAAATTTAAATTTATTTGGATATTTATAATATCAATTATTTTAATATTTCATTAATCATGTAATTGCTTCATCATCATTGTGTCATAAATAATTTTAATTATTTAATGTCTAAAAATTATAAATAAAGAAATATTATGTATTAAATATTCTTAGATTTTTATTGAATATTTATATTATAATTTATATTGTGTGTAACCCTCTATTAAAAATGGTTTAGTTATTAAATTTTGAATTTAAATCACTTAACTCTTCTTTAAATAAATTAATAATAAATGTCCTAACATAATCCAAGTGGACGAAAGAGGATCATATTTTATTCATAACATTGTTTTTGGTCGAATTATACTTATCCAATAGAATTAGGACATGTGTTAGGGTAATTATGATATAATAGTTACCCTTAATTACCCTATTTACTTTTAACTGTGGTAAATGAATGTCAAAAATTTACTATTCACAAAAAATTATTTTCATATTATTAAACCACATTTTACTTGATAATATTAACCGTGTCTCTAAAAATCTTGAAATTCAACTCATAGAAGTGGTAAAATTATGTTTTATGCAAATTTGTAAAAGCTCATAGGAGGTGGGTAAAAGAGGATAAAAAGATCAACAAAATATAATACATCTAATTTTATGATAAAATTACTCCAATGAACTATATTTAATTATATAGGTATTATATATATATATATTAACTTAAAATAAATTTAAATAAAATAAATAATTATATAAATAGAATGTATGTTTTAAATAAAAACATTATGGTTTTCACTATTCATCAGAAAATTGAAAGTTTTCAGAAAAATAACAAAATTTAAACCAAAGATAATTTTGGAATTCAAAATTCAAAAATGAATTATATTTTTCCTAATTAAAAACATAGAAGTTTCATTTATTAATTTAAAATTATTCCCCATTGTCAAAACAAAAAAGCGGGTTTTTAAAAAGTAAAAACTATCAAAAGATTGACCTGTGATTATGTCAAAATTAAATGTAAAATTTTTTATAATTACCTAAATATTATTAAATGATAAAAATATAAGCTAATTTTACTTCAAAACCTTTCAGATGCATAATTTAACACTATAGATTATTTTTATTAACAAATTCTTTTCATTTAAAACATAGTATTTTTCACTATTCATCAAAATATGAATGTTATCAAAAAAGTTCCAAATATTTATCCAAACTAAATTTTTATGTCCCAATTATAAATAATAATTTAATTTCATTAAATTGAATATATTAAAGTGTCCAATATTGGTTATAAAAAGGGTTCTTCATTAATAGGCGATAAAGTTGCATTTTTTGAAAAATACTTCTTTTATCTGAAAAATTGAATTTGATATTATATTATGTATAATAAAAACATAATATGGATGTTAAAATTATATATAGTATATATGTTTCAAAATTCAATTAATACTATTCATAACAGCTTTTTGAACGGCTAGTTTGGTAAGTTGTGGTCCGCTCGAACTCGGTGTTGCGTGTAGCGCAAACTATTGAATTACTTTAATGAGATATCATAATATGAAATCCTGGTTGGTTACAAATATTGGACTCCCCAATACATCATCAAAGGTTAAATTTATTATGTTTGGAATGAGTGTTCATTATGAATATTTATGCCCCAAATAGAAATTTCACAAAGAGAATCTGTGAGGTGTATGATTAAAGGTTATGTTTTTTATTATGATGATACTATAGGTGAAATGTGAATGGAAATAGGTATTAAGAAATAGTATGAGGTAGAAATTTATATTGATTAATAATTATGTAGAAAAATCTATGTGTTTATGTATTTGGATTCATGAATTGTGAATTTGAAAATATATAAGGATTTTTCAGTTTTTGTTTTTTACTACCGATTTATAAGAATATGTTAAATGCTTTTGATGGAATAGAAAAATGATTTAATGGAAATGTGATGTTCATGGGAAACACATGATTAAGGTAAATATGACCCTTAATATGTCCTTTATGTTAATATAATGTTGTTTGATAAAGATAAGTTTGGTACGATTAAGTAAATTGGACAGTACTGATTACCTAATAATTGATAATGGATTTGTTGAAAAAGTATATTTTCTATCATGGATGGATTTTACAGAATTTTAAGATTTAATGAATATATAAAATAAACATTAAAATAAATAAACATCATGTTTTTAGTAAATATTTATGGTAATTCAGGTTATTACTATGTTTCAAGTGAATAAATGATGAAGGTATTCAGATGTTTGGTATGTGACAACCAAGAGTACAACAACCCTACACATTAATTCCACACTTAAGAATAATTTATTAAATAAAACCTTTACTTGTTACAACATAGAGTATCTAGAGGTATAGTGTCCTTGGAGCATAGGAACATTACATAACAACTTAAAACATTAAACACAACAACTTATTGCAAACATTTTAAAATGTCCACATCATTCCTTCGTACTTAGCATTGCATGTGATAACCTGAGGAAATGCATAAAAAAAGGGCGAGATATAAAGTACATTAAGGGAGTAAAAAAGGCATAACATGATGAATAATGTAAATTTTAGAAAATAGGCAAATCATTGGAGAATAAGAGAAACCTGAACATCAGGAAATGACGTAGCATGATTATTATAACTTGGAAATGTGAAAACAACATTTAATATGATTTTAAAATGATCTAGGGATAATTGAACTTGTATATTGATTAAACCCTCATTTAAATTGAATTATCATTATTAAACCCAAATTTCACTTGACGTATCATGATACTAATCTTTACCCATTGAATTGAAGTGCTATTAGGGCACACCCTTCTTAATCATTTCATTTATTGCATAAGTGTTCCACATAGATCATATAACATGGATTCATTAAATATCATCATTTATTCCATGATGAAGTAATGTGAAATTAATACATGAAACTATATAATCAATAAGAAATTGTTCATAAAGGTGTATACCCATGATAGAGAAATGGGAATTGTATTCACTACACAATGAATTTGGCTTGGAAAATCACGCTGCAATTTCGGCATCAACACGGCGTGACATAAGAATTCCTAAAAACTGTTTGTGAGAGTGAAATAGGTTTATCATAATATTTAAATGAAATGGAATGTAAGGGGGTCATATAGATACATGTCCCAGAATATTTAATAGAATTTAGATTCATAAAACAAAAAAATTTCTTGAATGTTAATAAGGAGAGAGAAATCCCTTACAGACTTTTTTCTTGGTATCTTGTGTACATTTGAGAAATTAATCAGAGAGAAATGTGAATCTAGTAATTAAAACATAAGGAGGGAAGTAAATTATATATTTTAAATAATTATTAAACATTTTTAATTGAATATAAAATGGAATAACAACATAATGAAATTTGAACAATAATGAGAAAGGAAGAAATCCCTTACTTGGAAATGTGATCCCAAAGTCATGAGAGAAGCATGAGAGAGGCTTCTGGGAGTATTGGGGTGCCTTGGGAGGATTATAGGGAGATTAGGGTAGAGTTTTGGGGAGATCCAAAGGATTTTAGTGAAGAAGAAGTGGGAGCATGTGTGGGTTGATATCAGAAAAGAGAGGGAATTCTTTATTATTTAGGTTTTGGACACCACTCATTAAAATAATCAAAACCACAAACCAACCAATTGTTTTTTCCAATGTTTTTTTTTCAAATATAGGTGGGAAAAATTATTTTATAATTCCAATGGACTATCTTCATAAAATATTAGGCTTTCATATGTAGAGGTGAGTCACACTCTCAAGGAAATAAATTTAAAAAGATAAAATGTTTTTAAGTCTTTGGGGGTCCACTAAGGCACCATAAAATTAATAAAACAAATATAAAATTTCATTATTTTTATGGTAAAACATATATTGGACGAACATAATGTTTATAGTATTTTATTACATCACTATTGGGTTATTATGATGTCATGAAACACATTATATATTTAAACTGTATTTAATTTATACCCAAAAATTCGACTCTCAGAAAATTTTGAAAAATTTAATATTGGATATTTGCGACGTGCTGATTCCAAAAATAATATTAATTTTATATAAATAAGTTTATAAATATGTTATTTTTAATATTAAAATAAAAATTGACATTTATTGAAAATTCATGGGTTTGGACAAAAATGACTTTCAAACTATAATGAAAATCACATTTGTATTCTAAAAAATTATAAGATAATTTATATTTAATAAAAAGTAATTTAGTAATAATATTTATTTAAAATATTATTTGATTAAAAAATCCATTAATTCATCAAAATATATTACTTAATTGAATATTAATTAAAAAGACTATTATTGATTTAAAAAATATTTACAAAGTAACAATAAAAAAATAAATTTATATTATATGTAGAAAAATAAGGTATATAATCATAGTTCTAGGGTATTATTACATAACCCATTATAACCCCTTCATATGACTGAGGAGTAAAGTGTGTGATGGTGACAGACTCTTGGGTTGGCTTGGATAACATCGCTCGGGTGGTAATCTCTATCAACTTCCACTTCTCCCATAGTCCATTCTGTTTGAGCATAACGATTGAATCTCATCTTGGGATTGGTCAAGAGAAATGTGAAATTATGAAATCTCCTTTACAAGCTCTAAAAATGGGCTTAATATAGAGAAATTCTACTGGACGAGGCCATTGTTTCCATTGTTTGAGTACATTGGATTTGTTAGTGCCCTATATTTATACTAATCATGTGATCATTGTTCAATGGCTATATTAGAAATGGTCAAAATTCTTAACGGTGTTTTAAAATTGAAAAAAATAAACCAATGAAGTGCATATATTTTACATAACCATCCTTCATAAGAAGACATTTGATTAGATCAATAGGAATTTTCATTGTTGAATGTTTAGGTTGTTACAATCTTCCCCCCGCCAGAAATTTCACACTCAAAATTTCATTTTCCCACACTCAAAATTTTTTGTGTAACTTTGCTTCATTACATCCTTTGATTCCCACATTTCTTATTCAAATTTATTGTCTCTCCACAACACCCTGATGAGGGGAATTGTCTTATTTCATAAAACATTTTCCCAATGATCTAATATCTACATTGACTTCTCTTCATAGGGGAGTTCATTCTCCAATGGTACCACCTATGTATTGAGTTCATGCATTGGGTTAGGTATGTACTTCTTCAAGAGTGATACATGGAATATATCATGTACTTGAGATAGGTTTTGTGGTAGTTCTAGTCAATAGACCACCACTCCAATGCGATCAAGGATCTCAAAAGGGAAGATGTATGGACTATGATTTTCCTTCTTCCCAAATATCATAAATCTCTTCCCCGGTGATATACAGAGGAATACCATGTCTCCGACATCAAATTCTAGATCTATCCAATGATAATGAACATAGATCTTTTGTCGACTCTAGGAATATTTAATGTGATGCTAGATAGTCTTAACCATCTCCACAATTTCTTCAACCATTTCTAGACCTAGGAGTTTTCTCTCCCAAATTTCATCCCAACATGTTGGTTTTCTGAACCTCCTCCCATAAATGGGTTTATAAGGAGCTATTTGGATGCTTGAGTGGAAACTGTTATTGTAAGAAAACTCAATAAGAGGATGATGTTGAGCCCATCCTTCTTTGAAGTCCAATGATCATGATGTCAACATTTCCTCAAGTGTTTGGATAGTTTTCTCAGATTGGCCATCAGTTTGAGGATGATAAGTCATACTAATGTTCAGCTTAGTATTCTGAGCATGTTAAAGACTCATCCGAAACATAGAGGTGAATCTCAGATCTCAATCGGATATAATAGAATGTGGTACTCCATGAAGCCTTACCACTACTCTGATATATATTCATTCCAGTTGATCAGATGAGAAATCCTATTGAATTGTAATGAATTTTGATGTCTTTATAAGACAGTGCACATCAACCCAGATAGAATTGTTTTCTTTTGGATGTTTTTGGAAGTCAAGTGACAAAGTACATGGGGATGTTTTCCTTTTCCATGCTAGTATGGTTAATGGTTGCATCATCCCCTTAGACTTCTTCCTCTCAGCCATCACATTCAAACATACCCGGTACATTTATATATACTCAGAAATCTCATTCTTCATCTCATCCCACTAATAATGATCTCATAGATCTCGGTATATCATTTTGTTTCCTTGGTGAATGCAGAAATTCAAACAATTTTTATCATCCAAAAGTTTTTTCTTTAACTGTAAACCTGATGGAACACATAGTCTTATCCCAAATCTCACAATTCCTTCTTTATTAACATTGAACTCCAAGGATTTCTCTTTTTGATAGTTTCCAATTTTTTCTAAATTCACAAATCATACTTTTAATAATATTTTAACCATTCCAAAAGAGATGGTTAAGAAATAATTTGTGAAAGGATTGATGATTTTCCCTTATTTATGATTCCCATGTCCATCTTCATCAAATTAATCAATATTGTATCCTTTTCAATTATTATAAATGATAGAATTGTTGGGTCCATTCTACATAGATCATCTTCCACCTTGTTCACTTTCCCAAGGTGGTAATGGACTGAGCAGTCATAGTCTTTGGTCAGATCTAACCATCTTCATTGGCGCATGTTCAACTAATTTTGTGTGAATATATACTTGAGGATATTTTGATCAGTATATATTTCACACTTCTCCCCAAAGAATAAATGTCACTAAAATTTTAAAGTAAAGATTATTACATCCAACTCTAGATCATGTGCTGGATAGTTTTCTCATGAACCTTCAATTTCCTTAAAGTATAGGAAATGCAGTTTTCATTGTACCTCAACAAAAAGACATGACCCTTTTTCGAAGCATCATTGTATTCAATTATAAGTTATCCACTTATGGGTAATTTGATCACCTACACAATGATAAGCCTCCTCTTCAACTCCATGAAAATCACTTCACTTTCATCACTCCAAGAAAACCTTATTCCAATCTGAGTTAGCATGGTAAGAGGGTTGGAAAATAATGAGAAGTTTCACACAAATCAGCGATAATATCCAACTAACCCCAGAAGATACAAATATCTGTTACCGATGTTGTCCTCAGTCATTCCTCAATTGCAGTTGTCTTGGAGGGATCCATAGATATCCTATTACTTGTGATGATATGACCCATGCCTGAGACCTCCTTCAACCATAACTCACACTTGTTGTACTTTTCATAGAGCCAACCATAACTCACACTTGTTGTACTTTTCATAGAGCTAATTTCGTAAGATATCTAGTACAGTTCTTAGATTCTCCTCATTCTCCTCCTTGGTTTTGGAGTATAATAGAATATCGTCTGTAAAGATGACCACAAATTTATCAACGTGATCTATAAAGTTTATATGAATAAATTCCATATTGATTTTAGGAGCATTAGTGAGTCTGAAAGGCACTACTGTGAATTCATTGTGCTCATATCTTTTATGAAATGCTGTCTTGTGGATATCCTCATTCACCCTTACATGGTAATATCCTGACTGCAGATCCACCATGGAGAAGTATTGTGCTCCACGTAGCTGATCGAACAAGTCATCAATTCGGGGTAGAGGATACTTTTTCTTTATCATGATTTTTCTGATCTCACGATAATAATTGTAAAGGCTTAATGGCCCATCCTTCTTATTGAAAAATAAGACATTCACACCCAATGGTGAAGCACTTGGGCATATAACCCTTCATCCGGATTCTACTATAGTTGTTTCTTCAACTCCTCATGCTCTACAATAGCCATTCTATATGGACTATTGGATAATGGAAATTAGCTAGGTATAAGATCAATCTAGAATTAAACATCTATTCTAGGAGGAAGACTAGGAAATTCCTCAGGAAACACTTCAGTGAATTCCCACACAATAAGCATGTCTTCAAGGATGGTTTCTTCCATAGACTCAACCATATGATTAAGATAAGCATGCTCATAGGGCATTAATATCCACGCTTGAGATGATGGTTCTAAAGAAGATTCATCTTCCTCCATTCACGTGTATATAATCAGGGGTCAATTCACCATATGGAGAGTGATTTCCTTCGCACAACAATTTATGATGGCTCTATATAGAAAAATCCAATCCATGCTGAGTATTGCATCAAATTCCACTATATGAAGTATGACGAGGTTCACCCAGAAGTTCAAGACACATATTATGATAAGGGAGGAGTTATATTCATGGGATATAATGGTTGAACCATTTTTCGTACTCACCAGAATATTTACTTCCATTATTTTTAGTGGTGGTGGGAGTTTTCTACGAATCATTTAGGATATAAAAGAATTCATAGAACCAAAATAAAAAGTTACATTCTCTAGTCTTGAATTAATAACTAGTGTACCTATCACAATTTCGTTTTCGAGGTTCACTTCGGTGGTAATGATGGAAAAAGCTTTCCCTTTCTACTTTTGAGGTTATTGGTTTCTTCCGATAGCCCATGGCTTACGGAACTAGTTTACAATGTGCCCAGATTCATTGTTGTCGAAGAAATGAACAATGAGTTGATGGTATAATAGATATTTCCAATCCTCTGTCTCTATGGTGGGTTTTTCTTGACGGTAGTTAATAGACAGGTTCCCTTCTCTTCTATACCTAAAGCATTTCCTTGTCCCCTTCGGGAAATTTCCAGGGTGCTTTTTTCTACACCTTTGTCATGTTTGGTCTTGTATCTTCTAATCACCATTAGATTTATCCATTAAACTACAATAATTGAAGTCCACCTTACGCTTCTTATCCCTATAATACCCATGAGATTTTCTAATCTCTATTTTGACTTTGATGGATCATCAGACTATTTACTCATAGCTCTTGAAGGCACAAATTGTCAAGGATTTACATTTGCTTGGTTTTATCCCATGATAAGTGGTCAACCTTGCATTCAGGGGTAAGAACAAAGTTTGAGGCATATCATGCAAACCATGTGAATTTTTCCTTGTATGATCTGACGAATTCGTCGTCTTTTTACTTGATTCTAAGGAAGTCCCATTCCATCTAAAGTCGAAGGGTGCAAGGAAAATATTTATCAAAAAACATTTTCTAGAAATCATTATATTCCAACACCTCGATATCCTCCTCTAGCTTCATATTTTTTATAAATGTACACAATTGATCAGCTTCACCCTCCATATGATAAGCATTGATAAGTATCATCTCTTGTTCAGAACGATGAAGGATGGAGAATATATTCTCAATGGAGTTGTTCTGTTGTTCTTCGATTGAGGGATCAGTCGGTCTAATAAATGTAAGAAGCATTTTTCTCATGAAACTCTTGATTGCTACTTTTAATTTCATTGGGGGTTTAATTTTCTTATTGACCCATGTTTCTATTCAAAACATGCGTTAACCGAGAGAGTATCATGAAAAAATTTGTGATTCCTTCTCCCATCAGATGGGGAATCTCATCTGAATAGTCGTCACAATGATCATCGTATCAATTGTTAGATCGAGTCCTCCTTTTACCATCCATTGGTTGGAATAAAATGAATGTTATGGGTAACAAATAAAGGATAATCCGAAGAAAAAAATAGTTAACTTATAAATTACTTTTATTTCCTTTACTTATGAAATTATAAGGTTCAATATATGTTATATAGGATATACTTCCAAACATATATTCTTGGGGTTATTTCATTAGTCCATTAGCAATGGTTCATACTAATCTTGGGAATTTACCAAATCATATCCTTTGAGAGTGTTGTAACCAAGAGTGCATCAATGTCAATTATTGGGCACCAGTTCCCATTCTAGTCTAGCTCAAAGTGGTGTTTTTTGGGGTTTACCCCTAGACACATCTGTGCCTAAGCCACCACTACCTGTTTATATCCAGTAAGGGATTTATTTTCTTATTAAACCACATACTCAATAATCACCGAAATTTAGGGATGTTTTTATTATACTTAGTCTTATCCCTAAGTCATTCACAAGGGGTTTTAATCAAAATCCCAAAAATAATTAAACCTATCCTCTGATCCCAACAATAACTACCATGCTATTTTTTTTCATACATATTCATAATTTATTACATAAAACATTAACTTTTTACAACATAGAAGAGAGAGAGGTTAAGTGTAACTGGGGCTTAAGAACGTTATATTTTAACTTCAAACTGAAAATGTAACATCTTATTTAAATCATCTTTTATATGAACACATCATTCCTTCGTACATAGAATTGAACGTGATAACATGAGGGAATCCATATGAAAAGGGTGATCAATAAATCCAATTAAGAGAGTAAAGAAGGAATAACATGAATAATAATGTAAATGATATGTAATAGTCATTTAAATGGAGAATAATAGAAACCTAATCACAATGAAATGATATAGCTTGATTATCATAACTTTGAAATGTGGCAACAACATTTAACATGATTTTGGCATGAGCCAAGGCTCATTGCATATGGAGCAAGAGTAAACCCTAATTAAACTTAAATTAACATGATTAAACCCTCATTTCGCTTGAAATGTCATGATACTAATCTTTACCCAATGCATTGGAGCTCTATTAGGGAACACCCTTCTTAATCATTTCATTTTATGCATAAGTGTGCAACATGGAACATATAACATAGATTAATTAAACACCATCATTTATTCCATGATAAAGGAATATGTAATTCATACATGAATCTCTATAGTAATTAATAAAATGTTCATAATGTTTAATACCATTCATATAAGAATGGGCATGGTATTCACTACATAATGAATTTTGCTTAGAAAATTGCGGTGCAATTTTGGCAGCATAACAAAATGACAATATAATTCATAAAAATTGTTGATGAGAGGGAAAGAGGTGTATAATAATATGTATATTAAATGGGAATTTAGGGGGTAATATACACACATGTCCCAACATATGTAATGTAATTTAGATTCATAAAACTAAATAATTTCTTGAATGTTAAGGATGAGAGATAAATCTTTTACGGAATTTTGGCATGGTAATGGGTGCACATGAGAGGAATTAATGAGATATAAATGGGTATCTCATCATTAAAATATAAGGAGGTAAGTATGGGGAGGTGATAAATCATAACCCAAAATTTTTAATTGAAAATAAAATTTAATAACAACATAATGAAATTTGGACAAAAATGAGAAGGGAAGAAACCCTTTACTTGGATGTGCAATCCCAGGGTCTTGGGAGAGGATTATTGGGAGCTTGGGGTGCCTTGGGAATATTCTATAAGGAGTATGGAAGAGGTTATTCAAGATACAAAGGATTTTATTGAATAGAAAGTGGGAGCATGGGTGGGTTGATATAAGAAAAGAGAGGGAATTCTTTATTATTTATGTTTTGGACACCACTCATTAAACTAATCAAAACCATAAACCAACCCATGGTTTTTGAAAATGGGTTTCTATAAAGGGTAGTATAAAACATTATTTTATATGTCTAATGGCCGAATTCTTAAAATATTAGGCTTGATTATGTAGAGGTGAGTCACACTCTCAAAGAAATCAATTTAAAATGTTAAAATGTTTTATAAGTTTTGGAGGCTTCACTAAGGAACCATAAAAGTAATCAAAAAATATAAAATAACAGTATTTTAATGGTAAAACATATATTTATTGAACATAATGTTTATAGTATTTTATTACATCACTACTGGGTTATTATGAATTCATAAAACACATTATATATTTAAATGGTATTTAATTTTTACCCACAAATTTGACTATCTCAAAAAATTCTAAAAATTCACCGTTGGATAATTTTGATGTCTTAATTCCAAAAATAAGAATTATTTTATCTAAATTATTTCTAAAATATGTGAATTTTTACTTTAAAATAACGTCATTTATCGAAAATTCATGGGTATTGAAAAAACAGTATTCAAACCCTAATAAAAATCAAAATTGTATTCATAAAAATTATATAATCATTTATATTTAATATAAAGAAATTTAGTAATAATATTTCATTAAAATATTATTTAATTAAAAAATCCCTTAATTCGTCAAAATATAGTTCTTAATTGAATTTTAACTAAAAATACTATTTTTTCTTTAAAAAATATTTTCAAAGTAAGTATAATAAAATAAATGTATATTCTCTATAAAAAATAATGTATATAATAATTCTTCCAGGGTGTTGTTACATAACCCCTTATAACACCCACATAAGTCCAAAGGGTATGGAGTGAGATGGTGACAGACTCTTGGGGGTGTCTCGGATAACAACCATATGCTGGTAATCTCTATCAACTTCCACTTATCCTATAGGCGGTTTCATTCGAGCTTAACGTGTTGAATCTCGGATTTGTTTTGGTCACAAAAGAGTCCCAATAATGCTACATCCTTTCCGAGCTTTGAAAAATGGGCTTTGTATGGAGAAATTCTAATGGATGAGGCCATATTTTTCTTTGTCTGAGTAAATTGGATTTTTTAAAGCCCAATATTTATAATAATCTTTTGATCACTGTTAAACCATTATATTAGTAATGGTCACAATTTTTAATAGTATTTTAAAATCCAAAAACATAAACAAAGAAAGTGAATATGTTTTACATATCCATTTTTCATAATAAGACATTTTATTAGATCAAGAGTAATTTTCATTAATGAATGTTTGGGTCGTTACAAAGAGATACTTTATAATACACAGGGGACCAATGATAAGATATTTTGTAGAAATTTGGTGACAGTATTTTAAAAGTATTGGTATTTCATATTCTAGAAGGGTTATATAGTTAACCATTTATGGAATGGTTTATGTTAAACTTCTGATGAGATTTTAGAGATTAAAGTATTATCTCTCCATATATGGATTTGTGTATATTGGATAACATGTTCTATCCTTTTGACCTTTATAACTAAATATAGATAGAATCACCTATCATTTTATTTATGGATCTTTTGATGTTTTAACGATTTAGGAATTTGAGATTTACATTTATTTCATGGAATAAGAGATTAAGGGTAAATTGATAAAGGCACGATAAAGGGTGCAGTTGTCCTAAAATCATGTAATTATATATTTTTATGAATATTATTAAACATTAGGAAAAAAATTATTGAAATAAAATTTTGTCACTTTATCAACATTTTTTGGGGATATTAATGACTGTTTTTATGCTTCTTTGGGTTATGGATTTGTGATTGTTTACTTTCTCTTAACCATGCTCCCTATCACTCTCCTTAAAAACATGAAAGTTATATTTTTCTTCCATGTTCATGTTTTCACATTATACCTACGTTCCCCCATGTGGTAACCAAGTTATGGTTTAGTTTGGGTAACTCTTATCTTTTAAACATTAACATTTTTAATAAATTTTTACTATTCATTTTTACGAAGTGGGTTTCTATGAAAGGAACAATCATGTATTAAACCTTTAAAAACAAGATGAATTTGAAACGGATATTAATTTTAAGGGGGGTAAAATGTTAAGTCTTGGGATTTTGTGAAAACAAATTTTTGGGTAAATTTCATCTTTTGATATTCTTTATTTCATACAACATTGAGTTTCAACAAAACATCATTTTGATGTTATAATTATTTAAATGGGGTAGTTATTACCTACTTGTTAAAATTAGAAAAGTTATTATAAATAACCACATATTAAATATTATTTATAAATATTTATATAAAGAGAAAATTTTGAATATAAAAAGTGTAATTTTTTTGTAAAGTATTTATATGGTTTAAAATATTATTTTCTCAAATGAATTGCATTTTAAGTACCCATGTAAAAAATAAAAAAATTAATTTTATAAAATTTTAGAAATTTAATTTGATATAATAAAATTAATTTTTGAATTAATAATGTAAAAAATATATTAGGGAAAATTGTTTGTATTTTTCCAAAAAACGTCATTTTTGGATGAATAGTGAAAAATACTAAAGTTTAATTCAAAAAGATTTTATTGCTTATTTGTAGAGTTAATGATTTTTTTAATTATTTTTTAATATTTTTAGATGAATTTTATATCATTTAAAAAAACATAGTTCATTTTAATAAAATTCACATTAAATTTAGATATAAAAAAACCGCAAGCTTTGGATCATTTTTAATTTTAAAACCAGATTTGTCGTCCCTCTGCATGATTGACATTAAATTAATTTCTATCGCTTATGTGATTAGAATATGGAAAAACGAACTCCATATTTTTAATAATAATAATTAATATTGTTTAAAAATTTTAACTTAGTTTTGGACCAAAAATTTTAGTGAATGTAATTAAAAATAACTATAGTAATTAAGGTAAAATTAATCATAACAAGGGACTAAAGCTTAATCTTAAAGGCCCAAATGAACTCTAAACATATCCAAGAGAAATTTTATGCAAATATTTATATAATATACCCTATTTCTGTATAATTTTATTGGTTATTGGGATACATTTTCATGAAATTGAAGCATATAATACGTTATGTAAAGAAAAAAGGACAAAAAGGAACCTTCCCTACCTTGAAAATTTATAAATTTTTAGAGTATGGAAGAAGAAACATAGTTTTGTTTAATTTTTTTTTAAATTTAAAATAGTATTTTTATCAATATAAATTGACTATAATTTTTAGCTATTAATTAGTTACATGAAATTCTTAACAAACACTAATGCATGTATTATTTTGTTTAATAATTATATAACATAAATGATACTATAAATATTAAAAGTGAAGTAAATTGATTGAATTATTGTATTTAATTATTTCTTAGCTGAACACATCATGTTAAAAATATTTTAAATTTAAATATTTTAATTAATTCATCATCTTGATATTTTAATGTTTAAATTAAATAATAATGTCAAAATTAACATTAATATTATTTTATAATAAATGATATTTTATTAAAAAGTATTAATATTTACAAAAATATTATGAACATAAAATTGATTTTAATGATAACAAATAATAAATATTTTTTATTTAAGTACCAATTTATCTTTTATAAATAATATAAGGACCCATCGATAGAAAAAACAATGTTATCATAGTCGAGATTAAACCAGTGCTTTTGCACGTTACATGTGCTTCTTTTAAAATTAATTATCCGGACACAGGGGTTTTTAATTTTTTTAATTAGATATTATATTTATAATTTAGTGGATGTAAATTTTCAAATAATTCTCACTCTAATTTAGTCTTAATTGATATGTGACGTAGGTTCTAAAACTAGTTAACAAAATGAAAAAACCAAAATAAAAAATATAAGGAAACATAAATACTGAGGAAATAAATTATAAAAATGCACTTATTTTCAGGAGGTGGTGATTTTTATTGGCCATAATTTAATTTTAATCCATTATTTTACATTTTTAAATCACATTAGGTAATTTATAACTCCCAAAAGTTTATACCTTATGGTATTTATAATAGTACAACTCCACCTCCATTATAAAAGGGCATTCACTCTTCAATTTTCTCACACCTATCAAGACACTTTTTTAATAAAAACTTTACCATAATAGTCTTATAACATCCCTTTATTAATTATATAATCCATTATTTTGTTATAAATCCATAAAAAAATCCATTTGGTGCTAACCAAGAGGAGTTACCTAAAAAAGGGGTATTATCCTTCGTCAAACTTCATTGTTTTATTTTCATTATCCACCACCTCAACTCTTTTTATTCCACAATTATATAATTACCAATTTATAGTATATATTATAATATTATTTATTCTATTATTTAAATCTACACTTACACACAACTTCTATCTAATGGGAAATGAACTATCCGTTCTTGTGTACAGTGAACTACCGCCTCATGAAACGATGTTGTTTGTTTTTCATTTATCACATATCATGGTAGTGAATTATAATGGAAATAATTTTTTATGATATATATTAAATTTATAATGTAATTATACTTCTTTAATTATTATATAAAACATAACTTCATGCTTTATAGTTTTTGTAAATATGATAACATTGTTGTAGAAGTGTGTACTACTACATCCTCAATGCGTTGTGATTCATTCACACTTTACGTGAAATGTATTAAGGATGCATTTAGTGAAATTATATTATATACATGACATAAAATTCTAATATAATGATAATACATATATTTATAGTGTATTATAAATATTTATATAATTAATAAATACTAATATAATATATAAAACATTTTTTAAATTATTTAAATAATAAAATAACGATAGAAATAAGAATATCAAGTATAACAAGTCAAAACATGTATGATAAACAAAGCGATTATTACACAAAACATTACATTAACATAGAATTGGTAATAAATTGGTCATATAAATTCTTAATTGAATCACATATGTTATAATATATGGGAATATTTTTATGTTTTATATTTATAATAAACATATATTTATCATATAAGAGGTTTTAACGTGTGCAAAGATATTCAATACTTAAGGTAAGAGTTTTCCTATCTCACTTTTTATATCTAAGTGATACATGCCTAAGTCACCAATCATTTATTTTGTGTGGATTATATAATTCACATTAATTTATTATATAATTTTTATAAATAAATTTATGGGTATTTATGTATCCATTTTATGATCGTTCTTTCATGTGGGTTATGGTTCCAGCGTTACCAAATCAGTAAAATAATTTTTGTCTCATGTTGCCTTCTTTGAGATACATGTCATGTTATGAACCAATATTTTTATCAGGGGTGTATATAAAGACCATTAAAATGTTATATCATGAATATTTTTCTTTAATGATATATTAATCTTAATCTTATCTCATTATTTCATGTAGAGTATGATTCAAAATTACCAATGTGGTAATATTTTATTTCTACAAACTCATCATTTATTGGGGTTATTTATGATTATGCTTTCATTGATGAAACATTATGATCTATATCTCAAAAACCATTATTAGTTTTTTTATCCTCTTTTTATTCATGTTATATCAAAGTAATGGTTCCATTTTCCCACTCATTGATACATAATATCATTAAGAAAATGTTTTTTATGAAAATATGACATTATTTCCCATTTTGGTTGGAAATTTGTGTTCCTTTATAACCATGTAATCTAAAAATGTTTTCAAAAATGTTTTACTATTATACTATTATGTTTAGATTAAATTTTCACCCATGTTTTCCCTTTTTAAAAACATTCTAAAAATTAATCTTTTAGTTATTTTCCAATAGATGCACTTTTTAAAACATTTTACATTTAACATGAATGATTGGCTCGTACGGACTTACCCACCATCATCAATTTCATTTACTTGATTCTTCATTTTTAGTTTGACATGGTAATTTTTAAATAATATTATTTCATAATATTTGGGAATTTTGATTATGGTTTTCAAAGAAAAAGTGTTTTCAAAAATTGTGTGATGTTTCAGATGTTTTTACATGATTTTCAAAGATTCCATTATATGTTTTCAAAAAAAAAATTCAGAGAAAAGTATTTATTCAATTTTAAATATTATTTTATATTTTTTGAATGTATATTCAATGACTTGTTTTTTCAAAATTTCTTCATTATTATTTATACATTTTTATGGTTATTTTTAAAGAAAATGGGTTTCCAAATGTTTAATGCTTTAAATGAAGTTTACAAGGCATAAAGAATAATTTCCACAAAAAATATTTTAAATTATTTTTTCATTATTGCTTTAAATTATTTCAATTTATTATCATGGAAAAATATTTTAAAAAATATATATATTTTAAAAAGGGATTTTAAAAGAAAACCTATATTCCAAGTGAACTTTAAAAAGTCTTCTCAATTCAAGATGACATCCTGGGTTATCATTTATGATTTACATGGGATATTATCCAACAATACCATTCATATTATTTCTATGAATGGTCTATGTTTGGATGGATTGATGTTTATGAAACCCATTTCTCTTCATTGGGTTATACAATGGAAATTTCATATGAAACCTTCTCCCTTTCTGTAAAGACCCGGATTTTTTCATGCAATTTTTTTAATTAAATGGAAATATTTTGAGTCCACAAAAATTGACGCCGTGTGATTCCGAGGTTCGGTGTGCCCAGAATGAATTTTTGAACTTTTTTTTGGTTACGTTCAAAAAACGTGCGAGTGGTGTTTTGTAACTTTCAAACCGGTGCTCAGAATTGAAATATGAGGACACCGTTGAATACTCAGAACTGATATTCTCTAAAGTATAACTTCACCTTGACCACAGTAGGTTGAGGATAGATGTTGGTTTTCCGGCTTTTTGTGGGAGAAGAAAAATAAAATAAAATAAAACAACTTTTATTTTGTTTTCTTTGAAACCTCCATTTTTGAGTTTAGAGGTGGGGACCACCCGAGCATGAAACCTCTCATTTGATTTTAGTGGTAGGGACCAATCGACCCTTGAACTCCCTCTTTAATATTGGATAACCCATGGAATTCCCCTTTTAATGCACCAACAAATCAATAGATTAATTAGTAAACTTAATATTGTAAATTTGGAATCTCATATTTCACAAGGGAAAGGATTGGAAAATGGGAAGAGATTTGGTTGAACACTCTCCAATAAATATCTCCCTCTCCAATGAAGATCATACTCTGAACTCAAAGAACGAGGACGATGCTCGAGCCCGAAACGGAAGCGTCTTGCTAGAGTGAAAAACACTGGTGTCAATCTTCATTGACTTCGTATTCATTCTCACGACAACTCCTACAAGAGAACATAAAGGTAGTGGTTTTATTTGATTTATATATGATTGAGTTTATTTATCAATTCTTCATATTCTAGTTTCACAAAAACTATGGACAAACTAACATGGCCATCATCCCGTTCTTATACCCTATCTCTTATCTTTTGATTCTCTGAGCTTTTTTCGTGTGTTATTCAACACCAAATATAAAATGATGCTAGAATCACAATATTTTGTTGAGTGTGACATATGGACGTGCAGCCCTCAACCCAATGATCACGAATATTCAATTGATTTATTTTCCGAGCTAGGAACAAAGCTGCAATGGCTCCCAGAAGAAGGTGATGGTCGGTACCCGACCAGACCTAAGGAAGGATGGGTGGCACACGTTCGCACTACCAGATGATGAGGACGTTGTATCCCATCGGCTATGGCGGGTAGGGTTCTAGCCCGAATATGGCCAGCCGCATGGCAGAGTAGTGTCGCGTGTCTGTGCCGCCGGAGTAGGAGGTCGTGCCCACTTGGCCGCGGTGGAGGCTGGAGGGCAGCCGACACTCGTCCGAGCACGGAGGAGCAATTGCGCATGACCACACCACAGGGAGGAGGACTAGCCAGAGCACTGGCCAGCTGTTGCGGTTCATCAGTATCTGCTCGGGTCCCACGATGACTTGGCATTGCCTAAAGGCGTTTCCCATTGCAATTCTGAATGGAAGAGGGATGCTCCCCCTTCGGCGCCTGCTCGGGCTAAAAGTACCACCGGGCTGTGCCACTAGGCTACGCCCTGTGTGGGCTAGGCTGGACCAGACATGGGTTGGGCCGGGTCGGTCCGACAAGGTCGGACTGCACCCAGGGCCAAGAAGACCCAGTTTCGACTTTTTAGTTGTAACAAGAGAACCAGAAATCTATTTGACAAACTATTTATGGCACCAAAATCCTTGGATCGAGATGGTCCTTTTGGTATAAGTCAAATTATTTTTGGATAAGGTTGAAGTTCGACCGGGTTGGATCGGACCCCGAATCCAAAGGGTCCCTCGGAGCGGAAACCCTAATAACTTTCAGACTGAGCATCCGATTGACGCACCTTCTGCTGCGTTGGGCCCTTATGATGGGTCAAACCTTTGGGATACATCTTCATTGAACTCAGGGAGACAGTTCATGAAAAATTGGTATCAATGGGGTGAGTTTCTACGGAGGAAGTAGGAATCTGATATTTTTCGTGTGATGCAATAGTGTTAAGTGTTATGAGTGTGGTTTTCAGTTCAGGGAGTCCAGTGTTGTTGCGGCAGCCGACGTATCCATACGCCAAGACCCTAACATCTGATTCCTAACTTAGGGCATGAAAAAAATGATTTGATATGTGTTTTTGAAAAGTTTTTTTTGATCTCTTTAAGTAAGATCACCAGGTATAATCATAATAAACGTTGCACACATGTTTCTTTCTAGGATTCCTCCACACAAATAGCCAGCCAGGATTCTAGTTAGAGAACATGCTGACAGCCCACCGAGTGATAAGGATTCGGTGTAGGGCCTTCTTGCGGCAATTCTACCATCGGGTGGTGTACCAGAAATACCACTACCCAGTTGGAAACCGATGCCACCAACCCTAGGAGTAGAGGGTGCACGTCGCATGAGCGCATTGCACAAGTTCCACAGCAAGAGGCCACCGAGGATCCGGGGTGAGACAAATCCATAGGCAGCTGAGGATTGGCTGGAGGCCGTGGTTAGAGTTTTCTGACTGATAGGGACACCAACTGATCTCATGGTGATCCTTGTCGCTAGCCTTATTTAAGAAACAATAGGAAAATGGTGGAGCTTGATTCTCCATGTTCAGAACAATGTGACACTAATTTGGGAGGACTTCAAGAGCCTTTTAGGGTAGATATCATCCCAGAGAACTTACACTCAGTGCGTATATAGAAGCTTCTACAGAAATGGTTTGGTAGCATGATTGTGGCTCAGTATTTAGCGAGGATCACTGAACTATCATGCTACTCAACTGATATGTTGTGGGACCCTTCATTCAGGGACCATACCTTCGAGCAGGGTCACAGACGAGATATTGGAGCTTCGATGGATTCTCTCAGCATCCTAACGCAGGTAGAGGTGTTAGAGTGAGTGCTCTTAGTGGTGATTTTCCTTTCTGAACAGTCACTGACATCAATACCCTCCATCAGACAACACGTAGCAGAGAAATCAGCAGCTGGCAGTAGAAAGATGACGCAGAGGTCCAAGAGGACTAGACCTATAGACAAAATATCACAGGATATAGGGTTGGTGGTGCGGGACTATCGAGGTAGAGCAAGATAGGTGAGGATCATGAAGTGTTACACGTGCGACGTGCAGGGTCCCATGGCTCTCAACTACACGACCCGCTATACAGGTGACCAGTGGATGGTTAAAGGATTTCTTTGGTAGAGGCAAATATTCGATCGAGGAGGTCTGGAGGCAAGAGGTAGACACGACAGAGGAGCAGGCCGTGCAGCAGGCTGTAGGCAGCGATTTGAGTTTCTAACACCACCCCCACCAGAAGGTCCACTCCGACCACATAGAGTAGGAGGACATAGACGAGCTCAACTCCAGGAAGCTGAGGCCTATGACCATGGTGCTCCAGAGATGATACGAGGTATGATCTATATCTACTCCACCCTAGCTGCAGTACTTATATGCATAATTTCTAGTCACTCTATTATTTCCACAGCCCTTGTTCGAAGCTCGGAGATTCCATTGATGTTATTGGCTTGATCCTTACAACTAGAGACTCCTACCGAAGAAGATTCAACAATTACGCACTAGTTCCAACAGTGTGACCTTACTCTAGGAGGAGAGATCTTCAGCTGGGATCTTCTAGTAGTGGTGTCGAGGCCTAACGACGTCATGTTGGGTATGGAGTGGTTATCCACAGTCCAAGATAAGATTGAAGGTGTTAGAAGAAAATTGTGGTGTTTCTGGAAAAATGGGACCATGTTTTTCATTCACCGGTGAGAGGGGAACCTTTGCATCACAGGATGGACTAACCCAAAGGAGGGTGGAGCCAATCACACATTAGTTGGCTTGGCTTACCCTCGGAGCAGTTGATTTAGATGGTTCGAGCTATCCTTTAGTGGTGGACCAGTACGCTGATGTTTTTCTTGATAATATTTTGGGTCTACCTCCTCACAGATAGGTGAATTTTTACATTGATTTGTTCCCTTGGATGACACTAATATCTACACCAGCATATTGAATGGCTCCTGTGGAGCTTCGAGAGCTGCGGGTATAACTAGAGGACTTACAGAGTAAGGGGTTCATTAGGCTCAGTTTTTCTCCTTGGGAAACCTTGATTTTGTTCACCAAGAAGGAAAATGGTATTTTGAGACTCTATTTGGACTATCGGCACCTGATCCAGGTGACTCTGAAGAACAAGTACCGACTACTGAGGATTGACGATCTCTTTGATCAACTGATTGGGGAATGATGTTTTTTGAAGATAGACTTCATATCATGCTATCACCATGCTGAGACATAAATCTTGACATACATGGACATTACATTACTTTTTGGAATACTTAATACATGAAAAAAAAACAAACACCCAAAGACCGTATTTGTTTAGTGTCTTTTGAAACTCGGAACGTAATCTTCTAATAATGGTGAATGATCTTCAATATCTCCCATAAAGATCTTCCCCTTTGGTTTTCTTACCTAGAACCTTTATTTATATCCTGGGGAAATGAAAATATAAAAAGGGTGAGCTCAAATTCTCTATAAGGTAAAGCATAGAGAACATAAAACAATCCTTAAACATTTGAATGCAAAAACTTGAACATAAAATCTAAAAATCAAAATATTGAGTAAAGACATAAATCGTGGAAGTACATAATGAATATATCATAAAAGAACATCAATCATGATAAAATAGAAAGAAAATAAAACATGTAATTGTGGAAAACCATTAAGCACATGATATGATTTCTATAGTTGCCCAAGCATTACTACCAAGACCATCTTAGTGGACAAAGTCCTTTTCTAAATCGAGTTCACTCCTCGTTCTAGTCCTATATCACTGAACCATATTAACTTACCATTCCAGCCATGTATATATCATTAGATATAAATCTTTACCCAATCCATTAGAGGGAGATATAGGACCCACCCATATCATAATGAAATCATTCTTTTGTGTTCCACAAAATCATAAATCATACATCATTGCATAACCCCTGTAATAGAATGGGATTATTAAACATCATGCCATCATAACATAATCCATATAAAAAATGGATATAATTTCATCCTAAAAAAATCAGAATGTAAATAATGGATACATTATACTTGAAACATAAACATATTAAATAATGTCATTTTAGATGGAAAATAGTTTTGATAAAAGACATGAAATGAATTATTGAGGAAAAAATCCTTTCTTCTTCAAAATCATTTTCTTTTCACAAAATGACATGACATTTTAAAAGGATTTTTTTGAAAATAATCATGCAATAATGTTGAGGAAGCTTCATGAAAATGAGGTTTTATGAAACTGTAAAATCCGTTCATGCCGTATTAGACAAAAATAACATTCTCCTCACCCTTTTGTTGGAAAAGTCAAAAAGTTCCATGCATGGTAAACAGAAGTAATATTCCTTTAATAACAAGTGGTAAAATTAAAAAAATGGGTAAAAGGCCATTAATCATACAGGAAAAAATTTTAGAAAACAAGGACATGAATGATAACAAAAACCCCAGTAAATACTTACGAATATACAATCTCGGATAAGAGCGAGATTCGAATAGTTATCCCTTACTTTATATCTGATATGCTTCATATATATCCGAAACTCTTTTATAATGATTTAAATAATGTCATTCACGTATTACAGAATCATATTCACTATTATGATATCACATATGGTTTAATTATGACTTTATATTACCCATTCTTTTGTAAATTCGATGTAAAAGCAGCGATTTGGGTAAAATCGTTTCATTTATTGTACGTGTTTCGACTTGTTGTTCTGGATATTATTACTTATATCCTGATTGGATTAATTCCATAATGTAAAACATGATTTATATATAATATATATTCAGAATATACATATATATATATATGATATGTCGATAAATGGAATGAAATACACCGTTCATGGAGACGATAGTCCGTACGTACGCATGAACGCTGTTTTCATTTACTTATTGAATTGAATGGAATTTAGTAGATGCCATACATATATATATATACATAAATCCAGTATCATTATTAGTTCATATCTCATTATTATTCATTATATATACCTTATTAGAATTCATGAATGGTTAACATGGAGAATGATTCTCATCACGTTGTGGAGACGGTAGTCCGTACGTACCCACGAGTGGTGATATCATTCCCATGATCATGGAATTGTATTGAAGTGTATGTATAATATTTAAGAATCAATATCACTTTACATTTATCATATATAGTTATTTATTTACACCATTATACCCATCCATGTAAGGTGGTGGTCGAAAACAGATTACACCACGGCGTGGAGACAATATTTTGCACGTACACACGCACGATGATTTCATTTTCCATAAGATGGATAGAAGGTGAAATGGGGTTGTTTCATATTTATAATAAAATATCAGTATATAAGTAATACTGATGTTATTACTTTACAATGAGACAACTAAATAAGAATAAGTAGAAGAAAAAAGAAACTTGAGAGAATCGTAAGAAGAGATTACCTCTTCTTCGACGGACCTCTTCTAAGCTTCCTCTTAAAAAAGTAGAGTTGGTGTTTTGAGAAGACCAGAACCGCCAGAATATTTCTTGGGAAGTGGAGAAGATAAATGGGCAGGGGTTGGCCGAGATTTAAGGCTCAAAAGGGTGTAAAGAGAAGAGGGAAGGGGTGTCCTTTTTATAGGGGAGGAGAGGGGCACCTTTGGAAGAACATAAAATATTATTTTATTATAAAGTCATATTCGGTTTATAATAGATCCAAATTGATTTATTTCATAGCTAAAGTTGGGATGGGTCTAAATCCTCTCAACCAATAGGTTTTAGACAAGTTTAGATTACTATTTTAACCTTATCTTTTAGATTTAGCTCTAAGTTAAATAATTTAACTTTTACCGTGGCTTCTTGTTTTCATACACTATATGGTTTATAATCTTATTATAACCAGCCAAAAGAACCCCAAGTGGTTCATTATTAATACATATAACCTTATATAAGTTATTTGGGCGAACCTTAGATTTTTAGGATTATAATAACAATTAATTATATAGTATTTGTTTTAAAAACTATTTTATTTTAATTTTGACACTATTTGGTAATTGATTTTTGTGAAAATAATAACCTTATGATTAGTTCCAAAAAGGTTAATTAGATCAATAATAACATGTCATATTAACCTTGAAAATTTGTTTAATTCATAAAAAGTCTCAAATTACATTTATTTGGGTATTTATAATATTAATTATTATAATATTTCATTATTTTGGTAATTAATGCATCACCATTGTGTCATAAACACCTTATATTATTTAATGTCTAAAAATTATAAATAAAATACCATTAGCTAGGAAATCTTTGTATCTTTCTAATTAATATTTATAGTCGAATTTATCTTATTCATAACCCTATATTAAAACTATTGTAGTTATTAAACTTTGATTTTAACTATTTTAACTCTTTTTAAAATAAAATAAAAATAAATGTCCTAATCTAATCTAATTGGACCTAAAGGGTAATATTTTATTCCTAAGGTTGGTTTTGGTAGAATTAAACTTATCAAATAGAATTTGGACATGTGTTAGGGTAATAATAATATCATTTTTACCCTAAATTACCCTATTTACTTTCAACCGTGGTAAATAAAAGTAAAAAGTTACTATTCACCAAAAATTATTTTTATCATATTGAACCACATTTTACTTTTTGATATTAACCATGTCTCTCGGATATTCGAAATTCCACTCACAGAAGCGGTAAAATTAATTTATATAAAAATTTTCAAATTCTCCTAGGAGGTAGGCAAAAGACGGTAAAAAGGTCAATAAAATTTTTATATATCTAAATTTATTATAAAATGACTCCAATGAATAACATTGAACTTATATAGGTAGTATTTATCAATTTTTTACCTGAAATAAATTTTAATAAAATAAATAATTATTTTAGTAAAGATCTGGTTTTTAAATAGTAACCTAGTGTTTTCATTATTCATAAAAAATTGAACGTTTTTAGAAAAATACCAAAACTTCACCCTATGCTAATTTAGATATTTCAAATTCAAAAATGAAGTCCATTTTGAAAGATAAAATTTATAAAATTTCAAAAATTGGGTATTACTATTCATAATGTCTAGTTCATAATAATATTATAATAATATATCATTTAGTGAAACATGGTATTGTGTACTACACACGCAATTGAAGAATGTTTTGATTTCATGTAATACAAGCCAATTCAGGGCTGCGTGTAGTGAATTCTCTATTTAGTGTTTCATATAACATAGTAAAACTTATTTCATTTATACATTGAACAAAATATAAACTTAATGTTGCGTAGAATAATTTCCACAAAAAGAACTTGAAATTGTGTGTAACACGAGCCAAGAATAGTGTTGTGTATACTGCAAACTAATACGGTATTGCATATAGTACAAGCTAATCATGGTGTAGTGTATAATAGAATACATCATAGAAATTAAAAATAATATATCTCATAAAATCTCTAGGTGTTACATTCAACCCCCCTTAAAAGGAATTTCGCCCTCGAAATTCATCACCGTTATAAATGGTTTACTATTTGAATGTTTCTTTCATAGAATACGACATCGTAAAAAGAAATACTAAAACATCATTTTAAAAAGGGAATTTAGAATCATTACAGTCACCCAATGTAACTCAGCACTAGGTTTCCACATAGGAAAACATAGGTGAAAATATGGATATGGAAGAGAAATATAACCACCAACTTCTGATGAAGAGTGGTAGAGGACATGGCTATGAAAAAACCAACAATCACAGAGTCATAAATCTGTGATGATCTAAGGTACCATGTAATTCATCAGATATAAGGGCACAAGGACATCATCTTTGGTTTTCAAGATCATTTCCCTAATGTTGAATATTTTTTGATTTAAAAGAAATACATACTTGATTTTGGTACAATCTCACTATTGTTTGTGCCGTAAAAAATTTCCACTTCATCTCTTAAAGAAATTAAGTTGAATTTGTCTTCCGTGATGTGTTAGCAGATCATGTAATAGAATTATAGGTCATTCCATCTGTCTCAAACATAAGGTTAGAAAAAGTTATATATATAAGTCCATCTATGGTGAGATTAATCATATATGGTTCCCAAAATGGACTTATACTTCATCTATCATACCGCTTAATAAAATAAAACCAGTTTATACTAACTAGGGACTTCCTGTAGGCTAGAGGTAGGCGATAAAGGCCTATCGCACTTTGGTTGTGGGTTCGATTCCCGTAACCTTGTCTGATGCGACGGGTTGTCACCCATTCTGTAGGTTGTCCTTTTTCTAAAACTAAAATATCATGACATTTTAGAAATAAAAAGTTATATCTGTAACCAATACTATATGATGTCCATTCCAACTTTTAGGCTTATCGAAAATACTTATGTCCGATTACTATAAATTTCATCTTCCGAGCATGTGAATTCCTTCATTTTTCCCCACATATCATAAGATATTTCTTGTTCGTCACATTCCAAACTGTGAATACATTAATCATGTATTCTTTTGAAACATGAATTAACATAGAACCTTAGAGAAAACACGAATACTATCAAATCTTAACTCTTTCCACATACCAAAATCACAAAAATTCTATATACTCAAACCATGATATCACTTTCTCATTATATCATTCATGAACTCATGAATACTATCAAAATTTTATTTTCTCTTTATCCCTTCATTATGCGCATATCATCTTCATTCCAAAAAATATCTGATAAAATTTCATGGTTACCAGTACCATTAAACATATACATTCAAATACTTTAGGAAAAACAATAGTGTAACAATCCTTCAATGTTTATTTATTCTATTGTAACATTAAATTACTTATACAACATAACTCTTGATAAACATACAATCATTACACTACCTTCTTAAACCATTGACCACGCTTCAACACTTATTTCATCTCATATATCATTTGTAGTCTCCTCATCATCATCCACATAAATACTACCCATATGACCATGCTGATTCTCTTCATGAAATTTTCCCTTGGAGCATTGGTTTGCATAATTCCCATACATTCCACATTTAAAACATTTAACCGTTGTTTATTTCTTAGAAATACCATTATCATTGTCTATGGGGTTAACTGAACCTCTTCCTTTACAATTACTGGCTTTGTGCCCTTATTTTCTACACCCAAAGAATCATCCAGTTCCTTTGAAACGTTCTCCATGATGCCTCTTCCCACATGATTTACATGATAGAAATTGAACTTTCTTTCCTCTATGATCATCATGAAAATCCACCATTCTCTTATTAGATGAGTCAGGATACTTACCAAAGTTGAGATTATAGATCATATTGTGAGATTGATGATTAGCCATAATAATGATGTTTTGACTTCCAAATCCCATTTCATTTGGTTTCTCATCAAGAATATCATTCCATTGTCCATCATATCCTCCATTATCGTGAATCATCCTATTTCCAGCCATTTTCTAAAACCCAAAAAGAATATTATGAGTGTGAAAAATAATGCTTGGAAAAAACATAATAAAGGGGGATTACATTGAATATATAACATCTTAGGTTTAATTCTAATATCATTACCATAATTCTAGGACTATAACCTATACGTATACTTAACCTTAGGGACATCCTTATACATACCTTAGAAATATCTATAGGGATCTCACTAAAGTTTTCGCATCCTAGTTTCCAAAGGTTAACTAAACCTTCACTCTGATAAAAACTATAGAGACCCAAAGCATGACGTACATGGACATTACATTACTTTTGTTGAATACTTAATACATGAAAAAAACAGATGCCCAAATACCATATTAGTTTAGTGTCTTTGAAAACACAGAATGTAATCTTCTAATCATGGTGAAAGATCTTCAACATCTTCCATAAAGATCATCCCATTTGGTTTTCTTACCTAAAAACATTCTTTATATCCTAGGGAAAAGAAAACATAAAAAGGTTGAGCTCAAATGCTCAATAAGGAAAATCATTGAGAACATAAAACAATCCATAAATATTTGTATGCAAAAACATGAACATAAAATCTAAACATCAAGATTTTGAGCAAAGACATAAATCTTGGAAGTACATAAGGCATAT
The DNA here is from genome assembly GCA_963277665.1 of Viscum album. Taxonomy (NCBI): domain Eukaryota; kingdom Viridiplantae; phylum Streptophyta; class Magnoliopsida; order Santalales; family Viscaceae; genus Viscum; species Viscum album. The sequence continues at coordinate 354,414,557 of OY728163.1, forward strand.
ATCATAAAAGAACATAAATCATTATAAAATAGAATGGGAATAAAACATGTAGTTATGGAAAACAATTAAGAACCTGAAATTATTTCCATAGTATCCAAGGCATTGCTACCAAGACCATCTTAATGGACAATGTCCCTTTCTGAATTGAGTTCACTCCTCGTTCCAGTCCTGTATCACTAATACGTATTAACTTACCATTCCATCAATGTCTATCTCATGAGATATAAATCTTTAACCAATGCATTGGAGGTAGATATAGGTATCACCCATCCCATAATGAAATCATTATTTAATGTGCCACAAAATAATAAATCATACATCATAGCATAACCCATGTAATAGAATGGGATTCATAAACATCATGCCATCATAACATAATCCATATAAAAAATGGATATCATTTCATCATAAGAAGAATCAAACCATGAAAATAATGGAGACACTATACTTGAAACATAAACATATTAAATAATGTCATTTTAGATGGAAAATAGTTTTGATAAAACACTTGAAATGAATTTTTGAGGAAAATAGCCTTTCTTCTTCAAAATCATTTTATTTTCAAAAAATTCCATGAAATTTTAAAAGAAAAGGGTTTTTTTGAAAATAATCATGCAATATTTTATAGGAAGCTTCATGAAAATGGGGCGTTATGAAAAAATAAAAATCTATTCACACCGTATAAAATAAAAAGTACATTTTTCTCGCACTTTTATCAGAAAAGTTAAAAAGTTCTTCATGTGGTAAACAAAAGTAAGATTCCTTTCATAACATGTGGTAAAATTAAAAAATGGGTATAATTCCACTAAACATACATGAATAAAAATTTAGAAAATAGGGACATGGATGATAACAAAAACCCCAGTAAATACTTACGAATAAACAATCTCGGATAAGAGTGAGATTGGAATAGTTATCCCTTAACTTATGTCTATATATGCTTCATATATGTCCAAACCGCCTATATAATGATTTAAATAATGTCATTGAATTATTAAAGAATCATATTCATTGTTCTTATATCATATATGGTTTACATATGACTTTATATTACCCGTTCTTTTGTAAATTCGATGTAAAAGTAGAGATTTGGGTAAAATCATTTCATTTATTGTATGTGTTTCGACTTGTTGTTATTGATATTATTACTTATATACTAATTCACTTAATTCAATAATTTTAAACATTATTTATATATAATATATATTCAGCATATACAGATATATATGATAGATCAATAAATTGAATGAAATACACTGTTCATAGAGACGGTAGGTCGTACATACGCATGAACACTGTTTTCGTTTCCTTATTGAATTAAATGGAATTAAGAAAATGACATACATATATATATAGATAAATCCAGTATCATTATTATGTCATATATTTCATTATTATTCATTATATATACTTTATAATCATTCATGAATGGTTAACATGGAGAATGAATCGAATCGCGTCGTGGAGACGGTAGTCCGTACGTACGCACGAGCGATGATATCATTCCCATGATCGTGGAATTGTATTGAAGTGAATATATAATATTTAAGAATAAATATTTCTTTAAATTTATCATATATAGTTATTTATTTACACCATTATACCCATCCATGTAAGGTGGTGGTCGAAAACAGATTACACCACAGCGTGGAGACAGTATTCCGTACATACGCACGCGCGGTGATTTTGTTTTCCGTATGATGGATAGAAGGTGAAATAGGGTTGTTTTATATTTATAATAACATATCATTATATAAGTAATACTTATGATATTACTTTATAATGAGACAACTAATGAAGAAGAAGTAGAAGAAGAAAGAAATATGAGAGAATCGGAAGAAGAGATTACCTCTTCTTCGACGCACCTCCTTTAAGCTTCCTCTTAAGGAAATAGAGTTGGTCTTTTGAGAAGACCATAACCTTTATGATATTTATAGGTAAGTGGATAAGTGAAATGGGCAGGGGTTGGATGAGATTCAAGGATCAAAAGGGTGTGAAGAGAAGAGGGAAGGGGTGTCATTTTTATAAGCGAGGAGATGGGCACCTTTAGAAAAACATAAAATATTATTTTATAATAAAGTCTTATTCGGTTTATAATAGCTCCAAATTGATTTATTTCAAATCTAAAGTGTGGATGGGTCGAAATAATCTTAACCAATAGGTTTTATACATGTTTAGGTTACTATTTTAACCCTATCATTTAGATTTAACTCTAAGTTAAATAATTTAACTTTTATCGTGTCTTCTTGTTTTCTTACACTATATGGTTAATAAACAAACTATAACCAGCCAAACGAACCCCAAGTGGTTCATTATTAATATATATAACCTTATATAAGACATTTTGAAGAACCATAAATATTTATGAATATAATAACAATTAATAATATAATATATTTTTTTTAAAACTATTTTATGTCAATTTTGACACTATTTGGTAATTGATTTTTGTGAAACTCATAACTGCATGATTAGTTCGAAAAAAGTTATTTAAATCAATAATAACATGTCATATTAACCTATAAAATTATTGTAATTTATAAAAAGTCTCAAATTACATTTATTTGGGTATTTATAATATCAATTAGTTTTATATTTCATAATTTATGTAATTACTACATCACCATTATGTCATAAATAACATAAATTATATAATGTCTAAAAATTATAAATAAACTACCATTATGTAGGAAATTATTTTAAATTTCTAATGAATATTTATAGTCTAATTTATATTTTTTATATCCCTATATTAAAATTGTTTTAGTTATTAAACTTTCATTTTAACTATTTTAACTCTTTTTATATAAAATAATAATAAATGTCGTAATCTAATCCAAGTGGACCTAAAGGGTAATAATTTATTCCTAAGGTTGTATTGGGTAAAATTACACTTTTCCAATAGAATTAGGACATGTCATAGGGTAATAATAATATCATTTTTACCCTTAATTACCCTATATACATTTAACCGTGGTAAATAAAAGTAAAAATTTACGATTCACCCAAAATTATTTTTAACTTATTGAACCACATTTTACTTCTTGCTATTAACCGTTCCTCTCGGATTTTCGAAATTCCACTCACAGAAGCGGTAAAATTATGTTTTATGTAAATTTTCAAATTCTCCTAGGAGGTGGGCAAAAGACGGTGAAAAGTTCAATAAAAGTTTTATAAGTCTAAAATTAATATATGTCTAAAATTGTTATAAAATGACTCAAATGAATTAAATTGAACATATATAGGTATTATGTATCAATTTTTGACCTAAAATAAATTTAAAAAAATTAAATAATTATTTAAATAAAAAGTCGGTTTTTAAATAGTAACCGAGTGTTTTCAATATTCATTAAAAATAGAAAGTTTTCAGAAAAATACCAAAAATTCACCCTTGGCTAATTTTGATATTCCAAATTCAAAAATGAAGTCCATTTTGAAAGATAAAATTTATAAATTTTCAAAAATTGGGTATTACTATTCATAATGGCTAGTTCTTAATAATATTATAATAATATCTTGTTTAGTGAAACATGGTATTGCATACTACACATGTTATAGAAGAAGGTCTTTATTTCGTTTAATTCAAGCCAAGTCAGGGCTGAGTGTAGTGAAAGATACTTTTAGTGTTACATATAATAGAATCAAAACTTATTTCATTTATATATTACACAAAATCTATACTTAATGTTGTATAGAATAATTTCCACAAAATGAACATGAAATTGTGTGTAACACGAGCCAAGAATAGTGTTGCGTATACTGCAAGATAATATGGGGTTGCGTATAGTACAAGCTAATCTTGGTGTAGTGTATAATAGAAGACATCAATGAAATTTAAAATAATATATCTCATAAAATCTTGGGGTGTTACACACCATCTCAGGGTACGAGATGTGGATGTGCAGAAGAGGGCCTTTAGATGTCAGTGTCGCAACTATGAGTTCTTGGTTATGCCATTCAGCATACCCAATACCCCAATAGTGTTCATGGGACTCTTGATCCGGATCTTCCAGCCATACCTCGATCGCTTTGTGGTTTTCTTCATCGATGACATCCTGATGTACTCAATGATGGAGGAGAAGCACACCTATCATATGTAGATAGTTCTGTACACACTCTGAGAGAACTGGCATTATGGTAGGCTCCCAAAGTTCTATTTCTGGATACGAGAGGTCGAATTTATAGGACACGTTATCTTAAAGGCTGGAGTTGTGGTTGCTCCCGTGAATATTTAGGCTATGCTTGCTTGGGAGCCACCCAGGAGTGTGACGGAGGTGCAGAGTTTTCTAGGATTGGCTTGTTACTACTGAAGGTTTGTGCCTAACTTGTCAAGAGTTGCAACACCCTTATCATCATTGATGGAGAAGGGGAAACCCTTCATGTGGTCAAAGATATGACAGTGGAGTTTTCAGGATCTGATGCAGATACTGACGAGTGCCCCCATCTTGAGGCTACAGAAGGAGGTATTTGGGTACGTAGTGTACTACGAAGCATTATAGACCAGGATTGGATGTGCCCTCATACAGGAGATAGCAGTTATCATTTATAGTTCTCGACAAGTGAGAAAACATGAGAAGAACTACGCTACCCCTGACCTGGAATTAGTACCAGTGGTATTCACCTTAATGGTGTGGCGACATTACTTGATGGGAGAATTTTTTATAGTCTTCTTTGATTAGCAGAATATTAGGTATATCTTATCCCAGAAGGACATGAACAAGAGATAGTGGTGTTGGCTTGATTTCCTCCAGGATTATGACTTCAAGATATTATATACTCTTGCGAAGGGGAACATAGTACCAGATTCACTCAGCAAGAGATCTAGTATACAATTTCGAAGTGAGGCGACAGAGTAGCTAGGTGCTTTGTGGATATTCTATGTGGATTGAGACAGAGAAGCTTATCTTTAGTCTCAGGCAGTCACTCCCCCACTCCTACAGCGAGATATGGAGGTACAGCTTAGGGACAATAAATACAAGGCTCGATGTGGCCACATATCCATTGGACAGGCACCTGATAGATTTTCTGATTTTGGGAAGCATGTCATCCTCATAGAGGGTGAACTGTGGTTCCAATGGTGCTACGGGAGGAATTATTGAGGGATTTCCATACATCCCATCTAGCGGGACATCCTGGAGTGGCGAAGATGTACCAAGACCTTCAGCATTTGCACTGGTGTCTGTGAATGAATAAAGCTGTAGCAAATTTTGTTTCATAGTTCCTCAGTTTTTGGCAAGTGAAGAGAGGGCATCTGGTTATAGTGGGGTTACATCAGCCACTAAAGGTGCCAGAGTGGAAGTGCGATAGAATTTCCATGGACATCGTGACAGGATTTGCACGCACATTCAAGAGTGATGATTATATCTGGGTGATCGTTGACCAACTCACCAAGTCGGCCCACTTCCTACCTATTAGAGAGTAAGGATCAGTACTGAGGTTAGGACGCCTCTACATATAAGTGAATATATGGCTTCATGGAGTGCCATATACGATTTTCTATGATCATAACATAGGTTTTACATCCCAACTGTGGAAGGGTTTGCAAGAGGCATTTGGGACAGAGCATTGGTTGAGAACTACCATCCATCCTCAGACAGATGGTCAAATAAAGCAGACCATTCAAACCCCCTGAGGACATGCTATGTGCTTGCGCCCTTTATTTTGTTCACATTTGGTAGGATCACTTACCATTGGTGGAGTTCGCATACAACAAGAGTTATCACTCCACTTTCAGTATGGCACCATTCGAGGCGTTGTATGGATGACCTTTCAGATCACTTCTGTGCTGGAATGACCTAGGGGAGTTAGCACTTGTGGGGCCAGAGATGGTACGTGCTACCACAGAGAAGGTGAAGATCATTCAAGAGAAGATGAAGACTGCCCAAAGCAGGTATAATTCCTATTCTGACAAGAGATAGATACCTCTTGAGTTTGAGGATGGTGACCATGCCTTTCTACGGGTATCACATCGATGATGTTTTCATTTGTTTGGCTGGGGTAGAAAGTTATCTCTAAGGTTCATCAGACCCTTTCAGGTACTTAGTAGAGTTAGTGAGGTTTCATACCGCTTAGCTCTTTCACCTCAATTACAGGGTGCACAACATTTTCCTTGTATCCCATCTGATCAGATACGTACATGATCATTCACACATCATTGACTAAGGTGAGCTAGACATTAAAGATGGAGCGACATTTTTGGAGGTTCCAATTGAGATTGAGGATCAACCAGATTGGGTCCTTCATGGGTGGTCGATAACTATAGTGGGTGTTTTTTGGTAGCACGAGAACCTCTAAGAGAGCACATGGGAGTGGGAGACTCAGATTCGTGCTCAGTATTCCCACTTGTTTCCCTAATTTGTGTTGTGGATTTTGGGGATGAAAATCCCTGAGGTGGGGAGAATATAAAGACCTAGATTATTCCATGTAATTATTTTTAATTAAATGGAAATATTTCAATTCTGTGAAAATTGACGGTGCATGAATCCAAGGCTCGGTGTTAGTAGAATTAATTTCTGACCGTTTTTTCAGGCACATTCAGTAAACATGGGAGCATCATTTTATAACTTTTTAACGGGTGATTGTTATTGAAATTTGAGGACACCTTTGAGCTCACCGCACCGATATTCTCTTAAGGAGAACATCACCTTGACCACATTATGTTGAGGATTAAAGTTGGGTTTTCGGCTTTTTGTGGGACAATAAAAATAAAATGAAATGAAACAACATTTATATTACATTGTTTGAAACCTCCATTTTTGAGTTTAGAGTTGGTAACCACCAAATATTGAATCCTACAATTTTAAATTAGTGTTGGGGATGACCTGACCCTTGAACTCCCTCATTAAAATGGACTAAACCTTGGAATTCTCCAATTAATGTACTAGAAAATCAATTTATTAATTAGTAAACTTAATCTTATTAATTTGGCATCTCATCTGTCATAGGGGAAAGTATTGGAAAAGGGATGGAGATTTGGGAGAACACTCTATAATGAAGAACACCCTCTCCAAAGAAGAGAATCCTCTGGAATGGAAGAACAAAGACGATGCTTGAGCCCATAATAGAAGCAACTTGTGGGAGTGATGAACATCAACGTCAATCTTCATCGACATTGTCTTCTTTCTCACGAAAAATCCAATGGGAAAATGTCAATTTAGGGGTTTTATTAAATTTATTTATGATTGAATTTATTTTTAGATTCTTCATATTCTTGTTTCACAATGACGATGGAAAAACTAACATTGCCATCATCCCGCGCATATACCTTGCCTCTTATATTTTGATTCTCCACACGTTCTTTGGGCGTTCTTCAACGCCAAATATTTAATGATGATGGAAAACACAAAATTTTGTTGAGTGCGACATATGGACATGGATCCATCAACCCAAGGATCTTGAATATGTGATCAAATTATTTTTTGGGCTTGCAACGAAGTTGCAATGGCTCGCGAAAGAAAGCGTTGACCGACACCCGTCCAACCACGATGAAGGAAGGGAGGCATGCGTCTGCGTCGCCAGATAATGAGGAAGGCATGACCCATTGGCCGCAGTGGGGCAGGATGGATGCCGACATCTGGCTGACTGCGTGGCCAAGTGGAGGCACGCGTCCATGCTACCGGAGTAGGAGGTCATGTCCGCTTGGTCGCGTTGGAGGATGGAGGACACCCGACACCCGCTCGACTACAGAGGAGAAACCGTGCTATTGCGCGCCGTTGGGAGGAGTACCAGCCATCCATTGGGGTTCGGGAGGACCCTCTTAGGTCTCACGGTGACTTCACAGTGCCTAAAGGTGCTACCCATTACCATTCTTAATAGAAGGGGGACACTCCCCCTTTGGCGCCAGCTCAGGCGGGACACGCTAGTGAGCCACGCACAGTGCGAGGCAGGCCAGGCCGCCCCCAATGTGGGTTGAGCTGGACCACGGCCCCGCGGGCTGAGTCTGCCAAGGCCAAGGCCATCAGGGCCAAACCCGGTTCGGGCCGAGTCGGCGTGACCGGGTCAGACCAGACCCAGTTTCGCATTTTTGGTCATAACATGAGAACCAATCATCCATTTGATGAACCGTCTACAACAAAAAAATCCTTGGATCAAGACAGTCATTTTGGTATAATCCACTTGATTTTTGGATAATGGTGGAGTATGGCTAGGTTGGATTGGACCCTGAATCCAACCGGCCCCTTGGAGCGGAAACACTATTTACTTTCAGATCGGGCGTCTGATAGACACATCGTCTATTCCGTTGGGTCTTTTACGTCGTTACATACCTTTGGGATACTTCTTTGTAGATCTCTGGGGGATATGTCATGACACTTTCATGGGTCATTATAGGATTCTATGATTATGAAACCTATCTATTTTCCAATGGTTATAATATGACTAAATTTTTATGATACTGATTTCATTTCATGGGTTTTGATATGATGTTTATAACCCCATCTATTTTTAAGGGTCATTATATTACACAAGATATATTATCATATTTCACATGTATCTATGATTTTACTATGTGATGGGTGAGATCTATATCTCCTTCTAATTTGGTGGGTAATGATTTATATCTCATGATATAATGATGCGAAAGAAGTTGATGGTGTAATGACCAACTATTTTATCAATGGAAATTCTGTTATTATAATTATTTCATATATTATATACCACATAAAATAAATTTTAGAACATAATAGAAACTTTATAAATGAGGAATAAATGAAATATGCTAAATTTCTAGAAATTAAGAAACCTATCAAAATGGAATAGTAATCAGACCCTTAGAATAGTAACATAACCATTAAGAATAGTAATTAAGCCAATAGAATGGTAACATCAACTATAAAAGTATAAATAAAAATTAGTAATCTTAAAAATTAAAATGTGATATAATTACATCCTAGTATATGTAAACAAATATTTTAAAAATAACTAATTAAGTGTAGGAATTTTTATAAGACATAAATGCTTATTTATAATTTTATAATTAATATAATTATTTGAAATAAAATTTCATTCCATTAAATATATTCATAAATTATCATTTCTTTGCCTTATTATTATAAGATAATATTATGAGTCCTTAATTAATATTTCAAATTTTTATAAAATCAGTTATGATTTTAAAATCGGTAGTCCAAGTAAATGGTGATTTTAATTAAAAATAATATTTCTAATATTTATAAAATTATTTTCAAAAAATGGAGTTAATATTTTAATTCTAGTAGTATAAAAATGGTTGGTTTGAATTTTTGGTATTTTTCTAAAATACGTGAATTTTTTGAGAAAAGTAAAATATGATAATTTATAATAAAACTTAAGTAGATGTATTTTTGAGTCATTATTTCTGTAAGGATGACGTGAGAAAAAAATATGGAAGTATTCTTAATTATTTTAATATATTCAGTGATAATGCTAAAACTATTCATAGTCTTGATCCAAAGTAATAATGTAATGAATAAAATATTGAGAAAACACTCCTCTCCTCCCCTATTTGTACCATCCCTCACCACCTCTTCCCCTCACACCTTAAAGGCCTTGAATCTTGTAAAATTTATACCCAATACACATCCCAAAACCATATCCCACATCCATAATCTTTTTATCTCATCAATAGACCAAACACTTTTCCCTAAGGATTTTATCAAGGAGGAGAAATTCCAGAGTTAAAATCCTCTTTCTTTTTCTTTTAGTTTCTTTTCAATTTCATTTATTTTATTACCCTCTCTTCACCTACACTTATATATGTGGAATTAAAAATAAAATATATTTTTTTATATAATGTATAATTATTATTTTTATATAATAATTCATCTTAAAATATCATTTATTTTCCTTTTATTCTAAAAATAAAAATACCATATGTGGTGTGCTGATTTACCTCCAAGGAGAACAATGCATTTTCATTTTTAACATCCACCATATAATTTTTTCATAAATCTATTATTGTGGTTAAATAGGATAATTTAATACATATTATAAGTTTTATAATGTTTTTACCTATATATATAATGACGACTTAATCTCATAATGGACGTACAAACTGCCAAAATAAATTAAATTATTTCAATTAATGATGTACGTAAAAAATCATCCTCATAACATATAAGAAATTATATATAAGACAAGTTAAACTTTTATATGTTACTTAATATCATATAACTTAAATTCTAGAGAATAATTCTCATTGTACATTATCTTTCATACTTATAAACAATCAAACAGATCATGAAAACCCAGAAAAAGAACACACCCAAAACGATGAAATTGAAATATATAACTCATAAAAAATGATATTAATGAAATTAATAAAATTATAATAAATATACTAATTTTAGAATATTATGTTAATTTTATAATTAAGGAATTTATGTTTATTATATAGGATATTAATGAAAAGAATTCTCTTGAACATAGGGTATGGGGAATTCTCAAACCCAACTCTATTTCCTTGGGTTTTCCCTCTTCTACTAAAATTTATGTATTTATGTTCCTTTAATATCATTTTTTCCTTCCATTTTATTTTCTAGTATATACATGTTTTCAGTAAGATTTTATGAAAAATATAAATATTTTTTCAAAATAACTCTTCCTTCTTAAACCACATCTTTTTCTTATCTTGAGATTATTTCTTCTTCTATCAAGATTGATTACAAGAATTTTATTCCCTACTTATTTTGGGAAATCCAATGTTTATTCATTAATTTATGATTTATTAAATTAAACCCATTACATTCTGTGGGTTATTTTTCATTCAAGATTGATATATTTTCTATATTACATTCATGATTATGTAAGTGTTATTATGTGATGAGTAAACTCAGAATATTATAGTTCTCAAATACATTGGGTAAAGTGATATATCTCATGATATGGAGTGAAATATATGTGAACATGATTCTAGATTTGTTCACAACTATGTGTGGTATTTGACCACTAAGTTATGATATTTAATTTTTATTCATTTCCATACTCCATGTCTTTATCTAATGTTTCCACTCATGATTATGAGGATGATGTTTTTATGATGATTATTCTCACACCATTTTATATTGATATGTGTTCTTATCTATCCTCTTACTGGTATTTTATCACACCCATTTCAATGATGTATATACTCATGTGATTAATTTTACTTGGGATAACATGAGGGCCAATAAGAATCTAAAGAATAAATAATCAACAAATGTTTATGTTTTAATATTTAAAATTTATTAATGGTCCTCATTTTCCCAATAAACTAAACCTTTGGATCTTGGATTTTTAGCACTATTATGTTTTTTATAATTCAAATGATGTAATAGTCATGTAAGAAAAATAAGGGTCTCTATAGTTGGTATGAGATCACAATTTAGTTTTTTTGTGAATTAGGATTAGATAAATCCCATAGAATGAGAATTAGTATATACCAAAAAAGTTTTGTTTTAGAAAAATTCAAAACATAGGTATCCCAAAAGATAATATTTTATAGTCCATTTCATAAATTAATAAAATATTTATTCACGAATTGTTCACTAATGTTTTTTCAATCCTTTTTTATTTTATAAAATGATGGGAACCAGGGGAAACAAGGGAAAAAAACCTTTGTGATGGACAATGTTGTGATTGCCCAAATTAAATCCCCAATTCATTGGGAGGTGGAGTAAAAACATTCATGACTATGCTTTCCCAGCTATCATAGGATATGAATGATTACCTAAATAATATATAATGACCACCTTAACCTAAGAGGGAGAAACTGACCATCAATTATTTTATACGGTAATAATCACCGATGTTTACTGGATCTTATAACACACTAGCCATGGAATAGTGGGTTAACTAAATAGCAATGATCTTTTATGTTCTTCATTATTCTAAAATAGAGAAGGTGACTCTAGCCATTTATCATTTAGATGGAGAGGATGATAAATGGTGGGAATTGATTAAGAACACCAATCCAAACTATGAAATTTAACATATAGATAAGTAATAATTTAAGAAAATATTTATTAATAAGTATTTTCATCAATATATATATAAAAATATGGAGAGGGAATTCATAGAGCTCAAGAAAATGGAAGCTGAATATGTCATGGATTATGAGTCAAATTTCACAAGGCTTTCACAGTGCACCATGGGTTTTGTTATCAATAATGATATAAAAATAAATTGATTCTTTATTGTTTTAAAGAAACTTCTTCAAAAGTATCAATCAATTCAAGACCATGGGAGTCATGATGAAATTTTTCTATGTGCTCTCGAAGTGGAGACAGATTTTGGAAAGTGGTCCAATGGATATAGTGATAAGAAACCAAATATGGAGTTTCATGTTGGATGATCTAATTTCAAAGTGGAAAGAAAACACAACCACTCACCTATCAAAAAAATATGAATAAGCTTCATGGGAATTGCCTCAAAGGGATGATGAAATTATTCTATTGTGAGAGATAAGGACACTGATCTCATAATTATCAAAGAGACATGAGGAAGAAGGACAATGTGGTTGAGGAAAGGGGAGAACCACTCATGGTATAATGATTTAATTTTATATAGAAAAGACACTATGAAAGCTAGTGCACAAAATGCTGACTCTTTGAGGGAAATCATAATTAGTAGCCACCAAATCCAAAAGAGAAAGGGAAATCTCATTCCACTACTATTGATAAGGTGGATTCTGACAATGATGTGGTGAAATTTATGCTAGTTATTTAATCATGAATAGTGAATTTACTATTTTATTCTGGTTCTATGAATTATTTTATATCTTGAAATATTCGCAGAACAATTCAAACACCCCCACAAAATATAGAGGTTGTGGTTTCTATGAGAATAAAATATGGTTAAATTATTGCATCCAAAGTATATAAGGGAACTCAGGTTATTGTTTTTGGATTGAACCTCCCAAAACATATTGTCTTTCTTCATTAGAAAGAGTTTTATGCTATTTTGGGAATGGATGGGATATCTTTGTACAAATCTATCATCAACTATCAGGAAAGGGAGATGAATCTTCACATCCTGAGGAATCCTCCAATTTGGTATATGTGTAAGGATATGGATCCATTTTATTCATAGCCCTCATCTCATGTGTGGATATTATTGTCTTATGATAATACATATCTTGATAAAATGAATAATAAAATGGAGAGAATCATGCTTGAAGAAATTCCCATTTTGAGTAACTAAACTGATATGTTCCCTAAATAATTCTTGGTCTTCCTCCTGTCTAAGATGTTAAGTTCTCAATTGAAATTATTCACGTATCTCTACCTATATCAATGAATGCTTGTATATTTGAATCCGTTGAGTCGGTGGTACTAAAAATGTTATTACAAGAGAATTTGGAAAAGGTTCAATACACCCGAGTGCTTCACTATGGGGTGCCCCAGTCCACTTTTTCCATAAGATGGACTGATTTATGTGCATCTGCATTGATTATCATGAGATCAAAAAAAATCCTAATAAATAACAAGTATCTGCTTCAACGGATAGATGGCTTGTTCAATCAATTGCATGAGGCCATGTATTATTTAAGGTAGATCTTTGGTTGAGATATCACTAATTAAAGGTGAGGAAAGAAGATATTCCCAAGACATCCTTTCGAATGAGGTATTCACATTATTATTTCATAATGATTCCATTAAGACTCACTAATTGTAAATAAATATTCATGGACTTAATGAATAGAGTACTTATAAATTGCCTTGAAATATTTGGGGTATTCTTTATTGAAGATATTTTGATATAGTCCAAGAGAAATGGGTAACATGAAGGGTATTTGACTAATATGCCAAAAAATTTGTGAAGGGATAAAAGTTATGCCAAGTAAAGTAAATTTGTGTTTTATATGGATGAATTATCATTCTTGGGGAATGTTATAACAATAAAAGGAATTTTTAGACCCTTCAAAGACAGAGGCAACTAAAGAGTTGCCTAGATCAAAATTTGAAATTGTGATTTGTAGTTTCCATGGTCTATAAAGGTATTATTAAATATTTTTCAAGAATTTATCACAATTGTAAAACCCACTAACCAAGATGAATCAAAAGGGAGAAAGGTTTATCCTGACCAATAAATGTGAAGACTACTTCAAAGGGTAAAAAGGAGGCTTATCACATATCTAGTATTCAATCTTCTAATAGGTGTGGAACTCGTTATTTTATATAAAGATGCTTCAAAGAAGGTATTAAGCTTTGTACTGATGAAAAATTATAAATTGATATCCTACACCTCAAGGGATTTTAAAAGTCCTGAGAAAAATTGTCCCATACATTTTTAGATTTGGCAGTTATGATCTTCACAATGAAAATATAGAATCATTATCTCTATGGGGAGAAGTGTGAAATACATACAAATTATAAAAGACTAAAATATATATTCAAATAGAAGGAGCTTAATATATTCTATAAAAGATTATTATAAATAATCATGGATTATATACTATCAATCCACTACTATCTTGGAAAAGAAAATAAAGTGGTAGATGATCTTACTATAAAGGATCCTATAAAATTATCAATAATGATAGTGGTGAAGGATCCAATATTCTTAGATTTTCATATGATAGAAATGGGAATAATTAAGGAAGAAACATCATAAATCATTTCTTAAATTATTTCTCAACCAACACTCAAGGATAAAATAAAGGATGCCCAATGATATGATGTGAAAATGTATAAGAAAATGGAAGCTAAAAGAAATTGGAAATCCTTAGAGTTAAAAATTGATGAGTAAGGAGTTTTAAGACTTTTTAAAGATTATATATACCATAAAATCCAAATATAATGAAATATATTTTAAATGACACACATATGTCAACATTATCTATTTAACTAGGGATCCCAAATATGTATTGAGATATCCGAGAGCAGTATTCAAGGGATAATATGAAGAAAGAGATCACAGAGTATACATCAAGGATCCTATTATGTGAGTAAGTGAAGGATAAAATATAAAATTATAAGTGGTTGATGCAACCATTAACCATGCCAACATAGAAATGGGAAAACATCACTATGGACATTATCACCAGACATCAACAGATATATATAGGAAATAATTCTATATGGGTTTTTGTGGATCATATTACAAATACATCCCACCTTATCAAAATTTTAGAGAACTTGTCACTATATCAACTTTCACGGATATACATCAAAGAATTTGTAAGGCTATATGGATTACCACAATCGACAGTATCTAAACGAGATCTGAGATTCACCTCCATGATCTCGAAAGGTCTCCAACAAGATCTAAACACTACGTTGAACTTCATTTTGTATTATAATCCTCAAACTGATGGAAAATATAAGAACGACTATTCAGACACTATAAGACATGTTGATGGAATGGTCTATGGACTTCATAAAAGGATTAAACAAACATCTAACTATGGTTGAGTTCTCTTTAAAAAATTGTTTCCACTTGAGAATCCAAATGGCTCTATGTGAAGCCCTTTATAAGAAAATCTGTAGAACACCGGTGTTCTGGGATGAAGTCAGTGAATGTAAGCTAATAGGACCTAAAATAGTCGATGCAATTGTATAAAAGGTGATAAATATTTAGAAGCACGTCAAGGAAACCCAAATTTGACCAAAGATCTATGTAGAAAATCATTGATGGGACCTAGAGTTTAATTCTAGAGACATGGTATTACTCTACATATCTCTATGGAAGAGGATCCTGAGATTTGGGAAGAACGTAAAGTTGAGTCCTAGGTATATCAGCCACTTCGGGATTCTTGATTTTGTTAGAGTTGTGGTATATCAACGATCACTTCCGCCAACCATGTCTCGAAGTACATGATGTATTCATTTTATCGATCTTGATGAAGTATATACCAGATCCCACACATGTAATAAATAAAGAGGAGGTATAGTTGTAAAATGATTTCTTTACAAGGAGTATTCTTTGAAGATCTTGGATTTTAGAAAGAAGGTTATACACAATAAGACTACTCTCCTAGTCAAACTAATATGGTGGAACCATAAGTATGAAGAGGAATCATGGGAACTGGTGGAATCGATGAAGGATAAGTACCCTCAATTGTTTTCAACATAGTATTTAAAATGATCTTTCAAGGGTGAAATTTTATAAGGGGGAAAGGATGTAACGAAAAAAAGTTTAACCAATGGAAATTCTATTCTTATAATTATTAAATAAAATATAAACCACATATAATAATTTTGAGAACACAATACAAACTTTATAAATAAATAAATAATTAAATAAGAGGTATTTCTTGAAATTAAGAAACTTATGCTGATGGAATAGTAACATGACCTGTGGAATATTAATATGAACATTAAGAATAGTAATTCAAAAAATAAAATATTAAATTCAACTATAAAAGTATAATTAAAAATTAGGCATCTTATAAATGAAATTATTATTTAATTATATCATAATATAAGTAAATAAATATTTCAATGATTATTAATTAAATGTTTGTATTTTAAAAAAACAGAAAAGATTATTTATAATTTTATAATTAATATAAATAAACAAAGGAAAATTTATTTTTATTTATTTATTTTTATTTTCTTATGATTATAAGATAATTTTTTGTGACGTTAATTAATTTTTTAAAGCATAATAAAATCAGTTATAAATTATAAATATGTATTTGCAATATAAATAATGATTTAAATTAAAAATAAAAATTCTCATATTTAAAAAATTATTTTCATAAAATAGAGTTCATTTTTTAATTACATATATTTCAAAATGGTTATTATAAATTTTTTGGAATTTTCTAAAATATATGAATTTTTAGTGAATAGTAAAATACAATAATTTATGATAAAAGATAAATACATGAATTTATGAGTCATTTAGTATGTAAGGCTGATGTATGAAAAAAATAAAAAAATATCCCTTATTTTTGTATATTTATTTATAAGATTAAGACTATTCATAGACTTGAGATAAAATAATAACCTAATGAATAAAATAATGAGAAAACACCCATCTCCTCCCATATAAAGACCACCCCTCAGCACCTCTTCTCCTCCCACATTAAAAACCTTGAATGTTGTCCAATTTCTTCCCAATAATATTACCAAGAACCTCTCTCATGTCCAATATCCCATTAACTCATCTAAATATCAATCCCCTTGCCCTGAAGAGGTTCTCAAAGAGGAGAAATTCAAGAGGTAAAATCCTCACTCGTTTTCTATTAATTTATCTTATATTTTATTTATTTTATTATCCTAAAACCACATAAACTTATCAATATGGAATGATAACTCTTATATTTTACATACAATAATTTTAATATTTTAAATGAATATTTTAATTTCAAATCACATCATTTTTTTTATTCTAAAAATGAAAATATGGTCCATGGTGTGTTGATTTATCACCACTATGGATGATGCATTCTCATTTTTCACTACCAACATCATGGGTTGTCATAAAACCATTATTATGGTTAAATAATATGGTATTATACATATTATAATTTATATAATTTTCTAGGACCTATAAATATAATCCTGATGATATAAGATCATAATGATTGTAAAAGCAGCCAAAATAAATTAAATCATTTTCATTAACATTCTATCTAATAAATCATACTCATACATATAAACAAATAATATATAATACAAATTAAAATTCGTTATTTTCATTAATATCATATAATTTCAATTGTATAGAATCATTCTCATTGGACATGAACTTCTATACTTATAAGCAAGAAAAATGATCATGAAAAGAAAGGAAACAAACACACTCAGAATGATATAATTAAACTCTATAACTTATCAAAAAGTTCATCAATTAACTTAATAAAACTACATTAAATAAAATAAATGTATGATATATTCTTGATTTATTAATTAATTAATTTAATTTTATTATCTAGGATATTAAATAGAATAAATCACTCCTAGATAAGTTAAGGGGAATTCCTGAACCATACTTCATTTCCTTGGGTTTTCACTCTTTCACTCCATTTACAATATGGATGTTACTTTAATATAATTTCTTTTTTACATCCCTTTTATTTTTTTATATAAACATGTTTCTAATATAATATTATGAAAAACGTTATTATTTTTTCCTATGAAACCTTCTTTCTTAAAACACATCTTTTACTTCTCTTGGGATTGTTTCTCCTTCACTCAAGATTGATACTAAGAACATTATTCCCTATTTATTTTAGGAATTCCAATGTTTATTAATGAACTTATTCTTTATAAAATGAAACCCATTCCTTTTAATGGATTATTTTATGTTCAAGATTTGTATATATTCTATGTGTCGTGGATGATTATGAAAATGTTGTGAGGTAATGAGTGAGCCCAGAATTGTATATCTCTCCAATGCATTGGGTAATGAGATATATCCCATGATATAAAGTGAAATGTATGTAAATATGATAATATATTTTTTCATAATTATGCGTGGTATTTGACCACTAAGTCATGATGTTTCGTTTTTATGCATGGCCACATTCCATGCCTTTATATAATGCTTTTAACCATGATTAAGATGATGAAGTTAGGATGATGATTATGCTCACTCCATGTTATATTGATCCATTTTCTTATCTATAATCTTGATGGTATTTTATCTCACCCCTCTTTTTGATGTATATCATTAAGTGATTACTTTTACTAAGGATAACACATGGCCTAGTAAGAATCTCTTGAAGAATAAATTAAATAAGTGCGTATGTTTTTTATGTAAAATTTATGTATAAAACTAATTTTCCCAAAAAAAAAACCTTTAGATCATGGTTTTGTAGGACTATTATGTTTTTTATCTTTAAAAGTATGTAATATTCATGTAATAAAAAATGTTAACTCTAAGTGATCTTGATCTAAAATAGGAAATAATCACATCCGGATCCAAAATGGGAAACATGTCTGTCCTGATCCGTTATAGGAATATGGGGAAACCCAATCCTCTATAGGAATATTGGGAAAATTGTTCTATTGTAGGAAGATGGGTAACATAAATCCACTATTGGAAGATGGGGAAGCCCAATCCACTCTAGGAAGATAGGTAAACACAATCCCTTATGATTAAAGGACTATGACTGGGGATGGTGGTGAGCCCCGCCTAGTAGGTTTCATCCCCATGAAGTGACGTGATTTGTTTTTGTCTATGATCCTTAACTATATAGAATTATATTACATACTTATATGTTTTCAAAGAATTATATGTATTATTCCTAGGATATAGTATCATGGTTCGTGTTCTTGATTATATTATGATTCATGTCTTATGAACAACCAATCTTTCTTCCATATCTCATTATTATGATCTTTTTATGAAGGGTTTTACCTTCAAATTATATGATCATGTTCTCATACCCTTATGTTCATGTTATTCTTACATATTGATTTTATTTACCTTTATTGGGAATTAGAGCTCACCAATTTCTTATGTTTCCTTTATCTAGGTTATGAATATAGTTTTTATGTTGGTGTACTGAAGGGGATGATCTTTAAGGAAGAGGTTGAATATCTTTCAAAAAACTAGAAGAATATATTCCATGTTTCCAAAGACACTAAAATATTAATATCAATAGACATATATTTTTTGATGTATTTAATATTATTCTAAAATTATGTAATATCCTTGTATTTTAATCCTATGTTTCTATAAATACAATGTGGATAAAATAATTAGGACTGAGTTTGTAGTTGTGTCCAATAATATAAAAGTAACTACATATTTTGTAACAATATGAATTAATCCACACATAGTTTCAAACTATAACTAATAATAGCGGATATTGTGGATAAACCAATGTGAATGGAAAGGATCCATATACTAGGATATGAATGGAATGAAATTGATGGAGATTCATGGATGGGATTAATATGGGAGATCTAAGCATTACTACATCTTATAAAATAATAGGAATTAATACCCACATTTTTCTGATAAAATGAAGATATTATTTATTGATTTTTGTTCTTGGGGAAATAAATACACATAAGAAGCTTCAACGTAGAATTGTATCATGATTGGGAGGGGTATAATAATTTTGTCTTGATACCAAATGATAAAAAAATTGAAATTTTTATTTTTTTCATATAGGTAGGGATAAAATCCCAACACTCATTGGAATATTACAATTTTCTAGATATTGAATACATAAATTTAGATATAAATATTGGGAAACTCTATGTAGTTTATTTTCTGGTAGGACAAACAATATGTCGTGTAGTTTTATGTTGCCTGAAAAGGATTTTTTTCCATAAATGTTAACAACATTCTTATGGTATGTAATTATTTTTAGCTTATAGTCATGTAGCTAGGAAGTGCCAACTTTGATATTTATATTTGGTCACTTAGAAATGTTTCTATGTACTTTAAGGTTTTTAGTTTTGAAAATGTGAAATAGGCATAAAATTATTCATAGTATTTCTTAATAATCCTTCAATTGGTGTATTTTATAAGGAAAACATCATCCATAATGATTATGATTTATAATTTTTTATAGTAGACCATATGAATGGAATAAGGCCCTTTCAAAATTCATATTGGGATTTGGAGGATACTTCCAATGAACTTTGAGTGCTCTTAAAGGTAACTCCTATTCTCCATATGGGAATAAGAAAATGGAAAAATTCATGTTGAATGCTGATTAAACATGGTTCATATGGATTTAATGGTTATACAGTGTGTTCAACATTTTCTCATAGACTCACCTTAATTCATCAAGTCATATATGTGTTTTTTATCTTTAGAGAACCATTTACAAAAAGCATTACATTGTAATTGAATTTGTACCTCAATGTGTGGGATTTCTTTTATCCTATATAAAAGTGAATATGGGGTTTCTTATGTAGTAGTATGGGTTTTTGTGTTTTTATATCATAAGTAATATAAGAGTTTATTTTTTCAATTCATATTTTTATTATCAACTATTTTTGAATTATATTAGAAAAAGTTTTATTGAAATCATATATCAACCAATTTTCTAATTTATGATAGTTAGAGTAATGGTAGAATTGTATATTATATTCTTGATAAAACTTTTTCAACTTATAAGAGAATTATTATTTTGCTTTTTCTATTCATATTATGTGAGGTACAGAAAATATAGTGATAATATTAGTCCTCATGAATGTGATAATAATATTTTTCTTAACTTCTTAGAGAGATATAACTTCATCCCACAAGGAAAATAATTTAGTGGTAGTAAATTTGTACTCTAACATCATGGATTTATATTAGTGGTATAGACCCATGATATCCATTAGCTATATGAAAACCAGACAGGAATTGTTTTCTTTATGTAACAACTTCCGTGGTTGAAAGATAAACTATCATGTGTCTAGAAATCGTGGTATTTCCTAGGGAACTCCACACATTATCTTATCATAAATATCAAAAATTATCTTATCATCGTGATTTTATCAGAGAGATTGGATCTCAATTGATTAACACCGTATATGTCAACAAAGTATTCTTGCATAATAATGGTGATCTCTCCTCCTTCAATGCAGCTGAGAAGGATCCTATCAAAGATTCAACTATAGTAGATTTTTTAGGGAATTTGGACAATCATAGAGGATGGAATTTTCAACCTAACACCACAATGTTCCTTCTTATCCCAATCTGGGGGAATAATTCCATTTTTTAGATAGTTTATTTTAGGGGACATCAATATAATGATAGAATTATTCAGAGATTGTATGAGCATACCTATCTCTATGATAGTAATAATATTGTTTTTTTCTTTCTTTTCATGGCTAATGAATAGTGATATTTCCCAAAATGTGAATGGAAGATGGATATCACATCTTGATATTGGACTAGAAGAAATATGGATTCATTCGCAAATACATTGGCATGGGAATTATGTGAACACAAGATATGGGAGAGTTTTGTCTCAAAGTGGAATTCTACCAACAAACCTTACATATATTCAGAAATAAGTATTAATTCCACCTAATTAATATGATATTCACCATTAATATTCATGATCTCAATCAACCATGATATTCAATCATGACCCATGTATCTACAAAACCAACTCCAACCGTATGATGATAGTTTGGTATTCCAATTCATTACTAGTGAAACCCAATGAAAATAGGAAGGAATATATTAGGAATATATTTGTTAGAGATTCTAGGAAAATTCCAAATACAACGTTATGGAGTTTTATATTTTCAATTATTCTTCCTGTTGGAATTCTTGAGGCATTGTCAAAATATATCCCCCTCATTTTCAATATTCCAAAGATGGATACAACATCCTCATTTTGTATTTCCATATTCACCGGTGCACTTTCTAGAGTGGTATGTGCTACTATAAACCCTTCTCGCCCCAATCATTTAACAATATTGTGAGTAAAAAAACAAATTTTCACTATTGTTTGACAACATCCCGTTGTTCCTTGCATCTAGTTTGTATTATACAATTGAGAATTAATTTAACCAAATAAATTCTTATGACCAAGTTAACCTTGTGATTCTATAGGCAGTGTATCATATTTTTCACATTGAATATTAATGCATGATAGTTCTTCTCAAAGTCAAAATATCAAGTCCTGGTATAAAAAATTTTCCTACTATGATAATGGAGGCTATTATAATTTCTTTCCTCATCTGTTAATGTAACAAGGGAACTATATAATCACTCAAGGGTTTCCATAGACAAAATTATTGGATTTCACTTTATGTGAAGCATCAATATTAGTGTTTTAAAAAGATATTTTTTTATATCATCAAAGGATATATGAAAATATTCATCCAACTAATTGGTGTATTATTTTTTCGTTTTCTTTGTAAAAGGTAAACTCTTTCCCACAAGGTTAGTTATGAAGAATATATTGTAGGTGATACATCAATAAATCCCACTAAACTCTTTGAGATTTTATGGGGGAGGCATGTAATGGATTTACATAGTATTAACATGGTTGAATCTGATTCTATGATAGTTCATAAAAAATTTAAATAATTTATCTAAAGTTACATTGAAGGTGAATTTTAGTGGATTCTTCTACTGGTTGAGTCGCTATATTTTTTAAGTATTGTTATATGATTGGAAAGATGATCACAACATCATTGAGACATGACTTCCAAATCATCAATGTAGAATTCCATGGATTTTCCCAAGTGGGGTTTTAAGATATAGTGTATGAAGTATTGGTATGTGGATCTTTTAGTCAATTATTCAATGGGTATTAATTAATAGAAATATAGACATTGAGGTTCACTATAAGTTTTTTCTTCATCATAGTTATGGGCTATATTGATATGTTAATATCCTGAATACCCACCAATAAATGAGTGGGATTAAAAAGAAGAAATTTTAAGATTTATTAACTATGTGTTTAGGATCGGGAAATAATTATTCATGATGTTTTGGTTAAAATATCCAAATATGATGAAAACTCAAATTTTTTATGTTCCATTTCTTGTTGGGTATGATGTTGATGATCCATTTTTAGTATTAAACCTCTGGAAAAATGTTTTACTTGATGGATTTTCAACTTTGGATTATATATTAGAAACATTGTTTGGGTTAATTATTCCAAATTAATATTTATAACCATGGTTATCATTCAAAAAAAACAAAAATATAGATGTCCACATCATGATCAAAACCATGAATTTATATATAGTTCCATTAAAAGACATCCTGATGACATTTCTGTTGGAGTAGGGGACCTAGAATAGACATACATAGTAATATAATACAAGTTTTCATTAATAATTAAGTTTATTTCTACATCATGATTCTTGTATTTCAATATTCTTGTATATGGTAATGTCTTTAGAATGTAAGTCACACTAAAAGTTCATATAAGTTCCCCATTGTGATGGGAACCTAGAGGTTCCACGGCATTATTCTAAAATATATGTTCTATGATTAGATGATATTATTTGTCAGGATATAGACAATACATGAAATCATAGGTAGGTAACTCATAATAAATTTAGACACATTCTCGTGGTGTTCACCTTGGGTAATCTCCAAGATACGAGGTTATGAAAATAGATCTAATAAATAATAAATCTATATTCCCATGTGTCATTGAATGTTTCAATAAGAAGAGGTGACTATTGATCCTTAAACGTTAATATTATCACTAATAGATACCATGAATCACAAAATTTCATATATTGATGAAGATAATTATGACATATACGCATAGTGAGGTAAGATATTTTTCATTCATCATGAGTGATATTGCATTAATGGATAATATAATACGGGAATTATCCCCTATGCCCTTTTCCAAGAGTTGATATCATAGAACCTTTGATAGGAATTGAACAAACTACATAAATCCAGGGATAAGGTGTTTAGTTTATGAGTACATTTTTGGAAAGTAAAATAAATATACATTGAGCATATAAGCTGATTCCACCAGTATATAAAAATCTTGATTGGATATATCACTATTAGAGGATAATATTACTTGTTAAGAATTTGTAAAAGGTTGAATGTAATTGTGATAATAACTTATTTCTCTATGGGATCATGGGTGTGCTGATAAATTTCATCCTTTTGAATAATGTTTTCAATTATAATTCCACTGATAAACTGTCCTAGAGGGTCCCACACTTAGTGTGTTTGAAATTTTACTGAATTTCAAGTAATTAAGTTAAAAAGTTGGAATAAATAAGATTTATTTAGTTTTGGTTAATCACCATTATTTAATTACATGTTTTTCATAATAATAACTAAGTTAAATATTAATAATAACATTTTCATATTAGGTTAATATAATATTTAATATATTTTTCATAGAATAATGCAATGAATTTATTTATTAAATAATCATTATTAGAGGATCGATAAGTGCTGATGAAGGAAAGATGGTCGAGCTTAAGGGATCAGTTTTAAATTGTGTATATAATATTTATTTATATTTTTAATGCATTACACATGTCCAGTGGTTAAAACTAATAATATTATTATTATTAATGGATATGGGTCCAATTAAGAATATTAAAGATAGTATGGGGATTTTTCATGATTTTTTAACCTGAAACCTGCCATAATAAAAATATAATTATATCACTTTTGATAACTGGGATTTGATGTGTAAAAACAAATATCTAGGTATCTAGAACATGATCTCTTTTCATTCCACCTCAATCCTTTAATAGAGTATCAAGATTTCTTCCTCCTTCGAGAAGAATACTACTGTGATCAACAACAAAAAACTTAAGAAATAAATATCTTCAATGCTTACACCCATGACTCTATGGTGAAGTTAAGAGATTGTGGTACATGTGTGGGTCATTTTATAGGGATTATACACTAGGATCCTATAACTCAGTGATGGTATAATAACATTTAGTTAAATGGATCATCAATGGAAGATGGATTACAAGTAGATGTAATTCTATATCTACTCATAAATTAATTACAAATTATATGTGAATATCATCATTCTTTGGTTATATAATTATAATATAGTCATGTAATCTATAGTTTTAATTGTAAATGGATTTTTGATTATGTATAGAAATGATTACATGTAAATTAGAACTAAAATTTGTGTTGGTTATAACATCAAAAAACTATCCCCTATACCCAGAACCTACAAGTGGTATTAGAGCAATCACATGTTTAATTTATAATTATTTATTCTTCATTGATAGGTTGTATGTGTTTTAATTTTATTTTAATTAAAATTATTCGTTTTAATATCCAAAAATCATTCTCTACTACATTCTTCATTCTCTCTAACATAACCATAAACCATTTAATGATTAAAAATTAATAAGTATTCGATTAATCCCATTTGGAGGATCCAAAGGATCTACATGAAATACCAGAGTACCCAACATGTATTTAATGTGTTTATATCATATACAATTGTTTCTAATCCCATACACCATGATAAATTCAGATAGATCTAATGAAATCAGATATAAGTTCTAAGAAAAATGGATTGGTGTGTAGATAAGTAAAGTCCATCATATGGATTAAAGAACGTCATGTTGTGTAAAAACTCACAAAAAGTGGAGTCCTTGTTATCACATGGCCATGAAAAAGTGGTATCTATATGATATGTGTATTGGATAAATGATAATGGGACTAACCAACTATGAAAATCTCAGTCCACATGACATGTATATTAAACAACATTGCATGTACCGCAATCTTTTCGAGGGGTAGATGACACACCTAATCCCAATGAGTTTTTAGGGGACACATTCAAGTAACGATACATGTAGTGTTTATTGGAAAACATGTTGTGTAATTTATATTTATTCCAATATAGGAAACATGCCCAGTCCCATGGATTGTGCTGTGAAAATGGAAAAAATGGGACTACACACTGTGTAAAATACAACATGCCATTTAGTTTTCTAACAATATTGTTCCCAATTTTTCAAATAATTAATAATTAAATATATAATTAAAACTATTGACTATGTATTCCATGTGTCATTCCTTTGAAAGTACATTCCATTCTATATGATTAAAATTTATATATTAAATATTTTTTCATGTAAAATTTTGGAAATAATGAATGAGGTTACCTCCATGTACACTTGTATACAACATTAATTTTAAATAAAATTAATTTTGTTTAATATCTTGGATGATGGTGAGTTACAGATGGTTGGAAGAAATTATGATAAGTTTAATTAATTGGATTAATTCATAGTACATTATCTTAATTAAATAAGGAATCAACGTAATTAATTAATATCATAAAATTATATGCTTATTTCATGTTATGTTTGCATGATCGTTATATTAGGTCATCCATTTTTATATGATTCATATCTTTTATTTTATTATGATTAAATTAAAATGATCTTATGAAATTCATCCCCTCTCTCATATTATTTATGTTTCTGCGTACCCTTAGTTTCTTTTATATAAACCCCCGTTATCTAATCCATTGGATCTCCTCAACTGTCTACAAGTAAAATCTTATGTAAGAATGGATCTCCCAGTTCATATGAAGTGGTTAAAATCATGGATATGAGGTAAAAACAACCAAGGTGGTACATAGGATCCAATGTTTAATTTTTAAATATAAATCAAATTATGGTTTAGGGTGTTTTCCCCTAGGGTAAGGGTTACTTTCTCATCCTCTATAAAATTGACCATTAGTGATTCTCATGTTCATTCGACTTATGTTTTATTTATATCAGTTTCATGGTAAATTATTTTTGTTTTTTTATGATTCATGATCACATAATAAAATAATTAACTAGCATTAAATACTGGATAAAATATAACCAGATTATGAATAAATGTTTTACCAGAAAAGGTTAATCAATTAAGTAAAATACACATAATATTAACAAGGTTTGTGAAAGGATAATGTGGGATTTACACATGAAGGATAAAAATCCCTCAACCAAAATATTATGTTTGTATATCAATCCACTATATAAATTATAAGTGATATTATAGTTTAATGTACTTGACCAACCAAATTTTTGGTTATTTCAATTATTAGGAAACTTTTAATGTGGTGTTTTAGGATGAATAAACATAATTTACATAAAAGGTTGGCTACCCACGAAGGAATTGGTGTCACTAAGAGGAAAAGGTTGTGGAAATAAAAAAATTAGGATTTCAGGATTATGGAGTCGACTCAATAGATCACAGAACTATGAGTTATTTTAGTTGGAAGGTTGTACCCACCTAAACTGATTTGAATATCTTTTTAGACCCAATTCAAGGATATAAGAAGTAGAATATGGATGAATGTTACTAAAACGTCTAACCTACAATATAATCCAAAACTGATGGTGATGGATATTGGGTTTTGAAAAAATATAGGAGATTAATTATATTTAATTGAATTTAAAAAATTTAACAAAATCAAAACAAATACTAAAAATATTCTCTTCATTTGTATAAATGTGAATTAAAAAAACATCAGAAAAATCACTATGATCTACACATGAGAAATATAACCTTCTAAATAATTATAATTTCAAAAAATGGTATATATTCTTGTATTATACAATTCCAAGAATGGAAATTATATGTTCCACAAACCCCACTTCTTAAGTAGGTTTCCAAAGATACTATAGTTTAATAATTATCAATCTATTAGAATCATGTGGATGATGCTATGTACTTCCAATGTTTTATGTTATCCTCCACATAAAATAATCTTACAAATCGATTTGAGTGCATAGATGTTCATTATAATGAACAATATTTACATACATTGATATTAATTCAATGTTAATGAATATTCATTACAAAATATAACAAATCCAAGATAGGACCATATAGGTATAGTTTATTTAGAAACTATGAAACATAAAAAATAGGTTCATGAGATATCTTCATTATCCTCCTCTTATTTAATCATAACTAGAACTTTTTTATGTATCTTACATAATACCCTTCTTCATGACCCAAAGAAAAAGAACCATAAATAAGGGTGATCTCAGATTCTCAATAAGGGTAATAAAGGTAGATATCAATAATATCATAATCATAAGACCTAATAACACAACATTTTAAAATATAATCCTTCATATGAAATATCTTGATATCATGCCATGGGATAAATCATAAAAGATCATAAGAATTAATGAACATAATCCCAAAATTCATAATAGAAGACGAATTGTTTTTGCATACACATAAACATATAAAATTATTTCATATTAGTAAATTCTATTTTCCAAGACAATAATAATGGACAAATTCCTTTACTCAACCGAGTTCACACCTCATTCAAGCCCTGTATTACTGAACTGAGATCATTTCCCATTACAGCCATGTCCGTCTCATGAGATATAAATATTTACACAATAAATTATAGGAAGATATAGTTCTAAGCCATCTCATAATGAATTCATTATTATATTTTCAACAATATCATAAATCATCCATCATAATATAAGGAAGAAAATGGGATTCTTTAAACATCATTCCACCATAACATAATCCATGTAAAACAAATGGATTTCTTAAATATAATTATATCAAAAACTGAATAAAATAATATGAACAATAATGATAGTTTACTTCAAACACAACCGTATAAAATAATTGCATCTTATATGGAAAATAATTTTGATATAAAACATGAAATTAATTCTTGACGAAAACATTTTTCCTTCTTCAAAATTGTTTTCTTTTATCAAAATACAATGCAATTTTAAAAGAAAAAAATTATTTGAAAATAAAAATGTAATATTTTTTAGGAAGCTTCATGGAAATAAGTCATTATAAAGATGTAAAAATATGTCCATGCTGTATAAGTTAAAAAACATTCTCCTTATACTATTTCCAAAAAAGGCAAAAAGTACATCGAATTGAGTAATGATAAATGATTCCTTTCATACTATTTAACAAAAATTCATCAATCGGTAAAATTGAATATAAAAAATGCAGGAGATTAGAAATAACATTACATATTTCTGAAACATAAGCTTGGATAATAAATATACCCCAATAAATACTTATGTATAAACAATCTCGAATAATATCGAGTTTGCGAAATAATCCTTTACCTTAGGTTTGATTTAATTTGAATGTATCCAATCCTCATGAATAATAATTTAAATAACTTTATAGAATTATTTATGAATCATATCCATTTTTATGATATCATATATGATCATATTGTCCTCTGTTTGTTAATAATATTTCATTATTACTTGTTATTTTGGGTATTAACCACTTCATTTTCTTATGCATGTTTTGTCGAATAAGTTTTGGTTATACATCATAGTTAAAAGTTATATCATCCCAAAATGATATTAAAATTATATATATCATATTTATTCATTATATAAATATATATAATCCTACTTTAATGATGATCATGTATAATAAATCACATTGCATCATGTAGATGGTAGGTCGTACGTACGTACAAGCGACGATATCGTTCACATAATTATTGAATGGATTGAAATTAAATGGTTTATAATATTTCAGAATTAATATCATTATATAATAATAATATATAGTTATTATTTTCATCATTATAACCATCCATGTAAGGTGGTGCAGAAAAACAGATAACACCACAATGTGGATATGGTATGTCGTACGTATGCACGCTTGGTGATTTCGTTTTTCATAGGATAGATAGATGATGGAATATGGTAGTTTGAAAATAATAATAAAATCTTAGTGTATAATTTAAACTGAAATTATTAATTTATAACTATACAAATCATTAATAAGATATAGAAGAAAAAATATGTTTGAATAATCAGCAGAAGGGATTACCTCTTCTTCAGTGTGCTTTCTCTAAGTCTCCTCTTAGAGAAATAGAGTTGATCTTTGAAGAAGACTAGAACCTCTAGAATGTTACTAGGGAAGTTTAAAAGGTAAATTTTATGGTTTTGAATTATATTGTAGACTCAAATTGATGTTCACAGGTGAGGGAGGAGGTTCAGTTTTATAATTGAATTGAGGGGCATTTTTTTGATCTCCAAAAATATTAATTTTTAGTAAAATTAAACCCGATACAAAAACCTCAAAAATTTTCCAATTATAAATATGAGACTATATATGGTTGTAATATAATCACCCAATATATTTTAGATATGATTTTATTCCAATTTAAACGTTATCATTTTAATTAACACTTAGTGATTCTATTTTATTTTTCACTAGGCTAAATAATATTTCAATATTAAAAGGGAAAAATATTTACTTATTTCATCTCAAATATACCATTATTAAATACCTTAGAACATTTTAGACCATATATTTATTATTATATATTTTTCAAAAATGGTTTATTATTTTTAAATAATTTAATAATACATTATTTTGATAAACATTCAATTGTGTCTATTTTAACACAATTTAATTCATTGATTTTAAAAATATGAAGATAATAAATAAACTTAAAAAACTATTTTATTATATTTATAAGAGGAAAATGTCATCTATAAAACTCATTAGATGTATTAAATAACTCAAATTATTATTATTTTAATATTTTTAATAAAATTTATTTGTTATCTCTTTTAATAAAATAATTACTACATCAATTTTGTGTAATTATTTAATATAATTATTTGTGGAATTAAAATTAAGAACAATATATAATGATGAATATAAATATACTATATTTTGGAATAATATTTTTTGATGAATTTATCTTTGGGAAAATTCAACATTTATAAGGTTATACTTATTAAATTATGAATATGAATATTTTAACATCAATTTAAATAAAATAATATAAGTGTCACAGTCTATTATATAAGGTTATAATTTGTCACTAACTAGAAACTTGGTTGTTTATTGTATACATATACTCTTCCAATAAGATTTTTTCAATTTTTTGAATCTTTTGATGATTATTAGTAATTTCATAAAATTTATTTTATTGATTTCTCATCAATTAATTAATTTATACATCATCAAAGTATAAGTCTTTAAGGTAATTATTTATTTCATAAAAATTAAAAATAAATTACCATTATAAAGAAAAAAATTATCTTTAAAATAAATATTTATAATTAAATTTTCTTTATGTGTGACCTCATATAAAAAATAATTTAGTTATTATAATTTCAGGGAGACATATTAAAATTCTCTTTAAATAAATATAAATTAAATGTCCTAATCTCATTCAAGTGTCTTAAAAGGAAATAAGTTTGAAAAAATGATTATTTAGGTTGGAAAACTCATAAAACGAAATTAATTCAAGTGTCATGGTAATTTTATAATAATATTCTTACCCTTAATTACCTGGTTTACCCTTTTACCCTGTTAATAAAAATTTATTGAAGTTGCATTTCATAAATCCCCAATATAAAATAAAGACATTTTTTTAATTTGGACCTACTTATTTTAAATATATAATACATTATCCAAAAATCAAAAAACATAAGTTTCAATAATTAGTTAAAAATTAATCTCAGCGTGGGAAATAGAGAAAGTGTTTTAAAAGATAAAACATTGTAAAAGATTGAAATGTTTTTACATCTAAATTCAATGTAAAATTAATTATAATTACAAAAATTATATTTAGTGATAAAAATATATTCAATTTATAATTTAAAACCATTAAACATTATAATTTAATTGTATAAATTATATCAATTAAAAAGTTGATTTCAATTAAAATTTACTGTATTTTTACACTTCATCAAAATTTGAAAGTTATGAGAAAAATATTAAAATTTCTTCCAAAGCAAATTTTTATATCCCGATTCCTAGGAAAATGTTTATGTTGATATATAAAAATTATTAATGTGTGAAAATAATAATTTAAAATTGTTTTCCACTAAAATTAAAAAAAATACCCTTTTGAAAAATATTGGTTTTCATACATCAAATAGGGTTTATTCATACCCTATGACAAAAATATCTATTTGATGAATACAAACAATAATTTATTAATTATATAATATATATATTTCAATAATTTCATTTAATAATAGTAATTCATTCAGTTTATAAATTCTAAAATACAAATATATATTTGTTATATTTTTTTATAAATAATTTGTAGCGAATAACTTCATCATACATTTTCATAAGTTATATATATTAATTCCCACTGACCTAATGGATATGTTAAAATAGTAATTTTATATTAATGTATTGTTTCTATTAATTTAAACTCATGATTTCATGTAATTCATGATATTGAATAAATAAATTTTTTTAAGGAAAATATTTCATAAAAACATCCAGGTATAATATTCTAACACCCTTAAACTAAATTTCTCCATTGAAATTCTTCACTTGGATACAAATAGATGAGGATATCTCTCCCAAAAAATATCTTTAAGTACCCACATAGCATCCTCAAACTGGCGGTTCCACCATAAAACATTAACCAAGAGAGTGGTCATGTTTCATATAACTTTTTCGCTATGATCCAGAATCTATAATGGTTGTTCTTCATTAGAAAGATCATGCTCCACCTGTAAAAAATCTGAGTTTAGTACATGTGAAGTATCTGGTATATAAATTCTCACAAGAGATACGTGGAAACACATCATGAACTTGAGATAGATTCAGTGGAAGCTTCATTCTTAAAGCTATCATCCACTCACGATACATAATTTCAAAAGGACTGATATACCTAGGTCTCAACTTTACCTTCTTTCCAAATCTCATTACTCTATTCCAGACAGATATTTGTAGAAACACCTTTTCACCCACTTCAATCTCTAGGTATTTTATTTGTTTGTTATCATAACTTTTTTTTGTAGACTCTAACATGCTCTTATGTATGGTTTAATATATCTATCCTTTTCCACAATTTCATAAAATGATCAGGTCCTAATAGATTTCTTTCCCTAACTTTATCCCATTAAATTAGAGTTCTGCACTTCATTCCATATAGGGATTTATAAGGATACATTTGAATACTAGAGTGAAAGATATTTCCATAATAATTTCCAACAATGGTTGGTGTTGATCACAACAAACTTTAAAATCCCAAGAGAAATATTTCAAGATTTCTTCTAGAGTTTGATTTGTCATCTTAGACTGACCATCTGTCTGAGGATGATAATCAATGTTAAAACATAACTCTGTATCCAGAACCTACTGAAGACTTCTATAGAATATTGAGGTAAAACATGGATACCGATCATATATAATGGAATGTGGTACTCTATGAAATCTTCCAATATACATTACATGTATCCATGAAACCTTATAAAGAGATAAATCCTATCTAATAGTAATAAAGTGTGAGGACTTCGTAATGAGATCAACTATAACTCATATAGAATTATAGATTTTAGATGTTCTGGGATGTCTGATAACAAATTCTATAGTGATATTTTATCATTTCCATTCTAGCATGGTTAGTGGTTTCAACACCCCTTTATACTTTTATCTCTTAGCCTTACCTTGCTGACAAACCAAGAATTGAGAAAGACATCCAGCGACATCCCTTTTCATGTCATCCCACCATAAAAATATCTTTTAGGTCTGTGTACATATTTGTGCTTCCATGATGAATATATAATGAAGAACTATGAGCCTCATTCAATAGATCCTTCTTTAATTCTTATATGGGAGGAATATGAACCCGGTTCCTAAACCTTATTATTCTATCACAATCAAGGTTGAATTAAAAAAAATCCCACCTTCTTTTGTATCTCTACATCTTCCTTCTGCACCTCCTAAATCTTCACTAGTATATTTGGTTAAACATTATATTGAGAAATATATTATGTCTCCATTTATTTTTAAATTTCATGATCCATCCTCTGTAAATCCATAAATATTGGATCCATTTTTATCCTCATCATATAAAGGAGAGCATGGTCCTGTTAAATCAAAGCATCTACCACCTTGTTATCTTTCATAGGGTTGTAATGTATTGATAATTATTAATCTTCAATCAAATCCATCCATATTATTTGATGCATATTCTATTAATTTTGTGTGAAAATATAGTTTAAACTTTTATGATTAGTATAAATATGACTCCTTTCACCATAAAGATAATTCCTCCATATCTTTAGTGATAAGGTTACCGTTGATAACTCTAAATCATGAGTTGGGTAATGTTTCTCATGGATTTTAAATTGAAGCGAGTCATAAGATATCACTATATCACTTTTCATGATAACACAACCCAACCCATTCTTGGATGAGTCACTATAGATCACAAATTTCTCTCCACTATGAGGAAGTCAAATCATAGGTGCACTGAATTACATTCTTTTTAGCTCTTTGAAATTATCTTCACATTCCACTATCAACACAAACATAACATTATTCTGAGACAGCTAGGTTATTAGATTAGATAATCATTAAAAAATAATTCAGAAAACATTGATAATATCCATCCAAACCAAAAATACATCAGATCTCAATTAATGTTGTTGGTATCAAAAAAATATCAATATCTTTTGTTTTTTATCAACCAATATCCCCTCTCTTGAGATTATGTGACCAAAAAATAAAACCTCTTAAAGACAAAATATACACTTGGGAATTTTTTCATAAATATTCTCCTTTATGAGGGTCTTAAATATAATTCTCACGTGATCTTGTTATTCTTCATTACTTTTAAAATAGACTAGAATATCTTTTATATAGACTACCAAAACTGATCAAAATAGTCTCTAAATACTCTATTAATTAGGTCTATGAAGATAGTGGGGGAATTCGTAAGACCAAAAGGCATCACTATACTTTCATAGTGTTCATAAATTATATGGAAGTATGTATTTGGTATATCATCCTTCTTGCCCCTTAATTGACGATATCCTGAATGAAGATCAATCTTAAAAAAATATTGATCTCTTCATAGTAGGTTGAATAAGTCATCAATAAAGAGAAGATGATATTTTTTTGATAGTGATCATGTTAACTTCTCGATAATCAATAAAAAGTATCATTAATCTATATTTCTTATTAAAAAATAGAACTTGTTATCCCCAAGGTGACACACTAGGGTGTATGAATCCCTTTTTAAGATTCTCTAGGAGTTTCTCCTTTAATTCCTGCTACTCAATTGGGGTCATTCTATATGGTGTAATTGAAATAGGAATAGCCCCCAGTATGAGTTCTATTGAAAACTCAACTTCACAATTTGCTGGAATACCATGAAATTCTTCTGGAAATATATAATCAGAATCCCAAACAATGGGTGTATTCTTAAATATAAGTTTATCCCCAACCATTTGATGTATATATCCTTCATTTATAGGGATTAAGACCCATAATACAGGGAAACTTTCTATGAGAAGGTTATATTCATTTGTTCAATGATAGATGATAATAGATTGACCTGGAATATGAAATGTAACTTCCCTTAACAAAAAATAAAAATGAGCTCCATATAGAGAAACACAGTCCATGCTAAGAATCACCTCAAATTTAACTATAATAAGGATCAAAAGATTTGCAGGAAACACTTTATCACAAACTTCAACCAGACAAGAAAAATAATCTTTTGATGCAATTGTTGTTAGAATATGAGTTGTAACAGCTAACTCAACATCTATTTGTTGAGGTAATATAGATGCAACCTTATAAACAATTTTATAAATAAAATAGTGGGTGTATATAGAGTCAAATAAAATATTTTATACCTTAGAGTGGATGGTAAGTGAACCTTTCACGACTTTATTATTATACTCTACATTTTTTATAGTGATCCCATATTATTTTCCTTTGTATTGGTACTTAAGAGTTTTCTAAAATCCATCATCATCAATAACCCTTAGATAAGGGTATTAATTGGAATAATTCCCCATTTCCTTTCACTTGTAACATTGAAGAGTCGGAGCTGCATTCTAGGCAGCCTTTTTTATTCACATCATTAGAAATATTTTTCCATCACTTTGGTATTAAAATACCTCATGACCTTAATTTTCTCACTAAAAAAATTTATTAGTTAAGATAATTTACTCTATTTTTCTTTCCACACATTGAGAATAAGGGAAAACTCGTCTTCATTTCAGTTTGGTCTTTATATTTTCCCTTGAATTCGATTTTCATCTTATTATAAATCCATAGGACTGATGGGTTACTCCAATATTTATCTCAACTTTGAGAGAACACCAAATTATTTCTTCATTGCTATTAATTCCCCACTATGGCTTATGCCCTTTGTAGACTTGGTTTTATGCCACTAAAGAATCGATCAATTTTACTCTCAATTTGGATAATAATTTCATAATCACACCTTTAAAGTACTAAAAAATTTTCTTCATAGGTACCAATAAATTCATCATCCTTTTTCTTAAGTTCAATTAACTCCTTTATCGTTTTTCAAAGAATATGTGAAAAGTACTTATTGAAAAATAATTTCTCAAACAAGTCCCATTCCATGGATTCAAATCTATATCTTTGCCTCATACTATTTATAAGGATCCACCATTGATCAACATTAACTTCCAAATGATAGACAGCTAAGATGAATTTATCATGTTCTAAACATTGGAGTAATAAAAAATGCGTTCTGTGGTACTAATTCATTAATGAACCACTAATGGATCAAAAGACCCATTGAAAGAAGGTTTATACTACCTCATAAAAGACTCAATGGAAAATCATTCCCTCATTTTCTCATTTGGAAGTCCAATATGATTTATATATTGAGAAATTTGTGTGATCATAGAAAAAAGATTATTCATTTCATCTCCCATAACATTTGGTTTCTTAGGAAGAAAATAATTGAATTTCTCATTACATTCACCATTAACGAGGATCCTTTGGGTTCCAGCCATTGAATAAATCCAAGATGAATAGTGTGACAATCACTAATCATAAGGAAAAAAACACAGAATCAAGAAAACAATTTCAATTTAGGATACTTTAGGTTTTATCATAGGTTATACATGATGATTTCAAAAAAACTAGTATTTTAACATATACTTTTTCATACCCTTTTATTTCTTAATAAGGTTTTATTATCCTAGGTTAACTATGCATTTCCTTTGATTCAAAGTATAATGACCCATACTTTACATAGAATGATATTACTTCAATGATAAATAATATTCATTTAAAAATATAATAAATTCATGATAGGACCGTATAGGTATACATTATTTAGATAATAAGAAACATAAACAACTAGTTTATAAGACTTCTTCATTGTATCACACTTATTTCGTCATAA
The DNA here is from genome assembly GCA_963277665.1 of Viscum album. NCBI lineage: Eukaryota > Viridiplantae > Streptophyta > Magnoliopsida > Santalales > Viscaceae > Viscum > Viscum album. Next base: position 354,452,028 of record OY728163.1, read on the forward strand.
CTAGACTCTTTTTTGACATATCTTACCTAAAACCCTTCATCAAGACTTGGGGAAAATGAAACATATAAATGGGTAATCTCAAACACTAATTAATTGTAAACTAGGGAGATATCAATCATATCATAATCATAATACATAATAATATAACATTAAAAAATTATACGCTATATATGAAAGATCGTGATATCATGTCTTGGGATAAATCATAAAATTTTATAAGAGTTAATGAAAATAATCAAACCAGTCAAAAAATATTAAATAAATATTTTTGGAATACAAATAATCATAGAAAATCATTTTATATTATTCAAGGCACTTTTCTAAGACCATCATTGTGGACAATATCCATTACTGAACCGAGTTCACTCCTCGTTCCATCCCGGTATTACTAAACCAAGATCCTTTCTCATTCTACCCATGTATATCCCATGAAATATAAATCTTTACCCAATTCATTACAGGGATATATAATTCCCATCAATCTCATAATTAAATCATTCTTATTTTTACCACAATAAGATAAATATTTCATCATAACCCAAGGAATAAAATGGGTTTCTTTAAACATCATTTCACCATAACATAATCCATATAAAAAAATGGATTTCATAAATATAATTCCATCATAAAAACAATAAAATAATATGAACAATAATTAAATTATACATGAAATATAACCCAATAAAATAATTCCATATTATATGGAAAGTAATTTTGATATAACAATTGAAATTAATTCTTGACGAAAATATCATTGCTTCTTCCAAAACATTATATTTTTTCAAAATACCACATAATTTTAAAACAAAATAATTTATTTTAAAATAAACATAAAATTTTGTAGAGTACTCTTTATAGAAATAATTCATTATGAAGATGTAAAAATTTGTTCATGTCATATAAGTTAAAAAACAATCTCCTCGTACTTTTTCTTGAATAGTCAGAAAATACCTCATATTGAATAATGATAAAAGATTCCTTTCATACCATTTAATAAAAATTCACCAATGGATAAAATTTAATTTAAAAAATCTATGAGAATATAAATAATATTACATATTTAGTAAACATGTTCATGGATGATAAATACACCCTAGAAAATACGTATGTTTAAATAATCTCAGATAATAATAAGATTTGGAAATTATCCCTTACCATAGGTCCAATTTCCTTTGAATGTATCTGAACCACATGTATAGTGATTTAAATAATTTAATTGACTTATTTAAGAATCATATTAATTTTTATGATATCATTTATGACTATATTATAATACATTTGTTAATAACATTTCATTATTACCTACTATTCAGGTATTAACTACTTCGTTTTCTTATGCATGTTTTCTCAAATAAGTTCTGGTTCTCCTTCATAGGTCATATTTATATCATTAAAAAATGATATTAAAATTATATATAACTTATTTATTCATTCTATGTATTTATATATTCATACTTTAATGAATATCATGTATAATGAATCTCATCGCATCATGGAGACGGTCGGCCTTATGTATGCATGAGCGAGGATATTATTCAAATAATTATTGAATATTATTGAACTGAAAGGTGTATAAAATTTCAGGATCAATATAATGTTATTATATTAATGTATAGTTATTATTTCCATCATTATACATGTCTAATAAAGGTGGTGGTGATAAACATATTACAGCACTGCGTGGAGATGGTAAGTCGTACGTACGTATGCATGGTGATTCCATTTTCCTAGAATGGATAGAATATGGAATATAATTATATCATAATCATAATAACATATAAGTATATAAGTTATACTGGATTTATTACTTTATATTGAAAAAAATCAAGATAGTTAGTATAATAAGATAGAAGTTTGAAAAAATCAGTAGAGGAGATTACCTCTTCATCGACCTGTTTCCCCTAAATCTCCTCTTAGATCACAAGAGTTGGCCTTTGAAGAAGACCAGAACCTCTATAATGTTACCAGAGAAATTTAAAAGGTAAAGGGTAGGGTATTTATAATCTTTAAGGATCAAAGTGAAGTTAAGATGTGAGCGAGGATGTGCCCTTTTATAATTGAGGTGAGTGGCATTTTTGGGATCTCAAAAACTATTAATTTATAATAAAATCAAACCCCATCAAAAAAACAAAAAAATGTGCCAATTTTGAATTTGAAATGGTCTCGGGTTTTAATATCATCAACAAATAGATTTTAGACAAGTTTTTATATCAATTTAAACCTTATCATTTTAAATAACACTTAACTATTCTATATAATTTTTAACTGGGGTAAAAATTATTTTAAATTTAAAAGGGTAAAATATTTACCTATTTGATGTCAATTAGACCACAAATAAATATATTAGAATATTTTAGACCATACCATAATTATTCTATATTTTTCAAAAATGTTTTATTATTTTAATATAATTTAATAAAACATTATTATGATAAACAATCAATATTGTCAATTTTGACACTATTCAATTTGTTGATTTTAAAAATATTAATATAACAAGATAAATTCGAACGAACTATTTTATTATATTACTAATATGTAAAGGTTTTCTATAGAATTTATTATATATATTAGTTATACCATATTATATTAATTTTAATATTTTTAATAACATTTATTTGTTATATATATTAATAACATAATTACAACATCATTTTTTTATAATTATTTAATATACATATTTGTTTATAAAAACTAAAAATAAAAGACTATGAAGAATATAATTATTCTATATTTCCTTATAATATTTTTAGTCAAATTTATACTCTATAAAATCCAACATTTTTTATTTTATACTTATTTAATTATTAATTTGACAACTTTAACATCACATTAAATAAAATAATATAAGTGTCCCATTCTATTTTATAATGCTCATAATGGTAACTAATTATACCGTTGGATATTTATGGTAGATATATACTCTAACAATAATATTTGGTCAAGATTTTGGGTCTTTTGAGAGTTATTAGAATTTTTATAAAAATAAATTATTGATTTCTCATCAATTAAATAATTTTTACATCATCAATGTCTAAGTATTTAAGGTAATTATTTATTTCCAAAAAATTAAAAATAAATTACCATGATAATGTAAAAAATTTAATATTTTAAATTATAATTTATAATTAAATTTATATTTTTTATAACCTTTTATAAAAAATGATTCAATTATTATAAATTGAGTGAGTCATATTTAAATTTTCTTTAAAAACAATAAATTAAATATGTTAATTGGATCCAAATGGCTTCCAAAGGACATCATTTAGACCCAAGGGAGATTCTGGTTAATATAATCTCATAAAACTTTATTAAAAAAGTGTTAGTGTAATTTTAAAATAGTACTCTTACCCTTAATTACTTGGATTACCCTTTTTCCATAATAATAAAAAATTATCAAATTTACTATTCATAATACCTAAAAATAATATGAAGATATTTACATATTCTGTACCTACTCATTCCAAATATGGAATACATTTTTTAAAGTTCAAATCATATATGTTCCATTAATTTTTTAAAATTAATCCTCTTGTAGGAAAGAGAGATTGAGTTTAAATGCTAAAACTTTGCAAAAGAATGAAACATTTTTACATCTCAATTTGATGGAAAATTAATACTAATGACATAAATTATATTGAAAGATAAAAATATTTTTAATTTATACATTAAAACTATTCAATATTATAAATTAACCATATAAATTATTTTGATGAAAAATGTTTCTTTTCAATTAAAATTTACTGTATTTTTAGTATTCATCAAAATTTGAAAGTTATAAGAAATTTATTAAAATTTAATCCAAAGTAAATTTATATATCCCTCTTCAAAAAAATGTGTTTATGTTATCGAATAAATTTTATTAATATTTCAAAATATTATTTTAAAATGGGTTATCTATTAATAGGCTGAAAATTACCTTTTCGAAAAATTCATGTTTTTATACATCAAATAGTGTTTATTCATGCCCTATGACCAAAATATATATTGGATTAATATGAAAATTATTTTATTGAATATATAACATATATATTTCAATAATTTCATTTACTAAAATTAATTCACTCAATTTATTAATAAAAATTTTCAATTATATATTTGATTAATAATTTTCATAATTAATTAGTAGCGAATGGCTTCACCATAAATTTCTATAAGTTGATTATATTTATTCCTCTTAACCAAATAGCTATGTTAAAATGGTCATTTTATACTAAAGACATGACATGGTTTTTTAAACTCTTGATTCTGTTCAATGTTATCTATTACAGAATTGAAATTATTTAAAGAAAAGTTCTCATAAAAACATCTGGGTGTTACATGAAATGCATCATTTATCACATTAAGGATCTCTATCAAGAAAAGGAGATATTAGAGAGATATGAGATATCTAATTCATAATTATTATGCACTCTTGGGTATTCGGTTCTAGTGTAGTCAAGATGATTAGCTATATTGATCCCCTAGACATCTTGGGTTTAAATATCCCTATACACATATCGCATTCAATCATTGCTACCTAATTACTTCTTCGATTTTATTTTCAATTATAATATGAGAAATAGTGAGAAGACACTTTTAGAACTTATTACACTTATTCTCTATGTTGTTAAATATACGGGGCATGAAAAAACCCCATTGTATTTATCATGAATAAGAAGAGGAATAACAAGGAAAATTTTCCAAATAAATATTCCAAGTCTAAGGAAAAGGATCAATATCCTTCCAATAAAAAGATGATCAAAAGGTAAGGAAAGGAACATGGTGAGGTACTTTCTTCATGTGGTATGTAGAAATACTAGAAGAGTAATTTCACCCATACAAAGAAGTGAGAGGAAAATCCAGGTTCATTCATTATTGAGTGTAACCTTTCCATAACTTCATGTTGGTTATTTGATACTACATGTGGTTCTCAAATTTGTATCCAAATATAGGAACCAAGAAGATTTCAGAATATTAATAGAGATGATGTGAATCAAAAATTATATAATGGAGTAAGATAGTTGAACTGGCCATTAGTGACAATCATCTCATATTTCCAGTATGATTGATTTTGGTTGTATATAATTTTTACATTGTTCTTAGTGTTACCAAAAATATAATTTATTTTAGACAAGGGTAGATATATGTCCATACATTAAATAAAGGTTTCTACTTTTATAAAGATATCAAATGTGATGGTATGACACAATTGAATAACTATTATTGTGTATCAACTTAATAAATCAAAATTTTGGTAATACATAATGAAACAAATATGAAAAAATAATTTAAAACATAGTCATGGAATTATAATATTGGTTATGTAAAGGAGAATAATTTCAAAAAGATTTATTAAGACGGTTACTTTGAATCCATTGAGCATAATCCACTTCAAAGATTTCATTCTTATTTATAAGGTAATATGACCAAACCACCATTCAATGGTCCAGGTGAAAGGTCAACAGAGCTTCATGATTTTTTAAATAATACTATGTGAAGACCTTTTTAGGTGGAGGCTATAGGTGGGTGATCATAATTTATTACTTTTTCTAACAACTTTATAAGGTATTATTATATTAACTTTATGATATAATAGTCTGAATCCTTGGAGATGTTCAATAATTTCAATAATTAGTTTGAAAATCCTTTGAGTAAGAAGATAAACAAATTATACTGGATTGAGGTGGTTAATATCTTGACCATGTCATTATAAATATTATTTGAGAGTATTGGAATGTATCTCAACTCCTTCTAACTTATACCATAGTGGAATAGTGTTTTTGAAAGTAGTAATTATACCATACTGGACATTCTATGGTCTATGATGAGTCATGATGGCCTTATATTTTAATTTTTATGATATTCATCATATATTGCATCATAATTACTAAAATTAGTTCCAACTAAAGTGGGAAATGGTATTACCTTCAAGATATAGAGTTAAAAAAACCAATTTTGTGAAATGTTCTTGTGTGGGGTTGTGAAACCTTTTTTAATTATAGATCTGTCAATAAACAAAAATTTTAAGGAAGAATGTGTATATTTATAGGATCTCCCCTTGAAATAATGGGATATCATCTATAAAACCATTCAGATAATAAATTAACGGTTTCAAGTCATGACATATTTCTTGATAGGGACCACATCCTCAAAGAGGATAATAGTAGTAAGATTGACTTAAATAAAGTTGATTCTCACGATATAAAAGTTATGGTAGGGGAAACAATTCTATAAGTTCTTATGGATGAAATTGTTCCAAAAACACAAGTACTATGGAGGATCACTAGAGTGATAAGAGAACTAGAGATATATTGTTTCTAGTCACCAATGATGGTGACTCATTATTGATGGAAAATAAGGATCCTCTCTCCTATAATGAGAAAATAATGAGATAAAAATCCATAAGGTGGAAAGAATCCATGAATTTTGAGATGGATTCTGTGCATCAAAACCAATTTTGTGTTCTGATCAATCTAGTAGTTGATGTAAATCATGATGGGTGTAAATAGATATTCAAGATAAAGAAATATATAAAATATAAATTAAACATCTACAAATAAGAAATAGTGGCTAAATGGTTTAGAAAACCACAATGCATTGACTATATTAAAAACATTCTCTAGTTTCTATGTTTTATTCGTTCAAATATTACTTGTTATAGCAACTTACCATCAGTATAAAATTTTGAAAATGGATCTAAAAACTTCATTCCTAAATGTTAACCTTTAATAATATGTGTATATTTTTGGAGTTGGAGGCCTAGAACCAACTACAGTATACTTTATTCATTAACTAAACATCTTATCAAATATTGAATGTTCTTATGTGTGACAATGCATGTGATAATACCCCAAGGATAGTTGTTTCATTAAAGGGTCATATCAGATCCCTGCTATAATGAGAACTTGGAAGTTCCATAACACTAATCTTGAATATATGTTCTATGGTTGGATGATTTAATTTGAGGGACGCAAATAATATAGGCCATTAGGGGTGAGGACTCATAAATCATTGAGTCACCTTCTCATGGTGTGTGCCCATGGTAATATCTAGGAGTATATTATGAGAACGAGACCCACCAGTAGGAATTCCACATTTCATAGTGTCATTAGATGTTCCTATCTGGGGATCTGTGTATTGGTCCTTAGACTTTAAGATTATTATTAATTGGTATTACAACCACGCACTAAGATGCATTGATGAAAACTGTAACGATACACTATTCACAGTGAGGTAGGATACGTTGGGTGTGTTACGAGTAATACCGCATTAATAGATAATGCGAGAAAGGATTTGTCCCTTCTATTCCATAACGGAAGTAGATATCTTAGAACCTTTGATGGAATTGATATAGCCTAAGTAAATCCATGTCCATGGAAAGGATTTGGCATGTTCAATTCTGGAAAGTCAAAGAATGAATAATCTATTATATGAGTTGATGGCACAGGCATGTAACCTGCTTGATTTTAGATAATGAGGCAAAGGGATTATATTACATGATAAGCGATCGTATGAGGTGACACATCAATGCGAAGTCAACTTCTTTCTCTTGTGTTCCTTGACCCGTTTCAAGATAGTAATCTTGGAATTTAGGAAATCCCACCTAATGCCAATGAGAAAGAGATATAGAGGGTCACACACTAAGTGTGTCTATGTGTCTCAGTTAAATATTAATTTTACAAGTTAAATAAATATTATTCCCGACTGTGGTTTAATAGTTATTTAATGATGCCTGATCGCATTTATTTCGACACTAGTTATTCGAGAGAACATATTGAGGGAAAAATAATATATTTATTAGTGAGTAATGAAGTTACATTTATTTAAGAAATTAATAGCCATTGCACAAGGTCTAATAAATGTGGTAGAGGAAATAAAGAAAAATATAAAACAAAAGTACACGATGTGTATATGAAATATGCATGCTGTGTAGTTTTATGGAAAACGAGTACACACCGTATATTAATGATTACACGTCGTGTAGTTTATACAGTCGGAATTTTGGGGATATAATATTGTTTTATTAAATGATATTTATTATAATCAACGTGGGCTCATGTCAAGGAATTACTAATTCGACATGGGGGTTTTCAATAAGAGTTAATGAAATAAATAAAATCCATAACACATTTATTTATTTTCAAACTCTATAACCGCAAACCCGATTATAAATATCCTCACAACCCCAACACTTTTCCCCAATAATTGTGCACAACAATTATGGAGAATTATTTCAAGGCCGAAAGAACTACTTCCTCCATGAACGCTCTCAAGACCAAGAGAGATCCTCCTCCATCGGATCAAGAAGATCGAAGGAAGATATTAAAGTGAAGGTTATTCCATGCTAGAACCCAGAGATCCCTTCGGTGACATCCAGTGACACATGGAACACGTTTTGATCACTACTAGAGGAATCCTATACATTGATTCTACGCCGCAACGACGGATCTTAAGATCGTGACCGAAGACATCAACGAAAAAAGAATTCCACCAAGGTAATTCTTGTGAATTAATTAAATCAATTATAACCCATATATGATGATCCTATCTCTATGGTTCTGGATCTCCCTCTTTTGTTTTTCGTTATTCATTCTATTCCGAAGACCCGACATTTTATATCGTGACAGATCTCAGTTTGAACATTGTTTAACACTAAAATATTAGTTGGGAAATCCCTCTAACGCGCTTCCGCTATGCTCGGAACCTACAAGTGGAATAAAAGGGGTCATATAGTTGATTATAATTATTTACTTTTTTATTGGTGATTTACGCATTTAATAATTTAGTTGTTTTAATTCAAGTTAATCATTCTTTAATTATGAATCTCGAGATCTGTTTCTCCTCTATCGTTTCTCGTTCACCATACAAGAAACGACCTTTTTTTTAATTTTTGATTAAAATAAAATATAGGATCTCATTTGGAGGAGCCAAACGTTCCTGGCCATACAACACTATAATACACGGCTTGTATTCAGATGTACATGTCGTGTAGTCTAGGATCATGCATCGGACTGGTATGCCCAATCAGACCGTGTATTGATCCTATATAAGTCATTTATGACATTGTGTGTTGAACAGGAACATGTGGCACATGGTTCCCGGATTACACGTCGTATGGTCCAATGCACACGGTGTGTAGTCCCTTCAGTCTAGGGTTGGACCGTGTACCCCATTCACGGTTTTCCCAGCTGAAATCATGTAGCACGGAAACTACACAGTGTGTGTCCCACTGAACACGCCATGTACTCCAAAAATTTGTGATGTACATTAACATGACATGTCCCTAGGTGTGTACTTCAGATGGACAGTGAAGAAAAGTATACTCCGTGTAGTCGGAACTACACACTGTTTAATCAGCCAAATTATGCAGATTAATTAAAATTTATTATATTGTTATACAAACCCTTGAGACGTGTACCATGGTACATGCTTAATGCTGAGGCACAACACATGATAGATGTTTTATATATTTGTGTTTAATTTTACATCTATATAGAGAATGGGGATTCACAAAGTTACCTCCAAGTTACAAGATATTGACAATGATAATTTTAATTTATTTAAAATTATGATGGATGAGAATCTCAAGGAAATCCAGAAAAGCATTTAAGATAAAAGGATTGATTAATTCAAGATAATTAATTGATTCGAGAGTGATTAATCGTAAAAAAGAATGATTGATTAATTTAATGGTAGTTTTATTTATCCATAAATATCGTTGCATGTATGGATGATCATGAGTTAGAACAAGACCTTTGTTTATGAATGGTTTCTTTTAATATTTATTGAAATTAATTTTTTTTTGTCATGTGAACCTTCTATTCATTAATATGTAGGGAATGCACGCCCCCAGATTATTCTATATAAAAAACCCTTTTACCCCTCACCTGAATGTGAGATAAATGCATATGTAATAGATGGAGCTCCCAATCTAGTGGAGGCAGCTCGAGTCATGAGCCAAGGTGAAACCAATCCCAGGAGATACAAAGGTGGACATGTGGAAATAATTAAAAAAGAACCCAAAAGGTTCAAGGTCTTTCTCCCCTAGGTCTTGGGTTATTTTATCAACCTCTAGATACAGTAACCAACAGAACAAAGCTCATGATCATGCCATTTATTTTATTTTTGTCAGTTTCATGGTTTATTGATTATGGGTGTGTTTTCAAAATCACACAATTAATGAATTAAACTAGCATGCAAGATGTAACTCAGATAATAACGGCTTACGGTTAAATATTATCGTGACATGGTTAATCACTTATTTATATCCCACTTAATACTAACAAGAATATAATCAAAGATAATAAAATGTAAATTTATGTACATGTATAAAATCCCTCAAAAGAAATATTAAGTCAGTATAGGCTTCCATAATCTTGGTTAGAATCGAACCATATTTCAAAGTGCTTGACCAAACCTAGTTGGTGTGCTTTAAATTATCGAGGAATTATAATTCAAGGTTTTGGGTTGACTCAACTTGATTCACACCAAGGTTTGACTTCCATTGAAGGACATGGTGTGACAAAGAGGCAATGTTTTAGGAAATCCAAAATAAAAGGATTTTAGGATAAGGGAGTCCACTCAGTGGATCAAGGATCTGCGAGTTAATGCAGTTGGCATTTGGAATGCCTACCAAAAACCCTTTAAGTTTAGTGACCAACCCTAGTTGGGGTAATGCAAAGGGTATTATAGATCCTTCCACCTAGAATATTAAGGCAACAAAATATTATAAAGTCAATGGTGAGGGCTATCTAATTTCGATAAAATAATGGGAGACTAATAAGTATTAATTTATTTATTTGTCTCAGTTTTGTAATAAAGTACTAAAACCTTTCCCATCTTAATTTGTAGAAATGGAAAGAAAATGACTTCAAACATATCATTGCAAACAATACTCAAGAAGGAAAACCTTCTCACCGGCACCAATTTCCAAGATTTGCATATGCGTTTACGCATCATCCTTCACCATTAAAGGAAATTGTATGTGCTGGAAGAGCCTATTCCAGTTGCTCCATTAAAAGAGGCTAGTGATGAGGAAATATTAGTCTATGAGAAACACATGGATGATTCCAAAGATGTCCAAAGGTTCATGCTATCAGCCATGACAAATGAGCTCTTGAAGCAACATGAAAACATGGATGCATATAGCATGATGTCTCACCTTAAGGATCTCGACCAAGAGGAGGCGAGACATGAGAGGTATGAGATCTCCAATTATTTTTTTATAACAATGATTGGAGTGTCTGTGCCAGTTGGGCCTCATGTAGTCATGCTTATTGGCTACATTGAATTCTTTGACATGTTAGGGATTAAATTCTTTGATGAGTTGTGTACAGATATCATCCTATCATCACTGCCAAAGACCTTCTCTATATTTAATGTCAACTACAACATGAGGAACAATGAGAAGAGTATATCGAAACTTATAACCTTGATTTTCATGGTAGATAAGTACATGGGTCATGAAAAACCCACCGTTCTTATGGTGAATAGGAAAAGGAAGGACAAGTAAAAGGGGCCAATGACTTATAAATGGTCAGAAGCCCACGAGTATCGTCTCTCTAATAAGGGGAAGATCCAGAGGTAGGGCAAGGAATAGGAGGTGGTGTGTTTTTCATGTGTTAGGAAAGGCCAATTGAAGAGTAACTACACCCAGAAGCGTGGGGATGCTAAAGGTGTGTTCGTTATTGAGTGTAATCTTTCTATTTCTACACATTGGGCATTAGATACAGCTTTTTGGGATCATATTTTTATTAAAATGCAAGAAAAAAGTAGATTTAGTATGATTTCTAGAGGATAGGTGGACCTTCAATCTTCCAATGGTCCAAGGCTGGCTGCGTTGGCTATTGGCGATTACCAACACTCATTGACAACTGGCATGATTTTGGTTTTAAAAAACTATTATTTTGTGCCTAGTGTTACCAATAACATAATTTCTATATCTTGTTTGGATATGGATGGATTTATTTTCATGTTTGTAAATAAGGGTTGTCTCTTTTATAGGAACAATTTATGTCATGGTATGGAACTTTTAAATAATGATTTGTATGTATTAAATTACGAAAACCAAGTGTTGGAAATCGATAACGAAACAAACTCACATGACTCATACATCACCCAGTTGTGGCATCAATGTATCATTCATGTAAACGAGAAGCACATGAAAAAGCTCTGCCAAGATGGCTATTTAGACTCTACTGAGCTAAAACCACTTGATAGATGTCACGCTTGTTTACAAGGAAAACTGACCATGCCACATTTTTTTGGACATGGTGAAGGGGCCATAGAGCATCTAGGATTGGTAAACACAAATTTGTATGGATGATTTCTAGTAGAAGCTATAGGTGGATATTCTTACATTATTAATTTTACTGATGATTTGAGTAGATATTTCTCTCTCTACATAATGAGGTATAAGTCAGAGGCCTTAGAGAAATTTAAGGAATTCAAAAATGAAGTATAGAATCATCTTAGTAAGAAGACAATGAAACTTAGATTGGATTGAGGTGGAGAATATCTGAAACAAGAGTTCATTGATCTTCTATAAGAGTCTGGGATTCTATCTCAGCTCACTCCTCCTTATAAACCACAATGTAATGGAGTTAGTGAAAGAAGGAACCACACCTTTTTGGACCTGGTGAGGTCGATTATGAGTCCTTCGGACCTTCCATTATCCTTTTGGGGATATGCAGTACAAACTGCAGCATACACATTAAACCGAGTATAAAATAAAGCGTAAAATGGAATTCCCTCTGATCTATGGAATGGTAAGAAGCCAATTTTGTCTCATACATGTGTATGGGGATTCAAGGTGTTTGTTATGGCCTTCTCGGGCAACAAACTAGCACCTCGGGGCACGAAATGTATCTTTATAGGATATCCTAATGAAATGAAAGGATATTACCAATATAACCCTCAAGACAAGAAATGGAATGTCACCAGACAAGCCATCTTTTTTGAGAGGGATCACATCCTCAAAAAGTATAGTGGTAGCATGATTGAATTAGATGATTTTGATGCTCTAGATACATAGGATTTGGTATAGGAACAAGTTCTATAGGTCCCCGTGAAAGAGGTTCTAGAAACACAAGTTCTTTGTAGGATCTCAAGAGAGGTAAGGGAACAGGAGATATTTGGTTTCCTATTCACCGAGGATGGTTAATCATTATTGTTGGAAAATGATAAGCATCTCTCCTACAAGGAATTAGTAAAAAGCTCAGAAGCTACAAGATGGCTAGAAGCTCTGAAATCTGAGATGGATTCCATGTTGCAGAATACAGTATGGGTTCTGGTCGATGAGCTAGTTGATTTAAAGCATGTTGGATGCAAGTGGGTATTCAAGAGAAAGATGGACATGGAAGGTCATGTTAGCACATATAAAGCAAGGTTACTGGCTAAAGGATTCAGACAACGTCATGGAATTGACTATGATGAAACCTTCTCACCAGTTTCCATGTTTAAATCCACAAGAATCATACATTCCATAGTAGTTTACCATGACTATGAGATTTGGAAAATGGATTTCAAAACAGCATTCCTTAATGAGAACCTTTAAAAAGATGTCTATATGACACAACCAAAAGAATTTGTTACACCAGGTGAATCCTAACAGGTTTGAAAGTTGCAGAAATCCATTTATGGATTAAAGAAAGCATCCAAGTCATGGAACATTTGATTTGACGAATCCATAAAGGAATTTGGGTTCATTATGAACGAAAGTGAGCCATGTGTTTATAAGCAGTTTAATGGGATTGTGATCATTATCCGAGTAGTATAAGTTGATGACATATTGATTATTGGAAACGACGTACTAGTCTTATAGTCAGTTACGGACTAGTTGAAAAAGTATTTCTCCATGAAGTAATTGGGTGAAGTAGCCTACATTCTAGGGATCAAGATCATTCATGATAGATCCTAGAGGCTGCTGGGACTATTTCAGAGTACATACATTGAATAGATACTAAAGAGATTTAGTATGGAACAATTCAAGAGGGGATTGGTTCCAGTGTCACATGGCCTACATCTTTCTAAGAAAATGTGTCCTCAGACACAACAAGAGAAATATATAATGGGTATGATCACAAATGCTTCGGCTATAGGACCCATCATATATGCTATGTTATGTACCAAGTTTGATGTAGCCTACGCACTGAGCATAGTGGGAAGATATCAAGAAGATTTAGGATAACAGTGTTGGACTACTGCTAAGACTATCCTTAAGTATCTGAGAAGAACTAAGGATATGTTTCTGGTGTATGGAGGAGAAAATGAGATTTTCATCATAGGGTATGCTGATGCGGGTTTTCAGAAAGATCTTAATGATCTGAAGTCACAATCTGGATATGTTATCTGTCTCAATGGAGGAGTTGTGAGATGGAATAGTTCAAAGAAGCCAGTTATCTCCAATTCTACAGTGGAGTCCAAATATAAAGTGGATTCTGATATAGCCAAGGATGTCATCTGGATTCGGAACATTGTTCAAGAGCATGATGTGGTGCCTTTCAGTAAATATCCCATTACATTGTATTGTGATAATACTGCAGTGGTGGCTCTTGAAAAAGAATTACGATCACATCAACAGAAAAAGAACATACTCTGGAAGTTTCACCTCTTGATGGATTTCTATCAAATGGGTGAAGTTGTAGTGAGAAGAGTGTCCACAGAAGAGAACTTGGAGGACCCCATGACTAAAGGCCTATATCAGCAGAAGCATGAATATCATGTGAAATCTAGAGGGTTAAAAGTTGTTAGTAGTTGGATCTAGTCCAAGTGGGAGTCTATTCGAGTTGGTGGCCTAGAACAAACTACTATGGACTTTATTCATTAAATAAACATCTTATCACATATTGATTTTTCTTCTTCATGATAATGCATTTGATAATGTCCCAGGGATAGTTATTGAAATAAAGGGTTAGATCAGATCAATACTATGATGAGAACACAGAAGTGCCATAACACTGTTCTTGAATATATCTTCTATAGTCGGATAATTTTATTTGAGGGACATAAATAATACAAGAAATTAGGGGTGAGAACTCATAAAACATGGAGGAATTTTCTCATGGTGTGCACCCTTGGTAATATCCAGGATGATATTATGAGAATGAGACCTGCTAGTAGGAAATCCACATTTCATAGTGTCATTGGATGTTACTATATGTGGATGTTTCTATTGGTCCTTATACTTTAAGATTATTATTAATGGGTATTACAACATGCACACTTAGATGTATTGATGAAAACTGTGACGACACACTGTTCGCAGTGAGGTATGATATGATGGGTGTGTCATGAGTTATACTGCATTAATAGATAATGCGAGAAAGGATTTTTCCATTATATTCCGTAACAGAAGAAGATATCTCAGGCCCTTTGATGGAATTGATATAGCCTAAGTAAATCCATGTCCATGGTAAGGAATGGGAAAGTTCAATTCTGGAAATTCAAAGAAAGAATAATCAAGCACATGGGTTGATGTCACTAGTATACAACCTGATTGATTAGATATATCAAGAAAAAAGGATTAAATTACATGGTAAGCATTCATATGAGGTGAAACATCAATGCAGCGTCAACTTCTTTCTCTTGGGTGCCTTGACCCGATGCTAGACAGTAATCGTGGACTTTAGGATATCCCGCCCATTGCAAATGAGAAAGAGACCAAGAGGGTCACACACTAAGTGTGTCCATGTATCTTCGTTAAATACTAATTTAACAAGTTAAATAAAGATTATTCTCAACTATGGTTTAATAATTATTTAAGCATTCCTGATCGCATTTATTTGGACACTAGTTATTCGAGAGAATATATTTTGGTCGAAATAATATATTTATTAGTGAGTAATGCAGTTACATTTATTTAAGAAATAAATAGACATTACTCAAGGTCTAATAAATGTGTTGGAGGAAGAAAAGAAAAATGGAAAATAAAAGTACATTCCGTGTATATTAAATATACACGACGTGTGGTTTTATGGAAAATTAGTATACGTCATGTATTAATGATTACACACTATGTAGTTTTTCCAATTAGGATTTTGAGGATATAATATTTTCTTATTTAGTGATTTTTATTATAATCATCATGGGTGCATGTCAAGGAATTAATAATTCGACATGGGGGTTTCCAATAAGAGTAAATGAAATAAATAAAACATGTAACACATTTATTTATTTTCATAACTCTATAACCACAAACGCGATTACAAATTTCCTCACAACCCCAACACTTTTCCCCAATATTTGTGCACAACAATTCTAGATAATTCTTTCAAGACCGAAAGAACTACTTCCTCCAAGAAGACTCCCAAGACCGAGAGAGATCCTTCCCCATCGGATCAAGATGATCAAAGACGGACATCACAAGAGAAGGTTCTTCCGTGCAAGCACCCAAAGATCCCTTCGACGACATCAAAAGATAAATGGCACACGTGTGGATCACCGTTAGAGGAATCCTACACTTGGATTCTACGATGCAACAACAGATCACAAGATCCTGATCGGAGACATCAACTAAGAAAGAATTTCACCAAGGAAATTCTTGTGAATTAATTAAATTAATTATGACAAACATATGATGATCCTATATTTATGGTTATGGGACTCCCTCTTTTTTGTTTCTTTCTTCGTTCTATTCCTAAGATCTGGCATTTTATATCATGATGGATCTCTGTTTGAACGTTGTTTAATGCTAAAATCCTAGTTGGGAAAACCCTCCAACACTCTTCTGCTACGCCTAGAACCTGCATATATGAAATTAAAAAATGTTTCTGGGTTATAAACAATGTAAAAATGTATGTATACTTCATAGATCTAGTTATGGATTAAAGAAATCATCAATGTTTTTGGATATTTGAGTCAATTAAGACATAAATTATTTCAGTTTCATTATGAATGAATGTGATCCATGTGTTTACAATAAATTTAGTGAGAGTGAAATAGTTTTCATAGTAGTATATATTGATGAAATATGGAAATGATATACTATCCATAAAAGAGATTAAGGAATGGTTGAGAAAGTACTTCTCCATGAATTACTTAGGTGAACTAGCCAATAGTCAAGGAATAAAGATCATTCATGATAGATCAAATAGACTTCTTGGACTAATTCAATCTCAATATATTGACCAGATACTAAAGAGTTTCAATATAGAACAATCTAAGAGGGAATTGGTTCTAGGGTCATATGGTATATATATTTCCAAGAACATGTTTCCTCAAACACCAGAAGAAAGAGATAGAATGAGTAATATCCCATATAATTTTGTGATAGGATCTGTCATGTATTCCATGTAATGTATAAGGCTAGATTTTTATTTTACATTGATCATGGTAGGTAGATACCAAGAATATATCATTGAAAAATATTTGACTAATATTAAGGCCATCCTTAAGTATTTGAGTGGAACAAAGTATATATTCCAATTATATGAATGGGATAAATAACTATGAATTTAGGGTTATACAGATACTAGTTTTCAGACATATCAGAATGATTTGATGTTACAATCATTATGTATCATTTTTCTCAACAGAGGAGCTATGATCTATAAGATTTAAAAGTATCCAATTGTCGATAATTTTATTGTGAAGTCCTAATATATTTTAGATTCGATTATAAAAAAAGAAGCATCATGTATTCCAAACATTTTCCAAGATATTGATGTGGTGCCTATAAATAAATACCCTATAAAAATTTAGTATGTTAATATTGAAACTATGACTCTCTCCAAATATCTGAGGTCTCACCAATGGTAAAAGCACATTAATCATAATTTGAGCGATTTTATCAATGATTTGAAGTTATAGGGAGTAGAGTATTCATAAAAGAAAATGTGAAAGACCCCTTAACCAATGAGTTATCTTTGTAGACTAATGTGTATCATGTGAGAGCTAGTTGACTGAAATATATTATATGTTGGATATAGTTTAAGTGGGATTTTGTTGTATATGGTTCTCTATAACTGACTTACTTATTACTTGGTTACATATTTACATTATAAAGGAAGTTTCTTATCACATCAGGATTGTTATTTTATGTCACTCTTTTAGGTGATTATTTCATAATAATGTATTTCACATTGAAAGGTCCTAGAAGTTCCCTAATATGATGTAAATATAGAGTTTCCATAACATCATTCTTGAATAAATATTATATGGTTATATGATATCATCTGAATGAACACATGTAATACATAATAATTGAAATATAAGGCTCATAAGACATTGAGACACCTTCTCATGGGGTTCACATTTCATAATCTATAAGATATGAGTTTATGATAAAAGATGAATTAATACATATTTCTATGTGTCATTGGATGTTCCTATATGTAGACATGTATATTGATCCTAATATGTTCGGATTTTCAATAATGTATATCATGAATCATTCACTTTGATGTAATAATAAAAACCATGTTGACATATTCTCTTAGTGAGTTTAGATATGTTGAGTGTATCATGAGTGATATTACATTAAGCAATAATGTGAGAATGAATTTATATCTTCTTTCCCGTGATGTAGGTTGATATCTCATGACCTTTTATACGAATGGAACTCCCTACACAAATCCATGTCCATGGTGTTTGATGGTAAAGTACATATCTAGAATGTTTAAGAAAGACACATAGAGAATATAGGTTGATGCCTGAATAGCCTGAAGGCCTTATTTTTTGTTTTTGTTATAGATAATCCCCCTTTTAAGGGTTTAAGGGGAACCCGCACATGACCCGTAGGCCCAAGGCCCAAGGCCTGACAAACCCTCAATACATGACACGAAGGCCCAGAGGCATACCATACCCAATACATGACCCGTAGGCCTAACACACTTGTACTTCCCCTTCCCAGCTTTCTGCATCACTGATTTAAAACTTGTGTGTGGTTAATGCTCGACTCTCACTGAGGTGGCCCCACTAGGCCCCAAACCGCGCCACACGTTCGCCAGCTAGGCAGATGGCTTTCAATCGCCCTATGTATAATACTCACATTGTCTGAGTCTGGTGGGACTCGAGAGACACACACTGACTCATTCCACAAACTCATTTAAATTAAGCAAATGAATTAAAAAATTTAGTGTAAATAAGATTTATTCGGGTTTATTTGATCTACAGAATTTAATAATAGGCCATTTCGAAATAATAATTCTGTAAAATAATAATTATTGTATTTTAATGTTTTTAAAATATAATATTTATTATATTTATCTTTCAATATTGTGGTGAATTATTTCATTTTATAATCATTATTCAAGGATTAGTAAACTTTGATGAAGGAAAGAAGACTGAGATTAATGGTCCAATTTGAAATGGTGTAAATGATATTAATTTATATTATTAATGTGTTCCACATATTATGAAATCAATAACAATATTATTATTATTAATTGTCATGGGGTCAATTTAGAATATTAAATATGTTAAAGGGATTTGGGAATTTTTATAACCCTGAACCCGCTATAATAAATATCTAATTATACCACTTTTGTATCTAACTTTTGGTATGCACAATAGATATAGAGATATCTAGATATCTATAAAAATACTTATCTTCCTCTTCTCTGAAGCCTTTAATATATAATCAGGAGTTCCTCCTCCTTCCACATGAATAATTCTAATATCAACCACTACTAATACAAGCAATCAATATAAGTTGTTATAGCACATAGAAATTATATGACGATGTTTTAAGATTATGGGGCATGTTTGGGTCACCTCTATAGGGATTATACACTTTGATCACGTAGTGAAATGAGTATACAAAGAGATATAGTTAAGCATATCATGATCAAAATGTGAATTATAAGTTATGGTAATTTTTTATCTTCTCATAAAATAGTTATAAATTACTTGTAAAGATCCTCCTTATTTAGTTTTGACATTTTAATCTAGTCATGTAATCTATATTTTTCATTGTAAATGATGTTTTGATCATTTATGGAAATGATTACGCATAAATTATTACTAAATGCTAATTTGTTCATATCATAATAGAACTCTTCCATTCTACCCATAACCTATAATTTAAAAAAGGTGATATAAAAATCATCCACCTTGAGGGACATTATAACATTGATAAACATGGTCCACAAGTCTTATTTTATACCTAGATTCACTTGAATGACCTCTTTAAGAGTGGTAAATATTACTTTCTAAAATTATAGAGGGTAATATGTTATATCCTCTTTCTCTCCTCTCTATTACTCAATATTATCAAATATGGGAGATGAATGGGAACCTATAGAACTAGAACATGACATGGGGACATATTTTTCCGTATAAATGACAAGGAAGTGTCTTAATATACTGAGTGTTTTGATACAATTTAATCTTTAATAGGAGAATGTTGGATATTTTATTCTTTTTACTCTCTAAATATATTTTAGTTGATATACCGACATATTGAGATTCATGATATTATGTAGGGAATTATCTACACCTATTAATGATTATAAAACAGATTTGGATCCAAGATCATATTCTTACTCTATATGGATAGATTTATATTATGCAACTCATATCATGAGAATGAGGGAAAATATTCCTCGGAATCATACCCACCACCATCCATGAGAGTTAAGGTATACATGATTGAAGAGCCTCAATTATATGGTTTAAATATTGATTAGAACATCCCTTTTTAGTGTCCCAATGGAGTAATATTGACCCACATGGGTTGTGTGGTGAGCTTTTCTCTTGTCGGTGGTGGCTTTTCAATGGGGCCATATGACTGACATTCATATGAAATGAAGGTAATAATATTTTTTGAACTTTGAAATGGAATCATCATCACATTTTGAATTAATAAATCTATATTAATTTCCTAAATCATATTTATGGTTATAAAATATTCTTCAATGAGTTCATTGAATGGGTTGATAGGAGTTGTTTTTTGAGTTTTATGTGTAGTTATTGGGATATAATCATCCATAAATGACCAATTTATCTACCATTTATTGAATCTTGCCTCTATGTATAGATAATTGGTAGAATAAAAAGGGGAATTGTCACTATAAAATATTCTGAATTGTCTATTTGTAGAGCCCTTCTGCTACTTATGGTATAATAAATGCTCGTTTGTGTGAAAATGAAGCCATAATATTCCCTACAGATCATTAAAGATTTTTTTGGTTGAAAATCATGTATTTAGTGTTAGACATGAGATCATATAATTGGAATATGAGTTTAAAATAGTTTAGAGGTTTATTTTCTCTCTTACCATACCAATTTATTTTCACGTTGGAAAGAGAAACGTTGGCCTTATTTTTTCCCAAACATCAGAGTGTTTTGATATGTATGGGAATAATTTTGGATATATTATTTATAAGATCCCTACAAATATCAACAATATTTAGATTTCTAGATATTTAATAAGGTCTGGTGTGTTCTTTTTTATAATAATCTTAGTATTGTTCTATGAATGAAATAATCATATGTAACTTAATGGATCAATGTTAGTTGACCATATTATATTCTAAAGTTTACTAAATAGTTTCACATTTTAACATCTGCCTTCTAATATATTTTAATTAAGATGGGATTTAGATTATTCATGAATGAGTTAATGATCATTTTAAACTTGCTAATGTGATTTTCTATTGTTTTTTATAAGACATAGCTTTAGATGAGATATTTCCCAGATATTGGTGTCAATATTGACCTCATCTTCATTAACTTCCTGAGCCTCTTTGACCTTGGTGACCTCATAACCCTCCTCTCTGATTATGGGTGGGAAATCAAGTCTATGTGTATCTTCATTATCAGATAAGTGGTATATCATGTTAATGACATTGATAAAACAATATTTTAATTCTTTATCGAAAGAGGATTTTTTTGGTATATTTATGTTTTCTCATTTTCTGGGAAATTATCCATCTTCCCAATGATAACGTTCGTATGTCCTATAGGTTTTGGAACAACTTGTGCACCAATGAGGAATCTTACTTCTATGTATTACTATTATTGGGTGAATTTTACAAGCACTTAGAAGTTTGTGATATGAAGGACTTCATCTCCAGTGTTTCATAGGGAATTTAGGACACACCTAGTTGATTTAGCTATATACTGAGTATGGAATTTTCTTAATTAAAAGAGTTCATAATCATCATTTAATTGAAAATTTGTGTGCCACAACTTGGGGATTATCACAAATTTTCCTCCTCTTCTTGTTTAATGGGAGAGACACATCTCACATGGTATTGTGGTTTTCGTAGTTTCATTTACCCATATTTTACCTTATTATAGTTTATATCCTTGAAGAAAAATCACTCCTAAATATTATTCCCAAATATTCAATTTCAGGGAAAATATTCAGAGCGTTCATTGAGAATAATTTCATTGGGTTTATATGTATATAGAAACTTCAGTAGCATATTTTATGTCGTAGTGATGAAGTACCCTTGGACTTTCCCTTTTTGGAAGGAACATGCCTTATCCTTTTGATGTTAAAACATTGGATGACCCATATCTTTTTTTCCCTCATTATGGAAGAATACTTTTTATTATTTCCATTCAGGGGAAGGAACTAAGTGATATTACATGGTTTTATGGGTTGAGGTTGGTTCTAGTGTTGGTTTGAGTATGGCAGCTATGGTTTCTATTTTACCAATATTATTTCCTTTGGATGATGGTGAAAGATGAGATTTTTACTTAGACAATTGAAAAATTCCATTAATCATTATTATACTTTAAAAAACCAGATTTTAGTAGGATATTTTAGTATGATAAGAAACATTTTCATCTCATCCATGATATTTTCAATGCAAAACTCTTGTTGTATATTTTATAGAATTTTTATGTTTCTGGAACACACTAGGTCCTTCCATGTAGAAATAAAAATTTTGACTCTCTCATTATCTCAATGTTTGATATTCATAAGATTCATGAAATTTACCTTTCTAGGAATGGAAATGAATTTATAAATTAATTATTGATGAATATCTTCTTAACCTATGATATACATAGATGTAGGTTTCTATATAAATAAAATTTGGGTCTATTATGAATATGAAAAATAGATCTTTGATACTTCTTTTTTGATTAAGTGTCTCCATCATGGGGCCACACCAAGAAAAAAAGTGAACTCAGTCCAACATTGGGTCCCTAATTCCATCAAAGATTGGTAATGTTTGGTTATTGAGTTTCGGCAGTGTAGGATTTGAATCCACTAAAAAAATAATTTTTATTTATTCTTGGCTTCACTAGTGCATGTCTCCCCTCTATAACCACTATTTGATTAGAAAAGAAATCTATGGAGTATATAATCTTAGGAGAGACCTTCGATTGGGAAGACACTTGAGTGGAGGTAGCAGGAAGAGCCTCATATGGTTGATTCACTCATGTCTATTATTTGAATCTTGTATGAGTCATCTATAGTACCTTTCCTATCATGGCTCAAGATTCCATCCTATTGGATTAAATTATAGATATTCTTCATCCAATAATTTTTTATAATAATAATCATTGTAGAACCTCATGTTAGAGCACTCTTATAAGATATATAGAGGTTTTACCTAGGGCGCACCTCCTCATATTCTTGAGTCTTCTAAACCGTAGTGAGGAAAAAATCCATACAACAAGGAACCTATTGCCTCAAATAAAATTCATAAAACACAAGAAACATAACCAAAATACTATCATAGGTATCATATTATGCAATATCAATTGAAACAATGCTATAATAAAATCCATATTGAAACATATGATCATACAGACTCGTAGTCATTCAGTATTAAATAGCTGATCACCCATTGGGACAATATCATATTAAATTAAACAAAATGAAAAAAATCACTACAACCCTACTTCAATCCCCATGCCTCATCCTAATATCTAATAACCATCAATCTACTCTATCCAGATTCACATTACTTATTATGCTAAGACCTAAAAGAAAATATATATTTTTTGTGCACACACCAGGAATCCTATGTAGGGTGTAGGAATATAACTTAGGAGGGTATCACTAAGCATCCCTAATATACACCATCATATGAATGTGTATGCATTAGTAAAATAAAAACATAAATAAGAAATTATCATAGAGTCATCTTTGAATAACCATGATTCGATAACACCAGATGAGATATACACATATGTTAGGCCACCGTGTGTAAAATAGGCCACCACAATGCCTAAAAACATTCTTTATCACTATTATATAATTTGGTCATCCCATGCCACACACACTGACCTATAACTAAAGGATCAATGAAATCCATCATCTAAGTGTTCACCACTTCTCCCTCATCATAGGGTTCCATACAAAAAATATTGACCAACCAATCTCTCTAGGATGGTCGCCTATTCACTATTATACCTCTACCATCTCAATCAAAATATGGTTCATGATTTTAATCCATCATTGATGCTTATCCAAATCCATTTTTACTCATGGAAGTCCCATCATCCTAATGCATGTTATATCTCATCCTGAACTCTATATCACTCATTATATCCCATCCTCAAATATCATTATGTCACATCCTAGGCCCAATATCACTCGTGGAGTTTGTATCACTACCTTCTCACTCATGGTTGGTCTTGGTTATCTGATCTCACTCATAGTAATTCCACCAAGTCTCAGGATTCACCATCACACTCATGGTCAACTCATAAATTATACATAATGACAACTCCATATCACTCATGGTTGTGCGGCCCATTTATCTCAAGCAGAGTGGTCCATGTCATAGGTATTAAACACCCACATTGATATTTAAAACCTAAAATAGCCATAAAAAAGAAATAAATATTCATAAAACACATAAGATGCATGTCCTACCACAAAATATCACCAGATCATCACATCCCAGTTTATCCCTCAACTAGCCTCTCGTGTCAACAAACATCAATTATCACCCATAAAGGAATCCACTAGGGTCATCATGACCTAATAAAATATTTCATCATAAATCCTGATCCACATATATCACACCTTGGTGTCCTAAAATCCCATATTCATATCTCAAACCAAGCCCCATAAATGGTAAACCAAATTTGTATACCAACTCCCCCTTGACATTATAATTCCATGTCTTAGGCAACATCATGGGCCACTCTAGAGTCTATATGATATCTCCTAAGGGAGACCTCTCAGCTGATCTCCTATATAGAACAAATATATTCTATAGAAATCAATTTTTGAAGGACTTCTTCCACTCTAATGACATTCCAATACTCACCTATATCCCTAGGAGGGAGATCCTTATCAATCACGAGATATTAAATCATCTCTCCCATCAACACTTAATCCCAAACCTATCATTCATATCCAAAAGACCTTGGTAAGAGAACCTAGTCCATATACATCTAATTTCACATTCTAGGACCTCATAAATGTATCAAATTAGTTCAATCTACTCCCTTTAATGTTGTCTACATAGTAATTGAGTGATCAAAATTAACATAAGTGAAAAAGGGACATTAATCTAGCCATAATAGGCCTAAATCCATCATAGTCATCTACCCATGGAAGCCTCGGTCCCTAAATCCCATACCCAAAACCCTAAAATTATATAGGAATTCCTTCTCATAAATCAACATCCATATGAGTTTCTATCATAGGGGTCACCTACCTCAAACACATATTTAACCCCACACTAAGCTCTAACAGGCCTTGTCGAAGCTCATCCATTCCCCTATGTACATAATTCGGGTAAAGTGACGTAGGTAATTTATTATAAACAATTATAATTAATTATTCAAATCAATTATAAAATAAAATTCAGTGGAAAACTCATTGTACAACTTTTCCACACTGAAAAAACTTCTGATGATATGCAATCAACCTTTTAGAAACTACTCTAGCCACCATTATTGAAAATACCCTAGAACTCATATGATTTCTCCATGATCTTGTGAAATTGACACAATAAACCTTGTCCAAATTGAGCTAAAATCAAATAATGAATGAAGAAGAATCCAAAATGGAGGAAGGATGAAATATATTACATCTTATTTCTATTTAAACACACTAATAACCATACCATCCCAAGGGAGACTAGAGGAGGGGCATGACAGCAGTGGATCGATCAAAAAATGATCCCCAACCCCCATATCCTTGAAAATTTTAATAAACATGATATATAATATGGAATTACTACCCCCATCTAAAACAACACCCCCATATTTCATTTACTATATAAACTAAAGGATTCAACATGTGAATTCCCTCACCCTTTGCATTTCATGGCCTGAAACTCACTTCAAGGATAAAAATTATTATGTTAGAGGGATCCCTCCTTAGATAACGTTAATTCAACATGTGAAAAAAATGTTTATGGTTTGAGTTTATCTTGGATACCGTGTTTATGGAATAGAATTCCCCCATGATGTTCATTTGAGGCATGAATAACACCATTCAAGCCATGAATGTCCTACGACTGCAAAATATTATTAATCTAACCTCCCGTCCCTTTTCATACTTCAACTCTATAACCTGCGACATCAACCAGTCCTATTTCTTAATTCAAAATAATATTTTATAAATTTTCAAATTCTCAAAATTCCTTTATGATTCATAGTTTTAAAAAATTAACCCCCTCTATAACAGGAATTCAAAATTCCTCTAAAAATCACATCCTATAATCATGAGGGTCATCAGAAAAATCACAAAATAATGATTCTCATCCCTAATAAGTTGTGTTAATCCTTGAACCAACACATTAAAACAAATATGGTCTCCAATTAAATGAGGACTCATCACGATCTTTCTTGGAATACTAAATAAACATTCATTTCACAACTATAAATAGTATGGTAGACTATTCATCAAATGTTGATCTACCTACCTTCCATCAATGGAAATACTGATACATCACTCACCATACCCATATTTCTTGAGACACTATGGTGAAATCAAACAATTCATTATAAGTATTATTATTCTTCCCATCACAAGAATCTTATCATAATGTTTGATTCAAACCCATGGTGTTACCCATCATTGGGATCACCTACCAAAAAATGTACTTCTCATGGTCTATCAACCCACCAAGTGTATTCTAAATGATTTTCTAGATGCGGTTCCCGTCTTTCCACATTCAAATCCATATAAAAACATTATTTGGTCCTCCACTGACAGACTTACCCAAAGAATGATTGGCCTCTCTCCCTGATGTGCCTCCACATTTCCCAATTATGATAATTAAAATACTAGAGACATCACAAGACTACATGAATTCCAAGGAAAACCCCATGAACAATCCAACATGACACACATTCAATTAAAACAGATATGATGGACCCCTATATGGGAGTATTTTCATCATTGGCCTATTTCGAAAAAACCCCACAACCCACACTCCAACCATTAATGAATTTAATAATGGGATAGGGTTTTCAAAATCATACTCGAGTACAAAGATGAAGTACAATGATTCCAATCTCTGGCCTACCAAAAAACGACAAACTCTAATAGTCAATGGTGCACACCAAACTGTGTGGACTCAGTTATTTTAATACTTGATCACCAACCTAAATGGGTCTGAACACCAATCTCTCCAATCATATCAGTTCCAGTTAAGGCATGAACATAGATTGGTTGTACCATAATACCATGATCCATCGCTGATGTCATCTCTCACCGCCGAGTGAAATATCCCATCTCATAGATCCTCATTCTGCCAGTCCAACATGCATCTCACTACCATATTATCCCCATGAAACTGTTTATGTTTTTACAAAACCTAAAAAAGTCTACATGAATTATTCATTTATTGTTGACTAATCCATAACCCCACATAAACCATTCTTAACTAGTGTGAACCGACCTCATTCACTAAGAAATTATCCTGAGAATAAAAGACAATTATCACACACCTCCTACATTGGTAGATTGATTCACTAAGAACCCTCTCATAGGTTTTCACTCATTATTTTCATGGTTATCCCCCAAACCTGATGGTGTACAATATTTTACTCCTAGTCACATAACCCAAATCATACTCACTTGAGTCGTATTCCATCTTACCTAGGCTCATTCACCCAACTCAATGACTAAGATCATGTCATATTTCATCATCATCACATAGATTTAGGATTCTCATCCATGCCAAGTCTAATCACAGAATCACTTGATATATTTGAATTTCTCCAAAACAATGAGAGTCTACCCATTCCCCCCTAATTCCACCAAATGTGTATCCAAAACCTTTAGGACCAAGCATCCAATAGATCCTTCCCTTTAGAAACATAAAATAAATAACTTAAATAGTCCAATAAGTTAGCATCCAAAAATACCAATGAATTTATCATGCTTTTCACCAACCACCTAGTTTGAATTATTAGAATTCCACCAAGAAAATATATGAGAAAAAAACTATATTGGATATTGTTGACAATTTAAATAACATATCTCATAATTTCAAGTAAAATAATTATAATCATAAAATCATCCCATAGGTATATAATTTCTAAACAAAAACCAATATGGTCCCATTATCAAGGTATCAAATACATACACCAACCTGTTAAGGGTCCCTACATATCCCTTACCAAAGGAAATACATAAACACCACTGGAGAACATGTTACTATAATATCCACATGAAATGTTATAAAAAATTTTATCATGAGTGAAAATCATATTCCATTTGAATATAATTCCACAAAAAATTATATTGGAAAACACCATATAATTTACTGTTGTATCTTTAAACAACTAAACCAATCATCAGTAAAATAGGCACACAAATGAAAATATATTTCATGAGAATACTACATGGAAAATAGGATGAATGTATATGATCTTATATAAAATGGTGCAACATAAAATAATCAATAACTTTGGTAAATATAAAAAAAGTGAATTAAAATCTATGCCATAACAAAAGAAAGGAAAAAAATAATATAGCCAGTCTAGTGACTCAGAAACTCCACTAAAAAGGTTTTCAGAGAACACCCATTTGAGGGCCATCAAGGACTCCAACACCTTCCTAAGATTCTGGAATACCATCTCCCATAATAGTAATACAAAACATTACTATCATTAATTTGTATAAAACCCCAACCTAGAAGACCTATCTTAGTCAAAGGGTGATGTGACCTCAAGTGTACATCAATATATTCCAAAGGATTCTGACTAGTGGAAATGGTTTAATCTCTACAATGGGGAGACTGAGCCCCCAAATCAGATTCAGAAAACAAAATATAAAAAACAAAAAGACACATCCCAATCATTAGATTAGAAAATATTAAATAAACACAATTATATAATGAATCCTGTGTGGAAACAAACTAGTATGCAATCTCAATGTCATGCCATAAGCAGTATTTGAACACCCTCTAGGCTAATACCATATAAAAATAAAAAAATAATCAAAATTAAAAACCATACCTACTTCCACCCACAGACTTAATCCTAATCTCTAAGATCCATTCTGCTACTCCATCCTAATCTAATATACGTACTTTTCTCATATTTGAAAGAGAAATAATAATATTTACACATGCACCAGCGTTCCTGTGTATGGTTTGAGAATATAAATCAGTTAGTTCTCATCAAGGACCCATAATATATGCTATCATATCTACCTATATAAATGATTAAAGGATATTCATAAATAAAGTTGATCGGAAATTCTCTTTGTTTTCAAAAATCATCCACAACACTTGATGAGATACACATTTCTGTCAGTCCACCATGTAATAACCATGCCACCATGATACTTGAATCTAACTACTTAGACACTATACAAGATTATAGTCATATTATTACATAATTAATGACATATATCTAAATAGCTAGGGAATAGTATCATCTATTTATTAAAAACTAGTCCAATATAGTATGGTTCCATACCAAGCACACTAACCAACTCCTCTAACTTTGAAAGTCATACATCTAATAGTCAACCTCATCCTTCTCACTAAAGGTATGGTCCATCCATCTAATCCAAAAAAATATGATAACATGGTCCCTATATCACTAATATAAGAATCATCGTCTATCTTTGTATCACATCTTGTCCCAAAATCCATCTCACGCATGTTAGCATATCCTCTAACCTGGGCAACTCATATTTTTACCCTACTAAACACATAATGTTCTAACCACTATCTTAAACCTCCTAGTAGTGTTTGACCATCTCTTATCAGTTATGGTGATACAGATGGGTATCAAGATACACCATTTTACTTATGGTTAGACCGAACATTGTACATAAAGAGGACATCATCTCACTCATGGAAGTATAGACAATGATTTCTCAATTATTTCAGGTCAAGGAATCGAGCCCCCTCACCAACACAGGGATATATCACAAACAATGATCACACATACCAAAACACACATGAAACATAACATAGGTCACACAACCCACCAAACATTCTCACCATCTCATCACTTCCTTTCATATCCCTTAGCCTCCCTCTGATTTCACATCACATCACATCTCTCATTTTGGGGCATCATTAGGGTATTTAGACTCAATATTTTTTCTACTCATCGATCTTGGTTAATTTATAACACTCCTTGTTGACATCATATCCTTGAGGCTCATCTCAACCCTTCCATCATCAGTTAGGTCCTAATTCATATTCCAACTCTCCCTTGTAATTCTGATCCCAATTCCAAGGAAACCCCCATGACCCAAACTAGGGTCCCATTTCATATCTAGTAACAGATACCATTAAATACATCACCTAAATGTAACCACTATTTTCTACATATGTTAGGTCATTAATGATATATCCCATTCCAATCACACACCAAGACTAGCCTCTATCCCAAAAATGAAGATTATGATCACTCATGAGATTTTCACTCGTATAATTTATTACCACTTAGCCCCAAGACTCTCAGGATTTCCCACTAGCCTTAAGAGATCCAACCTAGGCCATCCACATCTTATCACATATCCCAATACCATATAGAGTTCTCAAATAAATTCAAATGATACCCACACCACTTTGTTACATAATATTTTGGTGACCTCATTTCATTTATGTGATAAGCAACACCAACTCCAAGTATAAGAGACCTAAGAACATTCTATATCATCTACGTAAGGAAGTATTGGTCCCTAAATCATATTTTCAAACCCATAAAATTATGAATACATGGATATTTGTAAGTATACATTATATGATTTTTCAACATAGGGTCCACCTATCTTAATCATGGAGCTGACCACTCATTAAGCTCCATCAATCCTTATATAAGATTTTCATTCTCCAATGTACCTACCTAATTCAAATAAATTATTATTTTTATTATAAATATTTATAATTAATAATTAAAATCAATTCTGAAGGTGAATTCACTGGAAAATGAACCATGAACCTTTTCTACACCAAAACTACTTCTGATGGCATGTGATCAACATTTTAGTATCTCCTCTATCCACTACACAAGAGATAAATATAAAAAGTATATTATTCCCCAATTATTTAGGGATATATTCATTAAAAACAATCCCAGATCGAACCAAAATAAAATGCATGTGGAGGGGAACCAAAATATAGGAATGATGGATGATCATACCATTTACTTGTAGAAAAAATTACTAAGAACCATCCCTTAACAAGGAATATTTAATGAGGGATGTGGTTGGAGATGATCAATTGAAAATAACCTCCCATAACTTAGAATTACCCTACAACCCCAATTAAATGTGAAATAAAAAATGTGAAACTACCCCAATCTAAAATATGATTCTTAAATTCCATTCACAGTGGTAAATAGATGATTCATAGTGTGAATGTACTTTTCTTTAAATTTTCCTAATCTAAACCTTGGTTCATAACCTAACATTCTCAAGGAAGAGGGACCATACATATTCCAACCTTCGTTCACATGAATAACTAAGGTTCAAAAAGTTAATATCATGGGGTTATCCCATTCATGACCTAAAAGTACCTAATGAAGGTCACTCACAGTGTGAATTCCACCCTTCAACCCATGAATGGCCTATTATAGAAAACCTCAGTAGCACAACCACAAAACCCTTCTTAAACATCCACTTGAACACTTGTGACACAAACTGGGCCATGTTTCTCATCTAAAAACACCATCCTGATATTTTCTAAGTCTCAATATTACATTTTTGAATACCTATTATAAAAATAAACCTCACTTCAAAAAATATTAAAAATTCCTTAATATATACAACCTGTATTAAGGTGGGTTATTACAGTCTAAACCTACAACCCATCACATGGATAGACTCTACCCTCTTGAGTTGAGAAGTTTTCATAGTTTGGGGAATATCCCTTGAAGTAGAAAATACAATATCCAAATGGATGTTATTCTTAGTATGTGTATTTCACCTAAAAATACAGCATTGAGTCACTTTAGTTCCTATAACACCGCTTTATATTAGTTAATAGTGTCCTCAAAAGTGTGAGAATAGTTTCTTCAAATGGTGGGTTGGATGAAGTCATAGTTTTCCATTACTCTTTGGTTGAATCATGTCGTGGTATTGGATACTATGTATTTGGATGATCTCTAAGGATTTTAGTGGACCTGATGATTCTTTACAAAAATTTGACATCAATTTATATGAATATTCAATACATATATCACTAATACATTCCCTGTAATAGTAATAGATTAGTATATTTGGAAATAAGATACATAATATAATTATTTTATGTAATCTCATAGAAATATCCCATAAATCACCTCTTATATTGTACTATTCTTAGACATATCATACTTATTACCTTTTTTCGTAGCATATGGAAATAGTAACATGAGAAAGGGTGAGATCATATTCTCTGTAAGTGTAAACAAGGTGAAAATCAATAAAATATCATATGTTGGAATAAGATAAGAGTAATTGTATAAAATCTTGATCACACGTTATGAAATTTATACCTAGTCAGTCATATAACAAAAATTATGAGTCATGGTATAAAAATTTTTCATAAAAAGTACCTGAGTCATACGATTAAAGAATCATCAATAGGGAATCAGAAGACATGAGAGAATATCATTAAAATAAGAAAATTTTATAGGAGTTTTCCCTAATAATAATAACAATAGAAAAACTTTTATTAGAAATGGATCACTTCCATAACCATTAAAACATATTATATATATTCATATAGTGGATTGGGTTCACTCTATATTCTCTTTTCATTCATGGTGGATTGAGTACCATATTGGAGTATGTTTATTCCTTATTCATGTAACAACATTAAACACAATAGCCCAGATTCAACTGTTATTTTATTGAAATGGAATGGATAAAATAGATCACATCACCAGGAATAAATTATATTATTAGTCTTTTATGAACAAGATATATACAAGGATCCATTATTAAATTGGTAATTAAACATAAAATATAATAATGAAAAATAAACTACCTGCTTGACACTTTTTCTATGATTTCATTATCATAACCTAAGGAATAGAAATTTTTTTTGGGTGATATTAAATGAACAATAAGGGATACATATAGTAGAAACATGAATCAATAATAAGTGAAGAAAAATTAATAAGTCATAATCAAAATTAAAAACTAAATAACTGATCACACATGTGAGTTAATCAATAACTATAGAATATTATGCATCCATGTTTTTTTTCAACATCAAAATCTAATAGATTGTAATAAATGAATATTGAAGGAAGATAATTATTAATTATTAGAAATCATTTATCTGACACATGAACCACTACTATCAAGACGTTTTATAATATGGTTTATGTCTGTGTGTAGAAACCCATCTTATTTTACTTGGAAATAAATGAGAAGGGTTTGTCACCAACAGATTTGTATCATGAGACCTATCATTCCATAGATGGGATATATAATGTTGGGCCCCACAAGTAACTAAAAGTCAAAATAATTTTCAATAAATAGATTTAATTCAAGAACAATATTCCTTATCATAATATCTGTATTGAGTAGAGGATATGAATTTATCAATATTTCCCCAATAAAACAAATAACATCCAAATTACACACCATCTGTAAAAATGGAATACAATTGAAGAAATACTCATATCCCTGGAAAAAATTATATATATATTTAAGATGAATATAATTCAAATGAAAAATGATCTCAAAGGGGTAGTATATATAAAACCTAATAATTATTAGGTGAATAATACCATGTAAGACTTAACGTAGTGAAAATTTAGATGAAGACCCTTATAAGGGTTATATCATTAATCAAATGATTATATTATGTGTATGCACCGTAAAATTAATGACTATAATATGAAACATTGAATATGATGAAGATAAATATATTCATAATATGGAATATTAAAGGGTAGTATGTACAACAAACATAATAAATAAGGGTTTAATAATGAATATACACATGGAAGTAAAAGTGAGGTTAGAATCCCCTTATCACATTCTAATCAATTGAATCGTATGAACAATATAAGTAATATATATAAATAAAATATTTAATATAATTTATAAAATAATATTGATGATATTATATATCAATTTTTAGTATAAATACACAACAAAAAATAAATAAGGTTTGAATAAGGCATATCTCACAGAAATAAAAATGAGATTAGAAAAACCTTACCTTATGCCTATGTTCTTCACTTGTACTTAATGTCCTGGATAATAAAATTAGATTCATTAATTACTTAACTTATAACCTATCTAACATATATAATATTTATTATAATTTTATTAATTTCATTTATGACCATTTATATGAGTTATAATGTTTAATTAAATTGTTCTATGAGCGTTCGTTTCATGGTTTTATCATTGGTTCCCTTGTATATAATTATGGGAGTTATTGCAAATAAATGAAATACTATAGAAGTGTAGTTATTTATTATTAATTAAATTAAATAAGTTAAATTGGTCTCATATATAATTTTTTTTATATTGTATGAGGATGACTCATTATATTAAACATTAATGAAACTATTTTAATTTATTTTGGTGGTTTTTACGATCATCAAAAATGTCTGCCATTATATTCAATATTATGATTAAATATTGGTTATATAAAATTATATAACTTATAAACTGTGTATTAAATTTATTTAACAATAATAATTTTTTTATGACCTGAATTTAAGGTGTTAATGGATATTAAAAAAATTCGTCTACGAAGGCGGTGAATCGACACGTCATAGACGAGGTTTTAACTTTTTCAATAAAAGGGGAAGGGAAGAGATTTTATGAGGGATATTCCGTTCAATATTTAAAATTCAATTATATATATGATTCTAGAGTTCTCATTACACTTTAAATAAGAGGTGTGAGTAGATAATAATAAAATAAAATAAAAAAGAGAAATGAGTATTTAACCTATTAAATATTGTCTCCTTGAGAACCTCCTTAAAGAACATGGATTTGATATTTTGGTAAGAAACAATAGGTCTTGGAAATAAGGAAGATGATTGGGAAGGTAATTAAGAAGAATTTATACAAGATTTGTGTCTTATAAGTTGTGATGATACAGGGTCTGAGGGGTTGTATTAATTAGGGAGGAGAGAGAAATTTATTTATTATTTTAATTATTATTTTAATATTTTGGATCATGACTATCAATAGTGTGGAATATTATGACTCAGTACAGTAACTAGGACATGTGAGTTCCCACTAATGGGTTATTACATTAGTAATGAATCAAAAATTCATGTATTTAACTTATAATGTTAAATACCATAAATTACCATATTTCACTATTCACCAAAAATCAACTTTTTCAGAAAAATCATAAAAAATAAACATTACCAATTTTCAATGTGTGGATTTAAAAAATGTCCTCCATTTTATAAAAATAGTTTTCGAAATATAATAAATTTAATTTCTAATTAAAATCATCATTTATTCAAAAAAATACAGATTTTAATGTTATAATTGATTTTATGACACTTTTAAAAAATAATTATGGTCTCATAAACTATATAATAATTTTAATAAAAAAATATTAATTAATATATATATTTTATGAAAATAAAATTTCTTCATAATAAATATATTAATTATAAACTTTTAAATAAACATTTATATTTCACAAAAATACCAATACTTAATTTATCATTTCTAAAACATTTATTTATATATTCTATGATATAAATATATCTTATTTTTACCTATGTCATTATAATTTTTTTTATAATTTCATAGGTATGTTTATTATTCTAATATACACATTAGTATTCCTAATGGTCACATTTTCATTCCAATGATTATGTTAATATTTAATAGTATATCACAGACTATTTAGGCTTGGTGTTGTATGCTACGTAAGCTATAAAATAAATTGAATTTATTTAAGAAGATATATACTGTAAAATATGGGGGTGTTATATTCTTCCCTGATTAGAAAAATATATGCTCTAATTTTTCTTGAATATTTCCTTCTATGTCTATAAGGGTGGTTCTTCATCATAACATACTCAGGTTTCCACATTGCTTCTTCTATATTATAGATTCTCCAAATAAATTTTACCAGACAAGTTGTTAGATTTATCAATGATTTCTATCAGTGTCATGAATCTCAATAGGATCTTTACATTAAGACAAATTAGGTTCCAATTCTATTTCTTCATTGGGGAGTTCACGCATTGGGTCTGGCATGTACTTCCTTAAAAATGAAATATAAAATACAACATGAAATTTAGATAGACTTTTCGGAATTACTAATCAGTAAGACATAGCTCCAATTCATTCTAGAATTTGAAATGGTCTCATGTACTTGGGTATTAGTTTCCCTTTCATAGCAAACCTTATAACATCCTTCTATGGAGAAACTTTCATAAATACATGATCTCGCACTTAAAATTCCAAATCATTTATCTTGTGGTCAAAATAACTCTTTTTTCTACATTGAGCATCTTAAATATAATATTTAATAGTGTTTAACTTTTTAGTTTTCTCTTCTATATGCTCCGGGCCTATAAGATTCCTCTCACTAACTCCATCCCAACAAGTTGGAGTAGGACATCTTTTTCTATATAATTGTTCATATGGAGCAATTTTAATACCATAATGTAAACTATTGTTGTATGAAACTCTACCAAAGGTAAATACCAATTCCACATACCTTGAAAGTCTAGTGATAATGATCTAAACATGTCATATAATGTTTGAATATTCCATTCAGAATATCCATTGGTTTGAGGGTTATCAGAAGTAATCAAATGAAGCTCTTTATCCAAATATTTAGGAAGACTCTTCTAGAATTTTGATGTAAAACATGGATCTCAATCAGATACAATCGATATTGGTGTACCATGAATTATTACAGCTTCATTAATATAGAGGATCTCTAGGTTATCAAGAGGTAAATCTTCTCTTATAGAAATAAAATTTTCATATTTTATAAAGCAATATAAAATAACACATATTATATCATTCTTTTGGGGGTCTTTGGTAATCCAATGATGAAGTCCACAAAAATTTAATCCCACTTCCACATAGAAATATGAATAGGTTTCATGATTCCTCTAGGATCTCATCTATTAGCCTTTACATGTCGAAAAACTAGACATCTTGACACATTGTTAGCAATTTCCTACTTCATATTATCCCACCATAAATGTTCCTTTAGATATCTATACATCTCGGTACTACCAGGGTGTATAGATATATTTTAGCTATGATAATCATCTAATAGTTCCCTTTTTATATCAAGTATTTATGGAACACATATCCTTTTTCCAAATATCATAATTCTATCCTCATATATGAATTATGCCAATTTTACATCTTTAATAGCATTAATTTTCTTTTGAATGTTTTTATAATTATATTGAGAACTTTTTATCTTCTCCAATAAATATGTTTTCATAATAATTTGAAAAATTATTGATGTTTCACCTTAAATAAAATTCACATATCCATGTTTAAAAAACACATTAACATAAGATCTTTATCAATCCTTATTTGGGGTAGTATTCCATGATCATTCTTTTTTAATGAATCATCTACCTTATTCTCTTTTCCTTAGTGTTAATGTATTATGAAATCATAATCATTAAAGAATTCAAGAAAATGTAATTTCCTCATGTTGAGTTCTTTCTATGTAAATATATAATTAAAACTCTTTTTGATTTGTATATATCTCACATATTACACCATAGAGATAGTGTATCCATATCCTTAGAGAAAAGAGTACAGCTGATAACTCAAGATCTTGAGTTGGATAATTATATTTCTAAATTATAAAATTACCATGAACTAATAATTTTTTCATGAATTAACATTTTTCATAAGGATACAACCCAGTCCTTTCTTCAATGCATCAATTTATATCACGAACCCATAATTTCTTGATATTAGATTCAAAATTAGATAACTTACTAATCTTCTCTTCAGATCTTAAAAAAACATTTTTCACATTCTTTTTCCCATATAATCGTAACCCATTTGTGTGTAAACTGGGTTAATGAGTTATCCAATCATGAAAAATTCTGAACAAAATGTCCATAGTAACCTATTAAACCAATGAAACTATATAACTCAGTTATGTTCAATGGTGTAGGTCATTCATGGATTTATTTTATCTTTATAGGGTCAACTAGTATTTCATCCATAGAGACAATATTGCCATGAAAAGAAATTTCATAAAGATAGATTTTACACTTTCAAAATTTAGCATATAACTCTTTCCTCTTACGATTCTCAGGAATAATATTCAAGATACTCTCATGGTATTCATATGTTTTATAATATATTTTAATATCTTCAATTGATGCCGAAAAAAATATTCATTATATTACTTGAATATTATGTTAGTTATATCCTTAAAAATAGAAGGTGAATTAGTTAATCCAAATGGAATTATTGTAAAATCATAATTTTCATTCCTTATCGGAAATGATGTCTTTAGAATATATTCCTTATTTACTCATAATTGATGGTACTCAGAATGGAGGTCAATCTTCAAAAATAATGAGCTCCATGAAGCTGATCAAATAAATCATCAATGTGAGGTAGGGGATAATTATTATTTATTATAATTGCATTGATTTCTCTATATCCATTGAAAATATTCAGGGATTTATCTTTCTTTTTAACAAAGAGAACAAGGGCTCCCCATATAGAAATACTATGGTGACTAAATCTTTTATTAATCATATTCTCTAGTTGTTTCTTCTACTCAAAAAATTCCACCTTATCCATTCTATAATGAGTATTTGATATTGGTCTTACATCAGGAATTAAATCTATGTTAAACTAAACTTCATGTTCAGGGGGTGTCTATGTAACTACTCATGAAATACATTGATATATTCCTATATAATTGATATATCCTCATTTTGAAGATCACTTTCATCACACATAAATGTTTTTCCCTTCCTACCTTTTAATTTCATTCATTAAAGCTACTTGGGGGTTCTCTAGATATGAATTAGATGATGATGATTTTTCTACTCTAAAGGTAAGTATTTCTACATATTCCTCAGAAATCATATTTTCATTCTCTATTTTATGGAACATAGTATTATTTCATCATATGATGAAAACATTTGGGAAACTAGTTCCCTTTTTAGATTGTGATTAATACCTTCAAAGAAATGATAAATCTTATTTTCTGAATAACATATGTAATCTATAGAATACCTAACTAGTCTTTCGAGGGTTTCTTCATACTCTACAACACTCACTTATTCATTTTTCTTTATCCTAAAAAATTTCATATTCTTTTCATCATGATTCCATTAAGAGAAATATTTGTCAAAGAATGTTTATTTAAATGTACTCTATTACATGTATTCTACTGAATCCACCTCATTGGTATTTTCGATCAATGACCACTATTGATCAGCATCTTTCTTGATGGAATATACCACTAATACTACATTTTTCCTTTCATCACATCCTAATGCCAGAAATATCTTTTTGAGTGACTTGATCCATTTATAAATTATCAATGGATTAATAGTACCACTAAATGATGGGGATGTTACCACTTGAAATGATAAAACATAGGTGTATTATAGTTATTCATCATTACATGAGTAACCATTCCTAGTATGGTAATGATCTTATTATCTCCAACACCAACTATGTTGACTTTCCCAATGGGAAATCCCTACATTGTTCACGAGTATTGATTATCATTCTTCCATTATGTGATATCATTAAATAATGGGACACACTAATTTATCTCATAACTATCATGGGATTGACCCAAAAAATAATTATAAGGAATTATTATAATTCTCATTTTTATTTAAAATATATTTCCCAGGGTTTCTGTTAAACATACTCTAATGAAAATTGTAATAACCATGACACTGGTATTCCAATGTTTATTGTAATTTTTTTATAATAGAATAGATACCAGGGATCGAATCACTAAGGACAAATAATTTTAATAGCATTGAAGGACTAGATACATATATATTTCCCTTATTACTTTGGTAATTAATCATCGAACATAAAAATGAAAAATAAACTGCTTCATTGACACTTATTCAAAGATTTTATATTCTTAACCTGTGGAAGGACAATATATAAATGGTTGAGCTCAAATTCTCAATAAGGGTTACATGTAGTGGAAACCTGGATCAATAATATGTGAAGTATAATAAATATGGAATAATAAATAGGGAAAGATAATTAATTGAACATGCATTATATTTAA
The DNA here is from genome assembly GCA_963277665.1 of Viscum album. Lineage (NCBI taxonomy): Eukaryota > Viridiplantae > Streptophyta > Magnoliopsida > Santalales > Viscaceae > Viscum > Viscum album. Next base: position 354,492,545 of record OY728163.1, read on the forward strand.
TCAATAACTATAGAATGTTATGCTTACAGATATTTTGTCATAGTGAAAATCTCATAGATATTAATAAAAAAATGATGAATAAAAAAATGATTAATTATTAGATTTTATGTATATTTTACATGAACCCCAACCATAAAGTCCTTTGATAATATGGTTTAAGTTTGTGGGTATAAACCGATCTGATTTTTCAAGGAAATAGACGTGAAGGGTTTGTCATTGACTGATTTGTCTAATGGGACATTTAGATGTATCAAAGAGAAATATAATGTTGATCCCCACCCAATACTAAAATTAAAAATAATTCTTCATACATATATTTAATTCTTTAACACTATTCTTTATGAAAATATCTATATTATGTAGAGGATAAATATTTATCAATAACTCCTCAGTTAATCAAATAACATTCAAAGTAAACACTATTTGTAAAAATGGTATACATTTTTGGAAATAGTCATATACATGATGAAAATAATATTTCTATTTAAGATAAATAAATTTCAAATGAAAAATTATCTCAAATGGTTAATATTTAAAACACAAAAAATGGTTACATTCACAATACTAAGTAAGTCTTAATGTAGTGAAAATTGAGATGAAGACCCATACAAGGATCATATCATTAATAAAATTAATATATTATTTGTGTTCACTATAAATACACATAAAAAAGTAGAAATAAAACATTAGATAATTAAAATTAATTTTACAGATAAGCTTATCATGACGTAATCAATGAAATATTAGTTTAACCTAATGAATGAAAATTTTGTTAAGAAATCTGTTAGCACTTATAATCAATCAAATAATATGCCACATAAAAATAATGATTATGAAATGAAAAATTTAATACCCTGAAGATAATTAAATTCATTATATTATATATTAATGGAAATTATGTACACTATTCACAATAAATAAGTGTTTAATAAGGAATATATCTCATTGGAATAAAAGTGAAACGAGAAGCCCCTTACCACTTTGTAATTAGTTGAATATGATGCACCATAAAAGTAATATTTATCAAATGAAATATTAAACACCATAAATATAATGATATTCATGACATTATATATCAAATTGAATTATAAATACACCACACAACATAAATAATGGTTTAATAAGGCGTACGCAACATAAATAAAAGTGAGATGAGAAAAACCTTACCTTATGTATGAAAGTGTTTTTCACTTGTAAAAAATGTTCTTGATAATTAAATTAGAATAATTAATTAAATAATTAATATAAACTAAGAACTATATTTTATTTATTATGATTTTATTAAATTCATTTTTCTATTTCTAGAATTTATAATGTTTAATTTCGTTGTTCTGGGAGTGTTCATTTCTTGGTTTTGTGGTCGGTTCCCTTGTATATAATTAGGGGATCTATATTCAAATAGAATAAAAACTAAATAAGTAAAATTATTTCTTATTAATGAAATTAAATAAGTTTAAATGGTCTCATATATAATTTGGTTATATTTTATGATTATGAATTATTAGATAAAATGTTGATGAAAATGTTTTAATTTAATTTTTCATTTTTTACAACCATCATGAACATGTATCATTTTATATAATATTATAATTCTATATTTGTACCAGAACATGATATAACATATAATATTAATATTTAAATTTTATTTAAACATAATAGTGTATTTCTGAAAAGACCATAAGGCCTTAATGGAAAATAAAAAATCTTCATCCACAAAGGTGGGGAATCGATATATCATGGACGATATTTTAATTTTTAGAATAAAAGTAAGGGAGAACATATTTGATTATGGATATTACATTAACAAAATAAAACTACAGTATATATATTATTTTGGAGTTAAAATTCCACATTATATAAGAGGAGGTGAGTAGATAATAAGAAAATAAAATAAAATAAAAGATAAAGAATAAGGATTTTACCTTGTGAATATCATCTCCTTGAGAACCTCTTTAAGGAACTTGGATTTGGTCTTTTGGTAATAGAAAAAGGTGTTGGACATGGGGAAGAGTCTTGTAAAGTTAATTGGTCATGATTTAGAAAATATTCAAGGCGTAGAGGGTTTTATGAGAATTCATGGTGAGGGGCGGTATTCATAGATGAGGAGAGGGATGTTCTTGGATTATTTTATTCATTAGTTTATTATTTTGGATCAAGGCTATCAATACTATTGATTAATGTTACATAGATCAGTAACTAGTGTATTTGAGTTATAATTAATGGATTTTACATCATTAATGACTAAAAAATTCATGTATTTAACTTATAATCTTAAATACCATAAATTATCGTATTTCAATATTCGCCAAAATTAAACCACTCTAGAAAATACCAAAAAATAACCTTAAATTTTTTTTGATGTATGGATTTAGAAAATGAAAAAAAATTTATGAAAAGAATGTTCAAAATATAATAAATTTAATTTTTTATTAAAAAAATTATCTGTTATAAAAATACTAAATTTAATATTATAACTGATTTTACGAAACATTTATAAAATAATTATGGTCACAAATAAGTATTTTATAATTATAATAAAAAATATTAATTCATAAATCTATTTTATAAAAATAAGTTTTATTTTAAATCATTATATTAATTATATAATTGAAAATAAATATTTACATTTTAAAAAAATAACAACATGTAATTTATCATTTTTAAAAAATTTATTTACTTATTATATTATATAAATATATCATATTTTCATTTATGAGATACCTAAATTTTAACTACATTTTCATATGTGAGGTTATTATTATAATATAAATATTACCATTCCTAATGGTCACATTACTCTGCAAATGTTCATTTTAATATTTAGTATTATACCACATTTCATTTAATATTTGTGTTGTGTGCTATGTAATCTATTGAATAAATTGATTTTATTTAAGAAGATACATAATGTAAAATATTTTGATGTTATAATTCCCTTTCATATTATTTCATGATATATGAATATTTAACCAATTCATTATTGAGGTACATAATTCTATGGAAACCAATAACATAATGAAAGCTACACATATGTCTGTTATAAGATAATACAAACATTTATTATTTCATTATATCATAATTTACCTATGGTAAAGAAATGTGTTTTAAGAAAATATCATTAAATCAACCTCATCATAATCCAACATAATAAATAAAGTCGATGGTATCATTACAGTATATACTTAATTGATTATAATATTCCATAAATAATGTGTACATAGATGAAAATACTCTAGTAAAAGCATTTGAAATATTGTTTGGAAAATATAGGAAAACATCTTTTTATTTCAGAAGCTTTTAAAAAATAAAAAATTACATGAAAAATGGGAATATCATTTTATTTTTAAATCCATGGGAACTAATAAAGTAATATTAAATAAAAATAATAGTCATGATGGTGTAAAATACATTCATTCAGTAAATTTAAAAAAAATTCTTTCCACGCTATTATAAAACGTAAAATATAACATGTGTGAAAAAAATTGTATGTTTTTTTAACTTTTACAAATTAAGTCAAATATGGATGAAAAATAATTTTCACAATAATTAGAAAGCAGAAAATAATATTTTTGGAATAATTCTATAGAATATGGACATGGAATAACAATATTTGAGACCTAAAAGAAGAAAAAAAGTTCATTTTTTCTTAAAAACATTCTTTCAGGATTTTTATTAAGAATGGGGAGGGAAATATAAAGAATAATTGAAAACTCAATAAATAACTATAGGAGAAGAAAATTTATGGGTTTTACTAGAGATAGAATATATAATTTTCTTAATAGATATTTAATCATGAACACTGATTAAAAATTAGATCCTAATAAAAATGCTTACCTAAAATCCGGATTTTCTTTATATATGTTCTAAAATCTTGTATAAAACATTTATATTTATTATAAATATATATCAAAACCTTTAATAATTATCTAATAACATATTATTAATTTATAATTTCCAATCACTTATTTAATAATAATTATCTACTAAAATTAATTTAATAAAAAATTAAACAAAATATTTACATTTATCTAAGAAATACTAATCTAACACTCTTTATCATTTATAAAGAATAACATTAATTTTATTAAATGATTGTATTACATTATTTATATATATTTTATTATAAACTAATTTTATTCACATTATATTTTCAATGTCGTCTTGTTCACTTATGTTCAGTGTTCCATGCACCACAAGATATCAAAGACATTGAATTTTTTAAATAAAAATATATTTTAAAATCCTAGGGTGTTATATTGTACACCCATTTTAGAGTTTTACCCTAAAAATTCCATTTGTATATTTAAAAAAATTGGTATACCTCTACCTAATTACCTACTCAGGTTCCCATATAGTTTCCTCAAATTTATGATTCCTCCATAGTACCTTTAGCAGGTGAGTGGTCCTCTCTGTATCACATTATCTATATGATCCAATATTTTTTTATAGTTTTTCCTCATAATAAATATCATGATATAGTGGTATATCCTCTGAGATAAGTAGATGTGAAGGATTTTTAATTTAAGTCCTCAAATGATATACATAGAATACATCATGATATTGGGAATGGTTCAGTGGAAGTTCCATGTAATTAGATATCATCCTGATACGATCAAGAACCTCATAGGGGCTGATATATCTAGAGCCTAGCTTGACCTTTTTTCTAAATATCATAGACATATTCTATGGATATATCCATAAAATGTCTTATATTTAACTTCAAACTATAGTTATCATCAAAGGTTATCTATATAACTCTTCTATTCATTTGGATCTTCCTGAATTCACTTTCAAATGCTTATAACATTCTATACAATTCCCTCAAATAGGTCATGTCCCAATTTAATTCATCATAAAAATTAATCTCATCATGTTGAGTTTATAAACTTCATTCCATATAGGGACTCATAAGGTTCTATAATAATGATTTAATGAAATATATTGTGGTAATAAAATAATACTATAAGAATTTATTGATCCTAACCTCTTTTGGAATGTATAGAGGAAGCTATTAGAATACCTTCTAGGGTTTTAATAGTTCTTTTAAACTAACCATCAATTTAAGGATGCTCTATAATCTTAAAGGTCAATTTTTTATTCAATTATTACAAAATACATCTCCAAAAAACTATGAGATAAACATTATCTCTCTATCATATTTTATTGATAGTTGTACTCAATGAAACATTACCAATTACATTGTTTATATCAATGTAATTCACTAACTTCATATTGAAATTAACTACCATACAAATGGTGTTAAAGAGTTTTGATTTTTTGGGGAGTCGTATGATGAAATTCATGGTTATTTTTTGCATTTTCATATTGGTATTGGTATTAGTTTCATCATCCCCTTGGGATTATGATATTCAACCTTAACATATTGACCTAACAGGAATCAATATACACACTCTACAATATCACTCTTCATGTTGTACATCTGAAAATCATATATAAGATCTCTATACATATTTCTACTTCCATGATGTATAGAAACTAATGAGGTATGTGGTTCATCCACCAACTCTTTCTTTAATTCTAGCATTAATGAGACACAAAAGTAGTTCCTAAAATTGATCATTCCATCACTATCATAGTTAAACCCATGGATAGTCTTTTCTCTCTTATATAGATACACATACTCCTTATGTGCCTCTTTACTCCTTTTGTGACTCTTTATTTTTCAATTCCTAAAAACATTCATCACATTCCATAATCATTATAAACTTCACTCCTTTTAGATTTAATTTAGTCTGTGGGTAAGATAACCGAGAATGTTTTTTAACAAATCATTGGTAGTACCCTGATAACATAAATAAATAAATTATTATTTCTAGATTTGTTTTCTAACACATGATAATTAACCAATATATTTTTTAGTTCAAAAAAATGTCATTATATTCTTTTATCTAGATAAACATGACCTCTTTTGAGTTAACTTGTTTAGTGAGATAGATAACCAAGAATTTTTTTATAAGCCCTTATTAGTAACTTTCTAACCAAAGAAAACATTGAATATCCCTAACATTTGTAGACAATGTCCACTATTCCACCACTTTAGTCTTATCTAGATGAAATTGTATTACTTATTTAGAAACAATATATCAAAGGTTTATTTGAAAAATTTTCTATAAGAACTATTTTCATTTTGTGTTTTTAAAATAATCCTTAGATATACCTCATGATCTTTATATAATTTAGAAAATAATATAATATCACTGATAAACCTAATAATAAATTTATCTAAATTCTTATTGAAAACTCTATTAAATTAATACATTAATACATTATGTGTTTTGGTTAACTAAAATTTAATAATCATAAACTCATAATGGCCATACCTAATGTAAAATTCCATCTTTGGACTGTTGACTACCATTACTTTTAGCTGATAGTACCCAGGCCTCAGATCAATATTTAAAAAATAAAATGATGCATGGAACTAATGAAACAAGTCATTAATGTGTGAATAATTATACTTTTTCTTAATATAAATTTTATTTAGTACCCTATAATCAATGAAAAGTATAATAGAAACACCCTTATTTTGAACAAAAAAATTGGGGCACCCCAAGGTGAATCTCTATGGTAGATGAAACCATTATCAAGTAACTCATGTAACAATTTTTTCCATTACAACAACTCAACTAAATACATATGATAAGGATTTTTTATAATTTTTTTAGAATCAGGAACTAAGTTAACACTAAATTCAATCTCTCACTCGAGAATAAAAAAAGTAAAATCATCAATAAATATTTCTATATATTCAATTACAACTAAAAAAACTAATTTAAATAATTTTATTATTTTCAATAATATGTGAATGAAAACATATAATATTACCTTTAATCACTTTCATATCTTCTTGATATGTTTTAAAAATTATGAACTCATTATTATATAAAAACTAAAATTCACATTGAGGATTCAATATGAATAATTTAATCCTATAATATATCATGTTTTGAAAAACTAAAATCCAGTCCATACCCAAGATAACATCAAACACCAAAGGTAAGATAGGTATATGTTCAAGAGAAAAACATTCTAGATATGATGATATGAAGGTTCCCATAAATATATATTTGTTTAATGCTTCAATAATGATTTTTTCCAAAATATTTGTCTATATTTTTTAGGTGATATTTAATTTGTACTAAAAAATTGAAAAAAATAATGTGAATATCGTGAATAAAAAAACTTTTTATACTTCTAGAAAATAAGTGATTTACTTGTTACCACTTAATTAGATGAACTGGTAATAAAATATTACTTTTTCAAACCTTTATAATTATATTCTTGGGGATTATTATCTGTTATACCTTTATTTGGACGCACATTCACATAATGGCTCATCTTAATATAATTGAAAAAACATCACTGTGTGATATTCAATAATAGTTTGACCATTACGAATTATCATTATTATGTAGCCAAAGGACAAGTATCTCAATTATCCACACTGGTAACACTTCCTATATCTCATAATAAATTCCTAAGAATGATATAAAATATCGTAATTGAGTTTTATTTCCTTCAGGTTTCTTCAATGAATTCTTCCACATTTCCTTACACCAACATCCATTTTTATCCTTATTGTTTTAAAATTCCTAAAACTACATTTTTATTTTCTCATCAAACTACAAATATTTCCTCATAAAATCAAATACATTTAGTATCAAGATCTCTTACTAAACATGTGTTCAGTCCAAGGTAAAATAGATCAATTTTATTATCATTTTAAAGAATAAAATTTTGTTCATATACAGTCTAGAAAAATTATCCTTATAAGAAGAAATAGAGTCCTCCTCCATTTTTTATCAACTCATAAAATTCATTTCCATAAAAAGTAAAATTAATTTAGAAAAATAATTTTCATGGAATTGATCTTTAAATATTTTCATTTTTATTGATGAAGTTACTTATTTTTTTAATAGTGTTATTAATCATAGACCACTATTAGCTAACATCACCTTCAAAATGATAAATAGAACGTTTTAACTTCTAATGTGCCAAATAAACAAGAACATTGAGTATATTTTATAATGTGTAAATCCATCCTTTTTCTTTCATTGGATTTGAGGATCCTCCAAAATATGGATGGTTATATTTCATGAAATTCTCAAAAATTAACATTTTATTCTATGGTTAATATTATTTCTTTCTTATATGGTACATTAATTAATAGCCTACGCGAATTGAGTTAACATGGATAAAAAGAATATTATTCTAATTCTAACAGTTACAGGTTTATTATTTAGAAGGATATTATCTTTCTAATTCCTTTCTATATTAGTTTCCTCATTTATACTATGGAAAAATATTCAGAATAAATATATATTTGATGAATAAACATTAAAATACTTATAATAAACCACATGATAATATAACCTCATATTTAAATCTCTAAAGAATATATTTTAATATCATCCTAACCTCTTGTGTTCTCTAAACCCTTTCGCTGATACCATCTATAAAAACCCCCACCTAATTATCCCCCAAATTACATTATTTATAATGTATATTTTATAACTTACATCCCAAATACCTTTTTAGGTTATAGTTTTAAAGAATTAAAAAATCCATTACATCATGAAGTGAAAATTTACACACAACACCCATTTTACCTAAAAAATATTCTTTATAAAGGCAAACTTTCTTCATTAAATATAACTCCCATAACTGAAAATACGACTCTATTAAGATTCCTACTCATCCTTACACTTGTGAAAAAACAATTGAAAATTTGGGATGAGAGATAACATTCTTAGTAAGGGATATAAAATAAAAGGAAAATGTTAGTAAATTTTTAATCAAATAAATACATAATAAAGATTTCATTTTCCATAATAAGCACTTTAGATAAAATATCCACATACTTTTCTAGGAAAACAAATTAATTTTTTATTAGATTTCATATAACATTTCATATTCAATCACAAATAAAAATTCATAATAATAAGGTTTTCATGGAAAATGTGAGAACTCAAGAATACCTTTTCTTGAAAAAAATTCTTGCACCTTAAAAAATTGTCATAAAAGTTCCTTACAAACATAATTTTATGTTATAATAATTTTAAATAAAAATATTTCCTTTATAAATCATTACAAAAATATCATGTAGGTACCTTGGAACATTATCATTAGATTCACCCAAACTAGAACCATTAAAATATATTCACCTAAATGGATAATTCCCATATCTCTTTGGAGTAACATATCATTAACAACTCTATCGCTTAACCCAAGGAATTAGAGAGCTATATTGGACTTGTCTATCATCATATATATATCAAGAACAAACTTCATTCATATAAAATTTAAAATATCCATATAATGAATAATAAAAATATATCTTGTACATTAAACATAAAACTTATTTAGATTGTCACTCGATACCATAAGTAATAACACATTTAGTTATCTAAAAAAATGGGATGATACTTCCATTTCTATAGAAAATATTTTTAAAACAAAAAATTTATAGAAAGGTGGGAATAAAATATTATTTGAAAAATCATGTCAAATTATAGTGTAATAATGATAATGAATAATAGGTATGGTAGAGGAAAAGTTTCTTCAATACATATACATTATAAATGCTATTTTTTAACTTTTCTAAAAATTCAAAAATAACATATATGGAAAACATTAAAAATATAACATTTTAATAATTGGAAAGTGAAGTAAAAATAGATAAAAATGACAATTTGAATACTTTTAAGAATAAATTAAAACATTTTTAGAAAATATAAACCAACAAAATTATAGAATAAAACAATTTTGATGGAAAACTTTAAATTAAAATTTTTAATAGAATTTCTCTTACCTCAATTTATGACTCATTTCATTCGTATGCATATCATCCTCCTACAGGAATATTTCCCTTTCTTTTAAACCTTAAACCATTTAGGATTGGTCTTTTGAAAATACTAATACCAATAGGTCACATAGAGGATAGTTGGGATATGTTCTAGGTTGGGATTTATTGGGATAAGTGGCTCAAAAAGAGTGATGAAATTAGGAAAGAAGGTTCCCTTTTATAAGTGAGGGGTGTGAATATCTAGTAAAGATTTTATAATTTTATATATAATAAATTTATTTCTCAAGGTTTTGTGTAACTAAATGGATGAATTTAAAATTCAACATATTTTATAGTTGAAATACACTCAACCAATCACATTTACTAATGATTTAGAAATATTTGATTCCTTTTGTCTTAGTTTAAACCCATGTTAACCACTTTAACCATTACCTGATGATAATGTTTTTACTAAATAAAAAATCATTATGAAAAAAATGAATTTGGACACATTACCAAATCTTAAACTCCTCATTCCAAATTTTAAATCCATTATTCAGTATTTAGTTATTAAAAGTGGAAAATTTTAATTTCAATATAGTGCACAAAGTGCAATGATTTTTTTTTGAAAAATGTCATTTTTCAGTAAAACAATTACTTTATAATAAAATCAAATATAATATTGATTCCTATGGAATTATTTTTTAACTATAACAGAAAACCAATCCAAAACTAAATTCAACATTGTAATTACATGATGAGAAATGGATTATTTGTAAATCATTATTTTCATTATTTTATAAAAAATCATCCTCTTCCAAAAAATACAAAAACATAACCTTATGATTGTTTCAATATGATGAATCAAAAAATAAATTTCATTTTATAATTTTAAAATTGTAAAATATTTATATAATTTTTTTTTAAATAAAACAATATATTTCATTAAAAATATTTTACATAAATAGAACCATTTATTTATTAACTAATTTTATTTATAAATGTATCATATTATATATGGATCCATAAAATATATTTATGATCATTAATAGTACATGAAATTATTTTATTGATAAATTTACCTAGTTTTTTTCAACATGGGTCTTGCATTTGAAACATTTGTAAAGGATTCTATTTATATGTTTCCCCCGATTTAGAAAAGAAATATTCTTAGGGGAGGATGGGTGGTGATATAAATAACCCCATAGACCAATGTAATGTAGTTGAATTGGATCTAACATTATCAAACATTGGATCCACTAACTATTTGCTGATCCTATGGGTGGTAGTGGAAGTAAAAATACTGACATCCTTTGAGGCTGCTACTCTTGTATCTCCACTAAGGTGGACTAGATGAAAATTAATATTTTAATATTCCAAACACTATTGAGAAAAAAGTGTGAAACCAACAAACTCTTTTGAGGAAAAGAGGTAAACCATAGGGGAATTCATTACAAACAGACTTTAAAAATCATTGATCAGAATTTAACGGTCATCCTAACAACTCATTTGTCATAAAAAACACCACACCATCATGAAAATTGATAATATTCACAGAAGGGGATAGAATCTCACAAGAGAAGGTTGGGGAACCACCAGAAAGCAGAAAGCACAAACCACAGAAAAGCATGACCAACCTTATAACCATCCTCCTCGAATGCCACTGATGCGACCATCGACACCAACGCAAAACCACTAACCTACTAGTGAACTCTAGTTGGAGGTCGCCCAAAACCTCCAACGATGTGAGATGGACTCCCAAAAATCCTCTGATAATAGAACATCCACAGATGACCAATGAGGAATTCAGATCGAGGAAGACGATGTTGTCCTGACACCGCATCCTACTCTGCAAAGAACTACAATCCAACCATCAATGACAATGACTCCACAAATTCAGTCCAACATATTCACCAACACAAGATAAATACTTGATCAACATCCATCCATCAAAATCATAAAAGTACATAAATAAAAACGGCAGTGTTCATGAGGAAAATAGAGGCCACTATCAATCAGCCACAACTGATCCAAATTAGTAATCTAAATAACCTAAATACATAAGTGAAGAAAAATCCAAAGTTATATCCTTCACCAATATCATACCAAACAACACCACATTTGAGAACTTGTATAATGCTTAAAAACATCATCAAACCACCATGATCTTCAAAACACACAACTGAGAAAAAACTCAGTTGGTTCCACATAAATATTCAAACACCAGGCCACGCCGGAAAAAGCCTCACAAAGATTTAGAAACTGTAACCTGTCACTACCTTCATTGCTTCCATGGAGACCACCACGAAAAACCCCTAAAACTCTCACCTAACACCCAAGATGACAACCCTCAAACAGAAAATGAAGCTTGACTGCTGGATCTCACCGCACCTCCAAGAAACCCTAGCTTTTGAAGGAGGTGAATGGTATGGAGTGGGCCAACAAATAGTGAGGAAAGCCGCAACAACCAAGACGATAAAGAAGGATGCAGCCACTAAGGTAAAATATTTTCATTGGAATTATAGCATTGAGTACATCATTAATTGGCTCTGAGGATAGTGGGATTCTATAATATATACCATGTAATATATCCAATGCCTAGGCCTGTAACATGGACCAAGGTGAATAAATTGCATGATGTCTTTCATAGTGGACTCTTTTTGTTGTGGAGGATAATATAATTAAATCTCCAGGTTAAACCCATTATCTTTTGTGTATGTAATGTGGTTCAGAAATAATCAATTAGAGTAGGATTTATAAACCACTCAATCAATTTTTATGGAGATGTTCATACTCCCTTTCAAACTTTGGGTATCATGGAGTTGAAATGTTAGTCGAGTTGATCTTCTGATAGATCAATAATAATTTCTTAATGTGTTTAGTATATCCTTAGAACAAAAATGTTTCATTATGAGGAAAAAGAGAGTTTTAAGAAATATAATGAAACATATTGTATTCACTACCTTTTTAATTCCTTTGAAATGGTATACAAGGAGGTGATGATGCGTCATTTTTTTGTTACATATTTTTCTTTTCCAATGTAATGAAATAATTATTGGTTATATAAATAATTTTATTCTTCTTTGGGAAAAATATTTAATCATCTATTCCATTTTCTATTAAGAAAAACAATCTCTTAATTTGTGTGTTTTGTGGACTACTGGATCCACAATGTAACATGTTTCATTTTATTTCAGCACCTTAAAAATATGGAATTAAGGGGGACATTAATTACAATTTATGATATTTATATCATTTTAATGATTATGAAATAGTAAACCATGTTTATCCTTCCTCTTGTTCTATGAAAATGAAATTTTGAACCATGCATAATTGGGGACTACCATCTCCATGGAATTATTGATTTTAGTTTTTATTTTTATTCATTCAATATATGGATATTCATGAGGATGAGATTAATGGATAAATATTATATTTATTATATCATTATGTATTTGTTATATAAAACATTTAAACTTATTAATGATATGAGTCAATCATTTAATATGAGTGAAATTATTAGAAACAAATACCTTATTTCTCGGTAATGACTTTATATAAATAATATTCTATTTATAATTCTTTAAAATTATGATATATCAAAATGATAAATACAAAATAATATGATCACTATTATTTTATATTTATATTACTAATAAAACATCAAATAATCAACCATTAATCATTGTAGTTTCATGTTTTGGATGGTTTAACTGCCCACTTGAAAAATAAAAAGAATTTATTTCTTGGATTATTGTGAAGAATTTTTTATTATTTTGATTTGATTTAAATATTAATTAATGATATTTTTTTATTAAGGAAAGTTTTTATAAATATTTAACTCATTAATTAAGAGAACATATTTTGTTAGCTGATAATAAATGAAACATGATCATCACTGATTTAATCTTCATAGTTTGTAACCAAAACTATTATGAAATAAAATTACATTTTTATAAAATTTCATGGAACCTCAATTATAGTACCTTATATGACCTAAAAATGGTAAAATATGGGAAAATAGTGGATACCAACACTGTTTTTTAGAAACTAGTACAAAGATATAATGGTTACATCTACTCGGTGTTGAAAATATATAAAAACTAACATATATATATATATACCTATTTATTATAAATAAGGTTAATATGTGGTTATAGTTATTAATAATTTTATAGAATTTTTATTTAATTATGTTAATTGAATTATTCATGATTTTTGGTGAGAGTATATAATTAATCATTACTGAGGTAATGTTTCTCATCACAAATTCCCTTCATTGAGACAAGTTTGGTATTATGCACCTAATTAAATTTATATGGTGTATATACTACCTATATTAGATATGATATAATGAATTATATCTTAATCATATTATCTTGTTTTTAATTTTAATCCCTCGATTTTTAATGGTTTTGATTAAAATGTTACTTAATCTGCACAGGCTCTTTGTCGCAATCATTAATTATTTGAGACATGATACATATTATATACAATGTTCTCATTTTTATGCTGTTCTTTTTATTTACTATCCCATAAGTGTTTTATAAATTTTTTCCTTATAATTAATTAGATAAACTAAGTATAATAATTTTTATCGATTCAAATGTATTTTGACTCAAGTGTTACCCCCCATAATAAGATTATTTGGTAACTAAATTTTGATTCATTGTGTGATGATCATTCACTTGAACTTATTTCATATAAGCTGGGAATATTCTGAAATTTTATTGTACTATATGGTTGTATCACATTGTATAAATATTTACCATATAAACCCATTTTCAGATATTTCATACCTCATGGACTATGTTTCCCATAAGTAATATTGATAACTCAAATCTCCTTTGTTTGAGATATATTGTTTCATATTGAACTTTTCTTTTCCATGAATGGATTCTCCTACCCTGATTTTTATTATATATTATTTTATAATCCTCTTTTGGAAAATTATGTTAAATTTTTTTTTTCAATCTTCGTAGAATGTTCTTTTAAAAAAATGATATTTTTAAAACAAAAATAATGGTTTTCCTTTCATATTATCATGGTTAGTCTTTCTCCCTTAATTGCTAAAAGATAGACTATTTCTTTTCAAGCCTCTATTACTAGATACTATTTTTTAAGGTAAAAGTTTTCAAATTATTTCATGTCATCTTTTCAAAAGTAACCTTTAAAACCGTAATGTAAAATTTTATTTTATATTAATAATGAAAATGTTTTCAAAAAGATCTTTAAAGTTTTAACTTCAATTTACCTTATTATTCTAAAAATAATTTACCCTAATGGGGTTTAAATTTCATAATTTATGCCATAATATAGATACATATTTATATATATATGTATTAATTTTGTGGATTCAACTCACAATATAAAATAATTTTATTCTTGATCCATTATTTTTTGTAGCATTCAAAGCATTATTTTTGTAAGGGTGTTTTAATTTATATCAACACCATCATATGTTTCCTTTATTGTAATGAGGAATTGTTCTTTTCTTACCGTCCACATTCATTCCCTATATGATTTATGATCATGTTATGCCCTATATTGACATCATGAAAAGTATTGATATTTTTATGGTAATTAACTACTAATATATGTTTATTATTTATTGACTTTTCATATATTTCATTACATGGATTGAAATATTTTTTTAAGAGGATCCATATGGAATGGTATCTAACGTCTTCTTGAAACGTATGGTTAATTCCTTATCCTTAATCTAGTGGTGGGTGTGGCCTAGAATTATATAGTCCCTCGATGCATAGACATACATTATAAGACCATATAGGATTGTTTTGGTGTATACCCATTCCCATAATAAGATAATGTCTTAGAACACAACCATGAAACAATGTTTTTAATGTTTGATATTATGTATTTGATTTATATGAGATCATTATTATTGACATCCATGTTTTCAGTTATTTTCATGGATATAATAGCCTCTTAGTTTTAATTAATTATGGTCTCATGTTTTTTAATTATTCGTTTCATAATATTTATTTCAAGTTTACAAAATGATTACCATAATTGTATGTTTTCCATTAATAAGAATTTGATTTAACCTTTTCTTATATTACTACTTCACTAGGTTATGAAGAAAATTAATACTTATGATATTCTAAAAATGTTATGTTTTATGGAATTATTTGTGGGAGATATTAGATATTCCCTATAGATTAAGTAATTTCTTATGTGGTGGTAAAAAATATACATTAGTTATGAAATTCATTCATTTTTTATATTTTTTTTATTCTAATTCTATAAATCTATAACACTAAAAGGTATTGGGAATATATTTAATTAAATATTTTATTTAATTCTTGTAATTATGGGACAGTTATGTTAGGGATTTTATTTTTGGTTTCGAAGCTTATATGAGATGTATTTTTCTATGGAACTAAATCCATGAATATGGTTCTAGGACATCAAAATTGGTATCAAATCATGGTTTTGATAACTTTATAGATTCAGATGCCTATTAATTATTTTTTAAAAATTTGATAAGTTAATGTTGATAAAAATTTCAACTGTATAGATAAACCTTTGGGATAATATTTGATTAGATTTTAAGTTAATAATAAAC
Source organism: Viscum album (assembly GCA_963277665.1). Taxonomy (NCBI): domain Eukaryota; kingdom Viridiplantae; phylum Streptophyta; class Magnoliopsida; order Santalales; family Viscaceae; genus Viscum; species Viscum album. Next base: position 354,508,939 of record OY728163.1, read on the forward strand.
TTTTAATTTGATAATTATGATAATATAACATTATTGAAAACCGTAGTGATAAGTCTAAGATATAATTATAAGTATATGATAACTTCCAAATTCTTTGGTAAAGTAGAGATTGTGTGGTTGTCCTAAAACTTAAATCATTGTATTAATAATACAAGTTGATATAGGCACTTACATGGATGTACCTAGGGGTAATATCCCTGAAAAGGGTGGATCATATATTAACTAAATCGTCACTTAGTGTACAAAAAAGTGGAAAAAATACACAAATGATTCGAAACATCTGGGGAGTATGACTTGGTTGACTGTCATTGTATTTATCAACTATTATGAGGGATTTAAATATGTTTAGTTCAGATACTCTAATAGGAAATGATGATTGATAATAAAGTTTTAAATATAGAGATTTATAAGACAAGGTGCATAAAAATTGATATTTTTTTATTAGGTAATTGATAAGTTGGATTTTAAGAGCATGTATATCAATGAATTTTTTGGTTTAGAATATATTATGAAAATTTATGAAATTTTAGGATCTCTATTTTGGAGATTATGTTGATAAGTATAAGAGAACCCAATATTAATTAACCTATATTAAACTTTGATTGATATTGGTATAACTAAAGGATTTATAGGCTAATGTGATGATAAGGGAAACGTATTATATGGTCAAATTCCATTTAAGTTATTAATTTAGATAATTCCACTCTATTGTTTAAATTTTTCACTCATGTCAACTGTTTGGGTATATATAATGGTTGGAACTATAAGGTACCATTGGTGTGAGGGAAACTATGTAGAATACCTCAATTAATAACCCATAAAACTGGAAGATGGAGTGGGAATAATTTTGAAAAGTCCAAAAGATCTCTCATTAAATATGATCAACAATGTTAACATATTTGGGGTCCCAAACATAATAAAAACAAAATATGGAGTCTTAAGAAATATCAAGTGATGAAGATGATAAAGAAGGGAAGATCCACTTTTTATGTTTCAGAAATATGGGGAGAATAATGGGGAAATTTTCTTAAATGGATTGGTGAGTGTTATTAGTGTGGTGATAAAGGTCATCAAACTCTCATGTGTAATTGAAAGAGTGAGGCTAAAGAAATCCTTTTCATTAATAACTATAGAGTTGTGAATTACATGACTCGATGTCCCTACAAATGGGTTAATGAGTGAAATAGCCTCCAACAACTATGCGAACAAGGAGAAAAATTTCAAACTACTACCAATGAAGTAGTTAGTTATTTTTCACTCTAGATTTTCTAGTGTCTTGTGTCCTGTATGCTTTAACCAACTACTAGATATTGAGTTATAAAGAAAAACCACCAATGGAATGATAATGATATAAATAATTTTCATGGTTTTTTAATGTTGTTCCTTATAGATCTAGATCTTCATCTATAAGTATAAATATATTTTAATATAGTTATGGGTTAACACTCTTTATAAATATCTTATAATATTTTATTCAATACAGATAAAACTCTTTCTCTATCCAAAATAAAATCATGATCATCCAATAGGGAATGGTTAAATATGAGTGCTATATAGAAATTAATCTGATATTATAGGTCAAATTTTAAGGAAGAAATTTATTTATGGGTGGAGAATATAACACCCAAAAATATCAATATATCATTAATATTAAATAAGTCTTTTTGTTTAATATCCTGCTCCACATACATCATTGAACAAAAAAACACTGATATATTTTAATAAAAAAATATTATATAAAACTATAAAACCCTATTCATTAACCTAGAGAGAATGAGTAGTGGTACCCGCTTTATGAAATATTTATAGAAATAAAATTATATCTAATTTTAGTATGAAGAAATTTCAGTTAGTATAGGTAAACTAAAAATTAATATATTTTTATGATGAAAAATTTATTTCTTTAAAATTGGAATTTTATTTCAACAAAATAATTATATTATGATTTGGTAATAGTAATAATATATTGATAAAGTTAATAATAGATTACCAATAATTCATTTAGATAATTTAGAAGAAATAACAATAAATAATATTTAACATTCTAAAAATCTTTTTTCATATATAAAACTTTTTCCACTATATTTTAGTATTTTATTTAAATATTTAATTATTAACCTTTAGAAAATTAATTTCAAAAAATCAACATAATTTTTTGAATAATTATTGTAATATAATCTTAATAAAAGTTATTTTGATTTTTCTAGAACGAATGACTTTTATGAGAATAGTAAAAATATCCTTTTAATAAATAACATGGAATTTATGAAATTATAAGAATATAAGTATGAATTGTAAATTCTTGAAACCTTTCTCTAAGACAAAATATTTATTTTATTTTTGACTTTATAATTTTAAAAAATGATATTAATTTAATAACTCATATTTAAAATTTTATAATATAAGTAATATTTTATCATAACAATTTTAATATGTTATATATTTTTAATTTAAAATTAATTTTTATCAACATTATAAATTGAATCGAATAAAAAAAATTTAAACCGAAAATAATTTAGTCCAAATTATTTAATGAGGAATGCTTTGTTTTTAGGCTTAAATATTATGTTACCTAAGGTAAAAACCAATTAATATGCTAAAAACAAAAATAGTAAAAGCATTAACTAAATTGGTATGATCCTTGAAACATGAAAATATGTAACATCCCAAGATTTTTAAATAACACTATGTTCGATAGCATATGAGACACATAACACTGATCCAAAACGAAGTAAAAACATATTATTATTTAAATGTTATAGTTATAACCTAGACACTGAATAGGTGGGTATGAATTAAATTAACCATTTTATGAAAACTATATAACGATCCTACTCAATAAATATTAATTTATCAATTTTTTTGAAATTTACACTCACTTTTAATAAACTCAATTTATTTTTCACAAATACATTTTCCTCAAATATGTTTTTTATTTATTTTTTTAGATAATATTATATTTAGTTTTTTGATATTTTAGAAATTTTATTTAATAAAAAAAAATATTATATTTAAAATCATTATATCAAAATGATCTTAGAGTGAGGTTTTGTGATTTTTATGAAAAGATTGATTTTTAGTAAATAGTGAAAATATAGTTTTTTATCGAAAATGACATTTTTACTTCAATCCATTTAGAAGATATAGTTTTTTAAATTATCTATACATTAAATATTCTATCTTATGTTATTATTAATCTAAATGAGTTCATTATAATCAATATTATGGATGAATTTGGTATAAATAAAATTTCTACATAAAATGCATTTTTCTAAAAACAATGTTTTTATTGTACTTTTCCATTTAATATTAAATTAATTTCTACAACTTATAGAAAATTAATCATGAAAATTTGTTGTATGTTTGGAATCATGATATCAAAATTTGGAAATATTCCCTTTTTTATTTTGATCCATTATGAATATTAACCAAAATAAATAATTCCCCTGTCGCCGCCTTCCCTTTCCTCTTCTACGGCGGGCCGTGTTTCCTTTCTCGGCGCTCTCTCGGCGTGCTCGCGGTGCGGTGGTTGTGTGGATGCACGGTCTTGTTGTTCTGGCTCGGATCTGGTGTCGCGGGTTTCCTCTGCGGCGTTGTGGCTTCCATCTCTGTGGCGTTCATGTGGGCTCAGATCTGGCAACGTGGGGTTCGTCCTGCAGCTGTGGGGTGTGATCTTCCTCGACGAGGTCTATGGCGGCGGCGTGGTCCTTCCGCGGCTCAGCTCTGGCATCACGGCGGGGTGTGTTCTTCCTTGGCGAGTTTCTGGGCGGCGGCGTGCTTCGGTTGTGGTGTGGGTTTGGCATCGCGGCGGTTTCTACCGCGGTGAAGCTTCCTGGCGGCGGCGAGGATTGTTCATGGTTCAGGGTAGGGGTCTGGGAGGGGCACGTTTCTTTCGCGGCGTTATCTCAGGGAGGCGGTGGTCTGTCTGTGCCATGGATCTGGTGCGGCGAGGGGTTGTGCTTCACCGGCGAAGGAAGCGAGCTTCCGCGGTGTTGGGTGGTCCGCTTTGCCATGGTGAAGGGGCCGCGTTCTTGATCTGCTGGGGCAAGGGTGGTCGGTCCTTTATTCTGCAACGGCATGCTCTGCCAGGTGTGGTTTGGATGGGTGGTGTGGCCTGTCTAGGAGGTCGTCAGTATTTGGGTGGCGGCGACGGGATTTGAGGTGATTGATTTTCTGATCTTTTCTGCTTGTGGTAGTTCTGTTTTGGTGAAGATGGTTTTGTCCCGCGTGGTGGAGCGGGCTGAAGTGGGAGCTGGTAATTTTGGAGATGTTGCTGGATTGGTTGTGTTTTTTGGTAACGCTGTTGTGGGCTGGTTGTTGTTTGGCTGGAATGCGATGAAGTGTGCAGGTTGGAATTTGGTGTTGTTGGTTCTGTGTTGCTTGCGGTGGACCTTCTTGGTGAGGAGGTGCTGGATACCGGATTTTGTGGGAATGGATGATGGTTGTTGCAAGGATGTGAGCTCTGGTTGCTGGTTTTTGTGTGATTCTGGTGCTGATGGTTATGTGTTGCTGGTGGTGGATTGTTCTGGTGAGAAGTTGTTGGATGCTGGTTTTTGTAAGGATGGAAGCTGGTCAGTTCTTGGTAGCAAGCTGTTGGATGCTGCATACTGCTGGATGAGGGTGTTGGTTGTTGTTTGGATCCTGGTGTGCTTTCTTGGTATTTCTTTTCTTTTTTGATTTTTCTTTTTTTGGCGTGGGTTGTAAGGGGTTTTTGGGTGTGGGTCGTTTGACCCCGCCCCTCCCTTGTCTGCTGTGTCATTGTGTCTTTTTCTAATAAATTTTGGGGGAGTCAGGAATAGCCTTGCCCCGAGCCCTCCATGCTATAAATTAAATTTTTTGATAGGGATACAAAGAGAATATTTTCTATAATAAATTGTTATTTTAAAAATAAATATTTTTTTTATCATGGATATTTATTTATTATTATTAGTGATAAGATAATTACATTAAATGCATACTCAATGCAAAAAAATAATTTATTCAATTAATAAAAAATTTAAATAAATGACTTTAAAAATATTAAAAGTGATATAATTTCAATAGATTGTCATGTTTCAATAATATTATAGATAAATATATAAAATATTATTAATGTGTTAAATTATTATTTTTAAACTTATTTTCTATCATGTTTTGTTTTCAATGTCAAAATAAATGAACAATTCCAAAAATGACATGAATGATATTTTATAAAAAAAATATTTTCTTAAATAATATTAGATTACTAAAAAGTAATATATTAAATCTATGGATTTTTATATGGTTTCAAATATCATCCATGATCCATTTAAAATACATTTTTCCTTTTATAGTAACAATCTTGGCCCCTAAAGAGTAAAAATATTATCGATGTAATCATCGAAAGTGTTAACGAGCTGTTAAAACCAGAATATATGTATGAAAGCATCACCTAGAAATGTAAAATATGTATTTAATGATATATTTTAGATATTTGATCATACTATATTTTAATTATATCTTTTATTTCCATTTTAAAATGATAATTAATTTAATAATTTAAGAAATTCTATGAATGATCGTCCCATTATTATAAAAGGACACCATATCTCCTGTTTTCTTCACTCCTATTGAACCATTTGGTTCCTCAAATACCAACCCAAATACCATCCTAAAATTCCTTCACTCATTATATTGGTCTTATTTTGAATACAATATCAACCTTAGAGGGTTGAAGGTGTAATGAAAAAGAGGTTGTCTGAATAATATGTATACCATTTAACCAACGTTTTTAGTTTTATTTATTCTTATACCTCCCTCATATACTATTTAAACATGTTTAACTAATATCACCACTGTCCCACATATACTAAGATATTTTATGTTAATTTTATATCAAATAATCATCTCTTCTCCTATCAAATGGGAATTGAAATCATCGTTCGTGTAAAAGGTGGATTGCCGCCTCGTAAACCGATGTAATTAATTTCCAATCACCACCTATCACATATGATTATAATGATATATTTAATGATTAAATATGATATTAATGAAATATTTATCATTACAAAAATATAATATATCATCTAATTTCTCACCATTCCATCCATTGAAAAATGATAATGTTGTTCGTGCGTATGAGTTGACTACCACCTTCGTGAAGGGATGTGATTAATTTTCCATAACCACATGATATATATGAAATTTATAAGTTTCTTTATTGAAATAATATAGTATTTATTTTAAAATTATCAGTATATAAATCAAAAGTAATACTTTCATTATTTTTATTATGATTATTGAAAAATGGAAACGTTACTTATACATAAGAATGACTTACCATCTCCATGATTGTAACGTAGTTAATTTTTCAAAAAAAAATTTCATTTTTTGTTTTATAAGAATAATTGATATAAATAAATTATAATAATGTCATGATTATTATTCTTTATATTATGGAATAGTGATTCTATTTAATGTATTCAACCTACCATACTCATTTTTGACATATTAACTGAATATTATCAAAATGTCTGATGTGAAATTAATTGATTATGTAAATAAATATAGCATGGTCACTACTATAAAGAGGATATTTCACCATGCATGTATCCCAACAGTTTAGAAAACCCGTGGGGATGTATCTTTTTTACTATCTATTTCAACAGTTTTAATAGAACCGTGGAAAACCAATAAAAAATTCCCGTCATACCATCGTTGTCCTCCTCCCTCTTCCATCGTGCTCCTCTACTCTGCCATTAGGATCCTCCTTTCCACAACTTCCATCAACCTCTTCCATCACACTCATTCTATTGTCCCCAACTCCCGACCCTTTCCCCCCCCCCCAACACTACCTCCCGGCCATCCGACCTCCGCCCTTCGGCCCTCTCCTCCCCTCACAGACCTGCACCTCCATGCCATCCGACCACCACGTCCCTCTCATCTCTTCCCCTATGCAGCCTCCACCTCTTCTCCCGACCTCCCTCTCGGCCTTCGCCTCAGCCTCATCATCCCTCCCTCCACCTCCCTACCCCTAGCTCCAGCGACATCCTCCCTCTCATCTCCCTCTCCTCCCGGCCTTGGCCTCTTTCTCAACATCCTCCAGCTTCGGCAACGTCCCGTCCTAGCCTCCACCTCCCTGCCCCCAGCTCTGGCATCTAGGTATGAAATTTCTTCTCCTTTTTTTCATTCTATTATATATAAATTCTATTTTGGATTTAATGAACTAAAAATATAGAAAAAACCTGAAATTACTAAACCTTTGTTTGGAATATTGTTACTATTTTCATCATCATGTTCCATAGAGTGAATCTAAATATATTTTTTCTTTTAGTTTATTTTTTCTATGAGTCACATTTGTGAGATCTATCATTGAAGCCTATTATTATTTCATTTTGTAAACATTAAATTTTTAATTTTCATGATTACTATGATTCTTATTATGAATCATACACGTTTGATCATTGAGATTGACCAAAATTTGAGACTATGGGTATGTTTCTTTAAAACTATATAGTTTAATGAATAATAGACTTCTTGGAATTTTTATCAAATTGTGATATTGGATAAGTAATCAATACACGAGGCACATATTGTCAATTTAATTTTCAAATAAGTTCATAGTTTGGAAATGTATTGTTATAAATGATTTATTTGAAGGAATATCAGTGCTTAGAACATATTTATATGTTAAATATATCTTAGATATCCAGCAACCACTTTGTAATAAATGTGTTTCCATTCCCTGATTAGAATTTTTGGTTATATAATAACCCTCGTAATTGGATCCTATGGGGAAAACAGTGATGTAATTCTAAGGATAAAATAATGAAATGAATACTTTGGTTCCTTGGACCCATGAAAATATTCTCCATACATTACATATAAATAGGTTGAGGTTTTACAATGGGGAAAATGACTCATTAATTTAAGATTTGTTTCTTCGCCTCTTTTGGGAAACTCAAACATACACGAGCATCCTATGACCAAATAACTTGGCTCCCTAAAAATAAATTATTTAAAGGGAAAACATTTTCATGAGTGAGGTTTAGAAAATCAATTTACTTGAAAAAAGATATGTGCAGGTTAAAGATAACATTCTCTCTCAATAAAACTCATAGATGAGACTTTACATTCTTCTTAATCCATTATTCTAGTCTAAACTCAAGGAACCATCCTTGAAATTTAGAAGAATGGATGTATTATAACCCATAGTTTATTATGGAGGTATTCCAACCAAATTGATCTAGTCTAATCCAGTTAACTCATTATTCAAAATTAAATGAGGGTATGACATAGGATTCCAAAATAGTAATCGATGAAATTTGATACATATGACATTACCAAAATCCCAATGGAGATTACCCTAGTCATTTCAGTTCAATTTCCCTCATTATCAGTCTACTTGAGTCACACATAGTGTAGAAAATTAAAGGGCTTGATTTAGGAATTAAGCTATTACATTGTTAAACAGAATATGATACCGACTAATATAAATTACCTTAACTAATTGATGTGATGCTAAAATATTCTCAATATTAAACCAAGGGACATAAATTAATAATTTTTTATATATCTAGAATAATAACCTCTTTTTTCCACATTTTTCAACACCTGAGTCAAAAACTATTAACTGTATACTGTTGGTTTTAGACTCAGTGACTAGACCTGAAACCCCGTAATCTTCTTCAATCTTTTTGTTATTTTTTAACATAAATTATCCACAATAATAATAGAAATAATTCATTCATAAAAAGTGATGAGATAATATATGAACATACATTTCCAAATAAATTTTCAAGCACATTCTAGAATATTATAAACATTTCTTCACTTTTCTCCACCTCATAGAGACACTGTACAAGGTATTCATCATGGTGGATCTAATTTATAAATTGATTTCATGATGTTTGTTGTTTATAGTGAACTAGTAAGAGTCAATTTTAGTTATCAGATGATGAATAATTCAGAACATGAATAGTATTTACAATTTATTTCCTTTTCTTTTTTCTCTTATTGAGAACCATCATCACCATTAATTATGCATATGGTTATAACAAAAATGAAATACGTATTATTCAGAATAAGTTATCACTCCTAGATTATAAATTTATGAAATCATATTGAAAATTTATTCTTAAAAATTTCATCATTTCCAATTTATAACCATGTCTATTTAGACTCTTTTTTTACACAACTATTTTTTGAATATGAATTTTATTTTAGAGTCATGGGTTATTTTCTTATCTACTTGTGGGGGATATTATTTTAAATTTGATTCATTAAGTAACATGCATAACCTTTTATATATTTCATTATTTTTTTCATTTTTTATTTGATTGGTATAATTGTAGGATAATGATTTGAATATTTTCAAACGATCATAGACCTCCCACATAGCACTTTAGAATCTATTTTGTAATATTTTTTTGTCAACCGTACTTGAAATTAGTATTATTCCCCATGAGAAGTATTGTATTTCCCTTGGGTTCTTTTCATTTATTATTCATGTATTTATCTTTCTATCTATAAATCAATGGAATGTTTTCCAAGCATTGTTTAGAAAATGCTCAGTGTATGTGGTTCCTCCACATGGATTCTCAGGAGAGTTATTCACTAAGATAGTTTATTTTTTTGGATTGATTTCTCATTTTATTATTCTTGGTTCCTTTAACATTACGAAACATATCTTATTTTCATTTTTCCATAGAATGGTCTATTTTTCTATAAAATAAGCAACATACTACCCTTATTTTTCCACACATATTTGAAATCATGGTATTGATTTCTGGGGACTTCTTTTTCCTACTACCTAATAATTAATTTTCTTCCTACATCAAATTTGTTATTCCCATAAATATATTAGTTTTTGAAATGTGATTAATTGTGTTAAATGTTCAAGTTTCATTCTTATGACCACATCTACTAAAAGTATTATATATATATATATATATCTAGTTTTTCAAATTTGTTTTAAGTATACAAATTTTTATATTTCACCTATAGTTGTTACTTCTTTTTATGCTTTGTCCCCATTGATGTAGAATCTCTATTTCTTCGATATGACAACACATTATGGGGGTGGGAATGGGTGTTGGGTGGTGGGGCAGGGTGCCAGGAGGGGGCTAGGTGCAGGGGGTGAGGGTGGGTGTAAGGGGGGTGGGTGAATGGGGGTGGGGCCGGGCGCATGCGGTGGGGTTGGGACTAGGGAGGGGGGTTGGGTACAGGGGGAGAGGGCTGGGTAAAGGGGGTGGGGCTGGGGCTGGGTGGAAGGGGAGGGGAGGCTGGGTGCAGGGGATGGGGCTGGGTGCAGGGGGTCTGGGTGCTAGGGGTGGGGCTGTGTGTAGGGGGTGCTTGGTGTTTTTTGGGTATGCAACTCAATGTTCGTAGAAATGTTATAAGCTCATCTATGACTGGAGCTTTGAATGTGTTTGGTTTAATGATGTTATTTGCAGCTGGGTTGCAGGTATGGGATTTCATGAATCTTATCTTTCCAAGAGGTAGGTTTCACTAAGGTGTGTTTTTTATATGTGTTTTCAAAGAATTATCATTGTTTTTTTTTTCTATCTATGATATTATTTATTAAGCTATGTGTGTATATTATTTAAAATACAATTATTATTACATTCAAACTGCTCATAGAACAATAAAAGAAACACCTTTCAATTTTTATTCAAATAAACATGTTTTCATAATGAACTCTAAAACTTGTTTATACTATGTCAATGAATTACGCATACAGTTTAAAAACCTTTAAATTTTTATTTGAATCATATCAATTAAATTATTTACATGTGCAGGGAAACAAGAAGACAAGGGTGTGCTGATATCAACCTTTATGACTACGTCATTCAAGATTTTATTAGAAAAGGAAAAAAATACCATGGATTTAATTTCCATAGAATGATGACTGAACGTGGCTTTACCCCATGTAGTATTACATGTAAAAATATTATAAAATGTCTCAAAAACAGAATCAAATTTTAGTGGTGTCATATATCCTTCTACTGCTTGTATCTGTGGGTCCAAAAAATAAATTTTCTTTCATTTACTCTATTGATTTATACTTACTACAATGAAGGATGTCTGGATGAGTCTCTCATGTATTAATTGGCCTTGAATGAATTTCTATAGGATACTATTGTTAGGCTTTCAATTTCAACTAATCCATCCAACACTTGTGCTAAAAACAACACTATTTATTCTTATAAAAAAGTGAATCTCAACAGCAGATCGGATTCTTGAAGCTCTTTTGAAAGTGATTCAGAAGGAGAGATCTTTTATCAACTATGAATAGAAGTGGGTTATGGTTCTCATTACTTGGTATGATTATATCAAACCAATACGAATATACATTTTTTTTCACTTCATTTTTTTTATTGATTATTAAACGATATTCTATTTTAGGAGCCTCTTGTTAAATCTTCTCCTACTTTGAATGGGCAGTCTACTCTCTAAAAAAGTCATTTTTTTCTATTGCTATGTTTTTGGAGAGTGATTCCTCTAGTTCATATAAAGTTATTATGATGAAGACGCGAGGGTTTTTATTAATTCATGTTCAATATTTAAATATTTCCAGTGGTTCTTAGTTTGATATATTTTATATAATGGTTGAAATTCTAGTCACTAATTTTGCATTTGATGTTTTTGTGTAGAAAAAATTACCTAAGAAATCACTTGGAAATATGATAAAAAGTAAACCATAATGTCTTCTTGAAACAAAAGAGGATTCCAGAGATGAAGCAGATGTATATAGATTTGATGATGATGCTTATAATCTAGTGAGTATGGATGATTTTATCATTACCTATACTAATATTTCATTTAAAGAAATAATTCTGATAATTATTGTTCTTGAATGAAATGGATGTTTAAGGTGCGTTTTTTATGAGGGAATAAACAGTAGGCAGTTATTACCCCCATATTATTTTATATTAGAATTTCAATATCATAAAATATCTAATAATTTTCCCAATCCTATTATACAGATTCTTTTATTTTTAATAGCAGTAATAAACGCAAGGAAATTGATAACCAATCCCAATATTCCAATATTTGACACCATCAAAAACAGGTTCGAATATTTATTTACATTATTATCACTAGAATAAGACTAGCAGTGGTTAATTAGCATTGCTTACATTAGCATGAATTCTACTGCAACCTTTATATTAGGAGATCTTACATAAGAAGCACAAACTAAGAACAATGTTTACCCGAGAAAAGTTTACATATTTACACATTTGGCTTCATTAGTAGGAACATTACACTAGAATTTCTTACAGGAGTAGTACTCACACTAGAAATTTTTATACTAACATTATTACAGTATAAGTGATTACATTATTAGTTCTTAGACTACTAATTTTTATACTGGAATTGTTCATAGAAACATTACCTGTAAAAACACCTTTTCATAATTCATATGTCTGGTAAATACAAGGGTGATAAATCTGGGAAACATGGGAAGAATCCAGCAGAAGCTCTATCTGCAATGACACGAGATTCCCACTCATTGGTGTTGGGGAAGAGGAGACATGTATTTTTTATTTGAGTGTTTATTTTATTTTCTTTATCACATCAATCACTTAGGCTTTTTACCACTTTATATGGACAGAGAGTACTTATATTCTGCGAAGGGGGATTGGAGGGCACTGGAGGCGGCTATGCGGTTTTCTTTGCAGGAGAGGAAGATTGTGGTAGTTGAGGGATTGATAGTGTGTTTAATTTTCTTCTACTTTTACTGTGTTGCTTTTTTTTTATTTTCTTTTCGTTTGGAAAGGATGTCCGACATATGAATGGGTCATGCTGAATTTTATTTATTTTCTATTTCTATTTTAATTAATTGTTTGTGGGGGTGATTAATCCCTTGTTTGAGACACCAAACACATATAAATATCTCAAAATCCTAAATTTCATTTCATTATGAAATTATTCCATGCATACCTTCAACCCCGGTCCTCTTCCAAGACTTCTTCTTTATGTTAGCACATCAAATTCACTCTTCATATATAAATTTTCAACAAATCTTCATGCAATATATCTTCATGACATTATTCTTGACAAAGCATCTGCCTATTTAATCAAACATAAATGATTTTATAATAAACCCTTCCGATGGAGGTGCAATATCTTCTAAACCGAATAATAGTGATGATCGGCTCTGTAATAGTATTCAATGAGTCTTGTGATCAATGTTGAGATAGATTAATTACAATTTCTGCCAGCAGGGTGACGACTAGAATGTTTCCCCACCTCTTCCAACTCCCTTGACTCCTGGCAGGAAGATGCTTCCCCACAGATGTCATTGGACTGGGCCAACATGACGCGGTCATGCCGTGGTCACATAGTAGTCACGCTATGGTCACACCATGGTAATGATGTGATTTGGCCCTCCACCAGGACGACACCTCGCGGCAGTTTACAGTCCTATCGAAATTCTATGTATGATACTTATATAGAGATTTAAATACATTACTCACAAATAGTTAATGGGGAGTGAGGCTCTCATGTACAAAATCTCTTGATTGTGTCTCTCATGAAAATATTTAGTCAACTGTAAATAACATTGGAGATGAGGGTGAAGATTGCTACTTGTATTCTACAAGGACCATATAATTGATCGAGGGACATCATAGTAAATGTTGGACAATAAAGATACTTGAGAATACTTTTATAATGATATTTGTATTTGGAAAAGTTTCCTTCTTAGTTTTATATTTTTTATGATCCTGATGTATTGATGCATGTTTTGACACTTGTAGAGAAAATGCTTCTACATTATCTTTTTTTTCTATGTGAGAACAGTAAACAACACACACCTCATATAGTGTAGTTTGAGATTTCTACAAAAATAGGGAATCTGATAGATGATCAGCTCTATGATAGTATTCCATTAGTCTTGTGATCATTTTTGAGACTGACTAATCACAATTTCTGTCGACGGGGCGATGACCAGAATGTTGCCTCACATCCTCCCACTCCCTTCACTCTTGGCCGGAAGATGCTGCCTTGCGAATGTCGTTGGACCAGGCCAACACAATGTGGTCACGTCACGGTCACTTTATGGTCACGCCACGTCCACCTGCAACCCAGCCCACACCTGCCAGTACATCATCCACCACACCAGACCTCCGCCAGCTGAAAAACAGCCCAAACCACCAGTTCCAGCCCGCGCCCACCCCTACCATCCCCATGTCTCCCGCCTTCCCTCTCGCACTAGCCACTCCATCCTACACCAGCCATTGCACCAGCCCCTAGCCATCTGCATTCCTGCATGCAGCAACCCCCTGCCACCAACAAAACAATATACCACCGGTTTCAACCTGCACTAGCCCCCTGCCAGCCCCCTACCACATGCATTCCAACCCTCACCAGCCACTCCAGCACAAAAAATCCACAGACACCAACCACAACAGCCAAAAATCCTAGCCCCTTCACATTACCAGCTCGTACCCAACTCCACAACAAACCAACACCCCATCCACCAAAAAACCACTGCCACAACATACATCCAAAACAACCAGCCTACAAAACCAGTCCTCCATCCCCCATCTAAACCAGACCTCCAGCATAGAAAAAATAGCATGCCACCCCCATAAGAAGCTTGCGAAGGACCATTCCAAAGAAAATTCCTAAGGGTGGCTTCAATGGATTTTACCACTCTCTTGGGTAAAATGAAGTGCCAACAACAATAAGCATTCATACTAAAAATAACCGATTGAACAAGCTATAACTGCCCAGTATATGAGAGAGAGTTATTAGTCCAAACATTAACTCTTCGAACAATTTTCTCTTCCAAGACCAAACAATCAGAAGCTCTAATCTTGGAAGTGATGAGGGGAACACTTAGATAACAAAGAGGATGATACCCCTTCCAAACCCCTATACCAGATTCAATTGAATCACAAACATCAGGAGAGATACTAGCCGCAAACATTAGGGACTCCAAAATATTAACATTCAATCCAGATAGGGAAAAAAGATCCAAAGCATGTGGATGAAGTTATTTTTTACAGGAGAACCATGGTTCTCCATTTTCCCAAGGGAGATTACGTATCAGTCATTTTGAGGTGGTTTATAAATAAATAACATGTCGTATTAATAACTTCAATAACCATTTTTTCCCTTTGGTGGAAGAATTAATCTGGTGAATTTTATCCTTAACTCCATTACGAATCATGTCTTATCGATATTAATGGATGAGAAATTGGTGTTGGGGAATATTGATAAGATAATTACTTCTTTCATATTGTATTCTCATAGGGAGGGATGATTTTCCTGGGGCTGTGTGGATGAGGATGGCCAGACAAGTGGTAGATGGTGGTATAAACTTTTTCAGTGTCAAGGGATCAGTGCACATTCAATAAGCTATGTTTTCTTATGAGGTTCTTGAAGGTCATTCTATATGGGGAATTTTTATATCTGTCAATGTATTGATCTGGCCTTAAAGATCCATGGGGTAAAGTCTCATGGATGTGCAAGGAGTTTCATGGGAACATTCTAGTTCTCAAGAAGCAGTCTTGGTGGAATGTGGAATAAGGAATCATAATCATCCGGTTCGACAACTGGTAAGGTTCCCCTCTTGGCTTTCCAGGTAGTCTGACTCCCAACATTTTGTTTGCCAAGGCATGTTGTTACCCCTATTTTATACAGGTTGTTCTTAAACACCATCAAATTTAATGTTATTATAACATTATTATATCTTCTTAAATGGAATATTTAGACTTATTGAAGTCTCCAATGGGAGTTTTCTGGACCATGATTTACAGGTCTATACATCAGATTTCAAATGGTATCACTGCTGGTGAAAATCTGTACTAGTGTAACTAAATCCCGATTAAATGTAACTTGATGGTTTGGTGGATCAATAACCTTTGTATTCCTAGGAATGAAACTATTAGGAGTAGGGGGGAGGGTGCAAGAGGAGTGTTTAGAAGGGGTTGTCTAGGGGGTGTCCAAGGGTTGTTTGGGGGTTTTCGGGGGGTCTGTAGGGCAGGGGGCAGGGTGCAGGTGGGCTTTCTATGGTGGCTATTCATGGGGGTGTCTAAGGGCAGTCTGGTGGGGGGGGGGGTCTGTAGGGAAGGGGGAGGGTGGGGGTGGGGGGTCTAGGAGGGGGTTTCCATGGTCTATCACGGGGGGGGGGGGGGGAGGGGGGTTCCAAGGGGGTGTCCAGGAGGGGTGTCCAGGGGTGTGTCTAGGGGGAAGGGGGTGTCCAGTGGGGGTGAAAGGGCTATGTCTAGGGGGTGCATGGGGGCTGTCCAGGGGGGCATGGGGGAATGGGGGTGTTCAAGGGGGCTCTCATGGGGGCATGGGGGTGGAAGGGGTGTCCACACCATTTGAGAATTTCAAAAATAAAACTATTCTTTATTATTTCAAATTCCTTTGAGATATCAAGATTTAAATTAAAGTTCACATGTTTAACCTTTCGTTTCATGATTCTAACACATTTAGAGGCACTTATGAATATTCCTACTAGGGATAAATCCAAACTGGTTTGAAGAAATAAACCCATGAGAAATGGGACCTAACCTCATAGAAATAAATTTCCTAATGATTTTTGGAAAGTTATTCCCAATTAAAATAGGTCTGAAATCCTTTACATCCACAACATTTTCCTTATTTGGGATCAGGGAAATAAAATTGGAGTTGATTCCATAGGGCATTGAGTTGTGTTTAAAGAACTCCCTCATAGTGTTAAGGCGCTCATCATGAACGTTGTCTCAGTATAACATAAATAATTTATTTGTGAACCCATGAGGACAAGCCACAATCACAAGATTTAGATAAAAAGGGTAATCTTAACCTCCTTCTCATCAAGGGATGCAACAAGGGAGAATTTTGGATTGGTGTAGCCCGATCCAGTTGACCAAACTTCAGTGCAGAAAGGCTGTATTTTTTCCATCTTCTATCAAAATATTTTTGGATTCAATTTTAGATAAATGACTGTGATGCATTGTCATCAAAAATTTATTTAGTAATTTTTTGATAATAACATATTTCATCTTTGAACACTTTTTCCAGCTCTGCTTATGTTATAACTGGTGGAAACAATTCATTGTGGTTCTATTTTTTTTACATTATGGTTTGCATTGTTTCACCGGGGGTGGGGGCTTGGTGCAAGGAGGGGGGTTGGGTGTAGGGGGGATGGGGGGTGTGGGGATGGGTGTAGGGATGGGTGCCGGTGGTATTGGGGGTGCAGGTGGGGGGATGGTGGACAGTGGGGGTGCATTGGGGGGGGGGGCTAGGTGAAGGGGTAGTGAGGGGGTTGGGTGTGGGAGGGGATGTGTGGTGCAGGTGGTACTGGGGGTGCAAGGGGTGTCCAAGAGCGGGGGGGGGGAGGTGGGAGTGGACAACGGGGGTGAAGGTGGGGGGGGGGGGGGGGGGCTGGGTGCATGTTGTACTATGGGTGTCTAAGAGGGTGGGGTGTTGTGGGGGTGCAGGTGGGGGAGGGGGGTGGATAGTGGGGGTGCAGGTGGTGGGATGGGGACCTAGTTTTAGGGTACTGGGAGAGGGGGGGTGGGTGTAGGGCTGGGTGCAGGTTGTACTGGGGGTGCATGGGGGGCGTCTAGGAGGGGGCAGTGGGGGTGCATGTGGGGTTTGGAAAGTAGGGGTACAGGTGGGGGAGGGGGACCTGTGTGCAGGGGGTTGTGGGGGGTTGTGGGGCTCGGTTCATGGGGCAGTGGGGGTGCAAGGGGGAAGGAGTGGATAGTGGGGGTGCAGTGGGGGGAGGGGGACCTGGGTGTAGGGGGTGGTGAGGGGTTGGGGTATTGGTGTAGGGGGGATGGGGGGCTGAGTGCAGGGATGGGTGTAGGTGGTACTGGGGGTACATGGGGTGTCCAGGAGGGGGGAAGTGGGGGTGGGTGGGGGTGGACAGTTGGGGTGCAGGTGGGGGGGGGGGACAGTGGTGGTGCAATTCTTGCGGAGGGGGACCTAGATGCTGGGGGTAGTGGGGGCTGGGAGGATGTGTGCAGTGGGGATGGGGGGATGGGTGTAGGTGGTACTGGGAGTGCAGGGAGATGTCAATAGGGAGGTGGTTCTAAGTGCAGGTGATACTGGGGGTGCAAGGGGGTAGTGGGGCTGAAGGCTGGGGGGTTCTGGGGGGTGTCCAGGGGTGTCATGGGGGGAGGGGTGTGCAAGGGGGTTCTATCCAGAGGGGAGAGTGGGGGTGTGGAAAGGGGGAGGAGATGTGCTTGGTGGGTGGTCAATCCAAGGGGGAAGGGAGGGGCTGCATGGGGTATGTCCAGTAGGGTAGCTGCTATTTCCCGGAAAACAACATATACACATGGTTTGAGAGCTGTGGGTAACTATCCTGCTCCATTAACCTCTATACCCATATTTTGTAAACCATGGGTAAATATGCTGCTTCAGAACCCTCTATAACTACAGTTTACATAACTATGGGTATCTAATTTCTGCTGTAAAAAAGTGTATCCACGGTTCTAAAAAACCTGGGCATAGGTCTATACCCACAGTTCTGGTGAATAGTGGGTAAGATGAATTTTCCGTGGGATATACCCACAGTTTGTATAAATCTATGGGTATAGGGAAATCCTGATTCCTCGAGAGCCCACATTTCATTAAACCGTGGGTATAGCCTATACCCACAGTTTGATGTGCTATACCCACAGTTTGAATCCATGGGTATAGGGAACTTTTTCTGTAGTGGGTAATAAATAATATAATAGGAATAATAATAATTAAAATATTATTAATAAATTAAATAATTAACATAAGTTTATTATTCAAAAATATAAATAATTTACGTGATGATTCTGGCCTAAGGTAATAAATTTCATCTCAATTTCCCTTCTTTGAGTAATATTTTAATATTATGAACATATTTTATTTTATATGGTGTATATATTTCCCATTTTACATTTTATATTATGAATCCTTAAAAAATCTTTCCATTTAAGTTTCAAACCTAATTTTTTCCTATAAGGGGATTTGACATTAAAGTTACCAATTTGTAAGGGGTTTCTTAACTCAGTTTTTATTAATCAGGTTATACTTCTACTTCACAGACTATGATATTCCATTATTATTTGTGAATTTACCTATTATTTTATTATTATTTTTTCTAATTTTCTTATTTAAATTTTTAAAAAATAATCACTTCAGCGATTAATTCACAGTTTAATTATATGATCTTCGTAAGGGTTTATTCCCATATATCATCACTATTCTAGAATTTTTATGTTTAAGTCTCATCTAGGATAATTATTTGATATTTATATCTTAAAAAAATCTATTATTCTATAATTGTTTCTAGAAATTATAATTCTTACTTTCATTTCCCACACTTTATGTACCGAAAAAACCAAAATAATGTTTTTCCGGAAAAATGACTTGATTTTTCTACTCAGTCAGTAATTGTTTCTTATATATCAATTTTTTTAAAATTTTGTAAATATTATTTTCAATATTATATAATAATTTATTCAATAAATTTGTACCCAATCTTTAATTTTCACAAAATTGTTTAAATAGAATCTTTTTCTTGTTTTCCAAATGAGGTATTTCTTGAATTTTTACCACAAATATGAAAGGAAACATTCTTTTAATGTACTCGACATGAATGGAATTTCCTTCCATCATTACCACTAAATTATTCAAATATTACCTTATAATTTTCCATGGTTGTTTTTAAATAAATTGATTTCTATAAAATATATAAATTTTTTAGTTTCTTATAAAAATTAAATGTGAAAAATATGTTTTCTTCAAGAATAATTTTAATGATCTTTTTATGGTATTTTTATTCATAAACTAAAATATCTTTTTATTTTTATTATACTCCTTTATGTATATTTTATAATTATATCATCCTTATTCTTTCAGTGTATGATTTATGATCAATTTTACTATGTTAATATTAATATTTTGTATTTTAGTTTTTCTATGTGAATGTTTAGGGTGATTATGTATTGAATTGTTATTCTCCACTTTCATATGTTGAGACCATTGAACATAGTATGTCATGATTTGGTAACACTATAGCCCCTTGATCCATCAATAGTTTCCATGGGACAAACTAGTTTGAGAATTCAGTCCGGGCCTTACACATTAATATAAGATGTCTTGGCATGCGACCTTGATAGTATGTTAATGATGTAAAAAGTTATGTATTACATTATTATGAGATTATTTAATGATACCCATGTAATTATTTTAATATTTATGATATCAATGGAGAATTTTTGAGAATATGTCATTAGATATGTGGCATTACTGGATAATCATTTATTCTTACCATATTATTTTTTTACATAGGTTAATGATTAAATTTCATTTATTTCCAATTATTTACCATTACATTTTGACTGTTCTTTATTCACTCATGGAAGATTCCACTATACTTATCCCTTACCGTTCATCTAACATCACCCTAATTTTGTTTCTTTTACTGAGGTGAGAAAGAATAAATATTTGTATGCGTTTAAGTACAGAGTATATTTACATTCCCTATTTTTTAATATATGTTTTCAAATTTAATGTGAAAATTCAATTATGTATCTAGTTTATCAATACTAATAAACTATTCGGTTATTCGATATGTGATCACTTATATCTAATGTCAATTTAATAATGTAACCACTGACTCTGGTATACTAATGTTTTGGTATTTACAGAAAATATATATAGACATAATTGGATGATGTTTGGATCAAAATTATCTATTACCCACACAATTATTTCCCTATTTTATCCACCTCACATGTTTAATTCGTTACTCTTTTATGTTTAGATGAAATATTTACAAAAATTCAATTATCACAACTTATTAAAGGGTTCTCTCACCACCCCTTCATGGAATAAATAAAAATTATTTTTCCTTAATAAACCCATAAAATTTTACTATCACTATAATACTATTTCACTATATTAATCTTATAGTTAAAATATATCATCCTATTGTATTTATTTTCATATGATCTTTTAGGAAAACCTCAATGTGATGAATGTGAGTAATCATTTTTACTTAACTTCTTTATTTATTATTTTTATTTTCCAAATATATTTTTCAAATCCATGTGTAATAAAATGATAATTTTTTATATACTTAATGTTGTTTTTCTATTTAAATATTCATTAATCACATTTTCCCTTTTCTAATTAAGAAAAAAATTGCAATTTTTTCTTTGTTCAAACTACTGCCTACAAGACATAATGTGGTTTGTTTTCCTTAACATACATAAAAAGATACTATGATTGAATAATTTAATAAATTATTAATATATTTATATCATGCCTATGATTTTGAAACAATAAAACATATTACTCCTCTCTCTTATTCTATGAAACCAAAATTTTCGCAAATGTCTACATGGGGACTACCGCCTCTATACAATGATTGATTTTCTATTTTTATTTTCAAAACCACCCTTCATATATGTTCATGAGGATATGATTAAGGGATTAATATTTTTTTATGATATAATTCATCTTATGGTATGTAAAATTTTATAACTTATTAATTATATCATAACTAAATGATTATCATTAATTCAGTCGTTTGAAATTAGAAAACTAAGAGGAAAACTATCCATTTTTTCTAAGTAATAACTTTATATAAACTATAAAATCGTTATAATTAGTTAAAATTCAGATATATGGCGCTAATTAAAACTAAAAAATATCCTTACTCTTTGGTTATAATGATATTACAACTAGACCATCTCATAATCATCCATTAATCATGGTGGGTTCATGTTTGGGTCATTTTAACCACCTAATTGAACAATACTAAAAAATTATATCATGTATGACTATGAAAAATTATTTTCTGGTATTATATAATATTAAAATGTAAATTATGTTTTGTTTTTTGATATGGTATTTATATGTCAATATATATCTCATTAATTAAGAAAAAACATTTATTTATTAAGAATCACTGAAACATGATTATTACTGATTTCATCTTAAAAGAATTCAACCAAAAATACCCTAATTTGAAATTCAATTATTATAAAGTGCATTTTAAAATAAATTATAGTACCATATATTATCTAATATTTATGGAATTTTTGAAAATAATGGATACCAACATAATGATTGTCAAAATAGGTCAACTTGATGTTGAAAATGTTTAAAAAATAACCAATATATATGTATCATATGATTATAAATGTGATGAATAATGAAATATAGTAATGAATATGAATCACATGTATATATTTGATGAAATTAATTTAATTATTCTTAATATTTGGTTAAAGTTCAGAACAAATCAGGATAGTGGTATGGGTTTTCATCTCAAATTTCTAGCTTTGAGACATGTTTAGTATTATACACCAAATTTGATTTATGTGGTGTATATACTATCTATCTGAAATATCATATAATGAATTATCTCTTAAAACTAGTATTTTATGTTTAATTATAATCCATATCTTTTAAAGGGTTTTAATAAATATTTTACTCAAGCTGCAAGGGTTCTTTTCTAAAACATTAAATCTTTGTGACATGATACGTGGTATGCACCCTATTTCCTTTTTTATGGTGTTCTATTGATTTACGATACCATGAATTTTCTATAAATTTTTTTATAATTCATGTGATATTCTAATCCAAATCATGTTCTTTTTTTCAAATATATTTATACTCAAGTGTTAGCCCAGTTGTATGAGTTATCGGTAACTGAATTTAAGTTCATTGAGTTATGATCATTCATTTGAACTTATTTCATATATGGTTGGTAAATTGTAAAATTTGATTATATTTTGTGGTAATATCTAATTTATAAATTTTAACACAAAAAATACTTTTAAAATGTTTCATGATTCTAGGGGTATGTTTCCTATACATGATATTGTTAACAAAAATATCCTTTTTAATTAATATTGTTTCATCATAAACTTTTCCCTTTCCATGGTTTGGTTCCCTTGATATACATTTTTATTATATGATATGTTATAAACCACTTTAGTGTAATTATGTTTTAATAAAAATGAATGTTTTTTTACTGTTCTTACAATTTCATTTTCAAACAATTGTATTTTAAAAATAATAAAAAGGGTTTTTTTCATTTTCACATGCTTTTTATTTTTGTCCCAAATTATCTATGATAAAAAGTTTATATTTTCAAGTGAATATATTTAGATATTATTTTTCCAATTTTTATTTTTTCAAATCTATAACATCACCTTTTTAAAAGTTACCTTTGAATGAGATATGTAAATATTTATTTTTTATCAATATTAAAAATGTTTTCTAAAAGATATTTTACGTTTTCACTTTCATTTTCCTTATCATTATATAATGGATTTATCATAAATGGATTTTTTTATGATTTATTATCTCATTTATATCTACTATCATTTTTTGCATTGATCTCATGGTATCAAATAATTTGATTCCTAGTCCATTCCTCTATGATATTCTTCAAAGAATTCTTTTTACGAGGGTGTTTTTCATTTATGTCAACACCCACATGTGTTTCCATTACTAGATTGGGGATATGATATTTTGAAACAATCAACTTTTTTTCTATTGATGAGTAGTGATCATGTTTTATCTTTCATTTACATGAGGAAAAGTGTTGATACTCTTTATCATTATTGACTACTAACTCATGATGGTTATGTATTGGCATTCCATATATATCTTTATATATATATATATATATCCATAATTTTATTCAATATGAGGTTACTCATGAAATGTTATATAATTTCTTATTAAATAATTTGGTAACCTAATTATATTTAATTAGGTTATAGTTTGGGTTTGAAATTATATAGCCCCTCGATGTATTGATAAGTCTTATAAGACCAAACTAGTTGGGTTTTGTTGTATACCTTTTGAAATAACATGATATTGTCTCAAAACAAGGCCTTGATAGAATTTTTTGATGTTTGAAATTCATTACTCCCTCATAATGAGATTAGTATTATGAAATACATGTTTTAATTTATTATCATGAATATATAATACTCTCAATTTCTGTTGATTATGGATTCATGTTTTTTACTTATTCCTATCATTATATTTATGCCATGTTTATTCTAAGATTACCTTACTTATATGTTTTCCCTTATTGGGTTTTTGAATTTATCCCTTTTAAAGTTTCCATTTCAACAGGTTATAAATAAAATTATTTCACTTGATATGTTTAGAATGATAATATGTATAGAAGTATTTGTGGTTGATGTTAAAGTCTCATTGTAGATTAATTAGTTTTTTATATGATGGAAACAAATATCTGTTAGTTTAGAGGGGCATGGGCTTTATTAGTTTATGTTTTGTCTTAATTATATAAATCTATAAACCTAAATGGAATTGGAAATCATTATAATGTACTAATTTCTTTATCTTTTATTTATAGTATAATTATTTTAGATAATTAATTTTTGGTACTGATTCCATTATGTAAAGTACATTTATGGCATGAGATTTAGGAGTGTATTTCTGAGGCATCAAAATGGGTATCAAAGTAGTGTTTAGATAAATTTATAGAATTATATGTTGGTTAAGTATAATTTAACATATAATAAGTTAATGTTGATTAATGTTTCAAATCTATATACAACCCATTAGGATAATATATGATTTAACATAATTGTAATAACACACATTTTATTTTGGGATTATGATAACATAACTTTAGTAAAAAAACCTTATGATAATCCTAATAGAGAATTATAAGTATAGTATAACATCCCAAATTTTTTATAAAGTGTATATTATATGGTTATACTAGAAATTACATCCTTATCTTGATACTACATTTGGATGTAGACTATATAAAAATTGTACCTTTGGGTAACAACCCAAAATGGTTGATTGGGTATTAACTCAATCATTATGTGGTTCATAGAAAATATGAGTAATTTTAAAACTTGTTTGAAACTCCTAAGGGAAGTTATTTAGTATACTGATATCCATTTCAAGAATAATGATTATGGATTTGAAAATTTTATGTTAGATAAACTAATAGGTAAGTGACCATGGATAAAATTGATTAAAACATTTAGATTTATAATTTAATGTTCATATTAATTGATATGTTCATTCTGGGATAACATGTAAGTTGGATTTTGAGATCTTATATTTCAAGTATTTTGGGGTTTATAATAATTTTAGAATGTTCAATGTATTTTGGGATCACTATTTTAAGGTCTTGGTTGAGAGCTATAAGATAATCCAACTTAATGTAACCTAGGTTAAGGTATATTTGAAGCTCGTTAAAAAAAGGATTAAAATATAATGTGATGATAACGATAAAAAAATTTAAAGTTGAAACCCATTAACAAAATTAAATATGATAATTACACCATAATGTTAATTTTACTTTACTAATTTCATTCTATTTTGCTTCAGTAATTGATGGAATTAGAAGGAACAAGGGGTGTGGGGGAAAATTCTGAGATTAACTCAATGAAAAACCCTTAAGAATGAGACCTAAAGTGGTAAAACTTGTGATTATTACAAACAATATATTTTGAAATATGATTAACAACTTAAACATAGTCAAAGTATAAAACACAATAAATTAGAGAAAGATAGAGTCTTATGAAAGATCAAGTGACATTGATGATAAAAGAGGTAATATTTAATTACATAGATGTTAAAAATGTGGGAATAAGCATATGATAAATTCATTTAAAGGGATATTCAATTGTTATAGGTTTGGCGATCATGATCACTAGACTAAAAATTGTAAGGTAAATAGATAATCTATAAAAAGGTGTTTCCTCAATTGAAAAATATTTGGTCATTATGTGAAACAATGTCCGAACCTAATAGACAATGAGGGAAAGAGTCACTATCAACTATGTGAACAAGGAAAAAACTATGAAAATACAACTAATGATGAATAGAGTGAGTTTTTACTATATATTTTCTAGTTTCCTATATCTCATATGTTTTTAGTAACTTATGGGTATTTATTTATAAATAAAAACTAATAGTTGTATGATTATAATATAAATCATTTTCAATGTTTGTGGGATGCAATTTCTCTTGGGTATAAATATTATTCCTAATGAAGATATCTATATGGAACTAGGAATAGATTAGAAAAATTTATAGAGATCTTATAATATTTTTTCATATAGATAAAACTCTTTCTACATCCTCAACAAACCCACGATCATCTTGTAGTATAAGGTTAAATATGAGTTCCTCATAGAAATTAATCTCATAATATGAGTCAAAATATGAGGATGAAATACAATTAAGGTGTGTAAGATAATATAACCCCATGAAATTTTAATATATGATTTCTTTTATATATTTTAATGCATTTAATGGCCTTATCCACACACAACACCAAACAAATATGAAACCGCGGTATATTTTAATAAAAATAAAAATATTAAGAATGAACACTAAAAATAATATTTGAGTTAGTAGAAATTAATAGGAGTAACTGATTTATGAAATATTTTTATATATAAAATAATGAAACTTTTAACATCAATTCAATTCAATTAGTATAGCTAAAACAAGTATGAAAATATTTTTTTACATAAAAATATATTTTTATAAAATCGGTATTTTATTTCAAGAAACTGTGTATGTTATGATTAGGGAATAAAATAGTATATTTATTATATGAATAATATATTATAAATTAATTATTTAATAATTTATAAGAAATAATAATAAAAAATATTTAACATTTAAAAAGATTCTAATATAAATAGTTTTCCACAATATTTTCGGTCTTTATTTAAATATTTGATTATCAAATTTTAGAAATTTAATTTTAAAAAATATAACATTATTATTTTTTAGAATAATAAAACTATCATAAGATTAATTTTTAATATTTTTTTATAAAGAATAATTTTTAGGTGAATATTGAAAAATTCTATTTTAAAAAATAACATAACTTTTATGAAATTATTCGTATATAAGTATGAATTATAAATTTATGAATCCTTTTTATAAGATAAAATATTAATTTTATATATGAATTAACAACTTTAAAAATATTTATTTTAATTTTCCAAACCATATTTTATATTTTAGAACACAAGTAATATTTTCTCAAATATTTTATTATTACATTATACTTTTTTATTTTATAATTAATTTTTATCACATTAAACAATGGAATCAAATGAATTGTATTTAAAATTTAGAATCAGAGATTTCAGATTATCTAAAAATTAACAATTTAATTTTAGTATTAAATATTAATTTACCTTAGGTAAAAACTAATTATAATGGTAAAACTAAAATTAATAAAAGTAATATTTCAACAGGTTAAGGGATTGAAACATGGGGAAAACATATCTATAATTGATTTTATTATGTTTGTCTCAACCTTATATATACCCCACTCAATTATTTATTAATTTTAAACCACTTGTAAGGTTTAACATATGTTATTTTTATATTAAGTCAGAATATTTAAAAAAATTTCATTCTCTAAAAATTCACTTTTTATTATATTTTTTGTAACTATAAGGATAATCTGGGGAAGAATGTGCTAAATACCAAGTGTTAAATCTCTTATAATTTTCATTCAATAATATCATATATATCCAATACAGTGATAGATAATAATTCTCTCACTAGATCTTGCATGTATAGCCAAGGCATCCACTGCAAATTTACAGTCTCTTAGTGTGTGTCTGAACTTAATGCCTCAGTTTAGGATCATTGGTCATTCCCAGATAAGATAAAAAATATACCATTACATGGAAGTATTATTGCATAGTAATCTTTCTAGAGAAAAATAATAAGATTAATCCATTAAAATATGTAGGTTAAATATAACACAAAGATGCATACCTCTATTAATGCACATCACATCGGCCGCATGGTATTGTCGGTTCTATAAAAGATACTAAGTCTAGGAGGCACTATTCCCCTATCATTGGGTACTAAACCACCCCCTCACATAATTCTACTCTCAAATTATCCATTCACATTCATCTTTATCTCTAACCTTCGAGGTTCACATGTAACCCATCATCCCCAACCTGTGATGCCTCTCCTCGATGGAGGGATGGTGGCTACCGACATGATCCCACATAGTGAAATTGATGACCCCCAACCGTGAATATGATTAGAAATTTATTCTACTAAGAACAAAATATGGTCTACCAAACCTAAAATCCTTGTCTATTTATCATTATTTATGGAGTTCATAGGGTCCCAGATAATCCAAAACACAACTGAAAAGACCACAGCTCCACCTTTTACATCAATACCATACTGTTCAATGCCTTGGATCTAGTATTAAATGAACTCCCCCATGTAATCCCCTTTATTATTTATCAACATTAACATTCCTATAATGATACATAAGAAAAAATCCCAATCACATCTAAATAAGAGGTGTCACACTATTTCCACACTAGGAGAAACACAATGACAAAAATGTGATTTTAACTAGATCCCCTTATTTTGAACATTATGATCCATAGGTATATAGTTATTCTTTAAGTACCCCCCCCCCCATGAATTAATTTTTACAATGAGTTCCTTGAACTAGATTATAGATTATAGGTTATCACGATCTTTATTTTCATTAAACCACATGTGAAAGTCCTTACTATAAATGTTCCCTAAAGACACGTCTGAAAAAATACACCTTTTAATTTTATTCACCAAAACAAATTCTCTCATGTAGTTATTTATTTTTTTCTTTGTAATATTTAACGAATTTAGGAAAAATATTTTGTCTCTTTAAGTAATATTAGGCACTAGACATCCTGGAAAAAAGAGTGGTTTGGGTTCTCCGCACTTATAAAAGGGGCCTCTCACCACCCCTTCATGGAACTCCTGAATATTATGTTTCTTTATAAAAACCTACCATTTATCCTTCTCATAGAATACTATTTAATTATATTGATCTTATGGTAAAAATATATTAGCTTATTACATTAATTTTTAAGGAATCCCTTAATGAAATCCCAAAGTGGTCAAATCAATTAATATTTTTTCTTAACTTCTTTATTTTCTATTTTTTGAAAATTAAAATTTTAAAATAATTATATGATTATGTATGTATTTTTATATACATAATTTTATTTTTATTTTGTAATAATAATTAATAATATACTCCCTTTTATATTAATAATAACGAAATCGTAGTACTTACGATGTGTAGACAACCGCCTTCACAAAACAACATGTTTAATATTCTATCACCACTTTAAAAGGATTTTATAAAAGAGGAATTTAATATATAAAATGATATTTATATCCTGTTTATTTTCAAAAAATAATAAAGCATTTTAATATTTTATTTCATTATATGAAAATGAAATCATTAAACATGCATATATATAGACTACGACCTCCATGGAATGATAGATTTCAATTTTTGTTTTCATCATTGCACTACATGGATGGTTCATAGGATGGTATTAATGGATAAATATGATTTCTATGATACCATTAATTTTTTGGTATAATAAATTTTAGATCCCAAGAATGATATGTTTAATAAATAAATATCGTTAATTAAAACATCTAAAATGAGATAACTAAGAGGAAAATGATCCTTTATTTCTATGTAATAACTTTTATAAATTCTATTTTAATTATAATTCATACTAATTTTGATATATAAAAAAAATAAAAAAAATAATTTCATTATTACTCTATTATAATGATACTATAAATTAACTATTTCATAACCATCCATTAATCCTTGTTGGATCATGTTTGGGTCAGTTTAACCACCTACGTGAACAATACTATGAATTTACAGAATGGATGACTTTGATAATTAAATTACTATTTTTTAATGGTATAAATATGTAAATAATTGTTTTGGTTATGTTAATGTTATATCAATATCTAACTCACTAATCAAGAATACATAATTTTCTTGTTAAGATTCACTGAAACATTATCATTGTTGATTTCATCTTCATAGTTTGTAACAAAAACTACAATGAAATGAAATTATAAATTTATAAAATATATTATAAAATATATTCTAGTACCATAAATGTTATAATAATGAATTAATTTGGTAAAATAATGGATTATGATATCATTTTTATGAAATTAGTTCAAAGCAATAAACATTACTTACACCCAGTGTTTATAAAATGTAAAATGAAACTTATATATATATATATATCTATAATGATTATAAGTATTTATTAAAAATGTTTATAGATATGAACGATGTTCTCTAGTTTGTATTTAATTAACATAATTTAATTATATTTTATGTTTGTTTTGAGAGAATAATAAATCAGGACCAAGGTAAGAGAGTTCGCCAAAAATTCTTCTCTTTGAGACATGTTTTGTATTATTCATCTAATTTAATTTAAATGTTGTATATAAAAAAAATTTAGATATTTTGTCATGATTTATCTCTTAATCATTACATTTTATTTTTAATTACAATTTCACTCATTGTATTTGTTTGGATTAAAATGTTGCTCAAGTTGTAAGGATTATCTATTTCAAAAAATAATTCATTGAGACATGATTCATGTTATAAACCATGATTTCTTTTTATGTTGTTATATTAATTTAAAATCCAATGAATATTATATAAATTATTCCCTTTTAATTCATGAGATAATATATTATAATTCATGTTATATTCTTTAAATTTTATTAGACTCATGTTTTACCCCAATTGTATAATTTTTTGTAACTCAATTGTTGATCATTGAGTTATGATCATTCAGTTGAATTTATTTCATATATATTGGTTACATTCTTCCTTTTTATTTTATTATGTTTTATTATCTAATTTTATACATTTTTACCCCACAAACCCTTTTTAATTATTTCTTGTTTCATAGAGTATTTTTATCATAAGGGGTAATGATAACCTTTATATATGTTTTTGTGTTATAATGTGTTATCTTGAACTTGAACATTCCATGATTGGATCCCCCACCCCTTAAAATTTTATAATATGTTAATTTATAATCATATTTGGAAAATTTAATTTTTAATTTAATAGAATATGTTAATACTCTTATTACTATTTCAGTTTTAGAAAAAGGTATTTAATAATTAGTAATATTTTTTTTCCATTCACTTTCACATGTTTTATTTTGTAGTAATAATTTCTCTTAGATAATCTCAATATGTCTTTCAAAGTCTCTATTATTTGTTATTATTTTCAAAATTAAATCGTTTTAAAGGATTTCACATCACCTTTTGATAATTTTCCTAAGACTGAGGCAAGTAAATTTGTATTTTATATCAATGATAAAAATGTTTTATAAATGGTCGTTTAGTTTTTTTTGTTTCATTTTCCTTATCATGTTATAAATTTTTTACCCTAAAGTCTTATATGATTCATGATTTATATTATAATATAGATATTATTATTTAGGATATTCAACTCATAATATCAAATAATTTAATTCTTGATATGTTCTTGTGTGATATCATTCGCAACATTCATTTTAGTGAGGGCATATTTCATTTATCTCCACACCCTCTTATGTTTCCTTTATTTCTATTGTGATATTTTATTTTGAAACCTTCCAAATTCTGTATTTGGATAGGTTGTGATCATGTTATCCCTTTTATTGACATGGAAAAATGTATTGATATTCTTAACGACTATTAATACCTCATACCGGTTTATTATGTATTGAAATTCAATATCTTTCATTATATGGATATCCATGTTTTTTAGTAATAGGTTCCTTAGGGAATGGTATTTAGAGTATTTTTGAATCTTATGATGAATGAAGTTGAGTAATCAGTTTATGGGTGGGGCTCAAAATTATATAGCCCCTGAATGCATCGATAGGTTTCATAAGACATAAAGGATGGGTTTTGTTGTATATGTCTTCCATAATAAGATAGTTTCTTGGAAAAAAAACTTGACATAATTTTTGTAATGTCTAAAATTATCCATTCCATCATTATGGGGTGAATATTATTAATATTAAATGTTTTGATTTATTTTCATGTGTATATTATTCTCTCATTTTCAATTGTTTATGGCTTCATGTTGTTTACTTATTCCCATAATAATATTATGCCATTTATACTACATTAATGGCTCTATTGTATGTTTTCCATTACAGATCATTTGATATAACCCCTTATTATTTCTCTATTTACAGATTTTATGAAGAAAATTATTTCATGTGATGTGTTTAGAATAATTACACATGTTATAGTATATATGGGAGATTTTAAATATGTAATATGGATTAAGTTGTTTCTTATATAGTGGAAAAAATATTTATTAGTTGAGAAATACATGGGTTTTTTAATGTTATGTTTTCACTAATTCTATAAATCACAAAACCTAAAATGCCTTGAAAATTTCAATAATGAAATATTTTCTTTAAATATTGTAATTACGTGACATTTATGGAAAGAAATTTATAGTCACTATTGAAGCCAATATGTAAAGTATGTGTTTATGGTACCTAATCTAGGAGTATAGTTTGGGGGAATCACATATTTGCTCTAGTTTTCATTAAGATATTCTGATGGTTTTCATATATGAGAGAAACAATCTAGGATTTATCCCTATCTGTTATCAAATTATATCAACATGCTTACTCAGATACTACTAGAATATGTTGGATGTATTGTTGAATGTGAGAATGAATGTGAATTTTCACTTTAATTTTTGTCAAAATAGGCTCACTATATTCATCAGTGGGAATAAAGATATATTCCTACTTATTCCCTCAGATATATTTCTTGCCCTAGTTAGACATCCTAATGGTTCATTTGTATGAGTGTTTGGGGATAAGATATCCTTGGAATCCTCCTTATAAAATTCATGAGTGAGGGTCAAATTGTTTTAGTGGAATTAGTGATTTATAGGAGCCCTTATAGGTGGATAATAGACCATAGTAAGGGAAAAACTATATTATTTCCTTATCATCCTTAGATAATGAAGGTAAGCATTTTCTCACTCTAGATACATGAATTCATAGCAATTTAAGGTGTTTATTAGTGCCACTAACTTCAACAAATATCTTCTATCTATGAGGTGGTCATTAAGGATTAATTACTCAAAGTCTCTCTTGATATGCTGCCATGATTCGAATAGTGCCATTGAGTAAATACTCTTTAACTAGGACATTAAATTCCTGGTTTTGGATACACTATTTCGATTATAAATTTCTATTGGTCATCAGTGTTATAGACCATTTAGTATTTGCAACATGTGATTTGAATTGAAGGGTTGTCTTTTTTAAATGGTATTAAAAGTTTTGAATATTATAAAAACACAAATAATTAACCCATCAATGTAATATCATATATAAGAGTATTATCGATAAATTTCATTCACTAGGAATTATTCAACGATGCCATGGGATGAAAATTGTTAAACATGATAGCATTTTGGGATCATCAAACCCTTTAAGGGGAATTATTTACTTCTCTGCGATTCTCTTTTAATATACTTTCATGAAGCCTTCCAAAATACAAGTGTGGGAATGGTTATCACTATTCCAATAACCTATACTTGATCTACTGTGATTTTAATTTTTTATATGTTCTACATCTATGTATATCAAAGTCTGTCCATGTTTCTTTTACATAGTGTTTAAATTTTGGCTTGATGTTACATAGTTTGTAACACTAGAGTTTATCACCATCCCGAGAGACAGTAGATATTATATTGTTGAGACCAATCCCCTTTTAAGGGAATTAGAACTCAGGTAGTCCAGTGATGATTAATGGTACACACAGAACCTTTTGACTTCATGTAATAAGAATTGTCGAGGGGCCTTTTATGTTCATGTCACTGTGACAAAAAAAACCCCCTTTTAAGGTCATGCATGCTAGACGTAGAAACTACTAGTTGAAATATACTCAATAATAATTTGTGTAATACTTATGCATGAGTAGCCCTTTATATTTCTTCTCATAGGGTATATATCTCATTAATAGAGAGAAAAGGAGAGAGTTTTTTTAGATGTATGGACCAATAAAGAGGTGATTTTGCATGTTGGGTTTGAACCTTGAAGTGGAATCCTATGCAACATGGTTTAAATGAATAAAATACCACGTAGTTATAGTATCACCAATTATGTTCTTTTGAGAAGAGTGTATTATGAAGTTTAACATCATGTGATAAGGATGTTCTTGTGCAGTTTTAATTTTTGTGATGCTGATGTTCTTTTGTAGTTTTAGTCATGCAATTAGGATGTTTGAGATGAGAATGTGGTGAAAAAAATGCATTGAGTGGGGATTATGTGTTTTTGCTTCCCATATGTATCTATTACACTGGTAATATATCCCTTTGAGGATTATTTAATGAGGTTCATGGCCTCAAAAAGATGGTTTTGGGTTTACACAAGGTCTTCTTATAAAGGTTAACTCATTAATAGATTATGGGGATGAGGATGTTAAATATTGCATAGTTAGTTTGGTTTTATACCTAAGAAATAGACCTATATATGTCTACTTCCACTAATTGATGGTTTTATAGGGTAGGATGACTCGATGCATAGGGAATGTCACCTTAGGGGATAGATGACTCTCTGGGAATATGAAACTATAAGGAATAGGTTAGGGCTTATTCATAGGAATCCCTTTGTCAAGGTGGAACAAAAGAAAGTGTTTCGCTGATGACCTTTTTCTCTCTTAGGATCAATGATGATTCATAGTGATGAAATCATCAATGGGATCATTTTTAAGCTTATATAAGGATAATTACCATATATGTATGTCTTATTTAGTAGACATGGTCTGCTAACATGGCATATGGGAAGACAAAGATGGGAATCCTAATCCCAAAGAGGTTTTACAAATATCCTCTTAATATCCCAAATTATTTATCGAGTACAATATTTTTACTAAATTGAGGGGGCCATTGAATAGGGATGAAAATAAGGGAGATATAATTTATCAAATGAATTCATGATCAAATTGTTAAGAATAATTTTCATAATCTGATAATGTATCTTACGAGACCATGGAGGAGGCATAGGAGAATAAAACCTGGTAATAAGATGTTTTGGAATAATTAGTTTCCAAAAATTATTTTGGTAAATATTATAATCCCATTTTATAAACATGAGTGAATGTAGTTTCAAAGAGAATTTTTTATGGGTTTGGCTTAGTATAATGGGTGGATGGATAAGGCGACTTGGGGTGAACTAGTAAGAAAATAGGATGAAGTTCCTCCCTAGTGACATCTTAAGGAAAAATAGAACCCTAATTATCATCTAGAACGAATGGGAAACCGTAGTGGGAGATTAAGGAAAAATGTATCCCTAATGTAAACTTGGGAAAAAGTTTCATCGTAGTGAGAACCTAGGTGAAAGGATCATCCTAATAAATGGATATGAAAAATTGGTGGGGCTATTATAGAACTTGACTGAATGGTTTCCCTAGTTTTAGGTATAGCAGAAGTGTCTCCCTAAATAATGGATAGGGAGAAGTATCAACCTAGTTCATTGCTTCCAAGGGATATAGGAACATAAAATCTTACTGTGTCATGTTCAAAGGGGTTCCTTGAACCATGTTTTAGAGGAAAAGGTCCAAATTGGTATTTTAATTGTTGTGTGCCTTAATGCTTTAAGTAATTCAATTTCCATAAAATATTGGTTATTCCTCTTCGTTTTGGTCCAAATAACCCACTTAAATGTGGAATATAGGACCTAGGTGAAGAAATATTTATTCTTCACTTTATCGTTCATGAAACATCATCCACATAAGGAACCCTTGAGTATTTTTTCAAACCAATGATGATTTGGTTCAATAAATCACCAATGGGGTACCTAGGCATATAGAGTCGGTGCGGAAGAGTGGATCATTTTAGTTAACATGACACATAGCCAGTGTGAATCATCTAGGCATATGGGGAAAATTAATAAACTAGGAAAATGCCACTAGGGTAAGGTGGACGAAGTACTAAGTTGGTAGACCCTAGGGAAGTAGTTAGGCACATAGACTTGGTATACTAGACTTGAGAAGCTATAGTTGGGTGCTTGATATGAAACCAAAATAATGTAAGTTCATGATTTTAATTCATGTGACAAATTGAAGGAATATCTAATAATAAGATTGCTTAATATGGTCATGTAAATCATCTCTTGGGTCACTTATTAAATATCGAGGCCTACCCAATGATTAATTAATATTTAAATGAAGGATAATTTATTAATTGGGACTAATAAATTAGGCCATATCAGGCCTTTTTACCACATTTGACTTATCAAGCCAGGTAAGTCCCCTAACCAATGTATAGGTCAAGCAATGAGCTATAAAGAATAGGAATATAACAATAT
This sequence comes from Viscum album, assembly GCA_963277665.1. Lineage (NCBI taxonomy): Eukaryota > Viridiplantae > Streptophyta > Magnoliopsida > Santalales > Viscaceae > Viscum > Viscum album. Next base: position 354,545,061 of record OY728163.1, read on the forward strand.
TAATATTCTTATTTTCTCCCATGAAATCAATCTGCATATTTTCGAAATATCTCTAGGGTAGTCTTATATCCTTTATAGTAACCTAACACCATAAATCCTTGAGCTGGAATCTTCTATAAAATTACATTGGCATGATTACAAGGAATCAAATCCCAAGTGGATGATCAATTTAGTAGTCTTGGTAAACTAGATATAAATATTATTCTTGTATTAAAAATTAATACACTAATTGCAACATAATTTTTTCTAAATAAATTAATTTATTAATTTATATAATTTAGCATATCCTTGACAATATTTCTTAGTACACTTTTTGAAATACTAGGGAAAAGGAAACAAAATAGGGGTGAGCTCAAATGCTTAATAAGGGTAATTTATAGTTCAATCAATAATGAATCAATGAGAGTTATAATTATGGCATGGTAAATAACTAAACACATATACCATGTAATAAAAAACTAATAAGGAAGTATAATATGAATATATAAATGTAATAAATGGAAACACATTCCATTTCAATAACTAGATAATATAAAATCAATATGGAAGTGTAAGAAACTAAATACACTTTCCATTTAATCAATAAATGATAATGAAATTAATCCATGAATTTTATCATATGAAAACATCATGGATAATAACAATGATAAATAAAATGTCTATGAAAAAAATTATTAATTATTTCATGTCATGTCTAAGGCATAAACATACCTATACTATCAAGATCCATCCTCTGTATAGTTTAAAACTACATATATATACTCATTTAATTTAAGAATCTTATTTATCTCATGAGAACCTTTCAATGCATCAGGTATATATATAATTTCTAGGATCCACCCATCACTACATGTCCAAATAATTCTTCATATTGAGTAATCGATTTAATTAATAAAAAATATGACTTATCAAATATCTGTATGGAATAAAGAATAAAAAATTATAAATATTTCCCCAAATAATAAAATAAATATCAAAGTATACACTATATCTAAAATGGTATATGATTTATGAAATTGTAATATCCATGATAATTGAAATGGATAATTTAGAGGAAACTCAAGGTTTAATGATTATAGGAGATTGAATATTTCAAGGGGACTAACAAATGAATCAAATAAGTGAATGTGAATACTATCCTAGTTCAAATCAATCATAAACCATCAATATGAATAATAAGAAGGGTATTAATAATATATATCCAAGTTAGGGTAAAATAAAAGGGTTTCTGTCATTGAGGAATGGAAATACGATAAAAAGATTTTTTAAAACATTCTTTAGGAAAATATCATTTTGTTTTGAAATACTTTTTGAAAAACAATTTAATAGGAAGTCACATTTCAAAACATTTAATTTAAAAAATATCTTTTAAAACATGCAAAGTAAATTTCAAATAAGTGATTCTGAGTAAATTTTTATATGTAATATGAGGGAAAAAGAACATTACTTTTGCACGGTAAAAAAGATATAAAAATGACTTGTTTGGAATGTGACAAGATGATTCCTTTTAAATCATTAGTAAAATAAAAATGGGTAAAAATATCTTTACTGAATCATATTAATAACTTTTTTTCAAAAAAAGTAAAAATTGGATTTTTTTTAGAAGAATACAATTTCTCTAACTAAAGAGAGAAATGAAGTTGAGTTTTCTTAAAAACATTTTCAAAAATATTAAGTAATAAAGAGTGGGAAAATGGATCTATTACTTAAAAATGGTCATTAATAACCATAGTATAGTCAAAATGAAATGTTTTATTGAACAATGGCTATAAAATTTCTTCTAATGGAAATACCATTTAAATATCAATAAAATTACTCTTGAGGAAAATAATCCTTAAACATTGCAATGTGTTATGAACCATTTGAATCAAAAGACTCATAAAGGATAACATTAAATGAAAATTTTAATACCATGAAGTTAAAAGGATTAATGATATAATATATAAAAAGGTTCAGTAGGAAAACCAAACAATATAAGTAATTTTTCAATATGACATTTATCTCACAAATTTAAAAAGTGAGATGAAAACCCCTTACCTAACATTTCCTTCTGAGTGAATAGTTATTAAATTAATATATAATAAACCTATGTTAATTATTTACTTGATTTAGAAAATTTTTAAAGTTTATCATATGTTTATTTCACTTATTACTATATATTATACAACTAATTATACAATTTATTTTATGTTAGTTTTTTGACCAAATTTGGTTTATGTGTCAAAAAACTTTGGTAGGTCAACTATGGTAAAATATGTCATTATATAAAATCTATAGAATAATAATCAGGACATAATTATCATATGTATGCATACGTATACCTTTAAAAACTATCATTAAATATGGTTATAAAAATATATCAATATTACGATCATGGAGACAGTAGGTCGTACGTATGTATGAGTAACGTTCCCATTTTTCAATGATAATTATGGTAAGAAGGTAGGTAACCCCATATATTTATAAAATTATAATTATATAATAAATACAATTTTATTTAATCATATATAATTATATATATAATTCTTGTGATGTAAAAGTAATAACATCATTTTGAGGAGGCGGTACTCCACACGTCTAGGATTTACATTATCACTTTTTAGTGCGTGAATGTAATAAATAAAATGAGATATATATATATATAATTTCCAGAAAGGTAGTTATTTTATGAATATCATATAGATATTTTTTATTTCTCTTATGTTTAATTATAATAGTGATTTATACATTTCGTGTATTGTGTGATCGAATCACATTGCTTTTAGGAGGCGGTAGTCCACACTTCCTCAAACAATAATATAATAAACCCCCAAAATTGAGTATAAAAGTATGTTCTAGATAAAAATTAAAAAAAACATAGAGGCATTATAAATATCACATATAAAATATATAAAACATTTTTCCATAATAATGACCATCATGAGAGGTGGTAATGGAAGAACAAACCATCTTCATTTCATGAGGTGGTAGTTCACCATTCACATAAAGAGAATGTTCATTACCCATTAGATGGGAGTGTGTCTATGTATAGGGTGAACCCTTAACATAAAAAAATAATAGTATATTTATAATACTGGTTTTTTTATATAATCCTGGAATAAGAAGAGTTTAGTGAGGGTATAACCGAAATAAAACATAATATCTTGAGGAAGTTTGTTGCCTCTTATTCAGGTAACTCCTTTTGGTTTGCACTTAATGGATTCCATGGATTGATTTATTCCCAAGGTTAGGCTTCTATGGTGAGGTGATAAATTTTTAATATCTATTTTGGAAGATATTTTTTTATCCAATGTGACTTGAGAGGTTAGAGAAAGTGGGAGGAGAAGATCCCTTTTATAGAGGAGGAGTGGCACTCGTGTAATATATTGACAATGGAATTACATACACAATTCTGAAATTTCAATTGGATACCATAATAATCCCTATTCATGAATAGGGAGTATAGGGTCGAGATATTTCTAAAATATAGATTTTTGAAAATTTTATAGGTCATTTGGGCCCTTAAGATTAATGCTTAGTCACTTAATAAGCTTACTTCTACCTTAATATTTGTAATTAATTTTAATTACTTTCACTAATATTTTATGAAAAAAACTAACTTGACCTTATTAGAAATTATAAATAATTAAGATTAAAAATATGGAATAATATTTTATAAATTTCAATCACATTATTGGAATAAATTAATTTAAATTTAATATCGTATATGGGAAGACAATGTGGGTTTTTAAAGTAAAAATGTCCAGAAGTTTGATATGTTTTTATAGTCAATTTAAAAGTAAAATTTATTCCAATGACCTAAATTGGGTCAATTGATGAAAACATTATATAATTATACATTAAAACAAATTTAAAATGTAATTTATCCTTAGAAATTAAATATATATAAAATAGTATTGAATAGAATTCATTATTTTTCACTATTTATTAAAAAATGAAACTTAATAGAAAAATACCAAAAAATCACCCAAAAAACACCCAAACCTAATTTTTATTTTGAAATTTAAAACAATAAGTTTATTTTTATATATAATATTTCTAAAATTTCTAAAAATTGGATTTAAAATATCTTTTTTATTAAAAGGTGTAATAGATCCTTAATAAAAAGAAATTCTTTTTTGTATAAAATTGGGGTTTTTATTATTTTATGCTTATAAAATAAAACCGATTAATATTAAAAGTAATATATTGAAAATATAATATATATATATATATATATTATATTAATATCACTCACTAATTTTAATTAATTCAATTTATCAGGGTAAAACATCTTTGTGAACATAAAAATAGTTTTCTATAAAATATTCTCTTTATTTTCAATTGGCTATTATATTCACTTATAATTAATTTGTAATAAATTAATTACTTGTGTAAAACATATATTTTCAAAATTTAGTTAATAATATTAATAATTGTGAGTTTACTATATCTTGCTATATTCAATAAAAATATATTAATAATATATATTTTTTTTGTTAAAACTTAGTCTTGTGTGTAACGTAATCCATTGAAGATACGCATTGTTGAATGTGTCTCATGCTAACTTAGTATCATGTAAATTAAAAGATATAGAATATATTTAATTTATTTAAAATAGTAAATATATTATAATTTATCAGTATATTATATTCCCTTATGCACTTTGTTTTGTATGTCTTACACACTATTGAATTTGATGTTCTTACTTTAGATTTTTAGGGTATTACATTATCCCCACCTTAATTAAATTACATCCCCATAATTTAAACTCAATCATAGTAACATATTGTTTAATATTTTCGGGGTTTAAAATCTCAAATTATGAGAACGTTTGGTAAATAATTTTCTAAAAAAGAGAGAATGAGAATTACAAAGGTCACATGGGCTAACATGTAACTAGGTCTCTATGTAGGAGAACCTTAGTGGAAATTAGGGATACATACTTAGAGGAAAATCCTAAATATTCATAGGGAGTGACTAAGTCCATCAATCACAAACAAGTTAAATATAAATGGAATGTTGATGGCCTCAAAACAATAATATATGATTTTTTAGGAGATCATTGGTTCAATATGAATAAAGGTATTGAGACCACATTTTATTTTTATTTCATTCTCCTAATGCTGGTTAATTCTTTTACTACCTAAGAATATATGTAAATTCACTTACATGATATGTTTTAATTTCATATCAACAATTCTATCTTGTAGATCTACTTTTATGATATTCTAATTCATCTCTTAATTCATGAAATATATATCCAAAAATTAACTTTGATGCCTAAAGGATTGAATTACACTTTTAACTGACAGTAAGGACCATAAAAGAGGGACAAGCCTATCAATTTTTCTTTACCTTTTTTCTGAAACTAAAATCGACAATACATTAATCTCTGAACGTAAAAAAGTTACACTAGTGGTTCATCATTAATATTTATTAATAAAATTATTTAACTAAAAACAATGGAATTTTAACAAAGAAATTTTGTAGGTTAGCAGGTGGAATTAAACCCTTATTGTCATTAGTTCATGGGTTCAAGACCAACATCCTTCCTATATGTGATGGTTTGTCACCTGACATATAGTATGTTCTTTTATAAAACCATGTTAATATAATTTCAAAAATAATACAATACACATCTTTGAAATAAGGTTAATCACTAAATATAATTTTATCTAATGTTTTCAATACAACCCCAATACATAAATTATTCATCCATTATTTTCCACATAGGTCCTTCCTTAGTCTAGGGTTTATACATAGTATCATTTATATGATTTATAAATAATGACATATTATATAAAATCTAAAAAACATTATTTTTAACCTAGGTGATTCATTGTAAAAATACTGCATAATGGTTTGTAAAGAAAACGTGAATTATCCTATAAATATCCCCTAGGAGTGTCAAATCAGGTGCATAGTAAAGATCACTGTAGTGTACTAGGTTATGATGAGACATACCCAACGTACATTTTTAGAGTTGTTACTCCTAGGTACATCTATGACAAATCCATGTCGAATCATAGTATTCAGATAAAGATGTGTTTCTATAAAGACCAATATAATCTCCACTTTACCAAAATTATTATGTACTCATACAATTATCCTTAAATTATACCTTAGGGTTATGTTCTCTAATATATGTTTTCCAAAATATATTTCCAAGTTTACTACTAATCGTTCTTTGATACCAATTGTAGCAACCAGACCCCAGAAAGCCCGAGGTCGATGTCTATTATCCATTACATTGGCAAGATTATAAGGAATCAAATCCTAAAGGATCGATCCATTTAGTAGTATCGGTAAACCATGTACATACATGATTTTTGTATTAAAAATTAATAAAATAATTAAAAAAATAATTTTTTAAAATATCATTCAGGATAACTTGATTCCTTATAATGTATCCTTTCATATCATTCTTACTACACTTCTTATAATCCTCAAGAAAATGAAACAAAATTGGGGTGAGATAAAAGGCTTAGTAAGGGTAAATTATAGTGGAAAAAATAACGAATCATTAGAAACAATAATTATGGAATGGTAAATAACTAAACAAACATACCTTGTAAACTAAAAAATGAGAAGGAATTACATAAAATTATGGTAAGATAATAAATTGAAACACATTACATTAAAATAACTAGATAAGTAAAAATAAATATAGAAAATTAATAAACTAATGAAACATGCCATTTAATCAATAAATTGATAATGAAATGCATCCATATATTTTATCATATGAAACCCTAAGGGATAATAAGAATGATAACTAAAAGGAAAAAAAGGAAATTATAAATTATTGTATGTAATTTCTAAGGCCCATGAGGACCTATACTGTCAAGATCCATCCTCCAGATAGTATAAAACAATAGATAAAAACCAGTTTAATTTTTGCAACTTATTTTTATCATGATAACCTATCGATTCATCAAGGAGCTATATATATTCTGGGCTCCACACATCATTTCATGTCCAAATAATTCTTCATATTTAGTAATTGATTCAATTAATAAACAATATGTCTTATCAAATATCTGTATGGAATAAAGAATACAGAATTATCAATATTTTCCCAAGTAATCAAATAACATTCAAATTAGAAACCATATTTAAAATGGTATATGGTTTAGGAAATAGTAATATCCATGAAAACTAAATTAGATAATTTATAGTAAAATCAATGTTCAATGATCAAAGTAGATTCAATATTTCAAGGAGACTAAAAAATGAATCAAGGGAGTGAATTTGAATACTATCCTTTGTCAAATAAATCATAAACTATCGATAAGAATAATAAGTATAAAATCAATAAAATATATCCCATGTGGAGTAATATAAACAGTTTTTTTGTTGATGAATAAATATACTATAAAAAGATCTATTAAAAATATTCTTGAGGAAAATATCCTTTTGTTTTGAAAGACCATTTTAAATTATTTTTCATTGAAAATTACTCTTGAAAACATTTTATTTAAAAATAAACCTTATAAAAATGAAAAGAAGACTTCAAATAAATTACTTTGAGTAAATCCATACATTTCATTTGATGTAAAAAAGAACATTCCTTTTGCAATATAAAATGGTTAAAAAATTCCTTGTTTAAAAAGTGACAAGATGATTCATTTGAAAACATTACTAAAAGAAAAAAACGAATAAAAATTTCGTTACCAAATCATGTTAAAAATATTTTTGAAATAATTTATATAAAATTATTTTTTTAAAAGAAAATTGGTCTTTATACTAAAGCGATAAATGAAGTCTAGTTTTCCTAAAAACGTTTTCAAAAAATATTTGAGTACCAAAGAGTGTAAATTTTGTACTGTTAATAAAAAACTGCCATGAATAACCATATTACAGAAAAAATGAATGGTTTTATTGAAAATTTTTCATATAATTTCCTTCAAATGAAATACCATTGATGTATCATTAAAAATACTCTTCATGAAAATAATCATTAAACATTCCAAAGTATCCCATACCAGCTTGAAACATTTGAATCATAATCCTTTAAAAGGAATAATGTCAAATGAAAGATTTAAATACTAGGAAGGAAAAATTATTAATGATATAATGTCTCTAATGGGTCAGTTGTTGTACCATACAATATAATAAATTAGTGAATATGACATTTATCAAACAGATTTAAAAAAAGTGAGATAAAAATCACTTACCTTGTGTTTTCTATCGTGTGAATGTTCTTTAAATTACTATATAATAAAATTATTTTAATAATTCAATTACTTGATAACTTTTTAATTTTTTTTATGAATTTTATTTCACTTATTACTATGTTGTATAAAACTTCTTAAACATTTATTTAAATCATCGAATATTTTGAACAAGTTCGGTTTATGTGTCAAAAACAATTTCGGTAGGTCAATTATGGTAAATGTGGTCATTATATCAAATCATGAAAATAATAATCATGAAATAATTATCATATTTATACATCAATTATACTTTTAAAAACAATCATTAAATATGTTTATCAAAAATGAATCAATGTTACAATCATGGAGATAGTAGGTTGTACGTATTCATAAATAGCATTCCCATTTTTCAATGACTATTATAGAATGAATGTAATTAACACCATATATTTATATAATTATCATTATATCATAAATACAATTTTATTTAATCATATATAATTATATATATAATTATTTTGATTTAAAATTAATCGCATCATGTTGAGTAGTTGGTAGTCCAAACATCCACGATCGACATTATCACTTTTGTGTGTGTGGAAAGTAAAAAAGAAAATGATATATATATATATATTATTTAAAGAAATGTAATTATGTGATTAATATAATATATATGTTTTTTATGTCCCATATTTTTAATTATAATCATCCTTTATAGATTCCATGTATTGTGTGATTGAATCACATCACTTTTAGGAGGCGGTAGTCCACACTTCCTCAAAAGATGTTATCATATTTCCGTAAAATAGAGTATAAAGGTTTGTTATATATAAAAAAAATGAAGCATAAATACATTATAAATATAATATATAATATATATGCATATATTGTACATCAAAATTACCACCATGAGAGTTGATAAACAAAGAAGGAATAATTATCATTTTGGGAGGCAGTAGATCACCGTTCACATAAACAATATCTTCATCACCCATTAGATGGGAGTGCGTGTAAGTGTACTTATAACCCATAAAATATGTATATCATAGTATATTGAGGATGATGGTGTTTTTATATAATAATGTAATAATGATAGTTTAGTGAGTGTAGAATAGAAATAAAACTAAAATCTTGAGGAATTTTGTTACATCTTATTCAGGTAACTCCTTTTGGTTTACACCAAAGGGATTCCTTGGATTTATTTCATCACAAGGTGAGTCTTATAAGGGTATGGGAGATATTTTGAGGAGATATTAGGTTATATCATTGTCTATCCAATGTTTCTTGAGAGGTTTTGGGATGTCGGAGGAGATGAGGTCTTTGTATAGTGGGGGAGGAGTAGCACTCTTGTAATATTTTGACAAAGGATTTCCATACATGTTTTTTTCATACTGAAAGTGGCCCCCATAATGGTCCCATTTAATGAAAATGGAGGATAGGGTATAATTATATAAAAAATGGATTTTTTCCAAGTTTATAGGTCATTTGGTCCCTTAATTTTAATGTTTAGTCCCTTAATAAGCTTAATTTTACCTTAATCATTGTAAGTGATTTTAATTGATTTCAAAAATATTTTTGGTAAAAAACTAAGATGAAATTATTATAAATTATAAATTATTTGTACTCAAAATATCAAAAAAAAAATCAGAATTCCAATCACATATGTGGTATAAATTAATTTAAATTGTATCCCATGGATGGTAAGACAATGTGAGATTTTAAAGTAAAAATGTCTGAATGTTTTCTATGTTTTTATAGTCAATTTCAATGTGAAATTGATTACAATGACCTATATAAGATTAATTGATAAAAAAATTATTTAATTAAACTTTAAAACTATTATAAAATTTAATTTATCCTTATAAATAATTTAGATAAAAAATTATTTTTGACCTAGAATCCAGTAGTTTTCACTATTAATCAGAAAATGAAACTTAACAAAAAATACCAAATATTCAATCAAAAAAATTTATGTTTTTATTTCAAATACTAAATTTATTTTGACATATAAGATTTATATAAGTTCCAAAATTGGATTTAAAATAGGTTCACCAATAAAAGGCCGCAAAAGTACTTTAATAAAACTATAGTATTTTATACATAAAATTGGGTTTGTTCTTATATTATGCTTATAAAATAAATTTGATGAATATAAAAAATATTATATTGAATATATATTATATATTATATTAATATTACTCATTATTTTAATTAATTTAATTTATCAGGGTAAAACAACTTTGTGAGAGAAAGAATAGTTTTCTATAAAATATTTCTTTTAATTTCAATTATCTCTTATATTAATTTATAATTAATTTGAAACTAATTAATTAGTTTTTTAAACCATATATTTTCATAATTTTGTTAATAATATTCACAATTTATATTTTATTATGTTATATTGTATTAAATAATATTTTTTTAATAATATATTTTTATTCAGGTAAAACTCGATCTTGCTTGTAATACAATCCATTGTACAAACTCATTGGTGTGTGTTTCACAAAATAAATCCTTTTCATTTTCATTTCGAGCTATAGAATATATTTTTTTATTTAAAATAGTAAATATATTGTAAATTCTCATGATATTATATTCCCTTATGCGCTTAGTGTTGTGTGTCATACATGCTATTGAATACGATGTTCGTCCTTTAGATTTTTATGGAATTATATCCTTATTTTAATACAAGATCATCAAGAATAGTAGAATATTCTATTAGTGACCCTAGAGTATGCATATATTCCTACTAACATTTATGATTCCCACCAGTATATTCTAATGGAAACTATTGAGAAATCCAATATTCTAGCTTGTTCTTAAGTAGAATATTTTTATGTTCTAATAGAAACTCTAGAGCTGGTTTATATCCCTACTCCCATTGATATTTGAAGATAAAAAATATGTTTTTAGTATCATTTTAGTGGGTTTTTAGATATTTTCTACCAAATGTGGTGAAATTGTGGGGAATTATTAAAGGAATTTTTATATGAAAAACTACTGTGAAATAAGAAGGATTTAGAAGAAAAATATTCATTCACACCATGATTGTATTTTTTATTACATGATCAGGGTGAAGACTACTCAAGATATAATTAATCACACTAAATATGGATTTGTGTTCTGCAAAGGAAATCAGAGAAGAGAAATATGATTTGAAAAAAAGATATGATTCATGCTAGAGTAATTGGTTCATGGTGCGACTCTAGAAATTTTAAAATTCATCTAAGTCCCATTGTAAAAATTAATGAGGGGATTTTTAATACTCATATCGATGTTAAAAGAGTAATGAAATAACTTTAGAAGATTATTTAGCGATGAAATAATTTGTTTAAGGTAGTGGAATAAAAATTAAAAACTGGTTAATTATTGAGAACATTGTACGCTTACTTAAGGTGTTCATAATATTTTTAGATAAGGTTTGTAAAAATTTTCCATGCTTTGACAAGGGTGGTTATACCCAAGAGGTGGAATTTTAGGAATTATTTGAGAGTATATAAGAATGATTCATGCAGTAATATTGGATGTTTTATATTGCCTATATACTTGAATAATTTCTTCTGAGTCTTTCATGGGGGGGAGGGGTTAGTGCATATGATGATGCAAATAAATTTATAAAATTTCCTCAAGAATTATTATACGGATCATATGATTTTTCCTTTTTCACTGAATAAAAATTATAGTTCATGTAACAAACCGAGAAGTTGCATCATGACATGAGTTTAAATAGAGCACTAGGAAGAAGTTGTAGGAATCCATGTTGCAGTGGTGTTAGTGACTTATTAAAAAAATTCCCAATGGAAGAGAAATGAATATTATCTTTTAATTTATTAAGTTTGATGAAATGATATTTTTTTTAAATAAGGTGATTGTGCAATGATTGGAAGTAGGTTTTTGGATTAGTGGGTATCAAGTAGTCACACTACAACCAAGATCTCCATTCCATGATAGTGTGGTTAAATACTCAAAAGGTAAAATACCCCACCTAATATTTGACATATTTTCACTGTGATCATTAGAGATAATTAAATATAAAAACAATCATGAAAAACAAATATGATGTTGTACTATAAAGGATAGTTTCACTCTTTCACATATTTGAAGGTTGAAATTAAAATGAAAGCATTCATACAAGGTTAGAGGTTTGTACCACAATTCCATATATCACACCATGATAGTTTTATTCTTTTTAAAGGTACATCAAGATGAGTTTGAGGGGGTATAGAATTTTCCTAAACTTTTACACTTTATTTAACCTTCTTTTATTTTGTTTCTATGTTTCATTACTAACAATACATTATATTTGTAGTCTTCAACCTCAATTCATGTAATTTCATTTCATTTTCATTTTTTTAGTTTTAAAAATATTCTATTTTATTAAATAACTTCTTAAGAGGGACTTTCCAGGTTTGATTGAACTTTCCTTTTTCATCAATAGCTCATCACTTAAGGGGTGAGGGATTGAAATTGATGGTATGAAAGATTTTGTTTCACTAATATCATTCATAAAAGGCTACATTGATTATTTATTAGGTTTAAAACATAACCCAATAGCATACGTCTACACAATTCTGGCCAAGATGAGTTAGGAAGGAGGAAATTTAGCTATGTTGAGTAAAACTTATTATGAGTAAAAGTGCACGGTGGCTTGTCACATCAATGTTTGATCTTATTCAATTGAGGATTATTAGATTTATTTGAACATGGGATATGAATGATTTCAGATGGAATAATAGGATTTGAAAATAAAAATTGTGTAACTTTAGAATGGCCTTGTAACCAATTAATTCAACTATTACATGAGCTCGAAAGGTAATTCCCTCTTAAAATATTCCTTAAAAACAAATCCTGAACCCATAACCTAATTAAGAGTTTCTCATCACAATAAATCTAGTTTTTATAGAGATTTATTAAAATAATATTTTTTCCAAGTCAAAAATTGAATCATCTAACTGTGAAGGCTCACATTATTCATCTTCATGGGATAATCTCAGATATTCGAAATCTAAAGTCATATAGTAGTAAAGGATTGAAAACTGTTATAAATTATAAAACAATGACCATCTATAGGGTGATAATGAAACCCCAGGGATAGTCACTGATCCATATTCAATAAGATCATTAGAATATTTTGGTGTTATAATAAGTGAAGGATCATTTATCTACTCCAATACATAGGATTCATCAGCATATAATGATGGTAACCAAGGAGGAGGCTCATAAACCTACTCATACCCATTAATTACATCAATATATTCTAAAAGAAACTGTATATTCAGATCACATTCCCACCAATTCTTAACAAGATCATTGACATATTTTAATGATGACATGATAATAGGATCATATGCCTATGCTAATCTATAAGGGTCACTAGTATATCCCGATAATAATTATTGAGACTCTTAGGAGGGTTTTAACTCATGAGAGTCATTCTCTACACTATGTAACCATGATTAAGTTCAGGATTCTGAACCCGGTCTCTTGGTTTTGAGTGTCCCTAAGGATGTGTTATTATGTGAAATATATATTCAAATATATAATTTATATACATGATTATGTGAATGCATATATTTTCAAAGATTGGTGAAATATATCAATAGAGCCCTTGAAATCCACCAGCTTCTCATCAATATGGGAAGGTGGTTATTGTTATTAAGGTCCTCCCCATAGAACTGTGATAAAACACTCTGGAGTTTATCCAAAGAGTACCGACTATAGAAGTACTCCTTGATGTGATATGAAGATATTTCACTATGGAATACCTCATGACACAAGTTTTAAAGGTACTATTTATATCATGAAGATCGACCAGTAATGAGGTCACCCCCTTTCTAACTAGTTAATAACTAGTAGCCTTTGAGGTTCTACCGATGAGAACTAATCAAAGAGCTTTGTCGGTCCTCCTCGGGGTAAATGTTGTAAAAAAAGTGACCCATAATTTTCATACATATATATCATAGATTATAAGATTAATATTCATTATATAATATAATGATTCGTGCAATAATATAATAGGTATATTGTCTTTGGAAACTTGGATATATAAACAATTGGTTTATAATAGATTTATATCATTACCACATAGTTCATTAAAAAACCTGCTTATAAATATCATACTTATAAAATTTCTTTGCAGCTCGAGGAGAATGAAACCTAAGAAATATTGAGCTCAAATGCTCAGTAAGGGTAAACATGGGATATATAAATGATCATTTGAGCTTAACTTAATAATTAGGTCATGAGAGCATAATATTAACATATAAAAATGATAAACTATATATCATTGATCATAATATTGAGTCATGAAATAAATATTTGTTGCTTATAAGACATGGATCATAAAGTAATCATGAACCATGAGCCTTAAGAGCATAACATTGGTGTGATACACAATTCTATGGAATACATATAAGTATAGAAAAGCATTTCCTTGGTATTAAAGGCTCACTACCAAGACTATGATAGTAGATTGGGATATATCCCAAACTATCTTAGTATTCTAGGTTCACTCTAAATTCAATCGTAATGGAAATATTACCTTGCTAAATTAGCATTACTCCCCATTCTAGTCATGATTATCTCATGAGATATCAATCTTTACCTAATGTATTGGAGGGATATATAATTATGAGCCCACCTATCACATAATGATATTCATATATATGTGTACTATAGGATCACTAAACATACATTATATCACAACCGATGAAAATAAATCGGTTTTATAAACATTTTATCAGAGCATAACCCAAGGAAAAGAAATGTGTTTGATAAACATTTCATCATTTCATCATAGAATAACCTATGGAAAAGGAATAGTTTTCAAAAACATATTGTCATTATAAACATAAAACACTGAGAGAAAGAATAAGTGTAGTAACATTATATCATTTTTCATTATTTCATTATTTATTTATTTCGTTATATATATATATTTATTTATATATTTCATTATTTATTTCTTTATTTCTTTCATTATTCATTTTATTATTCATTTATTTCATAATTTATTTCATCATTTATTTCTTTATTTTTTTCTTGATTTTTTTACTTATTTATTCATTTATCTATTCGTTCGTATATTTATTTATTTATTTTTTTATTTACTTATGTATTAATTTATTTACATATTTATTTACTAATGTACATTTTTATTTATTTACTTACTTATTTATTTACATAATTACTTTTTTATTTATTATTACCACGCACATGCTCATCTCCATGCATAAGTCCATGTCCATACATAAGTCCATGTCTATGCACATGCCCATGCCATATATTGAAATTCTATGTTGGGTGAGATTCGAACCTCTTGCCTCTTAATTATTCTCCAATGATTTTACCACTCTAGTAGGCTCTTCATGTGGTCAATAAATCAAATTTAATATACTTATAAATATATATATTATTTGAAAAAAAGTAATACATAACTAATAGATATACACTAAATAATTATTAATGATTAATAATTAATCAATAATGATAAATCAATTATAAATAATCAATAATTAATAATTAATACTATATACTATATAATATATAACATTTAAAATATAACATATAATATATAAGACATGATATATAAGACATAATATACAATAGATAATATATAATACATAATACATAATATATAATATATGTTTTATATTTTATATTTAATATAATATTTAATATGTAATATATAATATATAATATATAATAGATATTATATAATAGATAATAGATAATAGATAATATAAATATAAAGCATATAATATATTAGTAATGTATAAATAATAATTTTTTTTAAATAATAATTTAATATATACTAAATAAATAACAACTTAATAATAAATTAATAAATGATTGATAAATAAATAGGTAATTAATAATAAATAATAAATAATAAATAATAAATAATAACTAATAAATATTAAATAATAAATAATAAATAATAAGAAATTAATTATTAATTATTAATAATTAGAAATTAATAATTAATAATTGATCATTAAGAATTATCAATTATTAATTAATATATAATATTTATAAATTTATAAAAAATTAAAAAATGTTAATAAATAATTGACAATTAATTAATAATTAATTAATTAATAATGAATATTTAATAAATAAACAATTAATAAATAACTAAATAATAAATGATTACTAAACAAATAATAAATTAATATTTACTAAATGAAAAATAAATTAATAAATTAATAAATAATTAATAATAAATAATAAATAATTAATAATTAATAAATAAACAAATAAATACATAAATAAATAGATAAATAATTAATTAATTAATCAATAATCAATAATCAATAATTAATAATATCTAATAATTGATAATTGATAATTATAAAATTAATGATTTTTAGATAATAAAGAACAATTAAAATTTAATATTTAATATATAGTATTCAAAATTTAATAAATAATTAATAATTAGTTAATATTTATTTAACAGATATACAATAACTAATTAATAAATAATAAATGAATGAATGAATAATAAATAAATAACAAATAAATAATAAATTAATAGTCAGTAAATTAACAATAAATTAATAAATAATCAAGATTCAAGATTTAAGATTCAAGATTCAAGAATAAAGAAAAAATAATAAATAATAAATAATAATTAATGAATAATAAATACATAAATAAATTACTAAATAAATAGTTAAATAATTCGTAAATAATTAATAATTAATAACAACTAATAACTAATAATTGATAATTGACAATTAATAAATAATAATTAATAAATGAATAAAAAATAATGAATAAATAAATAATAAATAAATAAATGAATAATGCATAACAAACTAATAATTAATAATTAATAATTAATTAATAAATAAATTAGAAATAAATTAATAATTAATTTGACCATAATAACTAAATAAAAAATAAGTAAATAAATAAATATTAAATATTAAATAAATAAATAAATAAATATTTATTTATTTTTAAATGAATAAATATATAAAATAAATAAATAAATAATTAAATCTTAAAATGATAAGAATCTCTAAAAACCCTAAAAACACTAAACTTACCATAAAATATAATATGAGACTTTTTTCAGTGCCACAACCAGTAAATCAAAGATCATGAAATTGGATTCGGTATGATATGTGGTACAATCCAAACAGACACCTGGATCAAATGTTATAACCGTTTGAATGTTTAGAAATCGGTGTCTACAACTAAAACCTCTGTTTAGGAGGCCTTTTGGGCCTTTCTAGAGGTATAAAAGGGGTATAATACTCAAATAGTTGGTACCAAAACATAGCTGCGTAGAACTCATCGCATGATTCAATTTCATATGTGGTAGAGCCCAAACGGACACCAGGATTAGAATTTATGGTCGTTTGAAGTTTGAGATCGATTTTAACCTTTTGAATTTTGAGTATATATTTTTCCTTTGATTATAAAATTATTTAAATCTCACTTGGTTTTTTCTCATTCGATAAACTTTGATTTTACTGGTTGTGGGGCTGAAATGGACTCTTGGATCAGAAGTTATGATCATTTGATGTCGAATACTATTTTTCTTCTTATTGAATATTTTTTTTAGTTTAAAATTATTATTAACTAATAATTATAAATATTATTTAATTAACACATTATAAATTTATAAAATTATAAATAATAAACTATATTTTGATTGTAAATAATAAAATAATAAATAATAAATAATAAATAAATAATTTTCTTAAGTTTTCGTGAATTATTTTATCTTAAATTTTCCTAAAATATTGGAAAAATATGCCTCTATTTCATAGAGGTTTTTTTAAAAACCCACTATAATAATAAAATTTTTTTAGAATATATTTTTCAAAATTTAAAAAATAATTAAAAAAATTACTAGCGGTTTTTTACTGCAGTTTTTAAAAATCACTGTGAAAAAACCACCGCTAAAACATTGTTTTCTTATAGTGTCACCACATGTGGAAAAAAGGATATGAATATTACATTTGAAAAATTTTATAAAAAAAATAACGGTTAAAATTAATTCAAACAATTGTATTAAAATATTAAAAAAATCTTGAAAACATATTTAGAAAATAAGTACATGGAAGAAAAAGGTTTTTTGATAGAAGAGAGATATAAAGATAGTTTTCTTTTAAAATGTTCTTTAAATCTCTTAAGTTCATGATGTGAGAATATTGGAAATAAAACAAGTAATCTTAATAAAAAATAGAGAAAAATAATATTCATGTGGTTTATGAGAGGTAGATCATAATATTTAATCATCATAAACATAATCATAAACAATCTCAATAAATAATGAGATTTTAACATTAACCCCTTACTACTATTGGAACATTTGAATCATAAAACCTGTGAAAGAATAAATAATAATGGAAAATTAAATATCATAAACAAAAGGATAATCATTATAAAACATATTAAAAGAAGTATATACACCTTGTAAAATAATATGGGTGCATAACATTACATATTTCCCAAAGAAGATAATTTGAGATGATAAACACTTATGGCTTTGGTAATCATTAAATCAAATCCCCATGAAAGAGATTACCTCTTATAGATTTCAAATCCCAATAATTTTGATAAAAAGGTTATAAAATTCATTAACTATTATTATATGCTCCACAAAATAGAAAAAATAGTGATTATGGCATATACCTCAAAGAAATAAAAGTTATATGAGAAACCCTTACTTTCGTTGAAAATGAACTAACCTCCAATATATAAAATTTTATTTAATTTTAATTCTATACCAGAAACATGTACATACTTATAATTACATACATAACCCCTTTATAGTATTTCAATTACCATTTATCAATAATTCCTTATTAAAATCATCGTTTATAGTTGTTAACTTCTTCGCTTATCATAATAATATCTGTTTACTATTTATAGTCCTTGTACATTGATCATGATTATATAATATCTATAATTTTTTTCATGATATAAATATCACAAATATCCATTTTATAATTTTTTTTTATTCATTCCTAAAATATAGATATAGATTAATTAATTACACCGTTCATGGAGATGGTAGGTCGTACATAGACATGGACACTGTTTTCACTTTTTTATGGGTGGAATAAATTAACGTTAAATAAAAAATAAACTTCATAAAATAATTATTATAATATTAATATCATATATATTCAATAAATTTATCCTTATTACTATATAAGTAAAATTTAAATGAAAATAAAATTACATCACTCCGTGGAGTTGGTAGTCCACACGTACGCACGAGTGATATTATAATTTTCCAACAGTTTGGGTTGTAAGAAAGTAGATATGATATTATCATTCCAAATGAATTATTATTTCCTAATTATTAAATATAAAAATTAAACCCCTCATAATAACTATCAATTAAATATGGTGATGGGAAAAATAATTTTATCACTACGTGGAGATGGTAAGCCGTATGTATCCATGAGCAATACTTTCCCTTTACATTTGATATAAATAGGGTAAATAAAGGTGGATTAATAACCATAATAATATTTAATTTTATTTAGGATATAGAATTAATTATTTTATTAATTATATAACAGATTTAGAGAAGGTACATGTGGAATTAAAAAGAAAGTGATTTATTAACATGATTACCTCTTCTTTAGAACAAATCCTTTAGATCATCACTTAAGGATCTTAGGTTTAGACTTTGGGGAAGAAAAAACATATATAATGTGTATAAGGAAGTTTAGAAGGGTTTTTGGTAGGGTATGGGAGAGATATAAGGCTCAAATGGTGTGAATAATTGAGGGGGGAGGTTCCCTTTTAATATTTTTGTGAGGTGGAATTTTGGAATTTCTTAAAAGATTAAAATATAAGAAAAATAAATCACTAGAAAAATGATTCCAAATATTAAATAATTCAAATAAAATGTTTCTAGGTTTATAATAAAATCAAAAAAAATACAATTTATACAGGTTTTTGTTTCATTTTAAATCTTATATTTTTAATAATGCCTTTATTTGTTTTTTTACCTTAATCATGATAACAACTATTTTAACCATAATGGGTTAAGAATGTTACCATAAATGGACAAGTGACTTATAAATAGACCCCACATAATGTTTTCACCCCAATTCCTTTCACATGGTCAAAGATAAGACTTCTATAAATTTTTAATCTTTTAATAAAATATTAATTTTTATAAAATATCATTAATGTCAATTTTGGAACTATTTAATTAATTTGATTATAAAGACACAAAGAAGAGGATAAAATTAAAATATTATCTTTATAAAAATCATTAATATTTTATATTGATCAAAATTAAAATTTAACTCTATAACTCACTAAAATTATATTTCATTCAGTATTTTTAATATAATTTATTTTATTTTTCTATTAATTGAATAAATATTATATTATAGTTGTGAAATATTTTATGATAATTAGTTATTCACCAAAAATTAGAAAACAATTAATAACATGAATATTATTTCATTATGTAAAAAATTAAAAATTATATTTTTTCACCACTTTCTTTTGTCTCTATATGAACACATAAGATATATTTAAAAAAGATAGACATTTTGAATTTTTATTTTCATTAAAAAAAATATAGTTTCTTTTCATAGAAAATTATCCACTAAACAAATAAATTTTTAACCTAAGGTAATAATGATGAAATTAAATTCATCAAAAACCAATTATGATGAAAAATTTCGGACTTATCACTTTTTTAACATAGATTTATCTGATTTACCCTTTACTAAGGTGATATATTCTTCCATGATTACTATTCAAATTGGCTAAACCTAAAAACGTGAATATTTACTACATTTGTAACAAATTATTATAAATATAGAATCAATTTTTCAAGATTAAATTTCTATAAGTGGTATAAATTATATAAGTGTGAAAAATGTGTTGAAAATAAATTTTTTGAAAAATATATTTTTATCCATAAAATTTGGTTTATTCTTATACCATTCATAGAAAAAAATTATTAAAGGAATTTTTAAAATTTTTAATGAATAATTAATGTATAGATATTTATAAAATCAATCTCTAATAGTGATTAATTAAATTAACTAAGATAAAAATACATTGCTTGCATAAAAATTGTTTTTGAGAAAACCAAATTTTTATTTTCAAATGATTTTTTATTTTTATTTATCTCTAATCTATAACTACTGTAGTCATTTTATAAAAATGTAATGGAAAATTTTTTATAATTTTTTAGTCATATTCTTACCCAACAATCCAGTAATTAGGTGATAACTATCTCATAAAAATATTTTAATAATATATCACTATTTTATTAAAGTTACTGTTACGTATAACAGAAGCTATCAAAGATATAAAATTATTTACAGAGGAAAATATTATAAAATCTCAAGTGGTTACATTATACCCCACTAAAAATGAAATTTAAACATGATGTTCACAAAAATGATATAAAAATAAGGATATCTATATTTCGTCACATCCATGTGTTCCCATATAGCTTCTTTGATTTTTTGATTTCCTTAGATAACATTAACCAAGAAACTAGACATTTTCTATAGAAACTTATCTCTACGATTTTGGATTTTTACTAATAGTTCCATATAGGATATATTATGATCTAGTGGTAAAACGTCTATTTATAGTACATGTGAATGGTCATGTTTTACATACTCTGGAGAGATATGTGGAACATGCAGTAAACATAAGAGAGGTTCGATGGAAGTAATAAGTGATAACTAACATCCCAACTTGATCAAGAATATCAAAAGGTCTAATATAACCAGGGTTTATATTTCCATTCTTTCTAAATCTCATAATGTTCTTCCATAGATAAATTCCTAGGAATACCTTCTCACCAACTTCTAATTCTTAATTCCCTTGATGATTGTCATTAGAAACTTTTTTCAATTATGAGATTCATTGATGTTTTTTTGAATGTATTTGAATTTCTCCTCCATTTCCTTAACAATATTAGAACCAAATATATTTATTTATCTAACCTCATCACAATATGTTGGATCACTACACATATTTTCTTAAAAGGATTCATAAGGATCCATCTGAATGCCTGATTAAAAGTTATTATTGTAAGAAAACTCAACTAGAGGAAGATTTTGACTGAAACCACCTTTTAAATCCATAGAAAAAGATATCAACATATCCTATATGTTTTAAAATGATCTCTTGGACTAACATTTTACCTAAGGATGATATATAATACCATAACTAAACATTATATCCAGAGACCTGTAAATACTTCTCTAGAACATCATAGTAATCCTCAAATCCTGACAAGATATAATAGGATGTTGTACTCTAGGAAACCATACAAATTCCATATTATATATTATGGAAATATTGTCAAGATAGAAATTTTATTTTATTACAATGAATTCTTATGACTTTATAAGGATATTGACTATGACCCAAATATCATTATGGCCCTTATAATTTTTGGGGAGTCGGATGACAAAGTCCATGGTGACGTTTTCCCATTTATATTATGGTATGGGTAATGGTTTCAATATACCAATATAATAATACCTCTCAGTATTATATTTCTCACATACTATACACTGAGATACATAATCAATAACATATCTCTTCATATTGTCCTATAAGAAATACTCTTTTAGATCTCTATATTTCTTCATACTTACAGGATGAATAGAGATTGATAAACTATTAGATTCATCCAATATCCCCTACTTAAAACATGGCATTGATGAGACACATATATGGTTCTTATACGTTATTATTCCATTAAATAAAGTTTATACTTAGGAACACTTCTCACCATACTTTTTATCTCTACGTCTTTCTTTTACGCATCTTTAATCATCACTTGGATATATGGTTGAACACATATTTAAGAAATATAAAATATATCACCTTCCATAAATATTTAAAGATATAAACTTTTAAAATATATAAATATTATATCTTTTTTATCCCTATCATAGATAATATAGTATGATCCATTTGACTCATAGCATCTTCTAACTTGTTCTTGTTTCTAGGGTGGCAATGTATTGAGTAGTCAAAATCAATAATCATTTCCAACCATATGCTCTAGAACATATTAAACAACTTATGAATGAATATATAATTTAAAATTATATTATCAATATATATCTCATCAGTCTCTATAAATATAATTCCTCCATATCTTTAATAATAAGAATTACCACAGCTAACACCAAATAATGAGTTGGGTTATTTTTCTTATTAACCTTTTATTAGAATGAGACAGAAGATATCATCATATCATTCTATAAGGGAATACATCCATATCTCCTATTGTATGAATTATTATAGATAATAAATCATTCTCCATTGTAAGGTAATTTTAGAACAACATCACTGACTAACCTTCTCTTCAGATCCTTAAACTTTTCTTGACATTAATCGATCCAAAGGAATAGAGAAACCCTTAATGTTTACTAGTTGAGTGGATTATATAGTCATGGTAAATTAGACACAAAGATAATAATGTCTAGAAAAACCAAGAAAACTATGGATCTCAGTGATATTCATTGTTCTGGTTTAATGATTAATGACTGGTGCCTTTTGATAATCCACTAATATACTCTTAATTGCAATTATATGACCCAAGAATGAAACCTTCCAAAGCCAAAATTTACCGTTGTTAAATTTTTTTTAAATATTATTCTTCATTAGGGTAATCAAACCATTTCTAACATAATCATTATATTGTTCTTTTATCTTTAAATATATAATAATATCATCTATAAATATTATCACAAACTAATCAATATAATCTCTAAATACTCTATTTATTAAATCCATAAAGATAGTGGGAATATTAATAAGACCAAATTACCTCACTATAAATTCAGATTGTTTATAAATTTTGTGGAATACTATCTTGGGTATATCATCTTTATTGACCTTTAATTGATGATATCTAGAAGAAATTTCAATCTTGAAAAATTAATAATATCTACAATGTTGATCAAAAAATTACTCAATTTAGGTTAAAGGATACTTATTCATGATTGTGATCTTATTATGTTCTCGATAATAAATATAAATTTGCATTGATCCATATTTATTTTTCACAAAAAAACTATAGGTTCATCCCATGGTGACACACTTGTCCAAACGAATCCCTTTTCTAGATTCTATAATATTTTCTTATTCAATTCTTGTATCCTAATCGGTGTCATTCTATATGAGTTATTTTAAGTGTAGCACTAGTTATGAGTTTTATTGATTACTAAACCTCACGATTTTGCGGATGACCAAAAAATCCTTCTAGAAATATTTCAATAAACTCTTTTACAATATGAATATATTTAATGTTGATTTTCTCTCCATCCATTTAGGATAAATATATGTTTTTAATTGGAACCAATATTTATATAATGAATGTGATCTCTAACATATGTTCATATCTATCATTTCATATATAGACTATAAGGCCCCAGCCTTAAACCTTACTTAAACTTGAGTTATTACAAGATTACACATTGAGGATCTTTTCAGGTTTAGAGTTTTAGAGAATTAGATAATGAAACTTGCATTAAATTCCACATTTAAACAAAGTGGTTACATAAAAGACAATATTCATTCTTCCCATCAATGGAATCCTATTTAAAAAAACACGGATTTTTTCTTGACACATCCTTGACACTATCGTCACATCATGTACCTTTCCCTTGACCTATGAAAAACATTTCAAAAACTTGGGATGAGCATAAAAATCTCAGTAAGGGTTATAAAAATATGGAAAGGAAACATGAGTTCATATATACATAAGAATGAAATCATACTTTACCCATAAAACATAGGCATATCGAATCATAAATAAACCATAGAAATCACAAGACATACAGGTAACTTGTGGCATTCATAACATTCTTACGTAGGGAGGAACCCTCTTGGTTACGTTTGGAATACCCATCACAGTATATTCCGTAAATCTCTTCGGAGAAACCTTAACGTTTCACTCCTTCGCGTTACCCAATGCATTGGAGAGCTATATCGGGCTCACCTGCCCTTAGTTTATCACAGAACCACCCGTTCTTCATAACAATGCCCAAGAACCATAACATATTCGTATCAGATAAACATGAATAAAGGAAACATAACATTTCCACATTTCAATCACAATATAACATTTTAGGATATTGAAATAATGAATCCATTCAAAAAGAAACCATTTCCAAACCCATTTAAAACATTTAATAAAGAGATGTTTCAATCAAAGTGTCCCATAACACCTTGAAGCTTTTAACATTTTAAACCATTAATATCCATATAAATAAATCCTTAATACCATTTTGAAAACATGGATATTAATAAGAACAAATAATTAAAACATTTAAAACGATATTTTGGTTAAAGGGGTTTTACCAAAATTAGAGACACTTGAATACAATAATCGAGGAATAACATTTAGTCAGAACTTTATAATATCATGAAAATAAAAGGATTCATGATATAATACTCCAAAGGACAGTATATACACCATATAAGAGTGAATTGGTGCATAACAACAATGAACCCTCAATAGAAATGTCAAATGTGGTGAAATCCCTTATAAAGAAGGTATCCTTAAATTAAGGACAAATAAATCTAAAAAATATGTGTGAAAAATATATATACACACAATATAAGTGGATATAAAGTGTAAAACAATAAAAGTTCATTCACACATATTCAATGGATGACATATTCAATGACTAAAAGTTGAACCCAATGAAATCGAAATTGGGTTAAAAAGTTCCCTTGACAGCCTAACGACATCACATCAAAATGAGTTGATGAGAGATAAAAAGTGTATCTCATCACTTGGACATAAAATTTACATCAATAAGGATGTATGAGAACATATCCCAACATAAAAATATGTAAATTAAAAGACCCAATAAAAGAAGTCTTTTAAAAAAGAGGAGGGTGAAAGGTTCCCTTACCGACTTGGGTATCTTTCAAAACATACACCCCATGAAAGAAAGACAATAGGTCATTGATGTAAATACTCATAAACGAAAGTATATTACACAAAGAGTAGAATAATGGGCAGTACATACACCACTCAATGGAATTTGTGGCAAATGTAGCATAAATCTCACGGGAATAAAAGTGAGATGAAAAATCCCTTATGAAAACTCGGCAGCCTAACGGCGCCACTTAAAACATCCGAATATGGATTGATGAGATCAAATAGATTATCCCATCATATTAAAATATAATTTGCAGCAAGTGAAATATAAAAGAAAATCCCCTAACATTGCAAGGAGGAGTTTAAAAGAAGTGACATAAAGGAGAGTACTTAAACAGAAAGAGAGAGGTTAGATCTCTTACGAAAGTTCGGCAGCCTAATGGCGCCACTCAAAACTTCCAAAATGGATTGATGAGAGAGAATAGGGTCTCTCATCACATGAAAATAAAAATTACAGTAAATGTAATATAAAAGAACATCCCAATCATAAGAAAGATGAGATTAAAATAAATGACATAAAAGAGTGTACTTAAAATGAAAGAGAGTTGTAGGATCCCTTACCTCGGGTCAGACTTGACTCGATCGTTCTTTAATCTCCTGAATAATAATCTTGAGTTAATTTATTCTTCCTTAAAAACCTATTTCAAGTTCATTATGACTTTTATACCACTTATTACCATGTCATAAACATTATGTAATCATTTAAGTTAATTATATTTGTTTTGCCGATATTTGGTTCTTAAGTCGAAAGTGGACTTCTTACAATTACATGTTGTTCGTGTGACCAAATGTTTATTATATCCAAAATTGTATTAATTATGTAGATATCATATATGTCATATATATCCAGTACATGCATGCATTTATAACTTTACATAATCATTTAGAGGTAAGAAATGAAATGCATCATTCATGGAGACGGTAAGCCGTACGTACGCATGAACGCTACTTTCATTTCTATTTCGTATTTTATAGAATGGAAAAATAATGATATAAAGGTATATTATAATTCCAGTATAATATAATATATAATATCATATTTCCATCCTTTATACATCCCACATATGGTATTTAACGAATCAAATCACTTTGAGGGGGCGGTAGTCCGCACTTCCTTAAATGAAGATATCGCGTATACCCATAATGGAAGCCATAAAGGTAAGACAAAAATGAAAAATACAGAAGCATAAATAAAACATAAACATATTATATATCATATATAAAAATAGTGACATCATAATGGCCACCTTTGAAGGTGTTAAATGAGTATTGAACAATCATCGTTTCGGGAGGCATGATTTCACCATCCACAGAAACCGTATGTTCTTTAACCATTTCATGTAGTTGTGTGAGAGTGTAGCTCGAATAAATCATATAACAACATCCTAGTATATTGAAGATAATGGTGTTGTTACAAAAGAAGTAAATAAAAAGAGTTTAGGGGGTTGGAGAAGCAAAATTAAACAAATGAACATGAGAGAATGAATTACCTTTAAAAGTGTAACTCCTTTTGATTTGAGCCTAAAGGATTCCTTTGAAAGGATTATGCCCAAAGGGAATCCTCTAGGATGAGGAGAGGGATGTGGAGAGAGTAAATGGGTAGGTTTTGGCCGAGCCAAAGTCTTGAGGAGTGTGTGAAATGAGGTAGAGGTGGGGGCCTTTTATAAGAGGAGAGGAGGGGCACTTTTGGAAAGTAAAGAAATATTACTTTATTTGAAAATGTGTTTCGGTTTCATAAGGTCCCACATTGATATAATTCGTGGATACGGTGATAATGCTTCGAAATACACTCATCCAATAAGTTTTGTACATGTGTAGTTCATAGATTTTACATTATCATTCCATTTTATTTAAATCGTCAAATAATGATGTCATCGCTGCTTCCTTATTATGTCATAAATAATTTAATTTATTTAATGTCTAAAAATTATAAAAAAATAAAATGATGTAGGAAATCTTTTTATCTTTCCAATTAATATTTATAATAAAAAATATGACTTGTATAACCCCACTTAAAATTTGATTTAGTAAAACATATCATGTTTGTGTCAATTTTACTTTTACATTAAATAAAATGTTATTTATGTCATTTCCCAACCAAAGTGGATCCATGGGGTCCCCAAGTTGACCCACGGCTTGTATTGGTCGGCCATGATACCACCAATTAGGGTAAGACATGTGTCAAGCTCATCTCATTTTATTAAAGCATTATTTTTACCTTAAACTATACTAATTACCACTAATCGCGATTAAAAACTTAATAAGTTACTATTCACCAAAAAATTATTTTAATCTCATTGAACCACATTTTACTTCTTAATGAAAACCATGTATGTCGGATTTTTGAAAATCAAAACACAATGATGGAAAATTTTCATTTAAATGGAAAATCAGTTTTTATAAGTACCACTTAGTGGTTTCACTATTCATCAAAAATTGAAGTTTTTCAGAAAAATCCCAAAAATTCACCCTAAGCTATATTTGATATTCTGAATTAAAAAATGAAGTCCATTTTAAAAAATTCAAAACATATAAGTCACATTAATTAATTTAATAATTAATTCCCGCTGTCATGACAAATAGCGTGTTTTATGAAACAATATGTATCAAAAGATTGACACTAGTTTAAGTCTGATTTCAAAGTGAAATTGATTCCAACGAGAACTATTGGATATAATGGTAAAAATATTTTCTAATTTCACTTTAAAACCAATTCAAAATATAATCTAATCATATAAATAAATTATATTAAAAAGTGGTTTTGAATTAAAATACAACATTTTACACTATTCATTAAAAAATGAACTTTATCGGAAAGATACCAAAAATTTACACAAAGTAAATTTTGATGTCCCGATTAATAATAAGAGTTTTATTTGGTCCAAAAGAATGTTTAAGAGTGAACAAAACTATATTTAATGACGGTTCTCCATCAAAAGGTGATAAGTGAACCTTTAGTGAAAACTAGGGCATATACGCCTAAAATTGAATTCTTTCCGTATTTTAAGACTTTATCTTTTATTGTATAAATGTAAAAATATTTAAGAACATATATAATCATATTTTAGTTATTTCTATCCATTCCCGCCATTACAACGGCTACATGTTAACTACCATTTAAAATAATATTATTTTATTATTAGAGTGCAACGTAAGATTCCCAAGAAACTCGTTGTTGTGTGTTGGGTACGCCATCGAGCATAGCGTCCCCTTTAAAGTCATATTATTATTTTATTCAAAAATATGGATAAATATGAAAATGTAATATTCTTTATTTACCTCGGGTGTTACATCCTTCCCTCCTTTTGGGAATTGCGTCCTCGCAATTTTAAAATTACGCTTGGAAACGTCCTTGAACGTCCCACATCTGAACAAGAGTCGGTAAAACAATCACTTTAAAATAATGAAAGATAAGCACAGAGGTCACCCGAGTTAACCCATACTAGGATTCTAAGTATGAAAATATGGACATGGAGGAGAAAACATAGGGTCATGTTCCGATGGAGAGTGATAGAAAACATGTTTAGGAGAAAGTTAACAATAAGAAAATCACAAACTTGTGATGGGTTAAACGGTGTTGGGTTCCCCAGTAGGAAAAGTTAATAGACAACATTTTTGTTTTAAGTTACTTTTTATTGAGGAATTTATTCATAAGGAAGCATAATCACTTATCATGTTGACTTTCAACTTTTACTAAATTCCTTAGTCAAACTCATATTTTTTCCAAAAGATGAGTATTTAGGGAGACTTATTCGCATTAAGAGTACTATAATCAACTTCTAGAGAATCACCTAATCCCCAAAAGAGAACTATATACATCCCATGTATTTAGGCTTTAACCAAAACCATAACCAAAAAGGTTAGTACAAGATCAGATAATCCAGAAAAGGATAACCCCTTATAAAAAGAAAATCTATTCTTAATCTCCAAAATTTGTCCAACAAAACCCAAAGTTCAACAAAGACCATTCGATAAACAATTTGTCCATAAAATTCTTCAAAGTAAACCAATATAAGATTGAAACACAAATATTTGAAGGATTTAGTCACATAGTCTTCCAAGTTAAATCGTAACATTTATCTCCAAACAACATCAGTTGCTCCTAAAGTGTCACATTGAAAACTAATTAACCTAATCACATATCCTCCAAAATAAACTTACTCTTAATTCATAAAATCATATAACTAAAAAGAATCAGTAAAACTAACCAGGGACTTCACGTAGTCCAGTGGTAGGCGATAAATACCAGTCGCACTTTGGTTGTGGGTTCGATTCCCGCAGCATTGTCCGACGCGACAGGTTGTCACACGGTCTGCGTGTTGTCCTTTTTCCAAAACTATATAATTCTCAAATCATTACCCAAAAAGGGATAAAATCATCAAAAATAACCATAACATAATTTAACCTCAATTTTATCTCATGCATTTCACTTCAATCATAACATATGGTAACCCATAATTACCTCAAAAGTAAGGATCATATAAACCCAAATGGTTCTTTATAACTATGTACACAAAAGAAAAGATAACTATTACTTGAATAAAATTTTCCTATATTAATCATCAGGGTTACACATAATATAAAAAGTCTTCTAATGTAACCCCATCATCAAAAGAGACTTAATACTCTTAAGAATTTCACCCTAGCTCTTGAAGCCCTTATATGTTGACATCTTACTCATTCAACATTCTTCATGATCCATTATCCATTCCTTTCCAACTTATTCCGAAATACCTATTTCCTACAAACAAAATCATGAATCATATCCTAAGATTCCAAAATAAGAAAACAATAGTCATGAAATAGTACATACCTTTGATTGGTCATTGTCAGTTTCTTCATCCTCAATCGGAATGGCATTAGGTATTGGTAAAAGAATATTGGTACGCTCTTGGTGACCCCATTCACGAAACTTATTCATAGGACATGTGTTTGCATAATGACCATGCACAACACATTTAAAACATTCAATTGATCCCTCAGAAATAACTTCTTTCCCTTTCCTCGAGTCAACTGGATGCTTCCTTTTTCCATGGTAGGTTCTTGCTTTATGACCTTCATTTACACATCTATAGCATATTTCTGTCCCTTTGAAACATTTTCCTAGGTGTTTCTTTCCACATCTTTGACACATAGGTTTTTGAACACACTTACCTTTATGATTATTACCTGTACTTCCGTAGGGATTTGTTTCTTGCATATATGATGCCTTAGAGAAATCTCCAAGGTTTAGGTGGTCAATCATGACTCCAGATAGTTGGTTGATGATTATCAAAAGAGTTCTCATTGCAGCTCCCATATCATTCAGTTGCTTGCTCAAAAAAACTGTCACAGTTTCCTTCACATCCACTGTTACTTTGGTGCCTGCTAGATCCAGCAATTTTCTAAAACCAAAAAGGTCAGTGTGAGTATATCAACAAAACCATCATGTACTAATGAGTAAGATAGACAATAAGATATACTTACTCATTCACTTTATCAAAAACTAGGACTCTTTCTGAAATCCTTACCATTATGGTAATTGTCAATTATGCTTAAAGAATACCCTAACCTCTAAAGTTATCTAAACCGACCTCTGATACCAACTATAAGGCCCCAGCCATAAACCTTACTTAAACTTGAGTTATTACAAGATTACACATTGAGGATCTTTTCAGGTTTAGAGTTTTAGAGAATTAGATCATGAAACTTGCATTACATTCCACATTTAAACAAAGTGGTTACATAAAAGACAATATTCATTCTTCCCATCAATGGAAACCTATTTAAAAAAACACATATTTTTTCTTGACACATCCTTGACACTATCGTCACATCATGTACCTTTCCCTTGACCTGTGAAAAAAATTTCAAAAACTTGGGATGAGCATAAAAAGCTCAGTAAGGGTTTTAAAAATATGGAAAGGAAACATGAGTTCATATATACATAAGAATGAAATCATACTTTACCCATAAAACATAGGCATATCAAATCATGAATAAATCATAGAAAACACAAGACATAAAGGTAACTTGTGGCATTCATAACATTCTTACGTAGGGAGTAACCCTCTTGGTTACGTTTGGAATACCCATCACAGTATATTCCCTACATCTCTTCGGAGAAACCTTAATGTTTCACTCCTTCGCTTTACCCAATGCATTGGAGAGCTATATCGGGCTCACCCGCCCTTAGTTTATCACGGAACCACCCATTCTTCATAACAATGCCCAAGAACCATAACATAATCGTA
The DNA here is from genome assembly GCA_963277665.1 of Viscum album. Lineage (NCBI taxonomy): Eukaryota > Viridiplantae > Streptophyta > Magnoliopsida > Santalales > Viscaceae > Viscum > Viscum album. The sequence goes on from OY728163.1 coordinate 354,577,361, forward strand.
TCATATAAACATGAATAAAGTAAACATAACATTTCCACACTTCAATCACAATATAACATTTTAGGATATTGAAATAATGAATCTATTCAAAAAGAAACCATTTCCAAAACCATTTAAAACATTTAATAAAGAGATTTTTGAATCAAAGTGTCCCATACCACCTTGAAGCTTTTAACATTTTAAACCATTAATATCCATACAAATAAATCCTTAAAACCATTTTGAAAACATGGATATTAATAAGAACAAATAATTAAAACATTTAAAACGATATTTTGGTTAAAGGGGTTTTACCAAAATTAGAGACACTTGAATACAATAATCAAGGAATAACATTTAGTCAGAACTTTATAATATCATGAGAATAAAAGGATTCATGATATAATACTCCGAAGGACAGTATATACACCATATAAGAGTGAATTGGTGCATAAGAACAATGAACCCTCAATAGAAATGTCAAATGTGATGAAATCCCTTATAAAGAAGGTATCCTTAAATTAAGGACAAATAAATCTCAAAAATATGTGTGACAAATATATATACACACAATATAAGTGGATATTAAGTGTAAAACAATAAAAGTTCATTCACACATATTCAATGGATGACATATTCAATGACTACAAGTTGAACCCAATGAAATCGAAATTGGGTTAAAAATTTCCCTTGACAGCCTAACGGCATCACATCAAAATGAGTTGATGAGAGATAAAAAGTGTATCTCATCACTTGGAAATAAAATTTACATCAATAAGGATGCATGAGAACATATCCCAACATAAAAATATGTAAATTAAAAGACCCAATAAAATAAGTCTTTTAAAAAAGAGGAGGGTGAAAGGTTCCCTTACCGACTTGGGTATCTTTCAAAACATTCACCCCATGAAAGAAAGACAATAGGTCATTGATGTAAATACTCATAAACTAAACTATATTACACAAAGAGTAGAATAATGGGCAGTACATACACCACTCAATGGAATTTGTGGCAAATGTAGCATAAATCTCACGGGAATAAAAGTGAGATGAAAAATCCCTTATGAAAACTCGGAAGCCTAACGGCGCCACATAAAACATCCGAATATGGATTGATGAGATCAAATAGATTATCCCATCATATTAAAATAGAACTTACAGAAAGTGGAATATAAAAGAAAATCCCCCAACATTGCAAGGAGGAGTTTAAAAGAAGTGACATAAAGGAGAGTACATAAAAAGAAAGAGAGAGGTTAGATCTCTTACGAAAGTTCGACAGCCTAATGGTGCCACTCAAAACTTCTAAAATGGATTGATGAGAGAGAATAGGGTCTCTCATCACATGAAAATATAAATTACAGTAAATTTAATATAAAATAACATCCCAATCATAAGAAAGATGAGCTTAAAATAAATGACATAAAAGAGTGTACTTAAAAAGAAAGAGAGTTGTAGGATCCCTTACCTCGGGTCCGACTTGACTCAATCGTTCTTTAATCTCCTAAATAATAAACTTGAGTTAATTTATTATTCCTTAAGAAACTTTTTCATGTTCATTATTACTTTTATACCACTTATTACCATGTCATAAACATTATGTAATCATTTAAGTTAATTATATTTGTTTTGCCGATATTTGGTTCTTAAGTCGAAAGTGGACTTCTTACAATTACATGTTGTTCGTGTGTCCAAATGTTTATTATATCCAAAAATTGTATTCATTATGTAGAAATCATATATGTCATATATATCCAGTACATTCATGCATTTATAACATTACATAATCATTTAGAGGTAAGAAATGAAATGCACTGTTCATGGAGACAGTAAGCCGTACGTACGCATGAACGCTACTTTCATTTCTATTTCATATTTTATAGAATGGAATAATAATGATATAAAGTTATATTATAATTCCAGTATAATATAATATATAATATCATATTTCCATCTTTTATACATCCCACATATGGTATTTAACGAATCAAATCACTTTGAGGGGGCGGTAGTCCGCACTTCCTTAAATGAAGATATCGCGTATACCCATAATGGAAGCCATAAAGGTAAGACAAAAATGAAAAATAAAGAAGCATAAATAAAACATAAACATATTATATATCATATATAAAAATAGTGACACCATAATGGCCACCTTTGAAGGTGTTAAATGAGTATTGAACAATCATCGTTTCAGGAGGCAGGATTTCACCATCCACGGAAACCGTGTGTTCTTTAACCATTTCATGTAGTTGTGTGAGAGTGTAGCTCGAATAAATCTTATAAAAACATCCTAGTATATTGAAGATACTGGTTTTGTTACAAAAGAAGTAAATAAAAAGAGTTTAGGGGGTTGGAGAAGCAAAATAAAAGAAATGAACATGAGAGAATGAATTACCTTTAAAAGTGTAACTCCTTTTGATTTGAGCCTAAAGGCTTCCTTTGAAAGGATTATGCCCAAAGGGAATCCTCTAGGATGAGGATAGGGATGTGTAGAGAGTAAATGGGTAGGTTTTGGCCGATCCAAAGTCTTGAGGAGTGTGTGAAATGAGGTAGAGGTGGGGGCCTTTTATAAGAGGAGAGGAGGGGCACTTTTGGAAAGTAAAGAAATATTACTTTATTTGAAAATGTGTTTCAGTTTCATAAGGTCCCACATTGATATAATTCGTGGATAAGGTGATAAGGCTTTGAAATCAACTCATCCAATAAGTTTTGGACATGTGTAGTTCATAGATTTTACATTATCTTTCCATTTTATTTAAATCGTCAAATAATGATGTCATCACTGCATCATTATTATGTCATTAATAATTTAATTTATTTAATGTCTAAAAATTATAAAACAAAGACTATGATGTAGGAAATATTTTTATCTTTCCAATGAATATTTATAATCAAAAATATTACTTGTATAACCCCCCTTAATAATTGTTTTAGTAAAACATATCATGTTTGTGTCAATTTTACTTTTACATTAAATAAAATGTTATTTATGTCATTTCCCATCCAAAGTGGATCCATGGGGTCCCCAAGTTGACCCATGGCTTGTCATGGTCGGCCATGATACCACAAATGAGGGTAAGACATGTGTCAAGCTCATCTAATTTTATTAAAGCATTATTTTTACCTTAAACTACACTAATTACCACTAATCGCGATTAAAAACTTAATAAGTTACTATTCACCAAAAAATTATTTTAATCTCATTGAACCACATTTTACTTCTTAATGAAAACCATGTATGTCAGATTTTTGAAAATCAAAACACAATGATGGCAAAATTTAATTTAAACGGAAAATCAGTTTTTATAAGTACCACTTAGTGGTTTCACTATTCATCAAAAATTGAAGTTTTTCAGAAAAATCCCAAAAATTCACCCTAAGCTATATTTGATATTCTGAATTCAAAAATGAAGTCCTTTTTACAAAATTCAAAACATATAAGTCACATTAATTAATTTAATAATTAATTCTCGCTGTCATGACAAATAGCGTGTTTTATGAAACAATAAGTATCAACAGATTGACACTAGTTTAAGTCTGATTTCAAAGTGAAATTGATTTCAACGACCACTATTGGATTTAATGGTAAAAATATTTTCTAATTTCACTTTAAAACCAATTCAAAATATAATCTAATCATATAAATAAATTAGATTAAAAAGTGTTTTTCAATTAAAATACAACATTTTACACTATTCATTAAAAAATGAACTTTATCGAAAAGATACCAAAAATTTACACAAAGTAAATTATGATGTCCCGATTCATAATAAGAGTTTTATTTGGTCCAAAATAATGTTTAAGAGTGAACAAAACTATATTTAATGACGGTTCTCCATCAAAAGGTGATAAGTGAACCTTTAGTGAAAACTAGGGCATATACGCCTAAAATTGAATTCTTTCTGTATTTTAAGCCTTTATCTTTTATTGTATAAATGTAAAAATATTTAAGAACATATATAATCATATTTTAGTTATTTCTATCCATTCCCGCCATTACAATGGCTACATGTTAACTACCATTTAAAATAATATTATTTTATTATTAGAGTGCAACGTAAGATTCCCAAGAAACTCGTTGTTTCATGTTGGGTACGCCATCGAGCATAGCGTCCCCTTTAAAGTCATATTAATATTTTATTCACAAATATGGATAAAAATGAAAATGTCATATTCTTTATTTACCTGGGGTGTTACATAGACAATCTTAGGTTGGTTTATAATATCATACATGACATCCCTTCATTGGATATTAATGTGGATTTTATGTAATTCAAATTAATCCATGCCGAAAAATTATAAAATTTAACCAAAGGGGAATGATAAGATTTATTAGAAGAACATTCCCACATTCTTTAAATAGAGAAGAATAATAAACTTGAGATTCAATCATCATACCCTTTGGGTTTTTCCCTTATAATTCAACATCTAAAAATTAGGCTGGAATTTTCATTCCCTTATAAAATTATCCAAATATAATAGAGTGGGAAGAACCAGAGTCAAATAAGTCATTTGTAGTTTTAGAGGGGATGTTAAGTGTACCTTTATCCGCATCATTATCATACTCCACATAAAAAATATTTATTTTATGATATATTCCTTTATTTATTTACTTAATAGTTTTCCAACATCTATCATCATCTTTAACCTTCATATTCAAGCATTGGTTACCATAATTCCCATAATCCTTGAATTTATTACACTGTAGTGTTTGTGATGTATTCAGCAGATATTTCTATCTATTTTAATCATTATCTAAATTCATCACATTAATTCAACATTTGAGTTCCTAAGGGCCTTTATTTACAAACATAAAACATTTTCTAATCCCCTTAAGATAATTTCCACCATGTTTCCTTCCTTTCTTTGAGCATGCATCTTCTATACATGATTTTTAGTATTTATATTGAATCCCATCTTTATTTCCTTATAATAAATATGGGATGGATAGGTCACTCCAATCCCCATTTCCACATTGATAGAACATCAAATGATTTCTTCATATCTAGAGTATTATAATATGGATAATTCCATTCAGAGACTTTGTTTAATACAACTAATTAACCGATCAACCTTAATTTTAGGTTGGATGATAATACCAGAATCATACCACACAAGACTCCTAAAAAATTTATAATAATGACCAATAGATTCATCATGATTCTGACATAGATCAAGGAATTCATTATTCATTTTCAAACTAAGAATATGAGGAAAGTACTTATTGATAAATGTTTCTTAAAATTATCCCACTCCATCAATTTGATTTCTAATTGTATACTCATATTATTGGTAAGATTATAACATTGATCTACTTAACCTTATGAATTATATACATCTAAAAGACCTTTTAATTTTCTAAACACTAATGAATACAAAATATCTTTTTAGTGGTATTGTTAAATTACTTATAAACTAGTGGACTAGTGGAACTACTAAAATAATGTGGATGTTTCCTCATGAAAGTATCAGTAGAACATTATTCCCTCTTATTCTCATTTTAACGTTCAACTTGATTTATAGATTCAGAATGTTACATGAGTATAACAACTATTTTTTTCATTCCATCTCCCATAACATTTAGTTTCCCAAAGGGTAATCATTTCATTATACATCAAATTCATAATTAATAGGATCCCTTTGGTTTCTAACTATTTAATAAACACAAAAAATAATGTGTGAGAAACAACAATCAAAGTCGAAAACCACATAATCTTGATAATCATTTTTTAATATGTATAAAAAAGGAATATTTTATTAAATCTATCAAACCATATGTTTAACTAAGATCATTCAGGATTATTATCAAAATGTTAAGATGTTATACTATACATAGACATATCCCCATGGTTATCACTAAAGTTTTCTCATGCTTATTTTTAAATGTTAGCCGAACCATTCTCTTTTATAAAATTTAGAAGCCCATACCTTTCCTACTTAGATATCACATATTATTATTGTTAGGATGGTATTTCTGAGTATGAAATACTATATTATCCCAAATTTAGGATCAAATATGTAATGATATGCTCAAATACAAGAGGGGGTGAATTTTATACTTTAATAATCGTTAAGGAAATTTTGTATAACCAAAATTCACAACACCTCTAAGATCTAATATCTTGATAGATTCCGGAAAAGGGATTCTGGAAATGAAGCTTAATAAAAGTTTAAAACAAATGAGATTCTTCTTTAAAGAATATATTATATAACTAAAATAGAGTACATGTTTGAGGAAGTATAAGAAAGTTATACTTTCCATAACAATACAATGTGCAGCGGAAAACTTGAAACAAAAAAAGTAACAAGTAGTAAATCTTTTAACCCAAAGAGAAGGGTATCAAATAACCTTGGATAAAGGTCACTTGATTTATACTTTCAAGAATTTCTATCTTACCCACACCATGGTAATCCCTCCATATGAATATGAGAGTCTGTATTTATATCCCTGCATGCCCTCAACAATTAGGTAGATGACACCTCTGTTATCCTATCCCCGGAAGCCCTCGATTGTACACAACAACAATCAGAGTCACACGAAGCAGGTCTGGATGAAGAAAAGTTTGAACAAGCCATTCAAAATTTCTACCCGAAGCTTGAGAGTTTAAAAGATCCTCTCTCTCTCTAAAAATAACTTCAACAACATGTAAGAATAGATGTCAAAGATCAGTGTTCTAGTCATTTTCAAATGAGCCCCTATTTATAGGCACAACTCCAACGGTCGGCTCCATCCTCAAACGGCCATATTCTTCCTTGAATTTTAGAGGGACCAGTACAAATGTCACTCAAAAAATGGCTCGATCATAACTGAAGGCACGACATCATTTTATAAAAGAACATGTGAAAGAATAGCTAAATATGATATTCGGAATGGAGAAAAAATGAATGTTCAGAGTGATTAAAGTTAAAGTGTAGAATCTAACTAGAGAATAAATTTGGAGTCTATAATACTAGGATATTCAGATTCTGTTTATTAGAAGAATTCAGAGTCGAACTTTATACAAGTTCATATCCATAATTCATAATCAGAATTCAAAATCAGAAATCGTAATGATAATTCGTAATGATAATTCTTCATTAGAATTCTTAATGACAATTCGTAATAAGAATTCGTCATCAGAATTCGTATTGAGAATTCGTAATCAGAATTTTTCATCAGAATTCATAATGATAATTCATAATTAGAATTCATCATCATAATTTGTAATGAGAATTCGTAATCAGAATTCATCATTAGAATTAATAATGAGAATTCATAATCAGAATTCATTATCAGAATTTGTAATGAGAATTCATAATCAGAATTCATCATCAAAATTCGTTGTTATAACTTTATATATATTCATAATCAGAATTCATATTTGAACTTCATAGATGTTCATAACAGGTTATTCGGAGTAGAACTTCATAAATGTTCATAATATGAATTTAGATCAGAAAATAGAATTCATCATATCTAAGTATTATATGATTTTGAGGTTTTATATATGAATCTGATTATTATACTTAAAAAAATATTGATATGGACAATGAAAACAAGGTAGGGGTAAATTTCTTTTGGGAATGAAATATTCCTTATAGAAGTAAAACAGGGGTTAAATGAGTTTCGCCTTGAAATAAAGTGTTTGTGATTTTCAAAACAAGAGGAATGATCAGGTCATAAGGAAACCATAATTACAATACAATCCCCCCTTATATAAAGGAATGGAGAATTCATAAGGAAAACCGTATTGAATCAACAATTTCCCCCTTTTGGAAAGCACAGACATCCTTACGAAAAAAGAATGTAGGAAATTTGAATAGATTTCTAGACTTAGAAATTAATGCTTATCTCCCTTTGTTCATGGACAATGGTGAATACGACTTACTCCCCCTTAGGCTTTGGATCTCTAAGGATCATATTCTAAATTTCCAAAATGAGAAATTTTATTTGAATGTGGAAATATTCATAATGATCACTCCCCCTTACTTAGGGATTGTTCTTATACACTTAGATATTTTTCCTTCTCCATTTTATAATTCTTTTTCCTTCTCCCCCTTTGTGATTTTCAAAAAGTGTAGAAGGGAATACAAAATAATAATGTTCCTGAAATATTAGTATACACAACCAAACAGACAATGAAAAATCCATTATGATTGAAAAAATTAGTATAGGGGAGAAATATAACAAAAGATCAGGGTGGTCAATTTTTTTTCTTTTTTCCTTGAAAATTAGCATCTTGACAATTGTCTTCAATTTTTTTAGCTCTTTATGATCCTCCTCGGTCTACTTTTCTATGGCCTTGATCCTGTCTTCCTTAGACTTATGGTCCTCTTCCTTAGCCTTCATGGTATCTTCCTGAGCCTTTAGAAATTAATCATGCTTAAAAAGTTTTTCTTGAATCTCACTTCGGAGATCCCTCTCTGTTTTCAGGCTTTAAACAATATAGCTCAGCTTCCCATTCATATATTTTACATCATGAATCCGAGAACATTGTTCTAGACATAGCATTTCTTGAAAACTGTCTGAGAGATTTTTTATTTTGACATCTTTAGTACCAAAGGATTATTTTACATCCTACAGAAACTGATCAATCCCTCCAAGATCTTCATTGATTTTCTTCCACCAAAGTGTCATTTTCCTGCAGGATTTTCTGTGGGATTTATAATTTGATAATAAAATTCTTGTATTCTGCCTCAATCTTAACACATCTATCCATCACCATAGATACATATTCTAATTTCTGATTCATGTCATGCTATAGAATCTAGAATCTGTCATATAGAATCAATTGTGGGAAATATTGGAATGTTATAAACCAACTTCTTTATAGAATGTACAAAAAAATCATGCCATAAGGCAGATAACTCTGAATCTGAGAATTTACATGGATATTTTTCATCTTCTATTTCCACCAGGTTTCTCTTTGAAGAACCTCAAACTTCCTTCTTCCTCAAAATTTATTTTGTTGGGGTATCCACCACTATTTTTTCCCTTACTAATTTTCGGAATGGCCTCTTCTTCAGGTGATTCATGATCACTTCTTGATAGTTGTACAATCTTGTCCTCATCAATCTTATCTTTTTCAGCACTAGCCACAATATCCTCGGGATGGATAATTTCATGATTATGAATTTCTTCTTTAGATAGATTGTTCACTTCCTATTCATAGTTCTCATCATCTCTAGGTGTAACAATCTTTGAAGATCTGACTTGAGAAGTCCGGAGTGAAAATTTCTCAGAAGAACATTCCTTATATTGAAAGTATTCTACTTTTTTAACAAGTTAGCTGCCTTCTCAAAGCTATGAGATGGATGGACTTACTCCACAACTTTCTTTCAAATTCCTTTTCTTTTCTTTTTTTGTATTCTTCTTACCCGGAGTCTCAAGAAATTTCTCCACCAGAAATGATTTCGGAACATGGATGTTTTTTGAAGCAACCTCAGCAGCCTTCACCAAAGATTTAACAATCTCGCCCTCAGACATTTTCTTCTTTATCTTTTCCTCCTTTTCCTGCTTCTCTAACTCGTTAGTAGATGACATAGAATCTGACAATTTACTTGGAGATTTTTCTTCTTCTATTTCCACCAGCTTTCTCTTTGAAGAACCTCTAACTTCATTATTCCTCAAAATATATTTTGTTGGGTTATCCACCACTATTTTTTTCCCTTACTGATTTTCGGAATGGCCTCTTAATCAATTGATTAATGCTCACTTGTAGATAGTTGTACAATATTGTCCTCATCAATATTATCTTTTTCAGAACTAGACATAATATCCTTGGGATTAATAAAGTCATGATTATGACTTTCTTCTTCAGATAGCTTGTTGACTTCCTCTTCATTGTTCTCATCATATTTAGGTGTAACAAGCTTTGAAGATCCGTCTTGAGAAGTCTGGAGGGAAGATTTCTCACAAGCACTTTCCTTTTCCTGAAATTATTCTACTTGCTTTAACAAGTCAACTGTCTTCTTAGAGCTTTGAGTTTGGTGGACTTCCTCCACAGCTTCCTTCTCAACTTCATTTTCTTTGGTTTTTTTTGAAGTCTTCTTACCCGGAGTCTCAGGAAATTTCTCCACCAGAAACGATTTCTGAAAAAGGATGTTTTATGATACAACCTCAGCAGCCTTCAAGAGATATTGAAAAATTTCGGCCTTGGACATTTTCTTATTTATATTTTTCTCCTTTGTTTTCTTCCCAAGCTCCTCAGCAGCCTTTTCTTTCAAGGCCTTAGGCACAGCAGGATCCAATACAAACTTTGGATCCCCTTCTTTTCTATTCTTCTTTTCCCCTATCCACTTTTCTACCACCTCATCCAAGTAATATTTTTTCTTTTTTGGGTTTAGGAGATGCGGATTGAGGTTCTTTAGACTTAGGGGTTTTATCTTCATATTCAATTTCCTTCAACTTCCTATTCTTACTGGCCTTCTTTGAGGGTTCAGCTTTCTCAACATATTCACAGTTAGCTTCTTCCTCTTCCACTGGCAGATCAAAAAACTCTCATGTCTCCTTAGAGAAGCCAACATTCATTCTTTTGAGGGTTTCTTCACTAATCAGTATCACCATTCAATTTCTTGGCTTCGAGCTACATGGGATCTTGAAGGATTCAAGACACTGAACTATCAACATTGAAAGCAATGCTGGATACATAATGTGATGAGCTCTGAAGTTCCCATTCTTGATATTCTGAATTGCAATGAGGATGTCCCTTACCAAATTGATTTTCATTAGATTTACCAAAAAAATTAATATGTACATGTCACTTTTGTTGAGGGAGTCCTTATCACCCATCCTCGGTACGATAAATCCTTGCACCCACAACTATAGAATCCGGTTTTTGGTAGATCAATAGGCAATCATTTTTTCAGTTTTGATATCAAAAAGGCCTAGACACTCTATAGCCTTTTACTTAACAAAACTTCCCTGAACCTCTTGAAACATGTGAGAGAAAAATTATGTTTCACTTTCATAAGGTATGCCTACCAAACTAGCCACCTTTGTATAAGAGAGATCATATGTCTTTCCCTAGCTTTTGAAAGAGAACTTTTCCCTAACATCTACCTCAAAGAAACAAAATGAATCATAAAAATCTATATGAAGATCTGGATACACCACATCTTGAGATTCTGTCATTGAAATAGATAAACCTTCCCATCCATTGAGCCTGATGTCCTTGGAAATCATAGAAACATACTTAATGAAGAAGTTTGGGTGTACCAACCTCACCCATATATCTTCCATTCCGAGATCGGCTTGAATGAAGACATATCATGAGGAGGGGATTATACAGACATTCAGACTGGGAACTCCTAAAGAATTCAGAATGGGATATTGTAGAGGGTCAGAGCTTTGAGACGCGAGATCTTAGAAACTGATGTGGGACACCATCAAGGGTCCCCTTTATATAGTCTATGGAAGTGACATTTCAACTTCCAATTTCAATGTAACTTTTGAAAAACTCTCTGATCTGATCTGACGGTTGAAAACATGCCCTCAAAGAAAATATTTAATCTGATCTTTTGAGGTTTTAATAAAAACATTCGGATTTAAGGAGAAAAAAATCCAAAGAATATTAAAAGGAAGAGAAACTTTCAGCAAGTAAAAATTATTATGAAAACATTAAGTAAAGAAGTCATACCTTTCAGATTGGCTAAGATGATTATTTGTAATAGGTGATATTCTTCTTGATGAAAATTTTATTATGAAAAAGTAACTATGAAAAACATACTACAAAAAACTCACTATGAAAAACTCACTACGAATAGTTTTATTGCAAAATCATTGAGTACCAAAACTCGATTATAAAAAATATGAGTATGAAAATTCCCATTACGAAAATTTCCATTATGAAAATTTCCATTATGAAGATTTCTATTACAAAAATTTATATTTTGATAATTTCCATTAAGAAAAATTCCAGTACGATAATTTGAAAAACTAACTATGACAATTTTGAAAAACATTAATGACTGATGTACTCCTCCTATGAAAAGGGATTTATTACTTTAAGAGATTGGTTCAACAGAAATTTAATGGAGAAATATTACCTCACGGTTATCATTCATAAATTCTGTTTAATGTATTCAAATCTATCGGAGGGTAATGATTTTGGGAAAATATCAGTAAGTTGATCTTGCATTCTGATAAATCGGAGAATGATATCTCCTTTTGTTTTGAACATATTTTCAAAATAGTTTTTGTTATCAGTCATATTCCTAGAACATCTACTATCCATGTACTAGATATTGCTGCTGGTACATTCCCTATTTTCTTAAAAATAAGAAAAAGTTAGGCTTTTGGAATCCAAAGATTCTTAGATCCATATTTTTCAGACAAAAAAAATTTGGGTATCCACATTTGTTTAGAAATATAATCTTTATGAAACCCAAGAGAGTGAACTTTATTCAAGGATCAATTTTTCTTCCAATGCCCACCACTTTGACACTTAGTGCAAAAAGGGGCTTTAGAAGGAACACAATAATTGTTTTGGAAAACCGGTTTTTGATGAGTATAACCAACTCCAGTAGTGTTTCCTTGAGGTTTAATTTGAGAATACATCTTTTCAAAATGTTCCTTCCTAGAGGTAAATTTTTCTTGAAGCTTTATAAGAGAAAGTATTTTGGATTTCAGTCTGATGACTAAATTCCTATCTTCAGGAATCATTTCCTTAGAATTTGATTTTTCCTCAAAAACTTTTATCTTTGAAATAATATTCTTAAGAACATAAAAAAGTTCTTCTTTAACAAAATTAGATTTCTAAAGGTCTTTAGAATGTTTTTCTTAAATCCCTTCTTTATCTCCAAGATCTATAGAAAGATATGAAATCTCATTTATAATAATTTATTCCCTAGTATTTTCCTTGTCTAATTTCTTATTAATTTTACAATTTTTTGCTTAATGTAACTTGGAAAATCATCAGACTTATTCATATGAAGGTAATTATTCATTTTATGTGGATGAAGTATCGTCATTAGAAGTACTATTCTAAGAATAGTAATTCTTATCAAGAGATAAATTTGTTAAATCCTTGGCAGAGCGTACCTTAACCATAAGACATGTATTGGGGAAATAAGTAGTAGCAATGAAACCCATATTCTTATTTGCTGATGAATCATATTCAACAAATTCACTTTCTGAATAATATACACACCTAGAGCTCCATGTATCATTAGCTTTAAGAATTTTCTTGTACTTTGATCGATATAATTTCTTTCTTCTCCTTTCTGAATTCCTTACATTCTTTTCCTTCTTTTTCAACAAGGGACAATCTGGTCTGATATGAACTGTTCTTTTAAAATCATAACAAGTAACCTCTCCATATTTATTATCTCTGTAGTCTTTTTTCTTGTACTAATCTTGATGGTTCCATTGAGCAACAATCTTGTTCATTCTTCGAGCAAGATTAGCTAATTCATTCTCATACATTTCAGTCTCACTGGATTTTGACTGAATAATGACTTTCTTTGTCTTTTATCTAGTTACTCTTTCTGGGGTCTTGGATTTCATATGTTTAGAAGTGGTAATAAAAGAAACTCCTCCATTTCCATTCTTCTTCTTGACATTCTCAGCATCTCTCTTCATTTTGGTTTCATGCTAAAGAAGACTTCCAAACAACTCATCTAAGGAAATCTGAGTGACATTCCTAGTCTCATCAATAACTATCCTCTAGGACTCCCATTCATTTGGAATGATATCTATGATCTTATAAACAAGTGGTTCATCATCCAAAACATTTTTTCTCGTATATTTTAAGCTATTCACAATAATCATAAACCATTGCTGTAATTTGCTTATGGGTTCTCCATAAGGAAAATTAAAACCATGATATTCAGCTCTGAGCATCGATCTTCTTGTCTATATGAGTTTAGATGTTCCAAATTGTGTAACTTCAAGTTTCTTATAGATATTTTTTGAAGCTTCACATAGTGATATTTGACTATAGATTTTCCTAGTCATGGAACATAATAAAGTATTTATGACTCCGAAATTTGATTGATATTCTGATTTCTCCTGATTCATAAAGGTTCTCAATTCCTTATCTGGAATCTTATAATCTCTAGTTCACATTAGATAGTTACCAACTCCAGTATTGATAACAAATGTCTTCATCCTATCTCTCCAGTATTCACAATAATTTCCATCAAAAATAGGAGGTCTGGTAGGTTTAGATTATCAATAAAACCAACATTTAAAACTGATAACCTTAAGAAAATTGTTGGCACACAAAATTGATATTAGAATGAGTTTGTAAACAAGAGAAAATATCATAAGCAAAGAACTGGATATTATATATCTAAGAAAAAAAGAATCAGAACTATATGAATCTGAAAATTATGATTCCGAATATATGATTTCGAGAAATCAATTCCGAGAATTTTCTTCTGAATCTAATCGTGAGATTAATTCAGATTGAACCTTCTCTGATACCAATTTTTAGGATGGTATGTCTAAGTTTGATATACTCTATTATTCAAAATTTAGGATCGAATATGTAATGAGATGCTCAAATACAATTGGGGGGTGAATGTTATACGTTAAAAATTATTAAGGAAATTTTGTATAATAGAAATTCCCAACACCTAAAAGATCTAATATCTTTCTTGATTCCAAAAAAGTGATTCTGAAAATTAAACTTAATAAAAGTTTAAAAAAAATGAGATTTTGCCTATATCATATAGAATCTAACTAAAATAGATTACAAGTATAAGTAATTATATGAAAGTAATACTTTCCTTAATAATAAAAAGTGCAGTGGAAAACTTGAAACAAAAATAGTAACAAGCAGTAAATCTTTTTACTCTAAGGGAAGGGTATCCAAAAACATTGGATACCCTTCCCTTGATTTATAATTTAAATAAATCTTATCTTACCCACACTAGGTTAAGCCCTCGATACGAAGATCAGAGTATGTATTTCTATCCTCACAAGCCCTCAACCATCAGGTAGTCGACATCTCTGTCTTCCTATCCCTGGAAGCCCTCAATTGTACACAACAACAATCGGAGTCGCACGAAGCAGGTCTGCAAAAAGAAAAGTTTGAACAAGTCATTCAAACTTTATGCATGAAGCTTGAGTGTTTATAAGAACCTATCTCTCTAGAAATCACTTCAATATCATGTAAGCACAGATGTCAAAGATCAGTGTTCTAGTCGTTTTCAAATGAGCCCTTATTTATAGGCACAGCTCCAACCGTCAGCACCCTCCTCCAACGGTCATATTCTTCCTTGAATTTTAGAGGGACCTGTACATGTGTCACTCAAACAACGATTAGTTGATAACTGAAGGCGTGGAATTTTTTTATAAAAGAACCAGTGGAAGCATAACTAAAACTGATATTCGAAATGGAGAAAAAAATGAAATTTCGTAGTGATGAAAGTTAATGTTCAGATTCTAACCATAAAATGAGTTCAGAGTCTATAATACAAAGATATTTGAATTATTTTTATCAGAAGAATTCAGAGTCGATCTTCATACAAGTTCGTATCCATAATTTGTAATCAGAATTCACAATCATAATTCATAATGAGAATTCATAATTTGAATTCATCATCAGAAGTCGTAATGAGAATTCATAATCAGAATTCATCATCAGAATTTGTAATGAGAATTCATAATCAGAATTCATCATCAGAATTCATAATTATAACTCATAATCATAATTCATCATCAGAATTCGTAATGAGAATTTGTAATGAGAATTCATAATCAGAATTCATCATCAAAATTCGTAATGAGAATTCTTAATCAGAATTCATAATCAGAATTCGTAACGAGAATTCATAAATAGAATTAATCATCAGAATTTGTAGTTAGACCATTATATATGTTTGTAATCATAATTAATAGTTGAACTTCATAAATGTTCGTAATAGGGAATTCGTAGTAGAACTTCATAAAAGGTTGTAATAGGAATTCAGATCCTAAAACAGAATGCTTCATATCTAAGTATTATATGATTCTAAAGTTTTAGATATGAATATGATTTTTATACTTAAGAAAAATATTGATATGAAGAATGAAAAAATGGTATGGGTTAATTTTCTTTGGGAAGGAAATTTACCTTATAGAATTAAAATAGGGGTAAAATGAGTTTTTCCTTGAAATAAGGTGTTTGTGATTTTCAAAAAAAGAGGAATGGTCAAGTCATAAGGAAACCTTGATGACATAACAATATCCCCCTTATATGAAGGAATGGAAAAGTCAAAAGGAAAACCTTATTGACACGACAATTATGTGAATATTCATTATAAAACATTATTATCTGTGCTAAAATCATATAGTTCTAATGTATTTGGAACTTTTTATACATAAATAATTGTTTTATAAGATATCAATAACATCCACAACTAAATTATACATAAATAGAAGTCTTTTATGGAATATAATAATTAATAAATTTATTCATAATCTATGGAGAAGGAAACAAAAGAAAGAGTTATCTCATATGCTCTATAAGGGTAAATAGGGGATATAACAATGATCACTTGAGGATAACATTATTATAAAGGTATGATAACATGATCATAACATTTGATAATCATACCCTGAATATCATAGATCATAATATTTAGTCATATCATTATTCTTGGTAGTTCATAAGACATGAATCATAAATGAATAAAATAACATAAGACATAAGAGCATAAAATTTCCATAAGACATAAGTTTGTGTATTACACATAAGCATAGAAAATAACTTCCTTAATATGCAAGGATCAAAAAACAGACAATCATATTGGATTGGGTTCACATCCTAAACTATTTTATTTGTCAAGGTTTACTCCCAAGACTATAATAGTAGAAAGAGTCCCTTATTTCACTGGGTACATTCCCCATTCTTGTCCTAGTTATCTCATGAGATATCAATCTTCACTCAATTCATTCTAGGGATATATAATTTTTTGACCGCACATAACATAATTGAAATAATATATATATGTTCTATATTATTAAAAACAATTCATGAAATATGAACCAATATAACGAAATGGGTTTCATAAACCTTTCATCATATAATAACTCATGGAAAAGAAATTTTCATAATAAACATTTCATCATAGAATAACACATAAAAATGTAATGGGTCTCATAAATATTTTTTCATAATAAACATAGAACAACTAGAGAAATAATAAGGATGATAAACTATAATAATATACCCAATAAATAAAAAGTGATTTAAAGGGTTTTTTTCTTTTATGAATATAAATACCATTATAAGATCATTACAAATTCTTGAGGACAACACACATTTCACTTTGAAAATTAATTTTCAAAAACTATAAATTCACAAAATACTTTTAAATTCCTTTTATTTGAAAATATAAGTTTCATTTTATAAATTAATCTATATATTATTGAGTAGTCATAATGTTGGTAAATTCTATTCATTATTTAAAAGTTAAAATAAATCATTCTTTTCATAATTTTGTAAAAAGTCGAAAAAGTAACCCATTTAGAAAATAACAATAATATTCCACATAAAACATTTTAAAAAAATAAGTCAAGAAATAATTTACTTTAAAAAATAATATTATAATATTAAAAACATTATAGAATGTTTTTTAGAAAACAAAGATATGGCATTAATATTTTTTTACTGAAAAGAGAAATAAAGTCAGTTTTCGTTAAAAAATATGTCTTCCCTCTCTTGAGTACTTATAGTGATGAAAATGAACGTAAAACTTTTATTATCAAGAAATAACCATAAGAGAATATCTTTATGAGTTTATTGACAATTATATCACAATATTTCATCATATATAACCTAATCATTATCATTCTCGAAAAACAACTAGATTGTGACAAGAAAAAATTATTGCTTTGATAACATGTGAATCATAAGGCTCAAGAAGGAAAAACAGAAAATAAAACATTAAATATCATTAAAATAAGGTTAATAATGATATAATATATGAATGTTCGGTATATAAATATCATTAAAGAATATAGTTATATTAAATAATAAATTTCCTAATGAAAAAAATTTGAGATGAAAAACCCTTATCTTTGGTAATCCCAGATTAAAAACCTAATGAAATAAAGAATATAATATATATTTTTACATAATTATTTTTATAATCATCATCAAATAGATTCATTGGTTATATATGAACAAAAAAATATAAACAATTGGTGAGTATAGAATATGTCTCACATAAATAAAAGTGAGATGGGAAACCCTTAACTCAAGTTCCACTTGCTATAAAAGCACTATAACCTCTTATATAATAAATTTAAATTAATTATAATTAAAAATAATAATAATTTACATACTTATAACATCATATATGTTCCCTTTATAATATTTCATAACCCATTTTTAAATAATTCCTTATTAAAATCATCGTTTTTAGGTGTTAACTATTTAATTTATTCTGAGAATTCAAATTTGATAATTTAAGTCCTTGTACTTTGATAATGGTTTAATAATATAAATAATATTAATTACTATATAAAAATCATATATATCCATTATATACAGATTTTGTATCATTTATAAATTATATAGATATAAAAATTAATTACACTTTTCATGGGGATGGTAGGCCAGATGTACGTGTGAGCATTTTTTAACTTTTCTATGGGTGGAATGAAAGAAAGGAATATATTAAACAAAATTTAAAGAAATAAAATGTGTCATAGATATCATATATATTCATTAAGTCCATTATTATTCTCATCCATTTAAAATGTAAATGTATTACAATTCACATCTCTTCGTGGAGGTGGTAGTCTACACCTAAGCACATGCAAAGTTATTACATTCTAAATGCTTGGATGGTAAGAATGTAGATATTATATTATCATTACATAAGAATAATTATTTCATTATTATTATATATAAATTTTAAACCCATAATAATAACCATCTATGAAATATGGTGATGGAAAATGAATTGTATCACTATATGAAGACGGCAAGCCATATGTTCGCACGAGCGATACTTTCACATCCCATTTGATGGAACGAGGGTGAATAAAGGTTATTTAATTACCATTATAAATTTTATTTATGTTTAGGATATTTAAATTAGTATTTTATGAATAATTTAATAGATTTATATAAGATAAAAGATTAATTAAAAATAAAGTGGTCGGTTAAGGCGATTACGTCATCTTTAAAACAACTCATTTAGATCTTCTCATAACGATACTAGGGTTGGTCTTTTGGGAAGACCATTACCTATAAATTGTGGATAATAAATATTTTAAGGGATTTTTTTGGGGATGTTTGAGATATAATTCTCATAATGCATGAATAAGTGTGGGGAGGATGTTTCATTTTATAATATAGATGAGGGGCACTTTTGGAATTTCATACAAGATTAAAATATAAAAAAGTAATTCTCAAGAAAAATGATTTAAAATGGACATTAATTTTAATAAAATATCTCAAGGGTTTATCTGAAATAAAATAATTAAATTCATGTGGGTTTTTGTATCATTTTAAAATGTATCGTTTTTTATTAATTATTTTATTAATTATTTTTGACTTTGACTATAGTAATGAATATTTTAATCATAATGGGTATGAATGTTACTATAAATGAGAAATTGGCTCATAAATAGACCTTGGACAATTTTTTCACCCATATTACTCTCACATGGATGAATAACATAATTTTATAAACTTTAAATCATTTTATAAAATATTATTTATTGTAAAATATCATTAATGTCAATTTTGGAACTATTCATTTAATTTGACCATAAAGTCACTAAGAAAAAGCTGAAATTATTCTATAATACATTTAAACAACACTAATCTATTATATTTATCTAAAAAAACTCATTTATCCCTATAAATCAATCAAATTATATTACTTTTAGTATTTCTAAAATCATTTATTTCATTTTCTATTATTTGAATAAACATTGTATTAGTGTTGCATATAAATTTAAGGTAATTATTTAATAAAAAATACTATTAAATTAAAATAGTTAATATAATTTCATTATGAACGAAATAGATATTTTTATTCATTCACCACTTTATTTTGTCTAAATGTTAACACGTAAGATAAATTTAAAAGTAAGATAGTGACATTTTGTATTTTTCTTTGCTTTAAATATTTATAGGTCATTTTCATTGAATAATATCCTTTAAAAAAATATATTTCGAGACCATAGTAATAATTATCAAATTAACTTTATCCAATAATAATTATTATGAAAAAGTATGTCATTACAACTAAGTGTTAGTCCATATTAACCTGATTTATCATATACTGAGGTGATAAATTTTACAACAATTACTATTCATATTCACAAATAAATAAAAGAGATGTATTTACCTAATTTGAACCTCTTAATTATAGATATGGATTCCATTTTTTAATATTCAGTTCTTATAATTCCATCAAATTAAATTTAAAAATAAAAGCGTAAAACACAACAAAATCCTATTTTTAGAAATATAAATTTTTAAGAAAAAACATGGTTTATTCTAATACCCTGATTAGAAAAAAATATTAAATGAATTTTAATAAAAATTATTGAATATATAATATATATTTTATTAAAATTATTCACCAATGGTGATTAATTTTATTTATTAAGATAAAAAGACTTTTCTCTCTTAAAAACATATTTCAAGAAAAATATATTTTTTATTTTCAAATGATTTTTATTTTATATTTATTTTGAATTGATAACCAATATATTAAAATTATACATACATAAACTCACATTTTTTCATAATTTAGTTAGTCTCCCACCAATCTAAAAGCTCTATGATAATTGTCACATAATAATACTATAATAGTATATCATGGTTCATTTAAACTCAGTTTTTCTTATAAGGAAATATATTGAAGAAATAAAATTATTTAAACAATACCATATTATAAAATATCAGGTTTTTATAGTTATAAACTATATTAAACAAAACAAATATCTATACTAAATTTCTTCCCCATAACATATGCTCGGGTATCATCCATAGAGGTTATCCCCATGGTTTTCACTGTAAACAACCCCTAAAGATAACTTATCTTCTCGACATGATGGTCCTACCCATGTTCATGTTGTGTAGAGTTTTCCCTCATAAATATATAAACACAAGAAAATATTGACTTCTATAATAATCACATCATCATTAACTGATGATTCTTTATTCATGTTGAAATATAATCTGACGTGATAATCATTATTCGTGGCTCCACTAATTTTTTTACTCACTAATGTAAATATAGAAACTCTAGATGATCCCATGTATTTGTAAAAAGAAGTAAATAAATTACCCTTATGGTCGAATGAATTTAAAGAACTTATAAAAGAGGATGTTGAGGGTTTAATTGTTATATAGAAAGATCTATTAAAGGGAATAATAATTTTCATGTTTTTTCCCATCACCATTTTACATGATAACATTATAGAGGTGTGGAAAGAGGAGTTTATTCCATACTTTCATCATAACTTTTGGGTGAATTCCTATCACTTGATGTTAAAAACATTACATATGGGAGTTTACTTATCATCTAAATAATTTTATGAGATTTTTTTAAACATTTACCTAACTTCTTTTTCAGTGATATAAAGGGAATTTTTTATATAATCATTGAAACCCCATCTGATATAAATATCAATGGGTGGGATGAATATGGAACTATTCATTTCACCCCTCTCACAGGAATGCATGTGTATTTAGGGAAAGCATAATGAAATGTTTTAACATCAATAAAGGCCTCAAGACTATTATTTTCACATTCTAATTTGTCTATACAACAAAACCAAACTCTTCTTAAAGCCCAATAGAGGCACAATTAGTGGGATTTATTCAATTGTAGACTCCAACATCAGGATACCAATAATGTGAAATTGGAATCCCATCAAATGAAACCAAATACTAAAACTATAAATAATCCCTTTGGGGTATGGAGATATTGTTTAAACTAGGAAATGAGAATAGATTATACCAAAATAGTGACCTAAATAGTTAAGAGAGGCACAATAGTAGTTGCCTTTATAGAATTATGGGAACAACTCTAGCTCACATATATATGGAAATATTTACCATTATCACCCCCCAGATCATCAAATTGATAGTGAATAGAAGTGATGGTGGTTATAAAATAGAATTCAACCTATCCCATAGAACTTGGGGTATTATTACCTCCTCTTCCTCTATGGGTGTTGGACATCTCTTTCTTTGAAGAATATTCATAGGAAATGCATTGGAAGTTCCTCGTGCTTTATGATCCACCCCCCTCATTGGGGTCTTATTTATTGAAATCCTATGATAATCTATCAATATCATGATAAATAAAATTCTTCTAAGGGAGTATAAATGAGAGAAAGTAAATCCTCAAAAGGGTCGTAAGACAAACAAGCCACCAAGAAGGAAAATATTATGTATGATTATGATTTATCTCTCAATGTATATTCAAATGAAAATAAATCTCCCTAAAATATAATGAGGATATGATCCCCTCTATGATCTTCATATTTTTGAATGTCATTAGTGTTAGACTCGTAGATAATATAGAACATTGAACTGATATAGAAGAGTATAATAAATATTCATGCATTTAAGATATATATATCACTATATTTAGTGAGGAAGGTTTGTATACCCAACATTATAAGAAGAATCAATATTTTTAAGATCCTCAAAATATCCCACTTTTTATACTTAGAGATACTTGACCAACGATAAAGGAAAGTTCATGGTTATATCCCACCCATCACTTGAATAGGTTAAGGCTCTCTCCACTACGTGGATGATTTCTTAATATAATGTCTTGTTAGTGAGACTGAAGTTAATCAACAACAAACTACTCAGAGAAAATATAACTCCTAAGTAAAACTCCTTAAATGAAGAATATATAACTCCCCCAGCAAATAACCGTCACCAATAAGGGACTACCCAATGATTAATAGCATAATATAGTTATTAAGTGCACTTGATGTCCATAAAAGTATTTTATATACCTTTTTTATACATAATTAAAATAATACACTACACAATAGAATCCCAAATTCTATTTATAGTAATTTAATTGGACATTCCTTAGTCAGATATAAAAAATATTCATTGAAAATTTTAATATATCAGGACATTCCCACTGCCTATACTTGTACATTATCCCATGAAACAATACCATATGAACTTCATGTCATAATGGAGTCCCTTATTTATTAAATAGAACCATTTGAAGGCTATTTGTAACTGTAATGTTTATAGGAAACCATATGTGAAGTGGGTGGACCTGAATCCTCCCCTACCCAAATTTGGGGGCCCC
This sequence comes from Viscum album, assembly GCA_963277665.1. Classification (NCBI taxonomy): domain Eukaryota; kingdom Viridiplantae; phylum Streptophyta; class Magnoliopsida; order Santalales; family Viscaceae; genus Viscum; species Viscum album. Next base: position 354,600,566 of record OY728163.1, read on the forward strand.
ATATTCCCTATTTTCAATAGTATGTGATATCTCGAACAATATTTCATTTACTTTGTATCTTAAAGAACCCCATGATGATAACCCAAGAATAATAAGAAGCATTGAAACTATGATTTTTTTAAGGTCATAGATGTGCCAACATTTCTCTAGTCTAGTAAACTACAAAGTGGGTCCATCACCCACTGGTAAGATATATTATCATTATTAATTTATAAATTTAGCACCACTCTAAGCTAAATAACTATCACAGGCCTATAGAATTTAAATAATCCTTAAAAATTTGGTTCATATTCATTATTTACAGGTGTAAAGGGACAAAATATTATCTTAATATATATCTTTCTCCAGTAAAACTTTTAGAGGAATGGTTCTGATCAAGATGAGGTTGATCCTAGAACCATAATAAACCCAGACCCCCAATAAATGGATTTTAACATCATTCTAGGAAGTATATTGATTTTTAGGCATATTTTTGTTCCATCATTGTATCCTCAATACATGAAGTACAATGTTAATTAGAAAATTAGGGTACTCTATGGTCATATTTTCCTCTTTGCGTAATGTAAATCTCAATATATATACATATGGTTCTTAAAAATTATGGGGAAGATAAAAATGATAACTAATTTTATTCAGATTATTTCCACCAATAGCTTGAAAATTGATCATACCAATCTATGAAGGACAGTCAATAAATAATATGTGTTTCCAATTGATATAATTGAGGAAAAAACTCATAAATTGAGAATTTATTGGGTCACAAGGGTTATATTATACCATGAGTTGAAACCTATATACACGTTCCTCTAATATTCTAGTTAGGAATATCTATTTATTGAGAATTCATTGCCTAAAAATGAAAATACCACCACACAATCCATGAAAATCAATCATTATACTAATAATATTTATTCAATGTCAGGTGGAGACAATGTTTAGATGCCACTTCTAGGCCTCGTCGGTCAACTGGATATGAATATCTAAAAAGGAAGGTAATGGTTCATAAGAACTTCCACTCTCATTCTCAGGGTATCATTTTAATCAAACAAACCCAACCATTAATAAGAATGATGTCATTGCTATAGGTATTAAAATAACCCTAACTCATCTCTAGGTTATCAAGATATCAGCCCTTCTTTCACCAATGAAGATGATAAAGGTGATGAAAATTAGATTAAGGATAAAACTTATATATTCGAGGAGGAAATTTCATATAGATTAATTTGGGTATAAAGGAAGATTTGTGTCATACATTGATATATTCCACCATGACCCCTGAGGAATAGGAGATGTATATATTATTTTGGAAATAACATCAAGATGTATTTTCTTATAACTACTTCGAAATTAATGGGCTAGATCCCCATGTGTCTACCAACCAATTGGATTTTATAGAACTCCACCAAAACTACAAGAAAACAATGGGGAGAATGTATATAACCCATGTTTCTAATGTGGATGCTGAAGTAGATAAGATCATTAGGGAAAAAATTTATTCACGAAGTTCAATACCAGAGGTAGATTACTAATTTTCTCCCTATAAAGAAAAATAATGGGAAGATTATGTTTTTCATCAATTTTAAGGATATCAACTCAAACTATCCATATGATTATTTCATGGTCTTGATCATAATACTACTGACCGATACAACAACTAGCTTCCAAGATATCTTCTTTATAGATGAGTATCTTTGTTATTAATATATATGAATGGACCCTAATGATAAGGATGAAAAACCTTCAGGGAACCCCAAGGGGTATAGTATTATCATGTAGTTCTATCTATCATAACGTTACAAAATTTTATGCATGACGTATTTAATTCGCCTCTCGGGAAAACCATGTTGTCTTGTGTTAGTGATCTAGAGATCAATTCTCAACAAATTTTTGATCATATTTCTGATATTGAGAAATTTTATGACAAACTTAAGAAGAATAGATTAAAGATGAACCTTATAATGTTAACATTATAGGAAACATTAGGGATGTTCCTTGGCTTCATGATACACCATCACAATATCAATGTAGATCCTGAGAAGATAATGGGGATATATAAATTTTCATAAGAACCTTAATGGGTATAGATGAATCCAATGGAATATTTACTATATTATACATTTCATATCTTATATATCTAATAAGTTTATGCAACTATCAATGATGGTGATGATTGGTGTTATATACCAGTGGGATTAATATAGTTAAAATAACATCAATGATCTCAAAATGTACCTTATATACCCATCTGTATTATTTTTTTTGTATAAGGGAACCTTTTCATTCTTTATGTGTAAATATTACACTGATCACTTAAAACCCTTCTATCATAGAATATGATATGATAAAGGAGTATATTCTCTATTATCTAAATAGAATAATATTGGTTGTTGAGACATGGTATTATAACATCCAAAAGAGCTATCATACATTGATCTCTCAAGTGTTGAAATTAATACATTATTTAAAGAACCAAATGCTTCATCTTATCTCTCATATTGATCTTATTAAGAACATCTTGGGTTATCAATGTTAACTATCTATTATTTCCAATGGGTGATCATTCAAAATGATTTTGAAATCTAGTGCATGTATCTAATGGAAATCAAGGGGTAAGCCTTGAAAAATTTCCTTGTGTCACATCCTATTTCAAGGAAGTCACTAAAAAACATAGAACATCCCAATAAAATAATCGTATACTTATGTAAAACCTCTCAATAAAGGGGTATGTACTTAGATGGTGCCTCTTAAATCCCAATAGGGATAAGGATAGAAAATTATGCCATATTAGGGATTTAATTATTCTCCATTGAAAAATAATTCCATCATTATTCATTTATAGTTTAATAAGAATACACTAATAAAGAGGGAGAATATCATGCCCTCAATACAGGCTTGGATTTGGACCATTATATTCCAGTAGCCTAACTGAATGTTAAGGGTGATTCAATGTTTTCAGTCAAGAAAATAAATAGAGACTAACTATCAATAAGGAATATTTAATTCCCTTGATTATTTATTTTTTCTATTTTATGGTCGAATTCCACTCATAACTAAAACATCCTCATATCTTATGATTATAGAATGCCCAAAATAATGCACTGGAAAATATAGAATTCACCCTAGTGTATCCAAATTATGAAGATATAGTCATTCACATTACACATAGAGGGTGGTATCTCTATTTATCAGTATTGAAATGGAATAAATCGATGAGGTAAACACCAGACTTGATTAGGGAGATCATATATTCTCTCTAAACAATTCCATAATTAACAGTATGTTTCCAATAGTAGGATACCATGAAAACATTATTCTCCCACTATATTAAGCCAAGATGGAAAATATCAAAAATGAGGAAACAAAATTAATACTTTATGATGGAAAAAATTCACAAAACATTCTCAACAAACTAGGCTTCAATGGATTCATTTACAGGTACATTAAAGGGGGATATATTATTTCTATTATGAAGGAATTCTATATGGTATCTTTTGGAGAATTCTAGTTAGGAACCATGATATTTTATGAAATAAAGAGTCTTGGATACCTATTTTCAATCAATAATGTGAGAATAATGGAGTTAATAATGAAGTTACATTCTTTTTAGATACATTGCAACCATGTCCATCAACCCTTGAAATTAGTAGACACCTCAAGTAATTCTTCTCTATTTCCTCTATGGGAACTAGATTTCATAGGGATATATCTCCTAGATACATATTATTAGTTCAATAATATCCATACTATTATAGAATTATTCTCCATATATGAAAAAGAAGTATCCCTAAAGGAATATGAAATAAAGGATATCATTAATTTTGTAAAGTCTAATATCATCAACATATTTGGTGTCCATATCAAAATATTTACGGACAATGGAACCCATTTATATAATTTTTAATTGAATATGTTATAATAAAAAATAAAACATATAGTCCATCCACTCATACCACTATAAAATAATGGTAAACATATAGATAGAGTTCTTTACAAAAATTCATCTATCATCCTATAAAAGATAGTTGAAAAGTATAAGAATCCTTCCCCTCACAAGCTCATATATGCTTTGTGGGATTATCTCACTCTGCCCCACACTTCCTAATATATGACCCTATAATCAATTGTGTATGGGATATATGTTTTCTTACCCATCTAGGTTCATCTACCACTACTTTTTATTACCATCAATAGTTAGATATCTGAAGATGAATAGTCACATATATGACTTGAGGAATTTTGATGTCCCAATGAAAAAAGGTAGAATATACTGCATAAACAAGAGATCCATCATAATTAAATTTTTGTAAACATTAAATAATAAGGTTTTCTTCCACTCATTTATCTATGTTGAACTGGTGTTGGCCCTAAAAATTCACATGATACCAAAGAAGATCCCTTCAAAGATAAAACCAAAATTGGAAGGACCATACACTATATATAAGGTTTACTCCAACAAATTATATTCCTAAATTATAATAGATTAAGTGTGTATAAATCATACTAATAAAAGGTTCCATAATACAATATTTTCAAAAATATCATTATTGGCTCCTGATTCCCTCACTACATAACATTAAACTACTTAACATATCATCCACTTCACATGAACCTAAACTACTAAAAAAAGTTTGTATCCTATGATAATAAAATGCATGACATTTATGTCCTATCTATAAAATTATAAATTTTATAGATAAAATTATTTGTTTCATGATGTTAAATTGTATGACATATAGACCATCCCACATGACCTTAATATTTTTGTAGTATTCCATTCCATATGACTTTGTACTTTTTAGAGTGGTCTATCAGCAATGTTCTTAAACTTCTTTGAAAGGGTTATTATTTATGAAATAAAATCATAAATCCCCCAATGTATGACATATATATATATATATATATGATGTAATTATTTCCTTCAAGATTATATGTTTATGTCTAAATTAGTTGATCATAATTTCATGGTTCACCTTTCTTATGATAGAAAATTTCCCATTTACCATAATTATGTATGGATTGATTACTATTACATAATGATACATAGTGATTTTTGGATATCTTATTTGAATACCGTTATAGCTCCCATTTCCATTATTTATTCTATTCTAGTGATTAAGCCTCTTTTAATTAATTTCAGGTTTCATACATATCTCTTATAAGAGTATCCGTACATTTTTTCTATATTCTCATATACATGGGACAAATTTTTACATGTATATATTTATAAGAAATACACATATATTGATTATTATTATCATTGTATATGTAATGTCACATATATCTCCTTTCATAGTCCCACGTAGGCATCACCTACGTGATGAGACCATCAGTAGATCGTGTTGGGTTTTTATGTGGTCATGCATTATGTTGGGATCATTTTATGTTTTCTTGGTGTTACGACTTCATTCACATTTGGTTTACTCCCTTATCACACAAGTAAAACCACACATTTTTCTTATACACATGATTTAATTCCTTGAAAAAAATATCTCTCATAACAATGTGTTTTTTGATTCTTATTATCACATGATAAATAATGGTGCCACAAATTCCAGGTCTATCCAAAAATCACACCTACTTCAACCCCTCTCCATTCGAGTGTTTGGACCTTATAATTGTTTACATGATTTCTATATCATACATACATCAATAAGTCACATAAAAAATGATATATTTTCTATCATCTACATAACCACTGAGTGTCTACTAGTTCTAATATCATACTAGAGTGAAAAAACACTCATTTTCTAACAACAAGTGGCTTGATTCTAATCATTTGAAGATATGTAGTGGCACTCAGAAGTTTATGTTGGAGTTGGTGTCCTAAATAAAAATTATATATACTTTATGATTAATTTTATTCATGTATTTTGAATATTTTTAATGTTATTACCACATAATTATTGTTCTTATACATAACATAGTATAAAATTCATTCATAAGGGTTTTTATCATAATAAAGGCCATGAAAATTCCTCTTTGTAGTGAGAACCTCAATGTGATAGGATCAGAGTCTTAAATATAATTTTTGTGTATGGATCATATAATTTTAAATGAAATAAATGATATTGGATCTCAGTGGTAGGGGTCTCATAATACATTGAGACATCTTCTCATGAGGTTCATCCAACAATCTCATGAAAGGATATTATAAAAACATGAATCACCAGTAGGAAATATACACTTATATGTGTTATTAATTTTTATTATATATAGATGATTGTAATGATACGTAGACTTTAATATTATTATTAATATATATCATGATTTTAATTATTTAATGTATTAATATAAACCAGGAAAAAATAAGTTCATGGTTCTATTGTGGGAAGTAAGTGAATCATGATTGAAATGTAAATAATGAATAATTAGGGACTTGATATAACCCTTTTTTATTTAATATAAATTAATATATTAGCCCCTTTTATGAAAATAGAACAGTATAATTAAATACATAGCCATAGAAATCTATTAGAAAGATCATTTATAGAAAGCTAAAAAAATACATCAAGCACTAAGGTTGATAACCCCAGTATGAAACATACTTGATTAAATATATTATGATAATCAGATGATATGGGATAGTGATAATTTATATAAGGTTTTATGTTATTGGTACATTAACTTAATTATCTATGGGTTCTTTAGCATTATTCTAAATTATATTCTTGTAATTTAGGTGGTTCCACCTAATTCCAATGATAAAGAGGCCTAGAGGGTCACACACTAAGTGTATCTCATACAGTTTTCAAATTTTATATTAATTTAATATGTTTGATCAATATTATTATTATATATGGTTTAATAATTATTCTTATTTTCTAGATATTATATATTTTTTCACCATTTATTCAAGATAATATTTAAGAGTCCAATATTTAATAAATATTTATTTGATATTTCACTGAATTTAATATTTATTTATATTAGAGTGAATAATGTAGTCATAATTATTTATTAAATAAATTTTCATTATTCGTGGTATAATAAATATTGAGGATGATTATAGATCATGTTTAATGGTCCAATGGCACATTTTATGTTAAATATTATAGGAATAAATATTAAATTATTTATTCCATAAAATAGTATTTATTTTATCTGTTATTTTAACACATATTAGGTAAATAATAATAAATATATTATTATTTAATCATGGGTTCTCCAAGGATTATGAAAATAACAAGGGTCATTGTAAAATTGATATTTTTTAACATTATATTTATTTAAACCAGTTTATGAAAGTCTATGAAGGGATAAACATTATAATCATTTTATATAGTGAATTCTATAGAATCCTCTTTAGACTTATAGAACTAATTTCCTGGAACATTATCAAAACATTAGAGAAATCCTATTTATCCACCCTCTAAATTCCAGATAGAACAAAGAGATTCCTTCCACATAAACTGATTCTTGTGGTGATCAACCACAAATAATGCATGCATTGGGATCTTCCTTGCTAACACAAACATATATTTATATGAATATGTTCAATGGTTTGTGGAACATGTGTGGATCATAACTAGAGGTAATTTAAATTTGATTTATAGGTCACAATAAAGTTATGATGTAAAGTCATCATCAAATTCTTTAATGAAGAAATAAATTCAATGCAAGGTATTTCATTATGTAAATAATTTATAATTATTGATTTTATGTGATGATCCAAAATTAATTTATCCAACATAAAATTCAATTAATCGTAGATTTAATTATCTTGGTCATGATGTATTTTTAAATACACATCTCACATTATGCAATGATTATTCCATATATCTGATTTTTCTATAACCAATACGTCATTTATGTTATGCTTAAAAACGTCAAGTGATATTAGAGTGGTCAAAAAATTAATTTATAATTATTCATTAATAATTGATTGATTATATGCATTCGTTGTTTGATTTAATTTTTTGTTTATTCATTATTTAAATCTGAACATTGAATTCTCCACTTCTGTTCTTCATTCTTGCTCATATAACCAAGATAATGATATATTTACATTAATAGAATTTTAAGACTCAATATAGATGTTCCATGGGTTATAGATTATAAAACAAGACTATACATTGTGTAGCCTATTAGTACATGTTGTGCACTTGTGTTGCTCAAAATATGATAGACGATAATAAATATGGGTTTTCATGAAATAGCATTATGGATAATATATTTAATAAACATAATTAATTAACCAATGTAGGGTAGAAAATAGTTTTATTGTAATATATTCCATCTAATTCATGTAGAAACCTTGTATTCAATGTGCTTTCTTGGAAAGAAACATGTAGGTACAAGTCATGTACTGCATTTATTACATAACATGGGAACTGAAAAACTATTTAACTTAACTTAAACCTAGCATGTATTTGGAATAGACACTATGTGACACATACATTTCTATGGACGAAAAAAATTGCTAGTCCCTAATTATGTGTCAGATACATGGGTAGAATACATTACCAAGTATGTATCCCATATACACACACAATGTATCCCACTATACCTCATCTGATTTATTTTATGTGAAAACAATATAACTAATTATATATTTATACCTCAAATATGTGTGTTCATGTGTCATTTATTTATAGTACCTTCCATGTGATAGAATTATTAATTATACAATAAAAAATTCACATGTTAAATTCATAACTGCAAGTTATGTATAGTCTTTACATATAGTATTCTCTGCATGTGTTAATTGAATTACATTTTGGGTAATTTACATGTGTCATTGTCTAGTTTATTTTAATTAATAACCTTATAATTATGTTTCACACCATGTATTCTCAAAACCATATGAGTACACAATTTAAGGACCATTTTAGGTAGTTTGGATGAGTGACTATTGTTGCATCCAATTAAATTTATGTACTCTATTAATTTTAAATAAAATTAATTTATTAATTTTTTTAAAATTATCAATGATTAAAATTTCACAGAAGGTTTGAATATAATTAAGAAAACTTTAATTAATTCATCAATCCAATAGTTAATCATATTAATTCATGATGTTTAATCTTAATTAAAGAAAAAATAAATGTGAATTTTAGATAGATTTTAAGTGTGAATTCATTGCATGTGTGTGGATGATCATGATAATATACCATAATTGTGTTTTTTATTAGTTTACTTTTAATTAATTATTTTAATTAAAATAAAATGATTATCTTTGTTTCATCCACTCTGCTCATTATGTACGGACTTGCATGCCCACATTTTCTTTTATTTAAAACAACAAATCACCCTTTTGGTTCCCCTCACTTATGTTTGAGAAAATATTATATAATGGATGGGGATCCTGGGTGTGTGGATATAGTTCAAGTTTGGATCCTATATGAAACAATTCCAAGTGTTTCATAGGGTCATAGCTCAAATTTTTTATCATGAACCAAGTCATGGTTTATGTTATATTTCCCCTAGGTTAAAGGGTTGCTTTATCACCCATTAGATAAACTAATAATTATAAAAGAACATGATCATGTCACTTTTATTATTTATTTCTATCTAGTTTCATGGTTAACTTATTTATGGATTATTTTTCTTGATAACATAAATTAATTGATTTATAAGAATTCAAGATGAAATTAAAATGAATTGGATTATGAATAAATTTTTTCCTAGACATGGTTAATCACTAAAGTAAAATCCAAGAAATATTAACTAGAAAATAATAAGATAATTTCGTAAAATTATTAATAAATATATTAAAATATATAACAAAAATATTATTTTAGATAATAATTCCATTAATTTAATAAGTACACATACATATATATATGTTTTTATACGGACAGAGTCTAGACACATAATTTTGTAAGAAATTATTATTAGGATTTTGGGACAAATTAAGAAAAGTTTTATTGATTGTAAAAGAATAAAATCTATTCAATATAATTTTTAGGGTAGTGTTTAGAAAATATGGGTCTATAATTTTAGGATTGGGGAGTCAAGTCAATGGATCAATGATTTATGAGTTAATTCCATTAGATTGTTACATTTACATAAACACCTTTAAGTAATCTTCATTGAAAAAGTATAGGTTATGAAAAGGAGTGATGGATCATTGAATCTAAAATATCCATGTGATGTCGTATTCTAGAAATTATTTTGAGGATAATTGGGTTTTGATAAAATGGTCAGAGATTAAAAATTTAAAAATTATTAAATAATTATGTAATATAGATTAAATATTAAAACTATTCTCTTATTTATTATAGAAATTTAAATCCACATGAGTTTTATTGTAGCACATTGATCCATACTATAGAATTAAAACCTTCTCACTATATATTAATTTAATAATGGTATTGTCTCATGCACAATATACTACACCAGGAGTGAAAATTATACCTATAGGAGGCTCCAGCTCATAAATAACTTGCAAAAGGGCATAGTGAGAAAAATGTATCTCTCAACATTATATGTTAAAACCCATTTAATGTTAATAATAAATCAACTTAATTTCTTATTAATATATATGATTATATTTTATCGATATCAATTCATTATAATGATTCTATATTAATTTTCAAATTTAAAAATTAATAGTTTTAATATATTTAAAGGGGTTTCCATATAGAATATGGTTTAATTTTAAAATATATATTATTATATTTTAGAAATTTAGATTTAATAAATGGACTTAATGTTTTATATCAACATTTAAATTATATATTAAGATGAAATTTTTAAAATTTTATAAAAATAATGGTTTTGGGAGGATCGTAAAAAATACAAATTTTTATAAATGTTGTAATATCTTATCAAGAATTTACAAGCCACCTTTTGTTATTGATTGGTTTAAAAGTTACATTAGTCCCATTTATTCGAAAATATTATAATTAATTCCTTGTAAATCCAAATTATTTTTGTTTCTTGTATCAATTCATTTTTTTTCATAAAACATATTATTTTAGAAAAACTTTTTTTATTGTGTTTTGTGGAATTATATTAAAATTAACTTATTTAATTTGTGGAAATTGATTATTAAAAAATATTTTTCATAATTTAATTTTTTTGGGTATCAAATTTAGTAATGAGTTTCATTTTATTTTTCAACAAAATTAATAGTAACCATGGTAAAAGGTTTTCACTACCGTAAAGGGTAAAACAAGTTAATTAAGGTAAAAAAGTGAAATGACCACAAAATCTCAAATTAAATAATATTGGATGATATTATTTATAACATTATGAACATGTATTTCTAATGGGATAGATTTTATTCCTCTTTCATAGGAATAATTCTTTATATTATTTTAATGCATAGAAAAGATTAAAAGAGTGACACACCCCTCAATAATAAAGAAAATCCCATATATTCTATTATTCACATACTATGGTCCATTTATCCCTACCAAACCCAACTCAATTATCTTCCCAAAATCCCTCCCCATATCTTATAGATCTTTGTTTCACAAAAATACGATCCTACATAGCTTAAGATATAATCCAAATGAGTTTTTCTAATGAAGAGGTATAACTATTAACTATGTGGTTTCATGTTTACTTCTTCTTCCATATCATTAAAATCATGTATAAACATTATGATATGATAAAATAAGTATCTTACACCTACTTAATTGTAATTATTTTGATTAAAAAAACTTTTCTCATCTTCGTTTATATCCTATAGAAAATAAAAATGTTGCTCATTCGTATATGTATACTATCAACACCAAAAAGTATTCTGTTTCATTTTTCATCACTGCCTCAACTAGATGATTATTATAATTAATTTAATAAATATATATGATATAAATTGAATAATTATAATTATTTATAGAAAATATATTTTTTATCATCTTACCCATCTAGGTGTTAGAAAATGGTAACATCAATCATGCATATGTTTGGAAAACCACATCTAGGATGTGATTTGATTGATTTATCATGTCTTCCATACATGTTTATTATTGAAATATTTTTCAATTTATAAAAATAATAATTATTTAATGATTAATATTTTTGGAGATTTGTAACAATATCCCATTTTACGATGTTCACCTACAAAAGTTGATGTGGGATTATGAATAGAAAATCATCAAAACATTCGACATAGTCATAACTGATTTACTAACAATATAATATATGGTGATAAATAAAATAAAAGAGAAATAATAAGGTAGTAAAACCTGAATTTTTTTTGATAAATTAAATTAGTAAAATAATTTTTTATATAGGATTTAATGTATGTATGTGGTGAGTAAGACATGAGGTTAGGGATTTTTCTTTAAAACATTAGTTTAAAGTTTTAAACTCTTTCACTTCCATATCCATGTTCAATTAAATGTTTTAAGAAATTTCTTATTTATCCTTAAAAAATAAAAGGTTAATTCAAAATACTTTTGACTTTATTTAAAAAGTCTTAAGAAGGAATATTATTATTTTTTATAGTATGGGTTATTTTTTATTTTTTTACCAAATTAAAAAAGAATATTCTATAACATTTACCACATGACCACCTTTTCCTATCATCATGACCATTATTATTTAATAATATTACTCTATATGATTCCATATATTTTCAATGAATACATTATTTCCTTATCTTATAAGTATGTTTTTTGTTTAAGAGCTTTTAATGGAAAAGTATATTTCTCCTACATTTTATGTGATACTAAAAGTGATTCTCCATATGTGTTAAAATGGTGTTTTTATGAGATTTTGTGATGGAAAATCAAGATTATATGTGTTTACTGTATGTTTTTATATTTTTAAATTATTAATTATTAGGACTGAGGCCGATATATCATGAAACATAAATGAATTGATTAGGTGGGGTTTTTCATTATGCATTTGAAATCATGCATTGAATGGTGTCAATAACAAAGAAAAGTGATTTAGTGGCAATGTGACATTTTTTTAGAATACATAAATAAGGGAAAGATAACCCTTAATATACTCCTAATTCCAAGTTAAAAATGTTGGGTTAAAGAGAATATTAACAATAAAAAATTTAGTGTTGAAGTATTAGTGACCTTGAAAATATGTAGTGATTAGATAAAAAAGTAATTTATGACAGAGTTTACTCTATTTTTTTATTTATGGGAGATATGAAATAAGTATAATGTTAATCGTGATTAAATTTATTAGTATGTGTGATTTAGTTATTCACATTTTAGGAATGTTAAATTAGGAACTTGATTATTTTTTCTAGGGATATATGTTTAATCAAAATTGTCGGTTTTGAATATGGATAAAAATATGTTTATGGAGTTTTAAGTTAAAATACTTTAGGAATGTATTATGATCAACATGGGTATTATTATCGGGTTATTATTTGGGTATTATTATTTTGGTTTTGGTAAATATATTGAGTCCAAAGAAGTTAATTATGGGTCTTATGATTCATTAAACATGATTTGTGTATGGCGAAAAAAATGTGTCACAAATATCCATTTCATGGTGTAAGAGATGCAATGGATGTTGATTCAAGAACAACCAAAGGATTATATTATGTTTATGACTTGCAAAGAAATCATAGAAGTTTATTTTCTTGATTGCTTTCTCTGGATAGTAAAGAAAACCCCTAAATTTAGTAAAAGGGAATTAAAATAAAAATGTTACATGTTTACTTTTTTGATTGAGAGGTCACAATTTATTAAGGTGGAGAATTCAAATCGTATATATTTTAAAATAACACCATTCTTGATATCGTATAAGACACACAACACTAATCTTAAATGAATAACAAAATATTATTATTTAAATTTGACCATTATAACCCAACCATTGAATTGGTGGGTATGAATAATATTAATTTTATTTTGATATATATAAATAAATGACCTAAACTTTATAAATATATTTATATGTTATTAATAAATAAACAATCAATTTTAATTAAATCCATTTTATTTTTCAAAAATATATTTTCTTCAAAAATGGTATTTATTTATTTTTTATAAAAATAATTAGAAATAATTTCTTGAAATTTTATAAATAATATTTTATAAAAATTATATAATATTTTATAAAATCTTATAACCACAGGTTTTTGTTAAATTTTGGTATTGTTTTAAAAAGATTGATTTTTTAGTGAAAAGAAAAAAATACCAATTTTTGTAAAACTATAATTTTATTTTCATTAAAAGGTATTATTGTAATTTAAATTTATATATCTAAATTAAATAACTATAATTTAAGTATATATAATATAATTAACTTAATTTGAAGAATAATTATACTTTATTTTGGTACAAGTACATTTTTTTGTCTTAAAAACACATTTATCTAAAAACTTTTTTTTGTTGCGTTTAACCCATTTATATTAAAATTTTCATTTGAATATTTTGTGAATTGAATATTGAAAATGAAATTTAATATTTTAAAATAAAGGTCCAAATTTGGAAAAATATACCTTTTTTATACATTATAAATAGTAACATTAGTAATTTTGTTAGAATAATAAAGGGTTAAATCATTTAAGTAAAATTAAAAATAATAAGATATGTACTAAATAATGACCCTAATACATGAATTAATTTTATTTCTTATTATAACTCATCCGTAATCATATAAAATTAAATTATATTTCCTTTTTTTCATTTATCCATGATATTTTACAATTATATTATTTTATATAAATAAAAGTAAAAAATGTAATTTTATTTGTTATATTATCATTAAATTTTTGAAATTGGGGTAAATAAGAGATATGTTTAGTTTTAAATGTAAATTAATTTTTTTTCATAATGTTAAATTATTTTTAATTTTTATTGAATAAATATTTTCCTTAAAATTTTATACAACCCTGACACAGTGCTTGTGCAAGTAGTAAAAAAATCAGTAAAATGATTTTTGAAACACTAAAAATAATATTATTTGAGTGATTTTTTATGTTGAAATATTTTTTTAGATTTAAATGAAACATTACAGAGGTTATTATGCATTTTATTATAATTCCATTATTTTGTTATAGTTTCAAAACACAAATTAGGCGAATTGTTCCAAAATTGACATTAATAATATTTTATAACAAATTCTATTTCATTATATGCTTTAAATTTCATAAAAATAATTCATTCATGAAAAATAATTTTATATGGTTGTAAAAATAATCCATTTTAAATTTATTATTAGTTATTTATTTTATAGTAATGTTATTATCTCTTAAAAGTTAGGAAACTATAATATTGTAGTAATTGTCATAACAGTTAAAGAGGGGTTAAAACAAAAAAATAAGGGTCAAAACACAAATTAAAATTGTCCAAATTTTATTTTATGATAACATTTCAACTCATACTCATACAATATTCTAATTATATAAATTTTAATCCATTTTAATAGGAAACATAATTTATATTCACTTAATACTTTAAGAAACTCCAAGAATGCCCCTACCCTCTCTTTTAAAAGGACACCCCTTCTCTTACCTTTCCACACAACTCTAGGCCATTTAGATCAAGTAAAACTATCCCAATTATATTATTAACATACTCAGGTATGTTATATATGTTTTTATCATTATAAAATACCTACCCTGTGTCCCTTAAAAATATGTGTACAGAAAGTCTACTAAATAAGAGGTAATCATATTTACTGAGTCCCTTATGTCTATTTCTTCTTATAATTTATCTTAAAGTATTTTACCCATGATAATATAATAAATATAGTATCATAAATATAATTATATTATTTATGGTTATGTTACAACCATATTCCATCTATTTTCCATCATACGAAATGTGGAAAAAATCGCTTGTGAATACACATGGATTTCCGTCTCCATGCAGAGATGTAATTCATTTTTCATTAACATTTCACTTGTATGGTTATGAAGATATAATTAATAAATATATGTGAAATTTATTACAAAAAATATAATTCTTGAATTATAATATCATATATACCTTCTTACCTTCCAATCATTTGGAAAATGATAACGTCACTCATGTGTATGTGTGGACAACCACCTCTATGAATCGATGGGAACCATTTTTCATCTATGTTTTAAATGGATGGTAATAATGATAGAATTAATTAATATATATGATATATATTTTATAATAATGATTCTAGAAGGATTAATTTTCATTCACCTTTCTTTCAAACCATCCATCAAAAAGTAAAAACACCATTCATGCGTACATACGACCTATAATCTCCACAAAAAGTCTAATTAATTTTTATAAGTTTATATTTAATGGATGAATATAAAAATCTATATAACTTTTAATTATACTAGGATTAAAATTATATATATTATGGGGAAATTATACAATTACAAGGAATGAATCTACTGAATCAAAGCATAAATGAATAAATAAAGTAGTACACACTAAAATGATAATAAAAAAATATTGATAAAATGGATGATAAAATGTTATAAATGGGTAATATATGATGTTATAGATATTTATATGTTTTTTAATGTAATTATAATAAATATAAAATTTTAAAATATTAGTTAACATCACATTTAACTAACGGGAAATGTGATGTATGGTATTTCGTTTAAATTTCCACTCTATTGAGATATATTTGTATTATTCACCAGTTCATTTTTTGTGATGTTTATATACTGAACATTTTATGTATTTAACATGAATATACTATTATTCATGATTAATAATTATTTTATTAATGTTACTCTTTTAAGAGTAATTTTAAATATAAAATAAAATTACATTCCTCTTTTTGATCAGGTATTCTTCTATATTTGTATTTTAAAAAAATATAATTATTTACTAAAATGATTTATAATGGGTATTTTAAATTATGATTTTATTTTCTCATAGTATGAAATGAATCTTTCTATTTTTTCCTAAAAGGGTTCGTTTTCAAATTTCTTTATAAAAAGTCAAAATAAATGGGTTTTAACTTATACGGTATTAATAGACATTCTTGTCACCATAACTGTTTTATGACCATTTTCTTATTTTATGAGTTTAAATTGTTTTAAAAATAAATCTGTTTAATAAAAAAATATTTTTATTGTTTTATTTCCATTTTTCATATATTATTTAAATTAATTTATTTTATGAAAAAAATTACATTTTAATGGTTATCTTTCATCTCTTGATTAATCTCATGGGAATTAACTTTATTTAGAGACATTCACTTTATTATGACTATTGAACATTCACTTCCCGTAAATATAAATCATGGATATTATTATTGACTAATCTATATATCATTACTACATTTGGTGTTTTTCACTGAAAGATATTTTATTGACTAGGTAAAGGTAGATATTCGGTATTATTTACTCAATATGAATAATTGTTCATAAGAAATGTTGTTTATGAATTAAATCAATCATTATATATGTGATGAATTCATAGACATGAATTGATAGGTAGGGCCCAAAATTATATAGCCCCTCAATGCATCAAATGGTCTCTTGATGAAATAATATTTCAAAATTAAATGGGTATTGACCAATAGTTTTAATCTATCATGGTGCATTGTCTAAATGGTAGTGATATCTTGATATAAGAAATAATAACATCCAAGAGTATTAATTTCCTTCATTTATAATTCTGTTATTATTATCCATGATATTACTACATTGATATTATTTATGGATTCATTTTTTACTAATGTTATTGACTAAATTGGATGTGTTTAAAGTTATTTACTTTAATATACTGATTATACCTTATTTATTAATGATATATTGTGTTGTAAAAAGATCTTACTGGCATTTGATCTCAACAATACTTTGTTTCGTTTACATATGTTATGAATAAGAAATTTTTTAATACTTTTCAAAGATATTGAATGTTTACTTTCATTATATTTATATTTTATTCCAAATGTAAAATGGGTATCATGTATGTATCTGGTTCTCTAAGAGTACTAAGATGATCAATCCTTTGGCATTAGGCTCCTTGTATCTATACCAATGTAATAAAGTATACATCATCTTAGGGTAAGTAGATTTGGGTTTTTTACAATTAGTATTAGAAAAATTTTAGTAGACACCTTGGGAACTAAATTTTGGAAATCAAAGACTATGGAACATAACCATATAAAGAACTGCGAGAATATTCCCAAAGAAACCAAGATTAAAATTTCAAGATTAGTTGTACATAAATTTTCAATTTATTTTCAGTATTAAAAATAATGATTCATAATGATATGTTCTAATATTGTGGGTTCCATTATTTATAAATTTTGTCTAAAAAAGGAATGAAAATTGTATCAATGCATGTAATCCAGGTATGGATTTCCCTCTTGGGAATGATTATAAAGATGAAGCTAGTGTTTCAACTAGAGCTAGAGCTAAAACTAGATCTGAACAAATTATAACTACTTTGGGGTAATTTTCTCAAGTTATGACTAATAATCTATCTTGTTTGGATCATCCTACTAATCCAAAATAGGATGTAACAATATTATAACAGTCCATGGATAAATAACCTCAAACATTAAATGGGACTAGAAATCATTTTTTAGATGCGTAATGGATAAGTTCCATATAGAATATATTTTTTTCTTTATTAAGTAATGAAATTGGTAAGTCTTATTGCTATTTATGATCTCTTAGGGGATTCAGATCAATGGTGGTTCTTGACTCAAATCAAAAATGGTTGTTGAATAAATAAATAAAACATAGAGTGGATTGGTTTTAATGTACTCTTCTTAACACAATATTTTCTCTACTAAAAATTAGTTGATATGGAGAGAAAATTCTTGTGTCAAAGAAAAAAGGAAGAGTAAAATATTCATAAGTATTGATCTAACTCTATAAGTTTAGAAATTCATGTCATGGATTACATATGTAATTTAAAAAGAAATATTGACCATTTATTTGATGGGATAATACAATCATTTGATGGGAACTATTCTCTCAAACCATCTCATCATATGAGGATATAATATCATGTTATATCATGATTGATAAAGAATTATCCATGTATTATGGTCTCAAAGAAATGAAATATAAAAATGGATGATAGAATAATAAATTTATAAGTGAAAAAATGTAACAAAGTATTTCCTAGCATGTGATAATTGTGGAAAGAAACACCGAGGTACTTTCTTGATGGGAATGTGAGTTTTCTTCAAGTATGGAGAGAATGACCATCAGGTGCCTGAATTAGATGGTAATAAAGAAACCTCTAATGATCAATCATTAGAATACTATTATTTTCCATGTCATCCTTATCAAATTGGTTATTCATTTCTGGCTTGAAAAAGTCATTTAATTGGATTTATTATGTCATTTTTATATAACTGACATGATAAATCAATATATATGCCTTTTAACATCAATTATTATATAACAGACATGGTAAATCTAGATATATTTCATTATCACATTAGTTATATAATAACTAACGAGATAAAGGAAGTTTCTCTAGGTTATCATGTCGGTTATTATCTAACTGGTGTGATAAATCATCTTTATCACATCATTTATTATATAACTGACATGATAAAAAAAAATTCATTACCTTTTCACATAGGTAATTTTATAACTGATGTGAAAAATCTACTTTATAACATCGGTTACCTAATAATCGACATGATAAAACATTTAAAAATTTTTGGATCATCGTTTGAATAATTTCGGTAATGTTTCTCTTCCCACGAAAGCTGACATGTCTCTCTCATATGAAAGCCCAATCCCTTATTTTTTTTATCTGTTTAACTAAAATATCTATTTTCTATCTTCTTATATCCTTAGGTTTCATCAGCCTCATTTTCATACATTCATTCTGCCCCCCTCTCATGTAAAATTCCCACATCCAACCTATCTTTAATTCTTTCAATTGTATTGTAGCCAAAAATTTCATTTTTTTATTCCATGTACTCAAATATTGCATTACTATATTCTTAAAGCATCTAATTTCACCATTTTGATATTTTCATGTTAGAATGGTTGACATTAGATCCCAGGGATGTTTATATGGAATTATTCCTAAGATATTTTGATAAATTTCATGATGATTTCCCTATAATAGTTCTAACAATACACCCTTGATGTATATATTGAATCCATCATAGAGTTTCAACTATAATGACTCGTTTATTTCATTCAATCCATATATGATTGCTTCTTTGGAGTTGTGAGAGTCAGCGATTCAGATTGATGATAAATAATATTAGGATTTTATCTAGGGTATTGTACAACCATTAGGTTCTTTATTGTTTTTCATTAATAAGTTAGATGGTATTTTAATGTTATTCATCAATTACCATTGAATGAATAAAGAAATTATGAAGAAACAATATACACTCTTTTTGATTGATGATTGGTTTGATAAGTTGTTGGGAAATTTCAAGTTCTAGAAGAATTATATGTGGTTTTCCTATCATTTGATAATGGTGAATAAAGAAAATATTCTATTGAATTCATCCACATGACATTATATATTTTGTGTTTTCTATTATGTCTTTCAGGATAAGAGACATCCATATATTCATTTGAATTATGAATTACATATACATAATATGTAATTCATAGTGAAATCATTTTTCTCCCCATAAATTTTGATTTTTATTTTATCAAAGGAATTAGATAGATACCCCCCCCCCCCCCCCCATAAAACATTTTTTAAAAATAACAGACACAGATTTCATAATGGTCATACAAAAACTAAGCCGATTAATTGATGAAATAAAAAAGACAACTTTCAGAACATAGAAATGGTTATGAAAAACAAAAAGAAAGAGATTTGGAATTGAATAAAGGCTTGAAGGAATCAAAAATATGAATTGAAAGTTGAAAAATAATCCCTAATCATACATCCCCTACAATCACATCACCTGATACCAATGGGACTACTAGTTCGTGATGAGAGGGCACAACATGGGTACCCAAGGAGGAATGGCAGTGAATAGAGGCTCGGTTACATCTGGTGATTGTCCATTGGTGTCCCTTTTAATTCATCAGTCCCAGAGTGCATTGAAATGGTGGTTGGAGGCCTCTTTTTATAGGAAAAATTGTCCAAAACCCATGGCCCAAATCACCTATTTTTGTGCGCATCGGTGCTTACACGATGAGTACTTCAGATCTGGTTTTTCCTCTATCGTGGTGAATTTAAAAAAATAATATTTTACTTGTTTGAATACTATCATTTCTTTTACTTGTGGTACATGACATGCACTTGAAGTTCAATTTTTTTATTCATGTCACAAACTTTTCAGAACAGATCTATTTCATTTGAAATGGTAATGACATGTTCTTGTGTTACATAATGTTTAGTAAATCTGTCTTCAGATTTTCATCTCCTCTTCATATCCAAAATCTATTGTTGCACCGCATCGCTTCACTCATGGAACTAAGGGTCGTTTCTCTCATATTTCATCTCTTTTTCGTTCCTTTTTCACAAATCTGTTATTTCTTTCCAAAAAACATAAAACAAGTAAATGCATTCCAAAACTGGAAATATTTATCATTAAAATACGTGAATCAATACATTAAAAAAATATAAAATATATGCATAAAATATATGTATCAAATTAATATTATAAATTAATTCTATGTATATATTTTTATGATTTTTCATTTATATTTAAACTTATCTTCCATTATTATATATAATTTGTAATTATATTTTTCAAATATGTATATTTTTTTTCAAAAATGTGTTACTTTCAAATAATGACATATATGATATAAATTTAAAATTGGTTTATCTTAATAAGCTATTTTTTATATTTGATATATATAATAATAATTTGATGTTCTATTAAGACACTCTGAATATGTGGTAAATATAAAGAAGGTGTTTATGATTTTTTTGGAATTTTCTAAATGAAATGTTCCAAAAATTACATGTTTTTTATCCATGCCTAAAATGGTAAAATATAAAGAATTTGAAAACCAGAGTGATCAAAGATAATTTAATTATTCATTGATTTTATCAGAGTTATAGACCATGGATCTAGAATAGGGAAATTGGGTAGAATTATAGATCTATTGATAATGATGGTTTGCAAGATGATAACCCTAATGAAATTGAAGAAATGATTCTTTATATTAAAGTAGAGGAATCTGAGGAAGAATCAATAATTGAGTTTTTATATAGTTATAAGGAAAACTCATTGTATCTAGGTTATACATAATTTATATTTTTATCATTGATGTTATGATTGATTTACTTAAAGGTGAAACATTGTTTGAGTGGAAATATTTTTAATGATATTCTATAATTATTGAATGATATTCTTCCTAAATAAAATGATCTTCCTGATTCACATTATAAAGTGAAGAAAATACTATCCCTGAAGGGATTCGGGTATACAAAAATACATGCTTTCTCGAATTATTGTGTACTATATAGGATGAAATATGAATTTCAATCAAAGTGTCTTAAATATTGGATGTCATGATATAAGTTGAAAGAAAAATTACATGTTGATATAGAATTTACGGAGAACACTACCAATGTATTTTCTTATCTTATTATAATTCCTCTTTTGAAAAAATTATTTGAAAAATTTCAAGATGAAAACTAGTTAATTTGGCATGTAGATGAGTGGATATGTGATGAAAAATTATGGCATCCAGCTGATTGTCCATAATAGAAGAAAATTGATCAGTAGTTTCCTACATTCAGAAATGAAATTAAAATGATTAGACTTGGACTATAAATAGATAGAATGAATCTATATTGAAGCCTTAGATGCACACATAGTTCATGACCTATTTTATTGGTAGTTTACAACTTATCTCCAGAATTTTGTATGTAGTGAAAATATCTCATGTTGATTGTATTGATCTCTAGACCAAAAAAACCTAGAAATGATATTGATATTTTCTTTTCACTATTAATTGATGATTTGAAAATATTCTGCGAAAAATTTATTATGTTGTATGATTCTTATAAAATAGAATATTTTTAAATGCATGCAATGATTTTGTCCACTATAAATGACTTCCCAATGTATGGAAATTTTCATGGATATAATATTAAGGGGAATAAATCATATCCAATTTATGAACAATAGAAATCATATATCATCGTAGAAAGATAGTATACATGGGTTATCAAAAGACTTTTTCTATGGACTACTCATATAGAAGGTTTAAAAAGGTATTCAATGGCTCACAAAAATTTTATATTCCTCTAAAACATTTTAAAACTGATCATAATTTTTAGAGGATGAAAAAACCTGATTTGACATTCAAAAAGACACATAAATATGGAAAATATATAAATATATTCAATATTTTTTGATCTACCATATTTGAGATATAATGAGGTTAAACATAAAATTGATTTCATACATAGAGAGAAGAATAATTGTGACAGCTTGATTGGAACAATGTTAGATATTAAAAAAAAGAATAAAGATGGGTTGAATGGATAATTAAACATACTCTCAATGGGAATATGTTTGGAGTTATCTCCCACTCATAATAGAGGATTAAAATTCCCTCCCTCTATATTTCATACATTATCCAAGAGGGAGAAAATTATATTTTTTTAGTGTCTTCATGATATTAAAGTGTCATAAGGTTAATATTTAAATGTAAAACAATTTGTGTCTTTAAATGATTTTATGTTCATAGGTATGAAGTCTCAATATTTTCACATCATGATGGAACAAATCCTATAGGTATTATTTCATGGAATATTTCCCATCCACATCAAAATGACTATCTTGAATATATCACTCAGATGTTTTTATGAATTATTTTTTAAATAATTTTAATTATTCAAAAGATTACATAGCATGTTATCTTGAGTTTAAATGAACTGTGAGATTCCCTTAGTATGAAATGACCATTTTTACCTATCTGGTTGATTATTAATAATAAATATAACTAACTTATGAAAATATAAGGTATGTTCATTGGGTACCATTTATTTATAAAATATATATATATCAATTATATATTTATATTTTTGTAATAATAAACTGAGTGAATTACTATTAGTAAATGAAATTAATGAAATACAAATGTTATATAATTATTAAAATATTTTAATATTCATCCAATATATATTTTTCTCATAGGGTATGAATAAACCCTATTTGAAGTATTAAAACCTATACTTTTTACAGGGGTAATATTTCCCCTTTTAATGGAAAAGGCCTTTTAAATTAATATTTTGACACATTATTAATTTTTATAGGACAAAATAAACATGTTATTTGGAATCAAGATATAAAAATTATCTTTGAGTAAATTTTTGATATTTATCTGATAACTTTCATGTTTCTATGAATAGTGAAATTACATTAAATATTAAGTGAAAAAAACATTTTCATCAAAATAATTTATATGGTTAAATTATAATATTGAATGGTTTTAAATATTAAATAGAATATATTTTTATCATTAAATATAATTTAGGTAATTGGCCTTAATTTTACATTGAATTCAGATATAAAAAAATTTCAATCTTTTGTAATGTTTTAACTTTTAAAAATTGTTCTCTCATTCTGACAAAAAGATTGATTTTAAATTAATTAATGAAACTACTACGTTTTTAATTTTAAACATTTTAATCCATATTTGGAATCCATAGATCCAAATGATTTAAATATCTTTATTTTATTTTTGTGCATTATGAATAACAACTTCGGTCATTTTTATTAATAGGGTAAAAGGGTAAATATGTTAATTAAGGGTAAGAATACTATTATAAAATTACCCTAAAACTTATATTAATATAATTTGATGATTTGTTTACCTAAATAATATTTGGATTGAAATAGTGTCCTTTTTAAGCCACCTGGATGAGATTTGAACATTTATTTTATTTTATTTAAAAATTTAAATATATCTTATTAAAACTTTAATAACTATATTGTTTTTAAATTTAGGCCATAAAGAAGATAAATTTTTTTATAAACACTAAATTTAAATCTATATTGTTTTTTTATCATTATAATTTATTTCTAATTTTTAGGAAATAAATAATTACCTTAATGACTTATACTTTGATGATGTAAAAATTCATTAATTGACGAGAAATCAATAAAAATTTTTTATTAAAATAACAATAACCATAAAAAGACCCAAAAACAGGAAAAAATATTATTTCTCGAGTATATATAGATCATAGACTTCCAAGGGGAGAGTTAGTGACCATTTGGAGCCTTATAGAAGAGATTATGACACTTATATTATTTTATTCAAATTGATGTTAATGTTTTCACATTCATAATTTAATAAGTATAACATTTTAAATGATAAATTTTAAAGAATATAAATTCAATTAAGATAATTATTATTAAAACTATTAGTTTTATCTTAATTATTGTATTTTATTTTTAATTATAATTCAACAAATTAGTGTATTAAATAATTACACAAAACTCATGTAGTTATTATTTTTTAAGGTAAATATCAAATAAAGGATATTAAAATATTAAAATAAATATAATTTGTGCTAATAAATATGTCCAATGAATTTTATAGATGACATTGGCCTCTTAGTAATATAATAAAATATTTTTTTGAAGTAAACTTATTATATTAATATTTTTAAAAATCAATAAATTGAATAATGTAAAAATTGGAACTATTGATTGTTTATCCAAATTATGTATTATTGAATTAATTAAAAATAATAAAACAATTTTTAAAAAATATATAATAATTATTATGTGGTATAAAATTTTTATGTTATTTATTTATGGTCTAATTGACATCATATAAGTAAATATTTCACCATTTTAATATTGATATATTATTTACCCTACTTTAAAATTAAATATTATAACTAAGAGTTAATTAAAATGATAAGGTTTATATATCCAAAAAACTTGTATAAAATATATTGGTTTATGAGATTATATCCTTATATAATATGATATTTTAAATTGAGACATTTTTGAGGTTTTTGGTTGGGGTTTGATTTTATTATAAATTAATATTTTTAGAGATCCCAAAAGTGCCCCCACCTCAATTATAATCTGGCACCTCCTCCCTCACCTCTTAACCTCACATTGACACTTAACTATTATTCATCCCCTATCCATTTACCTTCTAAACTTCTA
Source organism: Viscum album (assembly GCA_963277665.1). NCBI lineage: Eukaryota > Viridiplantae > Streptophyta > Magnoliopsida > Santalales > Viscaceae > Viscum > Viscum album. The sequence continues at coordinate 354,626,483 of OY728163.1, forward strand.
TAGATACATTGTAGAGGTTCTGCTCTTCTTCAAAGACCAACTCTAGTGCTCTAAGAGGAAATTTAGAGAAAGTGTGTCGAACAAGATGTAATCTCCTCTACCGATTCTTTCAAACTTCTTTCTTCTTCTACTTAATATTCATAATTTATTTCCTTATAATGTAATAAATAAAGTATAACTTATATACTGAGATTATATTATTATTTTAGCACAATAATATTCCACTTTCTATCCATCCTATGAAAAATGAAATCACCACATGTGCGTGCATACGACATTCCATATCCACACCATGGTTAATCTATTTTTCACCACCAACTTACTTGTATGAGAATAATGATGGAAATAATAACTATATATTATTATTATTATAACATAATATTGATTCTTAATTATTATACACCATCCATTTATATACCATTCAACAATTATTGGAATTATAGCATTGCTCATGCGTTTGTATGATCTACCATATCCATGATGTGATTTGACAGGATCTTCATTAAAGAATGATTATATAAATGAATGTAATGAATAAATATTATATTTATTATATTAATATAATTATTTAAATCATATAACTCTATCCTAAGAAGAGGAATAAGAACTTATTCAGCAAAACATGCGTAAGAAAATAAAGAAGTTAATAGCCGATGGATGAGTAATAATGTTACTAACCAACAAATGAAAATATGATCATATATGATATCATAATAAATCACCATGATTATGAAACAATTTAATGAAATTATTTAATTAATTATACAATAGGTTCAGTTACATAACAGGAAATCGGACCTAAGGTAAGGGATAGTTTTTTAATCTCATTATTATTCTTGATCATTTAAACGTAAGGATTTACTAGGGTATATTAATCATAAACATCCTTGTTTTATAAATATATATTAAAAAATAGTAATTCTATCCTTATGAAATTTTTTAAAGTCAATTATATATATTGGATAATTTTTATAAAATGGAATGAATGGAATCTTTTATAGTTTCTGTTATGAGGTAATTATTGACATTCTGAAAAAGTATGAGAATAATGTTATCTTTTAATTAATATGGCATGAACATATTTTTACGCTTTTAAAAAACCATATTTCCATGAAGATTACTTTAAAATATTTCATGGTTATTTTAAAATAAATTCTTTTCTTTTAAAATTGTGCGGCATTTTGAGAAAATAAATATTTTAGAAGAAGAAAGTATATTTTTCTCAAGAATTATTTTCACATGTTTTATCAAAATTATTTTCTATCTTACATGGAATTATTTAAATAGGGTTATGTTTATATCCATATTATTTCAATGATTTTATTATGTTTATAATTTAATTATATTTATGAATTACATTTCTTTTATATGGATTATAATGAAATGATTTTTAGGAAACCCATTTTATTCCTTAGGTTATGCTGTGATGAATGATTTATGTTTTTGTGGAACATTTAACGATGATTTCATTATAACATGGTTGGGACCTATATATCCCTCCAATTATTTGGGTAATGATTTTTATCTTCTGAGATATGCATGTCTAGAAGGGCAATTATTTGAGTTCAGTAATACCGTGCTAGAATGAGGAGTGAACTCAGTTCACTAATGGACTTTGTTCACTATGATGGACTTGGCAAGGATCCATGAATAATTTGAAATTAATTTCTATGATTTTGTGTGTGATGAAAAATTTCATTTCATATGTTATAAGATTAGGGATTATGTTCATTGATTCTTATAATCTATTTTGATTTATCCCATGTCATGACATAACTATCTTTCAAATGTAGGATAAGATTTTAAAATGTTATTTCCCTATGTCTTATGATTATGATATGATTGATATCTCCTTTTTTAACCTTTCTAGTAATATGTGCTCACCCTTTCAAATGATTCTTTTCCCCAGGTCATGAAGAAGGGTATTAAGTAAGATATGTCAAAAAGGGGTCTATTTATAAAGAAATAAGTGGGAAAAATAAAGACGTCTTATGAACCAGTTGCTTATGTTTCCTAGTTTCTAATGAAATTATACCTTTATAGTTATTTTCATGTATTTATTATAATTTGTAATGAATATTCATCAATTTTGAAGTAATATATAAATATATGTAAAAATGTGTTGTTATAGATGGTATCAAGGGAAACGTATAGTTAACCTTGGATAAGTATGATAATTAAACCTTAGTAAGAACTCATAGGATATGTTGAATATAGGTTACAATACTATAATTTTAAAAATTGTCATGAATAACCTAGGAGAAAACCTAAAGTGTCCTAAATTGAAATTTTATTATTGATTATGTGTTTTTTCCATTATGATTAGTGTTTCTCATACTATGCTTCGTGGTTTTAGTTAATGGATGGAACCTAATGGAATGACATTAATGTTGAATGTGATGAGAAATACAATGGTTATTCTTCCCGAGTAACCAAATGGTAAGGGATATGGAATAAAAAATCGTGAACCTATGCTCACAGAAATTTCTCATGTTACGAATGATGCAAGACATCCAAATGATCAAAGGAGGAAAATTTCTACTGAGTCCATTATGAGATAACATCCACATTTTTATGGCATCTTATGATCCATTAGTGACTGGACAATGTATCAGTACCACTAAAAATATATTTTCAGTTCTCCAATATTCATAACATAATAAATTTATCTTAAGAATCTATTATTTGAAAGGTGAAGTTGTTCAATGGTGGAACCTTATCATGAATATGAGGCAAAGATGTAAAATTGAATCCATGGAATGAGATGAGTTCAAGAACATATTTTTCAATAAGTATATTCCTTGTATTCATCAAACAATGATGGAGAAGGTGTTCCATGAACTTAAGAAAAAGGATTACGAATCTGTTGGTACCTACGAATAAAATTTTACCTAACTTAGAAGGTACACTTATGGAATTATTATCCAACTGTAGAGTAAAATTAATGACTTATTTAGTGGATTAATAACAGTATTAAAAGGGAATTATACATTAGGTACATCAATATCTATGAGAAAATAATTTGATTTTCTCTCAAGTTTGAGATAGAGATTTGAGTAACCCATCCTTCCTATGGGTTTAATAAGAAGATAAAAATGGAATTCAAGGGAAAATATAAATACCACAGTAAAAAGAATTTGATTTTTCCCTTATTATCAATGTGTTGAAAGAAACATAGAGGAAATTTCCTTGAAGGGACTATCAAATTTTTTAAGTATTGATAAGAATTTCATCAGGAAGTTGAATGCTAATGTTTTGGGAAAAAGATATATAATTATACGAATATAGAAAATACTACACAGAATGCACCTCCTACACATTAATGTTACAAGTGTAAGGAAATAGGGAATTATTCCAATCAATTCCCTGATAGAAGGGTTATTTAGGATTATCGATGTCAGCAAACTCTTAAGTCCAATGACAAAGGCATGTCACATGCGATCACTATCAGTGATGTGGAGTAAGATAATGAATTGGTGAAAGGTACACCTACCATCCACTCTAAAGTAGAAAATTGTTTAATTTATTCTGGACCCACCCCCTCTTTAATTCTTAAATAATTTAGTAATGGTATAGTCTTTTTAGAAAAATATAGATGTTGACTTAGCTGTGAAAAAGCCTAATGGCACAACAGTTGCATCAATATTTTATAATTATTCTCTGGTTGAAGTTTGTGGGAAGGTTCTTCCTAAAAATATTGTAATCCTTTATATAATATACTTTTATGTGATTCTTTCCATGGATTGGGTTTCTCTATATATATATCATATTAATTTCCATGTAAGGGAAGCCACATTTCAGATTACAGATCATTCTATGATCATCTTATTGATGTAAGGATGAATATAACCTTCTTGTAGAAATTTCATCCTTCTTATGGGTCTATATTCCTATAAATGATTGTTAGTTATCTCAAATATTTGGGGAGAAACTAAAAATTTAGAATACATCCATTGTACAGGAGTTTGATGATGTCTTTCAAGAAGAATTATCATATCTTCCACCGAACTATAAGGTTGCGTTTTCAATAGAACTCATACTGGGTGTTATTTCTATTTCAAATACACCTTATATAATTTCCCCAATTAAGTTTAAGGAATTTAAGAAGAAACTACAAGATAATCTTGACAAGGTATTCAAACTTCCTAGTGCATCTCCTTGTGGTGCACCGGTTCTATTTGTTAAGAAGAAAGATGTATCAAAGAGACTCTGTATTGATTATCAAAAACTTAACAAGATCACTATTAAGAAAAAAATATCATATTTACCACATTTATGACTTATTATATAAACTAAATGGAGATAAATAATTTTCCGAGATTGATCTTTTTTCATAATATCATCAAATAGGGGATAAGAAGGAGGATATACCATAGATGGAATTCTATACAAGGTATGGACACTAGGAATTTATTATAAGGACCTAACCCCAAGTTTCCCAGAGCCAGTACCTTATTTTATTACATTGAAATGATTACAGGGAAACAAATCTTAATGGATCGATTAGTTTATCAGTCTTATAAAACTAGATTACATATATTATACACATAATATATTTGGAAAACAAAATAAAACATGACACAATATAAATTGAAATAAATTGCATCCCTGAAAGCTTATACAATGTTTTCTTCTTAATAACCTTGGAAAAAGAAACATAAGAAAGGGGTGAGATTAGATGCTCATTAAGGGTAACCAATAAAATGTAATATATCATAAAAATAAACATTAGTCGTGGTGAATGACTGAAAACACATGCCTTTAAATCATAAACATGAGCACAATATTGTAGAAATGAAAGCTGAGTAAATAAATCGATATAACTGATCACATGAAACTTAACCGTAGATATTATACTAGTTTACTAATCACAAAATTTATCAATTACTAAAATAATAATTTGGGAATTCATATTCCATACATCATAAACCTGTTATCGAGGCCTTAACCACGAAATATGAAAATACTTGGGTAAGGGCTTGGCCAAAACCCAATTTTGTTTTGTTTCATGAGACCTACTGATGCATCGAGGGCCTATAGTGGGACACACCCATCACTTTATAAATTAAATTCATTCTTCATGTGAATGGGATTATACATAATCATCATATATATATGCAACATAATCAACTTTACCCACTCTCTATACATAATTACTAACCATTCGGAGTAATGTGGTGAATGGAATCAAGATAGCACATCCATAGTCAAAATAATCAGAAAATCTTATTCAATATATTGTAGATGATATCATAATATATAAACCTCAGTGAATTTAAATAATCAAAAAATTATATTTACATATATGAAAATACTTTTTAATGAGACCATTTAAAAATTCTTGAGAAAATAATCCTTAAAAATTCTAAAGTGTCCCATACAACCTTGATGAATATAAATCATAATACCTTATAATATAATGAGAATAAGGAAACTCTTGATATGGTATATTAATGGTCATTACATACACCACAATTAATGAATAATTGGTTAACAAGGCATATATATCATAGAAGTAAAAGTGAGATGAGGAAACCCCTTTTTTTTCTAGAAAGAAGAGTTCTTTTGGAAAATCATTTTTATTTTTCATGAAATCATATTGTAAACATGTATATCCCAAAAAAATTTAAGGGAATTTAAATTATATTTCATTCATAAATTATGTCCCCCTAAATTAAAATCATATAAAAATATTTTTTAAATAATCTTTAGAAATAAAAAGATTAGTGCGGTTTAAGGAAAATATTAAAGAGATTTGAAAGCAGAAAGGCATGTTTGTTTTAGAAAAAATAGAAATGAAACAAGATATTTTTCAATATTAAAATAATTTATTTTATAAATATTATTATGGATTAAAACATATTATAGAGTTCATCCTAAAATATATAATAATTTGAGAAGTTCCCTTAAATCGTGCATGTATTTCGGAAGAATTTTTTTAAGGGTACTTTTGAAACATGTAACTCCCCATAAAATATATATGGATTATGGTTGGTAAAAATATATATAAAAATTTAAAAAATATGATAATTAAATAAAAATATATAGTAATTTTCATTTAGTTGTGTAGAGAATAAGAGTAACCAGAATGAAAAATAGAAGTTCGGGTAGAAAACCCTTACCACTTTGTAATCAATTTAATCATATGGCCCATGATTAATAATCAGAAAATTATACATTGAATAAAAATAAAATAAATATATTCATGATATTATACATCAATGGGAAGTATAAATACACCAAACACAAGAAATAGTAGTGATTAAGGAATATCTTACAAAAATGAATGTGAGATGAGGAAACCCTTACCTTATGTACGAATATATTATGTGCTTGATCTTAATGCCCTGAATAATAAAATTAGAATCAATAATTAATAATTACATAAACTTATATACCTATAATTTATTTATTATATCTATATTAAGTTCATTTATTGTCTTTTATATGGGTTAGAAAATTCAGTTTTATCATATGGGAGTGCATGTTTTCTTAGTTTTCATGATAAGTTCACTTGTATAATTTTAATGTAAGTTTATCTAAAATGGAAATTCAAATCTAGAATTGATGTTATTAGTTATTAATTATAATAAATAAGGTTAAATAGTCATATAAATCCTTTTGTTATTTTGGCAAAAGATGAATCATTGGATAAAATCTTAATGATAAACGGTTGGATTAATTTGGTTGTTTTTCGATCCCCACAAATTAATTTTGTTTTATAATTTAATACTGTGTGTAAAAACATATTTCAAAACATTATATAGGATATATTAAATATATAATGATCTGGTTCAACTATAAAAATGTTTTCATAACCATAATTTAATATGGTAATAGAAATTGAAAACCCATCGTCATTGAATGTGATAAACTAACACATATCAGATGGTGATTCAATTTTTTAATATAAGGGGAGGTGGAAAGAGAGATGATGATGAAATATTCCAGTAGTATAAAAAACTTAGAGTACATTTAAGGAACAATATTTATTATATAATTTTGATTAGGGGAGGTGAGTAGAGTGAAAAAAATGGAACTTGTAAAAGAAATTGAATGAAAAAGAAAGAGAGGGTTATCTCTTGAGTACTCCTCCTTCAGAACCTCCTCAAGGCCTTTGTTTTTGGACTTTTTTTGAGACCAGTAGGTCATGGACGTGCGGAAGGGTATTGGGAAGATTATTTTCTAGATATTAGGAAAGGATCAAATCATGAGTAGTGTAATAGAAAGAGGGGTGAGGATTGGTTTTCATAGTGGAGGAGAGGAGGGTTTTTCCATTATTTTAAAATTTATTTAATTATTTTGGATCAATACTATGAATAGTATTGATTATTGTAACTCAAACAATAATAGGTGCATGTGAGTTAAAAACAAGAATAATTACATTATCCTTAAATCACCTATGACTCAATAAATCAAGTATTTACCATTTATCATAAATTATTGTATTTTACTATTCACAAAAAATTCAATTATTTCAGAAAAATACCAATTATTAACCCTAACCATTGTTTGATGTGTATAATTAAAATATGGACTCATATTTATGAACATAATTTTTTAAATATGATAAATATAACTTCTAATTACAATCACTATTTAGTCTAAAAATGCAGTTTTTAATATTGTAACTCTTTTCATAATACCCTGAAAATTTAACCAAGGGCTCATTAAATTATCCAAAAATAATAGGACAACAAAATATTGATTTATAAATACCGTTTATTAAAAATAATTATCTTAAAAATAAATAAATTATTTATAAAATTTTAATTAAATATTTTTTTCTCATAATAACACCAACACTTAATTATTAATGTTTAAAATATTTAGTCTCATTTATAAGGTGCCTAAATTTTATTTATACTGGAATGGGTGAGGTTACTATTAATAAGTTTATATTACTATTCATATAGGATATGTTACTGTTCATAAGGGTATGTCACTATTCATAACGGTATGTTTCTATTCACCAAAAATTAAGTTGATTCTATCAGACTCTAAATATCTTACTCAATGCAACATTAGTGTGAAGTGAAAATATAGACATGGAGGAATAATATAACCATAATTTTCTTATGTAAATTGATATATAACACGTTTAGGTGAAGATTTATTACCAAAAAACCATAAACTATAGTTATGAAAATGTTCATTCATATCATTAAATTTTTTGATAATAGGGTCCAATTTTTTTATGACCCTTTTCCTAAAGTTGAAAAATTACTCCACTCTATAAGAGTATAAATATATATTTCTATTTTTAAAAACAAAATTATCCTCTGATTACACCTAGAGCTATATATACTCCATCACATATCATAGGGTTCCCTATGTGGTGAAGTAATACATTAACCTCTAATATCTCATACAATAATCAACTCAATCTATTAATAAATGGTTAAAATTTCAAAAATATAATGATTCAACACATCAGAATTAAGGTCTTTGAATTTTCGTTGTGAACTTGTTATTATACATTAATCAATATGAAGTAGTTTTAAATTCTCACATTCCAAACTTCTGAATAATTTCATCATGTATTCTCTTAAAATATAGTAATAACTGAAATTACCATAAAACTGTATTGGAAACATGCATTCTTTTTGTATTCCTTATGTAAGATACATGTTATTGTATATATTCCTTAAATCCTAAAGTATTGTAAACTCTACCGACGATAGTATAGACCTATTATCAACAAGTCAATAACTAGTTCCACGGTAATCATTACTTATCAAAATCAATCATTTCTTCATCATTATCTCAACATCATAAATATATTTAGGGTGGTCTTTCCCTCAATCATGTGTTTTACAAAAAACGTTTAAACTTTCTTCTGAATCATTTTTTGTTTGTACTATTTATCATACGAACTCAAATCCTTAATGAAATAATATTGAAGTAAAATCCTCATATATTACATAATTATTATAAAAAAATATCAGAAAATATTTATTGAATCCAAAAACCTAAATAAATTATTTATCATACATCAATCATAGTAACATCATCAGCTAGACCATGACCCCTTTACATTTTTAGAGATATATTTCCATGATGATTGGAAAATTCATTTGTGTAGTTATATATATCCTAGAAATGGAAGCATTAAATATAAGAAATTTCTTTCTTTCTCTTAGAATTATAAGTATGGTGGCCTTTTTCTCCACACATGAAGAAAACTCATTTTCCTCTGAATCATATACCAAGGTGTTTCCATCCTCAATTATCACATGTGGGAAAATACTTCATTCCCTTCTTCCCATTATCTATCTTTCTCCCAGTTTTCCCATTATTCTCATGCTTCTTTCTGAAGTCAAATAACATAGAAAACTATTTCTCATTATTTTTATTACATGATATTTTCTCCTCATATGATGATAATGTTTGAGAGACTATTTCAATTCAAAATACTAACTTAAACCCATTAAAGAAATCAAAATTATTACTCTTTGAATTATATGCATTGATTTGGTTCACATTACATTTTGTAGATGCCATTTCTAAATAATTTCATACACTATATTAGATCATAAAATTTTGAAAAATAATGTAAAATCCCAATACTAGTGTAATAAATTGAAAGCTTTACACATAGTTAGTCTTATAATCATAAACATGGTTTCTTTAGAAACATATTTACCATTAAATCCTTCATAATAGTTTATAAAGAAAATTTAAATTATCCTAAGAATATACCCCATGAGTGTCAGACCAGGAGCATAGTAAAGTTTGTTGTCATATAACAGAATACCCCAAGTCAAGCCTGGAACACCTTGTCAAATTTGTTACTCCAATGTACATCTGTTCTAGAACCACATCCACTTGTAGTATCAAAATTGGGATTTATTTTCTAGGAAGATCCACATAATATATACCATTCCAAAATTCTAATATATTCTTATATTCTTATCCTCAATGTATATAATAGGGTTTCGTTCCCTAATCTACATTTTCTAGATCGAGTTTCCAAGGTTGTTTCTAAACATCCTTTGATACCAGCTATAAGGACTAGACCCCGGTTTCCCAAATCTAATGCCTTATTTTATTACATTGGTATGATTACAAGGAATAAAATCCCAAATGACCTATTAGTTTAGCAGTATAGGAAAACCAGAATATATACAAGATAACCATAATACATTTGGAAAACACAATTAAACATGACACAATATAAAATTTTATAAATTGCATCCTTGAAATCATATACAATGTTTTCTTCTTCATAACCTGGGGAAAAGAAACCTAAGAAAGGGGTGACATCATATTCTTAGTAAGGTTAAGTAATACAATGGAAGATGTCATAAACATAAACATTAGGAATGGTGAATAACTAAAAACAATTCATTTTAAACATAAAATTGATCATAATATGGAAGGGATGAAAGTTGAGAAAATAAAGTCATATAATAGAACATTTGAATCATTACCATTGATATTATAATTTTAAAATAATCAAATTATTTATCAATTAATTAAATCATTGTGATATTATTCTTATTCCGGAAATCATAAACATGTTGTTGGGGCCCCCTCTAAGACTTCTGAAAATAATAGGATAATTCTTTGGCCAAAACCCATGTCGGTTTTGTCTCATGAGAACTATCGATGCATTGAAGAGCTATAGATTTTACCACCCATAACTTTATAAGTCAAATTTATTCTCCATATGAATGGTTTTATACATAACCATCATATACATATTCAATGTAAATATCTTTCCCCAGTCTGTATACATAATTACTAAACATTCAGAGTAATATGGTGAATTGATTCAGGATAGCACATCCATAGTCAAACTAATCAGAAACCCTTAAACAAAATATTATAGATTATATCATAATATAAAAACTTAAATTAATTATAATATTCAAAAAATAGTGTCGAAATAGTTGACAATACTTTTAAACAAGACTATTGAATAATTCTTGACGAAATAATCCTTAAACATTCCACAGTGTCTCGTACCACTTTGAAACATTAAAATAATGATACCTTAAATATAATGAGATTAATGATACTGTTGATATGGTATATTAAAGGATATTACATAATCAACATTCAGTGAATAAGCAGTGAACAAGGAACATATATTATAGAAGTAAAAGTGTCATGAATAAAATCCTTTTTACTTTGGAAGGTAGAGTTCTTTTGGAAAATCATTTGTATTTTTCATAAATCATATTGTAAACCTATATATCCCTAAAATAAAAGGTAAGAAAATTTTAATTATATTTCAGGAATAAATTATTTCCCACTAAATTGAGATTATTTAAAAATATTTTTTTACACAATCAATAGAAATAAAACATTTTACAGCAGTTTAAGGAAAATATTAAAGAGATTTTAAAGCAAAAAGGCATGTTTTATTTCATAAAACAAGAAATGAACTAATATAGTTTTTCATGTTAAAATGACTTATTTTATGAAGATAATTATGACTTAAAATGGATTATAGAGTGAAATTTTAAATATATAAGAATTTGAGAATCTCCCTTCAATCAGGTTTGTATTTCAGAAAAACAAATTTGAAGGATCCTTTTAAAACAAGAAACTCCCCAAAAAAGATAGATGGATTATGGTTGGTACACATATAGAGAACATTCAAAAAGAATTTATGGGGAGTAAAAAATAATATATTGGAATTTTCATTTAGGTAACTAGATAATAAGAGTAACTTGAAAGAAAAATGAAAGTTAGTGTAGGAAACCCTTACCACTTTGTAATCAATTGAACCATCTAGCCCAAAATTAATATTCATCAATGTAACGACCCAATATTTTTAAATTTAAATTACTTTATTATAAATATTTTATAATCATATTAAATCACAATATAATAAACTAGTAAGTTATATGTGACCTTTAAACATAATTTTGTTACTTATGTGTTGTGAATTTTGAAAATATGACGTACACAGTTGTGATTAGTAAGTTATTTGGAGTCTTATAAGAAAACTTATTTTTTTGTGAATAGTAACCTAACCTTATGAATATTAAAATACCCTTATGAATAGTGATATACCCTAATTAATATTAACCTTACCTATGATAGTATATAAATAATATTAAAGTGGAACTATGATATAACAATGTTTTGGAAAAAGTAAATAAATTTTTTAAAACTATTTTTTTAGAATAAACTATGACTTTAATTAAATATTAAATTAATCATATTTACAATTTTTTTTGAAAATTGGACTTCATTTTTTGATTTTTCATGTCAAAAAATGGTTTCAGTGAATTTTTGATATTTTTCTATAAAACATGAAATTTTTATGAATAATAAAATAAGATAATTCACAATAAATGATAAAGCCAAAATTTATGCATCATTCTTGAGTAATGGATGATGTAAATGGATATTAGTTCCAAATAACATGAATGTATTACTATTCTTGGTCTTGTAATCATCACTATTTTTAGTCTTGAGGGAAATTAATAAACTAATCATTAAAAATTTATGAAAACCCTTCTCTCCTCTACTATAAAAACCCCCCATCACTCCCTATTATCTTTACTCCTATAATCCTTGAAGATCCTAAAATATCTTCCCAAATACACTTTTCTTGTCACTCCCCACGTCCAATAATCTCTTGGTCTTTCCAAATTACCAAAACCCCTTCCCTTAAGGAGGTTCTCAAGGAGGTTATTTCAAGTGGTAAAGCACCCTTCTTTTTCAATTAGTTTCATTTCAATTTATCTTCTTTTGTTATCCTCTACCAACCTCCTATGTCCAAATAACCATGATAAATCAATTATCATATATATACTGGAATTATATCATATTAATGAAAAAATAATCATCAATATTCTTACGTTATCCCTTTTATTTTATAAACAAAATCAACGTACATGAGGTTCCAATTTATAACCTTTGTGGACGACGAAGTTTCGTTCTTCAATTTCCACTTCATTACTAGTCATGTAACCATTTTTATAGTTTAAATAGTCTATAATATATGTATTATAAAAAAATTAATATTAAGGAACCATTATACATGCATATTATTAAATCTTATGTCCAAACTAGTTTCTAATAATCGAAATACCGCTAATGTAATCTAAGTGAATGTCATTAATATTTCATCAAATGATTCATACTCTTTCTGTGTAACCAAAATCTATAAATGACCTTAACACATTTTTATGTTCATAAATAATATTTAATTTCAATTATGGATATTTTACCCCTTTCCACAGGAACTCTATTACTTAAAAACAAGTGAACCAATTATGAAAATCCAGAAAACAAACACTTCAGAACAACAGAATTAAATATTATAACTTATCAATAAATATAAAAATGAACTAAAAGGAATTATTATAAACTAAATAAATGTCTAAGATGTTCCAAAATAATTCATTAATAAGACTAATTTTATATTCCTGGACCTTATGTTCAAGAGTGTAACACATTCAGACTTAAGGTATGGGTTTTCCACCCGAACCTCCATTTTCATTCGGGTTACTTTTATTTTATACTTACCTCAATGAAGTTATTATGAATTATTGTGTACTCCTCATAATTTATTTTTGAGTGTTTTATATATGTTTTCCATCTATAACCCTTCCATATTTTATAGAGAGTTACATGTTTTTAAATGGAACTTTCAAACTTACTTCCGAAATACATGCCTGATTCAAGGTAATTTCTCAAATCCATACCTATTTTAAAGGGAAAAATATAATATGTTTTCAGAAACCATTAAATTTCTTAAAAAACTAATTTTATTATGAAAATACTATCTTACTTCAGTTATTGTTTTATACAAATTATTTTCCAACATAACTCTTCTATTCAAAATAAAAGAGAATTCATCTCAATAATTACTCAATGATTTTAAAAGAGTGTTTTTGTTTGTTTCAACACTCTTGTTGATTCATATGTATTTTTGGGCTAATATCTTATGATATAACAATCCATATTTAATTTAATATATTATTTATACTTTTATTGTGGTTGTTCCTTCCTAAAACCCTTAAAAATTTTTACTCTAAATGGTTAGAGTTTATGCTTTATATTTGGGGTTAAGTTATTTACATTTCATATGTTAATTTAAATATGAATGTATATGTTGTTTATGTTTATCCCCACTCATATGAGGAATTCATTGCACATATTATGTGATGGGTGGGGTCTGATATATCCTCTCTATTCATCGTTAGGTCTCATGAGACAAAAAGATGTGGACTTGGCCGAGCTCTTGTGCCATTTTGAGATATGGTTTTGGCTGAGGCCTTAATAATTTTTAGACATCTTGGATGAGGCCTTTAAAATATGCTTCATAATGTTCAGAATATGAACATTCCTCATTATGAATCTAGTAATTTAATGTGCATGTGGTTATTCAGTTAGTAGAATACCCATGATTATGTTTTATATGGAATTATTTAATCAGGTCATATTCCTGCAATAATATATTCAAGTTTATTATTTGTAAAGGAATTTGTTTTCATTTTTTCACCATTTCTAATGTTTATGTTATATTTTACTATATTTCTTACAATTACTAAGAGTCTGAGATTATCCCTTTCTTATGTTTCATTTTTCCAAGATATGAAGAAGTAAATTATGAGTGACTTGTAGGAATATTCTTGGAGGCATGGATGTTTCTGACGGAATAATAAATTTTTTTCTTTTATGTTGCAAGGTTAAATTTATATGTGTATCTTATTTCCAAAATATACTAAACTAATTGGTCCTTTGGGATTCAAATTCTTTGTTTATATGACAATTTAATAAAATAAAGCACTTGGTCCAGAAAACTGGTGTCAGGTCCTTAAATTTGGTATCAAAGGAAGTTTAGTAGAAAACCTAGAAACTATATTTAGAAAACACAGATTAGGGAATAAATCCCAAAATAGTTTTTGAGGATAAGCATACAATAACATACTATTATTTTTTTAAAAATAGATTCTGTGGATATTTCTTGAAAATAAATCCATGTCTGGATACAAACAGGTAGAGGTGGATCTAGCACAGATGTACCTAGGAGTGAATGCTCTGAAAAAGTAGTTTCAGGCTTGACCCAGGGTATCCTGGTAAACGAAAACATGCCTTTTTTTACTCTTGGTATTTAAACTCCTTGGGGATATGATTAGTATAATTCAAATTTTCTATACATGCCATTATGAAGGATTAAAATCTAAATTTTTCCTCAAAGAAACATTTTTTTTATTTTGGGGTTAGCCATGCATAGTATTTCAATTTTTTCTATGTATTTTTCTATGTTATGATTATAAATTATGATTCATAAACCAATTTAGTTTATTCCATTATCTAGATATGGCACCTAGTCAAAGAAATGGAAACCTCAGAAACACGTGAATCCCATGTAGGGATTTCCCTCTGATGCAAGATAATGATGTTGTATCTAGAGCTGCAACTAGCACAGAGCAACTTATAACTATACTAGGAAAACATACTAGGGTTATGAACAATAAACATACCTTTATGGAATATACTGATCCACCATGGGGAAAATCTTTATTAGATATATTTATATAACAACAGCCTCCATCATTCAATTTAGACCCATTTGTAGCTAAGCAGTGGATAAGTTCCCTAGAAAAGATATCTATCGCTTTGGGATGCAACGAAAGAGAGAATGTCATTAGGTTAGTTTATCATATATCAGGAGATGTTGAAAAGTGATGGTAGTTAATCCAAAACACAATGTATGGGGAAGAAATAGAATACATGGAATGGAGGGACTTTAAAAAAATCTTCATAGAGAAATACTTTCCTCATTAGTAGTGAGTAGATATGGAAAGGTAGTTTCTGAATTTTAAGCAAAAGAAGGATGATATTGTTAAAAATTATATAGATAACTTCACAAGGTTATAATGTCATATTGTGGACTATATATGAAATTTGAGGAGTAATAATGATTAATTATTTGATGGACTAAATCCATTCCTTCAAAGGGCACTAGTCTCCCAGAGTTTCTCATCAAATGAAGATATAGTTTAATATGCATCAACATTTAAGAGGAGTTATCTAAGTCATATAAAATTAAGGAAATGTAAGAGAAAAATAAGGCTTCTGAAAACTCTGGAAAAGAAAATAAGGAAACAAGGAAGAATGGAAGAACTGAATTTCCACCTTGTGATAATTGTGGAAGGAAACACCATGGTTCCTGTGTAAAAGGAAAATGAGTATGCTAAAAATGTGGATAGAAATACTATCTTGTTGGTGATTATAAGGGGAATAAAGAGGATACCAATGTTCAATGATAAAATTATATGGATATGGAGCACTATTCTAATGATTATCCAAAGCGTCAAGGAAGCATGCAACAGAAATGGCCTTGGGAGCAAGGACAAGCTTATGTGATCACAACTGCTGATATTGAAGTTCTTAATGTAGTGGTGGAAGGTACTTTAATCATTTCAACAAACTTATACAATGATTTATTTGATTTTGGATCATCTCATTCATTCATATCTTCCCATTTTTCCAATAAAATGAGATATTTATAATTTGATTTAGTAATGGAGTTATCATTCAAAACTCATAAGGGTTGTATCATTGAAAAAAGTTTGTGTTAGATAGACCCCATTATGGAATAAACAAATGTGTTATCCAATTATTTTATTATCATATCCATGATTGACTTTGATAAAATTCTTTGTATGGATGGAATTTCTAACCATGATGTGAAAATTTATTTCAAGAGGAAGGAGGTTACAATTTTTGAGGATGATGTGGAATATCTTATCATTAGGGTAGAAACATCACAATCTAATTCTCATCTAGATCCAACCCCAGTTGATCTACTAAATTCAATTATTGGAGAGGAGAGAAACCCAATATCTATTGTTAAGGAAAGATATCTAAAAATTGAAGATGTTCATATAGTGAAAGAATATGTTGACTTCTTTCTAGAAGATTTACCTAGACATCCTCTAGAGTAGAAAATTGAGTTTTCCAATGACTTAATTCTTGGTTCAAGGAACATATCAAATAACCCATATATAATGGACACTATGGAGTTAGTGTAGATAAAGAAACAACTAGAGGAATTGGGTGATAAAGGATTTATTCACCCAAGTGTTTCTCCACGGGGAGCCCCTGATTTTTCGTTATGAAGAGAGATGGGTCTATGAGGTTGTGCATTTATTACATGGAAATAAATTCTATTATAGTAAATAATAAGTATCATCTGCCAAAAATGGATGATTTATTTGATCAAATTCATAGATCACAATATTTTTCAAAGATTGATCTTCGGTCTGGATATCATCAGTTAATTGTGAGTAAGGATGAAATTCCAAAAATAACATTTTGAACCAGGTATAGGCTTTATGAGTTTACAGTAATGCCTTTCGGAATGAATAATGCATCATATATTATCCTGGACCCGTTGAATAGATTTTCCAAGGAATATCTTGATGACTTTTTGGTGGTGTTTATTGATGATATCCTGGTATACTCTAAAAGCTATGAAGATCATGAAAATTGCTTGCGTGCTACTCTAAAGTCTCTTAGAAGAAATGAATTATATGAGAAGTTTAGCAAGTTTGATTTTTGGGTCCAATCAGTTTCCTTTCTAGGCCACATTGTCACTAAGGATGGAATATCTTTAGATCCTACGAAGACAAAGGCTTTGCATGAATGCCATACTCTAATGAACATAATTGAGGTACGTAGTTTTATTGGTTTATCAGGTTATTATCATTGTTTTGTTCAGAACTTCACCCGTTTATCCCACCCAATGAACAAGTTGACATGGAAAGGGGTTAAGTTCATATGGAAAAATGAATGAGAAGAATGTTTTGAATAATTTAAGAGGATGTTAGTGATGTTTCTAATCCTAACCCTGCCATCAGGGAATGATGGGTTTGTTATCTATAGCGATGCATCAAAGAAAGTACTTGGTTGCGTACTTATATATAATGGTAGAGTGATTTCCTATGAAAATAGAAAGCTAAAAATTCATGAACAAAACTATCCAAGTCATGATCATGAGTTATTAGAGGTAAAATTTTCTCTGATGATTTGGAGGAAATACCTCTATAAAAAATGTGAAATATATAAAGATTATAAGAGTTTGAAATACATCTTATCACAGAAAGAGATTAACATGAGACAAAAGACATGGATTGTGCTACTCAAATATTATGATTTCACAATACACTACCACCCGGGGAATGAACATAATGTGGCAAATGATTTGAGTAGAATGGGCAACGAAATTATGAATAAGATGATAGTTGAAAGGGATCCTATGTTCATAGATCTAGTAAAGATGGATATTTATTTTTCCATGGAAGGTAACACATCACTAATATTTCAAATGGTTGTGAAAACTTATTTACTAGAAAGGATAAAATAGTACTAGTCTGATGATGAGGAGTTTCAAAAGAAAATTAAGGCTATAAATTATGGGATGTTGATTGACATTGTATATGAAGGTGGAATTTTGAAATTTGGAAAGAGTATTTCTGTTCTCACTATTTCTGAGCTAAATAGGGAACTATTGGATGATTATCATAGCTCTAATTTCTATATACACCCTGGTAGCACAATGATGTATAGAGATATAAAGGAACATTTTTCTGGGAAACATGAAGATGGATATTGCTTATTATTTGTCGAGATATTTGGTTTGTCAATAGGTGACAGTTGGAAGACAACATCCTGGAGGATCCATGAAACCCCTTTTTATTCCTATGTGTAAATGGGATGATATTATGATTGAATTTTTCATGTGCATACCAAAGAATTCAAGAAATTATGATGTGATATGGTTCAATGTTGATCGTCTTACAAAATAAGTATTTTTTCTTGCTATAAGAGAAGATTTACCACTTGAAAAATTATAAATTCTATATATTAATCAATTTTTAAGACATCATGTTATGACCTTATCAAATTTTTTATCATGAAACTCATTTTATATAAAAATTATAGAAACGTATTTATAAGTCTTTAGATACTGATCTTTTTTTGAGCACTACCTACCACCTAAAATCTGATGGACAATCAGAATAGACTATTTAATATTTGGAAGAGATGTTGAGGTATTGTTCACATGAATTTCAAGGCATATGGGATCAGTATTTACCTCTCTTTGGATTTTCTATAACAATATCTTCCATTCATGTATTCAGATGGCACCATATGAAGCGTTATATGGAAAGAGATGTTGTACACCAACTTGATGCGATGATGTTGGTGAAAGAAAGCTCGTAGGCCTAGAACATGTTGAGGAAACAACATAAAATGTGATGATTATCCAAAACCATATAAAAATAGCTCAATGTAGTCAAAATAGATATTAATATTAACAAAGGAAGGATTTGGAATTTCAAGAAGGATATCATGCTTTCTTAGTGGTATCTCCATGGAAGGCTTTTATATGATTCGATAAGAAGGGAAAATTAAGTCCCAGGTACATCAAACCATTTGAAATTCAAATTCAAATTGGTGTCATAGCTTACCATTTTTCAATGCTTCCATGTCTCGCCAAAGTTCAAAATATGTTCCACATATAAATGTTAAGAAAATAAATGCCAGACCCAACGCATGTACTCACCTATACAGAAGTAGAACATCAGCCTAATCTGTCTTATTGTGAAGAGCCTATCAAGGTTCTTGATACCAGAGAACAAGTATTGATAAATCAGATGACTCATCTCATAAAGATTCTTTAGAGTAACCATAATATTGAAGATACAACATGTGAGCCTAAGGAGCTTTTGTTGAAGACATACCCAAATCTTTTTAGGTAACATTTTGTAAATTTTGAGGAATCAATTTTTCTAAGCAGGGGAGACTGTAATGACCCAATATTTTTCAATGGAAATTCATTAATTATAAATATGTCATAATCACATGAAATCACAACATAATTAACTATTAAATTCTATGTGACCTTTAAACATAAGTTGGCCACTTTTTTGATGTGATGTTTGGAAATCTTACAAACACGGTTGCGATCAGTAAGTTATTTGGAGTCCGATAAGAAAAACATAATTTTTGGTGAATAGAAACCTACCCTTATGAATAGTAACATACCCTTATGAACATTAACATACCCTAATGAATAGTATCATTGCCTATGATAGTATATAGATATTATTCAAGTGGAAGTATGATATAACTATGTTTTGGAATAAGTAAATAAAGGTTATAAAACTATTTTTTAGAATAAATTATGACTTTAATTAAATATTAAATTAATAATATTTTGAATATTATTTTTGAAAGTTGGACATCATTTTTGGGTTCTATATGTCGAAATATGGTTTTGGTGAATTTTTTGGATTTTTCTATAAAACTTGAATTTTTTTATTATTAGTAAAATATGATAATTCACAATAAATGATAAAACAAGATTTTTTTCATCATTCGTGAGTCATGGATGATGTAAATAGACATTTTTTTGAACTAACACTAATTTATTACCATTATTGATCTTTTAATCATCACTATTTCTGGTATTGATGGAAATTAATAAACTAATGATTAAAAAATTATGAAAACACTTCTCTCCTCCAATATACCCCCCATCACTCCCTCTTATCATCACTCCCCTAAGCCTTGAAGATACTCAATGATCTGTCCAAATACCCTACCCTAGTCACTACCTACATCTAATAATCACTTGGTCTTTCTAAAAGGCCAAAACCCCTTCCCTTAAGGAGGTTCTCAAGGAGGGTATTTGAAATTTTAAATCACCCTTCTTTTTCATTTTGATTCATTTAAATTTATCTTCTTCTGTTATCTTATCCCCACCTCCTCTGTCCAAATGACCATGATAAATCCATTATAATCTATATAATTTAATTATAATATATTAATAGAATTTCCATCATCAATATTCATACATTCACCATTTTATTTTATATACAAAGTCATCTTCCATGAGGTTCTAATTTATAGCCTTTATGGACAACGATGTTTCGTTCTTCAATTTATACTTAATTACTAGTTATGAAACCTTTTTTATGTTTTAAAAGGACTATAATATATTTATTATAACCTAATTAATATTAAATAACTAGTATACATATATATTATTAAATTTTATGACCAAACAAGTTCCTAACAATCAAAATACCGCTAAAATAATCTATGTGAATGTCATTAATATTAATTCTAATGATTCATCATATTTCCATGTAACCAAATGATATAAATGACCAGTAACAATTTTGGATGTTCATAAATAATATTTAATTTAAATTTTGGAGATTTACATCCATTCCACATGAACTCCATTACTTAAAAACAAGTGAACAAATTACGTAAATCAAGAAAACGAACACTCTGGAACGACGGAATTCAATATTATAACATATCAATAAGGATATAAATGAACTAAATAGAATTATGGTAAAATAAACACATGTATAAAATTTTATGGAATAATTTATTAATAATTCTAATTTCATATTCTAGGAACATAAGTTCAATAGAAGAACACATTCAGACTTAAGGTAAGGATTTTCCACCCAAACCTCCTTTTTCATTCGGGTTACTTTTATTGTCCACTTACCTCAATAAATTTATTATGTATTACTGTTTACTCATAATAAATTCTGTGTGAGTGTTATATATATGTTTACCAACGATAAAACTCATGTATTTTATGGAGAGTTACACATTTTTTAATGTAACTTTTAAAATTAATTCTGAAATACAGGCCTGATTCAAGATAACTTCTCAAATCCTTACCTATTTTAACGGGAAGTATATTATATGTTTTTATCAACCATTACAATTCTAAAATAACTCATTTTATTATGAAAACACTATCTTAATTCAGTTTCGGTTTTATACAAATTATTTTCCAAAATAACTCTTCTTTTCAAAATAAAAGAGCATTTATCTCAAGAATTACTCAATGATTTTAAAAGAGTATTTTCATCCATTTCGACACTCTTGTTGATTATTATATATTTTTGGGACTAATATATTATTATATAATACTTAGTATTTAATTTAGTGTATTATTTTTAGTTTTATTGTGGATGTTCCATCATAAAAACATTCACCAATTTACTCTGAACAGTTAGAGTATAAGATTAATATTCGAGGAATGTTATTTACAATTCAAATATTAGTTTCCATATTAATGTATATGTTGTTTATGTTTATACCTGATCATATGAGGAATGAATTGGACTTATTATGTGATAGGTGGGGACCAATATAGCCCCTAAATGCATTAGTATGTCTCATGGGACAAATATACATAGACATGGCCGATGCCTTTCCCCATTTTGAGACATGCTTTTGGCTCAGGCCTTAATAATTTTTAGTCTTCATGGCCGAGTCCATGAAAATATGTTTCAGAATGTCCGGTATATACATTGTTCTCATTATAAAGCTAGTAATTTAAAGTTCATGTGGTTATTCATCTAGTAGAGTACCGATGATTATGTTTTTCATGACATTACTTACTCAACTCATATTCCTTCCATAACATAGTCATGTTTATTATCTTAAAAGGCATGTGTTTTCATTTATTCATTGTGTCTAATGATTATGTTATCTTCTGCGGTATTTCTTACTCTTATTGAGAATTTGATATCAACCCTTTCTTATGTTACATTTTCCCAGGATATGAAGAAGAATGTAATGAGTGACTTTCAGGAATAATCTAGGCAACATAGATGTTTCTAACGGAATAATTATTGTGGTTTTTCCTTTCATGTTATAATTTTGATTTTATATATGTATCATTTTTACAAAATCTACTAAACTACTTGGTCCTTTGGGATACATATTCCTTGATTATATTCCAATATAATAAAATAAGTCACTAGATCCAGGCAACTGGGGTCGGGTCCTTATAGTTGGTATCAGAGAAAGTTTAGTAGAAAACGTGGAAACTAGATTTAGAAAACATAGATTAGGGAACAAATGAAAAAGATAGTATTTTGAGGATAATAATTCAAGAACATCCTGGTATTTTGGTAAAGAATATAATATCTGGATAATTCTAGAAAATACATCCATTTTTTGATACAAAAAGGTAGATGTGGATTTGACATAGATGCACCTAGGTGTGAAATCCCTAACAAAGAGTTTCAAGATTGACCCAGGGTATCCTGGTAAATGAAAACGGACCTTGCTGATCTGTTGGTATTGACAGTCTTTGGGAATATTCTTAGGATAATTAACATTTTCTCAAGAATGCTTTATGAAGGATTAAAATGTAAATGTTTTCCCATAGAAATCAATTTTTTGATTATGGGGTTAGCCATGCATAGGATTTCAATTTATGCTAATTAGTTTTCTATGTTAAGATTATACATTATGATTCGTAAACTAATGTAGTGTATTTCATTGTATAGATATAGCACCTAGTGGAATAAATGGAAACTGCACAAACACATGTATCCCATGTAGTTATTTCCCTCCAATGCAAGATAATGATATCGTATCTGGAGCAGAAACTGGCACGAAGAAACTTATTACTATACTAGAACAACTTACTCAGGTTATGAATAAAAACCTTACCCGTATAGAGCATCCAGATCCAGCACACGGAGGAGCTTTGTTAGATCTCTTTATGCGAAAATAGCCTCTATCATTCAATGGGATTACAAACTCATTTGTAGTTGAGAAGTGGATAAGTTCCCTATAGAAGATATTTATAGCTTTGGGATGTAATGAAAGATTGAAGGTCATCATGGAAGTTTATCATCTGTCGGTAGATACAGATCAGTGGTGGTCATTAATCCAAAACACAAAGGAGTAGGAATAGTTAGAATAGATGGAATAGAAATACTTTAAGGAAATTGTCCAAGAGAAATACTTTCCTCGTGAACAACGAGCAGATATGGAAAGGCCATTTCTAAATTTTAAGAAAAAAGAAGATGATAATGTTGCAATGTATGAAGCTAACATCACAAGGTTAATAAAGAATGTTTTAAACTACATATGAAATACAAGGATCAACATTGATTGATTATTTGATGGACTAAATCCATTCCTATGAAGAGATCTAGTCTCCTAGAGTTTCTCATCATATGAAGATATAGTATCATGCACTATCAAGATAGAAAAGGAATTCTATAAGTCTTATGAATTTAAGGGAAACTAAGAGAAGAATAGGTCTACTAAAACAATGGAAAATGAAATAAGGAAATGGGGAAGAGGGGAAGAATTTAATTTCAAACATGTGATAATTGTGGAAGGAAACACCCTAGTTCCTTCTTCAAAGGAAATGAAGTCTACTAAATATGTGGATAGAAAGGCCACATTGCTGGTGATTGTAAGGGGAAGAAAGAATCTACCAATGTTCAATGATACAATTACACGGAGATGGGACACTATGCTAATGATTTTTCAATGTGTCGAGGAAACATGCAATAGAAAAATCAATAGGAGCTGGGAAAATCTTCTGTGATCACAACCACTGATATTGATGTTCATAATGAAGTGGTTCAAGGTACTTTAATCATTTCATCAAAAAATATCCAATGCTTTATTAGATTCTAGATCATTGAATTCTTTCATATCATCCCGGTTTTCAAGAAAATAAAATATTTCATATTTGATTTTGTAAGGGAGTTATCAGTCAAAACTCTTAAGGGTGGTATCATTGCAACAATGTTGTGTCAGGCAGTCCCTAATATGTCTTATAAATGTGTGTTATCTACTGATTTTATTATCATACACATGATTGAATTTGATATAATCCTTGGTATGGATTGGATTTCTAACCATGATGTGAAAATTTATTACAAGAGGAAGGAGGTTACAAATTTTTAGGATGATTTAGAATCCCATACCTTTAGGGAAGAAACATCACCATCTAATTCTCATCTAGATCCAACCCTAGTAGATCTACTAAATTCAATTATTTGAGAGGAGGGAAACCCAATATCTATGGGTGAGGAAAGAAATATTAAAATTGAATATGTTTATATAGTTCAAGGATTTGTTGATTCTTTTCTACAGGATTTACCTCGACATCCCCCAAAGTGGGAAATTGTGTTTTCCATTGACTTAATCCCTAGTTGAAGGCCCATATCAAAGACACCTTATAGAATGGCCACTATGGATTTAGTTAAGCTAATGAAAAAATGAGATGAATGGAGTGAGAAAGGATTTATTATACCTAGTATTTCTCTATGGGGATCCCCTATTCTTTTCGTTAAGAAGAACGATGGGTCTATGAGGTTTTGTGTTGATTATAGGGAAATCAATTCTATTACAAAAAAATATGTATCTACTACCATTAATTGATGATTTATTTGATCAAATTTGTCGAGAAAAATATTTTTCAAATATTGATCTTTAATCTGGAAATCAACAGTTTCTTGCGAGGAAGGAAGAAATTCCAAAAACAGCATTTCGAACCAAGTATAGGAATTACTGGTTTCCAGTATGACTTTTGGACTGACTCATGCATCATCTGTTTTCATGGATCCGATGAATTGAGTTTTCAAGGAATATCTTAAGGACTTTTTGGTTGTGTTTATTGATGAAATATTTGATTACACTAAAAGATATGAAGATCATGAAAATAACTTGTGCTCTATTTTGAATACTCTTAGAAGAAATAAATTATATGGGAAGTTTAGAAAGTGTGAGTTTTTGCTCCAACCAGTTTCCTTTCTAGGCCACACTATCTCTAAGGATGGAATATCTTTACATCCTAGGAAGAAAAAGGTTGTACAATAATTTCCTACTACAACAAACATAATTTAGGAACATAGTTTTATTGGTATAGTAGGTTATTATCGGCGTTTCATTCAGATCTTCCCCCGTTTAACAAACCTAATGACCAAGCTCACAAGAAAAGGGGTCAAGTTCATATGGAAAATGAAATGTGAAAAATGTTTTGAAGAATTGAAGAGGAGGTTAGTTAATTCTCCAATCCTAACCCTACCATCGGGTAATGATGGGTTTGTTATCTATAGTGATGCATCAAATAAATGACTTGGTTGTGTCCTTATATATAATGATCAAGTGATTTCCCGTGTATCTAGGCAGCTAAAAATTCAATAAAAAAATAATCCAACTCGTGATCTTGAGTTAGAAGTGGTAATATTTTCTCTAAAGATTTGGATACATTACCTCTATGGAGAAACATTTTGAGATATATACAGATCATAAGAGTTTAAAATACATCTACTCACAAAAAGAACACAACATGAGAAAAGGGATATGTATTGAGATAATCAAAGATTATGATTTCAAAATACAATACTACCCAGGGAAGGCAAATAATATGGGATATTCTTTGAGTAAAAAGTACCATGGAATTATAAATAATATGAGAGATGAAAGGTATACTATGTTCATGGATCTACTAAAGATATATATGGTATTTATCAAGGAAGGTAACACATCACTACTTTTTCAAATGATTGCCAACCCTTATTTACTAGAAGGCATAAAAAGTTCTCAGGCTGATAATGAGGAGTTTCAAAAGAAAATTAAATCAAAAAATTACGATAAGTTGATTGTCTTCGTATATGAAGGTGGAATTTTAAAATACGGAAAGAGGATTTGTGTTCCCGATATTCTTGAGCAAAATAGGGAACTATTGAAGGATGCTCATAGCTCTAATTTTCCTATACACCCTAGAAGTATAAAGATGTATAGAGATCTAAATGAACATTTTTTTTGGTAATACATGAAGAGGAAGATAGCTAATTATGTGTCAAGATATTTGGTTTTTAAACAAGTGATAGCTGTAAGAAAACAGCCTGGAGGAGCCATGAAAACCCTTCCTATTCTCATGTGGAAATGGGATGATATTATGATGGACTTTGTCATGGGGATACCGATGACTCCAAGAAAGAATGGTGTGATATGGGTCATTATTGAACGTCTTACAAAATTAGCACACTTTCTTACTATAAGAGAAGATTTACCACTTGGATGTTTAGCAAGACAATATATTAATGAAGTTGTAAGACTTTAGGGTATATCCTTTTCAATTGTTTCTGATCATGGTCCTAATTTTACATCACAATTATAGAAAATTCTTCAGAAGGCCCTAGATACTGATCTTTGTTTGAGCACTTCCTACCACCCGCAAACTGATAAACAATCATAATGGACTATTCAAACATTGGATGACATGTTGATGTCTTGTTCGCTTGATATTTATGGAATATGGGATCAGTATTTTCCTCTCACAGAATTTTTCTATAATAATATCTTCCATTAAAGAATTCATATGGAACCATATGAAGCGTTATATGGAATGAGATGTCATGCACCAACTTGTTAGGATGATGTTGGTGAAAGAAATATCGTAGGAAAAAAATTGTTGATATAAAAAAAATGTGATGATTATCCAAACCCATATCAAAACAGCTCAAATTATTCAAAATATCTATGTTGATAACCAAAGGAAGGATTTTTAATTTCAAGAATTAGATCATGTTTTCTTAAATGGGTCTCCATGGAAGCATATTATACGATTCGGTAAGAAGGGAACATTATGTCCCAGGTACACCGAACCTTTTGAAAAACATGGATCGAATTAGAGTCATAGATTACAATTTGGAAATGATATTAAGTCTCTCCAAAGTTCCCAATGTGTTCCCTGTATCAATGTTAAGGAAATACATGCCAGACCCAATACATGTACTCACCTATAAGAAAATTGAACTTAAGCCAGATCTGTCTTATTGTGAAGAGTCTATCATGACTTTTGATACCATATAACAAGTATTGAGAAATTGGAAGACTCTTATGGTAAGGGTTTTTAGTGGAACCTTAATATGGAAGGGCCAACATGGGATCCTGATGAGCTTATGTTGAATATATACCTGAATCTTTTTAGGTAACATTTTGTGAATTTTGAGGATGAAATTTTAGTAAGGAAGGAATAATGTAATGAACCGATATTTTTCAATTGGAATTCATTTATTATAAATATGTCATAATCACATAAAATCACAAAATAATGAACTATTAAGTGCTATGTTACTGTTAAACATAAGTTTGTTACTTCTGTAATGTGAATTAAAAAAATAAAACATACACGGTTGCGATCAGTAAGTTATTTAGAGTTCAATAAGAAAAACATAATTTTTTAGGGAATAGTAACCTACAATTTTTAATAGTAACATACCCTTAAGAATAGTGATATACCTTAATAAATATTAACCTGACCTATGATAGTATATAAATAATAATCAAGTTGAAGTACGATATACCTCTGATTTTTAATAAGTAAATAAATTTTTGTAAAAAAATATAGAATAAACTATGATTGTAATTAAATATTAAATTAATCATAATTAAAAATTTATTTTTGAAAATTGGACATCATTTTTTCTTTCTACACATCAAAAAATGGTTTTGGAGAATTTTTTAAATTTTTCTAAAAAACATGAATTTTTTATGAATAGTAAAATATGATAATTCACAATAAATGCTAAAACCTAATTTTTTGAATCATTATTAAGTCATAGATGATTTAAATGTCCATTAGTTTGAAATAAAATGCATTTATTTCTATTCTTGGTCTTAGAATCATCACTATTTCTGGTCTTAAGAGAAATTAGTATACTAATGATTAAAAATTTATGAAAACCCTCATCGCTCCCTCTTCTCTTCACTCCTCTAAACCTTGAAGTTCCTCAATGATATCCCCAAATAACCTACCCTAGTCACTCCCCACATCCAATAACCTCTTGATCCATCCAAAATAACAAAACCCCTTCCCTTAAGGAGGTTCTCAAGGAGGTTATTTCAAGAGGTAAAGCACCCTTCTTTTTCATTTAATTTCATTTCAATTTATCTTCTTCTGTTATCCTCTCCACACCTCCTCTATCCAAATAACCATGATATATCCATTAGCATAAATATAATGCAATTATATCATATTAATGGAAGAACCATAATCAATATTCTTACGTTCTCTCTTTTATTTTATAAACAAAATCAACGTCCATGAGGTTCCACTTTATAACGTTTGTGGACAATAAAGTTTCGTTCTTCAATTTATCCTTCATTACTGGTCATGAAACCATTTTTATGGTTAAAAAGAACTATAATATATCTATGATAACATAATTAATATTCAATAACAAGTATACAAACATATTATTAAATCATATGACCAAACTAGTTCCTAATAATCAAAATACCACAAAAATAATCTAAGTGAATGTCATTAATATTTTATCTAATGATTCATCTTATTTCCATGTAACCAATGATATAAATGACCATTAAATCTTATGGATGTTCATAAATAATATGTGATTTAAATTCTTTATATTTACATCTATTCCACATGAACTCCATTACTTGAAAATAAATAAATCAACTATGAAAATCAAGAAAATTAACACAGCAGAACAAAAGAATTAAATATTATAACTTATCAATAATAATATAAATGAACTAAATAGAATTAATATAAACTAACTAAATCTCTAAAATGTTCTTAAATAATTTATTAATAATTATAATTTCATATTCTTGGACCATTAATTCAAGAGCGGAAAACATTCAGACTTAAGGTAAGGGTTTTCCACCCGAACCTCCATTTTCCTTTGGGTTAATTTTATTGTCTAATTACCTCTATTAAGTTCCTATGTATTTTTGTGTAATAATAATAAATTATGTCTGAGTGTTCTATATATGTTTACCATCCAGAATCATTCCTTGGTTTATGGATAGTAACCGATTTTTAAATTGACCATTCAAAATTATTTCCGAAATACAAGCCCGATTCAAGGGAATTTCTGAAATCCTTTCCCATTTTAAAGGGAACTCTATAATATGTTTTTAGCAACCATAAAATTTCTAAAATCAATCATTTTATTATTAAAATACTATATTACTTCATTTTTGGTTTTATAAAAATAGTTTTCCAAAATAACTCTTCTTTTCCATATAAAAGATCATTTATCTCAAGAATTACTCAATGATTTTAAAAGAGTATTTTCATCTGTTTCAACACTCTTATTGTTTCTTACATATTTTTGGGACTAATATCTTATTATATAATACTCCATATTTAATATAATGCATTCATATTAGTTTTATCATGGACGTGACATCCTAAAATCATTTACCAATTTACATTGAATGGTTAGAGTTTAAGCTTAATATTCAGGGGAAGTTATTTACATTTCATATGTTAGATTAAATATGAATTTATATGATGTTTATGTTTATCCCCGTTCAGGTGAGGAATGAATTGGAATTATTTTGAGGTGGGTGGGGACCGGTACATCCCCTCGATGCATCGGTTAGTCTCATGAGACAAATAGATGTGGACTTGGCAGAGGCCTTGCCCCATTTTGAGATATGGTTTTGACTGAGGCCTTAATCAATTACAGAAATAATGTAAGAGGCCTTAAAAATATGTTTCATATTGTCTAGAATATGAACTTACCTCATTATAAAGCTAGTAATTGACTGTTCATGTGGTTATTCGGCTAGTAGAATACCCATAATTATTATTTTTATGGCATTATTTACTTAGCTCGTATTCCTTCCATAATATATTCATGTTTACTATTGGTAAATGAATGTGTTTTCATTTAATCATCATGTCTAATGTTTATGTTCTATTCCACTTTATTTCATACTCTTATTGTGCATTTGAGCTCACACCTTTCTTATGTTTCATTTTCCTAGGATATGATGAAGTAAGTTATGAGTGATTTGCAGGAATAATCTAGAAGGCATAAATGTTTCTAACAGAATAATGAGTGTTGATTTTATGTTAAGGTTGTATTGTTGAATTTATATATTTATCTTTTTTCCAAAATCTACTAAACTATTTGGTCCTTCTGGATCAATATTTTTTATTTATATGCCAATGTAATAAAACAGGGCACCGACTCCAGGAAAATGGGGTCGGGTCCTTACAATCATATTTTACATTGAATACCATGAAAATAAATATATTAATGATATAGTACTTTAATGGTAATTATATATACACCATACATAAGTAATAGTAGTGAATAAGCAATATCTCACAAAAATGGATGCGAGATGAGGAAAGCCTTACCTTTTGTCTCAATGTATTCTGCACTTGATCTTAATGTCATGAATAATCAAATTAGATTAATTAATTTATAATTATCAAACCTTATATACATTTAATTTATTTATTATATCATTATTTATTTCATTTATGGCCTTTTATATGGGTTATGATATTCAGTTTCATCATTTGGGTGTACATTTTTTCTTTGTTATCCTGATCAATTCACTTGTATAAGAGTAATGGAAGTTTGTGTAAAATGGAACTTGAAATCTAGAATTTATGTTATGAGTTTTTATTGATCATAAATTACATTATATTATCATATAAATCCTTTGGTTGTTTTGGGAGTGGATGAAACATTAGATAAAATTTTAATAATAAACGCTTGGATTAATTTGGTTGTTTTTTGATCACCACGAACTCCTTTTATATTATAATTTAATACCATGTGTAAAAATGGATTTCAGAACATTGAATACGATATATATCATATATTATTATCTGGTTGAACCATAAAAATTTTTTCATGACCATAATTGAATATGGTAATAGAAATTAAAAACCCGTCATCCTTGAATGTGATAAATTAACACATCTCAGGCGGTGTTTCCATTTTTAATATAAGAAGAGGGGAAAAGAGAGATGATGATGAAATATTCCATTAGTATATTGAAATTACATTAAATTTAAGTTAATATAATTATCATTTAATTTATATGAGGTTAGGTGAGTATAGAGAAAAAAATAATGGAAAATGTAAAAGAAATTGAAAGAAAAAGGAAGTGAGGTTTACCTCTTGAGTGCTCCTCCTGGAGAACCTCGTTAATGACATTGGTTTTGGAATTTTGGTGATACTAGTAAGTCTTGGAAGTGGGTAAGGGGCTTGTAAAGATTACATGTCAGAATATAGGCAAGGATCAAATATTTAGTGGTGTGAGATGAAGACTGGGTGAGGGGTGGTTTTATAGTGGAGGAGATGAGGGCTTTTCCATTATTTTAATCATTATTTAATTTTTTTGGCTCAAGACTACGAATATTCTTGATTCATGTGCCTCAAATAGTAATAATTTCATGTGAGTTCGAATCATGTGTTCTTACATCATCCTTACATCACCTATGAATCAATAAATCATGTATTTATCATTTATTGTAAATTACCATATTGTATTATTGACCAAAAATTCAAATATTTCAAAAAAATCTCAAAAATTCACCCTATCCATTTTTCTGATCTAGAGAATTCAAATATGGACATCATTTCATGAAAATAATGTTCTAAATATGAGGAATACAATTTATAATCACAGTCGCCATTTACTTGAAAAATATAGTTTTTAAAATTATAATTCTTTTTATAATACCCTTTAAAATTAACTAAGGTCTCATTAAATTATCCCAAAATCATAGGAAAATAAAATATTTATTTATGAATGAATTTTATTAAAATAAATTATTTTTAAAATTAATTTATTAATTATATAATTGTAAATAATTATTTATTACTCACAAAAATACCAAAACTTAATTATTAATGTTTAAAATATTCACTCTCATTTATAAGGTGCATAAATTTTACTTTTTCTTAAATGAGTGAGATTACTATTCATAAGGGTACATTTCTATTCATATGGTTCGTGTTACTATATATAAGGGTATGTCACTATTCATAAGGATAAGTTAATATTCACTAAAAATTAAGTTGATTCTATCATACTCTAAATATCTTAATGAACGCAACTGTGTATGTCTGTTTTTCAAAATTCAAAACACAAAAGTGGAAAAATTAAGTTTAATAGACAGGTTAAATGAAATTTTTGTTTCTCAAAGACTCAGTGTTGTGTGCATATAAACTATCAAATAAATTAAAATTATTTTTTGAATAACTGTACCATAAAATCATGGGGTGTCATAATAATAGTTAATATAATCATAACATAATTATGTATTTATCAAAATAATTATAATAGTCAATATATATTACAATATATTGAAAAACAAACTTAATTTTGTAATACATATATTCATATTAAAATTTTATTTTACACAAAATAATACTATAAAATACTATTTTTTATAATTAATTTGAAATATATAAATTTGAAATATAATTATTCTTAGTTAAAAAACAGAATTTTAAATTATTATTTTTCATAACATAATATATTTAATATTATAAAATAAATTACTAGGGTGTTATATTTATATTGATTCATTTTAGACTTACTAATCCCCCCACTATCTTCAGGGATCTAATCAGTAGAGTCTCTAGAGACTATATGGATCCGTTTTTGGTAGTCTTTATAGATGATATTCTTGTCTATTCTAAGAGTAAGGAAGAGCATGAACATCACATGAGAATTGTACAAAAGACCCTAATAAAGATAAGATTTATGAAAAATTTACCAAGTGTGAATTTTGGCTTCAAAAAGTTTCATTTTGGGTCACATAATCTCACGAGAGAAGTAATTTATGGATCTAGCAAAAATAGAAGTTATTGAATGTTGGATGAGACCAAAAATGGTAACTTATATCTGAATTTTTCTTAATATGTATGTATTTTATCGACATTTTATGAAAGATTTTTCACAATTATCTAATACACTCACCAAGTTGACTCATAAATGAGTTATGTTCATGTGGATAGAAGAATGAGAAGAGGATTTCAAAGAGCTAAAAAGTAGGTTAGCGAGTTCACCTTTGCTCACACTGCCTTATAGTGGAGAAAGGTTTTGGATCTAAAATGATGCATCCATGAAGGTGTTTTGTTTTGTTCTCATTAAAAATTAGATAGTTATAGATTATTTCTCACAACAATTGAAAATCCATGGGCAATATTACTCAACTCATGATTTGGAGTTAGCTATGGTAATATTTTAATTAAAGATATGAATGCATTATCATTATGATGAAAGGTGTAATATTTATACTCATCATAAAAGTAAGTATATTTTCACACTAAAGGTGATGAAAAAGCTCCAAAGAAGTGGGTTTGATTTGAATAAATATTATGACTGCTCAACAAATTACCACCCTTGGAAAGTGAACAAGGTAGAAAATTCTTTGAGTTAAAAGGACCATTCTAGAATATCCATGATAAGGATCACAAAATATCTAATATTTATAGATTTTAGAAGGATGGATCTTTAAATTTTAAAATGTATAAATATTATCTTTCTCAAATAAATGTT
The DNA here is from genome assembly GCA_963277665.1 of Viscum album. NCBI lineage: Eukaryota > Viridiplantae > Streptophyta > Magnoliopsida > Santalales > Viscaceae > Viscum > Viscum album. The sequence goes on from OY728163.1 coordinate 354,660,617, forward strand.
CATCCATATATACAAGTGAAGAATAAGGAGGCGCATAAGGAAGATGTAGAGATACAAAAGAAGGTGTGAAATGTTCCTGAATTCAACCTTGATTGTGATATAATAATAAGGTTCAAGAATTGGGTTTTTATTCCTCATATACTGTAATTAAAGAAGGATCTATTGGATGAGTCATATAGTTCTTCATTATCTATTCATCCTGAAAGCACAATGATGTATAGGTACCTGAAAGAGTATTTTCGGCTGGATGGCATGAAAATAGATGTTACCAAAAATGTCTCTTGGTTCTTATTTTTTTATTAAGTTAAGGTTGAGAGATAGAATTCTAAAGGGGTTTCACAACCATTACCCATACCAGAATGGAAATGGGAAAACATTAGTATGGAATTTTTCGTTAGCTTTCCCAAAACATCTAATGTCCATAATTCTATATGGGTTATAGTTGATCGGCTTATGAAGTTATCACACTTCATTACAATTAGAGAGGATTTCTTTCTTGATCATATTTCTAGGATATATATATATATATATATATATATAAAGTGGTAAGATTGAATGGAGTTCCACTTTCCATTATATGTGATTAGGATCTGAGTTTTACCTCAATGTTTTGGAAAAGAATCACGTAGTCTATGGATACCGAGTTAAGTTTCAGCACTATTTAGCATCCTCAGATAGACAGTCACTCTGATAGTACAATTAAAAATCTAGAATAAATGTTGAGATCTTGATATATGGATTTCAAATGTGTTTGGGATCAACAGCTACCTTTGGTTGAATTTTCTTACAAAAATAGACTTAACTCTAGTATTCAGATGGATCCTTATGAGTCCCTCTATGGAATGAAGTTCAGAACATAACATTTTGGGATGAATTTGTGGAAATAAATCTATAAGAGTTTTGATATTTTTGATAACTTGGTAGAAAAGGATAGACATATTCAACCACACATAAGAGAAACTCAAAGTCGACAAAAAGGTTATCCTGAAAACCGATGAAAAGGCCTAGAGTTTGAAGTTGGTGGTAAGGTGTTTCTATAAATATCTCCCTTGAAGATAATAATGATATTTGGAAAGAAGGGAAAGCGGATCCCTATGTATATCAGTCCTTTCTAAATTCTAGATTGTGTTTGGAAGGTAGCTTGTTTATTAGTGCTTATACACTATATCTCTCAAGTTCATGATGTGTTATATTTATCTCTACTGAGAATGTATATACCTGATCCTTCATATTTACTAAACTCAGAAGTCATACAACTAGAGAAATATCTTTATTATAAGGAAAAATTAATAGAGATTCTAAATCATAGCAAAAAAGTTCTGCAAATCAAAACCACTCACATGGTTAAATTTTTATGGAGGAACCACCAATTTGATTAAGCTACATGGGAACATTAGGATGTGATTAGGTAAAGGTATCCTCATATGTTTGTTTCTAAATGGTGAATTTTTTATGGTGAAATACAGTTTAAGGGGGGTAGAATGTAACACTTGAATGTTTTTATGAAATAATTTCGTTGAATAATTTTAATTATTTAATAGCTTACATTGCATGAAATTGTGATTTTAAACTAACCACAAGATTCCCTAATTATAAAATTACTATTTTAACTAGCTTTTAAGTTTGTCATAATAAATATAACTAACTTACCAAAATACATGGTGAGTTTATTGGATACAATATATTAATAAAAATATATAAAAATCAATTATATATTTGTATTTTTGTATTAATAAATTAGGTGAATTATTATTCATAAATGAAATTAATGAAATATATATGTTTTATAACTAATAAAATATTTTTTATAATATTCTAATAGATATTTTTTCATATAGTATGAATAAACCCTATTTGATGAATAAAAACTGACACTTTTGAAAAGGGTAATTTTTCACCTTTTAATGGAGAACCCCTTTTAAATTAAATTTTTTAAACATTAATAATTTTTATATGAAAAAATAAAAAAAATGGAAGTGGGATATAAATATTTACTTTGAATAAAATGTTGATATTTTTCTAATAACTTTCAAGGTTTTATGAATAATAAAAATACAGTACATTTTAATTAAAAACAACTATTTTCATCAAAATAATTTATATGGTTAAATTATAACATATAATGGTTTTAAAGTATAAATATAATATATTTTTATCATTAAATATAATGTAGTTAATTGGAATTAATTTTACATTGAATATAGATGTAAAATCAATTCAATCTTTTTTGCAATAGTTTAACTTTTAAAACTCGTTCTCTCATTCCTACAATGGGAATGATTTTAAATTAATTACTGAAACATATATATTTTCAATTTTGAGAAATGGACCCAATATTTAAAATCCTTAGTTCCAAATTATTTATATATATTTATTTTTTTATGGGCATTATGAATAGTTACTTCGATAATTTTTATTAATACGGTAAAAAGGTAAATCAGGTAATTAAGGGTAAGAATGATATTATAAAATTATCTTAACAATTTTTTTAATATCATTGTTTGAGTGTGTTTTAACCTAAATCATCCTTGGGTAGAAATAGTCTCGTTTGTAAGCCACTTGAATGAGATTATGACATTTAATTTGTTCTATTTAAAAAACAATAAATATGCCTTACACAAATTTTATTAACTATATAATTTTTTAAAAAAAGGCCATACATAAGATAAATTTGATTATAAATACGAAATTTAATGTTTTTATTTATCATGATAATTTTTTTATTTTTTGAAAATAAATAATTGCCTTGAAGCCTTATACGCCGATGATGTAAAAATTAATTAATTGATGAGAAATCTATAATACATTTTTTATTAAAATGATAATAACCATAAAAAGACCCAAAAACTGAATAAATCTTATTTTAAAATTATATCTTGACTATTACTATTCAAGGGTAGATTTAGTGTCTATTTGGATCTATATAGAATAGATTGTTACATTTATATTATTTTATTTAAAGTGATGTTAATGTTGTCACATTCATAATTTAATATGTATAAGATTTTAAATGTTGGGTTTTCCAGAAGATAAATTCGACTAAAAGTATTATTATAAAAACTATTAGATTTATCTTCATCATAGTATTTATTTTTTAATTTTTATTCAATAAATAATTTTATTAAATTATTACAAAAAATGGTTGTAGTTGTTTTTTATTAAGAGAAGTATCAAATAAATGATATTAAGAATATTAAAATAAAAATCAATTTGTCTAAATAATATTAAAATTAATTTTATACATCAATATAAATTATCATTAATATAATAAATTAATTGGTTCCATGTTAAATTGTTATCTTAATAATACAAAAAATTAATGAATTGAATAGTGTCAAAATTGACACTATTGATTGTTCATCAAAATAATGTATTATTCAATTATTTAAAAATAATAAAACATATTTTAAAAATATATAATATTCATTATATGGTCTAAAATGTTATAAGGTATTTATTTATAGTCTAATTGTTATCAAATAAGTAAATATTTCACTTTTTAATATTGAAATATGTTTTACCCTGGTTAAAAAGTGAATAGAATAACTAAGTGTTAATTAAAATGATAAGGTTTAAATTGATAGAAAAAACTTATCTAAAATATATTCTCCTATGATATTAAACCCCTATATCATATCATATTCTAAATTGGTACATTTTTGAGGTTTTTGGATGGGGTTTGATTTTATTATAAATTAATATTTTTGGAGATCCAAAAGTTCCCATCACTTCAATTATAAAATGGATCCTCTTCCCTCACATATTCACCTCACATTGATCCTTTTATCTTGGACGTACCATGTAAATTTACCGTATTAACTTTTCTAGTAACATTATAGAAGGATTGGTCTTCTTCATATACCAAATATAGTGTTTTAAGAAGAGATTTAGAGGAAGCATGTCGAAGAAGAGGTAATCTCTTCTACCGATTCTTTGAAACGTCTTTATTCTTCTACTACCTCTTCATGATTTGTTTCATTATCAAGTAATATCTAATTTATAATTTATATAATGAGATGTTATTATTATTATTGACAAAAATATTCAGCTTTTAATACACCCTATGAAAAATGAAATCACCACACATGTGTACGTACTGCTTACCGTCTACACGTCGTGGTGTAATCTGTTTTTCACCAAGGCCTTACTTAGATGTGTATAATGATGGTAATAATAACTATATATTATTATTATAACATGATATTGTTTATGAAATTTTATACACCATCTACTTCAATATCATTCAACAATTATGGTAATGGTATGATGACACATGCGTACGTCCGGACTACGGTCTCCACGGTGCGATGTGATTCATTATACATGATCACCATTAAATAATGGTTATATAAATTAATGGAATGAATAAATATGAAATATATTATACTAATATAATTCTGTAAATTATATAACTATAACCTAATAAGATGAATGAGAATGTATTCAGCAAAACATGTGTATGAAAATAAATAATCTAACACCTAATAGATGATTAATAATGTTACTAAAAAATGGATGATAATATTATCATATATGATATCATAAAAAATCACTATGATTATGAAATAATTCCACGAAATTATTTAGAATATTATACAGGTAGTTCAGATACATATAAAGGAAATTGGACCTAAGGTAAGGGATAATTTCATAATCTCATTATTATCTGAGTTCGTTTATACATAAGTATTTATTGGGGTATATTTATCATCCACATACATGTTTCCTAAAAACATTTTATGAGATATTATTTATATCCTTCTAAAACTGTTTTAAAATAATTTTACCCATTGGTTAATTATTATTAAATGGTAAGAAATTAATTTTTCTTTATTTCCGATATGAGGTACTTTTAGACTTTCCATCAAAAGTACGAGAATAATGTTCTCTTTTAATTTATATGATAGGAACATATTTTTACACTTTCATAGAACCGTATTTTCATGAACCTTCCTTTACACGATTTCAAGGTTAATTTCCAATAAATTATTTTCTTTTAAAATTTCATCTCATTTTGAGAAAAGAAAAAGTTCTATAAGAAGAAAGGGTATTTTCCCCAAGAATTAATTTAAATTGTTTTATCAAAATTATTTTCCATCTAAGATTTCATTATTTATATATGGTTATTTTTATATCCCAGTTATTAATATGATTTAATTGTGTTTATTATGGGATTTTATTTATTAAATTCATTTGTTTTATACGGATTATAATGGAATGATGTTTAAGAAATCCATTTTATTCATTGGGTTGTGCTATGATGAATGGTTTTTGTTTTTGTGGAATACATAAGAATGGTATCATTATGATATGGGTGGTACCTATATATCCATCCAATGCATTGGGTAATGATATATATCTCATGATATAGATAAGGATAGAATGGGAAATGATTTTAGTTTGGTAATATGGGGCTGGAATGAGGAGTAAAATCGATCCAGTAATGAGCTTCGTCTGCTATGATGGTCTTGCAAATGAACCTTTACTAAAATGAAATGATTTTCTATTTTTATGTTTATTCCAAAAACAATATTGTCTTACGTTATGAATTTTCAGATTATTGATTCTTATGAACTTTTATGATTTATCCCATAGTAAGATATCATGATCATTCATGTGCTGGATAAGATTTTCAAATGTTATGTTCTTATGTATTATGATTATGATATGATTGATATCTCCCTTTTTACCCTTAATGAGCATATGTGATCAACCATTCATAAGTTTTTTCCCCAGGTCATTAAAAACGGTATTATGTAAGATATATCAAAAAGTGGTATAGTTATGATGACATATGTGGGAGAAAATGATAGTGTATTACAAACTAGTTGTTTATGTTTCCTAGTTTCTAAATACACTATACATATATGGTCATATCATGGAATTTTTATATTTTGTAATGAATGTTTTTATATTTTGAAAAAATATCTATGTTTGTAATGTATGGGTTGTTATAATGAAGGTGTGTTATTTTTCCAATTCAACTTGTAACAAGGTGATTGAACTGAATTCTTTGAAGAATTTGGAACATGAAAAAATTATGTACATTGTGAATTGGAAATGTATTTTAATCCATCTTTTATTGATATAAAGGCACATTTAATGCCTTACTTTCTGAGAGAAATAAATATTTGTTAACCTATATATCTATATTGGATGTATCCTTTTGATAGGTATATAAATATATTGAAGGGGTATCTTAAAAATCCATATCGACATAAATCCTCCATTGTTCATAAGTATATTTATATGGAGGTTTTAGATTTTTGTAAAATATACTTATCTATAGTGGAGTACATTGGTTACCTCTACCTAGCTATGAATGAGTTAATTATGTGGGAAAGGGGATCTGTAGCTTGAAATTCATATATTTGGCAGGTGAATAGAAAAAAAGGTAAATTTATTCATCTTGAATAGCATATATGATTCTCAACCATATATAAAATATTAATGTGTTGAAACAATATTATCAAAATAAGAAACATATGTGGATTTTGAATGAGCATGGTTCAAAGATATTGTTCTTAGTAAGTCAAATTCATCAGAAACATTGAGATGCTTATTGGGTGGGCCATGTTTAAATATGATATCATTATCTATATATGACATTAATGGATATACATTTCCTACAAAAGATCAAGACAATAGAAGCGCAGTTCAGAATAGTAGTGTATTGATATTTTATGAAGCAATTTATTTTATGAGTGATAAAGAAAAACACCCAATTTTCTATGTCAAGTACATATTATGAAGTCATTGAAGAAATATGGAAGGTATATTACATTAAATTTCAAGTTCTAGGGTCTAAATGAAAAATTTATTATCAATAACAATGGTGAAAGACATGATGAATTTCTAATGACACTTGTCAATCTAAATAAATTAGAATACAGAACTGATCATTTTATAAAGGAGAAAAATGAAAAAAAATTCTTTTTTCTTGATCAATATGATAGGCAATGGTCTCTTTTTTTAATAGGAAAAAAACTGTATCTTGGTGATGGTAAACTTTACTAAGATGTCGATTTATGTGAGATCCACACTTCTATGGAAATATTAACAGATAATATTGATGATCCCATTGTAGACATGGTTTGTACCATACAGAATGATCATGATGAAGGAATTTGATAAAACAATCCTTTAGTAAATTCCTATGATTATAGGTAACATGTGTTTATTTCTCATTTATTATTTTAAATTTCATAAAATTTTAGATATTCAAATTTTATTTTATTTATTAAAATTACTATTAAGTATTAATTGATTTAGTTTAATTTTTTATGATTTTTCATTTTTTTCACTACATTTATATGTAATAATTGGATTTTTATATTTGTGTACTAATTATTTTATTTATTTGATTTATAGGATAATGACATCTTAATCATTTGACACACCACATGCTGTTGGGGATGATTGTACTCATACATATGAAGGGGAACATACACATGCTCTTATTGATGGTCCTCCTCAACCTTCTTTATGTGAGACAACTACTACCATGGTGGCACAAAATAGATTGTGGTTTGGTAAATGTGGAACCACACATTTACCAATATTAGAAGTTTCACAGAGACAAGACAAATGGATACATGTAGACGTAAATGATAATGATATTCCAAATGGTCCAAATATTAATCAATTCAAAACTTTTTTAGTTGTTTAGGTTAGAAGAAAAGTTAGTATTTTTTTATGATTGATGAAATGTTGAAAAACTGACATTATCTCATTTGTGGGTGACCATTTTGGTAGGATTGTTTGATTTTATTTTACTTATCTTGAAAATTTTATATTAATATATGTTTCCCCACTTCTTATCAGATGAAGTATAATGTACCTTGTACTGGATAAGTCATTGAGAAATTTTTTTGATTGGCTTATAGTATATGAAGTAATTTTAAATCATCCTGAACAACATTGCACATTTTTGGGGATAGACAACATCGAAATCTATGTTATATTTATCCTTTTATAGATGAAGATACATGGAGAAAATTTGTTAAAAGTAGACAATAAGAAGCATTTTTGTTAAGTGAAATGTTACCTTTTATAAATTATTTTTATTTTAATTGCCATGTTAATTATTTATTTTCTAATAATTCTTATTTTATAGAAATTGAGATCTCATAGAGAGATCCAATCTAAAAATGCATACCCTCATTCATTATATTAGGGAGGGTATACTTTATTTGAAGAACCAATGATAACAGAAAAACATCATCATTTGAGTGGAGAGTCTTTAAGGTCTCCTGATGTTTCCCCTACCCCGCCCCCCCACTAGACATGAAAAATTGGAAGATATCTTAGCTGATCAAAAAAATAAAAATATCTTATAGAAGAGTTTGAGCTTGTATCCAAGGGGATTTTAAGATGTTTACTTTATTTATTTATGTTAATTAAATTTTTTGTATATTTTGATTCATTGTGGATTTTTTCAAATATTTTATATAGTATTCTCTTAAAGATAAGAGCACACAGTGGGTATTTATAGCTAAGGGTAAGAAGGATATTTTAGCTACAACATTGGCAAAGCCTGAACACCCAGGTCATGAATGAGGATACCCGATAGGTATATTGGTGAAAAAGTGTTTCCATATTCTATAGCAGTGCAGGATGATTATTAAAATAAACTAGAATATTATGAAGTTGTAGTTCAGGATATTCATGTGATGATTGAGGATAAGATCAAAGCATCAGTATAGTGTGTGTTTGAAAACAAGCAAAGATAGTTTATGACTAGAGGTCCCACTCCTCCACCTCCACCAGTAGCTCCCACTCCTCAGCCCATACCTGATGACCCTAATCCATCTTATTCTACTCATTGACCCCATCCTCCATATAATTCTATCTACTATGAGTTATATGTTGATCATCCCTATCATCATATTGTTGCACATGGGATGATATTTGATATTAGAGATATAATTTATCACCAACAGATATATATAGAGCATCACAAAGTCACTATATATGATATTATAGATAGATCACCAAGATTGTTGTTACTTATAGATGAGGTGAGCATAGTTGGACATAATATCATCTACACATTAGTTTTTCTATCTAGACTTGTGATACATATTACCATTGAGGTATGTGTATATTTTATCATTTATTTCATTTTGGTATTAAATTTGCTTTATCATTTTAAAGATTATATATATAATTATTTTTTTACAAGGATACTTTAAAGGTAAAAGAAATACTATATAGAAAACAACAAATACATAGTGTTATGACTTCAGATACAAATTATAGTAGTCTTGATATACTATCAACATATTCAAATTTATTGTTTAATGTTTATGAGATTCCAATTAAAGATGATGTTTGTGGGTGTGTAATGAATGTGGGGATTTTAAAAAATGATATCATGGAGCTTATAAATGGGGATATATTGGGCACCAACACAATGAATGTTTTTTCTTTGTATGTCTTAAAATAAATATTTTTCTATGTTTAATTTATTGAAATTGTTTACATAGGTCTATTTTATATTAGGTATCTTTATACAATTTATAAGTAGAATGATAAGATTGATGTATATGGACTTATGGACCAACATTTTATTTCACCTGTAGTAATGACAATGACTGAAGCAGAAAGAAATTAGTATCCTAGAAAAATATTTCAAGAAAATCCAACTATTTAGTACAGGATGTTTCTTTATCTTCAAGAGTATGAATCATATATCTCAAATATATATATAAATATATATATATTTTATTATAATAACCACTAACATTAAATATTCATTTATATCATTAGATATTGGATGTTAAATGAATTTTTTCAAAAGGAGAAGACACTTTACTAGTTAAGATCTATCCATGGTGAAGTGTGAGAAAATATTATGGATGTATTTAACACATAAGTTTGAATTTTTTAATACTTGTATATATTATAATGACATAAATTTATATCATTCATAATTTTTTTTCAAATAAGGCATCTAATTTTTTTCAAGAAACTATAATAAATAAGAGCTATAAGATCAAATATATAAACGCAAAGGTTACTTTTTCCTTATAAGTACTAAAATTTTCATATATTACTTAATAATGTTATTTTTAAATGAAAAAAATATTTTAAATATAATTTTTATAAAACAAATAAGGCATAAAAAATGTAGATATTATGTTTTAAGATTTATATATGAAATAATTTCAACTTTTACTATTACGAAGATTAACCAGGACAGATTTCATTGTAATGTTTTCTTTAATATTTCATTCATTGTATCCCTAATATAACCAACATCAAAAACCCATTTTCCAACCAAATTTTCACATCGGTTATAATATAAATGATTTAGAAAATCTATTTAGAATGTTTTATCACATAGATTATTTGATAACTGATGTGATAAATGAATTCAATATTTCCTTTAAAATGTCTGTTTTTTCTAAACGGCTTTAAATACAAATTTACAATGTCACATTTAACAATGTTGTCGCATAACTAATATGAAAAATAAAAAAAACATTGTGAAAAATATATTTTTGTTCTAATTAATTTTTGAACTGTAAGGATATCGGCCGATATCCAAAAAAAATCCACAATTGTTAAGGTAATATACCTCAGAAGAAGATAAGTGATCAAGGTTGACCATATGATATTACTACAACTAATGTATAATGATTAAAGTTTTTTGTATTTTCATAAAAGATTTTATAGAGGTATTTTATCAATGATACCTATTGTATCAATGATATTCTTGTTATAAGAATCGTGAAACATCAAAAGACTAATCTGAAGTGGTTTTTCATTAATAATTTGAAAGAATATGTTGAATGGTTATTATAACCAAGCAAAGTGATTTACTGGCAAGGTGATATTTTTAGAGAATACATAAATTATGGAAATATAACCCTTAATATATTCTTAATGAGAGTTAATAATGATCAATTAAAAATAATATTTACATTGAAGAAGTTAATGGGTGGTATTAGTAACCTTGAAAATGGTTAGTGATTTAATGATAAAGTAATTTATAATGGATTTTATTGTATTTTTGGATTTATGGGATATATAGAATAACGATAAAGTTAATAGAGAATCATGTTATTAATATATATGATAAAAGTATTTACATGATTGGAATGTGACATTATGGACTGATTTTTGTTTTCTAGGGGTAAAATTTTAATCAAAATTATCAGTTTGGAATATAGTCAGAATTATTTTGGAGGATTCTTAAGGTTAATAACATATGGAATTCATTAAGATTAATATTGGATATTATTGGTTGATGTTAAATTATGATTTATTATATTGGATAAATTGTGATAAATATTTTGGTTTTGATAAATATTTAGAGGTCAAAGGATTATCTAATTAATATTATGATTCATTAAAAGTTATTATTATATGAAGAAAAAATTCATATTGAATGTCTATTTCCTATAATAAGAGATGAAGTGGAAATTTTCTGAAGCACAGCTGAAGGATGATATTATTATTATAACATAGAAAACATTAAGTTAGTTTACGTTCATGGGTACTTTATCTAGATAGTAAAATATTCCCTTAACCTTAGTAAAATTTCCTTAAAATAAAAAAAATAACTTTATTTTCATTTTTATCGAGAAATCTATGGTCTTTTTAGCCATCATAGATTTACGGGTTTTTATAGATAAATTTATCATGAACATATTCTCTATCACTCTCTTTTAGTAATTTGTTGTCATTTTTCTATTTTATGTACATATTTTTACTTCCCACTGATGTTCTACTATCTAGAAACCTAGTTTTCTGGTGACCTTTATACTCATCTTTCCCTATTTTTTATAGGATTTTTTATTAACCCTTTTTGCAATGTTGATTTCCCACAAAAGAATTTTCAAATTAAAAACATTGATTATCAAGAAAAAGTTACAATTTCAAGGAGACAATTTATTGACATGGAAGAAAATGTAATACCCTAAGATTTTAAAATAACACAATGTTAGATAGCTTATACGACACCCAACACCGATCCTAAATGAACAATAAAATATTATTATTTAAATTTTACTGTTATAATATTTCCATAGAATTAGTGGGTATGAATAGTACTAAATTAACTATGATATAAATATATATATATAAAGTACCTAATTAAAAAAATTATATTTTTTAATTATTATCAAATAAACACCCAATTTTTATTAAAGCTGTTTTATTATTCAAAGAAATGTTTTATTCAAAAATGGTTTTCGTTGCTTTTTGTGAAAAATTTATTATAAATAATTTTTTGAAATTTTATAAATTTTATTTTATAAAATTTATATCATTTTTTAAATAACAGTATTAAATTTATATTTAGGCGAAATTTTGGATTTTTTCTGAAAATATAGATTTTTTAGTGAATAGTGAAAATTCTGTTTTTTGTAAAAAAATTAATTTTCTTTCCCTGAAATAATTGAATTATGCATTAAATTATATCTCAAAATAACTATATATTATTAAATTATATATTATTTAGCTAACATCCTTTGAATCATTACCATAGATGATTTTGGTATAAGTATATTTTTGGGCTTAAAACACATTTTTTCTAAAAACAAGTTTTCATTACTTTTTACCCATTTATATTATATGAAATATATTCCAATTAGGTTAATTAGATCTTGAAAAAAAAATTCTTATTTTGATTCTAGAGGTAAAATTTTTGTAAAAATGTCTCTTTTATGTTTAGACATCATTAATAGTAACATTTGTTATTTTGTAACCATTTTTAAGGGGTAAATCAGGTAATTACGTTTAAAAATAAAATTATAATAGATAAATAATGACCCTAACACTTGGATTAATTTTCTATTACAATTAAATCTCATCCATAATAATCCGAAAGTCTAATATATGGATTTTTTTTATTTTTCAATGATATGGACCCTTTATATTATTTCATATAAAGAAAAGTAAAAAATTTCAGCCTCTTTGTTTTAATATCTTTAAATATTTGAAATAGGGATAAATAGAGGATATGTTAAGTTATAAATTTTAATTGGAATTATAAATTAATTTTTTAACCTTGGTTATTTATTTTAAATTTTTAGTGAAGAAATTATTTCCTTAAAAGGTTATGAAATAATGACATATTTCATCTGCAAGCATTAAAAAATTCAATATTTTTTTTTGAAAACTATAAAAATAATATTATTTTAGTGTTTTTTGTGTTACAAGATACTTTTTTATAAAAATTCGAAATATTATAATGTTTCTATGCTTTACATTCTAATTCCATTATTTTCTTCTAGTTTTAAAAGTCAAATTAGATAAACATATCAGAAATTGAAAGTAATGATATTCTGTAATAAATTATATTTTATTATATGATTTAAATTTCATAAAAATTTATATTTAGAAGAATTAATGGGATATGGTATTAAACATAAACTATGTACCATTTATGACTATATTTTTATTTTATAGTAAAATTATTAACACTTAAATGGTATTGAACTATAATATTATAGTAATTTTTAAAAGGGTTAACAACGAATTAAAACATAAAGATAAAGCTGAGAACATAAATAAAACATAACAAAATATTATTGTATGATAATATTTTGATTCATACTAATTCAATGTTATAATTTTTATAATATTTATCCATTTTACAGGACATATAATTTATATTAATTTAATACATTAAGAAATTTCAAAAAATTCTTCTACCCTCTCTTATAAAAGGACACCCCGTATCTTAATTAATCACACAAATTTTATCCATATATCCCAAAAAACCTATAAATTTATCTTATAGAAAACCATATATAATTTATATAGGTTATTGTTATTCCATTATACAAAACCTAGGTCCCTTAAGAAGTGTTCTTAAGGAAGTCTACTGAAGAAGAGGTAATCATCTTTACCAAGTCCTTCAAGTATATTTCTTCTACTAATTGATATTAAAGTGTTGTAGAGATATAAATCTAACAAATTTAGTGTCATAAATATAATTATATGTTATTATTATTATGATATAACCATATTACATCTATTTTACATCCAATAAAAAGTGAAATCATCGCTCGTGCAAACGTACAGCCTACCGTCTCCACATAGTAGTGCAGTTCTTTTCTCATTACCATTTAACATGAATGGTTATAAATATATAACTAATTAATAAAAATTATATACATTAAATAAATATTCTTATGGAATTGTAATATAATATATAACTTCTTACATTCCAATTTTTTGAAAAATGATAACATTGCTTGTGTGTACGTGTGGGCTACAGCCTCCACGAATCGATGTGATCTATTTTTCATTTATGTTTTAAATAGATAATAATAAGGATATATTTAATAAATATATACAATATATATAGTATAATAATGATTACTTAAAGAGTAATTACCATGAACCTTTATTTTGTTTCATCAATAAAAAAGTGAAAACAACATTCACGCAAACATATGACCTATCGTCTCTATGAACGGTCTGATTCATTTTGTCCATATATATCTTTTTTTGGATGAATATATATATATAAATATATATATATATATATATAATATATATATATATTAATTATAATCTAAATATAATTATGTATATGACGGAACCATAATAAAAGTACAAGTTCTAGAACTATCGAATGAAAACATAAATGAAAAAACAAAGTTGATAACACCAAAAATAATGATAATAATAAAATATTATTAACAAATGGGTGATTAAATGTTATAAATGGGTAATATATGATATTATATATGTGTATATTGTTTTTTATCTAATTAAAATAAATCTAAATTTTTTATGCAAGTGGTTAAAATAACGTTCAACTAAAGGGGAAAGTGAGGTAATGGATTTCATCTCAATTTCCACTCTATTGAGTCATATTTATATTATAAACTTATTTATTTTTATGAGGTGTTTATAATGAAAATTTGAGGTATTTAACATGAATATATATTTATTCAGTATGATTAATGATCCAATTCAATCTGCACTTTTAAGAGGCATGTTTAAAATAAAAGTAAATCTCATTCCTCTTTTTCACCGAGTATACGTTTCTTCCATATCCTTATTTAACAAAATTATTTTAAAAAAATTATTTTATTTACATAAATAATTTATAAAATATATTTCTAATTATAATTTAATTTTTTACATATTTTGATATGAATATTTCAATTGTTTTCCCAAAAGGTGTCATTCTTAACTTCCTTTAAAAACTATCAAAATAGTTTTTTACTTATACATTGTTAAAAGACATTCCAACCACCATAACTATTTTAGGAAATTTATTCTTCTAATATTTTAAATGGTTTTACCAAGAAATATATTTAATAAAAACATATTTGAAATATTTTATTTCCATTTTCATCTATTCTGAAAATGAAGTGATTTTACTACAAAATCTATTTTTTGATGGTCATCGTCCATCCCTTGATTAATCTCATGGATGTTAGCATTATTTTGAAACATTAAATTTCTTATGTTCTTTGAACATTGAATTTATATTAAATATAAATCATTGATATGATTACTGAATAATTTTTATAACATTTGTACGTATAAAAGTTTACTTTGAATGTTATATAATTGACTAGAGAAATATTGATATTTTTTATTCATTAATCTATACAAAAACGGTTGATAAGGTTTATTATTCATGAATTAAACTGATCATTCAATATATGAGGAATAAACTAGACATTAAATTATAGTTTGGGACCAAAATTATATAGCCCCTTAATGTATCGAAATGCCTCGTGAGGAAAATTTGTTGGCCAAATTAAATCCATCTTTACCTATAGTTTTAAACTATCTTGAAATGAGGTATTTATAGTAGTGATATCATGATTTCTAAAACCATGTTGTATAATAGTATGAATAACCTTCATTTATAATTCAGTTATAATTATCCGTGATATTTTTATATTGGTATTATCCATGTATTCTTTTCATATGCATGTTATTGATTAAATGGTGTCTATTATATGTTAATTACTTTCACATATTAATTATACCTTATTTAATCATGACATATTCTATTTCATAGAACTCTTACTGATAATTTGAGGTCACCCTTTTTTTGTTCCCTTTCCATAGGTTATGAATAAGAAATATTTGAATGAGTTTCAACGAGGAGGGACATCTATTTATGTTATGTTTATATTTTATTACCAATGTAAAATGGGTATCATGTATATATCTGGTTCTCCAAGACTACTATAAAGATTTATCCTTTGAGATTTGGGCTCCTTATATCTATGATAATATAATAATTTAGGAACCGACTCAGAGTTAATAGATTTGGGTTTATTATATTTGGTATCATTTTATGTTTAGTAAAAACCTTGGTAACTAGATTCTGGAAGATATAGATTAGGGAGATTAACCCTGTGAAGAACCATGAGAATATTCCCAGAGAAACAAAGATTATGAATTTGGGATTACTTGTATATAAATTCTCAATATATGTTAACTATTATACGTTATGATTAATAATATTGTGATCTAATATTATGTGTCCAAGTGTTTATAAATTATGTCTAACATAATGAATGGAAACCATATCAATGCACATAATCCATGTAAAGATTTCCCTCCTAAGAAATATTATAAAGCTGGAGAAAAAGATACAGTTGAAGCTAGATCTATGACTACAGCTAAATTGATTTATAACTATTTTGGGGTAGTTGACTCAAGTAAGCACAAATAACCTAGATCATATGGATTAGACTTATGTTCTAAAATGTGATATGAAAATGGTATACCACTTCATGTGTCAACAACCTCCATCATTCAATGGTACTATAAATATTTTTATATCTAAGAAATGGATAAGTTCCATAGAGAATATATTTTTTTCTTTATTAATTAATATAATGGAGACATTAGTCATGGAAGTTTATCATATCTTAGGTGATGTGGATCAATGGTGGTCATTAATTCAGAAATAACTAAGAATAAATAGAAAACATTGAGTGGAATTATTTTAATGTACACTTATTTTAAAAATATTTTCTCAATGAAACACAATAAGATATAGAGATAAAATTCTAGAGTCTAATAAAAAGGAATAAGAAAATGATTCTAAGTATTAATATAACTTTAAAAGGTTATAAAAGAATTCTTTAGACTATGTATGTAATTCAAAGACAAATATTGACCATTTTATTGATGGGATAAGACAATCCTTTGACGATACTAGTCTCCCAAACATTATCATCATAGGATGATATAGTATTACGTGATGTCATGATAAATGAAATTTATCCTTGTCTTATGGACAAGAAAGAAAGAAAATAAAAGAAAATGATGAAAGATAAAAAATGGATAAGGTGAAGAGGGTAAAAGTTTATTTTTCTTATATGGGATAATTTTGGAAAGAAACACTTTGGTACTTACTTTAATGGAATTGGAGTCTAGATCTTGTGTAGAGATAACGACAATCATGAGCATGACTAAAAGGGTACAAAATAAAATTCTAATGTTCAATGTTTCAACTATAAGGATATGGGTCACTATAAAAATGAATTCCCCATGCATCGTGGGAATATACATCATATTTAGATAAGGGTTCAAGGTCAATATGATTCTATTACAATAACTGAAGTATAATGATTAAAGTGTTTATGTATTTTCATGAATAATTATTTTGAAGTATATTATCAATTATAATTATTTTATTAATGATATTCTTGCTATTAGAATAATGAAACATCACATGATTGATCTAAAGTTATTTTTTAAGAATTTGAAACCATATTTTGAATGGTTCTAATAATTAACAAATGTGATTTATTGTCATGGTGATAATTTAAGAGAGTGCATTACTATAGGAAAGATAAATCTTAATATATTCTTGATGTTGAGGTAATGATGTTGGGTTAAAGATAATATTGGAATATAAACATTTAATGGGGTAGTATTAGTGACCCTTAAAATGGTTAGTGACTTGATGAAAAAGTTATTTATGATGGTGTTTACATTATTTTTGGATTTATGGGACATATGGACTAAGGATAAAGTGCATGGGGATTTAAGTTATTACTATATGTGATCAAGGGATTCACATGTTTGGAATGTGACATCATGAGGTACTTTATATTGTATAGGGGTAAATGTTTAATCAAATTTTTGGGTTTGTAATATGGTTTGAAATATTTTGGAGGACTCTTAATGTTAACTACTAATGGAATGGATTAAGCTTAACATTGGATATTATTTGTTGAGGTTAAAGTATGATATATCATATTGTATAAATTATGATAATAATTTTGGTTTTATTAATATTTATAATCCAATGGAATGTCTTATGGATCTTATTATTCATTAAAGTGCATCTTGCATGAAGGAAACACTTCATCACAAATATCCATTTCCTACCATAACAGATGAAGTGGACATTTATTGAAGCATAACCAAAAGATAATATTTTAATTATTGTATGGAAATTAATCAAGTAAGTATATTTTTTTGTGTGCTTTATCTGGATAGAAAAAAAATACAATGAAATTATAAAATGGACTATGAAATAAAAATTTTATACACTTACTTTTCTTATCAAAAGTTCTATAGGATTTTAACGTATCATAGATTGATAATTTTATGATGATTAAATTTCTAAATACCATGTTATCTATCTGTCTATATTAATATTTGGTTGTTAATTTTCACTTCTATGTCAATATTTTTAGTTCTCCCATATGTTATATTATTTGGAAACCTGTTTTTGTAGTTACCATCACACATCCCTTTCCTCTTTTTAAGTGGATGCTTATTAACCCTTATTACGATGCAGGTTTTCTACAAAGGAACATTAAAATTAAAAACCCTTGATTGTTGAGAAAAATTTAAAATTGTGAGGATAGTTTATTGAGGGATGGTGGAGAATGTAACAACATGATATTTTGAAAGAACACTATGTTCGATAGCATATACGACACACAGCATTGAGCCTAAATGAACAAAAAATATTATTATTTAATTTTTACTGTTATAAAATAGCTGCTGAATTAGAGAGTTTGAATAATATTAAAGTAATTCTAATATATATGTATAAATTACACAATAATTATAAATATATTGATTAATTCTTGGTAAATGAATACTCAATTTTTATTAAATCCATTTTTTAAAAAAATTGTCTTCCTCAAAAATGGTTTTTATTGATTCTTGTGAACAGATAATTATTAATTATTCCTTTAAATTTTATAAAATTTATTTCATAAAAATGATATAATTTTTCAAATAATATTATCAAAATTATATTTGGGAGAAATTTTGGTTTTTTTCTAAAAAGACTAATTTTTTAGTGAATAGTGAAAAATACTAATTTTTGTAAAATAGTCATTTAATTTTCGTTAAGAAGTATCATTATTTGTTAAATTTTATCAAAAAATAACATAAGTATAAATTAATTATATTTAATATAATTTAATTAATTTGAATCATCATTATACATGATTTTGGTATATGTACATTTTTGGGCTTAAAAACGCATTTAACTAAAAACAGTTTTTCATTATGTTTTACCCATTTATATTAAATTTATTTATTTCTACTTATGTTAATTTAATATTGAAAAAATAATTTCATATTTTTGGAATTTTGAGGTCCAATTTTTTAAAAGTTTCCTTTTATTTTAGTACATTATGAATAGTAACTTTAGTAATTTTCTTACCAAAGTAAAGGGGTAAATCATGTAATTAATGTTAAAAATAAAATGATAAAGACTAAATAATGACCCTAAAACAAAAATTAAATTTATTTGAATATTATATATCATTAATAATCATACAAAAGTGAAATATATATCTTTTTGTTTATATTTGGCGACAATTTTGACCCTTATATTATTTTATATAAAGAAAAGTAAAAAGTTTCATTCTTTTTGTTTTATTATATTGAAAATTTTTATATATGGATAAGTACATGATATGTTTAGTTATAAATATTAATTTGAAATATAGACTAATTTTTCATCATGGTAATTGATAGAATATATTATTAAATTATTTAAATTTCGTAAAAATATTATATTTGTCCACATTAATAAGATATGGTTTTATACATCAATCATGTTACATCTTTTTTGGTATTTTGTCTACTTATAATAACATTATTAACCCTTAAATGGTAGAAAACATTAATATTATGTTAAATTTAAAAAAAGATTAATTTGGGATTAAAACTAAAAGATAAGGTTAAAAGCACAACATAAAATTTTCAAAATTTTAATTTATAAGATTATTTAGATTCATAGTCATATTTTTTTCTAATTATATCAATTTGGATGCATTTTTAATGAATAATAATTTATATTAATTTAATGCACTAAAAAATTTCAAGAATGCCCCTCCACTATCTAATAAAAGTAAAACCCTTCTCTAAATTATTCACACCACTTTGAGGAATCTAGCTTGACAAAAAAATGCTCGATTATCCTATAAACATCCTTATCTAAGGTCAATAAGTTATTTCATTTCCAAATTACCTACCCTAGTTCCACTAAGTAGAGATATAAAGGTTGTCTATTGAAGAAGATGTATTCATCTCTATAGATTCATTCAAGTCTATTTATTCGACTACATCCTATCAAGGTGTTACACCTATCCTAATATAAGCAATACATTATCATAAAATATAATTATATATAATAACTATTATGGTACATCTATAATTTATCTCTTTTCTATCATATGAAAAGATAAAACATCATTCCTGTGTATATATATCATACAATCTCTATATAGTAGAGTATTTCATTTTTAACTACCCTTTCACTTGAATGGTTATAAAGAATAAAATAATGAATATATATGTGATATGTACGACCTAAATATACTTCTGCGATTATAATATCATATATACCTTCTTTCCTACCAATCCATTGAAAAATAATAACATTTTTCATGCATATATGCAAACTACCACCTCCATGAAGCGATGTAATTGTTTTTTCATTTATTTATTAGATGTATGGTACTAAAAATATATTTAAAAACTCTATATGATATATATTACATAATAATTATTCTATAAATATTAATTATTATTAAACTTTCTTTTTTCCCATCTATCAATAGGTGAAAACTGTGTTCATGCATATGTACAACCTACAATCTCCATGAATGGTGTATCTTATTTTTACTATCACTATTTATTATGTATGACTATAAAAATATATAAATATTTAATATATATATAATAATTATACCACGAATAAAAATCTAGAGATTATGGAACCATAATCATATTACAAGTACTGGAACTACCAAATCTTATCATACATGAACAATGAAGTAGTTAACAACCGAAATAATTATAATAATAAAATATTATTAATAAATAGGTGATAACACATAATAAATGGATAATATATGATATTATAGTAATTTATATGGTTCTTATACGTAATTAGTATAAATAAAAATTTATTATACAAGATTTTAAATCACATTCCACTAATAAGAAGCGTGAGGAATGAGATTCCATCTCAATTTACACTACATTGAGACATTTTTTATTATTAACCTGTATATTTTTATGAGGTATATATACTTCCCATTTTAGGTATTTAATTTTTGAAAGTTCCCAGTCAGTGTATTTGTATCACAAAGAGGTGGAGGGGAGAATCATTGATCCTTTTTGTTTTATGTTTCCTTGAAACAATCTTCTCCTCGTATTAAAAATTTAATTACCTACTGAAAAACAATTCAAACACACATCTACAGGAACACAAGTATTTATAAGGTTGACTACTAAATAAGAATAGATACATCCTTGGAATGGTTTCTAAATGATCCAATACCATATAATCCACTAGAAAGTAATCCATGGAATAGAATGAGTAGGATATATTCTTTTACTTATGGATCATTATGAAGAAAATCCAAAAGTTTGTGTGAACCCTCTAAGCAGAAATAGGGTAATTCAATGTTTGTATAAAAAACATGTAACATGTTATTCTTTTAAAGTACCACAATTATAATGAATTGAAAAACAATTCTTCACTTTCATAAGCAGAATTTGGTAAGAACCTCCTAGACTTCGTAATGAAAACTGATTTCTCAATCTGATATTCCCACTCTGATTCTTCAAATCTGATAGATATTAATTTGAACGAACTTGATCAAGAAAATTCAGAACACTTCCTTCCAAAGTCTGAAAATCTAAATACAAAAACCCCATATCCAATTAATCCATCCTGATGTGATGATCTCTCAAATATGATGACAATATTATTACGATGGATAGTTGAATACAATGATAACTGAATATGATGATCACTTGAATACAATGTTGTGGTATTGTATCTTCTCCATTAACTTCTTTCCATCGAAACTTATTCAACAAAGGATTAATATAGAAAAATTCATCCCTCCCTAGAATGTTGAAGCTTCTCTCTCATCACATGAATAGTACTTCCACAAGATAAAGTACAATGTAATTTCACCTTTTATAGGTGACCCATGAGTTGACTTTATGGAATCCCAAAAGGTTTTCTGCTCAACCAAATTTCTTAAATATGCATGTTTCCTAGAATTTAGGGTGAATCTTGACATCCTAATCTCTTCTTGAATATTCTTGATCCTTCTTAAATCTTCTATCATCATCATCTCTTCCTTAAAATTTCTCTTCAATCCCCAATCCAAATTCAACTTCTAAATCCATTTTCATTAATAAAATTCGCTATACCAATTTAAGAAAATAAAACATTCATTGAATTTCAAGCTACCCTTTGAAAATAAATCTATCTATTTTATTAATCGATTCTATTGATCCACTTGATCGATAGACAACATAATTCAAATATCATTAAATGGCTGACTATATTGTTGATTAAGCTCTGAAATACTTCTTTGTAATAGTCACTTTATTATTTTCTTTTATTTTGATTTCATTCATCAAGTCTTGAAAAATTATTTTTCTAAATATTATGTCACACCGAGTCTGATTATTAGCTTATTTCTCCTCTAAATACAATGACGATCAGATGATATAGTTCCATTAGAAACACCTTTCTTTCCCATTCACCCTAAATATGATTGTTCAAAAAAAAATTTGACATAGATGCAATTAGGGTGAATAAAATATTCAATACTTTTTTCATCTAGATTCAATCAATTTGAATATGATTAACAGTATATCTTTTACTTACTCTTTATTCTATCAAGATGTAATCATAAGTTTCACAGCTTACATAAAATTCATAATAATTCCATGATAAGTAAAGCATCATTACATTTGTTTTATTGTAGTCATGCAGAATTTTATTTTCCCATTAAAATCAAGTCTTCCATATCAGATTTAGAGTGAATATAATGACTATTTACTTACAAAAAGATTCTTCCTCAATATGACCAACCTTCTCATTCCACATTTAGAGTGAATATAATGAGACATTTCTTCCATCCAACATTACCTAAATACAATGGACCATTTCCACCATTTTTATTATGATTCCTCAAATATAATGGTCATCCTGAATCTCAACAAATATAGAGTGATGTTATTTTTACGTTATTCTAAAACATCTTTAACAAAAAAAAGTCATCTCCTTGAATGTGATATGTTTAGTCCTAACAATATCCCCCTTATATTTTATTATCAACCAAGATTCATAAATCACTAAACTTTATATCCTCAAAAAACGGATCACTTATCAACAATTCTAATCCAATATGAGATAACTCATTTTAGGAAAAGAGAATCATTGATAGAAAAACCATGTTTTAGAAAATAATTGATAATTAAAACATCTTCATATTATATCATTTATTTTATTTATTCTTGGAAAAAAATCCATTCAACCACTCCAAAAGATAGTTACAATAGTTCACACACAATACAATGCTGAATTTATAGCTTACCCACAACTCCCCCTTTTTACATTTATTCAAAAGGAAATATTTATGAAATAATTTTACCCCCTGAAAATAAAATACAAAGGTAAAATGAGATAGGGGACATAAACCCATAGCTCAACCTTGATGAGAAATTTGTTGGACATCCATGGTCAACCTCAATTTAGGAAAGGATTTCCTCTGTAAAGGTTTTGTAAAAATTTCAGTAACGTTTTCCGATGTTGGAACATACTCCATATTTAATTCATTATTCCCCACATGCTCTTTGATTAAATGATATTTGATATCATTATGTTTTGAATGATAATTATGAACCATATTATTGGTATAATTTATTGTACTTTGATTATCCAAAGCCAAGAGCAAGGGTAACTTCACTTCAACAAGTAAATCTCTTAATTGAGTTTTCATCCCCATAAGTTGAGTAGTGTCTTAATTAGAGGAAACATACTTGTAATGGCTTAGACCTCTCTGGTCCATTAATTTGTGAAAATGTGGTGTTGGAGGTGTTTCGGGAGCTCAAGGTGACTTATCCACAACACTTTTCCAAATTTTGAGTTCTGTGAATAGTGTTTCTGAAACGATGAGCTCCATTGGTGATCTTTTCTTTCCTTTTCCAAACTTCACGTTTGTGAACAATGTTTCTAGAATGGTGAGCTCCATTGGTGACATTTTCTTTCCTTTTCCAAATTTCACATTTTTGAACAGTGTTTCCTGAATGGTGAGCTCCATCGGTGACCTTTTCTTTCCTTTTCCAAATTCACGATTGTGAACAGTGTTTCCTGAATGGTGAGCTCCATCGGTGACCTTTTCATTCCTTTTCCAAATTTCACATTTGTTAACAGTGTTTCTAGAATGGTGAGCTCCATTGGTGACATTTTCTTTCCTTTTCCAAATTTTACGTTTGTCAACAGTGTTTCCAGAATGGTGAGCTCCATCTATGATCTTTTCTTTCCATTGCCAAATTTCACATTTGTGAACAATGTTTCCAGAATGGTGAGCTCCATCAGAGACCTTTTCGTTCCTTTTCCAATTTTCAGGTTTGTGAACTATGTTTCCAAAATAGTGACCTTCTAAGTATCACCTATTCTTTCCTTTTCCAAATTTCACTTTTGTGAACAGTGTTTCTAGAATGGTGACCTTCTAAGTGCCACATATTCTTTCTTTTTCCACATTTCACGTTTTTGAACAGTGTTTCTAGAACGGTGACCTTCTAAGTGTCAACTATTCTTTCCTTTGTCAAATTTTGAGTATATGAACAGTGTTTCCAGCTTCCAATACTTTCGTGCCTTTTGACATTTCTTTTGACTTAAAATACATTTAAAGCATTATTTTAAGGACTCTAAGGCTAATTTAATTGCCATAAATCCTATATTAATTATTCCTAAGGCCTGGATGTATTTACTTGGTCAAACCGTGTGGGTTAATGCGATCTGTTTTTAATGGAGAACTAACTGGATCTTAAACTGTCACCTTGTTAAATATTCAAAAAGGAACCAGATATCATTCTCCCTTGTTCTTCCTATTTGTTCTCGGCTAAGAGACAATATAACCTTTTAATCATTCTCGTAGGAGTTTCACAATAAAACCCTAATCCTCCGATTGGTTCCACTGTATTTTGGATGCAACCGAGCTGTGTTGGTTAATCTTCCCAATAAGTTATGATTTATAGTCGTTCCTTTGGGGATCATCTTCTCTTGTTTCTCCAATCTATATTATACCGTGTAATTTCCAAGATTATAATGGGTTTTTTCTTGGGGTTGGTTGGTACTGTCGTACCGTGGCATCCTTTGGTCGATGCAGTTTTTGTGAGAAGAGGATTGTGACCCATTGTGTGGATAAAGGACGTCAAGAACTCTTCGAGGTAGGGGATTCATGGATTCTCTAATTTTATATGTGAAATCATATAATTTTCATTATTTATCCCTTTGTATCACAATGAAATTTACCTAACTAAATACTTGAACTAGATTAAAAGAATTGGTTGATCGCCTGTTGATGGCTTGTACCGTGATAACAGTTTGCCTCATGTTTTGATAGATAGAGTGATATCTATGGTTTCATTGATTAGTTGTTCATTCTTGATGGAAATTGATAATTAACGTAAAGCTGGAATTAATTGTTAATTAGTTGGCTAAAGATAAAGAGGCATGTAAATGAATCTGGTTGATGTTGTTGTTGTAGTTGTTCTAATTTGAGGTTAATCAAATTAGGGAAGTAAGCATGGTTATTTAATTGTGATACCTTACAGATTATGTATCTTGTAATTGAAACCTATGAATAAAAAATCTTCTAATTCAATATAGATTAAAGAACATATTGTGTGAGAATTTCTTGAAGGGTTCTGAGTTACCCTCTTGATTGTTAAAGGGTCAAGATCCCATTATTAATGTTGTTTTTTCTTGCTTCTTGTGCTGTGATGTGAGCATAGATGGCTGTTGTGATATGTGGAGGCATGGGGACTTGTGGTTGTGGCATTTTTTGACACCTAGGGTAGCGAGATGCATCAGCTTATGCATGTTGGTGTTGGGTAGGACACCAAGGATGATGGTATGGGATAGATGTGATGGCTGGATGTTGGTGGTTTTGTTTGGTTGTTTATATGATTTACTTTTCCCCACTACTCAAGGAAGCTGGTCTTTCTTACCCTCCTTCCGAAGGAGGCAAAGACACATGGGGTATGCCACATGATGTCTGTGTTTAGAATCACAAGGGATAATGTGTCTATGCTCTTTCTATAGGTGACATAGACTCGACGGGTAGTATATCTACTCACCATGTTGATCCCCCTTTGTGTTTAGTAGAATAGGACACCTTTCAAGAATTCCTGGTAATATGGGAAAGTAATTCATTAATGAAAAATTGATTAAATGGCGATAATCCATGGGGAGGGAGATACTAGAATTTAAAGGTGATGTGAATCCTAAAAAGAGCAGTTGATTTTGGGTTTGGTGCTAATGAATTTTAATGATAAATTATTCATGGTTAATTAATGTTTAAAAAATTATTTAATGTATAGAGGAACTGTTAAAATGAGAATGGAGTAATCTAATAAATCTCTTCAAATGGTTGTGTGCTTATAGGACACCTAGTTTTAGAAGTAGCTGCCTGGAGTCTGAGAGACGTTAGTTGTAGTTGTATCTACGACCATGTAATTCCCATAGTGTGGATGTGAGTTATATATATATATATTCTATACTTTTTGTGTTTCTATACGCTACTCCACCCTTTCAGTAAGGTAATTTTACACCCCGGAGATTCTTAGCCCTGGGGGGTGTTTTCCCCAACATTCTGATGGGAGGTCGAGTGGCTGACTACCCCCTTTGGCCCTTCTCTCTTCTCTTAGTAGATACATGTGCCAAGAGGCACAAACGATAGAATCCCCATATATGTGTGTAGAGGGCTATAATGGATTGTGGTTATTTCACACACATATGTTCTGGATATAGTATCATATGTACTACTATAGGTGTAACGTGTATAGGCTATGATGTCTTGAGGATACGTACTCGGTGTATGAGCTATAATGGCTTGAGGTATAATACCTGATGTATGATACATGTTATGCGGGCTGTGGTGGCTCTCGGAACTTACCTGGTTACCTTTGGTTGTGAGGATGGTGTGGTGCTTCACCCAGGTGTCTACGGGCAAGCCTTTGAGGTGCACGAGGTGCAGATTATGGAGATTAGCCCAGGTGTCTGCGGGCATGCCTTCCGAGAGAGATGCACAGGACGTATGTCGTTGGGGAAAAGCGGAAAACCAGTGGGGAAGTAGTAGTGGGGTACCCTTGATATTTTTCGTTATATTATATATTCTTGTATGCGTTACTTGGAGAGAGTGGCTATGGTGAGGTTGGGAACTTAGTATACCTGTTTAGGAGACGAGTTCGTTTCACTTGTTGTTCACTAGGCTTTAGCATGATTTCATTACATTTTCACGAGAGGCTTGCGGAGGATCCTACTGAGTATACTGTTATACTCACCCTATGTATATATAAACTATTTTTTTTCAAGTCACATGGAGTAGGTTGGAGATCAAGCTGGTTACTACTAGCTTGTGGTTGGAGGAGCTGTTCGGGCATGTGGTCACTGCCGTTTTACTTTATTTTGTGTACTTTTAGTTTCACCTTTCATTTTTAGTAATTTTGCATGAAGTTTCATATATGTACTTGGGTTTCTTTTATATTTTAGTTCTGAGTTGGAGTTTATTGGTGTCTATCTTATCTCTCTCTTCTGCATGTGTCCTCTTAGAGGGCAATGACTCTGATTTATGTGTTTATTATACCATCGGTACTAGTATCCAACTCGGGGCCTACTGTAGGTGGGACTCGGGGGGTCATTATCTTCCTTCTCACATTGCCGGACCACGAGGGGTACACTTTGTGGGGAGGGGGTCATGACAGAGTGGTATCAATGTTTTGGGTGAGGGATAGGATGGAGTTTGGAGTTAGGTACATGTGAGGTTGCATGGGATGGTAGGAAAATTGTGACATTAATTTTTATCAAGTGGGGTAAACACTAGAGACCAGTAGAGACATTGGCATTTAGGGCCCCCTATGATCTGTTTCACGGACCTTTAAGTTTACAATGGCTACTTAACAAAGTGATACTAGTTGCAGGGTAGAGACCTAGGAAAGGATCATGCGTCATTTTTCTTTGCGCCTATTTTTGAATGGGTAGACGTTGGGATAGGTTAACCTAAAATTAATAAAAGAAAAAAATTAATTTATTAATTTGAGTCTTCCATATTCCAGGATTAGGAGCTCTAACAGTTGTAATTTTACAGGTATGGCTCCAGGTGGACGTCCTCATCAGGTTTGGGCAGAAGATGTCCAGCAGGATGTTTCAGCAGATCGCCGCCTCGTAGAGGTTGACGATGATGAAACTTGGAGGAAGACACTTCGAGAGTTTCATTTCCATAGTCCACAGAAGTACGATGGATCCGTTTTAGATGTAGTCACAGAAGACTGGTTGGAGGAGGTCGAGATAGGCTTTAGTTCGATTCGTGCTCAGAAGGAACACTGGGTGTCCTTGGTTGTGACGATGCTGTGTAGAGCAGTAAGGAAGTGGTGGTTCTTGTTCCTCTGGGATCGTGAGGAGTCATTAATCTCATGGGAGGAGTTTTGAGTCAGGTTAAAGTTTATTTTCCTTCATCAACTTCGAATGCGTCTAGTTGTAAGGAGCTTCTTACCCTTCGATATGGGACCTATGGTGTTCGAGAGTTTGGAATTAGTTTCAGGAACCTTCTACGATATGCATCAGACCAATTACCAGATGACGAGGCCAGGGAAAGGCATTTCGAGGAGGATTTTCATCCAGAGATCTATCGGCAGGTCACCCCATTTATGCTGATGACATATCATGAGGTGCTAGCGAGTGAAGAGGTTATTGAGAGGACTTTGGCCAGGAACGGATCGTCACAAGAGAGGACTCATCATTATTCCTCACGAAGCAGAGCTATGGTCCGGGGTTCCCGGTTTTCAGGGCAAAAGAGTTTCTGTTCACCTGGGGGTAGGTCCCAACCCTTCCCATCTCGTTTCTCCGGAGGCAGCAACTCTCAGGCCTATGCCAAGGGATCAGGCACTTGTTTTTCTTATGGTGGTCATGGTCATCAGCAGTGGGAGTTCCCGAATTTTCATAGTATTCATCATGCACTGGGCACTCTGCTCCAGGTTCCTCCATTGAGGCAGTTCCAGCCAAGGCAACAACAGCAGGTTGCACCAGCTTTAGATCACCAGATGGTAGATGGAGTAGGCAGAGGACAGCCCCAAGATGCTCCCTGTCCTCAAAGAGTAGAGTGTGGTCGTGGTGGTGGTCGCCATCAGGGTTAGAGAGGCCATAGAGGAGGTCGTGGTCAGCTTCATGCTCTAGCATTGCCAGCCCAAGGTGAGCCAGATGTCGTTCAAGGTTCCCTTTGCTTGTTTTCTACCTTGGTGTATGCCTTGTTTCATTCAGGAGCAACACACTCCTTCATATCACCTAACCTTGTCCATGATTCGGGACTTGAGGAAGAGTGGCCTCCAATGCCCTTGGCATTGACTACACCAGTTAGAGGTCGAGCCGACTTGTTTGAAGTATGTAGAGACTATGATCTAGTGATGGGGAAACACCGCTCTTGGGGAGATTTCCTATGTTTACGAATATAACCATATCATGCCATCCTCCACATGGATTGGTTGTATTCGGTGCAGGCTATTGTGGATTGAAACAGGAAGAAGGTCGTTTTCATTTATGCAGATAGAGAGAAAGTGGTGTTTGTTGGTGAGCGAGATCCTTTGATGAGTCATATACGATTTCAATCCTTATCATCCATGATGGGTGATATGATGATGAGTTCTTGAGAGGTTCAGAAGTTGGTGTTTCCTAGGGTCGTAGAGGAGTACCCTGATGTCTTTCCAGAAGAGTTTGTAGTGTTACCCCCTCGACGAGAGATTGAGTTTGGGATCGAGCTACATCCAGGAGCATCTCCTATCTTTTATTCTCCGTATAGGATGACCCCTTCTGAGTTACGAGAGATACGTATACAGCTTGATAGTCTGTTGTAGTGCGGTTTTGTTCGGCCAAGTGTGTCACAGTGGGGTGTGCCAGTTTTGATTGTGAAAAAGGCTGATGTCAGTTTGCAGTTGTGCATCAATTATTTTCGATTAAACAAAGTGACAATAAAGAACTGCTATCCTATTTTGCAGATTGATGACTTATTCAATCAACTGAGGGGTGCATGTTGGTTTTCATAGATCGACTTACGGTCAGAATATCATCATATACGTGTAAAGGATGAGTATATCTCAAAGACTTCTTTCTGTTGTCATCATGGGCATTGTGAGTTTGTTGTAATGCCATTCGGTGTGACTAATGCTCCAACTGTTTTCATGGGGTTCATGAATGCTGTGTTCCGTGAATTCCTGGACAAGTTTGTTGTGGTTTTCATCGACGACATCCTTGTGTACTCCACATCTGAAGAGGAGCATGGAGAGCATCTATGAGCTATTTTGAGACTTCTTCCCCAACATCAGTTGTTTGGGAAGTTTTCAAAGTGTGAGTTTTGGGCTCGGGAAGTTTGTTTCGTGGGGCATGTTGTGTCCCGATAGGGTGTATCTGTGGATCCGTCGAAGATAGAAGAAGTGGTGTCTTGGGAATCCCCCAAGAACATGTCAGAGGTGCGATGTTTTTTTGGTATCGTAGGCTATTATAGGAGGTTTGTAGCCAATTTCTCCTGAGATGCGACTCCTCTGACAACTTTGACCAGGAAGGATCAAGAATTCATATGGACAGATTAGTATCTGGAAGCTTTTGAGTATCTAAATGAGATGTTGGTGAGTTCTCCAGTCCTTTGTCTTCCAGTGGAGGGAGTCCAGTGTGTTGTTTTCTATGATGCTTCACATCTGGGGCTAGGTTGTGTTCTCATGCAACAGAGGTTAGTTGTTTCTTATGGGTCTCGGTAGTTGCGTCCCCATGAATGCAACAATGCCACCCATGATATTGAGTTGGCAGCCGTGGTGTTCTCTCTGAATTTATGGTGACATTACCTAATTGGTGAGAACTTTGTGGTTTTCACCGATCATAAGAGTTTTAGGTATGTTTTCTTCCAACATGACATTTAGTTGAGGCAATGTCGGTGGATGGAGTTCTTGCAGGAATACGACTTTGAAATATCATGTACACCTGGAAAAGAAAATGTTTTAGCTGATGCACTAAGCTGAAAGTCACATAATGATGTTGTGCATGAATCTGGTGATTCCTATAGAGTGATAGAAGAGCTATTAGATTTTCATATTGATATGGGAGAAGTTGGGGGTAGAGGTTGTCTTTTCCAGATGGTGGTGCAGTCATCCCTGATGCAGAAGGTGGAAGAGTCTCCGTTGGGTGATCTAGAGGTGGAAGTTGGGAGAGATAGTGTTGTTTGTGGTGAGGCCCCTGATGGTTGGTCGGAGGATAAACAACACCGAGTGTTGTATCATGGAAGGATTTTTGTTCCCTTGGTGATGTGAGAGATGGTTCTCAGAGAGTTCAATAGTTCACCCTTGGTCGTACATCCTGGTGTGAAAAAGATGTACTGATCCTTGAGGAGTCAGTTTTTGTGGCATGGGCTGAAGCATGTGGTTGCAGAGTGTGTGTCTCGATGTTTAGTCTGCCAGAAGGTGAAGGCCGAACACCATGTTCCTGGTGGTCTACTTCAGCAATTAGAGATTCCTCAGTTGAAGTGGGAGGACATATCAATGGACTTTGTTACAAGTTTACCTATAACTATTGGAGGACATGATGCTATATGGGTGGTAGTGAATCATTTAAAAAAATCGTCCCACATCATAGAAATCAATGAGTCGAGCTCAGTGGAAGTTTTTTCGAGGCAATATCTAGATGAGGTGGTGAGACTTCATGGAGTACCTAGGACGATCATTTCAGATCAATATCCTTGTTATACCTCCAGGGTGTAGAGAGGTCTCCAGCATGCTTTTGGCTCTCAACTGTGCCTTAGCACTGCTTTTCATCCTCAAACGGATGGTCAGACAGAGAGACCCATCCAGAATCTTGATGACATGTTGCACTCTTGTGTTCTTGATTTTGGAGGTTCATGGATGAAGAACTTACCCTTGGTAGAGTTCGCTTATAATAATAGTTTTCACTCTACCATCGGTATGGTGGCGTTTGAAGCCTTGTATGGTCAGCCATTATGTTCACCGTTCAGCTGGACTGGGGTCGGAGAGTCAGCAATTCTCGGACCAGAACTAGTGTAGAATACAACAGAGATGGTTCAGGTTATTCATGAGAGGTGGAAGACAGTGCAAGATCGTCAGAAATCATATGCTGATCAAAGAAGGAGACCCTTAGAGTTTAATGTTGGGGATCATGTGTTTCTAAAGGTGACTCCCCATCGTGGGAAGTAAAGGTCTGGTCATGGAAGTAAGCTTTCGCCCCTGTTTGTTGGGCCTTTCGAGGTGTTAGCTCGTGTTGGAGCTGTGGCGTATCGAGTAGCACTTCCCCCTTATATGAGTTGGGAACATGATGTTTTCCATGTATCACAGCTCTGTCGTTATCTTCATGATGAATCTCATGTTATCGATTGGGGAGAGATCGATATTGATGATGATGCATCCTTTGAGGAGCGACCTGTGGAGATCCAAGACCGTAAGGAGAAGGTGTTTCATGGGTGTTCTATCCCCTTAGTTTGTGTCTTATGGCGACACGGTGGCATGGAGGAGAGTACCTAGGAGCGTGAGTCACCGATACGTGCTCAGTACCCAGAGTTGTTTAATGTTTAACTCCTATCATGTAATTATGTTTCCTTTGTGGTTAGACCATTAATGTTTTATTTATGAACTGATTTTTTTCCTTTTTGTGGCTTTCTCTCTTTTGAGAGGTATCTCTATGGGTGGTTGTTTGGGATCCATTTTTTTAATTTCTCTTTAGGTTGTTTTTGAACTCTCGAGGACGAGAATGTTTTGAGAGGTATCTGATATAATGTCAAGGACCTCTCCCGTCCATTACATTGTGAAAATGTGGAGTTAGAGGTGTTCCGGGAGGTCAAGGTGACTTATCCCCAACACTTTTCCAAATTTTGAGTTCTGTGAATAGTGTTTCAAGAACGGTGAGCCCCATCGGTGACCTTTTCTTTCCTTTTCCAAATTTCACGTTTGTGAATAGTGTTTCCAGAATGGTGAGCTCCATCGGTGACCTTTTCATTCCTTTGCCAAATTTCCCATTTTTGAACACTGTTTCTAGAATGGTGAGCTCCATCGGTGCCCTTATCTTTCCATTACAAAATTTCATGGTTGTGAACAGTGTTTCCAGAGTGGTGAGCTCCATCAGTGACCTTTTCTTTCCTTTTCCAAATTTCACATTTGTGAACAGTGTTTCTAGAATGGTGAGCTCCATCGGTGACCTTTTCTTTCCTTTTCCAAATTTCACGTTTGTGAACAATGTTTCCAGAATGGTGAGCTCCATCGGTGACTTTTTCTTTCCTTTTCCAAATTTCACATTTGTGAACAGTGTTTCCAGAACGGTGACCTTCTATGTATCACATATTCTTTCGTTTTCCAAATTACATGTTTGTTAATAGTGTTTCCAAAACGGTGACCTTCTAAGTGACACCTATTCATTCCTTTGCCAAATTTCACGTTTTTGAATAGTGTTTCCAGAACGGTGACCTTCTAAGTGTCACCTATTCTTTCCTTTTCCAAATTTCAAGTATATGAACAGTGTTTCAAGATTCCAATAGTTTCACCCCTTTTGATATTTCTTTTGACGTAAAATACATTTAAATATTTATTTTAAGGGCTCTAAGGCCGATTCAATGTCCATAAATCCTATAATAAATATTCCTAAGGCTGGGATGTATTTACTTGGTCAAACCGTGTTGGTTAATGTGATCCATTTTTAATGGAGAATTAATAGGATCTTAAACCATCGCCTCGTTAAATATTCAAAAAGGAACCAGATATCATTCCCCCTTGTTCTTCTTGTTTGTTCTCGGCTAAGAGAAACTAGAACCTTTCAATCATTCCCGTAGGAGTTTTATAATCAAACCCTAATCCTCTGATTGGTTCTACTCTATTTTGGATACAACTGAGCTGTGTCGGTCAATCTTCCCAATAAGGTATGTTTTATCATCATTCCTTTGGGGATCATCTTTTCTTGTTTCTCCCTTCCATATTATACCAAGTAATTTCCAAGATTCTAATGGGTTTTTTCTTGGGGTTGGTTGGTACTGTCGTACTGTGGCATCCTCTGGTGGATGCAGTTGTCGTGAGAGGAGGATTGTGACCCGTTGTGTGGATAAAGGACATCAAGAACTCTTCGAGGTAGGGGATTCATGGCTTCTATAATTGTATATGTGCAATCATAGAATTTGCATGATTTAGACCTTCCGATCACAATGAAATTGACCTAGCTAAATACTTGAACCGGATTAAAAGAATTGGTTGATCACATGTTGTTACATTGTACCGTGATAACGGTTTCCCTCATGTTTTTATAGATATAGTGATATCTGTGGTTTCTTTGAATAGTTGTTCGTTCTTGATGGAAATTGATAATGAACGTAAAGCTGGAATGAATTATTAATTAATTGGCTAAAGATAAAGAGGCATATAAATGAATCTGGTTGTTGTTGTTGTTGTAGTTGTTCTAATTTGAGGTTAATAAAATTAGGGAAGTAAGGATGGTTTTTTAATTGTGATAGATTACTGATTAGGTATCCTGTAATTGGAACCTACAAATAAAAAATCTACTAATTCAATATGGATTAAAGAACAGATTGTGTGAGAATTTCTTAAAGGGTTCTGAGTTACCCTCTTTATTGTTAAAGGGTCAAGAGCCCATTATTGCGATGTTGTGTTTTCTTGTTGCTTATGCTGTGATGTGAGCCTGGATGGCTATTGTGATATGTGGAGGCATGGGGAATTGTGTTTGTGGAAGTGGATGATGCCCAGGGTGGCGAGATGCATCACCTTATGTATGTGGGTGTCAGGGAGGACATCAAGGATGATGGTATGGGGAGGATGTGATGGATGGATGTTGGTGGTTTCGTTTGGATGTTTATATAATTTAATTTTCCCCACTTCTCAAGGTAGCTGGTCTTGCATACCCTCCTTCCGAAGGAGGCGAAGATACGTGGGGTATGCCATGTGCTTTCCGTGTTTAGCGACTCGAGGGAGAATGGGCCTATGATATTTCTATAGGCGGTAAAGACTCGACGGGTAGTATATCTACTCACCATGTTGATCCCCCTTTGTGTCTAGTAGCATAGGATAATATTCTAGAATGCTTGGGAATATGGGAAAGTAATTCTTGTAATGAAAGATTGATTAAATGGTGATAATTCATGGGGAGGGAGATACTGGAATTTAAAGGAGATGTGAATCTTAAAAGGACCAGTTGATTTTGGGTGTGGTGCTAATGATGTTTAATGTTAAATTACTCATGGTTAATTAAAGTTTAAATAATTAATTAACGTATAGTGGAACTGATAAAATGAGAATCGATTAATCTAATAAATCTCTTCAAATGTTTGTGTGCTTATAGGACACATAGTCTTTGAAGTAGTAGCCTGGAGTCTAGGAGACGTTAGCTGCAGTTGTATCTAAGACTAGGTAATGCCCATACTGTGGATGTGAGTTATATATATATATATTCTGTACTTTTTGTGTTTCTATATGCTACTCCACCCTGTTGGTAAGGGCATTTGACACCCCGGCGATTTTGTGCCCTGGGGGGGGGGGGTTGTGTTTTCCCAAATATTCTGATGGGAGGTCGAATGATTGACTACCCCCTTTTCCCCCACTCTCTTCACTTGTTAGATACATGTGCCAACAGGCACAACCGTTAGTTTCCCCATATATGTGTGTAGAGGGATGTAATGGCTTGTGGTTAATTCACACATATATATTCTAGATATAGTATCCTATAGACTACTATAGGAGTAACGTGTATAGGATGTGATTCCTTGAGGATCCCTACTCAGTGTATGGGATATAATGGATTGATTTATAATAACTGATGTATGATACATGTTATGCAGGCTGTGGTGGCTCCCAGAACATACCTGGTTACTTTTGGTTGTGAGGATGGTGTGGTGCTTCGCCCAGGTGTCTGCGGGCAAGCCTTTATGGTGCATGAGGTGCAGATTGTAGATCTTAGCCCAGGTGTATGCGGGAAATACTTCGGAGAGTGTTGCACAGGATGTATGTCCATGGGGAAAAGTAGAATACCAGTGGGGAAGTAGTGGTGGGGTACCCTTGATATTTTTCATTATATTCTATATTCTTGTATGCGTTACTTGGAGAGAGTGTCCATGGTGTGGCTAGGAACTAAGTATACCTGTTTAGGTGACGAGTTAGATTCACTTGTTATTTACTAGGCTTTAGCATGCCTTCATTACTTTTTCAGGAGAGGCTTGGGGAGGATACAACTCAGTATACTATTATACTCACCCTATGTATATATAAACTGTTTTTTCAGTTCACTTAGAGAAGGTTGGAGATCAAGCTGGTTACTACTATCTAGTTGTTGGAGGAGCTGTTCGGGCTTGTGGTCTCTTCTGTTTTACTTTCTTTTGGGTACTTTTAGTTTCCCTTTTCAGTTTTAGTACTCTTTCATGACATTTCATATATGTACTTGGGTTTCTGTTATATTTCAGTTCTGAGTTGGAGTTGATTGGTGTCTATCTTATCTCTCTCTTCTGCATGTGTTCTCTTAGAGGGTAATGCCTCCCATTTGTGTGTTTACTATACCCTCGGTGCTAGTCGCCAACCCGGGGCCTACATGGGGTGGGAATCGGGGGTCATTATCTTACTTCTCACATTGTCATTCCAGGAGGGGTACACATTGTGGGGAGGGGGTCGTGACAATACTCAACTCCAACCATACTGAGAATAACTTAATTATTTTTATTTTAATTCCAACTAACAGAATTATTTCTTATAAAGAATACTCCACTAGATATGGATCTTCTATCATCAACATTTCCTACCCAATCAGCCTCTGAATACCTAAACAAATCGATAATTTTAAAGCCATTATAACTGAATCTAGAATTAGTTGTGCCTTTTATGTATATGAGAATTATTTTTTCATAAATAAAATTTGATTATTTTGGAGTACTCTTAAATATTTCACACAATTAACTGCAGAAAAAATGTTGGGTCTTGAGGAATTCAAATACAAAAAACTTATTTCATTTCCCTTATCATGGAAATTCTAAAAAATGTATTCATCTCTTTAAAAAACCATTCAAAATTATGTTCATCATTCCAAAAAAGATAATTTCATGGACATAAATAATTACAATGAGGGAATACTCTTGATTTTCTCTGATGTAAATATTTTTACCAATTATTTCTTTATTGAAATTCATTTTTTTTCTAATAACCAATTTTTAATACCATGCTCTCAGAGCTTGTTTCATCCCATACAAAGACATCATCAATCTTCATACATTACTTTCATCATTCCTGACAATAAAGCCACAAGGTTGTTCAATATAAACATCCTCATTGAGATCACCATTCAATAATGTGGATTTAACATCCATTTTAATGATCTTGTAACATCATTATAAATCAATATAAGGAAAGATTCATATTGATTATAACCATTCCACCAAAGAAAATGTTTCATTAAAATCAATACCTTCAATTTTCGAATACCCTTTTCAACCCAATATTTATTCGTTTCTTATCACTTCACCTTTTTTATTCATCTTGTTCTGAAAATACCATTTTTTTCAAATATTATTTTGGTTTTATGGATTGTGTATGATTTCCCATGTATCATTATTTTCAATATAATCCAACTCTTCATTCATGGTTGGATCCCATTCTGGATACCCAAAATCTTTCTTCACATCATTCGGCTCAAATTTTGAATACAAATATGTATGTTTAATATAATTTGTTGGTCTTAGTGTTTGAACCTTCTGATGTTGATCTCCAATTATATTCTATGCTTCAAATTTCTTCATCGAGTAAGGATGATATTTTTTAGTATCTTCATCATAGCTGGAAATAGCTTTTTGCTTCTTCCTCTTGAGTATGATTACAATTGTCTGTATCCCTATTAGAATTGTTTTTAAAACATTCATTGTCATGCCTAACATCCTTTTCTTCCCAAATACACATGTCTTCATTAGATCATTCAATTAATTTTACATCAACTAAATTTACAATTATTCCTATTTATTTGTTGAAACATCTATGTCCCCTTCCTTCTAAAGCATTTCCAAGAATGAATCTTTCTTCACCTTTTTTCACAAACTTTCCATAGTTTCCACATTTCATCTTTATAATACATAGACTCTAGAAAACTATAAAGTGTTTAAAACTTGAATTTTTCTCATAAAACAAATCATATAGAGTCATACCTAATTTACTTCTACAGAAAAAATTGATATGAATATAAAAATCAGTACTCATGGCTTGTAACAAACCAAACTATCATTAATGGAAATCCATCTTGACCAAATTAAATGTATCATTTTATAAAATGTTTATATAAAATTTAAACTTCTTTGGTTTAATGTTTTTGGATTTTAAAATACTATTATGAATTGTGACCATTGTTAATATAGTCGTTGAATAGTGATCATAAGATTTGTATAAATGTATTCCTTTAACGAATCTAATTTACTCAGAAAAAGTAAGTGATGGACTCATCCAGAAGACGTGCCCCATACGAAGCGCATATGTCAGTGCTTAGAAAAGTGGTGGCATTTTTGGCTTCTCTCTTGACCAATCCCAAGATGAGATTGAATATTTTAAGCTTCAGCGGGGATACTAATGAGAGAAATGGAAGTTGATAGAGATCACCACCCATGAAATGTTATCTGAGACACCCCAAGAGTCTGTCACCATCACACACCTTACACTTGAGTATTATGCGTGTGTTATAAGGTGTTTTGTAACATTACCTTATCACTTTGGTTATGTATATTATTTTTTTATATAATAATGAATATACATTTATTTTATTATTGTTACATTGTAAATAGTTTTTAAAGCACAAATTGTATTTTTAGTAAATGTTCCTCTAAGAAATATATTTTGATGAATTAATGGATTTTTGAATTAAATAATACTTTAATAAAATAAGGATATTATTATTAAATTTAAATTTTTTAAATATAAATGATTGTATAATTTTATGAAAGCAATTGTAATTTTCATTATGGTTTGAAATCTATTTTTTGTCAAAACCTATTAATTTTCAATAAATATTAGTTTTTATTTTAAAATTTAAAATTAAAATATTTAAAAAATTATTTAGATAAAATAAATATCATTTTTGGAAGCAGGACGTCAAAATTATCCAATGCCTAAATTTTCATAATTTTCTGAGATATTCAAATGTTTGGGTAAATATTTAATACCGTTTAAATATATAATGTGTTTTATTACATAATAATGACACAATAGTGATGTAATAATATACTATAAACTTTATGTTTGGATTTTTTTCCATTTAAATAATGTGGTTTTTGGTTTGTTTGAATTATTTTTCAAAGCATTAATGGACCCTTCAAGACTTATTAAACATCTTGCCTTTTTAAATTGTTTTCCTTGGGAGTGCGACTCACCTCCACATAAGAACCCACATAATTTTAAGTTGTTCAGACTTTGGCATTATAAAATATTGTTTTCCACTTCCATTTGACAAAAACCATGGGCAGAAACCATGGGATGGTTTGTGGTTTGGATTAGTTTAATGCGAGGTGTCCCAAACCTAAATAATAAAGAATTCTCTCACCTTTCCTATATAAACCCACCCAAGCCCCCCCTTACTCCTCACTAAAAGCCTTTTTAGATCATCCAACCTATGACCTCCTCCCTCTATAATCCTCCCAAGGTTCCTTATGCTCCAAAGTAGCCTCTCTCAAGCCTTTGGAAGCACACTTCCACATAAGGGTTTTTTCTTCCTTTCTCATTTTTGTCCAAAATTCATTAAATTTTTGTACCCATTTAATATAAATTATAAATGTTGGGGTATGTTTTATCACATCTTAAATAATACCATATTTATGTTTGAATGATTATAGACCCTTTTATCTCTCATTAAATTCCTCCCACGTACACCCGTTACTATGCCGAAATTCCGAATGGAATTTCCCTCTCCTTCTTTACATTCAAGTAATTATTTTGTATCATGACCCCAAATTCCATTAAAATTATTAGGAAATGTATCTATATGACCCCTTACTTTACATTTCATGTACATATTATTAGAAACCCCATTCACTCTCATCAACCATTTTTATGAATTCTTACATCACGCTGCTACGCTGCTAAAATTGCACTTATTTTCCAAGATGATGTCATTGTGTAGTGAATACGATGGCCATTTCTCTATCAAGGGTATTCACCATTATGAACATTTAATTTTTGATTATAATGTTTCATTTATGAATTCCACATTTTTTTTATCATGGAATAAATGATTATTTTTTATGAATCCATGTTATATGATCCATGTGGCACACTTATGCATGAAATGAAATGTTTAAGAAGGGTGTGCCCTTATAGTGCTTCAATGCATTGGGTAAAGTTTATTATGATGATACTTCATTTGAAATGGGGTTTTACTCATGATAATTTAATTGTAAACATGTTTTACACGTGCTTCATGTGCAATGAGGATTTACTCATACCCCATGTGCAATGAGCCCTGGCTCATGCTAATTCCGTGTTAACTGTTGCAGCCACATTTCCATGTTATGATTATCATGCATTATCATTCCTTTATGTTTATACCTCTCTTGTGATCTATTGATATGCCTATTGTACAACATGTATTGTATTCCTCAACTTATTCCATGATTATTACCTTAATGGGCATTATAGCTCACCATTTTCTTATGCATGTCCTCAGGTTATCCCATGCAATGTTAAGTACGAGGTAATATAGTGGTCATGTAGAGGAATTTTTCAATAAGGATATTTTAATTCATGTTTAAAGTTGTTATTTAATGATCCACATAACCAAACACACTATTCCTCTCTATATTCTATGTCTTATGAAGTGAAGTTTATGTAATAAATTGTGTTTAATTGTGTAAAAAAAAGGCAGGGTTGTCATAGTTGGTATCAGAGGATAGGTTTAGTTATTTTTGGAATTAGGATTTGAAACCCATAGTGAAGCCTTAGAGACAAGAGTAAGTATAGTAAAAACATCCCTAAGTATTGGTGAGTATTGAGTAAGTGGTTTATCATGAAAATACATCTGTGTTTGGATACGAGTAGGAAGAGGCGGCTCTGGCATAGATGTATCCTAGGGGTAAAACCTGAAAACAGCGCTTTGAGCTAGACTCGAACGGGAACTGGTGCACGACGACGGGCCTTGTATGACTCATGGTTATAACACTCCTGGGGGATTTGATTTGGTAAATTCACAAGCTTAGTATGAACCCTTATTAAGGGAATTAAAAATAATTCCCCTAAGAATATATGTTTGAAAGTAGATCATGGATAACATAGATTGAAGCCTATATATTCATATGTTAAGGAAATAAAAGTTATTTATAAGTCATCAGTTTTTTCCTTGTATTACCCTTTATGTGTTACCCCTAACTTTCCTTTTATTCCAGCCAATGACCGGTAATAGGAGGACTTGGGATAACAACTGATGTGAAGATCAATGTGATGACTGTACTAGTGAGATGGACAATCCAATTGGAGCGGGAATTGGAAACATTGTCATATTTCTCTCTCAGCTAACTCAAGATTTGAAGAGAAACATGGGTCCAGAGGAACGTTCAACCCCCCTAATAAAGAACCAGTCTCTATCGAGATCTTCATGAGACAAAGGCCTCTTAATTTTAATGGATCATATGATCCCTCAATCACAGAACAATGGATCAATTCCATTAAGAAGATCTTCTCTATCCATCATTTTTATGAACAAGAGAAGGCTATCCTAGATTCTTATCATATGGAGGGTGAAGTCGATCAATGGTGGATGTTTATCAATAATACGAAGCCTGTGGAAGATATTGAGGTGTTGGAATGGAAAGATTTTTGGAAGACATTTTTCGATAAATATTTTCTACGCACCCTCTAGCTTAAGATGGAAAGGCACTTCCGTTCCCTTAAGAGAAAAAGAGGAAGAATCTGTTGGATAATATGAGGAAAACTTCACAAAGATTGCATGATATGCTTCAGGATTGGTCATTATCCCCTAATTCAAGGTTGACTGCTTCTTTGGTGGGCTGAAACCTAGCCTATGGAAAGCGCTAGTGATGTGTGACTTTGACAGCTATGAGGAAATTGTCAGTTGTTCCCTCAAGGTTGAAATGGAGATCAGAGAATCTCAGGGGTATCATGGGGATAAGAAAATTAAGGTGGAATTCAATGTCGGCGATATGATGGATAAATTCAACGGTGCTAAGAAGATCCAACACCCCACTTTCCAAAGGCGTGGAAAGAAGCACCCTGTAAATTACTTATAGGGGACGAAGAAATGCTTTAGGTGTGGAAGAGAAGGGAACCTAGCTATAAATTGTCGGCAAGAAAGACCCACAGCTGTGACAGAAGAGAGGAACACTCTGTTTCAACCTCAACATGAGGTTTATTTCTAAAACTGCAATGAACCGGGTCATCTTTCAAATCAGTTCCCTAAGACAAGGGTTTTCGGAGGCAACCAACATCCTCCAAGGTAGCAAGGGTGAGCTTTTTCAATCACTACTACCGAAGTGAATCCATACAATAAAGTGGTGATAGGTACACTAATTATTAATTAAAGAATAGTGAACGTACACTTTGATTCAGTTTCTATGAATTATTTTATATATCTAAAGTTCAGTAGAACAATCCCATCACAACCAAAAATCATGGAAGTGACGATTTCGGTGAGTACGGCAAATGGTTCAATCATTTCATCCCATGAATATAACTCCCCCCTATCCTAATTTGTGGATTAAAATTCTCAAAAAACCTTGTCATACTCCCTCTGGTATAATTTTATACAATTCATGGAATGGATTGACTTTCCTTGTATAGAGCTAACATAAATTTCCGTGAGAGGGAAATCACTCTCCATGTGGAGAATCGTCCCCCGATTCTTTACAAGTGCAAGGGGGAAGATTAATCTTTTTTATCTCAATTGTCTCAAGTGTGGATATTAATGCCCAATGAGCATGTGTATCTGGCTCAGATGATTGAGTTTAAGGAGGAAACCATCTCAGAGGACATGCCTATTGTGAGGGAAT
This sequence comes from Viscum album, assembly GCA_963277665.1. Taxonomy (NCBI): domain Eukaryota; kingdom Viridiplantae; phylum Streptophyta; class Magnoliopsida; order Santalales; family Viscaceae; genus Viscum; species Viscum album. The sequence continues at coordinate 354,704,128 of OY728163.1, forward strand.
TCACTGAAGTTTTTCCAGAGGAATTGTCTAGTCTTCATCCTTGGAGAGATTTTGAATTCTCAATTGAACATATACCTAGGTTATTACCAATATCCAAGACTCCATATAGAATGTCTCTTGTGGAGCGTAAGGATCTGAAGAAACAACTATAGGGGAATTAGGATAAAGGGTTTTTATGCCCAAGTGCTTCACAATGGGGTGAACCAGTCCTCTTCGTTAAGAAGAAGGATGGGTCAAGGCACCATTGCACCGATTATTTTGAGCTCAAAAAAATAACAATAATGAACAAGTATCCTCTTCCATGAATTTATGATTTGTTCGATCAGCTGCGTGGAGCACAATACTTCTCCAAGGTGGATTTTCGATTAGGATACTATCATGTAAGGGTGAAGAAAGATGATATCCCCAAGACTGCTTTTCATATAAGATATGGGCACTATGAATTCATATTTATGACTTTCAGACTCACTAATGCTCTGAAACTCTTCATGGACATGTGGAATTGAGACTTTAGATATTAGCTCGAAAAATTTGTGGTAGTATTTATCGATGATATTCTGATATACTCCAAAACCAAGGATGATCATGAGGAGCATCTGAGAACAGTACTAGAGACCTTGAGGAATGAGAATCCCCAGGAAAAGTACAGAAAGTGTGAGTTATGGTTGAAGGAGGTCTCATTATTGTGTCATATCATCACAAGAAATGGGATATTTGTGGATCCCTCCAATACAGATGCAATTGAGGGATGGCTGAGGACAACATCGGTAACAGATATCCGTAGCTTGTTGGGGTTATCTGGATATTATCGATGATTTGTGAGAAATTTCTCACGATTTTCCAACCCTCTAAAAAATATAACTCAGAAGGGAATAAAGTTTTCTTTGAGTAATGAATACGAAAAAAGATTCAAGGAGTTGAAAATGAGGCTTATCACTGCACCCATGCTCACATTACCTACAAGTGGAGAACATTTTGTGGTATTCAGTGATGCTTTGTTGAAGGGCCTGTGATGTGTGTTAATGAAAAATGAAAAAGTCATTGACTATGATTCAAGGAAATTGAAATTTCATGAACAAAACTATCCTACACATGACCTCGAGTTGTCTATAGTGATCTACGCTTTGAAAATTTGGCGGAACAATCTCTTTTGGGAGAAGTGTGAAATATATATGGACCACAATATTATGAAGTATATATTCACACAAAAATAGTTGAGCATGAGCCAACAAAGATGGATAGAGCTGATCAAAGACTATGAATTCTTAATCCATTACCACCCTGGGCAAGAGAACAATGTGGTGGATTCCCTAAGTATAAAAGACCAAGTGATTCTATCATTGATGATAATTTAAAAGGATCCAATCTTCTTAGATTTGATGAAGATGAACATGGGAATCCTAAAGAAGGGAACATCGTCAATCCTTTAACAAATGATTGCTCAACCGTCAGTTTTGGAAATGTTAAAATATGCACAAAAAGATGATGTGAGATCTTAGGTAAAAGTGGAAGCTATCAGAAAAAGGAAAACCTCATATTTTAATGTTAATGATGAAGGAATTGTGAGATTTGGGAAAAGACTATGTGTTCCATAAAGTATGGAGCTGAAGAAAGACCTTTTGGATGATGCACATAGTTCAAATTTCTCTATTCACCCAGGAAATACAATGATGTATCGAGATCTCTGAGAGCATTATTGGTGGGATAATATAAAGAAGGATATCACTGAATATATATCAAAGTGTTTGGTGTGTCAGCAAGTGAAGGTAGAGAGGCAGAAGTCTAAGAGGATGATGCATCCATTGCCCATACCAGAATGGAAATAGAAGAAAATCACAGTGGACATTGTCACTGGACTTCTAAAGACATACGAATGAAACAATCCAGTCTGGGTTGTTGTGGATCGTCTTATAAAGGCTGCACACTTCAATGAAATTCGGAAGGATTTCTCATTGGATCAACCGGCACGGATATATATCGGGGAAGTGGTAAGGCTGGAAGGATTACCACTATCTATTGTGTCTGATCGAGATCTATGATTCACCTCTATGTTTTCGAAGAGTCTTCAACATGCTCTTAATAGTGAACTGAACTTCAGTATGGCTTATCATCATCAAAATGATAGACAATATGAGTGGACTATCCAAACACCTGAGGACATGTTGAGAGCATGATCAATAAACATTAAAGGAGGATGGTATAAACATCTTCCTTAGGTTGAGTTCTCTTATAATAACAGTTTACAGTCGAGCATCCAAATGGCACTATATGAAGACCTTTATGGGAAAAGGTGCAGAACACCGTCGTGTTTGGATGAGTTCGGTGAGCATAAGCTTCTTGGACCAGAAATGGTCGAAGAAATGGAGATGGTGAAAACCAGTCAGCAGCATATCAAGGCAGCCCATAGTCGACATAAGAGTTATGTAGATAACCATTAACGAGACCTTGAGTTTAAAGTTGAAGCCATGCTTTTTCTATGCATATCTCCATTTAGGAAGGCCATGAGGTACGGAAAGAAAGGGAAGTTAAGTCCAAGGTATATTATACCCTTCATGATTCTTGATTGTGACGGGGTTGTGGCCTATCGGCTAGCACTTCCACCTACCATGGCCAAAGTACATGATGTCTTTCATGTATCCCTTCTAAGGAAGTACATATCAGACCCTTCACATGTACTCTTTTCAGAGGTGGTACAGTTAGAGTATGATCTTTCTTATGAGAATAAACCAGTGAAGATCTTAGATCTTAGAGAAAAATTTCTACGAAAGAAGACAATGCCCCTCACCAAGGTGTTGTGGTGAAACCACAAGTTTGAAGAAGCGATGTAGGAATCAGAGGAAATGATGAAGCATAATTACCCACATCTGTTTTAGTATGAGAAAAGGAAATTTTGAGTGTGAAATTTTTTAAGGGAAGAAGATTGTAATGATGCAAACATTCATTAATGTAAATCCCTCTAAATAAATTTAAATGTATCTTTATTTAAAATGTTTATCTAAAATGTTCGCTTCATTGGTTTTATGTTTTTGGATTTTAAAATACTGTTAAGAATTGTTACCATTGTTAATATAGTCGTTGAACAGTGATCACATGATTAGTATAAATATAGGCCTTTAACAAATCTAATTTACTCAGATAAAGGAAGCGATGGCCTCATCCTGTAGACGTACCCCATATGAAGCCCATTTGTCGGAAATCGGAAAAGAGGTGGAGTTATTGGGATTTTCTCTTGACTAATCCCAAGCTGAGCTTGAATATTTTAAGCTCAAGCAGGACTACATACGAGAGAAATGGAAGTTGATAGAGATTACCACCCGAGCAATGTTATCAGACCCACCCCAAAAGTCTATCACCATCGCACACCTTACTCTTCAGTCTTATGAGGGTGTTATAAGTGGTTATGTAACAAGACCTCAGCACTATGGTTATGTACATTATTTTTGTATATAATAATTAATATACTTTAATTTTATTGTTGTTACCTTGTAAATAGTTTTTAAAGAACAAATAGTATTGTTAGTTAATGTTGAACTACGAAATATATTTTGATGAATTAATAGGTTTTTGAGAGAAACAATATTTTAATAAAATATTATTATTATTAATAAATTTATTTTTATTAAATATAAATTATTGTATAATTTTATGACTGCAATTGTACTTTTTATTAAAGATTGAAATCCATTTTTGTCAAAACATGTGAATTTTTTATAAATTTCGGTTTTTATATTAAAAGTGAAAATTAAAATATTTAAAAAATTATTTAGATAAAATAAATATTATTTCTGGACTCAGGATGTCGAAATTATCCAATGGTGAATTTTTCATAATTTTCTGAGATAGAAAAATTTTTGGGTAAAAATTTAATACCGTTTAAATACATAATGTATTTTATGACATAATAATGACTCAATAGTGATGTAATAATATACTATAAGATTTATGTTTAGATAATATATGTCATACCATTAAAATAATGTGGTTTTGGGTTTGTTTGAATTATTTTTCAAAGCATTAATGGACCCTTCAAGACTTATTAAACATCTTGTCTTTTTAAATTGTTTTCCTTGGGAGTGCGACTCACCTCCATATAAGCAACCCCATTATTTTAGGATGTTAAGAGTTTGGCCTTATAAAATATTTTTTTCCACATATCTTTGACAAAAACCATGGACAGAAACCACGGTATTGTTTGGGGTTTGGATTAGTTTAATGTGAGGTGTCTTAGACATAAATAATAAAGAATTCACTCACCTTTCATATATAAACCCACCCAAGAGCGCACTTACTCCTCACTCAAAGCCTTTTGAGTTCGTCCAACCTCTGCCATCCTCCCTCAAGAATCCTCCCAAGGTTCCCCAAACTTAGAAGAAGCCTCTCTCAAGCCTTTGGAAGCACACATCGAAGTAAGGGTTTTTTCATCCTTTCTCATTTTTGTCCAATATTCCTTAAATTGTTATGCCCTTTTAATTTCAATTATAAATGTTGGGGTATGGTTTTTCACCTCCCCCATACTATCGTATTAATGTTTCAATTATGGGATACCCCTTTCTCTCTCAGTAAATGCCTACCATGTGCACCCTTTATTATGCCAAAATTCCGAAAGGAATTTCTCTCTCCTCTTTTATATTCACGAAAATATTTTGTATCATGACTCTAAATTCCATTACAATTGTTGGTAAATGTATATATATGACCCCCTTATTGTCTATATCATGTAAATATGATGAGAAATATCTTTCTATATAATCATCCATTTTTATGAATTCTTAAGTCACGCTGTTACGCTACTGAAATTGCACCGATTTTCCAAGCCAATGTCATTATGTAGTGATACCATGCCCATTTCTCTATCAAGGGTATTCACCAATTTTCACATTTACTTATTGATTATTAATTTTCATGTACAAATTCCAAATTACTTTTTCATGGAATAAATTATTTTGTTTTATGAATCCATATTATATGATCCATGTGGCACACTTATGCATGAAATGAAATGTTTTAGAAGGGTGCGCCCTTATAGAGCCCCAATGCATTAGGTAAAGTATATTATCATGAGAAATCATGTGAAATGGGTGTTTAATCATGATAATTCAAGTGAAATGTTTTTTTAATCATACTTAATGTTCAATGTGGATTTACTCATGCTCCATGTGCAATGATCCTTGGCTCATGCAAATTCCATGTTAAGTGTTGTAGCCCCATTTCCATGTTATGATTATCATGCTTTACCATGCCTTCATGTTTACTCTTATCTTGTTCTCTATTGAAATGTCTATTGTATAACATGTGTTTTATTCCTCATTTTATTCTATTATTATTCCTTTAATGGAATTTTCATCTCACACTTTTCTTATGCAAGTCCTCAGGTTATCTCATGCAATACTAAGTACGAGGTAATGTAGTGGTCATGTAAAGAAGTTTTCAATAAAGATGTTGTATTTAATGTTTTAAGTTATTATGTAATGATCATAATCCCTAAAGACACTAGACCTCTTGATCATTAATGTTGTATCAAGAGAATTCAATGTAATAAATTATGTTTAATTGTGTAATAAAAAGCAGGGTTGTCATACGTCTTCCTCTAATAGTAATGATAAAGGTTGTGTTCAAGTAACATAGTTCTCTCCATTTCCCCAAAACTTCTATTTTTTCTATCAGAAACCCCATTTTTTTGAGGAGTCTATGGAAAACTATACACATGGTGAATTCCATGTTTCTCTAGATAACATTCAAACTATTCACATATGTATTCACCTCTATTGTCGGTTCTCATCGTCTTCACTGAATACTCATATTCCTTTTCATCTTTTCATCTAAAAATTTTAAACATTTTCAAATCTTGTGATTTATTTTTAATATACATAACAAAAAAGAATTACGTAAAATCATCAATTAAGGTGATGACGTACTTATCTAAATTTTTTTGTTTGTTTCTAATTGGCCTACAAACATCAGAATGAATCAATTGTAGGGGTTGTTTTGAAAAAATATCAACATTCTTATGCACTGAATTTTTAATCATTCTTTTCTAGAAAATAGTACAACACCAATCTCTTATTCTTGAAAAATCATGAATGTCTATAACACTATATTGTTTTGATAACTTACTCATGTTTCTTTGACCCGTGTTTCCTTTATTTTTATGCCACAATTTATTCTCTTTCGTCATACTCATGTAACAGGAGTTTTGTATTTCACCAACCTGAAACATGTTTCCTTTTTTATGTTAGCCTCTTATAACAATCTTTCCATATTCCTAATTTTTCAGAATAAACCCATATTTTATAAAGGTAACTTTACTACCCATACCACGAAATTATTAAACACTTAGAAAATTGAGTTTCTTCCCATCATCATACAATGCTTTCTTGAGTTTCAACATTTCTTTATCGATGAGGGATAAACCAACACATTTGATTTTCAAGGATTCATCATTGAAAAATGTTATTTTTCCCTTTTTAAAATAATTCACATTAATCAAAAATTTCAAATATCTTATAATATGAAAAGAATACCCCCTCTCAAGAATCTAAGGTTGTTCTCCTTTTGTGGATTTCAGGGCAGTTTCAACAACAAAATCTTTTTCTTGTTTCATTTTTTTCATCACTTTTAGCTTTTGAGAATTGATAATAATATTTTTTTTTGTAATTAAAACTAAAAGACACACTTTTTAAATGTTTACAAGTTATTCACATCTTTCAAAAATAGTTTCTAGGGGTTGGAACCTATTTTAAATATTTACTCCAACCTTTTCAAGTTTCTTTACAAAAACCTTCTCATAATTCTTTCTTTGAGGAGATTAACTCCCCCTCAACCTTTTCTTTCCATAACCTGTGGGACAATAGTAATGTTTTTGGTTAAAACAAAACATATTATACATGTTTCTGAATCCACCACAATACCAGTAGTATCCATAGAAATAATAATTTCCTCTAAAACTTCCATACTGACTACAATTGTGAATATGTTTCTTATCCACCTTCTTCTCTTTCATTTCTGAGCCACAAACCTTTCCATTGTCAATAAAAGTATTCCCTTTATTATATTCCTTATTGGAACTATATGTATTTTAAACTTTCCCATATTCATATTATTTTTTAAAAAAAAATTGAATTTAGTGTTCTTTATGACTTTTTAATTCCCCACTTTATTAGTCTTGGAAACATACATAACTTTCCTAGATTTCCTCTTTCTATAAACAATTTTATCATTCTTATCTACATTTGAAGATATGTTTTATTGATTATTCTTAGTTTTCTCTTTTCACGAACATTCACCAACTTTAGAGATAGATTATTTAAAACTTGTATTTATTTGTTCATATTTTTAAAATTTTTGTTTTAAAATTTTCCAAATCTTCTTCTTTTTTCCTTCTGCTTCACTTCTAGAAACTCATTAAGATTATTTTATTCCTCAAGATATTTGGTCAAATAATCAATCTCTTTTACCAGAATTTCATTCTCATTAGTAAAAAATTATTTTTTTCTTGTTGAGGAACATTCTTCTTCCAAATTTTTGTTTTTCTCTTCAATCCTTCTATTATTCCTTTTACATTATTTCAACTCTTCTTTCAAATGATATTAAAGTTAAGTTTCTTATTCTTCAGAACTACTAATTCTGAGCTGTAACATCCCAAGTAAGTAATAAATAATAGATACTTTTATCTATGTCTATTTATGAATTATATAGTGTTTCAGAGGCTTAAAACGAGAGTAAATCCAATCTTAAGCATAGAATTCACTAATATTATTAAAAGATTATTTTACGGCCTTTTGATGGAGAACCATTTTTAAATATATCTTTTTACAATTTTATAATCTCTATTTGTCAAAATATAATTATTAATTATTATTGGGACATTGAAATTTACTTTGGATAAATTTTCTGTATTTTTCTGACAATGTTCAATTTTTAATGGACTAAAAGTTATTTTTTATTAAGAAGACAGGAAAATCAAAGGATACAAATCACGGAGGTCGAAAGTAGTGAAGACCAAGTGAGTCCTTCTAGATCACATTGACATACTCAGAAGGAAGAGAATTAAGTATGTCATACACTATTAAAGTCTCCTTTGGTCTGCCCCCACGGGGCAATGCATCAGCCGCAAAGTTGGATTCTCTCAGACTATGATGGATCAACCTGCCCTGATTGGTCTCCGCTTTGCACCTTCTAAAAATGTACACCAGATTACAATCCACATCACACGCACCATGAAGAGATCTAACCAGAACTTCCGAATCTGATTCAACCTTCGTCACCCGGAGACCTCTCCTTCCGCATAGAGTGAGACCCATAAGGAGGGCTCTAAACTCCGCACATGTAGAAGTGCATGGCCCATAAAAGGCACTTAAGGCAATGTGGACTGAACCCCAGCGATCCCGGAGGACACCACCGCCCCTCATGATCCCCCCCGAACAAGAACCATCCACATTCAATTTTAACCCGCCAGCCGGGGGTTGACATCTAACCCATCTCCCTCGCTGTGGGGCTTGAGCCCACTGTCCACCCACAGAGGACCCCAGAATACCCGCCTGTAAACCATTATTGAAGAGGGTAGATAATTCTCTAATTAACAATCTCATATGGATATGGAGTGCTAATAACGATCTTTTTCCACCTAGCCTTACCTGATTGCAAGCTTCTCAGAGCGTCCAGCATACCGAGACTAGAATAATCATACCTGCTGAACAATCCTCAACTCTTCTGCTGAAAACCGAGAACCATTCCAGGAGATACTCTCGAACAGAAATACACTCCCCATCCGGTATACTGAACTGAGAGAATTGGGAACAAAGAAACACAGCTCACCACCCCTGAAAGAATAGGTGAAGCATAGTTTCTGGCCTTGGGCTCTCACAACAGAAGTAGCGTGAGGCCATGCAGACCCCCCTCTTCTGGATGTTCTCCTCTGTGGGTACAGCTCGGTTCTGAACCCGCCTCACCAAAAAGTTCATTCGCGTCGGGACTGGCTTACACCACATGGGTCCCTGCTCTGTTTCTCCGGAAGTAACCCTCTGGCCAATTCTCTTGTAGCCATTCAAGTTGAATTTCCCCGACTCACCTACAGAAAAAGAACACATGTCTGGTTCGTTTCTCATAACAATGCTGTTGAAGGAATTCAGTTGCGGTGAGTTGAGGTTCTCATGCACAAACTCATATCTCTCACATGCCTCCCTGAAAGAGATATCAGAGAGGGGGCAGCCCTGGTAGCCAAGCCTTTCTTCCAACCATGCATTATCCCAGAAGTTGATCTCTCCACGACCAATCACCCATCTGACATGACCATGCAGCACCTCCAGATGTGATACAATGCACCTGTTGAGATCAGTTGCACCGCGCGCACTGCATTCACCAAGCCCTCCATATCTCGTTCTAAAAAACATGGCCCATAGGGACTTACCTCCTATCAACTCCCAAGCCAGTTTTGCCTGCAGTCCCTGAAACGTTCCAAGATTATTGTGAAGACCAACCCCACCCTCTTCCAGTGGTCTTGCCATCCTCTTCCAAGATGCCCAGTGGCATCTCCCCTCCATTTTCGCATCCCAGAGAAACGACGAGATAATGCGCTCGTTCCTCACCACCGTCCCTTTCGGGGTTTTGATGACAGCAAAAACATGCATGGGAATCGATAGCAGTACACTGTTGATCAGCATGATCCTACCCCCAAAGGATAATAGCTTGTTCTTCCAGTTGAAGATCCATCCCAGTATGCGGTCCTCAATCTTGTTGAAGTGGACCTTTAAGATCCTCCCACACGAAAGAGGAACTCCTAAGTAAAGAATAGGCAGTTGTCTCTATCTGCATCCCAAAGCCTCTTGAATACGTTTTCACCTCTGCCCTGAACATTTGTTGGAGATAAACAAGTGGCTCTTCGACCGGTTGATTTCCTAGCCACTTATCTCCCCGTAATCAGACATAATGGACTTAAGATTATTTATCGATCTCCTCCCTCCATTCAGAAATAGAAAAATTTCATCGGCAAACATCAAGTGGGAATCTCTGAGAGAGTTTCTGCGGCCAAGAAAAGGTCTCAACCTCCCCTCTGTTAAGCCTTTCTTCAAGTTTCTGGATAGTGCATCTTGTGCAAGAACAAACAGAAAGGGAGAAAGCGGGTCCCCTTGGCGGACTCCCCTCACCAATTTGAAGAAACTGAAGCATTTCCCGAGAAGTGATATAGAGATCCAGGGAGACGCAAAGCACCATAAACATAGGTCGTAGAGGGACTCCTGGAAACCAAAACCTCTCATAACCTGCAAGATGAAACCCCACTCCAGATTGTCGAAAGCTTTGTTCAAATCCACCTGCCAAATAATATTGGAACCCACAGACCGCTTGTTCAGATCATGCACCAACTCGCTCGCTATGCCAACCGCTCCCTGTATACCCCTCCCTTGAATGAAGCTGGGTTGTTCTTCAGATACTAACTTAGGAATCACATTGGTCAATCTTCTGCTGATGATCGTTTCCAGAATCTTGTAAGACACGTTGCACAGTCATATCGGCCTGAAATGACTAACCAGAGTGGGATCTTTAATCGTCGGAACCAGCACCACCCTCGAAGAGGAGATCCCCCTACTTAAAGGAACTCCACGAAAGAAATCACCAATGGCCTCCGTGACACATGGCCCCGTGACGTCCCATGTAGCCCTGTAAAAAGACACCGGGAAGCCGTCAGGACTAGGTGCACTCTCCTTCGGCATGCTCCCCAGGGCCTCTTTAGTCTCCCTCTCGTCTAGGATCCTGGACATGCGTACATTCTCAGACTGGGAGATCTGGGAGGGAAGACCCTCCAAAAAACTAGAGTCCCTTAGAGATTCTCTGTAGAAGCCAGACGAGACTTCTCCTGCCCATATACCCTCAAAGTGTTTTAACGCAATTCCCCCAGCCACCATAACATTAGAAGTAAACTCTCCATCTTCACCTTTGATGTTGATCTTCCAGCTCCTCCTTTCCTTAATACAAGCCTGTAAGAATGCATTGTTGTGATCCCCCTCTCTCAACCAACGCACACGGGAGCGTTGCAGATACACCCTCTCCATCTCCAGAAGTTTCTCCACCAGCACCGCATTTTTGTAACAAAGGGTAGTAAAAGTGATCTCATCCCAGGAAGCCTGAAGCCTTTCCTCAAGCCTACCAACTTCCTCCTGTATGCTGGTCACCCCATTGTGCCAGTCAGGTTGCTCCACAAGCCACCTCTTGATGCTCTGTTTTAACCCCATAAGACTATTAACCAGCCCTCACCACGACTCCTCCATCTCCTCAATCATCCAGGAGTCCTTAACCGTTTGCATGAAAACTAGGTCCCTATGCCATTGAATCGAATAATAAAAGCCACTTCCAACCACAGCTTCGTGTCTTAAATCCAACAAATGTGGTGCATGATCGGATAAAATGCGAGGAAGATGCCTGACCAAGAACTCTGAGAACACATCGAGCCCATGCAAGTTGGTAAGCCACCGGTCTAGACGACACCAAATCCTATTCTGGCCTCTCCTGTTATTACACCACATGTACCTCGACCCTCCGTAGCCTATGTCCAGTAGCCCTGCATGTAGCAGGAACTCCTTGAATTCCATCATTCCATCCAGAGGAGCATCCCTCCCTCCCTTCTTCTCTGACACGTCCGCAATAGTGTTGAAGTCACCTCCCACGAACCACGTCAATGGATCCGCTTAGACCTGCTTCAAATGAGACCAGAGCTCCCTCCTTTCCAATGCCTTGTTGCTCACATACACAAATAAAATGAGGATGGTAAAACCGTTCACCTCGATCTTCAGGTCAATACACTGATTGGTGACACTGACGACCTCCACTGAAAGGTTCTCCTTCCAACCCACCCAAATCTGGTAATTAATAGGCCCACCATGGAAGGAGTTCAGAAAACCTAGTTTCCTCACTATATATGGCATCTTACAAGCATCCTGCTTCAGCTCCAGGATCGCCAATAGGGAGTCTTTGGCTTTCCTACCCTCCAAAGAAATAAAGGCCCTCTTCACCTGGTCACCTAGACCACGAGCATTCCAAAAAATAGAGGTAAACATCACTGGAAGATCTTACGGTCTTCCTGGACCGCTGGGACGTCCTGACTGGAGTGAACCATCAAACCCTTCCCCTTAGCTCTTGAACGGGTGATCGGTCCTGACACGCCTTCCAGATCCCTCCCTCGAGCTCCTGCTAGAATCCCTTCATTACTCAGAGTATCCAACTCCTCCAGCCTCGGTCTTCTTCCTGGAAGACCACGAGGAAGAGCTCCATCTTGCTCTCCCTGGCACAAAGACATCCACAGCCTTCTCTATGGAGACCGACGTGAGGTCTCCACTTCCTTCTCCACGCCATAGACCCCATCCGCCATCCCCACACAGCTACTCGGGGAGACTAGAAGGTTGTTCACAAGACAAATCTGGATGGATCCAGGAGAAAAGTGCTTCGAGAAACCAAAGGAAGACGGCGGGGGCGAAAGCATCCGGACCGGACTTCCCAAGGAGAATGGTATCTTCACCTCAAACCCATTTGTTGAAACGACGAACCTGTCACTGGCAGAGACCATCCTTTGAAGCACCGGACCCGGGGACCAAGAGTCTAGGTCCCTAGCCCCAGAAGAGGGAATTGGTCATGACCCAGTGTTGTTAGACAGTGTTCCCCCAGGGGACTTTCCCATCTTGCCAACTCCCCCATGTAAATTCAAATTTGAATCCCGACGAAGAGAAACGGTCTGATCCAGAGATCCAACTTTACCTGAACCCAACGGGTCCTGACCCGAAACCTCCTCCAGAGTGCCACCGGAAGACTCCGTCACCCCCCGCCTCCACCGAAAGTTCTTCTCCTCATGGCCTTGCAGACTGCAGAGCGCACAGAAACAATGCAACCTACGATAGAATAACTTCTAGCTCCAACTAAACCCATCTTCATATTCAAGCTGCACCAAGGAGAGTCTCTTCAACGAAAGATCCATTTCCACGCAGATCCGGGGACACGCCACCGCCTTGAGACTATTCGTATCCTCATCCGCACATAAGAAGGTCCCAAAGGAGTTCCCAATCTCTTTCAGAAGCGCCAAGTTTTGGAACGGGAGAGGGAGACCAGGCAACGACAACCACACAGCCTCAAATGGAGATTATCGCCCTCTATGACAGTCCCATGACCACCTGGAAAGCGAGAAACTCCGAGCACCACACCTGCGAGCTCCCCAAGCCCAAGCTTTCACCAAGTCTTCCCTAGAAGGTAGATGAATACAACAGACACCCTCGTCAGGTCGGACACCACTGCTAGCTGGGATAGCCCCCATGAAGCAACAAAGCCGCTAAAAAACCCAGGGGCGGCTTGGAGCTCCCAAAACGAGCCACCAACGTGAGATCGTGGAAATCTGCCGCGTGCCGAAGATCCCTCGATGAGAAAATCACCAAAGGAGCCTCCGAAAGCATCCTCAGGACCATTGGTTCCACCATGATCGGAGGGAACTCCATGCCTGACCGAGGATCCAGAGAAGGGCACGCACCACCTCCTCCGAAAAGGCCCTTGCATAGCACATCCTTGAAAGAAGCCCTTGGTGGGGCCCCGACCCCCACTCCCCCAACAACAGCCTCCGAAATCCCAGTAGAGAGCACTGCCGAAGCCCCTCCGCCGACCCCTACGGAGACCTCCCACAAAAACCCTCCGCCGAGAAGAGCTGCAGAAGCCATCCTTTCTTGTTCCTTTCAATTTTCAATGAATAGTGAAAAATACTGCATTTTACATCAAAACTACTTTTTCATCTAATTTAATTATATGGTTATATTATATATATAATTGGTTTTAAAGTGTAATTATAATATATTTTTAAAATTTAATCCAATGGTGTTAATTAGAATTAATTACACTATGGAATTGGGCATAAACAATGCCAAACATTTCATATATATTGTTTCAAAAAAAACCGCTATTTGTTTTGACAACGGGAATTATTTTTAATTTCATTATTGGAATTTATATGTTTTGAATTTGGTAAAATGTATTCCATATTTGGAATCATATGGTCCAAATTATGTAATTAAGACTCATTTGTTTTTGGACATTCTGAATAGTAATGATGGTAATTATCTTTAATTATCATGATTAATTAGTAATCGGGTAGTTAAGGATAATAAAATAATATCATAATAAACAAAATAACCCCAACATGTGTACTAATGCTACTGACTATGTCATGGCCAACCATGGGATGCCTTGTTCCAAACTTAGGGACCCCATAAAATCACTTTTGGGTGAAAGTGACACTTTATCATTTTATTTTTAATGAAAGGAGAATATCACTATAGAATGTATCACCTTAGTAAAACATTATTAATTTCGCATAAATAAATGATATTTTGGATTATAAATATTAATTCGAAAGCTAAAAATATTACCTACATCATAGTATTTTTTTATAATTTTTATACATTCAATAAACAAAATTATTTATGACATCATGATAATGCAACAATTACCTCATTAATGACCGATTTAAATAAATTAAAAATATAAAGTAAAATATAAGAATTAAACTTGTCAAAGACCTATTGGATGATTATATTTTGAACCCTTATCACCTTATTCTCGAAATATATCAACGTGGGACCTTTAAAATCCTAAACGCATTTTAATATAAAGTAACATTTTATAACATTCCAAGAGTGCCCCTCCTCTCCTCTTATAAAGGCCCCCACCTCTACCTCTTTACAAACACTTCTCAAGACACTGGCTAGGCCAATATATGCTCATTTTATCTCTCCACATCCCTCTTATCATCCTAGAAGCCTTTCCTTATGGAGAAATATCTTCAAGAAACCCTTTTGGTTCAAACAAAGAGGAGTTACCAGATTTAAAGGAGGTTAAAGAACGATTGAGTCCTGTTTGACCCGAGGAAAGGGAATTTGTCTCAATCTCCATTCATTGAGTCATATTTTTTTTATACACAACATTATTTTATCTGGTGTATAAACCCATTTGAATTTTCTGTTTATTCAAAAGGAATCTTTTTATCCGAAGCTTTTACTAAATTACAAAAGGGAATGTTTTTTTGTTGTACGTATGCGGCGACAACGACTTCTCCACCGCCGTGATCATTATTTGAGTTTCGGCTACTCTACATGCCATAACATTTTTTAAATGAAAAATAAATACCATGTTTTACATTTCATATATTTTGGCATTTAAAATGGCTTTGATAATGATTTTATTATAATGATGTGTTATTGATATCTTGTGATTGAAATGTCGAAATGTTATGTTTCCTTTATAGATGTTTTATGTGATACGATTATGTTATGGTTCATGGGAATTATTACGAAGACGTGTGGTTCCATGATACACTAAGGGCTGGTGAGCCCGATATAGCTCTCTAATTCATTGGGTAACGCAAAGGGGTCAAACGTTAAGGTTTCTCCGAAGAGATTTATGAATATACTGTAATGGGTATTCCAAATATAACCATGAGGGTTACTCCCTATGTAAGAATGTTATGAATGCCTCAAGTTACCTTTATGTCTTATGATTTATATGATTTATTCATGATTTTATGAGGTATGTTAATGTGTTTATGTTTTATGAGTAAAGTATGATTCAATGATTCTTATGTTTACATGGACTAATGTTTTCATTCCATATTTTTATATACCTTACTGAGATTTTTATGCTCATCCCAAGTTTTTTAGTTGTTTTTCACAGGTAAAGGGAAAGCTACATAATGTGATGGTAGTGTCAAGGAGGTGTCAAGAAAGAATCGTTGTTTTGTTTTAAATATTTTTCCGTTGATGGGAATAATGAGTACTATCTTTTATGTAACCACTTTGTTTAAAAGTTGAATGTAATTCATGATTTATGATCTAATTCCCTAAAACAATAAACCTGAAAAGATCCTCAACGTGTATTCTTGAAGTAACTTAATATTATGTATTGTTTAAGGCTGGGGCCTTATAGTTGGTATCAATGGTCGGTTTAGATATCTTTAGGAGTTAGAATTATATTAAATGATTATCTAAAAATATTTTTTTATGGTCAATTTGAAATGATACAGCATTTGAAGATTACCATGTTGCTTCATCTATGACATGTTTGTTCAGAATGGTTTTTTGTAATGGAATCAGGGAAGCCGTGTTAGGAAGGCATATAGAAGTAAATGACCATCCAAATCAGCATCCTGAGATGGTTGGAATTGGAACTGAACAGTTTTTTGCAGTAATGGCGCAGTTGAATCAAGTGATAAATAGTGGTGGTATCCATGCACGAGATCAGCCAGATCAACCGCAAAGGAACATGTTAGTGGTGGATCATTTCATGAGGCAACATCCCCCATCATTCATAGGATCATCTGACCATGTGCTAGCTGAGGGGTTGATTAAAGAACTAGAGAAGATTTTCAATGTCATGGGGTGTTCAGACAATCAAAATGTTAGTATTTCTATTTACCATTTGGAGGGTGAAGCAGATCAGTTGTGGTCAATGGTGAAAAAAATCAGGGATGCTGATGAGATTTATGCTCTTGACTGGGATGAATTCAAAGGTATGTTTCTGGAGAAATATTTTCCTAAGGCTGTTCGACATAGTATGGAAAAGAAATTATTGTAATTGAGGAAAGAGGAAGACTCAGTGGCTGCTTATGAAGAGAGGTTCACTCGATTGGGAAGGTATTATCCAAATTTTATCAGAGACCTTGATAGTAAAATCAATCATTTTTACATAGGATTAAAGCCAAAATATCGAAGGGATTTAGCTTCTCGTGAGTTCAATAGTTTTGAAAATCTTTTTTGATGTGATGAGAAGTGGAAATGGAGTTTGCCGATAATCATGTTTTCTATAACATCCAACAGAAGAAGAGACCGAGGTGGCAGGAGAAAGGGAATAATTCTTCAAAAAGTTCTGATGGTAAGAAAACTAAGTGTCCAGTTTGTGATAAATGTGGTAAAAGGCATGCTGGGGAATGTCTTCTGAATTCTAGAAAGTGCTACTGATGTGGTAAGATGGAACATAAGGCTCGTGATTGCACTGAAAAATATCAGGCTGATGGTAACACCAAATTTGATTTACAATTAGTGAAATGTTTTAAGAGTAATGAGATGGGTAACTATGCCAATGAGTGTCCGACAAAGAGCTCGAGTGATGGGAAGCAGTTAGACTACAAGTAGAAAGGGGTGGTGAAATCCTTTGCAACTACTTCAGCAGATATTGGTCCATCAAATGAAGTGGAATCGGGTACTTTGTTTGTTTTTTCAGATTATTCCAGTGTGTTTTTTGATTCAGGGTCTACACATTCTTTCATCTATGAAAACGTTTCTAGTAAATTGGGAATTCCATCTCATGAAATGACTCCTGAACTTGTGGTAAAAAAACATGGGGGAAATGTTGAGGCAAAAAGAATATATAAGATTCTTTTTATCCGTATCCGTGGAATGAACCTACCTTGAAACCTTATTGTTTCACCTCTAGTAGAGTTTTATGTTATCCTAGGTATGGATTGGATCTCTGTTTACCATGCTAGATTGACTGTAGAGCTAATGAAGTTTCTTTTCAGAAAGAATTTCAGTTTTTGTACACGAATGAACACTTAATGTTGATAACATATAAAGAGGGTGAGAAACTTGTAAAAGATGGAAATTAATGTTACATTGAAAATATTGTTGAAAACAATAGAACCGTTTAGATTAATGATATTCCAGTGGTAAAAGAGTATCCTGATGTTTTTCCTGATGAGTTTCCAGGAATAATACCAGATCAGGAAGTTGAGTTTACTGTTGACTGAAATCATGATGCTAAGCCAATTTCAAAACCCCCATATCGAATGGCTCAAATTGAACTTTTAGAGTTGAAGGGTAAATTGCAAGATTTATTAGAAAAAGGTTTCATTCAACCTAGCACATCACCCTGGGGTGCTCCTGTTTTATTTGATAATAAGAAAGATGGTTCAATAAGACATTGCATTGATTATAGATCCTTGAATAACATCATTGTTAAGAACAAATATCCTCTTCCTCATATCGATTATTTGTTTATCACCTCCAGGGAGCTTAGTATTTTTCAAATATTGACCTGAGATCAGGGTACCGTCAGTTGAAGGTAAAGGAAGCTGATATTCAAAAAACCGCATTTCGTATAAGATATGGCCATTATGAATTTGTAGTTATGCCTCTTGGTATAACCAATGCACCTACTATATTCATGGACCTTATGAATAGAATTTTCCATGAGTTCTTGTATAATTTTGTGGTTGTTTTCATTGATGATATTTTGGTGTTTTCTAAAAGTAAATAGGAGCATGAAATACATTTAAGGGATATTTTGAAAACCTTAAAAGAAATGAAATTATATGGGAAATTCCACATGTGTGAGTTTTGGTTGCAACAAATTTCTTTCCTTGGTCACATTGTTTCTACAGATTTAATAACTATTGATCCTTCAAAATCAAAGGTTGTGGAAAAATGGTCAAGACCCACAAATGTAACTAAGATTCATAGTTTTATTAGTTTGGTAGGCTATTACCAAATTTTTTAGAAATTTTTCATGGTTATCTAGTCCAATGACTAAGCTAACTCGGAAGGGTGTTAAGTTTATCTGGAAAAAATAATGTGATGATTGTTTCTAGGAATTGAAAAGAAGATTGGTGAATGCTCTAGTTTTGGCACTACATTCCAGGAATGGGGATTTTTTAATCTACTGTAATGCTTCATTGAAAGGACTTGGTTTCATCCTAATACAGAATGATCTGGTAATTGCTTATGCTTCACGTCAGTTGAAAACTTATGAGGTAAATTACCGAACACATTATTTTTAATTAGCTGCTGTTGTATTCACATTAAAAATGTGGAGGCATAATTTTTATGGAGTAAAGTGTGAAATATATACCTATCACAAAAGTTTTAAGTATATATTCACTCAGAAAAAATTGAACATTAGATAGAGGAGATGGCTAGAATTAATCAAGGATTATGATTGTACAATTCATTACCATCTGGTAAAAGCAAATAAAGTGGATGATGCTTTGAGTCGAAAAAGAAATTCTTCATTAATAATGTTGCATTTGGAACATGATGCTTTGGTTAAGGATTTGATGAACTTTGGCATAGAAATTGTTGGTTTAGGATGTCCTTCTATTTTTTTTTCAAGTATCAGTGAAATCTTCTCTATCAGACAGAATTAAGTAAGAACAAAAGCAAGACAATGAGTTGCAGAAAAAGGTAGAGCTGGTTCCGAAGGGTAATTTGCATGAATTCAACATTGATAAGGATTGTGTTTTGATATTTGGGAAGAGGTTGTGTGTGCCTTGTGATTCACAGTTGAAGAGAGTGTTGTTATGTGAAGCTCATACTTCTCCGTTTTTAGTTCATCTAGGCAGTACTAAGATGTATAGAGATCTTCGAAATTATTACTGGTTGGATGGAATGAAAAGGGATATTACTGATTTTACTATGATGTGTTTGACTTGTCAACAGGTAAAAGCATAGAGGAAGTTACTA
Organism: Viscum album; assembly: GCA_963277665.1. Classification (NCBI taxonomy): domain Eukaryota; kingdom Viridiplantae; phylum Streptophyta; class Magnoliopsida; order Santalales; family Viscaceae; genus Viscum; species Viscum album. The sequence goes on from OY728163.1 coordinate 354,723,600, forward strand.
AAAGGGATGCTTCAACCTTTACCAGTGCTAGAGTGGAAATGGGAGAATATAACCATGGACTTCGTTGTGGTATTTCTGAATACACCTTGAGGTAATAAATCAATTTGGATTTTTTTTGATCGCTTGACTAAATCTGCTCATTTCCTTGCTATACGAGATACTTTTTCCCTAGATCAACTTTCCCATTTGTATCTTAAAGAGATAGTCTTGTTACATGGAGTTCCTCTCTGTATTGTATCTGACTGTGATCCCAGGTTCACTTCTAACTTTTGGAAAGGCTTTCAGAAGTCAGTGGGTACTGAATTAATTTTTAGTACAGCTTTTCATCCTCAATCAGATGGGCAGTCAGAACAAACGATTAAGACATTGGAGGATATTCTACGTTCTTGTTCAATGGATTATCAGGGAAGTTGGGACCAACATCTTTCTTTGGTTTAGTTTTCATATAATAATAGTTTTCATTCCAGTATATAGATGGCACCATTTGAGGAATTATTTGGGAAGCAGTGTCGAACTCCATCTTTCTGGGATGAAGTGGGTGAAAGGAAGTTGATGGGACCGGAATTGGTAGAAGAGTTGGCAGAAAAAGTTCAGTTGATACAGAGACACATGAGAATATCTCAGAGCAGGAAGAAGAGTTTTGCAGACAACACGAGTAAGGATCTCTCTTTTGAGGTAGGTGATCTTGTTTTTCTCAATGTATCACTATGGAAAAGAGTGATGTGATTTGGTAAGGAAGGAAAGGTGAGTCCAGGGTGTATTGGACCATATGAAATTCTGTAGACATTTGTATTAGTTACATACCTAGTGGCTTTACCTCCGAGTTTATCTCAGGTACACAATGTTTTTCATGTTTCAATGTCAAGGAAGTACATGCCAAATCCATCTCATTTTTTGAGTCCAAAGGTAGTTCAATTGGAGGAGAATCTCTCTTATGAAGAACAACCAATCCAGTTTCATGACCACAAGGAGCAAGTGTTATAGAATAAGGTGATTCATCAAGTAAAGGTTTTTTGGAAAACCACATAATTGTTGAGGCAACATGGGGATATGAAAATGCAATGAGGGATCAATACACCCACTTTTTCGATAAGTAAAAAAATTGTGGGGATGAAATCTTCTAAATGGGGGAAGGATGTAACATCCCAAGTAAGTAATGAATAATATATATTCTTATCTATGTCTATTTATGAATTATATAGTGTTTTAGAGGCTTAAAATGAGAGTAAATCCAATCTTAATCATAGAATTCACTAATATTTTTTAAAGATTGTTTTACAGCCTTTTAATGGAGAACCATTTCTAAATATATATTTTGAAAATTTTATAAGATATATTTTTCAAAATATACTTATTATTTATTATTGGGTCAATGAAATTTAATTTGGATAAATTTTTGGTATTTTTCTGACAATGTTCATTTTCTAATGAATAGTGAAAAATACTGCATTTTCCATCAAACTGCTTTTTCATCTAATTTAATTATATGGTTATATTATATTTTTAATTAATTTTAAAGATAAAATAGAATATATTTTTACCATTTAATCCAAAGGTGTTCATTATAATTAATTTATCTTTGTAATTGGTCATAAACAAGTGCCAAACATTTCTTAGATATTGTTTAAAAAAATCGCTATTTGTTTTGACAACAGGAATTATTTTTAAATTAATTATTGTATTTTCAATGTTTGGAATTTTGTAAAATTGATTCCATATTTGGAATCAAAAGGTAAAAATTATGTAATTAAGACTCTTCTGTTTTTGGACATTATGAATAGTAACAACAGTAATTATCTTTAATTATCATGATTAATTAGTAATCGGGTAGTTAGTGATAATAAAATAATATCATAATTATAATAAAAATGACCCAAAAATCTGTCCTAATGCTACAGGCTGTGTCATTTCCGACCATGGTTTTCCTTGTGCTATACTTAGTGACCCCATGGAATCACTTTTGGGTGAAAGTGACACTTTATCATTTTATTTTTAAAGGAGAATATCACTAAAGAATGTATCACCTGAGTAAAAAATTATTAATTTTGTCTAAATAAATGATATTTTAGACTATAAATATTTATTGGAAAGCTAAAAAGATTTTCTACATCATAGAAATTTTTTATAATTTTTATACATTAAATAAATTAAATTATTTATGACATCATGATGATGGAGTGACTACCCCATTAATGAACGATTTAAATAAAATGAAAAGATAATGTATAATATAAGACTAAAGACCTATTGGATGAGTATATTTCAAACCCTTATCACCTTATCCTCGAAATATATCAATGTGGGGCCTTTAAAACCCTAAACTCATTTTAATATAAAGTAACATTTTATTACTTTCCAAGAGTGCCCCTCCTCTCCTCTTATAAAAGGCCCCAACTCTACCTCTTTACACACACTTCTCAAGCCACTCGCTCGACCAAGCTATTATCATTTTATCTCTCAACATCCCTCTCTTCATCCTAGAAGCCTTACCTTAGGAAGAAATCTCTTGAAGAAACCCTTTTGGTTCAAACCAAGAAGAGTTACCTTATTTAAAGGAGGTTAAAGAACGATCGAGTCATGTTGGACCTGAGGAAAGGGACATCATCTCAATCTCCATTAATTAGAGATTTTTTTTATACACCACTCTAATTTATACAGTGTATAAAACCCTTTGAATTTTACGTTTATTCAAAATTAATATTTTTATACTAAGCATTTACTGAATGATAAAAGGGAATGTTTTTTTGTCGTACGTATGCGGCGACAACATCTTCTCTGCCGTCGTGACCATTATTTGAGTTTCGGCTTCCTCTACAATCCATAAATTTTTTTAAAATGAAAAATAAATACCATGTTTTATTTTTATTTTATTTTGGTATTGAAAATGGTTTTAATAATTTTTTTATTATATCGATGTATTATTGATATCTTGTGGTTGAAATGTGGAAATGTTATGTTTCCTTTATGCATGTTTTATGAGATACGATTATGTTATGGTTCTTGGGAATTTTTAGGAAGATGGGTGGTTCCGTGATAAACTAAGGGTGGGTGGCCCCGATATATCTCTCCAATGCATTGGGTAACGCAAAGGGGTTAAACGTTAAGGTTTCTCTGAAGAGATTTAGGGAATATACTGTGGTCGGTATTCCAAACGTAACCATGAGGGTTACTCCCTACGTAATAATGTTATGAATGCCTCATGTAACCTTTTCTCTTATGATTTCTATGATTTATTCAGGATTTTATGAGGTATGTTAAATTTCTTATGTTTTATCTCTGAAGTATGGTTTCATTGATTCTTTTGTATACATGGACTAATATTTTCATTATGTATTTTTATATACCTTACTGAGATTTTTATGCTCATCCCAAGTTTTTGAAATGTTTTTCAAAGGTCAAGGTAAAGGTACATGATGTTATGGTAGTGTTAGGGAAGTGTCAAGAGAAAATCCATGTTTTATTTTAAATATGTTTCTGTTGATGGGAAAAATTTGTATTAACTTTTATGTAACCACTTTGTTTAAATGTGGAATGTAATGCATGATTTATGATCTAATTATCTAAAACTCTAAACCTGAAAAGATCCTCAATGTGTATTCTTGATGTTACTCAAGATTAAGTAATTTTTAAGGGTGGGGACTTATATGAACTCTTCATTATTCCCTATTGTAATGAATGTATTTTCAACACAATACTCAATATATTGTTCGGATTCAACAAAAATTCCTTATACTTCATCGTCTTTAGATAAGAAACATCTTCTTTTGGGTTTGAAGAATTTTATTACTTTCCCTATTGAATGAAATTTTCCTTTGTCTTTTTATTTATTACATGATATTCTTGGTTTTATTTCATCTTCATCATTATCCTATTTTTTCTTTCTTTGAGGATAATTATCCACATAATAATCAATGACTCCATATTCAAATAATTTAAAGGTAAGTTTCCCTTTGTATTTCCCTATACCTCTTTTTACATTTTAAAAGAAAGGATAATATATTATCAAGGTTTTTATATACCTCATTTTCATAATCAGATTCACCAACTTCATCTTCAATAAAAATATCTTTAGAATTTTCTTTCTTCATATACTTAAAATAAATTTTAATCAAATTGATTCTATTTATTTCTTTCTCCCTTCTCATTTTATAAGTGATGAGAGTGTTATGAAAATCATCAAGAGATAAATTTTTAGGATATCTATCTTCCAATGAAGAAAATTTTTCATCAAACATATTATGAAGGATTCTCAAAATCATTCCACCAATTATAGAATCATCTATATTTTCACAAATATATATGATCGTACTAAAAATTTAATTCACCATGGTAAAGAATCCCCCAAAATATTATTATTCACTCATATTCAAATATTCATACTTCAACCTCCAGATTTGTATCTTTTCCTTCTTTACTTCTATATTGCCATCATATATGTTTTTAAATTTATCTCATATACTTTTGGATATGGAAACACCTTTCACCCTTAAGAATTTTATTTCAGAAAGTGATGAGAATAAAGTATTTTAGGCCCTTCCATCATCCTCTATATTTTTCTTATCAAAAGATGTTAGATAAACATTATCATAAATGGGATGAATCCAAATTGTTGCATCTTCAAGAACATTATAACTAGTCAACATAAGATAAAGAAACATTCTATCTTTATGTATATGATAATTCTTTCTATCAATCACTGGAAGACGTTTACTATTCACAAAATTCAAATTCTCCACCAGTAATGAATAAGAGAAGGAAACCTTCAGCTCTGATACCAGTTGAAAGTGCATGGTCAGTGTATTTGTATTACTGAGATGGGGGGTGTGAATTTGTGATAATTTCTCTTTTATGATTCCTCAAAACAAACTTCACCTCCTGTTAAAGATTTGATGACTTGATGAAAAAACATCAAACACAAATCGATAGGACCACAAGTATTTACAAGGATAGCTATTCAAAAATAATAATTAGATCCTTAGTATGTGTTGGAAATGAACTAATTCCATACAATCCACTATAAATCAATCCTTGGAATAAAATGTGTAGGATATACTATTTCACTCATGTAGCACATTGAAGATAATCCAAAAGTGTGTGTTCACCCTCTTACCACAAATAGAGTAATTCAATGTTTGTGTAACAAGACATGTTACATGTGATTATTTTCAATTACAACAAATATATTCAATTGAAAATAAATTCTTCACTTTCTTTCCCATAAGATGGTAAGAAAAACCTTGGCTTCTTAATTAAAACTCAGTCTGATTTATCAATACGATCCTCCCACTCAGATACTTCAAATACGATCTTCAAATATGATATATATAACTTTGACAAAACCCCATCAAGACAATTCAGAACACTTCCTTCCTTAGTCCATAAATCTCAATACAAAAACCCCATATCTGATTAATCTATCCCAATATGATGATCTTCCAAATACGATTACAACCCAATTATAATGGAAATCTCAATACAATGATCATTGAATATAGTGATTAGTTGAATACAACATTGCGATCTTGTCTCTTCTCCTTTCACTTATATCCATCAATACTTCTTCTACAATGGATTAATATAAATTATATAATCTCGCACTAAAAATTTATAGCTTCTATCACTTCATATGAATAATAAATCCATTATAAAATTTATAAAGTACTTTTCCCTAATATAAGTGATCCACGAGAGGTTTTGGCGGGAATTCAAAAAACATTCCCACTCATCCAATTTTCCTGAATTTTAATTTTTCTTATAAATTCAGGTGAATCTTGACTTCGTCAACTCTTCTTGAATATTCTCGATCCTTCTCAAATATTATTCATCTTCAACTCCTCCTTTGAATTTATCATCAATCCCAAATCCAAATTCAATTTCTAAATCCAATTTTCTTCAATATAATGCTATGTACCTATTGAAGAAAACAAAACAATATTTGAATTTCAAGTTTCCCTCGAGAACACATCCATCTATTTTCATCAGAAATTATCTTGATCCACTTGACTTATAAAAAAAGTAATTCAACGCTATTAAAATGGTTGAGTAAATTGTTGATTAAGATCTAAAATTCCTCCTTATAATGGCCACTTAATGTTTTTATTTTATTTTCATTCATTAGATCTCAAATAATTCTTTTTCAGAATACAATGTCACCCTGAGTCCGATTAGTAGCTTATTCTCTTCTGAATACTATGATGATCGACTTCTATAATTCCATTAGTAACATCCTTATTTCTCATTCATCCTGAATATGATTGTTCAAAAAACAATTAACCTGAATATAATCATGCTAAATACGATCTTTAGAACATTTTTCATCTAGATTCAATCAATCTAAATACAATTGGAATAATATATTTAACATAACCTTTCATCCATCAAGATTTCATCAAATGTTTCATAGCTTAATTATGATTTATGAGAATTACAAGATCATAAAGGTATCATCACATTTGTTTTATCATAGTCATGCAGACTCTGATTCTCTCATTACAATCAGATCTTCTAAACCAGATTCAGAGTGAATCGGGTGACCATTTAATTCAAGAATGATTCTTCATCAATATGATTGAACTTATCATTATTGATTTAGTAGTAATCAGATGAGGATTTTCTTCTATGAAACATCACCTAAATGTGATGTAATTTTTCAAACATTGTGAGTCTGATTCTTCGAATATGACGGTCAATGAAAATTTCAACAAATACAAAGTGATGTGATTTTTTCTTTCTTTTAAAACATCTTTGATAACAAAGTAAAACTCCTTCAATATGATCATATTGGTCTTAAAAATTTACAAATCCATTTATTCATGGTGATTAATGATTCAATTCATGTTACTCTTACATGAGGTTTGATTAAAAGAAAAAATTGATCTCATTCTTCTTTTGGATTGGGTATATTTTTTTTCCATACACATATTTTTAAAAACTATTTTAGAAAATTTCATTTATTTACTCAAATGATTTATAATGTATATATTTAATTGTCCATTAATTTTTATATAGTATTAAAATATTCTTTTTAATGTTTTCCTAAAAAGGGTATTTTTATATTTTCCTTTAAAAATATGAAATAAATTTTTTATTTACTTATATGGCGTTAATGGAATTTCCCACCACCATAAAAATTTTACACCCTTAATATTCTTATATAATTTTCAATGGTATTATAGAGATAACTCTTTAATTAAATTTTATTTTAAATATTTCATTTTTCATTTTTTATTTATTCATTTAAATAACTGATTTTAATATAAAATCTATATAGTGATACCCATATATTATATCTTGATTAATCTCATGGAAATTAGCTTTATTTTAAAACATTAAATTTTGTATGATTATTGGGAATTACATTTACCTTAAATATTTGTCATTGTATCATAATTTCATAAACTGTATACCCTTTCTACAAATGGTGCTTTACATTGAATGTTATTTGATTGAATTAAGAAATATTGAAGTTTTGTAATATTTAACCAATATAGATAATTATTGATATGGAATATTATTCATGAATTAAATCGATCGTTATATATATATATATGAGGAATTCATCGGACATAAAGTGACGGTTTGGACCTAAAATTATATATCCCCTCAATGTATCGACAGTTCTCATGAGTGAAATAAATTCGCCCAATTAAATGGGTATTTGCGCATAGTTTTAAAATATCATGACACAAGGTATTTGTGGTATAAATATCATGATTTCTGAAATCATGACATCTAATGTTATAAATTTCCTTCATTGAGAATTTGGTTATTATTATCCATGATATTTCTACATTTATATCTTCCATGGATTCTTTTCATACTCAATTTATTAATTAAATTGAATTCTTTTTAGTTATTTATTATTCCATATTGATTACACCTTATTTACACATGATAGATTCGGATGTATGAAACCCTTAATTAAAAATTTATCTCAACCATATTTTAATTGCATTCCCAATGATATAAAGAATAAACCTTTGAATGAGCTTCAAGAAAGAATAATTTTTAACTTTTATTATGTTTATATTTTATTACTAATATAAAATGGGTATCATGTATCAATATAGTTCCCCAAGACTACTAAATTGATCAATATTTTAGTAGTATACTGATTTTATCTATGCTAATGTAATAAAATCAGCACCAAATTCAGGTTACTGGAGTTTGTTTTATTATACCAGTAGTTTTGGATTAACAAATCTGGGGTCATATTTTACATGGGGTAAACTGTGAATTATATATTGACCATAAAATGTGAAAGTAAATATTCACTAAAAAATAGTTATACATGAGGTGGAGAAGAGGTTTTTAATTGATAAAGGATTGTGATTTCATGATTCACTATCATCCAGAAAAATTAAACATGATAGTCATTTCCTTGAGACGAAAAGGCAATGCATCATTATCTATGCTATGATTTGTAAAATGGCCCTTTTGATAATGGTTTAATGAATATTAGCATTGAAATTATCTAATCTATAACTCTCTTGATTATATCATGGGTTGGTGCATTCATCATTTTCAGGTAGAATTATGTATGCTCGGATAAAATATCTTGGTTTCCCAGAATGAGTAGATTTTGTTAAGAAGGGAATGTTTGCTAAATTTAAAATTGAAGAAAATGTTTTTATAAGATTTGGAAAGAGGTTGTGTGTGCCAATTTATCCCCAATTAAAGAAGGAATTATTGAGTGAAGCTCATAGATCCCTAATTTATGTTAATATTGGTTGGGATAATATATAAATACACCTTAGAGACTATTATTTATGGGAAGGAATAAAGAATTATATTATTGTTTTTACAATGAAATGCTTGACATTTTAATAGGTTAAATATGTGAAACAACTAATGAAGAGGATAATTATGAATTTTCTTGTATTGGGATAGAAATGGGAGAATATATAATTTGATTTAATGGTGGTATTAAAAAATACATATCAAGGTAATAATATGATTTGGGTTACTATTGATCTATTGACTAAATCAATACAATTTATTCATATTTAAGATATTATGTTTTGGATAATATTTCTATAATATACATTAAATATATAGTCAGATTACATGGTATCCCTGTCTCTATTGTATCTAATTATGACCGAAGATGTACCTCAAATTTTATAAAAGGACATATAAATTCATTAGTTACTAAATTAAATTTTAATACATATTTCCATAAAAAAATTGGTGGACAATGATAGAACATAATTCAGATTATTTGATATTTCTCATTATATTATCAAGAACTTGAGATTAACATAATTCATTAGTAATTTTTTATAACAATATTTTCCATTCTAGTATAAAGATTTCACATTATGAGGCATTGTAGAGAATGTGGTATTAGACTCCTAGATATTAGGAAGAGTTTAATAAAAGAAATTTTTAGGGTCTAAAACTCGTTGAAGAAATATATGAGAATGTAAAGATAATTCAACCATGTGTGAGAGAAAATCAGATCTAGAATTAGATTTAAGTAGATAACAAGAGGAAAGACCTTCCATTTGATGTAGGTGATCATGTATTTTATAAAATATCTCCACGGAATGGTGCAATGTGATTTGGTAAAAAATGGAATGTTCAGATCATGGTTTATTAGAACACAAATGTTATATAAAAGGTGATATTAGTTTCTTAATGAGTATATTTTCCTCTAACTTTATATTAGGTTCATGATGTGTTTCCTATTTATCTTTCAATGAAATATGTACCTGATGCCTCTTATATTTTTGGACCATTGGTAATACGGTTAGAATAAAATATTTCCTATGACAAAAATATCATATAGATTTTAGATCATTGAGGGAAGGTGTGACATAACAAGGTAACTCACTATGTTCATTATTTTTGGAAGAACCACATTATTGTGGAAGAAACATGGGAACCTGAAGGACTTGTGATCGAAAAATATCACTACCTATTTAAGTGAAGAATACAATTATGTGGATGAAATGTATTTAAGGAAAGAAGAATGTGAAAACCTATTTATTGTTAAAAATAAATCAATTTTATTTATTATTGTTAAACTTGTTATGATTTTATAGATTCATATTCATTACAAAAATTTTGTATGATTTTTTCAAATTGAAAAAAATAGTTTTTTTAACTAATGTGTTTTCCATGAATTATATGATTTTATTTAAAAGTTAAATTTAGAAATTTTAAAATTTTAATTTGAGAAATTTTAATTATTTTTTTAACTTTAAATATCAATTATATAGTTATTTTTTTTTATTTATCTAAAAATAATGATTTTCAAGTGAATATTGAAAATACAATTTTTTATAAAATATTGAAATTTCTTTTAAATATTTTACATGTACCATTATTTTTTGGATTGTTTTCAAAGTAACATTATTCTTCATTGATTTAAAATAATCCAATAAATTAATATGAATCAATATTATGCCTGATTTTGGTAGAAATTCATTTTTAGGCTTAAAAATGAATTTAACCAAAATATTTATATTACATTTTTTAAACCTAGAATAAAAGTAATTTCTTCCACTTATATAAATTAAATATTGAAAAATGGATTTAATATTATATATCATTAATTTAAATTTTATTAATGAGTTCAATATCATTTTTGGACTTAATGAATAGTAACCATGATAGAATGTTTTCTCAATGGTAATGAGTAAAACAAATTAATTAAGTTTAAAACAAAGTGATAAAGTCACAAACTCTCATCTTAAATCTTATTAGATAAGAGTATTTTGATCCTTATAACATTATTATATAAATTTTATCGATTTAGTTCCACTTTACCCCTATTAAGACTTTCTTATTTTAAAACATTGAAAAAATTACCAGATTGTCACTCCCCTCACTTATAAAATAAAACACAATTTCCTCTCTTATTCATAAACATTATGAAATTTAAAATAACCATGACCTATCAAAAGGAGGTTATTGAAAGAAAATTTACAACTCTTAACCAATTTTTTCTTGTTTTTTTCTTCCACCACATTCAAATATACTATAATTTTACTAATATAATAACATTGATATCTTCCATATACATAAATGTTATTATGTTGATCTCAAAACTCTTTTACATTTCCTTTTCCATCTTATATAAAATTTAAACGTTTCTTGTTCATATGTGTGGAATACCACCACTAAATAGAAATTATATCTTAGTAGTTTTTTATAAGTTTCAGTTTCATTTAACCACCTCTAATTAGAAAAAGTTGAATATCTATCATTTTTTTGCATCGGTCAGATTTTTACCACTATGAATTAATTATTAGCGGTATATTTTTTTTAAAAAAAATCCACCAAATATGTATTTAGAGTAATTTTATTAAACAACCTCATCTAATATCTACCACCAATCAGAACATAACCCGTATTTCTTCCTCCACTCTTACTTGATGCCCTTACCCTTCCAATATCAAAACAGATCCTCCCCTCCAGTGCCTATTTATATCTAAAAATATATCCCTTATATAAAATCCTCATAGAAAGACTCTTCTGCATCCTCCCCTCCTCTACACCATCCCACTGTGATAAACCTATAAATAAGAAATTCCCTCTATTTTAAATCATTATTTTGGTAAAAAAGTGTTTTTAAATTTTTAAATATATATATGTAATAAAATTTATGTTGTATAGAATAAGAATTGTGTTTTAATATTATTTTAGATACAATAGGACATAAAATTTTGGTTTTCAAGCCACTAAATGCATAAAAAACTATTATATTTTATTGTCATTTACAATTTAATTGAATTTATCACTCAATCAAAAACAATTTTAAACATTTTCTATAATATATAGGGTGGAATAAATCTTTAAAAATCATGAAAAGTAGGAGGTTGTATGTATATTTTCAACAAATTACATACATTGAATAGACTTTTAGATATATTTGATATTATACATGTTTATTTTAACTACATCTAAGGGATGACATATTCAATAAATCTATAATTTTTAAATTTACATAAACAACTCATAGTTTAGTTAATAACCTATTCATAGGAACAATACCTGATAAATATGAATCTAACTTTTATATCTAATTGATGAAGCTATAAATTAAAATTTTCTTATATATAATCTAGTTCCATTTGTGTGTTTGCATGCACTTGTTTAGGTAATCTTCACTCATATAAATATGGAAACCTAAATAAAATTCTTTTGAAAAACCATATTTTCATTTAACATGAAAAAAATATGAGAGGTATGTTCTTTAATTATCTCTTTAGTTCGTGGATATAAATATCCCTCCACTATATTTCAATAACTATCCTTCATAGACACACACATACCGACACATAAAAATAAAAATTGGAATTTAAGTACTAAAATATCATTTATTTATAGGTCCCTCCTAATGATATATATATATATATATATTTGTTCATGAATAAAAATCATGCGTTGATCCTCAATTGAACTTTTAAATCATTAATTATATTTAATCTTTAATTTACTTTAATCCAAAAAATTATTATTGTAGTAATTTTTTACAAAAAATTATTTAAATGTTTCATATTCTTTTTATTAATAATACTTATTTTATATCGTGATTGTATCTAGTGAATTGTTGTAGTTCAAATTTTACAAATTATAATGATTTTTTGATACTAATGTTTTTTAATTCCATAAACTTTTTATATTATCCTCAATATGATATTATTTAATTAATTACTAATATGTTTTTTAGACCGATATTTTAGCTATATCATATAAATGGATTAAATTTGGACTAATTTACCCAGAAATACAACTCAATATATTAAGGGGTAAGAGGAATTTTTATATTTTTTAATTTCAACATGATACATATATATATATATATGAATAAAATTTTAATGTCTTAATTGTAATTTGAAATGATGGTTCAAAAGAATTGAATTTTTTTATCACTTAATATTGAAATAATTTCCTGCTAGATATCTGAGATGGATTTATCATGGGGAATTAAACATTGTATAAATCTCAACATGTGACCACCATAGAATTGAATTAACTTTTACCTTGATAGTGTATAATGAGAATCTGAACTTTATTAATAATGTTTTCTACACTTCACATAATGATTATTATTGTGACATATTATCGGAGATTCTTTCTTATTTTCTAAAGATTAAAACAATATAGAAGGTAACCAAGTAATAAATTAGATTTATGATTTACTAGAATATGGAAATAATGGGTTTTATAATGGATGTATCACATATAAAAAAATTACTTCTTACTGAAGTTGTCCCATATCAATTGCTTTTATGGAATTACAAATACAATATCAATGATATTAGATTTTATTCATGATATATTTTTTCAAGCTAAGATCCCCTTAATAATTTTATTAGATAATGATAGTTGTTCTAAAACATGTTCTTTATTATACAAATAAATTTTCATGTCCTAATGACTGCATGTTGTTTTGGGGATATGATTCAAATAAAGAAGATTGTAAAAGATATTATACTTCTAGTTGGAAATTGGATAGTCATGGTAGTAGTTTGAATAAATAAACATTGAAGAAAAAGATAAATATAACTACATCAATTTTTTACATTACTTTACATTAAAACCATGAATGAATATTTTGTTCATGTATTCTAAAATAATAGATAAAATTAAGTGGCATATTATTGAAAACAAAAATGATGGGTTTATACATCATCTCATATATTTAAAGGCATGGAGGTCCTTTTATTTAGTACATCTAAATTTATCTGAATATCCTAGTAATTTGAGTTAAATAAAAGTTATGATGGATTCAATCCATTTAGGACTCTATGTGCACCGTATAGTATATGGCCAATTAATTTGATCCCTAACAGTCTACCTCTGTAAATATGTATGCAACAAACTTCTTTTAAAATATTAGTGATCATTTCAGAAAATAAAATTCCTAGAATTGAAATTGATGCATATATTAAATCAATTATATAATAATTTTATGATTTTTAGGATTATGGTATAGATTCATATGATTTATTGAAATCCAAAATGTTCAAAATGTGTGTTTCTACAATGTGACTGATTTGTGATTTTCCTAGATTAGAAAACATGTCTTGTTAGAACACTAACACGAGTTAGGTAAGTCTAATTTGTTAATTTTATTTCACACCAATAATATTACCATATATTATAGAGTGGGTTTTTTATGTGTCATTATCAATTCGTTGATGATTCTCATAGACATTGTTTTAAAAACTTGGTATTCTATGGAAAAATGAGTTTAGGCCATCACCAAAATTAGAATTAGGTTCATAAATTATTTCACAACTATCAATTTTTTTATGCACAATTTAAGAATGATTTTTATTTAAAGGTTTCTGGGAAAATAGCTCAAATCTCATATTATACAGTTGGTACCCAACAATAGAATAATCAAAGTATTTTTTTGTACTACCTTATTGGGAATTTCAATTGTTATGTAATAATTTTGATGTTATACTTGAAGAAAAAAATTATGGTATCATTAGTTTTTCTAAATATTAAATGAGTAGGGAAATTTAAAATACCATATTAATGATCATAAGGACTTATAAGAAATTAATATAAATCATGATCTATAGGAAAATGATAATAGAAATTATCCTATTGTAATTTTTTCATTGAAAAATCATGAAAAAAGATATTTTTTGTTTGAAGGATTAAAAATGTGCAAGTACCTGAAGGTTATTCAAGTAACATTTCAAGATGTTATGACTTGAAATATCATAAGTTACACGAACTTAAAATCCGTGAGTCACATATTTTTATGTAGAAATTATAACCATTTTCATTGCATAAAATGTTATCTAATAAAATTCGAGCATTTGTATATGAGTTTTTCACATTCTTCTAATAGTTATGTGAGGAAAAATTAAACCCTATTATGCTTTAAAATATCAAGATTTTATTTTAATGACACCTTATCATTTAGATATTATATTTCCCCCATGATTTTTTATTTTGATGATTCATATAACTATTTATTTAGATGAGGAAGTTAAAATATGTGGGATCATACATTATCAATCGATGTATCCCAAAGAGATGTATTTTCATCTTAATTTGTTAATACTACTACATTAAAATTTCCAAATTCCTTACATATGTGGTTAATTATTCTATATTCAATTATTTTATTAGGTATCTATGTCATTTGTACACTTTTTTATCAAAAATAAATCTCAACTAGAAGACTCTATTTTTGATGGTTATTTAGCGGAAGAGTGTCTTTCATTTTATGAGAGGTATTTTTATAATATTGAGACATGATTCAGTCACGTTATATGTGATGATGATAATGAAAGTAAATTTAAATACTATAGTGAATCATTAAACATTCCAATGTTTGTTTGTAAAGTTGGGAAAATATCATCAGTTTTATTAACAGAAAAATTATTCATAGAAGAACATTCATATGCGATACTCAATTGTGATATTGAGGATTAAGTCATTGAATAATTGAGAATATAAATAAATATATGAATTCATATTCAAGTATGAAATGTGAATGAAATAAAAAAATTATATTAACAAATGTATTATTTATTAATTTTTACATTGTGCAAGATCATAATCCATTTTATATTCCATATATATTTATATAATTATCTTTTGTAACCAATTATCATATATATTTATAAATTTAAATCATGATTTTTGATAATCATGTTGGATTGTTAGATGACATTAAATATTTTTCTTGATGGCCTTTAAATAATTGTAGAAGATTTTATGATTATAAAATTAATGTCTTTTATGTTTCGCACAATTTTTCATGAAGAAGGCCTGAAAAAAAAATAGTGTCATCTTCATAAAATAAAAAAATGGGGATAATATGGGAATTTTACTTACGTTATTGAAATAGATTATCATGGAAAATTTTTAATTGTTTTATTCAAATGTAAGAAGGTTTATATTTACAAGGACGTAAGGAAAGACTTATTACAATTTACCCATGTTAAATTATCTCAGTTTATTGATACTAGTGAGCATAAAGAACATGATCCGTATATTTTTTACTCACAAGGTAAAGTAGTATATTATATAGATTAAAGATTAAATTAATGGAAGATTATTATAGTAATTATCAATATAATACACATGTATGATATAGGTGAAGAAGTTAAAGATTATTTTTTTAACATTGAACTTCATCAACAATAAGAGATTGAACTGTCAATCTGTGATGATATTGAAATAGTTGGTCTTCCAAGTGTGGGTAATGATGATCAAATCTTGTTTACAGTGGATGTTGACTATAATATTGTTATTGATGAATTTATTGATCATATATTCATTCTTTTATCTTATCTTTTATTTTTTTATTTGGAATACATGAATTTATTAATCTATATAAAACATTTTCAAAGAATTTCCTTTTTATTGTATTTTATATCATGTTCTAGACTATTTTTTATTCTTTTTTTAATGTGGGAATTCTAAGAAAATATAATTTTAAGATGTTATATGACCATCCACTACTCCCATGAAGTCAGATGACACATCTGATACACTCCCTCCCACATCAAGTATTCTCCATATTTTGAATGTTCTTCCATTCCCATCATTTTATGTGATATGATATGCTTCTACATTAATCGTGCATGCTCCCTACTTCTAGTGCATTTACTTCCACTAAAGAGTTGTTATAGGGAACAGATGGAGTAAGTGAGGAGCATTTATCGATTGAGAATATGGTGCCATGGGTACTATTATGGGGATACCGGAGGGTCACTATTTTTGGTATGTAAATGTAAATATGAAAAAAAACATTATTACATATTTGAACTAAAATTTTTATATATTTATAGGACATATTCTGATAATATCATAAAAAGGAAAAAATATGAATATAATATGACTATGGAGGGAGATAATTTTTAATGTAGTTATGCCATTTGATATGTATGGAGTGCCAATAAATGATAATAGGATTATAAGGGTAGATAGTATACTAGTAAGTAGGTATGACGATGCCCCTTCTCATCACTTATCATGTATAGATTCATATTACAGCTTGTTGTGTAACGCCCCGACCCCAGTTACCCAGAGTCGGTGCATTAATTACATAACATTGGTATGATCACAAGAAAGATCAAATCTAGAAAGACCGATTGGTTTAGTAGCCTTGGAAACACTAGATATATTCATAAGTTTTACATTACATCATAAAATGAAAAACTAATACAACAACATAATGTTTCCACAATCCACACTCATATCCCCACATAATATCCCTGCAGGTCATTCATAACATACTTCTTCACTTCCTGGGAAAAATAAAACATAGAAAAGGGGTGAGCTCAAATGCCCAGTAAGGATAACAATATAGCGGAAACTTTCATAAATAAGAATAAACTTTTAAGGCAATGTATAACTAAAACAAAAGCCTTTCAAACATGATCTTTCAACATGGTATGGCATAAATAAAATGAAATAATTCCATTTACTTATTCACATGGATATTCTACTAATCGAATAATCACATGAAAAAATCAATAACCACTTTCATAATGTTGGAATGCATAATGATAAACTTTAATTACTTTTCAAGGCCTCGTCCCAAGACCTGGGGGCTAACTGTAACCGGAACCCAACCCGGAGTGCCTCTAATAACCGGACACCAACCCGGAGTGCCTCTAATAACCGGACACCAACCCGGAGGGCTTACTTTTACCAGTCCCTAACCTGGAGGGCTTACTTTTACCAGTCCCCAACCTGGAGGGCTTACTTTTACCAGTCCCCAACCTGGAGGGCTTACTTTTACCAGTCCCCAACATGGAACATACTTGTCCAACACATTCATATGAAGTAAAGATTGAAATATAACATAAACATTCTTATTGGAACTAGCATACGAAATGTCAATACTTTCACCATAAACTATGAATGGTATAAAAATAGCACATCCACAGTCAAACATATCACAAAACCTTCAAAACAATATAGAAGTTTTGTATCATAATAAATCAACTTCAAATAATCTTAAAATCCATCAAAGGATGTTGACATAGATGAAATCAAAATTCTTTTTAAAGAAATATCTCCTTTTATTTTGAAATCATTTAAGATCCATATAAAATAAAACATTTTCTTTGAAAATATTCTTATAAGCTTGTAAGGAAAACTTTGAATATTTTATAACGGCGGAAAATAACCGCACCCGCCGTATAAGTTAAAAAAAACATTCTTACCTTAATTCTGTCGAAAAGGTTAAAAAGGACCTTGTTTTGAAAACGACAGAAAGATTCCTCTTATAAAAAGTAAAACAAGGGTATAAATGACTTTAACCCATATTCTTGTAAAAATGTTTTGAAATACATTTTGAAGTAACATGGATGTGGATGATAACGAGATCCCAGTAGATTATTACATATAAACAACCTCGAATAATGAAGAGATTGTGAAATAAACCCTTACCTTGTACTTTTCCTTGGTTGGGGTAGGCTAACCTCCTGTATAATGGTGAAATAGTTGTTATTAAATTATACAAGAATCATATATATTAATATGATATCATATATGATCTCTTAACCTTGGTTTGTTAATAATATCTTAGAATTATCGTCGTTTCGGGAGTTAACTTACTCATTTTCTTTTATATGTTTTGTTACATAAGCCATGGTTGTTGTATCTTATTCATATCCAGAATGATATCTAGTCCTTAAACATCATTTTTAAATCATCAAATGATAATTATACTTGAATGGATACGATGGAGAATGAATCTCATCGCGTTCGTGGAGACGGTAGTCCGTACGTACGCACGAGCGACAATATCATTCTTTTGATATTAAAATAATATATAAATGGATGGTATATCATATATACAGAATCATTAACATGTTATATTTATTATTTACATGAGTTACACATCATTATTATACCCATCCAAATAATATTATATTGAATAACAATTACACCACGACGTGGAGACGGTAAGCCGTACGTACACACGTATGGTGACATGTTATTCAAAGGGTGGATAGAATACTGAATATGGTTGTACCATATTTATAATAACATCACAGTATATGTTAGATACTGGAGTTATTATTTTAGAATGGTAAGAACAAAGGAATAAGAAGTGGAAGAAGAAATGAACTTGGAGAAGGGTGGTGAAATCATTACCTCTTCTTCGGGTTCTTCCTTTTGATTTGATCAAAAGGGCTCCATAGGTTGGCTTTCTGATCAAACTAAGGTCTCTAGGTTGTAGTGAGGGATGTTGGGAAAGTATTTGGGCAGAGTTTGTCCGAACCAAAAGGCTTTGAAGGTGTGAAGAAATGAGAAGGAGGAGTGCCCTTTTATAAGAGGGGTGAGGGGCACCTTTGGAAATGCTAGAAATATTAATTTATAATAAATTCATATTCTGTTTCAAATGGATCCAAAGTTGATTATTCAAAGGTTAAGGTGGGGATAGGTCGAAAACTACTCAACCAATAGAATTTAGACAGGTTTGGGTACTTATATTAACCTTATCCTTAAGTATTAACTCTATGTTAATTAGTTTCACTTTTACAATGTCTCTTTGTATTTTTATATAATATTGTTAATAAACTTACTATATACATCCAAGCGACCCCCAAGTGGTCCCTTAATGATGAACCTATCATGATATAAGTCTCTTGGACGAACCTTAGATTTTTAGGAATTTAATATCATTTAATAATATAATATTTGTTTTAAGAACTCTTTTATGTCAATTATTACACTATTCAATAGTTGATTTTTTTGAAATTCATAACAGATTTATTACTTCTAACAAAGTCAATTAAATCAATCCTAATATATCATATTATCCTATAAAATTAGTTTAATTCATTAAAAGTTTCATATTATATTTATTTGGGTATTTATAATATCAATTATTTTAATTTTTCACTATTATAGTAATTACTGCGTCATCATTGTGTCATATATAAAATAAATTATTTAATGTCTAAAAATTATAAATAAAATATCATTATGTAGGAAATCTTTTCATCTTTCTAATTAATATTTATAATCTAAAATCCAACATATATAACCCTATGTAACAATTGTTGTTCTAAAAGATATATGCTTGTGTCATTTTTGTATTCATTTTAACTAAATTAAAATAAAGTGTCATTATCACTTACAAGTGGACCCATGGGGTCCCAAAATTGACACAAAGATGCCAATGGTCGACCATGTATCAACCAATAGGGTTAAGACACGTTTTAGGGTAATTTAGTATTATTATAATATTATTTGTTAACCCTTATTTACCGGATTTACCCTTAACCATGGTAAATAAAATATTTACCGCAGTAATTATTCAAAATGTCTAAAAATAAAAGTTACCTATTTACACAATTTGAACATCCTGATTCCAAATATGGAATCCATTTTCTTAAATTCTAAACACATAAGTGGCAGAAATTAATTTAAAATTAATTCCCGCTGTCAAAACAAAAAGCGTGTTTTTAAGAGATAATAACTATCAAAAGATTGACACTTGTTTATGTTCGGTTTAATTGTAAAATTATGTCCAATGACCAACATTATATTAAATGGTAAAAATATATTCTAAATATACTTTAAAACCACTCAAATTCATAATTTATCACTGTTAATTATTTTGATTAAAAAAGTTGTTTTTAATTAAAATTTAGTAATTATCACTATTCATCAAAATATAAAAGTTATCCGAAATGTACCAAAATTTCACCTTAGGCTAAATTTGATATTCCAAATCCAAAAATGAAGTCCATTTTCAAATATAAAATATATATAATTTCAAAAAGTAGGTATTACTATTCATAACGGCTAGTTTGATCGGTTGTGGTGTGTGTTAAAACTCGAAGTTGCGTACAACACACGCTACTGTTTTATTCAAAGGAAAGCGTACCGTGGAAGTTTGGGATGTTTCATTTTAAATTTTTTGATGTCTCCATTTAGTCAAAAAGTTTAAAATATTGTATTTAAAAAAGGATTCACTATCAAAATTTGATAAAATTGCAATACTGAAAATGAATCTGTTCTTGCATTATGACTAAGAAACTCATAATATGGATTCTAAAATTATAAGGATTATATAAAGTTTAAAATTTAGTTAATACTATTCATGACCTCTTTTAATGGGTTTTTTTTTGGTAAGTCATGGTGCAATTGAACTCGGTGTTGCGTGTAGTTCAAGTTATTGAATTATTTTGAAGAAAGAACACACTATGAAATCTTGGGGTGTTACATTCTCCCCTCCTTCAATAAATTGCGTCCTCGCAATTTGAAATTGTTCTTAGAAAATAAAAGGTTGAAAATAGATAATATATTTGTGGGAGAACCCACATCGGAAATTGGGTTACTAAAATTTAGTCGTAATATGAGGATAAGAGAAATGAAAGGGTCACCACCAAAATTATGATCTCGATTAGGAGAACATTGGTGGCAATTTGAGACATATAATTGGAGGAAAAACGTAAATATTTATAGGTAGTGATTGAGGTCATCAATCACAAACAAGTATAAAATTTAGGTCCTTAAATTCATCAATCTATGATGATTTGAAATACCATCGGTTCAACAAAACATAGGGTATTAGGATAACACATTTTTGACGTTTCAAAATATCTTAGTTGAAATCCCACATCGAAAAATGAATTAATGAGGCCTCTATTTAAAATAAAGAGTCGAAAGTATGAAGATTACCGAAAATAACTCATACTAGGGTTCCATGTAGGAAAATATGGATATGGAAGAAAAATCTAACCATCAATTATCTGATGGAGAGTGGTAGAGAACATGGCTATGAAAAGGCCAACAATCCCAAATCCATAAATTAGTGATGATTTAAGGTACCATCTAGGAAAACATTTTTGTTCTAAGTTGATTTTCTTAATATTGAGGAATTTATTTATGAGATTGGCTAAGATCATAAGGAGATATAATTACTTTATAATTAGAGTTTTATCCATTAATAAATTTCTACCACAAACTCAACTTTCACCCTAAAAGATAATAGAATGTAAAAAAAAATTCTATTTACACTATTCGTATAGGGTTCCAAAATAAAGGAATTTATAATTCATCTACAAGATCTTTTAATAAAAACTACATTATTTAATCCAGGACATCTCGTGGCCAGTGGTAGGTGATACACCCTTGTCGCCCTTCAGTTGCGGGTTCACGTCTCACAGCCTTGCCGGACGCGACGGGTTGCCGCCCGACCTCCGGGTTGTCCTTTTATGGCAATCCAAAATAATCCAAACTAGAACTATCCAAAATAATTATGTCCAAACTCATAGTCCAAAATTTATAAGGAAGGTAAACATAATGTAGATCCTTTTTACCCCGTAATAGCATATGAATACCTTCATCATGTATTCTTTTAATACACTAAAACATCCTGAATTACCATATTCCTTATTGATTACATTCATGTTCCCTTATTCCATATAGAATGCTGGATATACTTCATTAATCCAAAAATGTTTTAAACCCCAACAATTATGGAATATACAAATCATTAATCAGCTTCACGGTAGTCAATAATATCCAATATAATTTATCCAAATCAATCATGTATTATTCTAAAATCACCACCTCGGTATCTGAACCATATTATGGTTTATCTTTCTCTCAACCATATATTTTCCAAACATTTAACCTGCTACTAAGTCACTTTTCTTTGTTCCACACCATCTCAAGTCCTTAATGAAATAGTACAACAGTACAATCCTTATATACTCCATAATTATTATAACAAGTACATTGTTGATACAACACTCAATTGATATAATCAACATAATAACTCTAATCATTCCTCTTCATCTGTGGTAGTATCATAACTCGATTATTATCCAATAGCATCATTTGCGGCATAGTTTGATGACTGGGACATAGGTTCGCGTAGTGTCCAAACTCCTTGCAAATGAAGCATTGTACATTTGAAACCATTTTCTTACCCTTGCAGTCATGTACTTTGTGCCCTTTTCCTCCACACTTATAAAAAAACTCCCATTCCTTTCAGGAAAGTTCCAGGGTGTTTCTTTACACAGTTACCAAATATGGGAAAATTCTTCTTTTCCCTCATCCCTTTATCCATCTTTCTCTCTTCTATCCTTTTCTTCTCTTGCTTCCCTTCAAAGCCATAGGACTCAGTAAACTCTTTACTTATCTTATCAACACATGATATTATTTCTTCATATGATGATAATACATGGGAGACTATTTCTCTTATAAATTCTAGCTTAAGACCATGAAAGATATGATCCTTCTTTCTCTTTAGATCATGTGCATTTATGGAGTTCTCATTCCTTCTACTGGGAGCCATTTCTAAACAATGGCATAAACT
The DNA here is from genome assembly GCA_963277665.1 of Viscum album. Taxonomy (NCBI): domain Eukaryota; kingdom Viridiplantae; phylum Streptophyta; class Magnoliopsida; order Santalales; family Viscaceae; genus Viscum; species Viscum album. The sequence goes on from OY728163.1 coordinate 354,746,878, forward strand.
AGATCAGTTTATGAATCAAAATACATAATCCCATACTTATAAAACACTTAACATAAATTGAACTATTTATGGATATAATCCATAATCATAAAAATGTCTCATTTGAGGATGTATATACTCATAAACCCTTCATAATGGTTTGTAAAGAAAATGAGAATTATCCTAAGCATATCCCCCGGGAATGTCGTAACCAAGAGTGCAGCAAGGCCCGTTGTCGTGCACCAGTTCCCGTTCGAGTCTAGCTCAAAGCGGTGTTTTCGGGTTTTACCCCTAGGTACATCTGTGCCTGAGCCGCCTCTACCTGCTCGTATCCAGACAGGGATGTATTGCTCGGAAAACTCACAAAATCTCTACAATACCAAAATTCTAGGAAGTTCTTCTATACTAATCCTCAAAGTTCATCTTAGGTCTACATGCTCTAATCAGAGTTTATCTAAATCTAGATTCCAAGGTTTGTACTAAACCTCCCTCTGATACCAACTGTAACGCCCCGACCCCAGTTACCCAGAGTCGGTGCATTAATTACATAACATTGGTATGATCACAAGAAAGATCAAATCTCGAAAGACTGATTGGTTTAGTAGCCTTGGAAACACTAGATATATTCATAAGTTTTACATTACATCATAAAATGAAAAACTAATACAACAACATAATGTTTCCACAATCCACACTCATATCCCCACATAATATCCCTGCAGGTCATTCATAACTTACTTCTTCACTTCATGGGAAAAATAAAACATAGAAAAGGGGTGAGCTCAAATGCCCAGTAAGGATAACAATATAGCGGAAACTTTCATAAATAAGAATAAACTTTTAAGGCAATGTATAACTAAAACAAAAGCCTTTCAAACATGATCTTTCAACATGGTATGACATAAATAAAATGAAATAATGCCATTTACTTATTCACATGGATATTCTACTAATCGAATAATCACATGCAAAAATCAATAACCACTTTCATAATGTTGGAATGCATAATGATAAACTTTAATTACTTTTCAAGGCCTCGTCCCAAGACCTTGGGGCTAACTGTAACCGGAACCCAACCCGGAGTGCCTCTAATAACCGGACACCAAACCGGAGTGCCTCTAATAACCGGACACCAACCCGGAGTGCCTCTAATAACCGTACACCAACCCGGAGGGCTTACTTTTACCAGTCCCTAACCTGGAGGGCTTACTTTTACCAGTCCCCAACCTGGAGGGCTTACTTTTACCAGTCCCCAACCTGGAGGGCTTACTTTTACCAGTCCCCAACCTGGAACATACTTGTCCAACACATTCATATGAAGTAAAGATTGAAATATAACATAAACATTCTTATTGAAACTAGCATACGAAATGTCAATACTTTAACCATAAACTATGAATGGTATAAAAATAGCACATCCACATTCAAACATATCACAAAACCTTCAAAACAATATAGAAGTTTTGTATCATAATAAATCAACTTCAAATAATCTTAAAATCCATCAAAGGATGTTGACATAGATGAAATCAAAATTCTTTTTAAAGAAATATCTCCTTTTATTTTGAAATCATTTAAGATCCATATAAAATAAAACATTTTCTTTGAAAATATTCTTATAATCTTGTAAGGAAAACTTTGAATATTTTATAACGGCGGAAAATAACCGCACCCGCCATATAAGTTAAAAAAACATTCTTACCTTAATTCTGTCGAAAAGGTTAAAAAGGACCTTGTTTTGAAAACGACAGAAAAATTCCTCTTATAAAAAGTAAAACAAGGGTATAAATGACTTTAACCCATATTCTTGTAAAAATGTTTTGAAATACATTTGGAAGTAACATGGATGTGGATGATAACGAGATCCCAGTAGATTATTACATATAAACAACCTCGAATAATGAAGAGATTGCGAAATAAACCCTTACCTTGTACTTTTCCTTGGTTGAGGTAGGTTAACCTCCTGTATAATGGTGAAATAGTTGTTATTAAATTATACAAGAATCATATATATTAATATGATATCATATATGATCTCTTAACATTGGTTTGTTAATAATATCTTAGAATTATCGTCGTTTCGGGAGTTAACTTACTCATTTTCTTTTATATGTTTTGTTACATAATCCATGGTTGTTGTATCTTATTCATATCCAGAATGATATCTAGTCCTTAAACATCATTTTTAAATCATCAAATGATAATTATACTTGAATGGATACATGGAGAATGAATCTCATCGCGTTCGTGGAGATGGTAGTCCGTACGTACGCACAAGCGACAATATCATTCTTTTGATATTAAAATAATATATAAATGGATGGTATATCATATATACAGAATCATTAACATGTTATATTTATTATTTACATGAGTTACACATCATTATTATACCCATCCAAATAATATTATATTGAATAACAATTACACCACGACGTGGAGACGGTAAGCCGTACGTACGCACGTATGGTGACATGTTATTCAAAGGGTGGATAGAATACTGAATATGGTTGTAACATATTTATAATAACATCACAGTATATGTGAGATACTGGAGTTATTATTTTAGAATGGTAAGAACAAAGTAAGAAGAAGTGGAAGAAGAAATGAACTTGGAGAAGGGTGGTGAAATCATTACCTCTTCTTCGGGTTCTTCCTTTTGATTTGATCAAAAGGGCTCCTTAGGTTGGCTTTCTGATCAAACTAATGTCTCTAGGTTGTAGTGAGGGATGTTGGGAGAGTATTTGGGCAGTTTTTGGCCGAACCAAAAGGCTTTTAAGGTGTGAAGAAATGAGAAGGAGGAGTGCCCTTTTATAAGAGGGGTGAGGGGCGCCTTTGGAAAAGCTAGCAATATTAATTTATAATAAATTCATATTCGGTTTCTAATGGCTCCAAAGTTGATTCTTCAAAGGTTAAGGTGGGGATAGGTCGAAAACCACTCATCCAATAGAATTTAGACAGGTTTGGGTACTTATATTAACCTTATCTTTAAGTATTAACTCTAAGTTAATTAGTTTCACTTTTACAATGTCTCTTTGTATTTTTATATAATATGGTTAATAAACTTACTATATACATCCAAGCGACCCCCAAGTGGTCCATTAATGATGAACCTATCATGATATAAGTCTCATGGACGAACCTTAGATTTTTAAGAATTTAATATCATTTAATAATATAATATTTGTTTTAAGAACTCTTTTATGTCAATTTTTACACTATTCAATAGTTGATTTTTTTGAAATTCATAACAGATTGATTACTTCGAAAAACGTCAATTAAATCAACCCTAATATATCATAGTATCCTAGAAAATTAGTTTAATTCATTAAAAGTTTCATATTATATTTATTTTGGTATTTATAATATCAATTATTTTAATTTTTCACTATTATAGTAATTACTGCATCATCATTGTGTCATATATAAAATAACTTTTTCAATGTCTAAAAATTATAAATAAAATATAATTATGTAGGAAATCTTTTTATCTTTCTAATGAATATTTATAATCTAAAATCCAACATATATATCCCTATGTAACAATTGTTTTTCTAAAAGATATATGCTTGTGTCATTTTTGTATTCATTTTAACTAAATTAAAATAAAGTGTCATTATCACTTACAAGTGGACCCATGGGGTCCCAAAATTGACACAAATATGCCCATGGTCGACCATGTATCAACCAATAGGGTTAAGACACGTTTTAGGGTAATTTAGTATTATTATAATATTATGTTTTAACCCTTATTTACCGGATTTACCCTTAACCATGGTAAATAAAATATTTACCGCAGTAATTATTCAAAATGTCTAAAAATAAAAGTTACCTATTTACACAATTTGAACATCCTGATTCCAAATATGGAATCCATTTTCCTAAATTCTAAACATAGATGTGGCAGAAATTAATTTAAAATTAATTCCCGCTGTCAAAACAAAAAGCGTGTTTTTAAGAGATAATAACTATCAAAAGATTGACACTTGTTTATGTTCGGTTTAATTGTAAAATTATGTCCAATGAACAACATTATATTAAATGGTAAAAATATATTCTAAATATACTTTAAAACCACTCAAATTCATAATTTATCACTATTAATTATTTTGATTAAAAAAGTTGTTTTTAATTAAAATTTAGTAATTTTCACTATTCATCAAAATATGAAAGTTATCCGAAATGTACCAAAATTTCAAATTAGGCTAAATTTGATATTCCGAATCCAAAAATGAAGTCCATTTTCAAATATAAAATATATATAATTTCAAAAAGTAGGTATTACTATTCATAACGGCTAGTTTGATCGGTTGTGGTGTGTGTTAAAACTCGAAGTTGCGTACAACACACGCTACTGTTTTATTCAAAAGAAAGCGTACCGTGGAAGCTTGGGATGTTTCATTTTAAATTTTTTGATGTCTCCATTTAGTCAAAAAGTTTAAAATATTGTATTTAAAAAAGGATTCACTATCAAAAGTTGATAAAAGTGCAATACTGAAAATGAATCTGTTCTTGCATTATGACTAAGAAACTCATAATATGGATTCTAAAATTATAAGGATTATATAAAGTTTAAAATTTAGTTAATACTATTCATGACCTCTTTTAATGGATTTTTTTTTGGTAAGTCATGGTGCAATTGAACTCGGTGTTGCGTGTAGTTCAAGTTATTGAATTATTTTGATGAAAGAACACACTATGAAATCTTGGGGTGTTACATGTTGGAAGAATTTTATTTCTTATAAACAATTGAAATTAATTCAAATTTAAGATTTATATTTTTTATCTAATATTCCTATAAATTGTTTTTAATTAGATTAGATTATATAATATTTATATTATTTTCCATTTTAAAGTGCATGCTACAGTTTTTCTTCAATAGACATTGAAAAATTTGGTGTGAAATTGGAAGGACATTGAGTATTGGGTATGGTGTGAGTTCAATGACATATCCTTGAATTTCTGTCAAATGAACAAAAAATGTTCCTAAAAGGATACCTCAGTGTTAGTGGAAGTACTTTATAGATATGCATAATTCTGATTCACATAAGTTAAATGATATATTGTATGTTTAGTCTATCTATTAATGTATATAAATATTATATTTTATATCATTCATCTGAGTTTTGAATTTATTTATTTTTTTTAGATATATCTATATTTTTATACTGGATGAAATATAATATTTAAGGATGTCAATATCTTCTGTGTTTTTGACTAGTTATAGTTTAAATGGCTGTTAATTTTAAAAATCACAACTAGAAATTGAAGACCAACCGCTAAATACTGCTAAACCTCTTCTGAATTTTTAATGTATGGTACAACCAATTATAATAAAGTGATTTTAAAAAAATCCATCATGTGTAGTATCCTTGGTAGTTATAACTGTCACACTGTTGATAAAAAATATTTTTAAAAAACCCACTTTGATTTTCACATCAGTTATAAAACAGCTCCCAAATATGGATGCACATTAGTTTCACTAAACCATTTTAAATTATAACAAAACCATTTATAATTAATTATAAATTCAATAATATGTGGTGGTTTTAATGTTCATTGTTTATTTCAAAAAAACACTTTTATTCATTTTTTTCTTGTACTTATCCTCCACTAAGCTAAGTGTGTCATTTTTCATCACTACCTCACCTGATATATTATTATTATTTATTTAAATTATATATATGATATTCATGTAATAATTATGATTATGTAAATATAAATATTACTTACCTTCTTACCCTTCCATCTATTAGAAAATGTTAACATTGCATGTGTGTATGTGTGGACTACCAACCCCATGAAACGATGTGATTCATGTATCATATCCATCTTTCATAGCTGAATCAAAATTTTCTTTAATTATTGAACATGGTAATTATATCAGGATTGATATTTTTCAGATTATGGAATAGCTACCCCTCTGAACATGGTCAACATACCGAAGTTGTTTTGGGATTATGAACTAAACACCCTTAAAACACCCAAAATGAACTTAACTAATTTATTAACTATATAAGACATAATAATAAATAAAATAAAAGGTATAATAATAAGGTAATAAACTAATAAATTTTTTTATGATAGTAAGTAATTAATATAATGTTATTATATTACATTTAACGTACATATTTTTCAAGTCATACTAGAGGTAATATATTTTTCCTTAAAATATTGTTTAAATAATTTAAACTCTACCTCTTCTATATCCATGATCATTTAAATGTTTCAAGATTATTCATATTTATATTTAAAATATTAATAAAAGCCATTTTCAACAACTTTTTACATTCTTTTCAAAGGTTCAAAAAAATTACTTTTCATAATTTATCATATGATTTCATTGAATTTGTTTTACCCAAGTGAAAAAAAGAATTTTTATAATATTTATTGGATTGCCATATTTTTCTGGTGTTATATGAAAGATCTAGTGAGGATCTGTCTAATAATTGTAGAGTGGGGGTGATTCATTTATCTATTATTTTTTATGTTTTATACTTTAATGAAAAATTATTCTCCAGTTAAAGAGAAATGACTCCTTGAAAACAAAAAAACAAGAACACACATGGGGAAAAATAATTTACAAGGTTCACTACTCAATAAGAGTAACTAGTCCTTTGAATGAGTTATAAATAGTCTAAGACCACACATCGACTAGAAATAAATCTTTCTTTTACAACAAAAATACTGTATATTCATAACTTCTATGTCATTGTATTGCTTTTTCAGTGATTTTAAATCTAACACAAATAATATAAAGAAATATTGTTTTGAACAAGAAAATAAACCTTAACCAATAGGCTTCTACACGTCACTACTATATTGGTTGAATAATTTAAACATTCATCTCAATAAGTTCTTTTGTAATTAATTACATAATAGTTTTCAAGCCTCTATCTGATACTTCTCCATTCAGAACTTATTTGTATGGAACCTCACCATCTAGTACATTCCTTTCAGGTACCTTTCTATCTCGTACCCCTTTTTCGAATACTAGTTTGTATGATTCCACTATATCTAGTACATATCCATCTGATGTATCCTTTTTTGTGCCCCTCTATCAAATACCTCTTTATTTTGTTTTTTTCTATAAGGATCTCTCAATATTCTTAGTCAGCCCCTCACATTTTTAACAAAAACTACACAAATAACCTTATCCTCTATATATACTCATGGTTTCTTCATAAATCAAGGGAGGTGAACAAAATTAAAATTTTAATTCCCTTCTCCAAATTTTAATGTCACATCCAAGTATTTCTTCATTTGACCAATAATAAAGCCAAAAAGTTAATATAATTCAACAAAAATTATTGGAACATTCCTCAGTTATCATCATCAATGATCTTCAGAACATTTTGAAATATCATCCAGAATCGTGATATTTCCTACATTATTATTGTAGTTTTATATTTTCATCTCAGCATCTTAAAATTTAATAACTTTACAAAAACATAATAAATACCTCTAAATATTTTTTTATACTCCATCATAGGAACTCCACCATCCAATAATTCCTTATCCAATAAAAATTCATAATATTCTTCTTTGTCTGATGACACTCCATCCAAAAACCTATTTCTAATGAATTAATTTTTAAAATATCTATCTGAAGACTTTTTGTGGAAAGCTCTACCAAATTACATCACTCAAAGACCTATGTTTGATGACTTCACTCAGAACCCTCTATCTGATGACTTCACTTGGAAAACTCATTCAGATGTCTTGAAAAATGTTCTTCAGGTGGTGAACTCACAAACCTTTCTTGGTCTCTAAAAAATCATGAATAAACTTATCTTGGAAAATGATAACTTATAGTAATAATGATGGTTGTGATTTAAAGAACAAAAAATCTTCACATGGTTTATTTTTTTCAGAAAACTCTATCCAATAAAAAATAATATTTTATTATATTCGATAGACTCAAAAAGTTCATTTGTTATACTTCATAGTTATCTCTAATCAGTAGAAATGATAATGAAATCTCAATATTGTTTAGGTGATATATATATTGGCATTAAAAGATATCACCATAAACAATTATTCTTCTTGTTAACGTTATTATTTCATTGTTCAACAAAATATCAAAAACTCTTAGCCTCAATAATCCCCCAAATTAGATTTTTGTTTTTACCAAGGAATATAAATAATTGAAACTCTAAACCTTAGGCAATGGATCTCCATCCAACAATTCTAAGTCTGTATGAGTGAACTGAATATAAGAGTGAGTAACTCAAGAGAGGGGTGAATTGAGTATATAATAAAAATTTTGTTAAAAAAAGTTTAAATAAAATCCAAAAATTAAAATAAAATCACCCAGTTAATCAAAAGAATATTTTTATATAAATTTGATCTTTTAAATGATTCCTCAAATCTTGATTACTACTCAAATAAAAATATAAAAATATTACTTTAACTTTTGAAATAAATTTACTCAATCAAATAATTATATAAACACTAGATAAGATTAACTATCAAAGTAGTGGTTTTTTTTACAATTAAAAAAAATAGATTAAATCATATAAACAAAACTAAATTAAATACATAACATAATTAAAACAAGGGATTTAGTATTAAGGAATGACCTAATCCCCTATACATTGAAATCACCCTATGCCAAGAAGATTATATATAAATACTCATAAACCACTACCTAGATTAGGTAAACAAACAACAGCTAAGCAGTTATCCTGGCCACACAAGGACCTATTCCACAATAATCATGGGAAGTAAACAAATGAAAACCACATAGAGACCAATTACACAAAACATGGGTAATAAAATTGTAAATAGAATGAATAAGATATGTTGTATCATACATTTTTAGTGTAGGATATATTGTGTGTTTAATAAACATGGAAAACTACACACTACTCAAAATTAAATTCAACAAATATAAAGAGAAAGTATAAATATGTAAAGAAGATAGTGTTTCTCAATATGATGTGCTCCAAAATATTGAGTTTCCTTAAATCTATCTTGGAAAGGATCTCAATTCATTTCTCGAAATTTTTTAGTAAAACAGAGTGTCATAATCTCACTTTTTTTACTGTAAGAAAGGATATGACTGTTCTCTATACTCCACTCTTTCATAGACGTAATGTATGTAAGAATATTTTGTGTAAGGTTCCTTAGTAGGTGGCACACTTGATTATGTGCTCAAACTCAGATAGTATGCATGTATTATGTGCATGATGATGAATTATTTGAATATATAGCATTTTATGATTGATGTACTATTTGAGGAACAATCATCTAGGTCTTTTATATCCTCATATTTATCTCTAAAAAATCATCAATGTGATCCTGTAATAGATAATAATATAATTAAAAAATAATCCTCTATATTAAATGCATTCAAATATCCATGAGAGGCATTTAATTTAAATATCTTAGAATAGAGATGGCGATTCAGACTAGCGGTGATTCATGTCTGGAAGTGAGTCAAGAAAATGGTAAGTCAGGATGGTGGTCGGTTATGAGTTGGTAGTTTAGGTCTGGAAGTGAATCATGTTTAGCGATGACTCATTTCAGTAGTGACTCGCCTCAATGGTGACTCATCTTATGGTTCATCATCTTTAGAAGTAGGTTAAGTCTGGTAGTGAATCTAATTTGGTGGTGACTCATTCTTGGTAGTTGATCTTTTTCAATGGTGAGACATTCCTGGTGGTTACTCATCTTTAACAGTGAGTATTTTCTGGCGGTGACTCAATATTAAAGGCGAGTCATTCCTGGTGCTAATTCATCTTCAATGGTGAATCTTTTAAATACTTATAAAATTTTTATCCACACATCCTTATATTATAAAATTCTATCAAAAAATAGTAAAAACATTAATAAAACAATTAACATCATTTTTTAGCAGTAAAACAAAGAGTCTCTAAAATTCTTGATAAGCATTTTCATTCCCTATACAAAAATAGATCAAAACCTCTTGTCCTCCATAATCCCACCCATTTTATTTTTTTCCCAACCATTGAACATTAATCATTGAAACATTGAATTCTAGGAAATGGATAACCATTCAACAATTCTAATTCTACGTTACTGAAATTGTTGTAGGAATCCAGTATCATTGAAAACAATATCATATTAACCATGAAAGAATGATGTATAACCATTCCAAACATCCATTATAACCATATATTAAAAACTAAAACATACTCTATAATGTAAGAAATAGTTCATTAAATCACTTCAAAAAACTATTACAATAATTCACACATGTTGACATCATAATTTACCACTCCTAAAAACTCCCCCAAAATATAATATCTCCCTTGAAAGGTAAACCACCTATCAATGGATATATTTATATTATTATATTTTTCTCCCCCTTTGACAATAATATAATAAGATTATAATAGAGAGGGGATTGTTATTACAAAACATATCCTTGATGTGAGTAAGGTTGAACACCCTTAATCAAAATCAAAATTTAAAATGTTCCATTTAGTAATGGTTTAATGAATATGTTAGCTACCTTCTTCTGTATATGTACAAAATCAATCTTAAGTTCATTTATATCTATATGTTCATTAATTAGTTGATATTTTATACCAATATTTTTAGATCATGAATTTTGTTCTGGATTCATGGAGATATTTATAAAACTTTTATTATCACTAAAAATGATAATAGGTAGCTTAAAATTAACTAGAAAATATTCTAGTTGTGACTTTGTCTATATTAGTTGTGTTGTAGCTTGATTGGAAGAAACTTACTCAACTTATAAAGTGTTGAGTGTCCCTGAAAATTTATTATTTTTATTCCAACATACACATTTTTCTCCCAAAAAGAAAACTCCACCAGATATGGATATTAGGTAATCAACAAAACCATTCCAGACTACATTTTTATATCCAAACAGAATCAAATTTACCTTATCATAATAATTTATCCCATAATATTTAGTTTCATTAATGCTTCATATAATTAATTTTCATGAAAAAATGTGTCATTTTTAGTACACTCTAAAATATAACACACAAGGTTGCAACATAAACCAAGGCTTGTAAAAAGATTATTAAATAAAACAAGCATCCAATAAACTTCCTAAATTCTTGATGATTAATATTCATTCCAACTCCATCTATAACCATATTTTTTCCATTGAGATAGGTGTAGAAATAGGTTTTAATCATAAATTCAAAATCTCTTATGTTAATCTGTGGAATATGTTTCTTATGATAAGAAAATGTGATCCTTCTCTCGATAAATTTTCAATCCAAGAAAGTACCACATTTTTTCTAGTATATAAATTTCAAAAAAATCATTATTTATTTGGAAAATCCATTATATTCTTCTTAATTATTTCTCAAAAATATGATACAATCGACATAAACTATCACAATGATATAAACCTCTTTATTTTAATTTATTCAGAGGTTGTTGTCTAATCTTCCCTTTCTAAAATTCTACATCTTCAATCATATATCCAACATAGAATACCAAGATCTCAGATCTTATTTCAACCCATAAAAATTCTTATTCAACATCAATACATTGTTTTTATCCTCTCTAAGAGATAATTAATATGGTTTCGTAATTTAAACATCTTCTTATACTCTTAATTGTAAAAACCATACTTTGCATCCATTTGGAATGTATTATATCTACATTTTACAGAAATAGTAAGAAATGTTATGATGTTTTTATGTCTTAAACTAGGAAAAATTCCTCATCTATATTAATTACATCAACATGTGAGTAACCTTTACAATCCAATACTTACTTGTTTCTTATGACTATATTTTTCATTAAACTTATTTTAAAAACCCCACTTTTTTATGATCATGTTTTTATCTATATGTTTGGGTACCGGCTCCGACATCTCATTTTTCTAAATTTGAACTAATTAAAAATTACTAAAATAAATCCACACTTAATTCTACAAATATTCTTCAACATATCTATGCTCAAGCTAAGAAGACAAATAGTTTTGTGAAAAAGTTGTTGATTTTATTTAGGTTTGAACCTATTTTCCTCAATCTCCAATTATATTTTGGACCTAGACTTTCATCCTCAGTCATGGATGATATGAAAACAATTTTCACCCATCATTTGAAGTGGATGAATAAATATATTCATCCAATATAGTCTATATATCATTAATTATGTCAGAAACATTGTTATGTTGTTTTACTAAAATATCTTCATCTTTGATTCCTCTTATTTCTACAACAAATTAAGAAATATTCCTATTAGAATGATCTAGAACTTTCACAAATGGAGAGTCAACAATTATTTTAATTTCTTTATTATAGAAATTATATTCTCTTCCATTAATAGGGTATCCAATGAAAATTCCATCAACACATCTTTGATTAAGCTTCCTATGATTCTCACATTTGACCTTGATAATGTAATGAATTCCAAGAACCCTTAAGTATTTAAAACTAAGGTTCACTTTTTAATAAAAATTATATAAATTAATATCATTTTTTAACCTATATAAACAATGGTTCTAAATGTAAACTACTACTGTAATATCCTATCCCCAAAACCGTTGAGAAATTTCATGTTTAATTAACATGGTTTTATCAATCTCCACCTGACTTGTATTCATTATTTTAGAAAAATAATTCCACTATATTGTATATGGTTTACTTAGCTCATGAATAATTACATACCTTTCAAGATAACCTCAAAACTTTAGATTTGTGTATTTAGCACTATTGTCAGTTTTAATATTCATCATAGAGTATCCACATTCATTTTCAGAACTTCTCTTGAAACTCTTATACATTTTGAGAGCCTCCGATTTATGTTTGAAAAATATAATACATTTAATATGAGTTAAATAACCAATGAAGGATGTAAAATACTTATATCTATTTTTATATTGATTTTTCATAGACCAACACATGTCATAATGAATAAGCTTCAAGGGATGAGTTGGATATATCTTAACCCTCTTATGTACTGAATTTTAAGTCTCCCATTTTTGGAATATCAAACAACACCAATATCCTCTTCTTATCATGTCAGGAATATCATGAATAATTTATATTTTTTTAACTTATTAATATTCTTCTAGAACATATTTCCAATCCTTTTATTCTATAATAATTTTACTTCTATCATCCATGATAGCATGAACCCTGTATATGTCCAACCTAAAACAAATTTCCCTTGGTTTGTTGTCCTATGGTTAAAAAATTCTCATATTATAGTATTTTAACAATAAATCCATATCTTCTCAAAACTAATCCACTTCATCAAAATTTGTAAAACATCCAATAAATTATTTTTTAGTCTATCAACAAAATAGGTACTTTTGGATATAAATTTTTCTTTTTCAATGATAGTAAATCCAATTCCAATGATTATGAGTGACTTTTAATTACCAACAGTGAATATCCCTTATTTTTACTCTTTCACATTTTTTATTAATTTCAAATTTCTGGTCATATGTGGAGAACTCCCACTATTCAATATCCAATGTAATATTCCTTTTGTGTCTTTGAGAGTATTTTCAACAACTAATGACTTTTTTTTGAATCTGAACTCCTTCTAAAGATGATTTTGAGATGTTTTATATCATATTTTTTTATCTATAAGGATTACCTAAATCCTTTAGAATGATTTCATGTTATATTTCTTCATTCACCAATAGATTTTAGTGGTTGAAATCTATTTTTAGTTTTCAAATTGTAATTTTTAGGATTTCTTCTTTAAATAGTACTCCCCAAACAATTTACTTAAAATAACTTTTATATTCATTGTAGTGTTGTTGATTAAACCAACACATCTTCATTGTAATGTCAAATCCTCTATAGTACTAGTAATATCCATAGAAATAAAATTTTATTCAGTGAAATGTATAATGTCCAAAACCTTGTATCTATATTACAACATAATTATGAACATAAACCTTTGATCGTATTTGTGTACCAAAATGTTTTTATATTATTAAAATATTCTTCTTGACCTTAATAGGTCGTTTAGTAGTTTCATTTTTTTATTTTGAGTTTGATTTCTCTGAAATTTTAGAATTTTGTAATCAGCTTACTTTGGCTATATACATGGTCTTTTTAACTTGATTCTTTATATAAACATCTTCAACCATGATATTAACCTATGAGTATGATTCAACTTGATATTTCTAATATTTACACTTGTTAGAGATTTCACCAACTTCTATAATTGTGTTTTGTAAGTTTGATATTCCTTATGTAGTGATGTGGTGCTTTTTCAATACATTTTTAATATCCTTTTTTAGTAATATATTGTATATTTTAATGAATTTTTTTTATTTCTATCATTAATTATACAGTTATTGTCTTTGTTGTTTAAATATTAAATTTATTAATTCCATGTTTAAATGAGTTTTTAAGTTTTAATTATTTATTTTATCCAACTTTGAGTATTTTTTATTTAGTTTTGATGGTTATTTTAAAATATAATTTTCTATTTAGTTCCATTGGTTATTTTTTTAATTCTTATGTTAATATATCTTTTCCATGTTTTTTTGTTTTTAATTTATTAATTACATGTATTTTAAAACAATTTATAATTTAATGAAATTAATGATATAATAATTATAATATTAATTAACAAATTTATACTTTTGTATTTTTTATTATTTTTTTCTTAATAAATTAGTTATTTAAATATTTATAAAAATTATAATTTATTATATATAGAAGATGTGTTTTTTTTTTGTTTTTAATTTCCTCTATGCAGTGGATTCATGTATCCAAATTATAGATGTAAACCACATAAAAAATTCCACATCTAATTGACATGGACAAATTTATCTAGAATGGTGTAGATGAATTGAAGGAGGTACCCATGTAGCTGATTTATAAATATTCATGTAGCCAAAGGTGGAACCATGTAACTCAATATTCACTTATCCATTTATTTTGGGTACGTTAAATCCACATACTCAATTTCTCTAATACCATATAAAAGAAAAACAAGCTCAAGGTATGACCGCCTGTAAGCATATGGGAGCCAAACAGAACCCTATAACCTATGAAAGTACTTGATTTTAAGCTCTGACACCACTTTTGAAAATGAAGATACCAAATTGGGTTTTTTAAATGGGTATTGAAGCTTGATTGAAACCATGATCTAAACACACAATTGTGTGGATGGATGAGATATTGATGGGACGGCGGTATCTTCTCTATGTCATTCAGTAGGTTGAAGTTGTAGAAACTATGTTAATGAAAACACTAAATGTGTGACCATCTAGGATTATTTCTCAATGGAATTAGATAGGATTTCCTAAAGTACAAGATTACTGTTTAGAAATCAGTCAAGTCACCAAATATAAAGAACTTAATGTCACAAAATCAACAACCACATATGAATACTCATTGGGAAATATAATGCCATTAAAAAATATCCAATGATGCAAGATGGTCATTTTTTTCGACAACCTATATGCTCGATACATCTATAATTGACAATATCAAATAATCATTGTTACACCATGACCAACTAAATTATGTGAATGTTATATTTCAATCCAATGGATAAGATATAAACATCTATAGAAATTGAATGGAAAAATCCTTCCCCAACTTATCCATTAATAACGCATCACTGTTATTCATCCAATGTACCCTACTTTCCAACACCATATAACATGATGGTTTTTAGGTAAATCTAAATGAATGAGTCAGGATATGAATTAATAATAATCTTAATTTCTAAAGTCCATTATATGAACTTGTAGATAAGAATATCTAATGACAAAAAATATATGGAATCTTCACTAGTGGGTTTGTTCTTATAATCTGCCATCTTGGAGAATATCAAGGGAGAAATTCATGATAATAAGTCTCATATACTTATGAGGAGTCACATATAACATTCTATATATTAGGATCCCTTTCATAGTATATTATCTCACCGTAGACCTATTTTTACAATATTTTCATGGAATTTCAATGTTATTGTCATAGAAGGGAACTAATATGACCTTATCAATGTGATAGATACTCTTGGACAATTTCAATCAATGTTATACAGAAGAACATTCAATGTTTGATAATATATTTATATTAATATTACCTATTTTTAATATACATGTAATCTAAAGTATGAATTAGTTGGTTCTAGGGAACCAAATCCAATATTTCAGAGTTTCTTGTTTATATAGTGGTTATTTCCATAACTAATAAGAATATGACCACCCAAGCTGGGTTGGGGATGCCGTTCATACCTAGTGCACCGACTGTGTTTTTAAAAAGAAAATTCATGTTACATGTTCAATAAAGTTCTTCAAAGAATTAATATATTAGTCTCATTCCATTGAGTTTATCAAGAGAGTTTTGTAGTTAACTATTTATGGAATAAGACCAAATCCAATTATATAAGATTTATGGATATAGTTATAAGATTAAGCATGACCGGACAGGTTGGTAAACTTCATCATTGGTACTCAAGGAAAATGAAACCAAGGAATCAGACAAGCCTAGTAGAATTCGATTAGGCTGATATTGTGGTTTAAATTGATGAGTAATATGTAGTAAATTCTCATAGGTTTAATTGAAATAGATATTTCTATTTGAAGATCCAGGTTTGTTTTGTTTTTTCTGGTTTTAATCTTTTTTTAGGTTTGAGATGAATCTATTTTTCCAGATTTTTAGGGGTTTTTGTTACTATGATAAGTTTTTTTATCGCTTCAAGGGTAGTGAGTCCAATTTTTCATATAATTTTGATGGGATTAGGTTGTAATGATGACACTATTATTGAAATTTTACATTTGGATGTTTTCATTTATGGATATCATAATTAAGAAAATATTAATGTAAAATAAAAAAAATTGTGATAGGATGGAAAATATCTTAATTTTAAATGCTAAGAAGTTAAATGAAGTCATATTGGGTATTCATTAATTTTTTCAATGGTTGTTAGTTGGTTGAGAATATTTTATAAGGGAATAATGCAATGATAGAAAGACTAGAAAATAGAAATCTCACTTGTTAGTCACCAAGATACATTATAAAGAACTAAAATATGGGTTGGTGAACTATTTTAAAAGGGAGAATTTGGGGTGGAATATGGATAAATAATATTTTTTTAGAGAGTTAAGGTAGAACAGAAAGAGGAGAAAAATGATGATCAACCTATAGAAGCACAAGAAAGATGATAAATCTACTTTGATAGATAATTTTGCATTCACTATTTCATGATTCTTCTATTCTTAAACTATTATGATGTATTTCATGAAAATAATTATTTAATTTTCCTTGATGATGAGTTCTTAAACATATTAGGGGTTTTACATTGAAATGGATTGATATTTTTTCTTTCTATATTAATTTAGTTGCATAATTGTGTCAGTGCATTTTCTATATAGTGGGTTACTTTTTATTCCTGATGAGAATAATTTTTTTCTATGTTAAGTACTGACATGTAATGATAGTGAACCTTTTCACTATTGAGCATAATCTATAGTACAAAAAAATTGTAAAATAATGGTGTATCTCTTATCCATCAATGACCATGTATTTTCTTAAACTTGGGTTGACTATCCATTTCTTAGGAGAGTTCATTGTACTGTGGAGATCACGTAACGACATTAAGGTGTTTCAATACACCATTTTCACACTCATTCCCATTATTTTGTTTATTTAAATTTAACAGAGAAAATAATTTTTAATCAATCCGAGTCAAACTAATTCCCCTAAATCTATATATTGTGAGTTCTCTCTATCTTTCATTTCACTTACTCGTTTCCCACTATCGTAATATCTTTTTCATAGATTCTTACATTTTTTTATTTTTTTGGTGGTATAATTCTAATTTCCTTTTTTTTGGTATGATACTCTTACTTAACACATTACTAATAGATACTAAGTTTTAAATAATTAAATTTGAGTCATGTATCAATGATATAATTTCAAAAAAAATAGCATCAATGTTGGGGAAGGCGTGTCCGACCAATAAACAAATTATAAAAAAGACCTTTATATTGTTATAAAAGAATAAAAAAAATTACTGAAATCCACTTGAACTTACTTCACATCTATGTACTATTTTTGAACATTTTTAACCTTAATTTTATTCACACTAGAAAAAAGGAATAATCTTAAACATGAACCATTAATTATGAATATTAATATACACGATTCATCCCATAAGAAGAATAACAAATTCAAAATGGGAAATCAAAATCAAAATCAACTTCTCGTAGTTCAGAGAGTTATTGAGGAAAATCAAGATATTAACCCTCCCCAGCCAAAACATTATATTTGTGAGAGACTTAGACGTTGGGTTTTCCAACTTCCTACAATTTTAAGTAATCCTTTATGTATATGGTTATGCCTAATTTATATGAATTATGAAACAAAACAAATCACCCTTCTCAATGATACCTTCCATTAATGGATTGAACGATGAGGATTGTTTAGAGTTTTTATTGTATTTTATAGTGTAATTCAATAATTTCATCTTCCTGGTATTTGTGATAAGGAACATACGTTGAGAGTATTTTTATTTTCTTTAAAGATTACAATTAAATGTTAGTTTTATAAATTATAATAATAAATATTTGATACTTAAGATCAGCTCTTCAACTTGATTATACGGAAATTTTATTTTAGGTATATGTATACTAAGTTGAGTCATAAAATCATGGGATTCATCTATGATTAGGGAGGGATATTTTAAGAAACATGGGATGTATTTAGATAAATTATTAGTATATGTCCCAACTATCATATCAATCCACATATTTTAATGGGTTTTTTGTTATAATGCTCTCACTATAAACCACTAGAATGTCATTTCCAGTTTTCTGTTGGTTATTCGTTGATCAAATATCTAGGTATTTGATGTAAATATTCAATAAAATGTATTAAAACTCTCAACACAAAATATCTAGGAAAATAACCATCCATATGAGTGAGAACCTCATTCAGGTTATTGCAGTTAATGATAACATAGTTAGAGAAAAATTCTTATATTGTGACATGTTTGGGAATAGCAGATGATACTCTCCATACATTGATTTACATATTCATTAGGATGATAGTGAATAGTTTTTGGACTTCAATTCTAGATATCGGGGAAATAATTATTCTTCTTCTAATGATTTCTATCAAGGTTATAAGAATCACCCAAACATGTATTAAATAATGTTGGGAGTTTTAAGATCTTATGTTACCACTGTTTTTCATCCACTATCCAGAACATAGTTAAAAAGTTTTAATTAGGAATCTTCTTCAAATTCTATATGGGATTTAAATATTTTAATATAATAAGTTTTAGTTTAAATTAGTTCTCTTAAACAATTCATGGATTCGAAAATCCATAACCTTGAGCTACTATTGGGCCAACTTGCTAGAGAATTATGAGGAAGAGATAAAGGTAGGTTGCCTATCAAAATAGAGGTTAATTATGGATATTATATGATGGTTTTCACTATAATATCAAATTTAAAAATTCAATAACAATTTAGTGAACATCCCAAGAAAGTTGAACTTTAAATTTCTGATAAACATGAAAATTAAAATCATAAAAACTCTAAATATAAAAATCTAGATAGCATGGTCACAAATAAAAAAAATGATGAACATTCACTTGAAAAATCCAATAAAAATTAAAATAATGTGGTAACTTCTTAATTAAGAAATGAAAAAATGAGGTATGAGGATGAGGTGAGTAATCAACCATTCTTGGAAAATTATACCCCTCTGATACCTTTTTCATAAAGGCATAAAAATGAATTTTATTATCTCAAATTCCTTTAGATGTTTAGAGTATTTAATATTAATATTACTTTTGTGGAAGATATAAAAAATATACCATCATATGTGAAATTCCTAAATTGATTCTTGGATAACAAGAGGAAATGGGGTGAGAGTTCAATAATAAATCTTAATGAGGGGTGTAGAAAAATTATTATGAAGAATATTACTCCCAAAATGAAAGACCCTAGTGGTTTCCTAATTTCTTGTATAATATTTGGGAGTGAGGATATTAGGTTACATTGTCACTTAAGTGGAAGAAATTACCTTATTCCCTACTCATCACACAAAAATCTAAAAACTAAAGAGATGAAACCAACTTATGTTTCTTTACATCTAGATGACTGGTCATTTTCCTATCCTTATGAGATGGTGGATGACCTAATAGTTGGTGTAGGTAAACTATATTTTTCCAAAAACATACTTATTCATTAAGTGAAGTGTGACAAAAAAACGTTTCAATCATTTTAGGTAAACCATATTATGATATTGTTGGGGTCATTACTAACATTTATTTGGAAAAAATGACCCTGTAGGCAAGTATGGTTCAAGAGGAGTTTTTTAGAATAACATATTTTGGTGAGATGTAAGATGATATATTTTTTTGAGGAAGTTTTTAGACCTAATTTTAGAATGTAAAATCACCATTCATTTGGGGATTTCTTTAGTGAGAATGTTAATGAACATTTTGATGAAACTTTTGTTGAAACAAATTCCGTACATGAGCTCGAAAGTTTGAGTCGAATTAAAAAAATAGGAAATACATAACTAATGGCCATAAATTAGTCAACACACTCCCAAACCTTCATGTTTTAAAGGGTTTCTCATACTAATGTTCATTGTTCATAGCCCTCCCTTTTTTCGAACACTACTTCTACTTCCTGAACATTAGAACCTAAGAAATGTGAGACTATTAATGGTATTTATTCCACTAAAATTTTGACTTATAAAGATAAGGATACGTCTTTAGTCAGATATGTTAATCTTTTGGTTGAAATTGAGTTTTCCCAAAATTTTTCAGATAGATTTATAGGGGAATCATGGTGTTTTACCTGACGCATGATGCATATCTATTTAGGATTATTTTCATTATTTAGATGATGAATTTTCATTTCATGACTTAGAGAAATTATTAGAAGAGCTTGAGGGACCTTCTATAACTATACCCAAGGATGTGGTTTCAGTGATTCAACCTAAGATTGTTAGTTTGATGGTTGCAACAATTGTTTCATCTAAATATAGACTGTGTAATGAATCTAGTTCAGGGGAGAGTGTGGGCGAGAAAGTAAGTAGTGAGTTTGTATATTTTGGGAATAGATCGGAATGTCTTATCCATTTTATTATTATTTGAATGAAAATTTTGGTCTTTAGGTTACTAATGGAAGGAGGATTACTCCTATAAGTTTTGTGTGTTTAGGGATAATTCTTCACATTGCTGAATTACATGAAGTCTTGAGTGAACTTGCAGAAATTTCCAAACATAATATTAAGGTTTCATCTAGTAATAATTTATACCCACTGGATTATCATGGATATAATACCTTAGGTCTTCCCACAACCGTGCGGGGTGGGTGGTTTTTTGGGGCGTGTGTCACAGGGTCGAGTCCCCAGGCATGATTCAATTATTTCATGTGTTGTAACCATTATATATATAGATATAACACCTTAAGGATAAAGTATATATGAATAATTTAAATTAGCACATCATGGGAGGAAACCCATGATTTTTTGTAGCATTTTCTTTTTTTATGTTTGGTTAAATAAATTCCTCATGTACGGTTGTGTGCAACTCTCCATTTTAGAACCAAAGGTCCACTTTTTAGAAGGGATCAATTTGACAACTCTCCGTTTTATAACCAAAGAACCACTTTTTACAAGGCCTAATTTTTATTTCTTTGTGAGGATGGAGTTAATGGTCTTTATTCTCTTTTTAGTACATTCCTATAATAGGATGATTTTGTAATAATGATCAAGGAGATACTTTCTGAAGAAAATTGGATTAAACATTCCTAACTCTTCTCTCTAGTTTTGTTTTGTTTGAACTTTAAATGATAAAAATTAATGCATGACCATATCATTTTTTAGGATTTGGATTTTGGCCCACTATAGGTTCTTAATCTTTGTGAAAACGTGGGAGATTTATTTTTACGAGATTCAGGTGTTAAAGCTCTATTTCAGGAGAGTTAAAATTCAAATTCTTTATTTCTTTTAATTCGTCTTAAAATTAAACTGTTTCTTTCTACATAGGTGTAATAAATGTTTGAAAAGATATTCTTTATGTTCTTTAGCAAGCTAAATTCATTATAATAATTGGCCATTTATTTTGTTTTGAAGTCATTGAATGTTGTATTTTTTTATTTGCATGCTCACCTTGGTGCCTTAATGATTACCTTATTGAAATTCAAAGTGTGGAATGCATAATCTTTGAAAATTTATGTTAGTGTGCTTGATTTGTTATGTTTTAACCAAGTGGTATCTTTTGTTCATGATGTGGTTGTTTGTTTTGTGGAAAAATGTTTTTTGATCATACATGTGACAGTTAAACATTCTTTTCACTGTCGCTTTTTTAAATTTTTTTTCGACTCTCACTATCATGATTATTTCCTCCAAATTTTACAGTAAACAATGGGGATATTTTTGTGTTTTAAGTGTGGTATAGATATTTTTGAATGTTCGAAATAGTAATATATTGTGAAATCATGAAATCCCATTAAAGGTTTTCAAAATTGTATGTTTTTGTGCATCACAAAGGAATTTTTTTATGGTGAAACGTCTTCTCAAATTTGAAGGTTGTGAAACCACTTTAAGGAGATTAATCCCTAATATATCTTGGATTTTACTGGATAAATCATTTTTGTAACACCCCAGGCTTCCACATTACGTTTCCCTTTGAATAATTTTGTAGCTTGCATTCTATGAAACTTGGAGTTTTAACACACCACAACCAATCGAACTAGGTGTTATGAATAGTAATACCCATATTCTAAAATTTTATAAATATTATTTTTCAAAATGGACTTCATTTATGTATTCGGAATATTGAAAATAGATTAGTGTGAATTTTTTAGTATTTTTCTGAAAACATTCAATTTTTTGATGAATAGTGAAAAACGCTTCGTTATTGTTTAAAATCACCTTTTTATTTAATTAATTAGTTATTTTATTTTATTTTATTTTAGATAAAAATGGATACATAATACCTATATATGTTAAAATTTGTTCTTTTATGTAATTTTATAATAAGTTTTGATATATATAATTTTATTGAACTTTTTACCGTCTTTTACCCACCTTATAGGAGCATTTCAAAATTTGCATAAAACCTAATTTTAAAACTTTTGTGAGTTGAATTTTAAAAATCTGAGAGACACGGTTGAAATAATTATGTAAAATGAGGTTCAATAAGTTGAAAATAATTTTTTGGTGAATAGTAACTTTTGACTTTTATTTACCACAGTTAAAAGTAAATAGGGTAACTAAGGGTAAAAATGATATTATAATTACCCTAACATGTGTCCCAATTCTATTGGATAAGTATAATTCGACCAAAAAAACCTTATAAATAAAATATGACCCCCTTTGGTCCACTTGGATTAGATTAGGACATTTATTATTATTTTATTTAAAGAAGAGTTAAAATAGTTAAATTCAAAGTTTAAGAACAAAACCATTTTTTATGTAAGTATACACAAAAATATAATTTCGACTATAAATATTAATTATAAATCTAAAAATATTTTCTACATAATGGTATTTTATTTATAATTTTTATACATTAAATAATATAATTTATTTATGACGCAATGAGGTTGCAGTAATAACCTTAATAATGAAATATTAAAATAATTGATATTATAAATATCAAAATAAATGTAAATTGAGACTTCTGATTATTCCACTACTTTTATAGGTTAATATGATATGTTAGGGTTTATTAAATAAATTTTATTCGAAGTAATAACGTTTTAATTGCTTTCAAAAAAATCAAATACAAAATAGTGTCATAATTGACATAATTGAGTTTTCAAAACAAATACTATTTTATTAATTGATATAATATTCTTGAAAATCTACTTTCCATCTAAAGGACTAAGATAAGGTTATATATATATCAATAATGAATCACTTGGTGTTTTCTTGCTATTTTATAGTAAGTTTTCTAAACATATATTAGAAAAATACAAAGAGACATGGTAAATGTCAAACTATTTAAATAAGAGTTAAATATAAAAGATAAGGTTAATATGGTGACCTAAACATTTTTTAAAACCTATTTTTTGAGAGTTCTTCGACCCATCCCAATATTTTACTCTAAATAAATCATTTTTGTGCCATTAGATACCGAAATCGATTTTATTATAAAATAAACTTGCAAGCTTTTCCTAAAGTGAGCCTCACCTCTCTTATAAAAGGTTACTTCCCCTTCTCTTCATTTCACACCTCCAAAGCCATTTGGCTCGACCGCACCTTACCCATATATCTTCCCAACTTCCCTCAATTAACCCTATCGGCCTTACTTTGATCATAACTCCAGCCTAAGGAGCACTTTTTATCAACTCAGAATGAAAACACCCGAAGAAGATATAATAATTTCATGGCCCTCTTTCAAGTTCTTTTCTCCTTCCATTTCATATTTCTTTGTTTTTTCCACACCAAAATAATAGATCCAGTACCTTATACATATTGTGATGTTATTATAAATATTTTACAACCATATTCATTATTCTATCCATCCTATAAATGACAAAGTCACCATACGTGCGTACGTACGGCTTGCCGTCTCCACATCGTGGTGCAGTTTATTATTCAGACACTTCATTTTTTGGATGGGTATAATAATGAGTATAACTAATGTAAATAATAAATATAACACATCTATAATTCCGTATATATATGATATAACATCCAATGACATATCATTTTACCATCAATATAATGATATTGCCGCTCGTTGGTACGTATGGATTACCGTCTCAATGAACGTGATGTGATTCATTCCACATCGTAATCATTCAAGAATAATTTTCATTTTATGATTAAAAATAATATTTATGAACATAATATCATTCAGTATATGAATAAAATACATGCTATCCATAATAACCATGGCTTATGTAACCAATTATAAAAAGGAAAACGAATCAGTTAACACCCAAAATGATGATACTATAGAAATATTGTTAACAAAGAAATATTAGAGGATCATATATGATATCATATTTATGTATATAGTTACTATATAATTTAATAACAATGTTTTAACTATTATACAACATGTTAACATACCATATATTAAGTAAAAGTACATGTTAAGGGTAAATTCTGCAATCTCTTCATTATCTAAGGTTGTTTTTACGTGAGTATCTACTGGGACCTCTTTATCATCTACATCCATGATTCTTAAAAATATATTTCAAATTTTTTTTACTATTTCTTAGACTATGGTTTAAACTCATTTATAACCTTTTTTTACTTTATATAAAATGTTTATAAAGGAATTGTTTCGTCATTTTCCAAACAAGGACCTTTACAACCTTTTTGACAATGTTAAGGAAAGATTGTTTTTTTAACTTATATTGTGGGTGCGGATATTTTCCACCATTATAACACCTTCAAAGATTCCCATAAATGATTATAAGAATATAAATGTTTTCTTTTATAATTACATGAATTCTAAATTATTTCAAAATAGAAAGAGATATCTCTCTCAAAAAAGTTTTGATTTCATCTATGTCAACATCCTTTGATGGATTTTAAACTTGTTTGAAGTTGATTTATTATCTTCAATATTGTATTGAAGGTTTTGTTATATATTTTACTATGTATGTGTTATTTTTATACCTTTCATGGTTTAGGATTAAAGTATTGACACTTCGTATGCAAGTTTTATTATGAATTTTTATGTTATGTTTCAACCTTTTCATATGAGGAATGTATTGGACTTAGTAAGTGACAGGTGGAGCCCACTATAGATCCTCGGTGCATCGGTAGGTCTCATTAGACAATTAGACATGGAATTGGCTATGTCCTTTCCCAATTTTGATATATTGTTTTGGTCGAGTCCTTAATCATTTTTTGACATATTGGTTGAGTCCTTGACAAAATGTTTTAGAATGTCATGCATTATACATTCCATCATTATGAAAATGGTATTGATGGTTCATGTGGTTATTAGACTAGTAAAATAACCATTACAATGTTTTATTGTGGCATTATTTACTCAGCTCATATTCCTACCATAATGTGTTCACGTTTATTATTTGTAAAGGAATGTGTTTTCAATTATTCATCATGCCTAATTTTTGTGTTATCATCCGTTGTATTGCTTACCCTTACTAAGCGTTTGAGGTCACCCCTTTCTTATGTTTTCTTTTTCCAGGATATGATGAATTTAGTTATTAGTGACTTACAGTCATAATCAAAGAGGCTTGGATATTTTTAATGGAATTAATTAGTGTTGTATTTATTTTCAAGTTGTGATGTTGAACTTATGTATGTAGCATGTTCCCAATAATACTAAATTGATTGGTCTTTTGGACAGGATTCCTTGTATCATGCCAATGTTATGTTATAAAGCACCAACTATAGGTAATTGGGGTTGGGGCGTTACAGTTGGTATCATAGGAAGTCTAGTAAAAACTTGGGAAACTACATTTAGATAAACACTGATTAGATCACATTAGTATAAGATAGACTTTGAGGATTAGTATACAAGAATTTCCTTGAATTTTGGTAATATAGAGATTTTGTGTATTTTCTAAGCAATACATCCTTGTCTACATACGGGGAGGTAGAGGCGGCTCTGGCACAGATTTACCTAGGAGTGAAAACTCTGACAAGAAGTTTCAGGCTTGACCTAGGGTATCCTGGTACACGATAACGGGCCTTGTTGTACTATTGGTTACAACACAACTGTGGGATATGTTTCGGATAATTCAAATTTTCCTTACAAACCATTATGAAGGATTTATGTGTATATGCCTCCTCAAGGAAAACATTTTTATGATTATGGATTATATTCATAAACTATTCAATTTATGTTAACTTTTTTACAAGTTTGGAATTATGTATTGTGATTCATAAAATAATCTACTGCATTCCATTGTTTAGAAATGGAACCTAGTAGAAGGAATGGAAACCGTATCAACGCATGTAATACATGTAGGGACTGCCCTCCTACTCAAGATAATTATAGTGGATCTAGTTATTCAACTGGTACTGATCATCTTATCACCATACTGGGACAACTCACTCAGGTTATAAATAATAACTTTACCTGTATGAAGCACCTTGATCCACAACGTGGAGGACCAATGTTAAATTGATTCATGAGGCAACAACTACTAAAATTCAATGGGACAAAAAATCTGTTTTTATCTGAGCAATGGATAAGTTCCTTAGATAAAATATTTCATGATTTTGGGTGTAGTGAAATGGAAAAAGTTGCCATGGCAGTTTATCACCTCATGGGAGATGTAGATCAATGGTGGTCATTGATCCAAAACACAAAGGAAGATAAAGAGGTATCAAGTATGGAATGGAGGGAGTATAATGATCTTTTATTAGAAAAATACTTTCCTCGTGACCATCAAGTGGATATAGAAAGGCAATTTATGAGTCTAAGGGAAAAGGAGGATGCAAATGTACCAAGGTATGAGGCTAACTTAAAAAGGATAGCAAGTTATGAAACATATTATATATGTATCCCAAGGATTAATATTGATCAATTCGTTGATGGTTTAAAACCATTTCCTCAATGAGAATTATTCTCACAATCCTTCTAATCATAAAAAATATATTGTCTAATGTTCTATCAAGACAGAAAAGGAACTCTCATAGTCTTATGACTTTAAAACAAAGAAAGAGAAGAAGAGATTTTATGAACACTCTGGGAAAAGAAATAAAGAAACAGGGAAGAAGGGAAGAGTTGAATTTCCACACTGTGATAATTATGGAAGGAAGCACCCTAGTGCATGTGTAAAAAGAAAAGGAGTATGCCACAAATGTGGACAGAAAGGCCATCATGATGGTGATTGTAAGAGGAATAAAGAAGCTACTAGTGTTCAATTCTATGATTACAGGGACATTTGACATTATGCACATGAATTTCCAATGAGCCAATGAATCTTACCTCAGAAAATGGAAATGGAGAAAGGAAAATCTTATGCAATCACTACTATTGAGGTTGAAGCTCCAAAAGATGTGGTGGTAGGTAATTTAATGGTTTTCTCATGTTTATCCAATGCTTTATTTTATTATGAATCATCGCATTGTTTCATATCTTCCCAAATTGCTATGAAAATTTGATATTTCCAATTTTATTTAAAAATGATTTTTTAGTGAAAACTATTAAAGGACGTATCATTGCAACAATGTTTTGTGAATCATTTACCATTAGAGAATACAAATATTCTTTATTAGTTGATCTCATTGTCATACCCAAGATTGGATTTGATATATTCCTTAGTATGCATTGGATTTCGTACCATGATGTGAAAATTTATTATAAGAAGAAAGAGGTTACAATTTTCGATGATGATAAAGAGTACATTATCTATATAGAAGAAACGTCACCATCTGATTATTATCTAGATCCACCCCCAATAGCTTTACTAAATTCAATTATTAGGTTGGAAGAGAATAAAATAAATGTGGGTGAGGAAAGGAATGTTCAATTATAGGATGGACCTATTGTGAAATAATATGTTGATGTGTTTCTAGGGGATTTACCTAGACATCCTACAGAATGAAAACTTGAGTTTTCCATTGACTTAATTCCTAGTTCAAGGCCCATATCGAAGACCCCTTATATAATGGACATTGTGGATTAGTGGAACTAAATAAAAAACTAGAGGAATTGAGTAATAAGGGATTTGTTTTCCCTAGTGTTTCTTTATAGGGAGCCCTTCTCCTTTTTGTTAATATGAAAGACAGATCTACGATATTGTGCATTGAATGTAGGGAGATCATTGCCATAACAATAAATAACATGTATCCCCTACCTTTCATTGATGATTTATTTGATCAACTTCATAGAGCTCAATATTTTTCAATGATTGACCATCGATCTGGATATCATGAGTTGTGTGTGAAGAAGAAAGACATCCCAAAACCGCATTTTGAACCAAGTATGAGCATTATGAGTTTACAGTAATGCCTTTTGGACTGACTAATGAACCCTCTATTTTCATGGATCTAATGAATATAGTTTTCAAGGAATATCTTGATTAATTTCTAGTCCTATTTATTGATGATATATTGGTTTACTCAAAAAGCTACGAAAATCATGAAAATCACATGTGCACTATTTTGAAACCCCTCAGAAGAAATGAATTATATGGGATGTTTAGAAAGTGTGAATTATGGATTCAAGAGAGTTCTTATCTTGTCCATATTGTCTCTAATGATGGAATCTCTATTGATCCTTCAATGACCAAGGCAATCCAAGAATGGCCATCAATAACAAGTATAACTGAGAAATAATGTTTTATTGGTTTAGCAGGTTATTATCGACATTTCTTCTAGAATTTTTCCCAGTTGGCTAACCCATTAACCAAGATTACACGTGATGGGGTTAAATTTGTTTGGAAAAAATAGTGTGAAGAATGTTTTGAAGAAATGAAGAGAAGATTAGTCAATGCTCCTATATTGAATCTACTATCGGGGAATGATGGATTTGTTATTTATAGTTATGAATCAAAGAAAGGACTTGGTTGTGTCCCTATGTAGAATGATAGAGTTATTTCCTATGCATGAAAATAGCTAAAAATTCATAAGAAAAACTATCACACTCCTGATCATGAGCTAGCAGCTGCAATATTTGTTCTAAAAACATGGAGACACTATATCTATGGTTAAAAAATGTGAGATTTATACTAATCACAAGCGTTTGAAGAATAATTTATCACAGAAAGAACTCAACATGAGGCAAAGATGATGGCTTTAACTACTCAAGTATTATGATTGCACTATACACTACCACCTGGAGAAGGAAAATAAGGTGGCAGATGCTTTAAGTAGAATGGATCATGGAGTTTTGAATCAGATGAGAGTTGAAAGGAATCCTATTTTCATGGATATATTAATGACGGATATGGGAATAACCATGGAAGGTGAAACATCAATACTCTTTCAAATGGTTGTCATACTATCTCTAGAAAGGATAAAATGTTCTCAGACTGATGATGAGGAGTTTCAAAAGAAGATTAAAGCTGTGAAGGATGGGAGATTGAGTAACTTTGTATATGAAGATGGAATATTGGAATTCGGGAAGAGACTTTGTGTTCCCGATATACCTGATCCAAAAAAGGGAATTGTTGGATGGTTCTCATAGCTCCAATTTCTCTACAAACCCAGGGAGCACCAAGATGTATAGAGATTTGAAGGAACATTTTTGGTGGGACAACATGAAGAGAGATATAGTTAATTATGTGTCAAGAGGTATGGTTTCTCAACAAGTGAAAGCTGGAAGACAACATCCTAGAAGAGTCATGCAGCCTCTTCCCATACCCAAGTAGAAATGGGAAGATATTACGATTGAATTTGTCATCGGACTACCAAAGACTCCTAGAAGTAATGATGTAATATGGGTCATTGTTGATCATCTTACCAAGTAAGGAAATTTTCTAGAAATAAGAGAATATTTACCACTTGAACATCTAGCAAGACTTTATATTAATGATGTTGTAAGACTTCATGGAGTACCTCTATCGATTGTTTCTGATCGTGATCCCCTCTTTACATAAATATTCTGGAAAAGTCTTCAGAAGGCCCTCGATACTAAACTTGGTTTGTGCACTTCCTACAACCCTCAAATAGATGATCAATCAGAATGAACTATTCAAATCTTATAAGACATGTCGAGATCATTCTCACTCGACTTTCACGGTATGTGGAATCAATATTTAACTCTGGTAGAATTTTCCTATAATAATAGCCTCTATTCAAGTATTTAGATGGCACCATATGAAGCGTTATATGGAAAGAGATGTCAGATGCAAACTTGTTGGGATGCTGATTGTGAAACAAAACTCGTAGGCCCAAAACATGTTGAGGAGACAATAGAAAAGGTGAAGATTATCCAAACCCACACCAAAGCATCCCAATGTATGCAAAAGAGTTATGCTGATAACCGAATGAAGGACTTTGAATTTCATATTGGAGACCATGTTTTTATGAAGGTATCTCTATGGAAGGGTGTTATAAGTTTCGTTAAGAATGGAAAATTGAGCCCCAGGTACATGAGAACATTCAAAATTCTAGAATGAATTTGAGTTATAGCTTATCATTTGGAAATGCCTCCAAGTCTCTCCAAATTTCATGATGTGTTCCATGTATCACTGTTGAGAAAATATATGCCTGATACAATGCATGTACTCACCTATGAAGAATTAGAACTAGAACTTGATCTATCTTGTTGTGAAGAGCCTATCAAAATTCTTGATATCAGAGAACAAGTGTTGAGAAACCGGATGACTCGTCTGGTGAAAGTTCATTGGAGAAATCATAAGATAGAAATGGCAACCTAGGAACCTGAGGAACTTATGATGAAAAACCTCCTGAATCATTTTATGAAGTAATATTCTAGAAATATTGAGGACAAAATTTTATCAAGGAGGGGAGAATGTAACACTACAAGTTGTCATGGTACGTTTCCCTTTGAATAATGCAGTAGCTTGCATTGTAGGCAACATGGATTTTTAACACACCATGACCAATAAAACACGCCATTATGAATAGTAATACCAAGTTTTTAAAATGTTATATATTTTATTTTTCAAAATGGACTTCATTTTTTGATTTAGAATATCGAAATTAGCTTAGGGTGAATTTTTTGTATTTTTCTGAAAACATTCATTTTTTGATGAATAGTGAATAAGATTGCATTGTTGTTTAAAACTGACTCTTTATTTAATTAATTAGTTATTTTATTTTAATTTATTTTAGGTCAAAATATATACATAATACCTATATACATTCAATGTAATTCATTGGAGTCATTTTATAATAAGTTATGTTATATAAAATTTTATCGAACTTTTTACCGTCTTTTACCCACCTTTTAGGAGCATTTACACATTTGCATAAGACATAAATTTACCACTTCTGTGAGTTAAATTTCTAAAATCTGAGAGACATGGTTGAAATCAGTAAGTAAAATTTTGATCAATAAGATGAAAATAATTTTCTTGTGAATAGTAACTTTTGACTTTTATTTACCACGGTTAAAAGTAAACAGGGTAATTATGGGTAAAAATGATATTATAATTACCCTAAAACATGTCCTAATTCTATTGGATAAGAGTAATTTGACCAATAAAAACCATACAAAAAAAATATGATCACCTTTGGTCTCCTTGGATTAGAATAGAACATTTATTTTTATTTTATTCAAAGAAGAGTTAAAAGAGTAAAATTCAATGTTTAATAACTAAAACATTTTTAATATAGGGTCAAACACAATATAAATTCGACTATAAATATTAATTATAAAGATAAAAATATTCCCTACATATTGGTATTTTATTTATAATTTTTATACATTAATTAATTTAATTTATTTATGACACAATGATGATAGAGTAATTACCTTAATAATGAAATAATAAAATAAGTGATATTATACATATCCAAATAAATGTAAATTGACACTTATGATGAATTACACTAATTTTCTAGGTTAATATGGCATGTTATAGTTGATTAAATAAATTTTATTTTAAGTGATAATTTTTTTATGGATTTTGAAAAAAAATAATATACTAAAAAGTGTCAAAATTGACATAATTGAGTTTTTAAAACAAATACTATATTATTAATTGATATTATATTACTAAAAATATAAGGCTTGACCAAAGGACATATATAAGGTTATATATATCAATAATGAAACATTTGGGGTTCATGTGGCAGTTTATAGTATGTTTATTAACCATATAATATAAAAATACAAAGAGACATGGAAAATGTCAAACTATTTAACAAAAAGTTAAATCTATAAGATAAGGTTAATATAGTGACCAAAACCTGTCTAAAACATATTTTTGGAGAGGTTTTCGACGCATACCAACCTTATATTCAAAACAAATCATTTTGGAGCCATTAGAAATTGAAAAAAAAATTATTATAAAATAATATTTCATGATTTTCCTAATGTCACCCTCACCTCTCTTATAAAAGGGTACTTCTCCTTCTATTAATTTCACACCTCCAAAGCCATTTTTCTCAACAAAACCCTACCCAAATTTGTTCCCAACATCCCACACTTCATCTTAGTGTCCTTACATTGATCAGAAATCCAACCTACAGATCCCTTTTGATCAACTCAAAAGGAAACCCCTGAAGAAGAGGTAATAATTTCACCACCATCTTTCAAATTCTTTTCTTCTTTCGCTTCTTCTTTCTTTGTTTATTCCATACCAAAATAATAACTATACTACCTTCTACATACCGTGATGTTATTAAAAATATCGTATAACCGTATTCATTATTCTATCCATCTTATAAATGAAAAAGTCATCATACGTGCGTACATACGGCTTACTGTCTCTACATCGTGGTGTAGTTTGTTATTCAAACACTTCATTATTTGGATGGATATAATAATGAGTACAACTGATGTAAATAATAAACATAACATTTTAATGTTTTTTATATATGATATACCATCCAATTACATATGATTTCACCATTAATATAATGATATTGTCTCTCGTACGTACGTACGGATTACCATCTCCACGAACGTGATGAGATTCATTCCCCATCGTAACCATTCAAGAATAATTTTCATTTTATGATTACAAATAATGTTTATGAATATAATATCATATTGTATATGAATCATATACATCCTATCCATAACAAACATGGCTAACGTAACCTAGCCTTAAAATGAAAACGAATCAGTTAACACCCGAAACAATGATACTACTGAAATATTATTAACAAAGAAATATTAAAGGATCATATGTGATATCATATTTATTTATATAGTTATTTTATAATTCAATAACAATGTTTTAACTATTATACAGGGGGATAACATATCATCAACTAAGGAAATGTTCAAGGTAAGAGTTAATTCTACAGTCTCTTCATTATCTGAGATTGTTTTTGCGTGAGTATATACTGGAACCTCCTTATCATCCAGATCTATGTTTCATAAAAATATATTTCAAAACATTTTAACTATTTTATAGAATATGGGTTAAAGTCATTTATACCCCTGTTTTACTTTTTATAAAATGTTTATAAAATAATCTTTCTGTTGTTTTCCAAACAAGGACATTTACGACCTTTTCGACAAAATTATGGAAAGAATGTTTTTTTACTTATACGGTGGGTACAAATATTTTCCTCCATTATAACACATTAGAAGCTTCCCATAAAATATTATATGAATATAAATGTTTTCATTAATAATTACATGACTTCTAAATGAATTAAAAATAGAAAGAGATATCTCTCTCAAAAAGTTTTGATTTTGTCTATGTCAACATTCTTTGATGGATTTTAAACTTGTTTGATGTTGATTTATTGTCTTCCATATTTTATTGAAGGTTTTGTGATATATTTGACTGTGGATGTGTTATTTTTATACCATTCATGGTTTAGGGTTAAAGTATTGATATTTCATATTCTAGTTTTAATACAAATGATTATGTTATGTTTCAACCTTTTCATATGAGGAATGTATTGGACTTAGTAAGTAACGGGTGAAGCCCGCTATAGCTCCTCAGTGAATCGGTAGGTCTCATGAGACAATTAAACGTGGAATTGGCTAATGCCTTTCCTAATTTTGATATACGGTTTTGGCTGAGACCTTAATCATTTTTAGACTTCTTGGTCGAGACCTTGACAAAATGTTTCACAATGTCCTGCATTATATATTCCCTCACTATGAAAATATTATTGATGGTTCATGTGGTTATTCGACTAGTAAAATACCCATTAATATGTTTTATTATGACATTATTTACTCAGTTCTAATTAATTTCCATATAGTTTTCATGTTTATTATTTTTAAAAGAATTTGTTTTCAATTATTCACCATGCCTAATGTTTATGTTATCATCTGATGCATTGCTTACCCTTACTGAGCATTTGAGCTCACCCCTTTCTTATGTTTCATTTTTCCAGGATATGAAGAAGTTAGTTATGAGTGACTTGCAGGCATAATCTAGGATACATGGATGTTTCTAATGGAATAAATTAGTGTTGTATTTATTTTCATGTTGTAATGTTGAACTTATATATGTATCTTGTTTCCAATAATATTAAACTGATCGGTCTTTTGGTACATGATTCCCTGTATCATACCAATGTTCTGTAATAAAGCACCGACAATGGGTAACTGGGGTTGGGGCGTTAAATTTTTTCTTTTTATCTTAAAATATTGTTCTTGAGAAAATGATGGAAATTTTTTTTAGAATAGTCATTCACTTTGAACTTTTTAATTGGAATTTAATTTATACAGATGAATTATGAAATAAAAATACTAATCGAGGTTAAACTGATTCATTATTTTCATTTATTAATCAACATTTTTTTGATGACTTATTTATTTCACCAATATATTTTAACAGCACCTTATCCAATGGTGTGTATATTTATCATGGTTTTGTAAATTATGTTCTTCTATACTCCCAGAGATAAAGAGAATTTTGAATTTCCATTTGGATGAAAATTGAAATTTTTTAAATTCTATTTAATATTGTCAATTTAAATATTACTTGTAAAAAAAATAACTGATTTTTTAGTGAAGATATTTAATTCAGGAGAATATTTATATTTTATTACTTGAAAGAATCGATGAGGGAAATTTTAATGAAAATAAATTCATTGTGGAATTTGAGCTTCATCATTTTGTGATTTATTTCCTACCATTTAATGTGATAAAAGATTTATTGAATACAAACAATATCAGAAGCGTTGGAGAATTTGATGTGACTATTTTTCAATAGAATTTCCCACATCCAATTTTTGTAATTTATTGTGTATTTTAATGCAAAAAAATGTGTATTTTATTTGTTAGTCAAATAGTTATTTTATTGTTTGTTTAAACATTAAATTTATAAAATTCATGTTTAAATGAGTGCTTTTAAGTTTTAATTATAATTTTTCTCCAACTTTGAGCTTGCTTTATTTAATTTTAATGTTTTTTTATTCAATGTCATTGTTTAATTTGTGTTCTGTTTATTTTAAACTATCTTCTCCATGATTTTGTTTTCAATTAATTAGTTAGCTGAAGTATAAAATCTTTAATGTTTTAAAAATTTATAATTTTAACTAACAAATGAATAGTTTTAAAATTATTAATATTTCTTTATTTTATTTATTAATTAATGATCTAAATTCAAATTTACTATTTTAAATAG
Organism: Viscum album; assembly: GCA_963277665.1. Classification (NCBI taxonomy): domain Eukaryota; kingdom Viridiplantae; phylum Streptophyta; class Magnoliopsida; order Santalales; family Viscaceae; genus Viscum; species Viscum album. The sequence continues at coordinate 354,782,945 of OY728163.1, forward strand.
ATTCATTTTTATTTGTTTTGAATTCTAATAGTGCAGCTCGAGCTTGTGGTTGAAATAGCCAAGTGATATGTGGTACCCTCAGCTGGCTCGAATTGAAACTGATATTTTGATTTGAAGATTTGGGTTTGTTTTGTTTATGCTGGTTTTGATCTTTTTTCAGCTCTAAGATGAAACTGTTTGTTCTGATTTTCCAGTGCTAATGGAACTGTGCATCGATAGAATGAAAGAGGAGAAACAATGACAAACCTACAGAAGTTCGATATGGAGGATAAATCGACTTCCATAGATAAGATTTATTTATCTATTTCGTGCTTCTTCTATTATTCAACTATAGCGATGTATTTATTTATAATAGTTGTTGTAGTTGCTCGGATTAGTAGTGACCAAACATATTAGGGGTTTCAAATTTAAATGAATTGATATTTTTTCTATCTATTTTTATTTTAGTTTCATAATTGTGTGAGTGTAATTTTCATATAGTTTACTTCTTTTTATTATTGATGATAATATTTTCTACAAAATTCTAAGTACCGAAGGGTGATGATGACAATCCTTTTCACTCTCTGGCATCATTTAAAGAACCAAAAATTAGGAAAGGTTGATTTCTGTCTTCTTTATCCATGAAATTTTCTTTTCCTAAACATCAGTTGACCAACCATTCATTAGGAGAGATCACTATATTGTGGAGATCATGTAATGACAATTTGGTGTTTCAACACACATTTTTCCCTCATTGTCACAATTGTGTTTAATGAAATTTAATAGATAAAATAATTTTAATCAATTCTGTAAAATATAATTCTCTTAAATTCATCTACTTCCGGTTCTCTTTCTCTCTCTCATTTCTCTTGCTTCTCATCCACCATCATGACATCTTTTTACTGATTCTGGTTTTCTTTTGTTTGTTTTGGTTTTATAATTTCTATTGAACTCTATGTAGTATGATACTCTTAATTACCACATTACATGTAGTTAATAAGTTTTAAATATTTAAATTTGAATCGTGCATCAATGATTGCACGTGCAACATTTAGCATTAACTTGTTTCTTTTGTACAAAGTTGAGTTCTTTCTCTTTCACCATTATATTTTCATAAATCTTGATGTTGAGGGTTTTATCTTCATTAAGTAACTTCTGCAAATCGTTGACCTCTTTTAACAATCTAGATTTTTCTTCTACATGCGTTGCTTGATTCTCAAAAGTTTTACTGTCATTCTTCATCTTCTAGTTTTATTTTTCAAGTTTAAAAATTTTTCAATGTCATTATTTCACTTACCTTTTAAGCATAAACTCTCTTTGAGTTTCATCTTAATCTTCCTTAGAGTTTCATCTTGAATCACTAGTGAAACTCTCATTATTTAATTTTGAAATAAGTAACTTTTCCACACTAGCATCACTAGAATTTTCAACATCCAATTCACTATCATCATCTTTCTCACATTTGAGAATTTGTTTCTCTTTATATTTAGAGAACTTATTATAATTTCCTTTTGAATTGGGAATTTATTTTTTTTGTCTCCTACTTTAGAGATATTCTTGACTTTACATCTTCTTCACTACTCTATCATCCCTTGTCTTTAAAAATTTATTACAAAATGTCTAATGGATCTCTAGTTAAACCACTTCAGTAGTGAATTTCATTTATACTTACCTATTACTCTTTTCACCTTTACTAAAACAAAGTCATAAATTCATCAAACTTTTTACTTAATTTATCTTTACTATCAGAGTCACTGACTTCTTCCCCAGAAACATTCGTATACATTCATTTCTTATCATATTTTTTTATTTTTCAATCAAATTGTTCCGTGCTGTTGAAAACTATTTCTCTTATCATTTAATATGTGATTAGAATACTATACAGATCATCCTATGAAATAGTTTCAGGATATATGTATTTTAAAGATGATACATTTGCATCAAACATATTAAGAATAATTATTATAATCCTTTATACTATATCTGAATCTTTTAATTTCTCACCAAAACATATTATGATGCTTATAGTGTAATTAGAACTTGTAATTAACTCACCCACAAATTCATCATCTCCCATTTTTAGATCTTCATACTTTAATATCTTGATCTGTAACTTGGCGTTCATTACTTCTGTATTTCCTTCATAAATGTTTTTCATTTTTTCCCAGATGCCTTTAGGTATTCCAATTATTTTAACCATTATAAATTTACTTTTAGAGAGAGATAGAGAGAGGAAAGTATGGAATTTATAAATCACCCTCCATTCTCAAGATTCTTCTTATCAGTAACTAGTAAGCAATAACTCCCAGTGGGAGGAGTGAAACCATCTATAGTAGCTTTAAGAACTTCATTGCTAATGAATAGTAGAGAGGTTATCATTATGTCCTTCCAAATATGGTAGTTCACCCCATAAAAGACAATAATATCTTTACAATTAACAATAATCTAAATATCCATAGTAATCTTCATCTTCTTCAAATGTCAAACTATAAATATTCAATGAAGGAACTTGAGCTTTGATACCAATTGAATGATCCAATTAGGATTTGTGTGATCATTGAGGGGTTGGGGGTGAATTAATGATCTATTCATTTTATGTCTTCTTCTTTAAAACAACCTTCACCTCCATTAAGAGGGATATGACTCCATTGAAACACAACACATAAGAATAACAACGAGGACACATGAATTTACAAGATTCATGATTCAATATGAGCAGATAGTCCTTAGCCTGATCCAGAAATAATCTGAGACTACAAATCCACTAGAAATTAATACTTTATGGTTTATAGGAAGTAGGGTATGTCCATAATAAGAACAACACTATATTACCTTGATAGTGCTTGTTCTTCTAGGACAGATAATATAATGACACCTTTTTCGCAACAGCAAAATAAAGCTTCATTGATAGGATTTAACACATCATCATTATGCTGTAGGAACTCTTCACACTTGCCTCTCTGTAAGTTCTTTTTTCTCTATTGGTTGCACAATAGCTTGAAATATTTTTTCTAGTACTTTTCTTCCTGGTACTTGTTTCTGTTGAACCTCTCCTTCTGGTACCCCTCTACCTATTACCAATCTATCTAATACAACTCAATCTTGTATCTGACCTTCTAATGCATATCTATCTAGTATCTCTCTTTTTGGCATATCACTTTTTAGTACTTTGATAAAGGGATCTCTCAATATTCTAAGTCAACACCTCACTAATTCAACACCAACTTCACGAAACACCTTTTCCCCATTATATACTCACAGATTCTTGAAAAATTAAGGGAGGAGTGTGAGAATCTGATTGAAATTTCCTATACTAAATTTGGATGTCCTAGTTGAGTATTTCATTAGTTTAACACCTTCAAAGCTTCCGAGTAAATAGGAGTCCGCAAAAAAACATCATAGTAAATTTCCTCAAATCTGAGAACCAACAATCTTCAAAACTTATTGAAATCTAAGCTAGAATAACAATCTTTCCTTAGTGATTATGGAATCATTTAACATCCAACTAAATGTCAATAAAATGTTTAACTTTACAACAACTTTGTTAGAATCCTAAAATCTATGTTCGGTATATATTTGTAAGAACTCCTCTTTTTTGAAATGCTCTCCCTAGTATAACATCATAATGTTCTTTTTTATATGAAAAATTAGCAACAAATCTCTATCTACTAAATTCATTTATAAAACCCTTATATGATGACTTTTTTTGGAAACCTCTTTCCATTGAATTCGCTCAAGAATGCATGTATGATTGTTTCACTTTGAAACCTCTGTTCGATATCTTCGCTTGAAAAACTCTATTTGATGACTTCACAAGTGTTCTTGATCCGATAAACTTACAAAACAATCTTTTTATGGTATAAATCTATGAATAAAATCATCTTGGACCGTGATAACTTATAGTAATCCCGATGTTTGATATTTTGAAGAAAAACAAAGAATCACAAGATCTAGTACTTTCAAAAAACCTTGTTTGATATAAGAACAAGTGCTCATCCATCTGTTGGACTTAAAAAGTGTATCTGGTAAAAATTATACATATCTTTTTGGTATAACATTATAAATAAAGATCAATCTTTTTAGGTGATTTATATAATGACAAAAAAATACAACACCAATATAGTTATTCTTCTGGTTTACCAGCTTCTTTCACTGTTCCACAAAAAATCAAAACCTCTAGGTATCAACATCATTTCTATTATTATTTAAGAATCTTCCTCTATGTTTTCAGGGTTTTTTACTGAATATTATATTTACTATTTTTTAGGAAATTTTTAAGAGTTTTCAATGAAAAATTACATTTCTCTTAATTTTTTTGTGAATTCCAAAAGTGATTCTGCATATGTGCCCAAATTGATATTTATTGAGCTTTTATGACTGAAATGAAATATTCCATGTGTTTAATGTTTGTTTTGGTCATTTTACATTATTGATGATGATGGTTGAGCCCGATATGTCGCTCCAATTCTTTAGGTACTGATTTTGTTCTTTAAGGAATATATATTGGAATAACTAAGTAGCTTATTCCATTTTTAAGAGTGATTGTAAGATTGGTAGTAAGAGTGATATGAAAAAGATGTCATATGGTTCCTACATGACTTTTCTATGATTTCAAATGATTTTTAGGGGAATTATTTGGATTTGATAAGGTCGGTTAATGAACTAATGTTTAAAGGAATGTTTAGCCTCTATTTAATGGTGAAAGGAATGTTTTTAAAAAAATGTTTTCCTGAGTAATCATGCATTACAAGAAAAATTCATGATTGTGATTATTTCATTTAATATTGCTTATAATATGATTTATGAAAATAGTTGGGAAGTGTGGTTGGTTTATTGAGTAAGTAAATTATTATTTTGAGGTTAAGGTTAATTATATAAAAGGAACTTTTTTATGGGATTCATGATTTTCCAAATGTTCTAATGAGTTTCTTTCATTTTATATCTATTATTGAGTTTTTTTGTCTATCCCAATTTTTCAAATGTTTTTCTCCGCGAGCCCTTGTTCTGCAATGCTGCTCCGCGAGCCCTTGTTCTGCAATGCTGCTCCGCGATGCTACTCCGCTAGACCAAGCTCCGCGATGCTGCTCCGCGAGTCCAAGCTCCGCGAGACCCCATTGCTCCGCGAGGCCATGCTTCGCGATGCTACTTCGCGAAGACCCATCATTCGCGAGGATCCTTCCTTCGCGCCCACCGGTCCATACCGCGGGGGCTGCGCCCCCCCACCCCCGCTCAGGGTCACTGCCGGGCTGCGCTCCCGACCCTCCGGGCCGGTCCCTTCGCTACCGTCACAGACCGCCATGAAAAATGGAGAGTCGCACCGCGAACTTTTCAGGCCGGGATGCCGGAATTTTCCATTGCGCCCTTATGCGCTCCCACCTTCCACCTATGGAACACCATAATTAGAGATACTCCTCCACACACCATGAAACACCTTCAGTTGACATATTCCTCTACGTTTCATTCCATGTCGTGAGTCAAGATTCTCATCATCAATTCCCCGAGTACCTCGAGTCGAACCATCCCTCAGGCAACTCCTCCAAACCCGATCACTTGGCTCCTATGCCAGGTTGAACCAGAAAGGGCCGCCCTTGCGTAAGTCCCAAAACCAACCATTTCTAGGCACCTTCTGCCTAATAGTCCTACCTACAAGACTATAAACTGTAGTACTCCCTATGTTCCTAACATAGGATGACTCTTTCTCCAAGCAAGAGATGCCTTATGCTCCTAGCATGAGATGCCAACAGTCCTACCTACATGACTCTAAACTGTAGTATTATCCCCATGATCCACACATTGGATGCCTCTTGCCCTATATGAGAGATGCCTTATGCTCCAAGCATGATATGCTAACAGTCCTACCTATATGACTATAAACTGTAGTAATCCTTATGTGTCAAACATAGGATGCCTCTCGCCCTATATGAGAGATGCCTTATGCTCCAAGCATGAGATACTAACAGTCCTACCTACATGACTATAAACTGTAGTAATCCTTATGTGCCAAACATATGATGCCTCTCGCCCTATACGAGAGATGCCTCATGCTCCTAGCATGAGATGCCAACAGTCATACCTACATGACTCTAAACTGTAGTATTATCCCTATCTAACAAATGATAGGATGCCTCTTTCCCTAAACGAGAGATGCCTTATGCTCCTAGCATAAGATGCCTAATGCCATGTTTACAGTGGCATAGTTTCAAGAGCATTGGAATCCGTTCAAACATTCCAGCACTCCACCCCACGCTTTGCGTGTCCTTCATTCGGATCTGCATCCATTTCCAAAGTCTGAAGGGACCCCCTAATAGTATGGACGGTAGACCCATGGTCCCCCTGCTGTCCTGGGCCAACGCCCCAAAAGGCTTCGGGTGACACTTTGAGGTCCTGTGTTTCGAATACGGTCAGCAGTCAACCCCTCATTTGTTTGTCCCCATTTTAGGCTAACGCGATAGGATGCTGTGTTGCGAACATGGTCAGCAGTTATCCTCTATCTCCACGCCACTCTCATCGCATTCCGAATGTCGGGCATGTGATTCACACTTTTCTAGTCCCTTTGTCTGGGCTGATTCCAACGCCCTTGGCGTTATCCCGCTTGTGCACTTGCACATAGGCACATACCTCAACCCACTAGGGAGTTGGGATGCCCTCATGGCCATACATGAGGAAGACACACGAGCAGCTTCCTAGCGTAAGCCCCATTCACCATTGCCGCTCCTTAGCGGCACACGGGCAGCTTCCTAGCGTAAGCCCCATTTACCAGTGTCGCTCCATAGCGGCACCCGGGCAGCTTCCTAGCGTAAGCCCCATTCACCAGTGTCGCTCCATAGCGGCACCCGGGCAGCTTCCTAGCGTAAGCCCCATTTACCAATGTCGCTCCATAGCAGCACCCGGGCAGCTTCCTAGCGTAAGCCCCATTGACCAGTGTCGCTCCATAGCGGCACCCGGGCAGCTTCCTAGCGTAAGCCCCATTCACCATTGTCGCTCCATAGCAGCACCCGGGCAGCTTCCTAGCGTAAGCCCCATTTACCAGTGTCGCTCCATAGTGGCACCCGGGCAGCTTCCTAGCGTAAGCCCCATTTACCAGTGTCGCTCCATAGCGGCACCCGGGCAGCTTCCTAGCGTAAGCCCCATTCACCATTGCCGCTCCTTAGCGGCACCCGGGCAGCTTCCTAGCGTAAGCCCCATTCACCATTGCCGCTCCTTAGCGGCACCCGGGCAGCTTCCTAGCGTAAGCCCCATTCACCATTGCCGCTCCTTAGCGGCACCCGGGCAGCTTCCTAGCGTAAGCCCCATTCACCATTGCCGCTCCTTAGCAGCACCCGGGCATCTTTCTAGTGTAAGCCCCATTCACCATTGCCGCACCTTAGCGGCACCCGAGCAGCTTCCTAGCGTAAGCCCCATTCACCATTGCCGCTCCTTAGCGGCACCTGGGCAGCTTCATAACGTAAGCCCCATTCACCATTGCCGCTCCTTAGCGGCACCCGGGCAGCTTCCTAGCATAAGCCCCATTCACCATTGCCGCTCCTTAGCGGCACCCGGGCAGCTTCCTAGCGTAAGCCCCATTCACCATTGCCGCTCCTTAGCGCCACCCGGACAGCTTCCTAGCGTAAGCCCCATTCACCATTGCCGCTCCTTAGCGGCACCCGGGCAGCTTCCAAGCGTAAGCCCCATTCACCATTGCCGCTCCTTAGCGGCACCCGGGCAGCTTCCTAGCGTAAGCCCCATCCACCATTGCCGCTCCTTAGCGGCACCCGGGCAGCTTCCTAGCGTAAGCCCCATTCACCATTGCCGCTCCTTAGCGGCACCCGGGCAGCTTCCTAGCCTAAGCCCCATTCACCATTGCCGCTCCTTAGCGGCACCCAGGCAGCTTCCTAGCATAAGCCCCATTCACCATTGCCGCTCCTTAGCGGCACCCGGGCAGCTTCCTAGCATAAGCCCCATTCACCATTGCCGCTCCTTAGCGGCACCCGGGCAGCTTCCTAGCGTAAGCCCCATTCACCATTGCCGCTCCTTAGCGGCACCCGGGCAGCTTCCTAGCGTAAGCCCCATTCACCATTGCCTCTCCTTAGCGGCACCCGGGCAGCTTCCTAGCGTAAGCCCCATTCACCATTGCCGCTCCTTAGCGGCACCCGGGCAGCTTCCTAGCGTAAGCCCCATTCACCATTGCTGCTCCTTAGTGGCACCCGGGCAGCTTCCTCACGTAAGCCCCATCCACTGTTGTGACCCCCATTCAGCTGTAAGCCGTTGACATCCCTTTCCAGCGGTAAGCCGTTGTGACCCAATTTAGCGGTAAGCCGTTCTGGGCCTCCATCCTGGAGTAAGTCCCAACACCATGGGCCACCCAACGCGTAAGCCCCTCTTCGCTTCTCACGGACGCACCCTTCGCGACATGATCGTCAGGTCCATGCAACCTCTTGTTTCTCACACCGAGCATGACTCACGTGGGCTTAGAGTGAGCACCGACCCTGACAAACCCATCTGAACTACGAGGACTTTGATCCATGTCAAGGCATGGTACGTAGGAAGCCTCCACGAGGTTCAAGCCTGCCCGTCTTTCACGTCGGGTTTCACCCACGTCCAGCATGATGTTAAACTGCACTCCGGTCCAGTGGTAAGCCATTGCGACCTGCCATCTGAACTACGAGGTCTTTGATCCATGTCAAGGCATGGTACGTAGGAAGCCTCCACGAGGTTCAAGCCCACCAACAGTGGACCAAGGTCTACTTTCATGTCGGTTCACCGGCGAAACCACACTATCTAAACTACGAGGTATTTGATCCATGTCAAGGCATGGTACGTAGGAAGCCTCTACGAGGTTCAAGCCCGCCCGTCTTTCACGTCGGGTTTCACCCCCGTCCAGCATGACGTTAAAATGCAATTCCGGTCCAGTGGTAAGCCATTGCAACCCACCCCATTTGAACTACGAGGTCTTTGATCCATGTCAAGGCATGGTACGTAGGAAGCCTCCACGAGGTTCAAGCCCACCAACAGTGGACCAAGGTCTGCTTTCACGTCGGTTTACCGACAAAACCCCACCTGAACTACGAGGTCTTTGATCCATGTCAAGGCATGGTAAGTAGGAAGCCTCCACGAGGTTCAAGCCCACCAACAGTGGACCAAGGTCTACTTTCAAGTCGGTTTACCGGCGAAACCCACCTGAACTACGAGGTCTTTGATCCATGTCAAGGCATGGTACGTAGGAAGCCTCCACGAGGTTCAAGCCCACCCGTCGCTCATTCACGTCGGGTCCCATTCCAGTCCAGTGGTAAGCCATTGCGACCCAGCCATCCGAACTACGAGGTCTTTGATCCATGTCAAGGCATGGTACGTAGGAAGCCTCCACGAGGTTCAAGACCACCCATCGTTTATTCACGTCAGGGTTCACTATCGTCCCGCATGACGTTAAACTGTATTCTCCGAACTACGAGGTCTTTGATATGTGTCAAGGCATGGTACGTAGGAAGCCTTCATGAGGTTCAAGCCCACCACCCATTGGACCAAGGTCCACCTTCACGTCGATACGCTGACGATGCCCATCGGGCCAAGGTCCAGCTTCACGTCGGCTTACCGGCACCATCCCGAACTACGCGGACTTTGATTCCCTGCCACGGGGATACGTAGGAAGCCTCCTCAAGGCTCAAGCCCAACTTCACCGTCGCCCCTGTGATGGTCCCATTTCATCCTCCTCCACTTCACTCATCCATCCATCACCCATCCTGATTCTCACCCGGGCCGCCACATCCCGGTGGAATCATGCCATCCACCTCCTCGCTGCTCCTAGCGGCGCATGGGCCGCTTTCCATGTGTAAGCCCCATCATATCTCCAGGTCGCTGTCCTCTGTGTACACCCCGATTCAACACCATTTTCCCCTATAGGGAGTGCACCACCTCGGATCCGTCCTCATTGGGCGTTCTGATCCGTCTCTATGGGACCATAGCCGTCTCTATGCGATATACCAATCTGATCCGTCTCTATGGGACGTTCTGATCACCCTCATTCCGTCTCCGTAAGACGTTAAACTCACGACCTAACTTGTGATAAACATGAGATGCCTGAGGAAATCCTCGGATGGAACGCCTTTGGTGTAACCGTCTCTGCTAGACGTTAATCTTGCAACATACCATGTGTTAAACACAAGAAGCTGAGGAAAACCTCAGATGTACGCCTCGGGTTCTGCACCCTTGAGATGCCCTCTTATGAGGAAGAATACAGGTTCCCATATGTCCACGCACCCAGAGATGCCCCGACATTCCTGATGTTACCTTCTACTCCGACCGAAGGTCGCTACCATGTCAAGACCCTATAGAAAGTCTTGAAGGAAGTAGTGTAATTAACCGGCGTCCATGACAATATGGCACCGGGAAGAGTTTCACGAACTACGTATTGAATCTATAAGGGAGACCCGGACTAGGTGACGAGTCCTGAGGAGGAATCCACAGGAGGAAGAACCGACATCCCATCATCCCGTTTCGATCAAGGAGAAGATGTCCCTGAATAAGGAGCGAATGCCGCCCGCCTTTGGAAACCGGAAATGCGGGGCAACAAGACGCGCGTCCCCCATGGACGGATGCGCGCGCCCCGGCGAAAGTGTCGGAAACAATACCCTTCCACTGGAGAAGGCCAATTGCTCTCACTAGATCAATGATTTGTAAAACAAGAGGATGAAATCAAAGAATTGAGGAGGATGAATTCAGAATTATTTCAAGGTAGTCTTCCTTCTATGCATGTTGGAGTTAGTCATCCAAGGGAGTTTGTTACAGTTACTGAGATGGATCAAGAATATCCTCTTTTATCAGTACACCCTCACAGGTCTAATCCTACGGGTCAAGTGCAACAACAATTGGCATTGCTACCATCAGTTACAGTACCATCCACCATATCTGTACCAGCTCTAATTATTGTACTTAACCATGTCCAAGTTCAACTGGATGTTTCTCAAAAGTTAAAAACTACCAATGAGTCATTAACAGCTCGATTATGGACTATGGAAGGGATGAGTGCGCAAGTTCAACTAGAAAATAGATCTTACCCTGAATGGTTAGATTCAATCCTTCCCCCATAATATTTTGGGAACCCTGTTTACACTATTTTCAATGGATCAGGTGATCCTGAAGAGCATTTGACGCATTATGTGTCTTGTTGCGATCTTATGATTGGAACTCTGGAATTGCAAGATGTAGTGAAACTCATATGCTTCGTGCGAACATTACAAAGACCTGCTTTTGTTTGGTACACAAGCTTACAATCTCGGTCAGTTACTGGGTGGGAAGATCTTTTCCAAAAAATCTTTCTTCAGTTCAGCTCAACGTTGCCAAAGACAACAATTTTTGATCCTAAAAACTGTAAGCAAAGGGAGAATGAAAGGGTCTCATATTTCATTACTCACTGAAAGGGATTAACAAATTCCATAAGCTTAGCACTCTCTTAGGAAGAACAGTTTCCATTATGTGTGGAAAATCTGCATGACGAATTATTCATGCCATTGATCCCTATAAAATATATAGGAGGGTTTCAAGACCTTACTTCAATTGCTCAACAGATTGAAGATTCTCTTATAAAGACTAAGGATAAGGCTCGTATAATTCCATCAGCTCCATGAAGGATAATGGGTAAAGCAGAGACTGCTACAGTTATGCTTAAACAAGCACATGTACCTACTTCTACTTCAAAACCTTCATCATCTCGAAGGGCTCCACCTCTTGAGCGCTAAAAACAAAGGCCTTTTCGTCAAGATGATCAAAGAGATCAAAAATGAAAACAATTTGAATATCTAAAGTTAAAAACATACTCTTTCCGAAATGAACAAGTTCCTAGTTACTTCATTTCGTCTCTGGAAAATAATTTAGTTTAGTTTCCAAGGCCCAAAAGTACAAACAAGGAATGAGATGGAGACCATCGAAATTATTTACCTTTTAATCAAATGTTGGGGCATCCCATCCAGAAGTGTTTTGTATTCAATGACCTCCTGCATAAGATGGTCGACTCAGCACAAGTCAAATTAAAAGGATCTTCAGCTCAGGTAGCATGTGTCACTACTATAGTTCCAGAGGAAGAAGGTGAATGGCAAGAAGTCAAAAGAAAAAATGTGCAGAAATATGATGATTCGATGTTCAGAAAAACGAACCAAACTCATGCCATTTTACGAATGCAATTGAAGAAATCAATTCTTCCTTCTTCCATGAATGCCGCAGCAAAACCCTCTTCATCAAAAGGAAAATCCTCAATGAAACGACATGATTCAAATAAAGAAAATGAATCAGAAGAAGATGACTACGTGTTAAAACCAAAGTTGTCTTTGACTCTGGCAGACTAATTCCATCTACTTCAAATTCACGGGCACCACCCCACCAAATGGTACATCCTAAACAAGCTAATCTGGTAGAGTCTTCATCGGATGAAGAGTTGATTTGTGGTTCTGTTAATATTATTCAATTAACAGATCCATATTCTAGTCACAGTTCAATTTTGATGATCCTGGATTCCCTATATCAAATAGAGGAATCAGAGGGAGTTTCAGAGGCTCGAGATACAGGGGAAGACATGGATCTTTCAGAAGCCACTATTCCAATTCTACCCCTGCTAGAACCGTGTATGCAGTAGAAAATCATGGTAGAGCCCTTCAACAAGTTCAACAAGAACAATAAAGCTCTTCCACACAAGCAAATTCATCCCTAGAACAATTATTCTGGAAGATTAGTTGAAGGTTCCATCTTCTTCCTCTCAGCAAGTACATATACATAATCGGTCTAATATTCCAAAGCCAGGAGTATTACCAACTCCTATCCCAGTACAAGATGCATCATATTCCAAGACATCAACTTTCAAGGCACCTGCTAGACCACATGTTCCTGTTGGGAAACACAGACCTTTGGATCAAAAGTATGATATATTGAAACACCTGGCCCAAGTACCGGAAAAATTATCAATTCTGGATGCCTTGAATTTATCAAAGGATCTTCAAGAGGCAGTCATTGAGGCTTTGTCAAGTCCTCAAGAGTTTAAAACTGAAATTGATGTAGATGAAGTCTACCATGTAGAGAATAATCCTGCAGAATGCCATGCAGTAATATCTTTTACTGATGAAGATGAATATGATGTTGTGCATGGACATATTAGACCTTTGAACTTATCTGGAAAGTTAAATGGCGTCGACATCCAAAGAGTTTTTATTGATAATGGTTCAGGAGTCAACCTCATGCCCATTCGTACGCTTCGTCGATTGGGCCTCACGGAATCTAATTTATCTCCTTGTACTTTGATGTTACAAGGATATGATAAAAATGAACAAGAACCACTGGGTGAGATTACACTTAGAACTCAGTTTGGAGATCTTGTGTCCAGTTCAGATTTCATGGTTGATGATCAAGACTCAGCCTTCAACATATTGCTTGGAAGACCCTAGATTCATCGACATGCGACTATCCCTTCATCATACCATCAATGTCTCAAATATTGTTTCGATGGTTAATTTGGGACATTAGAGGGTGATAAGGCCCCGTTCAAGACATGTGAATCTCAATACATTGAGGTGGAATTCTACCACATGATGGGCAAGGAGGAATCCACAACAATAGAAATTACCAAAGTTAATGCTCCATATGGTTTGGAAAAGATTCCAGTAAACCCATTAGAACATGTTAGTACAGATTATGTGTTGTCTATCGGTCAAATTTCCAAGATAGACCCAAATAAAAATACTCTAATGGAAAGATCCATAATATCAATTACGTCAATCGTGCTAGGCAACATGGGAGAAATTGGTGATCCACCAAGAAATGATGAAAGCTCAAATAGAGAGGTCTTCATTTCATCTATTGAAATTCAGCAAGTCTATACATCGCCAATCAAGCCAGGGCAAGTTATAGCAATGTCAGAGGTAGACGATGATGTCGATTATCAATCCACCATCTTCTTTTTATTACGCAAAGAAGACCCTTCATCATCAATCAGGTCGGAAATGGAAGCTTCTTCTTCAAGATGTGAAAATTTTTACATCTCTTATGATCAGGAAAATTCTGCTTCATCATCTACTATGCAAGTGGAAATAGAGGAAATAAAACATGTTAAAGAAGAAGAGAAAGATCTCAGGGATGCTCCTCTAGAATTTGAAGAGGGTATCTCTACCACTGTGGATAAACTCTGAGAAATCAATCTGGGTACAAAAGATGATCCACGCACAACTTTAATCAGTGCGGCAATGATTCTTGAAGAGAAAGAGATGTATATTTCCTTTTTAATGAAAAATCGAGATATATTTTCTTGGAACTATATAGAGATTCCAGGGCTTGATCCTGATGTTGCCACTCATCATTTATGTTTCCCGGTAGAACATCGAGGATTCAAACAAGCTACTAAAAGAACACACCCAACCTATGCTTCCAAAATTGAGGCTGATGTGGATAAGATCATCGATGCTAACTTCGTCACAGAAGTTAAATATCCCAAGTGTTTGGCTAATATTGTTCCATTGAAAAAGAAAATGGGAAAATTAGAGTTTCCATTGATTTCAGAGATCTTAATCGGCATTGTCATAAGGATGATTTTCTACTTCTAATTACAGAACTCTTGATTGATGCAACAGCTGGCTATGAAGAACTTTCCTTCATTGATGGATATTCTAGATATAATCAAATCAGGGAGGCTCTAGAAGATGAAGAATATATAGACTTAGGGCCCCTCGTGGTGTGTTTTGCTATCGGGTAATGCCCTTCGGCCTAAATAATATAGGTGCAACATATCAGTGTTCCATGCATCGTATCTGCAAACCCTTTTTAGGGATGTTTGTTGAATGATATGTGGATGATTTGGTAGTCAAATACAAACAACATTCTAATCAATTGGCTGATTTAGAAGTCATATTCCACAATCTTTGACAACATAATATGAAAATAAACCCCTTAAAATGTGCTTTTGGGGTAACCTCGAAGAAATTTCTCGGCTTTGTTGTACACCATCGTGGTATTGAGGTAGATCCTGAGAAGACAATGTCAATCTTTGGCATGACACCTCCTCAAAATTTAAGAGAATTGAGAGGACTTCAAGGACATTTAGCCTATATTCAGCATTTCATCACCAATATGGCAGGAAAAAGCATACCCTTCACCAAATTTATGAAGAAGAGAGTCACTTACCAGTGTACTGAAGAATGTCCAGAAGCATTCAATATTCTAAAAAATATCTCTTGAGTCCACCGGTACTTATGACACATGTTGATGGAAGACCACTTATCCTATATGTGACAGCTCTAGAGTGATCATTGGGTTCCATTCATTCTCATATAAATGATGCTGGGAATGAAAAGAGCCTCTACTATCTCAGTCGGACTATGATTGAAGTAGAAACCTGATATTAATGTATTGAGAAGTTCTTACTGGAATTAATCTTTGCAGTTCAGAAGTTGAGACACTACCTTCAACATCATGAGGTCCAATTGGTATCTAGCAATAACCCCCTCAAATTTATCCTTAGTCGTCTGATGCTTACAGGACGTCTGGTAAGGTGGGAAGTTATCTTGAAGCAATATGATATTCAATATGTGTCTCAAAAGGCAATAAAGGGCCAAGATCTGGATGATTTCCTTGCTGAACACCCTTCTGTGGAAAGCACATCTTTAGATATTGAACTATCTAATGAGGAATTTTTCTCTATTCAAGAAAGCTTTCAAACATGGGAAGTGTACTTTGATGGTGCTTCCAGATGTCCAACAGGGAGGAAAATAGAAAAACCTAGATTCAACAAAGTTGGCTTAGGGATTGTACTCATTTCTCCAAAAAAGGCAGTGTTACCCTATTCCTTCTTATTGTGGGAAGGTGGTGCAAATAATGAAGCGGATTACCAAGCATTCATTGGAGGATTGGAGTTCGCGCTTCTAGCACATGCGAATCAATTAAAGGTGAAAGGTGATTCAGACCTGGTAATCAAACATGTCAATGGGGATTATGCAATCAGGAAAGAAGAACTAATCCCTTTGTATGATTAAGTCAGAGAGTTAATGGAAGAGTTTCCTCAGAACCAACATTTTATTATGTCCCATGATCACAAAATTCCCAAGAAGATGCACTTGCTAATATATCCATAGCTCTGGAAGATCCAAATCGGGAAGAAAAAACCACCAATATTGCCCACCGTCATACAATTTCACCTTTTGTTCGAGTCTGAATAGAGAAAATCAATGAAATTTGTTCCATCTCTGAACCATATGGTAACACTATGAGATGCATGTAAACTATTAGGGAATACCTTCAAAATGGAATACTTCCACCTAATAGAGCTGGGAAATAACAAATCCTGTGACGTGTGGTCAATATTATTCTTTATGATGGCCCAGATCACCCAGAGAAAATTCTCTACAAGTTTGGTTTTTATGGAGTTCTCTTCAGATGCATTGATGGTGAAGAGACAATGGCTGTCATGAAAAAAGTGCATGCAGGAGTCTATGGTGCCCACCAATCCGGACATAGACTGTCTGATCATATTCGAAGGCTTGGATACTTTTGGCCTTCAAGGATACAAGATTGTGTTGATTTCAGAAAGAAGTGTCATTCATGACAAATACATGCCGACTTCATTCATGAACCTCCAGATCTTCTTCATACAGCTAAATACTCATGGCCATTTTCCACATGGGGAATGGATGTGGTGGGACCTTACCCTTCAGCTACAGCCAAGCAGTTTAAGTATATTATTTCTACTACTGATTTCTTTTCCAAATGGGAAGAGGCAGTACCTCTCAAGGAAGTCAGTTCTAAAACCATTATTAGCTTCATCATGTCAAACATCATTAACAAATTTGGTGTCCCTCATACCATATTGACATACAATGGCACCAAATTCTGTTCATCTGAGGTGAAGAAGTTGTATCAAGAATATAATATCAAATCCAATCATTCATCTCAGTATCATGCAGCAGACAATGGCCAGATAGAATCTGTCAACAAAACTATGTCAAATATATTGCAAAAGATGGTGGATGAAGATAAGAAGTCATGGCCTGATAGACTCTTTCATGCTTTATGGTCATATCGGACTACCACCTGCACAATAACTCAGTCAACTCCATATTCACTGTTATATGGAACAGAAGTAGTCTTGCCCATTGAAGTTCAATTAAATTCGCTCAGAGTAGCCATTTTTTGATCAATCATCTATAGATGAGCAATCTCAAAAGAAATTGAATGAATTGGAACGGTTATATGAGAAAATATTGTGCAATTTGCACCACATGGAAGTCTATCAGAATCGAATAGAACGATATTTCAACAAAAAAGTTCATCTTCATTCATTCATTCAGGAAGAATTGGTTTTAGTTCTTAGAACTCTAATGATACCAGGAAAGAAACCTCCCAAGCTTGAGCCAAAATGGGAAGTATCTTATTCAATACATAAGGTCTATTCCAATAGAGCTTATTCCTCAATCTCAATGGATGGAGAACACATCACTACTCTAAACAATGACAGATTTCTGAAAATGTATTTTGTTTAAACACAAAATACATCATCCACGGTCTATACATATGACCCTAAACTATTTGAAAGTCCCTTACATCCAGAAATACGTTAAACTACATCATTCTGGTCCATGCATACGACCTTAAACTAGTTGCGCATTCGTCCAACATGACGTTAAAATGTGTCCCCTTCATTGTCTTTTCTATATGACATTAAACTATACAGAAACGGTCCATGCATAAGACCTTAAACTATTTGCCTTTCTTTCATCCAACATGAAGTTAAATTGTAACGTCCTAGTTACATGACGCTAAACTGTATAGAAGTCCCTTACATCCAGCAAGACTTTAAACTGCATAACCAACGGTCCATGCATACGACCTTAAACTATTGGCACTTACGTCCAACATGACACTAAACTGTATCGTCCTTTTTTTCCAACATGATGTTAAACTGTGAAAAAGTCCCTAATACATAAAACATGATGGTAAATGGTGTACTCTTTTATCCTCACTGAATGAAATTAAATTGCACATTCCCCCTTATTTCTAACATGACATTAAACTATATTGTCCCCATCGTCCTAGATACATGATTCCAAACTGTACAAAAGTCCTTTGATATTTTCTACATGGCATTAAACTGTGCATCGTTAAGGTTGTTGTTACCTCTCGTTTCTCACACTAAGTATGACTCACGTGTGCTTAGAAAAAATTTCAACCATAACATCCACTCTGGGCCGCTAACTACACGTAAGTCCCAACATTATTTCTTAGGTCGTTGTCCCCAAGAACAACTTGATCGTTAATTCATTGTTTAATTCAACTAAGTGGACTTTGATCCTTTCCTTCCAGGATGGGTACGTAGGAAACCTCCCAAGTTTCAAGCACAAAACCAATCTCTTCACACCGGTTTAACTCCATCTCGTACGATGTTGATTCATGAAATCTTCCTCAGAATCAATATCTTTACATTGGTTCACTTTAATCCCTGCTATATGACGTTAAAATGTACAACATTTTTTGTCATGTACGACAATAAACTACAATATTCTTTGATACCCTCACCTGAGAGGGAATCATTATTTACATTGATTTTTCAATCATGTTTCATTCCGAAGACTACGTGTATACATAGAAATTCTCGAACCTTTTATCTTGGGTTAAGCCATCATTGCACTAAATTCCCCTTTCACCTTTCACTTGTACGAACCAAATTTGTACAGATGGTATTTATAGAACTACGTGGGCTTGATTCCCATCCTTATGGGATACGTAGGAATGTTCAAGTGTCCCTCGATTCCACCCCCAAGTCTTTGGGCCTAACCCCAAATTCCACTGTCAGTCCCTTGGCTAAAAAATCCCCATGAAAGCACACACTGTGTATTTCATATAATGGTCCGAGCTCCATGACCCTAAACTAAGACCTCCCATCCTTTTGTCCCTCATGACGTTAAACTGTAGTTTAAGAACAAAATATGTCTTGGTTACCATCTTTATGGGATATGTAGTGAAGTCCAACATTTCAATTCAGGACCCGGCTACAACATAATTATGGTTAGATTTAATCTGTGCATTCCTACACACATTGGAAAAAACCCATCTTTGTGTGTCATAATCCTAACCTTAAATATTTTCAGATCTTAATAACCATTTTCTTCACTTCTAGTCATAAAAATGTCAAATATCTTAGAGTTCTTTTGCCGGACTATGCAACACATGCCCTTAGGCGGCCATGAATAAGTAGTCTACATAACAGATTTGTCAGCCAAAAGATTCTATTATTTGACTATGCAGCCAATGCCCTTAGGTGGAACTGCTTGATTCAACCCCCTAACGGGTTTGTCAGACACTGGTAACTTCATTCTTGGGAAGAAAGCCTCTTTTGTCCTTATTGGTCTTATCAAAAATATGAAAGGATCCACAAAAAATAGTTATCCTTAACATATTTATTTCATGTTCTTTTTCATGATCTGAATGTATTCAAGTCTATGGTTTATATTTTCCTTCCCTACGTTTGGGTCAGACCTTCGTAGGAGTAACATTCATCCAATTCTTAGAAAAACCTATTTGGAAATATCTTCTCCATATTCAAGTACTTCTCTCCATACATCAAACTCTATACTTTGGAATAGTTTAATCCCCATAAACATTCATTGGCTTCTAAGCAGTAGAAAAGTAAATTTCTGAGAGTTCTTTTTCTGACTATGCAACACGTTCCCTTAGGCGGCCTTGCATAAGTAGTCTACATAACAGACCTGTCAGCCAAAAGATGCTATTTATTTCACTATGCAGCTAATGCCCTTAGGTGGCCTTTTATAATTCAACCCCCTAATGAGTTTGTTAAATAAATGTAACTTTATTCGTTGGAACTACTTCTTCTAATGCCTTTTTAGCTCTTTTTCAAATCATTCCTTAGATTCAAATTTTCTTAAGTCTTTGTTTACATATTTTCCCTCATACATGAGTGTGGTAAAATATTTTCAGATAAGTTTTAAAGGAATTGAGTCAATTATAATTCATTCAATCAAAGCTATTTCGACCATAAACATTAGCCTCTTTATGTACGACGTGCATGACTTTAAACTGCCCCAAAAATACAAAGGAACTCTGAATAAAAGTCAAGTTCCATCTCACTAAACATACAATTTGTACGATTCAGGTAATATTGAGAAATTAAAAGCTTAAAAGTTTGTAGGGTTATTTAAAATAATCCTAGTAAAAATCAAACTATGATTTCTTGGCCCATTGGATTTGGTAAAATTTAAAGCAGGTAGAAGGAAAATGAGTGCACAAATGATTGAAGATGAATTTTTTTTTCATTGATGCACATGATTTAGAAGGACATCCACAGACTGGAGTCTCTTCCCTTTTTCAGGAATTACAAAAGGCTTTCAACATAACTCTTCACTTGATTTAGGACATCACGAGATTCATCAGCAGCCATTTCAAATTCATTCATTCAACTGGATACCATAAGAGATGCATTGATACCAGATCTTCATGAAAAAATTGTAAAAGAATGTTCTTGAGTGCTGTTTGAGAAAATTTTCTGCTGATCAAACAGTGACTCTATTTCTGTCCAAGAGACTTGGAAGATGGATACAAGGATTTGAGAATGGAGCATTGGAAGTTAGGATCCATTTGGAGAGAGTACTCTTTTCAGATAATTTTTTTTAATTTCATGATAGTCTTCTCTCCATCAAATGGGTGTGGAAAACATATCAGCCCATGGTTTTCCATTTTCATATCTGCAAGGAAATGGTATGGAGGAAAAATTTGAAAGTTCACACAAATGTTGTTGCTCTTAATGCACAGCATAAGCGAAATAGAGGAGTAGTGGTGCAGCTGTATCTCAGAAATATAGTTCTTTACATCTGGAACATTGAATCCTTGCAGATGACCATGACCACACAGAGGTAGGTAGATGCTCTCTGTGAGATTAATATGATGTTTCTTCAAGTACTTAGCCAAATCTGGGAAAGTGTAGTCATTGATATCAGAGTAATCATTGACAATGATTTTCATCATATCATCAATCCTCTTGCTATCCAATTCATCAGTAGTTCCAATTCTTCTTGGAGCCATTAAATCTGCACAAAATTTGAATAAATTTACTCTTAATGGGGTTTATTTTTCATAAAATTTGTGAAGGAATTCATAAAAATGGCAAAGGCATTAAGGCGCGCAGGTCTAAACTTGGCGCGCAAGTATGGATGTGTCGCGCAAGTGTTAATGTGCCACGCATGTTTCTGGCATGAAAGTATAACCGTGCAAGTCCAAGTACCTTGACAGCAGCGTGACAGTGAAGAAACATCGTACAACGAGCAACTTGTGTAGCGAAGGTGACATGCACGACGAGAGCTCAAAAATCCTGAAATTAGTTTCTATGTGCGGTAAATGAGCACATATTAATAGGACAGGCTGCCCACCCACATACCTACAGCCAACGCGCTCCATCTAGCACATTCCAGCCCTACGTGGCTCGCTCCTACGTGATGAAAATTTCACGGTGAAGACCTGCTCGCCTATTTCCCTTTGGTTTCTCTTCTTTTCCTCAGAGTGACATCCTTATCATTTCGGACCCAACTCTGAGGGGGGACATTTGTTGACGCTCCTTTTTTTCACACTGTCCAATGGAATGGAAAGGAAAATGACATAGCACAAATTGATTCAGCCTTTGAAGAAAATATCAAAAATTGATAAAGGCTTGAATAATGCTTCGAATGAAAATGCACTGTGCATGTTCCTTCATTGTCACGCAGGTATACTTGCGCGCCTACTAATGGTCACGCAAGTGACTTGAACGACCTCTTTGAAAACCACCCAGGGTCTTCATAAGCATATAAATAGGCCATGTGGGCCCCCCATTTCAAGAGGAATTTTTCTAGAATTCAGATTGAGAGCTCTGAACGCCCAAGTCTCTTATTCAAGTCTTTTGAACACTTCTAAGGTAATTAATTACATAGAATGGATGGTCTAAACAAGAAGAATAAGTTCTAAGTGTTAAAATTCACTAACACTTGTGAGCCTAAGTGTTTTTACCCTTAAGGGAAGTGGAAACACTTGCACGCCTCCTTACCTATTCCTTGAAACTTGCGCGCCACTCTTCTAGGAGTACCTCAGGATGATTCTAAAGGCTTTGGTCAAGAATCGCCCAAGTATTACTCTAATGGTAAAGGATCACGCATGTACCCATGATCCGCATAGGTATGCCTGCGCGACCAATACATGCATGCCCAAGCAGTACCCGCACGCCTGCCAGGACTTGCGCGCCCCTATCTTTTTGGGGGCCATTCCTACCCATTTCACCTCTCTTATGGCGTTCCACCTCTCCTATTCAATATTCAATCTTCAAGACACTCTTCAAATCCATTTAAGGCATGTTTTATTTATTGAGTCACTTATCTGAAAGGACCTCTGTGGAACATCTCTCAAAACCTAATGATTTACTCATACTTATGTCACTAAATATTGAGACTTCATTCATTCAACCTCATCCTTTAATATGAGAGAACCCCTTAACCTGGGCCTCATTTTTAGGAGTAATCCCCAGTCCAAATAATCATTAATTTGTGAATATTTTTTAAGATTAAGCCCCAAGTCCACATTAATTTGTGCCTCCTTTTCAAGAATAATCCCCAGTCATAATTCTCCAAATATGGGAATCCTCCTCAGGAGTAATCCCCAAACCGCAATTCCCTTAACCTGGGCCTCCTTTTCAGGAATAAGCCCCAGTCCCAAAAATGGGCCTCCTTTTCAGGAATAAGCCCCAGTCATAATTCCCCAAATTTGGGCATCCTTCTTAGGAGTAAGCTCCAAACCATAATTCCTTTGACCTGGGTATCCTTTTCAGGAATAAGCCCTAGTCTCAAATATGGGCATCCTTTTTAGGAGTAAGCCCAAGTCCCTTAATTTTCAAATCCCTTTAACCTGGGCCTCCTCCTTAGGAATAAGCCCTAGTCTTATTTTCTCTTAACCAGTCATAATTACTTTTGATTTGGGCTTCCTTATCTGGAGTAAAACCCAATCATAAGTCCCCTCCTAACTTGGACATCTTCCTTAGGAGTAAGCCCAAATATTAGAGTATCCAAATCTCCATGAAGCACATATACCTTTATAGACCGTGTTCATGGACTTCTTCCCTAAAGTAAATCTTAATCCTCATCTATTTGGGAAGTCATACATACATAAGCCTTACATCATTGCATGGCACAATTTTCTGGTTTCACCAATACCTCTTGTTTCTCACACCGAGCATGACTCATGTGAGCTTAGAGTGTAAAAGTAATCATGACATATTTCTTTGATACATAAATCATGCATAAACATCATACTCCCTTACTCGAACATTGTGGGTTTTGATTCATTTTCAAAAACAAAGGATACATAGGTAGCCCATCTGTGGGTACGATCCCAACTCTGAAATAATTCCAGTCCTCCTGAATGACAATAAACATCAAGTGCCCCCACTGAGTGGGTTTAAAACTAGTATGGTCATCACAATGACCAAGAGACTTTTACGTATTTAAGGATACCATCAACTAAGAATCTCAAACAAATACAGATGATTCCCTATCAATGAAGAACCTAGAATACATATAAAAAGGTCACTAAATTTCCTACATATTATATCATTGATTGTCAGATCTAAAGGAAAGAACATTTTATACATGTTATTGTAATAAGGATTCATGAAAATAACTTAAATTTATAAATATAGTCCTGGAGTAGACAATAATTCCCCTCAGAATGGTGTGATGAGTCCGACATCCCATCCTTTTGACCAATGAAAATTCTTAAGTCTCATTAGTCCACAACTAATGAGCGCCTAGCTTTGGAAAGTAGGTCCAAACAGATATGGAATCATTGGAAGTTTCCGGTTCTATGAACAAACCCGTTAGAAACCGATTGGAATGTTTGAACCTTCAATCAATGAGGTTATCCCCAATTCTAGAGGAAACATGGAGGTTAGGGTTTTAAAAGATTTTTTTGTATGACGTGACATGTTACTAGGTCACACAGTGTGTGACCTCTTCCCCACAGCTTGATGTGTACCTTGGAGGGTACATGGACATAGGATGGATTACATGGGTAGGAGTACATCATATATTTAACTACATGGACATGGGTTGGAGTACAAGGGTTATATAATGTCGTGTACTCCCCTACATGGACACATACTAGACAAGTAAATGGGAAAAGACATGTACTAATACATGGGAAGAGTACACGATGAGATGACACACTATGTACTATTATATGGATATGGGCATGAGACATGGGTTGTTTGCACAGGTAGGACCTGGGGTCAAGGGACATGGTGTGTAACCCTATTACACACTGTGTAGTCCTTAAAACACAACATGGAGCCCTTTTCCTTTTCATCTTGTACAATTTTAGTTTGATTTCATTCCCCTTATTCATTCCCTAATGGTTAGTACTTAATCGCCTCTCCCACATAGGACATCAATGCCTTCAACATGAATTCTTGGATAGAGTTATCAGAAGCCTTCCATGAGGTTCATAGTGAGACCATCTATTAATCTTCATACCCTAGCTGGTGTTCTTAGTATCATCTTAAACAACACTATGTGGGTGCTAATCCTATACTTAGCAGGTTAATTTTGATTGAGTTGTTGGTAAACCCCATGTACTTAGGAGTGATCCTCATATATGTGTCATATCTCTTAGGAATTTCAAAGTGTACTTACTATATTTAAACTTTAAGAGAATTACCTCTTGGATGGATGTCATCAGTGCTTATAGAGTTGGGAGTTTATTCTCATGGATGAGTGTTTGTGGATCCTTTGATCTAGAATCCATAGCTTGAATAATGTGGATTTGACTTACCATTGAGACTGTGTCTTTTTTGTGTGCACCTGGATATTCTTGTTATATTTTTTTAGACATATACCTGTGTAGAGATGATTGTGTCTTCTTTTTTGTATGCTTTGTGGATTCAGGGTCTCCTACTAGGTATTATTATAATCACCCCTAAACATATTTTTCTCACACATGTAATGTAATTATTAGACAATTAAACTTTTAACAGAGTCATATATGGAATGAGACTAGATGATGATTAGTGAGAGCGAGTAGACCAGGGTGTTTTCTTGTGGTATCTTGATAGCAGACCCATTTATACCTTTAGGTTGGACGTCTTTTTATACTCATTGTGATCAGCTTGTATTTGTCCTTGTTTACTTTTCTTTACTTAATATAGTACTCTAGTTTTGGGATTCATATGTATGCATGAATGGTTGTTCAGTTGTTTTTACATTTTAGAATTATGTAGTCGTGGATATGTGAGCAATTGTATAAAATCTTAGGCAAAGGCCCCCCTGGTTAGCGATATGATTACAATATTCTAGTCACCAATACATGCCCTATTGTATTGAAGCTTGGGGAGTCGCGGAACGGGCCCCACTAAGATAGGTTGTGATATAATTTTTCATAGTTATGATCAAAATTTTCTTGCATACAGATTCACATTGCATGCTTGAAGATAGAATAATGATTTCGAGTGAATGAGAAGCCATGAGTTTTTATTATACTTTTTGAAGAAATAGAGAAACCAATACATGGGTTAAAATGATAATAAAATGCATCAGGTAATAAAAAATGAATACAGATGTGAAAGAAAAAGGATATCCGAAGTCTTTAGGCATTTATATTCATACAAGGAGACAATATGAGCCCGGGGTGATCCAGATTTTCACGTGAAGAATACAAGAAACTGATATTCTTTGGTTATTATATTTTGGGGAGATGATTGAATTCATGCATGCAAGGTGGCATCAGCTATGAATAGAATGAAGTAATACCTAATTCCTTTAGGTGTTTACAGATAAAAGTTAATACAAATAGAATGGAAAGACTATATGAAGAAGAATGTACCCAAATATCTTGAGTGATTGAGATCACATGATAATGAATTTCCTTCAGGCATTCTGGTATAATTGATGATAAACGAAGGCTTATTCAACAGAAATAAGAAAAAAGATATGAGTTATAGGAAAAAACATTCCCATAGTGATGACCAAAATTGCAAAATCTCTCGAACAGGTACAAAAATAAGGAGAAAAAAATCAATATTGTAAAGAAATACTATTCTTGTATAACTGGTGGTCCATTATAAAAAAACCATTGAAGACATATGGTACTTGTATAAATAATTCAATCTATTCTTTATCTGTGGTGGATTTTACCTATCTATCTTTGAGAACCAATTCAAGGTTTTTTGTGATCATTGAAAATTTACAATGATAAGAGACTATTTGAAACAAAGGGTGACCATGACAAGGATTAATACTTAGTACCAAACCTTATAAAGATCTTTGTGTGATATTGTATTCTTTATTATATGTATTATGATTGTAGAGAGTGCACAACATATTCATTCCACTTAACTGGGGAAAAGTTTGCAGAGAAAGAGGGTTTAACTAAAAGAAAGTAAAATTCTGAAAACATTTGGGTACACTAATCCACCACCTCTCACTATACCTACATGATTCATTTGGGCTCTACAAGTGGTGTTGGAGGGTCGGCATCCCTATGATTGGATCAGTGTTTGTTTATCCCCAGTTGTCTTTACAAGATGTATATGAAGTGTAGATTAGAAGATGATTCTGAAGTACCACAAGTGGAATACAATGTATCTACTCCCATTGAATAATATGTGAAAATATCTATAAATACCTTAAAAAAATAGGAATATCTGTAAAGAAAAATATAGAAAAAATGGAATTAATCAAGACAGAATGGTACTACAAGAAAAAGACGAATTTTTTTATCTATTGTTACCCTTACTAGAAGATAGAACATCAGTTTGATGAATTCTAAAATAAAATGAGAATGTATGAAAACTGAAGAAGGCATGAATTTAGGGGGATTATAGGGGACCAAATAAAGAAACATTCAAAATAGAAATATATTCCACAAAACTGAATGAATATATACACTAGAAACATATTAAAATTACTTGAAGAATTCTGTGAGTTATGTAACATGTGAGGTCACATAGAATAATATTGATGGTATGCACCAATCATTTACTACTCTAATTATAATAAAAGGCCACTAAAATGAATAATAAAATAAGAAAATATAAAATCTTCTTTAAGGAATTAACAAAACAAGGTAGTTAAGAAATCTATGAAGTAAGATACTCATAAGAAGATAAATAATATGGATTCCAAGAATGTCATGATTTTAAAAAAAGACGAGTCTACAATGAAAAATGGGTCATATCATAGAGTAATAAATTCTATACATGAATATTAAAGAAATATAGTTAGAATCAATAATATAACCAATCCATGAAAGAAATAAAAATATAGGATTGATTGATGAAATTCATATAGAATACTTTTATAAGATATCCAATAAAGGTAACTCAATGAAATTGAAGAACCAATGTTGAATCTCCAAGATAGATTATGTTAACTAATGAATTCGTAATCATTTTTCTTGAATAAATTCATGTAGCTAATGAAATGAAAAAAGCATAAGATAAAGAAGTAACTAGATAAATAGAAAAGGGAAAACAAATTTTTCTACATTAACATGTATTATAATTTTATGAGATGTTTTAATCAAGTTTAAACTCAAGTGTCTAAAAAATTGGCGTGGAAGGTGCAAGTAAACTAAACAAAATGAAAATAACTGTATGACTCTTCTACCCGCTGAAAAGGATATTCTAAAGAAACATGAATCAGGGGAACCGATTTCACTATTGGTATATGTGAAGATAAATTATCCACACAAAATTATAGTGAATACAAGAAAAGATTCCATTTTATTGAAGAAATATCATAATGTAATATATAAAGAAGATAAAAGCATGATGAGAACCAACCAATTTTGAGCAATAAGAAAATGGGTCTTTAGGTTGAGATCCAATTCATAACCCTATTTCATTTATTAAGATCATAGACATTCCAAATTATTCTATTATTATTATGTAGTATTTGTCTTTTCATTTCTGTGAATTGAAGGTGATGATCATTCTCAATATGAGAGATGAATGAACAAAGTGGAAGAAAACATGTTTGAATTAATATTCAATATATGATTAAAAATTTATTTATTCGACAATATTGGATCATCATATTTGGAAGACAATATGATGAAATTTTCTACAAGGTTAAATGGAAGGGAATCCCCCTACCCTTAAGGGGGGATAAAACATGATGTACATGCTACCAAGGCTTGTTCCTTGAATATCTGAAAGATAATGTAATCTCTACAGATGATTAAAATAGAGATAACCAAATTAAACTTCATTGAACTATCATGATTATATCAAATATGTCCCAAAATGGGGAGTGTTGGTTGATGAGTAAGATCATTAAAAGGTGGTGTAAAATATTCTTTCACTTGAAATTTATGATCTATTTTATGAAGTGTTTAGGAGAATATATTAATTGATAAATGTGTTTTATACAACCCCTCTTTGATAACTAAATATGTCATTAGCATGATATCACATTCATGGTTTTAATGGAAATTATATATATATATATTTTGTTGTATATCTCTTGTTTTCTACAATAAGTGTTCCCATTTAGACATAGAGGATACAAAATAAGGTTTCTTTTCTAATCAAACCACGTGGTACCAACCTTATTTTGTAAAAAAGAGATGTAATTTTCAAATTCTTTTAATAAAGAAGAAAACCCATTAATTAATCCTTTTCATTTATTTTCAACAATAGGTATAAGGTACATTAACTTTAAGGAAATGGTATTGACAAGAAATCCAAATGGGGAGATTGAAAATCCCATGTGGATGGTTGATGAGCATATTTGTATTTATTGTCAAAATGTAAAAAGTAATCAAAAGTTAATGTATGATGAATTTATCTAGTATTAATGGTTATTCATGGAGTGATAAATATGGAAATAGTTTTAGAAATATTAAAGAAGGATAGTGATGATGCCTCTATAATTTTCATCGATTAAACTAGTGGAATTAGTAGTCATTCTTGGAAAATTCCCCTTGAATATTGTGATGATTGATGGACTGATCTTATGTACAATGACATGTTGCAATTGCAATAACAGATTTTACATTATTTATGTCATTTTAATATCTTATGATGATTATTATCAATCATCATTTGTTTGAAGAAATGAATAATTGGATATGGTTCATATTTTAATGATTGATAATCTATTACGTTTATGATTTGAGAAGTCAAAAAAGGTATCCATGCAATATGAACACTATTTCATAAAGAGTTTAAAGTCGATGAAGACAATGAAAATGATTAATTTTATGATTTGAATAAGAGGAATCAATTATTAGAAAAGTTATATCTAATTTATTTTATTACATGATAAAGTGAAGTTTATTTTTAAAGAACATATACAATAATAATTTGGATGAAGATAATATGGTTGTTTGATTTTGATAATTAAAGATTCTTTGAATTAAATTAGATAATTAGATTATTTCTAAGTATTTTTATGTGGACATACATAAAAAAATACAACCCAAAATCTATCCTTAGGGACTCAAACATGGGAACTTGTGAGACCCAGGAGTTAAACACACCCCTGGGAGTAGCCCAAGAAAGCTAGCAGGAAGAAGAGAAGGTGCGCCTGTGTATAAGGCCCACTGAAGAGTGGATGGGAGCAGCTATGGTGCCATATCATGGGGAAAAAAGGTGAGCCATAATATGGTGCTACTAGTGAGGGTTTGGTAATTTTAGAGAGATTACAGAAAGGCTTGATTGATTTACTTGATAGAATAATAGAAGAGGACCCTATGTGGGATGTTCATGGTGAACTCACTATTTATCCATCATAAAAAATATGGAAAATTCAGGAGCTTCATGATACAAATGGTATCAATTTTCTAATTTTTTAAGGGAAATTGTATTAAAATTCCTTTTATTGAGGGATATTTAAAAGCACGAAAATTATTTTATTTATGGGAAGTGACTAAGATTCATCAGATCAAACCAATTCCACAAACACATTTAATGTGGCTGCATTAATGTCCTATGTTCGATGAAAAATCCATGTCACATTCTATTTTATATTGATGATTTTCAATGAATGAATAAATCAAACCCAGTACGTGATGATCTCTTTATGATTCCCACTACCTATATGAAGTAAATGTTGAGATATTTTCATAGGTATGATCAAAATTGTTAGCATGAATCTTTTCATTTCATGCAAGAAGACCAAATGAAGATTTTGAGTGAATGAGAAGCCATAAGTTTATATTATACTGCATGATGAATTAAAGAACCCAATACTTTGGTTAAAATGATAATAAGACACATCATGTATTCTAAAATTAATACACCTATGAAGGAAAGGAAATAACAAGTATTCCAGAATTTATATTCATAAATGATGATAGAGTGATCCATGTATGATATTGATTTCTTCTTGTAGAATATGAAAACATAATATTCTTTGGGTATCATATTTTGAGGAGATGAATGAATTCTTGCATGTTGGGTGGAAGAGAGTGTGAATAGAAAGAAGGAACACTTGAGTTATTTGGGTGTTTAAAAATGGAATCTAATTCCAAAATAATGGAAAGCCCACGTGAAGAAAAATAAACGCGAGTCTCCTGGGAAATTGAGATCGCATGAGAATGAGTTGCATGCATGCAAGTTTTCTTGCATGGTGATCCATGAAGGATAATTCCAAGTGAAGAAGAACTAATATATGAGCTAAATGAAAATATTACACCCATAGATAATAGTTTACTCTTTATTAGTAAAATAATACCCATGGTCATTGGGGTATTTAATTGAGTAATATAAATACATAAGATTTAGCTGGTTATTTATATTTTGAAAAAGGAGAATTAATGAGTTTAATTCTTAACCCATTTAATTGAGAATTTAAATGGGATAATTTAAATCACAAAATTTATTGAGAAACAATGAACCATCATGTTTTTGTATAAATATGTACATGCAGTGGTCGAGAATAAAATACCCCATTACAAAATTAATTCCAGATCTGGATATAGATTTTGTATTGAAGTGAGAAGGAGTTAAAGTCCAGTATTTATTTACAAAGGTAATCAAATAAACCCAAGAAATTAAAAATAAGTCTGAAGACTAGAATTTATAATGTTTTTGAGGATATACCCAAGGAAGGACCAATAATATTTCTTGTGAAGAAATACTATTCTTAAAGAACTAGTGGTGCTGGTATAAACAATGCCATTAAATACTATTGGTACCACTATAAAAAATTCCATATATAATTTATAGGGAGTTTATTTATCCTATCTATCATTTAAAACTAATTAAATGTGTTTTTTATCATTAAAAATTTACAATGAAAAGATAATCCATGAAATAACAAAAGGTTGATCATGATAACGAGTTGGTATTTGTATTGAGCATTGAAAAAATATTTTTGTGCTGATGTCTTATTTATTATCCTCATTGTGGCTTTTTAGAGGGAACAATAGATTCATTCCTCTTAAATAAGGTAGAGGTTCGAGAGAAATATTGGATAACTAAAAAAATATAAAATTTGGTAAAAGGTTGGGTAAACTGATTCACCCCCTCTCAATGTCCTTGTGGGATCTACAATCTTAAACATAAAAACAACATCTTTATTTAAACCACCACATAGTGATCCTATCTTTAAAAGATTTTCTAAAATGGTATGAGATACACTAGGGAAAATTAATTTAAGGAAAATTGTGAGCTAGAAATATTGATAAGGAATAAAACATGGAAATAAATCATAACATGAGAGTCATGAGACATACAATGATATCTTAAATATAATAATAAAAATCATGGAAACATAGTGTAATGAAATAAAATCATAAGATTATGAAATAATAATTAATGTGAAAAAAACATAATGCATGAAATCATAAAAATATATCATAGATAATGACTATGAAATAATAATATAGGCTAACTTCTCTCATAATCACTATATAATCTGTCTAAATCCCACTATAACATAGTGTTTTTAGGCTAACCTCTCTTGCACCATACATAGTGTTATTATGTTAACAACTAGTTCACATTAAATGACATATCATGAGAAATTAAACTTATGTAATTCATTATAGGGATATAAAAGTTTGTCATAATTTTTTATAACCTACGTCATAAAATTTAAATGTATATGTGTTCCACAAAAGTAAAAAAATATTCTTAAATCACATGAATGGTAAAACCCGTGAGAGGAATGTGGGTTTTAAAATATTTTCTTAAGGGATAAAATAAGTCTATATCATATGGATTCCATGGAGAATATGGAATTTAATAATTTTTTACATTTATAATTACAAAAGAAACATATGTCATGAACACAGAGTTCAAATATATAAAATTCATGAGAAGGATCTTAGAGAAGAAATAATTAAAACATAAAACATAGGAGTGTATTTGTAAAATATACAAAGGAACTTATAAATAAAATAGTAAATTATTATTTTATATAAAAAAAATTGAATCAAAAGTGTTATCCATAAAATAATAATGGTTTTTATAAGATACAAAAGGTTTAAAAACATTAAATGGGGTCATTCTTTATATGAAACAACAAATCAGAATGTTCTCTTAAAATTGGTATACTAAAAAGTGCAAATTTAATGGGGAAATAAAAACTTTTATAACCCAGCATTGGAAAATATATTTATCTAGGTATATATTTAAGGTACTTAAATAAAATATTCACATGAGAATAATGTGGAAAAAAATTGAGAAAAACAATTTATTGTGTAAATAACAAGTCACGAAGGAGGAAAAAAAGATTACTTTTATGTTTTAAATCTCATTTATTAAAAAACCACATAATTAGATATGATAATAAAACTTTATTTTAAATATTTTATAAGTTAAATATGATGTTAAATTTATATAAAACTTAATTAGGTTTATAATTAAATATGAGAACATTGGCTGGAAGGGAAATTATTGATAAGGAGGGGAAATCATCATTTAAATTGATGAGAATTATTTTGAACATAGTTACATTCTAAAAAAGTATTAGGAATATCCATTTAGGTATAAATAAATTAAAAGTTAAATCCCATGATATAAATAGGTTATATTATATAAAAGGAATGTTTAAATTTAATGATAATCATTATAACTCAAGAAATAATATTGAGTTATGAAAGACCCTTATATTTAGGGAATACATCAATCAAACCCCATGATAAGGAATAAAATTAATGGAATTGATATTTTCAATTTTAAAGAATTTTTTTTGTTATTATAATCTATAGTGGTAGTAGATACACAATAAAAATGAATATTAATGCGTAATATCAAAGCATGCTTCAATGAAGGGCGATTGATACTGAAACCTTATGACTTATAACACATTCTAATAAAAACCTATTAAAAGAGATGAATAAATATATTGAAATTAAAATACCATGAATTAATTTAATTCATAATATTATAATGAAAATTGGTATTATATAAAAAATTAAATTAATATTTGTGTATAAAAGAAAACATGCCTCAAAGAAGGATATTGTTTAGATGAAATCCTTATGAATTTAGTAATTTTTGAATCAAATTTCATTAGAATATTGAAAATAATAAAGTTCTATAAATCCCATGTATTAAATATAAGGGAATTATAAAATATATTATTGGGATTTATATACACCATAGAAATAATAAATTTCTGAATTACATTAATCATGTCTCAATAAAGTAAAATTTAGTTGAAAAACCATTACCACACATCTGAAAGTGCTATTCACTTTCACTTAACAACCCAAATAATTAAATTAATTTCATTATATATTTACCAAATAATATTTTTCATAACTATATCCATGTATTTTATAAATTACTATAATTTTTTAAAAATAATTATCAATTAGTGTTTACTTATTCTCAACACCACCTACAAGTAATCTTTATAACTTTGAACTAGTTTTGTAAAAGAGGTGTCAAAAGTTATTATTTTTCAAAATGAAATAATTCTTAGATCATCTAAGGAAATTTAATATATTTTACATGATTTCTAATAAATCTAAAATTTCATTCCAATGTATTTTGTGTCTCAAACTAAGAATATTAAATCAACGTTGATCATATTTTGATGATTGTTAATTAATGATGTTGCTTTAAAAATAGTGAGTTAAATATTGATATAAACATAAAATAACCCAAAAATATTATTTAAAATTTTATATCATTATATACCAGTAAATAAGTTGTTGTTGTTCATGATATAAATGCATAGTAATATCAAATTCATGGTTAAACCAAACCAGACATGAACATACCATGATTAATGGTTGATTTTGTGGTGGTTTAGCAATAATATAATTATTCAAGAAAAATAATGATATTATTTGGTTCTTATTAATGTGATATAATGGAATTCTAAATAATATGAATCTATTAAATAGAAATTATATATATTTTTCCTCTTAGTCCACTTATTTTAAACAATAGAAAAAAATGATAATTTTTGTTGATCATATCATTAATAGGTTATAAGATTTTCCATAAACATACATTAATGATATTAAAAATAATATTTGTATCCTTAAATCCCAAACTCATGACCAGTAAAGAATGGTGGTGGTAAAAATGAAAATCATTTGTTCCATGGTGGCAGTAGTTCAGACGTATGCATGGTTGCCGATTTTATTTTCCATAGAATGGGAGAAAAGATTAATATTTTTTATTGTTTAAAAAATCATAAAAATGATAATAATATCTTCAATATTTATTAAATTAACCCCTGTATCATCCATTAAATATGGTTATGTAGAGTGAAAAAGTTGCATTTTGGATGCAATTATCCACACAATAAACAGTTCATGTATTAGTGTTCGTTAATAGAATATTAAAAAGATGATTAATGGTTATTCCCATAGCATAACAACATTTATTATATAATATATAATTATTTCATTACAAAATACTTTCAATATTATAATTGGAAATAAAAAAATAAACAAAAGAATTTAAGTAAAAATGATTACTCATGTTGTGCACATTGAGGTTTCCATGAAGGATTCCTAATAAAAGGATGAATTAGGATAATATATTGTGACCAGAATATATTGAGTTTGAAATATTATTCTAAGGGAAAGAAAAATTTAACGGTTTTGGGAGGAAACTAAATTTTTAGGATTTACTTTAAGGGGTTATGAGAGGACCCTTTTATAATTGGTCATTTTGGGATTTTTGTAAATATTTCAACTTAATACAATGGGATCACAATTTAAACTTGTCAAGTGGATAAAAAATTGAGAAATAAAAGAGAGAGGAATATATAAGGTCAATAAAATATGAAACCACTAAATTAAATACATTTTTATTTATCATTTTTCAATCCCTTTACACCTTGAATTATTACTTTTACCATTTTAGGTATTATCATAGTAACTAGTTTCTACCCATAGTAACTTCATATTTATGAGTAAAATAAAATTTATTTATATTATATAATTTCGAATCACTGATTATAAATTTTAAATTCATTTCTTATGATGAATGTCTAAAAAGTATTAAAAATTAATAGTATAATACTAATTATATAATGCATTAATTTTGTTTCAAAATATATTATATATGTTCTAAAATGTAAAATATGAGTTTGTAAAATTTTTTTTTTAAATTATAAACTCAGTTATAAAATAAAAATTTGTCCTTATAAGAAGGTTTTATGAATTTTAAATTCATAAATATATACTAATAACTTCATAAAAGTCATGTTATTGATAAAAATTGAATCCTTCAATATTCACATAAAAATAGTCTTTTTAAAAACTCCAAAAAATTAATTATATACTTAAATTTGGATTATAAATCAAATAATGACGTATTTTTTTCAAATTCAATTTCATTAATTTTTTATTGTATCTATCAATTAAAATTAATAAATACAATGAGATACTATTTTATAGAAAAAAACATTTTAAAATACCAGTTCTTATTCTTAATTTCTATAAAACACTAATAAATCTATAATTAATCATCAATATTATATTTTATAAAAATAACATTTTTAAAATTTATATTTATTTCTCATTAAAAAAAAGCTATAAAAATATACATTCTTAGACACAATAATAAATTAAGAAAATAATTATAAAAAACATGAATATAAATAATACATATATTAATATATTTCATAATTTGGTGACTTTTACTCATACATACTAGTTCAATGGATATATTTTAATGACATGAACATATCATAGTTTTGTTTTAATTTATTATTTCATGTTGAGAAGATGTCAGTCATATTTTATTTATGTAGATGAAAACATATATTAAAATTTCTGGTCGTTACATTCTTCCCCAAATAAATTCCATTCTTAAAATTTTATTACTCATTGATAGGAGATATTTCCATTGAGTGATCCTCATTAACCATACGTTGGTAGCTAATCATGGGTCTATTTATAATATGAAATGAGATTTACCTATATGTGATTTGATATGAACCCTTTTTAAAAAAGAGATATCCAATTACTAATAGATTCCTAATAATTGAAGAAGTGATAAATATATAAGGTGTAACATTACTCATAACATGATAAAGTTTCAAATACAGAAGATATAACAGTTATACCACTAATTTTTTTATTTATAGCTCAATATCTAATTGGGGAAATCGTACATCACATAAGAAATAAAAAATATAGAGTGAAAAATCATATCTATATCAACATAAGTCATTTAATAGGATTTTCCTTTTTCTAATAACCTAGTAGGTGGTTCGCATTGGTTATATTATTTAACCCATATATTAGTGCAATGAGCTACATAGTGAAAAAATTTCTAAAATCTAGGAAATAAAATTATTAGCAGTTCCATAAGAATAATATTATCATCCTTTATTGCATTCTTCTCTTTCCCTTGATAAGTTGTTGCTCGATTCCCTCGGTTACCACAAATACTTCATTTTATGTTCTTCTTGATGCAATTCCATTAGTTCTTAATACCACATTTCTAACATGTAAGATGTTGAATATTATTTCTCTCATCATCTTGACCACCCGATTAACCATGAGACTATATCATTCTCCTATTTGGTGCACTCAGGATTTCAAATATGGTTACATTGTTAATCTTGTTTTTCAATTGTTTATTTATCATAATCACCATATTTGTTAATCCATATAACATTAAAATGGGTTGGCCATTTAGGTAATCATCACATTGTCCCTTTCCCCCATGTTCAACTCATCTTTTTTTAGTTCAAACCATAACTAAAACCAAAAGGGGATAACATGTGTGATAGACAATTACCAATATAAGATATTTATCCTATATAAGTAAATAGAAATTTAACCTGATGATTTATAACATTATAATACCATCACATTAGACTATATATATTTTTTATTTCAAGATATATCACAATTTTTTAACATATAGCATTCATAGTTTAACCTATATCGTTATTAGATCAACTTATATCATCATTTGTTCAAACTATATCATTATTGATACATCTTAGATTACCTCCAACCTATTACCTCAAATTAATTTCGTATTAAATTATTTATAGTTGTCCACAAAGAGAATATGATTGAACAAATAATATAAACTAGGAGTGTCAAACAAGTTGTGAAATTTGGTATCTTTTCCATGCATCGATTAACAATTGAGATAATAAACAACACGCTCTTTTAAGGGTTATTACCCTATGTATATATGTTCTAGTGAATGTATCCATTTTTAGTATACATATAGGGATTTATTTCAAGTAAATTGATATGCTTTATAATTTACTAAAATTTTAGTATGTTATCATAAACTTAACCATATCTTTTATAATTAATAACAGGGTTTCACTAATGTTCTATGATTTTAACCTCCAAAAATAACCATAGCTTTATTTGATACCAATTATAGTGACCCATGACATAAACATAATTTATTTAATGATTTATAACATCCTTTACCCCTAATAAAATCCAATGATATGGAGGCATAGTGTCGTTGGATAATTAGATACACAAATACATCATTTTAAACATGAAAAAAACATATTTATTTAAAAATCCACATAGTGATCCAATCTTTTATAGACCTTATAAAACTACATAGGACACCCTATGAAAAAATAAATAAAGAAAAGGGTGAGAAATAATGGTTAGTAAGGGAAAAAGTTGAAATAAATAATAACCTGACACTACTACAAAAATTATTTTATCTTGTTCAAGGGTTTTAATAGATCTAGCTAAAAGCGCTGTAAAAACCCCCCTTTTCGTCACTAGAATAAGTGATGTCAAAAGGGCTCCGTAACAATGGTTTTTTAGCACTGTTAAAGGGGGTATTTAACAATGTTAAAAAAGTGTTGTTATAGGGGTCCCTTTATGAGTGCTTGCAAAAAATCACTAATAAAGGGTATATTTTTAAAAAATATATTTCATTAAAAAAATATATTAATATATTTATATTGATATAAATATAATATATTATTTTTAAATATGTATTAGATAAGGCTGAATAAGAATTTACTCAAAATATATAAGATATTTAGTGAAAATGGATTATAAAATAATTAAAAAATATTTTTAATCAATAATTTTCTTATTATTATTGACTAATTTTCATTTAATAATATTTTGAATATAATAAAATAAAAAAATTAGTAAAATAACTAAAATTAGTTGAAACTGTAACTCAAACTTCAAACGATCATAAATTTGGATTAGGGTATCCTTTTGGGCTCTACCACTTATCAAGTCGAAGCCTATGATGAGATATACACCCAGTTGACTTATAGGTTCCTATGCCACTATTTTTTATAGGAAACAAATTCCATAAAGGCCTCCAAAATTGTGATTTTAGTAGGGTTTCCCAAATTTTCTAACATTTAATGAATTTTCACCCTCATTTGAGGTGGTGTTTTTTCTTTTTTCAGTGGGGATTTTATTCATTCCTAGGTATTATATTCATATTTATATTATGGATTTAAAATTTTATCATTTTTCACAATGTAATATTATTTATAATCAAATATATAAGAATGTATACATATTTTTTTATATATTCACATATAAAAATTTTATTTTACAAATAAATAATTAAACATATTTACAGATAAAATATATTTCACAATATATAATCCTCATATAAGTTGAAACTCATATACATTTTATTTCAAATAAAATATATGAATAATTATATACCTATATAATTAACATTTAATATATATATATATTTATATATTTGTGTGTTTTTATTGAGAAACAAATATATAATTTAAAATATATTCTAATATATATTTATAAATATAAATATATAATATATGTAAATAAATATAAAAATGTATAATTATATTTATAGATTCACATACATACATACATACATATATATATATTATATATATACATTTTTATGTATTTATAAAAACACATACACACAAACATATTTTATATATGTATTTTAAAAAATATTTATAAATATATATAAATATATACATATATAAATATATATAAATATATAGTTAAAAAAATAAATGGAATTTATATATAAATATTTAGATATATCATAAAATTTAAAACAAAACCATATAGGTGAGTGGAAAAAGGTGTTGATGTATAAGCTGTAGGCCATAGATTTGGAACTTTCTGAAGGTAGGGGCGTACATGGGAGGTTGGATTATCTTTAAGCACTGATAAAGGGGCATGGGATGTGATGATAAAGGGGTGGTGTGGGGGGCACTGGTAGGGTGAGTCAATACAAAATAACCCCTTTATCATAAGGGGATTTATTATCACTTTTTTTAGCATTGTTAAAGGGTTCCTTAAAAAGATATAAAAAACATTGATAAAGGTGGAATTGAACAACACAAAAAAATTACTGAAAAATACTCCCTTTATCAGTACATAAAACAAAGTTCTGATAATGTCCATCTTTATTAGTTATTTTTTAGTGCTGTTAAAGGGGAGATTTATCATCCATTTTTACGAGCACTATTAAATCCAACCCTTTAACATCACTTACATTATTAGCACTTATATAGCACTGATAATTCCATTTTAATATCACTATTAAATATTGATTTATAGTAGTTTGAGAGTTAAGAAGAAAAATATGATATCAAAAAAAGAATGACCATATGCATGAAAACATGTTATAAGGAAATAAAAGCATAAGATCATGGAATCATAAGCAATGTGGAAACATCATAAATTTAAAAAATAAGCATATGTCAAGGATAACCACTACGAAAATTTAATATTGTATAACAACCATCATAATCATTATATTATCTAGATAACTGACATTATTATTCAGTGTTCTTATTATAACCTCATATTAACCCTTAATAGTGTTTTTAAGCCAACCAAAAAATGTCCATTACATGGAATCTAATGAGACATTAACATTACCTATACATTGGAGGGATACAACAAACCCAACCATCACAACGTAGGATACCCTCCATCAAAATATGTACATGAATATGTGTGGCACAAAAGTTAAATGAAACCATACAGAAAGAATAATAATTAGAAAACCCAAGGGAATAATATGGGCTTCACAATATTATCTTAAATAATGATCAAAGGCAATATCACATTGATTATAAGGAGACAATGAAACTAAATCATTATCAAAATTCAAATTTTCATAAAGATAACAAGAATAGAACACATAGCTCTAACCTATAAAATTCATCAGAAAGATATAGGTTGAGAAAGAATAAAAATATACCACATGGGAGATGATTTACAAAATAAGTAAAAAATATTTACAATGTTATGCACCAATTTCTTTATGTCTATCACCGTTATTAGACATACTATACATAATAACTTCTTTCTTGACCTAGGGAATGAAAACATATGAAAGGGAGAGATGTGATTCGCATTGAGGGAAAACAAGGGATATGTCAATGATCATATAATAATAACATTAGAAAAATGTTATAAAAACATGATCTTAACATTTAAAAAACCATAACGTCATATCATTGATCATAATCTTGAATCATGGCATACATCATTGTAGTTTATAAGATATGAATCATATAGGAATCAATGAAAATGAGCCATGATGACTTAATATTGATATAATACATTAAATTGTGGCATATACATATGAATTGAAAATAGTTTACTTAGTAGTTTGATATTCGTTACAGGACTATCATTATAGAAATAGTTCACTCCCCAAACTATCATAGTAGTCATGGTTCAATTCCAAGATTGTCTTAATGGGAATATTAACTTACTAAACTCAGCTCACTCCCCATTATAGTCATGTTTATTTCATGAAGTATAAATCTTTACCCAATTAATCAGAGGGAGATATAGGTCCCACCAATAATATAATTAAAACCATTCATTTTTGTGAAATAAGACCATAAACCATTCATAATATCAAAACCCATAAAAATAAATTAATTTCATAAACATTTCATTATAGCATATCCCATGGGAAAGGAAAACATTTCATAAAAATTCAGAAATCATAAACATAAATTATCCCAAGAAAGAATAAGGATGGTATCCTTGGATAATATTCCAAGTAAATCATAACTAAAATCAAGGTTTGTTGTATTTGATGAATATAAACACCAATAAAATATTATTAAAATATTCATGAGTAAAATAATCATTCCATTTTATGAAAATAACTTATTTTAAAAAATGATAATAATATAGTTGAAAATATTTTATTTGAAAATAACTATATAAACTTGTAAAGTAAGGTTTAAAGAAAAAATTATTCATGATAACAGGAAAATTATTTTATCTAGTATAAGATAAAAAAATTCCTTCCATACTATTTTTGGACAACTCATAGAGTACTTCATTTGTAAAAAAATATTACTTTAAAACCATGTTGTAAAAATGTAAAACATTGGTCAAATTAATTTAAAAAGTCATAGTATAATATTAAAAACATTCTTTTAGATAATTTTAGAAAATATGGATATGTAAGAAAAAGGTTTTTCAACTGAAGAAAGAAATGTAGTCGATTTTCCTTAAAATATATTTTTGGTCTCTTGAGTACATAAGGAGAGGAAAATTAAAGGAATTTTTTTTTCAAGAAGTAATTATCTGAGATGAAAATTCACGCATATCTTGAATGTTTTATCATAATATTTCATCATTAAAACTTAATTATTAAAAATCCTAATAAACAATGAGATTGTAAAATAAAACCCTTTCCATGAGGTCACCTATATTAGAAAGAATTATAACCTCATGTATAATAAATTAAAATTAATTTTATTTCTATAATATATTTATGTTAATACTATAATATCATATATTATACCTTTATAACATTTTTACACCGCCTTTTATTGATAATTACTTATTAAATTTGCCACTTCCGGATGTTAACTATTTCATTTATCAAGAGTATTTCAATTTAATAGTTCCATTAATTATATATTTATCCTTGAAACATAAACTCCATAATATTAAGTAGGATATAAATATCTTATATATTAATTTTATATACAATTATAGTCATCCATAAAATTTATATTTAGAAAAATGAACTTCATAATTCATGGAAACAGTAGGCCGTATATATACATGATCACAATTTTTGCTTTTCAATGTATGGAATAAAAGAGAGGTAAATAATAATTAACCATTATATAATCATTATATTGTTATATATATAATATATATTAATTAAATATATCCTTATTACCAAA
This sequence comes from Viscum album, assembly GCA_963277665.1. Lineage (NCBI taxonomy): Eukaryota > Viridiplantae > Streptophyta > Magnoliopsida > Santalales > Viscaceae > Viscum > Viscum album. The sequence continues at coordinate 354,825,502 of OY728163.1, forward strand.
TAAATAAAAAATTAATAACATCATTTCGTGGTGGTGGTAGTCCACGTACACATGAGAGATGTTATCGTTTTCCAATGGATTATAGAGTAAGTATATAGAAGAGATTTAATAATTATAGAATTATAATTATTTCATAAATATAATATATAAATAATAAACTCATCATAATACCTATCCATAAAATTTCATGATGAAAAATGAAGGTATCTCTATATGGAGACGGTAAGCCATATGTACGCATGGGCGATACTTTCACATCTCATTTAATGTGAAAGAGGGTTTATAATGGTTGTTTAATAATAATAATTACATTTAAGAATATTTAGGATACTTATTTATTAAATTATGATAATAAACAAGATATATATGAGGTAAAGTAGAGTATAAAAGAAATCGATTGGATAATCCGATTTCCTCTTCTTTGAAATGAATCCTTTAGATCTCCACTAAATGGCTCTTGGGTTGGTATTTTTTCGTAGAATAAAACCTATATAATGTGTATATAGAAGTTTATAGGTGAAATTTTTTGTGTTTTTTAATCAATAAGAAACCAATTAGTTTAAAGAAGCGAGGGAGGAGGTTCCCTTTTATAATTTTAGTGAGGGGCACTTTTGAATTTTTACAAACGATTAAATTATAATAAATTCATTATCAAGAAAATCGATCAAAATGTCCATGAATTCAAAGATAAGATTTTATAGGACTATTATCCCTTAATATAATAGAATTTATACATGATAGAATGTCATTTTCAACCTTATCATTTTGATTAAACCTTAGTTAACCAATTTTAATTTTAACTATGGTAAGAATGTTTTCAATATTGAAGGCTATAATTTTAAATTATAATCCAATGACTATACCATAAATGGAAATTTTATGACAGTTTCTACCATATAATGTCCATATTGTTTTACTTCAATACTTTTATGATTTTTAAATAATTTAATAAAATATCATTATTTGAAATTTTGACTCTAATAATTTAATTTGACTTAAAATACATAAAGCAAAAGATTAAATTAAAATATAATATTTGAAAAAAACAATATTATTTCATATACACCTATAATTTTTTTTAGCACTATAATTTAATCATATTATATAACTTTTACCATTTTAAAACCATTTATTTTATTTTTCGATTAATTGAATAAATATTATTTTGGCGTTGTGAAAAAAATTAATGTAATAATATAATACATAAAAAATATAAATAAATTAAAATAATAAATATTTTATTGTAATGAAAAAATTTACTATTAATATTCCTTCATAGCAAGTATTTTTTTTCTTTATGTGAACATAAAAAGTATATTTAAAACTAAGAGAGTGACATTTTATAACTTTATTTATTTTTAGTATTATATAAGTCATTCCCATGGAATGGTGTCTATTAAACAACTCAATTGAAGGTATAATATATTAAGGGACTAATTTCTATTATCTAATAATAATTATTTTAATAATTTTTTCCTTATCAATTATTTTTAAATGAGATTAACCTGATTTACGGTTTACTGAGGTGAAAATTTTTACCATGACTAATATTCATATAAAAAATGGTCCTATTTGAAAATTTAAACATTATGAATCTAAATATTTGTTAAATTTTATATAATTAAATAACAATAAATTTAATAAATTAATTTTAATTTTAGTGTGCAAAATTTGAGAAAACTAGTTTTTTAGAAAAAAATCATTTTTAAGCATAAAACTGTATTTATTTTTATCTAATGCCAAAAAAAATTTGAATGTTGAAATAATTTGATCAATTAAATAATATATTAATTTCAATAAAATAATATACCAATAGTTATTAATTTAAATTATTAATATAAAAATATGTTATGTGGATACAAATATTTTTTCTAAAAAATTAGCACTTTTATTATCAAATATTTTTTTTATTTTAATTTATAGTAATTTGATCACTAATTAATTGATTTCACAAATTTATAGACCATATAATTTTCATATTCTAATTATTAATATTAATACCCTCCAATTGAATGGCTAGGTGATAATGGAAAAATAATATTTTAATAATGTTACACGGTTTGTCTAAACAAGTCGCTACATATAATACAAGCTTTCAAAGAAATCAAATTATTTAAAGAGACATATTTTATAAAATCATAGGGTGTTAAATTATTCACTCTTTAAAATAAATTTCTCCCTAAAATGTTTTGACTCTCATAAAAATATATTAGGATAATTCGTCCCCGTCACTTATGTTCCCAATTAAATTCCTCAAATTGGTGGTTTTTTTTCACAAAACATTAACTGTGTGAGTGGAATTGTTTCAAATAACTTTATCTATAAAATACATAATATCTATTAGTTATTATTTATGAGAAAATTAATTCTATATTGGTATGAAATATTATTTCAATAAATGTAAAGGATCAGGTATGCAATTTCTTTGAAGAGATACATGGAACACATCATAAACTTGAGAGAGATATAGTGTAAGAGACAATTGATAAGTTATCAACCTAAAACAATCATGAATTTTAAGAGGACCAATATACCTTGGGCATAGATTTCTCTTATTTCCAAATATAATCACCATCTTCATAGATGATATTCATTGGAATACCTTATCATTAACTTTAGAGTCTAGAATTTTCAGATGGTTATAAGCATAACTTTTTTGTTGACTCTGAGCTTCTCTTATGCACCATTGAATGGATCCAAAATTTTCAACCATTTCATCCGATAAATCTGGTCCAAATAGATTTATTTATCAAAATTAATTCTATAATGCTAGATTTATTCCCTTCTTACTATATAAGGATTCATAAGGAGCTATCTGAATTCTAGAGTGAAATATATTTTTGGAATAAAATTTCACAAAAGGAATGTGTTGATCACAACCGCCTTTGAAATCCATAGAGTAAGCTCTCAATATGTATTCTAGAGTTTTAACAGTCCTCATAGACTAACTATCTATATGAGGAAGATAAATAGTGCAGAAACAGAACTCTATATCCATAGCATGCAGGATAATTCTCCAAAATGTTAAGGTAAACCTCAGATCCCGATCCAATACAATTGGTAATGATACATCTATAAATATTACCACTTACTTAATGTATAACCAAGTAAAATTATCAAGAGATAAATATAATATAATGGAAATGATGTGTGATTAATTTGTAAGGAAATTGACTACAGACCATATAGTATTATTCCCTCCTAATGTTTTGCAGTGTCCGATGAAAAATATCCAGATTGTTTTTTCCCATTTCCATTTTAGTATGGGTAATTGTTGTAACATCCACTTATAAATTTGTATCATATAATTAACTTGTTGAAATACCAAACATCAGAAAACATACTCTAAAATATCAATCCTAATTCTATCCCACCAAAAATACTCTTTCAAAAATCTATACATCTTTATATTTCCAGGATGAATTGAGAATGAAGATTTATCGGATTTATTCATAAACCCCTACCTAAAATCTGGTACTAATGTGACACATACTATTTTCCTAATTCTTATAATTCCATCACAATCAAGGTTAAACATAAGAACATTTCATAACTTCATTTTCAATTCTATATCTTCCTTCTCTACCCTTTTTATCATAACATTGACATATGGTTGGAAACTCATTTAACAAAGATATGATTTCCCCATATCCTTTAATATTTCACGATCCTTTCCTTGAAAGTATAGAAATATCAGATATTTTTTTTATCCTCGTCCTATAAAATCTAGCATGATTATTCTGACATAGAGAATCTAGAACCTTGTTCTATTATCTAGGGAGGTAATGTATTGAATAGTCATAGTCTTTAATCAGCTCCAACCATTTACTTTGGAGAATATTAAACTCTTTTTGAGTGAAAATAAACTTGGATCTTCAATTTTCATAAGGCATAATCTGTAAACATATTTTTCTTAATGAGGATGCTTCTCGATCCATTATTTGATGCATCATTATATATTACAAACCATTCCCCACTACAGGGTATTGTAAGATCAATTTAACTAACTATCCTTCTATTAAGTAACATAAATCATTCCTCACATTCATACATCTAAATTAACTTGGGTACTTTCAGAGTTAACTTGGTGAGTGGATTATATAATAATGAAAAATTATCCACAAAGCACTGATAATATCCATCCAAACCAAGAAAACTTTGAATCTTAGTGATAGTTTTTTTTCTGGTCCAATCATTAATAACTTATTCCATTTAATTATCTACTGATATACCCTCACATGAGGTTATATGATAGATGATTGAATCTTTATGAATCCACAATCCACACTTGGTAAATTTTACATAAATATTATACTACCTTAGGTTCTTCAGCTCAATCCTCAAGTGATACTAATTATATTATTTAAGGTTTTAAAAAATAATAATATATTCCATAATGAATACCTAAAACCCATCAAAATGTATAAATAATTTATTCATTAAATACAAGAAGATAGTAGGGAAATTTTTAAGAAAAAATTACATCTATATAAATCATTGTGTAATAACCTTATATAGAATGTTGTCTTGGGTATATCATCCTTCTGACCCTCGATAGACAATATCCATAATGATGATCAATATTGTAAAATTTTTGAGATCCATTCCATTGATCAAAGAAGTCATAAATACTAGGTTGAAGATATTTGTTCTTGATAGTGAACTGGTTATGTCACCAAAAATCAATATAGATTCAAAATGATCCATCTTTATTCTTAAGAAAAAGAATAGGTGGACCAAAAGATGAAAAACATGGAAGTATTAATATCTTTTCATGATTCTACTAGAGTTTCTACTTCAATTATTTAAAATAAATCAGTTCCATTCAATAAGAATTATTGGGAGTAGTTATAGTACCATGTATGAATTATTTTGAAAACTCAACTTCATGATTTGGTGGAAGACCAGGAAACTCTTCTGTAAAGACATCACTAAACTATTGAAAAATATGAATATATTTGATTATGAGTTTATCAAAAAACCATATGAGATAAATTAACCATTTTATTAGGAATAATGAGAATATTATGGATGTAAATTCTATTGGATGTTCATTTTTTTCATAAAAAATATACTAAATCATTTTTTAGTTCAAAAAATAATATTTTACTTCCCTTAATCTATAATTTATGTGTTATTTATATATGTAAATCCAATATATTCCAAAAATAACCTTAAATTAAACTATATGAAGAATTATAAGATTTTTAGGAAACACATTCCCACAAACATCAACTGGAGAAGAATCATAGATTTTTATGAGATCATTATGAAATTAGGGGTTTCAATGTTAACTGAACATCTAATTTTTGAGTTGGTACTGTTATAACCATAGAAAAGTATTTTGATAAAAAAATCGGTAGATCCAGAATCAAATAAGACATTAGTAGTTTTAGAAAGGATGGTAAGTGTACCATTCACCATGTCACTATCATAACCCTCATCAGAAATAGCAGTCACATGATAATTCCATTTTTCTATAGTATTAAGAGGTTTTTGACACCAATTAACATCAATAAAAAAAATTTATTTGTCAACTTGTTAATATGATTCCCATAATTCATTCATTTAAAATACTGGAGTAATGGTGGTTCATTTTTTGGAGATTTATTTATATTATAGTCATTAGATAACTTATTCTCATCACAGCAACATTATATTTCCCAATGAACTTCCATTATACACATTAAACATTTAACAGTTCCTTTAATACAATTTCCCCTATTTCCTTCCACACATTGATAATAAGGTAATGCTCATATTCCTCTCTCTATGGTTTTTTTGTATTTAATTTTAATTCCATTTTTTCCTTTCTTATCAAAACCATGAGATTGATGGGTAATTACAATACCCATATCTTCCTTGATAGAATATTTAATGATTTATTCATAGATACTGAAGTCCCTTATGGTTAACACCCTTTATAGACTTGTTTTTAAGAAAATGAAGAACAATTAATCATTATTTTCAATTTGGATGATAATACAAGAAGATTAACTTCCATATATTATGAAATTTTCCTAATAACTTCCCGAAGATTTATCATCCTTCAGCTTTAACTCAAGAAATCCTTTCTACTTTTCTTACAATGAATATGAGAAATGTTATTATTAAAAAAATAATATTTGAAATTCATCTAATCCCATAGATTAAATTTATTTGTGTTCTCTTATGTTATTTTTAATAGACCACCAATATTTTTATTCACCTTCCAAATGATAAATAGATATAATAACTATCTTATGATATGAAAACTAAATGGAAAAAATATTTTCAATGGCTTATATCTATTTCACAGGGACTAGTGGATCAGTGGACCCTCTAAAATAATGCAGATGATGCTCATTAGTGACTCTACATAATGTTGTTATTTTAATTTTATCATTTGGAAGCTTATCCTGATTCATAGCTTGAGAAATGTTTGTTCACATAGCACAAATATTTTTTATTCCATCTCACATAACATTTGTTTACATATAGGAGGAAAATCATTTCATTTTGTGTAATAGCCCGAGATTTTATGAAAAATATTCTTTTTAATTTTATTAATGCCTTTTTTTTTATGCTACACCAAAAGGAGCTTGCACAACACACATCCTTGACTTACCTTGCATGCAATCGCGACCTTCCTTGATAGCGTGTGTAGTACGCAATACCGAGTTTTACTAAACAACGATATTCTATTAAAATATTATTATAACTAGCCATTATGAATAGTAATAACCACGTTTTAAAATTTTAGAAATTTTAGCTCTCAAAATGGACTTCATTTTTGGATTCGTAGTATCGAATTTAGCCTAAGGTTAAATTTTGGTACTTTTCGGATAACTTTCATATTCTGATGAATAGTGAAAATTACTAAATTTTAATTAAAAACAAATTTTTTAATCGAAATAATTAATAGTGATAAATTATTCATTTGAGTGGATTTAAAGTATATTTAGAATATATTTTTACAATTCAATACAATGTTGGTCATTGGATGTAATATCACATTTACACTAGACATAAACAAGTGTTAATCTTTTGATAGTTATTATCTCTTAAAAACACGCTATTTGTTGTGGTAGCGGAAATTAATTATAAAATTAATTAATGAAACTTATATATTGGGAATTTTGTAAAATAGAAATAATTTTTTAATTTGGAATATCAATTATAGCTTAGGGTGAAATTTTGGCATTTTTCTGAAAAACTTAAATTCTTGATGAATAGTGAAACTACTAAGTGGAAGTTAAAAAATTTATTTTTTTTCAGAAATCTTAATTTTACCGCTTGTGTGAATGGAATTTCAAAAATCCGAGAGACACGATTGATGTCAGTAAGTAAAATGTGGTTCAATGAGATGAAAATAATTTTTGGTGAATATTAACATTTTACTTTTATTTACCACGGTTAAAAGTAAATAGGGTAATTAATGGTACAAATGATATTAATATTACCCTAACACATGTCCTAATCCTATTGTAAAAGTGTATCTCGACCAAAAACAACCCTAAGTGTAAATTATTATCATTTAGGCCCACTTGGATTAGATTAGGACATTTATTATTATTTAATTAAAAGAAGAGTCAAAAGAGTTAAAATCAACGTTTATTTACTAAAACATTTTTAATATGGGGTTATACATAAGAGAAATTTGACTATAAATATTAATTAGAAATATAAAACGATTTCCTACATAATGGTATTTTATTTGTAATTTTTAGACTTTAAATAATTTAACTTAGTTATGATACAACAATGATGCAGTAATTACCTTTTTAAGAAAAATTAACATAATTGATGTTATAAATGCCCAAATAAATGTAATTTGAGACTTTTTATGACTTAAACTAATTTTCTAGGTTAATATGACATGTTATTGTTGATTTAAGTAACTTGGTTCGAACTTATCATTCTGTTATGAATTTCATAAAAATCATGTACCAAATAGTGTCAAAATTGACATAAATTATGTTTTAAAACAAATATTATATTATCAATTGTTATTTAATTCCTAAAAATCTATTGTTCGGAAAAATGACTTATATAAGGATATATATATTAATAATAAACAACTTGGGGTTCGTTTAGCTGGTTATGATAAGTTTATTAACCATATAGTGTAAGGAAACAAAAAGACACGGTAAAAGTTCAGTAATTTAACTTAGAGTTAAATCTAATTGATAAGGTTAAAATAATAAACCAAACTTGTATAAATACTATTGTATTAGAGGATTTAGACCCATCCCCACCTTAGACTCTAAATAAATCAATTTGGTGCTATTTAAAACCGTATTTGGCTTTATAATAAAATAATATTTTTAGTTATTCCAAAGGGGCCCCTCTCCTCCCTTATAAAAGGGCACCTCCTCCCTCTCCTCCTCACACCAATTTGAGCATTCACGCTCGGCCAACCCCTCCCAAAATCACTTCTCCACTTACCTAGTATCATCCTAGAGGTCTTGGTCTTCTTAAAGGATAAATTTTAGTGCCTTAAAAGGAGGTCTCAAAGAAGCACTTCAAAGAAGAGGTAATATCCATTACCTATCCTTTCCAATTTCTTTCTTCTTCAACTTCTTCTTATTTAGTTGTTTCATGATGAAGTAATAACATCAGTATTCCTTATATACTGATATGTTATTATAAATATGAAAAAACTCTAATTAACCTTCTATCCATCCTACGAAAAAAGGAAATCACCGCGCGTGCGTACGTACGAAATACCGTCTCCACGCCGTGGTGTAATCTATTTTCTACCACCACCTTAATTGGATGGGTATAATGGTGTAATGAGTAACAATATATGATTATTATAAAGTGATATTGATACTGAAATAGTATAAATACACTTCAACACAATTCCACGACCATGGGAATGATATCATCGCTCGTGCGTACGTACGGACTACCGTCTCCACGACGCGATGAGATTCATTCTCCACATTAACCATTCATGAATGATTATAAAGTATATATATAATAAGTACTAATGAAAAATATGACATAATAATGATACTATATTTATGTATATTTATATGTATGTCATCTACTTAATTCCATTAAATTTAATAAGGAAACGAAAACAGCGTTCATGCGTACGTACGGACTACCGTCTCCATGAACAGTGTATTTCATTCCATTTATCAATATATTATATATATGTATATTGAAAATATATATTAAATATAAATCATGTTTTACATTCTGGATATAAGTAATCATGATCCAAGTAATCATATTAATAATTACATGTTAAAAACACGAACGACAAATGAGACGATTTTACCCAAAACACTACATTAACATGAATTTACAAAATAACGGGTAATATAAATTCATAAGTGGACCATATATGATATAATAACAATTAATATGATTCTGTAATAAGTCAATAACATTATTTATATCATTATAAAAGAGGTTCGGACACTTACAATGCATGTCGGACCTAAGGTAAGGGGAAATATCACAATCTCATTTTTATCCGAGATTGTTTGTACTTTGGTATTTACTGGGGTGTATTTTATCATCCAAATCCATGTTCCCTCAATATGTAATATTGTTTCCATCTACATACAATATTTTAAATCCAGTTTTACCCTTCAGTGAGTTTTTAGTAAAAGATATTAAAGGAATCTTTTGTCATTTTTCGTACATGGTACTTTTTGACTTTTCCGACAAAAGTACGAAGAATGTTTTTTTAACTTATATGGAATGAATGGATTTTTAAAAAATTATTTCCAAGAAGCTTCCTTGACAAGTTTTCAAATTTATTTTTAATCAACTTCTTTTAATTTAAAGTCATATGACATGTTAAGAAAGGAAAAATGTTTTTGAAAAAGAAAGGATAGTTTCCTCAAGAATGGAGTTCAAGTGTCTTATCAAAATTATTTTCCATCTAAAATAATAAAGGGTTCTATTTTTATCCCTATAATTACATTGATTTGATCATGTTGTGATGGAATTATTTTTATGAATTCCTTTATCTTATATGATTTGTTTTATGATGTCATGATGTTTACGATTCCCATTTGTATTACATGGGTTATGCAATGGTGTATGATTTATGATTTTGTGGCACAATAAGAATAGAATCATTATGAGATGGGTGGGACCTATATCTCCCTCCAATTCATTGGGTAATGATTTTATATCTCATGTGATAGAAATGGCTGGAACGGTAGGTTATACCGGTTCAGTGAAACATGACTGGAACAAAGGTGACTCGGTTCAGAAAGGGACTTTGTCCACTAAGATATTCTTGGCGATGAATCTTGACTAACAAGAAATGATTCTCTATGATTATGTGTGTATGAAACATAGTTTCATGTTCTAAGTTATGATTATTGAGATTACATTTCACTGCCATGATTTATCCCATGTTATGAAATTATGCTCTCTTTTGCATGTTAATATTTCTAAAAGTTATGTTCTTATGAATATGATGTGATTGATTTTTTTCTGTTGTTTACCCTTACTGATCATTTGAGCTCACCCTTTTATGTTTTTATTTCCCCAGGATATAAAGAAAGGTTTTAGGTAAAAAAGGAAGATCTTTATGGTAGATATTTAAGATCTTTCACCATGATTAGAAGATTACGTTCCGAGTTTCCAAAGACACTAAACTATTACGATCCTTGTGTGTGTGTGTTTGTTATGTACTAAGTATTCCACAAAAGTAATGTAATGTCCATGTACATAAAGTTTCGGGTCTCTACATTTTCCATCAAATTCAGGGTTAAGATTATTCCTTTTATTTCCATTCATTGAATAAAATAATAAACCATCGTGTGAGTAATGATAATCATGGTGGGAAACAATATAATCATGAAAAATAAATTATAATGTGTCTAAATCATGGAACCTTATTCTATGAAAACATTTTTTAGATGTTGGACATTCATGATCAATATCAAAACTCTAGGATTTTATCCAATATTTAGAATTATCATTAGGGATATTACTAATATTTTCTCATTCGTGTTTCCAATGATTGACTAAACCTTGTTCTGGTACTAATTATAAAGACCCATACTTTTCATACACATATATTACTTCTTAATATATGAATATCTATTATATAAAATTTTTTAGATTCCATAATCATTTAGGTCTAGAATCTTTAAACTCTTGGAAGCATAAAAAATATTTCATAAAATATCTACATAGTCTTCCACTTATTTCGTCAAAACTAGAACCCTTATTAAACATAAAATGATTAATACATTTTTTTTGTAACCTAGGGAAATGAAATATAAGAAAGGGTGTGATATTATGCTCAATAAGGGTAAACAAGATGGAAATCAATGATCATATAATCATAAAATCACAAAACTGGTATGATAACATGAGTTTAACATTTTAAATACTAGGATATTTATATAATTGATCACAATACTGAGCCATGGAATAAATCTTAGTAGTTAATAAGGCTTGAATCATTAATAAATCAAATAATATGATCCATGATAGGGAAACATTGTCATAAGACTCATAATTATAGCATATAAACAAGTAAAAAATTTATTTTATTAGTAGTCTAGGATCTGTTTCATTACCAACATAGTCAAATTGGGTCACTCCCCAAAAAACATAGTAGTCAATGTTCTCACCCAATACTATCATAGTGTACATATTCCCTTACCAAATTGGATACACTCCCAATTTCATCTGGTTTATCTCATGATATATCAATATTTACCCAATAAATTAGAGGGAGATATATGTCCCACATATCACATAATTAAAATCATACATATGTGATCCAAAATATTATAAAGCATTCATCAAATCATAACCCAGGAAAATAAATGGGTTTCATAAAAATTTAATCATAGAATAATAGAAGGAAAAGGACTGGATTTCAAAAAAATCATGTCATCATGAACATAAAAATCCCAAGAAAGAATAAGGATTGTATAGATGGATTATACTCCCCGTAAATCATAAGTTAAATAAAGGATTATTGTCGTTGATAAATATAAATACAATTAAAATACCATTAAAACATTATTGATAAAAATAATCTTTCCAATTATTGAAATCTCATATTAAAAAAAATGCAAATAAAATGTCAAAAAATTTATCTTAAAATAGCCTTGTAAACTTATAAATTATTATTCAAATTAAAAACAAGAAATGATGGTAGAAATTGTTTAATATGTATAAGTTAAAAAACATTTCTTGCATTAATTTTTTAGAAAATTCTTAGAGTACCACATTTTGAAAATGAAAAAAACACTCCCTTCAAACAATTTTTTTATAAGTAAAAAAATCGAAAAAATGAATTTAAAAAATTATAGGATAATTTTAAAAACCTTATATAAAAACTTTTTATACAAAATTTATATGTAATTAGAAGTTTTTTCAATCAAACATAAAAGTGAAGTCAATTTTCTTTAAAATCATATTTTCAGTCTCTTGAGTACGTTAGCTAAGGAACGTGAAGGAAAAACTTTATTTAAAAAAACATATTTGATTAAAATTAGTGAGTATATTGTGTGGTTTATCATACCATTTCATCATAATAACCTAATCATAAACCATCCTGATAAATAATGAGATTATGACAGAAAACCCTTACCACGAGTTGTCTTTCCATTGAAACGACTATAACCTTTTATATAATACATTTAAATTTATTATAATTATATACCATATCAATTTTAATACTTATAATATAGTATATTATAAATTTTTACCTTTTAAATACCCCCTTTTATCAATAATTCCTTATTAAAATCGTCAGTTCTGGCTGTTAACTATTTCACTTATCATGAGTATTTTAGTTTAGTAGTTCTTGTACTTGTACATTTATCTTGGTGATATCATATATATAATATTAATTATGAAATAAATATCACATATTCATTATTTACATATCTATATTCATCCATAAATGTTAAATATAGAAAAATGAAATAAAGTGTTTATAGGGACAGTATGCCATACGTACGCGTGAACGTTGTTTCAATTTTTAAACAGATGGAATGAAAGAAAGATAACTAACAATTAATATTTTTAGAATAATTATATTATTATATATATAATATATATTCAATAAATTTATCCTCATTACCATCAATGTAAAAATGGAAATGAAAAATGAATCACATCGCTTCATGGAGGTGGTGGTCCACACGTATGCATGAGTGACATTATAATCATCCAATGAATTAGAACCCATGTTGGTAACATGATATTGTAATTATAGAAGTATAATTATTTCATAAATATAATATCTAAATATTTAACCCATCACAATAACCATCCATAAAATATAGTGATGAAAAATTAATTGTATCGCTATGTGGAGACAATAAGCCATATGTATGCACTAGCAATACTATCACTTCCCATTTGATGGGAAATAGAGAGTATAATAAATTTTTCATAAAAATAATTAAATTTAAGAATATTTAGGATATATATTCTATTATTATATAATAGATAATATTTATTTATAGGAGTTAAAAAAGAGTATAAAAAGTGATCGATTAAGTCGATTACCTCTTATATAAAGTAACTCCTTTAGGTCTCCTCTAAAGGACACTATGGTTGGTATTTTGGAAATACCATAATCTATATAATGAGGATAGGTAGATTTATAATATAAAATTATATATTTTGGTCAAGATAGAATTCAATAAAATTGGTGTAAATATGTGATGGAGGAGGTTCACTTTTATAACTGAGGTGATGGGAACTTTTCAAATTTCTCAAAATATTAAATTATAATAAATAAATTCTCCATCCAAATGAATCCAAATGGATATGAATTATAATATAAGGTAGTATATGTTTGTAATAAAATTAACCATTAGAATTTAGACATGTTTTGGTATCATTTTTAACTTTATAATTTTGATTAATCCTTAATTAACCAATTTTAATTTTAACTACGGTAACAAATTTTTCAATATTAAATATTTTATTTTATTTTTATTATAAGATAGATAATGAAACATAAATGGAAAATCTACGACATTTAGGGCCATATAGTAACCACTATTCTATTATTTAATTATTTTATATTTTTAAAAAAATTAATAATATATTATTTTGATAACATATTATTGTTTTTAATTATGACACCATTCATTTAATTGGAATTTAAAAAATTAAATACATTGTTTCAATTAAAATATAATATTTTTAAAAAAACTAATATGAAATATAAAACTACAAAATTAATTTAATTATATGAATTACTAAAATTATAACAATTTTAATATTTTCAAAATCATTTAATTTATTTTTCCATTAATAGAATATATATTGTTTTGGCATTATGTAAGCATTTAAGGTAATTATATAATACTAAAAAATTAGAAATAAAATTCTATAAATAAAATAATTTTATTATTAATATAATTAATATTAATATTCATTCATAACTAGTTTTTTCAAATATGAACACATAAAGTATATTTAAAACTAAGAGAGTGACATTTTGTAACTTTATTTGATTTAAACAATATATAATTCATTTTCATAGAAACATTTGAATTAAACAACATAATTTTGAGAGTAAGGTTTTCAGGTTAGAATAAAATTCATACAAAAATTATTATTAAAAATAATTATATCCTTATATCTTATTTTTAACCATGATTAACATGATTTACCATTTACCCAGGTGAAACATTCCACCACGATTAGTATTTATATTAACCAAATATAAATTGGGAATTTTACCAAAATTAAACCCACTTATTTTAAATAAGTATTTAATTTTATCTAATTCATTACCTATAAATTTTAGAAGTTAATTTTAAATAAATTTTGAAAAATTCAAAAACAACTGTTTTTTTAGAAAAATACATTTTACGAATAAAACTGGATATATTATTAGCTTATGAATATAAAAATATTTGATGAATATTTAAATTATTTAATCAAATAAATAATATATATATCATTAAAATAATTCTACAATAGTGATTAATTAAATTTATTAATATAAAAATACTTTGAACGTATAGAAACAAATTTTTAGAAAAAACATCACTTTTATTTTGAAATAATTTTTGTAAATTCTAATAATTTTACAACTAATGAATTCATTTTATAAATGTTTAGAACATATATTTTTAATAATTTAGTTATTACTTTTTATACTTTCCTATCCAATGGGTTGGCGATAATATACTCAGAATGTTTTAATAATATTACACAGTTTGTGTAATCTCACTATTGCATGTAATGCAAGTTATATCAAAGAAGTAAAATTATTTAAAGAGATATATTTCATAAAAATATTGGGGTGTTGTAGGTGTTTTATTAATTAATGAGTTAAATGTCGATATAATATTACTATAACCAATAAAATATAATTTATAAAATTATATAATATTTTACAAGTAAATAAGTTCTCATAGTCAATCATGATATAAATTCAAATTATTGTTCATGTAGGTCATTAAACTGACCCAAATATGAACCTACCATAATTAATGAATGATTATAAGGTGGATTAGTTGTAATATAATTATACCATAAACATAATAATCTTATTGTTTTTTCATTAATGTTATATATTATAATTGTAAATACGTAGAAAGAGAGGATAATTTATATAAATCCTTTACATAGAAAGAATATATCAATTTTCTTTTAGTTTTATTGTTTAAATGTTCAAAATAATGTTAATTGTTTGTTGATTATATTATTAATATATTCTAAAATTTTCAATACCAATACATTAATGATATCAAAAAAAATATTTCTGCTTTAATCTTATCATTATGTCCATCCATGAAAGGATTTGATAAAAGCAAAAATCAATCTGTATATAGAGTCAATAGTCCACACACATGCATGGTTGGTGATTTAATTTACCATAGAATGGGAGAAGCGATAAATATTAATTATTGTCACATAATAATAAACACAATCTAAATATCATAATAATTTTTGAAATTTACCCTTTACACTATTCTTGTATGGTGGTGAAGGAAAACGAAACATGTTGCATAATGGAGGTGGTAGTCCACACAACACATGGTTCACATATACATTCTTTTAATAGAAAATGGTAAAACATTATTAATTATAATTCCCATATAATAATAACATTCATTATATAACCAATTACTATTTAATTGCAATGGTATTTAAATCTAAAATTAGAAAAGAGAAATAAAAAAGAAAATAGATAAGTAAAAATGATTATACATGTTTGGAACTTTTTATATTTCCTTGAAGTTCCCTTGTAAATGGATTAATTTAGATAAAATATTATGACTAGATAATCAATAAATTGAAATATTATTATAGGGTAAAAATGGTCATGTTTTAGGAAGAAACTTGATTTTTAGGGTGCATCAAAGTGGCGGGGTGAGACCCCTTTTATAATTGGCAAGGATGGTATTTTTGCACATATTTCAACTTAATTAAAAGGGGAAACATATTATACATTTAATTTGGCACTAAAATCAAGAAGTAATGGATTAGGGAAGATATAAGGTCAACAAATACCTCACAGACATAATTATAGATATGGTTTTATCATGTTTCAAGCCCTTTACCCCATGAATTGTTACTTTAACCATTTTATCTTTTACCATCATAATATCGTTTTTACCTAAAGAAACATAATATATATGGATAAAAATAAAGGGGTCCTTATTATATTTTTTAGAACCAGTGATTATAAATTTTAAATACATTTTTTTATTCAATTTCTAAAAGTTCTAAAAATTACTTTTATAAATACAAATATATAATGTATTAAAATAATTTGGTTGAAAAAATATAACATAATTTCTAAAATTTCAAATGTGAGATTTTAAATTAAAGAAAACTATTAAAAAATTATAAATCACTTATAAAAATTATTTTTCCTTTAAAAAAGGTTTCATGAATTTCTAATTCATACTTATTTACTAATAATGTCATTAAAGTAATGTTATTTATGAAAATGGTATTTTTCAATATTTACATAAGAACAATATTTTAGCAAAAAAATAAAAAAACAAATCTTAAACTTATATTAATATTCTAAATAATTTTTTTTAATTTTTCAAATTAAATTTCAAGAATTATGTATTTTACATTTTAAATAAATTTATAAAATACAATGAGAAACTATTTTTATAGGAAATAACTTTTTAAAATTCTAGTTGTTTTTTATTCATAATTTCATTAAATAAGTTTTAAGTATATCATTAGTAAATAAATATTATATTTTATTAAAATCATAATTAAAAAACAATATACTTAGTTTTCATTAATAAAAATTTTCTCAAATAAAAAATATGTACTTAAACATAACAATGAATTAAGTAAATTTTTATAATATAACATTTATATATTAAAATACAGTTATTAACATATTTTGTAATTTGGTTACTTATTTTAGTACTTACTAACTCAATAATTTTTTTTAATAATATAAACATATCATAATTTTATTTTAGTTCAGTTTTTTTGGTTGAGAATGTTATCTATCAGATTTGAGTTAATTAGATGAAAACATATAGTAAAATTTTAGATCGTTATAATCACACCAACCATCGAAACTGATAATACTATGTGGACTTTATTCCATTTAAATCCCCTGAGGAATTTTCCTATGATATCACAACTTCATTCATTTAGACCTGATCACTTAAGAAGATGTTTCATTAGGAGAAACCAACCATCAAATGTAGAGAGTGGGATTATGTCATCATTTCCAAAAAATGAGCAAGTCATTATACTCTAACAGTTACAAAATTGTAGGTCTATATTACTTATCATGGTCAACCAACCTAATAGGATACACTAGCTTTATTATATGAAGAATAGTGACATATTTAGATGATTCACAAGGAGGAATCCCTTATTTATTCACCTATTTATGAAGCATGTCAACATTTTCTTATGATGAATATAGGACTAGATAAGTTTCATAACCCCAATGTCACTAGAGATCATGATTATACCCCGATTCCCATAGAATAATCATACTCGTATATCTAGATGGAAATTGAAGTGAAATAATATATCCCTGGTCATTAATCTATCAATATGTCTTAGAAGTGTCTATGGAGAACTATTGTCAACTTATTTCATTGAACAATAAGGGGAATATACATATTCCTACTCTAATCATAAGATAATTTCATTAGTAAACTATAATGCGTACTCATAAATGGGAGCATACTCCTACACTAATTCTAGAGGATCTTTAACATATCATGATAGGGAATAATAAAAAGGATTGTGTCCATATTCCCATTCCAACTTGAGTTTACCGTAATATCTTGACAATTGTTTCATGGAAGGATTTTACCAATGTCAACACTATAAGATATCATAATCATACTATAACAGTAGTAAATATTATTATACTCCTAGTCATACTAGATTATTTAAATGAAAAGTTTTGAAATTATGTTTCATTGGGCCCATATTCATGCACCCTTAAGTGATGATAAACATCATATTCTGGTGGCATAAATCACGAAGTTGGTTCATATTCTTGAAATAACCATGGTAGACCGTTATTATAATATGACAGTAACTAAATATCAATAATAAGATCATATTCATCTTCCTTCTCATACTTACGAAGCATGAAAACATATTCTTGAATCCACCGATTAAATTTATCGATATATCCATATGAATAGTAAGAGGTGTCATAGGTGGTTCCTATGTGAGATGGTTGTCACACAAACCATGTGACACCCATAAAAATGGTTTCTAGGCTTAGTCACATGATCCTGATGAGCCATAAGATCCTGTTAATGGAAACATAAAATTTAGGAACATGATCATATTACCTATCCAGTTAATACTAATATTCATGAGGCCCTGTAACTTATCTTGAGAGAAGATCAAGTATCCACCAATTTATTATCAATATAAGAAAAAGACTATGACCACATGGTCACCCCCATGGTATATATATCAACAAATCTATAGGTTCAACTTGGAGTGCTAAACATGAAGGTTTTATTCATGGAGGTCAAACTATCCACCTTAGAGCTGATCCCTAGCGATTATGTTAAAGAGGTCGTCCTTATATCCAAACATTAATAAAGGATGTAGTTCATCTCCATAATGAATAATATGGATATTACCATATAAATACCCCTAACATTCATTGTGAAGACCATCCTTATAGTGACATACCACTTCAAAAAGAAGGTTCTACCCTTATCGAAGTTTCTCTGAGAACACCCTCATATCGGAGGCATTCCAAAGGATGATTCTAAATACACCAATAATCGTATCACTTACTGGTGACATTTCCTCTCATCTTAGGGATAGTATGAGGAAACATTCATTGTTTATTATACCATTATAAAAATTTTCCTTTAATGAAATTTAATAAATTCAAAATGAACTTATTTCTTTTAATATGGAAATAAGGAAGAAACATTTATTCTTAGATCACGTCAACGAATCTCTATCTAAGGATGAGGAAAATGACATGGTCATGTGGATGGAATTGGTCAATGTAAATACATTAGTTCTATTATGTCCTATAGTTACTCCATTGTATTACATTCAAAAGCATTGAAAGATAAGTGAATATATCTTCTATGTATGACTTTATGGGTAAATCCCCACCGTCTTAAAAAAATTGTCCAATGGGGTTTACTCCATCCAAATCTAGGAAATAAGAGGGATCTTCTTCTAAATTGACTTAAATACCCTCTTAGCTACATGATATCTAAATTAATGTGATTTTGGGTTGATGACTATATTTATTATCACATATAATTTTCTTCAATTAAATTATCATTATAAAAAGGCGTTGATTTATGTAATGGGTTACAGTAATCACCCATTAAAGGAGATAAGTTTCAACAAACTAATTGGGAAAATAGATAAGGGATTTTTCTATATAGAATACCAGGATAGATAGAATCCTTGAATCCCTATTAATCAGAATATTATTGAGATGATATCAAATTTTATGGAATGTACTATGAAATAGAATTGTTTCATAATTTTATGAACCAAGATCCACTAAACGGTAACCACAGCAAGTGGTTCACATGGTTCCACACCACACCTCCATATATGCCAGAGGCTACTGACTATCAGTGAGGGTCTAAGATGGTACAATGGGGAGACTATACCCTCTAAATCCGAGTCACACAGTGACATAAAAAAGGGCAACAAAATAGAATAACAAATATATCATCTAAGAGTGGATGTTAAACCATGAAAATGTAATAAATAATAAATAACAATAATATCTAGTATCATATAAAAAATTATGCAATGTCATGTATTGATACAAAATGGAACTGGTAAACATGGAAGTAGAATCACATACATATAGGTATAACAAAATTACCAAAATGACGAAAATACTATCTTCATATAGCATCACAAGCCACAACACAATCTTATTCTCCTTGATCCAATTCTACCTCCAAGTATTTTTTTTCAAAATATCCACTTTATGGTGAAGTGGGTTCCTTTAATCCTATCATATAATCAAATTAAGCATCAAGAACTACGAACATTCTATTGTCCATACATACAATCACATAATCTTCCTGGGTATCATCAACACCCAAGGTAGGGTGTGATATAAATTCCGTAGGTCAAGATCAATGATGTTTATAAGTTTCCAGTCAGTGTAGATAGTATGAGGAGTGTGTAGATATAATAATGGTATGTAGTAATAAATACTAAAAGTCTAGGATCTAGTTCCATAAGGATACCTGAATGACACTACCTTCTTTATCCCGTGCTGGGAAAACATATGAATAAATTCCAGCATGGGAATGTTCATATAAGTTTATATGAATGTATATATATATGCACTATATATATGGGGATGTTCATATCCATCTATACCAATATGTAGTACTTACTAGGATCTCAGGTTTAACACCAGAAACCATGTGTAGTTACTATATTGTTATCAGTCATAAGGGATTCCATACCTGAGTATCACATGTATAAGGGATTCCATGCCCAGTATCAAATGTGTGATTGATTTCATACCCAAGTATCAGAGTGTAAGGATTATATTCCCATATATTATAAAATTATGGTCACCATGACCGTATATCAAAGGTGTATGTGATGCGATGCACAAGTATCTCAAGTGTATGGAAATCCATGCACATATACCATAGGTGCTAGGGATTCCATTATAGTTTTTCATAGAAGTTGGACTTTCATGCCCGTATCTCCTAAAATTAGAGTCTCCGTGCCTGTATCCCATAAAATTAGTATCTATTGGACCATATATCATAAAAGTAGAGTCAATATTCTTGTATCTAATTATAGTCGGGTCTCCATTCCCTTATCTCATTAAAGTTTTATCATCATGCCTGAATATCATAAAAGCTCATAAAAATACAATTGCCAGAACATATCTCATAAGATTAGAAAGAAATCAAGGATTTAGGGAGAGTTCATAGCAAATTTATAGTTCATTATCATTCTTCATTAAAAAGGTAATAACCATTGTTCTATTTAAACATGTCATGTGCTCATACCACTCACATTCTATTCAACTCAATATAGTCCTCTCATTTAAGAGTCATACTAAAACCATGTAAAATATAGTTTGTCTACTTTATCATTTATAACACTAAGGGAAATTATATGGGCAAAACTCAAGGGGTGGAAATGGATGATGGGGACTTATCCAAACTCAAACAAAGGGGTACTAGGTTATTTCTATTATAAAAATTTAATTAAACATTATTTATGTGTATTTTCAATGCAATTCAGGGAGAATCCTACATGAAGCATAAAAAAACATTTTATAAAATAAATACTCAAGGGATAAATACTATAACACCTACCTTAGGCCTGTAGAGGAACCCTTGTCTAATAACAGTCTCCCTTTTGGTCCATATCGGAATAAAAATGAAAAATAGATGGGAACCTTGAGAATAGGGAATAATTATTCACACCAAAATAAAATTTTCTATTGAAATAAAAATGATGAAAGGAGCATAAAGAGTATAGAGCTTATCAATTGATATCAAATGATATGTTATAAATCAATTCAAGGGTTGGATGAAAAAAATAACCAAATCCTAACATAATATTTCGAATAAGATCTCAATGGAATTAATGAGCGGCTACTATCGATTGGTGGAATAAAGGAAAAGAATGTGAGGTGTTTTAATGAAATAAGGTTAAAGAAGAAATTTCACCCCTCTAATGCTGGGTTTTTGTGTGTGGCCACATGGTTAGACAAACTGTGAGCTTATCACACATGTACTACTATCCAAGGAATGAGATCACAATGTTTATATGCATGGTTTAAGAAACCATGCGCACAATGTTCCATTTTACACTATTAAAAGATGCAGAAATTTTTGATGGTCATGTGGCATGGGCACATGGTTTGGGAAAACCATGAGGCCCTCTAATATGTACTTAAATAAATCACAAATTTTTATCAAACCATATGGATTGGGTGGCATTGTTTCTACTAACTATGAGACCCAGCTGTTTTCTCAAAACAATAAGGCTTTGGGCTCCGAACAGGACCTTGAAACCCTCATTTCCTCCATAACCGTACCAGGAATTTATATTATGTCAAAACCAAGTAATTATACCAAAAATTAAAAGGGTTTGAACCTCTTAGAGAAATTGGGTTCTTACAGTCTTCCCCTTAATGTAACTCATCTCCCAATTAACCTTCTAAGGGTGGTAGAACCTCATTTGAGAATAACTCTAGCCACTGAGCCGGTACGTTGGCCTCCCGATCCCAAGCCTAATCTTGTACACAACTGTGCTACTATATCACCCATAATAAGAAGATAAACCTTCTTAATAGAGCCTCCATGATCCAATAAAAAATGTGAATGAGATAATCCTCAAAAGAAGCACCATAACCTAATTTGACATCCTTTGGATCAAAATTTTATGACGGGTCGACATGGTAACATTGAAATAGTAAAACATATAATATTTCGTGTATAGAAATTTACCTATGAGGTAGGATAAAATAATATTCTACTATCCTAAATATATCCAATATCTAAAAAGGTCAAAAAAATGAGGTGATATCTTCCCTTAACTCTATATATCTATATAACAATGTCAATGAAATACCCTCAAGTGAACATAACTCTTGACCATGAACCCTAGAGGTCGTCAATGGTGATCAACATATAATTTTTATCAAGACTGAGCATTAGCCATATATTTTTTGATTAATTTCAAAAACATAAAAATCTTCTACATGAGATGAGGAACTAGTAGCACTAATTCCCTTGACATTAACTATCACAGAGGTAAACAACTTGTCCTACCATATAAGGCCTTATATAGAGCCAACTGAATTATTTCATGAAAGGTTTAATTTTATTAAAACTTATTTAAAAGTAAATTTTTTCCCTAATAACCCCCCGAATAATGGATGAATGCTCAGATCATGTTCTAAAAAACATTTATAGTCTGTTCTGACAGACCATCGATCTGATGGTGAAAATATATAATAAGAAGCACATGTGTACCCAAATATCTATTTAATCCCTGCTTGAACCTTGAAGAAAATGAGAATCCCTATTTGAAATTACAGTGGAAGGGAACCTGTGTAAGAATATAATCTCATGGACATACATTCTTCTCAGATTTTAAACTGAGAAAACCTTCTATATAGAATGGAAGTGGGATAACTTTTCCAGTCGACCCACAACCACCCAAACCGTGTATCAACCACGAGGTGAACTTAGTAAAGTAGTCAATAAATCTATCATGATATCATTCCATTTCCATTAAAATATTGGAAAAGGTTGTAACAAACCAATATGCCACTGGTGTTCCTCTTCACCCACTGATAGGTGGAACACCGAGCGATAATACCCACAATTTGGCATTTCATCCTACGACACCAATACTAGTGGAGCATATCATGATACAACTTGGAGATAACTAGGTTCACTACCCACTATGTAGCATGGGATTCTCAAATCAGATCCTATTTCATGTATGTTAGAACCCAAATATTTCCATGTACTCACAGGATGTTGTATCCAACAATAGACCAATTCAAAGGTGGGTCCTCAGTGGAAATACATTTCTGTTGGACCAAAATTTCAGGATCTTAAAACTAAATTCACTTTATCCTATCCGGGAGTGTAGATGAAATTACTAATGCTATAAGAAAATTCAACTTGTGTCTCTATTAAATATTTATATTCATTTAAGAAATTAGTTCCATTAACTTCCATTCATCACTAACATCATAGAAAACTTATGCCTTTGTTTTTTGGCATAGCTCATCAACAACTACATTTCCCTTCACAAGTGTATAGGTAAGCTCAAAATCAAAAGACCAAAGGTATTTTACCCATATTCACTGTATGATATTCAATTATCTCTGTGTAACTGTTATGGTTCGTAAACACTACAAGTTGCTCAACCATAAGATAATTCCTTGAACAACGTAAGGTATGGACAACTGCTGATATCCAGAGATCATGCATTAGGTAATTATTCTCATGAGTCCTTAATTAATGAGAATTTTATGTAATAAATATATTTACTTCATCAATAATACACCCATACTAATTCTTGATGCATCACAAATCAGTCTATAACCTCTTTTAAGCTTTGGAAGAATAAGTATCAGTGTCGAAGTATGCCTTCCTTTCAGATCCTGAAAGGCCTTCTTGCACACCTCATGCCACAAGAACTTCACCTCCTTCCTAGTTAGACTAGTAAGAGATTATGAATGGAATCATAATTACTATATGATACACCTGAAATAACAATATTACACTAAGAAAATCCATATGTCAAAAAAGTTCTTGGAATGATCCTAGGAAACAAAAACACTCACCTTATTTGGGTCAATTGATACTCCGCCTCTAAGATTATATGACCTATTATGTTAACCTTATCGATCCCAAATTGTCATTTATTGATATTAATATATATATGGTGCTTTATCAGTGTATTTAGAGTGGTCTCAAGACCTTTTTCATGGTCTTATCGAGTATTAGAATACACTAAGATGTAATCTATGAAGACTATCAAGAATGTATCCAAAAAATAGGTGAAAAATCAATTCATCAGAGCCATGAAAATGGTCAGTATGTTCATGATACTAAATGGAATAACCATATACTTATAGAGACAATAAATTATATGGAATACTCTATGAGGGTTTCTATATGTCTAACATGCACTAGGTTTAACATGACCTCAAATTGATCTTTATAAATACTCTAGATCCTAGGAGATGATCAAATAGGTTATATATATGAGGAAAAGGATACCAGTTCTTCATAGTAGGCTATTCAAATTCTGGTAATCCATACATAGCCTGAGGGACCCGTCCACCTTTTTAGAAAATGTTACCAGTTTTTAGGGAGAGGTACTAAGACATATAAAACCATTAGATTATAAATCATACAACTATCTCTTGAGCTCCTGCAACTAAGTGCTACCATCCTATATTTTGGAATGGACATTGGTGAATCTATTAGAACTAGCTTGATAGGGAACCCCACCTCTCACCTAGGAGGTAAACCAGAAAAGACATCAGAAAAATGTCCCTGAAACGATTTACTATAGGAAATAATTTATCCAGATGTAACCCTAGATTGACCCTATAAAGGCTAATAATATGGGTTATTCTACCTCTTCACCCACTATGATCTTGTCTAGTTATACCTTCATAGACATTCCATTATCCCTTGTGAATATAAGTACCACCCTCTGGTGATGTCAATGACCCCTATAGTAGTAGTAATCTATAGAGGCATGATATTGAAATAACTAGTCCATCCAAAGAATAATGTCTAAACCAGACATCTCCAGGATAAATAATATTCATAAGAAATGGTAATCACCTATATCAAGGAGGAACTCCCCATATTAGCATACACTCTCTAAAAAATTTACCCAAAGGGGTGTCAAGGGTCATCACCCTACATAAGTACTGAACATGAAGCTCAAGGTTTTACACAATAGACACATAGATAAAGAAGTTTGAATATACTATATAAAAAAAAGAAATTAAGGTATATGATACTAAAATAGTACCTCAAAATATAGAATGTTCGACACCATGATCCTTAGGGACAGGCTACACTGAATAAAAATGGACTGATCCATAGCACTGTACCACAACCTGACTACCTTGAGTGGGTAATCAATGCTGGAAGGATGTATTTGAAGCTTGAATACTACATTAATGATTTCTTCCTTGAATTTTATGGCTAATAGAAGTCTAATTAACATTACAGTGAGGTACTCTAGATTCCTCTCTTAAATGTGGAGCTGATATGGATCCTCTCCTACTAGGAACATATGGGAAGGTCCAATAAAAATGTGCAAGATGACCCAAACTTATATTGTCTTGACACTCAATAAGGTCTTTGGGACACTGGGGACTCTTATGAACTGGATTCCCATATTGGGGAAAAATTACATAACAATCACTAGGTGTCATCTAGCTATTGTTTCTCCCATATGAAGTCTCAAAGATTCATTTCCATCTACTTGTCGAACTATTTACCTATCTCAGTTCTGAACCACCCTGGCCCACATCATTATGCTCCACTAGGTGACATGAGTATATATTACTATTTCAAAAATGATAGTCAACCCAAAGACATTTACCTGTGATCGAATATGACTACTAAGACCCTCTTAAAAACGTCTCACTTTAATGGTTTCATCAGCAATTTAGATATGTTAGCATTTAAACTCTATAAAATTGTATGAATAATCCATAGCATACATAATTTTTTTGAGGATTCATGAACTCAATGGAACGATCATCCCACAAGTACCCATAGTAGAAATAATCATAGGAGCTGGAATGGAAATCCTTCTAAATCACTCCCCAATATGGAACCTCCTGGTTTAGAATATCCCACCAAACTTTTTCATATCCTCAAAGAATATACCTATCAAGATTTAACATCAAATCAGTAGGCGTATATATATTCTTGGAGATAGATAAGGATGTCTCCAACCATAACTCTATATCATAGGTTCCACCATCCCCTGAAAAAGTAGTGGGATTATACTATTGAAAATTTTGCATCAACTCTACCATATAAGGGACATGTTTAGGAAATATCTACATAGTCCTCAAAAGCCACATAAACTCCCCTTAAAATTAGAAATCATTTCACTCATCAGGGATAATAGGTGGTGCCACGGGTGGCACTAATAGAGCATCACCATTTGTGTAGGGCCCACCACCTTTGGAGAATGGTCATTATAACTCTCCTGGTGCATGATTAGAAGAACTCATGGTTTCATCACTCTAAAATTTCCAAGAACATTCTTCAGATAGGTTCAATATTTGTAAAGATCTCAGATACATTAATATGATAGGTATAATCATTCTTATGTAAAATTCACATTCCTTTTCATGCTTCTAAATTCAGTTCGGGGTGATAAGAATGATAAAAGAAGAAAATGAGAGATGATTACTACTACCAATTACCAAGGTCTGGTTTGGGTCAAGATTTTTGTTTCATAGAAAGGATCTCTCTAAATAGATTGTAGATTTCAATTTATAGAGGAAAAATCCATTTAATTTTTAATTGGAATCCCCATTTAACAATTACCATATTTATATTTAATATTTAACAATTCTTCATTTAGATAATATAAAATTTAACTAAAATACAGTTCTTAATTTATATAAGTAAATGCATTAGAAATTTATATTGGTAGTTAATTTTACTACATACAACCCTTTACATTCAATAGAAGAAGCTAACAGTTAATAAGAAATTATTTCCTACATGAATCATAATTCCCAATCTATATAGGTACATGAACTCTTTATATTAGAAATGACATTCTTGTATTTCAAATCTACTAATGTTTTAGTCTATGTTACCTCATTTATATTACTCAAACTTGTGATAATTGGTTATATAAGGTTCTATCATCAATCTATATGAGAAAATAATGTTAAGGGTTTTACATACACATTAATAACCTTTTATCTAATATCTTTTTACATCTATAATGTTATTTTCATGATGGATATCACACTCAAGGAATATAAAAAATATCATGATGTCAAGAAATGAATAATACTAGGCATGGAATAATTCTTGACATATTAGTACCATATGGTTCCTAAAATGATGATTGGTCAATGATTCCTTGTCGTATCAGTACAAGGATAAAATACAATCCCACATAATAATAATTATAAAAATCACATATCATGTAAATCACCCACTGGTGGAATTGATGAACTGTAACAAGAATAAACTAGAACATGATTTCCTATCCCACAAAATTTTAATTTTTTATCATATGGGGCTAGATACTCCTAAGAACTTGCTCATTACCAAATATTTAATCCTTCTAGTCTCCTTTATACCGTCCAAAAATAGTAAGGCAAATAAAATAAAACTTTGATACCAATTTGTAATGTCCCAAACCAGGAACCACTAAAAGATTCCCCAAGTCGATGGGTCACATAGCCTCAAGTGTGCCTCCTCATACACCAGAGGATACCGACTAGCAATGAGAGGCTAAGCTGGTATGGTGGGGAGACTTCCCATCTTTATCAGAGTTACACAGAGACATAAAAAATGATTAAAATAATAGAGGAGAATAATATTAACTAATATCATATGGTAAAGTAGATAGATTTAATAAATAATCAACAAAAACAATATCCAATATCATATACCAAATGATAAAATATCTAGAATATAAAAAATGGAATAGGTTAACATGGAAGAAGGCTTACATACATAAAGTATATCAAAATAATCAAAAATATTAAAAGAATCTCTACTAATATTATCACAAGCCATAACAAAGTCATGTACTTCTTACTCTCATGCTATAATCAAATCAAGCATATACAACTTTTCACTTTCCCATGTCCCTACTTGCATCTACAAAATATATCTGAGCACCATCGAAGAAATGAATAGGGTGTAAGGTAAACATAGTAATCCACCACCATCATTTTCTATTAGTACCCAGTTAGTGAAAATAATAATATTAGTGTGAATATATAATAATTTTAAACATCAATAAAGTCTGAAAATGGTCAGCCCTAGATCCAGAAGGACTCCAGGACAACACTACCTACTTCATCCATTGCCGAGAAAACCTCTGAACAAATGTCATCATTTTCATATTCATATAAATTTATATAAATGTATATATATATATATGCACTATATATATATGGGGTTTTTATCGCCATATATACACATACATATTACTATCTAGAATCTGAGACATAACTAAGGAATCCATGTCCAGTCATAGAGTGTCATCAGTCATAAGGGATTCCATTCCGGTTTATCACATCTATAAGGGACTCCATGCTCGAGATCACAAGTATGGGGGATTCCATGTTTGAGTATCACAGTATAAGGACTCCATGCCAGTATCTCATAATGTTATAGTCTCTATTCCCATATATCACATGTGTAAGGGATTTTATTCTCATGTATCAAATGTGTATGGGGACACCGTGTCTATATCCCACAGGTTTAAGGGACTCCATGCCTGTATCTCATAAAAGTAGGGTTTCCATGTCTGTGTATCATAAAGTAGGGTCTTTATTCCTGTATCTCATAAAATTAAGGAATCTATTCTTGTATCTATACAAATAGGGTATCCATGGTTGTATCTCATAAAAGTAGGTCCCAATGCCAATATCTCATAAAATTAGGGTCACCATGACCATATCTCATATTATTAGGGTCGCCATGACCATATCTCATAAAAGTATGGTCACCATGCCTATATATCATAGGTTTTGGAAGAAGTAAAGGCTTTAGGAAGAGACAATAAATAGTTCATAGTTCCTTTAAATTTCCTATTTAATACGGGCATAATCATTGTTTATGTAAACCTGTGACATTTTTAAACCACTCACTTTCTATTTAAATAACTATATTCCTCTCAGTTAGTAGTCACACTATAATAACGTAACATATGGTTTGTCCACATAAACATATATAAAACCACAGTAAATTTTAAGGGCACAACTTAAAGGGTGAAAACTGATGATAGGGACCTATCCCAATATAAATAAAGGGTTAATTGGTTATTTCTATTATAGATATTAAATTAAACATTATTTATGTGTGTTTTGAAGGAAATACAGGGAGAATCTGGTTTTCATAATTACAACACATAGTATAAGGAAACAATTAATGGGGGATAAATACTAGAACACATACCTTATGATTGTGAAACTCATAAAATATCAAGATCCTATTTGGTCTAGATTGGAAGACAACAATAAAAAAATACAAACACCCTAAGAATATGTCATAATAGATGACACAAAAATAGCATCATCGATAGAGAGACAAATGTTGAAAGGATCCTAATGAGTGGATATATTACTGGTGGGTATCAAAAACATGTTCAGAAGTAAATTCAATGGTTATATAAAGAAACTACACTAAATCATAACTAAGTATTGAGGATAATCTCTCCTTATAGGAAAAGGGAGTCTTTTATCTGATAAGGGAAGAAAATAAAAGGAATTTAGGGGTTTTAATGAAATAAGGGAAAAATAAAAATTTCAAAACATTAAAATTAGGTTGAATGGTTCTACAATCCCTATGAAAACTATGCATGGATAACTATCTAAGGAAGGGTTTTACATGGTTTATGTTCCTTTTTTGAGAAACCATACACAAAATATGACATTTTTTTCTCCAAAAAACTATTGTTGTTTCCATGGTTGTGCAACATGGGTATCATGGTTAGGGAAAAATGTGAATCCCTTTTCTATGCACTGAAACACCCTTCATAGTTTTACCTAACCACATGGATCCAAACCATGTGACCCATCTGTTACTCAAAATTATAGTGATATTGGATTTAAACAAGTCAGGACGCCATCATTTCCACCATATCCTTACAAAGGAATTAATATTAGGTCAAAAATAACAAATTAAACTAAAAATTAAAAGGGAACATAATTCATAGAAAAATCAGCTTCGGACATGATGCCTATATCATATATTGAAAGTAGAGTAACATAAAGCATTACATGTATATTGTACTTGTATATGAAAAATCAAAAAACAATGAAAGAAATAATAAAATAGGTCTAAATCATGTAAAAGAAGTTGTCTTGTTTTGAAAAAGTCCATATTAGTGTGTTATTGCATATTTATACTAAAATCTATATAGAACGATAGATGAAGTTTCAAGAAGGCAGTGTTTTAATCATAAAGATCTATGGTGGTGAAGTTATTGTAATTTACTCAGTTGGGAGTTCATATGTTTCATGATCTCTTATAAATCAACTTAAAGATGTGTATAAAGATTCATAAATTCCCAATTGAATTTAGAAGTGTTTTGTAGTGATTGATAATGGCTTGAGATGGACATAAGGAACCTATATTCTAGATATAGGAGGTATGGAGTTCTAGGTAATCCACATATGGATATAGACTTGTCCATATTCTATTTATTTGAATTCTAGAATATGTGAAATTTTGTATAGGAGAATTCCTATATAGTTGAATCCGTATGGAAGAATGTGATGCATATCTGATTTTCATAGCCAAAATATATTTTATATCAGAATTCAAGATATACATACGTGAATATAGTTAAATAAAGTTGAATGTTGTGTAACCATATCCACATATTCAAATCTAGCCTTTAAGGGAATTCGATCCAATTTAATAAGATCCCAACTTTCTCAATATCCACATACAGGAATACCAAATTTGGACTCATGTAAGAGAATTTTACATATGAAATGGCTAAGATTATTCCGGAATTCGAATTATAAAGAATAAAATAAATATATGGAAACACTGAAGATATTTTTCAAGGACTCATACATCACAAATACCTTGAATGGTGGGTGACTAAATATTTAGAAAAAAAATAAACCAATATCTATCAATTGAAAATGAATATAAAGGGGAAATGAAAAATGTAGTTTTCAAAATTATATAATTCTGATGAAATATTTTCCTTTGGGTCCTAAATTCCATTATTCATATTTAACCAATTATTTAAGATGGTTTAAGGATTATAAAATGAGGATTACAACTGTGGGTAATTATTAAAGAATAAATTAAATATGTTGGGTTTTCGACAATAATGTAGAGAAGTTATTCAAGTGATTGATAAGAAAATAGAAGGAAGGATGAGAATCCTACCAAACCTAAAATTTGTTTCATTTCACAAAATAATTTATTTGTTTTACTATATTATAGATATTTGGTGTTTTGGTTATTGGGATTTTTTGCGGAAAATTAGTGACCTTAGCTTACTACAGAGATATGATGATATTTTTCTACTTGTGATATTGTATGTCATGAAAGATAAATAAATTTTTTCTCTAAATTTATAAATAAGGGAATTTAGGTTATCTTTGTTAAATTATCATTTAAATAAATTTCATGTGGGATAATATTTTAAGACACATGGAAAACCATTAAAATCAAAAATCAGAATTTGATGATCAAACATTTTTCTAGAAACCAAAAAATATTCCTTATTTTCTATTTTAGTTACTTGATTATGATAGAATAAATTTAATGGTCTAAAATGAAGTCATCAATACATGTGATAAGGTGCAAAGATAAATGATGAAAACAGAAAATGGTGAAGTAGTCACTGCTCCTTCAGTTTGTTAAATGATTGATATTTTGAGATTTGTGTTGCTATGTAAAATTTGAAGACCCCTCAAAGAAGAAGAAGATATGAATATTCTAATATTTTTAGTGAATTAGAAGAGGAATATGATATAGTTATATATTTAAAAATCCTATTTGTATCAAATTAGTTCTTTGTAAAGAGTATAGATTCACCCAAATTATGAGGTTGCGAATATCTACCAGGATGAGTTAAAACCAAGAACGAAGTTTCATTAATTTGTTTTGAAAATGTTCATTTATTCAAAGATCTTTTCTTGAGAAGAATTGAACCTATTCTGTAAATGTAGATAAATCATTGGGTTTAATAGATATCTACATATAAGGATAACTTCAAAAGAAACTCTTATATATATATGGTGGGAATCCATAAAACCTATGTGACATAGAGAATGCAAGAATTACACCATGGGAATCAATGAGTATAGGTCAATGTTATTTGTGGAAGATATGTATGAAATAGATATTAATATATTAAGTGAGACTCTAACATTGTATGAGTGGGAAATAAAATAATAATATAATCAAATAATGATCATTAGAGTGTATAATCCATGTTGGGGTGTATAACTGACATAGAAAGAAGTACCTCTTTGAACCAAACCTTGTAAAAATAATATGTGATTCTTTTATTATATACTTTCATACATACTATTGATTTATTTATAGGATGAATATAAATAAATCCACATACACTAACTAGTAATGAGAGAAAAATTCCAATGGTATTTAAGGAAAATTGTATTTTTGGTAAAAAGTTGGCAACACCTGATTCACCCACCATTTTTGGTGTCTACACCAGTCCACTAAGTATCTCAATTGGTATCAGATCAAGCTATCCCGGATTGAATCTCTTTCATAGAACCACTATATTTCATTTGATTTTATGAAGTTCATATTTGAGTAATCTTAAAAACCAAAGATAGAAATATTAGAATCTAATACTATTATTTCATGTGTGGAAGTATCAACTGATACAATTGAAAATAGGAGAAATAAAGAACTAAGATACTTATAAGAACATAATGAAAGAAGGAATACTCACCATAATTTAATGGTACGTAGTTTGTTTTTTGGCATTCTTGTTTTGATGATACTGAATATATTATATACATTGATTATCTCTTCTTTGAGGTTGGGGAAATAGGAATAATGAATTTTTAAAAACTTTTAATAATATTTTTGAGTTTATTCAGGAGCTTGATGATGAAAAATCACAGATAATAGAATAGGACACAACAATGAGAAAGGAATTGGATGAGTAGGTGTATAATTGAGATCTTCAAATCAATGAACTAAAATATAAGGTCAAATATTTATATATTTGAAGAAGAAAATTTTAAATGGAATAAGAAAACATGTAATATTGTCTTAATGATAAATCTAAATATAGTTAATAGTTTCAAAAGAAAATACATGCAAAAGGAGAGTTGCATTAAACTTTAATTTTTTCAAGAATATTTAGATGGAAATAAAATAAAAAAATGGTAAATAATGTTGAATACATCTTGGAAGAAAATGAAAAGTTACATTTAGATAATGTTCAAATGTTGATGAAAGACTAGGAAGAGATAAAAGGGTTATATGAGGCTAAAAATATTTTAATCTATATGAAGTTTTTGATTTTGTAAATAAATATAATGAATATACATTCAAGCCGAATTGGCCTGTCTCAAAGAACCAAAAAGAGTGATGTTTTCACTCAAGATTCAAAGAATAATATTACATAAAAATAGAATAAAAATAGTGACAGAGAGATCTTGAGATCATATTGGTATGAATACACCTCTAGCTCTTGTAAAAAGGAAATTCACTTCCCTAAAAGTTTAGTTTATACTAATTAAATCTCAAATGAATACGTATGGAAAAATAAAAAAAAGTAAAAATATGGGAATATTAAAATGATGGAAAAACGATAAATAAATCAAGGGTGGAGATCCGTAACTGTCAAGATAACAACTCACTAATCCAAAAAAATCATGGTGAAATATCTAAAAAACGAAAAGGGCATCAAGAAGAAACATTTGGACAATTTTTATCAAAATAAAAAAGAGAGAGGTTTTCTAGATAATGTTTGTGTTGCTAGATGTTTGGGTATATGTTCATATATTTTTTTAAAAAATGTCAAAAAATTCATCTTATCTAATGCCTATAGATAAGTGTAACAAATTAGAAAGTAAGAATAAATATGCTATAAAAATGAAAAAGGTTTCATAAAACAAGAATAATTTATCATTCATGGACTGATTTGAAAAGATAGAAGGATTATATAAAACTTTTGAAATTTAAGAACACACAGATGAATAATATTGGATTATATAAAACTAACACATATCCAATGGTAATGTGAAAATAAGGCTACTACAATAGATGAAGATTAAAAAGAAAATTTATTCTTCTTCGAGGGGTGAATATGTATAAAATGTTGATATAAATACTCCCAAATAGTCTTTTATGAAATGTGAATATTTAATTATGGTTGGAAACTTAATATAGAAATTAATGTTTTCTAGAATGTCAAATCAAGATAGAAACACTTTAGATAAGGATATTATTACCCTAACATACAATATTATGTAAATAAAAAAAGGGAAAGTAGAATTGGAATCGAGTGATAGATCTGATGTAATGGAGCAGTCTACAACCATGAAAATGGAGGTGCATGAGCCTAATGAAATATTGATCATAAGACTTGATAATTTAGAAGTTAATATAAGATTAAAACAAGATGTAAATAATAAAACTTCTCTTACTTAAAAGGTGTATATGTCCATTTCAGTTATAGATAACGATTGAATACGTAAGAGAAGGTGATGATAACTACAGAGTATTCGTTAAGGGTGAGAAACTAATGAAGTTAAGGCTTCCTATAAATTTTTATATGATTAAATTATAAAAATGTGGATATCCTAAACCATTTTTGAAGTATGAAGTATGATATTCACTCTCTATTCCTTATTATAGTGTATACATGTTGTATTTATTAATGTGAGTGATTATCTAACAAAAAGGTTATATATTTTTATATTTACTTGAATTTTTTGATGTAAGATAAGTGTAGGATTATAAATTTGTTAAAAAAACTATAATTTGTATAACCACTAGGAATGAATAATCTTATTAGTCACTAAATTGAGAAATTCAATGGAAAATTTTGTGTACAGGTTATTATCTCATATTTTCTACACTAGGTTTTCCCAAGTAGAATTAAAGTGAATAAATGGAGAATACATTCTATGAGGTTAGTTGTTCCCTAATTGTATATTAATATTGAAAGAATATGGGTAGAAGAAGTGTAATTTATATACGATGAGAGTTACCATACAATAAAGGGGATAATTTTCTCTTACCTTTTCATTAATTATCAATTACAGGAATAAAACTGGAATGATCTATTATATTAAATGTGAAATTGTGAATAAATCCAAAGTAGGATATTGAAAGTTCATTGGATTGATGATTATATTTTAATCACTTATACTTTTCATCATTGTAATTGAAATTATGCAATGTATTTTAGTTGGGTGATGGATTGATGTATCCACCCAACAAAGAAGATACTTTTCTACACATGGATTAGGTAAAGTGATAAGTGGAGTTAGATACATGGAATACATTTGTAGACAGATTTTAAGCTACAATATGAATAAGATTATTATTGAGCTGACCTTC
Source organism: Viscum album (assembly GCA_963277665.1). Lineage (NCBI taxonomy): Eukaryota > Viridiplantae > Streptophyta > Magnoliopsida > Santalales > Viscaceae > Viscum > Viscum album. Next base: position 354,861,729 of record OY728163.1, read on the forward strand.
ATATTTTAGGAATGTACTATTAAATAGAAGTGTTTTCTATATTATTTAACAATAGTATTTTAAGAGTAAGATCGAGTTAGCTATTTAAACTTTATAGAAAAATAAATTACTATTAAACCGAGTATAATTTTTTTAATGCATGTAATACAAGGAAACATCATATTAAAGGAATAAATACATATGTTTTTTCACAAAATTCTACTGATATATGTATGGAACAACACTTTGATAATGTTTCATGAAGGATGAGTTCGAAGAATCAATTTTAAAGGAAATGAAGCTCATGGAATTTATTCCATGTAATGTTCATATGATGCATGAGATATTTGGAATTATTCTGAAGTGGTTAAAAAGGTTTTATAAATTACCAAATACATTAGAAGTGTATTTGAGTGATTGAAATGATGATAGAATAAAGGCTCCCAAATTTGAGGTAAAGTATGTATATAGTTCTAGGTAATCCATAAATGAAGAGGGATAAGTCTAGATTCCATGTCTCTAAATTGCAACATAACATTATTCTTTCATAGGTGAATTCCAATGTAGATAAATCCATATATCTTAATATGTTGTGGACGCGAAATTGTGTAGCCAAAATATGATGTGTATCTAAATTCAAGATTTATGTACCTCAATATAATTCCACATTGTCGAATGATGTAGAGCCATATCCATGTATGGAAATTTGATCTTTGTAAGCGAATTAAAGAAAATATAAGTAGATCCCCATGTACCAAATATACAAGTACCCGAATTATACACTAATATACACATAAGATAATTTTTTATACACACTAGGTGATATTATTCATATTTCATGAAATTAATATTATAAAGAATAAAATTAATATTCCATAATTCTAAAGATTTTCCTCATGGATTAAAACATCACAAACTCCTTGAATAGTAAGTTATTAAATATTTTAGAAGAAATAGAAACAAATATTCATCTAATAAAACTGAAGATAAAATAAAAATGAAAACAAAGATTCTAGAATTCAATAATTTTAATTAAATCTATGTTTTTTAGTTTAAAATTTATTGATTCTTATTTAATATGTGATCTAATATAGTTTAAGGATGAACAAATAAAGAAAACCATTTTATATGTTTCCTAAAGAAAAAATAGAAGTTATCATGTTTTTAATAATAATACAGATTATTTTTTTGAGTAATTGAGAAGAAAATATAAAGAAGGATAAGAACCCTCCTAATCATGAAAAGTTTTCACACCATAGAATGATTAATATATTTTACACATCTATGGATATTTGGTGTATGCATTTTGTAGGTATTTTGAGAAAAAACGAGTGATCTGATCCTAATTTAGTATTATGAGAATATTTTTCCACTTGTGTTGTTGTATCTTAAGAAAGATGATGAAATTATATTTATGAATTACTTTATATGGAATTTTAGTTCATCTATGTAAAATTATATTGAATAAAAAGTCATATATACTACTTTATTAAGTCGTGCATGGGAAAAAGTAGGAATAAAAAATGGTAATTCCATAATCATGGTTTATAGTGTCCTGTAATTTTCATACATATATTTTAAATCATAATAGATAAATAACTAATTAATACTATTAAGATACATGATAGAATAGTGTATGTATCATATATTTGGAAACATTGATACATAAAAAACTATTTCATATGTGTACTACATCATCTCCCAAAACAATATTCATAAATATCACCCTACTCAGACACATTATAAGTATTACCTTTATTCATAACATAGGGAAAGAAAACATAAGAAAAGAGTTAGACTAGATGTTAAATACTTTTATATATGGGACATATAATTATCACACGCGGATAACATGAGCATAAGGGTATGTGAACATGAGCCTGAAATTTCAAAACCATACCCAACACTTAAAAGATACTAATATTGAGTTATGGTAAAAATCATGGTAGTTCATAAGACATGAATCATATTAGAATTAAAAAACATGAGTCATGTGAGCAAAACATTGGCATAATACATGATTTTGTGGCATACATATTATCATGGAAATCATTTCTTTAGTAGTGAAGTATTATAACCAAGACTATTATAGTGGAATGGGTTTACTCCTTGAACCACTATAATATTTAAAGTTCACTCCCAAGACTATCATAGTGGAATTATTCCCTTACTGAACTATGTTCACTCCCCATTCATGTACGGTGTATATTGTGAGATATCTATCTTTAGCCAATTAATTAGAGGGTTATATAATTTTTGGCCCACCCATAACATAATGAAAATCATATATATATGTTCCATGAGATCATAAAATAATCATTATATCAGAACCCAAGGAAAGAAATGGGTTTTATAAACATTTCATCAATTCTTCATAGTATAACCAGTGGAAAAGTTACATGTTTCATAAACATTTTGATATCATAATCAAATAACATATAGAAAAATAAAAATTATAGTATTATTGTATCATATGCCAAATGAACTTAATTAACATAAATGTATGTCATCTTAGATGAATAATGTCTTTAAAAGTGTAGTTGGAACATTTCCTGGGGAAAATACATTTTTTCTTTAAAATCACTTATTTACAATAAAAAATTTCCCAAATATTTAGTAAAACATTGGGAGTGAAATGAAACTTGAAAATTAATAAATTAATATTGACATTCTTTAGTGAGAATGATGGTGTGAAATTCAATTCATGTCATAATCTTTAAAATAAAATAATATTTTCATGCATTTGAAAAAAATCAAAAAGTACCTCCTTTGAAAAAAACAATTCATTTTGATTTTTCTTGTAAAAATTAAAACACGGGTAAAAATGAATTTAACAAATAATTATATAATTGTAATAAATTTTATTAAAACACTAACATGGAAGAAAAAAGATTTTTTATTGAAGAGAGAGATAAAGTCAGTATTCTTTTAAAAGTGATAATTTAGTATCTTCAGTACTTAAAGTGTGGAGAATAAAACAATAACATGTATTATAATGAAATAACCATAGGATAAAAAATTTCATTAGTTTTTTGATAGGTAGATCATAATATTTCATCATTATAAAATTAATATTTAATAATCCTGATAAATAATGATATTATAACATAAAACACTTACCACTTTGGAAACATTTGTATCATAAGATCTATGAAATAATTATAGAAAATGAGAAATTAAATATCAATAAAATAAGTATAATAATGATATAAAATTTTAATTGTCAACATACACACCTCATAAAATAATATGGGCGCATGACATAACATATGTCTCAAAGAAGATAATTTGAGACGATAAACTCTTTCCTTGAGTTAAACATATTTAGAAATCATTATAACCTCATATATAATAAATTTAAATTTATTATAATTATATAACACACTAATTTATATTATTATAAAATCATATATGATCCATTTAAATCATTTTAACATCTATTTATCAACAATTTCTCCTAAAATCATAGTTTTCAAGCATTAAATGTTTAATTTATCACTAGTATTTTAGTTCAATAGTTCCTATCTTTGTACTTTTATTATGCTTAGATTAGATAAATAATTTTAATAATGATATATATTTCATATATATTCACTATATAAATTTTAATTTTCATTCATAAAATAGATAGTTAGAAAAATGAATTACATCATTGATAGAGATGATATGTCATACGTATAAATGAATATTCTTTTAACTTTTCAATAGATGAAAAAAATAAATTTAAATAATAATTCAACATTATATAATTATTATTATATCCTATATATCATGAATATCAATTTAAGATATCATTTTTAGCATCCAAGTAACATATATATGAAAAAAAACATTGCTTCATGGAGGTGGTAGTCCACACTTACGCACAAACAACATTATCTTATTCCATTGGATAGCAAAGTAAGAATTTAGATGTGATAACATAATTAAAAAATTATAATTTTTTAAAAAATATAATATATAATCATTAAACCCATCATAAAAACCATCCATGAAATAATGTGGTGGAAATAGAATTGTATCACTAAGTACAGAAGATTAGTTATACATACACATAAGAGATACTTTCACTTCTCATTTGATGGTAAAGAGGGTGGATAATGGTGATATAACAGTAAAAATTTAATTTAATGATATTTAGCATATTTTTTTATTTTATGATAAATATATATATTTTTATGAGGTATATTAGAAGTAATAAAGAATATGACCAGTTAAGACGGTTACCTATTCTTTGAAAGAACTCCTCTAGATATCCTCTAAGGATCCTAAGGTCATACATTTGAAAAAAAATCAATAATAATAAGTATAATATTATGGGTATGTATTTTTTTAGGGTATTATTGTGATATATGTCTTAAATGGTGTGAATAAGTGAGGGGAGGTTCTTCCTGTTTGTAATTAAGGTGAGGGGAATTTTTGAAATTTCATAAAATATTAAATTATAATAAATAAATTCTCAAGAAAAAATATACCAAATTGAAATGGATTTAATTATAAGGTAGTAATTTGTTTTAATACCATCATATAATATAAATTGGGTACTTTTATGTGTTGTTTTAAACCTTATCTTTTGGTTTAACCCCTTAGTTAACTCATTTTAACCTTAACCGTGATCACAACTTTTTCACTCTTAAAGGGTTATAATTTTACTTGAGGGGACATCCTGCTTGGTATCAGTCACACACCATACCATTTTTCAATGCTTGAACAGAGCTTGATTCTTGTGGTGATGCCTGGAATTTCCATCCTAGGTCCACCGCTTCACAAAAAAACACAGACATTCATCCTAAAGGACAAACGAGATCTATCAAATACCGATTATTTTGGTGTGAGGGACAGACCCACATGACCTTATTATCTATGGCATGGGTATCTTTCCATTCTATCATTATAACTACATATGACTTCATTCCCATCATCATGGGGTACGTATAAATTCTCATACACTTTGCCTCAAGCCCAACCTAACTTTCACTTTTGGTCCCCTGACCTAAAAGTTTATCGGGGAACACATTATGGTGATACATACCCTTACTATACTCACTCACGTTGTGTTTAGTAATTATTTCACCAAGTGTCTCCCTTATTCAGTTCCATCACAGTTTGAGCTCTATGACCCTAATATAAGACAACTCACCATCCTTGTTGCATGATGATAAACTACACAACTCTCTTAAAACTACATATGGCATGATTCCCATCCTCATGGGATACGTTGGAAAGCCCAGGAATCATGTCTTGGAGTCCAGCCCAAGGAATCTAAAATCTTACCCACTCTCTTTACCCCCTTGGCCCGAACGCTTTTGAGAGAATGTGGTGTGGAGGGTACCTCATGGGTCCTCATTCATGTCGGGTTTTGCAACAGCCGCACCATGTCCCTCCCTTGGTATTTCACAATTTGGTCCGAGTTCAGTGAACATTAACTATGATCTCCCATTAATTGACCATTATATGACAATTATGTTGGATTCACAAAACCATAGGACCCTTTAACTTGGAAAGGGACTCAACTCCCTCTATCTGATACGTCTTATTGTCATACTCAGATGCATTGTGAAAAAAATTCCAATTTTGTGGAAATTCCCTCGTTCTACGTCCAAGATTTATGAGCTTTTTATTTATATCCTTATCCTCTTACCCATCTAAAGGGACACCCTTTACGGCCTGGTCTCATTGTATTGCCTATCTTCTTGGTCCAATATCCTTGAGGACCCCAGACAACATTTGTGACAGGTCTTGTGTTTCAAACATGGTCAGCGATCGACCCTCATTTGTCTGTCCCCATTCCAGGCTAACGTGAAATGGATACTTTGTTTTAAATGTGGTTAATAGTTATCCACTATCGTCATGCCACCATCATTGTGGTCTAGATTTCAAGCATCATGATTCACATATTTCAACTTCCCTATGTTCAATTGGAATTCCAACATACTCGACTTTGCCTCATTGCACATCTACTTGCGTGAAGTTGGCAGGTCAGCATTATTGGGACATCATTCACCTAACGTCCCATCATCTGCAACATGTACCTTCATATGCTAGGAAATTTCCATCACTACTCCTTGTTTCCCACTTCAAGCATGACTCACGTGGGCTTAGTAGTTCTAGTAGGACGTGTACTGGTGCAACCATGCCACACATGCCTTTCATCATCCCACATGACGTTAAAATGAGCTCTTAGAACTACATTTGGCTTTATTCTCATCCTTATAGGGTACGTAGAGACACCCTGACATTTCAACTTGGGCCCAGCCTCAGGGTCATTGACCCTTCTGGCCCCTCGGGATCGATCCCCGTCCATGCATTATGACCTTTAAACAATGTGCATCATCCTCACTGTATGACATTTATACTATTCATCTATCATCCTTATTAGTATGACGTAAAATATAGAGCATTCTAAGTCCTTACCAGAGAGGTCTTTTTCAGAAGTAGGTACAAACCTTGATCAGACCGATGCGCCCAACTAATATGTTTTCATCACGATGGCATGATTTCAAGAGTGTTGGACTTCATTCGAACAACCTATCACTCCATACTCCATGCTATACGTGCCCATTATTTGGATCCTCATAAACTTTTACGTCTAAATAAACACCCTAATAGCATGAATTCTCGGCCTATGGATTGCCTACTATCCAGGGCCGACGTTCTGGAAGGCTAATGGGTAGCATTTTGAGTCAGGCCCCATGTTTCAAACATGGTCAATGGTTAGCCCCAATTTGTTATATCCATTTAAGGATAACGCAATAAGGATACTCTGTTTCAAACATGGTCAATAATTATCCTTCATTGTCACGCATCCCTATAATTTTTCGAATCTTGGTTATCGTGATTTACATTTTCCACTCCCCTATGTTCGGATTAATTCCAGTTCCCCTGGCGTTACCCCGCTCATGCACTGTAACATATTGGGGAAGTGATTGTTCAACTGTCCAGAGGACATAATTCTCTAGTCAGGTCTTCCACTCTATCTTTGAAAGCTTAGATGGGTCTTTTCTACCCAAGATGTCCAAAGTATGGTTGGCACTCCCAAATTCAAACAAAGTAATAGTGTGAGAATCCCTTGTTTCCCACATTGGTCACAACCCATGTGAGCATAGAAATGGGTTGCTATTTATTTTTGAATTGTGGTCGGAGTGTATTAAAATAAACAAGAAAATAGTCTGACGATGTATAAAATTTAGAATTAGATGTAGTAAAGAAGGATAAGTTTATGAGTTCGGCCAAAACATGGCCCTTAAGGATCGAAATTCTGAACGGACTATTCCAATGCCGCTACTGTCTGACTTGTGGCCACTAGCATCGCCTCCCATCTAATGAGATCCTTTTCATTGATAGTAGCGGCAATGTATAACTCAATAGCCTTGGCCTGTACCCATGATTGTTCAACTCAGAGCTCAATAATCTGGAGATTCACTGGCACTATCTTCTACTGAGTATCTATGAGTTGGGCCTTCAATCACTCAATGAGCTCAGATTGGTTTGCAATGAATTCATCCCTTTCTTTCTCTTTTTTTTCAAGGCGTTGAACCTCCAAATCCACCTCTAGGAAGGCCTGAGTAATCTATGAATCATTCTTTTACCAGAAACATCTGAACGTCGGATATCCTCTCGTATCTTCTACTTCATGTAATTGTAGATCATTGCATGATAATGGAATGTATCTAGTCCTCTAGAGCATATAAATCATATCCAGGTGTGGATTGACCCCATCCAGCTTAGCCATTCAAGCCGTGGATGGATCTGAAAGAGTCTGATGAACTTCTCCACCTTGTGTCGTGTCATATGGCTCACCTCAGCAGCATTTGAGTCGGAATCATCGATTTAATCAGGGTTCATGGGCCTGTATTCAGGGAAAACAACAAGGAGTTCAGTGGAAGGGTCTTCTTCAGGAACTCCTTAATCATCAACTTCACCTTCGTTGGGCTGGAACTCCACCCCAGTAGCATTTCTACACATCATTTCAGTCTCCGAATCATCAAATGACGGGGCATGGACACCTAGAATAGTTGCTTCTGTAAAGGGAGATGTGGCCTCTAGCAGGGATCCTACAAATGTACCAGACTCGATGGTCTATCGGGACTCCAACCTTGTGATCTCTGCATCGGAAATCAACATCTTGATTAGAGGAATTCTCCATCAACGATGAGAGCCAATGAAGATAGGCTTACGAGAGACAAGTGCGGTGGTGTCCAATGCCCGTGTCATGGCAGGGTCTATAGTCACAGGAGATCCTTCGACACTTTTCAACTCGATCACCAGTGCCAACTCCTTTTGAATGGTGGGAATGGAAGTGGACTCATAGTTCACCATCTCATCTCTTCCTTTTGGCTCATCATTATCTACTCCAGCCATAGTCGGCACCCTATCACATTCGACTTCGATGAAAGACTCATGAGAATGCTCCCCGAACTCTATAAGAACATCTTCATCCCCTGTGGGGAAGGATTCCTGGGCTCCCTCGCCCATGTGTTCCCAAATAGGATAGAGTTCAGTTGATAGATTGGGATTGTGAAAAATAAGGGCTGGTGGAGTTAAGAGCTAAACACACCGCAAGTTGCTCAGCAAGTTCTGTGTCTGATCCTACAGTCTAATCTCTCTCTCAAGACATTCTCCAGAAAAAATGTGTTTCTGAGGTCCCTTCACTACCAATCCCTTCCACCCGACGCTCCTCATCCTCTTCATCTCCACCTTCTTCCCCTTCCTCTTCTTATTCTTCTTATTCTTCTTCCACTTCTTCCTCTCCCTCTTCTTCCCCCTCTATTATTTCATCCTCATATGGAATCTTCTATGGGTTATGGTCCTAGACAAGCATCACTTTCAAAAGGATATGTGGTTATTCATACGGCTGTTGTACCCCACACTCTTTGATTTTCATGATCACAATCACTTTCATTTTTGTCTAACATTGTGTTTTAAGTGTTGTGGATGATAGGCAAGAGATGGCCAAAGGAATGGCCCAAGAAAGCCAAGAGTGGACTGAAACTCAGTCCACCGGCCAACCGGTGTGGTGGCACCGGCCAGCCGGTGGACCTGGCAGAGGCATTGCCCACTGCCAGGTTCCACCGGTCAGCCGGTGGCTCTGTCACCGGCCAGCCGGTGGCATCCTGGATCAAACAGTGTTTGCTACTGTCTTGCCACCGGCCAGCCGGTGGCTCCTCCACCGGTCAGCCGGTGGAGCCTGGACCAAGTTCCCTCTCCTCTGCCAAGGCACCGGCCAGCCGGTGGAGCTGTACCGGCCAGCCGGTGGACCAGTCAAACTAGCCGTTGGCTTTGACCAGTCAACTCCTTTTTGGCCTCCAATGGCTCCGAGGCCTTTTCCAACGGCTCCAAAGCCCTCCAACGAATACTTGAAGGTTCCTAGCCTATAAATAAAGGCCTAGGAAGCCCCGGAACTATACCCAAGCCACCGGACACATTGTTGATCATTTTGGCGATGCTCCGGCGGATTGTTCCAAGAGAACCCCAAGTGCTCCATCCATTTCCACATCCAAGAGCACCACTCAAGAAGCTTGGGAAAGCACGCTACATCAACTCCATCATCCAATTGGCGCCCAAGTCTTCCCAATCACGGTTTTTCGTGTTTTATTTATTTTGAGCTTAACTTTGAGTTTGTGCCTACAAACTCCCAATTTTCTCATCCCCTCTTTACATTGGGTTTCACATCACCACTAAGGTGTGACAAGGTTGCCAAGCTTTCCTTTAAATAGCTTGAGACATAGGTGAGCTATCCTTCACCTGTAAGAAGGATAGTGGGTTCTTGCTAAACCATCAAAAGCAAGTGGGTTCTTGCTAAACCACAAAAGCAAGCTGTAATAGGTCCTAGTGCTACCTCAAAGCCTAGTGGGTTTCTTGCTAAAACCATTGAAAAGCAAGCGGTAGGAATCTCTCAACGATTGAGTTGGGAGCGGAGACGTAGGCCGGGTTTTGGCCGAACTCCGTTATCAATTTCTTGTGTGATTGCCTCTTTATTTCCGCTGCACTATACTTTGATTTTTAAATTGCTAATCATTTTTTTAAAAGGCAATTCACCCCCCCTCTTGCCATCATTCCTCGCTTTTCTTCCGACCCCACAATTGGTATCAGAGGACGTATTTGAATAATTCCCTAACCGGTTTCAAATTAAAGATCCTATTTTTTGATGGCTTCTACCGCTTCTTACTCTCAATCCCCCAAAGGACATTCTTTGGATCGTGCTCCATTCTTTGATGGAGCCGATTATACTTTTTGGAAAACCCGCATGTCAACTTTTCTTAAAAGTATTGGCTATCCAATTTATAGAATTTTTATGCATGGTTTTACGCTTTCTTCTCCCGATGAATCTCAATGGACCCCCGCTGACATTGCAAATTTCGAGCTTGATGGCAAAGCCATGAATTCTCTACATTGTGGTCTTGACCGAAATGTTTTTGATCATATTTCTTCTTGCACATCTTCTCATGATATTTGGAAGTTTTTAGAACTAACCTATGAAGGTACTAGCGAGGCTCCAAAGCAAGAACCCGCTCAAAAGCAAGAACCCGATGAAAAATCCATGCCCGCATGCCCACTTCACAAGAAAAGGGCCAAGAAAAAGGTGAAGAAGAAGGACTCAAAGGCAACATGGAGTGATAGCTCCACCTCTTCATTCTCCTCCTTCTCCTCGAGCGACCAAGGTAAAAAATGCCTAATGGCATTCCATGAGGTAACTTCTTCCGATTCCTCCTCCTCTTGTTCTTCAAATTCAAATTCTTTAAATCATTTATCTTATGAAGAACTCTCACATGCTAGAGACCAACTTGAAAAAGGTTTTCATGAACTATCTTCAAAATTTGTTGCTTTGAAAAAGTCTTTCAAAAAACTCTCCTCCGAAAAAGAACAACTTCTCAAAGAGAAGGAGGAGATGTCCCTTAAAATCCAAAATTTTCCAAATGTTGATTCCATGGAATCAACCATCAAAGACCTTAGGGAGACCCTTGCTAAGTTCACCCAAGGGGAACAAAATTTGAACAATTTGCTTGGTTCCCAACGTATATCTAGAACCACCCAAGGGTTAGGATATACCAACCGAGCTTCCTCCTCCCATGCACCCACTATTTTTGTAAGGGGGAGCTCCGATTTTAAATTTTGTAATTATTGCAAAAAAACCCGGGCACCTTATTTATGAATGTAATTGTAAAAACGCCCGGTACGGTCAACCCAAATCGATTTTTTATTCGGACGAATTTTATAGGAGAAGACCCGCCATGAGGCAAGTGTGGATTGAAAAATCCCTCTTAGCGAGTCTCTCCGGGCCTAAAATCATCTCTTTCCAAAAACCCTCTCCCCGGTGACTTTTTGTTTTTATCTAGGGGGAGTTAGGATCTTTTAAGCTTTTTTGTAATTTCAAAATTTTCGATTCAAACTTTCAATTTCAACTCTTGGTTTCAAAATTTTCAATTCAAAATTTTCAATTCAATTTTTGATTCAAAACTTTCAATTCAAACTGTTATTCAATTTTCATTTCAAAATTTTCAACAATTGGTATTATTGTCAATTGGTTTAAAATCTTGTTTTTCAAATTTTCCCTCAATCAAGTTTTATGCCCCATTCTATTTTGATAATCACAAAGGGGGAGAAATTTCTTGATTGATTTTGGGAGAAACCTTTTCTCTCTTGCTTAGTATTTATGTTCAATTTATCTTTTAAAGCTGCCTTTCATTTAAGTTTTTACATTGCTTAGATAAGTGATTGTGATCATCAAAATAGGGGGAGATTGTTGTACCCCACACTCTTTGATTTTCATGATCACAATCACTTTCATTTTTGTCTAACATTGTGTTTTAAGTGTTGTGGATGATAGGCAAGAGATGGCCAAAGGAATGGCCCAAGAAAGCCAAGAGTGGACTGAAACTCAGTCCACCGGCCAACCGGTGTGGTGGCACCGGCCAGCCGGTGGACCTGGCAGAGGCATTGCCCACTGCCAGGTTCCACCGGTCAGCCGGTGGCTCTGTCACCGGCCAGCCGGTGGCATCCTGGATCAAACAGTGTTTGCTACTGTCTTGCCACCGGCCAGCTGGTGGCTCCTCCACCGGTCAGCCGGTGGAGCCTGGACCAAGTTCCCTCTCCTCTGCCAAGGCACCGGCCAGCCGGTGGAGCTGTACCGGCCAGCCGGTGGACCAGTCAAACTAGCCGTTGGCTTTGACCAGTCAACTCCTTTTTGGCCTCCAACGGCTCCGAGGCCTTTTCCAACGGCTCCAAAGCCCTCCAACGGATACTTGAAGGTTCCTAGCCTATAAATAAAGGCCTAGGAAGCCCCGGAACTATACCCAAGCCACCGGACACATTGTTGATCATTTTGGCGAAGCTCCGGCGGATTGTTCCAAGAGAACCCCAAGTGCTCCATCCATTTCCACATCCAAGATCACCACTCAAGAAGCTTGGGAAAGAACGCTACATCAACTCCATCATCCAATTGGCGCCCAAGTCTTCCCAATCACGGTTTTTCGTGTTTTATTTATTTTGAGCTTAACTTTGAGTTTGTGCCTACAAACTCCCAATTTTCTCATCCCCTCTTTACTTTGGGTTTCACATCACCACTAAGGTGTGACAAGGTTGCCATGCTTTCCTTTAAATAGCTTGAGACATAGGTGAGCTATCCTTCACCTGTAAGAAGGATAGTGGGTTCTTGCTAAACCATCAAAAGCAAGTGGGTTCTTACTAAACCACAAAAACAAGCTGTAATAGGTCCTAGTGCTACCTCAAAGCCTAGTGGGTTTCTTGCTAAAACCATTGAAAAGCAAGCGGTAGGAATCTCTCAACGGTTGAGTTGGGAGCGGAGACGTAGGCCGGGTTTTGGCCGAACTCCGTTATCAATTTCTTGTGTGATTGCCTCTTTATTTCCGCTGCACTATACTTTGATTTTTAAATTGCTAATCAATTTTTTAAAAGGCAATTCACCCCCCCTCTTGCCATCATTCCTCGCTTTTCTTCCGACCCCACAACCGCCCCCGCTGGCATGCGTACATATCCATGGTTGTCAGGTATGCATTCCGGCAAGGAATGTTTACCCTATCCGTCATTTGGATGCACCCTACCTCTAGCAGATCAAGCCCGATGCATACTAACCTTTTCCAAAAGTCTTCCGTGGACGTGGAGTGTCGCAATGTTCTCCAAGATGACCACAGAGAAGGGATAATAGCATCAGCAGATTGCTTTATGTGTTACCTGAGTTGCTTTCCCAAAAGTTCCCTAGCTAGCCCATGAGGCCGCATACAAGACCACCCATCCCTGGAAGTGTTTGGCATGTTCTCATCTCGGGAGGATCCTACCAATGAAGTACCGACCTGTTTCATGCTAGTCGCCCAGCTTGTACTTAGCCTCTCTTCCCCCGTGGCACGTCATCTACATCCCCGCTTTTCAGGCACTACACTGGTCGCCTTGATTTTCCGGATGTGTTTCCAAAAAATCACCTCGGGATACATTTTCGTCCAGTGTTCGACATACTCTATTGACATGCTCGCACTAAAATCTGTGGGAGGAAGAGTGATGATTTCTCCCAAGGCTGTTGTCATGAACAAAAGCCACAGTTGTCAGAGAATACAAGGATTCTGTTCTTTACGAGCCTCTGTATATAATTTCTTCAGCATCCGTTGCATGCACCCAAACTGCCTAGAGAACCTTGTCAGAATGTATGATTTACAAAATATTTTTCCATCGATCTAGAATAAAAGTACACCACCTTAGATTCTTTATATGAACTCCCACTATTCTAATGGGCCCCACCCATTATCTACCATTTGACTGACCGGGGTTCGGAAGGGTGGAAGTCGAAATGGGAGTGGCTGCCAATCTTAATCTTGATCCCCTCTTCTCTGAGCGTCAGTGGAAGGAATCCAACAATTTTTAATAGGGATTTCAGCATACCGTTACCAGGGGTAGAATGATGTTTGGGAATTCATACCCACCAGAGGGAGCTACCACCCAACCATGAAGAATCTGGATCAATCCATATATACTCCTGGGCATACTTCCCTTCAAGATATTCCCCAGAATACTGTACAACCTAGCCAACACCGGCACCCCCAGGCTGACCTTGTTCTTCGCAACCATAATCCCTAACATCACTAGCGTCCCTGGACGGACCCCCATCTTTATTTCTCTCACGGGAATCAACCACCAGCCAAAGAATGCAGTGAGAAACCAAGAATGTTGAAAATTTGGGTCCCGAATTTCCTTAATACGAAAGACCCATGACCAGGACTCTCATTTTTTCAGAGTCCTCTAGTAATATCCTTCTTTTCCCCTCTGAGATGAGTTCAAGCATTGCTTCCCCTAGCATGGCATCTTCACAGCCGAGTCCTACGTCAGGAAAAGGATAAACAACCTATAATAGGATATTTCCTTTAAGAGATATTTTATTTTTAGCTCCTCATTAGCCAGCTTTAGCAGGTACCATGATAGGATTGGTGTGTGTGTCTTATCCCCTAGTCATTCCCCATCGGGAGGAACTCGTCATATTTGTACCTCTCTAATGGGATTCTCCAAATGTATTGGACATCCCACAGACTTATTCCCACCTACCCATGGTGGAGATGGAAAGTGTTGGTATCAGGGGACCAACGACTGTATAGCTCTACTACAAAGTCTTTCTGTCGGTAGAATTAAATTTAGAACGCCCCGACGACCTCAAAAAGCTCGATAGACCTAAAATGTGACCCAAATTACTTGCATGTATGATTTATCCAGTATTCCCATGCCCACTAATTGGTGAAGTTTCCCCCAGATCTAAAATCATGTTCCTAACAACCCTTCTTCTCGTCGATAATGATGCTTCTGAAAGTAATTGCATAGACAGAGGGAGATTGCTCAGGAACCAGATCACTTCCCACAATCATCTAGGTCATCGAATTTAGGACATAGATGACTGTTTTATGTGATTATATAGTAATATGGAAATTGTTTGTAATATGGAAATGTGGAAGACTATCCTTGCGCATCACCCACGACTGTGGTGTGTCCGTCTCGAAACTGGGCATCAGCACCTCTTCCAGAATGTCGAAGTTCCATTTAGACAGGCTATTGCTCAAGACATAATCTTTTGATCTTGCATAATCATACCGAAAATTATTTGGTTAACAGACACAACCCACCTTTCATGAAGAATCTGAGGGTTTTTGATCATCTAAGTTCTTCTTGCCGCAGCGACAACCTCCCTCTCGACATCAGTCTGTTAAGAGGACATTTTTTGTAATCCTAAGGAATTGACATGAAAGAAAGAATCTTTATGTGCAAAATATAAGATGATGTACAGGAGTATCAACCTGCACAATAAATTTTGGGACATATCACAAAACCCGTAGTCGACCACGAAAACATACACAAAGATCGGGGATGTTTTCGTGCATGAGAGCAAAGCACCTGTCCTACAGAAAAAGTCAATGTTGGGGACTAGGTGGGTCCCTTAGCCTATTTATAGGGGATGATGCACTTTCCATGCTTACGAAAAAGGTTTGTGTGAACAAAATGAATTTTTTTCATGCAATGAAAGAAGTTTCCCTACTATTCAACATACCCTCAGAATCCAAACTTCGGGTTCCTTTTCAGCTTCGATTTTGAGGGGGGCATTTTGTGACATTGAAATTCGGAGAAGGTTCGCATTAGGAGGATAAATAAAAATGAATGAATCCAGGAGGGAAATAGAAGATTCCATGACCCGGGAGGTAGGTGTGTGCAAGATTACATGTATGCGCACAACCAGCCCTCTAGTGTGCAAAATCATGCACACCAAATGCGATATCAAGGGAAAGCATCCACGAAAACCCCTATGAAACCCCCAAAATAAGGTGCATGAAAGATTATTGGTATCCACTCAAAAGGCCCTCCAGTGAGCAATAAATTGTGCACCGAATGCGATGTCAAAGGAATGCTTCCCCGACAACCCCTTCGAAACCACCAAAGACACTGATGCGCAAGACCGCCTGGGTTGAGCATAAGTGGCATTCGACGTGCAACGTTTTCATGCCTAACGTGACATCAACAGATCATTTGGGCACAAAAACCCTTTTCATGCCACCTGTGAGGACTTTAGCTATAAACTGAAGTGTACCCTCTCCCCTTGGGAGAAGGTAACAGAAGATGAAGCAACGTTCTACTGCGTGGAAAAAACCTCTTCTGTGACCACATGAAAAACACAATTGCCTTTAGGTATTGGATCTTGTGCGACAGATCCCCCAAGGATTCTACTTTGGGTGGGACCTCTTCGGATTTCCCTCTTCCCTTTAATTTAACCCAAATTCATTTGCGCACAAGTATTCCTTTTTTGCGTGAATGTTTCATTTTCATCGTACTTCCTTTACGCGTAGCCGGTCCATCTTGCGCGCAACCTATACTCTTGCATGCAACCCCCCTGTGCACTCCATGTGTTTTCCTTACCTTAACGAACCATGTCAGATCCCCTCTTATGTGAAACACACATGTCTCATGCAGTTTTTTCTCATGTGGCCCTTCAGGTTTGCACAATGTGATTTCAAAGTACCTTGGGTGGTGCTTCACATTTTATTGCTTCACCTAATGCTTCTTTACATAAGCACGCTAACAACAATTAATTATTTTTATAACCATGATAATGTGACCCCTCAATGGATTTATCCATAACACCGCCTCTCCAAGGAGTTTCTGATTCCTTCCCTTCCCCATGGGAGGGCATGTATCTGTTATGTAAGTCCTAGTGGTGCGGAGAGAACCTACATCGTCTGAGCAGAAGGTTGTTAAAATTACATACACCATCATCCTCAGAAGATGACATTAAATTGTGACATTGCCCCATGTATCATATGTAGGGTTCCCCACCTTAGAGAACATTCACACCTACTGGTCTCCATGCTAGTGAAATCATTCCTCACATGGAATGAGATCCTCTTTATTGAAGCTGTGTTTTTCAGTGGGAAAAGGGAAACCATCATGGTGTAAGCCCCTAACATTTTTGGTGGGAGACAATATCCTTGATCCTCTTATATTCTTCCTAGACAAAGACTAGGGAGGGGGATGGGCACTGAATCCCTCCTTTCATCGATTCTAAATGCACCCCTCTTTGGTCTTTGTCACCACTCGGGCCTCCACCCCGGAGTATTTCCCAATCTCCATCTCTCTGGGATACTAACCACGCATAAGCCCCTATTTCTTCTGTGGGATGTAGACCGCACGTAAGACCCTGTTTCCAGTTTGGGCTGCTAACTATGTGTCAGCCCAAATCCATTTCCCATAGATGCACCTTTCATGATGTGATTGTCAGGTCATTGCTACCTCTTGTTTCTCACATCGAACATGAATCATGTGGGCTTAGAATAAGCATCGCCCATTACATTCTCTCTTGGAATACTAGAGTGTATGCCCCAAAAACCAATTTCAAACTACGTGGACTTTGATCCTTGCAAAGGCAAGGTACTTAGGAGGCCTCCCTGAGGTTCAATCACAATACCCAGATGATCCAACCCTCTTCATGTCAGTTCGCCTACGTCCCGCATGACGTTAAACTGCATGCCCCATTTTTGTCCCGCATGACGCTAAACTGTACCCATCCGAACTACAAGGACATTGATCCTTTCCAAGGAAAGGTACATAAGAAGCCTCCCTGAGGTTCAACCCCACCATTCATTAGTCCCAACTCCCTTCACGTCGGTTCACTAACACCCCTTCTGAACTATGTGGACTTTTGTCCTTTCCAAGGGAAGGTACGTAGGAATCCTCCCTAAGGTTCAAGACCACCATACATTGGCTCCAAACCCCCTTCACATTGGGTCAACACCCATCCAAACTACATGGACATTGATCCATTCCAATGCAAGGTACGTAGGAAGCCTCCCTGAGGTTGAAGCCCACCATCTGTTGGTTCCGACCCGGATTCATGTTAGATTACCACCCTTTTAAACTACGCGGAATTTGATCCTTGCCACGACATGGTATATAGGAAGCCTCCCTGAAGTTCAAGCCCAACAACCATTTTGTTCTGACCCCCTTCACATTGTTCCACCCAACCATGCTGAACTACATGGACTTTTATTCTTGCCAAGGCAAGGTATGTAGGAATCCTCCCTGAATTTCAAGCCCAAAACACAGCTGTTCTGACCCTCTTTACATCGGTTCACCGACCCCTATCGAACTAAGTGGACTTTGATCCTTGCCAAGGCTAGGTACATGGGAAGCCTCCCAAAGGTTAAATCACAACACCCATTGGTCCCGACCACTCCACGTTGGTCCACCCCATTCTACATGACGTTAATACACATGCCCCCTTTTGTCCCACATGACACTAAACCGAACCCCATCCTCTTGTAATCCATTATGCCCAATCCAGCGGTAAGCCATTATAAACCCCATACAGGGGTAATATGTTGTGATCCATATTTAGCGGCAAGTTGTTGTCAACAAAAACCCAGTGGTAAGTCATTGTCATCCCTTCCGTTAGAACCCAAATCTTTGGTTCGTCCCAGTGAAATCAGACCAATCTTAGACTACTAACCACGCATAATCCCTAGTATATCATTGGGTCACCGTCCTCTACGCACACCCCGATCCTATACCCCATCCTTTACATCATGGACATTGATTCCATGCCATGGAGATATGCAGTAGGTCTCTTTGAGGCTGAAGTCCAACATCATTATCACCCTCGAGTCAACTCCATATCCTTCTACATCCACTTCACTTAACAATCCATTATCCGTGTTGATTCATACCTGGGCCGCCACATCTCGGTGAGATCATGCCAATTCACCTCCTAACATCAGTGTTCCCTAAAACGGTTGCACCCATCTAATCGACTCTAGTCAGTGTTCTGATCATCCTGATCCATCTCTTCTAGATGTTAAACATGTGACATACCTTATGTTAAACATGAGAAGCTAAGTAAAACATCAGAAAAATTCCCATGGAATATAATTCCCCACATTCGACGTGGGATGCCTTGGGAATCCACTCCCTTGAGAAGCCCTATAATAAAGGGAAGAAACCCAGAAATTATAGTGTTCCATCGTCCAGACACACCAGTGATGTCTAAAATGACTACTCCCCCGACCGAAGGTTGCTGCCCTAACCGAAACCCTTGAAATGTCCCGACAGAAGCAGTGTAATTAACTGGCATCCCTGAAGATATGGTACTGGGAAGAGTTTCACAAACAACAACTTCATCTATAAGGGAGACATAGAGTTGGTGACATGTTCCGAGGAAGAATCCATATAAGGAGGAACAGACATCCCATAACCCCATTTTAATCAAGGAGAAAACATCTCTAAATAAGTGATGGATTCCACCCGCCTTTGGAAAGTGGGAATGCATGGAAACATTTTGCGGGTCTTCTTCATCTTCCAACAGACGAATGTTTGCACCCCAGAAAAAGTGTTGGAAACACTCCTTTAAAATAATTATTTTTCCTTCATGATTAAATTATATATTCCCTTAAATTTATAACATAAAACATCTTTCTATTTCTTTTATAAAATACCATGAGTGATCCTTCCCAAATTCTTGACATATAAGAAGTTGAATGTTGTTTCCCACATGGTCTTCATTGAAATTATTCTTTCTATTACTAGGAGTGTTAATAAACTAAACCATGTAGTTATTATTAATCATATATTGGGATAAATAATTAAGAATAAGCATAAGGTTTCACATTCCATCTCCCTTTTTATTTGGTTTCTCATTAGGATAATCATTCTCTTGTCGATTAGTGTTAACATGAATCCTCCTAGTTTTATATATTGAATAAAACAAAAAATTATAGTTTAAGAAACAAATATCATAGTGGGGAATCATTTAAATAATTTATATGGTGTCTAAATAATGACACCACCTTTTAAATATATTTCACCTCATATTTAACCTTGTTTATCCATGATCATCACCAAAACATTAATATGTTCACCTATACACAAATTATCCCCAGGGTTCTCACTAATGTTTCTTCATCATAGTATCTGAATGTAAATAATCCTTACATTGATGAAAACTATAATGACCCATACTTTTCCTATATATATTTTACATATTAATAGGTCAATAATTAGTATACAATTTTATGATCAATTCCATATCCATATAGGTATAGAAATCTTGGAAACATGAATACATAAACAACTGGTTAATAAGTGTACTATATATTCTCCATGATCAAAAGATATAAATCATATATAAATCAAATAAAATTAGCCCATAGATCATAACATTGGTATAAGACATGAGTTTTTAGTATACACATAAGTAAAAAAATATTTTCCTTAGTAATCAAGGATTTCTTCCAATACAATCATAATATATTGGGTTCAATACCCAAATTGTCATATTAGTCAAGGTTCAGTCCCAATACTATCATAGTGGAAAATCCCTTATTGAACTGGGTTCACTTCTTATTTCAGTCATGTTTATCTCATGATATATCTATCTATACCCAATGTATTAAATGGATATAAAATCTAGTCCTACTGATAAAATATTGAAAATAATAAAAATGTGTTCCATAAGATCATAAAACATTCATCATATTAGAACCTATGAAAATAAATGGGCTTCATGAAGATTTCATCATAGCATAACCCATGTAAAAGGAATGGGTTTCATAAACATTTCATTAATTCATCATATCATAAACCATAGGAATGTATGTGTTTCGTAAAACATCTATAATCATAATTGCATTCCATGAAAAATATAATATTGGTGGTATCATTGGATCATATTCTTAGTAAACTTATGTAACATCAAATGATTTAATTATAGATAAGAAATGTATTTAAAATACCATTTCAAACATTTATATAGGAAAAAAACCTACTATCATTGAAATCACTTATTTAAAATCTAAAAAGTATAAAAAAATTTAAGAAAAAATTTTCTTTTTAAATAACAATGAAATAATATATATAAAGATTCAAATCATTGTGTATTTATGATGATGGGAAATTCCACTCATTTTATATATGTTAAAAGTAAATATTCCTTTTACACTTTGGTATAAAATAAAAAATCACTTCATTTTGAAATTGAAAATAATATTCCTTTAATTTCATTGGTAAAAAATTAAAAATGGGTAAAATTTACATTAAAAAATCATTTGATAAAATTAAGAACTTTTTTGAATTTTTTTTGGAAACATGTACATGGAAGAAAATGTTTTTTCCACTAAATAGAGAAATAATTCCAGATTTCATTTAAAAATGATCTTCAAGAATATTGATTAATTAAAGTGATGAGAATGAAATGAAAACATGTATTGTCAATAAATAACATGATGACAAATATTATTGAGTTTCTTGAGAAGTATAATATGTTTCATCAATAAAAAATTAATCCTAAATAATCCTGATAAACATAGATATTGTAACATAAAACCCATACTAGTTTGGTAACATTTGAATCATAAGACCTATTAAAGGATAACATAATATGAAACTTAAATATCATGAAAATAATTATAATCATGATATTAAATGTCAAACAGAAATATATACAACTCATAAAGGAATAGGGGTATGGGATATAACATTTGTCCCAAAGAAGATAATTTGAGATGATAAACCTGACCTTGAGTTACGCTTACTTAGAAACAACTATATACTCCTATATAATATGATTATATTTATTATATTTATAATATATATACATTTTATACTTATAATATAAAATATAATCCCTTTATAACATTTTACAACCAATTTATCAATAATTCCTTATTAAAATCATTATTTTTGGGTCTTAACTATTTTTTTATCACGAGTATTTTTGTTTTTTTGTTCTGGTACTTGTACTTTAATCATGATTTTATAATATTTATAACTATAATAATTATTTAAAATATCATTTATACTCATTATATCTATATATAGTGTCTTCTATAAAATTTAGATTTTGGAAATTGATTTACACAATTCATAGAGATGGTCAGTCGTACGTACGCATAAATGTTGTTTTTAATTTTCAAAAGATGAAAAAATGGTAAAAAATTTAAAATTTAAAGAATCATTATTATATAATATTCATCATGTCTTTTTATTTAATCTATCATTATTACCATCAATGTTAAACAGAAATGAAAATCAAATCACATTGCTTAATGGATGTTGTAGTCCATATGTATGCACAAACAACATTATTATTTTCCAATGGATTTAACGATAAGATGGTAATTGTCATATTATAATTATAATGAAATAATTATTTCATAAGAATAATATTTACATATTAAACCCATCATAATAACCATCAAAAAATTATGGTGGTGGAAAATGATTTGTATCGCTATGCGGTGATGGTAATCAGTACATACACATGAGCGATACATTCACTTAACACTTTATAGTAAATAGTGTGGTAATGGAAATTTAATTATCATAATAAAATATAATTATATTTAATATACTGAATTTATTATTCTATGATAAATACTATGGATTTAAAGGTGGTAAATAATAAGTAAAATGGAATGTGATTGGTTAAGGCGATTACCTCATTTCAGAAAGAACTCCTTTTGATCTCTTATTATGGATCCTAAGGATTTTTTTGGAACAAATGAACCTCTATAATCAAGATAAGTACATTAGTTAGTGATTTTTCTAGGGTTTGGTAGGTATATATGGTTCAAAAGGTGTGAAAAGTTGAGGGGAGTAGGTTCTATTTTTAAAACTAAGGTGAAGGAAAATTATTGAATTTCATAAAATAATAAATAATAATAATGTAATTCTTAAGAAAAATTATTAAAATTGGATATATATTTGAATATAAGGTTTAAAATATTTTTAACCCATCAACTAATAGAATTTGGATAGGTTTAGGTTTTTTTTAAACCTTATATTTTGGTATAACCCATTTCTTAACCCATTTTAACCGTGACCAATATAACAAATTCTTTACTCTTAAAGGGTTAAAATTTTACATATATGGTAACTAATAACTCATAAATGGATAAAAACGTATAATTTTACACAATATATTATTTTATGTTTTATGAACCATTTATGTGTTCCTTTCATACTATATTTGTAGAAGGTGTTGTTGGATGAGGCTCATAGTTCATCATTCTCTATTCATCAATGAAGTACAATGATGCATATAGATATGATAGAGTATTTCTAGTGGGACATCATAAAGAAAGATATTGTATATTATATATCTCGGTGCTTTATATTTTTTTATGTTAATAATACGAGATTGAATAACATGGGGATGTTACAACGATTACCCATACTAGAAAAGAAATGTGAAAATGCAACCATGGATTTTTTTAAATTGGAATCCTGATTACATTGAAGGGACGTAATTCCATTTGACTATATCCAATCACATTGGAAATTAATCAAAATTAATTACCATATGATAATAATTATATTTTATTCATATTTATAGATTATACATTAAGTAAGTGTTAAGGATTTATGGAGTACCACATTCTATTATATTTGATTGGGATATGAGATTTACCTCAATGTTATGGAAATGTATTGAAATATATCTTGAAATCAGGTTAAGAATAAAAACTTCATATAATCCTTATAAATATGGTAAATAAGAGATAACCATTCAAAACATGTTGGATATATTTAGATCCTTTCCTCTAGAATTCAATGGTTGTTGGGATCAGCCCCTTCCTCTATTCCAGTTTTCCTACAACAATCTATTTCACTCAACCATTCAAATGGTTCCTTATGAAGAACCATAAAAATATAAGTGTATAAATATAACATGATGGTTTGAGTTGGAGAAATAGAACTATTGGGACCTGATATAGATTGTTAAATGAGATATAATGTTATAATTATTCAATAAAAAATTATGGCATCTAAAAGTCGACAAAAGATTGTTGATGACATTTATTGGTGTGATATGGAATATGAAGTTAGAGAGAAGATATTTGTGTGAATTTATCCATGGAATAATGTTAAGAGACTCAGAATAATAAGATTATGAGCCCTAATTATATTGTAACATTTTATTTTCTTGATCAAGTAGAGAAAATAGCTTATCACTTGTCACTTCCACGAATCCTCTATCAGGTTCACGATGTGTTCCCTATATCCCTTCTCATAATGTATACACCTTATACATCACTTGTAAAAACTCAAAGGTAATAACACTAGATAATTATATTTATTATGAAGAATAAACATTAGAGATCTTAGACCATAAAGATAAATTTCTACAAAACAAGACTTCTAAACAGGTGAATGTTCTCTAGAGGAATCAAAAATTCAGGGAAGCTACTGGGGAACTTGAGGATGTAATGATTCATAAATAACAACATTATTTTGTATCAGAGAAAAAAAATTCAATAAATTGATTCATTTTAATTGGGGTATAATTTAACACCTCTATATGTTTTGAAATATATATTTTTCAAATAAATTTTATTTTCTTTGATAGCATGTGTTACACGTAACACCGATTTTATGCAAACCTTGATATACTATCAAAATATTACATGAAATCTTCCACCTAACTATTGGAATAATTAATATGAATAATAATAATTAAATTAGGAAAGATTTGTGGTTACATATTTATAAAATGAAATCATTGGTTAATAATTAATTAGAAATAAAAATAAGAACCATTTAAAAATAAAAAATGATGTTTTTGTCAGAAAAATTGTTTTTAAATACGGAGTGATATTTAAATTAATAAATTAAATTATTCAATATTAGTGAATTATTTTAATTAAATATATATATTATATATTTCAATAAAATTTTCTAACAGTCATCTAATATTTTTAGTATGCATGGGATACGAATAAATCATGTTTTCTGCATAAAAACTCTTTTTTTAAAAAAGAGGTTATCATCACTTATAAATTTTTAAAAAATAAATTATTCAACTTATAGAATTTTAATTTTATAAAATGTATTCCATATTTTTAATCATGAGGTCAAAATTTTGTAAATATTTATTTTTACTTTTTATCAATTTGAATAGTAATTCTGAAAAAATTTATGACCTTAGTAAAGGTTAAATGTGGTTAATCTAGGTTTGAACTAAGTGATATGGACATAATGATTCATTATAATTATTTTTAGATGAATTAAACTCAAAACATTTAACCTTAAGCTCAAAATTTATTTGATTAATGGATCCTTGTCCGTGAAAAAGGCTTATATAATATATAATGAAACGAAAAATACAAAATATCACTCTCTTACATTTAAATATCGATTATGTGTTCATATAGGGACAAATTAAATTAGTGTAGGGATTTAAATGGTCATTTTATGTGTAATGAAATTGTATTCATTTTGGAAATATATTAATAATTTTTGGGGATTAAATAGAAATGCTAAATGCCTGTTTAATGATAATACAACAATTATTGAATAAAAAAATAAAAAAAAAGATTTTATAAATTATTAAAAATAATATAATTTGAGGGATTTATAGTTTTATTTGAATTTTATTGAAAAATTATTGGTTTGTTAAAGGACTATATTAAATTAATTGTGTTAGAATTGAAATTAACAATATTTCATCAAAATAATAATTTATTAAATTATTTAAAAATAATAAAAATATTGAAATATTATAAGGTGGATAATATATGGTCTAAAAATTCTTACATTTTTAAATTTTTATCCATTTTTTCCTTATATGTACAATTATAACCCTTTAAGATTTAAAAAGTAGTTTATGTGGTTAATGTTTAAATAAGTTAACAATTGGGTTAAACAAAAAGATAATGTTTAAAACACAACCTAAACTAGTCAAACTTTTATTGGTTTATGGTATTTCAAATCCATAATATCTTATCTTATAATCCTTCACTTTTTATAATCCTTTTTCTTGAGAATGACTTTTCTAAATTTTAATCTTTTATGAAATTCCAAATATTCCCCTAACCGCAATTATAAAAGGGCACCTCCTCCCATCATATCTTCACACATTTTTACCATCCGCTTCTAAATACCTTATACTTATCCTTATAAAAATTATATAGGTGATTATATTAATAAAATACCAACCTTAGGATACTTAAGATAACATCTAAAGGATTTATTTCAAATGGGAGGTAATCACCTTAACTGACGGCTTTTTTATTTTTTATTTTACCTCATCTAAATCTGTAATATTCTTCATGAAATAATAAAATTAGGATCCAAAATGTAATTTAATGTTATTATGATTATTAAACGACCTTTATTCACCGTTTTCTATCAAATATGATGTAAAAGAATTGCTTGTGCATACATATGACTTACTATCCCCTCACAGTAATACAATTAATTTTTTATCACCATCATTCATGGATTATTATTATAATAAGTTTAAAGTTTATATATTATTTTTATGATATAATTATTATTATAATGTTATTATATTAAATCTACCATATTACATTCCAAACTATGGTAATATGGTAACATCCCTTGTGGGTATGTGTGGACTATAACCTCTATAAAGTGAAGTGATTCATTTTTCATTACTGTTTTAATTGGATGGTGATAAGAACTGATGTAATGAATATACATGATATATTATTGAATCTGTAAATGTGATTTATTAATTACCTCTAATTCACTCCATCCATCAAAAAGTGAAGGCAATATTCATGCGTACGTAAGACTTACCATATCCATGAATGATGCAATTTATTTTCCTATCTCTAGATTTTATGGATATATATATATATATGATTAATATATATTATATTTATTTGATATTTATTTTATAGATATGATTGAACATGGTCAATGTAAACTTATTGAATACACCAACAAAAACATTCATGAAAAACAAAGCAGTTATCACTAGGAACAATGATTTTAATAATGAATTGTTAATAAATGGGTTATAAACGGTAAAAAATAAATCATATATGGAATGATATAAATGATTATGGTTATCTAATATATTTATAGTAAATCAATATTTAATATAAATGAGGTTCGAATATGTACAAAATAAGTCCAACTGGAGGTAATGGATTTTCATATCCCTTTTATTTCTGTGAGACACATTCCATATTCAACAATGAATACCATTTATGTTCTTTATTACTAAATTTTTGGATATTTATACCAAAATATATGGTTATTTAATTTATTTGGATTATGATTCATATGTTACCAATATAGTAAGGTTTTTATGTTATAATCAATATTTTTATAAGGACTGTTTATGATTAAGTTTTTAATGATGAAATATTACGATAGACCTCTATTGAAATTCATAAATATTAGTTTCCTGAATTTATGACTTTAAAATATACATTTTATATTCATTTTTATATCCTAATGTATTTAAGATACTTCAATAACATTTTAAGGAAATACTAACTTCATTTCTCCCTCTACTTGAAAATACTTTCTCTTCAATGTCAATGTATTATAAAAATTTTCTCAATAATGTTATTACTAATAAAAAATTATTGATCAAATATATGTCTACCCATGTTTTAATTTTTAATAATAGTTTTAAAATTAATCATGTCATCTTCTGAATGAGGATGTTTTTTCCTTTTTATCGATAATGCGAAATGAATATTTATTTTAATGTATATGACATGAACATAATTTATTACAGTTAGGACCATTAAATGCTTTGATGATTACTTTATAATTTCACATATTTATTTTTAAAGATTTGTTTTTCTATAATATTTTGTATTTTTTTATATATTGAAGTAATAATTTCAGAATTAAAAGTGTATTTTACTCAAGAAATATTATAGTGATCTTTTAATGATTTTTTTATCATGATAACATATTTTTATTTTACATAATTTTTACTGGGGATATATTAAAATGATAACGTAATTATTATTCATATAGATTATTTATGATGAAAATATGTTTATGATACCCATCCATTTTTTATGAATTATTATATGATTGAATGATGACATTTCTATGAAACCAATTTCTTTTCATGGGTTCTCATATGATGAATGTTGTATAACATTATAGAACAAATATATATATATGATTTTAATTATCTGGTAAGAGGGACAAAAATAATATATCCCTCTAATTAATTGGTTAAATATAGATATCTCATGAGATAAACATGTTTGGAATGGGGTGTAAACCTAATTCTGTGAGAGTATTTATCCTCTATAACAGTCTCTAGGGAAAACCTTGATTACTATGATGGTTTTTGGAGAGAACTCAATCCACTATGATAGTCTTGGGAGTGAACCTTGAGTACTATACGAGCTTGGGGAGTAAAACCAATCCAACTTGATAGTCTTGTATTGACACTTGAATATTAAGGAAATGCTTTTCTTTTATTATGTGTATAACACAATTCCTTGTATTATTCCAATATTATTCTCTCGTGGATCATTTTATTCTATTCTGTTATGGTTAATGTCTTATGAACTACCTATATTTATGGAATTACTCAAGATTATTTTCTATGGTATGCAATGTATGTACTTAAAATGTTAATATTTTATTCTCATACCCTTATCCTCTTGTTATTCTAATGTGATCATTGATATATTCCTTTATTACCCTTATGAAAAATCAAAGATCATCCTTTATTTTGATTTCATTCCCTATTTTATAAAGAAAGGTTTTAGGGATGATATGTTTATAAAGGGTACTAGTTATGAAGAACATAATGGGATAATCTTATGAACTATTTGTTTGTGTATCTATGTTTTTAAAAATACTAGAACTATAAAATTATGCCATGGATTATTGTGATATGTAATTAATATTAATCTAAAATGATGTAATATCTATGTATGAATAATATGGGTCATGATAGGTAGTATAAAATAATGTTTTTGTTAATATTTTGAATATAGGATGAAAAAACGTTAGTGAGCACATTGAGGGTAATTCTAAGTATAGGTTATCATCTTAATGATTTAGTAATGATCACATATAACCTCAGTTAAACCTAAGTTTTATATATTCAAAAGAATGTGTCTCGATCTAGACATACTTTAATTTATTTTTCATTATTATATGGTTTTAGAAAATTATTATTACTACTCACACTATGATTTTTGGTTTTATTCAATGGATGTAACCTATATAATTTTTTATATGAAATGAGATAGAAAATGAAATTATTATCCTCATTAGAAACCAATTTTTTTGGGAGTTGGAATGAAAAATATCATTTCTATTCTCATTAAACTTTCTAATGATATGAATCATATTGAAATTTTTAATTATCAAAGGACATAACAACTTTCTATTGAGTCCATCATAAGGAAAATTCCACCTTTCTTTAGTGGACCAATTGATCCACTAGTTTTTTTATCAATGGATCAATACCATTGAAAATATATTTTCTATTGTATAATTTTTAGAGTATGAAGATGTCATTTTGGTTGTCTATAGTATGGAATGAAATATTTATCAATGGTGGAATCTTATCTATAATTCAATTCAATAAGAACAAATTTATTTTATGGTGTGGGGTAAGTTTACGAGATTGTTTTTATATAAGTACATACCCCATATTCTTTGTATTAAAATGGATAAGGAATTCCATGAGCCAAAGTAGAAGGATAATGAATACGTTTTAAACTATGATGAAATTTTATGAGAGTTTCAAGGTATGATTCTCGAATAACCATCCATTGTGAATGTAAGTTTGTTCTCATTTTCAATGGCTTAAATACAAAATCATAAGGGAGTTATATATAAGATACTTTAATATCTATGAATAAATTATTTGATTTTCTATTAAGTCGTAAATAGATATTGGAGTTACCCTTCAATATCAGAGTTTTTATAAGAAAATAAATATTGAATTCAAAGGAAATCCTAAATACCATGGAGAGAAGAAGAAGAAAATTCACTTATGCTCAATGTGTAGAGGGAAAAATGGTGGAAGTTGATTTATAGGGCCTTGTAAATGTTTTCAGTGTGTAAAGGAAGTCTATCAGTCAATAAAATGTTGAAATTATGGGAAGAAGTTAACAAATGATGTGAATAGAGAGAAAGCTTCATAAAATGACCCACCCACAAGTGATCACTATTGGTGATGTAGTGTATAATAAGGAAGTGGTGAAAGGTACTCTTACCATCCGTTATATAACTACTAATTTATTATTTGGATTTGGATCTACCCACTTTTTATATCTAAATAATTTTCTAAAGTTATCACAGTACAAACTCAAATATTATATGTTGAGTTAGTAGTAAAGAATCATAATGGTATGATGATCACTTGTAAAGTTAATGATTAATCTCAGATTGACGTTTGTCTGAATGTTATTCTAGTAAATCTTATTATTCTCCATTTGGTTAAATTTGATGTTATTGTAGGCATATATTGGATTTATCTTTATAAATATTATATCAATTACTTAGGAATGTAATTCACGTTTCATATTCTGAATAGATATATTATCATATACAAGTTCATTGAAAAATATGGACTTCCGATTGAAATGACATATGTTGTATGGATCTTGATTCCTATTCAAAATGGGTGTTTATCTCATATGGTTTGGGAGAAAAAAATAAATATTATACTGTGTATTTTTTATTTATTTATAGAAGAATTGATTAGCTATCCACTGAATAGTGAAGTTGAGTTCTCAATAGAACTCATACCCAGTGCAACACCAATTTAAATGAATCTATATAGAATAAACCCTATTGAGTTATAATAATTAAAGAAGACACTCAAAGATATTATTAATAAGGGATTAAGTTGGGAAAGTGTGTCACTATGGGGTTCACTAGTCCTGTTTGATAAGAATAAAGATGGATCAATGTGACTATACATTGATTTTGATGGACATAACTACATCATTATAACGAAGAAGCTTCTTCTACCCTGTATTGATGAAATGTTTGATCAAATTAATGGTGATAAATATTTTTTCAAGATTTTAATTTGTTTTTGATATCATCAATATTAGGGTCAATAAGGAGGATATAACCATGATACCATTATATACATGGTATAGACACTATGGATATATAGTGAATTCATTTGGTCATACCAATTCCCCATCTGTCTTCATTAATTTAATGAATAGTGTATTTAGAGATCATATTGGTCAATTTTTTATAGTATTTAAAGAAAATATTATTATATATTTAAATAGAAAGAAAAATAATGAATATCACTTGATGATTATTGTAATATTCCCATACCTAAACTCCATGATCCGGTACAAATAAACAATCTTTACGTTTCTGGAATGATAATGAAAAATGTTACAAAATTTTTTTCATCCAAAAATTATAAAAAAAATGCAAAATTATATCACTACATACCCAAGGACCTTTTAGGTTAAGAGTTTTATATAATTACAAAATACACTAACATAAACAAGACCCAAGATTTCAAGAGATTATTATTTCCAATAAACCCATAATTTCATGTTCCATACTTGGTCAAAATCATCATCCATATGAAACTATTATAGGCATAATTCATTTATAATCATTCTTGATAACCTAGGGAAATGTAAAAATAATAAGGGTGAGATTAAATGATCAGTGAGGATAAACATAAGAATTAATGACTAAATTTCATCCATGAGAAAAATATGATCATTAGGGTACGTCAACATAATCAAAGTGTATGAATATAAAATAAGATAAATCATACCCATCAATACTTAAATCATCAGTCATGAAACATATAATAATTCTTTAAAAAAGAAAATATTCATATGATTAAATAATTATGATCATTTTTTTTCTATATTGATCAAAGGAAACTTTTATAAGCCATTGTAAGAATAAAAAACAAGTTGGTATCTTGGAACATTTCCCTTATGAAGCCCTCAAAGTACCCTTAAAATTTGTAATAACCATATGGTGATCATAAAATATAGATATATATTGAAAATAATTATTACCAAAAGAATTATATAGAAATCTAGATGCACCCATAAAATAATATATATTAGGCTCACCCGATGCTATTTGGGTGCTCCCATCAGGTAAGTTATATCAGTCTCACACGATGCTATCTGGGAACACCCATCGTATAAGCTATATAATGCTTACATGGAGCTATCTGGGTGCACCCCTAATATAATATATATCGAAATCACCTAGATCTATTTGGATTTATCCATTTTAATTAATAATTTACATCTATCATAAATCCATAAAACACTTAAATTCCTTTACTTTTGGACATAATAATCATTATTCTTGAATCTCTTGATTCATATATAAAAAAATAAACAATTTCCATTTCAATATCATAATCTATAATGTTTAATAACAATGATGGTATCGTTAAAAAAATATACTCATTGTATTATAAGTATCATAAATAATGGTTGATGTTGATGAATGAAAATACCATTAAAAGAATTCATAAATAGAATTACCTTTGTAATTTAATGATTACTTTTAAAAATGAAAAATTCAAAAAATATTGTGAAAATAATCTTCATTGATAATAAACTGAGTAACATATAAATTAATATTAAATGAAAATAATGGTCGGATGAATAGAAACTCTATTCATGATATAATTGTTAAAAAATACTTTTTTTTGAAACATTTTGTAAAGGGATTCTAAAGTGACCCATTTGGGAAACGTTAAGAAATTTCATTTTAAAACTATTTAACATAATTAGAAACACCATGTAAAATATAATTATTAAAATATTTATATCTATAAAATATTTTTGTTTCAATTTTTTTTAGAAAACATGGATATGGAAGGGAAAGATCACTGATCTAAAAAAGGTACACGATTGTTATAACTTACAAGTAACTTCCTTGACATTTTTTTAATAAATAAGGGATTAAGTGGAAATTAAATAATTAAACCAAATTTGTAGACCTAATATAAGAAATTATATTTTGTTTAATAAAATAAGTGAATATAATTTATTTCAAATGAACTTTTAACATAAAAATTTCTAAAGAGAAAAAATATTCTAACAAAAAGCCTTTAACTCTTTAGTAACTTCTTAATTATAAGACCCTTGATAGAATAAATTAAAATTAAATATTAAATATTATTAACATAGGTAGATTAATGATATTATAAGTCAAATGGTCTGTATATACACCTCATAAAATAAGATGCGTTTATTTCATTAAATATATATCCTAAGGAAACTGAATTTGAGATGAATACCCCTTACAAAGTCCATATCTGGGAATTGAAAGTTAATAAATTGGGAGATTATGTTTAATATATGTAAATAAAAAACTGTAAATAGAGAATAAAACAATTTTGATATAAACTCACACATAACTATTTCACAATAGAGTAAATGAGAAAGAGTTATAACCCCATGAAAGGAAATTGAGTTAAGGAACCCTATACCGCTTAGTAAAATTAATGTCAAATCCCATTAGATGAACAAATACATGTGAAAAATTAAAATACAATGAAAAATTAAGCAATATTGATATTATATACATAATGGTTATTATATATACACCCATAAAAGAAATCAGGTTTATAAAAATAAAATATTTTGTCAATAAATAAAAATTTTTGATGAGACCCCCTACTACTCCGGTAATCTATGGTTCAAAACCTCATGAAAGGGAGAACATCGTAAGGATTTTAAAATGGAAATAAAATTCATTAAAATAAAAATAAAATAAATTATTTTAACTTATATACACCACAAAAAAATATGTGATGAATATTACATATGTCTTATATAAATGAATGTGAGAAGAGAAACTTTTTCCATGGGTACATACATTCCATATGAGTTCTTTAAGTCCTATAAAATAAACATATATAAATTATTTTATTTGTTAAGAAAATTTTTATGGTTTATTACCTTCTACTTAAATCATTTATTATATTTATTTTATAAAAAATATTTAAATATATAATCATGTAAATTCCTATTGGGTGTTTTGAGGACATTTGGTCCATATTTTCAAAATGGATTCAGTTTTCTAAACATGGTAAATGGAGCCCTTATTCCATCATATAAAAAATAAAAATCATGAAATAATTATAATTGTTATACATCAATTATAATTTTTAAATCAACCATCAATAATGGTAATGAAAAATGAACAAAGTTAAAATCATGGGGATGGTAGGTCGTACGTATGTATGAGAAATGTTTCCATTTTTCAACAGTAATTATGGAATGAAGGTAAAAATCATTTTAAATTTGTATAATTATAATAATATGATAAATATTATATAATTTATTAAAATACACACACACACACATATATATATATCAACCATGTGATGTTGTGATGAAAAATGAATCATATCTCTTCATGGAGGTAGTAATCCACACGTACACACGAATGATGTTATCATATTTGAATGAAATGAAATGTAGGAAAGTATATGATATATTACCTTTTAAAATTGATAAATATTTAATGAATATCATATATAAATATTAAATCCATCTTCATGAATATCTGTGAGATATGATGATGGAAAACAAATTAAATCAGTTCGCAAGGCGGTAGTCCATCATACACATGAATGATGGTTTTGTTTAGCATTTGATGGAAGAGGAGATAGATTTAGGATATTTAATTAATACAATAATATATCAATATAAATTTTATAATTATTTTATTATATCATCATTGTTGAAGAATATTTTATAGAGATTGAAGAAGAAATAAAATATAATTCTCAGTTAAGAATGACACCTCTTCTTCAAATGAACTCTTTAGGTTTGAACAAAAATCCATCACAGGAGGGATTTTTAATCAAAACAAGGATTATAGAATGTGTTTAAGGATGTTAAGAAGGTATTTGTGTAGAGAGTTTCTGATCCATAAGGCTTTTAATCCAGAAAGAGAATTGGGGGGGCTTATATTAGTGGGTACACACATAGAATCCTTGAAAAGAAAAAGGTATAATCACTGTTTAAAAATTAATAAACTATAAAATATAGGATTTGTTAGAGACTTATATTATATAAGGTCAAAATAGGGTCATAAAATAGTATTTATAAATTTTTTTAGGTTATTTTTACCCCTATCTTTTTAGTCTAACCCCCAGTAAACCTATTTTCACCTTAATCGTGGTATTGTTTTTACTGTTTTCTTTATTAATTTTGGTAATAAAGTAAAGATGATATTAATATATAATAAAAAATATTTTTTTTAAAAATTTCAACCCATTTTGTAAACTCTAATTAATATATGTGTAAGAATTTAAAATAAAATGAAGCACATAGATGTGATGAAAAAAGTGGATTTTCAAGAAATGTATTTTTCAGGGATAAGATGTTCTTATATTATCTTTATAAATAGTATTAAACATTATATGAATTTAAATTATTATTTATAGATTTAAAATATATAAATATCATTTAAATAACTCTTAAATAAGGATTATTTTTATTAATTAAAATGTATAAACATTATAAACATTAAAACTTTTTTTGTATAAAGATGATTAAACAATAATTAATTGTATTATATATAACTAAATAAAATTTTTGTTACTTGAAATAAAATTAAAATAAGAATGGGACTTTTAAATTACTAAATTTATTGAAAAGATATGACACATTTACAAAAACTTTTATTTTTAACTATTCCATGAAAAATCAATATCTTCTAAAAAATCATAAAATTTCACCTTAAATTAATTTTGATATGACGATTTAAAAAATGAATATAATTTTCTAAAATAAAATTTATAATATTTTGAGAAATTAGTTATGATATTTTCTTAGAAAAATGAATTAAAATAATTTTTGAAGAAAATATATAATTTTGATGAATAAAATAACATTAATAAGAATTGAGTTATTATTTACTACATATTTATGAATAAATTTATATTTAGTAGTGAATTTATATATATAACTCATAAGGTAGTTAATCTATTTCATACCCACAAATTTAATGACATGGTTATAACCATCATACATTTAATAGGTGGTTCAAGATGGTTGTT
Organism: Viscum album; assembly: GCA_963277665.1. Classification (NCBI taxonomy): domain Eukaryota; kingdom Viridiplantae; phylum Streptophyta; class Magnoliopsida; order Santalales; family Viscaceae; genus Viscum; species Viscum album. The sequence continues at coordinate 354,897,514 of OY728163.1, forward strand.
TTGTATTGTATATGTTATTAAACATAATGTTATCATTTTAAAATATTTGGTTGTAAATATTGTATTCAAGACCCTAAGAAAGGAAATTTTTTATGAAAAATTTTAAAATTTGAAAATTTTTTTATAAAAGGTTTCATTTTTGGATCATATAATCTCAAGAATGGGTATATATGTTGATCCAAAAAAGATGGCATTTATTGAATGTTTACTAAGACCAAGAATTGTGACTAAAATCCGATGTTTTATTGGTTTAGCTAGATATTATCTGCATTTTTAGATAATTTATCATGACTATATAATGCACTCGCAAATTTATCATATAATGGACTTAAGTTCTTTTGGATAGATAAATGTGATGAAAATATCAAAAAAATAATGAAAAGGTTAGTCAGTGCAGGTATTCTTATTAACCCGGTAGCAATGAAGGGTTCATAATCTATAGATATTCATCAAAAAAGTAATTTATTGAATTATAATGTAGAAATATATCATGATAACTTATGCCTCATGTGAGTTGAGGGTTTGTTATAAAAAATAACCAACATAAGATTTCGAGTCAGCTGGGGTATTTTTTGCATTAATGATATGGAGGCATTATCTTAATAGAAAAAGGTGTGCTATATATGCTGATCAAAAACCCTTAATGTATATTTTGGCATAGAAAGTGTTGAATTTTCACTATTAAAGGTGATTGAAGGTGATTAATGGTTATGAATGCTCTATATATTACCAACATTGGAATAAAAACAAGTTAGATAATTCTCTAAGTGAAAAGGATCATTCGAGGTTATTTATGATGAGGATCACAAAAGGTCCAATATTTATGGATATTAAAAATATGGATCTTAAAATATTTAAATAAGGGTAGAAATATAATCTTTCTAAAATTATTATTCTACCATCTATATAAGTGAAGATTAAAGAGGTGAAGAAGGATGATACAGAGCTACAAAAGATGGTGAGTACTGTTCCTGATTTTAATATTGATTTTGATAGATTGATAAGGTTTAGGAACCGTGTATGTGTTTTTCCATACTATATTTGAAGGATCTATTTGATGAGGCTCCCAAATTATAGTTCTCTATTCATATGGAATTACATTGGTGTATAGAGATCTGAAAAAGTATTTTTATTTGAAAAACATGAAGAGATATATTTTAGCTTATGTATCTCGATGATTGGAATCTTAGAATTTTGAGGGTAATAGATAGAAGCCTAAGGGGATGTTTCAACTATTACCCATACCCAAATTTTAATGGGATAATGTCACCCAAATTTTGTGATTAATATCTCCAAATCATCTAAAGGTCATAATCGAACACTATTTTTTGTCAATATCTTTACAAATATTGTACACTTTATTTCCATTAGGTAGAAAATATATGTTCATCATCGTTCCAAAATATACATTAGGGAATTGGAAAGGTTTCATAGATTACGACATTATATTATATATTATAGGGATGTTATGTTTACCTCAATGTTCATGAAAAGTATTCCAAAATATCTTGACAAAGAGTTGAATCTCAGTAATCTATATCCTGCTCAGATAGATAGTCAATCTAAGAGAACCATTCAAACTCTAAAGGACATGATGAGAACTTATTCTCTATAATATAATGACTCCTGGGATGAACCGTTTCCTATGAGTTAGTTTTATTACAAAAATAATATTCAAACAAGAATTTAGATGGTTCCTCATGAATCCCTCTATCGAGATATGTGTAGAACACTAATGTGTTGGGATGAGTTAGATAAATAAATATATTTTTACCTAAGCTAGTCGAGGAAGTGAAAAATAATGCTAGAAACACTCAATATCACCTTAAGGCACCTCAGGGTCGATATAAAAGTTATGATGACAATCATTAGCATGATATTTAATTTGACGTTGGTGAGAAGGTTTTCTATAAATTTCTCCATGGAAGATATTTATGAGATTTTTAAATAATGTATATTTTATCCCTATATATAATTTCTATTTCAATATTCTTGATCTAGTAGGGATGGTATATTTTCTATTAGTTCTTATACTAAACCTCTCTCATGTTCACGATTTGTTCCATGTATCTATCCTAAGGAAATACATAATTTATCCATCACATGAACTAAACTTTTTGGTCATGCTAATGGAAAATGTATTTTCTTACGAAGAAAATAAAATGGGTGGAGATATTGTGCTATATAGATAATGTGTTATGAAACAAGACAATTGACATGGTAAAAGTTCTCTAGAAGAATTAGAAATTAGATGAAGCTACATGTGATCCTAGGGATGTAATGTAATAGAGATATCAATATTTTATTGTATCAATGTGATAAATTTTTAGGGATAAACTCATTATATGGTGGGTACAATATAACACCCTGAGATCTTATGGAATATTGTTTTTTAATTTCTTTTATAATAGCATATATTAAACACAACACTGAGATTAAATATATTGTGACATACTATTAAAATATTATGTGTTTTTTTTCACCAAGCCATTAGTGGTAGATATGAATATGAATAATGAAAATATTAAATATTTAGGGTTCTATATGTATAAAATGAATTCATTTTTCATCAATTAATTCAAAATAAAAATATAAATCATATGAAAATAAAAAATATGTTTCTATAAAAATTATTTTTAAGCATGAAATGTATTTTCATATTAATAAATTCAATTAACAACCACTGGTGAATGATTTTAGTTAAATATATATATATTATTTACCCAATATTTTTTTCATATTCATATGATATTTTTACTATGAATGGGATAAGAATAACTATAGTTTTATGCTTATAAACATTATTTTTATGAAAAGCATTTTTTTCATGTGTGGAACACTTATTTTTAAAATTAGTTACCTACACTTTAATAAACTGAATTTGGTAAAAAAATTTCTATTTCTTATTTATGAATTCAAAATTTGTTAATAGGTTCCTTCAATTTTTTGTCAATATGAATAGTAACTATGGTAAAATTTATGCACTAGGTAAAGGGTAAATTGTGTAAATATAGGATGAAACTAAGTGGTAAGGAAGAAATTTATCATATTAATTAATATTTTGTGAATTTAATTCAAACCTTGTTACCATAGTCTCAATAATGGTTTCATAAATGGACACTTGTCCATGAAAATGGCCTATATAAAATTTAGTGGAACGAAAAATATTAAATATCACTCTCTTAATTTTAAATATCTATTACGTTTTCATATCATGAAAAAATTAAGTAGTGAAATACTATAAATGGTAACATTGTTTAAAATAAAATTATATTTATTATGGAAATTTATTTATATTTATTGGGTATTAAATAACTAACTTAAGAGGATGTTAAATTCTAATAAGTTATTTATTCAATTGAAAAAAATAATATAATTTTTTTTAAAAAAATTAATATATTTTGAGTGATTTATAGGGTTCTACAAATTTTATAGATAAAATTGACATTTTATATATTTTTTAAAATATTATATTTTAATTAGAACTTTGTATTGATGTATTTTAATCAAACCAAATGACTAGTTTTAAAATTGACAATAATCTTATTTATCAAAAATATATAATATTAAATTATATCAAAAAAATAAAAAATTTGATAGATGACAAGGTGGATAATATATGGTTTAACATTTCATAACTTTTCCATTTATGAGCCAATTTTCAACTTATATGAGAAATTATTACTCCTTAGGAGTGAAAAAGATGTTACCGTAGTTAATTTTAAAATGATTTATCTAAGGGGTTATTGTAACATCCCAGGTAAATAAATAATATTACATTCTAATTTTTATCAATATTTGTGAATAAAATGTTAATACAACTTTAAAGGGAATGCTATGCTCGATGGCATACCCAATACGTAACAACGAGTTTCTTTGAAATCTTACGATGCACACTAATAATATAATAATATTATAATAGTTAACATCTAGCCATTGTAATGGAGGGAATGAAAATAAATAACTACAAAATGGCTACATAGTTTTTTCAAATATTTTTACATTTACCCAATAAATGTTAGAGGCTTAAAATCCAAATAAATCCAATTTAAAAATAAATACTCTAATATTTTTAAATGATTTTTTTACCACCTTTTAATGGAGAACCTTTTTTAAATATAACTTTTGACAATTTTATAAGTTATATTTTTCAAAATAAACTTATTCTTTATGATTGGGATATTGAAATTTACTTTGGTTAAATTTTTGGTATGTTTCTGACAATGTTCATTCTTGTTAAGGAATATTGAAAAATATTGCATTTTACATCAAAACTGCTTTTTCATATAACTTAAATATATGGATATATTAACTTATTTATTGGTTTTAATGTTTAATTAGAATATATTTTTACAATTTAATTCAATGGTGGTCATTAGAATTAATTTCACATTGAAAATGGACATAAACAAGTACCAAACATTTTATAGATATTACTTCCAAAAAACCCGCTATTTGTTTTGACATTGAGAATTAAATATATGATTTATTAATGAAGATTCTATTTTTTGAATTTGGTAAAATGGAAATCATTTATGAATTTGAAATATCAATTATAGCTTAGGGTTAATTTTTCGTATTTTTCTGATAATGCTTTTTTTAATGAATAGTGAAAATACAGTTTTTAATTCAAAACTGCCTTTTCATCCAATTTATTTATATTTAGATTGTGATTTTAATTGTTTTTAAAGTATAATTGAATTATGTTTTTATCACTAAATACAATGTTGTTCATTGGAAGTAATTTCACTTTTCAGTTGGATGTAAAAATAAGTCAATCTTTTGATAAAGTTTACTTCTTAAAAACCCGTCTTTTGTTTTGACATCGAGATTTACTTTTAAATTAATTACTACAATTTACGTGTTTTGAATTTTATAAAATGGATTCCATATTTAGAATCATAAGGTACAAATTATTTAATTAAGACTCCTTTGTTTTTGGACATTATGAATAGTAATGACGGTAATTATCTTTAATTATTGTGTTTAATTAGTAATCGGGTAATTAAGGGTAAGAAAATAATATCATAAAAATATAAAATAACCCCAACATATTTTCTAATGCTATTGGTGGTGTCATGGCCGACCATGGGCTGCCTTGTTCCAACATTGGGACCCCATGGAATCACTTTAGTGTGATAGTGACCTTTTATCATTTTTTAACGAAAGAAAAATGTAACCAAAGTATGTAACACTTATGTAAAATAATTTTAATTTTGTCTACATAATAGATTTATTAGACTATAAAAAGTAATTTTAAAGATAAAAATATTTCCTACATCATGAAATTTTTTTTATAATTTTTAGACATTAAATAAATTATTTTATTTATGACCCTGTGAGGATGCAGTGATTACCTCATAAATGAACGATTTAAATAAAATGAGTAGATAGGGTAAAATATAAGTCTTAAACTTGTTACAAACCTATTGGATGGGTTGATTTCGAAACCTTATCACCTTATCCTCGATATATATCCTTTTAGAACCTTTAAAATCTGAATATCATTTTATAATAATGTAATATTTTATAACATTCCAAGAGTGCCCTGCCTCTTCTCTTATAAAAGGCCCCCACCTCTACCACCTTACCCACACCTTTCAAGCCTTTGGCACAACCAATACCAGACCATTTCATCTCTCCAAATCCCTCTATTCATCATTTAAGCCTCACCTTTGGCAGAATACTCTTCAAAAAACCCTTTTGGTTCAAGCCAAGAGGAGTTACCTGATTTAAAGGTAATGTCTTCACTTGTGTTCTTTTGTTTTATTTTGCTTCTCCAAACCCCAAAAATCTTTTTATTCCTTTAATTTGTAAAAAAACCAGTATCTTCAATATACTAGGATGTTTTTATTTGATGTATTCGAGATACACTTACAGACACCTCTGTCTAATGGTTAAAGAACATACTGTTTCTGTGGTTGGCAAATTACTGCCTCATGAAATAATGATTGTTCAATATTCTCTTAACACCTTTCATGGTTGCCATTACGATGTCACTGTATTTTAGATACTATATATATGGTATTTATTTGTTTCATATGCTTCTTTATTTTATATTTAAAACATACCTTTATGCTTTTCATGTTGTGCAAATGCTATAATTTCGTACAAGGAAGTGTGGACTACCGCCCCTCATTAATGTGACTCGTTAATGAAATACATGGAATGTATAAAGAATGAAATTAATTAACTTATGTGACCTATAAAACATATATATTATACTATAATTATAATATATATCTCTCTAAATTAATTTTAATTCCATTAATTTGTCAATGAAATGAAAGTAGCGTTCATGTGTATGTACGGCCTACCGTCTCCATGAACGGTGCATTTCATTTCTTTTTATCTCCAAATGTTATGGAATAGTATAAAATGAATATTTACTAGATATATATGATATTTAAATCATTAATAATATTGTGTAGATGATTTACATATAACTACATGGACAATCATTTTCGAACAAGTTCATTTTTGACTCATGTACCAAACATCAACAAAAACGTCTGATATGAACTCACATTATTAACCAATTATTATAACATTATAATCTGTGATATGAACTGAATAATAATCTTAAAATGAGGACCTTAAGCAATTATAAATTGAACAAAGTTTATTATTCAATAATATAAAGAAATGAACAAGACAAGTCGGACTTGAGGTAAGAGATCCTACCTCCCACTTTCTTTTTATGTGCTCTTTTTATGTAACTTACTTTTAGCTCCTCTTTCTTATGTTAGGGGATGTAAATTTATATTACTATTTTTTTATGTTAATATGATTAGATACCCTATTTTATCTCATAAATCCTTTTTTGTAAGTTTTATGTTGCGCTGTTAGGAAGCCAAATTTTCATAAGGGGATTTTCATCTCACTTTTTTATTTCCGTGAGATTCATGCTACATTGGACACTATTTACTTTTGCGTGGTGTATGTACTGCCCATTATTTTAGTATTTTTATAATATACTCTCATTTATGGGTAGTTAAATCTTCATTGTATGACCCTTCTTTAATGGGGTGTACGTTTGAAAAGTTGCCCAAATCGGTAAGGGAACCTTTCACACTCCTCTTTTTAACAAGACTTATTTTGTTATGTATTTTAATTTACATATTTTTATGTTGGGATATGTTATTATATATTCTTATTTATGTAAATTTTATTTACAAGTTATGAGATACAATTTTCTCTCTCATCAACTAATTTTATGGATTTTAAAGTGACGCTCTTAGGCTATCAAATTTTACCAAGGTAACTTCTTTACCCAATTTTGATTTCTTTGGGTTCAACTTGTAGATATTGAATATGTCATCCTATGAATATGTGTGAATGACCTCTGGTTGTTTTACACTTAATTTACACTTATATTGGGTGTATTTTTATTTGACACACATAATTATGAGATTGATTTATCCTTAAATTAAGGATACCTTCTTTTAAAGGGATTTCATGTCATCTTAAATTTCTATTGAGACTTTATTATTATTATGCACCAATTCACTCTTATATGGTGTATATTACGTCCTTTGGAATATTATATCATGAATCCCTTGATTCTCATGATATTATAAAGCTCTGATTAAATGTTATTCCTCAATTATTGTATTCATGTGTCTCTTATTTTGTTAAAACCCCTTTAACTAAAATATAATTTTAAATGTTTTAATGATTTATTCTTATAAATATTCCTAATTAATATACATTTTTTCAAAATGGTTTTAAGGATTTATTTTATGGATATTAATGGTTTAAAATGTTAAAATCTTCACAGTTGTAATGGACACTTTGAATCAAAAATATCTTTATTAAATGTTTTAAATGGTTTTGAAAATTGTTTTTATAATGGATTCATTATTTCAATATCTTAAAATGTTATATTCTTATTACAATGTGGGAATGTTATAATTCCTTTATGTGCTATCATTATATTACGGTTCATGGGAATTTTTTATGAATATGGGTGGTTCCGTGATAAACTAAGTTTGGGTGAGCATGATATAGCTCTCCAATGCATTGGATAATGTGAAGGAGTTAAACACTAAGGTTTATCCGAAGAGATTTAGGGAATATACTATAACAGGTATTCCAAACATAACAATAAGGGTTAATCCCTACGTAAGAATGTTATAAATGCCTCAAGTTACCTTTATACCTTATGATTTCTATTCAGTTATGCATAACTCTTATGATTTCATGAGGTATGTTAAATTTATTATGTTTTATGGGTAAAGTATGATTTTATTGATTCTTATGTATACATGGACTGATGTTTTCTTTTCGTACTGTTAGAACCCTTACTGAGCTTTTTATGCTCATCCCATGTTTTTTAAATGTTTTCAAAGGACATAAAGTTGAATAGGGTCATGGATGGGATCAAAGAAATGGAAGGCTGTCTAAAACAAGGAACTAGACATGTCTCTTTTGTTCAAGAGTTTTTATTTTTGTGAAAAAAAATTGAAGCTGAGTAGATGCGTCTAATTTGTAATCTTTGAGATGTAATAGTTATGTTCTAATTCTCTAAAACTAGAAACCTGAAAATATCCTCAATGTGAATTATTCATTTAATTCAATAATAAGTAATGTTTAAGGCCAGATCCTTATAGTTGGTATCATAGGATGGTTTAGATAACTTTAGAGGATAGAGTTTTAAGTGACAAGTTGTGTATAACCACAATAGTTATTATATTAGATAGAGTCATTGTTATTTTTTAAGGTTGGAATGAGTTTGATATAACTTGGATAATTATATCTTAGTGTTTATCTTCCTCTTTAGTACATACTTATTTTTTTTATATACTCACACTGACATTTCTGGTTTTAGTAAATGGATGGATCTGGAAGGCACCAAAGTGACAATGGGTTTGAAGGAAACTGTGGTGGTTCTTTGATTAAGAGATAGAATGAAATGGGGGATTCAATGAGAAATCTTGTGGTTATTCTCAACCAACTATCAGGTGTCATGATCAACCACTTGAACCTTAGTGAGTTCTTTAATTCATCATGTACAATAAAACCAACTCAACATGGAAGTTCAGGTAATAATTATAAAGGTAACCATTAGGGTTTATATGATCCTTACTTTTGAGGTAATTATGGGTTACTATATGTTATGATGGTATATGAACTACATGAGATAAAATAATGTTAAATTATGTTATGGTTATTTTTGAAGATTTTATCTCATTTTGGGGAATGTTTTATGAATTATATAATTTTGGAAAAAGGACAAAACGCAGACCGTGTGACAACCCGTCGCGTCGAACAAAGCTGTGAGATCGAACCCACAACCAATGTGAGACTTCTATTTATCGTCTACCATTGGACTACGTGAATTCCCTGGTTATTTTGACTAATTTTTTTAGTTGGATGATTTTATGAATCAAGAGTAAGTTTACTTTGTGTTATGTATGGAAATTATTAACCTATCATGGAGGATATGTGATTAGGTTAATTACTTTTCAGTATGAGACTTTAATAGCAACTGATGTTATTTGGAGATAAATGTTTATTTGTACCTTGGAAGACTATGTGATTTAATCTTTCAAATATTTGGGTTTCAAACCTAGTTGGGTTTACTTTAAAGAATATTATGGATAGATTTTTATTGAATGGTCTTTGTTGAATTTTGGGTTTTGTTTGACAAATTTTGGAGATTATGAGTAGTTTTTCTTTTTGTATAAACAAATATCCTTTTTTGGGTATTATCTGATATCGTAAGAAACTTTTTGGTTTGGTTTTGGTTGAGATCTAAAGACATGGGAAATATATAGTTCTCTTTTTTGTATTAGGTGATTCTCAAAAAGATGATTATAGTACTCTTACTGCGAACAAGTATTCCTAAATACTCATCTTTGGGATAAAATATGAATTTGATTAAGGAATATAGTAAAGTTTAAAGTCTAAGTGACAAGTAAGTATGTTTCATTATGATTTAGTTAATCTCAAAAATAAATTCCTCAATTAAGATTAACTTAAAACAAAAATGTTTTCTGTTAAATTTTCCTACTGGGGAATCGAATGCCGTTTAACCCATCACTCGTTTGTGATTTTCTTGTGGTTAACTTTCTCCTAGACAAGTTTACTATCACTATCCATCATAACATGACCCTTTTTTTATACTCCATATCCATATTTTCATACATGGAATCCTAGTATGGGTTAACTCGGGTGACCTTTGTACTTCTCTCCCTTTCTTTTAAAGTTATAGTTTTACTGACTCTTGTTCTGATGTGGGACTTTCAATGATGTTTCCAAGACCTATTTTGAAATTGCGAGGACACAATTCCCAAAAGGGGGGAAGGATGTAACATCCCAAATAAATAAATAATATTACATTATAATGTTTATAAATATTTGGGAATAAAATGTTAATACTACTTTAAATGGAATACTATGCTCGATGGCGTACCCAATACGCAACAACGAGTTTTTTGAAATCTTACGTTGCACACTAATAATATAATAATATTGTAATAGTTAACACCTAGCCATTGTAATTGATGGAATGAATAGAAATAATTACAAAATGATTACATATTATTGTCAAATATTTTTAAATTTACCCAATAAATGTTAGAGTCTTAAAATCCAAATGAATCTAATTATAAGAATAAATACTCTAATATTTTTAAAAGATTGTTTTACTGCCTTTTGATGGAGATCCTTTTTTAAATCTAACTTTTGAAAATTTTATAAGCTCTATTTGTAAAAATAAACTTATTCTTTATGATTGGGATATTGAAATTTACTTTGGTTAAATTTTTTGTCTGTTTCTGACAATGTTCATTCTTTTTAATGAATAGTTAAAAATATTGCATTTTACATCAAAACTGATTTTTCATCTAATATAAATATATTGTTAGATTATCTTTTTAATTGGTTTTAAAGTTTAATTAGAATATATGTTTACAATTTAATTCAATGGTGGTCATTAGAAATAATTTCACTTTGAAAATGGACATAAACAAGTGCCAATCTTTTCATAGATATTGCTTCCAAAAAACCTGCTATTTGTTTTGACAACGGGAATTAACTATATGATTTATTAATGAAACTTATATGTTTTCAATTTGGTAAAATTTAAATCATTTCTGAATTTTAAATATCAAATATAACTTAGGGTTAATTTTTGGTATTTTTTTGATAATGCACTTTTTAATGAATAATGAAATATACAGTTTTTAATTCAAAACTGCCTTTTCATCCAATTTATTTATATACTTATATTGTAATTTTAATTGTTTTTAATGTATAATTTAATTATGTGTTTATCACTTAATACAATTTTGTTCATTGGAAGTAATTTCAATTTTCAATTGGATGTAAAAACAAGTCAATCTTTTGATAAAGTTCACTTCTTAAAACCCTGCCTTTTGTTTTGACAATGAGATATACTTTTAAATTAATTACTACAATTTATGTGTTTTGAATTTGATGAAATGGATTCCATATTTGGAATCATAAGGTAAAAATTATGTAATTAAGACTCTTGTTTTTGGACATTATGAATAGTAACGATGGTAATTATCTTTAATTATCGTGTTTAATTAGTAATTAGGTAATTAAGGATAAGAAAATAATATCATAAAAATTTCAAATAACCCAAAAATGTGTCCTAATTCTATTGTTGGTGTCATCTACGACCCTATGATGCCTTGTGCCAACCTTGGGACCCCATGGAATCAATTTAGTGTGATAGCGACCTTTTATCATTTTTTTAAAGAAAGGAAAATGTAACCTAAGTATGTAACACCTAAGTAAAATAATTTGAATTTTGTCTTAATAAACGATCTATTAGACTATAAATAGTCATTGGAAAGTAAAAAATATTCCCTAAATCATGATATTTTATTATAATTTTTAGATATTAAATAAATTATTTTATTTATGACACCGTGATGATGCAGTGATTACCTCATAAATGAACGATTTAAAAAAAATGAGAAGATGGGGTGAAATATCAGTCTTAAACTTGTCACAAACCTTTTTTATGGGTGGATTTCGAAACCATATCACCATATCCTCGAAATATATCCTTTTGGGACCTTTAAAATCTTAAAATAATTTTATAATAAAGTAATATTTTATAACATTCCAAGAGTGCCTCTCCTCTTCTCTTATAAAAAGCCCCCACCTTTACCACCTTACCCACACCTCTCAAGCCTTTTTCTCAGCCAAACCCTGCCCATTTCATCTCTCCACATCCCTCTCTTAATCATTGAATCCTCAACCTTTGCATAATTCTCTTCAAGAATCCCTTTTGGTTCTAACCAAGAGGAGTGACCTGATTTAATGGTAATGTCTTCACTTGTGTTCTTTTGTTTTATTTTGCTTCTCAAAACCAATACTCTTTTTATTCCATTATTTTGTAACAAAACAAGTATCTTCAATATTCTAGGATGTTTGTATGTAATGTATTCTAGATACACTTACACACACCTCTGTCTAATGGTTAAAGAACATATTGTTTCTGTGGATGGCGAATTACTGCCTCATGAAACGACGATTGTTCAATCTTCTCTTAACACATTTCATGGTGAACCTTATGATGTCACTATATTTTATATATTATATATATGGTATTTATGTTTTCTATATGCTTCTGTATTTTATATTTAAAACATACCTTTATGCTTTTCATGTTGTGCAAATGCGATAATTTCATACGAGGAAGTGTGGACTACCACCCCCTCAAGTGATGTAACTCTTTCATGAAATACATGGAATGTATAAAGAATGAAATTAACAAACTTATGTGACCTATAAAACATATATATTATACAGGAATTATAATATATATTTCTCTCAATTATTTTTAATTTCATTAATATGTCAAAGAAATGAAAGTAGTGTTCATGCGTACGTACGACCTACCATCTCCATGAACGGTGCATTTCATTTCTTTTTATCTCCAAATGTTATGGAATATTATAAAATTAATATTTACTGGATATATATGATATTTAAATCATTAATACTATTCTGGAGATGATTTATTTATAACTACATGTACAATCATTTTCAAACAAGTACATTTTTGACTCATGTACCGAACATCGACATAAAGATCTGATATGAACTCACATTATTAACCAATTATTAAAACATTATAATATGAGATATGAACTGAATAATAATATTTAAAGGAGTAAATTAATAAATTATAAATTTACTAATGTTTATTATTCTGTAATATAATGAAACGAACAAGACAAGTCGGACTTTAGGTAATAGATCCTACCTCTCTCTTTATTTTTGAGTACTCTTTTTATGTAACTTACTTTAATCTCCTCTTTCTTATGTTGGGGGATGTTATTTTATATTACACTCTCTGTAAATTTTATGTTAATATGATCAGAGACCCTATTTTATCTCATCAATCCATTTTTGGATGTTTTATGTGCCACTGTTAGGCTGCCAAGTTTTCATAAGGGGATTTTCATCTCACTTTTTTTTCCCGTGAGAGTCATGCTACATTGGTCACTATTTCCTTTTGTATGGTGTATGTACATCACATTATTTTACTATTTGTATAATATACTCTCATTTATGGGTAGTTACATCTTCATTGTATGACCCTTCTTTCATGGGGTGTACGTTTTAATAGTTTCCCAAATCGGTAAGGGAACATTTCACACTCCTCCTTTTAAAAATACTAATTTTGTTATGTCTTTTAATTTACATCTTTTTATGTTGGTATATGTTATTCTATATCATTATTTATGTAAATTTTATTTCCAAGTGATGAGATACCATTTTATCTCTCATCAACTAATTTTATGAATTTTAAAGTGACACCGTTAGGCTGTTGAATATTACCAAGGAAACTTCTTTACCCAATTTCGATTTCTTGGGGTTCAACTTGTAGTTATTGAATATGTCATCATATGATTATATTTGAATGACATTCGGTTATTTTACACTTTATATCCACTTATATTGGGTGTATTTATATTTTTGACACATAATTATGAGATTGATTTATTCTTAATTTAAGGATACCTTCTTTATAAGGGATTTAATCTCATGTTACATTTCTATTGAGACTTCACTGTTGTTATGCACCAATTCAATCTTATATGGTGTATATTCTCTCCTTTTGAATATTATATCTTGAATCCATTTATTCTCAGGATATTATAAATCTCTGATTAAATGTTATTCTTCAATTATTGTATTCAAGTGTCTCTCATTTTGTTACAAACCCTTTAACTAAAATATCATTTTAAATGTTATAATGTTTTATTCTTATAAATATTTCTCAATAATAACCATGTTTTCAAAATGTTTTTAGGGATTCATTTATATGGATATTAATGGTTTAAAATGATAAAATCATCAAAGAGGTATGGGACACATTGATTCAAAAATCTCTTTATTAAATTTTTTAAATTGTTTTGAAAATGGTTTTTAGAATGGATTCATTATTTCAATATCTTAAAATGTATATTGTTATTACAATGTGGGAATGTTATCTTTCCTTTATGTGCTATGATTATGTTGTGGTTCTTGGGAATTGTTTATGAATACGGGTGGTTCCATGATAAACTAATGGTGGGTGAGCCCGATATAGCTCTCCAATGCATTTGGTAACACAAATGAGTTAAAAAATAAGGTTTCTCTGAAGAGATTTAGGAAATATATTGTGATGTGTATTCCAAACGTAAAAATGAGGGTTAATTCCTACGTAAGAATTTTCTGAATGCCTCACGTAACATTTATGCATTATAATCTCTATTGAGTTATGCCTAAATCTTATGATTTCATGAGGTATGTTAAATTGCATATGTTTTATGAGTAAAGTATGATTTCATTGATTCTTATGTATACATGGATTGATGTTTTCTTTCCATACTGATATAACCCTTACTGAGCTTTTTTTTTCTCATCCCATGTTTTTGAAATTTTTTCACAGGACATAAAGTTGAATAGGGTCAAGGATGGGATCAAGGAAATGTCAGGCTATCTAAAATAAGGAACTAGACATGACTCTTTTGTTCAAGTGTTTTTATTTTTGTGAAAAAATGGAAGATGAGTAGGTGCGTCTACTTTTTAATCATTGAGATGTAATAGTTATGACCTAATTCTCTAAAACTCTAATCCTGAAAAGATCCTCAATGTGAATTATTAATTTAATTAAATAATCAGTAATGATTAAGGCTGGGTCATTATAGTTATAGAAAAAATATATGGTTTAAAACTCCAGTTAAAGCATTCCAAATTTTTTTTGATATTATTTCAACACTATACTAAAATAGACATGAATACCTGGTATTTATGTATAATTTGGTTTGATAATGAATTTTTATATTTTTATATTTTATGAAATTTTAAAAGAGCCCATCACCTCAATTATTAATGGACAACTCATCCCATCACCTATTCACACCTTCTCAGAATTATATCTTGAAAATATCCTCAAAAAGTAATTCTAATCTTTCATATAAAAATTTTATATGTGTTTATCTTTCTATAATACCTACCCTGTGGTCTTTAAGAGGATATCTAAATAATGTATTTCAAATAATATGTAACCTATTTAACCAATCACTTTCATTTTTAATTCCACTTTTTCCTCCTATAAACAAGTTATATTATTAATAAAATAAAAATTAAATTATATTAAATATAATAATATATTATTATTTTTATTAAACCACCTTTATTAACCTTGGTACCTAGTATATCATATCATTCACCCACCTAGATATGAGAACCATATTATCGGTGGTTTGGATCAATGTCTCTAACATCCAAATGTTACTCTCCACCTCTATGGGTTTGGATTCAAATTTAATGTTTTGGGGATAGTTCACATTTCCAATTGGAGTAATATTAATTCCACCCTAGTGGAAAAACTATATATCCCAGATTCTTGTGGTGGAGGGTCCACTTCTCCAATTTTGGAGAGCCTCAAGATACACATATGTTAAGGTGTCAGAAACTAGATTCCCTCTCTTCACAGAGGGGAACCTAGGATCTTTTTGACTCTTGTAATTCTACAAGCCTTTCTTCCTTGATAGGGGAACTACTCCATGAATTGTAGGTAAAATTCATCAGTTTCATTTATTGATGTGATAGTTCTTCAACATAGTGTTTCCATGAAGTATATGGTTATGGTTGGTTGATAAGCTTATATAATTCACAAGTAGTACTTAATTTATGATACTCACTGATCACCCATTTCCATAATCCAAGGGCCACAAATTATTTCCATTGGGGAACACGGGTCATTATTTTCCCATTTGGATAGTATGACATCCATTCCTAGGTATAACCTATAGTGATTTCCTTAAATTTAGTCATTGGAGATAACTTGATATTGAAACATGTTTTTAATTAGTCCATCATCATCCATAGTTGTCACTCCTCCGTGTCAGATTTTGGCCCACCCTTACATCTATTAGTGATTACATCATCTAATTCAAAAGCCACCAAAACAATCTAGCAAATCTGTATGGCACATAAGACTCATAGATGATGTCAAAGTTGATTTTATCCACCAAAATCTTGTCCCTTACATATATATTCTGTCAAAGTGTGCTCTATTTACAATTATAATCATCCACAATATTTATATAGGGATAGTCTTCATAAGGTAATATATTGAACCCAATTGTTTTAGATATTTCTCACTCATCAAAGATAGTTTTTTAATACCTAATTTACCTTAAATTTATGGGTGGAATCTACACATTGAGATTCTTTCATAAATAAAGATATCATATGAATTGTTGTATTCCACCAACTATCCCCATAAATCTTTGAAGGGTCCATAGATTCGATGTGGCCCCTTCCTATTGTAGACATATAGTATGCATTGGCAGAGTTTCAAAAACACTAGCACCATGGGACCCACATTCTATGTTTTAACTAGTTGGAATACCATCAAAAAATGAACTCAAACAATATCTATTATTAGATTCATAAAATGAACGAAAATATCTAATTAACCACCTTTATAAAAATTCGACTAGTTGAGTTTAGGGATGGATGTTTTAAACCCATTCTTTATAATAGACATTCTTTATTATAATTTAGAATATGATTAAACCCATTCTTATTTATTACTGGAAAACCCATTAATAATTTTTACATGTTCCCATTTTTATAATATATTTGGAAAATATTTATCCAAGCCTCAATGTTAACATTGAATCAAGGATAGGTTCCCATCCATGTTCTATTCTTGTCTTCTCTCAGTAAATAATAAGCCATGTAGGGTGTCCTCTAAAGATCCCCCAATAAAGATTTTCGGGGAACAAACACATTATACATATCTAAGTCAATTGGTTCCCTATAAACCACATAGATTCCCCAATGGATGGTTCACACTTCACCAGGTGTTATCTAGAATGTTATTATTTAAGGGATTTAATGACTAAATATATTTGGATTAATTCACTATTATTATAGATTTATATCTAGGAAATCCATATAACCTCATAAATTTGAACCCCTTTCAGGAAGTTCCTAAACTCCATAAGAGATTAAAAAACCTAATATACTCATATCCATTCATGTTTTGTGTTACCTGTGTTGCACAAATCCAAGTCCTTTATCCATCCCTTGAGTTAACCCATGGATGACTGAGGGAAAATGAACTAGTTTTAATTGAACTCATATTTTGATGAATATTCATGATAATATAGGGAACATTTCATGTGTTGAGTATTATAGGTATTGGATTCCTCCCCCTCACTGATTTATGTTTATCTAGATGATATGTGAGCACTCCATTTCGGACAATAAACTATGAACCATGAAGATGGTACGTGAGAATAATTCCTTTGGATAACCTTATCTATTAGAATATCATTTAAATATTATGGAAGGAACTCAGTGGTTAGGTACTATATGTGATTCTTCCACATATCATTTTCCATATCTAGTAGAAAGTGTTTTTCACATAATTGTATACCCTTAATCAATACCTCGATTCAACTAATAAAATCAAGTATAGGATTTAGAATTTAATAAATAGCTAGAAATAAGATCCATTTGAAGACCTAAAAATATGAAACAAACCAATGTTAATTAGTTTGATAAGGATCGAAAAATGGGTGAGGGTAACATGAAAAGGTAAATTTACTTCAGATATGAAAATAACCAAGAAAAGGTTTTGTAAATTATGAAAATATAACAAATTATGGGGATTATCTAAGGTTAATTCACCTAGGTTCCTTCACTGAGGTCCCATTAGCTATGTTATGTCAAATAAGTCTTTTCAAGTTGGTCTCATTGCCCAGGTATGATCACTCAGGTCTCCTCACTTAGAATACCTCGCTCAGATCTCCTCTCTCAAGTAACCTCAGTTAGGAACAATCTCTCAGATCCCCTCATAAAGATACCCCCACTCAGGTCCCCCAACAGAGGTACCCTCACCCATGTACCCTTACTCAAGTCTCTTCATATAGGTCCAATCCCATATGTTGCCACACTAAGATACCCTTACCCATACTCCTTCACTTAGTCACCCTCACTCAGGTTACTTCGTTGTTTCTCTTCATATTGGTTAATATGTTTCTCTAAAACTAGCTTGAATGACTAGGGTGAAATAAAATTATATGGATATAAATTTCACTTAGGTTATAGTCAGTGAGAAAATTTGGGAAGGGGGGTACCAGTGCTATTTATAGTGTTAATATTACATTCACCCATCTTGGTCCCCATCCTTTACTCAAGCCTCAATAGTTCTCATGTCTCCTAGAATGTTAGTATGAACATTGTTTGTGCTCCCTGGTTCATTTTTATTCCAATTTAATCCATACCTCAGAATGAGATCCACTTCATTTTGATTGCATCCCATTCTTAAGAGGGGGGATTTCATGTAGGTCATTTTATGTTACAACAAATATAAATATATTTGGAAAAGAGTCTTTATAGGGAGGTCATTTCATTACCTAACTCCTTGTGCATGCACCTTGGTCATTGCACACAGATCCCTATGAATTTTCTCAGGTCATTTTTCCCAAGTCCTTATGCATGAACCTGAGTTTTTTTCTCATATTTCAACCTTCACGGTGGCACTATCATTATTTTGACACCCCATTTTTGTTGAATAAATGTTCTAGTGCACCTACCTCCCAGAATATATTCTTTTTTGCATGAATTGACTTTCATGCACAACTCCCATATTCGTATATCTCTTTCTTTTACTTTAAATTTATTACATGGGATCCCACCTGGGAATAAAAATAGACCTTTTATAGTACATATAGACACTCAAACCGCTCTTCCCCAAGTCTCTAGATCCCCTAGTGGAAGCATAGGATGATTAATACCAAAGGGATTTAATAAAACAAAAGGGAAATTGCATCATCCAAACATCAAAACTTCATAAAACACCATTTAACTACTTATTATACTAAACATGGGAGAAGTAACCCAAGGGACACAAACATTAATGATCCATGCATGAATCCTGTAATGCCCGAGATGATACTATTGTAGGTAAATGGTAAATTCTTGAACTATTTCATAATAAAACCTTTAAAGGGAATTTGATCAAGACCTAAATTAAATGTTAAATTTTATAAGTTTAAATTGATAAAACTAATCCAATTTTTTAATTTATCATATAAAATCATCTTAGGATGTATCTTTGATATTTTTCTGAAATAATCGGTTTTTAGATGAATTGTAAAAAATATCAATTTTACTAATATCACATTCTTCATATGGCTGATAGTTTTTAAAAACATTTACATATATAGAATATATATATTCATATATGAGAATAATGTATCTAAAAATAATATATCCATTTATAAAACCCAGGTATATCATTTTAGAAAATAAAGTAATATTTTGTAGAAACTATTTTTTCATAAGTTTTTGTAATTAAATTTATGCAGGGGGAAATGTGTTTTCGGATCAATGTTAATGTAACGTAAAACATATTTAAAATTTATAATCAATGGAATGTAATTATAATTAGTAACATTGATTTTTTTCATATGCTTAAATAGTATTCTTCAAAATGCACTTTTTCTAAAAACATTTTGTTTTTACTCATTACATGTTCTAAAATTTAGATTAATATACCTACATAAAGAAATTTTATTTGATAAAATGATTCCTTTATTTGAGAAAATAATTATTATATTATTTAATATTTACCATTTCATTTTTGGGTATAAAATTTAGATTGGTTGGATTAATGCTAATTACCATGATAATAGTGAGCCAATTATTTTAAAAGTATTATTTTATCAATATTAATGAATTTAAAGAGAATTAGTTAGATATAACTAATTTAAATAGTGAATATAATATTATTTATAAACTAATAAATAAATATTTTAACACACATTTATTTGGGAATCAATTCTAAATAAGATAAAAACACCATAATTGTTAAGATTTTATTTTTCTATAAAAATAAATTTTTTCACACAATATTTGTTCTAATATAAAAGTTAATTTTATAATATTTAAATGTTAAATTATATTATAAAAAGGTAAAATTTGGTCCCAAAATAAAAAAAATTGGATATAGGGGTTATTTTATATTTTTAATAAAAAATAAAATCACATATTTAAAAAATAGTTACCATGTTTAAAAGTAAAAGAGTTAAATGTAAAAAAATAATTCTAAAATAAGTATAAAATGTCTAAAACATGTGTGTAAAGAATTGTTTGTGTCTTTATAGAACCAAATAAACACCACAATATATTATTTAGAATATCTTGATCCATTGACCTAGGAATTGTGTCATGGAATTATTATAATATAAAGGGTGTATTGAAAAGTACCATTTTTATCTATTATAAAGGGGGTCAATTACACCCTTTCAAACATAAATTTCACATAATAAATTCCCTTCAAAATAATACAAAAATATTGTCTAATAAATTTTCCTAACTCTCTATTAATCCCATTATCACACTTTTGGAGATTCATCTCTTGAATTCCAAGGAGTGTTCTAAGAAAAGTTAATGTATCCAATATAAATATTATCCCCTTATTATATTTTCCTTCTTAATATTACTCTTGAAAATATATTATATCCATAAAAATATATTGAAATCATTATAATAATTACAATGATAGGTTATTATATTAATATAATAAAAATTATTTATTCCTCTAGTCAATATAAAAAAAGTGTCATTGGTGTGTTGCAAGGACTACCGCCACCACAAATTGACGTCTTTTGTTTTTTCAAAACCTCCATTAATGGATGATAAAAAAATATATAATCGATGAATAAATACGATTTATATAATTTAAATATTATTCTGAATTTTTAAATTATAATTTATCTTCTTTCCCTCATATTAATTATGATATGGAATCATTAATCGTTCATACATGTGAACCATCGCGTACACTAGAAATTAGTGTAATTATTCATCACCACCCATAATGGTTGTATTTAAAATATATTTAACACATAAAATTATTTCTATAAAACAAACAAAAATTTATATATTATTAAACTATACATAAGATGATATGAAATAATTGACTGAATAACCTCAAGTAATCAACATAGAAAAGAAAACTATAAAATAAATTAAGAGAATATGATAAAAATGGTCCATAAAAATTTAAATAAAGAAGAATAAGTCTGATAATAAGGTATATAATAGAAATATCTATATTATTTAGAAATTTAATAATGGGATTATAACATATCTTAAATAAGGTAAGGGTTTTCTACCTCAAATTCATATCTCTGAGATTATTTTGTACTATGAAACTCATTTCATTAATGTTTTGCATGTAATTATTATTATAGATGTTATATAATGAAATAAATTTATTCATTGCATTTTAAGATCACGATTAATCCCTATTTTTCAAGACATTATGATTGATTTTATATCCATCCATAAGTAGATTTTTTGTATATCAATTTTCATTCTTTAGGACTCATGTTATAATCACCAACTATTTTATTTTGTGTGGTTAATTATTCTCAAAGGAATAATTTTTTCCACATAACGCATAAAATTATAGTGATTTAAAACACTATATTACTATTGATCACTTATATTCTTTTGATTCAAGAGTTATTTTTTCCATGGTGGAAAATCCGTCCTGGTTTTCGAAAAGTAAAACTAAATGATTTTCTAAAAAATACATCCCTTCCTAGATAGTAGAATGTTGATATGTTTGTGGAACAGATTCTCCTAAGGTTAATAACCCTAAAAAGGGTTTGTTGAACATTGACTCAATCATCAACCTGATGCAAGATCTATGGGAGTAAATCTACCAACCTGATAAGACACTCCTTGGGAATATGCTTTGGAATTTTCACAAACACATAATGAACCATGGTAAAGGATTTTGACAAAAATTACCTTGGTCTCATAATTTTTTTGAATATAATTACTATATTCAATTTATAACTGAGTATGTTTTAATCACCCACACCACTACATTTATTTTATAAGGGTACTTCATATAACATTGATGATACTATATGAAATCCAAGTTGATTAATGGATGTTCCCCTAGATATCCACATTATTTTATTCAAGGGGAAGTATTTTATTTATTTATCAATTTATAGATAATAATGTTTTATTTAGTAATAGGTTTCTTAGGGAATGGTATGAAAGGTATTTTTGGAACTTCTGCTGAATCAATTGGACATAATCAAGTGAAATTTGGGGCTTGAAATTATATATCACCTCGATGCATTGTCATGAATAATGAGATAAAACATGAATGGTGTTGGTGTATACCCCTTCCCATGATAGGAATGTGTCCTAAAAAGGAACTAATTATAAATTTTTGATGTCAATCCTTTTGTATTCTATCAATATTAGATCAAGGATGATTATTATCGATGTTTTTAATTATTTTAATTAATATAACATTCCATTTTTTAGTTGACTATAGATTTATGTTGTTCAATTTTTCATTTCATATATTTTATTCCATGGTTATGTTATATAAGATTCTATTTTTATTACCCCTTACTGGGCATATGGGATCACCCTTATTTGTTATTCGTTCCTTATGAAAACAAAAAGAGGGTTTGTGTAATTTATGGTATATTATAGAGGGTAGAATAATGTTCTCATAATGTGTTAAATGATTTATATTATGTTTTGAAATGAAATGTATTTATGTATATAGTATTACATGAATATTATTTTATTTGATCCTTATATTAATCATGTACTTTGTACCAATAATGTAATATAACTACAAAATCTGGGTATCTAGATTCTGTAATGTAACACTTGATATCATTGTAAGTTCAGTAGCAACATTGGGGTCTATATTAAAATTAAATAAGTAAGATATCATGAATTCGTTGAAAACCCTAAATATTTCAATAAAAAACTCTAGAAAACATAATAGGAATTATAATTTACAATTCAATGTTATTTGATTATTATGTGTATTATATTATAGAAACATGGAGACTAATGAGTGGAATAGTAACCATATTAGTACCCATAATAAATACAGGGACATACCCCTGAACATGTTAATAAAGATAGAGTTGACATTAGTCAGTTCATAACTATATTAAAGAAGTTAACCTAGTATATGATGAATAATATTGATTTCATAGAATGACTAGATAATCTATAAAATTGTGTAACTAAGTTAGACCTCTTGAAAAGACAATAAACCCATCATTTTTTGTAAATAATAATCCATTGGTCGTTGAACAATAAATCAAGTCAATAGAGAAGATATTTATTTCTTTGGGAAGTAGTGAAAATTAAAAATTAATCATGTTAGTCAATTTTTTGAAGAGAGATGTAGACTATTAGTGGTCACAAATTCAAAAAAATAAATATGTAGATGAGATTACATGTATTAAATGGGTAACATTCAAGGAGGTATTATATAAAAAATATCTTCCACATGTGAAAATAGAGGAAATGGAAATTCAATTCCTCAATGTCATGTAAAAGGTTGATGGAAATATTACTGAATATGAGGTTAAATTTCCATGTATATTTAGGCACAATTTTAATTATGTGTGTAGATTGGAAAATAGAATTTATCAATTCATTTATGGGTTAAAACCAAGCCTTCATAGGGTGTTGGTATCTCAGACCTTTCCATTATATGAGAATAGTCTCAAGTTCCATAAAGATAGAAAAAGGAGATCCTTGAGATATATGTATTAAAGATAAATTAGGAGAAGAATAGGTTATTTGAGTGTCAAGGGATGTATAATATTGATATAGGGAATAATGGAAGTATATGGTTTCCCACATGTGATAACTATTAGAAGAAACTACTTGGGGCTTATAGGATGGGAATGTGAGTTTCATACAAGCATAATGAAGAAATCCATAAAGTTAACAAATGAAAGGGAAATGTGGAAAATATTGATATTAAATTATTTATATTTCGGGGGGAGAAAAAATATGTGAAATATTTCCCAAAATTCTATGGGATTTTATCAAAATAAAGGACAAGGGGGAAATAATAATCTTATGCGATTACGACAACTAAAGATTAAGAACCTAATGATTTAGTGGCGATTAATTTAATCATTCCCTCAATATCAGAGAATATTTTATTTAATTATGTATTTTCACTCTTTTATATCTTCTATAATTACCAAAAATTAGATATTTTTCCGGAACCCTATTAATGTAGTTATCAATTAAGAAACGAAATTGGAATTTTATGTAAATAAAGAGATATCAGGAATATAAAATTATGATTCATGTGCGTACCCTATTTGAAAACATGGTTATTATACCTATGTTTGAATTTTACATATTAATTTTTATGGATTATATTTCTAATTATAATGGAAAAATTTATTTCCAAAAAAGTATATTATGATTCATAAATATGAAGTGTAATTTCTTTTCATTAGAGGGGAAATTTTATCATCTAAATAATATATAGATACAATCCCAATATCTATCCTTAATAAAATTATAGGTAAATATTAAGATCAAGAGATATCTATAGATGATTAAGGTTTCTTAATAATAGAGGGTGTTCCCATGTAATAAATTCTGTTGATTATTTTAAAGAAGGATTTCTTGGTCATCCACCAAAAAATCAAGTTCAGTTTTCCATTGAACGAATTCCCGATCCAAGGCATATATGTAAAAATCCTTATAGAATAGAACCAGTGGACTTGGTGGCGTTGAATAAAAAAAATTCTTGATTTTAGTGATAAAGGTTTTATTATTTATTAGTGTTTCACAATATGATCCATTATTTTGTTCATTAAAAAAAATATGGATACATGATATTGTGCATATATAAATAAAAGATCAATTTGATCACTATAAAGATCAAATCCATTTCCTTTCATTGATAAATTATTTGATAAACTTAAAGGGGATAAATAATTTTTAAGGATCTATATTTTATATGGTTATCAATAGTTAAGGGTGAAGAATGATGATATACCAAATAATTCTTTTCAAACATGGTATAGACATTATGATTTTATTGTAATGAATTATGGATGGACTAATATAGCTTCTATATTCATGGATCAGATGAATTCAGTTTTCATGGAGTATCTTGATAACTTTTCAGTGGTATTAATTAATTATATCATGATATAATCCAAGAGTCATAAAGAGAATGGGAGTTATCTATAAATAATTCTAGATACCCTCTGAAAAATAAATTGTATGGGAAGTATAGTAAGTGATTTTGGAATCAATGATGTTTATTTTCATAGAAATATTATTACCAAGGGTTGAATATCTATTGAAACATAAAATAAAAAGTAACTAAAAGAATTTACTACACTAATGAATATATTCAAGATCCAATGATTCATGCGATTAGTTGGTCACTATTAGTGGTTTATTCAAGACTTATTTCTAGTTGACCAACCTGTTGTCTATGTTAATACATAATGTGGTTAAATTCACATGGTCAAGGTAATGAGTAGAATTTTTTTAATAGATAAATAGGTTACTAATTAATGTATTTATATTAAATATACCATATGGTATGGAAGGATTTATAATTTATTATGATGCATCGAAGAAAGAAAATTGTTATGTCCTTATACAGAATACTAGTGTGATTGCCTAATAATAATGTTAGTTGAAAATTCATGAATAAAATTATCCAAATCATAGACTAAATATAGAAGACCTAATATTTTATTTTATAATATAGATAAAACACCTCTATGTGGAAAGATGTGAGATATATACAGGCTAC
Organism: Viscum album; assembly: GCA_963277665.1. Taxonomy (NCBI): domain Eukaryota; kingdom Viridiplantae; phylum Streptophyta; class Magnoliopsida; order Santalales; family Viscaceae; genus Viscum; species Viscum album. The sequence goes on from OY728163.1 coordinate 354,923,657, forward strand.
AAGACTTTGAATAATACCTTCTCTCCGAAATAGATCAGTATGAGGCAAAGACGATGGTTGAAACTACTCAATAATATTTATTGTTTAATACAATACCACACAAAGAAGGATAAAATGTCCAATGATGAATTATTGCGAGAGACCATGGATTTTGTACCACAATGAGGATTAAAAATGATCCCATATATAACGATAATGAACATATAGATAAGGTTATTTCTTGGAAAGGGGATCCATCATTCGTTTTCCACAAAATTGATAAAACATACTTACTAGAAAGGATAGAAAAGTCCCAATAGGATAAAGAGAACATAAAAAAATATTAAAGATTTAAATGATGTAAAATTGATATAATATATATATATATATGGTTTGAGGATGTTTGGGAATATGTTATGTGTTTTATCTATAAAATAGTTGAAAGGTAAACTTCTAGATGAAGAAAACAAATCAAATTTATCTATATACTATGGTAGCATAAAGATGTTTATGGATTTAAGAGAATATTACTGGTGGGATGGTATGAATTGGGTAATTACGAATTAAGTGTCTATATACTTATTATACCATTAGGTAAAGTCTGAAAGACAATATTCTAAGGGTGTCATGCAACCTTTTATTATACCTATTTGTAAGTGGGATAATATTACAACAGATTTTTTCACTAGACTGACAAATACTCTTAGGAAGAACTATGTTATATGGGTCATCATCAATCAACTTATATAGTATACTTTTTTTTACAGTTTTAAGAGAAGATCTACCACTTGGGTTCCTCACCCCACATGATATTAATAAAATATTAATTCCTTACATGGAACCTATATAAATTGTATATGACTATGATCCGTAGTTCAAATAGAAATTTTAGAATATATTTCAATGGAATCTCAATATTAATATGCATTTAAGAACATCCTATCATCCAAAAACTAATGGGAAGTCTAAAAGAACCTTGAAGAAATTTCATGAAATGATAATATCATCTTCTCTTGACTTCCAAGATACATGGGATTAATATCTACCTCTAGTAGTGCCTTTATACAATAATATGATTTATTTAAGGAAACATATGGAACCGTATGAATAATTCTATGGTAAAAGGTTTCATACTCCAACTAGTTGGGAATACATTAAGGAAATAATGTTAGTTAAACAAGAGCTCAGGGAGGAGACAAATGTTAAAGTAAAAAACTATTCATGATCATAATAAAGAAACCCATAGAAAAAAGAGTTATAATGATAATATAAGGAAATAATTGGAATTTTATGTTGGGTATTATGTATTCTTAAAGGTTTCAACATGGAAGGGAGTTGTAAGATTTTGTAAAAAGGTGATGTTAATCCCCATGTACTTTGGGCCTTTTAAAATATTATAAAGAATTATGATTATAACTTACTAATTGTATATTCCACCCAATATTTGTAAATTCCATGGAGTATTACATGTTTCATTATTGAGGCAATGCCTTTTAGATCCAATACATGCACTCATATATAATAGAATAGATTTGGATCCTTATTTTCCTTATAATGAGGTGGTTTTCAAGATTCTGACATGAGAGAGAATGTATTGTGAAATTAGATAACTCATTTGGTGAAAATCATTTGAGGAAATAAAAAATTTGAAGAGGAAACCTGGGAGACTAAAGAAAATATAAGGAAACAGTATCCATATGAGTTCAACAGATGATATATACACCAATTTTGAGGAAGATATTATGTAAGGGGTAGAATATAATACCTAATATTCTACTATAGTTGGTAAATGCCACATCAAAAAACTATTTCACAAATGTAACCTTTAAAGAGATTTTATTCAAGAAATTATTTGAAATTGAAATTTTAGTATTTGATAATGACTCAAATGTCACATTTTTAATTAATCACATCAAAATTAGCTTAAGATGTATTTTTTGAGACTTTTATAAAATAATTTATTTTTAGTTTAATAGAAAAAAAAATTCAATTTTATTAATACCATCACACTTATATGAATTACAATGTTTTGAAACCGTCAATACAAATAAAAAAATATATTTCATACAAATATTAGGACATTTAGAAAAACATTTCCATTTATAAAATCTATGAATACTTTTTAAAAAAATCAAGTAATATTTTATGGAAACTATTTTTCAACTATGTCATTAATTAAATTTACTCATGGGGAAAGTTGGGTTTTGACTGATTTTAATTTCACATTAATTTTATTTAAAAAATTATAATATTATTAATATAATTATATTAAATATTTTGGATAAATTATTCCTATAAAAAACATTATCTATAAAAAAACATTATTCTAAAAAATATGTTTTTACATGTTACATGCTTTAAGGATAAGATTAATTTCCCCACAAATAGAATGCTAATTTGATAAATTTTTTCCTATATTTGATATAATAATCTTCATATTATTTGATATAGATAATCCAATTTATTATAATAATATTTATATTCATAGGATTAAAGCTAATTACCATGATAATGGTGGAATAATAATTTTAAAATTATAGTTTTATTAATATCATTGAATTTTTATAGAATCAATTAAATTGAAATATGTTAAATAGAAAATACCAAATTATTTATAAAAAATTAAATAAAAATTTTAAAACCACTTATTGTTAATCAATTATAATATTAAGAACACATAATGGTCAAGTAGTAATATTTTCTACTAATATAATGTTTATACACATTGTCTGTTTTAATTTAAAATTTTGTTTTATAATATTTAGAAATTTAATTGGATTAAATAGAGGTAAATTTTAGTTATATCACACCTAAATTTTCTTTTGTGATATATGTAATAATTAAAAAACATAAAGTCACATTGTTAAAATCTTGTTACCTAGTTTATAATTAAATGAGTAAAAAAATAAAACTTATTGGTAAAAACTATACAGCATGTTTAAAAAATGTGTTTAAATACTTTTTCATGTATTTATCGACCAGAAAACACCCAAACTAAATTATTTCTAAAATATGGATCCATTTACCTTGGAAATTTTCATGTAATTCATAAAATATAAACTGTGTTTCCAAAAGCCCAAGTTTCCTCTCTTATTAAAGGCAATCACTTACTCCCTTTCAAAAAAATTCCATTATAAGTTTTCTTTAAAATACGAACAACTTTATTCTTATATAAGCCCATCATACTCTCTTAATACCTTGTTCACACTTAATTATCCTAATCCCATCAATTCTAAGGAGTGTTCCAATGAAATTATCAGGTCTCTAACATAAGTGTTATCTTTTTATTATATATTTCTTCTTATTATATCTCTTAAATATATTTTCTAGTCATAAAAATATAATGAAATAATTATCATAATAATATCTATATTCTATTATGTTACTATAATAAGCCTTATTTATTCCTCTCAATACACTAAGAAAAATAAAAGCATCGTTATTGTTTAAACTCGACTACCATCTCCGCAAAGTGGTGTCTTCCATTTTTTCAACACCACAATTAATTGATAATAAAAATATAAAATGGATAAATGAATAATATTTATATAATATAAACACAATCGTTACATGTAAAATTATAATTTTCCTTTTTTCCCTCTAATTCTTTAAGAAATGGAAACAATAATTGTGCGTGCATATGAATTTTTACCTCTACAAAAAATGAGTTTCATTTTTCATCCCCATGCATGATATATAGATTTAAAAATATATTTTAAAAATAAAATTATGTACATGAAATTACAAATATTCTAGATATTATGAAACTATTTTGTGATTCTTTATTCCATGGCCAACATTTATAAAGCGTTATTAAAAAATTGACCGAGTGACATCAAGTATATAATATAAGCAAGAAAAATATATAACTAATAAATAGAATATGAGAGTAAATGGTTAATATTAAATTAAATAAAGAATAATAAGGTTTATAATAAGGTATATAGAAAACATAACTTGATTATTTGGTAAGTCTAGTGCATGCATATGATAAATATGGAACAAGGTTAGGGTATGTTGTTTTTACATTTCCCTATTTAAGACATATTCTGTATTATACACCCAATTCCCTATATATGTTGCATATAAAATATATTTGAAATTTTATATCGTGAAACTTATTTATTCATGGTATTTCAATATCATTATTAATATGTCTCATTTAAGAGGTTATGAATACGTTTCTACCAAAGTCATAAGTGGAGTTTTTCTATCTCAATTTTCATTCTTTGATCCTCATGTTTTAATCACACCCAATTTTTTTGTATTGTGCATAAATTTAAATTGAAAATTTAATTTCATGTTAATCAAGAAATTTAAAGGATTAACAATTCTATATTTTTATTCTTTTCTTATATTATTTGGATTCAATATTTATTTTTTCCTTAGTGGAAAACCCATCTTATGATATGGCAATGTCAATGTGTGTGTAATTTCTTAGAGAATACAACATTTTCTAGAGACAGGATAGTTGATGTGGGTATGGAAATAATTCTCCTTCGGGTAATCACCCCAAAATGTTTATTTGATCATTAACTCAATCATCTCCCTGATGCATGATGATTGTGAGAAAAATTTCACACATATAGAGACACTTAAGAGGGATTTGTTTTATAATATTCACATCACATAATGAATCGTGATGAAGGTTGTTTCCTATAATTTACTTGGTCTAATACCAATATAAGATATTGAATCCAATTACTATTTTAAAATGATAACCTAAATCCTTTTATGTACCCTCAACACTATATTTATTTGATAAGGGTAATTCATGATACATTGATGATACTTAAAGACATCTAAGTTGAATAAGGGATTTCTTTTAGACATCCACATTACTATATATAATGGGAATGTATTTTATTTTTGTATTATTAAATATATAGAAATAAATTTATTAGTCAGTAGAGGGTCCTTTGGGAATGGTAGTAAGAGTTTTAATGACACTTATGGTGAATTCATTAGAATTTATCAGGGGATATGTGGTGCCCAAAATATTATATCCCCTTGATTATTAGACATGTATCATAAAATAAGAAATGTTGTTTTTTAGTTTATACATATTTCAATGAAAATAAATTTTCTTATAAAAAGTCATTGACAACATGATTTTGATCTTTGGAATTATTTATCCCATTAGTATTAGATAAATGGTAATTTTTATCTATGTTTTCAACTATTTTCATGGATATAATAGGCCCTCAATTTCAATTAATTATGAATTCATGGGTTTCATTAGTTATTTCCTTATAACTTATTCAATATTTATGTTATTTATGATTATACTATATTTTACCTCTTACTGAGCATATAATCTCCCCCTTATATATTTTCCTTTCCCCAGGATTCCCAGAAGAGGACTATGTGTAATTTTCAAGGCTAGGATGGAAGGGATAATCATGTTCTCATTATATGTTCATGTTTAATATTATTTTTTGAAATGTAATATTTTTATGTATCTGGTCTTCCAATAAAACTATCCTATTCAATCCTTCAGAAACTAAGGTACGTTTTACCCATAATGTAATATAATTACAGGCACTATGTATCTGGAGTTTAGGATGTTACATGTCCCTAAAAAGGAAGTAATAAAACTTGGGTTACCTTTTCTCCTAGACCCTTATATGGAAAACCAATTCACCTTATCTCCAAACAAGGGTAATCACATTGAAATACCTCTATCAGGGTGAAATTTATCACCAAAACATTATTAGAGAAAATACATTCACCTACCCTTCACTTGGGAGGATCAATTGTTTCACCTCTATAACAGGCTGAATCCTAAACTAGGCCCTACACATTGGTGAAAGTTTTCATCTAGGAAAACATGGGTAAATCTCTTAAATTATGTACACTTGGGAGAAGAACCTTATTCAGTTCTCGTATAAGAGAACTCCATCAACCATAGATTCAATGTTCAATCATACATTTACCTAGGTCCCATACTCGAGAACCTAGTTATCAAATCCTCATCTAAAATCACCAAATGTTCATGATGAAGTCATCAGTCACACTAGAGTTCCCCCTTTGATTATGTATTTAATTGATAAAATTTTGTATTCTGATAAATAATTTAAAACTGATATGACCCTCTTGTTAAAAACTAACATGGATTACCTTGATAATGAGGGATCCTATCATGATATTTTTAGTGAGATCTCCCCTATCTCAGGATAATAAACATTGATTCCAAAATTTCGTGATCGATGAACTCATCCACTATATAAGACATGATTTAAAAGGCCTCAAACCTAGGTATATTCCTTGACCCTATTCCCATAGATGATTTCACCAACACGATTCATCAATGAGACTGGGGAAGAGAGAAAGAGCTAGGAAGCTTCCATGAATTTTCTACCTCAGCATTGGATGAGCAATGTATGTGTATGTTCCAATCAATTTCTCAAGGGTAAATATTCCCCATGAGTCCACTCATCCTTATATCTGACCACCAATCATTTGGAAGTAGATGAATTTTTGGGAATCCTCCTCAGGTATAATCCTTGATCATTCTTTTAATAGTTATCATACACTACGGATCCATTAGTATGTCACCCTCATATTGGTAGCTCATGTGTAATCCACACCTCATCTTTACAAGGACCTTTACATTTAAAATCCCCCTCAAAGGACCATATTCAAAATTATTAATCCCATTCAATGGTCTATATTTCACAATAACCAAACTCTACTCATAAGAACATATTCTCTACAATATTTTTTACGCAATGGTCCATATTCCCTACTATTATAACCATACCCTCTCATGTTATATTCTGAAGCCAATAAGATGAACTGTATAGGAAAACACATGTGTAATCCCCACTTTTTTGTTTTATTTTTACACCTATTGTGAAACCAACATCCAAATATCATGATGAAGAATGGGACAACAATATCTTTTCCACATGATGTTTATCTTAAGGAAAAAACCTATCACATTACATTAATCGATGTAATCAAATTATGTGTTATTTTGTTATTGTATTTGTAGGATATGTATGATTCCTCTCTGATGTTCAAAGCCAATAAATCCAATATTTAGTACCTCCTATATTATCCATGTTAGGTTATATTTTTTAAAATACACACATTTTTTTGGCATATTACCTATTAATCAGATCCAGTATAACATGGACAAATTCTATGTCAACCTTTATTAGGAGAAATTATTCCTCATAAAAGAATAACCCACTCAGAGAACTATTTTATATCCTGGTACAAGAATATACTTCCCATTTGGGATATAATTTCTATGAGACCATATCTACGTTTTCTGGAAATATTCATTGAAAAATAATACCCATTATCATAAGGATATATTCCCTTAAAAGATAATATGAAAAGGTTATTCCATACATAAGTAACATACCAAACATTTATAGCCCCCCTCTAAACAAAAATAGTAATCTATTGGAATTTAAACTACTTTTAAATTAACATGGATACATGACATTAAAAGAAACCTTGTGGTCCTTATCAAGTAACCTTAAAAGGTTTGAAATGTCCTATAATGTGGAATCAAAGTATGTGGTTATTATTTACTTCATAAGGATACATATTAATACCCTTATGGGGCCTGAATCCACCCCTATAAACACTTATAACCTCCATAGAGGAAAACAAACTCCAACAAGACAAGATACATGGATTTAAACCATAGTATAATAACAATGTATCATAAATTGATAAGATAAATATATATAACCTCTAAAGAATATATATATATATATATATTAACATCCATATTTTATTTTTATAAAATCCCTAACATGGAGGTAACTATTACCATAGTAAGATTTGGGAGGGGTTAATGAACATAAAAATGTATCTTAAGTAAATAAGAAAGACCCATATTAGGTAGTAATTTCCCCCTAAAGGTTGATATAATATCGACCTCCCATCCTCGGAAACATCACAGCCTCCATGGTGTTATAGATAAATCTAGGTGACACATACATTTGGAAAGTAGGTCCATAGAAATATTAAACATTGTGTTGTAGAAATATATATGAATATTTTAAAACAATAACAACGATATATGTTCTACAATTTTTGGTCCTCCTAAAGTCAAATGAGGGTATATATTTAAAATACATTATTTTGATTCATACACATCATAATATAAAGTGTTTTATAGTTATGATTTACCTATTTCATTTTCATTAAAAATTAATGTTTATTTAGTTATAATGAAATTTCTCTATGTTAGTTTCATAGAATATCATTGACTGATAGTTGGAGAAATAAGGTAAATTGAGAAGTTTACAATGGTTTGGGATATGAAATTTTGTAATTTCTTGAATATAATGGGAGGTGTACCTATAAGACAAATCGTTATTATCATGATATAATAAAGGAATTAATAAAATGAAAAAAAAGTTAAAGAAATATTTATTTGATAAAAAATGGAGAGTATGATAATATCTAATCGATAACATTGACTGATTTGAAAATATCTAAGCACGTTTCAATTTTATCTTCATATAATTGACATTTATCATCGAATTATTTGAGCAATTATTTATTTTTCTACTTAAGGGTCTCAAGTTTGATTACAACTTCAAAGATTTTTTCTCTTTTATTACTATAAGGGCCTTATATTATTCAATTATTCGGGCCATGGTAACTCATCAGTCTAGAATTCATGATTCCACCAAAATTTACTAATTTATACCCCTGGTAGCATATTCTATATATTCCGCTTGGAATTTGGGCTTTCAAATTCATTTAGATATTTCTATTGTGTTACCAACTGATCCTAAAAAACAATTATTTGATGGATAATGGAGTGTAGTTATTGATTGTTAATATTATTGGTCTATACTTCCATAAATATGAATTAAAAAATTCCATTCTTATGATCTCATAAATTGGAGACTTAGTGATTAGGGAAAGTATTTTTTTCATGTCATTCCATATGTTAGTCGGTTATCGGTAGAAACGTCACTACCAAGGGTTTGATCATATTATATAAATGGGATTTACTCTAGAATGGGGTCAATTTTTTCAGAAGGAAAAAATGACTGATGAGGTTATTATTATATCTAGATTTAGAACTTTCATATTAATAGGGGATTACTCTAACAATGAATAACCAATGTGGATTCCTATTATATCTATGAAGACATAAAACTCTGGTGTTGTTATATGGGTATATCTATATAGAAGATTATAGAACATAATTACATATTCATTAAGATAAGTCTCCACTTCATCTGTAAAGGAATTAATCTTGATTATATCATCTTCCCACTATAGTTGTTCCCAAATTACCCCATATCCTGAGAGGGTGGATCACTTGTTTGTTGCGTAACTCCTCTAATTATTTTATCTTCGTAATTTTTGATACATGATTGATCATAATATAAGGATAGACCAATTAGATCATTGTATGGTGGAATTTTTATCATATCATATATGTTTTTACGTAATAAAATCAACCAAAATTAATGTAGAGACATAAAGTGATACTCTCCATGCACCCCGTGGAAGGGAAATGGTCACACCTAATCTATACACCAAAATTGGTACATTAATGTGGATGTAATTTAAGGATCATAGATGGAAAAACCATTAACTCTTTTTATGAGTTCTATATCCTATGTCATGATTATATATGAATGTTTGACATCTAAGCTAAATCTATTTAGCCATGAGTGTCCCAAATATTTTGTTGTATGGAGTGAAAATAAAATTTTATTAACTCCCTATGGAATGGTAAACAACTTATGCATCTATACATAATGTCTTCACACCCATAATATCAAAAAATATGGTCTTATACACGCATTGAGGATCCAAGATTATTATTCATAGTTCATAGTCCCCAATAGTCACCACTATCAAACCATGCTATAATTGGATTACACTATTTGTCATATTGGGAGCTTCACCCCACTGAACATAGACCATCTCATAGTGTTGTTTTTCTGTGGTTGGTATAGTAAGGCTCCATCATACCCATAAAACTAGTTGTGTGACTTTTATAAAGGTGGTATCCCTCACTCCAATATATAAGTTTTGAGATGATAATATCCACCCAATGAGAAAAATATCCAGAATTCATACTAACTAAAGGTTTGGTCTTATATATGACATGACTTTATAACCCCATATAGTATATTTTTTATTTTCTATAATAGAATAGTAAGTGTCATGAGTCCCACAAGATTTATGGGTTGGGAAATTATTCCATCTATTGGCCGTGTGTTTTGGCTTGTGGGAACATGGTAACATTTTCACACAGATGCTAATGTAAATGTTGAGGGATGGGTAATATTCTATCTTTATCATACCATGAAATTGTTTTAAAATATTCATTTCTAGTATAAGGTTTATCCCAGAATTATTCTAGGAAGTATGGGTCTAGAGATACTCATTATACATATTTCTAAGGTTATAGACTCCCCTAATCATATAAATATCACATAGGTTTATAAATACTTCTCCATGGGGTAGTAGAGAGGTAATGGTTTTTGGAAACCAATAACTAGAAAACTTTGGGAAAAAATTTGGATGGTGATTTATCAACAACAATGAAGTCTAAATAGAATCATAGAGGCCAATGCCTCTCAAATTTACCCTAAAATCAAAGAAACATTAGTTCAACAAATATGTACATGGATTGTATTTAGATAAATTTCCAATGGGATAAAGGTACCAATGAATGATACACCTTTTCTATGGGATCAATATTCAGAATAATTTGATATTCATGTTTTCTAGTAGCAGATATCTCTTCATTTCTATTAACTGGGCCATGAAATTTGATGCCTTATTTTTCTTTTTATCAATGATCTATCCATTGATGTAATTGTTCTCCAAGGGAATACCACATGTTTATAAGATTATAATGTTTAGGATATCTGTCTCTATTTCAAAAAGTGGCACATAAATTGAAAGGTAAAATCCATATAAAAAATTATAATATCGACATAACCTAGTTAATGATAATAGTAAATCAATTTAACGTATTACTAATTCCATAAATATATTTTATGGATTCATATATAACATGAAAATTTGATATTATTTATTATTCATAAATGAAATGGTTTCTTCTAGATGAAATATTTTCCACAAATTATATTGTGTTGTTTAAAAACTAAAATTTTTGATTATAGAGTTTGAAATTGAAAAATGAGGATAAAATTTTGTAATTTGAAAATTTGGTTTTTAATTATAATTAATTGTTACCATGGTGAAAATTTATCACCCTTTTAAAGGTTAAAATGAATTAATAGGTGGTTTAAACTATCCAATAAGGCAAAAAATGTCTCTAAAACATAGATAAATGTGATTGGGTAAGTGAATTTCATCACTATCCTATCTTGTATTATAAATGTTTTCATTTTTTACAATTTTAATTGAGATATGAATATATTATATTTGAAATTTAAATGTATCTAAAAGATTGTCACACCCCTAACTTGTAAAATAGCACCTCCACTACTCAGTTATTCGCAACTTTTGAGCCACTTATCTTGGGAAATACCCACTAAAAACACATCCCCACATCTTATATTTTCTACTATTTTTAAAATATTGATCCAATATGTATTAAGGTGTAATGCAAAGGGATATATTTGAAGAGGAGGTATAATTACTAACCGAGATATTTCTAGTTTTACATATGGGTCATTTTTTAATTTTTAAAAAATTACAAAAATGAATTATTTTTTAATATATATGGTTGAACATACTTTAGCACTACCATATCCATTATTTTTTATCCATATTAATTTATATGTTAACATTATTTTCATATAAAATTATATTTCTAATCATTTTTGAATTTTTATTTTTAAAAATATTTTATTAGGAAAGGGACGTTTTTCTCATTTTTATGACATAACTAAATGTATTATTACTTAAGGGGTTTAATGCCAAAATAAATGATTTTTATGGTTAAATTTTAATATGTATATGTTTTATTCATTTTATGGTAATTATAAATTTTAAATGAAGGATTATTGAGCCACATATAGAAATAATGAAGGATGAGATTGATATAGATCTCAAATGCATTGGGTAAAGTGACATAGTTTATGAGTGATAAGTTACTCCTAATAGATGTGGTAATTATCAGGTTAGGTGATTCTATTATAAGGTTTCATGAGAGGTTGAATGTAAATATAATTTTCCTAGGTACATATATGATATGATTTTAATTGTTTTGATGGAAACCATTTCATTTAAATTTTTTTTCACAAGAGTTTATGTTTTAAAGAAAAATAATGAAATTTTTAAAAATGGGTGAAAGGAATATTCTTTAAGGAATGATATTAATTAGTTTTCATATTATCCAAAAAAGCCTCAATATTAATATTTTAAATTTGTGAATTATTATGAATTGTTTTTTGAAAACTATTGAGAAATTAAGTATTTTTCATATAAATGTAAATGTATAATTGAGGATAAATATTTATTATAAAAAATAAAAAATTATTAGGAATTGTTTAGGTTAACCAATGGACAAAATGGTTTTACATGTCCATTACTAAGATTAATGTTTTATCATCATATATTTTATTTTTTTCTCATAGGGTATAAGGATGAGTAGGAATGTTAATAAGGTCTGATATCCAGTCACGGGAGTTACCATGAACAATGAAAGTATGTCATTATAAAGACTATTTTTTTTATAAAAATATAAAATGTGTAAACATTTCATGTTTAAAATGTAACCAATATCCTTATTCTGTTAAACTCTTAACCTAAAAATGTCTTTGGGTATTATGTGAGGAAATATACACCTTAAAATATGTATTTTATTGGATGGTTATATTAGATTTGTTATAGTTGGTTTTAGAGAAAGTGTTTAGATAATATTTGAGGTTACAATTATGTTTAAAGATACTCTTAAAAGATCCTAAATTATGGATATATTATCCTGAGATATATTTTTATGATTTCTAAGTACATTCATCAATTATATTGTTATTTATAATGATTTTATACGTACGAAAAATATAATATGATCTATAAAAGAATCTATAATATAATATCCTTCTTAATCAGTAACCTATAATGGTTGGAAATGGAGTATATATACTTGTATCCCTGTTAAATCATTTTACATAGGCTATTAATGGAGATATTAATGTAATATAGAAACCAAATTCTTTAAAGTAAAATATTTCAAAATAGAACTCTCTATATTCTAGTTGATCCTTAGATATAGAAAAATATTAATGATGGATTAGTGATTCAGAGAAGATATTTAGTGTTATGGGATGTTTGTAACATCATATGGAAACACTTAATATTTATAATTTAAAATGTGAAGTCGATCAATTATGGTATTTTATTAAAAATATAAATGAAAAAGATGAAATTAATTCCCTGAAAAAATTGTATTTAATGATATCATACTTTAAAATTATTTTCCCAGAGTTATTAAACCTTGAATTTCATTGGAATAAATATAGTTAAAGAAAAAATTGGGGGCTATGTTACTACCTATGAAGCTGATTTTACTATATCATATAAGTATGAACCAAATTTCATTCTGGACCATAATAGTAAAATTGATTGATATTAATTATAATTAAAGACTTATATTTAAAGGAATGTAATTAATCATGATTTATTTGTTATAAATAAAATTTTATGTGTGATGAAAAAATTGAGATATTGTCTGTGTAATTTTATATCAATGTAGTTAATAAGTTATCTATGTGGCATAAAATAGGGAAAAATTCATTAAAGAAACCTAAAGGTGAGAAAATTCAACTAACCACTTATGATAAGTGTGGTATGAACCTATATGGGGAATTTATTTTGTGATATATTAATTTTTAATGATTTGGAAAGTCAAGAAACATGGGTTGTGACTATAAATAAATGATCAATTGTAATGGTCACACTGGTAATGAAATTCAAGTGGTGAAATGTTTTAATTGTAATGAGATGTCCCATTATGAGAATGTGTATTAAAATAATGGTATGAAGGAAAGGGATCACTAATATCACATGTAGAAATATGTGGAAAATACATTTTATATTATTTTTCCATGAAATGAAATGGTGAATGGTAAATTACTTATTTATGATAAGTATGTTAATGTGTTGATTGATTTGGGATATATATGTTCTTTGATTTCTGATTTTTGTGTTTTAGAATAAAAATTCAACCTCAATAAAAGAAGAAAAACTCTTGGTAAAAAATATTGGTGAAATTGTTAATGAAATATAGGTTTATGGTAACCTTCTTATTACCACTTATGGAATGAGATTTCTTATAAATCTAGTTTTATTACCCATTGAAGATTTTATTGTTTTTTTATGGATTGGATTTAAATTAATCATGATAAGATAGATTTATAAGATAAATAATCAATATTCAATCCACAAAGTGAATTTTAAGTTTTGTATAATAAATACTTCATACCTTTGATAACATACCGAGAAGCTGAGAAACTGATTAAATATGACAGTGTATGCTTTCCAGAACATATTTTTGAAAAAATAAAACTATTAAAATCAATAATGTGATAGTTTTAAATTAATACATGGATGAATTTAATAATTATTTTACTACCATTATTCCTAATTAATAGGTTAATTTTATTGTTCACTTAATTTATAATGATAATATTATCTCCAAACCCCCTTACTGAATGTCTTCTGTTTAGCAGTTATAATCAATAAATTAGTTACAAATATTTCTTGATAAGGATTTTTTCCACCCTAGAACTCTAACATTAGTTTCTTCTATTTTTTCATTAAAAATAAGCAAGATTTTATAATAGTTTTTTTATTATAAATAACACAATATCATTAATTTTAAAAACAATTAACATTTCCCCTGTATCGATGACCTATTTGACCAAAACTATGCAGTGCATTCTTCTTCAAAGATAGAACTCTTGTTTGGAAATGATCACATAATAATGATGGAATATAACTTTTAAAATTTATAATTTTAGACTTGGTACAACAGTTATGAGATTATTGTTATGTTTTTTGGGTTAATAAATGCATACATTTTATTTATTGATCTAATTAATAGAGTATTCCCTGATAATTTGGATATTTTTTTGGGTTTTTTACCTTTCATTGTCTGGTATATTCTAAAATCTATTAATATCTTATTAATCCTCTAAGTATTTTTTTAAATATAAAGGAAACATGTATTCATGTAAACATATTAAATGTAGATTTCAATTACATGATATTTATTTCATTTGATATATTATTTTAAAATATTGAATAATAATTGATCCCTCAAATACTAAAGTAGTTGAAGAGTTTCCAAGAAATACCAATGTAACTGAGATTCGATGTTTTATTAGTTTATTTGGTTACTACTGATGGTTTTTGAAATATTGGATTGTATATTAGTCCCAATAAAAAAAATTTGTTGAAAAAGAGTTAAATTTCTCTAGTAAAAGGATTATGATGATTGTTTTCATGAAATATAAATAATATTGGTTGATAATGCAGTGTCAACCTTTACTTATATAAATGATGTGTTTTTTATTTACATTAATGATTCCTTTATGGGCCTTGGTTGTGTATTGATGCATAATGACCATGTTATCATGTGTTCATATCTTCAACTGATATCCCATGAGAAAACATTACCCGACACATGAAATTGATCCAGCTATATTTTTTGTTATTTCATCAAAAATATAGATTCATCATCTATATATGGAGAAAAAATGTAGATGATATCTTGAGATTAAATTATAATTCATAATAATATTTGATATATCTACAACATGATCATTCATTTAATTACTTTAATAATATTTTTTGTATAAATTATATAGGTATAAAATCCTTATTTTTTGGATAAGATATTAGTAGACTCTTCCTTGATAGAATAAACATTGGAGGCTTAGAAGTAATATAATTGTTTAAATGAAATAGAATAATTGGATAAAATGGGTATGTTTTTGGAGTTTAATATTGTTGAAGAATGTATTTTCATATTTGGAAATAAGTTATGTGTTACTATTGACTACCAGTTAGAGAATTATTTGTTGAATAAAGATAAGAACTCTCTATTTTCCTGTCTTTATATAAACTATAAGATATATAGATACCTTTGGGAATATTTTTTATGGGATTATATGAAGAAGGATATAACTCACTTTACCATGGAATGTTTGACTTGTGAGAATTTTAAACCTGAATGAAAATTACCGAAGTGGATATTTCAAACATTTTCATTACAAAATGAAAATGGGACAACCAATGCATGTAATTTATGGTATATCAACCAATAATGTTTGAGGTAATAATGATATTTGTGTTTTTTTATCATTTGACTATGTATGATAATTTTCTACCTATTATAGATACTATCCATTGAATTTGTTTTGTAGAATTTATCTTAAGAATATATTTACGTTACATGGAGTTCCCCTATCCATTTAATCTTATTGTGATCCCATATTCAAATAAAAGTATGGAAAAGACTTCAAAACATGGTGGGTATTGAATTAAATTTCAGTAATTTTTTTATCCTCAATCTGATGGACAATCAAAATATAAATTTCATACTCTAGAGGAAGTTCTATAATACTTATAATTATATTACAATGGATGTTGCGGTCATTATTTGTTTTAGTTTAAATTATTTTTATATTAATAGTTTTAATTTAATATTCAGATGACACCAATTGAGGAATTATATGGAAAATGGTTTCATACTCCAGTATATTGTTTCAAAGTTAGGGAGAGGAAATTATTAGAACTAAAATTAGTGAAATATATGATTGAAAAGGTAAAAATGATTCTGGACCACATGATGGTATTACATAGCATGAAATTTTTTTCTACAAATTAGTAGAGGAAAGACCTTTCATTTAAGTTGGGTGACCATGTCATTATAAAAATATCTTCTTATAATGGTATAATATGTTTTTCTAAAAAATAATAGTTTATACCATTATTTTTTCACCCTAAGAAATTATAGATAATGTTGGATTTTTTATTACTTTATAAAATTCGCTATATGTTCACATTAGGTACATGTTTTTTCTCCTGTTTCATTACTATGTATAAACTTGATGCATATCATATTTCGATCCCTATAGTGGTATAGTTAAATTCGAATCTCTATTATTTGAAAGAAAAAATTCATATTTTTAATCATAAATAGAATGTTCTGTTGAGAAATTTAATTCAATTTTTAAATGTTTTATGGATAAAAAATTTGATTGAAGAATAAAATGGGAATATGAAAAGGCTATAAGGTAAAAACACCCCCACCTGTTTAATAATGATTAAAATTGTCACTATGTAATTTCTAAATGGGGGAATGAATGTTGAAACTCTGGTAATAGTAATAATAATTTAATTTAATTTCTTATTAATGTTCATAAATATATTTTTTAGATTCAAATATAATTTAATAATTTTATATGATTTTTATTATTAAATGAAATTTTTTTATTCTACAAATATTATTTTCCATAAAATATATTTCTTTATTTAAAAATTAAATTCCTAAATTTTATATATTGAAATTTTTGGAATGCAACTAATTTTTTGATTCAACATATCAAAATTATTTTTGATTTAATTTTTTATATTTCCTGGAAAATATTCATTTTTGAATAAATAGCGGAAAATACCATTTTTTTATAAAAAGATTCATTTATTTTCATGTTATTAAAAAGTCCTATTTCTTTTTGGATTTATTTTAAATTAAAATAAGTCAAATTTTATTAAATTGAAGAAAAATAATTCCATATTAATCAATATTATATTTAATTTTGTAATAAGACAATTTTGTAATTTAAAATGACCTTTTTATAGAAAATATTTTCCATATATTCTTGTGTACATATATTGAAAGAGATTTCTTCCACTTATAAAAATAAAATCATGAAAAAATAATTTAATATTTTGGATTTTGAGGTTCAAATTTCATAATTTATTCAATTTCATTTTTCTGTTAAATGAATAATCACCTTGGTAAAACTTTTTCAATGTGATAAAGGTAAAAATGGGTTAACAAGGGGTGTTAAAATTATAAAAAAGGAATAAAATATCTCAAAAACTGGATAAATGTGTTTTTTTTTACTGTATTTTTACCATACCCTATCTTATAGTCAAACATTGGAAATATGGTTCCACTTGTCCATGACAAATAATTTTTGTATAGTTAATGGAATAAAGGATTTACAAGACTATCATTCCAAAAAATCATTAATGGAAACCCTACTTACTCAGTACATCACAACATTTGTTCAAATAGAACATCTAATCTGATCTAAAACCCATCCCAAATATCCTCCTCACATCATAAATGTCCTAATATTCTCAGAAGATTAACCATAGAAGGTTAATGGTGTAAATTAATGCGAGATATCCAAGGAGAAGTTATATGACCTAACCAACCTATTTCAAGATAATAACTTCTTCCACCTCTATTAGAATAATTCTAACCACTATCAAATAATTAAATTTAGATCTTATATATAATGAAATTTTATTATGTTGATGTAAAATCTATTTTATAGTAACTTCTTCGTCATATGGGAGGTGAAATCATTGCCAGTGCATACATGTGGACAACAATATCCCAAGATCGATGTGTTTTGTTTTCCATCACCACCTTACATTCTTGATTATAAAGATATAATGAATTAATATATAATATTTTTATTAAATGATTATGATTATTTCCATTTTTTGGGAAAATGATATCGTCTCTCATGTATACATGTGCAATACAACCACCATGAAATGATGTGATTCATTTTTTGTTAAAAACATACATGGTTGGTCGTAAGGCTAAAACTAATGATTAAATTTTATTTTAATAGAAAATTTTATATTATATAAAATGAAAATATTATATACGTTATTAATTTTCTATCCAATTGAAAAATTCTAATATCGCACATGTGTACATTCAGACTACCTCTTCCATGATATGACGTAATTTATTTTATTTGTCCACATTCCATTACTTGTAATATTTTTTAATATTGTATAAATATAATAACTTTTTTCATGATTAGGATTATTTAGGTGATTTAACCATTATCCCTTTGACCATATTCAACCCACTGATGTCATTTTTTACTTATAAACCAAATGTCCTCTAAATTTCTCACTTGAATGTAAATATATTATTAATGAAATGAAACATGGTAACAAATGAAAAAAGTGAATAATGATAATTAGATGAAAAAAATTCTTATGAAAATAGAATACCACTATAATTTATTACTTTCAGAGTAGATACATGAAAAAATGAGCCTGGACTAATGGTAAGTAACATTCTTTTAGAAAAATATTGTTTTAATGTATTCTTTCTAACTCCTTTTCTTTAGTTATGTTGTTATTTTAGATGTTTCATGAATGTTATTATTTATCCTTAAAATATATCTATAGTTCTTATTTATTATTTTATAATTTATTTATAAGGAATTGAACTTTGATATTTTGAATTTTTTCTATAAGGGTTATTTAAAAAAAATTAAAAGTAAAAAAATAACGTTATTTAATTTACAATATTTGACCTTCCTTTCCCTCCATCACATTTTTCAGTCCTTATCAAGTTTCCTATACATGTTATCATGGTTTTTAAATTAATTTTATATGCCCCCAATTATAATAATTTCAAGTTCCAAAAAATATATTCTAAGGAAACATAAATTTATTCTATTTTTATGAGATATCTGAAAGGGTTATTAATTATATATTGGAATAAGATATTAAGTTAGTTTTAATATTAAAGTGAATGATATATGTTTTTTATTCTTGTTATGGTTATTTTAAATTTTATATGAATTACATGTATTCTTTATATATCTCTGATGATGGGTGAACCTAATATAGTTATCCAATGCATTATGTAAAGTTATGGAGTTTATGAGTGATTTGTTACTCCTAAGAAATATAGAAATTTTCCCTTTAAGTGATTCCATTATAAGGTTTCCTAACCAAGTAGACATACATACAATTTTAAAGGTACCTACATAATAGTCTTGTAATTGTTTTTAAGTAAATATTTTTATTTCAAATGGTATGAAAATGAGATTATGTTTTTAATTAAAGCTTTTAACCTTTTTAAAAAAGTGTGAAATGATTATTTTTCAAAGAATGGTATTTATAAGTATTTAAATTTTTAATGAATAAATCATGATAATTATTTCTATATTATGAATTTATTCGAAACGTTTTATGAAAATTATTGATAAATTTTTTTTTTAAAATGAAATAGTTTTTTGAGCTTAAATATTTATTATGTGAAAGGCAATATCTATTATGTATTATTCAAGTTTATATGTAGATTAATTTTATTATTTTCATTTATGTCCCTTAATGAGATTTATTTTTCAAATCCAATATTTAAAAAAAATCACAGGGATTAAGGATGAGTGGGGAAATTATTAAATTCAGATTCCCAATTATGGGAGATACCATGAATGATGTAAGTGTGTCTTTAAAAAGAACATGTTTTATAAAAAAAAAGATATTGGGTTAAAATTTACACTATGTAATGTAATAAATTTCCTAATTCTATAAGCCTATAATCTTAAAAAGGTATTTTAAGATGTAATTGATAAAATATATTCGATAAATTATGTAATATTTGGGTTAGTTATGTGAAGTTTTTTATATTGATAGTGGGTAATTGGGAAAAGAAAATCCAAGAAGACATGAGAGAACTTGGTGGCATGGTTTGATAAGATTTCATGAACTTATCTTGATGTTTATAAAAATTTATTTTATTGAAGAAGGTATAACCTTATAAATAATTCTATTTGAGGATCAATAGATTTCATATAGGATAATCTAGAAAATGTTCAAATTCATTATGAATGTTCAAAAAATACATGTTAAACACTAGGCCACACTTCTTAGGTCACCAGTGACTAATTAATCACAGCAAAGAATGGATAACCAGGAAGGCCTGGCTATCTATCATTGCCCAATTCACTGGAAAAGGTAACACACATCCATCTAACCATGAACTACTCAGGTGTTTTTCCCTCAAATCTAGCACCAATTAAGAGATAGTTCTCAATATATACCAAATGATTAGAATGTGAATTGAGTAAAAACGGATAATAATATATTTTCTGTTTCAAACTAATTGTATAATTCATGAAAGTTAGGTGATACCCATCAATTTATATAGGACATGAATTTTCTTCCACTTATATATAAGTGGGCTTCATGAGCTAGGTGTGTGTTATGGGATTAGCACATATTTTTTATGTTCTTATCCCAATCTTGGGCATGCATCCTTCTTCAAATCCACATTAATGACACTCTACATTTACCTCAGAATTTGATACTCTACATGCCGATTGGATCCAATTACAAGGTAGGGGTATTTTTTTATACACTATTTTTTAAGAATATAACTATTATTTAGTTATGAAATATTTCTAAGGAAAAGAATTTTTAAATGTTCCTGACTCTTTTTACATGTACCTTGTAACATTTTTATCCAATTATCATCGCACATCTTGATTACACACATGTATAGGTTACTTTTATGCCCATGTAGGTTTTTTTCCTTGCTTACACACATTACTAGGTCATTTTTGGGGCTAGCTAACTTCACATGGATTTCTTCTATAGATATCCAACCACTTGTGAACCTCAATTCAAATTACTTAATTCTATGAGAACCCAAATCATTCATGTTACCATACTCTGTACCTTACACTAATTTTTCCTATATATAGTCGACATTATTTTCATTTTTATACATATTGTTGAGGGGATGAAAATTAATAAGGATATAAAAAAAATACCATCTCTCATCATGTACCCTAGACTTGTACTCCCCTTTAGGTGATTTACCAACTCAAACCTTAATGAAAATAAAATGGGGCTCTTGGTATTTGAGTAATCCAATGGTTTTAGCTTCAAAACATAACGAATGACCACATAAACTATTTTACTTTAGAAAAGGTCCCTGATTTATCCTAGAGGTACTAATCTAGGTCACCATGTCCTAAGTAATCTTCATGGTCCTATATAAGGGTTCCAAATGCCCTAGTCATCCAAAAGACACATGTTAGGGGGACACTTCATCCATGTCTCTATAAAAGGGCTCCAATTCTCACAGGTACCTTATTAGGATGAAGCTTCATGAAAAACTCTATACCTTGGTTCCACTTAAATCAAGTTCTATATTAGGGTGACCATTTATCCAAGCCTCTACACAGGAGATCTAATTCACCCATGCCCCATATTAAGGAAACTCTTCACCCAAGAATCAATAATTGTATTCCAATTCATCCAGGTCCTATATTGGGGTGAAATTTATACCAGTTTCCCATTAAATTGAGAAAATTTAGTCATGTCCCCATATTTGGGGGATGTATTAGGAGTTTTCACAAATATGAGGATAATAAATTAGTATTCACCTAAGCATGTATTATAATTCTCACCATAGGATAGATCTCTCAAGGATCCCACTCACAAAAACTATTTCTCAATTTTAATTATTTATATTTAACTTATGTATAATAATAAAATAGAAATACTAATATTTTTTTAAAATAAATAATATATATACTCATCTAAATGAAATATTGAAAAATATAGGAAAAGTTAAGTAAATGAAGGGAAAATGATGTTCATGGGAGTTCACAACAATGTTATCATTGTTATTTAAAATTTAAATCTCAATATCCTATCCATTAGAGATATAAATTCATATCACTACATAATTTACTATTATAATGATAATTACCCTACCCTGAGACAAATTCATAAAGAAGTAATCTCATCCACATCATTATTGTTGGATCCCTACCACATCAAATCTAGATTTTTTAAATGGATGGCTGAAATTCATTGTACTTTT
Source organism: Viscum album (assembly GCA_963277665.1). Classification (NCBI taxonomy): domain Eukaryota; kingdom Viridiplantae; phylum Streptophyta; class Magnoliopsida; order Santalales; family Viscaceae; genus Viscum; species Viscum album. The sequence continues at coordinate 354,946,443 of OY728163.1, forward strand.
TTATGTAACTCACCATTCATTTATTTAAACATTTATGATTTTGGTGATTAATTTTCATTAATTTAATACCATGGGAGAAGATTATGTTATATGAAATACTGAAATAAATCAGTAAACCAAGCTACCATAATAAAATATTACCATTGTATTATAGTTGTTAAGTTGGTTGGAATCACTAGAAGTAGCAACTTTCTAAAAATTATATAAAAATATATTACAAAACAAATGTAATTTTATTAATAGAAAATACATGTTTTATAAATTTTTTATATGCATTCTTATATTAAATTTTATTTTTTAAAAACATTTGAAAATTTTCTTAGATAAAAAAATAACATATTTTTTATTAGCATGAATAAATTTATTAATGTATTCAATTTACTTTTCAGTATAAAATTATGTTTCCAAATTAAATTGTAATTAAAACATAATTGTGATTAATTTTTTCAAATAATAATACTTTTCTTAATATTTTTTGTTAAATTAATATATTTTAAATTAAGACCCTTATAAGATTTATCAGCACATATACTCTTATTTAATTGGAAATCAATGTTAAATAAAATTAAAAACACTTAATGATAAAAATTACATTTCAAAAAATAAGTTTTTCCAAAAATTATATATTTTTATTTAAAAGTTATTTTTATCCAATTTTGATATTTAATTTTGATAAATAGTTCACAAAATTGGATTCACTTATCAAAATTTTATAATAAGTGTCTAATTGTATATTTATTAATAAGTTATTTTGCATGATTAACATTTAATTAAGAGTAACAAATGATTAAAAGAATAATCTTATCTCGATCAAATTATACTAAATTAACACAACCTTTTGACCTTATAAAAGCAATTTTGGTTATAAATACTTAACTACATGTCTCTCCAACCTTCCCTTACATAAATTTAATCCCTTTCTATTTTTACCCATCACAGACCATTATTTTCCATGAAAAAGTGTTGGAGTTGGAGCCCTAGAAACCAAATCCATTGTACTTTATGATAAACATGTATTCATTGGATGAATATGAAAAAACTCTTTATCACATCATTATTGTTCATATGCCTGGAATAATATTTTATAATTTCTTAATAATAGATGGAGCACTAAAAGGTCATAGTGGATCCCTACTATGATGAGAACCCATAAGTTCCCTGACATAATTCTGGAATATATTTTCTATGGCTGGATGATATCATCTGAAGGGAAACAAATGATACATTCTATCAATGTTGGGGACCCATGAAACATTGAGGAACCTTCTCATGGTGTTATCCCATGGTAATATCCAAAAGGATATTATGAGAACCAAAACTTCTTATAGAAGATCCATATTGATATGTGTCATTCAATATTCCTATCTGTGGATAGGTGTATTGGTTATTATAGTTTATTATTGTTATTAATGGGTATTTTGACTCACACAAATAGATGTATTGATAAAAACCATGATGAAGGATGTTTGCGATGAGGTAGTGTATGTTGGCTGCGTCACAAGTAATAATTCCTTATTGAATAATGTGAGAAATGATTTTTCACTTCTACGAATGTTGTTATCTCTATCCCTTTGATAGAAATTATATTTCTTAACTAAATATGTGGCCATGGACTTCTCTAGGAAAGTGAAATTATAGGAAAACAAATAATGAGAAAGTGAGAACATGGGTTGATGACTCTTGCATGCAACCCGCTTGATTGGTGATATCGGGACAAAGGGGTTATTTTACATGATAAGTGTTCATATGAGGTGACATGTCATTTCAAAATATACCTCTTTCTCTTAGGAACCTCAAATCATTTCTAGACAGTAATCTTTGACAATAGGAAAGCCTACAAAATGACAATGGGAAAGAAGCCTAGATGGATACAAACAATGTGTAGCGAGTATCATAGTTAAATAATTTATTTTAACAATTTGAATTATTATTATTCTCGGGTTTGGTTTAATAATTATTCAGGTATGCCTGATCTCATTAATTTTTTTGCTACTTATTCGAGATAATATATTGAATACGTAATATTTATTTATCCGTGAATAATTCAGTTTTATTTATCTAATAAAAAATAGTCATTATTCAAGGCTTGATAAATATTGAAAATGATTGGTGGACCATGTTATGGGTCATGTGAGAAATAATATTAAAAATTATCTGGTTAAATAATATTTAAATATAACGTTCATGTTAAGAACATGTCCTTGAAATATTAGAATTTCTATTATTATTTGACATGGGGTTTGTACATGGAATAATAATCTAATAACAGTGCATGTGTTAATTATTTATTATTACCTAGTGAATTAAATTCATTAAGTACTTTTCATTGAAATAATATCATTTCTATTATTATTCGATGTGGGGTTTTTCACATGGAATAATAAATTTAGTAACCACACCTATGCTAATTTTATATTATTACCTAGTAAATTAAATTCCCTCTTATATTGTTATTCTCTATATAGGAAAAGGGATCATTCTACATGATAATTAGTTATTGCGTGCACAACATCCTTGTAGAAAATATTTCAAGCCTAGAGAACTCTTCTAACTCCAATAATTCTCCCAAGAATGATAGAGATCCTCCTCTACTAGATCAAGGAGAACCCTTCAGAAGAGATTCTCAAGTTGAGCGAAGGCGAACATCACAAGGGAAAGGATCTTCCGCGTTAGCACCCAGAGACTCATTTGGTGACATCCAAAGATATGTGGAGCATGTGTGGATCACCGCTAAGGGATTCCTACCATTGGATTACAAATCACAACAAAACCTCACATCGAAATAAAGGTTAGACACGTCAAAAATGATAAAATAACCTTATATGTAATTCAATAAGTTTATTAAATTAATTAAATATAAAATATGTCGATCCTTTCATCTCAGTTCTGGGTTATCTTTTTTTCCTTTTATCTTTGATTCAATTCTATAGATACTAGTATTCATCCTCGTATTTATCTTAGATTAATCATCAATTATGGTAATTTATGAAGTTGGGTAAATGCTCATCTTATGCTTTCTCTACACCCAGAACCAACAATTGGTATTATATGGTTCATATTTTCATTTATAATTATTTAAATAATTCCTTGATTATTTACGCTTTAATAATTTAGTTTCTAAATTAATGTTTAATCATTCCTGTTATCTGAATTTCGAGATCCATTCTTCCCTCATAGATTCTCATAGATCTAATAGAAATGAATAATTTTATGATTAAAATTAAATTGAAGATCTCATCAGGAGGTGATGATGGTTCTGTCCAGATAACACAAGAGTAGAAGACATGTAGTCAGATATACATGTCATGTATTTGTTTTTAATGAATCTGGAGTAATTCAGAAATTACTCAAGCCGTGTGCATTAATTACACGGAGTGTAGTTAATTCTTGCACCATGTGTTGACCAGGACGGACTGGTGAATGGTCATCCAACCTACACACATTGTGGCCCACTAGACTTGTATTGTAGTCCCTTTAGTTTAGGGTCAAGTTATGTATCACATACACAGCTTGCCTAGCTAGTGACCATGTAAAACAGAGTCTACATGGTAAGTGGCCCAATGGACTTGAACTGTACTCCAAAGATTTTTTATGCTCACCAAACATGCCATTTCCCCAGGCGTGTACTTTAGATAGATGGTGAGGAGGATACACATCATGTAGTCGGATCTAAAAACGGTGAACTATTTCTAGATTATGAATATTTAAAAATTTATTATTATATTATGTGACCCCTGAGATAAGTACCTTAGAGTGCATGTAAAGGTGGGACAAAACATGAGACATGTGTTTGATATATATATATATATATAATTAATATCTATGTAATGTTCAAATATCTGCAAAATTTGTATATGTTTTATAACAATTATAATTCTATGTTCCTGCTACATGTCACAAATAATAAAGTATATTAAAGTATAAATACATGATAAGGAGTTTTAGAAGGGTAATCACCAGGCTGCATTCATGGTACAAGTTATGTACAAAGTCAATGATGAGAATATCTAGGAAATTAAAAAAAATTATTATGATTAAAAATTTTGATTAATAAAAGATATGTATTAATAGGTTCGAGTTTACATTATCATAATAAGAATGATTAAATAATTGAATGATATTTTTATTCAATGTGTAATTAATTTCATGTATATGGATGATCATGAGATAAACTAGATCTTTTTATGATATTGGTTCCCCTGTTATTAAATTAAAATTGATGGCTTGCATGCCTTCTCCTCATTCATAAGCAGGGCTTGAGTGCCCATGATTTATTTTATGTATACCCCATTTACCCCTTACCTACATGTGAGTTAAAATAATAAGTAATGGATAAATCTCCCAATACAGTGGAGGTGGTTCAAGTTAGGAGTCGAGGCGACACCAATCTAATGAGATACAAAATTGGAAAAGTGTAAATCTATAAAGAAAAACCTTAAATGGTTTAAGGTGTTTCACACCTAGGTCAGGGTTAGTTTATCAACCACTTGATGAAATAACCAATAGTAAAGCTCATGATCATACCCATTACTTTATTTTGATTATTTATATGTTTATTCATTATATATGTTTTATGTGATCACATAATTAATGAACTAACAAGCATACAAGATGAAAATAAAATAAAAATGGATTATACGTAAATATTATCTATACAGGGTCAATCACTTAAGTATATCCCACATAACGTTAAAAGAATGTGAAAAGATAATAAGTGTCAATTTATGCATAAAGGATAAAATTCATCAATTAAATATTAAGTTGGTATATCCTTTCATTACTTCTGTTAGAATCGAACCATAGTTTATAGTACTTGACTAGCCTATTTGGGGTACTTTCAATTATCAAGGAATTCTAATTTAATGTTTTGGGTTGGATTAGATGAGTTTAAATCAATGGTTGATTACTCTACCATCACATGGTGTAACTGAGAGGAAAATGTTTAATAAATCCAAAATTAAGTATTTCAGGACTAGTGAGTCCAGTCAGTAGATCAAGGAGATATTAGTTAATGCAGTTGGAATTTGTAATGCCTACCAAATACCTTTAAAGTTTCTTGACCAACCCTAGTTGGGGTAATGCGAAAGGAAATATGGATTTTTTCTGCTAGAATGTCCTGGAAACATGATATACCAAATCCAATGGTGAGGGATATTGGGTTTCACCAAAATAGTTGGATAGTAAGAGATTTTAATTTATTTATTTGTCTATATATATAAAGATAAAGTACTAAAACCTTGTTCATCTTAATTTGTAGAAACAAAAATCAAAATGAATTCAAATATATCATTGATATGAAAACTGAAGAAGGAAAACCTTATCACTAGAACTAATTTTCAAGAGTGGAAAAGAACCTTCAAGTCATCCTTCTCCATGAGAGTAACATTTATGTTCTAGAAGAGACTTTAGCAATTATGCTTGGAAATGAGGCGAGTGATTTGAAACTCTCTGTGTACTAGAAATATCTAAATGACACTATGGATTTTCAGTTTCACATGATATCATCTATGAATAATGATCTCTTAAAGAAACATGAGTAAATTGATGATTATAGAAATATGTCTCACATTCAGGATATCTACTAGAAGAAGGTGAGATATGAGTGGTATGAGATCTACAATGCTTTGTTCACGACTAAGCATTGAGAGTCTACGCCAGCTAGACCACATGTAGTCAAGATTGTTGTCTACACTGAACATTTGTACATCATAGGGAATAAATTCACAGATGAGTTATGTGTATAGCTCATACTATCATCATTGGATAAGACCATCTCTAGTTTTATTGTGAATTATAAAATGATAAATAATGAGTAGAGTCTATCAGAGCATCTTACCCTGATTATCCATCTTGATAAGGACATCGAACGCAGAAAAACTACAACACTTATAGTGAATATAAAGAGGAGGGACAAGGAAAATGGGCCTAATATTTATAAAAAATTTATAGCCTCCAAGAACTATCCAACAAAGAAGAAGAAGATTGATAGGCCGGGTAATGAAAAATAGGTAGTATTCATTGCATGCGGAAAGTCAGGAAATACAAAAAAATAGATTCCGGAAAATTTCCAGAGGAGAGGTGGATTAGTGAGCTACTAAGGGTATGAGGCTAGCAACTATTTCCATTAGTGAATACCACCTCATAATACTGATGTGAATGATTTTGTTTTTACATGGCAGTTATCATGTACCTAGTGTTACCAAGAACAAAATTTCTGTATTGATTATAGATATAGATGGATTTATTTTATTGTTCAGAAAAAATGTTGTTACTTTTATGAGGGAAACATATATTATTGTATGGAACATTTAAATAATAGTCCATATTTATTAAATTATGAGTACAAATTGTTGTCAATTGATAACAAACCATGTTCACATGACACATAAAACACACAGTTTTGGCATCACCGCCTTGGTCATGTAAATGAGAAACACATAATAAAGCTCAATCAAGATGGTTATTTGGACTCCTCCAAGATAAAACCACTTGATATAGGCAAGATTGTTACAGGAGAAAATGATCAGACCACCATTTGGTGGATATAGTGAAAGGTCCATCGAGCTTTTAGGATTGGTAAAAATTGATATGTGTAGACCATTTCCAGTAGAAGATAGAGGTGGATACTCATACTTTATTAATTTTACTAAAGACTTGAGTAGATATGGCCATGTATACTTAATGAGGTATAAGTCTGTGTCCTTTGATAATTTCAAGGAGTTAAAAAATGAAGTATAGAATCAAATTGGTAAGAATATAATGAATCTTTGATCAGATCAATGTAGATAATATCTCAACCAATAGTTCATAGACATTTTACGAGAGTCTGGGATTCTATCTCAACTCCCTAAACCATATACAACATATTGGAATGGTGTTAGTGAAATCTGGTTGGGCATAGTATGGTTGATGACGAGTCATTAAGATATTCCATTATCATTTTGGGAAAATTCATTTCAAACTATGGTATACACATTAAACCAAGAACCAACTAAGGTAGAAAATGAGATTTCCTTAGAGCTATGTAGTGGAAAGAAACCCAATTTGTTGCATACATGTGTATTGGGATGCACAGAATTTTTTAAGGCTTACTCATGAAATAAACTATCACCCCCGGGCATGAAGTGTATCTTTATAGGGTATTCCAAGAAAATAAAGGGATACTACATATACAACCACTCGGACAAGAAAGTGACTGTTTCCAAAAAAGTCTTCTTTCATGAGAGGGAGTATATACTTAAAAAGGATAGTGGGAGCAAGATTGACATCGATTAAGTTGATACTCAAAATATAAAATAGTTAGTATATGAACAAGTTCCACAAGTCCCCATATAAGAGGTAGTTCCTAAAATAGAAGTACAACATAAGAGAACAAGAGAGGTAAGGGAACCTGAGTGATATAGTTTCCCTATCACTGAGGATGGTGACTCATTGTTGTTGGAAAATGAAGAACCACTCTACTATAAGTATGTAGTAGGAATCTCTTATGCTCTAAGATATATAAAATCTAAAAATTATGAGATGGATTCTTGGTATCAGAACCAAGTATGGGTTCTGGTCAATGCACTAGTTGATGTAAATCATGTTGGGTGTAAATGGGTATTCAAGAAGAAACTAGAAATAGAAGGTCAAGTTAGTACCTATAAAGAAAGGGTAGAAGCTAATGGTTTTAAACATTTCCAAGGAATTTACTATGATGATTTTTTTTCTAGTTTCCATGTTTAAATCCATATGAATCATACTTTGCATAGTAGCTTTCTATGACTGTGAGATTTGGAAGATGGATTTTAAAAATTCATTCCTTAAAGGAAACCTTCAGGAAGATGCTTATATGACACAAATAGAAGGGTTTGTGACGCTAAGGGATGCTAAATTGGTATTCCAGTTGTAAGTATCCATTTATGGATTAAATCAAGGATCCAAGTCATGGAAAATTTGATTTTACCAATCCATAAGAGAATTTGGTTTCATTAATAATGAATGTGAGCCATGTGTTTACATGTAGTTTAATGGGAATGAAGTCGTTATCACAATAGTGTATGTTGACAACATATTTCTTATTAAAAACAAAGTACCAGTATTGCAATCAGTCATGTTATAGTTTTATAAGTGCTTCTCTATGAAGGACATATGTGAAGCAGCCTACATTCTAGGGATCCAGATCATTCGTGATAGATTCAAGAGGCTTCTTTGACTAAGTAAAAGTACTTAAATTGACCAGATACTAAGAGATTTATTATGGGAAAATCAAGGAGGGGATTGGTTCTAGTTTCAGATGGTGTTCATATTTCCAAGAAAATGTTTCCCAATACACTCCATGAGAAAGATAGGATGAGTATGATTCAATACGCTTTAACGATTGGATCTATCATGTTTTCCATGTTATGTACCAGACATGATGTTTCCTATGCACTAAGTATGGTAATAAGAAATCAATAAAATCCAGGAGAACATCATTGGACTACATAATATACTATCATTGTGTATCTAAGAATAACTAAGGATATTTTCATGGTGTATAGAGGAGACACGAAACTTTTCATCAGAGGGTTTTTTTATGTTGGTTTTTAGATAGATCAGAATGATATGAAGTCACAATCATGATATGTTCTCTATCTCAACAGAGGAGCAGTGATCTTGAAAAGTACAATCTAGCCCATTTTCGATGATTCTATAGGGAAGTTAAAATATATGGTGGCTTATAATGTAGCCATGTATGCTCTTTGGATTCATAAAATTTTCCATGATCTTGATGTGGTGCTAAGCAGTAATTATATCATTACATTGTATTGTGATAATACTATAGTGATTATTCTTGCAAGGGGTCTAAGGTCACATGAACAGAAAAAGAAAATACTCCAAAATTATCACCTCTTGGGGTATTTATATCAAAGGAGCGATGTATCAGGGAGAATAATGTCTATAGAATAGAAGATAGTGGACCCATTGACTAAAGTCCTATCTCAACAGAAGCTTGAATATCATGTGAGAGCTAGTAGACTAAAGGTTATTAGTAGATTGCACTAGTGAAAGTGGGAGTATATTATATTTAGTTTCCTAGAAACCATATTATTTTTTACTTTATGATGAAACTATATTCATAGGATAAATATAAATAAACTCATTATCACATCATGGTGGTTCTTCTGCATGAAATAGTACGTGATAATGTCTAAAGAATAGTTGTCGCACTAAATGTTCATAGCTGATCCCTGCAATGACGAGAACTTAGAAGTACCATGACAATATTCTTAAATATGTGTTATATGGCCAAATGATTTCATTTGAATGAAAAAAAATGATACAAGCTATCAGGGGTGAGGAATCATGAAACTTTGAGTCACTTTCTCATTATGTGCGCCCTTGGTAATATCTAGAAGGATATTATGAGAACAAGACCATCCAATATAAAATCAACATTCGTAAGTTTAATTAGATGTTTCTATCTACAGACATGTGTATTGGTCATTAGTATTTAATATTATTATTAATGGATTTTATGACTTTCATACTTATATGTATTAATGAAAACCATGATGAAATATTTCCACATAGAGGTATGATATGTTGGACGCATCACGAGAAATAATAAATTAATTAATAATGTGAGAAAGGAATTTTCACTTCTATAGAAGTAGATATGTTAGTAACTTTTATGGAAGTTATATAGAATTACTAAATTCATGGACATAGTGTTTTCTATGAATGTTCAATTCATTTAATTCAAATAATGAGAAATCGAGCACATGGGTTGATGGAACTTGCATGAAACCAAATTGATTGGGGATATCAGGGAAAAATGATTATATTAAATAGTAAAAGTTAGTATGAGGTGACATTTAATTATGACATCAAATTATTTCTCATGGTTACTTTAACCCATTGCTATACAGTAATCATTAACATTAGGAAAGCCCGCATAATGCCAACAAGAAAGAGGCCTAGTGGGTCACACACTAAGTGTAGCTAGTATCATAGTTAAATAATTTATTTTACAAGTTGAATAAATATTAATCCCTATTGTGGTTTAATAATTATTAATTTATGACCAATCACACAAATTTCGTCAATATCTATACGAAACAATATATTTTGGATAGAATATTTATTTATGAGTGAATAATGTAGTTATATTAATTTATTAAATTAATAGTCATTATTCAAGGCCTAGTAATTATTGAGATGATTATCAGGCCAAGTCTTGTGTCTGGTGAGAAAGAACATTAAATATTATTTAGTTAAATAATATTTAAATATAACATTAAAGTTATGCAGATTCTATGGTAATAGTAGGATTACTATTATTATTTGACATGGGGTTTTCATATGGAATAATAAATTATGTAATGGCGGCTATGTAAATTATTTATTATTACCTGGTGAATTAAATTTATTAATCACATGTCATGGAAATAATATCATTTCTATTATTATTTGACATTGGTTTTTTCCCATGGAATAATAAATTATGTAATGCCATATATGCTAATTATTTATTATTTCCTAGTGAATTAAATTCATCGTTATGTTATTATTCTCACTATAAGACAAGGGGTCATTCCACTGGATAATAAATAATTTTGCACACAAAATCCTTGGAGAAAACATCTTGATGATAGAAAGATCTTCTATCTCCAAGAACGCTCTCCAGAGCCAAAGATATCATCTTCCATCGGACCAAGGATAACACTTTAGAAGTTATTATCTAGGCGATCAAAGGTGGACATCACAAGTGCAAGGATCTTCCACGCTAGCACTCATAGACTCCTTCGACAACATCCTGAGATATGTGGAACAAATTTGGATCACTACTAGAGGATTCATATCCTTGGATACAATATCACAATGAAACCATACCTCCTACCTGTGGTCAGGCTCCACAACAAATAGAGAATCTCCTTGTAGGTAATTGAATAATTTAATTAAATTAATTATAAAAAAAATGATGATCATCTATTTTCAGATCTTAGTTCCCTCCTTTGATTTTTCTTCTTTGCTTCAATTACATTGATATTGTTGTTCAGAACCATATAGATCCTAAATTAATCATCAATTATGGCTATTTTAAAAGATATGCACACACCCATCATGCGCTTCCACTGTGCTAGAAACCATTGGATGTCCCTCTCCCACATGTAAAAAGGGGGATCACATATACCCAATCGGTACTCCAAGCCTATTTTGAAATTACATTAATAAATATTCCTAAAATTAAAATACATTTATTCCTTTAAATTCAATATTTCTCTTCTTCACCACTAATTATCATAAGTTTGTCAATTATACTTTTTACATCAAGATTGTGTTAAAGGTCTCAACATAATTATCACATATTTCTTAATATTTAATTATTATTATTTCCTTTATAAAACAACTGTAAAAATAGTATAATAATAAAATTATCATCATTATCATGTTCAGTTGTTATTATAATAATGTTATAATAATTATTTATTCTATTTTTCATAATAGAAAAAAATTTCATTAGTGTCTGTACAAATTACAATCTCCATGAAGTAACAATTTTGGCCTTTGATCTCCACCCCAATGGATGGTCTTAATTATTTTATTAACAAATAAATAAGATTTATAAAAATATTTATTATTCTAATATTACCACATACTATCCAAATTGACCCCTCTAATTCACTATGTACGATAATCTCAAATCATGTGTTTTCAAGACAATCGTCTTCAAAAAAAATTGTGTTTAATTTTACATAACTTTAAAAAATGGATGGGTTTAGTTTATAGTGGATGAATATATATAATATATAGAACATATATAAATAATATGTTTATTTTTCTTAACAAACAAATTATTGATCATTATATGGCATTCTATCAGTTTATTTAAATAACACAAAACTAGTTCATTACCATTTTCATTTTCAAAAAATGAAACTTAAAATACCATGTAATTGTATTATAGCATTAAAAAATTTATAAAAGATAAATTAAAGTAAAGTTAATTTTTTCTAAATGATTATATTTAGGATAAAATGAGAGATCAACACCACTTTTATGAACATATTTTTAAACTAATAATATAATTAACAACCAAGATTGAAAAGATGTTATGAAAATATAATACATGAAGTGATTTATTATCAATGAAGTGAATTAATACAATTATATAATAATAGTGTTTTTAAATAAGTAATTTGTTTTTTATATTTATGATAAAGGATGTTAAATCAGTCAATTGTAATCAAGGGTAAATGTGGGGGACTTGGTAACTAAAAGTAATTTTTTGAGTTATGAAAATTATGATTGAAAATCTCAATGAAATTAAATATTGATTTATTTTATTTCATAATGTATAAGGAAAAATGTTTTTAGAATCAAAATAAATTTAATTTATGTTATTATTTTCATTTCTCTTATAAACAATGGGTACATTTTCAAAAGGGATACATAACAATGACTTTTACAATGATGAGTACAAATTGTTTAAAAAATCATTCCATGATTTGGATCTCTTTATATAAAGTGATATATCACTCATGAAGGGATGTTTTTTGTTTTATAATTTTATATACCATTTTGGATAATGATTTTTTCATGTCACGTGATTTATTAATATTAAGTTATTTGATATTTTTAAGATACCCGTTCTTTTTTTCATGGGTTATTTATGATATGATGATGATTGTTTTTAAGTGGATCACATATTTATGGATGATGATATGTGGGGTAATATATCACCCTAAAATTAATTGGTATAATATTATATCTCATGAGATAGTCTAGTGTGTACATAATAGTTTTGTTCACATAAGTGTGAGAATGCTGGGTTTTCTCACAATTTCAGACATGGACATAAAGAGTTTGTAAACATAGGTGTGGGTATAACGGGTTTTGTCACACATGTTTTCTTATACTTATAGATTTTCCAAAATTTAAATTTTTTAAAGTTAATAAAAATTTACAACTTGGTCACCAAGATATATTAAATTTTCAAGATGCATTTTTTATCCATGAAATATCATGTTTTTAAGATTTTCACATAATTTTATAAGTATTTCACATTTTCATTTCATGTTATCATGTTATATAACTATTGAGATATGTTTTGAGCTATGTAACATCTTTTATGATTTTTAAATGATATTTTTATTATCTTATGTTAATCTAGATTATTTTATGATAATCACCTAATATTTTTTGATCATTTAATATATTTATGTATTTATCTTGTTTTCCTTCATGTTATGATATGTTTTACCCTTACTGAGCATCTAAGACCACCCCTTTCTTATGTTTTCATTCCCCAGGTAATGAAGATTATTACATCATTTGATATGACTATGAAAGGTTCTATAATAGCAGAATAATTGAAAAACTATAGCAAGTGTAATAAAATAATATTTTTATGTAACTAATTTCTAAGACACTAAACCTTTCATTCCTGGGATTATGAAACCTTTTTAAGGGTATTATTTAACTTTAAAGATTAAATTATTATTTTAGTTATGTTTATCTTGGGTAGATATAGTTGTTATCAAATGGTGGTTTTGTTAATTTTTTAGATTATTTTAGTTATTTTTGATTATTTTCTAGGGAAAATTAGGGAAGACACTTAGGATACGTTTATGATGACATATTGATATTTTAAAATTTATGGATTATGTGGTTTTCATAATAATACATTTCTATATAGATAATATAAGTTAAAATGGTTTTGGAATATTTACATATATGTGTAACAACCCTAAAAATATTTAGTTGATTATATCTCATTTATAAGTGTATTTCATGAAAATATTATCGATTGTTTTATGTATTAATTTTAGTATTTAAATGAATAGTAATTAAAATTTTGGAGAGAATTGACTGGTTTTATATTTTATGGATTCAAAATGAATTTATTAAATTGAAAAAAGGGATGAAAATCTTAGGAAGCGGCACGACACCAGATTTTTGAATATGAAGAAAGATGAAAAATGGAGTTGAATAATTACACATTATGTAATAAAATTGTACACCATGAATTTTTAAAACAAATTCCACACCGGACAAGTTTTGATGTCCATACACCCTCTGAATCAATATTACATGTCATGTAACTACATTACATGACCTGAAAATTTTCATGAAAAGATTTTGGAAATTGATTTTCCTATATTTGAGATGCCTAAATATAAGAGGACTATAGGTCATGAAACCTAGATAAATGTCATGATGATGGTGTGAAACCAAAAAAAATAAGATACACACGATACAATATTTAAAATTCTGTGGTGATGGAGTTGATGAGTTTTCTTAAGAAAGGAATATCTTGGCTGCCGTTTCTAGATAATCTTGGACTAGAGAAGGCCATGTGATAACAAAGGATGACTTCAAAATGATGGAGTGATGATCTGAAGCCTGGATTTGATGCCTTTCTTCAATGATATTCTTTTTCAGGTACCCATGATGCCCATTATCATCATACCTAGAATTAGTGAGTAGTTTCATTAGTGATGGGTGATGTTATTGTATGGGTATGTGTTGTTAGAGATGTTTTTATTTATTATTCATGTTTTTGATTATTGTGAACACTATTGATCAATTCTAATCTTCTTATTTTTTTAATTGCATGACCATTTTTTTATTTGAGGAGTATTATTTTATTTCATTAATTAGTTAGCGTATTTTTCACATGGAAATTATGAAAATTGGGTTATCCATATTTAAATATTGTGTTGGGTCACCTATTTTTATGTTTTTACCCAATAAATGACTATTCCAAAGATGAAAACAAATTATTAGGGTAGGATACCGAGAACAACGAACCCTACTGAAAAGAAATTATGAAAAATTTTCTCATGAAATTTACTATATAAATAATGGGAAATATTGGTTTAGTAGATGTCTCGAAAATGAGACAAATAGTTTGGAAAATCACTCATGGAAATTTATATGAATGATTAAATTAATCAATTAAAATATATGAAATTTAAAACATGTCCAAATATTAGAAAATATTCATTTACTATGATGAAAATGCTTCTCAAATCATTATTTTTTAAAATCTAATCCACATGTTTATCTCTAATAATTATTTCCCCCTTTTTGCTCATTAAAATTTATTGACAAGGAAATTTAAATTTATTGAATGGTAATTGTACTATGAATTTTATGTCACCTAGTTTATTTTATTGAACAACGAATCATGTGAGGAAATGAAATTAAATTTTTAAGATTTGAAATATTTTTAATGTGTGGAATAGAAAAATTCTGAATTGAACTACTAACTCCCTCATTAAATTAATGATTAAAATATGAATTGATCATGTTATTCTTTTACATTTTCACTTACTACCTATCTTGATGGTACTATAATAAATATTAATGTGAAAGCACATTCCATAAAAATGTAATTTAATAATATTTGGGGATGATTAATTTCTCATAAAAAAAGAAAATAAATAATGAAAAATATGAAAAAAACTCAGGTTTCATTCTAGAAGTGATTTTTTTACTATCATTGGCTCAACTGTACCCTATTCCACTCAGGTGGTTGATAGTAGGAAAGAGGATACCTGATTTGGATCTATGAAATGTCAATGTCTTAATTCCTCAAGGTAGATTGGTCCCCCTATTTAAAACTACTTTCACTATTGAATTTTTGAAATCATTCTCCTCATCCATGGTCCCAATCTAGCTGTTCTTGATCCTTATTGAAAAATAAAATTGTAGTTAAATAACTGTCGAAACATTTAATCCTTCATTGAATTCCTCTTGGATGAATGTTAGTCCAATATCTTCAGCTTTTTTCTAGCAATTTGTTACCTTTCTTCAGTTTATTCTTTATTTATTATTCACTTTTTATAGAAGCTACTTCATCTCTTCTCCCATGGAAAACCACATTCTCTTATTTCAACAAATAATTTTTTTTAAAAATCATCAACTATTTAATCTGACATATGCATCACATAGTACAACATTTACTTCATATGTGATCTTCCAACTATTAAACTCATATATCTATTCTGAACATCAAAATGTTCCCTTCCTATAGCTAGGAATGGTATTCCCATGATTATTGGGATATTTTCTCCATCCATGTTAATCACCAGAAAATCAATCGTAAAATATAACATGTCTACTTTGACGATGACATATTCAAGTAGTCCCTGAGGAAATCTTACTATTGTATCATCTAATTGAAGCATTACATGAGTTGATCACATCTATTTCAATACCAGGATCTTAAATGTTTCATATGAAATTATATTTACACTAGCACCTAAATCACATAAATCACTACCTAAATCATTAGTACCAATATTAATTTCAATGGAAAAACTACATTGAACTCTCTGATTCTTTGGTAGGATTCTTGACAATTCTACTAAGCTTTCTCTTACAAGTATAATAGTGGATAATTCCTCAAGCTTCTTTTTGTTTTTCACCAAATCATTTATGTACTTTTCATTGAAATACATGTTTATAATTGCCTCGTATTGTGGAATTCTGATGTGTATCTTCTTTAAAATCTCTAAAAACATTGGCCTTTTCACATCAATATTCACCTTCTTTTCCCGATGTGGAAATGGTAGTGATATTTGGTACTGTGGTAGTGCTTCCTCTTCATTATTTTTCCTAGCATCATGGTTATTTTAATTAGTTTCTTCAACTATAATTTTTCATTATGTCCTCTAAATTCTATACGAATTCATAAGGTTTACTTTCCACTTCTATGAAATATGGAGTTCACATTGTCACGAACATGTTTTTCTGATCATCTTAGAAGCTCTCCTCTTTTTCTTTCTCTATGTTGTGTTATAATATGACTTACTTGACCTTTGAAGTTCCTCATTACAAATTTTTTGTTTTGTGTGTCATTTCTCAGTTCTTTTATTGTAGTTCATTAACCCCTTCAATATTTTGTAAAATTTTTATGTTTAGATCCATTTGTGATCCTTAATGTTGAAAGAGTCTCCTATAGTGAATGAACTTCATTAGTTAGCATTTCCCTTGGTGTTGAGGTTGAAGAAAATGCCATCTAGATTTTAGTCCTTGGACTTGATTTGGATTTTACTGGTTTGGTTTTTGTAGACTCCATCCCTATGCATAATTTTGATGATAATTCACATATTCACAATACATTCCTTAGGTAACTTTATTGGCCATCATTTCATCAATATTATTTTTCAATGACTAGATTTGATCAACCATCCATATATTTTCAACCATATGTGATCCTTTTACTCATCATTTTCCCATCTTTCATTGAAACTTGTTTATAGAAATCTCACCTAAAAACTATTACATCTCTTCTAGTGACTTTTATATAAGAAAAATTCCTACAATAGCATCAAATATCAAAAAAATTCCTATAATAATATTTTATAGAATGTTGGAATTAATAGAAAAATTTTGATGCCATGATAAGGAAATCATCTTATAAAACCATTAAACCCTTCCCATTAAAAATATAATGATTCTCCATTTAATTTATCAAAATATAAAATACTTACCCAAAAATCCATAGACATTGGGTTCTGGAAAAATAGTTTCAGAAATTTTCTTACTAGATCCCCCCATATATATGATTGAATGTAGTGGAATACTTTGGATCCACTACCATGATTTTTTACTTCAATGAGAATATAAACATGCTTAGTCTCACTACATCATTTGTGAAATTCGGAAATTAGAACGCGTCTAAAATCATCAAGAAACATCCAATGTGTGATCTGGTGACTTTATGAGGTAGCCCAGTGAATTACCGTGAATGAGAGATCATTTGAATGACAAAAAGCTTGATCTTAATGTTTTAGGAAGTGAAGGTGGGTATCATAATGCTCAGATTGAGTCCTATGTTAGAGGGTCTTCTATAGTTGTTTAGTTTTGGTACTACTTAATTTCATTCTTGAACTTGTAGTCCTGTTGGTTTCCCCAAATCATGATTGGATCCTTGAAATTGGACTCTTCTTACCATAGTGTTCTATTATTTGTCCAAATCTTTCTTTTCCTTTCTATGCTAGCATAATGTATTCTCCACCTATAGGTCATACGATAGATCTTTAGTTTTGTCATTCCCATGAGGGAAGTAGCCATGAAACATATTGTTACCTAAAACTATAGCATTAAAAGAAGAATTATATAAAAAAAATTGAAATAAAAACAACTATATTGACTACAAAGTAACTTAAACATAGCCGAAACCATCCTTATAAATAGCGCCAAAATTTTGATGAACTATAGGGTATTGTTAATTTCTATATAGATACAAAAATTTAATTTTTTTATTAAACATTGATAAACTAAAAAAGTTTGTACTTGGTAAGCCTGAGTGTCAAACCCACAGGGATGATACATATGTTCTTTATTAATTAAGGAAACTAAAATGTAAATTGTTTGATTGGTTGGAAAGAATGAGAAATAGTAACAAGGATTGGGGTTGAAATTAATATATGTGGCATTTCAGGTTAAGTTATTTTTAGGTTCGTGTACTAAATATTCGATTGATAATTTAGTTATTTGGGTTTGGTGTTAGAAATGGGTCTGTAGGGATCCTTAGTCTTGGTATCTATCCCTAATCTTGTGTTTGCTTCTTTGGAATGGTCATCTACTAGGTGAAAACACAAAAATATGTGACAAAAAACATTATTTAAACATAACTAACCCAAGTTGCATAAAATTCATGCCCAAAAATATGTGTAGAATGGATAAACTGTGTTTGAAAAAATCTGAAACATGAATAATAAATAAAAAAGTCCCCAAAAACACACACCCCTACAATCACATCACCCGACACTAAATATAATAATAAATCATGCCAGGAATGACGGGAATGAGTTATATGGGTACCTAAAGAAGAATGGTGGAAATGAAAGGTGGAAAAGACAGTCTCTAGATAATCACTCTATCATCTGGCGGTCATCCCTTGTGTCTCATAGCATTATCATGTCCCAGAGTTTCTTGGAAGGGTTGTTTATGTGTTCCATTTATAAGAAAACATTTCAACTCTTTTTCTACAGTGTCTTAAATACCAAATCGCACGTATCTTAATTTTTTTTGGTTTCCTATCATAATAACAACATGTAACTAGGTTACATGACATGTAATCCTCCAATCTTCAGTGTCACAAATATCAGTGAAATATTTTCAAAAATATTTTCCCAAAAAATGTAATGTTGTGTAATGTAGTTAAAATACTTTTAATTGTGTTTCACAATGTATATAAACATTATAACTTGTGTTGTAGGGTAAATTATTTAAAAAAAATTCACAATGTCTAATTTTATTACACTACGTGAAATCATTCTGCTCAAGTTTTACTTATTTATTAATATTAAAAAATCATGTGTCACAACACTAGATTATATTTCCATCTCTATTTGTTATTTTATTTCATAAATTCATCATTACCCTCAATCAAACATAAAACATGTCAATTCGCTCCAAAATTGGAAAGATTATTCATTTAAATACGAAAATCAGTACATGAAACTCTCTAAAAAAGATGCATTAAATACAATTATCACTCATCTATATTTCTGGTTCATGGTGAATGGGAACTTACTACACATATAGTTTTAATATACTGTGGGATATACATTGGATAATAAAATTATCTTTATGAACTATTATAAATGGTTTAAACATATATAATAGTCATGTTAGAAAGAAAATCATTTATAACCTATAATGAACAAATTTAGATTCGTAGTTTAATGTATACATGTCATTTATGAAATCCGTCTGAAAGAAAATTCTTTAATGGGGTTTTTTGTACTAAAAAATGTGGGACACTTTGATCAAAGACTGGTTAGGATGTGAAAATTGATAACATTCCTATTGTATAGGTATATAGTAATGTATTTCTTGGTGAACTACTTAGTATTCCCTTGGGGTGTGAGATCATGTTTTAAATCGAACACACCCTTGGATCATTTCATTTCAAAAATGTTCTATGTATAATAGATCCCAATGGATTATAAGTGTTAAAGATGAAACTAAAATTCAATTGGTAAATGGGTTTCCCATTCCACAGTTCTTCTCCATGGGGTGAACTAGTCCTCTTTTTTCAAAAATAAGGATGGATGCATGCATATTTCTATTAAATATCATAGTCATAATAAAATCATGATAAAAAAGTATTATATACCCCATATCAATTATCTATTAAATAAAATCTAAGGATATAACTACTTCTTGATGATTTAACATTGATATGGATACAATAATTTGAGGGTCAAAAGGGAGGATATTTCTAATATGACTTTCTATAGAAGGTATAGAAGGTTTGAGTTTATTGTGGTATTGTTTGGAATTACAAATTCCTCTATTATCTTCATGGATCTAATGAATTTATTCATTAGATACTACTTACAACTTTTTTCTTTTTTATTTTTAGATTATATTCTTATATATTAAAGAGTAAGAAAGAGTATGGATAAAATTTGAAATTTGAGTTGAAGAACAATAGAAAGGGGTAATTGTATTATAAATTTTTTAAATGGGAATTTTGTCTAGAAATTTTTTCAATTTTTGGTCATATACTAACAAGAGAATATCAATAGATCCATCAAATAAAGAATTTATCATAATATGTCCCAGATTGACCAATGTAACTAATATCCATAGTTTTCATGGGTTAGAATGATATTATCAATTATTTGAGAGAAGTTTCTCATAGCTATCAAATCCACTAACAAAGTTGACACTAAATAGATTAGTGTACATTGAAAAATAAGAATGTGAATATTTTTTCATGGAACTGAAGAAGAGGATAGTCAATGATCTTATACATAAATTATCCATTAGTAGAGAAATGTTTTTAATATATAGTGATCATTTTGAAAATAGTTTTGGGTTGTATCCTCATGATAAATGATAAGGAAATTTATTATGGTTTACTCTAATTAAATACAACGTGAACAAAATTACCAAATGCAGGATTCATAGATGGCAGTAGTGATTTTTTCAATGAAATTATTCAACATTATCTTTGTGAAGGAATATGTGATATATATACTAATCACAATATCTTGAAAAATTCTTTCACATTTAAGGAACTAAAATTATTTCAAAGGATATAGTTGGAGTTGATAATCGATTATGACTTCTCAATACATTACCACCAGGGGAAGGAAAATAAGGTAGTTGATGCTATGATGAAGAAATATCATGATAAGCTATCCACGATAAGAATTGAAAAAGACGAAATACTTATGGTTTATTAGTGGTTGAATCCTAAATCCATATTTGAGGGAGATAAATCCTATCAATTACAACTAGATACTCTTCCATAAATTAATATAATGGTTAAATAAGCTATGAAATTTGATCTAGAGCTATAGAAAAATGAATTCATCCTTTCTGAGTGAAAATTTGATAAAGATGAAGTTATAAGGCTTAGAATTGGGATATGTGTAACATCGAAGATGGATATAGAGAATGCAATTTTGGATGATCAAAATAGCAAATACATTTTTATAAATCCTTGAAGTATGAATTTTTATAGAGATCTAAAACAAAACATCTAGTGGGATAATATGAAAAGGGAGATTGCCTAATACATATCTCGATGTTTGGTATTTCAGTAAGTTAGGGAAGACTAATGAATGTATAAGGGTATGTTTCAACCATTTTCCAGAACTATATAAAAATTGGAAAACATCACCATCGACTTCATTATAGGAACTCAAAAAATTATATAGTTTATAATTATATTTGGATTGTAGTCGAATTCCTTATAAATTCAACACATTTTACTTTATTCAAATAAGACTTATACCTTGATCAACTCACCATGATATTAATAATTGATCTGTGGATTCTATTTAGAGTACCAAAATCCATTATATCTAATAAATATATTAGTTTTAACCTAATATTATAGATATTTATCTAAATATATTTAGAAATAGAGTCGAGGTTAATACAATCATCCTTATACATATAGTTAACTTGAGAGGAAATTTAAAACTCTATAGGACATATTGATATCTTATTAGATGAATTTACATGGATGTTGAGATCATAAACTTCCCCTAGAGGAGTTATCTTGTAATAATAGTTTTCATCTAAGTATTCTGATGACACCATATAAGGATTTTTATAGGAATATATGTCGGTTTCCAACATGATGGGATGAATTTTTAGAGATAAAGCCGATAGCTCTGGACCTTGTTGAATAAATAACATAGAAGGTTCAAACAATTAAATGAAAAATGAATGTGGAATAAATTCAATATATGACTTATGAATATATTAGTCAATGACTTGTAGTGTTTGAAGGTGGTGATAGGGTGTTACTTGTAATACCTTTATGGATGTGGGTTTTGATAATTGGGAAGAAAGGGAAGATGATCCATATATACATCAAGTCCTTCAAACCTAATAATTTAAGGGCTATATGTTATCTATTAGTTCTCTCTACACCTATTACACAATTAATTTTTAGGAAATAGTTTTTCAAATAAATTTAATTTCTTCAATAGCATGCATTACATACAATATCTAGTTTTGAAAAACTCTAACAAAATATTATTATTATTATTTTAAAATGGTCATTATTATAAATAAGTAAAAAATGGTGGGATGAATATTAATATAAAAAATTTAAAAATTAATAATTATGGTTTTACACGAATAAATAATATTGATAAAAAATTATTTAATTTTTAGTAAAGTCTTTACATATTTCGAAAATAATTTCTTAAAAAAATGTTTTTATTTCAATCTATAATAAAATAACAAAAGTAAATTTTTTAATATTTTAAAAATGTATTTTAAAAAGTAAAAAATTATTTTTAAATCCATATTTTAAAATTATTTTACTGTGAATTTTTTGATATTTTTTGAAAACATTAAATTTTCAAGGAATTATGAAAATATCCATTTTCATTGAAAACAACCATTTCATTTAATGAATTTATAAGGTCACATTCTACATTAAATTGGATTTAAAAGTAAAATTATATTAATTATATTATTATTATTCCAATTCAGGCTGTCTCAATTAATTTTGGGTTAAATTTTGATATGCAAACATTTAAATCTTTTGATGATTCTCTCCTTGGAAGACGACTTTTTCATCATGTCCGTCAGTCTAATTTTAAATTATGTTTTTACAATTATATGACTGGAATTATCAAAAAATAATTCCATGATTTTAATCATAATAATTATTATTATATCATATGTTCAACATAATGTTTTTACCATAACTAATAGTAAAAAAATAATTATTTATTATAGTTGTATTAAAAAAGGGTTTACAAGGGGGTTAAACTAAACTAATAATTGTTATATGGAATAAAAAATTTCACAAAACCCATTTTATAAAAATATTTTTACCTTATAAAATCTAAGGTTATATAATTACCCATTTTTTATCCTTTTTGAATGTGAAAAACGTGGGTACACTTTAGTCCTTTCAAAAATTCCATCTGTGTCCTCTCCCCAACTTATAAAACGCCACCCCCTCTTCTTTCTTAATAAAACATAAAAAACCATATAGTTTATAATATACCAAACCATATCATCAATAATTACTTATCCACTACATATAGGTCTTGGTTTTATTATTAATCCCCTTTAACAAGGATTTAGGTATAAGCCTAAAGAGGTTCTCCAAAGAAGAAGTAATATTATTAACCTTATGTTGTGTTTTATTTCTTCCTCCACCCCATTAAAATAATATTAAATTACAATAGTATAACAACAATAGTAAATTAAATTTAATTATATGTTTTTATGTTAACTATATATCCTATATCAATATAATATTTCATCAAATGTGAAATGAAATTGTCGATCATGTGTGTGACGGTCTACCGCCTCACGAACCGATGTTATAAATTTTACATCACTACATATCAGGGATGGATATAATGATGGATTTAATATTAATATATTATATTTATTATATTATCATACATTTTTAATCATAATACCACATATATATCATTTAATCCCAACACATCGGGAAACAATAACGTCGCTCCTATGTACGATGGACTACTGCCTCATGAACCAATGTGATACATTCTTCATTTATGTTTTAATAGGATGGTATTAAGGATATTTTAAATGAATATATATTATATTTTTAAATTAATTATAATTTCATTATTATGATATCACATTTACCTTTTTTTCTTTTCATTATGTGGGGTTATTACAATATTGTTTGTCAATATGTCAAATTATCACCTCGTGAAGCGATGTGATTTGTTTCACACTTACACATTTCATAGAATGAAATGAAAAAAAATTATTTTTAATGGTAATATATTATATAACTATATTTCATTATTTCCATCAATAATATGGAAACATTATTTATGCATACATATGGCCTACCATCTCCATGAACGGTGTAATTTATTTCTTATATCTCAATTTAATGGATTACTAAAAATAATTATATAATGAATATATATTATGTTTATAAATTTTTTAAAATTATCTATATGATGTAACCATGATAAAAAATAATTTATTGAAGATACCAAACCAAAACATACAAGAAATACGATGTAGTTATTACTTGCAAATTGATTTTAACAAGGAATTATTAATAAATGAGTAATAAAAGATCATAATTATATCATATATGATATGATAAATATTTTTATGGTTATATAATATAGTTATAATAAAACTATATTAATTATATAGTAGGTTTGAATGTGTACGAATGAAGATGAGACTTAAGGTAAGAGATTTTGGTCTCAATTTTCCTTCATTGAGACATATGTTATGTTATGCACCTATATTTTTGTATTAGGTATGTATAATACCAATTTGAAATTTTATATCATGAAACTACTTCTATTAATGATATATAAATATCCTTTGAGGTTGTTCTTGAATGGTAATAATGATTCCAAAGTTACCAAAGTGGTAAAGGTTGATATTATAATCTCATTATTTGTCGGGGCTGTTTATTATTATTGTTTAAATGAAGAAATATTATGACATAATATTTAAGAAAATCATCAATAAAATTAACCTATAGTTATTTATTGAGAATAAATAATACCTTCATTTTCTTCTCTTTATTTACTAAATATTCCAAAATAATGTTTTTAATGAAAACTATCCTTATTTATCTCTTCAGTAGAAAACCCTTTTTTCATCTATGTCAATGTTTTCTAGAAATGATTTCTAGAAAGTTTAAAATTTCAAAAAGAATTTTTATAGTCATATTTATCTATGTTTTAATTATTTATTAAAATTTTTAAAATGAATAGTCAAGTAATTTTCCAAATAAGTCTCATTCAACTTTTACTAAAAATGTGAAGAAATCATTATTTTAACATCTATGAAATGAATGGAATTTCTTATCGCAAAGAACACTCAATATTTTAAAACATCCATTGTATGATTTATTTATAATATTTAGAGAAATTTATTTACTATTTTTTTTAATAAATTTTTATTTTTAAAAATTTAGTTCCAATGAATCGTTATTTTCCTCAATAAGTATTTCAAGTGATTTTCCAAAATTATTTTCCATCTAAGATGTTATCATTTAATGTTAGTGAAGTTTTACTAGTGATATTATACAATGATGCCATATTTATTATTCCAATGAATGATTTATGTTTATTGTAATGACATGCCAATTCTCATTGTCTTGAGAGTATAAAGAGTCATTCCTTAGCCTTAAGAAACATCACTCAGACGCCAAAGGTAGGAAATAAATGCCAAAGTGTTTCAAATACAAGTGGGGGAAGAATTACCCTTTAAGAAATAAACCAATTAACCCACGATAGATAACAAAACATTCAACACAATATTCATGAACGAATGAAAGACAAATCAACAACTTCATGTATTTCAAAACCACATCAAAGTAAGCAACAACGGAAGAATAACAATGTATCAACGTACACAGCGAATAAACTACCCAAGAATCTTATAATACCACAAGACTCCATGCTTCACAAGCGCCAGAATAAAAAATCTACGAATATCCCAAACATCATGGGGTAGTGCTAAACTTGTGTCAAACATTACCTTTTCCCTTGTCCTGAAAGATAGAATTTTTAAAAGCATCATATTGTCAAAGAATGGGTGAGTATAAAACTCAGTATGTTTTCCCCAATAACTTCCATACTCATGCCACTATGATAGAAGATTTAGCCACAAGTATATAAAATAGTTTATATAAAAAAAATTCTCACAAAACGATAATAACTCAATATAAACAAGTCTCTAAAACCAATCATTACCAAGAGCATACAAGTGAAATTGAGACCAATTTTCCCAAAAAGATATTTTATAGAAAAATAAATAAAGAATATTTAAAATCATTTCACAATATCCATTTCTTGGCTTACCCAACCATTCCACAACCCATGAAACCAAACATGCATGATATGTTTTGATAGTTCCATACTCATGAGTGGTTTCACCTCGATCTACCAAGTTGTCACAAGGAAATTTTTTCCCCGGTGCCATTAACCCATTTGGCATCGAGCACAAGGTCATATTTCATACATGCCTCGTATATGAAATTCACATGTCCCATTATCCATTTAGCACTGAGAACAAGGTCATATTTCAACCAAGCCCCATATACGCCACATGAACACACACCACATATTCCCAATGATAATTCCAAAACAACCTTTTCAATAAAAACAATTTTTTTAAAAAAACACTTCCTTCAAAACAATTTCAATGCCAAACAATTTCAATTCCAACAAATTTCAATAAAACTCCATTTTTTATTGAAAACCATTTCTATTTAATAATCCCCTTTTAATCATCCATTTATCAATTCTAGAAAATCCATAATTTAAATTCAACATTTTAAATTCATGAGACTAGACCCCCTTTGCACAATTATTCACCAAGATCACACAATTCACCAAAAACCAAAAATCATCTCTAATGAATATTTTTCCATGATTTTAAAAATAAATTTATTTTAAATAAACAAATTTTAATATATGATAATCAATTATAGCTATAGGAGTCAATAGAGAAGTCTCCCACCTCAATGGTTTTGATGAAACTCGACAAGAGACGAAGAACACACAAGAAGGCAGGTCGATTCTCCAAGAATGACTCTATCTCTCATATCATAGAAAGATCATGAATCAACATTGAATTATTTGGAATCCAAAAACGTAGATCTACCAAATATATTTTAAGATATGAGAAATAATGGAGATCATAGAAGTAGATCTAAACAGATCTATGAAAACTTGAAAAATCAGGAAAGAATGGATACATACCTCAAGAATTGGATCAAGATTCCAAGAAAGTATCTTAGATCTCTTATTATATAATGAAACACAGCATATTTAGACATACATAACGTTAAAAAACATATATCTACCTACAGGAGGTGTATATCAAAGAAAATGTGAAGGATAGAATTAAGAGTTTGCAGAAAATAGAAAAGAACCATGAAGACTGGGACTTACCCCATGAATTAGGCTTGAAATAACTAAGGGAAGGATCTAGGTTAGCTCTAACTTGTGCGGGGATGGTTCTCAGTCCTATATGGAGAGTAATATTTAAATAGGGGCGTTTTTAATCTAAAACAAAATATATAGAGCAAAAACGAGTAAGCTCCAAGAAAATAGGATCTATATTTGACCTCTGCGCAATGTTTGACCACATGGTTTGGGCCAACTATGTATGGATCGTGTGACATTTCTTTTGGTCCCAAAAGACCTTATAAAACCAACTAGCTCCCCCAACCTTCATATTTACTCTTTTTATGGAAAATTAAAATTTTATAGAAACACCCGACTTTATGGAAACCACCCGCATTATAATAACATCCCACTTTATGGGAAAAACCAACTTTATGGAAACAACCAACATTATGGAAACACCCACCTTTATGGAAACTCTCTATATTATAGAAACTCCCTATTTTAAGTAAACTCTCTATTTTACGGAAACTCTATATTTTTTGGAAACCTAATCAAATACACATCATCTAAAAAATATAGGGAAGGGGGTTATGTACCCGAAACAGGGGGTACTACATTCTCCCCAACATTGGTCTTTCCGTCATCCAAATGAATAAAACACTCATCGTCCAAAAAGAGATTCGAACACTGCTCTTTCATTTCCTTCTCATGTTCTGAAGTGTCTTCCTGAATCTGACCATGTTTCCATTAAACCCGCAGTAGGACGATGCTTTTCCCACCCAAGACTTTCTCTTATATATCCACAATCCGCACTGGGATATGTACCAATAATTCATCCAGTTATAGGTCAACATTATCCCACCTGATCACATGGTCTAGATCAAGGTGATACATTTTCAACTGGGATACATGGAACTCATTATGCACTAAACTAAACCATGGTGGTAATTCCAACCGATATGCCACCTCTCCAACACATTCCAGTGTATCAAAATGGAAAATGTAACTATGAGATAACTTTCCCTACTTCCCAAAGAGACAATGTACAATCCATTAAGAGATCCTCAAGAAGACATGATCACCCACCAAAAATGAAAATGGTCTTCGACAGTGATCTACTTAAGATTTCTGACGGCTTAGAGCCGTATCCATCCTCATTCTAATCAAATGAATCTTTTCCGTTGTTTCATGGACATGTCTTGGACCAACAAGTGATGTTTCACCCATTTCCACCCAAAATAGTGGAGAACCACAGGGGTTCCCATACAATGCTTCAAACAGAGCCATGTTTATCGAGGCTTGATAACTGTTATTATAAGAGAACTCCCCTAAGGGTATATTCTCATCCCATGAGCCACCAAAATCTGTTACACAAGCCTACAACATGTCTTCCATAGTTTGTATTATCTTCATATATTATCCATACGTTTGGAGATGATATGCCATGATCATAGTCAACTGAGTCCCAATGGATTGCTATAAGTATTTCCATAAATGACACATTATCCTCAAATCACTATCGGAGACTATTGCCACCAGTACACCATTCCTCTTTACCACTATTTGGATATAGATTTTTGAAACATAATCAATTGTATGAGTTTCATGAATAGGGATGAAATTGGTCGACTTGGTTAGACGATCCACTATCACCCAAATGGCATTGTGTTTCTAGACCGTTCTTGGAAGACTTGTAACAAAATCCATTGATATCTGATCCCATTTCCACTCTGTGATGGTAAAATATTGTAACATACCAGCTGGTCTCTGATGCTCTTCTTTAACCTACTATCAAGTTGAGAACCATGAGATGAACTCGACCACCTTCCTTTCCATGTTGTTCCACTAAAACTGGGCCTTTAATGACTTATACATCTTATGTGTACTTATTTGTACAACCCATATTGAATATTGGTAATCATGAATGATTTTTTCCTGAAAAACCCATAGGTATAACCATTCGATCTCTAAAACACAAAATTGAACCCCCATAAAGTTTCCAGCCCCCCAATAGTCTCCCTACAATTGAGTTTTGAACAGACAACGAGACATTCTGCATCAGATGTTGGTTCCTATTTAATAATTTTTACTAAATCAGGAACAAGTGTAGCTGAAATGAAAAGTGCAAAATCACCTGGGTCTTCACATTACACATGCTTGTTGTCTAAGACCGACATCAACAACAATTCATTTGAATATTTTTTCACTAACTAAGCATATGAATTTCTACTCAATGTATCCGCCAATGAATTTCCTTCCCCTGATGTTTACGTCAAGTCCAAGTCAAACATTTGAAGATACTTCATCCATCTCCTTTGCCTCAGATTCAAATATAGATATGAGAAAATGTGTTTCATGATTTTTTGAACCATAAACAAACTTAATTTCTCACCAAAGAGATAATGTATACATGTTTTCAAAGCATAGACGACTCCAGCTAACTCCAATTCATGTGTTGGGTAATTCTTCTCCTGAACCCTCAACATCATTGAACCACAAGAAACAACGTGATCTCATTTCATGAGAACACAGTTCAATTCTGATCCTGAAGCATCACAATACACCACATACCCTTGTCCTGATTCTTTAAAGATCAAGATAGGTGCTGATGTAAGTTGAAATTTCAGTTCTTGGAAAGGCTTCTGACATTCCTCTTTCTATTGGAATAAGACATTCTTCCTTTTCATAGTTTTCATTGGCGAATCTAGTCATAAGAAATCACACACAAAACATCGGTAGTAACCAACTAGACTAATAAAAATTCGTATCTCAAAAATATTCTTCGGTGGTTTCCAACAGATAACAAATTCTATCTTTCCAGGATCAACAAAAAACTCATTTCTCATAAATGACATGTCCAACAAAACATACTTCATGTATCCAAAAACCACACATCGATAATTTGTCATACAAACGATGATCTCTCAAGATTTGTAATACTGATTCTAGGAGAACCTCATGGCCAGCCATTGTCTTTGAATAGACTAAAATGTCGTCCACAAAAACCACAACAAATGAATCTAGATATTGTTGAAATATCCATTTCATCAATTCCATGAAGGTCGTTGGTACATTCATAAGACCGAAACGCATGACTTCATATTCATAGTGGCCATATCTACTTTTGAAAGGCGTCTTTGGAATATCCGCTTTTCGAACTGTCAATTAGTGATATCCTGATCGCATGTCAATCTTGGAGAACCACTGATCTCCCCTTAATTGATTGAACATATCATCAATGCATGGAAGTGGATATCTATTCTTTATCGTAACTTGGTTATGTTTACGATAATCAACACATATCCTAAGAGTTCCATCTACCTTCTTCATGAACAAAAATAATGCTACCCCTGGAGATGTTCTTGGTCGAATTAATCCCTTGCTTTCTAGAGCCTCTAAATACAATTTCAATTTCTGTAACACTATTGGTTACATCCAATAAAACATAATTGAAATATGATTGGTCTCCAGATGGAGATCAATCATAAACTCCACTTCTCTTAGAGGTGGTAACCCTAATAATTTCTTGGGAAAGAAATTTGTAAATTGATCCACAAAGATGGAAAACTATTCTCCTCGATATCATCCATTTATGCCAAACTCAACACTGCCAATTGGTAAAAGATAATTCCCACCATTTGTTCCAACATGATTTTTTTCACCATTCTTTATAATCCTCCCTCATCTAAAGAGATATTTGATGCCTTCCTCAGTCATGAAACTAACTATTCTCATATAACAGTATATTTGAGCCTTGAACATTGTCAGCCAATCCATACACATGAAAACATTATAGAAATTTATATCCAACATCAAGAATTCACATTTTAGCTCAGCTGCATCAACAGTTATAGCACATGCTTTACACACAAAGGCTGGAAATTCTCTCTCACCGAGAAGAGTTTATTGTTTCAAAACAAAATGCATCATTTATAGTTTTAAACATAGAAAGTAAACAACCCAATAAGAAATTAAGGAATGTGATGCACCAGTATAATACAACACTTGAACAATGGTAGAATTAAAAACAATCACACATATCATTATAGATGGTCCAACCTGATCATCGATAATAATCAGCTCAACTCCATACAGTTGATTCATTACTACACTATTCTCATTAATTCTTTGTTGAGGTTGCCCTGGTTGAAAAGTCATGGTATTTCTAGAATCACTATGGCTAGCGCTTCTCTATTGACAAAAATGATTCTGCTGTCCTCATCCAGTCGAAGCATATGATGCTTGCGATGCCTGAGAAGTATCTTGAGCACCTAACCTAGGAGAACTATGACAATAGTGCTGAATATGTCCCATATTGTTGCTATTTTGAAATGCTATTAGTTGTTACATACAATCTCACTTTATGTGGTCAAGTGAACCACATTGAAAACAACCTTCTTTGATCTGGGGTCATGGAGGATGGTTTGCTAATCTAGTTATCTAGTTCTAATTTCCACTTGCACCTTGGAAATAGGTTTCCCTTTTCTACTTGTTCCTAGATATTGAGTTCCCACCGTTTCCTGTAGGTATCATCATGCCTCATCCCATAGATCCTGAGATATCACATTCAACCACAGTCGCTCTGTTCACCATCTACGTATAATATGTTATAAAAAGTACAATAATATTTGATCGAATCTCCTCTCGTAGCCCAGATTCGAAGATGATTTCCTTCAAAGAGGTACATGCCACGACTTCTAGTGTAAAGAATACTATGTTCATGAATTTTGTTGCATACTATGTGATAGAGATACTCTCTTGTTGCAGGCTGAAGAAGTCTGCCATTTTTTGGATCTTGAATGCGTGAGGATAGAATGGTTTGTTAAACAATTACTCAAAATACTCCCATGTAAGACCTTCATCCAATTTAGCCTCCACCACTAAATCCCACCACTGATGTGCAAGATCATAGAGCATATACATCACTAGTTTGACCATTATCTCTACCGATGTGCCGATGATATCGAAAATAGGATTTATTATACATATCCACACCTCCACCTTCTTGGGTTAGCAATCACCCCAGAAATTAGTTGGATTCTACTTCATGAATGGGATCATACGATGAAATTTTTTTGGCTCATTCCTCCGGTTCTCTATGAAAAAAACTTTAACATATTGTAAAATAAGCTTAACCAGCCCTTGGTTCACATGTGGTTCAGGTGCAACCACGCTCTCCGCAGCTTCTTTGGATTGGTTTTGATGATGCCTACCAGGTACCATTTTCTAAACTAACAAAAAACTCTGTTAATATCACTCTCTAACAAATTTTGTCTTAGTATTTCAAATTCTATCACATCAACTATAAAAACATTGTTTTCCAATACAACCTTTTTCCCATGTTCAACAATTTGTTTAAAACACTTTACAAGATTTTGAAAATTAATCTATTTTCAAAATATGAAAAGCATATCTTTTTCAAAATCGATCATTTGAAAACCAATTCCATAATTTTTATAAAATTAACACTTTTTTTCACAACATGAATCATTCCTAGAAATAATGTATGCACTCTTAGTGAGAATTGATTCTTCTACAATGCATGTCATGCTCAACTCATTGGCTAAACCCATGAAAATGAGATTTAAAAATCCTAGAAGTGTCACCAAACACTTATTTACCCAAATCCTTATTAACATGAAGTTCATCATAAAAGGGTTAGATACATCCTTTTATGTTACACATTTCAAGTTCTCACAATCCTACTCCTTTATAAGATTCCCCCCCAAGGAATAGAAAATAAGGAATTTCATCTCCAAAACTAGGATCATTGATGACTAATGGTTAGGAATGGACCGAACAAGATGATACCATTTATAATGACCCGCCTATTCTCATTGGAATGAGAGTCTAACGAGTCATTAATAAGCCTTAATAAATATCCTCAAGACACCAAAGGCTATCAATAAATGCTAAACGGTTTCAAATACAAGTGGGAGGCAATTTACCATTTAAGAAATAATCCAATAAACCAACCAACCATAAAAACAATATTCACTATATGATGGGTGAATGATTGAAAGACAACTCAATAACATCATGTATCTCATAACCAAATCAAAGTAAGTTACAAATGATGAATAACCATTAACAACGTACATGGTGCATAAACTAAAATAGACTCTCAAAAGACATCAAGACTCCATTCTCCACAAGATCAAAGATCTACAATCTACAAACATCCCAAACATCCTAAGGTAGAGATAAACACATGTGCCAAAAAACTAAAGTGCCAAAGTAGGGGTGAGTATAAAACTCTGTAGGTTTTCCCCAATGACTTCCCTACTCACACAACTAGGATAGAAGAGTTAGGAATAATTATATAAAACAGTTTATATAAAACAATTTCTCAAAAAAAAATTATAACTAAATGTAAAAAAGTTTCCAAAACCATTCATTACCAAAAGCATACAAGTGAAACTGAAACCAATTTTCCCAATAAGATATTTTTCCAGAAAAATAACTTTACAAGATTTAAAATAATTTCACAATATCCCTTTCTTGGCTTACCCAACCATTCCAAAACCCATGAAAATAGCCATTCTTGCTACATTATGATAGTTCCATACTCATGAGTGGTTTCTCATTGATTTACCAAGTCATTACATGGTGATTGTTTCCCATGTTCCATTAACCCTTTGGCACCGAGCATAAGTTCGTATTTCAACCAAGCCTCGTATATGAAATTCCCATGTTCCATTAACCATTTACCATCGAACATAAGGTCATATATCAACCATGCCCCGTATATAAAACATGAACACATAGTACGTACTCCCAATTATCATTCCAATACAATCCTTTTAATAAAAACACATTTTTGGTGAAAATATTTCTGTCAAACCCATTTAAATGCTAAACCATTTCCATTCCAACCCATTTCAATAAAAATCCATTTTTATTGAAAACAATTTCTATTGAAAAGACACTTTTTCATCAACCATTTATCAATTCTAGAAAATCTATAATTTAAAATCAACATTTTAAATTTATGAAATTAAAGCCCCTTTTCACAACTATTGACCAAGATCAAGTAATGATCCAAAAACCATAAATCATCACTAAAAAAGATTTTTGCATGAATTTAACCATAAATTGATTTTAATTAAACCAATTTTAATCTATAAAAATAAATTAAATCAATATGAGTCATGAGATATGTCTCCTACCTCAATGGTTTTGACGAAACTCAACAACAGACGAAGAATGCACAAGAAGGCGGGTTGATTCTCCAAGAACAACCTTAGTTATAATATCCTTACAAGGCCACGAATCAATATTGAATTATTTGGAATTGAAAAATGTATATTTACCCACTATATGTTCATATCTGAGACATAATATGGATAGGAGAAGTAGATCAATGAAGATCTTTGAAAACATGTCAAATCAGGAAAGAGTGATGACATACCTCAAGAATTGGATCAAGTTTCCAAGAAAGAAGCTTAGATCACTTACTCTATCTTGAAAAACACCATATTTAGCCTTAATTGACGTTAAAAAACATATATCTACCAAAATTACTTGTATATCAAAGAAAACGAGATGGAGAGAAGGAAGAGTTTTCATAAAATAGAAAAGAACCAATAAGATCAGCACTTACCCCAAGAATCAGGCTTGAAATCACCAAGGGAAGTCTCTAGGTCGACTCCAAATTGTGTGTGGATTGTTCTCCAACATTATAGGCAGAGTAATATCGAAATAGGGGTGTTTTAAATCCAAAACGATATATATAGGGAAAAAATGAGTAAGCTCCTTGAAAATAGGATCTAGTTTTAACCTCTGCACTAGCTTTGACCACACGGTTTGGGCCAACCGTGTATGGATCCTGGGACCTTACTTTTGGTCCCAACACACCTTATAAAACACCAAAACTCTCCCATAATTCACCTTTATCCTTTTTATGGAGACACTTATTTTATAGAAACATTCCATTATATGGAAACACCCCACTTTATGGGAACAACCCACTTTATGAAAACACCCCACTTTATGGAAACAACCCACTTTATAGAAACAACTAACATTATGGAAACACCAAACTTTATGTAAAAACTCTATATTAAAGAAAGACTCTATATTATGGAAACACTATATTTTATGGAAACACTATATTTAAAGGAACCCACTATTTTATGGAAACTCTATATTTTATGGAAACTCTCTATTTTATGGAAACTATTTATTTTATGAAAACATAATCAAAGACACATCATTTAATAAAAAAACATGAGGGAAGGGGTTATATACCTGAAACTGGTGGAAATGTATTTATGATGAAATTATTTTTATGAAACCCATTCCTTTTATAAATGTTTTTAAATGATGGAATATTTATGAAAATCATTACATTTTATGGGTTCAGATATAGTGAATGTTTTATAATCATTTGTTACATATATTTAAGATTTTCGTAATGAAATGGTGGATATGTTATAACTAAGGATGGTGGTCATGTTTTAACCAAGGATTGTGAGTATGTTATAACGGATGATGGTGGTAACTTTATAACCAAGGACATTGGTTATGTTATAAATAAGGATAGTGGTAATGTTTTATCCAAGGGTGGACCTATATCACTCTCAAATGAATTGTGTAATGATATATTATTTAAGAACATGATTTCATGTTCCCAATTTTATGCATGAACCTATTTTCAAGTTTATATGATTATGTGAGGGCTTGATTTCATGTCTAAAATGGGATGAGTAATGATATTTCAATTTCTACCTATTCATAATTCTATATCTTTATTTTTTTTAAACAAATCTATTTATTATTTAAAATTTTTTCTCTCAGGGATTGTGAAATTTTATTTCTTTATAATTCATTTTTTATAAACTATCATGATTCATTCCATGAATCAAGTTCATGATCTATGATGTGGAGTGTATGGTTTTGAAATGTTAAGAACTTGTTCTCATACCCTTATGCTAATTTTATTTTTATGAGATCCTTGATATCTTCCATGTTTACTCTTACTGATAATATGAGATCACCCTTAATCAATTTGTCTTCTGTAGGTTATGAATAAATCTTTTATGTATGATAAGTCTAATAATGGTTTTAGGTATGAAGACCTTAGTGGGAGAAGATGTATTTCACCTATAAACCATTTTTTATATTTCCTTGTTTCCAAAGGTAGAAGACCTATATGATTATGGAATCGATATTTTTTATGTAATAAATATTTTTCTAATAAGATGTAATATTTATGTATGAGAAGTTTGTGACTTCACAACACATCTACTAAGTACTTTATGTGTTCCATGTATGAATTTCTTGAAAGTATATACCATACCTCTCACATGTGCTAATATATAAAGTTGTGAAATTGGAACATTATAAATCAAATAAGGAAAACAAGTAGAAATTATCGATCAAAGATTTAAGTTATTACATAATAATATCACTCATATAGTCTAGTTTTTATGGTGAACCTATAAATTTTAGGTGGCTACATGGGAACCCGAGGATGTTATTGAAGAGAAATACCCTCACATGGTTTCCACTATGTGGTAAAAGATTGAGGATGAAATTATATAAAAGGGGGAAGAATATAACTGTGGTGAAATAATAAATTTTAGGAGGCTACATGGGAACTATAGGATGTTATTATAGGGAAATAACCTTGTTCTTTTCCTTTATATAATAAAATTATGAGAACGAAATTATGTTAAGGAGGTAGACATTAATGACCATCAATTTCAATGATGAATTCTCGTTCATTGATTATAATGTGAGTATATTTTATTATACGTAATAAAAAACTAAAAAGACACTTTTACAATAATAAAATCTTACAATTATATTATATCTTCCCTTTTGGTAGGTATATTTAGAAGTATCCTCCTCATAAAAACTATATAAAATTTATAAAAAACAAAAGTCATTCTATGCTGAGAAAATGAATGTTTCATAATATTGATTTTATGAATGATTATAATAAAATTAATTTCTACAAATTTTTTAAATTAAATAATATAAAATGACCCACATATTGTTTATTAGCATTATAAAATTATTAAATGTGGTAAATTTTTTGTAAGCATAGATTTATGTTTTTATATTCAATATCAGTTACTGTAGTAGAGAAGTTTTTTCAGTGGATATTAGTTTTCTATATGTTGTGTATTGAATGAATATATTTTAAGTAATGGTCATATTAATATATTTAATAATATATAGATATTAGTTATCAATAATCAATTTGGTAATCAATTTAAAATAAATGACTAAAATTTAATGATTAATTTTTTTTTCAATAATAATTTTTCATCATATTATATTCTATTATTTAATCGTTAATTTTATTCTATTTAGGAATTAAATTAATCAAAATAGAGATAGAATTTGGAATCATCATATTTTTATTTAAAATTATTTTTATAATTATATGTTTAGTAATAAATTAATTAAAATGATTAATATTAATTTACACTATTAAGTATTTAAATGCCTAATAAAAGTTGGAATATATTTTCTGAAATTAACCGGGAAGTTGGACCTTGTAGAAATTTTTTTAGTATTATAGATTCTTACCTACTTCTCTCAGAAACTATCCTTAACCTAACTCACTTAATTTTCATTCCTTTCCATTTCCACCCCTTACGATTCTTTTCTATTGAAAAGTCACTCTCCCCCCCTATAAGAAGAGAATTACATCCAACCATTCCATACTCCTATAATATTTCTAAGTTTTATTATAAAATGACTAAGTTAACTCTCTTTTAAGTTATTTATATCCCTTAGTTCCCCTAGTCAACATAAATTATCCTATGTCCTACAAATCTAAGGCCTTATTCAAAAAGAAAGTTTAATGTCTTAGTGTATGTTTCAAAAATTATTTAACTTCGATTTCTGATTATTTACATTATTATAAAACCAAAAACAGATTATTATAACAACATAATCATAATTAGTTTGATGATATGTTATTATAATAATGAAACAATAGTTATTTATTCCCTTTCATCAACTAAAACAAGAATCATCGATAATGTGTTTGCACAAATTACTGACTCCATGATGTGATGCTTTCAATTTTTCATCCCTACCTCATAACAGGTGATATTAATGTTAGTAATGAATAAAAATATGATTTATATAATGTATTTATGATTTTAAAATGATCACTTACTATCCACTTTCATCCCTCTCTTTTATTGGGTATCTTAAACACTAGTATGATTTTGTATGGAATACCACCTCCAAAAATAAACACGTATCATTTTACACCACCTAAAATAATGGATGGGTTTAGTTTATAGTGTATGATTATATATAATATATATTATTAATAATTTAATATTTGGATGAAAAAAAATTGATGATATTTATAAGGTAATTTGTTAATATTAGAAAATAACACAAAACTAGTTCCTCACAATTTTTATTTTCATGAAACATGACAAAAGCTATCATTTAATGGTAATATAACATTATAAGTCTTTATAAAACATCAATTATAGTACCTTAAATGGGTTTCAAAGAATTATATTATGGAGAAAATGTATATTCAACAACACTTTTATCAACCTAGTTAGAAATGGTTAATATTAATAACCCATGATATTGAAAATAGATTACAACAGTCTAATACATGAAGATAATAATTATAATTGAAGAGTGTAAACAGAAATATATAAAAATATAATAATGAAATAAGTAACTAATATGTATATATTTATGATAAAAGAGTTTACAATATTTCATTGAAGTCAAGGAAAATGGTAAGGGACTTGGTAACTCAAAATATTTTCTTTGGGTTACTCAATTTTTTATTGAATATCATTTTTAAAAGAAATTTCTATTTTGATTGATTTGATTTTATTATTTCTGAAGAAAAATAGTATTTAAACTAAAATAAATTCCATGTAAGGTATTCTTTTCATTTCATCTAAAAAAGGTGAAATTTTGAAAAGGGACTCATAAATGTGACTTTTACATTGATCAATACAAAATGATTCTAAAAAATTCTTTTCACAATTTGATTATCATTATAATCAAATGATATATATCTCATGAAATGGTGTTTTTTATTTCATTACATTATAAAAAAATTTGGATAATTATATCTTGAAGTCATATGATCTATTTTGTTCAAGTGATTATATATTATTAAGAAACATATTCTTTTTCCATGGGTTATTTAAGTTATATTGATGATTTCTTTTAAGTGGCACTCATATGTATAGATGATGACTAGTAAAGTCTAATATTTCCCTCAAATTAATTTTTATAATTTTATATATAATGATATTTTGGGATATGTACATAATAATTTTGTTCACAAAGGTATAATTTTTGTTCACAATGGTATGGGCATGGTGGGATTTCTCACATTTTCAAGAATATACATAATGAGTTTGTTCAAATAAGCATGAAAATACATGATTTTATCACACATGTTTTTGTATAATTATGGATGGGACACACTTCCAAGTTTACCCAGTCCGGAAACAATTATAATTCGTTCTTCAATTTATGTTACATTTTCAAGATGAATTTTATTTCCATTAAATACCATGATTTAAATATAATGCCTTAATTTTTAAAAGCCTTCCCCACTTTTATGTCATTATCAATTGTTATATGACTATTGAGATATATTTTGAGCCACACCACATATTTTATTATATTTCAATGACAATTTTATGTTATTATGATACTCTATGAGTTTTTATGATTATCAACTAATGTATTTTATTCTTTTATTATATATATAACTTCCTTTAATTTTTCGTTCTATTATGATATGTTTTACCCTTACTAGGTGTCTAAGATCACCCCTTTATTCTGTTTCAATTTGATAGGTTCTGAAGATGATTACAATATGTGTGATTTCTAGTAATGGTTTTGGAGGAGTGTAATGATGAAAAAAATGATTACAAGTGTTATGAAATAAAATGTTTATGCAACTAACTTCCAAGAGAGAAAACAATTTTCTTTATATATTATATGAATATTGTGAGATGTATTATTTAATTAATGATATTATATTATTATTCTAGTTGTTTTTATCTTAGGTTGATATAGTTTGTATTAGAGGGTGTTATAGTTTTTTTGGAGATTAGTTAAGTTATTTTTAAAAGTCAATTTATAGAAAACTAGAGAAACATATAATGATAAGATTGTGATAAAATCATAATATTTTGTAAAAATGGATTTTGTGGTTTTCTGTGCAATATATCCTTAAATATGTAAAACATTGAAATTACATTCATGATCACAATTTCGTTAGTAATATTTTAAATACATTTGATAAATAATGTGAAAGCTTTGTGATGCCACCTTCAAAAACATCCTGATCATCTCAAGACTACCTACTGGTGAATGTGATTCGACAAAATCAAATCCTTCCATTTAGGAGTATCCTTTTCTAACACAATTTTATTTTATTTTTGTTAATTATCATTTCTGATTATTTTTAATTATAAAACTCCACTGGATTATAATAAAAAATTCTGTTCATGTTTTGGCACAAATTCCAATGTGATGTTATTCCCAATATGAACAAGATATTTACCCATAGAATTTATCCATTAATCACGATCAAATACCATTTAAAGAGTTTGTATTTCAACTTGTGAGACGGGTGAATTTTGATGTTCTAATCTCAAACCTTTTTTATGTTTTTACAGGTGTATCTTAATTTCCAATAATATTTTCAGAATCGATATGGTTTTTCAATATTTGATATCATTATCTTTGATTCTTAGTAGTATCATCTTCATCATTTATTAGATTTGAATCAACATCACCTATATTCTGCATATTTCTAGATCTATCATCTATAAGTTATTCTAAAATCTGTATGATGTGAGATTAAACTGTCTCACAATCTACAACCACTATCACTTATATTCTTTTCCAATTTTCAATCATTTTGACATCAAAATATTATACCATCTTGTGTAATTTTTATTGCAACATTTATATCCACCAGAAT
Source organism: Viscum album (assembly GCA_963277665.1). Taxonomy (NCBI): domain Eukaryota; kingdom Viridiplantae; phylum Streptophyta; class Magnoliopsida; order Santalales; family Viscaceae; genus Viscum; species Viscum album. The sequence continues at coordinate 354,987,741 of OY728163.1, forward strand.
TGGAATGGTATCCTATGAAGATGTCTTCTTCTACTTTTGATTAATATTTTACCATATTTATACTTTATCTTTATATAATAAGGGATTCTAGAGACATTAAATAAAATCACAGTCAAAATTATATTATAAAAAATCACATATAGTGTCATATGAGTCTTAGAGCACAACAAAGCCATTTTTTGAATATACACTATAGTAAAAATATTAAAGTTAAAATAGATTCTATCTAAAAGAATTTAAAATTTGTATACTCTACTAACATAGCCATTCCCATCTCAATAATACGTCATTTTTCCTTTTAATTACACCATTTAATGGGGAGGTGTTATAGTGTGATATATTGTTACTTTATTCTATGATTAAATAACTATAAAGAAAATTTAATGTGTATTCATTTTTATTGTTTGATGTCAGATTCTTAATGTAGACACCAAAATCCTTCTTAACCTATCTTATAATGATTCTGGACTTGTAAATAGATTATGAGTTGTGTTTTGTTAATATAAAACTAGTCATATGAGTATAATGATCAATTTATTTAATAGATTATGAGTTTTAAATGTCTAGTGGACTGAAATTCTACTCTTTTGTGTGACTATTGGTCCATAATTACCATTTGAAAAGTTTCATACATAGATTATCTACAAATTTTGATTTAGGTAAGGCCTCTCTTCATTTAATTTTTTGAGATATTACAAATATTTGTTTCCAAATGTATCCATGTCGTTTAAACCATAAATTATTGTTGTTATTGTTGCTCAAGTATCATGAGTTAGATTGATCACCGGTTAGGAAATAAATTTCATATATTTATTTCAACCTTTTTAATAAACCTAACATCTTTTAAATCCTTGAAGAATATTGAATTATTTTTAAGGAAATTAGCATTACCATAATCACATAATTAGATCACAGAAAGTATATTGAGTTTTAAACCTTCCACAAAAATCACAATATTATATTTTAGCTTCATTAGAACAATTAAATCATTTCCAACACCTTTGATTTCCACAGAACTATCACTTATAAATTTTAATTTTTATATTTTTTACTCTTCTATGATCTTTAAGATCATTGTGTATCTATTCATATGTGATGAAAATACACTATCAAATATCCATTAAATTCAACTCATAGTAGTTTTAAAAACAAATTGAACTAATATAAATTATTCGCATTTATTTATTATTTGAAATCATTTTTAGATTTATTTATAGAAATATTTCCCAGAATATTAATCTTTAATTTTACATCACAATTTTTTTTATACTCACATCTACCACATATTTCCTCCAAACCATCCAGTTTATATTTTTTTAGACACTATTGAGAGGATTTTGTTTAAAATCTATTTCATTTTTGATTATATTATCAAATAATGATTGTTACTCTATATAGATTCATAAATTATTCTAGGTAGACTCATATTTTATAAGTTATTATAATCATTGTGACAAAACATAAAATAACACTAAAAATACCCATTGAATATATGTCTTTTTGAATATTACAATTTATGTATGGAAACCTTCAAATAATAACATTGTTTTATGAAAACACTTCTTATTTAAAAATGTTTTCTTAATGAGTGTATTCCATTATTAGATTTACTCATTCCCCATATCATGTATTATAATGTATCTTTCCTATATTTTTATCCCATTCATTTTAATGTTATAATTAATTCTTGAAGATTTAGTTAAATGAGACTTAAAATAAAAATTTATAGTACATTTCTCATATAATTTAGATGTTTCAACAATGAATTTAATAGATTTTTGGAAAACATATCTCATCATATTAATCTGAGTTTTAATTGAAAGATAATTTTAGTTAAACATTTTCAATTATACATCTTTCACAATTCGATCTACTTCAATATTTTACCAGATATTCTAATTCCTAGTAACATTCAGGGTGTATCTGTTAATTTGTTTAATTAATTAAGTTTCTATTTTTAGAAAATATTGTTTACTATTAAATTTATTTATAACACCCATCTAATGTAACATGATTTTATTCTTGAGATTTTTTTTATTCTCAATACAACATTCCCATTTAGATCTAGGCATACACAACATGTATATTTCTTCACCTCCTTTTTTATCATTTCTTGAGGTATTTTCATGCTTCTCTACACAGTGCATGAAATTAGTGATTTTGTTAGATGATTCATCCTATTATTAGCTACTAGAGGAAGTATATTCATATACCTATTTTCTCATCAAACTTCATTGATTTATTTATGGTAATTTCTTATACCTATCACCAAGCTTGTTTACTAATTTAGAGCTTCCCCCCATTTCTTATTTCTATTTTTCATCATGTTCATCAGTTTTAAACTCATAATTTTAATTTTTTGTATAGATAACTACAAATTATTCAATGCCTCTAAATTTGAATAAATTAAATGAAATTTCCCCACTTATATTTATCCTTAACTTTTCCTAAAATTTTGGAGATAAGTCTCATGATTATCTTTCTATCATCATGCATTTCATAATTATAATCAATATATCAACCTATAATTTTCATACATAGATATTACTTGTTGTTACTTAAATATTCATTGCATATAATAAATACCAATATAATAATCATATAGGTAAATTATCTTCAGAAACATGGTCACATAGAAAACTGATTCATATGATTTTTCCATTAACATCTTCACAACTAGATCTTTTATTAGGAATATCATTCCTAAAATGATACTTTATATCTAAAGTAAAAAACCCTAAGAAATGGAAAGTTAAAATTCTTAGTAAGGGTAAATAATGGAGATATCAACTCTCAAATAAGCATAATACAAGTATAAGGGTATGAGAACATGAGATTAACATTTTAAATACATAACCTGCATATTGTAGATTATAATTATGAGTTAGAAATTAAATATTAGTAGTTATTAAATTATTAATAATAATGGAATCCAAGTAAACGAACCCTAACAGTATAAAATTAACCTAAGTCATTGATTTTTTAAATATACATCAGAATAGAAAATAAATTTCTTAGAAGTAAAATCTCACAGACAAGACTATCATATTAGATTGGTTTTAGTCCCCAAATCATCATAATAGTCTAGGTTCTCCCACAAGACTATAATATTGGATTAGGTTCACTCCTGAACCCATTATAGTAGTAATAGTTCAATACCATGTCTTTCATAATAGACAAAGTTCCTTACTGAACTAGGTTTACTCCCCATTCCCATCGAGTTTATCTAATGATATATCTATTATTACCTAATGAATTGGATGGATATATAATTTCAAGACCAATGATAAAATAATTAAAATAATAAACATGTATTTTGGATGATCATGAAAAATTCATCATATTAGAACACATTAATAGAAATGGGTTTCATAAACATTTTATTATTGCATCACTCATGGAAAATAAACAAGTTTCATTAACAATTTACCATTTCAACTTAGCATAAACCATTGAAAATGAATGGATTCCATAAAAATATAAACATTATAAACATAAACCATCTCTACAAATAATAAGTATTTTATCATTAGATCATACCACTTTTAAATAATATGTGAAATAAAGGGTTGTTTTCTCTGATGAATATAATTATCATTACAAGATCTTCAATAAATTTTTGAAAAAATACCCATTCCTCTTTGAAAATAACATTTCAAAAAATAAAAATTCATAATATATTGTGAAAATTATTTTATTTGAATGTATCCAGGTAAAATTATAAAGTATTATTTATTTTATTGATCATCCAGGTAAATGGTAATTTTTTTACATGTTGTATGATTTAAAATAATGATTCCTTTAACATTTTTGGTAAAAAAAATTCAATTATACCTCATTGGGGAAATGGAAATAAGATTCCTTTTAAACTAATTTTTAAAATTTAAAACATGTGTAATAATTACTGTAAACAATCATTATATAACATTTAAAATAAATTGAAATCACTTTTTAGGAACAATAGATATGGAAGAAAACATATTTTAATTCAAAGAGGGAGATAAAGTTAGTTTTTCTTACAAAAATTTATTTAGTCTCTTGTGTAATTAAATATAGGAAAATAATATACAAACATATAATTTCTGAAGGACCTTGAAACACCCAGAGAGGGGAGGGGTGAGTCAGGGTGTTAACTTTTAAAATTTGTGGATCTTGTTCCCACATTGGTAAAATCTTGTTAAACCTGTCTAATAAATAAATGTAGGACGTTGACACAACACTTTTACATGGTTCATCACAAAGGGCTACATCTAACAAGAATATGCTGATAGGTTTCCAGTCGTACCTAATTCCACTAATCTTCACTATTTGTTGATTACAAAGGTTGAGGAAAAGTCACATTGTCCCAGGTGCACTGCCTTTACAAAAGTTCAGGGATAACTCACTGCGTCCCTTGGGTCACTACCGTTGACTCCCCCTGGCTCACTGCCTTTGATGAAGTCTCACTTAGTTTATATACGTGAAGGTATCTTCAATAGATTTTCATTGAATTCGTTGCCTCTGCATAGCACGATACTCTACTTGCATCGAAGACTGGAAAAGATGCACTTGAATGCACTGAACCTCTGTACCAGATAATCAAAATGCGTAAACAAGTTTCACTGACAATTGCGCAGAACAACTACCCTTTGCGCTCAAGACCTTTCTATTGGGTGAAAAATTTTCTTTTTCGCATGGAAAAATATTTTGTGCAACAAGACCCTTTTTTGTGCAACTGATTCCTTTACGCGCATCCCCAATTTTTACCCACATCTTTTCCTTTTTTGTGGTTCCTGGAATTTTTCGCATAAACCGAACTATTTTGTGCAAGACCCTTCCATGCTCCTTTTACACGCATCAGACCTATAACCTTCTCAAAGTCTTCAACCATCTAGAATGAGTGGGGTTACCTCTTATTTATAGGTGTTTGAGACCCCCGCACGCAAAACCACCTATGGCATGATAAACTTCTCATCTGGTGTGAAATCTTTCACACAGATATCATTTTTCGTACACATATATAGATTTTTCACATAGTCCATGCCTTTGATATTTTTTGATGTTCTGATTCCGAAACACTATTTGTACGGATAACCTCAATCCACTATTTCGCGCACCATGCTGTTTTTCATGACCAGATCAAGTATTTCGCATACATCGCTTATTTTTTGTGCACCAATTCTTCTTTGCGCGCACCTACTTTTACTGGGAAAGGATGCCACCTTCAATACTGTTGTCTGCTTGAACTGTATGATCACTTTACCGACACACATTCTGAACATCCACAGAGGATTGACAACAAACACAAATCATACTCCAAATCATCATAGAATGATCATGGTTCCATCAATTTCAAGATTTAACCATAGGTTATGAATAATCTTTATTTATTTATGTGGTATATCATAATATTTGATCACAATAAACTTAATCATAAATAATCCTAATAAACCATAAGACTGTGACATAAATTAATTACAACTTTGGTAATATTTGAATTATAAGACCATGAAAAAAACATTTATATATATTTAAATACCTCTAACATTCATATGAAACATCATAAAATATATTCACGGGTAATATATACACCACACAAAAGAAACAAGTGCTTAATATGGCATGTGTTACATAGAAAGACAAGTGGGAAAAAAATCCCTTAACTCATGTTTGGATTCTTTTATAAACAATCATAACACCACTATAATAAGTATATATTTTTTATAAATCTATTAAATAAATAATTCTCATATATATAATACCATTTATTAATTACTTATAATCTTTTATCACCCATTTATTATTAATTCTTTTTTAAAATCATTATTTTGGGTGATATTTGCTTTGTTTTCCAATGTTTTCTGGTTGGTATTTTTTCCCCAATACATTTATCAGGGTTCTATAATATCTTGAATATTATTCATGATATAAATAAAATATATATTCATTAAATACATATTTAAAGACATCCATAAAATATAGATATAGTAAAATAAATTACACCATTCATGGAGACGATAAGGCATACGTACGCGTGAACGTTCTAATCACTTTTCGACAGATAAAATGAATAAAGGTATATAATAATTCACCCTAAAATAATAAATATTATATCATATATATCATATATATTTATAAAATATATACTTATTACCATCCAATTAAAACAGAAATGAAAAATGAATCGCATCGCTTTGTAGAAGTGGTAGTCCACACATAAGCATGAGTGACAATATCATTTTCCAATAGATTGGAAGGTAAAGATTTATATATTATATTATCACTAAAAAAGAACAATTAAGTCATAAAAATCAAATAAAAACATTAAACCCCTCATAATAACCATCCCTTAATTATGGTGATTGAAAATGAATTGTGTCACTATGTGGAGATGGTAAGTCCTACATATGCATGAGCAATACTTTCATTTCCCATTTGAAGTAAAGAGGGTAATTGGAAATGGTTTAATAGTCATAATGAAATTTAATAATTTCCATGATACTAAATTTATTATTTTTTGAATAATATTATATATTTATTGGATGTAAAATTAGAATTAAAAAGTAAGTGTTTCTTTAAGGTGATTACCTATTCCTTAAAACAACTCCTTTAGATATCCTACTACGAAACAAAGGGTTCATCTGTTGGGAATATAATCACAATTATAGTGTTTATAAGTATGTATAATTTATTTTATCAGGTTATTTTTTATATTTAAGGATTAAAGTGGTGTGAATAAGAGACAGAAGAGGTTCCTTTTTATAAGTAATGGGAGGGGCAGTTTTGAATTTTTTTAAATATTATAATAGAAATTAAGTAATTTTCTAGGCCAAATACCTAAAAAGGTATATGGATACAAATATAATATTGTATGGTATAGAAATAACACCAACTAGTAAATTTTTTATAGGTTTATGTGGTGTTTTAAACCTTGTCATTTGGCTTAATCTCTTAGTTAACCCATTTTAACATTGACCATAATAATGTCCTTTTCACTCTTAAAAGGTAAAAATTTGACATATTAAGTGAAAATTGGTTAATACATGGACAAAGGATTACATTTTAAACCTTATATTAGAATAATTTTCTTATTTTAATAATTTGAAATAATATAATAAAAAATTATCTTGATAAAATATTATTAATGTCAATTCGACACTATTCATTTAATTTGATTGATAAAGGCATAAATAAAATGATAGAATTAAACTATAATGATTTTAAAACATATTAATATATTATACTTATATATAAACTCATATAAAACTATAAATGACTCAAATTATATTATTTTTACTATTTTTAAAATCATTTATTTTATTTTTATGTTAATTTGGTAAATATTATGTTACCATTGCATAAGCATTTAAGGTAATTATTAAATTTTTTAAAATAAGAAATAAATAATCATGCTTAAAAAAATAATTCTTATTTAAAATAAACATTTATAACTAAAAATATACTATTTTTTCCTTATGTAATTATTTTATAGATTTTAAAGTCAAGATAATGACATTTTTTAATTTATCTTTTACTTAAATATTATAATTGACATTATCAAGGGAAAATTGAATGATATTTCCATATAATAAATACTTATATGGTAATGGATGAAATAAAATCATAAAATAAGATAAATTTACATCAACATTTGATTGTGAGACCTTATTATACTGGTTTTGACCCTAATTAGCCCATTTTAGCTTTATCATGATAATAAAAATTTACTATGGTTACTATTAATTGTAACCAAAATTAAAAGTGAACTATTTAAAAAATTTAAAAATAATTATTCAAATATTGAATCCATTTTTAAATGTTAAATTCATAGATATGGAAGAAATTAATTAAACATAAAAAATGCAGTGAAATATAATTTATCAATAGAAAATGTCTTCTAAGTGTAAAAATGTTTTTAAATTAAATTCAAGTTTAAAATTAATTACAAAGACAATAATAAAATTTTTCAAATAAAAATTAACTAATTATATTTTAAAACAAATTAAAAATATAACTTGAAATTTTAGATACTTAGAAAGAAAATACATTTTTCTATAAAAATTACAATTTTTTACTATTTTCTGAAAAAAAATCAATATATTCAAAAAAAAATTCAAAACAACACCATAAGTTATTATTGATACTATGATATAAATACTAAATATTATTTTATCAAATAAGTTTTATACTATTATAAAAAATTAAATATAATATTTTCTCAAAAAAATAAATAAAAATCTTTTTTGAAGAAACACATTTTGGAAGAAAAATATGACTTTAGTAAAAATTAGATTTATATATCTTAATAATTAATAATTAAATTTTTATTAATTAAGATATATATTTAATAATTTCATTTCTCATACTCATACCTTCAAATTCAATTACTAGGTTTTAATGGTTATAATTAAAGAATAAAATTTCACTGTTTGTTTATGCTCGATGTCACATGTCGTATACGCTTTCAAAGGTAATTTTATTATTCTAGAATATTATGTTATTACATTATAAAACCATGATAAATTATATCCTCACTCTATGGAAATTTTTTTAATAATCATGAGTATTATAGTTGATTTTTCTATTAAAACCCCATATCGTTAAATTAATTAATAAAATTCCTCTTAAAAGAGGTAAAGATAAATACAAAGGTCATTTGGAATAACACAAAACTAGATTTCCAATTAGGATAACAATAGTGAGAAGTGAAAATATGGAAATGTATGTGAAATATAATACACAATGATAGAAAGAGAATGATTTAGGTCATTGTCCATAGAATGTTAGAAACCAAAATATCATGAATCAATGATGTTTTAAAAGACCATCTATTCATCAGAATTGATGGTAATATGATTATATGTCTTAATATGATTTTAATAGATTTGAGAAATTACTTTATCTTATATACTAAATACATAAGTAAATATACGTAATTTACCATTAATATTTCATCTATTAAATTATTTCCACCATGAACAGATATTTTTCACCAAAAGATGTGTATTGAAGGTGATTTTTTTTAATTTTAAGGAACTAAATAAACTTTATAATCCTCAATAGGATAATAATACATTCCTTCTATATTTATATGTTAACCATAACTAATTGGATTGAAAAAGGTAATATAATGTCCTAGGTGTATGAACCTACATATTTAACTCTAAACTTTCCACAATGACAAAAAATGTTCCACTTAATGTAATTTATAAATATACCTATTTGAAAAATAGTGACAATTACCTAAATATTAATGCTTTTTTTAACCTCAAAGGTGATCCCATTCAATTTATTTTACATCCCCTAAAATTTAATTTCATTTCCCCCAAAAATCAGTCATGTTAAATAACATGTTTAAAGTAATGGTTACATATACCTAAAACAAATGAAACATTTACCAAAATATCATTTCATTACATGATAAATAAATATATAATATTATAATATAGTGAAATTCACCCAATTTTTCATGAATCAAACATAGATACTAACTTAAAAATTAATTGTTATATTAACTATAAATATCTCCTAATATTTAATCTTGTCAATGAATCACTTTTCAACAATAAATATTATCTATATCCAATTATCCAATAAGACATAAATAAAATAAAAATAAACTAACCAAAGGGATATTTAAACCTGAATAGATAATTCTTCATAATGACCAGAAATAGTTTTAAATAACATCAAAATAACATCCCTAATAACATTTTATAAATTTATTTGATCCCTTTGAACTTATTATCAACCATAATATTATAAACACATGATGGTATCCATAAATTTCATTTCATTGTTACATGTAAATATATATTCTTATTAATCTAAAGAAATACTTATTCCTCAAATAACATGACAGAGTATTGAATGTATTATGTAAATCGAAAAATATATTAAAATTCATTAATAATGGTTTAAATCATTTTTTCATTAAATCCTTTCAAAATTTTCTTGGTCACCAATATTATCCCATTTATTTTAACTAACATATAATCACATATAAACATTAAAAACTTACTACTAAATCACTTCCCATGGTTGTTATATTCGTCCAAAATTTATTTTTAAATTCTTCAATAAAACTATTATGGAAGAATCCATATATTTTTCATAATTATTATACCATTTATATAATTCTTGAATTAGAATACTTACACACATCAATACTTTAACTTAAAATATTTTAATAACATATTTCCTTCCTTGATTTAGAATTTATCCTTTACAATAGGGCATTAAATCAGATAATGACCATGTTCCCCAAATTTAAGACTACAAAGTATAAGTAGATAACATGGGTGAAATTTATATCCATCTATTTAACTACTCAATTTTCCTTGGAAAATAAATTTCCTATTAAATTCATTTCAACATAGAAAACAACTTTCCATTACATTGAGACATTCCATTGAGAGATTTTTCCCACATTAGTGAAAAGTAAGAAGATTAATCTTCTTTCCTCGAGGGCCTTAATGAAACTCCTTCTTTCTCTTATTGTTCATGGAGATAAACTCACCAATTTATAGGTTGTTAAATATATAATGGGATAGGTGATTATGAAAAATCATAAGGTTTTTAATTCTAGGTCCCATTTCATTTGGTTTTTATTGTGGAAAGAAATTCTATTTTTCGGCATATTAAACATGAATCCTCCTAGCCATTTACTAAAACAAAAAATAATAGTGTGACAAACATTAATCATAAGGGAAAACCCCAAAATTATTAAAAATAAATTTTAGGAAGTCTAAATCATGACACATGATTTTCAATCAATGAAACCTTAGTTTTAACCTCGGGCATCCATGATCATTCCCAAAAAAAATTGATGTTATCTAATACATAGACATATCCCCATGGTTATTACTAATTTTTTTATCATCCTAGTATCAAAAGGATAACTAAATCTTTTTCTGATACCAACTATGTAGACAGATATATATCATGCCTATATATTACATATTATTAAATTAATATTCATTACATATCATAATGATCCTTTCTATAATTGTATAGGTATCGTGTCTTTGGAAATGTGGACACATAAACAACTTAATATTAAGAGTCTCCCATTAATTTATTCATAAATAGAACCCTAATTAAACCTAACATTCCGAAAAACATTATTCATAACCCGGGGAAATAAAACATAAAAAAGGGAGAGAACATATTATCAGTAAGTCTAAACAAGGGTGATATAAATGATTGTATAATCATAAAATGAGTATAAATGTATGAAGACTTGAACTTGACATTAAAAATCTATACCCAATATATTATAGATAATAGTATTGAGTCATAGAATAAATCTTATAACTTCATAAGATATGAGTCATATCGAAAAAAATTATTAGAAATGATATCATCACATTTTCATAATATATAGATTTGGTGAATAAAAATAAGAATAAAAAAATTTCATTATTAGTCAAGGATTACAGCCAATACTATCATAATTGATTGGGTTCACTCCCCCCAAAATTATAGTATTCTAGGTTTACTCACAAGATAATCATAGTGGATTTGGATCACTCCCCAACTCATAATAGTAGTCGATTATCGTGTTTAATAATATCATAGTGGAAAACATCCCTTACTGAATTGGGTTAACTTACCAATCTAGTCCTCCTTATCTCATGTGATATTTATGTTTACCCAATTCAATTTAAGGATATATAATCCAGACCCACCCATCACATAATGAAATCATGTATTTTTGTTCCAAAATATCATAAAAATTTGATTATATAAGAACCCATGAAATAAAATGGTGTTCGTAAACATTTCATAATATCGTACCCCATTTTATAGAAACGGGTTTAACAAACATTCCATCACTTCTTCAGATCATAACCCATGGAAAATAAAAATATTTCATAAATAAATTTTCAAAATAAACATAAACCATATATATAATGAATAAATATGGTATCCTTGGATAATATCCCTAGTAATTTATAAGTTAAAAAGGGATGATTTCTTTTATGAATATAAATACCATTATGAGATAATTAAAACACTCTTGAGGAAAATACACTTTCCACTATGAAAATAAATTTTCAAAAACTAAAATGTCTCATTTTTTAAATATTTTTATTTGTGAATAGACATGAAAAATTATAAATTTATATTTATATTATTTAGTATCCCGGATAAAGGGAAAATCTATTCATGATTTATACATTAAAATAATGACTCCTTTCACATTTTTGGTTAAAATTCAAAAGTACCTTATTTAGAAAATGATAAGAATATTCATTTTAAACAATCTAAATAAAATCTATATATGGGTAAAAATTACTTTAAAAATTAACTGGATAAATGTAAAACCATTTTTAAAAACATTTTAAGAAAACATGTAAATGGAAGAAAACAATTTCAATAGAAGAGATATATAAACATTGTTTATCGTAAAAATAGGTTTTCGATATCTAGATTACATTACATGTGAAAAAATATAGTAGAACATTATATTTCAATAAATAACCATTTGATATGAATCATTATGATTTTATTTAGAGTTATATAATAATATTTCATCATTATAAAAAATAATCATAGACAATCGTAATAAATAATGAGATTTTTAAATAAAATCATTACTGCTTCGGTAACATTTGGATTGTAAGCCTCATGAAATAAACAAACATATATGAATATTTAAATCAGAATAAATTTGATAATAATAATAATAAAATATATTCATGGGAAACATATACACCATATAAAATAAATGATTGAGGAATACAACATGTGTCTCATAGAAATAAGAGTGAGATGAAAATCCCTTACCTCCGGTATGACTTCCTTCATAGGTGATTGAACCTAATTTATAATAAATATATATTTTTCATAAATATATTAAATAACATATATATATATCATACCATATATGATTTTTTATAAGACTTTGTATCTTTTTTATTAAAAATTCGTTATTAAAATCATTGTTCCAAGTGATATCTAATTTTTTCATGTATGTTTCAGTTTGGTAGTTTTCTTCATTATACATTTATCATGGTTCAATCATATAAAAATTCTTAATAATGATATAAAAATCTTATATATTCATTATATACTTATTTATATTCATACATAAATTTTATCGATAGAAAAATGAAGTGCACTATTAAAGGAGACAACAGGTTGTATGTACACATGAACACTATTTTCACTTTTCGACAGAAAAAATGAAATAAAGATAAATAATAATTCACATTTAAACAAAAATTATTATATAATATATATCATATATATTTAATTAATATATATTTATTACCATCCAAGTATAATGTAAATATAAAACGAATCACTTCTCTTCGCAGAGGTGGTAGTGCAAACGTTTTCATGAGTGACATTATTGTTTTCCAAATGATTGAAAGGTAAGAGGGTAGATATTTTACAATCAATCCAATAGAATAATTATTTCATAAAAATAATATATAAACCTTAAAAATATATTAATTACCATCCATGAAGGATGGTTATGTAAAATGAATTATATCGGCATGTGGAGATGGTAAGTCATACATACGCATTAGTGATACATTCACATACCATTGGATGTAAATAGGAAAAATAATTGTTATTAAATATTCATAATAAAATTATATAATATTGAGGATATTTAATTTTTTTTATTTTATAAATAACGTATCATTTTTATTGGAGGTAGAAGAATAATTAAAAATAAAGTGATCGATTAACACAATTACGTATTCTAGAAAAAAAATCCCTTATATCTTATCTTAAAGACAATAGGGTAGGTCTTTTGGAAAAAATAGAACATATAGAATTTGAATAATGAGATTTAAAATGGGTTTTTATAGTATTTTATAGATATATAAGGATCTATGAGGTGAGAAGAAAATTAATGAGAGGTTTCCTTTTATAAGTGTGGGGAGGGGCTCTCTTTGAATTTATTAATATATTAAAATATAATAAGTTCATTATCTAGATAAAATGCATCCAGGAGGAATGATATTTGAATGAAATATAGTATTTTTTTGAAATACCATTAAAAAATAAAATTAGGTAAGGCTTAATAGGTTTTTTTATCATTTTTTTGTTGATCACCTAAGTTAACCTATTTTAAAATTCATTCTGGTAATGAATTATTCAATCTTAAAGGGATAGAATTTTTCATATAAGGTGAAAATTGTTTCATAAATTTTTAATGGATAATCTTTTATACCATATATTATCCACCTTCTCATCTTTTAATGTTTTTATTATATTTAAATTATTTATTCAATATTATTTTCATAAAATATCATTAATGTCAATTTTGAATCTATTTATATAAATTGAATTAAATGCCCTTTATAGAATAATTTAATTAGAATATAATACTTTTAAAATCTATAATATGTTATAGTTATCTAGAAAATTAATGTAACACTACAAAATAGTGATAATATATTACTTTTACTATCATTATAATTATTTATTTTATTATTATTTTAATTGAATATATATTATTTTAGCGTTGGGTAAGAATTTAAGGTAATTAATTCATTACTAAAAAATAAAAATAAATCAAAATGATAAAAAAAACATTTATAATTAAAATTCACATTTTATACAAACTTATACTATGTTTTTTCTTATATAATAATTTAACAGACATTAAATTCGAGAAAATGACGTTTTGACTTTATCTTTAACTTAAAAATTTTAAATGTCGTTATAAAGGGTAAATAGCACCAAAAATCCATATATTATATAATTGGAAGATATTGGACGAAATACACTAATATTATAGAATAAAGTAATTTTTTGGGATGATTTTATGTTCTTATTATATTAGTTTTAACTATAATTAACCTATTTTACCTTTATCTCGATAATAAAAATTTACATTGGTTATTATTCATTATAAACATAATTGAAAAGGGAAATATTCCCCAAATATTGAAATATTAATTCCAAATATGTAATTAATATTTAATGATTAAATTTATATAATATTAATAATTAACTTTAACATAAAACACAATAAATAATGAAAAAATAGTTTTTCAAAAAATGACCTTTTAAGTATAAACATGTTTTTATATAAAATTGATGTATTAAATTCATTTTAATTTTTTTTAAATAATCAAAAAGAACTAATTATATTTTAAATATAATTCAAAATAAAATTTTACTTTTTAAAAATCTATAAAGAAAATACAATTTTTAGAAAAATTAGTATTTTTCATTATTTATTGAAAATGTAACTTTTATTTCAGAAAATTCTAAAATATTCACCCTATGTTAATTTTGACATGATTATTTTGAAATTTTATTTTATTTTATCAAATAAACTTTATAAAAATTGAAAAACTAAAATATTATATTTTACCATAAAAAGCAATAAAAATTATATTTGAACAAAATTTATTTTTGAAGGACAATACGTTATTAAAATTTGAATTTTTATTTTTTTATGAAATAATAAATAAATTGGTATTTATTGGGATATATATTTTATAATATGGTCACTCCTATTCATACGCACCGATTAAACAGTAATGTTTTAATAGTCATGATTAAATAATAATATACTCTGGTTTGTTTAAGATCAGTCTTGCGTATTGTCTTTGATATCAAACAGAATGGTCCTATTATAAAATATTTGGGTTTTATAATATACATAAATAGATTCTTCATTTCATTCTTATTTTAACTGAAGCATACTCTTGTATTCAAAATATATCACTTTTTCACCTTATTTTAAAAGAAATTTGTCTTTTTATTTTCATTTGAAATGAGAATCTTATGTAGCTAATCTAATGAAAGATTATCTCAAGCCTACATTCTAATATTTTATATCAAGCCTATTAAGGAAATTTCCTATGAAATTATCCAAAATAATGTCATCTTCAATATATTATCCATAGTCTCTAATGTTTATCACAATTTCATTTCCTCTAGTGTAATACCAAATAGTGGTTTAATCTTATCTAATTTCAATATTATCAAACCTATTTCTCCATATTTTTATCTTGGATTCTATAGATTTTAAATTTCCTTTATAACTACTTTTAATATTATCCCAAAATTATTTTGAAGTTTGGATTCCCTTAAACTTTCTAAAAACTATTTAATAAATGGATACAAGGATTTTCGTGATCTTATATCAACCCTAAGATATAATTTTTGAATAAATGTATTATTTTCAACCCTTTTAATAGGTTTTAATTCAATAGTTGATAAATACCACCCTTCATGAGTAAAAGAGAGATGATATAAAAAAAACACTATTTTTCCATACATGACAATTCTTTCTATAAAAGGTAGTCAGACCTCTTTTATTCCATGAATTGATAATATCCCACTTGCACTGATAGAGTATCTAATAAGGGAAGTTATTTGATTGATAATAAGTAAGGGTTCCCTAATAATTCTTTCACCAATGAGTATTAGGGTGGTGGGGAATCATTGTGGCCTTAAAAAATATGTTACAATTTTTATTCCTTGAAATAATATCCGATTATTAGTTAACATAAGATCCTCTAAAAATAATATCTCTTTATAATAGAAAAAAATTTAGAAATAAAAGAGATATGGTATAATTTTTTTACTACTGTTGGAATCAATATGAGAGGAAACTTCTTTTTTTAGTCACTTGTTAAGTTAGTACATAGATTAATTACACCATAATAATAACACCAAATAAAAATGTGAATGTAGTAGTCATCCTTCACAAATAGTTAATTGCTTCACTCTAGTTATAATCTTCTATACCAGACCCTTCAAGTTGTACTGAAAAACAAAACAAATCTAACATAGAAATATATCCAACTAGGTTCTGTTTCTCTAACAAAAAATATAAACCTTCCAGTTTGAGATGTGAAAATAGTGAATAAATATAAAATAACCACTTATTCAATCCACAACATATAAAGATAAAAATATAGTGTTAATCAATGTTCTATTTAGTTATTCATCACATTATATGAATCCATAAATTTTGATCATTCGAAAAACAATGAAAATAGATATTTCAAAAATAACTATAAAAAAAATATTTTATCTCATTTCGTTCTTCTATAACAGTTTTCTACTCCATCATTATCTCTTTTAATTTTTAGGATATACATTTAATTTTTTTTTATTAGTGTCACCTTTTATATTTAATTTTTATTTATATAGTGATATGTACTTTTTATACATAAATATTACATCTTATTAGATGATTATTCATTCCATAACAATATGGTCCATGCCTTAATGGTACAGTTTTATTGTATTTTGAATCATCTATAAATAAAAAATGATATATAAGTGATATAAATCCTCTCTAACTGAGTACATCTCAATTAGAACCCTTCATATTCACATCATACTTAAAACCATTATTTATATCCATGGGAAAATAAAAATTAATAAATGGTGATCTCAAATTAATTGTAAGGGTAAAAAATGGAGTTATAATTGGTCATTTAAACATAAAATGATGATAAGGGTATGAGAATTATATATTAATCTTTGAAACCCATGACCAATAATTTTATAATCCCAAATATGATTCATTGAACATTTCTTGGTAGTTCATAAGACATGAATCATAAAATAATGAACTTAATCCATGAGAACATGCCATAAAAGAGTTTCATAAGGTGTGACATAATCATCACCATAGAAATATTATGTAAAATAAACCTAGAAATTCATTTATAACATGTTAGTATTTAGATTAATAATTTTTTACCTACTTTCAGTTTGGGATAACCTCTAACGTTTCCTTTTTCTTGATTGGAACCTTCAATGTACCCTATTTTATTCTTGTATTAACGTCATGTGTACCCTCTTTTGGGAATGTGATGACCCCCATACACCCTTTAAGTCCATAAAAAATTATTAATTAGCCAATTAATTAGAGGAAAATATAATTCCAAGCTCACTCATCTCATATTTATAATCTATTTATATGTATGCCAAAAGATATTAAAAACATTCATCAAAACTCATCCCATTGAAAAAATGAGTTTTATTAATATTTTATCATCATAAAATAAACCATTATGAGAAATAAAAACTATGTTATCATAGAATTGTATCCCCACTTAAGAATAATTAACATCAAAGAAGTCATTTCATATATAAAATTCCTTCAAAAATAACAATAGAATATTTCTTGAGGAATATTTTAAAACCACATATTTAAAATCAAAAAAATTACAAAAATGTTAAGGAAAACATTTTATTTGAAAATAATATTGGAAAATTTTAAAGGAATATTTATATCATTTAATGGTCTTGATGGTAGTAAATTCTATTTATTACATGTATGTTAAAACAATGAATCCTTACAAATTTTCGGTCAAAAGTCAAATATTCCTTACTTGGAAATTGAAAAAAATAATCCTATAAACCATTTTACAAAAATAAAACATAGGTAAAAATTAACATAAAAAATAATATGATATTATTAAAATAATCGTTGAAAAAATATAAAAAAAATGACATGGAATAAAAAGAATCTAAACCGAACAGTAAAACATTGTCTTGTTTTTCATAAAAATATTTTATCAGTCTCCTGAGTACTTAATGTGAAGAAAATGATTGAAATATATATTCTCTAGAAATAAACAACAGAGAAAAAAATAGAATGGTCTTATGATATCATGATTATATTATTCCCGTTAACAAAAATTCAATAATAAAAAACCTGATTTAAATGATATTGATATATAAATCTCTTACCTCATGTTAAACTTTCATTAAAATCACTTTAACCTCATATCCCTTGATAGGACGCATTTAGATCATTTCTTAAGGACACATATAATGCTATCATTAGAAGAAAATCATGTATATTTCATGTATAATGAAGTTGAAAAGAGTGTTGATTAGGGGTTGGTCGAGCTAGATTTCTCAAAATGGGGTAAATAAGATAAACGATGGGTGTCCATTTATTAGTGGGGGAGAGGACACACATGAAATTTCTTAAATGATTAATATATTATAACATCATAATTAATAAAAATGAGTCCAAATAAAAATATATTCAAATTTTATAAATAATTCAGTCGAAATATGGAGATCCATTAGTATTTGGACATGTTTAATCAGAAAACTCACAATTATATCTCATTTTAACCCCTGGCAATCCTACTTTAACATTAATCATGCAATCAAAATTTTACCATTTTTACTATTAATTATGAATAAAAATTGATTTGAACAAATTAAATACAATTAATTATTATTATTAAAAAATTATAATCAATTTTATCATATTAAATTCATAAATTTGAAGAATTTAATTCCAAATTAAACTCGCAAAATAGGACAAAAAGTAGTTTTTTCTGAAATTTTTTTTCTTAATTATAAAAAAATTTTATACCAAAATAAAATATAAAATTAATTTAATTGAACATAAATGGATTAATAATAATAATCATAAACAAATCTGATTTTTAAAAACCATTATAAAACAAAATAGAACTTTTCAAATTCATGATACTAATATACAATTTCAATAAAAAACAATATTTTCACGATTCAAGGAAAAATAAATCTTTTTAGACAATTAAAAAAATCACACTATGTTAATTAAGAAATGATATTTTAAAAACATGTTTTCAATTTTCAAATAAAATTTATAAAATTGGGAAAAATTAATTATATTACTTACTCAAAAAGTGAACTAAAAAACATATTTGAGTAAAAAAAGTATTTTTAAAGAATATAGTGACTTTACTAAAAATTCTGTACTTATTTATCAATATATATTATTTATCTAAAACCATTATATATATTTATTTATCAATTGTTTTTTTCTATTTACTCCATCAATTTAATTTCTAGTTTATAATGCAAAACATTATTATGGTTCATTTATACTCTAAGTTGTGTGTGTTGCATGAAATTAAGAAAATTACATTTATCTTATATATATATATATATAGTAAAATATATGGGTGATGAAATTTCACAACTTCCATAAATGTAAAAATATGATGATCCTGATCTCTCATATAAAAAACATACCAAACTATTCATGTGGCTATATTCACCATGTCCTTTTATAAAGTATTCAATAAATTAACTCTTACTTTAATGTAGCTAAATAATAAACAGTCTAAAAATTTATCAGCTTCAATAAAAATTTAAAACATTCATTAATGAATTCCATAAATATCGCGCAATGATATATTTTTATTTTAATTGTGACAACCATAGTTACCATTTTATTTAACATCCTCCTAAAATAAAATAATATCACATGGAACAAAAACACTTGAAAGGTAAACCTTTTAAAAATTATATCACATAAAAACAATCTTGAATCACATAATGACTTTTTAACACCCCAAAAATTTATCTTAAAATAAAAAAAGCTATATATATTTCTTAACACGTAATACTGAGATTTAAGAGAACTAAGATATATTATAAAAAAATTAATTTTTAAATGAGATATAGCCGATGAATTGGTGGGTATTGTTGGGTCGTAGAGGATGGCAAGAGGGGGGGTGAATTTCCTTTTCAAAAATAATTAACAATTTAAAATAAGTATCAATGCAGCGGAAATAAAAAAGGCAAGACACAAATTGATAACGGAGTTCGGCTTAATTCCCAAGCCTACGTCTCCGCACCCAACAAAACCCGTTGAGAGATTAATTACGTCAGCTTGCTTTTTAATGGTTGTAGCAAGAAACCCACTAGCCGTTTTAAGGTAGGCTAGAACACCTTCGTACAGCTTGCTTTTTTATTATGGTTGTAGCAAGAAACCCAATTGAAAGAAAGAATGGAAATGAGAGGTTTGATTTAATCCAAACCCAATGAAGAACTAAAAAAATAAAATAATACAAACACACGGAAGCCTTGAGTGCCAAAAGTGTGAGAGAAGCTGATGGAGAGGGAGCTCAAGATTCAAGGAAGGCAATGGATCACAAGATGCCTTGGAGATTTGTCGTTAGAGCGTCAAGACATCAAAAAATGTTTCGGTTCTGTTCCCATCATCCATGGTTTCTTATTTATAGTAGAAATACCCATAAACACTTCAATATGGACGTTGGAGGGCTTCCAGAGCCGTTGGGGGTCAAAAGTACAAGTCTGGTCAAAGCCCAACGGCTAGTTTGACTGGGCACACTGGCTGGCCGGTGGTGTCTCACCAGCTGGCCGGTGGTCCAACGGCTAGTTTGACTGGGCACACCAGCTGGCCGGTGGTGTCTCACCAGTTGGCCGGTGGTCTACCGGCAGGCCGGTGCTGAGCTCCCGGCTAGCCGGTGGTCCAGACAGAGCAGGCTTTATGTCTGGGTTCCACCGGCTGGCCGGTGTCACCAGGCAGTGGGCAAGCCTACTGCCTGGGTCCTCCGGCTGGCTGGTAGGCAAGAACCGGTTGGCCGGTGCCCATACCGGCTGGCCGGTGCGCTAACACTGGCTGACCGGTGGATCTGGAAGAAAGCAATGCTTCTGCCGGAGACCACCGGCTGGCCGGTGGTAATCCACCGGTTGGCCGGTGGACTCAGAGAGTCCACTATCATCCTTCTTGGGCCAACTCCTGGGCAACCTTTTTCCTAGTATCAAAACACTTGAAAACAAGTTAGAACATGATGAGAGTGATTGTGATCCTTAAAATCCAAGAGAGAGGGGTACAACAATCTCCCCCAATTTTGATGATCACAATCACAAAAGAGAATGCTTTAAAAAGGATATGCCAATTGAAACATAAATAAACAATTTTGGACATGAAAATATATTAGAGATCATTTCAGAATTGAAGAGATGTACCATGTATTGAAAATGATCTTAATCTAAAGAGAATGAGTCATTTTGAAATTGAAATTGTAACCATAGGTCATTTTTTTAAAATGAACAAATGAATAACTTACCGGTTTTTTAAAAAAATGTAACTTTTTAAAAAAACATTAATCAATTGAAATATGAAACTAGTAAACAGAGAAATTTCTCCCCCATTGGGATTATCAAAATAGGAGGGAAAATGAGAAGAAATTAGATAAACAAAAAAAATAGAATTAAAATAAAAAAGAGTTAAATATTTAATAGTTCTCATTGACGAATCATTCCTAACTCCCCCTTAATAAAATCAAAATGTTCAACCGGGAGCGGTTTGGTAAAAATATCAGCTAATTGTAAATCAGTAGAAATGAAGTCCAAAGTGATATCCCCTTTTTGAAAATGGTCACAAAGGAAATGATGCCTTAAGTCTATATGCTTTGTTCTAAAGTGTTGTATTGGATTCTTATAAATACTAATGGCACTAGTGTTGTCACACAGAATCGGCACATGATCGTAGGAAAGGCCATAATCTAAGAGAGTGTGCTGCATCCAAATAATTTGGGCACAACAATTCCCAGCGGCTACGTACTCGGCCTCGGCGGTAGAAAGAGCAGCACAGTTTTTCTTCTTGCTACTCCACGATACAAGGGACTTGCCTAGCAGATGACAGGTTCCACTAGTACTTTTTTGATCTAATTGACATCCGCCAAAATCAGCATCCGAATATGAAGAAAGTTCGAAAGAATTATTAGAAGGATAAAATAAACCAATGTTTTTGGATCCTCTTAAATACCCAAAAATCCTTTTGACCGATTTAAAATGAGATTCTTTGGGATTGTCTTGGAAATGAGCACAAAGGCAAACACTGAACATGATGTCAGGACGGGTCACAGTTAGGTAAAGTAGACTCCCGATCATACTCCTATAAAGCATGTTATCAACCGGTTTCCTGACTTCATCTAACGTAAGCTTACAGGAAGTACTCATGGGGGTACTAATTTCATTTACTTGATCCATACCAAAACAACTTAAGAGATCATTTGCGTATTTTCCTTGGCTTAGAAAAATACCTTTTGAATTTTGAAAGATTTGAAAACCGAGAAAAAATTTCAATTCCCCCATAAAGCTCATTTCAAATTCTTTTCTCATTAAATCTGAAAAATCAATACAAAGTGATTCTTTGGTAGAAACAAAGATAACGTCATCGACGTAGATTTGGACGATTAAAAGATCTTTTGAAGTGTGTTTTAAAAAGAGGGTACAATCAGCTTGACCCATTTTAAAATCATTTTCTAAAAGGAATTTTGTTAACCGCTCATACCAAGCCCGAGGGGCTTGCTTTAATCCATATAGAGCCTTGGTTAATTTAAAAACATGATTTGGAAATTTTGGATCTTCAAAACTGGGAGGTTGTTCAACAAAGATTTTTTTTGAAATAAAACCATTTAAAAAGGTGCTTTTAACATCCATCTGAAAAAGATTGAAATTTAAGTGGGCGGTGAAAGCCAACAAGATCCTAATGGATTCCAATCTAGCAACGGGCGCAATGGTTTCACCATAATCAATTCATTATTCTTGATTATAGCCTTTAGCTACTAGGCGAGCCTTGTTCCGGGTTATATTTCCTTGATCATCAAGTTTGTTCCTAAAAAGCCATTTAGTGCCAATAATTGGATGATTATTGGGTCATTCAACAAGAGTCCAAACATCATTTCTAGAGAATTGATTTAGTTCATCTTGCATTGCAAGAACCCAATTCTCATCATTAATGGCATCATTAATGGTTTGAGGCTCTAGGTGAGAAATGAAGGCTTGATGTTCAACCTCGTTGAGGATTGATCTTCTAGTTCGAGTACCGGCTTGAAGATCACCTATAACATTTTCTAAAGGATGGTCTCTAGAAGGTTTCCAATCCTTAGGCAAGGTGGAAGGCAATGAAGGTGGAGAAGGTTCATGATCATCATCCTCCTTGAGAGGAGAAGAGGAATCATTTAATTCAAGTTTATCAAGCTTATCTTCAACATCTTCAATGACCGGATGGGGTTTTGTAAGATTTTCATCAAATTTGACATGAGATGATTCTTCGATGGTTTTTGAACGTTTGTTGAAGACACGATAGGCTTTGCTTGAGTTGGATTACCCACGAAAAATACCTTCATCAGATTTGACATCAAATTTCCCTAGGTTATCTTTTGTGTTTAGGATAAAGCATTTACAACCAAACACTTTAAAATAACCAACTTTGGGCAATTTTCCTTTCCAAAGTTCATAGGGGGTTTTCTTAAGAAGGGGTCTTACAAGGACTCTATTGATAGTACAACAAGCAGTGTTAACTGCCTCGGCCCAGAAAAATTGAGGGAGGTTGAATTCACTAAGGAGGGTTCGAGAAATTTCTTGGAGAGTTAGGTTTCTCCTTTCAACCACCCCATTTTGTTGTGGAGTCCTAGGGGTAGAGAAGGTGTGATTGTATCCTTGAGAGGAACACAATTCATCGAATTCTTTGTTCTCGAATTCACCTCCATGGTCACTACAGAGCGATATAATTTTATATCCTTTTTCGTTTTCTACTTTCCTAGAGAATTTCAAAAATGTTCTACAAGCATCATTTTTATGAGCTAAAAAGAAAACCCAAGTGAAACGAGAAAAGTCATCTACTAGGACAAAGATATAGGATTTTCCACCTAGACTTGCTATAGGGGTAGGACCAAAAATATCAAGATGTAGGAGCTCAAGAGATTTTGAAGTGGACACTTCCTTCTTAGATTTGAAAGAAGACTTGTGTTGCTTGCCAAGTTGGCATGGATCACAAATCAAATCTTTCTAAAACTTAAGTTTAGGAAGGTCACGGATGAGCTTGTTCTTATTAAGCTTTAGAAGTGAATGAGAGCTACAATGCCCCAACCTTCTATGCCAAAGCCAAGACTCATTGTTAAGAGCACTTAAACATTTAACATTTTGGCTAGATAAAGACTTTAAATCAATAATGTAAACATTTTTAAAGTAGGAAGCAGAAAATATCAATTTGTTTTGAAAATCAAACACATTGCATAAATCATTTTGATAATTCACCGAAAAACCACTATCACAAAGTTGACTAATGCTAATTAGATTATGTTTTAAACCTTTAACAAATAAAACATCTTCAATTAAAGAGGTGCTACCAAATCCAATGGTACCTATTCCGACGATCTTGCTTTTTGAATTGTCACCGAAGGTGACGTATCCTCCATTGAATTCTTCAAGGGAGTTGAACTCGGAGGGATCGCCACACATGTGCCTCGAGTATCCGCTGTCGAGATACCACGAGCCATTCGAAGTCCTACTTCTTTGGCGTTTATCCTAAAAAATCAAGAGAGAATAGATTTTCGTACCCATATAAGTTTGGGTCCGGAAAGATTAGCTAAAAGAGACTTTTGAACCCATATTTTTTTAGAGGGTTGCCATCTAAAATACTCATCCGAGTAGGTAATGGTTTTGGGGCTTCCATACCTTGCATTTTTACAATCACATTCATAAATCATGTGCCCGGCCTTTTTAAAATAATTACAAAATTTATATTGAGAGCTCCCCCTTACAAAAGTAGTGGGTGCTCTAGAAGAAGTGGCTTGTTTGTTAATGCCAAGTCAATGTGTTGTTCTAGCCGAATGCTGAGAAACTAGTAATTTGGTCAAATTTTGTTCACCTTGGGTGAACTTGGCAAGAGACTCCCTTATATCTTTAATGGTTGAATTCAAAGAATCAACATTCGGAATATCTTGGATATTAAGGGTAAGTTCCTCATTCTTTTTGAGAAGATGTTCTTTTTCAGAAATGAGAATTTTCCTTTTCTTTTTCAAAGCCATAAATTTAGAGGTAAGTTCATGAAAACCTTCCTCTAATTGATCTCTCTCATTTTGGAGATCTTCATAGGACATGTAATTATTGAAAGTGGAAGATGAGGAAGAGGAGTCCGAAGAAGATACCTCATCAAATGCCATTAGGCATTGTTCACCTTCATTGCTTGAGTTGCTTGAAGACATGGAGTCATCACTTGCACTCCATGTGGATGCTTTGAAATCCTTCTTGTTTTTCTTTTCTTTTACCCTTTTCTTGAAAATGGAGCACTCCGGTTTGATGTGGCCTTTCTTTCCACATTCAAATCATGTAACTTCATTCTCCACTTTGGGATCTTCCTTTCGTGCCCTTCGAAAGTTTTTCTTTTTCTTCATGAATTTGCTCATTTTTCTTGCTAGTTGAGAAATCTCGGATTCACTATCAGCGGAGGAGCTTTCTTCCTTTCCTTTGAAAGCAATTTTATTTTTCTCCTTGAAGGTTTTACCTTATTTATTGGCTTTCCTCTTCATGGTGATCTCGTAGGTCATGAGTGATCCAATGAGATCTTCAACTGGCATTTTCTTGACATCTTTTGCTTCTTGAATTGCGGTCACCTTTGGTGCCCATGAGCTTGGTAGGACCCAAAGAATCTTCTTGACCATCATTTCTGCAGAAACATCCTCACCAAGAGATTTTCTTCCATTGAAAACGTCAGTAAAATGAGTAAACATTTCAGTAATTGATTCGTGTGGGTCCATGGTGAAACTTTCTAAATCTTGGCGATACATTTCTAATCAAGTGTCTTTGACTTTGTTAGTGACCTCATGGGTTACTTCTAAAAGTTTCCAAATTTCATAAGAAGAGGAGCAAGTAGAAACACGGTTGAATTCATTACGGTCTAGCCCACAATGATGAGCATTCATGGCTTTGCCATCAAGCTCAAAATTGGCAATGTCTTCAGGGGTCCATTTGGACTCATCCTTGTTAGATAAAGAATAGCCTTGCATTAAAATCCTATAGATAGGATAACCAATGCTTCTAAGAAAAGTCATCATGCGTGTTTTCCAATAAGTGTAATCGGTTCCATCAAAGAATGGATCCCGAGTCATAGAATACCCTTCGAGAGCATGTGAGGAATTAGTCATCACTAAGGATCATACGTTTGTAACTGGTTAAGGTATTACACAAACACCTCCTCTGATACCAAATGTTGGGTCGTAGAGGATGGAAGGAGGGGGGGTGAATTGCCTTTTCAAAAATAATTAACAATTTAAAACAATTATCAATGCAGCAGAAATAAAAAAGGCAAGACACAATTTGATAACGGAGTTCGGCTTAATTCCCAAGACTACGTCTCCGCTCCCTACAAGAACCGTTGAGAGATTAATTATGTCAGCTTTCTTTTTAATGGTTGTAGCAAGAAACCCACTAGCCGTTTTAAGGTAGGCTAGAACACCTTTGTACAGCTTTATTTTTTATTATGGTTGTAGCAAGAAACCCAATTGAAAGAAAGAATGGAAATGAGAGGTTAGATTTAATCCAAACCCAATGAAGAACTAAACAAATAAAATAATACAAAAACACGGAAGCCTTGAGTGCCAAAAGTGTGAGAGCATCTGATGGAGAGGGAGCTCAAGCTTCAAGGATGGCAATGGATCACAAGAGGCCTTGGAGATTTGTCGTTAGAGTGTCAAGACATCAAAAATTGGTTCGGTTGTGTTCCCGGCATCCATGGTTTCTTATTTATAAGAGAAATACCCATAAACACTTCAATATAGCCATTGGAGGGCTTCCGGAGCCGTTGGGGGTCAAAAGTACAAGTCTGGTCAAAGCCCAACGGCTAGTTTGACTGGGCACACCGGCTGGCCGGTGGTGTCTCACCAGTTGGCCGGTGGTCTACCGACTGGCCGGTGCTGAGCCCCTGGCTGGCTGGTGGTCCAGACAGAGCAGGCTTTCTGTCTGGGTTCCACCGGCTGGCCGGTGGTCATCCACCGGCTGGTCGGTGCCACCAGGCAGTGGGCAAGCCTACTGCCTGGGTCCTCCGGCTGGCTGGTAGGCAAGAACCGGTTGGCCGGTGCCCATACCGGATGGCCGGTGCGCTAACACCGGCTGACCGGTGGATCTGGCAGAAAGCAATGCTTCTGCCAGAGACCACCGGCCGGCCGGTGGTAATCCACCGGTTGGCCGGTGGACTCAGAGAGTCCACTATCAGCCTTCTTGGGCCAACTCCTGGGCAACCTTTTTCCTAGCATCAAAACTCTTGAAAACAAGTTAGAACACGATGAGAGTGATTGTGATCATTAAAATCCAAGAGAGAGGGGTACAACAGGTATGAATCTGAGTAATCAAATTATGAAATATATGTATAATGTTCTTGATCAATAAAATATTATTGATTAATTCTTAGAAAATATGAACTTAATATTTATTAAAATCATTTTAAGGTTCAAATATTCTTTTCCTTCAAAAGTGAATATAATTGCATTCTGTAGGGGAAGTTATGATTAATTTATTCAAAATTTTAATGTTTTATTTTATTATACTAATATTAATTAGCATATCAGTATTAAAATATAGTGAAATTTTGTTATTTTTCTACAATGATTGACTTTTCAGTAAATAGTGAAAAATATCGGTTTTTCAAATACTCACATTTATTTTAATTAAATAAAATAATTTAAAATCCTCATTATATTATAGATTTGGACTTAAAGTGTTAATTTTATAATTTTTTATTTATAATAATAAAATTAATTAAAATTTAATGATAAATATTCATGATATTTATATTTGTTAAATTTTATGCGAAAAATGTATTTTTTCAAAAATCCTCTTTTCATTACTCTTTATGAATTTATATTAAAATTTATTTATGTAGATTGTAGAAAATTTATTGAAAAAAATAAATTAATATTTTATATAATCATTTCAAAATTATCTTATAGTGATGTTTTTATAATTTTCTGAAAAGGATGGTTTTTTTGAATATTGGAAAATATTAATTTTCATGAAACAATAAATTTTAATTTGAAGCTTTTAAAATTATTCAGTTTTATTTAAAATAGTTATAATAGTATAACTAGTAGAATAATACTTTTAATAATCCAATTTGGTCCATTGCAACAAAATTTATGTTGAATTTTGATATAAAATAGTTTTATATTTAAGAAAACATTTTTGTTTGTAAAATCGTTTTTGTTCTGATTTTTAGGATTAATTTGAAAATTAATTATTCCACTTATATGAATTAAATTTTAAAAATGAATTAAAAATTTATAATAATATTAATTAATATTATGAAATAAGTTTAATTTAATTTTTAGTGATAATGAATTTTAAAAATAGTAGGAATTTGTTACTACGGTTAGGGTTTAAACGAGTTTATCGAGAAGTTAAACTGAGAGATAAGTGTACGTTTTGGCATTAACCTTGTCTATATAATATTTTATGTACATATTTAAACCTTACCATATCTAAAACAAAAATATATACCCATTTGGAATCATTTTAATTGAATATGAATTTATTATATTTTATTCATTTATGAAATTCCAAATTGTGTCATCTACACTGCTTATTAAAGGGAGCCATTCATTTCAATTCTATAAACCACGTTGAGCCATATAATTCAACTGAAAAATTTAAAATTATATTATAAAAATATCTATAAATAAATTTTAGGTTATTTTCTTCTTAAAATACCATTTAAATGGTCAGTCTAAAAGTATATAAATGAGACTTACTGAATAAGAGGTAATCATCTTATCCAACCTATTTCAATTTATTTCATCTTATATCACCACTATATATTTTTTATTAATGATTAAATAATAAATTAATAACCTTAAATATATTTAATTTTTCATATAATTGTGTAACCACCGATATTTATCCTTTATTCCATCAAATTAGATGTGAAATTATTGCTTGTGTGTACATGTGGACTTGCGCCTCCACAAAGCGACACAATTCATTTTACACCACCATAATTCATGGATGGTTATTATGATTGGTTTCAATTCTAAATATTATAATCATTAAATAATTACTATTTTTGAATTATAATATCATGTCTACCATCTTACCTTCCAATCCATTGGAAAACGACAATCTCGCTCATGCATACTTGTGGACTACTGCCTCCATAAAGTGATATGATTAATTTATCATTTCCACTTTACATGGAAGATAATAAGGATATATTTAATTATTATATATTTTATATATTAAATAATTATTATTATATAAAATGGAATTATTATTTCACTTTCTTTCTTTCCATCTGTTGAAAAGTGAAATCTACATTCCCGCATAAATATGGTCTATTATATCCATGGACGGTTTAATTAATTTTAAATCTCTAACTCTTATGGGTGGAAATAAAGTTCCAAATAATTAATATAAGTTGTATTTATATCATAATTAATATTATTTATATTATGCAACCATGATCAATACACAAGTATCAAAACTACCAAACCGAAATTCTCATGATAAATGAAACCACTAGCACCCTAAAATGATGATTTTAATAAGGATAAATTGGTGTTGAAATAGTATAAGTAGATCATATATGATTTTATAATTATTTAAATTATTAGGGAATATAATTTTAATAAGTATAGATATATTATAAATTAGGGGAATGTTATGTTGATGCAAGTCAAACATGAGGTAAGGGTTTATCATCTCAATTTTTCTTCAATAGGACAGATGTAATGTCAGAAAATTGAATTATTTTATGACGTGTATATAAAAATGTTTTTAAATTTTATATCATTAATCTCATTATTATACTTTTATTTAAAATTTAATTTTAATTTTGTCTTTTAATGTGATTACAATTCAACAGTTACCAAAGCGGTGAGGAATTCTCAACTCATTTTTATTTCTGTGTGACACATGTCGTATTCACCACTTGTGTCTTTTATGTGGAGTATATTAGGATAAAAAATGTATTTTATCAATCCTATCATTAAAATTTTAGGTATAAATATATCCCTTTAAAGTTATTCATTTCATAGATCTTTTATCCAAAGGTTAACAAAGGCGGTAATGATTTATGTTAGAATCTCGATTTTTATTAGGTTTTTTTGTGATAAAGATTTCAATGATGAAATTTTTTGAACGATATCCCAAGAATCCTATAATTTTTTTATATAATGGTTGTTTATAGATATTAAATTTTTTAATTTTATTTTACACTCTATAAAATCAAGATACTGGAATAATATTTTTAAAGAATATATAATTTATTTCTCTCTTCGGTCAAAAATCATTTTCATTTCATATCCATGTTTTCTAAAAATGTTTTCTAGAAAGTTTTTTATATTATCATATGATATATCTAATTAATTTTACCCATTATTTATATTTTAAAAAATTTTCTAAATTTAATCTTATTTTCATTTTCTGAATGACATATTTTTGAATTTTTATTCTGAATGTGAAAAGAATCTGTTTTTTAACTTACACTACATGAATGGAATTTCACGACATCATGATAACTCCAAATTTTGTTGATTACTTTAAATGTTTAAATGTTTGTTTTCAAACAAAAAAATTTCTATAATATTTTTTCTATTTTTATATTTTAATGATGTGATTCCAAAATGAAACAGTATTTTTCTCAAGAAATATTTCTTGTGATCTTTTAAATTAATTTTTAATTATGATAATATATTTTGATGTTACTTTTGATTTAGTAGGTATATAATCCATGGAAACCATCCATATTATTTCTCGAGGAGGTTTAGGATTATGGTGATATTTCATATAAAACCCATTTATTTAACATGGGTTATGTAATGATGAAATGTCAAAATATTTATGAAACTATTTTCCATTACATGGGTTATGATATATGAATAATTATTAATGATCATGTGGAACACATTTGAATGGATTTTGATTATGGTATGGGTGGTATGGGAATTATATATCTATAAAATTCATTGCGTAAAGATGGATATCTCATGAGATAATAAATATTGGAATGGGGAGTGAACCTATTTCAATAAGGGACTCCATCCTTTATAATAATCTTGAGAGTGAACCTTGACTGAGGATATGATGGAATGAGGAGTGAACCAAATGCACTATTATAGTCTTTTAAGTGATCCTTAACTCACAAATTTATTTTCTATACTTATCTGTAGTCCAAAAACTAATATTTTATGCCAATGATATACTCTCATGGATCATTTTCATTGATTACATTATGATTCATGACTTCTAAACTGTAATTTTTCTTCCATGACTCAATATTGTGATCTTTTAAATGTTTTATACGGTTAAAAATGTTTAGATCATGTTATCAAACCCTTTTTATCATGTTATGTTTAATTTATCATTGATATCTCCATTTTTTTACCCGTATTGATAATCTGATCTTACCCATTATTATATTTCATTCCCCTAGTTATGAAGAATGGTTTTGATTATTATATATATAATAATGGTTCTAATTACCATAAATTTTGAGTGAGATAGTGTAGATATATTATGAATATATTTTTTATGAATCCATATTTCAAAATTCACTAAACTTATGTGATTCTATCAAGGATAATAAATTTATGTATTGAATATTCAACAAATAAGATATAATGTTTATTTTTGAAAAGTATTGGTCTATGTAGTTGGTATCATAGAAAGGTTTAATTAAATTTTAAAAGTAGGTTGAGAAAAGTTTATTGAGAATTTTTAGGATAATATTATGTAAAGGATAATAGAATAAGTTATTTTAATGAAAGTAGTGTGGTTTTCCTATAAAATTATCATTTTCATGATACTAAAAGTGGAAAAGGTTTTGGAATAGATTTTTCAAGGGTTAATAACCCCCAAAAGAGTTGCTCCAATATATCTCATCCATTATTCTCATGTATATTTGGTGTTACCTTATTGCGCACTTAGTTTGAAACCCTGGGGGGATATGTTTTGGTAAATTAACCTTTTATTTATGAACCATTATGAAGTATTTGAATAGATTATAACCATGAATGAACTAGGTTAAACTTAATTTATTACAGAATAAAATATAGGTTTCATGATATTGATGTCATATAAATTATTTTTCATGATTATGTTGTTTAAAATCGTGATTATTGTTTCTAAAATATGGATTTTAGTTTTACACAATGGCTAGAACCCTGCTGATTCATGTTATCATAGAATGTTATAGAAAATGGAATGATTTTCCTCATAATAAGATAAATGAAATTGTAACTAGTAGAAAAAAAATATGATTATGATTAATCATATTTCATGATATATTTATAATAATGTAAAAATAAGTGTCATTATTAATGTTTAAAATAAGGGTAAGATGAAACACTAAGAATTTTGATGTGGTTGTGACCACCTAGTAAAATGTTTAATTTTCAGCATGTTAAAAATGTGGGAGAAAGTGCCTAGAAGAATGTCTTAAAGGAGGGGAAAGTTTTTATCTATGTTGAAATGAATCCTATAGAGCTATTAATTTCTAAGTAATTCAATGATTTATGTGTGAGGAATTTGGGAATTGGATGAGTTAATTACTTAATCCTGGGGTTAACTTTTACACCAAGGAAGGGCATATATTATGAAAATTGTTTAAGTGATGTGATTGAAGTGATTATATATTGGGATTAAAGAATTATACTATAAAATAGATATTTTAATTTTAATCTGGTTATAACAATGATGAAACACATTAGTATTTTTCCGTGTATGTTTTGAACATTGAAATTTCATCCATGTGTTGAATGAAATTGATAACCTAGAAAAGTGATATAATTATAAGGTGATATTTTTATAAAACCTATGATTTAGGGAGAGATAAACCATAATTTGTTTGTTTTGTTGATATAATAATGTTTATTTGAAATAAATTTATGTGGGACATTGATAAAGTAAATGGGTTATTATTGGTGGCCATGGAACAAATTAATGATTTGATGACAATGTATTTTCTGTTATCTTCGATGATGGTTATTGCTTTTTCAGATTTATTGAATATATTTTATAATAATTTTTTCCTTTAAAGAAAAAAGAGATAGTTAATTTTAGAAATAATTTAAGAATTTCTTGATATTTTATAGTGATTCTAGTTATTACAATGTGTTTGAAAAATATAAGATCATGATATTCACATATTTCGTACATAAAATTATAAGATACTTTATTTTATTTTTTTAATTATTTTTAGGATTATTTTGGAAATTAAATGACACTATTTCTAATTTTTTGGAATTTAAATGTTGGATGACATATTTGGGATGATTTTTAAGGTTAATTATTTATTTAATTATTTAAGTTGAATATTGGGTGTTATTTTTAAGGATTTGGTGATTAATGTATGATTTATTCATATTGGATAAATTCTTCTAATATTTTTATTTTAGTAAATATATAGATATAATAAGAATGAGTTATTATTCCTTTATGGATATAATTCTCTGCTTAATGTTAATTTATGTTCTTCATGTATTCAAAATTCATCTTGAATAATCATTTCATAGAGTTGGAGATAACCTTTAATCTGATCAAATAACAACCAAATGATGAAATTTTACTAATGAAAAGGAAATGCATAAAGTAAGTTTATTTTACTTTTTTATTTATATTTATAGTAAAATAATCCCTAAACATTAGTATAAGGATATTGAAATAAAAAATTTATTCCATTATCATCATTTGTTATAAATTGTTGGTATTTTTACCCCTCATTGATTTATGTTTTTTTGGTTGATACATTTCTCATGACCATACTACATATAAATATATATTATTCATTGGATTCTATATTTATAATCTAGGTATCTATTTTACCTTCCCAAAAATGATCTAATTATATTATAAATCAATAATGTTTTATTTCAGGTAATCATTAGGTCTCCAATTTTCTATTTATAAATGATTTTTTTATTATCCCTCTATATGATGTAGGTTTTCAATAAATGTATTTTAAAATATTGAACCCTTTATATATAAGATACAATTTCTTGGGTTTAATTTATTTAATTTTTGAGAATGTAAAACCTAAAAAATTGATTTTAATAGGATAATAAACTCAAATGGTTTCTTAACACTCAAATTCTAGCTTTATGTTAGTTGACATATATTACAAAAATATTTTTATTTAATTGAAACCCTTCCATTTAATTGGTGACCATGATATGGGTAACCAAATTATGAAATATATGCATAGTGGTCCTACTCAGTATAAAATTTTTGACCAATTCTTACGAAATAAAAACACTATTTTAGTGAAGTTATTCTATGCTTCCAAAATTCATTTTCTTTTGAATTGAATTTTATTTCATTTCATTCATGGAAATTATAAAAAAATAATTTCACTTTTATAAATTTTATTTTATAAAATTTAATTAATTTCTTAAATTATAACATCAAAATCAATAAATTGGGATATTTTAGAAATTTTCTAAAAATATTGATTTTTTAAGTGAATATTGAAAATGAGTAATTTTTTCATTACTACCATTTTTTATTAGTAAATGTAATTTAAAGGTCATGTTATATTTTTGACTAGGAATTAATGTGAAAATGATCCTTTAATTTATTGTAATTGTTTCGTAGTTCCTTGAAATGTGTGTTCTAGTTTTAAGAATCATCATTTCCAGGTAGTTTCTGTTGGATTTATTAATGGAACCAGAAACTTCCAATAGTTCATTATCCAAAGAGGACCTACTTTCCAGAGGCAGGTATTCGTTATGATTGAACTTTATGATACTTAAGAACATGCATTGGTCGAGTGGATGAGAGGTCGGACTCATCACACCCTTTTGGGGGGAATTACTGTCTACTCGGGGACTCTATTTGTATATTTAAGATATTTTCATGAATCCTTATTAATTTACAATGTATATCATAAGTATCCCTTGGAACATGCAATCACATATTAACATGTTTAAAATTTATAATCATCAATATGCATTCAAGGTTATTCATTAATAGAAATATACATATGTATTTGAGGTTTTCCATCAATGGTAGCCTCAAATATACTTCTTAGAGATTTTTTACTCATCGTTTGTGATGATAATGGTTTTTAAGCCACTCAGTGGGGAACATTGTAGTTTTATTATCATCCAGGGAGAAGAATGATTGATTTTGATTTTGGGATCACTCCCATAAGATGGGATACCTACGTATCCTTGTGAACGGAATCATAACCCTAGTATTTCAGTGCCCCTTAATGGGACACATCATACCTTTTAAATTCATGTTATAATGACCACTAAGTGGATGGTTCTTAGTTAGAACTTAGTGTGGGACTTACGTTGAAGCACCCCAAGGAGAGATTGGAAAGGAAATGGTTTCCCAAGTAGGATCAGAGAAAGTTGGGAATATAGCCCAAGGAGAAACAAGGTTGATTTGGAGAGTTGGGTTGGATCCTCAAAGAGGCTTCCTACGTATCCCATATAGATGGAAATCAAAGACCATGTAGTTTGATAGGTCTCATAGGAGAGTATAATCCTTTGATAGAAATTATTTTGGGCTTACTTCCTGAAAAGGGTTCCTTGATGACTTGGGGGGTTTAATTTTGGGTTTATTCATAAAGAGGATGCCCAAATTAGGGGAATTATGATTGTATACTTAAAGAGGACATCTAGTGTTCCCATTCATTGAGACGAAATCCTATGTATCCCAGTTATGGTTTGAATCAGTGTTCTCATAGTTTATTCCAATGAGTGTTTGGGCACATGTTGTTGCTATCATGTATCTTTAAGCCCACGTGAGTCATGCTCAGTGTGAGAAACAAGAGGATGTGAATGATTGAACAATGACACTTCACAATTTTCATTCTCCACTGATGGAAGAGCGCACGTTGACTGTTGAAGAGGACAAGGCGACAAGCCTTCCCTTAATTCTATTTACATTGGAAAGTGGTCTAATGTAAGGAGGAAAGTATAAAGGTGAAGGGATTATACCGGGATGGC
Organism: Viscum album; assembly: GCA_963277665.1. Lineage (NCBI taxonomy): Eukaryota > Viridiplantae > Streptophyta > Magnoliopsida > Santalales > Viscaceae > Viscum > Viscum album. Next base: position 355,024,214 of record OY728163.1, read on the forward strand.
TACCCTTAGATTGATATTGGTAGGGGTGGAAGACAACTTCTATGCTTGCATGAAAAATTAAGTATGAACTATACCTTCCCTACTAGATGCCTGAGGTTTCGAGTGTTAGATACGTGAATGGGAGGACAGAACCCAAACCCTCATTCTCAAAACCGGGAACTTCCCAACATTTTTTCTCGGATAAAGGTCCATGTGACTGTGAATATACAAACTCACAGACACTCGATGAATCTTATCCCCATTTTGAAAAAATATGGGAAACCTATGATAGTGGAAATACAAACCCAAATAAGAGACATGATAATGTGCCTTTCCCAATGGTTTGACAATTCAGGAGGTTTTGGTGGAGGTTTCAACTTAGTCCCTTTCAGATAAGGGAACCAAAAAAGGAGATATCCTACCATGAATAGCTTTAAAAAGGGAACTTGAGTTGGTTGCATATGTCCCTCATGTAAGCATGTCGCGTAAGTACCCCAAATTGATGTAATTTATAGGTATACCACATAGCTATGGCGTGTAGTTATGAATAATGAATGAAGAATGTATTTTACATAGGAGGACCAAATCTCTATAAAATTTGTAAAAATAATTTAAAAACATTCTTATAACATTCAATTATCTCTTATCTCATTGTTTAGAGAGCTACTTGAGACAATTTGAGGGATCTAGGTGAAAGAGCTAGACAATGGGAGCTTCAGATAGTCTCTTTAGTTTTTTTAGTTGTGAAATGGGTATCCCAAGGGCTCTATTTATAGGAAAAGATGGGGAATCTTCAAAGAAATGTTGTTCGTGCAGGTACGTCATGCCGCTCCGCCGCGTAGGTACTCTAAGTGGTGGCACAAACATCTTCTAGCATGGAGGTCTGCCGCATAGGTCAGTCGTGCAGCTCCACCGCATAGGTCAGTCGTGTAGTGTCACTGCCTTGGCCAGTGAAGCTAGTGCGTCGCAATGTTCTTTGCGAGTGTTTTTATTTTCATTTTGAACTCTTGAAACCATGACTTGGGATTTGAAATATCTGGAGTTATTCTCATAGTCCTTTTGTTTTCTTATGTGTTAACAACAAAAGACCCCCCCCCTTAGGATTGGATCCGAAAATAGAAAGAGGGTCGAGTCCTATGGTGAATTTTTGGGGACAAAGACTACGGATCAATTTATGAACAATGCATTCTTTCCATGTAGTTACACCACACAGATGTTATGCATAGTCCTGGAATGTAGGTCTTTGGTTTTCTATAAATCTGTCTCTTCCATTACGATTTTCCTCACTTGTGCTTTTCCTATTTTGACAGCTCTCGTTGCTTAGCTTGTTCTCCAAACCACAACGCATTGTGCTCTCACGTAATTCCATTGAAATTTCTTCAAGGAAAAATTATTTAAGTGATGTAGCTACTCTAAATGAGTTTATCTAAGGAGATACGCTATAATCCTTATCAAGATACCTATGCGATCGACTTCATCGAAGGACCTACACGTTGGACTTCGTCGAAGGACCTATGTGAACAGTGAACTTTTCCAAATTTTGGATTTACCTCTTTTAAAATTCCAAACTAATAGTGGATGTTTTGTAATTCTTTTTCAAGAAAGAATGAATCATTTGATGACCCATAATGAAGAAGATAAGGCCCATCAAAATGAAATGATGAAGATTGTCGGACAAGACAACTATGATGTTGTTGAAAGTAGACTTCTGGGGTTATAGAAAGGTTTAATTCTCTACCAGCATGATTATCCACAAAAGCCTTACTTACCCTTGTATAGGAATGGGCTTTTGCAAGACTCCCATGTTCCATATGTTAAGAAGTACTTTCCAACGAATTGGATTCTTCAATACTTTAACTCTATCTTCATGAATATTAGTGCAAGGGGGTTCCATTATAAGAAGTAATAGTCCCAATTAATTGAATCCTTTATCTTTGTGGTTGCACTCCTGATATGAAGGATCATGTTGTAGATCTAATACCAAATATCTATGATTCCACTTTTTGGGCATCTCAAATAGACCAATCTAATGGTTGGATGGAAGTCTGGGATCTTAATTCTGAAAGAGGTGTCAAACCCATGTGGATGTTGGAATTCTAGGTACGTTGGACTTGTGCAGAATTCAGGAAAGAGTTATCAAACGTTTATATCTACAAAGTTGTATAGATTGGGAATCTTATGTTTATAAAAATGATTTCATTACTGAATTACCGATTCGTAGGATTCCACATATAAATTTATTTAATATGATGCATGGTGAAGTTGGTATTAGTCTCTAGGATATTTACCAAATAAATGGGATTTATATTCTTGGGGAAATGTATGATGAATTCATTATGTCTGCTAAAAAAAGGGGTGATACTACTAAAACACCACTGTTGGACAATGAATTATTTAAGATAGTGAGGAACTTAATCAAAGGCAAGAAAGATATCCATGCCAGAGTGTGGATGGAAGCCTTCTTAGAACCAACAACAATGAAATGTCCAACCAGTGGATGTCCTACAGTTTGTCCATCTATAGATAACCAAAGTAGTTCAGGCACATATTGGCCTATGCTGGAAAGGTTAGACTATAAGCACTGGGGATATAAAGTGAAACTCAATAAAGATGCAAAAGTATGATTAACTGCCTTCCTTGCTATGTGGTTAAGCATTTATTTTCTTCCAGTCCATGAATCCCGGGGTGGTGTAATATCAAGGAATTTTCTCATTGCTGCAAAATTTGTATAAGGAAAGTATATTGGGTTAGAAACCCCTGTATTGCCATGAATTTACCAAATTCTACTACATTTATATTATGGGAAGGCTCCATTTATAATTTCATGGCCATTCCTTGTGTTGTAGGGCTGGATTGCAGCACATTGTTTTTCATACTTAGTGTTGAATTCCATTAGAGTTCCCAATGGTGGATTCACCCCATTTATACAGATTTTTTATAAAATTCAACATCTAAACTTGAGATTTTATGTGGTGCTAATGAAATTTAATTTGTTAGGATAATTCATGTTCATTCCATTTTGTAACCCACTAGTTGGAGAATTTATTGATGATGTTAATGAAATGAATTATGAGATTTGATATTATGATTGAATTCAGGGATGGAATATTATCAAACAGGATTGATGGTGAAATTATCTACGAGGATTACATCCTCTATAGGTTTGATTATCAGTTTAGATGCCTTCAACAATCAAACACTTTCCCCCCATGTATGTCAGACAAGAGAAACACTCAATGCTAGTGCGACAATTATGGATCCTAATGGATTTATGGGTATCTGAACATTAAATTACGCTACCTCCACCAAATGCTTTGAATGGATTGGAAGCTGGGCATGCTAAAGATTGGGCCTCTTCATATCCTCAAGGGCCTTTGAAAGAAGGAATATATCGAGTGGTGACTACAATGACTGTTTCATGTGGAAATCATGGTAAGAAGTCCAAGTCCATAGATGATACATAATTTTTAGAGGATTTAGAGCCCTCAAAACGTCTTCACAGGAGGCATACCAGGAAGACTGGGGCTAGAGAAGAAATTCCTCCAATTCTAAGGCAATCCAGTCGCTGCCATTAATCTGATATTCCTATTCAATCTATTGAACGTTCTAAACAATGGAGGCATGAAGAAGCTCACCATTTAGACGATGTTGAATCTCATTCACAATCAACCATACCAAGATTGAATTATGTGCGACCTTATCCATTCATCATGGGGAGGTTGTAACTCGTGATCTTCAGGATGCATGGGAATTTCTCTATCATGGAATTCGAATACGAGATATTGGTGACATCAAGGTACCTTCTGATTTCAATCTGAATAATAAATTTGCTGAAGTAAAGAAGTATATTATGGAGATATTGGCTTTTATAAATGCAACTGATGGAAAAATACCAGCCACTAGATGAGTATCTCATATGCTGGACATAGGAGTATATGAATGGGTGATTATCGACTCTGAGGAGGAGTATGATATTTTTGTTAATATTAAGAATGTATTTTCTTTTTTATTTTTTCTCAACTCTTCTTTAACATTTATCAACATTAATCTTGATGAATATATATATTTTTGTATCATGAATGTAGAGAAGGAAGTTCTTGAATAATTTTTGAATCACCTAGGTATGGTCTTACATGCTCTCCTCGTGATGCAATGAATAATCCTCCCAGGTCACCAGAACAATGTCCAGGAGAAAGAATCATGACTGGGGTAATGGAGACAGATAATCCACAACCATTACCTCAAGATTATCCTGCAAAAAAGTGTTTTAATCTCTCCCTAAGCTTTTGAACAAAAATGCAATAGAGTAATGATATTGATCCGAAGTTTTATCCAAAGGATTAAGTATTTATACTTTCCTTAGGGAATATAATTTTCTTAATACACTCCAGTGACCATGTTTTATCCTCTTGTAGGATATATGTCTCTCCCATCTCTCAATGATTAAGAGATGATTCTTCAAGGCCATAAAAACCCCAAGTGAAACCCAATTTCATATTGACGAATTTACAATTTTAGTATATAAATCATTTAAAGATTCATCTATACCTATTCCTAGATCTATTTAGTGAGATAAAAAACATGGTAATAGAAAATAAATTCCTTAATTTATTTTTTCAAAGGATCCTAAAACAATCAACACTGATATTACTATTGATATAGAAGAAAGTAATGAAGATGTAGGGCAATATGAGGCAAATACTGATGTTGAACAAAACATGGAAAGTCCGGATGTTGCTATACCAATTAAAGAGTCGATGGAATAGAATATCAGTGGAACCAATTTATGCATCAACCAACATTTGGTGGATACCTTAAATGGTGAGGATGCTATAACATTCCTAGATTCATATATTTAAATTGTGAAAGCCCTTAATCTAAATATTTATATTCCAGGTTCTAACAAGGAATTTGGGGATTTTCATAAGGAATTTTAAGGACGCAAGTCCTTATTATTGAATTTTCCATACGTAGTTAATCTTATTTATTAGATTCTTTACATCAATGTTCACATTATGAAGCTTTATATTCAAAAAATGTCACAAAGTCTCTTCAGGTATGGGGTATCCCACTCTACCCTTCTGTTGGAGATGGGGAAATAATTCTATAGGATCCTCCATCAAGAGATGCTCTAGATCCTTCAAATATAACAATTGAGTAAACTCAATTGAATGTCCCTTTTCAAGAAACATCAGGTCAAATCACTAATGTTGAGAATATTGGAGATGAATCCAATCATGTAGCTGACTTATTACTATGTAAATATAATAAACTATCTGAATCATATCTATTTCTTCCATTTGAAATAGATAATGAAATTTTTTTATCATTTAGGGTTTTTATTTCCCAAATCAGAAGGTGAAGCTTATATTGTTCCAAGAGATGTAGAACAATGAAAATCTTTAAGTGACCTGTTTCCAGAGTACTTTTTACCTCAGGGTATTTAATCATATTCAGACTTAGAGATGCAATATGCTCTTGGAATGTCACGTAAGAAGACATGATTGAATATCTGGAGCCTAATTATTGAGAATCATTTGGATTAATTGGTGTCCAATTTTTTCAAAAACCCAGAATTGTTTTTTGTATTAGGATTTGGTGGATTTAATTATCGACCAATCCATGATGCTATGAAAGTGTACATTAGCCGGTAGGAGAAGGAGCATAAAATGCGAAAAAAAAATTTAAGAGGCTAAACGACTCATCAATATTGAAGGCTTTCAAGATGTAGTAGTTGAGGCGGAGGAAAATCATAACAAGAAATCAATCGAAATTATCCAAAAAAATAATTATGCCACGAAGGGGTTGTTATATCTTCAAGGGAAACTAGATGTTGTTCATAACAAACATAAGAATTTGAATCAAACATTGGGAGAAACCCAACTATAGGGGATAACTTCCATTTCAACTACTAATGATGTGCTTCGTCCGGTAGAGACTGTTGGTGTTGCTTAGCTGTATAAACTTCAACAAGCAGCTGATAAGGCTCATGAAATAATCCAACAAATTAAAATTCATGTTATGAATTTATTCTAAAAAAAGTTAGTGAGGCTTTATTTTGGGGATGGACCTCTTATTTTATATGAATATGATATATTTTTCCTTCAATCATATATGTATATATTTCTATTTTCAATGATGGCAATATTAAAGGTAAATGATGACAATGACTTCTTTATGTTAAACAATCATTATTATAATGGAATGAATGAAGTGATCAAAAATTTCTTATTAAGCTGATGGCCCTAATGATCATAATTTGATTGTTTATATGTTCATATAGATAACCCCAAAAATTTCATATCTTTTTACCATTTTATTGCTCAATATTATCTAAATCATACAAAGATGCACGTTTTGTGAGATGGGAATTGACTTTTGTTCAGAGTTCCCTTTGAGGGTTCTCAATCTAATGAGTACCAAGCCTTTTGTTGTTTGGAAGTTTAGAGTCATGCATGTTGGACACTAATGGGATAATATTTAGGGTTGAATATCATTGACCATAAACATTGAATTTTATCCCAAACAGAACACTATGACTAAAAAATTATTTAATATTATTTTAATATTTCCAAAGGTAATCTTGAGCTATGAATATTATGGTCATCAAATTTAAAACATGTATCAACAGAAGGGGTGTATTTTCCAAAAACAATGTTACCATTATTTGACAAACCCGTTATTGGAGCTGTATTATGCATGGCCAACTAGGGAATATACTGCATATATAAATAGTAGCATCTTTTGAATGAAAATCCACTTATGTAGGCAATTTATGCAAGGACACATAAGACCACATGCTTCATAGTTAGAAATCAATGTTATTTTAAGTTTAACATTTTGCTATTTATTGATAGGGGAAAATATGATTTGGATGACTCAAGACCAAAGTGGGTGGTTTGGCAGAGGAAAATAATTTTAAAAATAGAAAATGGGATATTTTAGACTAACATATGTCATGACTATGAAAACCATTTCTATAAAATTTTGGGTTATGAGTAATGTTTAAAATATATTATAAAGGGTAATTTTTGATATCATTTTGTGTAGTTTTAAGTCATTCAATGAAGACATTGGTACTATTCAGTTTTAAGTCATGCAGGGAAGACATTGTGTGGATTTAATTGAAGGTATTTAGCTCTGACAAATGGTATGAAAATGTCTTAATTTATTGATAATTTGTTTGGATACATACTATAATATTCAGGTATGAAAGGGAAAATTTTAAACCGTGATTTCGGAATTTCTGGAACTGAGGAATGACATAGGAAAAGGGATAAAAGTATAAGAGGAATTTTTTTCTAAGAACAAAGTTAACATTACATGAAAAACCCATTATGGGGACTGTATTATTTAGAGTCCACTAGGGAATGTGATGTATAGACAAATAATGGAATCTTTTGATGGACATGACTTTTATGTAGGTAACTTTTGCAAGGCCACCTAAGGGCACGTGCTGCATTGTCAAACAAAATAGCTCTTTGAAGTTTGATATTCTATTACTAAAAGCAAAAGAATGATTATATATATTCAGTTTTTTGAAGCACATATATTGTTTTTTGGAGAAAGGTACCTAAATAAGGAAAGGTTATTTTAAATCAAGAGTGTCTAAACAATCAGAGGTATAAGACTTTTATGATGGTCTCACCCAAACGTTGGAGATAAAGTGTTTGTAGTTTTAGGTCGTATAAGTAGGACCAGAATAAGAAACAATATATAATATGTTTCCAAGTGATTTCACGGTTATTTCATATTGTATTGAACACATGGTGATGAAAATGTGTAAACAATAGTCTTGAAGACTTTCAGATTGTGAGAAAGAAAATGGGACAAGTATTCTTGAATGACTATTTTTAAAATCCATATTACTATGTATTGTCATCAATGATTAAAGGAGACAAATATACTATAAACAATCACAAAGTTACCACTACTTGACAAACCCTTTATAGGGTTTGTATTATGAATACCCAACTTTGGAATATTCTGTATAGACAAATAATTGCATCTTTTGACTAACAGGACTGTTATGTGGGAAACTTAATCAAATCTTCCTAGGTGCATGCACTACATAGTTAAAAAAAGAGCTCTCAGGTATTAGAAACTCTATCACCAAAAACTGTAAGAAAGATTATGAAGATTTAAAAATATTCGAGATTAAGAATATACAATATGGAACAGGTTTATGTTCAATTATTATGAGAAATATTTTAAGCAGTATTGGACATGGTTTTGATGTCCTTTACCTAGGTTTGACTCATATGGAAAATAGATACTTTATTTATTTCCTATGAATAAATATTATGATGTGTAGTTTAAAGTAATGAAACTAGGACATTATAATGTGCAATTTTAATTCATGCATTGATGAAATTATACTGTGCAGTTTTATTTCATGCAGTGAAGAGAATATACTGTGCAGTTTTAAGTCACGTATTGAAGACATTATACTGTGCAGTTTTCAGTCATGCAGTGTAGATATTAATAATCCAATAATTAATTGAGACACCTTATTATAAAATATAAATAATCCATTTACCAAATTCCTAATCCCACGTGAGTTATGCTCAGTGTGATAAATAAGGAGCATTAAGGGTTTCATTTACAGCACAACAGTGACACAATTGAATAATAGGGATGATATAGTTCCATGTAGTTTAACATCATGCGGTATAGACGAAGATGAACCGGTGTGAAAGGAAAATACATATTGTAACTTGATTAAGGGATAATACCCAAGTGTCACTATATGTCTTGTTGGGGAAAGGATCAAGTCATGCATAATTCTTAAAACATTTCCTATGCAGATTTGATTATTATACAATAAATAAAGAGAGTTTTTTTATTTTTGCGACTAAGACCAAGAATGGGGATCTAGGAATCTCTACGTATCTAAAAATAGATGAGAATCAATCTTTATGTAGTTCTTGAAACATTCATTATTCATGCTAATCAAGTTTGACATGAATAATGGGGGCTTTTGACATGGTTTTAGAGAATGGTAAATAATAAGACATAAAATGTTATAAGGGCCAAATCATATATCATAAGAAAACATTTTATATAGATCCGATTCATATACAAGAGGAGAAAAAAGAAAATAAAGTGATTTTTTGATTGTGGCTGGCCTAAAATTAGATATTTAGTCATCTCTATGTATCTTATTGAAAATGATAATCAAGTCATAGGTAGTTAATGAAACATGGTCTCTATGCAGATTGGACTGAGACATAAGAGGGAGAGGGACACATGTACTACGAAAGAGTTGTTATGATGTCAATTATGTTTGATTATGGATTTTTCTAATGTCATATAGAGAGAACTTTAGTTTTTTAAATGATTTCATGTAGTTTAACGTCATGAGAAAAGGACGAAGATGTTACACATTTTAACGTCATACAACACGAACGCTGATGATTGTGATGCAGTTCAATGTCTTATAACTAAGACATGGGGGCTGTGCGGTTTTATTCCTTATATAAAGGATGTTGTATTGTGCAGTTTAATGTGTTGTGGTGAGGACTACTTGTAAAAAAAACTACACGAAGTATTTCTTCAAAAATCTCTCATTGGTTGGAGTTGTGATAAGCTCTATATCCATTGAGATTAAGGCATAGGCTCCATTTGAAAATACCTTATGTATGGAATAAGGTCCTTCCCACTTTGGATCATGTTTAAGAGGTTTCTTCCCTAGTATCATTGGAGTCCTAAAAACCAATACGAATTATCCTTGACAAAATGAACAGAGGTGAAATTTATTATTAAAAGCTCGCGCTATTTTGTTTTGATAGAATTCCAAGTGATGAAAAGTATGAAATCTTTTTTCGTCTAGTCATTCCAGCACATTGAACAATTTATGAGAATTCTCATCTATAGACAACTAATCATAGATTGAAACTCTAAATAAAGGCAATTGAATTTATATTGTAAAAACTAATTCGGTTCCATATAACAATGAATAAGGAGTTACTTGGGTGGTAGTACGGGTAGTGGTCCGGTAAGCCCCTAAAGCATTTAAAAGTTTATCAGGGAATGATTTCTTGTCTTTATCCACCATCTTCTGGAGTATATTTAATAGGGTCTTGTTGAAGTCATATATTTGTCCATTGGCCACTTCATGACAGAGAGATGAATGAGGAGATTTGATATTATGTTTTTGATATGACTTTTTTACCTTAGAAAAAAATTGGTGCCATTTTCCATCAAAACAGTATGAGGGACACCAAATCTGGTGTTGATGATAGTTTTTACAAAACTAACAATGATTTTGGCTCCATCCTCATTGAGAGGTATTGACTCAGCCCATTTACAGAAACAATCAGTAGAATTGATAATTTACTTGAACAACTTAGCCATGGCTGGAGGATAAGGCCCAAATACATCCATTCCCCATGTAAAAAATGGCCAATATTATTTCGATATATGTAGAAACTCTGGGGGTTGATGATTTATGTTAGCATGTACTTAGCCGAGATGAATTGTTTTAGAAAAATCTCTACAATCCTGCATTATTGAAGGCCAAAAGTATCCAAGCCTTTAGATCTGATAAGAGAGTATGCGCCCAGATTTTTGGGCACCACATTCTCCTGAATGTACTTATTTCCTGACAGTTGTAGTCTCTTCTCCATCAATACATATGAAGAGAATTTTATCAAACCTCTCTTATAAAGGATCTTTTGGTGGTATGGACTATCATAAAGAGCAAAATTGGCTGCTCGTCACCAGATCTGTTCTTTCTCATCCCTATTTGGTGGAAGTAACCCATTTTAAAAATATTCCATGATAGATTTTCTCCAACTCATGGTATGAACATATGTTTAAGAAATAGGGAAAATTTAATTAATTTCGTCCATTCTGGTTTTAACAAAAGGTGACACCACACGGTGATGGGTTATTCTAAAATTTGTCTCATCTGAATTTGGATCTGACAAGGCTATATCTGCATTATCCAGTGCATGTTCTTAGGAATTTTTGATTGTGGTACATAAGAAAATGTCGGATCTGAGGGAAATTCAACCATTATCCTTCTAATGTAATCACACAAAGGAATTAATTCCTATTTTCTAATAGAATATTCCCCATTGATTCGTTTGATTATCAATTCTGAATCACCTTTTACCTTCAAATGAACCATTTTCACCTGAAGGGACAATTCCAAACCTGCGATGAGAACTTGATAATCTACATCATTGTTGGTACCACATTTTGATAATAAGAAAGAATAAGGAAATACTGCCTTTTATGGGGAAATAAGGACAAATCTTAATTCGACCTTGTTGAGTTTAGGGTTTTTCATTATCCTCCCTGTTGGACTTCTAGAAGATCCATCACAATAAATTTCCCATGTTTGCGAATTTTCTTGAATATAGAAGAACTATTCATGAGTATGTTTAGTATTAAATGATATATCTTTTGCAGATGGATGCTTAGAAAGGAAATTACCAAGATCTTGGCCTTTTACTTCCATTTGAGGCACAAAATGGATATCAAATTGTTGCAAAATAACTGCCCACCATGCTAGACGTCCTATAAGCATATGACAACTGAGGATAATTTTGAGTGGGTTTTTTTGATATATCAATTTGGACCCATTATATTTCACTTAGTGCCTCAATTTCTGTACTGCAAAGATTAATTCCAGGTATCAATTTTCAATACTTGAATATCGAGTTTCTGCATCAAGAATAGTTTGACTGGGATAGTAAAGGCTGTTTTCATTCCCATTATCATTCTTTTGGGCTAGGAAGGCACATAGTGATCACTCTAAAGCTATCACATGTAGAATAAGTGGTGTTACTTCAATAGGTTCCATTAATACTAACACTCATTAGAGATATTTCTTGAGGTTATTAAATTTTCATTTGCAATCTTCAGTCCATTGGTAGGTGACTCCCTTCTTCATTAATCTGGGGAAGGGTAAACACTTTCCTGGAAAATTGGTGATAAAGTGCCAAATATAGGCCAAGTTTCCTTGGAGTCCTCTTAACTCTTTAAAATTTCTAGGGGGTAACATACCATGTATTTATTTTGGTTTCTCGAGATCAACTTTGATACCATGATGGTGTACAAAAAATCCATGGAATTTTCTTGAGGTTACCACGAAGGAACATTTTAAGGGGTTCATCTTCAACCTGTGTTGCCAAAAATTATTGAATATGGTTTCCAAATAAGCCATGTTATTATAAAATTATCTATATTTGACCATAAAACCATCCACATAACATTAAAAAACATTTCCTAAGAAGGTTATGATGATATGGCGCATGCCACATTGGTATGTTGCACCTGCATTCTTTAATCCAAAGTCCATTACCTGATAGCAAAAAAACCATGAGGAGCTCTAAAGGATTTATATTATTTATAATCTTGGGCCATTCAGATTTGATTATACCCATAGTATCCATCCATGAAGGAAAAAGCTTCATAGCCAACTATTGCATCAATGATAAGTTCTATAATCAGGACTAGAAAGTCATCTTTTGGACAATGCTAGTTAAGATCTTTGAAATCAATGCAGAATCAAATTTTCCCATTCTTCTATTTCACTGGGAAAAAAATTGGCTATCCGTTTGGGATAATGAACTTCCCTGAAAAAATTATCCTTTATAATATTATCAACTTTAGGATCAATTTTTGAGGCATGAGTTGGGTGTGTTCTTCTCATTGCATAAATAAATCCACAATGTTCATCTGGAAAACCCAAATGATGGGTGGATACATTATGATTATGACCTGAAATTTCTTTATAATTACAAGGTAAAATTTCTTGATGTTACTTTATAAAAGAAATATACACCTTTTTATATTCAGAGGTCATGGCTACACTAATTAGAGTGGGGCGTGGATCTTCTTCTGTACCCAAATTTATTTCTCTAATTTCATCCACAATGGTAGGGAAACCATCCTCAAATGCTAGAGGAGAATCCCCAAGATCTTCCTCTTCATCGACATTATGTATTACCTATTCTATTTCTACATTAATTGTATATGATGATGCAATAATTTCAGTGTTAGGGGAGAAATCAGTATTTGAACATCCCGATGAAAATGCCACCATATCTGACCCTACTAATGATGAATTCTCTTCCAGTAGTAATAAATAGGGATTTATGGATTAAAAATCAACATCTTTTTCATCCTCTAGCATTACCAATATCACTTCTACTCTAGTTGATGAAGTCAGGGATTGTTTTAGTTCAGCAGATGAGATGAAAACATCTCCATTCATGCTTCCATAATTTATTGGTATATCAATAATTTCTCCCATGTTATTAGGCCCAGTTTCCACAATTGACATTATGAATGTTACTGGAGAAGTCTTCAGATTTGGTTTTACAGTTTCAATTTGACTAAATGGTAACACAAAATATGTACTCAAATGTATGTATGGATTTGTGGGGATTTTTTCCTGTATATTTGGAGCATTAAATATGGTTATCTCCTTTTCCATGTGCTTTGTTCATTTTGTGTGATAAAACTCTACCTCAATGTATTGAGATTCACGTGTTTTAAATGGAGCCTTGTCACCATACAATGTTCCAATTCGACCATTGAAACAATATTTTAGATATTGGTGGTTTGACGAAGGTATGGCTACATGTTGATGAAACCAAGGCTTTCCAAGATGAATATTACAGGCTTTTTCCTAACAAACAACCATGAAATATGAATTAGACACAAGATGTCCAAACTTTGTTTTGAGTGTAATATTGCCCAGAGGTTCTTATTCATTTTTTCTTATCCTTGCAACATTAAATTAAAAGTAGATAAATTAGATTCAGTCATACCCAGTCAACGAAGTTTAAGAACGAGTATGAGTTTGAACCCAGATCCATTATCAATGGAGGCTCGTTGGATGTCTATGTCATTGACCATGCTAGGTAAATATAAAGGTCTTATATATTCATGTACAACATCATCTTCCTCTTTATCTGTAAAATATATGAATGCATGGAATTCTGTAGGATCATTTTTTATATAGTAAACCTCAGCAGTAGCAACTTCTGTTTAAAACTCTTGAAGACATGAAAAAGCCTCAATGAGTGCCTCTCAAAAATCATCTGATAGATTCGAAACATCTAGAGTTGACTACTTGTCCGGCACATGGGCCAATTATTTCAAGACATCATACTTTTGGTCCAAATATCTACATTTCCCAGCACATAGATGTGATTTTGAAAGTGATTTGTAAGTTGATTCTTCTATTGTAAATGTACTCTATGTTGGGGTAGATGCTATAAATACTACTAGATTTGGTAAATTAGACTGACTAGGTCTATTCATTTGCTGAGAATAAGACAGTGTGGCTTTTAATCAGTCATCTAAAATAATTATGTTAGAACTTAACCTATATTTCATGGAAGAAACTCTTTGTTCCTGTTGAGCATGCTAAAGGGCTATTCCATGAGTTTCTCCTACATATATGGTTTGAGTAGGGGTAGAGTTAAATGGTGGTTTCTGGAATTCACACATCTTCCCCTATAGCCTCGACCATGGCCCCTTCATCTTGTTCCCCAATTAGGTATAAGGAATTACATCTCACTATAATCAGAATCACCATTGGAATAAGGATCCGTTAAATGGATAACATTAACAGAACCAAAGATCAATTCTTCATCTAACAAAGATTCTTCTTGATTAGTAAATTCTGGTTGTACTTTTTGGCGGGGCGATGCCGATGCTTTTGAAACAGATGGCATATAATCTGATAGGGTCAAGGATAACTTTTTCCATGACATAAGCTCATCTTCATCTGACTACTCTTTGTCTTTATGATCACTTCTCTTCCTTGAAGAATATCCTTTTGATGAATATGGATTTTTTATGGTAGGAGAGGCATAAGACACAATTGGTTGTTTCAACTGTGTTCGTAAAATGGAATGAGTCTGGTTGATATTTTTCCTGATCATCCAATAATCATATTGTTTCACATTTTTACTTTTAACGTCTTTACATTCTCTCTCTTCCTCAGGATTATTATTAGTAACACATTCTACTTGAGTAGATGAACTTTTCAATTTCACTTGTCCATAGTCTTCCATATTTTGGAGATGGTCTTTGAAAAAAAAATGACTCTTGAATGCGGTGTCCCAACATCTGATGAAAGGCGCAATAATTCAGAAGATTTTCATCTCCATATTTACTTGGCTTCTTGGCCCTTTGCAACTGAATAAAAAAATTTTCTACAACCAAGATGAAATAACCAAGAACTTGTTCGTTCTTGAAAGAGTCAACTTTAATCTTTAATTCCTCAAACTATTTCCATCTTTGATATATATGATCATCTTGATGAGGTAGTAATTACTACTAATTCTCAAGAGGCGGAGCCCTTCAGTATGACGAGGGTCTTGAAGTATAAGTAGGTAGAAGTTCTTGTTTGAGGGTGATTGTAGTAGCTCATTCCTTTCATATCCTCCTCCCCATATCTAATGGAATTACATGAGTTTTAGAATTAGTTTCTATATTAGAGTCTTCTATCTGTTTAGTGATTGATATAATGTCTTAAATTCCTCCAGTGTATTTTACAGGGATCAATGGTGTTTGTAATTCATCACACAAATTTTCCAAACATATTGGAAGCAATTATTCTTGAGGGAGTTCTATACTTAAATAATATGTTAATCCTTTCCATCATGCAGTGAAATCTGATGATCTTTCATTATCCATTTGTTTACAATTAGTAAGATACAAAACTATCATCTTTGGTAGCGTTAAGCTAAATTGGGGAACAAATTTCTGACTGAGATCTTCCCATCCAGTAATTGATCGAGATTGCAAACTTGTATACCAGACAAATGCTGGTCCTTGTAATGACTGCATAAAAAACCTAAGTATAACTGCTTCTTTTTGTTGAGAAGTTCCCATCATGGGATCACAACAAGAAACAAAATATGTTAAGTGTTGTTCCAGATCTCTTGAACCATTAAATATTGGGAATGTGGTATTCAAAAAAATTGGTGGGGGAGGAATTGCATCCACCCATTCAAGGTAAGCTCTCTTTTTCAGCTAAACTGGTTCACATCATTCCTCTATAGCTTCCAATCTAGTCGTTAATGCCTTAATTGTGTTCATAAGCATTTGGGGAACATCTGAATGAGCTGGAACCTATCTAGGTATAGCCACTAGAGCGTGAGCTGGTGTAGCGATCAGTTAAACCATTGATGGTGGTGCTGATATCTGCCTTGGATAACATACAAAAACAGGCCTATCAGGATGTATATGGTCCTTCCTAGATAGTATAAAAAATTGAGTGTATTCATTATCCACATTTTTAGTTAATACAAATCCTATTTGATGAGGAGATACTACATGATTTGAATGTTGAGGACTTACCTGGGGAGTACGTCTAGTAGAAATGGTGTTTTGAAGTAACTTGATGCTGAGTCATTTAAACACCTTCATTTTATCTTATTACGGTGCAAATCTCTCTTCAAGCAAAATATATTGACCTTCACCAATGGAAAAGTGAGATGCGATCTAACTTTTTTCCTTTCCCCTTGTGAGACACCTTTCAATGAGGGGGGGTTTGTTATTTTAAGTCATAACTAGATTCTGGGTGAGCCTCTGATTTTGGGTACGCCCAACTTCTTCATTTTCCTTGGTATGTACCATATTATGGATAACAAATTCATCTTCTGATTCTGCTGTACTGGACCTAACTTTTGGAGGAACTTCTGAAATGGTATTGATAACATTCACTGACTCATAATGCATTAATTGTATTTTGTCAGTGTTTCTACTAGATTTTCTTCCTTTGTTTCGTCCACGAGACTTCATTCTCCTATATGAAGAATTACCTGAATCTTTTTAGCAGATAGTAACCTAAATGGAAACTGTAGATAGTTCAGTTGTACGCTTTCCTAGTGGCTTCTTCCCTAATCGGGAGAAAACCAACTTTCATTGAGGAAGGGATTGCAGATGTGAAAGATCCCCTAGCCCTGCAGGCTGGGGCTGTTCCTGTTCATCTTCTTCAAATATTTGAACATTGTTTAATGAATTTTAATGTTGAATTAAATGATCCCCCATCCTTACAATCTGGGGTGATTATTGAACTTCTATATGTGAAATTTGTGAAACTACTCTTCTAATTTTTTAGATTTTGGTTCAGACATTACCTGGGTGCATGATCCGACAATCAATTAAATCACCAGTTTTAGAAGGTTGTTGTTATATTTCAGACATTTTCATCCTCTGATTCTAGATATTCTCTAAAAGGTATGCCTATTCAAGATTCTTCGATTCTTGATGTAAAATTACCTGAAAAAATTATTTTCTGTGGGCCTGATTCTGCTGAGAACTGGTTGAGGCCTATTCTTGAGCATACATTTGATTACATAGAAAACCTATTGACTGTGGCCGACCATGGTAAATAACATTACATGATACCACTTTTGGTGGACTTTGCTGGTTTTGGAGTACAATGAAATGAAATTCTCCATATTCACCCCATCTTATGATATGAACACTAGATAGTAATCATTAATTAATTCGCATAGCTGCTTTAGAGTACTGAGACATGCACACTGAAGGGTTCTATACTATTTTTTTAACCATTGGATGTTGGGAAACTGAGAGAGATGCCATGTTAATTTGGCACTGAAACCCTTATATCACCTTTATATGATTTTGATATTCATCATATGGTTATACTTTTTTTCAAATGACGAAGAGTTTACGATAAGTTGAGGTGAATATTGTGAATTCAATCTTCTGTTATCAATTATGGAATGTTATACTGAGAATTTTCCAAAGCCCAGAACATGACCTGTATTTCTCCTTTAGCTAATTGTTTCCTCATTTTTAACACATATTCAAAATATTTTACTAGATGTTTCTCCAATTAATCTGACCAAAGTGGATGCTCTGAATATGAATAAAAATAACCCAAGTGAGGTTTGAAGAATGGTCATTTCATTAAGATGTATTCCGGTTGAGAATGTGTTTCACCCGTAAATGATAAGGCATCAGACATGACTAGCCTTCTGTTTTCAAGTGCCTCAAGATAAGAGGTATTTCGAGTCACTACATTGTCAATTATGGAATTACCTTGACCATGCGAAATACTACTATGGAGTGGACTTTAGTAGTGAATGGAATTAAGGGGAGGATCACCATGTTAGATTATATCAAGGGATGAATCATCTTTCTCCTTGATCTTCTGGCCGCACAGAGGGTTTCCTTGGCTCTCATCCAGAGATAGGAACTCTGGATTGACCAAATTTTCAAGAAGTATTATTTCATGATGATGTTTCTGATGAGGAACTATAGAATTACAACTTCCAGTCCCATATTTTGGAAATCAGAGGGTATGATCTTTAGCTACAAAAGATAAATTTCTGAGGGCTTCATGAACTCTAGAATTAAGAGGAGCTAATTTGTATCTTTACTCTTGATTTTCCAATAGTTCTTGGCACAACATCCTTTCATATGATCTCTTATAATTTTTTAGGGCCACTTGCTAGGAAAAGTGGTTATCATGGGTAAGTGTATGTGCCTTCCCTAGAGTGGTTACCAAAACAAACCGATTACCTCAAATTTTCAAGGGTGTATGTTCCTAATATTTTTGTCCATATGATATGGGGGAGTATGCCCCATGACCCTCCTAGACTAGAACTGAGGTGTGTATCTGTTCCGGAATGGCATGATGATGTGTCATCCCATGTGTGGGGACAAATTTTTGTGTTTGTTCCAATGATATAGCTAAAGTTGTTAAAATATACTAGCATGCTTCTAGAATATGGGCAGGGATATGCATATGATCTTTCACCATTGATAATATGAGTTTGGTGACTTCAATAGCCATAATAAGAATACACATACATTCCATATTGGGAGTAGGTGAATGTGCCTCCTTCAATCCTCCATTTCCTATCAATGGGTATTGACATTACTCATGCATGGGGGCAGAGAGTTGGGTCTCCCCAAATTTGTGATCGGAGATTTCTGACTGACTTCACTAGGTGCTTCCAAACGAGATTGCGAGCAGTCTTGATGATCATTGGCAGGTGTATGTTCCTACTGGCTATTTATCATCACATATGGTTCATGGACTTCCTTCAATACTGGTAGACAAGATTGCTGATAGAATTGGTAATTGTAAACAAGTGTATATTATTGTTTACAAGTTTCACCACATTAGATTGGTGAACTTCTATAAATGTAGTTAGATGATCCTGTTGACCGGCTGATAACTTGTAAGGAGGTGTATGTGCTTATTCACGGTACTCCACTGGGTTTATCTAGTGGGATTGGTGGGTTGCTATCAGGCGAGTCTGCTGAGTAGAAAAAATAGGATGGACATGGGTTTGTGCCCCCTCGTTATTTTCCACCAAGTTAAATTGATGTACTACTCTTGAGGAGGAGGAAGGGATAACTTGCTCCCTATAAATCAGACATTGCCCCTAGCAGTTCGGTTTTCATGTTAAGGTCTGAGAGACCTGGGCCAAACATTTAGAGGAAACACCCCCATCAAGATGGATGTTTACTACCACACGATTCTGTCGGCGATTGCTAATGGGAGTCCTCCGGAATAACTCCTTCATTATTTAATGGAGGCTTTGAGTAACCTCTTGACCCAAATACCTATAGTATGAGAGAGATTTATTATTGCGTTCCAAGGATAAGGACCCTAAATGGTTGGAAATTGTGGTTGACACAATTTTCTTCTTGATCATTGGTCTTCATTGGGCAGATGATCGAGGATTGTTGTTGAACAGGAGGGTCAGTCAAGTAGCCTCCAAATTCAGGATTGTACCATGCAGGTGATATTCCCTTACCACAACATTATAGAATTAGCGATGAAGAAACCTGGTTGGTGATGAAAACCATCATGTGGACGAAGATCCGGCTTGAGCAGCGATTGGGATGTTCACAAATTTTGTCATGGAGAAAGCCATTTTGGAATGAAGGGAATTCTGAGAAAAACTGAGAAAAAAAAACTCCATTAAAGAAACATCTTTTTAGATGGATACATGCATGATTGATTCCATTGTCTATCCTTCCATTATCAATTGATAGGGGCATAACAGATGGGTAACATTATTAAATTGGTTAAGGATTCAGGTCGGGTTCCCCATTTTTTGTTTTGTAGTTCCTTGAAATGTGTGTACTTGTTTTTAGAATCACTTTTTTCAGGTGGTTTCCATTGGATTTATTCATGGAACCAGAAACATCCAGCAGTTCTTTTTTCAAATAATACCTACTTTCCAAATTCATGCATTCAATATTTTTTAACTTCACAATACTTAAGAACATGCATTGGTCGAGAGGATGGGAGGTCAAACTCATCACACCCATTTGGGGATAATTATTATCTACTTCGAGACACTCTTTTTGTAAATTTAAGATATTTTCATGAATAATTATTAATATTACAAGTATATAATAAGGATCACTTGGAATATTTCGTCACTTATTAACATGTGTAAAATTTAGAATCATCAGTATGCATTCAAGGTTCTTCATTAATGAAAATATACATATGTATTTGAGGTTTTCCATCAATGGTATCCTCTAATATACTCATTAGAGATTTTTTAATCATTCTTTATGATGGTTCTTGTTTTTGAACCACTAAGTGGGGCACTCTAGAATTTTATTTTCATCCATGGAGACAAATGGTTGATTTTGATTTTGGGATCGTTCCTATAATATGTGCTACCTACGTATCCTCGTGAAAGGAATCTAAACCCTCATAGTTCGATGCCACTAAATGGGACACATCATAACTTTTGAAGTTATCTGATAAGGACATATAAGAAGAAGGTGCTTAGTTAAAACATAGTGTGGGAATTATGTTGAAGAAACCCAAGTATAAATTGTAAATGATATGTGTTCTGAATTAGAATCAGCCCTTGTTGGGAATATGGCCCAAGGAGAACAGGTTTTATTTGATGTTTTGGTTTGGACATCAAATAGGATTCCTTCGTATACCATATAAATGGAAATCAAATACCACGTATTTTGGTAGGTCTCACAGAAGAGTATGATCCTTTGAGAGAAATCAGTTTGGGCTTACTTCCTTAAAATGATTCATTGATGACTTGGGGGGTTTAATTTGGGATTTATTCATTAAGAGGATGCCCAAATTAGAGAAATTATGACTAGATTTCTGAAGAGGACAACCAGTGAGCTTGGGCCATAAGACAGATTCCTATGTATCCCAGTTATTGTGGCAATCAGAGTTCTTGTAGTTCCTTCCAATGAGTGTTTGTGCACATGTTATATCCATGATGTATCTCTAAGCCCACATGAGTCATGATTGGTGTGATAAACAAGAGGATCTGAAATATTCAACAATAAAACTTCACGCTTTTCCTCCTCTACTGATGAAGGAGGGTACGTCGACCGTGGAAGCAAGAGAGGTGATGAGCCTTCCCTCAGTTCTATTTAAATTGGACAAGGGTCCAATATAAGGAAGAAATGATGAAGGTGAGGGGATTAAACCTGGATGGATACCCTTAAATTGACCATAGTAGGGGAGGAAGACTACTCTTATGATTGAATGGAAAAGTATGTATGAACTGTACCTTCCCTAATAGAGGCCTGAGGTTCTGAGTCTTAGACACAAGAAGGGGAGGACCGAACCCAAACCCTCATTATCAAAATCGGAACTTCCTAGCACTATTTCTGGAGAAACATCCATGTGACTGTGGATATAGAAACTCAAAAGTCCATGAATCCTAACCCCATTGTGAAACAAATGTGGGAAACCTCGAACTGTAGAAATAAAAATCCAAATATGAGACATGATAATGTGCCTTTTCCAAAGGTTTGACAAGTTATGAGGTTTTGGTGGAGGCTTCAACTTAGTCCCTTTGAGATTGGGGAACCAAGGAAAGAGATACCCTACAATGAATAGCTTCAAAAAGTGTACTTGATTTCATCACGTAGGTCCCTCATTTAAGTATGTTGCATAGGTACCCCACATTGATATGCCACATTGAATAGCTTTAAAAAGTGTACTTGAGTTCATCACGTAGGTCCCTCATAAATGATTCATGTATGAATTAATTAATATGAATATGGTTTTGGAATAATTTAATAACATACCATCATCATTATACAGGTGGTTAAACGTACCCTCGACCAAAGGTATGTGCAAGGTAAGGGTTATTTCCTTAATCTTATTATTATCCAATATTGTTTATGTGTATGTATTTACTGGGACATATTTATCATTGATTCCCATATTTCAAAAAAAAAATTCAAAATGAATATTTTAAGGTATTAATGGGAGGGTCTATTTAACTAGATCATTATTTTAAAATTTTAAAATAATTATCTTTCTAAACCCTTTTAATTAATGTCTATGTTTTCAAAATATTTTAAGGATTTATTTATAATGAAATGAATGGTTTGAAATAATAATTCTTTTAAAAAAATTTAAAGTTGTATGGGATAATTTGATTCAAAATTCGGTTTTAAATGTTTTCATTTATAAATTGTGAGAATTTTAAATGATTTCATGAAAAAGGGTTATTTATCTAAAAGCATTATTCTGATCATTTTCATCTATGTCAATATCCTTTAATGGATTTAAAACTTGTTTGAAGTTGATTTATTATGATACAAATCTTCCATATTGTATTGAATGTTTTATTATATGTTTGACCGTGGATGTGTTATTTTTATACCATTCATGGTTTATGGATAATGTATTGACATTTCTTATGCTAGTTTTAAAACAAATGTTTATGTTATATTTCAACCTCTTCTTAAAATGAATATGTTGGACTAGTATTTTCTAGGATGGGGACTGGTAAAAGTAACCCCTCAGAGTTCATGGCTGGTTACAGTAGACCCTCCGGGTTGGAGTCCGGTTACAGAGTCTCTCTAAGTTGGATTCCTATTATAGAGGCTCTCCAGGTTGGAATCCGGTTACAGAGGCTCTCTGGGTTGGGGTCTGGTTACAATTATCCCATAGGTTCTAGCACAAGTCCTTGAACCAGAAATTGAATTCTTGTACTATTCATTCCCTCATTATGAAATTAGTAATTGCATGTGATTATTAGAGTAGTAGAATATCTATGTGAATGCTAATATGGTATTTTTTGATCTATTTTTTCCATATCATTTTCATGTTTATGTTTAAAAGGTTGTTGTTTTTATTACACACATGGCCTTAAAAGTTTATAGCTTCTGCTAAATTATTTACCCTTTATATGCCTTTGAGCCCCCCCTTTCTTAAGTTTTATTATCCCAGAATCCCAAGAAGTGTTTTATGATAGAAATTCAGGGTTAAGATTATGGATCAATGGAGTTATCAAAGAACTATCTATGATTTAATGTATGTTATAAAGTGTAATGTAATGTTAATATATGTAATCTACTTTCCAAGAATGCTAAACAGATCGGTCCTTCGGGGCATGATTCCTTGTAATCATGCCAATGTATTAAAATAATACACCAACTCTGGGTAAATTTTTTCTAGGCGTTACCCCAAAGGGGCCTAGAAACCTTGAGAGGGGGTGAATCACAATATGGATATTATTTTCAAACTTCTTCCTACCCCACTAGATATTGACCACTTTATAACAAGGGTCACTTATTATTCTCATTAATGTTCATGTTGATCATCTCCTTTACAATTTTATTTGAAAATAATAAATTGAAAGTAAATAAATAATGTATGTACAAGGAATATGAGCTTTCTACTTGTTTCACTCTCATTAGGATATATCCAAGGAGCATATAATGATAATATTCAAATTGTAAATAATCCGCTAAGTCTCATAGCCAAGGATAGTGGTTTAGGATATATATTTTCTATTACTAGACTCTCTCTCTTTTGAAGGTTTATGGTTTTCTCACTAATTCCCAAGGTTCACTACGTATGTCTCTTTCTCTTGCTCACAACCAGTTGAAAAAATCACAATCTTCCTCTTCCCGTGCTAACTTCTATTGGAAGAGATCCACTCAAATTTTTTAGGCTTGTAGTTCTATTCATTCTCTCCAAATAATGCATCCTCCATTTTATTTAGATTATTTTTTGATATCCCACTTTAATATACGAATAAATAAAACATTACCATAGATTTACTCAGAAACATCAAACTTTCGTGCAACAATATTATGATTTGTGCACAAATATAATTCCTTGAATGTAATTTTTCCCTTTATTATAGAAAAAAACATGCATGCCACATTAAACTTGATTGAAACCCATTTATTGTGTAAAAATACATTCTTAAACACATCTCCCGTATTAGGTTAAACTATGTTCTATCACACAACACTTACATGCAACTCAACACCTGTGCGCAACTTACTTCTTGCATGCAACTCATTACCTGTGGGCTTGAGAGTTCATATTTTCTATAAGTCTTTAGAATTATCACCCTATCTATGGAAGAACATTCAAAATTTCTATGAATATACCATCCCATTTCTACTATAAGATCAAAATAGGTTGTTTCAATCCTTCTAGAACCCAGTTCTCAACCTTCACTGGCTGATATGTGAGAAACCACGAGACAAACTCGGCTATAGTCTGTCACTTTCTAGCCCACAAAAACTACTATTGAATGTCCTTTCACCTATTTAACACAACAATATATATAAATAAAATAGAATTATAAAATTCCATCATCACCTCCTCACACATAATGAATTGATCCACCATTCATGCCATGAAAAAGATGAAATGAACCCCACCATCAACAGATCCATCCAGTGAATCTCATTAGATATCTGGTCACACTGAACCTCCTAGTTTATGTCCCCCAACTCGGTCTGTCTCACACATTGGGTAATTGGAGGATCCAACACCATTATTAAAGAAAACATACACTCTTCTTCTTTATATGGTTTAGGTGCAAATAATCCAATTTTTCAATCACCTCCACCACTACGCATGAATAGGAGTTCATGAAATGAGAATTTTCCACCAGGTTTCCATTTTGATGAGTATATACTATATGAAATCCATAGTCATATAAGCTCCTATGTCTTTGGCTATGATCTCTTTGAGCCAAGACATACCTAAGACTCTAGTGTTAAGAGTAAAAAAATTGAATTGTCCCAAAATATAGTGCCTCCACATATTTAGAGTGAAGACTACCACTACCAACTCTAGGTAATGATTTTTCTAGTTCGTCTCATGGGGCCTAAAATACCATGAATCAAATGAGATAACTAGCTATATCTTCATCAAGAATCTCTTGAATATAAACTAAGTGCAATAAAGAAGGGTAAAACTTATCACAAAATAGCTACTAGATATTGGACTATGAGAGTGTCATCTAATCATACGTCATTGTTTCTAAACTATTCCATCTCCTAGATTCTCCAAAAAAATTAGATTCCAGCACAACTATCTGATTAGTTGGGGTACACACAATCCCGATGACTCAAATAATTTAATTAAGAAAATCCTCCACATCTTAGGGATATGGTTCATCATATAACCTTAGTAACCTTTGTCATAGGAAATAAAATACCATGCTAAGCTAGTGTGAATCCTCAACCTATCTTATTGGTACTATCTACTACTCTAAAGGTGAGGGTGTAGCTCCTCGTCCGCCTGGAGGAAAAACCCTATGAGATAGACTCTGAATTGAGGCCTCATTATTCATTATATTACTATCATGATCCTGAATCGGTAACCCATCTAGGTATCTTTGTGAAGGAATACCTAAAGTGATAAATATTTACTCCTGTAAGATAATCATATATACATGGGGAGGTAACTCAACAAGCATAGTAAAACAACTCAATACTATATAATAAATGTACCATTTTTTCTTACTACTAATGGTTGATTATTCTAATTCAATAAGAATGTTGTCAGATTCCTTGTGTATGGTTATATCTTCTTCTGCACCACCATAACATTCCCCAGCCTAAAAGCCACACATGAGACACTCCAACACTATTTACATAAAACCTGACAAATTTCTCATAATGGTAAATATCCAAACACCATCTTATGGAATGAACTACTCGAATGCCACTGTATGATGAACCGACCAACTAGGGTCATCAAGGTCAGTGGAGGGTTATACTACAACAACCCCAATCCATCTCTAATTGGATAGGGTTTATAAAAAAACATCAATAATGAATAATATAAATCGGAGGACTTTTCCTTGTGTACCTGTACACATGCACACAACCATATCCATATAACAATGAAGTGGTATGATAATAAAAGATTATAATATCTAGAGTAAAACATGAATTAAATAAATTAATGAAATATAATAGAGTATGAAAAAATACAATAAATATGTAAAGGGAAAAAATATAGATCTATCCAGACAGAATGATACAACCTAACAATAACAAGAATAAAAAATAACTAAGATTACCCAACTCTTGATCTATTTGAAATTTACACCATATATGTTAAATTCACTCAAGTACCCCAATTCTACACTAAATTCTCCATCTATCTATCCATCATTTAAAAAAGATAAGATATATGCAGGCAAGGCCCATGTAGGGGTGAGTATAAAAATACCCAATAGGATTCCCTGAAAATATAAAGGGCAGTGATAGAGAGATATATCAAACGGAATATCAACCCAAATAAATGTGTATTTTAATCCCAATAATATATATATATTGGTGAATGTACATGTTTGTGTTCAAAATAAACCCAAATGAGAGGGAAAGTGGATCTCCATCTCATAGCCTAGCCTAGAATGATGAGTCTAGCCACAAATGCAATGGTCCATCTTTGATACCCATCATCTCAAATTTATGTATAATTAAAGACTATGTGGGGGACCTCCACCTCATAACTGATCCATATCATGAGGGGGCATAATGTCAAAGTAGAGGACCCATTGTCTCGTAATTCCCTGAGATTTTAAAATACAATCATTATTGTTGATAGAATATATGACACACAACAACAAACTTACAAAAGAATATAACACCTTGAGCCTCTATGATATATTTCTTTTTAAATAAATTCCCTCTCTTCAACATCATACAATGTACATACCACTATGTTTGAACAAAACACGATCCTCTATTAAAATATTTTTATTTAAACATTATCATTATAACCCAGTTATTAAGTTACAGTGTATGAATAAGTCTTAATAAATTATGAAAATTTTATTTTTTAATAATTTATCAAATAAATTCAATGGTTATCTATTGATTAGATATAAAATAAAAACAATTTTAAATAAATAGAAATATTTTCTGAAACCTGTATTTTTTTAAACGGAGGTTTAGTCAAGATTTGTGAACATAATTAAAAATTAAATTTATAACTTTTAGAAAATTTATTTGAAAACTGTATTTTATTTTAAATAATTTATATGCTAAAATTATATTTTAAATTTGTTTTAAAGTAAAATTAGTAAAGTTATATGAAAATTTTTTTAATTTATGTAATTAGAAACAATTTCATATTGAATTTATGTAAAAATGTTTTTGTTATTAATATTTTTATTTTGTAAAACTTGTTTTTTTACATGTCTATGGGTTTAATTTTAAATTGAATTCTACCACTTCTGTTAACAGATTATAGAAAAATGGATTTCATAGTTATAAAAAATAATTCATTTTATATAATAATTTTATCTTAATTTTTGACCTTAATGAATAGTAAAAATAGTAAAAATAGCAAAAATAGTAAAAATACATTACCATGGATAAGGTAAAAATGGGCTTATCGAGGGTTAAAGTAATCAGATAAGGGTTAATAATGACCTAAAACTTGTCCAGAACACATTCTATGGCCATATTTAGACCCTATAAATTATAAGGGTCAATAATAATTAATTCATATATCATATATGCTTAGATGTTACTATATTAATGAAATAACCAATATCCATCTCCATTTCCACCAAATGGAAAATGAAACCATCGATCATGTGTACGGAAAACTACCGCATCCCGAATCAATGTAATTTCTTTTCAAACACCACATTTAAAGAATGTATATAATGATGGATTTTATATATTTATATGATATTTATAGGATTATTATAATTTTTGAATTATAATATCACATACACCTTCTTATGTTCCATTCATTGGGGGGGGGGTAACATAACATTGCTCATGTATAAATAGGACTATAACCTCATGAAGTGATGTGATTTGTTTTTAATTTATATATTACATGGAAAGTAGTATGGGTAATTTTATTGAATATATGTGATATTTATTAACTAAATATACTTTTATAAATATTATATCACATATAACTTCTTACCTTTAAATCCATTGAAAAATTACAATATCACTTGTGTGTATGTGTGTAATACCACTTCCTATATAGATATGAAATGTTTTTCATTTTATATATACATGGATTTAATATGAGACATCCCAGAAAAATAAAGAATAAGACACTTCTCATATTTATTAATATATTTGAATTAAATATTAAGTTTACATTAAAAGGGATGGTATGTTCGATGGCATACCCGATACAGAACAATGGGTTTCTTTGAAATCTGACGTTGCACACCAATAATATAATATTATTATTTTAAATGGTAGTTAACTCCTAGCTGTTGTATTTTAGGGAATTAAAAAAACTAACTACAATATTATTATACATGTTTGATAAAGTTATTTACATTTATCAAATAAAATTTAGAGGCTTTAAATGTGAATGAATTTAATTTTAAGCATAATTTACATCAAAAGGTCGATTTACCGCCTTTTAATGGTGAACCATTTTTAAATATAATTTTGGTCACTCTAATACATTATATCTGACCAAATAAAATCCTTATTTAGAATGGGGACGTAAAAATTTAATTGTAGTAAATGTTCGGATTTGTTTCTAATAAAGTTCATTTTCTATTGAAGAATGAAAAATTTTGTATTTTAATTCAAAACTGTGTTTTAATATAATTTATTTATATGGTTATATTATCTTTTTAATTTTTTTAAAGTTTAATTAGAATATATTTTTACCATTTAATTCAATGTTGGTCATTGGAATTAATTTCCCTTTGAAATTGGACATAAACAAGTATCCATCTTTTGATAGTTATTGTTTCTTAAAAACACGGTATTTTTTTTGATAACGTGATTTAATTTTAAAACTAATTAATTCCACTTTTATGTTTTGAATTTGGTAAAGTAGACATAATTTTTTAATTCAGAATATCAAATAAATCTTATGCT
This sequence comes from Viscum album, assembly GCA_963277665.1. Taxonomy (NCBI): domain Eukaryota; kingdom Viridiplantae; phylum Streptophyta; class Magnoliopsida; order Santalales; family Viscaceae; genus Viscum; species Viscum album. The sequence continues at coordinate 355,053,299 of OY728163.1, forward strand.
GAATTTTTGGTATTTTTCTGAAAAACATCAATTTTTGATGAATAGTGAAACCCCTTAGTGGTAGTAAAAAACGGACTTTTTCATTTAAATGAATTTTTTCCACTTCTGTGAATTGAATTTCAAAAATCTGACATACATAGTTGTTATAGATTTTTAAAATGAGATTCAATAAGATGAAAATATTTTTGGTGAATAGTAACTTTTGACTTTTATTTAACACGGTTAAAGGTAAATACGGTCATTCAAGGTAAAAAGAGTATTATAATAATTAAAAATTAACTTAAAACTTGTACAAACATTATTGTTTCAGTCATTTACGACCATTGGCATATTTGGGCATATTTTGGGACCCCAATGAGCCACTTGGGAGTGATAATGACAATTTAGATAAATTAACATAAAGTAATGGAATAAATGAAAAAAGAAAATATCTTTTAGTAATTTATCTTGTATATGGTGTTATGTAAGTCATATATTCGACTATAAATATTATTTAAGAAGATAAAATGATATCTTACATGATATTATTTCTTTTATAATTTTTAGAAATCAAATAAGTTAAATTATTTATGGCACAATAATGATGCAGTGTTTACTTCATTAATAAATAATTTAAATAAATAAGATTATAATGATTAAAATATTAGTCAAAACATATCCAATTTCTATTGGATGATTTTATTTAGACCTTTATTCATCTTAATTTGGACTATAATAACTTTTGGACCATTAGAAACCGAATATAAATATATAATAAAATAATGTTTTCACACTTTCCTAAAGAACCCTTCCTCTCCCTTATAAAAGGAGACCATTTCTAACCAATTATTCACACCTCTCAATCCATTTGGCTCGACACAAATCTAACCAATTATTCTTCCTACATCCCTATACTCCTCCTAGAAGCCTTACCTTAGGAAAAAGGCACTTCAATAAGTCTTTTGGTTCAAACCAAAGGGAGTTACCCAAATTAAAGGTAATGGTTTCTCTTAAATTGTTTTCTTTTAATTTACTTCTCCATCTCCTAAACTCTTTTCATTCCTTTCTTTTGTAACAACAAAAGTATACTCAATATACTAGGATGTTTTTATGATAATTATTATAACTACACTTACACACGCCTTCATCTAATGGATGAAGAACATAATGTTTCTGTGGATGGAAAACTAATGCCTCACGAAATGATGATTATTCAAATATCTCCAACAGCATCTCATGGTGCACATTATGATAGAAATGTTTTTATATATGATATATATTATGTTTATTGTTTCTTTATGAGTCTATATTTTTCATTTTAGAATACCATTATGTTTTCCATAGTGGGTAAATATGATAATCCCTTTTGAAGAAGCGCGGTATACCGCCCCCTCAAAGTGATGTGAATCATTAATGCCTTATGTGGGATGTATAAAGTATAGACTTAACGATATTATATATGATATTATACTGTAATTATAATATACCTATGTATTGTTATGTTATAATTACATTAAAATATGAAATAGAAATGAAAGTAGCGTTCATGCGTACATAAGGCTTACCGTCTCCATGAACGGTGCATTTCATTTCATACCTCTAAATGTTATGTAGTATTATAAATACATGAATATAATGGGTATATATGATATATATGATATAAAAATCATGAATATCATTCTGTATATAATGAATCTTTGACCACATGGACATCATGTAATTATAAGAAGTCTATTTTTGACTCAAGTACCAAATATCGACTAAATGAACATTATTAACTTAAATGATTACATAATGTTTATAACATAGTAATAAGTGATATAAAAGGAATAATAAAATTTAAAAAGGTTCTTAATAAAGTAGAAATTAATATTAGTTTATTATTCAGGAGATTAAAGAATGATCAAGCCAAGTTGGACACGAGGTAAAGGATATTCTTATCTAACTTTTAATTCTGTGAGATTTCCATTGTTCGCCACTTAATAATTGCATGTGCTATATTGTGTACTGCCATTTGATATATATTATAATGATTCTCATTATATTAATAGTATTCTAGGATTAATTTGGTGGTTATTGACTTCTGGTCATACGACTCAGTTGATTACAACGTGCTAAAGGGTTTTATCTCGCTTTTTATTCCTGTGAGATTCATGCTATATTTGCCACTATTTCCTTTTGTGTGGTGTATGTACTGCCCATTATTGTACTCATTGTGTAATATAATTTCACTTATGATTATTTAAATCTTCATTCCATGATCCTTATTTCATGTGGTTTTTTTTTATAAGTTACCAAATCGGTAAGGGAAACTTTCACCCTACTATTTTTAAAAGACATCATTTGGTTGTGTCTTTTAATTTACATCTCATTATGTTGGGATATGTTCCTTTATATCCTTATTGATGTAAAATTTACTTCTAAGTGATGAGATACCCTTTTTGTCTCATTAAATCATTTTATGAATTTTAATGTGACGCCGTTAGGCTGTTGAATTTTTACAGGGGAATTTCTTAACCCAATTTTGATTCTTTGGGTTCATCGTGTACTTATTGAATATGTCATACTATTAATATGTCTGAATTAACTATGATTGTTTTACACTTAATACAAACTTATATTGGGTGTATTTATATTTTTCACACATAATTATGAGATTGATTTATCCTTAATTTAAGGATACCATCTTTATAAGGGATTTCATCTCAATTTACATTTATATTGAGACGCCATTGTTTTTATGCACAAATTCACTATTATATGGTGTATATACTGTACTTTCACATATTATATCATGAATCCCTTTATTCTCATGATATTATAATGTTATGAATAAATGTTATTGCTCAATTATTTATTTCAATATGTCTCTCATTTTGTTAAAAACTCGATAACTAAAATATCATTTTAAATGTTTTAAAGATTTATTATTCTAAATATTTTTATTTAATGTCCATGTTTTATAAATGGTTTTCAGTATTTATTTATTTGGACATTAATATTTTTAAATTATAATTACATTAAAAGCTTCAAAGTGGTATGGGACACTTTGATTCAGAAATATCATTTTAAATGGTTTATGAAAATGGATTGATTATTTCAATATCTTGAAATAACTTATTGTGACTTAAAATGAAATGTTATTAGTGAAATTTTTATATTTGAAATATTTTATGTGTTGTGATGTTACTTAAAAATTTGACGGGTGGTTACGTGCTAAACCATATGATGGGTGGTGCCGTGAAAACCAGGACGAGTGGTTACATTATAACCTCCAATGCATTGGGTATGGAAGTCGGCCGTATGGTTATTACATTTAGTGAAATGTGTGGAAGTCGACCGTATGGTTATTCCATTTAAGTATGTGTATGTCTCAAGTTACCTTTATATGTTATGTGTTCTTTATATGGGTTTTATGGTAATATTTTAGTTAAAAAATGTTATGCATTGATCTTTTATCCAGTGAAGAGTATTTACTACTTCATAAAGATTAAAAGTATTACTCATGATATTCATGGTTTACTTGTTGTTTTGAAAAACTAACAGTTTCCTTCTTCGTGAATCCCTTACTGATATTTTTATGATCATCCTAAGTTTTTTTGAAATGTTTTCCATAGGACTTAAAGATGAATAGGGTCATGGATGGGATCAAGGAAAAGTCATGTTGTCTAAAAAATGGAAGTAAACATGTTTATTTTTACGATTTTTTATTTTATGAAAAATATAGACAATGAGTGGTAATGTCTACTTTTTAATCATTTGATATGTAATAGTTATGTCCTAATTCTCTAAAACATGAAACTTGAAAAGATCCACAATGTGAATTATTAATTTAATTCAAGATTATGTAATGTTTAAGACTGGGTCCTTAGATAATAAGGATGGATTTCATTAATATAAATTATATGTATAACATAATAATAATTCTGAAATTTTAAATTAATATTTTTTTCCTTTTTTCTATTCACCGAGAAAATGGAAACAACTTTCATGCATACGTACGACCTACCATATCCCAGAATGATGTAATGAATTTTCTATCATTAATATTTATAGATTACACTAAATACATATATAATTAATGCATATTATATTTATATAATTTTTTATATTATTTATATGGTGTAACCATGATCAAAGTAAAAGGACCAAAAATAATAAATCAAAACATATATGAAAAACAAAGCTCTTATTACCCTAAATGTGATTTTATTATAGAATTTTTACAAAATAGGTCATAAAAGATCATATGTGAATTATATATGATATAATATATATAATTAATTTTCTTTAATATATTTATAATAAACATGTATTTATTATAAATGAGGTTCTAACACATATAAAAGAAATCATATATAAGGTACAGATTTCACACCTCACATTTATTTTCATGAGACAAATTCCATATTCAACAATTATTCTATTGTTAGTGTATATAATACCCCTTTTGATATGATATTTCATGAATATATTTATTATAAGAGTATTTAAATTTTTATTTTATGTTTTTCCTTTTATAGGGATTATAAATCAAACATTACAGAAATGATAAGTATTTATTTCATAATCTCATCATTATTCAGGATTTTTTATGTTCATGCCTCTTTTGGGGGATTTATATTATATTTCTTAAAATAAATAAATTTTAAAATAATCCTGTAATTTATGAAATTTTTCATGTAATTGTTTTATTTTTCTCTCTTCACTCATTCAAAAAATTAAGAAAATTTTCTCCATAAAATATGACTTTATTTCTCTCTTGGGTCAAAAATAATTTTACATAAAAATCCATGATTTCTAAAAATGTTTTCAAAAATGGATTCAAATTTATAAAAATGATTTATTAAATACATTTTAACCTATTTTTGATTGTTTTAAATTTTTTTAAAATGTATCTATATGTTCTTTTCCAAACGAGGTTCATTTTTCTTTTTTTGAAAATATAAAAGCAACCGTTTTAAATATTATATGACATGTACATAATTTCCCTATATCACAAACACTCAATGTTTTAAATATTATTTTATATTTTTATATTTTTATTTTCAAACAAATTTATTTTCAAATTTTTTGTGAACTTTTAGTTTTAAAAGGTCAATTTCCAAATGAAATGGATATTTTTCTCGAGAAATATTTTAATAGAATTCTATTGTATTTCAATTCATAGAAGATAAAAACCCTCATTTTAAATTATTTTCCATTTTGAATATGTTGTAATGATACTATCCATATTATTTCTATGGATGTTTCATGATCAGTTGATTTCGATATACTATTTTGATACCATTTTTTGTATTATTTGGTATGGTTTATGATTATTACTATTAATTTGGGGATTTTTTAACATTTTTTATTGTAGTTTTTATAATATGGATATTTATATTGATTATTTCTTACCCATTTCATATGTAGAATGCATAGGACTTAGTATGTGATGTGTGAGGCCCACTATAGCTCCTCGATTCATCGATAAGTCTAATGAGACAATCTAGATCAGGTTTTTTTTAGAAAATGTCGTACCCATTTATGGATGTTTTCATAGTAAGAGGCATTGTAGGTATGGTTATGATGTTTGAAATTTAAATTTTATCATTATTATATTTTTCATTTTTTTCTATGTGATTATTCAATAATTTATAATATCTATATATATGTTTCAAAATAATCTGCTATATATATGAAATTATTTGATCATTATTCTTTCCTTCCATATTATGATAAAGTTATTGATTAAATTGAAGGTGTTTCAGTTATTTACCATAACATATTTATTATGATTTATTTATTAATAGACTCTGTTGTACTCATACCCTTACTGAGAATTTTAGATCACCTATTTCAAATGTTTCCTTCCCCATGATACCAATGTGAGTATTATGATTGATATAGAAGGTTATTTTAGTGTAAATATTTATTAACTTGAAGGCAAAACATTGTTTTATTTTATACTTTTAATTATGAAATGAGATTTAAGTATATATGTAGTTTGCAATAACTAAAAAACTACTCGGTCATCTGGGATGCGATTTCGTGTATCTTATTTGAATGTAATAAATTAAATATCAACTTTAAAAAATTAGGGTTTGAATATTTATAGTTGGAATCAAAGGGGATTTATTAAAAACCATGGGAACTAGATTTTAAAAACCATATCTTAGAGAACATAAGACTAAAATTTAGTTTGAGGATAATTTTATAAAAGTATCCTAATTTTTTATGAGGAAGAGATTATATAGTTTACCACGAAATAAATATATGTTTTAATAATATTATTTAACGTGGTTATGGAATATATATACCTATGGTTAATAACTATGAAAAAGGTGCACCACGATTGACTAAATAATTGACTATTACATGACAGGAGGTCTTACTGGGAACCTACCTTGAAACTATTGGGGGGATATGGTAAGGATAATTCAGATTTTATTTTAAACCATTATGGAGGGTTTAAAAAATCAGGATTTAAAAATTACCAAATGAAACCATGCTTATGATTATGAGGTAATATATGCCTAAATTTTCAATTTATGTTAAGTATTTCCCTAGTTTTGGGATTATATATTATGATTCATAATGTTGTGATCTAATATGATGTAACACATTATTTATAAGTGGGACCTTATAGAGGGAATAAAAATGGTATCAATTCACATAACCCACGAAGGTATTCTCTCCAAGTTTTGATAATAAATTTGGAGCTTGAGACATAGCTGAAAATAATCATTTTATAACAATATTGTGGATCATGACTCAGTTTATATGTAATAACCATGGTCATATGGAATAGAGTCCTGATCCACTATATAGTGTAATATTTTTAGACAACTCCATTCATTAAAACATTCATCATTTAGTGGAACTATAATTCCATTTTTATTTTATAAATCATTAAGTTCATTAGAGAATATATTTCTCATTTCAGGATGTAATGAATTAGTTAATGTTTTATTCATAATTTAGTATATCCAAGTATGTTCAGATAAATATTTTGCATTGATACAAAACACTAAGGATTTTTAAGAAATACAAACATGTAATAGAAGGAGTTTAAGGTACTTTTATTCAAAAACTAATTTTCTCATGAGTAAAAAGTGGAAATGGAGTGAAAATATCTATGTTTAAGACAATGTAGGATGAAGATGTTTTTGAATATGAAGACAACCTTACATGGCAAGTAATGAATGCTATGGACTATGTACATAACCCCAAGATAAATATTAAATATTTCATTGATATTCAAAAACAATTATTTGAAGGGTCATAGTCTTGTAAAATTTCTCATCATATGAGGACATAGTATCATGTTGTATAAATATAGAGAATGAATTATCTATGTCTCATTGCTTTAAAGGGAATAAAGAGAAGAAGATGAAGTGAGAGAAAAATATGGATAAAGGGAAGAAGGGGAAGAAGGATTTTCCCATGTGATAAATTCATAAAGAAACACTCTAGTAATTTCTTTAAGTGACTGAGATTTTTATACAAGTGTCAAGAGAAAATCCATAATTAAGATTGAAAGAGAAGAAAATATTCTACCAATGTGAAATATATCAACCATAAGTAGACGTGGCACTATGAAAATGATTTCCCCTATTGGAAAGGGAATATACCTCAAAATAGGTTAAGTGGTCAAGGTAATTCTTATGATATTACTAAAAATATAGTGGAATTAGTAAAGTGATTATTTTTTGGATTCGATGGATTCTTTTTTAGAAGTATATTATAAATGATATTCTTGCTAAAAATCATGAAATGTATGAGAACTTTACTAAAATAGTATTTCGTTATAGATTTTCATGAATATGTTAAATAATACAGATGAAAAAGAAAAGTGATTTAGTTGAGAGTTGATATTTTTGGAAAAAACTTGATTAAAAAAAATATCCCTTAGTACATTCCCTGTTCTTGGTTAATTGTTATGACAAGATATTTATGGGATAATATTGGTGACTTAGATATTGATTAGTTATTATATGGTTTATGTTATCTATAATGGAGTTTACTGATATTTTTGGAAATATGGAACAAATTTTATATATTTATATTCTATTTATAGACTAATGATTATTTTTTAAAGTATTATTTTTTCTATTAAGGTTTTATACAAATCATAGTATTCACATATTTGGATTGTGATATTAAGAGATACTTTTTTGGTATGGGTGATATAATGTTATATTGAATAGTTGAATCCCTTCAAAATTTGAGGAAATCAAATGTGGATATAAATATTTCAGAAAGGTATTAAGTTTATTTATTTATGGAATAAAGGAATAAGAGATTTTGTTGTTGTTGGATAACTCATATTATCCATTTTAGTTTTTGAAAATATTGTAGGATGTATTTTTTATACTTCATGCCTCTTACAACCTTTTAAATGTTAATTTTGGTGCACATAAATGAAAAATTAAATTTTAATAATCATTATTTAGAGAATCATATGAGATTATTGTAAAAATTTATTAAATTATGAAATAATACTTTTAAGAAATCAAATTTCAGTTTGTCCTCAGTTTAAGCTGTAAATAAATTCCTCAACTCGAGGAAAAACATCTTAAAACTGAATTTTTTTTCTTTGTACCTTCATTCCAAATGAACTGATGGTCTTTTAAACCTTTAAATATTTATAGTTTTTGGACATTAACCATCTATATATCACCTAGTATATTTTTATAAATAATATATATATAAATTTCTAAAATTATATATTGTTTTCTTCAATGTCCATATCTTCACTTCACACTAGTTTTCTCTCAATTGGGAACCTAGTTTTGTGCAATTACAAATGGCCTTCATATTTAAATTTCTCTAATTTCATGAATATGTTTTATTTACCCTTTTTATGATGTTTGATTTCAACCAATGCACTTTAAAATTTCAAACTCTTAATTTTAGAGATTATGATTATATTAATTGGAAGAAATATATTCAAGGGGGCATCCCTAAGATTTTAAAAGAGTAACATCATGTTTGATTTTGTGTATGAAACAAGAAACCAAGATTAGAAGTTAAAATTACTCACTGAGAATTTATTATATATTTAATATTATATAATAACTATATCTTTGATAGCTTTCTATGCATACAATAACATGTTTGAATAAACTGTGGTACTCTATTAAAATAATTTTATTTAAACATGACCATTATAAACTATCCGTTAAGTATGAGCTATGAATAGGAATAAATAAATCATCAAAATTTTATGGCTTACACATGTATAAAATAAATTCAATTTATAGGTTTTTATTAGAAATAAAATATGAACCACTTGAACGAAAAAAAAGAAATGTTTTATAAAAAATTGTATTTTTTTAAACATGGGTTTTTTTGTACTTTGCGCATATAATGTAAATTAAATTTATAACAATTTCATAAAATTTATTTTAAAATTTTAACTTATTTTTTTTAATAATAATATAAAAATTATAATTGGTTTAATTTCTAATAATTTCCATAAAATATTAATTCTTTTTGATAAATAATGATAAATATTTATTTTTACTAAAAAATGATTTTTTTAAAATTATTTAGGAAGTTAAATTATTTTTTTTCAATGGTTTTTTATTAAAATTAACTCAAATATATTAAAAATTAACTAATTTAGGGTAATGGAATTAATTTGATATTTAATTTTAATATAAAAACATTTTAAACGTTTCATATTTTTTCTTTGGAAAGTCTATTTTTTTGACGTGCCTATAGGTTTGATTTTAAACTAAAGCATATCAATAATATGTTATGAATTTGGAAAAATAGATTTTATATTTTCAAAATAATATTTAATAATATCCAATAAAGTAAAATTATTTTTTCACCATGATGAATAGTAAAAATAGTATAAATTAATTCTCTTGTTTATGGTAAAAATGGGGTTTTAGGGGGTAAAACTAGGAAGATAAGGGTTAAGAATGGAATAAAATAAGTAAAACACATATTTTATGACATAATTAGACATTATAACCTATAAGTGTCAATAATGTCCGATTTCTTAGGCTTGTTTCATGATATAAATATGGTTATCACTTTATCATTTTGAAAATTCAATATTGGTTATTTCCCTCAATTATAAATGTCCACCCACTCTCCTACCATATTCACACATCCAAAAAAAATTGCATCAGACAATAACAACCCAAATAACTAATTTCATTATCTCACCACACCCTAGAGACCTTATTTTTATTAGTTATCCATCTTAATATGTCTTTAGGTATAAAGCTAATGAGGCTCTTCAAAGAAGAGTTAAACTTCTTAACATGCGTATTTGTTTTTTTATTCTTCCAGCTCCATAAAATATTATTAAACTATTATAATATAAAAAATCCATTAAGTATTGTATAATGAGATGTTATTTTTTTAATTTCATAACCTATATCCAACTCCACTTCCATCAACTATAAAAAAAACTGTTAATCTTGTGTATGAGGGACTACTGCCACACGAACCAATGTATTTTATTTTCCATCATCTCACATAAAATATTGATATAATGATGTATTTAACATATTTATATCTTATTAATGATATGTTTTTAATTATTTTATTTTTAAAACACATATACCTTCTATCATTCTACTCTGCGGGGTGATACAATAACACTGGTCATGTGTATTGCTGACCTCTGCCTCATGATGTGATGTGATTCATTCATCACTCAGGATTTACATAGAACATATTAAGGTTAAATTAAATTAATATATGTGATATTCATTACCTAAATATATTTATTTAAATAAAATATCAGATCCAAATTCTCATCTTCCAATCTTTGAAAAATAATAATGATTCTCATGCCTACATGTGGGCTATAGCCTCTACAAAGTTATTTTAACTCTTTTAAATTTTATATTTACATGTATTTTAATATGTATATATTTTATTTATGTTAAACATATATATAACATAAAAATTATTATTTATATGTTAATTAATATTTATTTTCCTTTTTTGCCATTTGTCGAGAAAATATAAGCAACATTAATGCATATGGATGACCTACCGCCTCCATGAACAGTATAATTAATTTTCTATAATTAATATATATGGATTACCATTAATAAATTTATAATGAATATATATTATATTTATATAATTTTTTATATTTTATATATGATTTATCTTCGAATAAAGTAAAAGGAACTATAATACCAAATTAAAACATACTTTAAAAATAATGTTATTATTACCCAAAATGTAATTTTAACGATGAATTATTAATAAATGTGTCATAAAAGGTAATAAGTAAATAATAAATGTTATGATATAAATAGATTATTTTATTTAACATATTAATAATAAAACTATAATTTTTATATTGGATTTCAAATGATGTTTTATAGAAATCAGATCTATGGTAAGGGTTTTTCATCTCGATTTTAATTTTGTAAGACATATGCCATATTCATCACTTATTATTCTATGTGGTGTATATAATACATATTTTAATATGATTTATCATGAATCAATTTCACATTAAGGTATTTAATGTATAATTTTATTATATTCCTTACAAGGGGCTTATGATTGGAACATTATAAAAATGGAAAGGTTTTATTTAAAAATCATATCATTTTTTTGGGTTTCTTATGTTTAAGTATACATTGGGGTAATTATTTGATATTTATTAAAAAATTTATATTTTGTTATCCTATGGTTATTCATGAAAATTTTCAAGTAATTTTACATTCTTTCCTCTCTTTTTTATGTCAAATAATTTAGAAAATGTTTTAAGAAAATCTTACTTTATTTATCTCTTCAATTTGAAATCATTTTTCTTTTAAATCCACGTTTTATGAATTTTTTTCAATTTTTTTTACAATTCTCCAAACTATTTATTAAATAAAACTTTTACACATGAAAAAGTTTTCTATAATGTTTTTTAAAATTAATCTTCTTTTTTTACTAAACATGTCCCATTTGTCTCTTACTGAAAATATAAAGGGATGTTTTTTTTCTTCTACTACATGTACAAAATTTACCTTCTTAACGAAAAATCAATTATTTAACATTTATTTTACAATATTTCATTTTCATTTTCAATGAATGGTATTTTCATTTTGGTTTTAAACTTTTAGTTTAAAAAATATATTTTCAAAATGAAAAGGATATTTTCCTCAAGAGTATTTCTAATGGAACTTTTTTGGTATTTCTATTCATGAATGAAAAAACCATCATTTTACCTTATGATCCATTCAGAATATATTTTAATGATACCATATTATTTATTTGTATGATTTATGATGAGTTTATAGTGATGTACTATTTGGATACCCTTTACCATATTACTGTGAATGGTTTATGATTATGTTTATTGATTTGGGAAAGTATAAAAATTTCATATGATTTTGTTCCAATAAAAATTTTATATTGATTTTGTTTCACCCATTTCATATGAGTAATAAATCGGACTTATTATGTTATGCTTGGGGATAGCTATACCCCCTTAATGAATTAGTATGTCTCATGAGACAAACTAGTGCATGTTTTTTTATATCGCAATTACCAATTTATATAAGATGTATTTGAATGAGGCCTTGATGGTATGGTTATGATGTATGTTAATATGAATTAACTTGTTATGATATTTTTCATTAATTTCCATTTATTATAATATTAGTTAAAATATCCATGGAAAATTTCTAAGCTCATGTGACTACGTATAAGGAATTATTATTTTTTATTTATTCCAAGTATATTATGATCATGTTATTCATTAAATGGTTTGTGATTCAATTATTTACATTTATATGTTGATTATGAATTAATTATTCAATATTATACTTTACTCATACCCTTACTGATCATTTTAGGTAACTCCTTTATTGTGTTTATTTCCTAGGGATTCAAATATGAGTATTTTGATTGATATCAAGGTTTAAGCTAGAGGAAATAATGATGCACCAAATGAAAACATACTATTGAATTTTATGTTTTGAATTGTAAAATAATTTTCAAATATTTATATAGTTTACCAATACTATTAAATTATTTGGTACTTTAGGATGTGATTCTGAGAATCTCATGCATACGTAATAAAGTATCAACCAAGTCTATGATATAGGAGTTGGATTCTTTACAACCCTAGTTAGAAAGTGGGATTCCACTCAATTGATATATAGGGGACACACACCCTATATTTGATAAGGGTATAACACTATATATATAGATAAAGAACCATATCCCTAGTACATCCAAGGGTTGTCACTTAGTGATCAGATGACCTGTACCCTAGTTTTTTATGGGATTCCTACTCAAATCATAGTGAAACTGTACACTAGAATGATATAGGAATTCCAATCTATAGGTAGAGATAGTGTAACCCCAACATAGTGTGTAAGGGTTTCCACTTAGAGGGTAGAGGAATTTCACCCTATTATTTTATATGGTTCCACTCAAACCAATGTAATGAGTATGAGGGACCTACACCTTGGTATGAAAATGCGGGTTTTCCATCCCTATCCCCTATCTATGATGATCCTACCTGATCACAACCATTATAAATAAGTACCTAAAGACAATCTTGACTCAGAACATTTCACGTCATCTCTTGAAGTCCACAATGAATAATACAATCCAGTTATATGTGGGAAACTAATCAAGATAGACCACTCATGGGATAAAATATGAGTCCAAATGTAGTACACATATGAAGTGTGGATCCCATTGAAAAGTATAAAATGTGAACTACTCATAACATGGCATTTCTCCATACCTATCATACTGTTTTTGTCTATGAAGAAACACATATTGGATATCCATGAATCAATAGGTGATGCGTAAGGGTACTACATAGATTCTCACGACCACCCAAGTCCTTATCGTATGCTCTTATTCATACATGTGTTCATTGGGTCATGTATGTGTACCTTACCAGGTACATATTATTGATTGGATACCAAGAAGTGCTCGTGTACTCAAAAGAGTAAAATAAATTCCTTCCCGCATGGGTACTTGGGTGTGTTTAGCTATCACGCAAACCGACTTCTCAGGGAGGGTCACACGGCTTCTGCCCTAGCCATACAGTGTATGATCATTAAATCCACCTAAAACATAAGAACTAAAACTAGTGGGGATATATGGAATGTGTACTTAGGGTAAAAACTATGTAGTTAGATTTTCCATAAAAACCCATGTTCATTTATGCATCATCATTACACTACCATCACCATATTTGTTTCCATGAATCACACTATGGGTATTAGATCTAGGGTTGATGGTGTTCAATTAATTTATGGTTCTTAGACTTCATCCCAGAATACCCTACATGACCATTCCCATCATATTGTACCATGGTCTTAGCCACTCCAAATGTAAAATCCATATATGTATCACCTTCATCCAATAAATCATCATGAGCCATCCACAAATAAGAAACATGTTCATTGTTCTCTAATCTGCTATGAATCCAAGGGTTCAATCAAGATCTAACGCAACCCATCAACATTGAATAGTGACACTGTGGCCTAAATACGATGAAAATGAAGAGTAGTAGGGATAAATTCAAAAGAACGAAGTAAAATCCACTGTTTCCCCAACATTCTTAGAAAATGATTAAATAATGAGATACGAATGGGTGAAACATAGTATAGTAGATAAAAATAAATGAACAATTTAATTTATCATAATTGGGATGTGGCGACCCAGGCTTAACATACATGGATATTACATCATATTAGATGTATATTAGAAATATTAAAAAAGTACATGCTCGAGGACCATAATAGTATAGTGTCTTTAAAAACTTGGAAGAAAATATCATAACTTGGTGAAAGATCTTCAGTATTTCTCACATAGATCTTATCCATTTTTACTTATACTTAAAACATTTATTGATAATTTATGGAATAGAAACATAAGAATGAGTTTAGATCAGATGCCCAGTAATGGAAAACAATGACGATTCACAAGTATAACATGAGAATAAGGGATTTAGAACTTGGAAATAAAATTTAAATGTCCCACAATGCATATTAAAGGTAATATATCTGAATCATTTAATAAAGATTGGTAGTTCATTAGAGATGAATCATAATGGTTATAAATCATAATAAATAAATAATTAACCATAATATCACATAATATGAGTGTGGCACCATCATTTATATAGAAAACAATTTCATGTGTCATGGTTAACTACCAATATAATTAGCATATTTGATCAGTATAAACCTATTCTCCAAGGTGGATTAGTACACACATGCTTCCCATAGTGGATTGGGACATATTTATTTCCCATAGTAGAATAAGGATCATACATTTCCCATATTAAATCAGGACACACATGTTTCCCATTATGAATTAATACTATTTACTTGTTTCCATTAATTATCTCATGAGATATAAATCTTTACCCAGTGAATTAGACAGAGATATATCTTCGACCAATCTCATAATGAAATCATACATATGTGTTCATTAAATCATTCATCTTATTGTGACCTAAAAAAAGATATGTGTTTCATAAACATCATATAATAACACATGATATTAAATGGATTCCATAAATAGTTAATTATATTACAACATATGGAAATAGTTAGGTTTTATAATAATTTAATCATATAATAACCTGTGAATGGAAGTGGGTTTCATAGTCATTTATCATGGTATAACCTGTTGAAAAGAAAAACATTTCATAATCATCAAGCCATAAAAGCATAAATAATTTAGATAAATAATAAGAATGTAATCCTTGGATAATATCCATAGAAGGGAATAAAATATAACAAAGGATGTCATATTAGATGGAGAATGATTTTGAAATATCACATGAAACATAAATTTTCTTTGAAAATAACTTTTTAAAAAATATAACATTTTCTGAATAATTTTCTTTAAAAAAATTGAAAACATATAAATGAATAATGAAAAATAATTTAATTTTTTTTGAAAAATATTCATTATTTTTTGAACAACACTTTTTAAAACATATACATTTTTAAACATTTTCATTTGAAAATAACTTTTAAAACATATAAATGAAGATTTGAAAACCATTTTAAACAATTTTTAAATTATAAAACATTTTCAAAAATGTTTTTCATTGAAAACCACTTTAAAATAATTAATTTTTAGAATATTTTGCAAAAAACGTATTTTAAAAATAACTTTGTAATCTTTTAAATGATCCTTTAAGGAAATGATAGTGGGTAAATCTGTAAATGTCGAACATTCATATTTCACCATAAAAAGTTTAGGATAGTGAATTGATCAGAAAATGACAACCAAATCCATTTTAAAAATTATTTTTTTTTAAATTTAAAACATGAGTAAAACATTCATTTAAACATTAGTGTAAAACCTTTTTGAAATTTTTTTTAGTATACATGGTTTTTTTATTAAACAAATTATAACTGAAGAGATAATTAACTTCAGATTTTTTCAAAAAACACTTTCTTAATTACCTTAATTTACAAAGAGTTAAAAATGGTACCCATACATGGATAAATCAAGTATAAACAGAGGATAAGAAAATTCCTGAGAGTTCTTGATATATGGATTACTAGATCTCATCAATGGAAGTGTAATAAAAAACCTCAATAAATGATGATATTACAGCAATAAATAGTTACCACTTTTATAAAATTGATTTATAATAATATAGAAGGAATAGAATTACATAATGATTAAAATAACATTGAAAAAATTAGGTTCATAATATAACATGTCAAATGGTAGTATATACACCTCATAAAAGGATTTTGGTGTGTAATGTGGTTTGTATCTAAAATATGAAAAATTTTGACAAAATTACTTTACCGAGTTGGTTACATTTGAAACATAAGCCTCATTAAAGAAATACATAAAAGGAATATGTGAAAACCCATAAATTTAACTATAATAATAATATGATACATTAATGGGTATTATATACACCAAAAAAATCAATGTTTGGTTAATAAGTCATAAGTCTCACAGAAATAAATGTGAGATGAGAAAAGCCTTTCCATAAGTCTTGACTTTCTTTATACATATCCAAACATCCTGTAAAATTAATATAAGTTTATCATAAACATACCAGATAACCATATTATAATAAATAACACAATATATTATGTTTTATATCTTTTTGTAACCATTTATTACCCTCTCCATGTTAATGTTATGTTTTGGGTAATATTTTCTTTTTTTATATTTGTTTTCAGTTGTTATTATTGATCCCCTAACTTAGATCATGATTTTATTATTTAAAGAATATAAAAATTGATAAAAATATAATATATAATTATTATATATGTATTTTTAATTATCTATTCAATATAGAAATATGACATAGAATACACCATTAATGGATATGGTAGGCCATACGTACTCATTGACATAGTTTCTGTTTTATTATCACATTTAATGAATGAAAGTAAATTATATATATATATATACATTATATTATCATTCCAATAGGTTTATTACTTCATTTATATCTTATATGTTCAATAAAAGCGTCCTTAATACATTACATGTAATTTGTGAATGATTCTAATCACTTTGAGGTGGCGGTTGTCCCCACATCTACACTCAAAGTTATAGTATTTACACAAAATTGAAAGCAAGAAGGTATGTTTAATATAATAAATACATAAAAATAAATACATCATAAATTTCATATATATATAATATAAAAATATATCTTTCATTATAATTATCCCTCATGAGATGTGTTAAAAGAAGAAACAAACAACATCATTTTGTGAGGCGACAGTTCACCTTATACAAGAACAGTGAGTTCAATATGCATTAGATGGATGTGTCTGTAAGTATAAGTAAAAAACATATAATAAAAACATATCAGTATTTTGAGGATAATATTATAATTATATAATAAAGGAATATTAATAGTTGAGGGTGTGGCAAATTAAAAGAAAACAATGGAGATTGGGAAGGGATGTTACCTCTTCTTTGGGTAACACCTCTTGGTTTGCACCGAAGGGCTTCATTGGTAGGAATTATTTCCAAAGAGAGAATTATAAGATTAAGGGAGGTATTTTTGGATAATATTGGAGACATTTTGGACATGAAAAAGAGCTTCAGAGGTGTTAGTAAGTGGGAGAGGTGATTGCCTTTTTATAGTAGAGGAGGAGTGGTATTGTGTTAAATTTTGCAAAAGGGAATTCCACATATGTTATTCCCAAGTCATGTGGATCCAATAAGGGAAAAAATTATATAAAAGTGAGTACATGGTACAAATATGATTATAAAATGGATTTTGAAGTACTTTATTAGTAATTCTTTCCATATGTTTAAGTATTAGTCCTTTGTTAAGATAATTTTTCTCTTAACCATTGTAATTAATTTTAATCATTTTCACCAATATTTTTTATCAAATCCAAATTTTACTTTTTTATAGATTATAAATTATAATTATTAAAAATAATAAATCAAAATTTTCTAATTCAAATCAAATTAGTGGAATAATTTAATTTAAAATCAATCCCATAAATGGGACACGAATGCAGGTTTTTAAAGGGAAAAGGTCCAAAAGATTGAAATGTTTTTATATCTAATTTCATTTAAAATTTATTATAATAACCTAAATAGGATTTAAAAATGTATATTGTATATAATTATAATTTTAATCCAAATTAAATCATAATTTTACAATATAACTAGATTTTATTAAAAGGGAGTTTGAATTAAGACTCATCATTTTTCACTATTCACCAAAAAATAAAACTCCACATAAAAATACAAAAAATTCACCCAAATTAAAATTTGATATTAAGATTCAAAAAATGAAGTTTATGTTTTCAAATATAAATTTTAAAAGAGTCAAAATTTATATTTAAATTTAGGGTTTCCATTAAAAGGTCGTAAAATTTCCTTTAAGAAAAATACATTTTTACTCAAAAACATTGGATTTATTATTATCTTATACCTATAAGATCTATTTGATGATAATAAAATATATTTATTGAACATTTAATATATAAATATTATTTAAAACATTATTTAAAACTGGTTTTTTAAATTATTGAGATAAAATTGTGTTTGTGTATAAAAAATTATTTTTCCGAAAAAAGAAATTTCTTTATTTTCAAAAAGTTCTTTCATTCAATTATACTAATTGACACCAAATGAATTATTTTATAAACTCATTTAAAGAATATTTTCTGAATTTATTTAATCTTATTCATAAATTATACTCAAATGGATGAGTGGTAGCTATAATAATATTAATAATATATTTTAGTTCGGTTAAACTTATCCTGTAATATAACACAAGCTAACGAAAGGACTCGATATTGTGTGTAAAAAAAGAAAAAATATAGTGTCATTTTTACTTAAAGCTAATATAAGTTTGGTGTGTAGTGAAATATTAACTTTTTGTTTCATATAAAGAAATACAAACTTAGTTATTTTATCTAATGAAAACTATATTCATTTTTGCATGAAATGAAAAATATAAAAAATATTAAATTAATTTAAAAAGTATTTCACAGAATCACAGGGTGTTTCATTTTACCACCTTCAAAATAAATTTATCCCTTGATATTTTTCTGGGTTATCAATGGTTTAACACATAATTTTAACTTTCATAGGAACCCATATCTAAAAATGTATACTAAAATTTCCATTAAAAACGGAATGTTGGAAACTTGAGGGTTACCCAACGTAAATCATAACTAGGTTTCCATATTAGATAAAATAGGTGGAAAGTGAAAACATGACATTGAAGATAAATAAAACTATAAAGTTATGATGAAGAGTGATAGAGAACATGGTAAAGATGAATTTAAAAACCACAAATTTATAAGCCAAAGAGGTTTAAAAAATGTCATTGGTATCATAAAAATGATGATTACTTGAAATTTTATTATTTCAAGACCTTGTTTCCTAACGTTAATGAATTTTAATGAAACGTTAAACTTCCATGATTTTAGGAAAAACATACCCTTTATTGTACCTTGAACAACCTCCACTTCATATATTATTCGAAGAAATTAAGTTGACCTTTTATTCTTAAAGCATTAAATGATAATGAGATCCGTAAATAGAATGATAGGTTATTCCAACTATCTTTATCACAACGAGATGGTTATAAAAAGTTATTCAATATGAATAAATACTTATATGGTGAGATGAAACATTAATCTCTAAAACCTCATTTGAATTTTAACATAAACTACTCCATAAAAGGATAACTTTATAACCCTTTTGAAATATATAAGTCTAAAAATCTAGATATAACGTCACTAAATTTCTCAAAGAAGCATAGAATTTATATACCATATATGATTATGTATCTATTGGTTGTATCATACCAAACATGTGAATAAATTCATCATGTATTCTCTTGAAACATGTTAATAACCTGTATTACAAAAAACAATATTTTGGAAAACATGCATGCTGCCATATTTCAAAGACATCAGGATATATTCTTTAAATCCAAGAAAGTGTAAAATTCATCCATGGTAACATATACTACATTATCAAAAAATCAATAATCAGTTCCATCGTAATAAGGTCTATCCATATTTTGTTATCCATATCATTCATTAATTTATCCAAGATAAAGATAGTTTTCTTAATATAAAGAACACATTACGGGTTACCTTTCCTTAATCAAAATATCAACTTTCTATAAAATCACTTATCTATGTCTAAGAAACCATTAAAAATATCCTTTTCAATCCTTAATGAAAAAATTATACTAAAAATACTTATATATTTCATGATTCATATAACATAATCATTGAATTTCAAAACATAGACACATCAATAATGTAACTTCATTCTTAAACCATTAATAAAGATTAATTACATTACTATTTAATACATATTTCCTAAAATAAGAAATATGAATCAAGTCTTATGGTTACCCGACATCAATATAATCTTTCTTTTTTTATGTTTAATGAAAACAACACTCTTATTACACCCCTTACCTTTCCTGTGTCATTTTCGATCAATTTATCTTCAATAGTATAACCAATACTTGTACCACCTTTTGGATTCCCTTTATGAGATTTAAACAGATGAAATTAATCTGAATAATTCCCATAATTTTAGATCTAAAACATTAAATTTTAACTATGTTATTTCTATTTCCCATCAGTGACTAAAATAATAAATCCTATGGTGAGAAACACTTATCATGTAATAATTCAGATAATCCTTAAAATTACCTATTAAATAAATAATTCATGAAACCTACATTTAAATCTATGAATGCATAGAATAATCTGGAGAGTGATTATTAAAAATATCCTTTCAATATCCATAGGTAACTCACTAAAATATTCTCATACTAGTTTCCTAAGGTTGTCTAAACATTTCCTTTCATACAAACAACAATGGATAAGGATTAACATACATTAATATTACATCATTTTAGATGGAGATACATCACATTACAAAAGTAAATTACCGAGGACTATAATAGTTTAGTGCATTTGGAAACATGGAAATATATTTATAACTTTGTGAAATAATTTAATATTTAACATAAATATCATCCCCTTTTTTACTTATACTTAAAACCATTCTTCATAACCCAGGGAAAGAAAACATAATAAAAGGTTGAGATCAGATTCTCAGTATTGGTAAAAAAGGAGATACATAAGAATAATATGAGCATAAGTGTTTGAAAAATTACAATATCATATGAAGATCATACCTTTAATTTTAAATATCATATACATGAATCATGGAATAAATATTAACATTTTATAATACATAAATCCTAGGAGTGATAAATTTTCATAAATCAGTCATGTACCATAAGTTCATGTCATATAAGTTTGGAAAAATAATACATATATAAAACCATTTCATGTGTTATGTTTATCTACCAAGACCATTATCATAGTGGATCAACCTAAACCAGTTTCCCATATTGGATCAGGACACACATGTTTCCCATATTGGATCAGGACAAACCTATTTCCCATAGTGGATCACGACACACATTTTTCCCATATTGGATCTAGACACAGCAATTTCCCATTATGGATTAAGCAGGTTGACTTGTTTATGATAATTATCTCATGAGATATAAATCTTTACCAATTCCTTTAGAGGGATATGTAGGTCCCACCCATATCATAATAAAATCAAACATACATGTGCTATAAAAAATTTATCATATCAAGTCCCATAAAAATAGATGGGTTTCATAAACATCAAATAATAACCCATGAAATTAAATGGATATCATAAAAATTTAATCATATCATAACCTATGGAAAATTTTTAGGTTTCATAATCATTTCATCATATAACTACCTATGAAGGGAAGGGGTTTTTATAAGCATTTATTATTGTATAACCCATTACATAAAAATGGGTTTCATAAAAATGAATCCATAAAAACCTAAACCATTAATAGAAATAATATTAATGGCATCATTGGATAATATACATGATAACGCATAAAATATAACCAAGTATATTGTCTTATAAGAATAAGGATTTTGAATGATCACTTGTGACATAAATTTTCATTGAAAATCACTATTTTTTAAATAACATTTTGAAAATCCTTTCATTTGAAACTAATTTGAAAACCAATAATATAATAATGAAAAACTGTTTTATAAATTTATCGGGGAAACTATCCATTCTTATTTGAACATTTATTTCAGACATAAATAATTTGAAAACATTTTATTTTGAAAATAACCTTTGAAACATATAAAATAAGATTTGGAAACTATTTTAAAAACATTTTAAAATATAAAATATTTATTTAAACCATTTAAAAATAATAAATTTTTAGAATTATAAGAAAAAAATTTATTTTAAAAAACATTATAAAACATCAATGGAAGCATTAAGAAAATCACAGGGGGTAAATCCATACCTTAAAACATTCATTTTCACCATAGGAAGTATAAAAAATGCCTTGACTGGAAAAAGATAAGGATATAGTTTTGAAAAAAAAATTATTAAATAGGTAAAAAATGATTAAAAAAATCTATTTGAAAATAAATTAAAACGTGTTTGAAAACATTTTTAGTAAATATGGTTTTATGAACATACAAAAGTTCTAACTGAAGATATAAATAAAGTTGGATTTTCATAAAAATAATTTCTAAATTATCTTAATTACCAAATAGTAAAAAATGGTTCCAATACATAGATATATCATTAATAACCAAAGTAAAATAAAATTCTAGGGAGATATTGAGATATAGATCAAAAAATTTCATCAATAGGAGCATAATCATAAACAATCTGAATGAATGATGAGAATGTAGTAACAAACTGTTACCACTATAGTATCATTGAATCACAATAAGATGGAAATGAAAAAACAAAATGAAGCTTAAAATATCATTAAAATAATTAGATTCATGTTATAACATTTGAAATGGAATTATATACACCTAGTAAAATATTAAAAGATTATAACATGGCATGTATCTCCAAGAAGGAAAAATGAGGGAAAATTAAATTTCCAATTTGCTAACTGTTGAAACATAAACCCCATGAAAAACAAATATCATCATGGGATTATGTAAACACCAATAAATTTAATAAATATAATCATATAATACATTCATGGGTATTATATAAAACAAAAAAAAGTAATGAGAGGTGAATAAGGCATACGTCTCATAGAAACAAAAGTGTGACGATAAAACCCTTACCTCATGTCTTGAATTTTTAATACACATTGAAACCTATAGTATAGTAAATATAATTTTTTTTATAAATTTACCACATAAAAATATTATTATATCTAATACCATATATCATGCTATAATCTCTTTTTATTACTATTTTATTAACAAATCTATGTTAATTTTAAAATTTGTGTAATATTTTATTTGTTTTTCGTATATGTCTTGGCTTCTTATAATTGATCCTTTAGTTTGATCATGATTTAATTATTTGAAAATTTTTAAAAATGATAAAAATATAATATATATTCAGTATATATATGTTTATAATAATCTATAAAATATGGAAATACTGAATAGAATACACCCTGCATGGACACAATAGACTGTACATATGCATGGACACTATTTTCATTTTATTGTCATATTGAATGAAATAAATTAAATGACATATATATATATATATATAATATCATTATAGTATAATTATTATTTCATATATATCATATGTGTTAATCCAAACCATCTTTATACATTCCGTGTAAAGTGTGAAAGAATCACATTGCTTTATGGAGGTGGCAGTCCACACTTCCACAACCAAAGGTATCATATTTACAAAAAATGGAATGCAAGAGGGAATGATTTATATAATAATTAGACAAATATAAATATATCATATATATCATATATATAATATAAAAATAAATTGTACATCATAATACCCACCCTTGATATGTGGTAAACGAAAAACGAACACCATCATTTTTTGAGGCAGCAGTTCATCCTACATAAGATTGATATGTTCATTACCCATTAGATAGAAGTGTGTGTATGTGTAGGAATAAATATTAGAATAAAAACTTATAAATATATATATTATAAAAAATTTATTATATAATCAAGTAATAAGTATAGTTGAGGGTGTGGATAATGAAAATAAATCAAAGGAGATTGATGAAGGAAAATACATCTTCAATGGGTAACTCCTCTTGGTTTTCACCAAAGAGATTAATTGGATAAATTTATGAAAAATGGGAGGATTCTAAGATTAATTTATGGATTTTTTAAGATTAATTTCATAGTTTTGGGTGAGAAAAGGTCTTGATAGGTGTCGATAAGTGGGAGGGGTGAATTACTTTTTATAGTGGAGGCAGAGTGGCATTCTTTTAAATTCTTAAAAAGGAATTCCACCCACATAGTTCCAATGTAAGGTGGCTCACATAATGGTAAAAATACTAAAAAAATGGAGTATAGGGTCGTAATATTATCATAAAATGGATTGTGGATAAGTTTTTATCTCATTTTGGGCTTTACGTTTGTAGCTTGGTCATTTGTTATGATATTTTTTCTCTTAATCATTGCAATTAATTTTAATAACTTTAACTAATATTTCTATTAAAAAACTAATTTAAACTTATTATAAATTATTATAATTAAAAATATTTAAATCAATTTTCTAATTTTCATTCACAATAGTGGAAGAAATTAATTTAAAATTAATCCCGTAGACATGATGAAAATACGGGTTTTTAATGTGAAAAGTCCCAATGGTTTGAAATATTTTTATATCCAATTTTATTATGAAATCAGTTCCAATGATCTAAATCTGATTAAACAATATATAATTTATCTAATTATACATTAAGTCAAAATAAACACAAAATTTAACTACAGAAATAAATTATATGAAAAATAAATTTTGAGTTAAAATTCAGTGTTTTTAACTATTCATCAAAAAATAAAACTTCTCCGAAAAATATGAAAAAACACACCTAATATTAATTAAGATATTCCACTTCAAAAAATTAATTTTATTTAGTAACAAAAATATTATAAAAGTTTCAATAATTATAATAAAAATGTGGTCTCCACTAAAAGACGATAAAATTATCTTTTAGAAAAATACATCTTTTTATTCATAAGATTGGATTTATTCCTATATTATTGCTATAAAAAATATAGTATGAGTATTAGAAATATTTATTAATTATCTAATTTAAAATAATTATATAAAACATTAATAAAAATTGTTTTATTTAATTTATTAAGATAAAATTGTGTTTTTTCCTAAAAAATTGTTTTCATAGAAATGTAATTTATTTATTTTGAAATTGTTCTTTAATTTAATTATAATTATTAATAACCAACAGATTCATTTTATAAACATGTGTAAATAATATTTTCCCAATTTATATAATCTTATTTATAACTTCCAATAAAATGGCTATGTGGTTCCTATAATAATATTTTAACAATAATACTAATAATACATTGTACTTTGGTAATTATCAGCCTTATGCCTAACACAAACTATCAAAGGGACTCGTTATTATGTGTAATATGATCCAAAAATAGTGTTTCGTGTACCAAAATATAATTGAAGTGTTGATTAAATTGGTGTGGCATATAAATCAATATAATCATAGTTCATTTATATAATAAAAACTATATTCGGTTTTGCGTGAAATGAAAAATACCAAAAACATTAAATTAATTCAAAAAAAGTTCACAATACTCTTGGGGTTACATGATATAATTCAAAGGGATGATGAATAAAAAATTTAAATTAGATTAGTTATCTACATTCAATATATTAATCAATTGGGTGAAAACCACGATCAATGATCCCTACATCAAATATGGATCGATCATTGGTGAATAAATATTTCACCAATAATGAGGATGATCCACTATGTTCACTACCTATAAATCAACAATTATCTAATCATCATTTTTCATCTGATGTCTATCTTAAAATTATGAATATCATATTCTCCACTCTAATCTCTCAGGGTTATATGGATAACCCTAGAGAACTTCCACAAAAATAAATTTAAAGGGGAAATTATGTTTTTGGGTTCTAAAGGATTGAATTAAAATAAATAAATAATTAATCCACCTCACATATCAACCAAAAAATTCCACTTCTGAACATCTAGTGATGACCAACATTCGGTTACACCAAGGGTAAAAACCATGTTTTCGATTCATCTGTGCTCTTATAATTTGAGACTCTGTTTATGAGTTATTTCACATTTTAACGAAATCTATGTACCCATGATATCAATATATTTAATATTTTTATATTATCAATTATATGTTCGCTGAGACATAGAATCACATGAAATCATAGTGTCTAACAAAAAATTATTCCATAAAATATTTCAAATTTTTATGATGTCAAAGTAATTTCATTACAAGATGTTTATGAAATTTGTTTATTTTCCCCAGGTTATACTATGATGAAATGTTGAAATTTTTATTAAAATAATTTCACTTCCACAGGTTATGATATATGATTTTTGATTTTTGATTTTATGTAACACATATAAATATATTATGATTATGTGATGGGTGGGATTGAAATTTTATATCCCTCTAATGGATTGGGTAAAGATGGATATAGCTTGGGACAACCATAATTGGAAAGGGGAGTAAACCTAATTCAGTAATGTTCTTTATCTAATATGATATTATTGGTAGTGAAACTTGACTAAGGAAATGGTTTAATGATGAGTTAACCCAATCCTCCAGGATAGTCTTGGATGTTATCCTTGACCGAGGAAAGGATTTTATATTCTTATGTGTATAACAAATAAATAGGTTTTATTAAAATTTCATGCTCTCATAGCATATGTTCTTTGATTACTTTATTATTCATATCATATTAACTATAATTATTTATTCCATGACTCAAGATTATTTCCTTTAAAATTCTATATATGGTTCCCAAATGATAATCTCCTATTATTAAACCCTTTTGATTATGTTATGTTTATGTGATCATTACAGTCTTCTTTATTTTACCCTTACTAAGAATTAGAGACTACCCTTTCTTATGTTTCCATTTAGAAGTTTATGTAGAATGGTTTTAAGTATGATATTTTAACAAGGGTTCTAGTTATGAATAACATAGTGTGATATGATGTAGTCATTTTCCAACAAGTATTTAATTTATCCATGTTTCCAAAGTCACTATATTTATATTATATTGGTTTGGATCTTAATGTCATGTATTGAACCTTCATATAAAAATACGAAATATTTATGTATAAAATATATGGGTCAAAATAATTTTTAGGTGATTTATAAATACAAAATAACCTAGTATTATCACATTGAATTTCAAAAATACCATCTAGCCTTAATTTCCATCAATATATTCTAATTATATGTAATTGAAAAACTATAAAAAATGATAGGATTGATGATCCTTTTTAATTCTTTTACGACTATATTGACTAATATTTTATATTTTATGTTTTAATTATTGAATAATAGATCACATGTCATAATATTTAATTTACTTAAATATATGTTATTATAGAAGTTTACATTTTCATCCTTCAAAAACCTCAAATATTTAATAAGTCATTGCGTAAGAATAAAATGATTATTATATGAAGAATTAATTTTTTGGCATGTAATTCCATGCCTTTACAATAATGTTACCTATGTATAACTATTATTTCAAGTTACTCATAAATGATTCAGTCAGACATGATTCAAATAAATCTTATATGGATCTGGATAACACATACATGGATCAGTAAACATAAATCTTAAGTCATGCATGACTTTTCCAATTTCATGAAATGATTCATATAATAAATTATAGAAGGTTACTATTACATGTATATATCTGATGTCTTTTAATCATAAATGGATAAGGGATTAACTAACTTCCAATCTCAATGGTGTAATTCTAGATTTCTTTATATGCCACATAATTTCATCAGATCAACATAGGGATGTCAAAATCATATAAAAAACAATAAAACTAGATATAAAAACATCTAAAATTCCTATAATAATTATCAATCATAAATTAGAGTAATAAAATGATAATAAACATTAAATTGAAAAGAACTCAAAGAATGAACTAATTCTTTTCATAAAAAAATAAAGAAATTTGTTCTTCTTTTCATAGAGTTGCAATATTATAGTAGAAGAAAATTAAATATAAAATGATTCACACCGATGAATTTTTTTAAATTCATTTTTCAATTAATCTCCATTCCTGATTTGTTTTAGGGTTTTACCATTCCTTTTGGTGAAAATGGTGGGATATCAAAATTTGGGTCAAACAGTAGGCCCAATTCCAGATTTAAAAACAAATTTCCTTTCTTTTATAACTCCTTAAATTATTACTATTTTATACCCATTACACTTCCCAATTAGAATAACCTGATATATTAAAATCACCATATCCCGTTGGGCCTCATAAATATCCATAATCATGAGGGATTTGGGTTTTTTATTAAGGTTTTGGGCCAGCTCGAAAGCCCATTTCCTGCTTTAAGTTTTATTTTTAATATTATAATATATAATAAAATATTTAATATTATTCTGTTATTCCACCTCCCACTCAAATCCAAAAACCTAAGGATCACCCCCAATATCTATTTCGCTTCTTTGGAGCTCATTTATGACTCGAATTTGGGAAAAATTGCTATGGATTTCTCAAATCGTCCATATTTGAAGAGGTAAATCGTTTCTTTCATAACTCCTTCAATTTCTTCTCCTTTTCCCCCATTTCAATGCACACGTTACTTTCTCATTCCCATTAGATCCTTTATTTCAGGTTTTGTTGCTTGGAGATTCAAATTGTGGTGTATTTGGTTCGTTTGATTCAAAATAATTCAAGTATGTGTTTCATTCCTTGATTGCTTCCCCTTCCTTAGGGTTTCATTCACCCTTTCATGAATTTCCTCATGTCCAGATGTTGAGTTTCGAAACTAGGATATTATTTAGTATCTTTATGGTCAAATATTGTGGTCTAGGTATGGATTTATATTCCTTGAGGTGCGGCGGTGGTGCAGTTGATGTTTCGCCCCCTGTTTTGAGGGTTTCAGAATAAAAGGTTGGTGATTCCATGTGTAATAATTTCTAGATGAGTAAAATTGATTGAATTACTTATTATTCATGTTCTTAATATGCTTCTTATGGTGCGGGAACTATTTATGTTGGATTTGGTAAAACATTTGTTTTTATAGTTTCATTTTAGCTTAAAACTGGGTGTTTTTCATGTGCAACCCTTTGGGTATTGTTTGAGTGTGTTTTATAACAAATGAAATTGGTTTAATAAATCATTTTTGGTCTGAAAATAGTCATTTGGTAGGTTATTGGTGTATCATTAGTTTTTAAAGAGGTATTTTTTGGTTTTAAGGTGTAGAACCTTATTGTACTTCTTGAAAGTGATTTTGAAAACGTGTGCTTTTCAAGTGGATCTTTTGTGGTATTGTTTGAGGTGTTTTTAAATCACTTGGGTGTAGTTTAATAAATGTTTTTGGGGATTCCAATTCGGTTTTGAATTTTTATTGGTGTGATTTTGTCCTCGAAATACAGTTTTTAAATGAGTTTTATGTGAAAAGATTTGGTACACTCTTTAGAATTGTTTTATAAATGTTTTGAATGGTTTAATGATTTATGTAAGAGGTGAGACCATATTAGAAGACTGTTTTGGATTGTTTATACATTAAAATGGACCATTTTAAATGTCAATAGTTTTGTCATGTTATTTGTATCCTCTTGGAAATTTTTTATAAAATTTTTTAATGGATTTACTGAAATGTGAAAGAGGTGTGAACGTGATGTGGGCTGTTTGTGTGAGTACGATGTGAAAAATGGATTTTGTTTATAAAAATGGTTTTATGAAACATGTGAGTGGGAGGTTATTTGATGTTTAGCATATTTTTAGGGACTTTATGAAATTGTTAAATGATTTGTTGGATTTTAAAAATTATGAAAAAAAGTGTAGTTGGCGATTTTGGTGTGAGTTTGGTTTCAAAATTCATTTGAATGAAAAGTGGATTTTTGTGACTTGTGTCGTATACATGTGGGTTGTTTGGTGAATTTATGATATGGAAATGATATTTTCATTTGAAAATTATATTCATTGACATTTTGAAATTGTTTGAGCACAACGGGAAAACCTGGGTATCTAGGTGGGTGGACGTGTACTAGTATGCTACTGAATCCGTGGGGTTTTGCCTCTATTTCAAAAAGCAAGATTGACACTTACAACTCTAAATAAACTATTATGATGATGATTGGGGACCACTAGGTTATGGGTGTGTTCCCTAATAGTGTCTCGTTCACAAGAACAAATATTTTTTTGTGGTTACTCTCACCGAGATACGAGGTACCTGGGATACACAGCTAGCTAGTGCCTAGGGGTTATTTTCCATTGCTTCTGCTCATTGGATATTTTGTGCTTACTGTCGGCATATGGTAAGAGTTTCTGGAAAATTCAGTAGCTTTGGTATTTATTTTAAAAGTGTTTATTCTTTTAATTATCCCACGTGAAAACAGACTTTTTCATTGCATCTTTTAGAAATTATAACTAGAAATTACATGTTTATGAAAACTTGCATGGTTTTAGTCATTAAATGTTTATGATATATAATCTCATATTTGTGGTATACTATTGGTCATTATCTCTCACGCTACTTACACCCTTGGGTGTAAGTAGACTTGGATATTTTTGTTTTCACAGGTTTTGGTACAAATGTTGTACCAACAGTTCGGGTTTTCACCAGTCATTCATGATGCGGTGTTGTTGAGATGGCTTGAGGACAATGCCTCTTGCCATGTTGAGGTTCTTGGGCTATTAATTTTTGGTTTTTTACCTTTATTATTGTCTTGGAATATTGTTTTAGACTATGTAATTCAGTTCTGAATTTTTGAAAAACATTGTTTGGTTTGAAAAATCCATATTCGTTTTATTAGATTCATTTGTTGTTTTATGTTTATAAAGTTGGGTAAATCATTCCCAATTCTCATTTTATGATACCTGGGAACTTGCGCCAGCCCATGGGGATCGGGAACACCCTTCAGGACTTGTCATGGGTAGGTTTTGGTTCCGGTTTTGGCGGCGACCAGATTAGGTTCATGTCAAAATGGTATTAGAGGAGGTTCGGTCTATTTGTGTCATGTTATTTGGGAAATAGATGGGATAGTCTAGAGTTAAGATTGTTGTGAAATTAAATTATAGTTATGGGTAGTGTTCATGATCACCACACCTCATGAAGGGATTCAAGTCACCTGGGGAAGCCAGGATTTTTCTATGTCTTTTGGTTTTCTTGGTCTAATGATGATTTGGGGAAATGAAAAGAGAGTTGGGTTAATGGTCTCAATGAGCTCACAGGGTCTGGCAAGACTTGTGGAGCCACGGATAATCCCTAGAACAGTCTCTATGATGGTGAAGTTATTGGAATATGGCTACCAAACATATGTCCAAGTCGCCCACTGAAACTAGTTTCCTCTCACATTGTTTTGTGCTTTAGTTTTGAAATCTTGGTACTTTGGTTTTAAAGAGACGTGTTTTTAAGAATCATAAAGTTTTTTTTGAAATGAGTTTCAAATAATGACGTAGAGGTTTAGTTAATGAAATGGTGGAACTGAATTTTAAGAATTTTTTTGAAATTGAAAATGGTGTTCATACACCTCTTTTGAAAGAAGGAACTATATTGATATTGGTTTTGGAAAGCACTTCCAATAGAGATTTCTAAAAAATCAAAGGGTGTTTTAATGGGATCGGATGTTTTGAAATGAATGTGAATATCTCTAAAGTGAGTTATTTTCAAAATGGATGTGTATTTATGAAATGTTTTTTTAGATGTGAGTTGGTATTTTGATCTTGTGGTTAGCGGTTTTGAGAAAAAGTATTGGTTGATTGTATTGGTTTTGAAAAGTGGAAAGGATTTTTGTTTTAACCTTTATTATTTCCATGAGGGACCACATGCATGTGGTTATAGGGGATGATGGATGGTTAATGGCATTGCTGGATGAGTTCCGGGATGGATATGAGGAGGGTGCCAAGTGTGGTACAAAATCATGCATCTCTAAGGCCCATGGGGTACCATTGGTGGATATACTAGTCGTTGAACCGTTTTTTTCAACAAAATGTTTTTAAAGGAAGACATGATGTCATGATGAATTTTTTGGAATGGTGTAGATTGTGTTTTTTTGAAAATGATGATGTTTTGGGATGTTTTCAGTCCATGAACCCCTCATGTTCAAACTGTGTTTTGGGTTTGTGTTTGGTCGGTATGCTGGGTAGAAGGACCGGTTAGTAGTCTCCTATGAGATACATTTATGGACACCTTTACGGTGGTTCCATTAATTTGTTTGGATCTGTTTTGTGGCATGTTTTTACCAATGTACCATCTTGGTTGGGTCCTTAGGTTCTCTCGTTGGATAGGGAACACCCCCATTAAGGGTTAGTGCACACCTGAAGTGCACCCCGGATTGTTTCGCAGTTGTAAAATCCTCCAGTCGATCAGTGTAAGGAATATTTTCATGAGATTTTTAGAATGATTATACAGCGTTTACATTCTTGGTTTTTTTCGGATCCTCTTGTTGTGGAATAGTGCTCATGGATGGTTGACAGATACCTTAGTTTCTTAAGCTACATGATGCGTCGAAGGTGGAAGTTGTCTAGGGTTGTTAGTATGTATAGTTTCTAAGAGGGCCTCTGAGTCCTTCGTAGTCTCTTTGAAGAAGGGGTTTACGTTAAACCACTCATGTGGGATGTCCATCCACAAGAGGCTGTTATGGACACTTTCTAGAATGCTGTGATGTTTGGCGATGTTGTATAAGGCCCCCTCCTTGTATTATTTTAATTAGTCGCTTTGGTCTTGTTCGGTGACGCGTTGTGATGTTGTGTGTTCGTTTGAATGTAAAGGTGAAATTGTACAATATTTTGTGATTATATATTTTTTAGAAGTGTTTCTATTTTCTGAAGATCTTGACATCCTCTGTTTTAGAGGAAGGTGTTTATATGTGTCCTTTATTTCTGTTCTTTCTCACCTCAAGAAATAAGGTGTGATGTGAGGGCATCCTCTAAACCATTATTTATGTGAAATAAAAAGATAGGGGAAAGTGAGTTCTAGAGTTTGTTATGTATTGGTGAACCCATATAGGATTGTGTGTAGTTGTTTTTAGAATCAGGAGAATAAATTCTATTCAGAGGTTTCCAAATCCTAACTGTGAGGCCAAAGATGCTTCAATCATTCCAGCTCAAGCCATATGTCCCAGAGAGAAGCTGGCACATAGTCAGAGGAAATCCTAGTTTCGTTTTTATCCTTGTACAATGAACTATTCTTAGTATGAGATATGGGAATAGTTTAAACATTTGGTGCCATCTTCTTGCTTCTGTTCTTCCAATTCGGTGGAAAGAGGTGTAGGGCCTCATCCCCATATTATGTTCCAATGACATTCGTTTCCCATTTGGTATCCTTTGGGTTTGGGGTAAATGCTTTATATTTGTCTAGAAATATTGATTGAACATTTAGTATTAACCATTCCTCAAAAAACCATGTAGGTATAAGGATCTACAGGGTTAGCACACAGTTTCCCAAATTGTGCGGGCTAATCGTTTGGTCGTCCCAACTCTTTATGATTTGGGGTTTTTCTATGCCGGCACATATTGGTTAGTTAAGATGGTTGAATCTTATGGTGGGTAGAAAAAATATGAGTCTCATGTATATTATTTTGAAAATTCCTAATGGTATTCTACCCCTTGTACAGGGGGTTTGTTCGGGGCTCCCCTGTTAGTGTCTTGATTATGTCTCAGAACAAAATTTTAGTTGTCTCTTATGGTTGGGGAGCCCGTTTGTGTATCCTTGTACCAGTAACTCACTTTTGTACTTCGCCTTGGCATAGAAGTGGGTAGTCTCGTTTGGAGCTATATAACCACCTAAATCTTCCTTTGGTAAACATTGGGATTGGAGTGTTCCCAATGGTTTAGTTATATCAAGTTAAGTGTAACCTTGTTCGATGTTCTTGTTTGTTTGGGTAAATTTCTTGAGCATTGTTTAGATAGTGTTTGAGGATTTTTATTTTAGGATAAATACTAAATGGGATTGATCATTTAAGTAAAGATTTCTATGTTTTTGTTGTGATGTATTCCTTCCTTAATTGATCACTTGAGGTGTTTTGGCCTTTGGGGGCGAAGTTTAGCAGAGTCCATTTCTGCCTTTCGGTTGGGTTTGGTTTTTTCTTTGTCCTTGACGTGGATTTCCGAGGGCAGAATGTTTTATAGTGGGGAGAATTGTCACACCCATGAAGTATTTTTAAAATTATTTTTTATTTAATTTCCATTCCTTATTTTTTATGGGTTTACCAATAATTTTGGTGAAAATGGCGGGTTTTGAAAAATTTGGGCCAAACCGTGAGCCCAATTTCAGATTTAAAAACAAATTTGGTTTCTTCTATAACTCCTTCAATTTTTAATATTTTATACCCATTCCACTTCCCAATTGGCATACCCTGATATATTAAAATCACCATATCCCTTTGGGCCTCAAAAAAATCCATAATCATGAGGGATTTGGGTTTTTTATTAAGGTTTTGGGCCATCCCGAAAGCCCTTTTCTTGCTTTAAGTTTTATTTTTAATATTTTATTATCTCATCAATATTTACTATTATTCAGTGATTAGACCTCCAAATATAATCCAAAAACCTAAGGATCACCCCCAATATTTATTTTGCAGCTTTGGAGCTCATTTATGTCCCGAATTTGGGAGAATCCTCTCAAGATTTCTCAAATCGTCCAGATTTGAAGAGGTAACTCGTTTATTCCATAACTCCTTCAATTTCTACACTTTTCCCCCATTTCAGTCCCTAAATTACCCTCTCAACCCCATTATAGCCTCAATATCAGGTTTTTTTGCTCGGATATTCAAATTGTGGTGTATATGGCTCATTTAATACAAGATGCTTCAAGTACGTGTTTCTTTCGTTGATTTCTTCCCCTTCCTTAGGGTTTCTTCACCCTTTCATGAAGTTCCTCATGTCCATAATTTGAGGATAGAAACTAGGGTTTTATTTGGTGTCTTTTTGGTAAAATATTGTGTTCTAGGGCTGGATTAATATTCTTTGAGGTGCGGCGGTGGTGTGGTTGATGTTTCGCACCATGTTTTGAGGGTATCGGCATAAAAGGTAGGTGATTCCTTGTGTAATAATTTCTAGATGAGTTAGTTTGCTTGAATTAATGTTTATGCATGTTCCTAATATTCCATGTGTGGTGCAGGAACTGATAATGTTGGATTTGGTAAAGCATTTGTTTTTATAGTTTCATTTTATCTTAAAATTGGGTGTTTTTCATGTGTAACCCTTTGGGTATTGTTTGGGTGTGTTTTATAACATATGTAATTGGTTTAATAAATCTTGTTTGGGCTGAAAATTCTTATTTTCTAGGGTATTGGTGTGCCATTCGGTTTTAAAGTGGTTTTTTGGGTTTAAGGTGTAAAACCTTATTGTACTTCTTGAAAGTGATTTTGAAAATGAGTGCATTTCATGTCGATCTTTTGTGTTATAGTTTGAGGTGTTTTTATAACACTTGGGGGTAGTTTAAGAAATGTTTTTGGGGATGAAAATTCTATTTTTAATTTTTATTGGTGTGATTTTTTCCTTGAAATAAGGTTTTGAAATGGGTTTTATGTGAAGATATTTGGTAAACTCTTTAGAATTGTTTTATGAATGTTTTTGAATGGTTTAATGATTTATATAAGAGGTGAAACCATTTTGGAAAACTGTTTTGGATTGTTTATAAATTCAAATGGAAAATTTTAAATGTTAATAGTTTTGTCATGTTATGTGTATCCTCTTGGAAATGTTTTATAAAATGTTTAATGGATTTACTGAAATTTGAAAGAGGTGTGAACGTGATGTGGGCTGTTTGTGTGAGTGCGATGTGAAAAATGGATTTTGTTTATAAAAAAGATTTTATGAAACATGTTAGTGGGATGTTATGTGATGTTTAGCATATTTAGAGGGAATTTATAAAATTGTTAAAGGATGTGTTGGATTAGGAACGTTATTCAAAAAGTGTTGTGGGCTATTTTGGTGTGAGTTTGGTTTCAAAATTCATTTGAATGAAAAGTGGAATTTTGTGACTTGTGTTGTATACATGAGGGATTTTTGGTGAATTTATGATATGGAAATGATATTTTCAAGTGAAAAGTATATTCATTGACTTTTTGAAATTTATTGAGAACAAAGGGAAACCCCAAGTATCTAGGTGGGTGGACATGTACTAGTATGCAAGTGAATCTGTGGGGTTTGGCCTCAGTTTCACATAGCAGGATTGACACTTACAACTCTAACTAAACTATTTTGATGATGATCGGGGACCACTACATTATGGTTATGTTCCATACAAGTGGATCGTGCATGAGAATGAATATTTTTTTTTGTGGTTACTCTCACCGAGATACGAGGTACCTAGGACCCACATATTGCTAGTGCCTTGGGGTTATTTCCCATTTCTTGTGTTCACTGGATATTTCGTGCTTACCGTCGGCATACGGTATGAGTGGATAGAAAATTCAGTATCTTTGGTATTTATTTTAAAAGTGTTTATTATTTAAATTATCCCACTTGAAAACTAATTTTTTTTGTTGCATCTTTTATAAATTGTAACTAGAAATTACATGTTTTTGAAAATGTGCATGCTTTTCGTCTTTAAATGTTTATATTATGGAATCTCTTAGTGGTGGTATCCTGATAGAAATTTTCTCACACCCTACTTACACCCTTGTGTGTAAGTAGACTTGGTTATTTTTGTTGTCTCATGTTTGGGTACAAAGTTTGTGCCAATAGTTCAGGTTTTCACCGATCATTCCTGATGCGGTGTTGTGTAGATGGCTTGAGGGAGATGCCTCCTGCCCTGTTGAGGTTCTTGGGATGTTCATTTTTGGTTTTGTACCTTTGTTATAGTCTGGGTGAGTTGTTTTAGACTATGTAATTCAGTTATAAATTTTTGTAAAACATTGTTTGGTTTGAAAAATCCATATTCATTTTATTGGATTCATTTGTTTTTTTATGTTTATAAACTTTGGTAATTCAATCCCAATTCTCATTTTACGATACCCGGGCACTTTTGGCAGCCCGTGGGGATCAGGAACGCCCTTTAGGCCTTTCCACGGGCTGGTTTTGGTACTTGTTTTTGCAGAAACCAGATTCAGTTTGTGAAAAAATGATATGAATTTGAAATAAAATTATTATTAATAAAATTCATAATATTTTTAAAATAATGAAAATATCTTTTCAACTCCCATACAGTGAGAGATAGTTTTAAGACATTTTACATACATTCATGCAAAGTTAATATAAATTGATGAAGAATCCAAGAAATGGTGAGATTCTAATGGGATTCATCTTCATAGAGGAGATGAGATTAGTGAATGTCTTACAAAAATCATATATTTCAAGGGGTACATGGGGAATATTCCATGGATGTATGAGAATGGAAAACTTATTTCACCACATGATAAAATAATTTCTCAGTATTTTTATCAAATTTGTAGTGGATTTACTGTTCTTTAAATTACTTTCATGGTCTTTAATTTTCTACATAAACTAATACATTTTGAATTAATACACCTTCATGAAATATATAAATAGGAAATGTAATACAAAGGGCTTTTTAAAAAAAAATTTAACATGACAAATTTAAATTCATCAATGCCTCTTCTTTATCTTTTTTCATCATGGTGTGTTGAAATAAGTCAAAATACAATTCTTACAAATTCACCTGCTTCGAATCATTTTATCCAATTCATGGTGTGGATTCATTTATTATTGTTTTAGTACCATTAAAATGGATGTGGAATTTATACATGACCCAACCACTTCAAAGAGAATGTTAATCTTCCATAAAATGGTTTTCTACTATTCTTAATCAAAGTATTTGACTTGGAAAATACATCATATAACAACCCTTTATTTTGAAAAAATAGTTTGTGTTCAAATTTTTGAAAGGGAATTAAGGTTAAGAATTACTCTGAAGGAATATCGTTCTTTTACATTTTAACTATTATCATATATAAAGGGAATTAAAATGAATTTTACATTTTTTTTCAAAATAAATTTTATGAATTGAAAATACTAATCTTATGTTTTAGAATTATAATAATTATCTCCATTATAAAACATATGTTTTAGATAAATAAACAATACCATTATGACCCAAAAATTTTATATAAAAAAATTACATCATTTTAGATAAATATTTATTTATTATCATAATAAAACACACCTGAGGATTGTAGAGTTTTATTATATTTAGAAGCATAGATATGTAAAAAACTTGTACATAAAATATCTACATCCTTTACCATATATTTCTTCACAACTACCAACCTGTATAGCCATAACATACCTAATAACTTTCTCTCTAACATTTAGAAGGAATACATAAGAAAGTGTGGGATCAGGTTCTCAGTACGGGTAAACATAAGATATATCCATAAATGATCATAAGTGAGTATAAGATAAACATAAGGGTATGAAAAAATTGTATTAAAAATAGGAAACCATTCCCCTCAATTCATGGATCATAATCACAAAACGTGGTATAATTTTTTATTAATCAAAATACCTAATACATAAGATTATGGGATAAAAAATAATCAATCATGATCCCTATAAACATATCACAAGCATAAGAAAAGAGTTTTTGGAATGTATATATGAATATAAAATCATTTCCTTGGACAGTTATCACTACCAAGTCAATCATAGTGGATTGGTTTCACTGATTGTTCCATCATTTACTAGGTCAAGGTTCACTCCCAATACTATCATATTAGAAAAAATCCATTACTCAACTGTGTTTTCGACCCCTTCTAGTCATAATTATCTCATGTGATATATTTCATTAACCAATTCATTATAGGGTAATATAATTATGGACCCACCCATTACATAATTAATACTATACATTTGTATTCCAGAATATCATAAAACACTAAACATATCATCACATCATAACTCATGGAAGGGGTGTGGGTTTCTTAAATATTTAATAATAATAATCATAAATTATATAAGCATAGAATAAATATTGTATAATTGGATCATATCCTCATAAAATCATATGATATGTTAAAGGATATTGTTAAATATAGAATTTTATTTAAAATAAAACTAAAAAATTTATCGAATAATGTACACATTCTGTTGAAAATAGTTTTTTATAATTAATAAATTTCCAAAATATTAATGAAATATTATTATTTAAAATAAAAAAGAAAAAATAAAATTGAAATATTAATGTAAATAATATTCATGATGGTGGGGGATTTCATTCATATTATATATAATAAAACAAAAATTCCTTTCACATTTTTGGTAAAAATTCAAAATCACCACATTAGAAAAGTGAAACAATGTTCTTTTTAAACCATTTTAAAGAAATCCAAATATAGTAAAAAATGACTTTAAAGAACATTATTATAATATTAAAAACATTCTTGAAGACATTTAAAAAAAATTATGGATATGGTAAGGGAAATTACTTGTCGAGTACTGAAATAAAATCAGTTTTACTAAAAAATATTTATTGAAGACTACTAAATAAGTATCAAAAAAATTAAAAATGACGAAACATATAATTATGGGTATAAAATTCCTCATTAAAGGATATTAGGGAGAGGATTCATAAGACTCACAGATCACATTATCCTCTAATGGACTCTTGATCATGTGACCATTTAAAGGCCACATAATTTCTCCACACATAGCATAAAACCCATGGACAGTCTTGTGGAGTCTACATAATCAATCCTTCCTGCAGTTTTGAAGACTCACCAAATGACCAATGGCTGTGTGGTGGAGACCGAATGCACCCCCTGATCGCATGATTTTTTTTGGAATGTTCCAGACAAACCATCCAAAATCCTTTGAAAATAAAGAGATATGATAACCAAAGGTACAGACCCTGAGTTTTTGTAAATCTCGTGTACCGTATCATCAATGGGAAAGATAAATTTCCATAACAATATCCAAGATGAATTGTGAGACCCTCGAAAAATTGTAGAATCAAACAATGGAGATAAAGTGGAGGATGTGAGAGGTGTTCACAGTCCTTGAAATACATGTGGCACACCCCTGGTGATCTTTAGAACACCATGAGTCCCCAACGACATGTCCAACTTACCTTGTGAAATCCCTTAGGCTTATCAGAATCGACACACGGAAGTCCATGGTTGTGTACAATCAACTCCATAGTGCTCTAATAACAAATAGGTGGAATTTTCTAATGAAATTATTATGCAAACCCATATGACCCATATTTGTCTTGCAATGTATCACCAAAAAATAGAGTAATTTACCTCAATATTGCTCATGAAATGTCACATAACTCCATAAGATTTGTAAAATAAAACAAAGGGGATAAAGATTAAACATGTTTAAGGAACTCATGATCACTAAAAGATATACGATGCACCCAGTGAGTCCATGTTGTGGTCCCACAAGACCCTTGGACAATCCATTCTTGTCTCATGGAGAGTCCTTGACAACTCATCAAGTCTCTCGTGAATTACTTTAAAAAGGAAACTAGGATATCGAAAGGGCACTTAGGAATTTAATCATAACAATAATGAATTCATTTGACACATCTGTATGATTAAATGAGTCCCTGTTAATTGGATATAATCCAATAAATGGAGCATTGATGAGAGGGACTCGCGACCACTATAAATCATGATACCCCCTCAGAGCGCTCCATAGTAGAGAATCATGAAGCTGCATGCTACTAGGCCCCTTTAATGACTCCATCCAAGACTCATGATAGATATACCAAATGAATAACTAGATAGCTCGGATGGTGATTCGTATAATTTCCCCACTCCAACATGAAGTTAGCGTTGGACTCTGAGATTCTGTATTGTTGGACTATGGATGATTTGACTCTCTTCCTCTGTGTATTTATTAAAGAAAAAAATAACATTATTGGAAAATTTATATTAGGAAATACATAGATAGAAATATTTTTCAATCATGAACCACACATAAGGTGCATCATGTGATTATTCATAAATCATATGATGAACATCTGGAAAGACTTGCGAAGAACATATCTCATGTATTCTAGATCACATGATACATGATGGAAATATTACTAAATAAAACTAAGGTCTTTGCAACACGAGGGTTGAAACCAAGATTAAAAGTAGAAGAATTTATAAAAATACCTACTTTTTGGACTTCATATGCTCCTCTTGATTCACCCAAAGGCACACAACATCATTAGGAAATGTCACAAAAAAACCTCAAATCGTGACAATGAAATCCCCAAGGTCCTCCCGTGGATACCACTTTGGTCTTGTGAAACACTCCTGGTCTATCATCTAAGACATGAGACGTCCTTCAGATGTACTGCTTGAATCATATAATGGTGTTCAATCATATCATTCAAGTCTTGACGGAACATCTGATAATGACTACCAATTCTCATGACACCCTTTGGGAAATTTATTTATGAATCACGATTCCATCCAAAAATATCATCCAGAATTTGAAATTTTCAATTGTGGGAACCATCTAGATCTTACCATGTCCCTCGAAACAGTCAAATGGGTCATAAGAAAACCTGTAGACAACTATACCAGGTCAAAAGGCTATCCCAAGACTGGATAACATTGTACGTCCTTGACGTATAATCCCAGATCAATAGGGAAACCGTAGTGTGTAAGCCCCAATATAAAGAGATCTATAACGACTCAGATTCCTACCATATTCAGGATATTTAGGCCACCTCTACAAGATTTGAGATCCATATTGGTCATACAGGGTTATCCTAGTATCTAATTTCTTATCCAAATCAAAGAAATTGGCCATCGACTAACACTTTATTCTCATAATGAGTATATCTTACATGGGCTTAGGGAATTTCATTTATCATACCATCTCCACTATATGCCATTGGGACACAAGGCCAAAATTTGTGTTTAGGATCCAAAATTAAATGAACTATGAGATCTCGGATTCCCACCATAATCAGAATATGTAGGATTCCATTCCATGGATCGAGATATATACAAAACATCCCAAGGACTTTGTAACATCCTGATCTAGCTCACCCATGAACTAGTGGCCAGATCAGTCCCCACATGACCTCAAGTGTGTCTCCATGTACTCCAGAGGCCGCCAACTAGCAGCGAGAACTTTTGGATAGTCAGTGGTGGATGCTATACCCTCATACCAGAGTTCAATAGTAGACAATGACAATAAATAGTTGAAGCTGTAAAATAAATGATAAATCAGCTGAATTCATATTTTTATATAAATTGAAAAAAGTGGCATATGCCGATTTATACAGTAGAATCATGAATGACATACTAATAATAAAAAATGTAATGTAGTAAACAGTATAAAATTCTGTAAAATATAGTACAATTAGAAATAGAAAACATCTAATCTCCATTGTCTATTTCCATGAGCATCCTGAGCTCTATCTCAGTACCTTTCTCCTAGCTCCACGTAACACAACAAAAACAAGAAAGGTCCAAGGCCTTGCCAACAAGTATGATATACCAAGGTACCCCAGTGCAATGTCTGCACAAGTAGGGTGTCAAATATAAATCTCAGTAGTATAGAACCACCAGTCTCTAGTTCAATCTCGACAATGCAACATAAATAAATAGAGCGCTAGTATAACGAAGTACCAACAAAATTGAATAAATAAACTACAACCAATCCAGGTTCCTAAGGGACACCTGACAGAGATACCTTCATAGGCTAGTAATAAGAAAAAATAGTCTGAATTAGAACTATATATATATTTCATAACTAAACTTTTTGACATGTTATTTGATATTCTTTTTTTAACCTCATAAATCCTCGGGTTCCCCTAGACACCCATATCCCAACACCTATCTCAATCGTGCTGGTGACTAAACCATTTCTCATATTCAATTCACAAATCATATTATCATATTAACATTCATTATCAAATTAATTAAATTCATGTATGGACAACTGGAACCACAGTTCAATGTCAATTAATTAGTGTAGAACGTCATGTCTAGTAACATCCTGAGTATTTGGAGCATCAGTCCCTATATCACAACCCATGGGAATTTGGATCATCATTCCCTATCCAATAAAAGAAACTTTTCATGCATTCTAACTGTATAATTCCATGTCTTGAACCCCATGAGTATTTGGAGCATCAATCCGTGTCTCACAACCCATTCATAAATAATACAAATATATATATATAACATGTGTGTGGTATATCATTTCTAGCACCCTGGGAGTGTTTGAAGCATCAGTTCCTATCTCAAAACCCATTTATCAAACATATATAAACACACTCAGAGATATATATATATATATATCACATGTATAACAACATTTCTAGGACCCAAACTCACTCATGAAGAATGCTATGTATAACACCCAAAACCACATTAATTAATTAATTCATAAACTGATTAATCAAGTCCATTAATTAGTTCAATAACTGAATAACAACATCGATTTTCCACTATTTAATTATCCAATCAATTAACCCTTTAAAATATCAACATTAAATAATTAATTAACCAACTAATTACTCTCGTTCACAGAAGTGCAACTTGTTAATTAACTCAACATTTAATAAACCCAACATCTCAATCATTTACGTTGGTAATTAATTTACCAATTAAGTATACGTATCTCTCATTAAAATTTACAACATGACCAAACATAATTAATTCTGAAATTTATTTATCTTATTTATTCTCCAAGCATCATAATCAGTTAATTAATTCATAAATTTGATTAATGAAATCCAATTAATTAATTAAACAATTAAATAATTTAATCACATCGCATTAACTAATTAAACAATTTATTAACCATTCTCACAATAAATATGTAATAATTAATCTACCCATTAAATATTCTTAAATTGAACTTCATCTTTTGATAATTATCATGTCATGTA
This sequence comes from Viscum album, assembly GCA_963277665.1. Taxonomy (NCBI): domain Eukaryota; kingdom Viridiplantae; phylum Streptophyta; class Magnoliopsida; order Santalales; family Viscaceae; genus Viscum; species Viscum album. The sequence continues at coordinate 355,097,580 of OY728163.1, forward strand.
ATTATCCAGTATACATAATTTCCAATATTCAATCAAAGACACTATTTCTAAATTCATATCTTAACAATTAATCCATCCAAAACTATCCACACAAATTAATTAATTCACAATAAATATAATCACATTAAATCCATTGAAGAAATATAGTGACTATACCCACTAATTATCCATACATTGGGTGGAGGGTTTTTATTAACAAAATGTGACATTGTAATTTAATGAAACCATTAATTCCAATAAAAATTCAATCCTGCCTTGCAGAAAAATTTTCAAAAGCAGTAAATACACAACTATTTCATTTTATTTATTTAAAGAACGGTTAAGAACCCTACCTCAAGAATTTGGTTGAGCCAATGCTTTGTAATTCAAACTGAAAATGGTCATGCACACACACTTCCATAGTAATATGTGTACGTACATGGAATTTATCACATGATCTTACAAAAAATCAATCACCCAAGATTAGTGTAGCGGGGAACAACACACAACCAAAAATTTACCATGAACTCAAATAAACAAAGAGAACCAAAAAAAAGTGGTGTGAATCCTATTAATAGGAATATGAAACTTAACCGAACAAGATAGAGGCAAACCAACCCAACCAAAACCACATCACCATCAACAGAATTCATTGGAACATTGACCAACAGGTCCCAAAATACCTTCTGCAAAATCATAGAATAGGGGGAGCGAAAAAGAATGATCAAACCCGATGCTAGGGTTTTGGCGTAACGGAACCCATGGAAAAGAGAGTCGAGAAGGCCTATGCAAAGAATGAAAGATACTGATAAGAACATACCTCGATAATAAAGACAACATCCATGAAGGAACCACCATGATTTGGCATGCAGAGAGGAAGCTGGGTGGAGTGGGTGGTGTGCCACCCGTCGGTGGAGAAGTGGTGGTGCGCCTGGTATATTGTGTGCCTCTCCCTCTCTTTCTATTTTAAATAAATTAATATTTTAATTTTTTAAAATGATAATTAATATGATAATAATAATTATAATTATAATAATAATCCCCATTACATTATTTTTATTATTAATTGATTTACACACCACTTAGATAAACCCCAACTCCCAATTGAATAACATTTAATTAAATTCTCCCACATCATTTAATTAAATATAAACTCTATCTTACCCTATTTAAATAAACTCCCTTTATTGAATTTAGTTAATAAAACTCCAACTCATCGTTATTTAATTAAATTCGATCAGTACAGTTTAATTAAAGAAATTCCTTGTTTCACATCAATTAATTAAATTTCTCTTGACCATGAATTTAATTTAAAAAATTATCCATCTCACCTCATTTAATTAAATTTATCAACCTCATTTTAATTAAATGAAAATTTCCTAATAATAACCATTATTATCATTTATTAAAATAGTTATTTAATAAATCTGAAAAATCTCCTAATATATTTTTTTCATTATTATTATTATTAATTATAAAACGACCATAAAAATAATAGTAATATGATAATTATTATTAATATTCAAATTTCATTTATTAAAGCCATTAATCCCAATTTAGGATGTTTCTTTGTGAGACCCCAAAGTCCATATTTATTATTTTCATCAAATAGGACGTTTTCTTGTCAAGCCAATACTCTCCAATTAACTCCATTTAGTCGATGTTTAAAAAAATGCACCTTTGACAAACCCCATCAACTCATTTAAACATTATTTTAATTAAATTATTTTTCACTTATTTTAATTATAATAAAAACCTTATTATTTAATTAAAAGCATGTAACTCAATTTAATTAAATAATTATCCAACTTGTATTATTTAAATAAATTATTTCCTCACTTTAAATAAATAATTTATACATTTCAATATTATTTAATTAAATTTTTTCCACTCAATTTAATTAAATAAAAACTCGAATCACGTTGACCCTTAAATAAAAAGTCTATAATTAATTCGCACAATTAATTGTTCTTGTCTCAATGTGCAATTTGACAATAAAAATAATAACATTATTACTATTAAGAGATTATTTTATTTACACACCAATATCCCATTTAATGTTATTTAATTAAAATAAATAAAATATTAAATTGGCCAAGTTTCATGGGTTGGACCGCAACTGTGCACTGCCCGTGCAGATCCATTAAAGTGGAATTTTCCAGAAATAGTGCTCCTAAGACTCTTCAGGACATCCATGAAAATTATCAGTTATTCACCCACATCTAAAAATATCACTTTTTATGTGTTCCAACACTTGAGATTGAGTTCCAGAGCTCGGTTTAAAACCCGACACATCGATAAACCAAAAAATTTTGAAAACCATTTTTATTTAAACATGGTACAGAAACACATTACTATGAAATCTACCCACCTTAAAAACTACTCTTTCTCAAGAAGTCATCAGAAAATACTAGAAAATATTCTGAACCACCAAGGTCGAGAAGTTTTGTTTGAACAATGAAGTTACATTTCCAAATGCCAAATGGACTACTAAAAAAAACACAAGTCCAACCCATAATTTTTGAAAACCTAAACCAAATCTCACTAAACTGAGATTACATATGAGGACATTAGAGGTATCTCATAAATGAAAAAGGTCAAATCTCGATCGACCAATAAAAACTAGTTGCACATGATTTCATGGAATGAAATTACGGTCCCTAAACCCACACCCACCCTTAGTATAGCAATGTGCCTTTTTAAATTAATTACATCACCAACCCAATGTACACCGAAGTCTTTACCCGACTTCTAGTGACATTCCCAAGTCAATCCATCAGAATTCCATTTAAATAAAAGATAATTTCCCCCAACATGTGTTAAGGAATAGACCAAATAAACCACAAATCCCACATACAACCTAGATAACAACCACTCATAAACCCAACAAAATTTAAAACCATAGCGTGATGTCATACCAATACTATCATAGTGTCTTATATGTCGAGTTCAAGATAGTGGAAATTATAGTCTCATTCAAAAGGTCGCACAAAGTGAAAACCAATGTCACTAAAAATATTAGTGGAACTACTTTCGGATGACTTTGTTCAAAAAGCTCGATATCACCATCTGACATAATTACCTAAATCGATGCAACACTACCCACCATAGGATTCTCTATGATGTCTCAATAAAAAATCAACCAATCACCAGCATTCTCTTTCAGAACACCTTTATACATGAAAATGACTTTCCTCGAACCATAATCACAACATAAAAAATTGATCATAAATGCTGTAACTTAAACCTATCAGTGTTTCAATACAATCCAGTCCCCAAAAACCTTCCCACGTAGTAGAAAGAACTTACCTTAATGCCCAAAACATTCTATGGTAACTTCCTACTACAGGTTATCCCCTTAAAAAACATAAGCATCAATCCTCTATCTTGGTCACACAGAACCGAAGTCATGCAGTTCAAAAGCCTCTTTCTCATTTTATCAATTTTAATTAATTCATTTCAACCTAATAAAATTTTAATTAATTTCAAAAGGCATAGAAGTAAATTTTCAAAACAAGTAACTTGGTTTCCATAACAATTCCCTATATAAAAAACTCATGCAATAAAAAACATCATCTTTAATCATTTGACATTCATTGTTATTCAAATATAAACAGTTAATTTAGTATATAAATTCCTTTTACAAATAATAAGACCTCTAAATGACTAATTTATTCAATCTTGGTTCTTCAAAAAGCAACCCCACAATGGTTTATTATAATCAAAACTCAACAGTTTTAGATTCATAACCATTTTCAAACATACTATCGTTATATGGTTCATTCACATGGGTGGCCATCTACCAATCGATAAGGCGCCCATACAACTTATCACTGACATTTGGACTCCATTTATCACGATCAACATTAATTTAACATTTTTACTTTATAATCCATTTTTACCCTTAAAAAACATCTAGCATGTTATAATAAGCTGTAACAAAACAACATATTATAACACAGAAGAATGGACCAATTATAAAACATTCTAATCATAGAAGTTTATAGGAATATAAATACCCAAGAAGCTTAATTTTTTCATTTAAACATTCGATCAATAAATTAATTCTAAATAAGTACATGTTATGGAAGATATTCAAGGCACAAAATCCATTTTAGTAGGAATCCTACTAATTAAACTACAAGACATGGAATTTATGCATGGAATGTGAATCTCTAAGTGCCTAAGATGATGTATGTATAAAACGTTATTGTCTTTTCAAGAAATGAAAATTGTTTTTTCAAAATTATCAAAATCAATAAGCAGTGAAAAATACATCAGTCACTCAAGGTGAAATCATATCAATTGTAACTTCAAATAATACAAACATCAACTCCCATTCATGGACACTTGCTAATTTTCCATACATGGGGTGATCAGTCCCAAGCATGATTATTAACCCATGTGACGACACATTCCTATTCTATTGTCTACCAAACCTAAAACAGCAAGACAAAGGGAAAAAAAGAACAACATAAACCCTTTGATACCAGTTTGTAACATCCCGATCTGGCTCACCCCAAAATTGGTAGCCAGATTAGCGGCCACATTACCTCAAACACATATCACCGTAGGTGAGAGGATATGATTAGTAGCTAGGGTCATTGGATAGTCTGTAGATAGACTATACCCTCATATTAGAGTTCAATAATAGACAATGGAAATAAATAGTAGAATTATTCTAATAAATGATAAACCAACAGAAGACATATTTTTATAAAACATTAACAAAAGTGAAAAATTCCATTTTATATAGTAGATGCATGCCTGACATGATAATGATACAAAATAGAAATTAGAAAACAATACAACATTATTTATAATAAATTACACTAAAAAAGAAAAAAAATCTAATCCCAACATGCTATCTCCATGAGAATCCCAAACTCTATCTCAGTCCTTTTCTCCTAGCTCCTGGTAAGCCAACAACAATAAGCAATGTCCATGAACACACAAACAAGTAAGATCTACTTGGGTACCCCCAATGCAATGGAGACCTGAGAAGGGTTTGAGATATAAATCTCAATAGGCCATCACCACCAGTGTCTAGATAAATCACGATAATACAATATAAATAAACAGTGCACATGTATAATTAAGTAACAAAAAAATTGAATAAATAAACTATAACCTGGCTGGGTTCCTAAGGGACACCAGACGAAGATACTTGCTTCAGCTCATAGCCAAAAATAAGAATATGAACATGAAATATATATATAATGCATAAATAAATTATTTACCCCATTATTTGATATTCTTTATTTAACTGCATAAATCCTCGGGTTCCCATGGACACCTGTATCCCAACACCTATCTAGGCCATGTCGGATTCTAATCCATTTCTCATATTCAATTCACTAATCATCATATCACATCGGATTTAATTATAAATTTAATTTAATTCATGTATGACTAATTAGAACCACAATCCAATGTCAATTAATAGGTATAGAATGCCTTGTTATGAAACCTCATGAAAATTTGGAGCATCAGTCCCTATCTCACAATGCTTGGGTATTTGGAGCATCAGTCTATGTCCCATGAAAGAATATTTGCATGCATGATAGGTGTAGAACGTCATTTCTATAACCCATTGAATATTTATAGCATCATTCCATATCTCACAATACATAAATCAAACACACACACAAACACACACACACACATGGACACACACACACACACACATATATATATATATATATTAAGGGTCTAAGATGTAATTTCTAGCACATTATGAGTGTTTGAAGCATCAGTCCCTATCTCACAGCCCATTTATCAAACATACACCCATATATATTTATATATATGTATATATATATATATATATATAGATATCATGGGTAGAACATCATGTTCAGCACCTAAACTAACTGGTGAAGAATGCCAGGTCTAACAACCAAAATATCGTTCATTAATTAATTCATAAAATGATTAATAAAGTCTGTTAATTAGTTCAATAACTAATTTACAACATTAATTTCCCAACATTTAATTACCCAATCAATTAACCCTTTAAAATATCAATATTCAATAATTAATTAACCAATAAATTATTCTAGTTCACCAAAGTACAACTTGATAATTAACTCAACATTTAATTATCACGACTTCTAATTCATTTACATTGGTAATTAATTTAAATTTTTTTTATCCTTATCTCTCATTAAAATTTACAACATGATCAAACATAATTTATTCTAAATATTAATTATCATATTCATTCTACAAGAATCAAAATCATTTCATTAATTAAAAAAATTTATTAATACATTAAAATTAATTAAATCAACTATTAATTAATTTAATCACATCACATTAACCAATTCAGTTGTTTATTGATTAAATAGTCTCAAAATTAATGTGTTATGATTAATATTCCCTATAATTATTCTTAAATTAAAAATCATTTTTTTTATAATTATCATGTCAAGTAATTATCCCATATTCACAATTTCCAATATTCAATCAAAGTCACTACTTCCAAATTTATATCTTTAAAATTAATACATCCTAAATTATCCACACTCATTAATTAATTCAAAATAAATTTAATGACATTAAATACATTCAAGGCACATAATGAGTGTACCCACTCATTATCCGTGCCTTGGGTGGAGGGGTTTTATTAACAAAATGCGTCACTAAAATTTTATGACAAATTTAATTCCAATAATAATTCAATCCATTCACACCGTTAAATTTATCAAATGAAGTAAATAAAAAAATGTTTCATTTTATTTATTTAAAGAAAGTTTGAGGACCCCACCTCTATAAATTGGTCGATCCAGTGCCTTCTAACTCAAAAAGCAACCCGCTCGTGCACACACACTTCCACAATATTGCGCATGCATATGTGGAATTGATTGGATGATCCAACAACAAAACCAACACCCAAGATTAGTGTGGTGGGGACCAAGGAACACCCAAATATTTACCTGGAACTCATATGAACAAAAAACCTAAAATATCGATGTGAAACCCTATAATAGGTATATGAAACTTACCCGAACATGATAGTGAAAACCCAAACAAATCCAACCATTTCAGCTTCAGTGGCGGTCATCCGAATATGGACTAATGGGTCCGTAGACACCTCCTACAGTATCCTAGAATTATGGGAGTGAAGAAGACAGACCAAACCTGATTCTGGGGTTTCGGCCTAATGGAACCCAGGAGAAGGAGATCTGAGATGGCATTTGCGAAGAAAGAAACATGCAGAGAAGATTTTACCTTGATGAGATGGACAACTTCTATGGAGGAACCACTGAGATCTGGCACGCGAAGAGAGATCCAGGAGGGGTGGGTGGTGTTCCACCCATGGGAGGAGAAGTGGAGGTGTTCCTAGCTTATTGTTCACCTCTCCCTGTATTTATCCCTTAAAAAAATTAAAATTTTTATTTTAAAAAATAATAATTAATATGATAATAATTATAATTATAATAATAATCCTTAATACATTATTATCATTATTATTTTATTTACAAACCACCTAGATAAAACTCAAATCCCAATTAAATTCTATTTAAATAAATTATCCTCTTATAAATTTAATTAAATACAACCTCCATCTTACCTCATTTAATTAAATTCCATTAAACGAATTTAATTAATAAAACTCCAACTCGTTGTTATTTAAATAAATTCTCTCAATAAAATTTAATTTAATAAATTCCCTATTTCATATCAATTAATGAAATTCTTCTTGACCGTTAATTTATTAAAAACAATATCCATCTTACTTTATTTAATTAATGTTATCAACCTTAGTTTAATTTAATGAGTGTGTCCTAATAATAACCATTATTATCATTTAATAAAACACTTCTTTGATAAACCCCAATACTCCAAAAATATATTATTATTATTAATAATCATAAAACAACCATAATAATAATATTAATATCATCATTATTATTAATATTCAAACATTAATTTAACAAAACTATAACCACCCATTTAAGACATTTCATTGAGAAACCCCAAAGACTATATTTATTATTTTTTATCAAACAGAACAATTCTTTTTCAATCCATTACTCCCTAATTAAATCCATTTTGTCAATTTTTTAAGAAATATTTCTTTGAAAAACCCTAATAACTCATTTAAACATTATTTTAATTAAACTCTCTATTTCTTATTTTAATTAAAATAAAAAAACCATTTTTTAATTAAAATCCTGAAACACAATTTAATTCAATAATTCTCCAACCAGTATTATTTAAATAAATTATTTCCTCACATTAAATGAATAAATTTCCATTTAAATATCATTTAATTAAATATTTTTCTAATCTATTTTATTAAATATTTTTCTAATCTATTTTATTAAATAAATACTCAAATCAAATGAACCCTTAATAAATGGTCAATAATCAATTCACCAAATTAATTATTCTCAACTCAATGTTCAATTTGATAATAAACCATCATTTAATTCGACATTTCAAAATTACATCATTAAATTCATTTATAACCTTGAATTTAATTAACTAAACATAACAAAAATAATAATAACATCCACATTATTATTATTATTATTAAAACATTCATTTAAATGAAATTATTTGAGAATCCCCAAATCTCTGTAATTAAATTCATATAAGTCTTCTACACAATTAATCATTCAATTAAAATCTTTTAACACTAATGTTAAACCCCATTAATCATGAAATTAAAATATTTTAACATCCAAAAAATTTATGACATCATAATAGTAATAATAACATTATTATTATCAACCCATTTTTTTATTTAAACACAAATATCACATTTAATATTAATTAACTAAAATAAATAAAATATTAAACATGGTAACCTGCATGAATTGGACCACAACCGTGCATAGCCTGTGCAGATCCATTAAAGTGTAATTCTCTAGATCTAGTGGTCTTGAGACTCTTTGGGATATCTATGAAAATTATCAGGTATTTTACCAAGTCCAAAACAACACTTTTATGTGTTCCAAAACTTGGGATTATTTACCAAATCTCGGTTTAAAAAACGACCCATCTATAAACTGAAATAGTTTAAAAAACATCATAATTTATACCTAGTTAAAAACATGAGATTTTATAGACTATCCCAACAAATAGATCCCATATATATATATATATATATATTACATTAGAATAATCATCTTCCCCCTGGTTTCTCAAATCAATCCTAGCTCATGTGGTTTTGGTGGATGAACTGAACATTTTAGTGGACATCATAAATTTCCCTTCACCATGAAAATCCCAGTAAGTAATCCCCATTATGTGTTATAGTATGACCACCCCTCATATAAGGGTGTATACATTGGGGCCAGTCTCAACTGTGTGAGTTAAATACGATGACTTTAATTCTTTCTATAACTATGATACATAGGATTTCTCCCTGAGACATAAGCTCAAATATATGGTGTCTCAGTACCCACACATATATCTTCTCCATCTGATGTTAAACTCCACATGATTAACAAACTATGTGGGTTTTGATTCCCACAATAAACAGGATAAGTAGGATTCCACATAATGGCTCAATCCCATACTAGAGATATTAGCTATTTTCTTATATAGTATCTCATTCTAAAGCACTTGGTTATACAACATCAGCATATGAGGAGACCCCCATAATCAGAAAATGATAGAGAACCTCAGATACATACAAATTTTTCACTAAATAGATACCAATTTTTTTTACGTAAAGGAGAGTTAAACCATAACCATTTTGGTAGGGCAACTGGTCTAATATTGGGGTTAGGAGCAGATTCAAAATACATTTATTAAATCTATAAGAGAGTCCTAAAGTAGGAAATAATTCCCCCCAAAAGGATGTGATTAGCCCGACCTCCTAGCCACTCGGCTAATGTGATTCCCAAGAGTCACTAGGCCTAAAACATTAGATGGACGCTTCCCTTAAAAAGAAGGTCTATACCCATATAAAAATTGGGTAAGCATTGGGAGTTTCTTGAAAAGTTACAATGGTAGCCTGACAAAGTGATTCCTATTCCATGCCATATAAAAAAACTCGATGAAAAAAATGGTGTAACTGACATGAATCACTCTAAAAAAGAATGATTAGTTAACCATGTGTTAGGCCACTTTATTATCAACCCCCCCCCCCCAAAAAAAAGGTAGTAAGACAAACATGATCTTATAGATGATCCTCAATAACTAGGGTTATTATGAAATATGTCCATACTTGTTTTGATAAGTCCAAATGAGTAGAATAGCTGAATTTGGAAATATCAGGATAATGGTTTTAACCATAACTATATGTATAAGAACATTATACATACGATATTACACTAATTTTTAACATAATTCCTTGTTTTCTTCACGTATACAGATATTGAAAACATCCCAATTTGTGAAAATGTCTTCATCTTCCATCATTCACTCTGGTAAATCATCTGCTGCTATGACCCCCATGGTTCATAAAGCAACATCACCTACTCAACAAATATAATGATAGGTGGATAATATGACGGTTTGGGAGTACAAGTGACATAGTAAAATCTGAAAAGTAGAAGTGGCCCATGATATTCTTCAAACATGGTAGTTGGCGAGTCCCCATCACTGGAAAAAGGATTCTTTAAATCCAATATCCCTCGTTGCTACAACCAACATCTTTGGGAGCTTATCACTAGAGGAAAACATCTACCACATTCTATAACTGATGAAGGTGGACCAAGAAGACACATATGGATCCCTTCTGGTTTAGGTGCTGCTATAGAGGGTACCTATCAACCACGATCACCAACACCATCTCATCGGTACCCATCAGTTGATTATTTAGGGTACCATCCGACACACATCCGCCTCTGATTCCCACACATGACCTACAAGGAAGACTCATTGGATAAGGAAGTAATTGATTATCTTGGAGAGGAATCGTATCCCTACTCCTACTGACAATGTATACCGACATATTTTGGTAGGAATCAACATGTAGGATCATATCCCACCTGGCTCAGAACAAGTCTATGGGTATATTCCTATTGCAATCATATGGGATGCGTATACTCCATCCCCCATGCATGAATCCAATTTGCATAGTTTGATAGCATAAAGAGGAAATATATGGGCATTTATCCCTGCTTCAATTAAAGATGTATGACAAATGATAATAGAGATGGAAAATGTTCATGCTTATATGCTGGCACAGACTTTTATAAAATGCTATTTTATTTTAGCAACAACTAATGAACCCCACTAGCATACTTCGACACTATTATCAATAATGGGTATGGCTAATACTCCTATCTCTAAAGCCAGGATACCTCAACACTCAGATCATCATGAACACATGGTTGTAGCAAAGCAAGAACACACTCTTTCTCCTACCTTAGAGGATTATTAGCATATAATGATAAAGGGAGAGGCATCAAACCAGGATCATACTTCTATTCCAACCGAGGCTCACTAAGTGGAAGAGGCACATACCATATGACATGGGCACATGCCTGTCATAAAAAATGTCTGAAGACATATTCTAAATTCCTAGGATTAGGATCTTATCCCTATTATTAATGAATATCATCTTATAAGTGGGACAAAACCCACAAGATAGGCTCATATTCATAATGAAATGTTCTAGAAGAAAACTCCAAAGGATCGAGATCAGGAATATATTACCGTCCTAGCCGAGGATGACCATGTGAGAATGGAAAATGCCTTGAGAAATGCTCATATTCTAGTTAGTGAATCTACTGGGCATATTCCATAAGATCACAAAATAAAGGTTCAAATTCCTGATTCCACCAATGAATGACTACACCAACATCATTCCAACGAAATATAAGAGGAGTCACATATTCTTTATCCCATTCTAGAGGTTTTTCAGTATATTCTAGCAGGGAATAAATTTTTAGACCTGGATTATATTTCTATTCCAACTGGGTACCACAAATTGAGATTGGAACATGCCTTGGGGTAGGATCATATTCCTGCCAAAAAAACCAGCAACATATCCCAAAGTCTCAAGATTAGGCTCATACTCCCATCTTGACTGAGGCTCACCATTTGATAATGGAACTTGCCTCATAATAGGTTCATATCCATTTCAGTAATGAGAAACATATTGGAATATTCCAAAAGCATCTCATATGTAGGGTTATTACCCCACAACACCAGATGGTTATATAAAATTTCCATAAACCATCACACAATATGCTCACATCCCTATAAAATCACTAATGGAAGGTTGACATATCCCGACCATGATGCAGAACATGGCTTATATTCCTTATTTTCTAAATTAAATTGTACTTGGGGTTTCTTGAGACACATTCTCAATGACCCAAGGGTCCATAAAATTTTTTATAAATGAATAAGAAGAAAGCGGTCATTACCCCAATAATCCTCTTCGTGGTAGTGTAGAGATGGATTTCATGGACTCTACTCGTGATCTCCACCATGGGCAACCTCCCCATGGAGATATCTCCAATGGGAAAGGTAATCCCCGATTTTCCTAGAAATGTTTATATAAAGAGGTGAAACAAACCCCAAAACATTCATACACCTATGTTCTCGAAACACTGGGACCAACAGAATATAGTTCCCCATAATCATACAACAACACTCCACTCCTGTCAGTAGGTGACCATCAAATCCATCTTCTTTGGTCTTATCAAATGGAGGAAACTAAGTATGGTTAGGAGGATTTTGAAATTGACATATAAATAGAGTGATCTAGAAACAACCTCCCCATCATGTTCTGTCGCCTCACTAATGTTTTCTATGATATCCAAGATGAGATAGAAAAGGAGTGAATTCCTTACATATGCCAGAATATGTGTGCTAATCATCGACAACAAAAGGAATGATATCTTCCGTATCTTGGATATGTGTTTCAACATCATAAAATAATGATAATTTATTGTTATCTTGACCTAGATTCTATATCCATGGTTTGAGATCCAAAACCGGAATAGAAAAACACAAATCTGCAACACACTTGCCGCCATTGCATCGTGAAATTTCGATACATAGTATCAGAAGAAACATCATGAATATATATTAGAGGATAATGAAATTATTGAAAATTATGATTTTACACTCCCCTAGAATAATATAACAACTTGGATATGGCTTTCTACAATATTATATCCTTCGACAAAATCAGGATACCAGGTAATGCTCGGGCTAGTTGGTCACTCCAATGGAATACCCTTGCTTCAATGGTGCCCAAACACCATGGACAAAGGCAAAGGATAGATAAGATTATCTCAAATTGGTACCCTCAAGATAATTAGAAGACATTAAAAACACGAGTATTAACTTTATAACAACCTGAATAACTTACCGTAAGGAATGGTTCTCACCGTGGGATGACATCACACCCAGCTACTACACAAGCACAGTTTTGCCACATCATTCATGCCAAAGTAGTAACTTCCATGGAATCTATCCAGGAGGAGAATCATCATGTTGGATATAAAAATATCTACCTCTAACTACACCCCTCATATATTCAATCCTATAGAGGATTCATGATATATCATCAGCAACCATATATGAACTCCAGTCCCTAGGATGGGGATATTTATATCTCAATCACCCTAACTGGGTTCATCATATCCTAAGAGGACCCTAGATACATCAACTATGGATTTAGATCACCCCAACCCACTAGGATGTAGCCATTATATCATCATGTCAGTCCCAAGAATCATCATGTCCCCGACTGGTGTCAAGGGATCCTCAATAACAGGACTAATCTGTGCTAATGATGACCACCGATGACCCCCACCCGAGAAGGCTATGAGAATATTCATCATCATCATCATCATCATATAGGGAATTAATATTTTCTAGGTTTTTAGGGATATAACATAGATAAATATATCACCTATTAATACCACTTCATGAAAAAACTCTATAGGTCGGACCGTGATCGACAACGAAGACCAGAAACTCCTTTAAAGTCACAGTTCATAGGTAGAGATGGGAGGAGCGTATGAAAAAAGAAAATTAGTCCCTACTAGGGTTTCAATCCAAAACAGACCAACATGTCCAAGGGTTCAAATAAAGACATTGGTGGAAGTTTTGAATAATAATCTTGTTACATATAAATCAAAGACACAACCACCATTTCCCTATATTCCGTTGTGAATTTCATCACCATCAACATGGAAAACATCAATAAAAATGAAAATAAAAAATGCATCAACATAAAAAATGTACCCCAAGAGGAGGGTGATTTGAATTCACCAAATAAAATCGAATACACCCAAAAACAATGATGGATTCAAAATTTGGCACCACCGAATAACAAGATGCCACCTCCTTGGTGGAATAATGGAATTGATAAAGGGATGGACATGACTACATCTCTATTTCCATCCACAGAGGAATAGTTGTCACAATATGAGAGTGAAATATGTTCTCTCCTACTACAATAGGAGGAGATAATCGATGGAAATATTTCCACTTGGTATCATCTTTATCTAGAGATAAATACCCTCCCTCTTGCTGATCCACCGACAAGAGCATTAAATGAATATTAGGTTGCTGCCGGATCTAGATATCTAGTCTACATAAATGAGGAAGTGAAAAATGATTAGAGCTTCCATCCATTTCTATGGAAACCTAGTATTAACTAGGGAAATCAATTTTTCATAGGATGAATCGAGGATCCACATGTGATGAAAGTGGGACTACCTCATATTCCCCCACCTGCTCCATATATATTGGAGGTAACATAGGCACCAGTTCCCATAGAGTTACTTGATGCCATTGAATCCCTTACAACATGAATGGAATCCATGAAAAGTAAATATGAATGTATATAGCCTGAAAAGAATCCATATACGTAATAGGTGGATAATAATCAACCTCCACCAAACATAGACAACCCCCCTTTTCTACCTTTGAGGATATATGCGACCTTGAACAACATCTCACACACTTCATATACTGATGTCAGCTAATAATGTTCCCTCGAGTTCAATAAGAGGTAGAAAAAAGTGAGTTGTTTCATACATACTCTAACACGGATGGCCTTTGTTTAGTACATTAGTCTACTGGCTAGATCTATTGTAGGATGGTATGCCCTTGGTTTTAAATTATGTTGATAATTTAGGTCAACAATGAAGAAAATAATGATTCTTAACCTAGAGAACTGCAAGTAATGTGAGATGGAGAGGGTGTCTAATTTCATTGTAAGGTATAATTGTTTAACATTTTTCATCAAAATCCCCAACTCATAAAATAAATTGCTATAACTCTATGATTAAAATCATAGGAATGAGTTGAAAACACCCCTAATACACATGAAATATCTAGGATGGTATTGAGAGTTTAGTGAAACAAAAAACATCTTCAAGAGGCTATTCAGTGAACCCAATCCAAGCCTCGAATCATGCTCACAACAAACGTCAAGAATTCATGCAGAGAAAAATATGAAGTTGTCACTCTCAAGCCCGTAGTAGTGCCCATAAAAGAACCTAGGAAATCTCCAAACCACCCATCACCTCCTATCGAGCAACCAAAAACACAGAATCAACTTTGTTCAGATGAATAGAGAAACTAGGGTCTCCCATGATTTGAGGAAGAAATGAAAAAATTATAATACTTACGAAATGAAAAAATCCCTATTTATTTCTTGGAAGCCATGAATAACAACCTTGTCATTCTCCCAGAACCTAAAAGGCATGATTTGGTCATCCTCACCAACCATCCTATCTATTACCCTTTCCATAGAATATCGTGCCATAATATCTAGAATTGATTCATCTTCAAAGACATATGTCATGGCATGGTTGAATATAGATATGTGTTTCTAGAGAATTTCCCAGAGTAGGTGGCTTGAATGGCCATCATCTAGTCATAAGAAGAGTAGGGTTGGAAGAAAGTTATGGCTATGCAAGAAAAAATGATTGAATAATAGATGACATAAAAAATAGTTGATCAACCTCACACTGTTCTGAAGGAATAGTTACATAAACTCCCAAAAGATCAACCACCTACGAAGGATACATAAGATGTTCATCCCAAAGGTGGGAATGAAAACTGGAAGTAGGAAAAGACATATGAGTAAGGGTGATAACCCACCCAAAATAAAGACCCTAATCATGCAGATTTCTTCTCTACAACATTTGTAGTGTATGAACCACCCCAAAAAAATAGAATACTCATCAGATGAAGAGTTTACATTTGGTCTTATCCACACAATACACTTGAAAAATACCTTATCTGATGATGAGAATATCCTTGAATATGGTTTTCCTACAAATAACTGGGAAATGGGAGGTCTACTTCACCAAATTCGAGTGTACAGGGGAAAACCCAGGCATGGTCAGACACAATATTCTGGTAATATTCCCATGGAAGACATATATGCATCATAGACTCATGGTAAAGTGCTCCATAAATCTCAATGAAGGAAATGGGGTTCCTTATATCCCTCCTACAGTCGCCCTCATACTATTTTATTGAATGAACACTTAGAAGGGGTTCAACTTGATCTACCCAGGCAATGAGGAAGGTCGGAGCAACCTGTACCACTGGTAGGAAATACTCCCTCCACCTCTCCTTAATAACCATGTTCATCCACCCCAAATGCCTTGACTCTTTATCAGCACATCCAAGATAAATCCCATATTAGAAGCTTCAACCTCTAGCACAAAAATATGACATTCAGAAATAATTGGAGTAAGTACTATCCATGATCTCTATCCTCAAAGCACTTCATATTTCAAAATAATTCAGGGAGGCACTCATTGAAACCCTTAGGATCCCTCCATTGTTTGAGACATAATTCACTACAGCCGTGTTCTATCTGGTGGAGACCTAGACATCAGAATGTCGTGTTTACATCTCATTCACTAATCATGATTATGATGAATCCCTTCAAGGGATCATCAGACCTCTATTTTTCTTGGGTCAACTCAATAATTTCAATATCCAAAGATATATGATCAATAATGAATTTGTGAATAATCTTATCCCTATACGAACCATCCGAAATTTGGGGTATAGCGAAGGAGGATTATCCCATACAAAGCTGACCATTCAAGGATATAATGGGAGTGAGAAAGGATCCATTAGAAACAACATATTCAAGGACCAATATGTGGACTCACATCAGATTCTGAGTTCATGGTCATCCAGTAAGACACCACATATAATATCCTTCTTGGAAGGCTCTGGATCCATAGACACTTGGTGGTACCATCAACATTCCATCAATTTATAAAGTACACCATTAATGGAAAGTTTGGCATATAGTATGGGGATAATGCCCCCTTAGAGACTTACAAATACCAATTTGTTGAAGCATATTTCTATAAGAAGGGAGGTAGGAATCCAATGTCACATGGAGATATGTAGGTTACATATCAAAATTCCTTAGGGACTTCCTCTATGAATCCATAGAGCATGAACGATTATAATTATGTGCTCCCCATAGACATGGTCAAAGCTCTAGATCTAATCCCAGAAGTATAATCCACTGTAGTCCTGAAACAAATTTAAAAGATGTTCAGCTCTACTATCTGTATGCAATGACTCAGATCATAAGTGATGGTGATGTCCCTTATAGTAGTCTCCCTCACTATGATACTGATAGAGATGCCCCCAGATTTCCATCTTCAACTGAATATCATTCCACAAACATATAAATGGAAGGGTATGAGGATGATATCATGAATGAACCTCCAATATTCAAGGAAGGTGTGTCTCCCACCATAGATGAGATTAGACAGATAAATCTATGTATAGAAAAAGACCTGAAATGTAACATCCCACATAAATGAAGAATAAGACATATTTCATATTAATGAATATTTGTGAATTAAATATTAATTTAATGTGGTTTTTATGTTTGATAGTGTACCCGATACGCAACAATGAGTTTCTTTGGAATCTTACGTTGCACACTAATAATATAATATTATTATTTTAAAAGGTAGTTAAATTCTAGCCATTTTATTGGTGTTAATGAACAAAAGCAACTAGAATATGATTATACATGATTTTTAAATGTATTTACATTATCCAATGAAAATTTAGAGGCTTAAAATGTGAATGAATCTAATTTTAAGAATAATTTACATTAAAAGGTTGATTTATCACCTTTTAATGGAGAACATTCTTTAAATATAGTTTTGGTCAAATTAATACATTCTAATTGACCAAATAAAATCTTTCTTTAGACTGGGGACATCAAATTTTACTTTGGGTAATTTTTTGGTATTTTTCTGATAATGTTCATTTTTAATGAATAATGAAAAATATTGTATTTTAATTCAAAAGTGCCTATTAATATAATTTATTTATATGGTTATATTATCTTTTTAGTTGGATTTAAAGTGAAATTAAAATATATTTTTATGATTTAATCCAATTTTGGTCATTGGAATTAATTTCACTTTGAAATTTTACATAAACGAGTATCAATCTTTTTATAGTTATTGTTTCTTAAAAACAGGGTATTTTTTCATAACGGGAATTAATTTTAAAATTAATTAATTCCACTTCTATGTTTTGAATTTGTAAAAATAGAAATCAGTTTTGAATTCCGAATATCAAATATATCTTAGGCTAAATTTTTGGTATTTTTCTAAAAAACATCAATTTTTGATGAATAATGAAACCACCTAGTGGTAGTTAAAAAAATAAAAATTTTCATTTAAATGAAATTTTACCACTTCTGTGAATTGAATTTCAAAAATCCGACATACATTGTTGTTATCAAGAATTAAAATATGGTTCATTGAGAAGAAAATAATTTTCAGTGAATAGTAATTTTTGACTTTTATTTACCGCGGTTAAAGGTAAATAGTGTAATTCAATGTAAAATGAATATTATAATAATTCAAATTTACATTAACACTTGTCCAAACCTTATTTTTTGAGTCATTAACGACCATGGGCCTCTTTGGATCTATTTTGGGACCCCATTGAGCCACATGTGAGTGAAAATGACAATTTAGATTAATTAATTTAATGTGAAGACAAAATTGACATTAACAAAACTCTTTTAGTGATTAATTTTCACATAGTGTTATATAAGTCAAAAGTTAGACTATAAATAATCATTTGAAAGAAAAAATTATTTCCTATATCATGGTATTTGTTTTATAATTTTTGAAAAACAAATAAATTAAATTATTTATGACGTAATAATGATGGAGTATTTACCTCATTAATAAATAATTTAAATAAATAAGATTATAATTATTTAAATATAATCCAAAACCTGTCCAATACTGATTAGATGATTTTATTTCTAATATCAGTCACCTTATATTCTTCCTTAATAATTTTTGTATCTTTTGACACTGAATATCATTATATAATAAAATAATATTTTCACACTTTCCTAAAGAGTCCCTCCTCTCCCTTATAAAAGGAGGCCACTTCTATCCAATTCCTCACACCTATCAAACATTTTTGATCATCCAACCTCTACCCAATTAAGCTCCCTACATCCCTATACTCCTTTTAAGATACTTAACTTTGGAATAAGGAACTTTGAGAAGTCTTTTTGGTTCAAACCAAAGGAAGTTACCCAAATTAAAGGTAATAGTATCTCATAAATTGTTTTCTTTTATTTTACTTCTCCAACCCCTAAACTCTTTTTATTCCATTCTTTTGTAACAAAAATAGTATCCTAAATATACTAGTGTTTTTTCATGTGAAGTATTAGAACTAAACTTACAGACACCTCCATCTAATGGTTGAAAAACATAATGTTTCTCTAGATGACAAACTAACGGCTCATGAAACGATGATTGTTCGATTATCACCTACCACCTCTCATGGTGGCCATTAAGATGTAACTATGATTATATATGATATATATTATGTTTATGTTTTCTTTATGCTTCTTTAATTTGCATTTATATCATACCTTTATAGTTTCCATTATTGGTAAACGCGATAATTTCATTTGAGGAAGTGCGAACTACCGCCCCCTCAAAGTGATATGAATCGTTCATACCATATGTGTGACGTATAAATGTTAGATTTAATGATATTATATATGATTAAATACTGTAAT
The DNA here is from genome assembly GCA_963277665.1 of Viscum album. Lineage (NCBI taxonomy): Eukaryota > Viridiplantae > Streptophyta > Magnoliopsida > Santalales > Viscaceae > Viscum > Viscum album. The sequence continues at coordinate 355,117,552 of OY728163.1, forward strand.
TATAATAATACTATGTATAATTATGTTTTAATTCAATTAAATATGAAACCTAAATGGAATTAGCGTTTATGCTTACGTACGGCTTACCGTCTCCATGAACGGTGAATTTCATTTCTTACGTCTAAATGTTATGTATTATTATAAATACATGTATATACTGGATATATATGACATATATGATATCTAAATCATTAATATCATTCTGGATATAATGGACTACTGACTACAAGGACAACTTGTAAATATAAGGTGTTCATTTTTGACTCAAGTGTCAAATATCGACAAAACGAACATTATTAACATAAATAATTAAAAAATGTTTATAACATGGTAATAAGGGATATGAAAGGAATTATAAACTTGAAAGAGGTTCTTTAGCAAGTAGAAATTAACATTATTTTATTATTCAGGAGATTAAAGAATGATCAAGTCAAGTCAGACACGAGGTAATGGACTTCGTCTCAATCTCCTTTGATTGAGGCATATTTTCATTAATACACAACTTTCTTTTATACGGTGTATAAACCCCTTTGACTTTGACTTTTATTTGAAAGAAATATTTTTCTATGAAGCATTTTACTAAATGACAAAAAATAATGTTCCTTTTAACGTCAGCGGTGATAACGACCTTTTCCGCCACCACGAATATTATTTGATCTTTAAATTCCTCAACAAGACATAATGTTTTTTAAAAAGGAAATAAATACATTATACTCTTTTATGTAATTTTGGTATTAAAATTGGATTTGAAAATGGATTTGTTATGTCATTATATTTAAGTGATATATTGTGATTGATATGTGGAAATGTTTCCTTTCCTTTATATTTGTTGTGTGTGATATGATTTTATATTGGTACCTCAACATTTGATGGGTGGTTACGTGATAAACCAAATGACGGGTGATGCCATGAATATCAGGACATTTGTTTACATTATAACCTCCAATGCAATGGGTATGGAAGCCGGTCGTATGGAAATTCTTTTTAGTGATATGTGTGGATGTCGACCGTATGGTTATTACATTTATGTATGTTTATGTCCCAAGTAACTTATATATGTTATGTATTCTTTATATGAGTATTATGGTAATAGTTTGCTTACAAATGGGTAAGTAATGATCTTTTATTTAGTGAAGAGTATTTACTACTTCATAAAGGTGAAAAGTATAACTTAGGTTAAAGTATTCATGATTTACTTGTTGTTTTGAAAAACTAATAGTTTTACTTCTTTGTGTATCCCTTACTAAGTTTTTTATGCTCATACCATGTTTTTGAAATCTTTTTCACAGGACATAATGTAGAATAGGGTCAAGGATGGGATCAATGAAAATTCATGTTGTCTGAATCATGGAACTAGACATGACTCTTTTTTTAAGAGTTCATGTTTTGTAAAAAAATGGATACTGGGTGGAAGTTCCTACTTTATAATTTTTTTTGAAATGTAATAGTTATGGACTAATTCTCTAAAACTCTAAACCTGAAAAGATCCTCTATGTGAATTATTCATTTAATTCAATATTTTGTAATGTTGAAGGCCAGGTCCTTATAGTTGGTATCAGCAGTCAGTTTAGATAACATTAGGAGTTATGGTATTGTTAAATTAATATCCATAAAGTAATTTATGTTAATATCGAGATCATGTAGCATTTACAGATTACCATGTTGCTTCGTCTATGATATTTTTGTGTTCAGAATGGTTTTCCAAAGAGGAAACATGGAAGCTATATTGGGACGACATCAGGAGGAAGACAACCTACCAAATCAGCAACCTGAGATGGTCGGAATCGGAACTGAATAGTCTGTTGTAGTGATGGCATAGTTGACTTGGGCTATAAATGGTGGTGGTATTCATGCACGAGATCAGCCAGATCAATCGCAGAGGAACATGCCAGTAGTGGATCATTTCATGAGGCAACATCCTCCATCATTCAGAGGATCATCTGACCATGTGCTAGCAGAAGGATGGATTAAAGAACTGGAAAAGATTTTCGATGTTATGGGATGTTCAAAACAACACAAGGTTAGTCTTGCTGTTTACTATTTTGATAGTGAAGCTGATCAGTGGTGGTCGATGGTGAAAAATATCAGGGACTGTGAGGAGATTGATGCTCTTATTTGGGATGAATTCAAAGGTATGTTTCTTGAGAAATTTTATCCAAAGGTGGTTCGTCTTAATATGGAAAAACAATTCCTATAATTGAGGAAGGAGGATGACTCATTGGCTTCTTATTAAGATAAATTCACTCTACTTGAAAGGTATTCTCTAAATTTCATATGAGAACTAGATAATAAAATCAATAGTTTTTACTCATAAATAAAGACAAAGTATCAAAGGGCTTTAGCATCTCATGAGTTCAAAAGTTATGAAAAAACATGTTCGTTGTGAAGAGAATGTGGAAATGGAATTTGATGATGATTAGGAATTCTTTGAAAAACAACAAAATAAGAGGTCGAGGTGGTAGGCGAAGGAGAAGAACTCCTCCAAAAAGCCTGATGGTAAGAAACTTATGTTTTTAGTTTGTGAAAATTGTGGTAAAAAGTAGGCTGGGGAATGCCTTTCGAATTATTGTAAGTGCTATCAATGTGGTAAAATGGGACATAAGTCTTGTAATTGCATCGAAAAAGATCAGGGTAATGGTAAGAGAAAATATGATTTACAGTTAGTAAAATGTTTTAAGTGCACTGAAATGGGTCATTATGCAAATGAGTGTCCGACAAAGAACTCAACTAATGGAAGGAAACCAAACTACAAGTATAAAGGGGTGGTGAAATATTTTGAAACTACTTCAGCAAAAGTTTTCCATCAAATGAAGTTGTATCACCTCCAAGGAGCTCAATATTTTTCAAAGATTGACTTGAGGTCGGGGTACCATAAGTTGAATGTAAATGAAGAAGACGTTCCAAAGACTGCATTTTGTACTAGATATGACCATTATGAATTCTTAGTTATGCCTTTTGGTTTAACAAATGCACCTGCTATATTCATGGATCTTATGAATATAAGTTTCTTTGTATTCTTGGATATGATTGTGGTTGTGTTCATTGATGATATTTTGGTTTATTCCAAAATTAAGGATGAACATGAAAGTCATTTAAGGGTTGTCTATCAAACCATAAAAGAAAAGGAACTATTTGGGAAATTCATCAAGTGTGAGATTCGGTTACAAAAAATTTATTTCCTTGGTCACATTTTTTAAAAAAATAGCATAACTGTTGATCTTGCTAAAACGAAAGTTGTTGGAGAATGGCCAAGACCCAGAAATATAACCATGATTCGTACTTTTCCTGGTTTGGCAGGTTATTACCTGAGGTTTGTTGAAACTTTTTCACAGTTATCTGGTATAATGAATAAGTTAACTCAAAAAGGTGTTATGTTCATTTAGGAAAATAATGTGATGATTTTTGAGGAATTGAAAAGGAGACTGGTGAATGCTCCAATTTTGGCACTACCATCCCGAAATTGTGAGTTTATTATCTACAATGATGCTTTGTTGAGAGGAAAGGGATGTGTCCTAATGCAGAATGATCTGGTAATTTCTTATGCTTCACATTAGTTGAAACCACATGAGTAAAATTACCCTACACATGATTTGAATTTAGCTGCTATTGTTTTTTCTTTAAAAATATGGAGGCATCATTGTTATGGAGTGATGTGTGAAATATATTCTGATCACAAAAGTTTAATGTATATATTCAATCAAAAAAATTGAACATGTGACAGAGGAGATGGTTGGAATTAATCAAGGATTATGATTGCATGATCCATTACCATCCGGGAAAAGGAAATAAATTGGCTGATGATTTGAGTCTAAAAACTAATGTCTCATTCGCCATGGTACATTTGGAACAAGATCCTCTGATTTTTGATTTGATGAAATTTGGAATAGAAGTTTTTTTTGCAAGAAATTCTTCTTTTTTGTTTCATGTGTCAGTGAAATAATCTCTATCAGACAAAATTAAGAAAGCGCAGAATGAAGATAGTGAGTTGCTGAAAAATGTAGTGTTGGTTCAGAAGGAAAAGCTGCCTGAATTTAACAATAATAATGGTTGGGTTTTGTGATCTGGAAAGCGATTATGTGTTCCTTGTGATTCATAGTTGAATAATGAGTTGTTATGTGAAGCTCATAGTTCTCCATTTTTAGTTCATCCTGGCAGTACTAAGATGTACAGAAATCTTCGGGAGTATTACTGGTGGGATGGAGTGAAAAAATATATTGTTGATTTTACTGTGAAGTGTTTGACTTGTTAGTAGATTAAAGCAGAGAAACATTTACCATAAGGAATGCTTCAGCCTCTACCGGTTCTAGAGTGGAAATGGAAAAATATATCCATGGACATTGTTGTGGGATTACCAAAGACTTCTCGAGGTAATAATGCAATCTGGGTTATAGTTGACCGATTGACTAAATATTCTCATTTCCTTCCTATTAGAGATACTTTTTCACTAGATCAACTTGCTCGGTTGGATGTTAAAGAGATTTTCAGGTTGCATAGAGTTTCCCTCTCTATGGTATCTGATCGTGATCCCAGGTTCACTTCTATCTTTTGGAAAGACCTTCAGAAGTCATTGGGTACTGAATTAAATTTTAGTACAGCTTTTCATCATCAATCAGATGGGCAGTCAGAACGAAAAATTCCGACCTTGGGGGATATGTTACATGCTTGTTCACTAGATTATCAGGTAAGTTGGGACCAACATATTTCATTGGTTGAATTTTCATATAAAAAAACTTTCATTCTAGTATACAGATGGCTCCATTTGAGGCATTATATGGAAATCATTATCGAACTCTAGCATTCTGTGATGATGTAGGTTAAAGAGAAGATGATGGGACCAAAATTAGTAGAAGAGATGGCAGAGAAAGTTCAGTTGATTCAGAAGCACATGAGAATAGCTCAGAGGAGACAGAAAATTTATTTCGATAACCAGAGGAAGGATCTTTACATTGAGTTAGGTAATCATGTCTTTCTCAAAGTTTCTCCATGGAAAAGTGTGATGCGTTTTAGTATGAAGGGAAAGTTGAGTCTGATGTTCATTGGAAAATATGAAATTGCAGAGAAAGTTGGATCAATTGTGTATAGAGTGTCTTTACCTCCATATTTATCCAAGTTACACAATATTTTTCATTTTCGATGTTAAGAAAGTATATGCCAGATCCATCTCATGTTTTGATCTCAGAGGTAGTTCAGTTGGAAGAGAATCTCTCTTATGATGAGAAACCGGTTTAGGTTCTTGACCGTAGAGAGCAAGGGTTGTGGAATAAGGTGATTCGCCAGGTAACGGTTTTGTGGAAAAACCATGTGGTTGAAGAGGCAACCTGGGAGTCTGAAAATACTATGAGGGATAAATACCCCCACTTATTTTTATATGTGAATAAAAATTATGAGGACACAATTCCAAAAAGGGGGGAAGGATGTAACATCCCAGGTAAATTAAGAATAATAGATATTTCATATTTATTAATATTTGTGAAATATATATTAATTTAAAGGGGATTTTATGTTTGATAGTGTGCCTGATACGCAACAATGGGTTTCATTAGAATCTTACATTGCACACTAATAATATAATATTATTATTTTAAATGGTAGTTAAATCCTAGAAGTTGTATTGGCGTGAATGATCAAAAATAACCATAATATGATTATAGATGATTGTAAAATGTATTTACCTTATCCAATAAAAAATTAGAGGCTTAAAATGTGAATGAATCTAATTTTAAGCATAATTTATATTAAAAGGTCAATTTATCGCCTTTTAATGGAGAACCCTATTTAAATATACTTTTGGTCACTTTAACACATTTTAATTAACCAAATAAAATCCTTATTTAGACTGGGTACATCAAATTTTACTTTGGATAATTTTTTGCTATTTTCCTAATAAAGGTCATTTTTTAATGAATTGTTAAAAATATTGTATTTTAATTAAAAAGTGCCTTTTAATCTAATTTATTTATATGGTTATATTATCTTTTTAGTTGGTTTTAAAGGGAAATTAAAATATATTTTTATAATTTAATCCAATTTCAGTCATTGGAATTAATTTCACTTTGAAAATGGACATAAACGAGTATCAATCTTTTGATAGTTATTGTTTCTTAAAAACAGGCTATTTGTTCGATAACAGGAATTAATTTTAAAATTAATTAATTCCACTTTTATGTTTTGAATTTGAAAAAATAGACAGCATTTTTGAATTCGGAATATCTAATATATCTTAGGCAAAAATTTTGGTATTTTTCTGAAAAACATCAATTTTTGATTAATAGTGAAACCACTTAGTGGTAGTTAAAAAACTGACTTTTTCATTTAAATGATATTTTACCACTTCTGTGAATTGAATTTCAAAAATCCGACATACATGGTTGTTATCAAGAATTAAAATTTTATTCATTAAGATGAAAATAATTTTGGTGAATAATAACTTTTGACTTTTATTTACCACGGTTAAAGGTAAATAAGGTAATTCAAGGTAAAAACAATATTATAATAAATCAAAATTACCTTAAAACTTGTCCAAACCTTATTGGTTGAGTCATTAAAAACCATGGGCATCTTTGGGTCGATATTGGGATCACATTGAGCCACTTGGTAGTGAAAATGTCAATTTATATTAATTAATTTAATGTGAAGACAAAATTGACATTAAAAAAATATTTTAATAATTAATTTTTATATGGTGTTATATAAGTCATAATTTCGACTATAAATTTTCATTGGAAAGGTAAAAATATTTAATAAATCATGCTATTTTGATATAATTTTTAGACAAAAACAAATTAAATTATTTATGAGATAATTATGATGCTGTATTTACCTCATTAATAAATCAATTAAATAAATCATATTATAATGACTACAATATTATCCAAAACATTTCCAATTCTGATTGGATGATTTTATTTATAATATGAGTAACCTTATCTTCTACCTTAATGATTTTTGGACCTTTTGAAACTGAATATCATTATATAATAAAATAATATTTTCACACTTTTCTAAAGATCCCCTCCTCTCCCTTATAAAAGGAGACCACTTTTAACCAATTACTCACACCTATCAAGCATTTTGGCTCGTCAAACATCTTCCTAATTAATCTCCCTACCTCCCTCTATTCGTCTTAGAAGACTTCCCTTTTGCAGAAGGCACATTAAGAATTCCTTTTGGTTCAAACCAAAGGAAGTTACCCAAATTAAAGATAACAATTTCTCTTAAATTGTTTTCTTTTATTTTAGTTCTCCAACCACTAAACTCTTTTTATTCATTTTTTTTAACAACAAAAATATCCTATATATACTAGGATTTTACTATGTGAAGGATTATAACTACACTTACCCAGACCTCCATCTAATGGATGAAGAACATAATATTTCTGTGGATGGAAAACTAAGGCCTCATGAAACGATGATTGTTCGGTTATCTCCTACCACCTCTCATGGTGGCCATTAAGATGGAACTGTATTTATATATGATATATATTATTTTTATGTTTTCTTTATGCTTATGTAATTTCCATTTATAGTATAACTTTATGGTTTCCATAATGGGTAAACGTGATAATTTTATTCGAGGAAGTGTGGACTACCACCCCCTCAAAGTGATATGACTCGTTCATACCATATTTGTTACGTATAAAGGATAGATTTAATTATATTATATCTGAAAAAAATACTATAATCATAATACTACTACGTATCATTATGTTTTAATTCCATTAAATATGATATGGAAATGTAAGTAGCGTTCATGCGTACGTACGGTTTACCGTCTCCATGAACAGTGCATTTCATTTCTTACCTCTAAATGTTATGTACTATTATAAATACATGTATATACTGGATATATATGACATATATGATATCTAAATCATGAATATAATTCTAGATATAATGTACTATTGACCACATGGACAACTTGTAAATATAAGGTGTTCATTTTTTACTCAAGTTCCAAATATCGACAAAACAAACATTATTAACTAAAATGATTACATAACGTTTATAACATGTTAATAAGTGATATAAAAGGAATTATAAACTTTATATTTTTTTTAATCATTTAAAAATTATCATTATTTTATTTCTCAGGAGTATTAAAGAATGATCGAGTCAAGCCGGACACGAGGTAAGGGACATCGTCTCAATCTCCTTTCATTGAGGCATATTTTCATTAATACACAACATTATTTTATACGGTGTATAAAACCCTTTGAATTTTAATTTTATTCAAAAGGGATATTTTTCTATGAAGTGTTTTACTAAATGACAAAAAATATTGTTCCTTTTAACGTAAGTGGTGACAATGTCCTTTTCCGCCACCGTGAGTATTATTTGATCTATGGCTTCCTCAACCAGCCGTATTGTGTTTTAAAAAGAAAATAAATACCTTATACTCTTTTACGTATTTTTGGAATTGAAAATGATTTTTAAAATGAATTTTTTTTGTCAATATATTTATGTTATATATTATGATTGAAATGTGTAAATGTTTCCTTTCCTTTATATTTGTTGTATTTGATATGATTTTATATTGGTACTTAGACATTTGACAGGAGGTGTCGTGAATAATAGGAGAGGTGGTTACGTTATAAACTCCAATGCATTGGGTATGGATGTTGGCCATATGGCTATTCCATTTAGTAATATGTGTGGTAGTCGACTCTATGGTTATTCCATTTAAGTATTTTTATGTCCCATGTTACCTTTATATGTTATGTATTCTTTATATGGGTATTATGGTAATATTTTGGTTACAAAAGGGTAAAAAATGATCTTTTATTCAGTGAAGAGTATTAACTACTTCATAAAGTTGAAAAGTATTACTTTTGTAAAAGTATTCATGGTTTACATGTAGTTTTGATAAAATAACAGTTTTACTTCTTTGTGTATCCCTTACTGAGCTTTTTATGCTCATCCCAAGTTTTTGAAATGTTTTTCACAGGACATAATTTCGAATATGGTCAAGGATGGGATCAAGGAAAATTCATGTTGTCTTAAACATGGAACTAGACATGACTCTTGTTTTTAAGAGTTCATGTTTTGTAAAAAAAATAAATACTAGGTGGAAGTGTCTACATTGTATTTTTTTCATGAAATATAATAGTTATGGCCTAATTCTCTAAAACACTAAACCTAAGAAGATACTTAATGTGAATTATTCATTTAATTCAATATTATATAACGTTTAAGGACACGTCCTTATATGAAACCTATATTGATTAGTTCCACCATAACCCCAAAGAGAAATAGATGTACATTTCATTTCTAATGAATCATCGACATGTGTTTTCCTGGTAATATACATAAATTACAAAACTGAATACAGATTTGGAGACACAATATCTCAGACTACTTGATGAGAATCAAGGTTACAAGGAGGCAGCTAGGCGGATTCACCTATCTCATTCCACTAATGTAGAGGTGGAATATGACGCATTGGTAAAAGAAAACCTTTTATGAGAAGTATAATACCAAATATAGCTTGCCAACATCATCCCCATCAAGAAGAAGAATTAGAATATTAGGTTATGCATTGACTTCAGATACCTTAATTAGTATTTCCCAAAGGATGAGTTACCATTGAGGACAAAAAAACTCTTTATCAAAGCCACTGATTGCTTCCAAGGCCTTTCCTTCTTGGACGAGTACTCATCGTACAGTCTGATTAAGATGGCCCCTGAGGATGAAGAAGACAATGAATTCAGAGTGCCTCATGGGATATTATAATATCAGTTCATTTCGTTTGGATTAAGGAATACTGGTGCAACATATTAGCATTCCATGAATCACATCTATAAGACATTTTTGGAAGGATAGATGAGTGTTATGTCGATGACCTGGTGGTAAAATCCCAACAGTGATTTTATCACTTCACTTACAATTAAAAAATATTCAAAAAGATTCTATAACATAGTATGAAGATAAATCTGCTGAAATGCGCTTTCGGGGTAACTTCAAAAAAATTCCATGGATTTTTGGTTTTCCATCATGACATTGTGGTTGACCAAGAAAATTATTGTTCTATTATATAAATTTTACCCAAATAAATATAAAAGATCAGAGGGGAATCCATGGGTATTGTGCCTACATCTAGTGATTTATAGCTAACGTGGCTAGTAATGGTCTCCCCTTCGCCTAGATAATTGTAGACCCCGGAAAGGGCCTCCCTTGCCTAAGTCCCAACACCAATTATGTCTAGGCACCTTCTGCCTAATAGTCCTTTCTACATGACTCTAAACTGTAGTAATCCCTATCCAACAAATGATAGGATGCCTCTTGCCCTATACGAGAGATGCCTTATGCTCCTAGTATAAGAAGCCAATAGTCCTACCTACATGACTTTAAACTATAGTACTCCCTATCTAACAAATGATAGGATCCCTCTTACTCGATATGAGAGATGCCTTATGCTCCGAGTATTAGATCCTAACACTCCTATCTACATGACATTAAACTGTAGTAATCCCTATGTACCAATCATAGAATGCCTCTTTCTCCAAATGAGAGATGCCTTATGCTCCTAGTATAAGAATCCAATAGTCCTACCTACATGACATTAAACAGTAGTACTTCATATCTAACAAATGATAGGATGCCTATTACTCTATATGAGAGATTCCTTATGCTCCGAGCATGAGATGCCAACAGTCCTTTCTACATGACTATAAACTATAGTAATCCCTATGTTCCAAACATAGGATGCCTCTTGATCTAGACAAGATATGTCTTATGCTCCAAGCATGAGACGCCTAATGCCTTTACTACAGTGGCATGATTCCAACGCCCCTTGGCATTATCCCACTTGTGCACTAGCGCATAGGTAAATGCCTCAACCCACTAGCGAGTTGGGGTGACCTCATGGACAGACATGAGGAAGACATCCGGGCAGCTCCTTGCATAAGCCCCATTCACCATTGCCGCTCCATAGCGGCACCCGGGCAGCTTCCTAGCGTAAGCCCCATTCACCATTGCCGCTCCATAGCGGCACCCGGGCAGCTTCCTAGTGTAAGCCCCATTCACCATTTCTGCTCCTTAGCGGCATCCGGGCAGCTCCTTGCATAAGCCCCATTCACCATTGCCACTCCATAGCGGCACTCGGGTAGCTACCTAGCGTAATCTCCATTCACCATTTCCGCACCTTAGTGGCAGCCGGGTAGCTTCTTTGCATAATCCCCATTCACCATTTCCGCTCCATAGCGGCATCCGGGGAGCTCCTTGCATAAGACACATTCACCATTGCCGCTCCATAGCGGCACCCGGGAAGCTTCCTAGCGTAAGCCTCATTCACCATTGCCGCTCCATAGCGGCACCCGGGCAGCTTCCTAGCGTAAGCCCCATTCACCATTTCCGCTCCTTAGCGGCACCCGGGCAGCTTCCTTGCGTAAGCCCCATTCACCATTGCCCCTCCATAGCGGCACCCGGGCAGCTTCCTCGCGTAAGCCCCATCCACTGTTGTGATCCCAATCAGCGGTAAGCCGTTGTGATCCTATGTAGCAGTAAGCCATTCACATCCTTATCTAGTGGTAAGCTATTGTGACCCAATCCAGCGGTAAGCCGTTGCGACCCCATTCAGCGGTATGCCGTTAACATCTCTATCCAACGGTAAGCCGTTATGACCCAATCCATCAGTAAGCCATTGCGACCCCTTTCAGTGGTATGCCGTTAACATCCCTATCTAGCGGTAAGCCATTGTGACCCAATCCAGCGTTAAGCCATTGCGACCCCATTTAACGGTAGGCCGTTCACATCCTTTTCCAGCGGTAAGCCGTTATGACCCATTCTAGCGGAAAGTCGTTGAAACCCCCAATCGGTGGTAAGCCGTCATCAGAAGGACTACGTGGTCTTTGATCCATGTCAAGGCATGGTACGTAGGATGCCTCTTCAAGGCTCATTCCCAAAAATATCATCATCCTTTTCCCCAGGCTTCCATCTGGGAGTAAGTCCAAACACCATGGGCCGCCTAATGTGTAAGCCCCATATTTTCTTCACACTGACGCACCCTTCGCGGTGTGATCGTCAGGCCCTTGCTGTCTCTTGTCTCTCACACCGAGCATGACTCACGTGGGCTTAGAGTTGGCATTGGCCATGACAATACCTCATCCATCATGACGTTAAACTGTATACCCTTGTCCAGCATGACGTTAAACTGCATGCCCTCATCCAGCATGACGTTAAACTGTATGCATCCTTGTCCCGAATGACATCAAACTGCACACCCATTTGAACTACGAGGTCTTTGATCAATGTCAAGGCATGGTACGTAGGAAGCCTCCATGAGGTTCAATCCCACCAATCATCCAACTCATGTTGAGTTTTACCATCGTCCAGCATGAAATTAAACTGCATTCCAGTCCGACGGCAAGCCATTGTGACCAACCCGAACTACGAGGACTTTGATCCGTGTCAAGGCATGGTACGTAGGAAGCCTCCCTGAGGTTCAATCCCAACAATCATTGGCCAAGACCGTCTCCTTGTCGGTGTGCCAAGACCCCCCCCCCATTTTCATCTGAACTATGAGGTATTTGATCCATGTCAAGGCATGGTACGTAGGAAGCCTCCCCGAGGTTCAAGCCCATCTCTTATTGGACCAAGGTCTATCATTTACGTCGGTTCGCCGACACCCATATCCCGTCTTTCATTCACATCAGGGCTCACTACCATCCCTCATGATGTTAAACTGTATTCCATCAATCCTTTGAACTACGAGGACATTGATCCATGTCAAGTCATGGTACATAGGAAACCTTCCCGAGGTTCAAGCCCACCACTAGTGGACCCCCGGGTCTACTTTCACGTCGATTCACCGATGAAACCCTTTGAATTACGAGGTCTTTGATCCATGTCAAGGCATGGTACATTGGAAGCCTCCCTGAGGTTCAAGCCCATCTCTCATTCGACCAAGGTCCACATTCACGTCAGTTCGCTGACACATCGGACCAATGTCCACCTTTATGTTGGTTTGCTGACAACATCGATCGGGCCAAGGTCCACCTTCACGTCGGTTCGCTGACGATGCCAATCGTACCAAGGTCCACCTTCACGTCGGTTCGCTGACGATGCCCATCGGACCAAGTTCCACCTTCACGTCAGTTCGCTGATGATGACCATCAGACCAAGGTCCACCTTCATGTCGGTTCGCTGAGGATGCACATCGGACCAAGGTCCACCTTCACGTCGGTTCGCTGACGATGCCCATCGGACCAAGGTCCACCTTCACGTCCGTTCGCTGACGATGCCAATCGGACCAAGGTCCACCTTCACGCCGTTTCGCTGACGATGCCCATCGGACCAAGGTCCACCTTCATCTTCGTCCATCATGATGTTAAACTAATCATTAGGGTCCTGCACGACCTTAAATTGCATCTTCATCCTGCAAGACGATAAACTGCAAAATGGTCTGAGATCTATGACCATAAGCTAAGATCTCCTCTCGTCCATACTGTAAGACGTTAAACTATAGGCCAGTCAGGTCTTCCTGATCGAGGCTCAGCCTCAGGCCCCATGGCCTCCTCGGGCCCCGACCCCCTGTCCTTACTGCAAGACGTTAAACTGAAAGCCTATCATGCCTTCCTGACTGAGGCTCAGCCTCAGGCCCCTTGGCCTCCTCGGGCCCCCGGCCCCCCATCCTTACTGCAAGAAGTTAAACTGCAAGCCAGTCAAGCCTTCCTGATAGAGTATCAGCCTCAGGACCCTTGGCCTCCTCGGGCCCTCGACCCCCCATCCTTACTGTAAGACGTTAAACTACAAGCCAGTCAGGCCTTCCTGATCGAGGCTCAGCCTCAGGCCCCTTGGCCTCCTCGGAACCATGGACCCATCTTCACCGATAGACGTTAAACCGCAAGCTGGTCAGTTCTCCTTGACCACGGTCTGGCCTCAGGCCCTTGGTTTTCCCCGACTTACCCTCTTGCGGGATTGTACGGTATGGTGTGGGACTACGTCCTCATTCACGTCGGATTGCTTGCCGTACATTACATATCCCCAAATTGGATGCTCCTCATCCCGTATGGTGTTAAACTGCATCTCAAGAACTACGTGTGGCTTGATTCCCATCTTTATGGGATACGTAGGAATGCTCAGACGCCTCGTTTTGAGCCCAGCCCCAAGCTTTTCTTTTCCACTATCCCCACTAGGAATAGTTTCCTGGGAATATCTTTGTGTAGCGGGGGGTAGGATTTCTTAGCCCCGCTCATACAACCCCTCTCACACAAGAATTTTAAGGGTCGCACCATGTGCCCACTCCCATTATTCTACCCCCCCACGTCCTCACCACATGACACTAAACTGCATGGCCTTCAAGAACTATGTATGGATTGATTCCCTTCCTAATTGGATAAGTAGGAACGCCCGGGCATTTCTTCGGTTGGCCCAGCCCAAAACTCATAATCTTCCCCTCGGGCCAAGATATGTGGTAGGGTGCACACTTTTTCCCCAACTCACATCGAGCAAGCCTCGACCCGGCTGCACAACCCCCCTGGAGATGTTTGCCTCTTTCATGGATGGATACAGCTATGCTTCACCCACTCCTTGACAGGGATTCCATAACGTTTTCACACCCAGAGGGACCCCCAAGAATGGCCTGGATACTATTCACAAGGGCTCTCCTACCGATACGGCCCAACCCCCCCCCCCCCCCCCCCCCCGAGGGTTTTCAAGCAACATGCTGATACAAGTCTCGCGTTTAGAATTTGGTCAGCGGTCGACGCTCATTTGTTGTTCCCATATCGGGTCACCATAGGAACATTGTGTTTAAAACATGGTCAACAGTGTCCGGGATCTTCGGGTCCACCCCGAGATGTCCCAAACATCGAGTGCAGTGATTCGTTCTACCCCATCCCGAAGTGACAATCTTCCCCCGGGTGGTGCTAGAGATCGGGCCCACAGTCCCGATTCCCCTATAAGGGGTGTACGGTGTGGTGTGGGACTACGTCCTCAATCACGTCGGGATCATGTACCATGTCGTATGCCTTCCCTTATGAGGCCCAGCCTCAGGCCCCATGGCCTCCTCGGGTCCCCGACCCCTGTCCTCATGTAAGACGTTAAACTGCAGACCAGTCAGGCCTTCCTGACTGATGCCTGACCTTAGGCCCCTTGGCCTTCTCGGGCCCCTCCACCCAACCTCTTACCCAGGGTGTATGGTGTGGTGTGGGAATACGTCCTCATTCATTTCGTGATCATGTACCATGTCGTACGCCTTCCCTTACGAGGCCCAGCCTCAGGCCCCTTGGCCTCCTCGGGTCCCCGACCCCCGTCCTCATGTAAGACGTTAAACTGCAGACCAGTCATGCCTTCCTGACTGATGTCTGACCTTAGGCCCCTTGTCCTTCTCAAGCCCCTCTGCCCAACCTCTTACCCAGGGTGTACGGTGTGTTGAGGGACTATGTCCTCATTTACGTTAGGATCATGTACCACACCGTACGCCTTCCCTTACGAGGCCCAGCCTCAGGCCCCTTGGCCTCCTCGGGTCCCCGACCCTCATCCTCACTGCAAGATGATAAACTGCAAGCAGGTCAGGCCTTCCTGACCAATGCCTAACCATCAGGACCCTTGGCCTTTCCGGGCCCCGGCCCAGGTCCTCTCTTATAGGAGTGTATGGTGTGTTGTGATATTATTTCCTCATTCACGTCGGTTTATTCGCCGTATAGTACACCTCCCTTGTTAGGTGGTATATTCCCACCCCCTCGTCCTATATGATGTTAAACGACGTTTAGAGAACTTCGTGTGGCTTGATTCTCATCCTCATGGGATACGTAGGACCACCCGAATGTCTAGGATTTGGGTCCAGCCCCATCTCTCGGGAATCTTCGTCCCATCTTGGCCCCTTGGCCTACCATTCCTCTATGATAGGATTACAAGGAGTGGTATGGGATTATGTCCTCATTCAAATTGGTCTCGTAATGACCACGCCATGTATCTCTCCCTCCTGAGTTGTTTCGTCGATCCCTTTTCGGCGGTTCACCAATGTGCCTAAGAGTACTCTAGTTTATTACCTGGAATACCAAGCTTTACTCGGACACGTCCGCACCCTCTTTCCAAGCATTATGTATCCCTGCATCATGGCTTCCATCATCTTTCCCACCCAGAGGGACCCCCAAGAATGTCCTGGATACTACGCCCAAGGGCTCTCCTACCGTTACGGGCCAACGCCCCCGAGGGTTTTGGGCAACAAATCGATAAAATCCCACGTTGCGAATATGGTCAGTAGTCGATGCTCATTTTTTGTTCCCACCTCAGGCTAACACGATATGGACGATGCGTTTCCACCATGGTTAACAGTTTTCCTTTATCACCACGCCAATCAATTAAGCCCAAAATGTCATGTACACAATTCACACCCTCCATCACTTCATCGTGTCCAAGTAGAGTCTTGAAACTCTTGGTACTTTTCCTCCGTGCATGTCTGCATGTTTGGGAAACAAGCCGTGTCGAAGGTGTCCTTCAGGGATCTATACCAACTCCCCTCCGATGGACGCCCCATGTATTGCGATGAGGATTCCCCCCCTTGTTTCCCACACTGAGTTTAACTCATGTGGGCTTAGAGATCGGGTTGACGTCGGCGCTAACTTGGGAGGTTGTTACCATTCACGGTCCGAGCTCTAAGACCATAAAATAAGAACCATCCAAAACTACGTTCAGCTTGATTCCCATCCTCATGGGATACGTAGGACCACTCGGACGCCATGTCTTTGAGAACAACCTGTTTGGGGAGCCAGTCTCTCCCCCCTATTTCACCTTTTACCTCTATATGGGCCCCTTGGCCCAAGGTCTCCCTCTCCGAGTGGCGTACAATGTGATGTGGGATCATGTCTCCATCAATTGTGTTTTATAACACTACGCACGTTCCCTGCCTAGCATCGTCTCTGCTACGTCTGCTTTGCATGATGATAAAATGCATGCTCGGTTCTATCATACGACCCTAAACTGTGACATTATCGTCCTAGCCGCACGACGAAAAATGGCACTGCATTGTGGTGACCTCATTGTAGAGGACATCACGTTGGGTATTGGTCATGTGCCATGCCATTTGTCAATGCCCATCACGGCTTGATCCTTGTGGCGACACCACGGCCTACTACTCTAGGCCCGTCGCTTCACAAAAAAAACACTCACCTTAAAGAACAAACAAGATTTATCAAATTTTGCTTCTTTTAGTGTAAGGGCCACAGCTGCACTCCCCTTTTTCACCCGGCACTGGTATCTTACCATGTCACCTTTCAGAACTATGTGAGTCTTGATTCTCATCCTTATGAGATACGTAGGAGCACCCGGGCACTTCCTCGCGGTCCCAGCCTAACATTTGTGTTCGGTCCCTCGACTCGATCATTTCCTCAGAGAACACATGGTAAGTAGGGCTTAGGTCCTCCTTCACGTCGGGTCTTGATGCCATGCGTCCCCTGCTCCCTTTACCCATTTATGGTCTAAGGCCCATTAAGAACTACGTGAGGATTGATTCTCATCCTTATGAGATACGTAGGAGCGCCCGGGCACTTCCCCGGGGGCCTAGCTTAACATTCGCTTTCGGTCCCTTGACCAAAAACCTCTCCTAAGGGGGTCGTGCGGTGTGATATGGGATTATGTCCTCATTCATGTCAGGTTGTTCACCGCACCATACTCACCCCCTATTCCCATTCACGCCAGGTGTTTGAGTTACTCCACCATGTGTCTCTTATGTCCCTTCCCATCCATGGTCCAGATTCTTCGACCCTAAACTAAGATCTCCCTATGGGAAAGGAATCTTCTCCCCTATCTAATACGTCTCATTGTCGTATTCAGAAGTGTTTTGACAAAGAGTCTGATGTGTGGGATTTTCATAGGGACATTCTTCTCATCCCATGGCCATGCTTCGTGATCTCGCTATTTGGCATCCTCTTCCACATCCAAAAGGACCCTCGGACGACATGGATACTAGGCTTAAGGGATCTCCATGAAGGATGGACCTAAGGGCCCTCCAATCGTTTCGGGCCAACGTCCCTACGGATGTACGACAACATTTGTGGCATGGTCCCGTGTTTCGAACATAGTCAACGGTCAACCCTCATTTGTTTGTCCCCATTCTAGGCTAACGTGATATGGATGCTGGGTTTCCGCCACGGTCAACAGTTATCCTCCATCTTCATGCCACCATCATCGTGATCTAAATCTCGAGCTCCATGATTCACACATTTCCACTTCCTCATGTTCAAGTGGAATTCCATCATACTCGGCACTTTCCCTTGGCGCATCTAGGTGCGCCGCATAATCGTGTTAGTGTCATTGGGCTGGTATTCATCGAGCATCCCTTTTCCCTAACCTGCCCCTTTTTGTGTCGGGAAATTCCCACCACTAGTGCTTGTTTCCAACACCGAGCACGACTCACATGGGCTTAGTAGGTTTGTCGGGATGTGTACCAACACGGCCAAGCTTCTCATCGTCCCTCATAACGTTAAACTGCGCTTTCAGAACTACGTATGGCTTGATTCCCATCCTCATGGGGTACGTAAGAACGCCCGACCACTCTGCTTCGGTCCCAGCCTAAACCTCACTCTTGTTCCCTCGACCTGAAGAGTTTCCTCCGGGGGTACGTGGTGTTTATTTGGACTCCAAGTCCTCATTCACTTCGGTTTCATATCTACCGTACCACACGCTCCCTGGGATCATACATTTTATTCCACATCCTATCGTATAATGTTAAACTATAGGAGTCCATGTGTCCTCAACGCATGACACTAAACTGCGATTCTACCCTGAACCATTTCAGGATGCCCCATGTTAATCATGGGATGCACCAGAGCCTCTACCAAAGAGGATTTCACCTGTCAGTGTTGGTCTATGACTGCACTTTGCTCCAGAACTACATATGGCTTGATTCCCATCCTCATGGGATACGTAGAGACACCCTGGTATTTTTCCTAGGGTCCAGCCCCCAGGAATCGCAAAACCCTATTCCTCCACATTTTCGGCCCTCTGGACTGACCCCTCAGGGGGAACTATGTAGCTGCAATTTTTCCTTGAACAAGTTCAGGATGCCCCACGATCCCATTGGGAACCGACAGACCACCTTTCCAGAGAGGCCCTGTCCCAAAGAAGGAATGATTCATGATCAAACCAATGCGCCCATATGGCTTACTCCCACCACGGTGGTGTAATTACATGAGTGTGGATTCTGTTCAGAAAAACCATCCCTCCATATTCCATGCTTTGCGTGCCCCTTATTCGGACCCTCGTCCCCTTTCATGTCTGAAGGGACCCCCTAATGGCCTGGTCCCATACTGCATCGGCTCACCTACCGTCCTGGGCCAACGTTCCGGAAGACTGGTCATGTTTGGAAGGACCCCCTAACAGTATGGATGCTTGACCTAGGGTCCACCTACTATCCTAGGCCAACGTCCCAAAGGATTGATCGACAACATTTGTTACATGGTCCCATGTTTCGAAAATGGTCAACGGTCGACCCTCATTTGTTGTCCCAATTTCAGGCTAACATAGTAAGGATACCGTTTCTTCGCCATGGTTAACAGTTGTCCTTTATTGTCACGCTGTCTCCATAGTGTTCCGGATTTTGGGTATCGTGATTCACACGTCCAACTTCCCCATGTTTGGATTGATTCTAACACCCCTGGTGTTACCCTGCTCGTGCACTAGAGAAGGGTGGGAAAAGAAGTTTGGCTGTTCAGAGAGCCATGCTCCCCAACCGTGACCCCTCTCTCTCTTAGGATTCCCCCAAAAGGAGATTGATGTCCCATGTCGATCCCCTCACACCATCCGTTTTTTTACACTTTCGTATAGAAGCTCCTATTAACTCTTGTTTCCTGCACCGAGCATGGCTCAAGCCGGCTTAGAGATTTAGTTGAAGTAATTCTCAATGCGATCGAGGTACAATGGACCCCAATTCACGCATTTTCCTCAGTCGTTTCCTCAGATCGCGGTCCGCCTCGCCCTTCTCGTCCTCGTTGGACCTCGATCTTAGGGGTGGCTTCTGTAGACCCCAGAAAACGCGTTCCTGAAATTTTCCAAATGCGTCCATACACAATCCAAGATCGTAGAACTTTTCTTAAGCTTCGATTTGGTAGGTCGCAGAGCCCAAACGGAGCTATGGAATAGGAGTTATGGACATTTGAATTTGGGCTGGAAATCTGGTTCGTGAAGCCCATTCGCGAAGCCCCCTCCGTGATCGCGGAGCGCCGCCGCGAAGTAATGAGGTGAGAGGCTCCGCGAACCTGTTTGACGTTCGCGATGCACCGCGAATACCCCTCGCGAATCACCGATGAGAAGCACCCGAGCATCGCGGCGCCGCGAAGCTCCGGAGGTGGTAACTCTCCGCAAACGAATTTGAAGTTCGAGAGCGTGTCGCGAAGCACCTGAGGTGGCGCGGGAGTTCTACTTCGCGGAGCCCCTGCCTATAAATACCCAGCTCACCCCCCTTCTCAGAGGACGGCCATGGCCACTTCGCCCCTTGGGCGGCCGAGCTGAGCTCCGCATTGCGGCTCCGCGAGGCCATGCTCTGTGAGAAGCTTCCTTCGTCTTGCTGCTCCGCGAGCCGATGCTCCGTGAGTCCATTCTCCGTGAGCCAATTCTCCGCGATGCTGCTCCGCGAGACCATCATCCATGATTCCATGCTCCACGAGCCAATGCTCCGCGATGCTGCTCCATGAGAACAAGCTCCGCGATACCCCTTTGCTCCGCGAGAGACCATTACTCCGTGAGGCCATGCTCCACGATGCTACTTCGCGAAGACCTATCCTTTGCGAGGATCCTACCTTCGCACCCACCGGTCCATACCGCGGGGGCTACGCCCTCGCACCGCCATGGAGAGTTTCACCACGATCTTTTCAGGCCAGGATGTCAGGATTTTCCATTGCGCACTTCTGTGCTCCCACCTTCCACCTATGGAATACCATGATTACAGATACTTCTCCACACATCATGAAACACCTTGAGTTGAAATATTCCTCTGGGTTTCATTCCATGTCGTGATTTGAGATTCTCATCATCAATTCCCGGAGTACCTTGAGTCGAACCATTCCTTAGGAAACTCCTCCAAACCCTATCACTTGGCTCTTATTCCAGGTTGAACCAGAAAGGGCCACCCTTGCGTAAGTCCCAACACCAACCATTTCTAGGCACCTTCTGCCTAACAGTCCTTTCTACATGACTTTAAATTGTTGTACTCCCTATATAAAAAATGATAGGATGACTCTTTCCCTATACGAGAGATGCCTTATGCTCCTAGTATAAGAAGACAATAGTCATACCTACATGACTTTAAACTGTAGTACTCCCTATCTAACAATGGATAGGATGGCTCTTACTCTATATGAGAGATTCCTTATGCTCGGAGCATGAGATTCCAACAGTCCTATCTACATGACATTAAACTATAGTAATCCCTATGTACCAATCATAGGATGCCTCTTTCTCCAAACGAGATATGGCTTATGCTCCTAGTATAAGAATCCAATAGTCCTACCTACATGACTTTAAACTGTAGTACTCCCTATATATCAAATGATAGGATGCCTCTTACTCTATATGAGAGATGCCTTATGCTCCGAGCATGAGATGCCAACCGTACTTTCTACATGACTATAAACTGTAGTAATACCTATGTTCCAAACATAGGATGCCTCTTGATCTAGACAAGATATGTCTTATGCTCCAACCATGAGACGCCTAATGTCTTTACTATAGTGGCATGATTCCAATTCCCCTTGGCATTATCCCGCTTGTGCACTAGCGCATAGGTAAATGCCTCAACCCACCAGCGAGTTGGGGTGCCCTCATGGCCAGACATGAGGAAGACATCGGGGCATCTCCTTGCATAAGCCCCATTCACCATTGCCGCTCCATAGCGGTACCCGGGTAGCTTCCTAGAGTAAGCCCCATTCACCATTTCCGCTCCTTAGCGGCATCCGGGAAGATCCTTGCATAAGCCCCATTCACCATTGCCACTCCATAGCGGCACCCGGGTAGCTTCCTAGCGTAAGCCCCATTCACCATTTCCGCTCCTTAGCGGCACCCGGGAAGCTTCCTTGCGTAATCCCCATTCACCATTGCCGCTCCATAGCGGCATCCGGGCAGCTCCTTGCATAAGACCCATTCACCATTTCCGCTCCATAGTGGCACCCGGGAAGCTTCCTAGCGTAAGCCCCTTTCACCATTGTCGCTCCATTGCGGCACCCGGGTAGCTTCCTAGCGTAAGCCCCATTCACCATTTCCGCTCCTTAGCGGCACCCGGGCAGCTTTCTTGCCTAAGCCCCATTCACCATTGCCCCTCCATAGCGGCACCCATGCATCTTCCTTGCGTAAGCCCCATCCACTGTTGTGATCCCAATCAGCGGTAAGCCATTGTGATCCTATGATGCGGTAAGCCGTTCACATCCTTATCCAGCGGTAAGCCATTGTGACCTAATCCAGTGGTAAGCCATTGCAACCCCATTCAGCGGTAAGCCGTTGACATCCCTATCCAACGGTAAGCCGTTGTGACCCAATCCAGTGGTAAGCCGTTGCGACCCCATTCAGCGGTAAGCCGTTGACATCCCTATCCAGCGGTAAGCCGTTGTGACCCAATCCAGCGGTAAGCCATTGCGACCCCATTTAACGGTAGGCCGTTCACATCCTTATCTAGCGGTAAGCCGTTATGACCCATTCTAGCGGTAAGCCGTTGAAACCACAAATCAGCGGCAAGCCATCATCAGAAGAACTACGTGGTCTTTGAACCATGTCAAGGCATGGTACGTAGGAAGCCTCTTCAAAGCTCAAGACCAAAACTATCGTCATCCTTTACCACGGTCTTCCATATGGGTGTAAGTCCCAACACCGTGGGCCACCTAATGCGTAAGCCCCATCTTCGCTTCACACGGACGCACCCTTCGCGGCGTGATCGTCAGGCCCATGCTGTCTCTTGTTTCTCACACAGAGCATGACTCACGTGGGCTTAGAGTTGGAATTGGACATGACAATACCTCATTCAGCATGACGTTAAACTGTATACCCTCACCTAGCATGACGTTAAACGACATTCCCTCATCCATCATGACGTTAAAATATATGCATCCTTGTCCCACATGACATCAAACTGCACACCCATTTGAACTACGAGGTCTTTGATCCATGTCAAGGCATTGTATGTCGGAAGCCTCCATGAGGTTCAAGCCCACCAGTCATCCAATTCACGTTGAGTTCTACCTTCGTCCAGCATGAAGTTAAACTGCATTCCAGTCCGACGGCAAGCCGTTGTGACCAACCCAAACAACGAGGACTTTGATCCATGTCAAGGCATGCTACCTAGGAAGCCTCCCTGAGGTTCAATCCCAACAATCATTGGCCCAGACCGTCTCCTTATTGGTGTGCCAAGCCCCCCCCCCCCACCCCATTTTCATTTGAACTACAAGGTCTTTGATCCATGTCAAGGCATGGTACGTAAGAAGACTCCCTGAGGTTCAAGCCCATCTCTCATTGGACCAAGGTCCATCATTTACGTTAGTTCGCCGACACCCATCGCCCGTCTTTCATTCACATCAGGGATCAATACCGTCCTGCATGACGTTAAACTGTATTCCATCAATCCTTTGAACTACGAGGACTTTGATCCATGTCAAGGCATGGTACGTAGGATACCTTCCCAAGGTTCAAGCCCGCCACTAGTGGACCCCCGGGTCTACTTTCACGTCAGTTCACCAATGAAACCCTTTGAACTACGAGGTCTTTCATCCATGTCAAGGCATGGTACGTAGGAAGCCTCCCTGAGGTTCAAGCCCATCTCTCATTGGACCAAGGTGCACATTCACGTCGGTTCGCTGACGCATCGGACCAATGTACACCTTTATGTTGGTTCGCTGACGACATCCATCGGGCCAAGGTCCACCTTCACTTCGGTACGCAGAGGATGCCCATCAGACCAAGGTCCACCTTCACGTCAGTTCGCTGACGATGCCCATCAGACCAAGGTCCACCTTCACGTCGGTTCGCTGAGGATGCCCATTGGACCAAGGTCCCCCTTCACGTCGGTTCGCTGACGATGCCCATCGGACCAAGGTCCACCTTCACGTCCATTCGCTGACGATGCCCATCAGACCAAGGTCCACTTTCACGTCCATTTGCTGACGATGACTATCCAACCAAGGTCGACCTTCACGTCGGTTCGCTGACGATTCCCATCATACCAAGGTCCACCTTCACGTCAGTTCACTGACACTCCCCACAAGTGGACCCCCGGGTTCACCTTCACGTCGGTTTGCCGACGAAACCCCTTTGAACTACGTGGTCTTTAATCCATGTCAAGGCATGGTACGTAGGAAGCCTCCATAAGGTTCAAGCCCATCACCCGGTCATTCCGACCTCCTTCACATCGGTTCGCTGATGATTCCCATCAGACCAAGGTCCACCTTCACATTGGTTCGCTGACGCATTTGACCAAGGTCCACCTTTACGTTGGTTCGCTGAAGACATCCATCGGGCCAAGGTCCACCTTCACGTCGGTTCACCAGCACCATCCCGAACTACACGGACTTTGATTCCCTTCCATGGGGATACCTAGGAAGCTTCATCAAGGCTCAAGCCCAACTTTACTGTCGCCCCTGCGATGGTGCCATTTCATTCCCACTCCACTTCATTCATCCATCCATCACCCATCCTGATTCTCACCCGGGACGCCACATCCCGGTGGGATCATTCCATCCACCTCCTCGATGCTCCTAGCGGCGCATGGGCTGCTTTCTACGTGTAAGCCTCATCATATCTCCGGGTTGTTGTCCTCTGTGTACACCCTGATTCATCAACCCTTAGAACTACGTGGGTTTTGATCCCCGTCCTCTACATAGAGTACGTAGGAAATCTCCAAGAGGTTCAATCCCAACCAATGGTAATCTGTGGTGTACCCAATCCTTGGGTGCACTTCCTATGATCCGCCCTCAGTGTTGTTCAGATCAGCCATTACGGTGTGAAATCTCCCCTCCAGGGAGTGCACCACCTCGGATTCGTCCTCATTGGGCGTTCTGATCAATCCATCTTCCAGGTGTTCTCTCCTTGGAATATACCAATATGATCCATCTCTATGGGACATTCTGATCAGCCTCATACTGTCTCCGTAAGACATTAAACTCACGGCCTACCTCGTGATAAACATGAGATGCTTGAAGAAAACCTCGGATGACACGCCTTTGGCGTAACCGTCTCTGTAAGACATTAGACTCGCAGAATACCCTGTGTTAAACCAGGGAAGCTGAGGAAAACCTCAGATACATTCCTCGGGTTCTGCACCCTTGAGATGCCCTCTTATGGGAAATAATACAGGTTCCCCTATGTCCACGCACCCAGAGATGCCCTGACATGCCTGATGTTATTGTCTACTCTGACCGAAGGTCACTACCATGTCAAGACCCTATGGAAAGTATTGATGGAAGTAGTGTAATTAACCAGTGTCCATGAAGATATGGAACCGGGAATGAGATTCACGAACAACCTATTAAATCTATGAGGGAGACCCGGACTAGGTGACGAGTTCCGTGGAGGAATCCACAGAAGGAAGAACCGACATCCCATCACCCCTTTTCGATCAAGGAGCAGATGTACCTGAACAAGGAACGAATGTCGCCCGCCTTTGAAAAGCGGGAATGCGGGGCAACAACTATGCGTCCTCCACAGATGGATGCGCGAGCCCCGACGAAAGCGTCGGAAACAATAATGAAGAAGTGAATCACCTACCAATAGGATGATGAATGTAATAAATCATTTAAAAAGTATCAATTATTACTCATTTCATCCACTAGTTTTGATGCCTCCGGTGGAAGGGAGACCACTCATCTTATATGTGTCCTCCATAGAATGCTCACTGGGCACCCTCCATGCACCAAAGAATGATGTGGGGAGTAATAATAGTCTCTATTACATCAGCCAGACTATACTGGGTATTGAGACATGATACTCTGATGTTGAGAGGAATTTTATTTTCCTCATCTTCATAGTGAAAAAGCTAGGGATTACTTGCAGCACCAAGAAGTCCAACAGTTCTCTTGTATCGATATACTCATATAAATCCCTGGTCGCCAATGCTGAATGGATTTCTGGATAGATTTATGGTCATTGATCAATAATATGACATCAAGTTTGTGTCAAAGAAGGTAGTGAAAGGACATGACTTGACAGAATTCCTCCTAGAACACCCCACCCTGAAGAATATACTGTAGGACACCAAGCTCCCTGATGGAGAAATATTTAGTGCCCATGACACTCCCTAGACATGAGAAATGTACTTTAATAGTTCCACTGAGAGTCTTTTTATAATAATAATAGAAAAATAAAAGAACAACTAGGTTGAACTATGGATTGTAGTTGTCTCTCCGAACCAAGAATATTTTCCCTACTCTTTGTTCCTGTTCGAAGGATGCACAAATATTGATGCCAAGTACCAAGTCTCTAATGCTGTATCCTAACTAGTCCTACAACTACACATAGCATACTTGAATATCAGAGGGGACTCAGAACATGGGATAAAGCTCATCAATGGTGAATATTCCCTCAACAAAGAGGAACATGTGCCTCTCACAGGCTATGTTATTGGGTTGATGGAAAATTTCCCATTTGATCTGACATTTCATTATGTCCCATGATTATAGAATTATTGCATTGATGAACTGGGTAATGCAGCCACTGTCTTGGATGACCAAGATTCAGAGGAAGAAACCTTAAACATTACACATCAATGAATAATTTCATTAACCATCATGTGATATTGAAAATATTAAGACGGTCAACACAGCCCTAGAGTGTGAAGAGCTAATAACCATCCCAAGAAGGATTTATCCTATAATCTATTATCTTCGGTATGGGACTCTCCTAATGGATAGAGCCGTAAGGGAACATATTCAACATCATGCAGTGAAATTTACTTTTCAGGATGTTACAAAAGATCATAAATTCATCTATAATCAAGGCTATGATGGAGTTATCCTCAGGTTTATAATAGAAGGATAGACCATTAACATCATTGAATAAGTCCATCAAATCTACTATGAAGCCCATCAATATGGAACCAAGCATTCCCACCAGATCATGAGGTTGGAATAATATTAGAAAACCTTAATACAAGAATGTGTGGAATTCCCCAAGAAATGACATGAATGAAAGATTCATAAAAACATCATCCATAATCACACATAATTTCTATATGTAGCTAAATATTCTTGGATATTTTCTGATAGGGGGATAGTTGTCATGGGGCCATATCCCCCGGACATTCCTAATAAGTTCAAGAACAACCATACGACTACATACTTATTTCCTAAATGAACTGAGGAAATACTCCCCAATTAAGTCGAAACAAATAATTATATCAACTTTGTAATGTCCTATATCATCACCGAGATTGGAGTTATGACAAACCTGCTTTTATTACAAATTTAAACGAGATTTATTACATAAAACATCACAGGATACAACAAAGAAGATTGATAGGTTTAGTGTCTTTGGGGATTATGATCATTACATAAAAACTTAAAACATGAAATACAACATCTTTATTGAAAACCTCCTTTACATGACCACTACATTCTCTCGTACTTAGCATTACATGGGATAACCTGAGGACATGCATAAGAATAGGGTGAGCTATAAATCCCAGTAAGGGAGTACACATGGAATAACATGAGGAGTACAATACATGTTATACAATAGGCATATCAATAGAGCATAATAAAAACACGAACATAAAGGAATGAGAAAGCATGATAATCATAACATGGAAATGTGGAAACAACACTTAACATGGAATTAGCATGAGCCAAGGCCCATTGCACATGGAGCATGAGTAAATCCTCATTGCACATAAAGCACGAGTAAACCCTCATTGAACTTTAATTAGCATGAGTCAACACTCATTTCACATGACGTATCATGATACTATACTTTACCCAATGCATTGGAGCGCTATAAGGGAACACCCTTCTTAAACATTTCATTTCATGCATAAGTGTGCCACATGGATCATAAAACATGGATTCATAAAACAGAACCATTTATTCCACGATGAAGGAATGTGGGATTAATACATAAAACTTTACAATCAGGAAGTAAATGTGCATAAAGGTGAATAACCTTGATGAAGAAATGGGCATGGTATTCACTACACACTGACATTGGCGTATAAAATCGGTGCGATTTCGGCAGCATAACAGCGTGACATAAGAATTCATAAAAATGGTTGATGAGAGAGAAAGGGGTTCCTCATCCTATTTACATGTAATGGACAGTAATAAGGTCATATATATACATGTCCAAACAATTGTAGTGGAATTGAGATTCATGATACAAAAGTATTGCTTGAATGTAAAAGAGGAGAGAGAAGTTCCTTTCGGAATTTCATCATAGTAACGGGTATACATGGGAGGAATTTGATGAGATATAAAAGGTCTCCCATAATTAAAACATAATGAGAGATGTATGATGGAGGTGGGAAACAATACCCCAACATTTATAATTGAATCTAAAAGGGAAAAACAACACAAAGAAAATTGGACAAAAATGAGAAAGGAAGAAACAAACCCTTACATGGAAGTGTGCTTCCAAAGGCTAGAGAGAGCCTTGTGATAGGATTCTTGGGAGCTTCGGGAACCTTGGGAGGATTATAGAGAGATTAGGTCAGAGGTTGGACGAACTCCAAAGGCTTTGAGTGATGAGGAAGTGGGAGATTGGGTGGGTTTATATAGGAAAGGTGAGGGAATTCATTATTATTTAGGTTTGGGTCCCCTTACATTAAATTAATACAAACCACAAACCATCCAACGGTTTTTTCCAATGGTTTTTGGAAATGGGAATAGGAAAACAATATTTGATAAGGCCAAAGTCCAAGCTTCTTAAAATATTAGGGTTGCTTATGTGGAGGTGAGTCACACTCCAATGGAAATTAATTTAAAAAGGCAAGGTGTTGAATAAGTTTTGAGGGGTCCATTAATGCTTTGAAATGTAAGTCAGACAAACCCAAAATCACATTATTTTAATGGTAAAACATATATTGGCCGAAAATAAAGATTATAGTATTTTATTACATCACTATTGGGACATTATGAAGTCATAAAAACACATCATATATTTATACAGTATTAAATTTTTACCCAAAAAATTGACTGTCTTAGAAAATTACGAAAAATTCACTGTTGGATAATTTCGACGTCCTGATTCCAGAAATAACATTTATTTTATCTAAATAATTTTATAAATATGTTAATTTTCACTTTTAAAATAAAAACCTACATTTATCGAAAATTTACGGGTTTTGACAGAAATGGTATTCAAACCTTAATAAAAATTATAATTGCATTCATAAAATTATAATATCATTTATATTTAATAAAAATTAATTTAATAATAACAATAATATTTTATTAAAATATTATTTAATTCATAAATCGCTTAATTTAATAAAATAAATTTCTTAATTAAATAATAACTAAAAATACCATTTGTACTTTAAAAACTATTTACAATGTATCAAAAATTACTAGAAATTATATTCATTAATATATAAAAAAATAATGTACATGAACATAGTTCTAATTATTTGTTACATAACCCCTTAAAACAGCTGCATAAGAACTAAGGGTAAGGTGTGCGATGGTGACAGACTCTTGGGGTGGCTCAGATAACATCGCTCGAATGGTAATCTCTATCAACATCTACTTTTCACGTAGATGGTCCTGTTCGAGCTTGACATGGTGAAGCTCATCTTGGGCATGGTCAAGAACGAAGCCCAAAGATGTCACCTCTATTCTAAGCTCCGAAAAGTGGGCTTTGTATGGGGCAATTCAACTGGATGAGGTCATCACTTCTTTTGTCTGAGTAAATTGGATTTGTTAATGTCCTATATTTATACTAATCATGTGATCACTGTTCAACATCTATATTATCAATGGTGAAAATTTTTAACATAAAACCAAAGAAGATGACATCTTATAAAAAAAGTTTATATAAAGAGACATTTAATAATATCAACAGGGATTTTCCATTAATGAATCTTTTGGTTGTTACAATATTCCCCCCTTAAAAAATTTCGCCCTCAAAATTTTCCTTTTCCTACACTAAAACAAATTTGGGTAACTCAGCTTCATCATTTCCTCCGATTCCCAAGTTGCTTCTTCAAACATGTGGTTTCTCGACAACACCTTGATGAGGGGCATTGTCTTATTTCGTAGAACTTTTTCTCTATGATCTAAGATCTTCACTGGTTGCTCCTCATAAGAAAGTTTGTCTTCCAATTGTACCACCTCAGAAGAGAGTACATGTGAAGGGTCCGGTATGTACTTCCTTAAGAGGGATACATGAAAGACATCATGCACCTTGGACATGGTAGGTGGAATTGCTAGTCGATAGGCAACAGCCCCAACACGATCAAGAATCTCAAAGGGGCCGATGTACCTTGGACTTACCTTCCCTTTCTTTCTAAAACTCATGTACTTTTTCCATGGAGATATGCGTAGAAACACCATGTCTCCAACATTAAACTCAAGGTCTCATCGATGATTATCTGCATTACTCATCCGTAGAATCTGGGCTGCCTTGATATGCTGCTGAATGGTTTTCACCTTCTCCCCCATTTCATTGACCATTTCTGGTCCAAGCAGCTTACGTTCATCAACCTCATCCCAACATGTCGGTGTTCTGCAACTTTTCCCACATAGGGATTCATATGGTGCCATTTGGATGCTTGAGTGGAAACTATTATTATAAGAGAACTGAACCAGATGAAGATGTTGATCCCATCCTCCTTTAAAGTACATTGAGCATTCTCTCAACATGTCCTCATGTGTTTGGATAGTCCGCTTGAATTGGCCATCAGTTTGAGGATGATAGCCCTTTCTAAAGTTCAGTTCAGTATTCAGGGCATGTTGAAGACTCTTCCAAAACATAGAGGGGAATCTTGGTTCTTAGTCAGACACAATAGATAGTATTACTCCATGAAACTGTACCACTTCCCTGATATATATCTGTTCCAGTTGATCCAAAGAGAAATCCTCCCGAATAGCAATGAAGTGTGCAGTCTTTATAAGATGATCCACAAAAACCCAGATTGCATTGTTGCCTTTGGATGTCCTTGAAAGTTAGTGACAATGTCCATGGTGATGTTCTTACATTTCCATTCTGGTATGTGCAATGGTTGCATCATACCCTTATACTTCTTCCTCTCTGCCTTCAATTGCTGACACACCAAGCATTTTTATTTATATTCAGTGTTCTCCTTCTTCATATTATCCCACCAAATGTTTTCTCGGAGATCTCGATAAATATTTGTTCTCCCTAGGTGGATAGAGAAATTTGAACTATGCGCATCATCCAAAAGTTCCTTCTTCAGCCCTGGACTTGATGGAACACATAGTCTTTCCCAAACCACACAATTCCTTCTTCATTAACGTCAAACTCCGAGGATTTACCTTTTTCGATAGCTCCCAGTTTTTCTTAAATTCCCACATCATCCTTTTGAGCATCCTTTATCCTTTCCAAAAGAGACAGTTGAGCAATAATTTGTGAACGGATTGATGATGTTCCCTTCTTTATGATTCCCATGTCCATCCTCATCAATTCTAAGAAGATGGGATCCTTCTCAATTCTCATCATTGATAAAATTGTTGGGTCCTTTCTACATAGGGCATATGCCACCTTGTTCGCTTTCCTAGGGTGGTAATTGATTGAACAGTCTTAATCCTTGATGAGCTCTATCCATCTTCTCTGGCGAATATTAATCTCTTTCTGTGTGAATATATATTTAAGACTCTTGTGGTCAGTTTATATCTCACATTTCTCTCCATAGAGATAATGCTGCCAGATTTTCAAGGAAAGATCACCGCGACCAACTCTAGATCATGTGTTGGATATTTTTGCTCATGGATTTTCAACTTCCTTGAGGCATAGGATATCAATTTATCATTCTGCATCTGTACACATCATATTCCCTTCATTGAAGCATCACTGAATACCACAAAAAGCTCCCTACTTGTGGGTAAAGTGAGCACGGGTCCATTGATAAGCCTCCTTTTCAGCTCCTTGAAGCTTTTTTCACATTCATCACTCCAAGAAAACTTCACTCCCTTTGGAGTTATCTTGGTAAGAGGGTTGGAAAATCTTAAGAAATTTCTCACAAATCATTGATAATATCCATCTAACCCCAAGAAGCTATGAATATCTGTTACCGATGTTGGCCTCATCCATCCCTCAATTGAATCTTTTCTAGAGGGGTCCATAGATATCCCATTTCTTGTAATTATATGGCCCAAGAATGAGACCTCCTTCAACCAGAACTCACACTTTTTTTATTTTACATAGAGCTTCTCCTTGCGCAATGTCTCTAGTACAGTTCTTAAATGCTCCTCATGATCCTCCTTGGTTTCAGAGTATATTAGAATATCATTTATAATGTCTACTACAAATTTTTCAAGGTAATCTCTAAAGAATCTATTCATCAAGTCCATTAATTTTACTGGAGAATTGGTGAGTCCAAAAGGCATTACTATGAATTCATTGTGCCCGTACCTTGTACGAAAAGCAGTCTTGGGGACATCTTCCTTCTTCACCCTTACTTGATAATATCCCGACCGCAAATCCACCTTGGAAAAGTATTGTGCTCCATGCAGCTGATCAAACAAGTCATCGATTCTTGGGAGAGGATACTTGTTCTTTATTGTAATTTTGTTAAGTTCACGACAATCAATGCAAAGATGCATTGACCCATCCTTATACTTGATGAAGAGGACTGGTGCACCCCATGGTGAAGCACTTGGGAATATAATCCCTTTATCTAGATTCTCCTGTAGTTGTTTCTTCAGCTATTCAAGCTCAACAACAGCTATTCTATATGGATTCTTGGATATTGGTAGCACCCCATGTATAAGTTCAATTGAGAACTCAACATCTCTTCTAGGAGGAAGACCAAGCAGTTCCTTGGGAAACACTTCCGCAAATTCCCTCATAATAGGCATTTCTTCAAGGATGATTTCTTCTTTGGACTCAATCATTTGAGCCAGATACACGTGCTCATAGGGCAGTAATATCTATTCCTAAGATGATGGAGCTAAATGAGATTCATCTTATTCCGGACACTTGTAAAGAATTGGGGGTCGATTCTCCATATGGAGTGTGATTTACCTCTCCTAACAATTTATGTTGGCCCTATATATGGAAAGCCAATCCATGCCAAGAATTGCACCAAATTCTACTAGAGGGAGTATGATGAGGTTTTTCGGGAAATTCAATCCACATATTATAACAGGGGAGGACTTAAATTCAAGGGATGCAATGATTTCCCCATTTTACAGACTCATTGACATCTTTACTTACATGATTTGTGGTGGTGCTGGGATTGTTCTACTAAACATTCGAGATATAAAAGTATGTATAAAACCTGAATCAAAATGTACGTTCGTTATTCATGAATGAATAACTAGTGTACCTTTCACCACTTTGTTGTCAGGGTTCACTTCTGCCGAAGTGATGGCAAAAGCTCTTCCTTTCTATCTTGGAGGTTGTTGGTTGCCTCCTAAAACCCTTGTGTTAGGGAACTTATTTGCAAAATGAACCTGTTATTTTCATTTTTATCATTAAACAACACGTTGAGGTTCGACCAGAGCATTCCTCTCCTCTGTCACAGCCACGGGTCCTTCTTTCCGACAGTTAACAGCTAGGTTCCCTTATCTTCCACACCTGAAGCATTTTCTCTTCCCCTTAAGGCAATTTCTAGGGTGTTTCTTTCAGCACTTTTGGCAAGTGGGGTGCTGGATCTTCTTAGAACCGTTGTATTTATCCATCGGACTACCAGCATTGAAGTCCACCCTACGCTTTTTGTCCCCATGATACCCCTGTGATTCCTTGATCTCCATTTCGACTTTGAGGACACATCGGACAATTTCCTCATAGTTGTCGAAGTCCCGGATCGCTAATGCTTTCTGAAATCTAGGCTTCATCCCACCAAAGAAGCGGTCAACCTTTCATTCAGGGGTAATGACAAAGCCGAAAGCGTATCGTTCAAGCCTTGTGACTTTTTCCTCATACGCTCCAACAGATTCTTCATATTTTTTCTTGAGGGAAAAGAATTCTCTTTCCATCTTAAACTGGAGGGTGTGCGGAAAATATTTATCGAAAAACATCTTCCAGAAATCCTTCCATTCCAACACCTCGATCTCCTCCTCAGGCTTCGTATTTTTTATCAACGTCCACCGTTTATCAAATTCACCCTCCATACAATAAGATTCTAGGAGAACCATATATTTTTCCAAACATTGGAGGATGGAGAATATCTTTTCAATGGAGTTGATCCATTGTTCAGTGATCGTGGGATCAGATGATCCACTAAAAGTAGGAGGCCTTTGTCTCCTGAAGCTCTCGATAGCGACTTGTTATTTCTTGGGGGGGGGGGGTTGAACGTTCCTATTGACCAATGTTTATATTCAAAACTTGAGATAGATAAAAGAGAATCATGAAAAAGTTTGCGATTCCTACTCCCATTGGATTTGGAATCACATTAGTACAGTCATCACACTGATATTCACAATGGTTGTTAGCCGGAGTCCTCCTATTACCGGCCATTGGCTGGAATAAAAGGAATGTTAGGGGTAACACATAAATGGAAATACAAAGAATAAAGTTGATTAGTTATAAATAAACTTTCATTTCCTTAACTCATGAGTCTATAGGCTTCAATCTAGGCTTTTCATGATCTACATTCTAACATATATTCTTAGGGGAAATTTGTTTAATTCCCTTAATAATGGTTCATACTAAGCTTGTGAATTTACCAAAACATATCCCCCGGGAGTGTCATAACCTAGAGTGCAGCAAGGCCCATTTCCATGCACCAGTTCCCGTTCGATTCTAGCTCAAAGCGGTGTTTTCGGGTTTTACCCCTAGGATACATATGTGCCAGAGCCGCCTCTACCTGCTCGTATCTAGAAAGGGATGTATTTGTCTGATAAACCACTTACTCAATACATACCAAAACTTAGGGATATTTTTTTATACTTATTCTTGTCTCTAGGGCTTTACTGGGGTTTCCTAATTTCAAAAATAACTAAACCTATCCTTTGATACCAACTATGACAAACCTACTTTTATTACAAACTTAAATGTGATTTATTACATAAAACATCACTAGATACAACAAAAAAGATCGAGAGGTTTAGGGTCTTTGGGGCTTAGGATCATTACCTAAATACATAAAACATGAAATACAACATCTTTATTGAAAACATCCTTTACATGACCACTACATTCCCTCGTACTTAGCATTGCATGGGATAACCTGAGAACATTCATAAGAAAAGGGTGAGCTATAAAGCCTAGTAAGGGAGTACACATGAAATAATATGAGGAGTACAATGAATGTTAGAAAATAGGCATATCAATAGAGTGTAGGAAAAACATGAACATAATGGCATGATAATGCATGATAATCATAACATGGAAATGTGACAACAACACTTAACATGGAATTACCATGAGCCAAGGCCCATTGCACATGGAGCATGAGTAAATACTCATTGCACGTAAACCACGAGTAAACCATCTTTGCACTTGAATTAGCATGAGTCAACACTCATTGAAATGACATATCATGATACTGTACTTTACCCAATGCATTGGAGCGCTATAATGGCACACCCTTCTTAAACATCTCATTTCATGCATAAGTGTGCCACATGGATCATAAAAAATGGATTCATAAAACATAACCATTTATTACATGATAAAGGAATGTGGAATTCATACATGGAACTTTATAATCAATAAGTATATGTGAATAAATTTGAATATCATTGATGGAGAAATGGGCATGGTATTCACTACACAATGACATTGGCTTAGAAAATCGGTGCGATTTCGGCAGCGTAATGGCGTGGCATAAGAATTCATAAAAATGGTTTATGAGAGAGAAAGGGATTACTCATCATATTTACATGTAATGGATAGTAATAAGGTCATATAGATACATGTCCCAACAATTTTAATGTAATTTAGATTCATGATACAAAAGTATTGCTTGAATGTAAAAGAGGAGAGAGAAGTTCCTTTCGGAATTTCGGCATAGTAACGGGTGTACATGGGAGGAATTTAATGAGAGAGAAAGGGTCTCCCATCATTACAACATGAGGAGGGAAGTATGAGGGAGGTGTGGAAAAATACCCCAACATTTATAATTGAAATTAAAAGGGGAAACCAACTCAAAGAAAATTTGACAAAAATGAGAAAGGAAGAAAAAAACCCTTACACGGAAGTGTGCTTCCAAAGGCTAGAGAGAGGCCTGTGAGAGGATTCTTGGGAGCTTGGGGCACCTTGGGAGTATTCTATAGATAGTAGGTCAGAGGTTGGACGAACTCCAAAGGATTTGAGTGAGGAGGAAGTGTGAGCTTGGGTGGGTTTATATTGGAAAGGTGAGGGAATTATTTATTACTTAGGTTTGGGTCACCTTACGTTAAATTAATCCAAACCACAAACCATGCCATGTTTTTTGGAAAAGGGAAGAGGAAAACAATATTTTATAAGTCCAAAGTCCAAACTTCTTAAAATATTATGGTTTCTTATGTTGAGGTGAGTCACAATCCCATAGAAATTAATTTAAAAAGGCAAGGTGTTGAATAAGTCTTGAGGGGTCCATTAATGCTTTGAAAAGTAAGTCAAACAAAACCAAAATCACATTATTTTAATGTTAAAACATATATTGTCCGAACATAATGATTATAGTATTTTATTACATCACTATTAGGTCATTATGATGTCATAAAAACACATTATATATTTAAACGGTATTTACTTTTTACCCAAAAAATTGATTGTCTTTGAAAATTATGAAAAATTCACTATTGGATAATTTCGACATCCTGATTCAAGAAATAAAATTTACTTAATCTAAATAATTTTATAAATATGTTAATTTTCACTTTTAACATAAAAACCGACATTCATCAAAAATTCATGGGTTTTGACAGAAATGGCTTTCAAACCTTAATAAAAATTATAATTTCATTCATAAAATTATAATATCATTTATATTTAATAAAAATTAATTTAATAATATTATTATTATTTTATTAAAATATTATTTAATTGAAAAATCCCTTAATTTAATAAAATCAATTTTTTAATTAAATAACAACTAAAAACACCATTTTTACTTTAAAAACTATTTAAAATGTATCAAAATGACAAGAAATTATATTTATTACTATATAAAAAAATAATTTACATGAACATAGTACTACTTATTTGTTAGATAACCCCTTAAAACAGTCTCATAATACTTAAGGGTACGGTGTGCGATGGTGACAGACTCTTGGGGTGGCTCGAATAACATCGATCGAGTGGTAATCTCTATCAACTTCCACTTTTCTCGTAGACGGTCCCATTCGAGCTTGACATGGTGAAGCTCATCTTGGGCTTGGTCAAGAGCGAAGCCCAAGGATGACACCTCTTTTATGAGCTCCGAAAAATGGTCTTCGTATGGGGCAATTCTACTGGATGAGGCCATCACTTCTTTTGTCTGAGTAAATTGGATTTGTTAGAGTCTTATATTTATACTAATCATGTGATCACTGTTCAACAGCTATACTAGAAACGGTCAAAATTTTTAACATAAAACCAAAGAAGATGACATCTTATAAAAACATTTTTTATAAAGATAAATTTAATAAGATCAAGAGGTATTTTCTATTAATGAAACTTTGGGTCGTTACAGGAGTCCCTCACACAATATTGACAGACAACAATACAAATGTCTATTCCACAAAGTTAAAGAGGCTACAAAAATAGTACAACATCATTTCAAATCACTCCTCCTACTATCATGTAGTTGAATATGGGAAAATAAAGCCTTTTAAGAAGACTTTATCGAATATACTCTAAAAGATGGTGAACAAAGATAAGTAGTCTTTTCCAGAAAAACTCTTTTATGATCTATGGGCCTACTGTACTGCAATGTGAACTTCTACATAAGAAAAAACATACTCAATGGAGTATAGGACTGAGATAGTGTTGCCCATTAAATTCCTACAACCCTCACTCTGAATATCCATTTTTCGATAACTTTCTAATGATGAAAATCACGAAATAGGTTAGAAGAGTTGTAATGATTACATGAAAAGAGGTTTTTCACACTACACAACATTGAGATTCACTATAATCAGATTTCATGAGTCTTTAAAAAAATGTTCAACATCATTCATTCCTTCATGGAGAAATGGTGATATCTCTTAGAACCACAATGATATCGGGGAAGAATCCCATGAAATTGAAACCCACGTGCAAAAGAAGTTAGATAATACATATGTTTTATCATAATATAGCCTATTTTCTAGCCACCATGGATGGGGAGTGTATTACACCACACACCAATGAGAGATTTCTAAAGAAATAATTTGTATAGATATTAACAATAGGGCATCCACATCAGTGTAAGTCCCATATTTCATCCTCACAGCATGATGTTAAACTGCATGGAATATATCTTCTTAGTAGGAGGATGTTAAACTGCACGACATCTATCATCCTAAACCGTGATGTTAAATTTTATAGAGCTCATCTTTGGAAAAAGATGTTAAACTATAGGGTTCTTCTAGAACTACATATGTCTTCATTCCTATGATCATATAATATATAGTTACACCTAAACATTTATTCTTGGGCCCAACCATGTGTTCATTTGATTTACATCGAGTGATCCAATGGCCTTACCACATTATGTAAAACTACATAGATCTAGATTTTCCCCCTTCACAATGGGCGAACCAATGTCCTTACCGCATGAAATAAAACTTCATGGATCCATGGTTTCCATATCCATTCACATAAAGTCACCTACATCCTTTCCGCATGATGTTAAACTTAATATTTCATCTTGAACTATGTATGTATTGATTCTCATTTCCAATGAGATGCGTAGTGGCACCTCGATCTTATATCTTGGTCTAACCACTACGTGGTAAAAAATTTCCTCATTTTACCCCCTTATGTATCTACATTTTATGGAGACTCATGACATTCCTTATTTCTCACACTGAGCATAGCTCACATTATTTTAGGAATTGCGATAGGGACTTACTTTTACAATTAAGAAATAAAGGTGCACAAAAGGCCCATTAAAGTCCTGAATGTAAGACCATAAAAAACATTCCTCTGATCGTCACCACATTACGTTAAACTACATGTAATTTCTAGAGATACTCATGAAATTATTCTCGCATTTTATGAGATACACAGCGATGCTCGAATGTCCATTATCTAGCCCAACCACAATGATTCCATTTATTCTCATTAGTTTACCCTTGTCCTCACCGCATGATGTTAAACTGCATGGAGCATCAAAAACTACAGGTGGATTGATTATCATCTTCATGAGATATGTAGTGATGCCTGGATCCCCAATCCTTGGCCCAGTTATGACATCCAACAAAAATAATG
This sequence comes from Viscum album, assembly GCA_963277665.1. NCBI lineage: Eukaryota > Viridiplantae > Streptophyta > Magnoliopsida > Santalales > Viscaceae > Viscum > Viscum album. Next base: position 355,156,956 of record OY728163.1, read on the forward strand.
CCCACCTCTGCGTATTGGTCATACCTGTGTAGATTATTTCTTATTTAAGAACTGTGTGTGGCATTATTCTAATCCTTATAATATACATAGTGATTATGAAGACTACATATTTCGGCCTAACCACAACATTTCTACATTTTCACATTGGTTCCCATGTCCTTACCACATGACATTAAATTGCCTAGATGTACGTCCTTACCACACACTGATAAACTGCACAGAAGTACGTCCTTAACAATCTTCAATAAACTACATGTAAGTATTTCCTTTCATCATTAAGTTAATATACACGTATGTACATCCTTAACATATGATGATAAACTACATGGAAGTACTTTATTACAACATTATGATAAACTGGACGAATGTACATCCTTATAGCACGACGGTAATCTAAATGGAAGATGTCCCTACTACATGACATTATACTACACGGAATAAAGTCCCCACTACATTAATGTAAAAAATGCAAACCATATCACATTTATCATTCCTTATCGTAGGACCACAATAGACTTACCTCAAACAACTAGAGTATATGGTTCTCCCCCTGCCTTTCAATAGTGACTAAAATCTATATAGAAAGCATCATGTATTGAGCATCTCAGTTCACCATAAACTTTCATGTCATTTAGAAAGGATATCCAGTTTCAAAGGTTATTTTCTTAACTATACATACATGCCTATGGCTCATTCATATGAACCATTGACCATCAACCAAACATGTCACTCTAAAAAAGGACATTCTAATTCTCATAAGCCATAACACCATTTCGGTAGCACTCAACACCTCAGTGTGTCTGAACTACTCCAGATATGATTGTCCCATGTTAATTATCTTTATTTGAGGAACTCAATATGTGATTTACAATATTTCAACCACCCTCTTGTAAGGACGTTGGAGTACTCTTGACCGTAGATGTCTCAATTAGTCTCTTATTTATCATCCTCCATATTAGGTCCATGAGATTAATGACGCTAAACCATCTATTTTGTGGTCAAATCTATATGAACTCAAAATATAGTACATAATGGTCTAAATCGCAAGACCTCAAACATTTTCTAATGAAATAGAGATAAGAATTTTCCGACTGATAACCCGAAGTGGGCAATTGGAGAAAAAAGTAAATCTTATGCCTGTTAAACTCCTTATTCAAAAACCTTAAGACAAAATTTAGGTGTAGAAACATAAGGCTTAAATCTCTTAGGGTCTATTTAGTATCCCTAGTAAAATACAAGCTATGGGAACTGGTCCCATTGGTCCAGGAAAAAAGTTAGAGCATTGTTTTTTTATATCTCCCTGCTGTGATAATATGTTTGTCTGGTAGTGGCATAACTTTTAGGGTACTCGATCCCTCCTTGGTTTTTACACCTTCAACAGATCACACTTCATGATTTGGGGTGTCTCAAACTACCATAATCTTCCGTGGACCATGGAATGCATCTTTGGATTCATGGACCCTTTTCTTGAGTATGCATGCATGCCTATGTCACCTGCTTATGCACCTATGGATGTCAACAAAATGCGTCAATTGGAAAAAGGAAATTTCAATCTTCATGACTCTTTATATCATTGTGAGAATACTCAACACCTCATTGTTTCTAAACCACTCCCTGTATGAAGGTCCCATGTGATTTTCCTCACTCGAGCACTCTAGGGCGTGATTTAAAATCCCCACACAAAAATATGAAAGGGGATTTGATATCTTCAATGTTACATCAACTTTTTTGTACCCTTTTTTAATATTGGAATAACTCACTCCATTCCTGAACCTTCAGTGGCCCACACCTTGTGATTCGAAACCATAGGGTGTAGGGATCAAGATTCACATTATTGATAAAAATTTTCCCAGGGGTCCAAAACCCTTCCTAGATAGTATCCTTTTAATACCCAAATTCATCATTAAGATGTTTGAGCCTTCACAAACCATTCAAATCCCTTAGAAAAAAGTGGAGGTCATATTTCTATTGGCATTCTACTAATTTATAAATGCCTTAACCCTCCAACTAATGAAATATTATCGTTGTTGAGGAGGAGTGTAAAACTTTTTTATAATAAGAAACACTACGATAGATTGTAGAATTTTAGAATATCCTGGGACATCCCTAGTATATCTGTACCATCCCATATCCATCATGTAAAACTTTCATGTTATGATTTACGTCATACATACTCCAAATACCAAGACAAGACAAGTATCCCTAGTATTTCATTCTCACCAATATCACCTTCATAAATCATCCATACCCCCTGGAAATGATACCCAGCTTTCGGGACCCTTTGCCTGACTATGTATAAATGCCTATGGATCCTTCATATGTGCCTATAGTCTTCATCCAAATGTGTCACTCAACATAGAGGATGTTCTAATCCACTCGAGCATTAGAAACACCATAGAAGAACCCATAACCTCAGAGTGTTTTGGGTTATTACTGGAATGTATTCACCATATCCCATGATCATACAAAAGGTCCGAGCTAAAAGACCTTAAACTAATTCAATATAAGGTCTGAGATAGAAATCCCTAAACTAAAGCAACGAAATTTATGAGATAAGAGACCCTAAAATAATGAAATTTATGGTCCAATATAAAATAACCATAACATAATTAACATAGGGTCTATGAAAATGTAACCTAAACTAAAGAAATATAAGGTTTGAGTTAAATGAGCTTAAACTAAATCCACATAAGGTCCAAGATAAACAATCCTAAACTAAAACTAAACAATAATTCAGTATATAAAATGTGTATAAGGCTCACTATATGGCCTTAGTAACATCAATATATGATCACCAAGCCTATTAGGTTCGGGAAATAATGGATCACTCACACTTTGGGATACATCTTATACCCATTTATCCCTCTTTAGTTCAAGTGATCTCATGATTTAAGAGCAAATTTAAAATATTGAATATCGTGTGGGTGGGCATTATGATCATTTCAAAAAGGGAACTTCTTATAATTTAAACATTTAATTCTATTCATTTATGTCCATTTAATATAAATCATGGTATATAAATCATTGTTGATTCACATAATATCAGATCAACAAAGATTCATTCACATTAAGAGGAAATAGAAACTAATTAATATTATAGAAATATTATAAAAATAATCCATTGATAGTATGGAATGAATAGAGTAATCTATACATTTCAAAGTCTCTTTGGGGATCCATAAAAATGTTCATGTAATAAAAATTTGCGAGTAACAAAAAAAAGATGGTCGTATGTGCTGGAAAGATCGGTAAGAGTCTAACAAGAGTCATCAATTCAATATTGGAGTTCCACTTTCTCCACTTCTTATGCTTCTACCCTGGGAACGATATCATAGAATAGGGTGGTAAATTATTCAACCCTCCTCTAAGAAGTGTCCATTGAGGTTGAAGAGGCTGATAGGTTAGACCTTAGATGACAAATCATATCTTCATACCTTCATACCTTTGTAGTCCAAGAATTCATAAATTCTTGTAGTTCAGATAGTAACTAGAGACCCTATTCAAACGAACACGTTGTCTCCCTCATTTTTTTAATGAGGGGATCCTAACATTACAAATTGTATAGATCATTTTCATTCATGGAATATTCTATTCAATCAAATATTTTTTCTTTCATAATTTCATATAAAGGTTTCTGATCAAACTTTTCTACCGCTATGTCATAAAAGAATTTATGTAGGTGTTCCACATGTTTATAGAATATTTCACAGGGGCCCTTTAAAATAATGTCATTAATTCATTCCTAGATTATTCTATGATGATATTGATCCTATGTATCTAATTGGGTGGATATAAAAAAGGATATCTAGCTAGTAATATCAATGATAAAACAGGAGATGAAGCCTCATAACCTCTTCCCCCAATAGGCACATCATCAATTATCTGTGATGTAGGGTTGACTTCCTTAATTAAATCATTTTCACCATATGAGTGGCCATCATCAAAATGAGTTTGTATTTTATATTCCTCATAGAGGTATTGAAAATTCCATCAATGCCACAAATATAGGTGTTAGTGATGCAAAAGTCGGGTCCACATGATGTACCAAATGACATAACACACCATTAGGATAAGCTATTACCCAAGAATTGGCATAATACTGGGTAAGAAAGGTAGAATAAGATTCTACAAGAGGAAGAAAAATATCAACCTTAGTGTCTTCACATGTCAAAATAATAAAAAATTTGTAGATAACTGTGGTATGTCGCTCTACTTTAATGATGACCAAGGGGCTGGTAGATACTCTCTAAATATAGAAAAACTATCGAGAAAATATATATGGTGTGTATGGATCATAAATGGATAGATCATATATGCTAGATGCAAGGACCCCATATAGAAGGGAGATCATATAAGATTTTTTTCAAGAAAAACACTACCATCATTAATGATCTGGCTGCCCAGTGCACAGAATGTAGAGAATTCAAACCTCCCGGGATGCCATAATGCACCGTTTACCTTAGAAGGGCTTAGCGACATAAATGTTTCCCTAGATACATACATAATATGAGATGTGATATGGCATCTAGGATACTAGAAGCATTGTAATATTCATGTTGGCGCCAAAAATGTGGCTCGAAAGAAAGGAACGAAAAAGAAGGCTGGCGCGCTGCCTCGTGAAGCTCCTCCACGAAGCCCCGTTGCGAAGCACCCCGAACATGGAGGCGCCGCAAAGCTCCAGAGGCGGTAATGCTCCGCGAACCCATTTGACGTTCGCGAGCCACCGCGAAGCTCCAGAGGCGGTACTGCTCCGCGAACCCATTTGACGTTCGCGAGCCGCCGCGAAGCTCTAGAGGCTGTAATTCTCTGCGAACCCATTTGACGTTCACGAGCCGCCGCGAAGCTCCAGAGGGAGTAATGCTCCACGGATGAAGTTGACGTTCACGAGCGCGCCACGAAGCACCGCAGGCAGCGAGCGAGTTCAGCTTCGCGGTGCCCCATCCCTATAAATACTGGACTCTCCCTGAGTCCTGAGATGGACAATCTGACCTTTCGGCTTCTCCTCTCCCAAATTGCGAAGCACACTTTGCCCCAGGAATCATGAGCTCCGCGAGGTATTTCTACTTCGTGAGACGCCTCTGATTTGTCTCGTTTTGAGCCCCTCTTCGGAGAGGGTCGCCCTTCGCAAAGCTCAAGGGCGTTCGCGAAGGAAGGGGATTCTCAAGGGAACTCGGGCAGCCGCGAAGCGTTTATGCTTCGCGAAACACCCAACCCATGCTAGTGATGTCGATGCTAAGGCAGGATCGCTCCACTTTGTGAAGCACATTACTTTACAGGAACCTGCTTCGTGAGACACCCCTTCTTCGCGAGGCAGTGCTCCGTGGACACTATTCCACTTCGCGAAGCACCTTCCACTCACACCTATGCCCCATGCTAAGGCCAAGGCACTCTACTTCGCGAAGAAAACTCCTCTGCTTAGCGATTCCTCTTCCCGTGCGACCCTCCAGGTTTGCACGATGTGATTTCAAAATCCCGTGGACAATACCACCCGTAGTGTTGCTTCGCCTAATTCTTCTTCGCATAGGCACGCTAACGGCTATTGATTCTTCGCATAGCCACGCTAACGTGGACCCCTCGATGATTCGTTCCATGACCCCCCTTAACCATGGCCTTAATGGTACCTTCCCTTCCCCAAGGACCAGAGGGTACCGGTTATGTAAGTCCTAGGAGGGTGGAGTGAACCCACCTCGTCCGAGCTACAGGACGTTAAATTGCCAAGCACCACGTCCTCAACACATGATGTTAAACTGTGACCCAACCTCGTCTCCCTCACGAAGGGTCCCCCCAGCTCGAACATTCTTTACACCACTCATCTCCACTGGAATGGAACTCTTCCGCACATGGAATGAGATCCTCCTTGTTGGAGTGGCGTATGTTCGTAGGGGAAGGACTGCCTCAGAGCGTAAGCCCCTAACCTTTTGTACGGATGATTGGACCCGTGCATCTCCGTAATCCCCCACTACCAAGGTCAGTGGAGGGCGTGATAGGGAACGAGGCACCTCCCATCATTGGACCAAGGTCCCTCTTTCCGGCTCTTCGTCGCACTTCAGGCCTCCATCCTGGAGTAAGTCCCAACACCATGGGCCGCCTAACGCGTAAGCCCCTCTTCGCTTCTCACGGACGCATCCTTCGCGACGTGATCGTCAGGTCCTTTCAACCTCTTGTTTCTCACACCAAGAATGAATCACGTGGGCTTAGAGTGAGCACCGACCCTGACCACCCATCCTTATGAACTACGAGGTCTTTGATCCATGTCAAGGCATGGTACGTAGGAAGCCTCCATGAGGTTCAAGCCCACCCATCATTTCACGTTGGGTCTTTCTCTTATGAACTACGAGGTCTTTGATCCATGTCGAGGCATGGTACGTAGGAAGCCTCCATGAGGTTCAAGCCCACCCGTCATTTCACGTCGGGTCTTTCTCTAAAGAACTACGAGGAATTTGATCCATGTCAAGGCATGGTACGTAGGAAGCCTCCATGAGGTTCAAGCCCACCCGTCATTTCACGTCGGGTCTTTCTCTAAAGAACTATGAGGACTTTGATCCATGTCAAGGCATGGTACGTAGGAAGCCTCCATGAGGTTCAAGCCCACCCGTTATTTCACGTCGGATCTCACCCCATCCAGCATGACGTTAAACCGCATTCTGGTCCAGTGGTAAGCCGTTGCGACCCATCCTAGAGAACTACGAGGTCTTTGATCCGTGTCAAGGCATGGTAGTAGGAAGCCTCCATGAGTTTCAAGCCACATTGCTTGGTCGTTCCTTCACGTCGAGTTTTTCCCTCGTCCAGCATGATGTTAAACTGTACCCCCTTGTCCCGTATGACATTAAATTGCACACTCATTCCCACCTGAACTATGAGGTCTTTGAACCATGTCACGGCACGGTACGTAAGAAGCCTTCCAGAGGTTCAAACCCACCCCTCATTGGACCAAGGTCCACTTTCATGTCGGTTCGCCGACAAAGCCCCATTTGAACTATGAGGTCTTTGATCCATGTCAAGGCATGGTACGTAGGAAGCCTCCAAGAGGTTCAAGCCCACCCATCATCCAATTCACGTCGAGTTCTACCGACGTCCAGCACGACATTAAACTACAATTCCAGTATGACGGCAAGCCGTTGTGACCACCCCGAACTACGAGGTCTTTGATCCATGTCAAGGCATGGTACATAGGAATCCTCCCAGAGGTTCAAGCCCAACTCCCATCGGACCATGGTCCCTCACTTACGTCGGTTCGCTGACACCCACCGCCCGTCGTTCATTCACGTCAGAGTTCACTATCATCCCGCATGATGTTAAACTGTATTCCCTGAACTACGAGGATTTTGATCCATGTCAAGGCATGGTACGTATGAAACCTTCCCAAGGTTCAAACCCACCATTAGTGGACCCACGGGTCTACTTTCACGTCGGTACGCTGATGATTCCCATCGGACCAAGGTCCACTTTCACATTGGTACGCTGATGATTCCCATCAGACCAAGGTCCACCTTCACGTTGGTTCGCTGACGATATTCATCGGGCCAAGGTCCAGCTTCACGTAAGTTTACCGGCACCATCCCGAACTACGCGGACTTTGATTCCCTGCCACAGGGATATGTAGGAAGCCTCGTCAAGGCTCAAGCCCAACTTCATCGTCTCCCCTGCGATGGTCCCATTTCACTCTCCCTCCACTCCATTCATCGACCTATCCCCCGTCCCGATTCTCGCCCGGACCGTCTTATCCTGGTGAGACCATGTCGGTACGCTCTTCCTCACAGCTATCCATGGGCTGCCCCCGGTATCGAAATCCCTTCAAGGAGGATCCCTCAATCCGATCTATCCTAGATAATGCTCTGGTTGGGTTGATCCGTCTCCGCTAGATGTTAAACTCGAGACATACCCTGTGTTGACCACGGGAAGCTGAGGAAAACCTCAGATATGTGTCTGTGACATATAATTCCCTGCGCTCAATGTGGGATGCCTCAGGCCTCCACGCCCTCGAGAAGCCTTGTTACCAGGGATAACAGACAGACATGCCAGGTACCCCAGCATCCAGACACGCTACTGATGCCTCAACATGACTACTCCCCTGACTGAAGGTTGCTGCCCTGACTGGACCCTTTGGAATGTCCTGACAGAAGCAGTGTAATTAACCGGCGTCCATGGAAACATGGCACTGGGAAGATTTTCACGAACTACATATTAAATCTATGAGGGAGACCCGGACTAGGTGATGAGTTCTGAGGAGGAATCCACGGAAGGAAGAACCGACATCCCATCATCCCGTTTCGATCAAGGAGCAGATGTACCTGAACAAGGAACGAATGCTGCCCGCCTTTGGAAAGCGGGAATGTGGGGGACGCGCTGCTTTGTTGCCCCGCATTCCCGCTTTCCAAAGGCCGGTGGCATTGGTTCCTTGTTCAGGTACGTCTGATCCTTGATCGAAACGGGATGATGGGATGTCGCTTCTTCCTTCCGTGGATTCCTCCTCAGAACTCATCACATAGTCTAGGTCTCCCTCATAGATTTAATACGTAGTTCGTGAAACTCTTCCCAATTCCATGTTTCCATGGACGCCGGTTAATTACACTGTTTCTGTCGGGACATTCCAAAGGGTCCAGTCAGGGCAGCAACCTTCAGTCAGGGGAGTAGTCACGTTGAGGCATCAGTAGTGTGTCTGGATGCTGGGGTACCTGGCATGTCTGTCTGTTATCCTTGGTAACAAGTCTTCTCGAGGGCGTGGAGGCCCGAGGCATCCCACATTGAGCGCGGGGTAATATATGTCACAGACACATATCTGAGGTTTTCCTCAGCTTCCCGTGGTCAACACAGGGTATGTCGTGAGTTTAACATCTAGCGGAGACGGATCAACCCAACCAGAGCATTAGCTAGGATAGATCGGATTGAGGGATCCTCCTTGAAGGTATGTCGATACCGGGGCCAGCCCTTGGATGGCTGTGAAGAATAGCGTACCGACATGGTCTCACCGGGATAAGACAGTCCGGGCGAGAATCGGGATGGGGGATAGGTCGATGAATGGAGTGGAGGGAGAGTGAAATGGGACCATCACAGGGGCGACGGTGAAGTTGGGCTTGAGCCTTGACGAGGCTTCCTACATATCCCCGTGGCAGGGAATCAAAGTCCGCATAGTTCGGGATGGTGCCGATAAACCGACGTGAAGCTGGACCTTGGCCCGATGAATATCGTCAGCGAAGCAACGTGAAGGTGGACCTTGGTCCGATGGGAATCGTCAGCATACCAACGTGAAAGTGGACCTTGGTCTAATGGGAATCGTTAGCGTACCGACGTGAAAGTAGACCCGTGGATCCACTAATGGTGGGTTTGAAACTTGGGAAGGTTTCCTACGTACCATGACTTGACATGGATCAAAATTCTCGTAGTTTAGGGAATACGGTTTAACTTCATGCGGGACGATAGTGAACCCTGACGTGAATGAACGATGGGAAGTGGGTGTCGGTGAACCGACGTAAGTGAGGGACCGTGGTCCGATGGGAGTTGGGCTTGAACCACTGGGAGGATTTCTACGTACCATGCCTTGACATGGATCAAGGACCTCATAGTTCGGGGTGGTCACAACGGCTTGCCGTTGGACTGGAATTGCAGTTTAACTTCGTGCTGGACGTCGGTAGAACTCGACGTGAATTGGATGATGGGTGGGCTTGAACTTCATGGAGGCTTCTTACGTACCACGCCTTGACATGGATTAAAGACCTCGTAGTTCAAATGGGGCTTTTTCAGAGAACCGACATGAAAGTGGACCTTGGTCAAATGAGGGGTGGGCTTGAACCTCTGGAAGGCTTCATACGCACCATTCCTTGACATGGATCAAAGACCTCGTAGTTCAGGTGGGAATGGGTGTGCAGTTTAATGTCATACGGGACAATGGGGTATAGTTTAACGTCATGCTGGTTTAGGGAGAAACTCGACGTGAATGAACGACCGAGCAATGTGGCTTGAACATCATGGAGGCTTCCTACGTACCATGCCTTGACACGGATCAAAGACCTCGTAGTTCTCTAGGATGGGTCGCAACGACTTACCACTGGACCAGAATGCAGTTTAACGTCATGCTGGACGGGGTGAGACCCGACGTGAAATGACGGGTGGGCTTGAACCTGATGGAGGCTTCCTACGTACCATGCCTTGACATGGATCAAAGTCCTCGTAGTTATTTAGAGAAAGACCCGACGTGAAATGATGGGTGGGCTTGATCCTCATGGAGGATTCCTACATACCATGCCTTGACATGGATCAATGTCCTCGTAGTTCCTTAGAGAAAGACCCGACATGAAATGACGGGTGGGCCTGAACCTCATGGAGGCTTCCTACGTACCATGCCTTGACATGGATCAAAGACCTCGTAGTTCATAAGAGAAAGACCCGACGTGAAATGACGGGTGGGATTGAACCTCATGTAGGCTTCCTACGTACCATGCCTTGACATGGATCAAAGACCTCGTAGTTCATAATGATGGGTGGTCAGGGTCGGTGCTCACTCTAAGCCCACGTTAGTCATGCTCGGTGCGAGAAACAAGAGGTTGCAAGGACCTGATGATCACGTCACGAAGGATGCGTCTGTGAGAAGCGAAGAGGGGCTTAAGCGTTAGGCGGCCCATGGTGCTGGGACATACTCCAGGATGGAGGCCCGAAGTGTGACGAAGCGCCGGAAAGAGGGACCTTGGTCCAATGATGGGAGGTGCCTCGTTACCTATCACCCCCTCCACTGACCTTGGTAGTGGGGGAGTACGGAGATGCACGGGTGCAATCATCGGTATGAAAGGTTAGGGGATTATGCTCTGAGGCAGCCTTTACCCTACGAACATACGCCACTCCGACAAGGACGATCTCATTCCATGTGCGGAAGAGTTCCATTACCATGGAGACGAGTGGTGTAAAGAATGTTCGAGCTGGGGGGACCCTTCGTGAGGGAGACGAGGTTGGGTCACAGTTTAACGTCATGTGTTGAGGACGTGGTGCTTGGCAGTTTAAGGTCCTACAGCTCGGATGAGGTGGGTTCACTCCACCCCCCTAGGACATACATAACCGGTAACCTCTGGTCCTTGGGGAAGGGAAGGTACCAGTAAGGCCATGTTTAAGGGGGGTCGTGGAACGAACCATCGAGGGGTCCACACTAGCGTGGCTATGCGAAGAAGCAATAGCCGTTAGCGTGCCTATGCGAAGAATCATTAGACGAAGCAACGCTACGGGTGGTATTGTCCACGGGACATTGAAATCACATCATGAAAACCTGGAGGGTTGCACGGGAAGAGGAATCGCTAAGTAGAGGAGTGTGCTTCACGAAGTGGAGTGCCTTGGCCTTAGCATGGGGCATAGGTGTGAGTGGAAGGTGCTTCGCGAAGTGGAACAGTGTTCGCGGAGCACTGCCTCACGAAGAAGGGGTGTCTCGCGAAGCCGGGTCCTGCAAATCAATGTGCTTCACGAAGCGGAGCGATCCTGCCTTAGCATCAGGATCACTAGCATGGGTTGGGTGTTTCGCGAAGCATAAACCCTCCGCAGCTGCCCGGCTTCCCTTGAGAATCCCCTTCCTTCGCGAACGCCCTTGAGCTTCGCGACGGGCGACCATCTCGGAAGAGGGGCTCAAAACGAGACAAAGCAGAGGCGTCTTGCGAAGTAGAAATACCTCGCGTAGCTCATGATTCCCGGGGCAAAGAGTGCTTCGCGATTCGGGAGAGGAGAAGCCGAAAGTTCGGATTGTCCGTCTCGGGACTCAGGGGGAGTCCAGTATTTATAGGGAAGGGGCGCCGTGAAGCAGAACTCGCGTGCCACCTACGGTGCTTCGCGGCGTGCTTGCGAACGCCAACGTCGTCCGCAGAGCATTACTGCCTCTGGAGCTTCGCGGCGGCTCACGAACATCAAATGGGTTCGCGGAGCATTACCGCCTCTCGAGCTTCGCGGCGGCTCGCGAACGTCAAATGGGTTCGCGGAGCATTACGGCCTCTGGAGCTTCGCGGCGGCTCGCGAACGTCAAATGGGTTCGCGGAGCATTACCGCCTCTGGAGCTTCGCGGCGCCGCCATGGTCGGGGCGCTTCGCGACGGGGCTTCGTGGTGGAGCTTCGCGAGGCAGCGCGCCGGCCTTCTTTTTCGTTCCTTTATTTCGGGCCACATATTTGGCGCCAACAATTCATAATAATGGAAATTCTACCATATCCCACCAAATAAAAACTCTATAGGACCACAGATCCTATAAGGGGTTCTACCTTTTTGAATATGACCCATAATTTTATAAATGTGTGTGAGGACTAGTACTTCCAAGTTATGGATCCTCCCTTTAGGAAGTCTCACAGCCATCACTAGCATGCTAACACAGATTTTGGAATGTGTGTCTATAACTACAAATAGAAACCCATTTAAGAACGTTGAAATGAAACCAGCCTGTCTCAGATATGAATAGATCTTGGAGTTCACACAATATACCCATGATGTATAATCTCATGCGTAATGATCCAAACATTTATTAATGAAAATTCTTCTTGATATAGTTAAATTTTTATTATGTAAAATGGTTTTACAAAATATTTTCACTTCCATGTTTTTATGTTTTTTGATTTTAAAATACCATTAAGAATTATTACCTTGATAATATATCCATTGAATAGTGATCACATGATTAATATAAATATAGGGCTTTAAAAATTCCAATTTAACAAGATAAAGTAAGGGATGGCCTCATCCTGTAGAATTTTTCTGTATGAAGACCCTTTTTTAGAACTTGGGATGGAGGTTACATCGTTGTGCCTCTCTATTGACCAAACCCAACTATATCTTCAATACGTTAAGCTTGAACGGAACCACTTATGGGAGAAGTGGTTGTTAATAGGAATTACCACTCAAGTGATGTTATCTAAGCAACCCCAAGAGTCTTTCACCATCGTGCACCTTACCCTTAGGTATTAGTTAGGTGTTATAAGGGGTTATGTAATAACACCATTTCACTATGATTATGTTCATTAGTATTTTATAGAATAAATAATATACATTCATTTTATTATTTTTACATTATAAATTGGTTTTAAAGCACAGATAGTATTTTTAGTTAATATTAAATTAATAAATATATTTTGAAGAATTAACGGTTTTTTTGAATTAAATAATTTAATAAAATATTATTACTTAATTACTTTTTATTAAATATAAATGATTATATAATTTTTATGAATACAATTTTAATTTTTATAAATGTTTGAAAGCTATTTTTGTCAGAACCCATGAATTTTCAATAAATGTCGGTATTTATGTTAAAATAAAAAATTCACATAATTATATAGTTATTTAGATAAAAATAATTTCATTTTTGGAATCTGGATGTCAAAATTATCAAACAGTGAATTTTTCATAATTTTTGGAGACAGTCTAATTTTTGTGTAAAAATTAAATTTTGTTTAAATATATAATGTGTTTTATAACATCATAATGACCCAATAGAGATGTAATAAAATAATATAAAATGTATTTTTGGCCAATTTATGATTTACCTTTAAAATAATGTTATTGTATATTTGTTTTATTTATTTTACAAAGCCTTAGTGGACCCTCCAAGACTTGTAAAACATTTTAACATTTCATTTTATAATGATTTCCTTCAGAGTGTGACTCACCTCTACATAAGCAAGCCCAATATTTTAATAATTTCGTCCATTAGACATATAAAATAATTTTTTCCACCACATTTTAAAAAATCCATGGGCTGTTTTGTTTTTTTAATTAGTTTAATGTGTATTGTCCAAAACCTAAATAATAAAAAATATCTCCCCTTTCCTATATAATCCTACTAAATCTCCCATGATTCTTCACTAAAACAACACAGAGCTCAACCAAACCACATAATACTCTCTCTATAATCCTATAAAGGTTTCCCAAGATATCAAGAAGCTCTATCAAGCCTCTTCCATGCCTTTGGGATCATAGTTCCAAGTTAGGGATTTCATCTTTTCTCATTTGATCCAAATTTATTTATGTTGTTATGACCTATTATTTTAAATTACAAATGTTGGGGTATGTTTTCGCACCTCCCCCATACTACCATAATTTTGTTTGAGTAATGAGATACCTAGTTATCTCTCATTAATTCCTCCCATGAACACCTGTTACCATGAAGATATTCTGTAATCAATTTCTCTCTTCTCATTTACATTCAAGAAATGCTTTCCTATTATGCATCTAAATTACATTAAATATTTTGGGATATTATGTTACATTACCCCATTACTATCCTTTTAATATATAAATGATTATAGACCCATTTCTCTCTCATAAAACCATTTTATGATATCTATTAGACGTCATTATACTGCCAAAGTTACACCAAAATCTCCCATGCCAAAATCATCATGTAAGTGAATACCATACCCATTTCTCTATAAAGCATATTCAACATTATGCACATGTACATGTTTATTGAGTACTGAAATTTATGTATTCTACATACGTTATTCATGGAATAGATTTTTATGTTTAAGGTATCCATGTTCAATGATCCATGTGGCATACTTATGCATGAAATGAAATATTTATAAAGGGTGTGCACTAATAAATCTCCAATGCATTGGTTATAGAATAATATCATGATAGATCACATTCAATTAGTGTAGAATCAAGATAATTCTTGTTAAATGACCGTTTACTCATTATAATTCACGTGCAATGAGGGTTTTTGCATACACCATGTGCAATGATCCATCGATCATGCTAATATCATATTAAATGTTGTTTCCACATTTCCAGGTTATGATAATCATGAGATATCAAGACTTTAGGTTCTTATTTCTCTTATTCTCCATTTATATTCCTATGGACAAAAATTTATTGTATCATTCTTGTTATGCATTGTTTACTCCTTTATTGGTATTTATAGCTCACCCTTTTTTCATGTATATCCTCAGGTTATCCAATGAAATGATATGTTTGAGGGAATGTTGTGGTATTGTAAAGGATGTTTTCAATAATGATATAGTATTTTTATGCCATAAGTTGTCATGTAATGTCCTTAATTTTACAATATACTAGACCTATCGATCATCAAAGTTGTCTTAATTTCATGTTTATGTAATATATCATATTTACGTGTGTAATAAAATAGAAGGGTTGTTATAGTTGGTATCAGTGGATAGGCTTAGTTATTTTTGGGATTATGATTAGAAAACCACAGTGAAAGCCTTAGGGATAAGACTAAGTATAAAAAAACATCCCTAAATTTTTGTGAGTATAGAGTATGTGTTTTATCAAAAATAAAATACATACCTATCAAGATACGAACAAGTAGAGGCGGCTCTAGTAGAGATGTATCTAGGGGTAAAAGCCAAAAATACCTCTTGGACATAGACTTGAATGGGAACTGGTCCACGAAACTAGGTCTTGGGGATCTCTTGGTTATGAAACTCCTAGGGGATATGCGTTGTTAAATTCATATTCATAGTATGTGCTATTGTTAGGGGAATAAATAAGATTATCCTAAGAATATTTGATGGGAAGTATGTTAGGGATAACATAGATTTAAGCCTATACATTTATAAGTTAATGAAATAAATGTAATTTATAAGTTATACCATTTATCATTGAATTCCCCTTTATGTGGTACCCCTAACATTCCTTTTATTCAAGCCAATTTTTTGTAATAGTAGGACTCGAGGTAAAAACCAATGCAAAGATCAATGTGATGACTGTTCTAATGAGATTCTGAATTTAATGGGAATGGGAATCACAATCTTTGTCACGATAATATCTCAATTAACTCAATTTTTTAATAGTTACATGGGTTCAGAAAAATTTCCAACCCCCCCCCCCCATTAAAGAACAATCCCCAATCAGGTTCTTAATGAGAAAAAGGCATCCTACATTTAATGTATCATCTAATCCCTCAATCCCTAAAAAATGGATCAAATATATTGGAAAGATATTCCCCATTATTTAATGTTCTGAACAAATGACGGTTTTTCTAGATTCTTATCGATTGGAGGGTGAAGCAAAAAAATGGTTTACATTGGTCAAAAATATGAAGCCTGAGTAAGAGATTGTGGCATTGGAATTGAAGGATTTCTAGAAAAAAATTTTGATAAATATTTCCCATGACCCCTATGAATTAATATCGAAAAATACTTCCATTCCCTCATGAAAAAAGAAAACAAATCCATCAGAGCGTATGAGGAAAACTCCACAGGGCTTTCACGATAAACCTCTAGATTTTTCATTACCCCTGAATGCAAGGTTTACCACTTCTTTGGTGGGATAAAAGCTATCCTATGAAAATCCCTAGTGATCCATGAGTTCTATAGTTAGGAGGAAATGGTCTGATGTTCCCTCAAGTATTAAATAAATATCGGCCTATCATATGGGTATCACGGGGATAACAAGTGAAAGGTAGAAATTAATTATAGAGGTCTGATGGATAAATCCAATGGTGCTATAAAATTCCAGCACCCCACATGGCAATGGTGTGGAAGGAAAAATAATGAAAATTGACTGAAAGGGATGAGAAAATGATTTTGGTGTGTAAGAGAAGGGAACCCGGCCATTAACTACCGACAAGAAAACCCCACTACTATGATAGATGATAGGAATGATCTGTTTGACCCTCAACACATTGATCATTTCTTAAAATTCAAAGAACTAGGGAACTTTGAAAACCAGTGCCCTAAGACAAGGGTTTTCTGAGGAGACCAACATCCTCCATGGGAGAAAGTGAGATCTTTTTCCATCACTACCACTAAAGAAAACCCTAACAAATAAGTGGTGATAGTTACAGTAGTTATTCATTCAAGAATAGAGATCATAATTTTTTATTCTAGTTATTCACACTATTTTATATTCCAAAAGACTATTATAACAATCCCAACACCACCACAAATCATTGAAGTAGAGATGTTGGTAAGAACACTAAATGGATAAATCATTGCATCCCATGAATATAACTCCTCCTCGGTCATAATTTGTGGATTGAACTTCCCAGTGAACCTTGTAATACTCCCTCTGGTGAAATTTGGTGCAATTTCTGGCATATATTGGCATTCTGTATATATCCAACACAAATTACTGTGAGAGAAAATTCACTCTCCATATGGTGAATCGACCCGCGATTCTATACAATTGCAATGAAGAGGATGAATCTTCTTTAGCACCATCATCTCAAGCATGGATACTACTGCACTATGAGCATGCGTATCTTAATCAGGTGATTGAGTCTAAGGATGAAACCATCCATGAATACATTCCTATTTTAAGGGAGTTCTCTCTATTGTTTCCCAGGGAATTGCCTAATCTTCCTTCTAGAAGATTTTTTAATTATTGATTGATCTTATACCTGGGGATTTTCCAATATCAAAGAATCTGTATAGAATGGTTGTTGTGGACCTTGAGGAGCTAAAAACAACTATAATATAATTTGGATAAAGGTTTTATACTCCAAAGTACTACACCATGAGGTGCACCTATCCTCTTCATCAATAATAAGGTTTGGTTAATGTACCTCTGCATTGATTATCATGAGCTCAAGAAAATCACGATAAAGAACAAGTATTCAATTCCATGAATTGATGACTTGTCCAGTCAGATATGTGGATCACAATAATTCTCCAAGGTTCTTATATTGTCCGTATATTACCATGTAAGGGTGAAAAAGGGGATAACCCCAGGACTACTTTTTATATAGGATACATACACTAGGAATTCAAATTAATTCCCTTTTCACTCACTAATGATCTAGAAATATTTGTTGACATGATGAATAGATACTTTTGAGATTACCTAGAAATATTTTTGGTAGTGTTTATAGAAGATATTCTCATATACCAAAAAACCATGAAGGAGAATGAGGACTATCTAATCATTATACAAGAGACATTGGGAAATGAGAATCTCTATGGAAAGTACATCAAGTGTGGGTTCTGGTTGAAGGAAGTCTCATTCATAGGTCATATCATCACAAGAAATGGGATATCAATGGATCCCTCTAAGACAAATGAAAATGAGGGATGGACGAGACCAACATCTGTGATGGATATTGGTATCATACTTGGGTTAGATGGATATTTTTACCATTTTGTGAGAAATTTCTCACAATTGTCAAACCATATTCTTAATATAACTCGGAAGGGAGTCACGTTTTCATATATTGATAAATGTGAATATAAATTCAATGAGTTGAAAAATAGGATTATCACTGCGACTATGCTCACATTACCCACAAGGGAAGAACATTTTGTTGTATTCAGTGAATATTTAAAGAAAGTCTTCAGTTGTGTGTTGATGTAAAATTAAAAAATCATTACCTATTCTTATAGGGAATTGAAAGTTCATGTGAAAAACTACCCAACACATGATTTGGAGTTGGTTGCAGTAATCATTGGTTTGAAAATTTTGTAGCATTAATTTTTTGGGGAGAAGTGTGAAATATATTCTGATCAAAAAAGTATCAAGTATGTATTCACACAGAAAGAGATGAATATACACCAATGAAGATGGTTATAGCTTATCAAAGACTATGACCGCCCAATTAATTAACATCTGAGGAATGTGAACTAGTTGACATAAGCTCCAAGTAGAAATTTTCCATCAAAAATTTCATTTATTATAACTAGAAAGGATCCAATCTTCTTAGATTTGATGAATATGGACATGTGAATCATAAAGAAAGGAACATCATCAATACTTTCTCTAATGATTACTCAACTGTATCATTTAAAAATGTTAAAGGATGCTCAAAAAGATTATGTGGGAAGTCAGAAGAAAGTGGAAATTATCAGAAAAGTTAAATCCTTGGAGTTCAATGTTAATGAAGAAGGAATTGTGAAATTTGGGTCAAGAATACATGTTCCATCAAATTTGGTGTCAATGAAAGAACTTTTGGATGATGCTCATAGTTTTAATTTATCCATTTATCTAGGATACACAAAGATGTATTGATATATCCAATCAAATTATTTGTTGGATAACATGAAGAAGGAGATCACAAAGTATACATCAAAGTGCCTAGTATGTCAGCAATTGAAGGATGATAGACAGAAGTATAAGGGGATGATGAAACCATTACCCATACCAATGTGTAATTGGGAGAACATCACTAGGGACTTTGTCAGATGACTTCTGATGACATACAAATGAAACAGTGTTATCTTTTTTGTTTTGGATCATCTTATAAGTACTGCACACTTCAATTCAATTTGGGATGATTTCTTATTGGATCAACTAGCATGGATATACAGAAGAGATGTGGTAAGGATTCATCGAGTCCCTTTTTCTATTGTATCTGATAAAGATCCAAGATTCACCTATATGTTGTAGAATATTCTAAACCATTCTCTAAATACTGAGCTGAAATTTAGTATGACTTATCATCAATAAGTTGAGGGAAGATCTAAGTAGACTATCCAAACACTTGAGGACATGTTGATATCATGGTCATTCACTTCAAAGGTGGATGTGATCAATATCTTCCTATGGTTTAGTTCTATTACAACAATAGTTTCCACATAATCATCTGAATATATCCTTAATAATCCTTTTATGGGAAGAGGTGTAGAACACCGATATGTTGGGATTATTTTGGGCAGAGAAAAAACCTTGGTCTAGAAATTGTTGATGAAATGGTGTAGAAGGATAAGAGGATCCAACGGAACATTAAAGATGCTCATAGTAGGCAAAAGATATATGATGATAATCATTGATTTGACATAGATTTTGAATTTAGAGACATTTCATTCCTCCAAAAATCAAAGTGGAATATTGTTATGAGATTTGGGAAGAAAGGAAAGCTTATTCCATGGAATGTTGGCCTTTTTGAGATCTTTAATAGCATTGGAGAAGTGGCATATCGACATGAACTCCCAAAAAACATTTCCCATGTTCATGATGTATTCCATGTCTCACTCTTTAGTATGTACATACTTAATCCATAACATGTAATCAATCCAGATGTGGTACTTTTGGAAAATTACCTCTCATATAAAGAGAAGCCAGAGAATACCTTAGATCGTAGGGAAAATGCTCAACGAAATAAGACATTGTCTATCATCAAGGTGCTGTGGAGAAACCACAAGTTTGAAGAGGCAGTGTGGGAATCTGAGGAAGTGATGAAGTAGAGTTACACGTAACTATTTTAGTGTGGGAAAAGGAAGTTTCAAGGGTGAAATTTCTTAAGAGGGGAAGATTGTAATGACCCCAACTTTTTTTAATGAAAATTCCACTTGCTCTAATTAAATATATTATTGTGTAAAATGGTTATATAAAACTTAGAAACATCCTTGGTTTTATGTTTTTGGATTTTAAAATACCATAAGGAATTATTACCATAGATAATATAGCCATTGAACATGGATCACATGATTAGAAAAAATATATGGCTTAAACAAATCAAATTTACTCAGAAAATGGAAGCGATGGCCTCATCCAGTATAATTTCTCTATACTAAGCCCATTTTTTGGAGCTCATAAAGGATGTAGAATCACTGGTCTTCTCTCTCGACCATGCCCTAGCCAATCTTTAACATGTTAATCTTGAACAAAACAACCTATAGGAGAAGTGGAAGTTAATAGAGATTACCACAAGAGCGATGTTCTTCAAGCCACCCAAGAGTCTATAAACATCGTACACCTTACCCTTAGGTCTTATTCGGGTGTTATAATGGGTTATTTAACAAGACCCCATCACTATGATTATTTAAAATAGATTTTTATAGAATAATAAATATACATTCATTTTATTATTGTTACTTTGTAAATGGGTTTTAATGTAAAAATAGTATTTTCTTTTAATATTAACTTATGAAATCAATTTTAAATAATTAATGGGGATTTGAATTAAATATTTTAATAATATAATATTACTAATTTTTTTTATTGAATGTAAATGATCTATTTTTTTTAATATAATGGAAATTTTTATTATGGTTTGAAAGTTGTTTTTCTCAAAACCCATGAATTTTATATAAATGTATATATTTTTTACAAGAAAAAACTCACATTCATAGAAAAATATTTACATAAAACTAAAATTATTTTTGGAATCCAGATGTTGAAATTATCCAACAGTGAATTTTTCAAAATTTTATGAGACAATCGAAATTTTTGGATAAAATTAAACATCGTTTGAATATATAATGTTTTTATGACATCGTAATGACCCAATAGTTGTGTAATAAAATACTATTAAATGAATTTTATGCAAATATATTTTTTAATTATAAAATAATGTTATTTTATATTTGTTGGATTTATTTTACAAAGCCTTAGTGGACCCTCCAAGACGTATAAAACATTTTAACATTTTAAAATGATTTCCCTGAGAGTGTGACTCACCTCCACATATTAAATCCTAATATTTTAGTAAGTTAGGACATTTTACTTATAGAATAATGTTTCCACTTCCCTTTGGAAAAAACCATGGGAAAATCTAGGGAATAGTTTGTGGTTTTGATTAGTTTAATATGTAGTGTCCAAAACCTAAATAATAATGAATTCTTCCTCATTTCTTATATAAACCCACTCAACCTCCCATTCCTCATCACTCAAACCATTTGGAGATAAAACAAACGATGGAATCCTCTATCTATAATCCTCTCAAGTTACCCCATGCTCCTAATAATACTCTCTCAAGCCTATCCCAAGCCTTTGGGATCACACATCAAAGTAAGGGATTTCATCCTATCTCCTTTTTTTCCAAATTTTATTATGTTGTTATGACTTTTTAATTTCAATTAAAAATGTTGGGATATAATTTTTCACCTCCCCCACACTTATCTCCTTATTTCTCAGTGATGATAGACCTCTAAATCAGTCATTAAATCTTCCCATTACCACCCATTACCATGCCAAAATTCCATAAGGAATTTCCCTCATCTAAGTTATATTCAAACAATTATTTTCTATTAAGAATTTAAATTCCATTACATATGTTGGGATATTGTGTTCCATAATCTCATTAATATCCATTTCATGTATAAATAATGATAGAAACATTTCTGTCTCATCAACTGATTTCATTATTTCTATTTGACATTGTTATTCTACTGATGTTACACTAAAATATCACATTCCAAAATCATCATGTATATGAATACCAAACCCATTTCTCTATCAAGGATATTCAACATTATGGAAATGTACTTGTTGAATTAGGAGTGAAATTTATGGATTCAAAATTTTTTATTTGTGGAATAAATTATGCTGTTTAATAAATCCAAATTGTATGATCCATGTGGCACACTTATGCATGAAATTAAATGTTTATAAAGGGTGCTCCTGATAGCACTCGAATTAATTGGGTAAATAATAGAATCATGATAAATCATGTGAAATGAGTATTTAGTCATACTAATTCATGTGCAATGAGGGTTTACTCATTCTAATTCACATGAAATGTGGTTTTACTCATTCTCCATGTGCAATGGGCCTTGGCTCATGCTAATACCATGTAAGTTGTTGTTGCCACATTTCCATGTTATAATAAACATGATATATGATTCCTTTATGTTCATGGTTCTCTTATTCTCCATTGATATATATTTTTCCTAACATGTATTTTATTGTTCATTATATGTCTTGTTTACTCCCTTACTGTTATTTATATCTCAGCCTTTTCACATGTATGTCCTCAAGTTATCCCATGCAATGCTAAGTATTAGGGAATGTTTTAGTCATGTAAAGGATGTTTTCAATAAAGAGGATGTATTTTAACATCTTAAGTTGTCATGTAATATCCCTAATTTCCCAATACATAGTCCTATATATTCTTTGTGTTTTCTTAAGGGAATGTTTATGTAATAAATCATGTTTATGTGGGTAATAAAGTGTAGAGTTATTATATCCAGCCTCTAAGATGGTCAAATATGATCCATCACTTTCATAGACTTGTTGGGAGGTGAACCTATGATGGTGAATAGTGGATAGTGTAACTCTTATGCTGCAGAGAAAAACATTAATCCAATCCCTAAATGAAATAAGTGATTGCATTGTAATATCTTGATTCAACTTATCACTTACAATAATGAGCATCTCCCTAAATAAAGGGGTCTTGTGAGGGGCATTTGGAAATCCACAATGGGAAGGAATTCATCATAAATTTCTATAAAGGGAATAATTTCACCCAACTGGTATATTTCCCATAGGTTGATTTCCATTTCACCATGGGACTAGTGAAATGGGTTGGTACTAGGGAACCAATAGTCGGCCGTCTCTCAAAGGAGGTCTAGCTGATGATAGATGAAGAAATGAGAGATCCATATGGAATTATAAAGTTAAACCCTATATAGATCATTATTAATCTCCAAGCATCTTTGTCTAACCATAAAGGCCATGCCCACTCATTAGATAAATTGTCAACGACGTCGAGATCCCATTTTGAATAAAATCCATTGCCTAGATTATCCATTGAAAAATTGAATATACTCGAGTTTCTCTGAGTGTTTTTTTGTTGCAGGAAATAATGATCGTATGGACCTAGAAAATAGTTGGTCATTAGATATGTCAAACCCTGTGATCAATTTGTGACCATCCGACCATCCTTATCAATTGTTTTCTAAATGCAGTCAATAAAACCAAACACCTAATTGGATGGAAGATTAACATATGGAGGGATAATGGAAACATCATCCGGTAAACCAAACCCGTACTGAGGGAGTTGATGATAAAAATTGTTTTCTTGAATGCTATTTATGAGTAATACTTTTAGACTCTCATTATTAATATGAATGAAATATCAAGGATTAACATTATGATTCCTAGAAAACCTGGCCCTTTTATTTTCCATAGATGATGAACCATATTGAGAACTAGAATCCATATGAAAATAAGTTAGTGGCACATGTACACAAATAGAACCTAAAATATTTTGAAAAATAAACAATATAGAGGCATGAATGTTGCAGTAGAATCATGCAAGTCATATGACATAGTATGATTTTTGTGAACCTCATAAAGAGTTCACAGATCACCTTATATTTGGAGGACTCACTGGTTTCATAACCCCCATAGGATGTCATGTGAACAACATGAACCCTTCCTTATAGACTCGTGATCGTGTGACATGAACATGTTAACATGAGTCGTAAACGACTAAGTGATCGAGCCACAAGATCCACTGAGGTTCTCAATACATCCCTAAATTTCATGGATGAAGTCTCAATATTACCAAATTACTATTTGTAATAGGATCATATGATCACCTGTGTAAGGAATAATCTCAAGAAATAGTTTTTATAGGATAGAATCATGACAGAGACTCATGAACATGACTCGCGATCAAGGTTCACGACATGGTATTCTGATAAAGAAAAAGAAAAGTGTGCTCTGGAGAATGGGTGGCTAGTGGAATGAATCACTCTCTACCCCCACTATATATCAGACATTTCACGAAATAAAAAAGTAACCTGGTAGACCAAATATATCCCAGTAGGCCAAGTTTCACCCGAATAACGAGTTCAAGATGCCATCAAGGACTCCAAAAGGCATTTGTTTTTCACATAATTGAGTCCATATTCCAATAGACATCAATCTTGAGGGGGGGGGGGTGATTTTTGAGGCCTAGAAAATAATAATCAACAAAATCAAAAAGGAATAAAATCCTAAATATGGGTATTATATACGACGTCTAATAAAATGAGGAAGAGGATGGCTGAGACTCATAGATCACATGAGCCTATGAGGGAATCATGATCACTTGACCATTTCATCATCACATGATGTCTCCGTGCATAACATATAACCCCAAAATTTCCCATGGATCCCCATTAAACATACATTTCTTCTCTTATAAAGACTCTCCAAACTACCAATAGCTTTATTGTGAAGACTAAATTCACCAAAAATATGCATGGTTTTTCACCAGAAAGTGCATAAAAACAAATACAAAATACTTTGAATGTAAGGATACATGATATCAATAGGAAGATACCACCTTTCATTGTAATGATCAAGTGACATATCACCGATGAGAAGGATAAATTTCCTTGACAATATCCATGAAAAATCATGATCCCCCTAATACTTTTTTGAATCAAACAAAGATGATAAATGGGAGGAGGCGAGGGGCGTTCATGGTCACTAAGGAACTTGTGACATCCCCTGATGATCCGTAGGAGACCGCATGTCCCCAGAAACATGTCCACCATACACCACCAAAGACCTTCTTCTTGTTACACTCACCACACAGAACTCCTCATGTATGTCTAAGAAAGTCTGTGGTGATCTAACGAAGAATAGATGAATTTTTTCAACAAAATTCTCACACAACCCCATGTGACCCATATTAGTCATATGATACATTACCAAAAATAGAGTAATTTACATTGACCATACTCATAAAATATCACATGACTGTCCGACCATTGTGAAATAAAAAAAAGGACAAAGAGGGAAGAGGCAAGAATGTACTCATAGTTACTCTAAGACTTTTAATGAAAAAAGGATGACTATGATGTAGTTCTACAAGACCCCTAGAATTCTATCATTTCCTTATAGAAATTCCCATACAATTCATCGATAATATCATGAACGCCTTTAAAAAGGAAACCTATATCTTGATAAGGCCACTGGACATGTCAACATGACAGTAAGGAAGTCCTCCGATATGTCTAGATGATCAAACAAGTCCCCATTAATTTTCTATAATCTAATAAAGGGTGTTTTGATGAGAGGGACTCACAACTTCTAGAAATCAAGATTCACCATAGGAGTTGTCTATGATAGGGACACATGAATTCCCATGGCACAAATCCACTTCACTGACTCCAACCTGGAATCATGATAGATATTCCACATAAAAAACAAAACAACTGTGGTGTAAATTCCTATAAATTACCCACTCCAATAGTAAGAAAGGGTTGGACTCTGTGAATCTGGATTCATGGTCTATGGATGACTAGAATCTCAGCGTCTGTGGATTTCTTAGAGCAACAAACCATATGACTAGTGAATTTTCATTAGGTAATACACTGATGGAAAACTAGATAAATCATGCACTAAATATAAGGTGATTCACGTGATCATTCATAGATCACATGAAGTACATTAAGAAATACTTGCAAAGAACATGTCACGTGTCTTCCAGATCAAACGCAACTGAAAGGAACCAGTAATGAATAAAACTAAGGCATCCACAATGAAAGTGTTGGAACATATATTAAAAGTTAAATACTTAATAAAAATACATGATCACTAGCCCTCATACACTCCTCTTGAGTCTCCCAATGAAACATGATAGAACTAGGACATGTCACATGAAATCCTATGGATATGTCAAAGATAGCCAAATGGTCCTCCCTTGGATGCCACTCTGGTATCATGAAACCCTCAGGGTCTATCATATGACACTTGTGACAACATTTATATATACTTCCTAAATCATATAATGATGTTCACTCATATCAGACACATCTTACGAATGTATCTGGGCATGAAAACCAATTTATCATGACACCCTCTGGGAAAGTAAGTCATGGCTCACAATTCCCTCTAAACTTGTCATCTTGGACATGTGATGGCCTCTGGAGGGGACCATATGGATCATACAATGTCCCCTAGACAAGTTATCATGGTCATCAGACACCCTCAGGACAAGAAGGCCAGGACAAATGGGAATTCCCTGACTTTTTAACATTGTCTATCCTCGGTGAATAACCCACAATGGACATGCAATCCTTAATGTGTATGCCCCATTATAAAGGGAATTATGACCAATATGATTCCTTCTATATTCAGTGTATGTAGGCCACATCTTAAAGACTTGATCTCTATAATGGCCATCCAGGGTGATCCTAGTATCCAAGCCCATATCCAAAATAATTAAATTGATCATCTGCTAATAATTTTTCCCACAATGAGCATAAGTCAGGTGGGCATAGAAAATTGAACTAATCATGAAATCTTAACTATACATCTTAGGCGTACAAGGTAAGACATGGTGTGTATGACCAAATTTAAAATTAACTATGAGAGATCTGATTCCTACTAACACTAGGATACATAGGACACCATTCCAAGTCCCAAGATCTATACCAAACATCCCAAGGACTATCCCAGCATACAAGACCCATATACATATTCCATGGGACAAATCATCTATTTTCCCATTATTTCTCACATAAAGCATAGATCACATGTGCTTAGGGGGATGTAATGATCCTTTCATTTGACATCATGAATTTCCACTCACTAGGGAAATCCCAATATGTATGTCTCAATGCGTGGTAGAGTATGAACACCCCTCAAGTAAGGGTATATACCTTAGGTCTAGTCCCAAGGGCGTGATTGAACTATGATGAATCTAATTTTTTCCATAACCAGGATACATAGGTTTTCTAATTAAGACCTAAGCTCAAACATCTACTGTCTTTATACCCACACATATTTCCTCTCTACATGAATCTAAACTCTACGATAATAAAAAAATATGTGGTGTTTGATTCATGCAATAAACAGGATATGTAGGATGCCCCATAATGGTTCAATACCATCCTTAGGGTATTAACTTACTCCTTATATTGTTGTACATTCTGAAGAACTTGGTTATACAGCTTCAACATATGTGTATCCACCCATTACCGTAAAATGACATGGAACCTTGGATACATATAGATAGCTTCTCTAAAGAGATACCAATATTTTTTAAATAGAAGATAGTTAACCCATAATCATTTTTATGGTAAATGGTCCCAAATATGGGTTTGGAAGAGATTCATGAACATATAATAAGTCTATATGAGAGTATTGGAGTGGGAAAAAATTTCCCCCAAAAGGGAGCGATGAGCCCGACCTCCCATCCTCTTGACCAATGCGAGTCCCTAAGAGTCACTAGGCCTGATAAACCAGATGATCACTGAACAATGGAAAGTAGGTCTATACCAAGATATAGATGGTGGAACCATTGGGAGTTTTTTTGAAAAGTGAAAATTCTAGCCTGACATGAGAAACCCATTCGACTCCATACAAAAAAACCCAATGAAATAATATTATTTCTCTTTATTGAGCACTTTAAGAGAAGATGATGAAAAGAAAACATGAAATACAGAAAAATAACTAATGTATAAGAAAAATTTTAATATTTGGGAGATACAGATAATATAATTACATCATTAAAATTTTAGTTATAAATAATCCCGGTAAAAATGAGATTGTAACATAAAACCCACACCTCAATTCTTTCAGGATATGTTAGCTCTCTAAACCCCTACATAATAAGTTTCAATTTAGTAAACATATATACCAGAACCATAATCATACATATAATACAAAAAATTGTTTATATATTTTATCTTATCCTCCTATCCCTAAGAATCTATTATTATCATCATCATTTTGAGGGTCAACTGCTTCCTTTTTAATGTATTTCTTGGTTTAGAAGTTATAGTCAATGCACATTGATTTGTTTTCATTCATCTTGAAAATTTTAATCATCATATAAATATCATATATATTCCATATATTAATATTTATTACCATTTATATAATTTTTTATAAAAAATGAATTAAATAACTATGTGGAGAAGAAAGTTATTTCATACACACGAGAAAATTTTCCATTTTTTGATGGATGGAACAAAAGAAAGGTAAATATGAATTCATCTTACTAGAATAATTATTACAACATAAATTTCATATATAAACATTTAATTTATCATAATATTTAACCATTAATGATGGTGGTGTAAAATGAGTTGTATCGCTTCCTAGAGGAGGTAATCCACATGCATCCTCGAGCAATAACTGCATCTCCCATTAGATTGAGATGAGGTGGTAAATGAATTTAAAAAAATCATTATAAAATATAATTATATTTATGATACTAGATTAATATTTTTTTATGGATAATATTTGTTTATAATAATTATAAGATGAAATAAAATTGAAAGTGTTTTTTACCATATATAACACTTCTTTGAGAGACCTCCTTTAGATTACACCTTATGCCTTGAAGAAAATAAATTAACAGAAGAAATAAAGATCTTGAATGAAGGTAATAATCATAGTAAGAGTTATTATATTATATTATTTAAGATAGAAGGCTCAAATGGCGTGAATGTTGGATGAAGAGAGGAGTGTTTTTACAAGGGAGGGGTGGGACACCCCAGGAATTTATTAAAATATTTCAATGATTTAAGGTCACTCTCAAGTGAAAGTGTATAAAAATGGATATGGATTATAATATAGTATAATATATGGTTAAAATGTCTTCAAAATAATAATTTTTTATGTTTTTATGATAATAGTACCCTTGTCTCATTCTTTAATTCCCAGTAAACCCATTTTAACCTCAACCGTGGTAACAAAAAATTAATATTTTAAATACTCATAATGAAAAAATTAGGTTTAACTATTAAATAATATTAAATATACTGATTAAAAACATTTAATCTATTTTACTATATTTAGTTACTATAAGTGAAAGAATATATTTTGAACTAAGAACAAAAACCCCAACGAAAACCCATTTTCAAAAAATGAATTTTTAAGCATAAAACGTAATTTAATTTCATTATTCACCTTATAAAAATAATAAAATAAGTTTCAAAATATTATATTTAATATTTAATATATTAATTTGAATAAAATAAATAATAAAAAGATGGTAAATTAATTTTCTAATATAATGATACGTATCTCGCATAAAAAACTTGTTTTTGAAAAAAATATATTTATAAGCCCAAAAATAATCTAATTCAAAAATAAATTATAATGATTATTAATATATAAGTATTTATATTATTTCTAATTAATGGTTATATAGCTTAATTTAACATCAAATTCAAAGAATAATTGTACATTTACTTGAAATGAAAATAATTTTTTTACAAAAATCAATACTTTTCACAATTCACTGAAGAAAAAAATCCTTTTAGAATTATATTATAATTTACCCTAAGATAATATTCTCATCTTGATTTCAAAAATGTCATTAATTTCACCAAATAAAATTTCTATAAGGGGTATAAATTTATGACAA
This sequence comes from Viscum album, assembly GCA_963277665.1. Classification (NCBI taxonomy): domain Eukaryota; kingdom Viridiplantae; phylum Streptophyta; class Magnoliopsida; order Santalales; family Viscaceae; genus Viscum; species Viscum album. Next base: position 355,186,904 of record OY728163.1, read on the forward strand.
AATTCACATGAAAAAAATCTATTTTTTTGTAGAATACATATTTTGGAAGCGTATAATGTATTTTCAGAAAAATGTGTACATATTTATTATAAATTAATAAAAACATTTATATTATTAAAAAAATTATTCCTATTTTTCTTAAAATATTTATTAATATAATTATCTTCCAATTTAGCTGCCATGTTATAATAGTTTGTGATTTATATAGACTCATGGTTTCGTGTAAGGAATGATGTTTAATAATTCTAGTTTTATTTCAAAGGAAACACATTTAAAATCATGGGGTGTTTCATTACATCCACATAAAATTAATTTATCCCAAAAATTTAACCCATACAGTGTTGTCTCTATTACCCAATATTTATACTAGGTTTTCTCCATAATAAATATCATTACCTAGTAGTATAACATTTTATTTCAACATATGTGAAGGATCAAGAATGTGATTCTTTATGAGAGACACATAGAGCACTTCGTGAACTTGAGAGACAATTGGTGGAGTTTTAAGCGATAAGATATAGTTCTTACTCGATCTAGAATATCGAAGTGAGAAATATAACTATCGATAAAATTTATCTTATTTAAAAATATCATAACATTATTCCAGGGGTAAATTCATATAAAAAAATCTCACTAACATTGAGTTCTTGATTTCACTAATGATTTCCAGAATAACTCATCATTTGACTCAGATTTATCTTGATGTGCTTCTAAATATATCTTACATTTTCTTCCTTTTCTGTAGTTTGCTCAGATCCCAAAAATTTTATTTTTATATCTTCATCCTAGTATATTATTGTTATAATATTCTTTCTATATATGTCATTAGAAGTACCCATCATGATGATAAAGTGAGAGATATTATTACCAGAAAACTCGACAGGAGGTAGGTGTTGATCCCAAACACCATTGAGATCTTGAGAAATATATATCAGAATATTCTATTGGGTATAAATGGTCCTCTTAGACTAAACATATGTCTGAGGACAACACGAATTATCGAAACATAACTCTTTATATAGTGTTTACTAAAGACTTATCTAAAACAATGTGGTAATCCTTAGATCTTGATCATATAAAATGGATAATGGGGACCCATACAACCTTAAATTTTAATTTTTGTATATACTACATAGATAAACAAGAGTTAAATATTCTAAAAAATTAATTAAGTGTATTTAATTATTATGGTGATCGAATACAACAAAATCAGCACTATGTTCTTTGTATTTTTTGGGGAGTCCAATAACAAAATCCATGGTGATATTTTCCCATTTCAATTAAATTATAAGTGATGGTTGTTACATAACCATATAATTATTTCTATTATATTTAACCTTATGATATACCAATCCATAATATACATACACCTTAATATAAATCATCATGTTGTCCCACAATAAATACTCATTCTGACATCTATACATTTGTGTAATTTTCAGACGAATAATTAAAGAAGAGCTATGATATTGTTCCCATAGTCCATTTATTAGGTTTGATATTTATATAACACATAATGTTTTCATGAACCTTATCATTCCATCATAATTATGGTTTAACTCAAAAAAATTATCATCTTCTTTTTTAGCTCTACATCTTCATTCTATACCTCTGTATTCTTTACATTGATAGATGGTTCAACCCTCTTTTGAAAAAGACAATATTTCTATAATTTCTTCAAGATTTTAAAGTCCATCCATTTCAAATACATATATATCAGATTCTTAGTGGTCATCATTATTGATAATATAGCATGGACCTTTTGACTCAAATCATCAACCACCTTGTTCACATTTCAAGGGTTATAATGGATTGAAAAATCATAATCACTAATCATGCCCAACCATATTATTTGGTGCATATTAATTTTTTTTGAGGTTATTATATAATTTTAAATTTTATGATCAGTATAGATTTCATGCCTTTCTCTATAAAGATAATTCCTCAAGATCTTTAATGAAACATTACCACAAGTAACTTGAAATCATGAGTTGTGTAATTTTTCTAATGAAATTTTAATTGGAATGAAGTATAAGATATTACAGTATCATTCTATATAAAAACAAAAACAATAAAATTTCATCAATGTCTCATCTTAAATATAAAACTCTTCTCTACAGTAGGGCAGTGTTAGCACTGGCGTACTAGCCCTCTTTCTCTTCAGTTCCTTGAATATTTATTCACATTGATCCACCAAAGGGATCATAAATCATTTATAAGTAAAAAAATTTAGTGGATTAGAATAAAATGATAAATAATTAACCAATTTTCAATAATATTTATCTACTACAAGAAAACTATGGTTTCTATTCATAATGGATAGTCTAGGGAAAATTTCTTCAGCTTTTATCTTTGATGGATCCATGGACATTCCCTCACAGGAGATTATATGACCAAAAAACCGGAACATTCTTTAATAAAATTTCACACATAGTAAAATTTTCATAAATCATATTCATCATTATGTTCATGAGTACATTACTCAAGTGATATTCATGATATTTCTTAATCTTATAATATATAATAATATGATCTATAAATATTTCCACAATCTGGTCAAGCTAATATGAAAAAGAAAATATTCATTAAATACAAAATTATTGTGGGATAATTAATAATAAAAATGGAATATATTTAAATTCATAGTTTATATACCTCAAATAGAATGTTTTCATGGGTATGTTTTGAATTTTTACCCTCAACTGAAAATATCATGATAGAAGATAAATCTTCAAAAAATATTGAAATCCACCCAATTGATCAAAAAAATTATTAATTTGAGGAAGAGAATACTTATTCTTGATGGTAATCCTTTTATGTTCTTATTAATCAATATATATTATTTTTAATCCATCATTCTTCTTATAAAAATCACATGCTCTCACCATGGATACCAACTTGTTTGAATTAATCCCTTATGAAGACTCTATGGGAGTTTTTTCATCCTATAACTCAATCAGGAACAATCCATATATAATATTTTGAATAATTATAGCAGTGGTTATAAATTCTTTTTAATGATAAAATTTAATATTAATGTTAAGACTAAAGAAAAAAAATCTTCTGAACAACATCAATAAACACACACACATAATTGGAATATCATTTTCAATGAACTTTTTCCAAAATATCTAAGATAAATACCCGCTTTGATTGGAATAAGGACCCATTCGATGGATATAATTTTCATTAGAAGGTTGTATTTACCCTAAAAGATATATAAAATAATAGGTTGGCTCCAAATATAAAATTTTACTTTTCCTCCTCGAGAATTGATATATAATTTATATAAATAATGAAAATCAATTCCCAAAATCCTTTCAAAATCTACAAATCGATGAATAATAAAATTTTCAGAGTGTACATTTATAGTAACTCTAGTTTTGGGTTCATGAACCTTTATTAATTTATTTTAATTATTTACAATGACTAAGTTAAGTTTCATGAGGTTCGTTAGGGATTTATCATTCTTTGGGGTCTTTTATAGAGGTTTATAGTTTGAGCACCGTTATTGAGAAGTGTGAACCCCATCTAGGAAACCATTCAGCTTGTGTTCAGAGTGATAATAGCTCCACTCTGTTGGTGTGTGTTTTTTCCAAAACATTTACATTTTTAGGGGAACCATGCATGTTTGGAGAGAGTGAAATTCATGATTGGTGAGTGGGTTTTCTATCTGTGTGAGCCAACTGTGCAAGGTATGGCCTTAAGAAAGTAACACTACATGGTTGGAACACAATTTTATAGATCATGTGACTTAATAATATGATGTATGGGTGGCCATCCATAAAAAGTTTTCTTAATCTGATTTAGAAACTTAATAACATTTTCATCTAATCACCCCATTAATATAATTCCTTTTTTCCCATAGTTCATGAGACAATATTGTTTGATCTGAGAGTGATCCTTAGGAAAATTAAAGTGTGTTGGATGCTTACATTCATTGCTAAGTGCATATTTTTATCTGTTTTTCTTATATAAAAGATTCTTCTCTCTTATAACCATATATACAATCCATTATGGATAGATATTTGCGTTATAAATGTTTTATGATGATATATTTATGTATATAGTGTATATAATGTGAGTAATGGTTATATCTAGATGTTGTATTACATCATTCCTTATTTTCACAAACTATTTGTCATGCTGGTGGCTACTTTCTGTATTCCACATGATTAGAACTTGAATTCTAGTTTTAAATTGATTAATTTTCTTAAAATTATTGTGAACCCCTCATGTTATTGTTAATGGAAAACTCTTCTGGGATGTTGTTAGCAATTTATGTAGTTAATGGTTTGTAGAAAATTTTCTTGAATTATAATTCTAAAATGATGATTTTGAATATATAGATTTTATTTTGATACTTGGAAAATCATTGTTGAGATGTTTTAAAGAATGAAAAGTTTTTTGTTGAATGGATTGGCCTGTAATTTGGCATACATGGTTTGTGTGGGTTCATATACATTATAATTGACCTAGTTGAGGGGTTGTGTGCCCTTAGGGCACTTGGTATTGGTCACCTTCTGATAACTTGGTGGATCTTTGAGAGGCCACTCAAGAGTATAGAACAATCACCTAAGAATTCATGGTTTGTGCATGGATACATTGTTGTGAAAGTTTCAAATGATTGTAAAAATATTTTATGATCCATTTACTAATTTCCATGGAACATTGTTAATGATTTTTTAAAAAATATTTTAAAATATTTTCAAAATATTTTATATAAATGTGATAACTAGTTTTGTACTAGTGGTTTGAGTTGGGACGTTATTTGGAAAAACTACCGATTTTAGACTGTCTTCATACTAGGGAACTATTGTGAATGTTCAGATTTCATCTATATAAACACACATGAAGGAAAGGAATCTTATTTATTTAGGTACATTTCATGATACAATAGTAATGGATTGTCAATTTGGATATTGGATTAGTTTTGGAGTTACTGAGTTGATATAACTTTGGAATCATTGAGATTTATTTGTCCTTTTGTTTTGCATTTATTATGTATTTTGGGTTCTATTTGTAATTTTATGTGGTTATTATTTTGGTTATGTTGATTTTTATTCCATACTCATAAATCATATAGGGGTTTTGTTGTTCTGGTTTTTTCGGTTTTTATTGTTTATCTTTCAAAGGTAAAATCATCCCCCAAATGTTCTTGAGGTCCTTAGAAGTTATTTATAGTCTTTAGTTTCTTGGGGACGTAACCTAAGGCCCAATAACACAAGAACCACTTCCCGAGAGAATGGTTAAGGGAGAGGATGTTACAAATAGTATCAGTCTTGGTCAGTCCAAATATCTTTTTGGGACAAATGATATCAACGTTGTTCAGTTATTGAGATAAGAAATGATGTCAGATTTATTTAGTCTTGGAGTTGAAAATTTCATCTTTCTATCAATTGATATGGTAGTAAGGAGTTTTATTATTGGAAATTGTAATTCACAATAGAAAAAACTTTCCAATCTTCTGTATGATGAACATAAAGGTAACACAGTGTTTGATTAAATTGTTGTTTTAAGACACTTCTAGGAAAGTTGTAACATCTTCATCATGGGTTTAATTAATGAGTTTTTTCATGACATGCATTGATGGTAGTACTTCCCAATTGGTATTTATTATTAATTTTTATTAAAATTGGTAACAAAATGGAAATAAGGGTTCATTTTTTAAAATATTTAAAGTGGCTATTTTTAAAATAAAGGGGATAGTGTTTTAAAAAATGGTTAAAATGTTGAAAAAGGTTGAATTGTTGAATGATATGTTAAAATATATGTTAATGTGATAAATTGGAATAAGTAAGCCTTAGTTTATAATATTAATGAAAAAAATTGAGTTTTGTTCTGGTTATATAAAATGGAACTAGGTAAGCATCGTATTAACCTACCAGAAGAGTATACTAAAAATATAGTTTCACCTGAGTCCCAGGTTAACCAACAGATAGTTCGATGCATTGTCCAAGATTTTCAGGACACGAATAAAGGTAATAAAAATGATGAACAACAACATGTAGAAAATTTTGAACTATTTTGAAAGTAGAATTCACTAATATTTCAAGGGGATTCCATTCCATAAAATGAGGAAGTCTAGTTAAATAGGATGAATCAATTATTCAATCTCCATGGGACACTAAAATATTTGAAAGAGAAGTTACCAATTTATATATTAGAGTATTTGGAACACCAATTGTAGGGATTATCATTTGAGGATAATTTGGAAAAAGGCTTGGAATGATAGTACACTCAATAATTCTTTAAGAAGAGAGTCTATCCTCACATGTTTATAGTTTCTAGAATAACAGCCTTCTTCAGTTTGAAGTTGGAGGATCTTTTAGTGATAGTGTATGTTTGTAAATTTAAGAATTATGTCTATTTTTTACCAGAATAGGATAGACGAGCACCACTAAAGAAATGAAATTTTGAGTCAGGGTTGAAACAAAATATTCACTCAATGATTTTCATTATATGTATTGTTGATTATACAGATATGTTCAATATATTTATGGTGGAAGAATGATAAATCATTAGAAATATGTTTGGATGACACATAGAAACATGTTTGTTTCAATAGGAAGTTGTGGGAACTCTAATGCTTGGAATAAGTGGATGTGTGAAACCTATACCTAAGAGGGTGGAATAACTCAGAATCAAACTATGGTATTAGAAAAATTTTCTACAAGATTAAAAACTGAGCCCAAATTTTTTTAGTGTGTCTCTTCATAGAATATGAAAAAGATATTGTATGAAACCACATAGGGCTTTTCACAATTTAAACCTTATAGGAAATCTTAAACACTATTATTACAGTTTCCCATGGTCTGGAGCTAGATACATATCTCCAGATTCTAAGGTATCATATTCTTTGGTGATGCGAGTTTAGTAGAATAGTTATCTTCATAAAAATATAGAGACACAATGTGATTTTAGGAACACCATGACTTCTCATCCAATGCAACCTCAACAAGGTAATTAAGTGAATGGTGAAGCAAGTAATAAGTGGTATCAAGTTGAGGAAGAGTTCATAGATGATCAATATGGTCCTTAAAAAAATTTTGGTATAATTATTTGAAATTTTACCCTTATTGAGGAATTATTTGGTACAAATATATCCCACTCATTTATTTATTCTTTTGTTGTTATTAATATGGGTTTGAATTCTGAGAGGATACCTTCTATTTTATAAGTTCAAACTCTTATTGTCTAAAGAGCATGTTGAGCCTTTATGTGTATAGATTATTCCATAACTATCAATGTGGATGGGTTTCTTTTGGATTTTCTATGATTGATATTGATGTATATGAGTTGATTTTGGCTATTGATTGGTTTTAATCATTCATGGAACACATTGAATGTTATTACTGAAAGCTTATATTCATCTGTGTGTATGGATTCAAGCATATCATTAAAGGATATTTGGGTGTGAAGTCTAATAAAGTATGAATTTTGGAAATAGTGTTTGGAATAATATCTTATCAGTTTGTAGAGATTAACTTTCTTTTTAGGGATGATATTAGGAATGAGTATGTTATATTTATTGTTGATCATGTTTTAGATGTTTTCCCTGAAAATTTATCAAGGTTGACACCCAAACGATAGGTGGATTTTACAATTGATCTCAAACTAGGGACTAGTCTTATCTCTATCCTACCTTATTATATAGAACCAATAGATGTAAAGGAATTGAATGTTCTACTGGAAGAGTTCGAACAAAATGGGCTTATTCAAAAAAGTACATTTTCGTGGGAAATGATGATTCTATTTGTAATGAATTTGGATGGAACATTTAGGATCTATGTGAATTATCATAAGATTAACAAAGTCACAATATTGAACCAATATCATCTCCCATGAATTTATGATCTATTTTATCAATTGAAGGAATCCTAGTGGTTCTAATAAATTCAATGAAATTTCGGATATCACTAATTACATGTTATAAAGGAGTAAATTTTGTCGAGAGATTTTAAAATTATCTATGGACATCAAGAATGTTTCATTATGCCTTTTAGTGTTATGAATTAACTAGATATTTCTATTGAATTGATGAATATAAAAATTTAGAGATATATGGATTATTTGTGGTGGTGTTTTTTGATGATATACTGGTGTATTCTTGGATAATGGAGGACTACGACAAACACATTACTATAGCGTTGGGTATCTTATGGTAGCATGGTCTATATGGAAAGTTATCAAAGTGTAATTCTAGTATACAATATGTAAATTTTTTTGGCCATTCACTACTAAAATATTTTGCAGTGCTCAAATTTCCATTATAAACACAAGATAAGCACGACAACTTCAGTGAGATTAAAATCCCTAGTCTTTTTTCAGCACTAAAAAATTGATGATAAAGTGGTAATTTATTGATGTTAAAAAAAGAACTAATAAATGGGTCTTTTATCTATTCATTTAGAAGCACTGATAAAGGAACAAATTTATCAGTGTTTTTTTAGCGCTTCTAAAGGCACCATTTATCATCTTTTATAGAAGAGCTGATAAAGGTCCGTACTGTAGTGTGTTGTAACAACACACTACAGCACCATTGCAATTTTCTCTAATATCACACTGCAACACCAGAAACACACTATATATGTACTTAAAAAAGTACCAATACAGAATATAAATGAAATGAAATTAATAACTCAAATAAAATAAAATATACTATGTTATATAATTTTGAAATACTAGTTTATAAAATTACATAAATTCAAATTATTACATACATTCAAAAAATTTAATGTTCTTTTGTATTTTAATCTTGACCCAAATCATGATATTTACAAAAAAACCACCTCTGATCAAGAAAAAAAACATTCCTATATAAGTAAAAAATTATTATATTTGTAATAAAATTAATAAATAATTTAATAGAAAGTGTTGATTTTACTAAAATTGTAGTTAATTGGAATTAAAAATATTCACATAGAGTTATACTAGTCACACTGTGTACCAGATTGAGGTGCAGGTGATTCCAAAACAACTCAAATGTCTTTTTGTTCATTTGGGTAAATTAAAAAAAATATGAATGTGTTTTCTTAAGTTTAAGTATTCCAGTTTCATTTTTTACGAAAATTTCATTTTAAATAGGAAACTGGCACTTTGACTCATTTCGATCACATCATCTATTGGTTTTATGTGAAACTAATTAATAAATGTTGAAAAGTATTTATTAATCATTATATTAAATTATCATGAAAATATGAGTGTGTTAGATTGGTTTTGGAGCGTTACACTTTTTGAACTAAAATTTTGATTTTACACTAATAATGAACACTTTGAGCTATATCGGGGACATTGTGAATCATATTAATGTGTGACTGATTCTTACACTAAAAGAATGACTTATGGATCATTTTTTGTAAAGTATTAAATCAATATGAATGCATTTTCTGGTTTTTGAGAAGGTTAGTTGTGCATTTTACTAAAGATGATGTCATTTTTGAATAAAAAGACACACATTGAGTCATATCGGTAACACCTTGGGTCAGATTGAGGTCTAGCTGATTGTTCATTTAACTAAATTATCAAAATTATCAAAATGAGTTTCCGCTATTTTGAGTATGTCAGTTTTCTTTTTTTTCTAAGATGTTATTTGAAAATAGAAACACACAGTTTGACTCATTTTGATCACAGCGTGTATCGGTTTAATGTGTTACCAATTCCTACACGTTAAAAATGAGTTATGAATCTTTTTAATAAATTACAAAGAAAACCCAATCATGTTTGATTGGTTTTCAGTGAGTGACACTTATTGAACCAAAATATCAATTTTAAACTGATAACGGAGAATTTGAGTCATATTGGGAACAACGTGTATCAAATTGAAGTGCAGATGATACCTATATGTTAAGAATGACTTATGGATCATTTATGTAAAGTATAAAAACTATCCAAATAAGTTTTCTTAGTTTTGAGTAAGTCAGTTCTCCATTAAACTAATATTTATGTAAACATTAAATAAAAAGATGGACATGGAGTCAGACTAGTCGCACTGTGCATCGTATTCAGTTGTGGATGATTCTTTCACATCGAAAATTAAATATTAATAGTTTTCCTAAATTATGAAAACAATATGAATGTGTTTTTTGGTTTTGAGTTTCCGGAGTTCGTTTTTACTAAAAAGTCATTTTAAAATTATAACATGCACTATCACTCATATTGATCACATCATGTATTAGATTGATATTAGACCAATTTATACACATCCAAAATGTTTTATGAATATATTTAATAAATTATCAAGACAACAGGAGCACATTTTATTGTCATTCAGTGAGTGAAACTTTATGAACTAAAATGTCGATTTTAAACTGATAACAAACACATTGAGTCACACCAAGCACATAATGTATCAGATTAAGATCCAAATTTTTCCTACACATCACCGATGAAAAATTGATCATTTTAACTATTGTATGTAAAGAACTTTACTGATTTTCCTTAGTTTTGAGTAGGTTTTTTGTCATTTTTACTAAAATTTATTTCAATTATAAATAAAAATATTCCCTTGAAGTCATACAGGGCTCACCGTGAATCAGATTTAGGTTCAGATAGTTCCTACACATTTAAGGTGACTTATGGATCATTTTCCTAAATTATCAATATAATATGAATGTGTATATTCAATTTGAGTAGGCCAGTTTTTCTTTTAACTAAAATTGAGTCTGATTTTAAATAAAGATACACTTAGAGGCATACCAATCACACCATGGATCTGATTGAGGTTTGGTTAATTTTTAAATGTCTTAATTTACTTAAGTATTGTTTTCCTAAAGTACAAAAACAATATTAAATTTTCTTATTAGTTTTGAATGTGTCACTTGGTTTTTTACAAAAATGTCATTTTAAACATGAAACATGTACTTTGTCTCATACAGATCATGCATTTTATCATTTTGATGTGATATATATTCATAAAAATCTCAAATGATATTGTAATAAATTTACTAAATTTTCAAAAAAATCCGAGTGCATTTTTTCAATTTTCACTAGGTGACATTTTTTAATGTAAAATGTCGATTTTAAACTAATAATAGACACATTGAGTCATACCGGGGACATCATGTATCAGATTGAGATGCATCTGATTCCTACATTTCACACATGATTTATGGATTTTTGTCTTAATTTTTTCACGAAATATGAATATTTTTCACGGTTTTGGGTAAGTTACTTTCCTTTTTTACTAGAATTAATGTCAAATTTTAAATATAAATAAGTAAGTTAATTCATACCAGTCACATCATCTGTCCAATTGAGTTATAACAGATTTCTACAAATCTAAAAGTCTCATATCAATTCAAACAATCAATGTTACCATGATTTTCATTGACTTTATTTTATCAAACTTCCAACACTACATGATCACTTCAAACAAACCACCTAAATTTGAAAAAAAGTATCCACCATTATAAGAAAACAATTATTATAAGATAAATACTAAAAAAATAATTAAACATAAATATGAAATATTACATTATTTATATGGAAAATGATTTTACTATTGAAACAACATTATTACCTCTATGATTGAGCATTATAGGGAACTTAAAGGAAATTGATAAATATTAACACTGTAGGGGTGAAATGTTTTAAGGGAGAAGAATTATAGGGATGTTTTGGTGAAGAATGGAATGATAGATGGATAGGACACCCCGACATGAACAAAATAATCCAACTATAAAATTATTATGTGAGTAATACTAGAAATAAATAAATTTAAAATAAATATTATAAAATACTTTAATTCTATTGGAAATGATTTTATTGTCCAAAAATCATGATTGTATATGTCATTAGGCAGAGACAATATTTTCACTCAACGTACAAAGACATGATATATGATCATACATATTCTAAAAAAACAAACACTACATGTAATGATGAAAATTAAAACAATGTTCCATTATAAAATTGTTTTGTAAAATATAGAAAATTTATCATAACGTTACCTTTACATATTTCCTAATGGTTTCCTTTATTATGGTTTGTTCTTCCATGGGTTTTGTAACATCATCATATGTAGAATTAATTGTTTGCAAAAGTAGACAAGTGATTAATTTTGATTGTTTTAATGCATTAGATAACATACTATATTATGAAAAAAAACATGGTATATTAGAAAACACTTTTACATTCTCATTGAACCCAATTTCTTTTTTAAAGGTTTTAGGGACTTTGGTTCCCCTATAGAGAATCCAAATTCCCTCTTTTTTGGTCCCCTAAAATGTACAAGGCATTATTTATATTAGGACCAACATGAATTGATTTAAATCTCTCAATGAAAGGGTCATCATCGATTTAATTTTCATCAAACATGACATTTTTTAGTCTCTATTAAGAAAATTGAATAATTATTGTTTATTGGATTAAAGGTTTGATATACATGCACTTCTTGTGATCCATTACAAATGGCTCCTGTTTTTATCCTTTGACACTAAAATTAACATTCACGAATCCCATTTCATCAACTTTCATTGCACTATTATTATCAACCCATTTGTAATAGACAATAGTCACATGAAATGTTTTATAATCCAACCTGTATATCTATTTGATAATGATAAAATATGAAATATTTTCATAAATTGAATTTTTGTCGGTGGAAACAAATATGTGCATATATTTAGCTACAAGCATAACACCACTACATTCCATTTTACTTTAATAATTGTGTTATTTTATATAGAACTTATAATAATTGATTACAAAACCAGTTTATGATATAACGTTTTCATTTGGTCCCCTGGATATCCATTAGAGTGGTTCAATAATTGAATTCATATATTTAGATAACTCCTTATAAATATGATCTTGAAACCATCCTATAAAATGTTTATTTTATATAATTGATATTCATCCTTCATCCCTTGATGTATTCAAATAACTAATAATTTATTTATGGGCTTCAATTTATGGATCACCGTTTTCATTACTATGTAAAATCTAAAGGTGCACTTGCTCATGGTCTGTCAAGGTAATTGTAAAAACTTTTCTTCTAGAGATCCCTTAGGTCATAAGTCATTCTTTATAATGGGAAAGTGGGAGAGATATGTAGTCAATATCTGATAGGTAATCAGTACATAATTAAAAATCCTTTTCAAAAATTTATCATTATGCAATACAACCTTCAACATGCTTCGAATCTTGACACACCCTTTCCAAATCTTCATATACCATTTAGTGGGGTACATCCGTATATAATGGAATGGATCACATAGTTGAGCCTCTCTAACCATGTGAATAATTAGGTTGACCATTATATCAAATAATGATGTTAGTAAGAATATATCTAATTCATATAACATGAATTCCACCTCCATATTTATGAAGGGAAAATTTTTTGGGCCTATAACTTTACCGCATATGGATTTGATAAAAAAGTAGAGTCTGGATAATGTCTATCAAAACATTTGCGGAAGAATGTATTGTAAATAAAAAAACATTAAATCTTACATCAAAACATGACAGTGGTATGATTTTAGTCCTCGTAACATCAAATTAGTCATTTAAATAACTTTCTTAATATTTGACGAATACCATTATAGAGATGTTACGCTATTAATGAAAAAGTAGATATGAAAATTTTCCTATGTAGATAGAGTGTAAGCTATTGGAGGAATAAAATTATTCCTTTTACCATTAACCAGTGGAAACACTTCCCATATCCCCATTTTAATCATGTCAAACATAGCCTTTATTCCCTCTTTAATTTTCTAGAAACATTTATTTATGTTCCCATAAAACTTTCAAATATATTTTTCTCTAAGATAATGAATTCAATAAAATTTATAAAATAAAAACTACTCAAATATAGTAATTCTAATAAAATTGATCACTTATTCAAAGATTAGTTTTTAAGGTTTTTTTGAAAATATTTTAGAGAAAACAGTTTCTATATATTTTACATTATTATTTAGTTGATCGGTTGTTACTGAAGACATTGTTTTACTTTTTTTTATATTCCCCTAAAATGTTATCATCCCAGATCACCATTTATGTCATCTAGGTAAAGGTATTCGATGTTTTTAAAATTTAGGCTTTGAGGAATGTTTCTACCAAAATTATTATGTTCTATTTTCATAAAAATTACACCACAACATTCCTTTAATTCTATAGCCTGATAAATTTCTATATGGGAGGAAGTCATTTATCATCCCGCACAACATGGAACTCAATGTGAATTATTCACTTCAATGAGAATCATACATTATAACTCCTATATCCCATATCAATTTCCGATCTTCGATCAATGGAACCAAATATATATCAATATCATTACAGAGTTCCTTTGATCCAGATATTAGACTAAACAACATAATGTATTTCCACTTCATGCATAACCATAGAGATAAAATATAATTTACCAACATGATGGGACATGTACTATGAGTACTACTATATACAATAAAAGGATTCATTCCATGTGAAGATAATGCAAGACAAATTATTCATAGCTCATTTTCAGATTTAGGACACTCATAATCAAATTTCGTCCATTGAGGATAAACTGAAAGATGATGTTGGATCCCATATTTAAATATTATATCTGAATTAAATGTCAGTTTTATCCTGATCTCCTGACATCCCCATAGTCTTATAAACTATAAAAATATATGAAATTTCCATACAAATTTTGAAGGACTTAATTCAATTTTTTTATCGATCTGTGATAGACTTAGGGAATTATATGAGTGATTCATAGTCCCGGAAAAATAATATGCAATCATTTGGAAAATATGTATTTTTTAGAGATCATTTCTATTTAATGAAACATTCTCTTAGCCTCATATGTTCTTCATGGTAGGTCATATTATTCTGGTAGCATATCATTCATGAGAATAAGTTGTTCTATAAATAATGTGTCACTCTATCTGCTTCCAGGTTTAAAATTTTACAATTTCAATACAGTTGAAAATATTGGGTATTTAGTACAATCGGTATACAATGATTTCTTGGAACATATCTTTAACACCTAAAAAAATTTAAAAAATCCTAAAGTTCATCTCAAATTATCATTGTAATTTCTTCCATGCAATCTCCATCATTATTTACACATATATTCATATCAAATTATCCATAAACCACAGTATCATCCCAATTGGTATCCATATTCAGTTTTTCCCCTTGTTTAGTCAAACATTTATAGTTATGATCAATTCTATGAAAAATAAAATATTATTCCAACACTTCTAGACCAATATTTCTTGAATAAAAATAATTTAATTATAGACAACGGATTAGGGAAGGGTCTCACACATGCTCTCTTGCAATCAAGATATAATCATAATCTCCGCCTTTAAACTATTTTGTCAAACAATTAGCGTGAATCAAATTTTGAATCATATCCATCTTATTGGGTTCATAAAATATTAAATTAGTATAATACACAAATAAATACACATAATATATTTATTATCAAAGGTAAAAGTTATAGAAAATCTGAATAAGGGAAACTCATTATTTTATTATATCAAAGATTTTTAGTATGTTGATGAAAATGGGTAAATTAATTTAAGAAAATAATCAATACACTATTTCAGGTGTTATACTATGAATTCATTCAAATTTTATTGTTATAGACATCTATTATCCTCACAAACTCATCTCCCAAGCCTTTATCATTTCATTTTGTTGTTTGACACACATAATCTGTATCTTGGGGACATGTACCTATGTTTCCTGAAATACTCTAAGCAGTAGTCATCTATGGGATGAATAATTCATAGAGTAGTACAAGGATGATAAATGATATGGGGTATGAGTTTCATGCAACAAATTATAACAATAACTATTTGGGAGATGAAGTTTATGTGGATGAATGTTGTCAATAAAAGAGACAAGGGATAGGTCTCAAGAAAAAAATTTCAATAATAACTATTGTTCTAACCATTTCATGTCTTACTTCAATCCCCTAATCAAATGAAAATATAATATAAGAAATAAAGGAGTAATATGAACCGAAATATGATAAAAAAGAATAAAAATATCTCATTTAATCAAATTGAAGATATTAAAATGTATTGATATAAAAATTTAATAAATACAGTTATTTCATATACATTTATAGTAATCATATATTCCTAGGGGTGGAACCAATACATGTAGACCAAAAATGATTAATAATTAATAATAGCTTCTAATATATTGAATTTGATAACATATATTATATTTTTTTTGGAATATGGGATGTAGAAACCTAAATAATTATTACATTTATATGATAAGGTATATCAAATATTGGAAAACATTTCAACACTCTTGGGATGTCATATAATCACACCGACCCATCCCAAGGATTCTAGGGAGGTCATCACATCAGACCTACCCATCTGATGGATTCTAGTGAGGCCATATAATACAAATTGTCCCATCTATAAGATTCTATAGTGGTCCAAAAAGTAGTTGGCATAATGAAATAATTCACATCAAAATGATATATCACAAACAAGGGAGAAAACAAAAAAACCTTGAAATGTCTATCACATACACATTTAAGCACACACACACAAATAAATATATATAACATAGAATTTATAATACATTTAGTTTCAAAAAAAATTCCTTTATTCATAATTTTTAATGAAAATAAATATAATTCCTTCTTAATTTGGGGATCAAGAATAATAATTTGTGAATCAATAATTGTAAAATCACTCTTTCCTTATATGTTCTGTAATATTATTTAAATAAAGAGATATATATATATGTGTGTGTGTGTGTGTGTAAATATTTATAAAATAAACATAAATTTATTAAAATACATGTAACACTTAAAATATAATATCATAACATACAAAAATAAATAGAACCCCAAACTAATTTTAAAAATAAATAGCCATTGAAAATTAATTAACATTTTATCACCCTTACTAGGGTTTATGTTAAAATAAAAAAAATAATTCCATGAATTTTTTTAAGTACAAATCCTCACACCATAATATAAAAGAAAAATTTAAATAAAGAAATTACCTTACATCAATTTCATAAAATAAACTTTTTTTCTGCTTGACACCGTCATTAGACAGAGAATTGGTTTGCTAAATCAATTTTCTTATTGGATTAAGAATTTTATATCCAAAACCTCCACTTTTTAAATAGTGTAATAAATATTAATTTAAATGGTTTAGTTTCAGATCAGATCTAATTCTCTATGATTTCAAATTAGCGAAAAAAAAATTAATCTTGCAGAGAAAGAAAGGGTAAAGACATAGACAACAAAGAAAATTGATAGAATATTTTTAAAATACCAAAATAGGATATCCAAATAGGTATTCAAGAAAAAAATATATCATAAATTAAGAGTTATGTTCATAATATAAAAGAAAAAAATATACAATGACTAAACCAAAAATAATTGATGACATCGTTGATGAGGAAATCAGAAATGAAATGACAAATACAGCTAGAAAATTAGAACCTAAAAAGGAAAAAACAGGCCTTCCTCGCTAGGTTGAAGAAAACCCAAGACCCTCAGATATAGACATTGATTTTTTCTTTGGAAATATTAATTGTAAGAGATCACCTGATGTTAGATGATGTTCATGAAATCAGCAACAGTCGAGTGGGTTTGGGTAATTCGAGATTCTATTCAGAGAGGAGAAACACTAGAAATGAGTGGATTCCACAAAAGTATTCTGATATCATGATGATTTCTCAACAGGTTAGAGATTTTTAAATAGTTTGGAACACTTTTATCAGTGCATCAAAAAAAGTACTGATAGAGGGGCCATGTATCTGCGATTAAGTAAGAAGCACTCATAGAAGGATCATTTTCATTGCAAATTACTTATGCACTAATAAGGGAATTATAATCATAACTATAAATAAAATTATTTGTAAATATATATATATATATATTGAATAAATAAATAAATAAATATATATATATATTAAATATATATATATATATAATATTATTTATTTAAATATATTTATTATGAAATTAAAATTATTTAAATATATAATTATTTATTTATAATTATGTTATTTTTCTAAAAAATAATTTCTATATCATTATATATATTTATATAAATATATATGTGTGTGATATTGTTGTTCAATAGTTTGTTGGGTGGAAACAGGTGAAGCTTCATTGGTTTGACCAAGTATTGTGAAAGATACAACTGACAAGATTTATTTTATAAAAAAAGATAATACAGATGCACAATGTTGTCATAAAATATATGTGGATAAATGAAGATGATTTGTTTTCTTTTGGGGTGAGTGATATATTGTTTTTGAGAATATCACAAAGGATTGGCCATTATATTGGGATACTGGAACATGTGGGTGCGGTGGAATATTAGTTGTATTTTCTACCAAGGTATAGTTCAACACATAATGTTTTTTATTTGTGTTAGTTAAATAAGTATAAACCTATTATTGACCTTATGATTTGATGGGATCATGTAAACCAAGAGGTGGATGATATGTTGGTTCATGTGCCAGAATGGATTGTGTATAAGAAAAAGAAAGTACTATATGGGAATGAATTGGTCTAGTGTGGGTTCATAGAAACATGATTATATTCAGGAAGAAACATGGGAGCATGAGAAAGAAATTGATGAGAAATGGCCCCAAATATTCCAAGACAATTGTGTTTCCTAGTTATCAGTAATGAAAAGACTAATTATGGAGTGAATGTAGCACCCTTGGATTCTAGTACATGAGACTTTACTCTTATATATTTAGTATGTATAATGATTGTGTTATGGTTTGGGACATTCTGAGAGTTTTTCAATCTATTGGAGTCTTTTAAAGAGGCATAGGTTTTGAGCATGATTATTAGAAAACATGCAATGCCCCCTAGTAAACCATAAAACTAAAATAGTGGGCAATGATTTAGAACATTTTTAGGTGAACATTCTAGACAAAGAATGCGAATTACCATGAGAAATAATGCAATATTGGGTAGTTGTGAATAAAATATTTCATGCACGATTTGTATAAGGTTTTGGGTCCACTATGAAAGGTATTTTTTAGAGAAATTAGATCACTAATATTTAACACACTATTTTTCTAACCATGTTCCCAAACTACGCATCATGAAAAAATATATCCAAAAATTGTGTATATAATTCATTTTACATTCATAGTCCTTATTTAATCCCTAAAACATTTCATTAAATGAATTTCTATGCCTACTAAGACAGTGAATACCGTTCCTTTCAATATAGGAGTGATTTCTAGGTGAATCTAGAGGTGTTGGAGGCCCATATTCGTTGGTAAGTGTTCATTAATAAATTTTCCCTTAGTTTTCTTCTTCTTCATTATCTTGGAATCGTAGAAGTAATCTTTTATCTATATATAAATGTTGTGTGACGAAAATAATTATGATATTTGATTTTTTGTTGAAGGGAATGAGATATATGAATGGTTTTAAGGGTTTGAAGCCTAGTTTTGAGGTTTGTATGTCTTTCTTCATTTCAGCCAATATAGAGAGGTTGATGGATTTACTCTCTTCTACTGTTGATTAGAACATAGATTCTTGGATCAAAATTCATGGAATTTATTTATTTAAATTTTGAAATATATTTGTGACCCATGAAGGAAAAAAATTAGTGGTGATTTTGTGAAAATTTTGAAATTTTATGCTTTTGTGGAATATACTTTTGGTTGATGAATTTTAAATTATATATTAGATTGTTTCATGGATTTTTTTGATGAAAATTTTTCATACAAAATGGATGATTTTAATAAATGATAAGTTTTATTCTTATGAATTACCATGATTTTTTGGAATGCTATTTAGAATATTTGTTGGTGTGAGTTCAATTGTATTAGATGTGATCCTATTGAAGGGGCGTGTTCTATTTGGGAACCTAGTAATGATTACATTATAGAAAACATAGTATATGGATGAGATACCACTCATAAGTATTGAACTATCAACTTGGAATTAAAGTGTGGATGTGTGGATATTTGGAAATGATATAGGTATTATAAATGAAATGTGAAATGTTTTAAATCCTTATTTGGTTACTTCAAAAGAATAATGTTTCAGTTAAATAAATTTTCTAGGTTTATTGTAAAATAATTGAAATTATTTTTAAAAACATTATATATATAATAAAATAAGTTATATTATAGTTGTGTGAGTTGGGAAGTCATTGGGGAAATCAAAATGATTTTATACTCCCTCCATTCTTAGGAACTATGGTTTGTTTTCAAATGTTATATATCAAGGCATAGGTAATTTCAGGGTATCTAAGTTTCTTAGTGATGCTTCCTGACACCTATGGTCGGGAATTTTGATTTAATCATGGATTTGGTTGTGATTTTATTGTTGATGTCTTTCTTTTCTTGGGGTTTTTAAGTCTTTTCAATCTGTTAGTTATATCCATTTTTATATCTTTGAACAGTGATATAGTAGATTATTTAATTTTGGGTTGAGTTGTATTTTGGTTCTCATTCATCATATAGTGTCTTGGTTTGATTTTTATATATTGGTTCAGATGTTTTACCTTCAAGGGGAACCACCCCCCCAATTTATTGTAAATACATTTTCATTTATTTCTATACTTAAGTGTCTTGAGGATGTCACCTAAGGCAGAGTAACACCCACCACCTATTCCAATGAAATTGGGTGAGTGGAAGGATGTTTCAAAACAATACCATGTAAAATAATTATATTGATGTATCTATAACAAGAATTTATTTTATAAGAGGTATATACAATGACTTACAAATATGATTATAAAGATAGGAATAGAGTTTAGACGATGAATAATGTATTTGAAAAAATAGAAAAGAATCCATCATTATTTATTTTTTGATAATAGTAAACAAAAAAATTATATAGACAAAATTGGTTTTCCTTGAAAAAATTAATGGAGATATCATTGTAATTCAAAACTATGAATGACTTGTTTTCATTGGATAGATCTTCATCAATGGAAGTGATATAGATCATATATTAACACCCATGGAATGTCTAGAAACCATTTTAACATTATTTTCCATAAAATAAAAAAAGGAAACTATTGGTATTATAGATGGAGTTCACGTAAAATCTTATACATTGAGTATTTAAAGAAGATATTTACATTGACAAACCAGATTGTTTTTTATTAACCAAGAAGAAGAAAACATTTTCTGATAGTTGAACGAACTATAATCATTAAATTTAGCACTTAGAAAATTATATAGTCACCGAGATCAATAATTTGAGACATTCTATTTTCAACACTATTATATTAAATTGATATAAATATCCAAAATTTCATTTATTGATGAATAAAATATGATATTATATTTATATGACAAAATATTTATAATAATTAATTAAAAATAATGAAATAAATTTATAAAATTCATTATTTCGTACTTTAAATTGTCCCAGAATAAAGAGTTGATATTTTTCAGTTTTTCTATTGTTTTTATAATAAATGAATACTAAATACATAACTCAATATTAATATTATACAAATATTTTGAGATGATATGTATTATAGTATTTTATGTAATGAGGACACGTGTTTTAACTAGAATGATGTCAGAAAAGGATTACTATAAAAAATTGGTAAATTTCATATAATATTTATAAATGTTTTGAATCTAGTTCCACATAAAAGAAGGAAATCCAGATATCAGGTTTTTACATGTAAATTTAAATAAACTAGAGTAATAAAAAATATCAAATATTATTAATTGGTGAGAATACTATATCTTATCAATGGAATTGTCGATTTTAAATATATATTTAATGAAACATCAAAACATAATTTTTTGATATAAATATGTTGTTTAGAAAGTATAATTAGAAGAAATAAGTTACAAATTATGTGGTTTATTTTGTCTTGGAGGATTATACCATTAATGACTTAGCATAAAATAAGACAACATTTCATTGAGTATAGTAGAAGTTGAATTAATTTTAACCATAGAATCTTTTAAAGAACTATTATAGATAAAAATCGTCTTGAAGATATCAAAGTCAATGTGATTTATCTTATTATAACTGACATTGATAATTAATATTATATATATATTATAAATAACTTCCTATATATGTTATAAAAAATTATATTGAATATATGTGTCACTTTATAGAGGATAAAGTTGAACCTAGTTTCGTGAAATCACATTATGGGACTATAAAATATCAAGTCACATATATTTTGAAAAGTTCAGTACACAGGGATTGTTTTCAATTAATTTTATAGGACTCCAAGTCCCGTCATCCCACACAGATAGACGTGTTTGAATATGGAAACACTAATTCTCAATGTATGAATTTACTAATGTATTGATAATTATTCTATTCATCATAGTGGACCAAAAAGAATTGATATCTTGGTTTATCGTAATATAAGGAGATATAATTTTCAAGAAAAGGGGATAGATTATATATTAATTTTAAGGGGATGCATAACACTAGTAAAGGTGGGATATCTTCTTAATGAAAAAGCAGTTTGATAAAGTACAAAGGGGGAAAGTTTAACATTATGATATTACAATTATTGGGTAATTGAATACATATATAGAAATGGTAATGAAGAAATGGTATATTGATGTATGCAATTTTTCATGCATGGTTTAATGAGTGGTATCAAGGAAAAAATATGGTCTAATAATTGGTGTTGAGAAAAAAAAATTTGTTGACGATATTTGTATGTTACTTTTGTTTATCAAATTTATCATGACTGAAGTAGGCATTGAGTGAGTGTTTTATAAGTCACATATTATAATATAGTTATTTTATGGCTAAATGGTGTTTATAATAGAATTTGTTCTGCATTTTTCAATATATTGGAAAAGAATATTGAATTTTCATCAAAACCCCCATTGGGGAAGATTTTTTAAAAAAACACCTCTAATATATAATTTTATATCTTTTGGATTGTTTTGATTCCTTTCTAAACTATATGATAAATTTTTTGATATCTTTTTCAACAATTAAATTAAAAAAGTAATTCTGATGAAAACCGATATGTTTGGAGTATGATTAAAAAAACAAAAAAAGTATTTATTTTCATCTAAAAATATATATTACAATAATAGTAGTTCGTAACATCCTATTCACGTATCATGTTTGTGAATGATTTGTTAGTATATTTCAATTCTTGACAAATTGAAGTGGAAATGTAAAACATTTGAATCAAATGGAACATGATTTTTTTTTATAAAAGATTGTTTTGTGAAAATGGAACTACACAATGGTGCCTTATTATTTTTGTCAAGTGGTCGTAAATATATAAGGACTGTCGAATGAGTGCACTATTTGTTTTTGAAAATTGAATTCAAACATTGAGTAGATTTAGTGATTGAATTTCGAAATTATTGGATTATAAGACTTATTAGAGATCATTTACAATATAAATAACTCCTAATATAATAATTTGTTCAAGGGAAAATTATAATAGAAAATAAATATTAGATATTTTTAAATAGTAATTCTAATCATGATGCAAGATGATTATGAAGAACCTAACATGAAAGAGGATTATAAGGAATTATATAATGGATTAGTGGATAAGGATAGTCTGTATATGGTGTATTTATTGAGAAAAATAATTTAAGGATATATTTTTATGGACTTCTAAAAAGTATAGTTCATAGAGGGTTTTACCCGAGACTCATGTTCACTGATATTATTAACAGATGTTGTACATAGAGGCAATACACATATTCATCTTATAGTTCTTAAAGGGTAATTTTCAGGAATTATATTTTGAATTATATTTTATTTGATAAATAGGATCTTATCTAATTATTAAAAAGGATATCAATCTCACACCTATGTTAGTGTGGTTTAATTAAAATTATGTAAAGATCCTCATATTATTTTTCTTGATGAGAAATGATCTCTTAATAGTTGAGAGATTATTGCACTTTCATGTGTAAATGGTTATAAAAAAATTTTCTAGTGAGCCTTATTTGAATATTTCAACAATAATTTGTTTAAAATATTTTATTATAGTTTCACATTTCCTCTATATGTTCCCTGGACTATCCCTATTTGGTTGAGAAATGTAATTTTTTCCTCTATTACATGGTTTATTTTCCTTAAATACTAATGTGATAAAACAAATGTGGATAGTTTTGTCTAATGATGGAAGAATGGTGATTTATTTTATTTCTATAAACCTCTATTTATTTCGAGATTTATCCCCTATTAGGGTATTGGGACTAGTCTCACCAATATATATCATTAGGATTTTAATATCCGAAAGAACATATAATATATAGTTTAATGCATTCTAGTGAGGTTATGAGGCTCTAAAATTGAATTTCATGTAGAAGGTACATTGATGTTATATGAGCATGATGTTATGTGAAAGGAAAATTGAAATACATTTCATTATTAGTAGATGTAATTTTATCTTGGATAATTAAAATCATGAGGTAGACTCCATTTGAGTGGAACATAAGTATAGTGTAAGGTAACTCCCATTTTGGATCTAACTTTGACATTTTCTTGCTTGCAATCAATGGTGTGTTGAAAGATAATTGAAAATATCCATACAAAAATGAGTTTAGGTGAACCTTCTTGTTTGATACTAATTTTATGAAATTTTGATGAACATCATGGTTGTGCAACATATGTAATAATTTATCATCAAGTCACTCCAATTAAACCTCCCAAATATGGAATTAGTTATCTTTAAAAATCTGAGAGTAGATAGAATCACTGAGTAATGGTATATGTACCTCATTAGATAGGGCTTCTTAATTTATGTTATAATAAATATATAGTGATTTTTTCTTATTACTATTGGTTTTGGTATAAAAATCATAAGGACCATACAATAGTTATTTTATAGAAGAATGTGTTCCATATCCATCATCACATTAGGGGTATTAAACATTGTTCTATTCAAATAGCATATCTTTTCATTCAATACTAAATATTTTTGGGATTAATGGTTGTATAAGACATTTTATCACTAATAAATCCATTTTAACATGAAAGGGGTATATATATATATCATTTTTAATCTATATTTTTTGAGGTACCCTAAATCTGGTCATATTATTGGCCATCAAGAAAATATTGGTATAAAATTTCCTAAATATGATAAAAGATATGACCACAAAAAAAATTATATTATAGGAAAATGATATAATGGATCTACAAAAACTTCATCGATGTAGTTTCGGTATGCAGGACAATTATTTTTATCCCCTAATTATAGAACATCTATGAGTCATTTGTGGTATTCAATAGCTATGCAGTCTAAATAATAACACTGGAATATATTTATAACAAATGGGGTATCATTTTTATGTCCAAAAGGCCTTTCATCATTTATTAGAATAATTAACATTGTGACCTATTTTAATTGACTAACACAGTTCATAAATTTTCATCACTACCTGTACCATCATGGAAAACCTCAATAATAGTATCAATTAAACCTATATAAATGAATATGATAAATATTCCCCAAAATATTAATTTGATGAGTGTATTTTGGTAATTATAAGAGAAAACTTATTACTATCCACAACCTCATTATTTTCATTCATGGATCAATCTTACATGTGATTTCCACATTGAAGGTTTTTATCCATAAGGGATATACAAGTAATTTTTTAACATGGGGGAGGATACGTGAACTTCTTTATATGGAGAGGTATTAAACTCATAGGTCACCTCCAAGTCAGTATCAATATATGGTGAGATATCCTAATTATGTACGATTTGGAAAATCATCTTATCTTAATCTATATCTTCTTGATAGATGCATTCACAATCCAATGCATTGAGAAATGTATTTTTTGAAAACATGATAAGAGAAAAAAGTGGATTTTTTGAGAATTTATCCATCAAATCTTATATATAATCATGAAATATTATAAATTTTTACCTTTAAATACCATATTAACAATTGATTTCCTTTATCCACAACTCTGAATAGACATTATTATTAAATTTGGAAACCAATAACTATAGGTTAAATTTCATTCCTATAATGTGTTCCATATATTATCCATCATTTCTAGTTCATCAAAAATATATTATGAATAAATTGGGAAGATATATCTCAAGGTATATATAATTATGATTCACATCCCATCCTTGTTGTTCACTATTTTCCTATTATTCTTCCTATTTTTGATTTGTTAAAACCATAAAATTACATATCCCCCATTATGTGAGTTTCACTGATGAATAAATTTTTTTCTTCGAATTTAAATATTTTCAATTGAAACGTTTTTGGTATATACTTTAAAGTGAGATAATATCCTAATGTATATCATTATATGACATTTAAAAACAAGAAATAAATGAAATAATAAAGAAAAATGATAAACCATCACACTAGATTCCATGTCAAACTTGTGAGATCAATGATATATTTTAGAGGGAAAATAAAAAAGTAGAGAAGGTCATTAGGACGATCCATGTTTCTCACTTACTTTTGTAGCTTGGATAGCTACTCTAAATATATATTTTGACATTATAGTGTAATGATTCAATATCTGACATTATTATATTATATAATAATGATATTTTACTTTTATTGTATCATTAAATTGAGATAGAGTGTACTAAGATATCACTACAGTGTTGAATAATAATAGGTAAGTGTATGATGATGAATCAACATAATTACCATTATAAATCAATAAAGATACAGTTTAATATCATCAAAATATTTTTGATAATCTTTATCCCACTTATAGGTTACTAAATTCTTCAGAAACCTCAAAAAGTCTAGGTATTTAACAATTATATTAGAAATTAATAATATGTTATGAGTTAGATTCCCCTTAGTCCCCATAAAATAATTTAGTTTATGAGGAGGTGTAATTTCATATATCATGCTTCTCTTTATTGGATTAACATAAATATTTTGATAATATATCATGATAACAATGAACGTCCTTAATGTTATCCTGAATTAACATCTAATGTTTTTCATTCTTAATCTAAAATGTCATAGTTTATAGAGAACTATCTTAATATCAGTATGATGATCATAAAATTATTATGACCGGGTCACCAAATAAATAACATATAATTTTATGATCATCTCTATAATGAACTAGATGATATGGTGCATGTTGTGTTTATTGTTTACACATGAATTTTTTAATACAAATATAATTACTTTGTAGCATTATAAACCATGGAATTCAAGGAAGTAAGTGAATTCCTTTTCATCTATGGTTAACTAGTTCTATATATAGCCCAAACACCAAAAAATGATTGTGATGGATTGGGAATCAATGGACTCACATATCAAATTTATCATGATTTTTTTGGAAATTTTTCCTTTTAGAATTCTGATTGAGGTAATTGAAATTGGTTTAATCTAGAATGTTTTGATACCTTTTCATGATAGAATAAATATTGGTATTCAATTTATTGTTTGGGTATCCAATATCAATTCTGACTTGATGAGGTTCTCATGTTCAACATCTACCATGGCATTATATGTTGGGTGGATTTTCTTTGAAGGTTATGTAAATCCATGGTGGTCATATAGAAAAACAAAAATCATTTGTATCCATATTTTGATTCAATATAGGAATAATTATTTAGTTCTATGAAAAGGAATTCCATATATATTTAAGGAAATATATATACATATCTTTTTTTTATTGGTCTATGTATCAACTAATCAATTTATCTCATAGATCCCACTTTATACCACAATTCACCATTAAGTTTTCATCGATGGTGGAGGATCCAACTTCATAAAATATTGTATATTTATCTATGTTATCTTCTCTACTTCATCATCCAAATCATTATTCATGGATTTATAAGATGGCTGATAATTATAAAGCCGGATGGATGGTATTCGTGGATGTTTAGATCCTAATTATGCTATAGGGTCCTCCAAACTATTTTCCTATTAAACATAACCATAATTTTTGGGAGGTGATGTTACATTATATAGTGATTCATTAGATGATATGGGGATATTGTTTTTAAAGTAATTATTTTCATTTCCATGATTACATAACTTTTATTTCATGGTTGCATCATGGTGAGAGAACTAATTTCATAATGATGGGGGAATATGTGAAATATCCCCATGCATTCCTTCTTTTATGGTGATTTTTGTCTATGTAGTTTTATATTCTCATCTTTCTTGACTAATATTTATTATCAATTAAACCCACATGGACAAAATTTTGTAATGGAAAAAAGTTTATATGAATGGATCAAGAAGAAAGATGGTCTCTTTTTTTGTGGTAGTTTCTCCATGAGAGCGTTGGATGCCTAATATATGAATCAGACATGGTTTAATAAATAATATCTTATTTTCAAAATAAAATTTTAACAAGATGGATTCCCATGTAATGTGATGTTTCATTATTTTAATTTATTGGTAGAAAATTTTCTTTTTAGGGGTTCTCTATAGATTAATGGGGAAGGATTCTGGGAAATTTCATGTATTATTTTGAATAGTTATTTCATTCATCGTTTATTTTTAGTACTATTTGTAGAATCATATATATGCATATTGGAGTCATATGACTAAAATATAAGTTATAACCATATTGTACCTTGACCATTTCATTGATGGAGTATTTTAGGAACTGGTAGTTTGGTGATGGTACAGATGCATGCATGGGAATCCATGAAATTTTGAGAAATTATTTTAATGCTATGTATTATTAAACCACCAAACATTATTATCAGATATGATATCACTGAACTTAGAGAAACGATTGATCCTCCCCCAAATGCTTATGCTCATATTTATCAAATCATTTATTTTTAATGTAGAAAGATGTTATATCTACCTTGTTGTAGCCCAAGATGTGGAGGTTACAAAATGGGATGAGATTAATATTAGAACCATTATCAATTATATCTAAATAAACATCAATATCACCTATCTATATAAATATATAAATGATCTATATGTTCTATGGTAATGATTCTTCCATGTATTACATTAAAAATTAAACAAGCATCTGTAATTTTTTGAACGATTCTCCAATGAAAATGCCTTAGCTTCAATGAGTTAATTCTCAATTTTTTATAGAATCTGAAGGGCCACAACATAGGCTTCTTGGAATTATTGGGAGATTAAAATATAATTGATGAAAACTAGATTAACTAAAACTACATTATTAGTTTAAATGTGATATATTTTGAGATAAAGGTTCTATACATATTATTTTGTGGTTATTCTTATGATTAAGGAATAAGAGTTTTTTTCTCTAGGGATGAATAATATCATTATTGAATAGAATTGGGAGGAATCATTTCCATTTGTGGGTTACAATAGGTAATACTTTCCCCTTTATATTTTGATTAAACCATTATATATTTTAAATTTAGTATTCTAATACGATTAGATCTAAATAAACCCTATATGATTTAGGATTATATTGATGCTCCTCTTGAGTTGGATGGAGGGTGAATATTTGTGGTCAAATAGACTATATTGTCTCATTTAAAACTATGTGTAAGAATCATTTTCTATTTCGACCATGTCTTCCATTACGTCTGTGAACATTAAAACCTCATCCTTTATAATGAATAATCATTTTAGGTTTCAAAAAATCATTATATTCATTAGTGAAGGGGGTTAGTAATTGGAAAAAATTTATTGATTTTTGTAGTGACTTATCATCAATGGAATATACTGTTTAGTAGGGTGGTTCCAATTTTGTTTTCTGGTGATATGGTTCTTATCATATTTCTGATGGGGGTTTTAATGAAAGGGTACCAACTAGTTTAATTACTAGTTATGGATATTTTTTCCTTCTCTCTTGGGTTACTATTGAATTTAATTTTATACAACATGAGTGATGATGATTTTCTATATCATATTTTAGGGGGATATATGGTCATAACATGATGGTTCAGTTACAACTTGAGTATGGTGTGCACATAGTTGACATATTTCATTGTCTTATAGTAACCAAATTTCTATACATTCCTTCTAAATATTTCACTATACTACTATTTTTATTTGGATTGAGTGGTAGAAATAAAATCCAATAATTCTTGGAGATCAATGAGAAATGCATGATTCTATGGAATAATATCCAGGAGTAAATCCTTGAAAGAAATACATATCGTATATTTTGTCTCCACATCAATTGGATAGTTTAGTAATTTTTTTCATTTTGGAAAACAAAATTAGTCATATTAATAAATAGGGAAATTGAGGATGTATTTTTATATAGAAGTAATAATGTATATAGAACTATAATCTCTTTAAAATAAATTGTTTTTATTCATATTATCTTAATACATTGGGTGAGGTTGATAACTACTCTCAACCTACCACGGGAACTACTGATGTTGTGTCCATTAATGAGGAGAAAACATATGACATTTAACAAATATATAATAATATTCTTTTGTTGGTATAGACATAAAAATTATGGGTTTGACCAATTTTCTTTTAGTTTTCATTCATTATAAAGATAATGTTGGATGATATACCTCCTTAGAAAAGTGGATGATTGATTTCAAGTTTTTTTGGATGATTTTATCTCCCAGAAATGACCATGGATCATTAAGGGAATCAATGGTGTCTATAGTTCATCAGGGATACTATCTATATAAATAACTAATTGCTACACTTGGTGGTGTTCCATATTTATTGAGTGGTATAGTACCTTCAATGTGGTGCTGAAATTAATGAAAAAACTCATGTTTATCTTATTTATTATTTCAAAGGTTTAAAATAATAATTATCATATGTGTGGAACTAAATTGATTAAGGATCTTCCTCTAGATTACTTCTAAGGTTACAATAATCCCTTATTATAATAAACCATGATTTTAGTGTATATTTACCATTAAATAAATCCAAAAAAAATTAATGAATGTAACAAAAAATTGAAGTCTATAATGATATACTACAATTAAAATTAATGATATTATAATATATCTAAATTATAGGTAATTATCTTACTAAAGGATTTTAAAATTAAAGGGTTATAAATCACATTTTAAAATACCATTCATTTTAAGTAACATATTTTTATGATATATATATATTAAATGTAATAATATTTACCATGTTTATCAACAAACATAATCTATGAAATTCAAGTAATGATTGGTAAAAATCAATTAGTATCATCCAAATAATTTATAAGGAGGACTAATTTAATTATTCAGGTAAAACAAAGGTATTATTTGAAAAACAATATTTACAAATATGTTATATTTATCATACTTAACATCTGGAGTTTAATTGAAAGATATATATATATATATATATATTAAATCAATGTATAAATAATTTATTGATATATATGTGGTATGGAAAATGTATAAATCCATATGTATGGTTAAAATTAATTTTTCCAAAAAATCATTTTTTTGTGCTACAAATAGTAATATTGAAATTCATTATTATCAAAATTATAAATTTAATTTACTAAAATGTTTTTCATATTTTATCTAACATTTTATACAAAAATGTAATAATTAAAAATCCATTCATTGAAATAAATATAATATTCCTTGATGAATGTTAATCAGCATGGTAGAGGAAAAACTAAGGTAAATGGGTTACATTAAGGTATAAGATAAAATAATATCACAACAATAAATTTAAAAAATGATGGATGTTTATAGCCATCCTCTCATCATATTCTTTATAATTGAAGATCTTATATCCACTTTCCCTAAATATGATATTCCATTCATTTTAATTAATTCGTATGTACAAAAATTGAACGCCATCACATCTATAAATGAATTCTTCATCCACCCACCTCAATACATACCATTTTATTAAAATTATATTCAAATTATACCTTAATTATATCCCTGAAAATATGCTCTTTCATTCATGATCCTCTGTTCCAAAAAAGGAATCACAAACCCCTAATTTCAAGGAATATATCTAAGAGGATATTGTTGTATTCCACATTAGTAATTTATTTTCCATTATAATTATTCTTTATATACTTCATCCAATTATTCTATAATATAATATAAAAAAATAAAAAAATATATTTTTATTCATTAATATTATATAAAATTGACATTACAATTATTAAATGCAATGTTATTAGTCATTAATCCATTTTGAATTATTCGTGTTTCATTTCATTAAACCACCAACACTAACGATGTTATAATGCTTAGAGTGTGAATGAAAATTAAAAAAGGATTAATTTTTATATAAATTAATAAATTCTATTTTGATATCTTTTGTAATCCATTAATAGTAATATATATTAGAATATTTATAAATGAAATCAATTTTTTTGATGAATTTATATTAATAGAAATTTTAATTTTAATTGTTCCATGAAAAATGTAACATTTTGTTCAAAGAATTGATCATGGGACTATATAAATACATTAGTAAATTATAATAAATACAAAAATAAGTTTATAAATCTTACTAATTATTGATCAGGGAACAAATAAAACAAACTCTAAATCGAGGAATGAAGGACTAAACAAAACAGTTGATTCTATAATATAAATATTAACAAATACATATTAATAAATAAAAAATAGAGAATGGAAAATGTTTGGTATAAAGTATAATAACTAATAATAATGAGCATATATAAAAACTAATAATTTTAAATTTATTATATAGGTACTTAGAGATCATTTTACATTGTTTAAGTCTAATATAGTTTTTTATTTTCAAATCTCACAATGAATTCAACATTTCTTATATGTAAATTACTTTTAGAAGAACATTAATTTAATTTCTATATAAATACCCATATTTTTTATTATATATAGGTCAATTATGTGTTATATGAATATTAATATCATTCCCCATCACATTTCATAACAATTTATCTATAAGGATTCAAGTAAGTGAAACCAAAATTATCACTTTTTATGTTGGGAATCTTTCTCATCCATATACATTCACAATTTTTTTAAATAGTTATCTATTTAAATATTTGATTTATTAAGTATATTATATATTTCCATCTACCTTATTTAAAAATATATAAATTTAATCATTTTCATGTTTTTTCAATTGTCATTTTAATACTTTTTTATACATGTGTGAAAAGAATCCAAATTTTATCATTTTCAACATATACAACTTTTTTAAAATTTGTAACCATATTCCACAATAATTTTTATACTTTATGGTTTTTTAGTTCTCTAGTGTAATATAATTTCATATTATTAAATTTTTTATAAATTTAAAAAAAGGTTATTAAATAAAAGTACACATCATTTTCTATTGCATATCAATTTTATGATGTTGTTATATTGGTGCTTATTATCTATGGTAAAATAATGTCATGAATATTATACTTAAATAGGTATAATGTTTAATGATACCATCCTTATTATTTTTATATATGGATTAGAATCATTTTATGTGGATTAAAAAACCATTCATTCCCCATGTCTTAATTAGGATTCGTTTGATTTACAAATGTTTTCATTTTCCCATGTCACACATATGTATGGTTTATTATTATATGTTTTGTGGATATTTTATAACCATGTTGTGCAATGGTCAATGGTTTATATCTAATGATATGAACTTTATCGGAATGTGGAGTGGAAGAATACTCAGTATAACTCTTTTGATTAATGTTTAAAGGGAATTGGGAGTGACCCTAATACACAAATGAACTCTATTCATAATGTGAAGATGCTATTGTCAGTGATCCATATAAATGAATAAAATATTATTATTATATATGTTACAACCTATTATTCCAAATTCATTTACCTTTATGTTATCATGGATAATGATTATTCAATTTTGTGTTGGGGCCCCTATTTCAGACGTTTTATGCTATACAAAAACTATATAACAAAACTTATAGTTTATTATCAATGTAATATTAAGAATGATTTCATATTTAATTCAATAAATATTATACCCATATTATCATCATGATATTAGTTATTATTATCGATATATATCTCATATTATTTCCCTTTCCAAAAATTTTATCTCTCTCATTCTTGGGTTTTAAATTTCCAGTTTTATAATAATGATATCATGTAAGATATTACATGAAGGGTTCCACATAGGATGCATATTTTTTATTGATATTAATAATATTTTATAT
Source organism: Viscum album (assembly GCA_963277665.1). Taxonomy (NCBI): domain Eukaryota; kingdom Viridiplantae; phylum Streptophyta; class Magnoliopsida; order Santalales; family Viscaceae; genus Viscum; species Viscum album. The sequence goes on from OY728163.1 coordinate 355,220,861, forward strand.
TATGTTATTATGTAATAAATCCCCAATGTCGCTAATCCTACAAAAAAAATTTGGGAGATTTTTTGAGTTATGATTTATATTCATCTAAAATAATGTAACATATATATATATATATATATTATGGATAGATTTTATCATTTATAGTAAGAGAAGGTTATATTTGTTTTTTAACATTATTATATATAAAATAAAACTCTATGAAACAAAATACCTATGTTTAAATAAGGTTTATGTAAAAATGATTATGATGGGGAATGTAACAAACATTTAAATGAGTGTGAAAATGGTATGGAAGTGGGAATTTGAACCCTTATTTTTAGGATCACATGACTATCTAAAGCTATATTTAATATCATTTATAATTTTGAACAAAAAAATAGAAAAATAAGTAAAAATTTTATCATTTGATCCTTTATGTTAAAACTTCCACAATCCTTTCATGGGTATTCAAATCAACAAAATCTTATATTGGGGATTGATAAAATGAAAAATTCTATTTTTTCTTTTGTGAATAGAGTATTAAATGTTTATTTTATATTTTTGTATCATTAATTAGGATTATATGATCAATGGAAAACTCTAATTAATAATATTAAGTGAGGGGAATAAATAAAATCCATGTAATGAGTAGAGATTAATAATTTATTTTTTAAACAAATATTTTTATAATACTTCATTAAAAAAATAAAGAATAAATTTCTATGAGGTTAAACAAAATGACGATAAATCTATTGGTATCCATAACACAATGATCACAATATTTATAGTGTATATTTCTAGTTTTATCATTATCTCTTCATAAGACATTTATTATTTGTTTATTAGTTTAAATATAATTCAATTAAATGTTTTAGGTAATGGAGACATTGGAATCAATTAAGGAATTGATTAATGTTCTCTCAAGGTGGAAAAAAATTTTAAGACCCCCCATTATTCACAATATTTTTAAGATAAAAATATAAATATGAAATTTTATGATTCTAAAAATATAAAACTTATTGAAGATATAAAATTAACATCATAACATCTAAAAATATTTGCAGAGCACCGTAGAAAATTACACAAAATAGAAAATTAATTTCATGAACTATTGAAGAGATGTATATTAGGAACATGAGTGATAAGGATATATTAATAGCCCTATGAATGATGTAGTTAAAAATAAACCTAACCTGAATTCACCACATATAATTTAATTCTTAAATTATATTTTGTATCATAATTTATGAACTAGTGCATGGATATAATGGTTAATGATGAAAATAGATGCCCATAAACTCCTAAGAAGGGTTTACTAGAATTATTTTTCAATCAAAATTATGGAAGTGGTTCATGGGAATTATGTCATAAAAGGTACACTCACATCCCACTGAATCACTAAAATAATTTTATTTAATATGGTTCATCCAACTCTTTCATAACACATATGTTTTCTAATATTTTAAAATCACAACTCTAATGGCCCAATATTAAATCATCATTGAAAAATAATTTTGGGGTAAGGAATTAAACTAAATTAGAAAAATATTACGTAATTTATTTCTATTTTAATTTTATTTAAAAACACTTATTCTCTATTATGTCGAGTTTGAAATTATTTTGGGAATGGAATTTATATATATATATACACCCATTCAAAACATACGGCTGAGAATTAAATTTAATATTCCAATTAAACTATTGATTTACTATCAATGCATGTCTGAATATGAGAACTCAATCTAACTAACTTCTTATTATTTGTCTTAATACCACACAATGAGTGATATATTTCACATATGGTTAGGGGGGAACTAATATAGAATTCATGTGAATTTTTTGAGTATATTTAATTTTATTTCTATAATAGTTTCCTTGTAATCACCCAGTTCATTGGGCAGTGTTTTCCATAGAACCAACACCTAATGCTACTACTATATCCAAGAATCCACTAAGAATGTACCTCATTGAATTGAATAAATTAATAAGTAAAATACAAGATAATGAATAACATTGTTTTCTATTATCTATTTATTCAATATATTATTCATGAGATCTCTTTTTTTATGAATTAATATTAAACTGTAACAATGAGAATTTATTAATGTGAAATTAACAATATCATGATTATAAATTAATAACATATTCCCCATATAAGTGATTTTTTATCAATAATGAGGGCCTCAATACTTCTAAAAAATTATGAATTTATATTTAAATAATCATCCAAGGTTGAAAATATAGGTATTATCTAATATGAACATATATATAAGACCAAGAGACTATGAATTTATAGTGGTTCAATTGGGATAATTAAATTACCCTACAATCTTCAAGGATATGATGTGTAGATTCATTAAAGAATACTTAAATTAAATTGTGGTAGAAATCATTGATTATATTATTATATATTTTATGTATGTGGGATATCAAGAATATTATTTGATGGTGGTGCCTAAATACTTGAGATAGAAAAACTATAATTCAATTTAATTTTTTTTTTAATTTTAGAGATTGAATGTATCATTCATTGGTAATTTATTCACATGTGTGGGTATATATTTGGATAATTTTATTACCATATCAATTAATGAGTTTTTTTAAAAATCCATTATATCTAAGATCCATATCTCTCAGGGATTGGAGGGATATATCATACACTATGGGAAATTTTTCATTGTTGTGAAATACACTTACAATGGTAACATGAAAGAGAATAAAGTATTATTTGATATATGAATGGGAATATAAATTTAATAATTATAAGAGAAGATGGATTAGATACTAATACTGAGAATAATAAATAGTGGAGATGTTTTTTAAATTTATAGTTATTAATAGAAAAAGGGTTTTGGTTTAATTATCACGAAATATGTCATAGAAGTATTTTATACCTTGAATCATTTAAAATTCCCTTATAGGAAATATGTGATACATTATTTAGTGCATTATGGTGTACCCCTCTCTCTTGGATTTTAATGATCACAATCACTCTCATCGTGTTCTAACTTTTTTTCAAGTGTTTTGATGCTAGGAAAAAGGTTTCCCAGGAGTTGGCCCAAGAAGGCTGATAATGGACTCTCTGAGTCCACCAGCCAACCGGTGGATTACCAGCGGCCAGCTGGTGGTCTCTGGCAGAAGCATTGCTTTCTGCCAGATCCACCGGTCAGCCGGTGTTAGCTCACCGGCCATCCGGTATGGGCACCGGCCAACCAGTTCTTGCCCACCAGCCAGCTGGAGGACCCAGGCAGTCGGCTTGCCCACTGCCTGGTGACACCGACCAACCGGTGGATGACCACCGGCCAGCCGGTGGACCCCAGATAGAAAGTATGCTCTGTCTGGACCACCGGCCAGCCGGGAGCTCAGCACCGGCCAGCCGGTGGACCACCGGCCAACTGGTGAGACACCACCGGCCAGCCGGTGTGCCCAGTCAAACTAGCCGTTTGACCACCGGCCAGCTGGTGAGACACTACTGGCCAGCCGGTGTGCCCAGTCAAACTCGCCGTTGGGCTTTGACCAGACTTGTACTTTTGACCCCCAATGGCTCCGGAAGCCCTCCAACGGCCATATTGAAGTGTTTATGGGTAGTTCTCTTATAAATAAGAAGCCATGGATGTCGGTAATACTACCGAAACATATTTTGATGTCTGGATTCTCTAACGACAAAACTCCAAGGCCTCTTGTGATCCATTGCCATCCTTGAAGCTTGAGCTCCCTCTTCATCAGATGCTCTCACACATTTGGCGCTCAAGGCTTCCATGTGCTTGTATTATTTTATATGTTTAGTTCTTCATTGGGTTTGGATTAAAACAAACCTCTCATTTCCATTCTTTCATTCAATTGGGTTTCTTGCTACAACCATAGTAAAAAAGCAAGCTGTACGAAGGTGTTCTAGCCAACCTTAAAACGGCTAGTTGGTTTCTTGCTACAACCATTAAAAAGCAAGCTAACGTAATTAATCTCTCAATGGTTCTTGTTGGGAGCGAAGACGTAGGCTTGGGAATTAATCTGAACTCCGTTATCAAATTGTGTCTTGCCTTCTTTTATTTCTGCTTCATTGATAATTGTTTTAAATTGTTTTAATTATTTTTGAAAAGGCAATTCACCCCCCCCCCTCTTGCCATCCTCTACGACCCAAAATTTGGTATCAAAGGGAGAGTTTGTGTAATACCTTAACCGGTTACAAACTTAAGATCCTTAGTGATGGCTAATTCCTCGCATGCTCCCGAAGGGTATTCTATGACTCAGGCTCCATTCTTTGATGGAACCGATTACACTTATTGGAAAACTCGCATGATTACTTTTCTTAGAAGCATTGGTTATCCTATCTATAGGATTGTAATGCAAGGCTATACTTTGTCTAACAAGGATGAGTCCAAATGGACCCCCGAAGACATTGCAAACTTTGAGCTTGAGGGAAAAGCCATGAATGCTCTTCATTGTGGGATAGACCGTAATGAATTCAACCATGTTTCTACTTTCTCCTCTTCTTATGAAATTTGGAAACTTTTAGAAGTAACCCATGAGGGCACTAACAAAGTCAAAGACACTAGATTAGACATGTATCGCCAAGATTTTGAAAGTTTCACCATATACCCACACGAATCAATTACTGAAATGTTTACTCGTTTTACTGACGTTTGCAATGGAAGAAAATCTCTTGGTGAGGATTTTTCTGCAGAAATGATGGTTAAGAAGATTCTTTGGGTCCTACCAAGCTCATGGGCACCAAAGGTGACCACAATTCAAGAAGCAAAAGATGTCAAGAAAATGCCGGTTGAAGAGCTCATTGGATCACTCATGACCTACGAGATCACCATGAAGAGGCAAGCCGATAAAGAAGGTAAAACCTTCAAGGAGAAAAAGAACATTGCTTTCAAAGAAAAGCAAGAAAGCTCCTCCGCTGATAGCGAATCCGAGATTGCTCAACTAGCAAGAAAAATGAGCAAATTCATGAAGAAAAAGAGGAACTTTCGAAGGGCATGAAAGGAAGAGCCCAAAGCGGATAATGAAGTTACATGCTTTGAATGTGGAAAGAAAGGCCACATCAAACCGGAGTGCTCCATTTTCAAGAAAAGGGTAAAAGAAAAGAAAAACAAGAAGGCTTTAAAAGCATCCACATGGAGTGCAAGTGATGACTCCATGTCTTCAAGCGACTCAAGCGATGAAGGTGAACAATTCCTAATGGCATTTGATGAGGTATCTTCTTTCGACTCCTCTTCCTCATCTTCCTCTTTCAATAATGATATGTCCTATGAAGATCTCCAAAATGCGAGAGATCAATTAGAGGAAGGTTTTCACGAACTTACCTCTAAATTTATGGCTTTGAAAAAGAAAAATAAAATTCTCACATCTGAAAAAGAACAACTTCTCAAAAAGAATGAGGAACTTACCCTTAAGATCTAAGATATTCCAAATGTTGATTCTTTGAATTCAACCATTAAATACCTAAGGGAGTCTCTTTCCAAGTTCACCCAAGGTGAACAAAATTTGACCAAATTACTAGGTTCTCAGCGTTCGGCTAGAACAACACATGGACTTGGCTTTAACAAACAAGCCACTTCTTCTAGATCACCCACTACTTTTGTAAGGGGGAGCTCTCAATATAAATTTTGTAACTATTGTAAAAAGACTGGGCACATGATTTATGAGTGTGATTGTAAAGATGCAAGGTATAGAAGCTCCAAAACCATTTCCTACTCGGATGAATATTTTAGATGGAAACCCTCTAGAAAAATATGGGTTCAAAAGTCTCTTTTAGCTAATCTTTCCGGACCCAAACTTATATGGGTACCAAAATCTATTCTCTCTTGATTTTGTAGGATAAACGCCAAAGAAGTAGGACTTCGAAGGGCTCGTGGTATCTCGACAGCGGATGCTCGAGGCACATGTGTGGCGATCCCTCTGAGTTCAACTCCCTTGAAGAGTTCGATGGAGGATACGTCACCTTCGGTGACAATTCAAAAAACAAGATCATCGGAATAGGTACCATTGGATTTGGTATCACCTCTTTAATTAAAGATGTTTTATTTGTTAAAGGTTTAAAACATAATCTAATTAGCATTAGTCAACTTTGTGATAGTGGTTTTTCGGTGAATTTTCAAAATGATTTATGCAATGCGTTTGATTTTCAAAACAAATTGATATTTTCTGCTTCCCATTTTCAAAATGTTTACATTATCGATTTAAAGTCTTTAGCTAGACAAAATGTTAAATGTTTAAGTGATCTTGACAATGAATCTTGGATTTGGCATAGAAGGTTGGGGCATTGTATCTCTCATTCACTTCTAAAGCTTAATAAGAACAAGCTCATCCGTGACCTTCCTAAACATAAGTTTAAGAATGATTTGATTTGTGAGCCATGCCAACATGGCAAGCAACACAAGTCTTCTTTCAAATCTAAGAAGGAAGTATCCACTTCAAAATCTCTTGAGCTCCTACATCTTGATCTTTTTTGTCCTACCCCTATAGCAAGTCTAGGTGGAAAATCATATACCTTTGTCCTAGTAGATGACTTTTCTCGTTTCACTTGGGTTTTCTTTTTAGCTCATAAAAACGATGCTTGTAGAACCTTTTTGAAATTCTCTAGGAATGTAGAAAACGAAAAAGGATATAAAATTATATCGCTCCGTGGTGACCATGGAGGTGAATTCGAGAACAAAGAATTCGATGAATTATGTTCCTCTCATGGATACAATCACACCTTCTCTGCCCCTAGGACTCCACAACAAAATGGAGTGGTTGAAAGGAGAAACCGAACCCTCCAAGAAATTGCTCTAACCCTCCTTAGTGAATTCAACCTCCCACAATTTTTCTGGGCCAAGGCAGTTAACACTGCTTGTTATACTATCAATAGAGTCCTTGTAATACCCCTTCTTAAGAAAACCCCCTATGAACTTTGGAAAGGCAAATTGCCCAAAGTTGGTTATTTTAAAGTGTTTGGTTGTAAATGCTTTATCCTTAACACAAAAGATAACCTTGGGAAATTTGATGTCAAATCCGATGAAGGTATTTTTCTTGGGTACTCCAACTCAAGAAAAGCCTATCGTGTCTTCAACAAAGGTTCAAAAACCATCGAAGAATAATCTCAGGTCAAGTTTGATGAAAATCTTCCAAAACCCCATCTGGTCATTGAAGATGTTGAAGATAATATGGATAAACTTGAATTAAATGATTCCTATTCTCCTCTCAAGGAGGATGATGATCATGAACCTTATTCACCTTCTTTGCCTTCCACCTTGCCGAAGGTTTGGAAACCTTCTAGAGACCATCCATTAGAAAATGTTATAGGTGATCATTAAGCCGGTACTCAAACTAGAAGATCAATCCTCAATGAGGTTGAACATCAAGCCTTCATTTCTCACCTAGAGACTCAAACCATTAAGGATGCCATTAATGATGAGAATTGGGTTCCTGCAATGCAAGATGAACTAAATCAATTCTCTAGAAATGTTGTTTGGACTCTTGTTGAAAGACCCAATGATCATCCAATTATTGGCACTAAATGGGTTTTTAGTAAAAACTTGATGATCAAGGAAATATAACTTGGAACAAGGCTCGCCTAGTAGCTAAGGGCTATAATCAAGAAGAAGGAATTGATTATGGTGAAACCTTTGCACCCGTTGCTAGATTGGAATCCATTAGGATCTTATTGGCTTTCTCCGCCCACTTAAATTTCAAACTTTTTCAAATGGATGATAAAAGCGCCTTTTTAAATGGTTTTCTTTCAGAAAAAATCTTTGTTGAACAACCTCCCGATTTTGAAGATCCAAAATTTCCAAATCATGTTTTTAAATTAACCAAGGCTCTATATGGCTTAAAGCAAGCCCCTCGGGCTTGGTTTGAGAGGTTAACAAAATTCCTTTTAGAAAATGATTTTAAAATGGGTCAAGCTGATTGTACTCTCTTTTTAAAACACGCTTCAAAAGATCTTTTAATCTTCCAAATCTACGTCGATGAAGTTATCTTTGGTTCTACCAAATAATCACTTTGTTCTGATTTTTCAGATTTAATGAGAAAAGAATTTGAAATGAGCTTTATGGGGGAATTGAAAATTTTTCTCGGTTTTCAAATCTTTCAAAATTCAAAAGGTATTTTTCTAAGCCAAGGAAAATACACAAACGAGCTCTTAAGTCATTTTGGTATGGATAAAGTAAAGGAAATTAGTACCCCCATGAGTACTTCCTGTATGCTTACGTTAGATGAAGTCGGGAAACCGGTTGATAACAAGCTTTATAGGAGTATGATCGGGAGTCTACTTTACCTAACTGCGACCCGTCCTGACATCATGTTCAGTGTTTGCCTTTGTGCTCGTTTTCAAGCCAATCCCAAAGAATCTCATTTTAAATCGGTCAAAAGGATTTTTAGGTATTTAAGAGGATCCAAAAACATTGGTTTATTTTATCCTTCTAATACTTCTTTCGAACTTTCTTCATATTCGGATGCTGATTTTGGCGGATGTCAATTAGATCGAAAGAGTACTAGTGGAACCTGTCATTTGCTAGGCAGGTCCCTTGTATCGTGGAGTAGCAAGAAGCAAAACTGTGTTGCTCTTTCTACTGCCAAGGCCGAGTACGTAGCCGCTGGGAATTGTTGTGCCCAAATTATTTGGATGCAGCACACTCTCTTGGATTATGGTCTTTCCTACGATCATGTCCCTATTCGGTGTGACAACACTAGTGCCATTAGTATTTCTAAGAATCCAATACAACACTCTAGAACAAAGCATATAGACTTAAGGCATCATTTCCTTCGTGACCATTTTCAAAACGGGGATATCACTTTGGACTTCATTTCTACTGATTTGTAATTAGCTGATATTTTTACCAAACCGCTACCAGTTGAACGTTTTGATTTTATTAAGGGGGAGTTAGGAATGATTTGTCAATGAGCACTATTAAATATTTTACTCCTTTTTATTTTAATTCTATTTTTTATCTAATTTCTTCTCATTTTCCCTCCTATTTTGATAATCCCAAAGGGGGAGAAATTTCTCTGTTTACTAGTTTCATATTTCAATTGATTAAAGTTTTTTTTTTAAAAAAAATTACTTTTTTTAAAAACCGGTAACTTATTCATTTGTTCCTTTTAAAAAAATGACCTATGGTTACAATTTCAAATTCAAAATGACTCATTCTATTTAGATTAAGATCATTTCCAATACATGGTACATCTCATCAATTTATTTTCTTGAAATGATCTCTAATATATTTTCATGTCCAAAATTGTTTATGTAAGTTTTTAATTGGCATATCCTTTTTAAGGCTTTATCTTTTGTGATTGTGATCATCAAAATAGGGGGAGATTGTTGTACCCCTCTCTCTTGGATTTTAATGATCACAATCACTCTCATCGTTTTATAACTTGTTTTCAAGTGTTTTGATGCTAGGAAAAAGGTTTCCCAGGAGTTGGCCCAAGAAGGCTGATAGTGGACTCTCTGAGTCCACCGGCCAACCAGTGGATTACCACCGGCCAGCCGGTGGTCTCTGGCAGAAGCATTGCTTTCTGCCGGATCCACCGGCCAGCCGGTGTTAGCTCACCGGCCAGCCGGTATGGGCACCGGCCAACCGGTTCTTCCACACCAGCCAGCCGGAGGACCCAGGCAGTCGGCTTGCCCACTGCCTGGTGACACCGGCCAACCGGTGGATGAACACCGGCCAGCCGGTGGATCCCAGACAGAAAACCTGCTCTGTCTGGACCACCGGCCAGCCGAGACCTCAACACCGGCCAGCCGGTGGACCACCGGCCAACTGGTGAGACACCATCGGCCAGCCGGTGTGCCCATTCAAACTATCCATTTGACCACCGGCCAGCTGGTGAGACACCACCGGCCAGCCGGTGTGCCCAGTCAAACTAGCCGTTGGGCTTTGACCAGACTTGTACTTTTGACCCCCAACGGCTCCGGAAGCCCTCCAACGGCCATATTGAAGTGTTTATGGGTATTTCTCCTATAAATAAGAAACCATGGATGCCGGGAATACTATCGAAACATATTTTGATGTCTTGATGCTCTAACGACAAAACTCCAAGGCCTCTTGTGATCCATTGCCATCCTTGAATCTTGAGCTCCCTCTTCATCAGCTGCTCTCACACTTTTGGTGCTCAAGGCTTCCGTGTGTTTGTATTATTTTATTTGTTTAGTTCTTCATTGGATTTGGATTAAAACAAACCTCTCATTTCCATTCTTTCTTTCAATTGGGTTTCTTTCTACAACCATAATAAAAAAGAAAGCTGTACGAAGGTGTTCTAGCCTACCTTAAAACGGCTAGTGGGTTTCTTGCTACAACCATTAAAAATCAAGCTGATTTAATTAATCTCTCAACGGTTCTTGTTGGGAGCAGAGGCGTAGGATTGGGAATTAAGCCGAACTCCGTTATCAAATTGTGTCTTTCCTTCTTTTATTTCCGCTGCATTGATAATTGTTTTAAATTGTTTTAATTATTTTTGAAAAGGAAATTCACCCCCCCCCCCCTCTTGCCATCCTCTACGACCCAACACATAATATGGTAATATTTGAATTAATGATATAGATTGATTATATATATATGGAAAAAACTTACATATTTAATGATTTAACAATTTTATATTATATATTCATAACATATGAGATGAACATGCACCAAAAAATATGGTTGACATTGATCGAAGAATATGATTAAAAAATATATTACCCACAGGGATGGAAAACACAATGATTGTTTCTCTAATAAGTATCAATCATGCTACCTTATCCATGATGAAGAATAAGTGAAAATAAATACTCATTGATTTTATAAGGATAAATATTAAAATCAGAAAAGATAGGGAGAAATATTATGTTTTCTAACTTACTACTCAAATATCCATCCATGTAAAGAACATAAAGCATCTAAAGAAGGATGTAGTGAAAAAGGAAAAGGTAATGGATTTTCGAGTGTTCAACCATGAGAATAAAATAATTACATAAATCATGAATGAAATATATTCCCCATTCATTCAATAATTAAATGAGTTTTTTGATAAGTACCATATCTAATATTTATCTAAACTCAATTAAATTAGAATTATAAATATATAACAAAAGAATAATTTAGGGTGGGAAAACATGAAAAGGGAAATTACAGAGTATATATCTCATTTCACGATCAGAAGGAATGTTATGTATGAGTGAAGAAACTATAAGTCATTAATGCAACGATTACCTATAATTGTATGGAAATGGGAAAACATCACCATGTATTTTGACAAAGGTATTTAAAATAATTGTAAAGAAAATAAGTTTATTTATGTTGTAGTTGATCACCTAATGAAGTAAAAAAATTCATTTTCAACCGATAATTTTTCCCAAAAATTAAACGTGATATGAAACAAGAAAATTTAGAAGTAAGGATTAAAAAACTATTATTCTCAGTTTTATCTTATTGATATTATTATTTAAATAAATTTTTTAGAAAATCCACCAATAATAATTGAATATTGAATTATAAAAATAATAATTAGATTGGATGGATGTAATTATGGCCATTTCATCATTCTTAAGGGGATCAAAACCCCCAACTACCAATAAGGATTTTTGATTTAGTTGGGTTTTAGATTTCGACTCCACATATACAGTGGGTTGGTTTGGATATGTGTCCTGTTGATATGCCATAATTATTGGATGATGTTGTAATGATTGATTTGGGTTCTTATTGAAGGATTAAATTAGTGGTGGTTGACCATTGAGAAGGTTGGATAAGTCCCTTCTTGTTATAGTTTTCAATACATTATTAACTTTCAATATAGGGATAAAGGGCTTGAATGGAGCTAATAGTGGGAATACTAGTAGTAGCCTTCCCTAGAATTCCAAAATAGCCTATGTGCGAGATTTTCATTATCTCCACAATCTAACAGTATTTGTAGTGAAACACCTTAGGTATGATCAATCTAAGTGTATACTTGGGACATCTATTCCAGTTTATTATACTTATGGCTTGAGTCTTAATGATACATTTATAGCGATTAATACCCAATAATTTAGTAAAGGTCATGTGATGGGATCTAATGACAAAAATACCAAGAGTGTGTATTTTTTTCAATAAGAAATAGCGTACTTCCCCCTATAATTTTAAAAAATTTAATATTTACTTGCGATTTGATATTACATATTATCTTCAGACTAATTTTCAATCAGGAAGGAGCATTGATACTCTAATTTAAAAAAACTCGACATGTTTTGATAACATATGTACACTTGATATATTATCATATCCCTTTGTTAACCCTTTTTAAAATTACCATAAGATTAATATTTTCTACCATTTTAATGGTAAATAATTTTACAATAAAATGATACACAACCCAAAAATGGAAAATTGATCATTTTTAAAACCATATCTCATTTATCTACTATATCTTCTAATTCTTGCTTCTTAACTGCCATGTGTCACTCTCACATTCCTACACATATTTTTTCCTTACGTGTCCTCTCTCCAATATACCATGTCACCCCTACTCTCAGTTATTCAGAATTTCTCCACCTACTGCCTCCTGCACCCCTCCTCCATTTATCACTCCCACTCTCGAAATAGCTCCCATGTCCTACTGTTTCTACTTTCCTCTCGCTCGCAACTTTTATATCCACTCTTAGGGTTTTCTCTTACCTCCGTCCCCTGCACTGGATCTTCGACCTCCGGCTACTCATCTTCAAGCTAATCTGCCTCATGTTCCTCCTCCACTGACTCCATTGAATCTATATCCTCCATACTCGGATGATCCATCTACACGTACTCTAGGTAAGGCCAGTCTAACTAATCTAATTACGGCTTCGGATGCTCCGACTCCACCAAGTCTGCCTCTGGCTGGTCCAGCTACGGATCTTTTACCCCATCCATTCGCATCTCTGTCTCCCGATTCCAGTTTCCTCCCTATATTCCTCTCCTCCCAATCCTCAATGTGATTCATTGATGAGCATAAGGGTTTCAACAAAATTCTCTTTGCAAACCTAGAAATGCAACATTGTTGTCAGATCCAAGATCGGGTGGACCATAAAATGCCGACAGCTCGTCTTCATCGATTAGGTATGATGTTTCATGTATTAGATCTCGTTAAAGGAAAATTATTATTTTTGGATCCACTTCTGAGGATTATGTTTCAATTTAGGCATCGAAATCAAATTATGGTGGTGCTTCAAACGTCGGTGACTCGTCTTCAAATTGTATGATCACATCCAATTTCAATTTTTTTGTGAAGTCTATTAATTTTCTTCAAACTGTATGCACCATGTTGTAAATTGTTTCTTATAGAATTTATTTGTTTTTCATTTTGGCATACTTTTGGATATGTTACTATATGTTCATGAAACTTTTTTGAGCTTATTTATGAAGAGATATTCGATTGTGTTTGGTGTCATGAACAAATGAAATTCTTTGTATTTCGGTTTCAGTTATGGTCTTCATGAGATCTATGCTTTCCTACAGGTATGTTTCAATAACAATATAGTTGTTTCATGACATTCAAATACATCTTTTCGATATTTTTGAGGTGGAGGCAGACTTCATTTAATTTTCATGTTCCTGTTTGGCCTTCATCGACTCAAAGCATCTCTGTAGTTCTTTATCAGGTTTCTATGAAGTTACCTTTATCTGCATCTCCAGTATTTTAATGCAATGTTAACAGTAATTCATGATAATTTTTCATTGAAGCAATTATTTCATTTCTAATTATATATTCATAAATTTATGAGGTTCTGTTAATCTCAAACAGTATTAATTTTTCAAACCATGTTTTTCACAGGGATTAACATACCACTATTTTGGTCAGAGATCCAAATGTGAGAAAGTCATTTTATCATTGTCATCAATTTTTTAAAAGCATGACCATGTTGTATGTTGTTTTCTTACATCTCATAATATCTTACTGTATTTATTCTAATCTAAGGATTTGTCACTTCTATTGCTTACTCAGGTATGTGTTACATATTAAATATTTTATGGCATCCACTGAATGTACTGGTATGTCCTTATAAAAGTTGGTGTGATAATTTCAATTTATCTCATGTATTTTCTAATACACTATTTCCATTTCCTCTTTTCCATAACTCATACAAATTTCTCTTTTCAATTTTTGTTGGAATTTATTACTTGACATAAACGGGTGTCAACATAATTTTGGATTACATTGTATATAGAGTACAACTAATGGTGAGTGATCACAAAGACTCAATACCATTTGTTCTATTTGATAAGAATCCTATTTGAATTATAAAAACAGCTGAGCCAATGAAATATGCTTTAAAATAGGTACCGATATATAATGGTTTACATTATGTCAATATAAACCCACTAGAAATAATGAAAATTTTTAATTAATTATTTATACAGGATAATAATGACTTTGGATTTCCTCTAAAGTATAAAACATTCATGTTGAAAAGGGTTCTATGATTTATTGAAACAGCTTATTAAAAAATTCTGAACTATCATTGTTTATATAGACACAACATGGATAAATCACTCTATCCAAAATAAAGAAATTCATTTTACAAATTATGAAAACACATTCAAACATAACCACATAGCATAGTTTTAAATTTATTGAATCATAGATATAAATGATATTTTAATTTTTTTATCCATATTTTTAGGAGAATAAGAGCAATGGATGTTTTTGAAGTGATAATATTAATATTGTTTCTATAAAATCAACCTTGCAGCTTTCATCTACCCAAGAACAGAAGTATACTCTTAATGGACTGATATGAACTCCATTCGTTTCATGTATAGACCCAAGAACTTCATTTTTTATCCCTGAGAAGAATGGATAAAATTAAGTGGTATCACTGTCCACTGAAAAATGGAGTTATTTGGTTCATGTTCCTGAAAGTTGAATCCCCTGATATCATGGTTAGTGTTTCATGAATTTATATTTTTTATAGAAATGTGATTCCAATTGGAATATTTCCCTATGCTTTTTCTTTTATCTGAATACGGATTTAAACATGTAATGGATTGTAATATGATAAATTTTCCTCAAATAATTGATACAACTATATGTTTTTTATACAAAAAAGGAAGTGCCATGAATTATGTAGCTTGAATTGATCATTCATTATTATTCAGTTTTTCTAACCATTTGATTGTAGATAAATGTCAACATCATGACTATCGTGTTGTGTAATGGATGCAGAATCCATGTTTTTTTATGTGACTAGAGATTAACACCTTTAAGGGATTCTATTATGATAAATTCTCCTCAAACAATGGATACACCCTATGTTTATGATCCAAACAAGGAAACCGGAAAGAATTATGTAGCTTGAATTGACTGTTAATTCTTATTCAGTTTTCTAACCAAATTACTGTAGATAAATGTAAACATCGTCACTACCGTGTGGTACAATGGTAGCAGAATTTTATGATGAAAAATGTCAATTATATTGTTCGTGACATGTAATGTTTCACTTTCACTTCTGTTGGAACAAATAAATAAATTATTATTTCATCTCAAACTATTTACTATGAATTCCATAGGGATGTTTATCCATTCCCATTATTCTTAGGGTTAGATTCCTTCACAACTTCCTTATCAGCTACACTAGCTATACCAACATTATGGATGACATGATCTATATACAAGGTCTCATTGGAGTTCCCTTTATCCTGTAAAAAATACACCTGGACAGCCTATACATTTTTTGAGTTAGGATTCTTAGAAGATGTCATAGAGATTGAATGAGAGGTATGGCCCTATTCAAATCCATCCACCACCTCAACCTTCTTAGGATTTTCTTTCTCAGCCTGTAATTTATTAGTTTTCAGCATATAGAAAGATTTTCCAACATTATTTCACTAATTTTTTTGTTATTTGTAGGTACTTCTCTGAAAACATAGCACATTCAACCAAATAGAACCCCATGTTCAAAAACTAAACCCAATATTATAAAATACAATCAATGAAAAAATATAGGTAAAATGGACATTTAAATATATATTTTTTTGTTGTAGATTACCTACATGGGTGCTTTTTTAATCAGTTTCCAGCATATAGATAGATTTGCAAACACTATTTCACTGAATTTGTTTATTCCGTATAGCAACTTCTGTGAAATAATGGTGCAGGAAAACAGAACCTTATGCAAACTAACAGACCCCAATGATAGAAAATCCAATTAATTCCAAATATAGGTAAACTGGATGTTAAAAAATTGTGTTTTTTTGTTGCGGATTAGTTGTATGGGTGTGTTTTTTATTATTTCCTAGCTTATAAGTATGCTTTGGTTTCAAGGTTAAAGTTAGTTTTTTATCTGATTTCTCATTTATTTGGCATATCTGTGACACTATGAAGGAAGATGAAAATGTCAAGGAAGAAACTTGAATAATAAGTTTCATGAAATAGTACATAAAAATAAACTCTCAGCACTGAATTTTGATGGGGTTATGATTTATGAGGAAACAGATAAATCCACAGAGCAATTTGATACCAAATACAATGTTGGGATGTGATTCCACGGAGTCATTTACAGAGCTGACTTGTGGAGCTATCATGTTGATGAAGCAAAGGAACTTAACTATGAAAAATGGTGATTGTGATCAATTTTATTTCAGTATGTTGTATACTAATTTGATGAAATGTGAACTTTATTGACTAATTTTATGCTTTTTATGACATTTGTATTGATTCTTTTGATGGTTTGTGCGAGGGAAAAAACTCAATAGCTGAGTCTTGAAGTATTCATTACAGTGGATTTGAAAAATTCATTAAAATGGATTTATCTTTTTAAAAGGTAACAAGTTTAATACAGTTGGTGTTATGGAGTCTTTACTGTAGTAAATTTTTGTGTTAGTGTTGTAGTTTAGTCCTGTTTTGGTTTAGTCCATAGAATGTTGATTCATAATAAGTAGTTCGAATGTTTTTTTCATTAAAATAGAGGTAGATTACTTTATTTTCATTTTTTATATGATTATATTTACTTTATGAAATCTTATTTCTATATTTCGATCTCTTCTTACAAAACTAAAATTTTTCTAAGTGGTCAGTAACCTCTTTAATAATTGAAAGTTATACCAATAACCCCCCTCCCCATGTGTATCCTCTTCATGAGCCCCCACCTCCTCCTCTGCATTGGGATTTAACTATTCCTATACCTCTACCTTTGCCTCCTCTTACACCTCTTCCTCTACCATTGCCTCCACCACTCCTCCAACGTAGTTCTAAGGCCACTATTCATCACATTATTTATGACATGCATTCATTTTTTTATTTTTTTCCTTCAAATTCCATCCTCCTCTTCAATCATAAAGTGACCAATATGTATGATGATGACAGATTGAAAAAATGAACATCCTACTACAATATCTTTTAAAGACACCACATAGAATTCTTAATGATATGTCATGTTTTTCTGTATCTTTTTACATCATGTTATTTCCTTTTCATTCATTGTCACATATATTTTTAAATATATAATGTTATTTTTCATTTCTTTTCATTATTATCTATCACTAACGTAATAAGTTTATCATATTTTATGTTATTTTCATTATTAATTACTCGAACTATTAAAACACTATCAAAAATTAGATTTTAATTATAGCTCTGTGCGTATGCACGGGCGAGGAACTAGAATTTTATAATACAGAATTCTTATGAGTTTTATATCATTTAATAAAATATTTTGTATTATAAAATATCATTAATGTAATTTCAAACAAAATTAAATTAAATTTATATTAAATACATCACAAAAAAGAGGTATTTCAAAATTAGTTATTTCAGGAATCCCTAATATGTCATATAGATCTACGAAATTTTTGGGATACATTAAGTCATTCAAATTATATAACATTTACTATTTTTAAAAACATGTATTACATTTTTTATTAAATAGAAAAATATTTAATCAGTGTTTCATATGAAATTTATATATTTATATAATTACTAAATATATAAAATTAATTTATATTAAGAATAAAATTTCATTAACGTAAAAATATATAACAATATTGATTCATAACATGTTTTTCCCTCAATTTGGACACATAAGATATATTAAAATAAAGACAATGACATTTTGTAACATTCCTAGATGTAAATTTTATATAATTCATTTCTATAGACATGTTCCCATTAAACTAATAAATTACGAGCCAATAGTGACAATGGTCCATCTATATTTATACAATAATAATTTTGTTGAATCATTAAAACCTTATGACTTAGTTTTAACACCGATTTACTTGATTCTTCCTTATATTGAGGTGTAAATTTAGACCATAATTAATATTAATATTGAAAAAAAATTATAGAGTAATATTATATAAATGTCAAACTAATAATTCTAAATGTTTAATTTATTTTTTCAAATTCTATACTTCTGAATTTCAGAAATTAATTTCAATTTATGTTTGCAAAACTGTGACGAAAATGGATTTTTAGAAAAATATATTTTTAAGAATAATGTGGATTGATTATTATCCAATTCATTATAAAAAATATTAAATTAATGATTGAAATTTTTATTTAATATATTGTGTTTAAATTTCATTGTAATAATTCAATAATAGTGATTAATTTAATTTATTTGATTAAAAATGCATTAGGCACGTAATTTTTTTCATAAATCACATCTCTTTTTTACAAATGTATTTTTTATTTATAATTAGTTGATAACTGATAGATAAAATTTATACATCTGTATACCATAAATTTTCATAAATTATTTTGTATTATTAATAGCTCTTAACCCATTATAAATATAATAATAATATCTTAATATTATATCATGGTTCTTCTAAACTTTCCAATTTCATGTAATTCATGATATCAATGAAATTTAATTTTTTATTGATTTTTTTCTTAAAGTCTCAAGGTGTAACATATTACTTCACATAATATTATATTTAAATAAAAATTCTATTAATACGATACAACCATCATAGGATACTTATTGCTTATCATATCCTCGTGTAATCACATAGCATCATAAAAAAGATAGTTTCACCACTAAAAATAGACCAGGGTGGGGACTATTTTCATAAAACATTATCCATAAAATTTAGTATCAATATCAACTATTATTTATTATAAATATCATTTTACAATGGTATAGCAATAGATTTCTATACATACTAAGGATGAGTTATCTACTTCCTCAGGAATGATACATGGAAAACATTATGAACTTGAGATAGATTCAGTGAGAGCAATAATCAATAAGATATTATCCTTGTACGATCATGAATTTTAAATGTTCCAATACACCTAGGGAATATCCTTCCACTCATTCATAATAATGTCACCCTATTACATGGAAATATTTATAGGAATACCTTGTCACCAACATCATGTTCTAGGTCATTTTGAGGATCATCAACATTGCATTGTTTTACAACAGGATAATCTTATATGATATTAAAAACATATAAAGTTATCCATAATTTACACATATAGATTAGATCTCAAAAAAATATTTATCTTACTGCATTTTATAATGATGGATTTACTCACATCCTATCATAAAGGGATTCATAAGGATTCATCTGAATACCTAATTGAAAACTATTATTGTAAAAAAGTTCCACCCAAAGATCTTGTTGAACCAATGTACTATTAAAATCCATAGAGAAAGATATCAAACTGTTTTCAATGGTTTGAATGGTCCTTTTAGACCGATCATTGATATTTAGATGATATATAGTGCTGAATCATAGCTCTATATCTGAAACATAATAAATACTTCTCCCAAAAATCATGGAAAATATCAGATCCCGATTATCTAAAATTAACTGAGGCACACCATGAAATCCTGAAACTTATTTAATATATAATTTTTTAAGATTATCAATCGATAAATGTTATATAATTTCAATAATTTTTGATGAGTTCATAACTCCATTTACTACCACCCTTGTGAAAATATTTCCTTCAGATGTTTTGGGGAGTCTGATGTAAAAATCCTTGGTGATGTTTTCCCTTTTACATTCTGGTATATGTTATGGTTTTAAAGTACCATTATGATGTTTTCTATAATTATTAAAATTCTAACAATCCAACAACAAAGAAAAACATTTTGAAATACCTCTCATAATGAAATCACTCAAAAAATAATCTTATAAATCTATATACATATTAATAATTTTAAAATGAATACGGAGTGATGAAATTAGACCCTTACCCAATAGATCCTTCTCTAATTAAATTACTAAAGGGAAAAGAAACATATTTCATGAAATTTATCATTCCATTGTAGTCATGTATGAACATAGGAACATTTTTAACCTTCATTTCCTATTGTACAACTTAATTAATACTACTTAAATCTTTACATAGATATATTTCTTAATAAACATTTGAGAGAGATATGATTTGTACCCTTCCCTGAATATTTGAAAACCAGTCTGTTTCATGTCTGAAAAAATTGGGTAATTTTTTATCCTCATCATAGAAAACCTATCAAGATCTATTCAACATAGAGAAACTTCCCCAATGTTCAGTTTTTTTGGAGGTAATGTATTATTTAGTCATAATTTTTAATCAGATACAACCATCATCATTGGAACATGATCAACACATTCTGAGTGAATATATATTGTAACCATTTTTAATATGTGTATATGTCACTCCATTATCTATATTGTTAATGTATCCATGTCTTTAAAGAAAAAACATAAAAAGTTAAATACACTTCATGAGTAGGTAATTGTTTCATTGACCTTTCCTTATCAAGAGTCATAATCTATAAACCTATCATTATATTTTAGAATATGTCACATTCCATTATTTAATGAACTAATATAGATTATAAACCCATATCTACTAATGGGTACTATAATAATAGGTTCACAAACTATACTTCTTAACTTTTATTAAAACATTCCTCATATTCATCCATACCATGAAACTTTATTCCCTTATGTGTTAATATGGTGAGTGGATTCAATATCCATGAAATATTATCTAAAATTTAGTAACTATATATAACCAAACCAATTAAGCTAAAGATCATAGGGATAGTGGTTGTTCTATTAAAATGATCAATAACTTATATCATTGAGGGGTCTACAAAAACACTCTCACATGAAATTATATGACCGAAAAATGAAATATTTATAAGACAAAGTTCACAAATATAAATTTTTTCATAAATTTCATCCTTCCCTTATGTCTTTAGCATTATAATTAAGTGATAGTCATGCTCTCCCTTTGTCTTTTAATATATATGAATTTCATCTATAGTTATTGCTAAATACTAGTCACGGTATTCTCTAAATACACTTTTCATTAAATTCATGACGATAAGAAGATCATTAGTAAGTCCAAATAGAATCACTAAAAATTAATAGTCCCTATACTTATATGGAATGTTTTCCTGTAGAAATCCTCTTTCTTGATGCTTAATTTGTGATATCAGCATTAATGATGAATCCTAGAAATGTATTGTTCTCCATGAAGTTGGTCAAAAATGACATCAATTCGGGGTAGAAGATACGTATTATTGATAGTGATATTATTATGCTTAGGATAATCCATACAAAGTCGCATTGATCTATATTTAAATTTCACAAACAAAATTGGTGTACCCAAAGGTGGTGCAATAGACTTAATAAATCCATTTCCAGAATTCTCTTTGATTTTCTTCTTCCATTATTGTAACTCAATCAAATTCATTCTACATTTAGTATTGAAAATTTAAGTATCAATTGATATGAGTTATATTGAAAAATAATCATCAAGATTTATTGGAAGACGAATAAAATATTTTATAATGGTGTCAATAAACTATATAACAATAGGAATATCTTCATTGATGAGTTTCTCTTTGAATATCTGATATAATTTCCCATAATAAATAGGAATTTTGACTGAAATAATGGATTTAATTTCCATCAGATGTTTATTTTTTCATCACTCTAATAGAGAATCATAGGCTGATTCAAAAATATTAAATTTAACTTACCTTCATTGGAAATTTATTTAGTATTTATGTAATTAAATATAATCTACTCCTAAAATATCACTGATTTCATCTATGTGTAGAATAGAATGATTTGAAAGAATCAAATTCACAAAAACCTCAACAAAAGAAAAATAATAGAAAAGGGATTCAATCATTATTACATTAAGTATTTTTATAGTAAATTAAACATCCAATTCTTGTGGTTTTACCATGGTATCACAATAAAAGTATTTAAATAGAAAATAATGTGTACATACAGAATCGAATTACAAATTTTGCAGTTCTAGATTGGATAATAAGTGTTTATTTCACCATGTTTTTATTGTACCCATATTCATAAATATTTATTTCCTGAGAATTACATTTTTATGGCATTAAGAGGTTATTTACATCAATAATTTTCTTAAAAAATTATATTTTTCCACTAGTAACCATAATTCACATACTCCATCCATTCAAAAGTTCTAGTACGGGTGGTGAATTCTAAAAAAGATTATAACTATTGGCATAATAATATAATGTAACCCCATTAAATTAGTATTCAATTCCTTAATTATATTTCAAACCACACTAGAAAACATTAGAAAGTACCTTAAGAAAATTTCCTCTATGTGTCCTTTTTCATTTTGAGAATAAAATAAATCTCATCCTTTTCTCTCTATGGGTTTTATAATTTCCTTTTAATTAAATTTTTATATTCTATTCAAAACCATGAGATTGATTGGTAAAACCATCATCCATATTTAACTTGATAGAATATTAAATTATTTCATTATATCTATTAATGTCCCTTATGGATAATTCCTTTGAGAGACATGGTTTTAATCCATTTAAGAAACAATCAACCATACTTTAAGGTTGGATGATATTACTAGATTTATACCTTAGAAGTAATAAAAAATATTACTCATATGTACAAATAGATTTATCACACATTGATTTAATCTTAAGTAATTCATCCTCCATAAAAAAATGAATAATATGAGGAAAATACTAATTGGGAAATAATATCATAAACTCATCCAACTCTATAGAGTCATATTATTCATGTAGACTCATGTTCTTGATAAGGGTCCACCAATGATCTTATATAGATTTAAAATGATAAATAGTGAGAATAAAATTCTCATGCCCCAAAAACAACAGAACAAAATATATAATTTCTTTGGTATTGATCCATTAGTCAATGAATAGTGGACTACTAGACCCAAAAAAAAAGCTGGATTTTTTTGATGAAGGAATCGACATATCATTTTCCACTCTTTTCTTGTTTAGAAGAACAATTCTATTCATATCCTAAGAATGTTATGTGAGCATATAATTTTTTTTATTTTATCTCCCATAGCATTGGGTTTTACATGTGGAAAATAATTTAATTATCCATCACATTTAGAATTCCCATGATTCTATCGAGTTCCATCCATTTTGTAAAACCAAAAAACATAGGGTGAAAAAAAATCATATTTTGAAGAAATATAATCTAGAAAAATAATTTATTTAATGTATAAATCTATATATAATTATAATATGTATATATTAATACCATCATAATACACATAAATAAATGTTGGGGATGGAAACTGAATTGCCCCCCTATATGGAGACATTAAGTGGTACATACACTCCACTGACACATTCACGTCACATTTAATAGAATGAGGGTAAATAATGGTGGTTTCATTATAATAACATCATTTTAGATTATTTATTGTACTAAATTTTTTATTTTATAAATAATATATCATATTCATAGGTGGAAAAAAATTAATTTTCAGAATGTGATCAGTTAATGCGATTACCTCTTCTTTGAAATAACATATTTTGATCTACTTTTAAGTGATACAGTGTTGGTATTATAGGAAGAAAGTAACCTATATAATGTATATATTATATTTTATAGGAGAAATTGGTAGATTTATTAAAGATATATGATTCAATGTTTAAAGAAGAAGTGAAATTATTGATGACCTTTTGTAGTGGAGGGATGGGACACCCTCTGAGTATCTTAAAATATTAAATTAATTTAAAAAAATAATGACATCTAAATGGACTAAAATATATAATATTGAAGTATAATAGAAGTAAGAGTATATTTAAACTCCTCCATATAAAAGTGTAAAATGTTTTATGAAATGTTTTGCGTATTTGTTTATCTTTAATGAAACCTTAACCTTAAAAACCCATGTCTCTATTACCCATTAATTCATGATTTATTACAATATATTACAGATAATATAACCTATAATATGGATAATTCAAGTGTCTTGGGGTAATTATGTACATTATGTAATAACATAAAAGAGGGGGTACATCATGAATATTATAAACTTCCTTATCAAGCTTATAATAATCCATCACACCTATAACTTAATAGGATAATAGGGGGACATACATAAAGATGGGATGTGCCATAAACCCTAATAAAGGAATGAAATTGAATTATATGAATAATGAATTAAATGATAGAAAATACGAAATTAAATTGGACATAAAAAGGGGTGATAGTTTTAAACAACAATTAAAGACACATGATATAGCATGATAACATAAAGGCAGCATAAGAAATTTCAAACAACTTTAAACATGAAATCATAAACACAGGTCAAGGATAACATAAAAGACATCATAACATGGTGTAAAATGTATCATGATGGTTTGAGTTCACATAACAATCCCTTTAATTTAGTCTGATGAGAAAAAAACATTACTAAATGCATTGGAGGACTATATAATTCCCAGTGCACCTATCGCTTTCTTATTATGTACATGCATAAGTGTTACACATAGATCATTTAACATAGGATCATATTTCCTCACATTGAATTACATGATCAATGAGTGTAGAATAAATAAATGGAAGCCTCTAATCAATTATGTATAACTTCAGAAAGGTTAAATCTCATGATTTTAAATTGGTATGGGTATTCACTACACAGTTTTGGCAATCAAAACGAAATTTATTCTGCATAATGGAGGAACCAAAATGTTCATTGGATTGATTCATAAGAGTGAAAGATGTCAATAATTTTTTAGAAAACATAATGTATGTAAGGGGGAAATGTATTAACATATCCCAACATTATGAATTATATATAAAATTAATAATATAATGAAGATTCATGAATAAATAGAAGAAAAATAAGATCTCATACCATGATAAGGTCATTCCAAAAGCATGGGAGGATATTCTTATGAGATTGGGGGATTCATAGAAAAAATCTAAAAATGGGAGAGAATATTAAGTACATTATCCCATAATTTTGAGTTAAGATTAATGGGATCCTGGGTGGGTTTATGTAGGAAAATAGAGGGGAGTTTTTTATTACTTTACAAAAATAGGTTTTGGACTCGATATAACAATGTAATAAAAACCACAAACCATGCCAAGAATTTTCCAATGGTTTCTACCAAAGTGTAGGGGATCAAATTACTTTATAAGTACATGGTCAGAACATATTAATATATTACCCATGGTGATTTGTAATAGAGTAATTTTCTTAAAGACATTATTTAAAAACATTAATATATATTATAGTTTTTTTAGAATTCATAAAGGCATTATAAAATTATTAAAATAACAGAATTTATTATTTTAAATGATAAACATATATTTGTTTATAGATACCCTTAGTAGGATTTATTATATCATGTTTTGGTCACTATGATTTCATAATACACACTATATATTTATATCTTATTTAATTTTAATTGGAGAACTCTGTTTTCTCTGAAAATTAAGAAAAATTCACTATTTGATAATTTTGAGGTTATGATTACAAAAATAATATTTATTTTATCATAATAATTTTCTATATATTTTAATTTTCACTATTATTATAATAATTTACATTTATTGAAAAATGGTGTATTATTTTGACAATAATTGTTTTCAAACCCTTTAAAATTAACTTTCACTTCATTAAATTATACTGTAAACTATAAATAGAAATTATTAGTTAATGATTTTATTTCATTAAAATATTATTTATCTTAAAAAATATTTATTTCATCAAAATTAATTTTTTAATTAAAATTACATACTATATAAAATATAATTTGTGATTTATGAAATCAAAAACAAAATCAAGTGTAATGTAATAATAAAAATAAGTATATATAATTATTATTCTATTGAAAATACAATATGAATATTTATATTATTCGGGTCTTGATACGTATAACTTTTTACAATGTAAAATTACATAAGTGTATGGTTCGTGATGGTGGAATTTTCATGGAATTGTTCAATATACATGGTTTTGTTCATCATCTTAAGGAGCTTAAACTTATCCCATAAATGGTTTCACTAATTATATTTTTACTCGATAAAGGATTCATCTTGGCCAATGGAAAATTATAGTGATTATATAACCCTTGAAATGTCCAATATATGTGTTCCATAGGGTATGACCCCGTAGGTTGAGGCCATCACTTCCTTTTTCTTTGTTAATTGGATCCATCAACACAAAATATTCATACTTATTATCTTATCAATGTTCAAAAAATATATTATCAATTGTTATAAATCATTACAGTCTTTTAAATCTGACGAATATATTATTAAATCTAGGAAGTGAATGTTTTTATATAAATATAAAACATATGTTGAATTTAATTAATGCAAAAATGGAATTTTATTTATAAAAGTTCTGGTCATTAAAATATTCACAAATTTATAAATTTCACCATTCAATTTTTTATTTCCCAAAATTAAATAGATGAGGGTAATTATATTTCATCACCTCCTTTATTTCCCATGTATCTTTTTACTCTTTCTTATTTTTCTATATCAATTTTTCGAGGTAATGTTTCTTATTTTATTGAAATTTGTGTCTATAATCTACAATATTCCCTGACCACTCCTCATATGAAATATCATTATATAATAGTACCACTTTTTGATTGAGTACATATGAGGAGTATAGTATAGACTTACTCAAGAGGGGTATATGGAAAAAATTATATACTTGAGACAGGTTATGTGGGAGTTCTAGTCGATAGGCCACCCCTCTGGTGTGATCAAAGATATCCAAGCGACCAATTTATCTTGGGTTGAGATTTCCCTTCCTCCCAAATATCCTGAATTTATTTCATAAATATAATCATATGAATACCTTGCCTCCAACCTCAAAATCTAGGTCTCATTGATGATTATCACCATAGATCATCTGTAATATTAAATTAAACCTGATGTGCTACTGAAGGGTTTGGAATATTTTCCTTATTTTCTCGAACATTTCATGAAATAGTAGTTTCTGTTCCCGAACATCATGCAAGCATGTTAGTGTTTTGCACCGGTTTCCATAAAAGGTGTTATAGGGATCTATTTGGCTACTTGAGTGGAAGTGTTATTGTATGAGAACTCGACCAAAGTAAAATGTTGACCCAATAATATTTTAAAGTTAATTCAGTATTCTATTAATATGTCCATGTGTGTTTAGATAGTCCACTCATATTAAACATCATTTTGATGGTGATAAGATGTGCCAATTTTCAATTCAATATTTATAGAATGTTGGAGACTCTTCCATAAAGTGGGGGAAAATCTTAGATCTTAAACAAATTTAATCGATATCAGTGTTCCATACATCCTCACCATGTCAATAATTTATATTAATTTTTTTTAATCATGTTAGAAGTCACAGATAATTCTAATTAAGTGGGAAATCATTATATGACAATCCACTACATCCCATTTAGCATTATTTCCACTTGATTTTTTCAGAAGAGTAGTGAAAAATTTAATGGTTATATTTTTCAATTTCCATGTAAGTGTGGGTAATGGTTGCTACACCCCCTTGGATTTTTCCTTTCATCCTTAACATTCATACATACAAGAGACCTATATGTATATTCTATAATCGCCTTCATTATATTTTCTCATTAATTGTTTTCATTATAATTTCAATACATATTTGTGCTCCCTGTATGGATGGTTATGTTCTAGCTGTGTACATCATCCTTTAACTCCTTTAATTATTTCATCCTTTATTTTTGATTATATTAAAATATATTCAATAACTATTAACAAAATACTATTGATTTAATCTCTAAATAATCTATTCACCATGTATATGAATATTTATGTAGAATTAATGAGTCCTAATAGAATTAATATGAACTCATAGTTCCCTATCACTATTCAGAAAGCAGTTTTTGGGATATCATCCTTCTTCAGAATTACATGATAATACCCCAACTGAAGATCCACCTGGGATATGTATTGGGATCCAAATAGATGAACAAATAAGTAATCAATCTGTGGAAAATTATACTAGTTCATTAATGTGATCTTATTTAGCTAATGATAATCAATGTAATGGTGAATTGAAAAATTCTTCTTCTTGACTAAGAGGATTGGATCAACACATGGTTAACCAATTGAGCCTATGAAACCATTATCAAAATTATCCTATAATTGTTCCTTAAAATCCTCATGTCCCATAATAACCATTCGTGAAACACATAAACATATTCCATAATAATGAAAATGTCTTGAAGGCTGATCTTTTTCTTTAAATAAATTATTTTATCTAGAAAGGATTTCTCCTCAGGTAAAAATATCCTACCATGAGATGGTGTTTCTAAATAAGATTTATCATCCTCATTTCATTTATACAGAATCAGGGGAAATGTTTGTATAAATATAATGATTTCCTTCTCGAGAAAATTTATGTTGGATATCTATAAATAAATCTATTCGAAAACCATAATTGCATCAAATAACACTAAAGGGAGTATCATGAGATTCACTGGGAAGTTATTCCCGTAATGTGTTACATAGGAGGAGTTCTATAAAAGGAATGAAATAATTTTTTCATTTTCCATTTTCACTGTCATCTATACATACATTATTTCCTGATGATTTTTAATAGTTATACTAGGTATGCATGATATGAAAAAATGTGCATAATCAGAATCAAAAAGTATATTCTTTATTCCTGAATGAATAACCAGTGTACCTTTCACCACATCATTTTTGGGATCCACCCCATCAGTTGTAATTGCATAATGTTTCCCTTACCACATTTGAGTTTGTTGGAACTGATTGTCTTTTACCATCATTGGATTAATGAATTGGTTTTCGATGTTTCATTGTTCTGTTCTATTAAAAAAATTGATAAAAAGATGATGGTTGACTAGATAATTAATCCCTTTTATTACATTGGTGGGTTTCTCGCACCGAAAATCACTAGATAAGTGACCATTCTTCTGGCATATAAAGCAGTCCCTCATCCCCTTTAGGAACATTTCAGGTGGATTATTTTTGAAATTATGATATATGAGATGTTGAAATTTAATACCATCGTTATATTTCTTTATACCAAAACCAGAACCAAACGTAAATTTACTACTCTTATCCCCATGATACCCTTGAAATTTACTAATCTCCATTTTTAATTTGAGGGAGCATCAAAAAATTTCCTCAAATCTATCAATTTCTAATATCATTTAGATTTTTGTAGGATCAATTTTATCCCACCCAAGAAGCAGTAAACATTTCATTAAAGGGTAATGAAAAACATGGAGGTGTATCATGAAATTATTGTGAAGTTATCCACATACCCCTAATGCATTAATCATATTTTTTCACGAACTCAAGGAAATTCTATTCCATTTTAATTCTGAGAGTACATGGAAAATGTTTTCCAAAAAATATTCCATAATTCCTCCAACTCCATCACATTGATCTCTTCCTCATGCTTCATATTCTGGATCAAAGTACTCCACTGATCATATTCTCCATCCACATAACAATAATATAATATAATCATATCATGGTTATAACATTGATGGATGGGGAAGATATTCTCAATGGGGTTGATCTAATTTTCTTGGATTAAGTGATCGGATGATGTATTGAAATTTATAGGCCTTTATCACTTAAAGGTATTTCTATTAGTTTTTTTCATAGGAGGATATGAGAATTCTACATAGTACAAGTTTCTATTCATAAATATAGTCAAATAAGAGATTATATTCACCCACTACATGATTGATTATCCAATTGGTTTGAAAATATCATTTGAGAAGTGATAACATTTCCCCTCACGTTTATGGTTTCCTAAGATCCTCCACTCTCCTGCCATTATATATTTTAATGAACAAATAAGGGATGATTATTTATTAAAATATTAAACAAATAAATTATAATCCATTTATATTAAAGGTATAACATATAAATGAAATTTATTTTAATAAATTATGAATTTCAATGATTCAATCAATGTTATCGAAGATCTATTTCTTTAAATAGAATCTTATTGTAATTTTAGTTCCCTTAATAATGGTTCATAATTAGATTATGATTTTACCAAAGTATATCCCCTTGGAGTATCAAACTAGATGTGCAACAAGACAAATTTTCATGTACCAATTAGGGAGGAAGTCTAACTCAATATGGTGTTATAGGATTTTAACCATAACTATATCTATTCCATATCCACATCCATGTGTAATATCTAGAGAGGGATGAATTATCTTAGAAACCACTTATTATATACTTAACAAAAATTCATGGATATGTTCTTATGTTTAGTTTTATCCCTGTTTATTTCAATAATATTTAATTATATTAATCCCAACAAAAATTAAACATTCATTTGATACCAAATATGACCACCCCTATCTTTATTACACATTAATTCATGTTTTATGGCATATTATTACACATAACACAACCTAGATGATTGATACGTCTAATGTATTTGGTTAATAAAGTAAATTACATAAATATATAAAATGGGTGTATATATCCATTATTTAAAACTTCCTTAACATGATCATAATATTCCATCATACTAATAACATTATAGGATTACCTGGGTACATACATACGAAATGGGTGATCTATAAATCCCAGTATGAAAATTAAAATTCTACAACATTAATAAATTTCTATATGTTTGATAGTATGAAATTAAATACTACATAAAATTGGGTGATAATCATAATCATAAACAAAGAGATATGATATTTCATGATAACATTAATGCAACACAAGAATGTAAAAACAACCTTTAACATGATTTAAGAACCCAGATCTTCTTTTCAGATATGTTTTTCTTTTTCTAGTTGTTTTTGGGGGAAAATGATATTTTCGAATTTTTCTAAGTTCACACTGTGTACTATATGGGTACATTCCATGTACATCCTTTCCACAGGAGGTTGTGTGATGGACATGTAGTAGCCACACACATGGTCGTGTGGGAGTGACTTGGAGGATGCTTAAAGAAGAGTATAGAAAAGGCGAGTACATGTTGTGTACTTCAAATGTACATGACTTGTACTATTTTTTCATTAAACACTCTGAGGTCACGTCTAATCGACAGAAACACACCCTACTTTGTTCATTTCCTCTAGGAGCTTTGTATGGCCGCAAAACTTTAACGAACCTCCAAGCATGCGTCAGTCCTCTGAATCGAACACCATCTGTTGCGTTGGAATCGCATCGTTGATTTATATCTTCTCTTAGAGTACCATCTTCTTGATTTCTCCTCTCTCGTTTGATATTGTGGGTTGAATGTCTTATAATTTTTTATATATCTTCAATGTTCTAAGGAGATTCTAGTTTTGAGGATCACATATATCAATCTCCTAATGCCAATGTAGGTGGTTTGTTCCATTCCATTCAAAGTATTTGAGTACTATGTGCAAATTCCACCAATAACCTTGAACAGGGTATTTCATGTTTACCGTTTTACCCCTATTTATTACCTTCCCTGCTTGTATGCTTTTGTAGAGGTTATTTGGATATGATTAGGGTTTATTTCTATGATTTGGATGTGTTTTACTGATGGATGTTTTGTTTATGTCTGTTTCTCCCGGTTTAGCCTTTGGATACCTTACCGGTTTTCCATGCATAATGCTTTAAGACAGAAATTTTTTCTGAAATTCTTGACATGCTATAGAACTATTTATCCATGTAGTTATGTTGGTTTACATTGTCCATATTACACTACTTTGCTCGTTGACCTATACAGGTCCGTGAGAACCTGGTGTAGTAGACTATAAGGGGAATTGACTGAGTGAGCTTCCTCAGAGAGTCTTTGAGAATGTTAGGCTATAAGGGGGATTGGCTGAGTGATCATCCTTAGAGATCCTTGGACATGTTAGGAATATAAGGGGGATTGACTGAGTGAGCTTCCCCAAAGATTCATTGTTTGCATTAGACTATAAAGGAAATTGACCGTGTGACCTTCCTTAGAGAGTCTTTGATTTTATTCTTGACCTATTTAGACTATTAGGGTAATTGATGGTGAGTGCTTCCTCAGAGAGACTATGAACGAACTGGGATATAAGGGGAATTGACTGAGTGAACTTCCTCAGAGAGTCCTTGACCTTGGGTCTATAAGAGGAATTGACAGTGTGAGCTTCCTCAAAGAGTTTCTGACTACCTTAGACAATAAGAGGAATTGACTTTGAGTTCTTCCCTAGAGATTCTTTATATACCGAAAAAAAGGGATAAGGATTAGTGAAATGCCTAGAGGGTTGCTTTTACTTGTTTGGTAGGACCCGAGGGGATGGCCGTTATTACTTCTTATAGGGTTTCCCATTTGTGTTTGGTTGTTGATTAGTCGTTGCTTGATGTTGAAACTGTGGATTGTTTACTACTGAGTACATTCTTTTTTACTTCTTTCTGTACTATACCTGGCATATATTCACTGACTATTAGGCAGTGATCTTCGAGAAGTTTCCTACTAGGATTTAGTCTCACAACCAGTTTGGGTCATTCTTTTAGGCCAAAAAAGATTATATTGTTGGAGGTATAGATAAGGGCAAACACCCTTCTACTTTAGGTTCTTGACTTGAAGTGAAGTTGGAGAGCATGGTACCAAGCTTTGTCTTGCGATTCTAAGGAGCTATTTATCTTTTATTTTTTACTTTGGTTTAGTATTTTTTGTATTCTTGCATCATGACTCGTTTTTCTGCTTTCCTAGGCATATGTATCATGCATCATTTATATATGTGCTCCAGTTTCTTTTACTTTCAGTCTTCCACTGTTTACTCTTGTATATATGTTTATTACTTCAGCTATTTCTTTTTTTTTTCTTCCGTTGTGTACTCTGATAATGAGGGCAAAGTTTCCCCACTATCACACCCAAGGCCCTCACTTCTAGTCAGCAGCCTGTGGCATTTGGGAAAATGTGCTTGAGGCCATGTGACTAACCGGGTACGAGGTGCCTCTGGGTGGATTTCGAAACCAGGACATTACAAAGCGGTATCAGAGGGTTCTTTTTCTTGATTTACGGTTTGGATCCTTTTTCTAGGGATATGAAGGAATAGTTACATGGTAATAAGTTGTGCATGGGAGTAGCTCACCCGTGTACAGGGTAAATCCAATCTAACACATTTAATTGAAATTTTTCTATTTTTTCAATTATTACAGTTGATATTATTTCACTATGAGTGATTCACATGATTTGTGTTGTTATTGTTGATGTTATTGAAGTTCTATTTCTGTTGCAACCTGATGAGATGATGGTATGCCATCTCATGCGTCATATAGTCACTTGTTAGACCTAACATGTCATGCATTCTTACCATGCCACTTAGGATGCATAAGCGATTGCATGTTTTTGTGGTAGATGTTGTGAGGAATATGCATGTTGTTGTGATAGATACCTTGATAAGAAAACATGATGTCTTAATAGGGTATTGTTGTGTATGTTTTTGTTTGAGTGAATTCCAAACATTGGTTCATGTGGTGTTATTGGCCCTCTTGGACCGAAATTTTGGGGATCATTTCTTTGTTTGCCTTGCTATAGCATGTAGTAGATTCCAAACATTGATTCGTGGGGAGTATGGGCCCTCACGGATCAAAATTTGGAACTTTATTTGTTCGTCTCAGGGTTTTCTGGGTTCTGAAGTAGTTTCTAAAGCTTACTGTTTGGAACAATCTAGAATACATTACGTTTAGTGTTAAGTAGATTCCATGTGTTCCTCTATTCGGGAATAAACTGTTTTTCTTAAGTACACATCATGTAATTTATGTACACGCCATGTAGTCTCTAACCATGTCATAGGACATGTGGGCAGGGACATGGGTTGAGGGAATGTCTAGTGGGAACATTCCATGTACCAGTCGAACATTATGTGTAGTTTTGACCCTATGTCCACCCATGTAACTAACAACATAGATGAATAATACCTTAAGCTATACACGCCATGTAGTCTGACTTAGGTACCTGGCATGTCACGAACAACATGGGTTAGTGTTATCCATTCACATACACGATGTGTCTACCTTGAACACATCGTGTAGTGTGAGCCGTGTGTCAGGCCGTGTCACAAACAACACGAGCCAGGTGAATATTATCTAGTACACGCCGTGTCTGTCTTGAACACGCCATGTCATCTTGTCATAGGAGATCTATGTGGATTAACTGTATAGAAAGACTCGGGCATGGGAAGAGGATTCAAGTACACGCCATGTGTTAGGAGAACACGTCGTGTGTTTGGGGTGTTACATGACCAGTTTTGGCCCGAGCACACACCCATGTAAATGACTTAGGGGAACACGCCGTGTATGAAATGTACACACCATGCAGTTCTGTTTTTTAAAACTTGAAATCTTTTTTTATCATGTTTTATTCTTATACTCTATGATTTCAATCCGTGATAACCTTGATTTAAGGTGTTCACTTGACCTTGCAGAGTCATGCCACCGAGACATCCTTCGGTAGTGTGCCAGTTTCCAAACGGTGATCACACATCAGACATGGCTGATCAAGGATTACCTGAAGATCATTCGGTTGTGTCAGCCTGGGCACTAGACATTTTACATGACATAGTTGTGTATGCATAGTTTCCGGAGGGATTTATTAGGATGATGCATACTTTTTAGGGAGCGCCGCCTCATGCCCCATCGATGGATAATTTGATACAGGTCTTCCAGCAGTAGCATCCTCCTACTTTCTCAGGATATAGAGGACCTCAGGATGCAGAGTCATTGATAGAAGCAACACAGATGATTTTTTAGCATATGGAGATACCTCCATCAAAGTGGTTTAAGCTTTCTACCTATATGCTCTGAGACTCCTCCAAGATTTGGTGCGATGTGATCTCACAAGAATTCCACCAGTAGAATATGGCTTGGGAAGAGTTTCAATGCATCTTCTATGACTAATTCTATCTGGAGACCTTGAGGGATGATCGAGATCAAGTGTTCATGAGTCTAGATAAGGGTACTCTTACTATTATGGAGTATTCCTCTCACTTCACAGATATGCAACATTTCACACCTATTCTATGAGGTGATGAGTTTTTCCTTGCATGAAATATTGAGGATGGTCTAAGGTACAACATCCGATCTCAGGTTAACATTTTCATGTTGACTTTATTATCTTCTATCATCAAACATGCGCTAATCATAGAGCATAATCTGAGGGATTCTGGAGGAGTAATCCAGGGCGGTTTGGCATCCAAAGTTAGTGCTCCTCCAGCTGATAGTAGGAAGCGCCGTAGGGGGGCTGCACGAGGAGATCAAAGCAGGTGGGATGCATCTTCTAGTAGCCAGGTGGTTTGATACCAGTGTGGTAGAAGCGGGAATATGAGGCCACGTTTCCTAAGAGACCTAGTGGATTGCCGATCTTGTGGCAAGATGGGCCATCTTCAGTGCTTTTGTCAGTTCTTCTCACCTGCAGCCGGTGATATGTGTTCTTCTATGACCCCCCATTCAGGAGTAGCACCACCAGTTTCTCACCAGTCTGGGAACTGTAGTTCTTTCGTCCATTCAAGCTATGGTAGAGGTCATGGTTGTGGTATTCAGTCGCCAGTTCTTCAGCAAAAGCAGGGTGGATCAGCTTAGAGTTGTCATGCTGGGTCATAGGGTTGTAGAATATGCTAGACATTTGCAGTGGAGTAGACCCAGCAAGATCAGGATCCCAGACCCTCCACAGTTCGAGGTAAGATCTTAGTAGCCTCGTTTTTATCTACCTCTGTTTTTGACATAGGGGATTACCATATCATTATATTTGTTTCTATCGTGGAGATCCTTGGTCTCTTCATATTTTCTTCTGCTAATATCTTGATGATAGACACTCCGTTGGGGACTAGAACGACTAATGTATGCCAGTGCAAGGAGTTTCATCTAAGGGTTGTTGGGTGTCACTTTTTATGGGACCTCTATGTCCTAGAGATGAAAATCTATGATGTCATTCTCAAGATGCACTGGCTAGTTCCATTCTAGGCAGTCGTCGAAGGTTATCACCACCGGGTGAGCTTCACGTCACCTGAAGGTGAATATTTTATTCATAAGGGAGAATGGGATGTCCAGGCGAGCAGAGTGGGACCCGAGCATCATGGGTTGAGATGAGTTACATCCCAGATTTCTAGTCTATATCTGGATAACCAGAAGACTTCACAGTATGATTTTTCTCTAGTAGTGGATCATTTCAGAGATGTAGTTCCAGAGGACTTATCAGGTTTGCCTCCAGAGCATGAGGTAGAATTTTCTATTGAGCTTGTTTCAAGAGTAGCACTAGTGTATATTCCTCCTTATAGGATGGATACACTAGAGTTAAAGGAGCTAAAGAATCTATTGGAGGAGTTGCAGGCAAAGGGTTTCATTTGACCCAGTACTTCTCCTTGGGGTTTTCCTGTCCTATTTGCGAAGAAGGTAGACAACACCCTTAGTCTTTGTGTGGATTATCGAAAGATGAACTATTTGATGGTAATTAACCGATATCCCAATGCCAAGGATTGATGATCTCTTTGAATAGATTTGAGAAGCCTGGGTGTTCTCGAAGATTTACTTGAGGTCCGGTTATCATCAGTTGCACATTAGACCATCTGATATACCTGTTACAACCATTTGTAGCAGGTATGATCTATACGAGTATATCGCGATACCGTTTGGTCTCATGAATGCACCTGAAGTTTTCGTGGCACTGATGAACCAAGTGTTCCAACCATATTTGGATTCTTTCGTGGTTGATTTTGTCAATGATATCATGGTGTACTCTCACACTCGACACCACCATTCCACCCATCTTGAGATCGTTTTTATTACACTAAGGGAGCATCAATTTTATGATAAGCTCTCAAAGTGACACTTTATGATGGATCAGATTCACTTCCTGGGTCATATTATCTTAGAGGCATGAGAATCAGTAGACCTAGAGAAAGTGAGAGCTGTAGTTTCATGGGAGAATCCGAAGAAACTCTTTGAGGTGGGAAGTTTTCTTGGGCTGGCTGGATACTATAGAAGTTTCATACTAGTCTTTTCATGCTTAACAGCAGCACTGACAGGTCTGACTAAGATGGATGAAAAGTTCTCATGGTCAGATTCTTGTGAGTCATCCTTTTAAGAGCTGAAATGGAGGTTGACTTCTACACTGATACCAACCTTTCCAGATCCAATCAAGAGCTATATTGTTTACTGTGATGCATTAGGTATCGGTCTGGGCCCTGTGGTTATACAAGGAGATGGAGTCATTGTGTATGGGTCACGGTATTTGATGACACATTAAAGTAATTACCCGATTCATGATATAGAGTTAGCATCTGCTGTTCATGCCTTAGGACGTTGGAGACATTATCTACTGGGAGATAATTTTGTTGTTATCACTAACCATAACAGTTTCAAGTACATATTCACTTAGCGTGATCTGAATTTGAGGCAGCACAGGTGGGTTGAGTACCTCGAGTCCTTTTACATTCAGCAGTCCTATACACCTAGGAAAGGCAACATAATGGCTGATGCGCTGAGCAAGAGGACTTAGATACATGTTGTTCACGAGGACAACAGTGAGTGGTAGCTTATGGCTATCTTCTCTAAGATGCATTTGGAGGTGCAGAACAGACATGGGTAAAATTTTCTATCTACTATAGCTGTTTAACTCTACTCTTCTTGATCGAGTTCGAATGAGGAACTTATATGATTCTGAAGGCATAATCCTAAGGGAGATCATGTCAAGAGAGGACCCTATTCCCAGGTGGACTATAGGTGAGGATGAGATGTTGTGTTTTCAGGGGCATGTTTGGGTGCCAAAAGACATACGCGATGAGTTGATGTGGGATTTTCATTCCACAGTTTGGTCAGTTCATCCTGGCGTCACTAAGATGTATCATGATCTACACCATCATTATTGGTGGCCAGGTATGAAGAGGGATGTTGCTGGTCTCATCATGAGATGTTCCACTTGTCAGAAGGTGAAGGTGGAGCATCAGTGACCAACATGGATTTTACAGTAGTTACCCATTCCCAAGTGGAAGTGGAATGACATCGCGATAGACTTCATGACCGTCATTCCGAGGTCTCCTTAGGGGAATGATGCTATTTGGGTTGTCATTGACATACTCATGAAGGTTTCTCACTTCATTCCGATCAAAGAGACTTTCAATGTTGATGAGATGGGACGGTTGTACATCCGAGAGATCATACGTCTTCATGGAGTTCAAAACTCCATTGTTTCATACAGGGATGCATGTTTTACTTCTCAGGTCTGGCAGGGGATTCAGAAGGCTTTGGGTACACTTGTACTTTTGATTACAACTTGCCACCACCAGACAGATGTCCAGTCCGAGCGTACGATTCAGGTGCTTGAGGATTTTATTCATGCATTCATTCTAGATTTTGGAGGTTCTTTGGAGATGCATATACCTCTTTTGGGGTTTTCCAACAACAATAGTTTTCGAGAATCTATTCTGATGGAACCTTATGATGCTTTGTATGGTGGTTCATGCCAATCACCCTTATGTTGGCTGGAGGTAGGAGAGGCTGGATTGCTGGGACCTCATTTGTTCAAGAGACCACATAGCAGAGAGAGTTTATTTAGAATAGGATGGATTTTGTGAAGTCTCAATAGAAGTTTTATGCTAATAAGAGGAGATTACCTCTAGAGTTTAAGGTCAGGGATTAGGTTTTCTTATATGTCACATGGAGGTTAGAACACAATAGGATTAGGAGATAGGGTATGATTTTGCTGAGGTACGTTGGGCTGTTTCAGGTGTTGGAGAGAGGTGGGTCGGTTGCCTATATGTTGCAGTTACCTCATAGGTACCGAGCTATGCACGACATCTTCCAAATTTCTCAGCAACGACATTACTTCTCAGACCTGTCTCACATCTTCCAACCTGAGGAGGATGAATTTGAAGTGGATGCATCCATTGAGGAACATCATATCAAGATCATTGATCACAGTGCGAAGGTTCTCCGTGGCCAGTATGTTCCTTTGGTACGGGTGCTATGGCATCATGAGCGAGTACAGGACGATACTGGGGAGAGGGAGGCATCCGTGTGATCATAGTGGATGGAGCTATTTGAGGTTTCTTCTTCCACACCGTGCTAGTTAAATTCTGGGAGAAATTTATTTAAGGGAATGGGGTAGGAGTTTGTAAGAACCTGGATCTTCTTTTCAGGTATGATTTTAGTTTTCTCGTCATTTTTTAGGAAAAAGTATATTCAGGATATTTTCAAAGTACACATCGTGCACAATATGAGTACATGTCATGTAATTCCTTTCCATGGGAGACTGTGTGCTGGCCGTGTAGTAGCCACACACACACGGCTATGTGGGAGTGACTTGGAGGTTGCTTAAAGTAGAGTAAGGAAAAGAAGAGTACACACTATGTAATTTATTTACTTTTCATTAAACACACCGGGCCATGTCTAATCGACAGAAACACCCCCTTATTCATTCATTTCATCCAGGATCTCCGTACGACTGTGGATCGTTGACGAACCTCCGATCATGCATCCTTCCTCTGAATCGTACAACATCGGTTGCATTGGAATTGCATCGGTGAGTTCTCTCTTCTCCTAGAGCACCATCTCTTGATTTCTCCTCTCTCATGAGATATCTTCGGTTGAACATTTTACAAGTTTTTGTAGATCTTTGAAATTATAAGGAGATTCCAGCTTCTAGGTTCACATATAGCGATCTTTTAATTCCAAGGTAGGTGGTTTGTGCCTTTCCGTTCAATGTATTTTAGTATTATGTGAAAATTTCACCAATACCCTTGAACAGGGTATTAGTGTTTACCGTTTTAGCACTATGGATTTCCTTCCATGCTTGTATGCTTGTATATAGGTTATTTGGATATGTGTAGGGTTAATTTCTATGCTTTGGATGTGTTTTACCCATTAATGTTCTGTTTATGACCATTTGGGCCTGTTTAGCCTTTGGGTGCCTTGCTTGTTTTCCAGACCTGATGCTGTAAGATGGAGAGTTGTTTTGTGACATACATTAATTATGTATAATTTTTTAGCCATGTAGCGCTGTAGGTATACATTGGTGTTGGAGTTGGTGGTCTATAACCAACTAATTTGTACTTTATTCATTAAATAAAAGCCTTATCACATCTTGATTGTTTTTCTATGTGACATGTCATGTGATAATGTCCTAAGGACAACTGTTGCATTAAAGGGTCGTAGCGGATCCCTGCTATGATGAGAACCCGAAAGTGCCATAACACTGTTCTTGAATGTATGTTCTATGGCCGGATGATATTATTTTAGGGACACAAATAATACTGGTCATTAGGGGTGAGGACTCATAAAACTTTGAGGCACCTTCTCATGGTGTGCGCCCTTGGTAATATCCAGGAGGATATTATGAGAATGAGACCCGCCAGTAGGAAATCCACATTTCATAGTGTCATTGGATGTTCCTATCTACGGACGTGTGTATTGATCCATAGACTTTAATATTATTATTAATGGGTATTACAACTCGCGCACTTAGATGTATTGACGAAAACTGCGATGACACACTGTTCGCAGCGAGGTAGGATACGTTGGGTGCGTCACGAGTAATACCGCATTAATAGATAATGCGAGAAAGGATTTGTCCCTTCCGTTCCATAACGGAAGTAGATATATCAGGCCCTTTGATGGAATTGATATAGCCTAAATAAATCCATGGTCATGGTAAGGTATGGGCAAGTTCAATTCCGGGAAGTCAAAAAAAGAATAATCAAGCACATGGGTTGATGGCACTAGCATGCAACCCGCTTGATTGGAGATATCGAGACAAAGGGATTATATTACACACTAAGCATTCGTAGGAGGTGACACGTCATTGCGGCGTTAACTTCTTTCTCTATGGGTGCCTTGGCGTGTTGCTAGACGCTAACCTTGGACTTTAGGCAGGCTCAGCCTAATGCCAATGAGAAAGAGGCCTAGAGGGTCACACACTAAGTGTGTCCATGTACCACAGTTAAATATTAATTTAACAAGTTAAATAAATTTTATTCTCGACTATGGTTTAATAATTATTTAAGGATGTCTGATTGCTTTTATTTTGACATTAGTTAATCGAGAGAATATACTGTGGATAAAATAATATATTTATTAGCGAGTAATGCAGTTACATTTATTTAAGAAATAAATAGTCATTACTCAAGGTTTAATAAATGTGGTGGAGAAAAATGGAAAATAAAAGTACACGCCATGTATATTAAATATACATGTTGTGTAGTTTTATGGAAAACAAGTACACGCCGTGTATTAATTATTACATGCTGTGTAGTTTTTCCAATTGGGATTTTGAGGATTTAATATTGTTTTATTAAATGATATTTATTATAATCAGCGTGGGCGCATGTCAAGGAATTAATAATTCGACATGGGGGTTTTCAATAAGAGTAAATGAAATAAATAAAACACATAACGCGTTTATTTATTGTCATAACTCTATTAACCTCAAACCTGATTATAAATATCCTCGCAACCCCAACATTTTTTGTGAGCCATTGTTGTGCACAACGGATTTTGAAATACTCTCAAGCCAATAGAGAATTCCCTTTCCACCAAGAACGCCCTCAAGTTACGAGAGCAAGATCCTCCACCGGATCAAGGCGGTCGAAGGCGGACATCGCAAGAGAAGGTTCTTCTGCGCTAGCACCCAGAGATCTCTTCGGCGACGTCCGGAGATACGTGACACATGTGTGGATCACCTCTAGAGGAATACTACACTTGGATTCTATGACACAATGACGGATCACCGAATCGTGTCCGGACACATCAACGAAGAAAGAATTCCAACGAGGTAATTCTTATGCATTAATTAAATTAATTATAATCAACATATGATGATCATACTCAAGGGTTTCGGGACTCATCTTTTCTTTTCATTCTCCGTTCTATTCCAAAGATTCGGCGTTTAATATCATGACGGATCTCGGATTGAACATTGTTTAAATGAAAAATAAGATGGGCAAACCCACCAACGCGCTTCCGCTGCGCCCGGAACCTACAAGTTGTATCAGAGAGGGTCATATCATTGCTTATAATTATTTAGTTTTTTTGTTGGTGATTTGCGCATTTAATAATTTAGTTATTTCAATTCATGTTTAATCGTTCTGGAAATCTGAATATCAAGATCTGTTTCTCCTCTCTCGTTTCTCGTTCAGCTCACAGAAATGGATTTTTTCTTTTAATTTTGATTAAAATAAAATAGAGGAACTCATCCGAATGAGCCAAATGTTTCTGGCCGTATAACACCAGAATACACAGCGTGTATTCGGAAGTACACACCGTGTAGTCTAGGTTCAATGCATTGACTAATCCTCCAAATCAGGCCGTGTGTTGGATTCTTTCTAAGAATTTAAGACACAGTGTGTTGACCAGAAATAGGTGGCACACGGTTTCCAGAATACATGCTGTGTGGTCCAATGAAGACGGCGTGTAGTCC
This sequence comes from Viscum album, assembly GCA_963277665.1. Taxonomy (NCBI): domain Eukaryota; kingdom Viridiplantae; phylum Streptophyta; class Magnoliopsida; order Santalales; family Viscaceae; genus Viscum; species Viscum album. The sequence continues at coordinate 355,263,392 of OY728163.1, forward strand.
CTTCGGGTTAGGGTTGGGTCGTGTACTCCGTACATAGCATGCCCGGTTGGAAACTGTGTAACACGGAAACTACACAGCATGTGTCCCACTGTACACACCGTGTACTCCGAAAATTTCTAATGTCCATTAACACACCCTACCCTCGGGCATGTACTTCGGATGGACGGTGAAGAAAAAGTACACGCCGTGTAGTCGGAACTACACGCCGTGTACTCACCCAAATTACGCAGATTTATTAAAATTTATTATTATAATATACAAACCCTTGAGACGTGTACCATGGTGCAGGTGTAAAGCTGAGGCACAACACGTGATAGGTGTTTTATATATATGGGTTTAATTTAACATCTGCGTAATAAATGGGAATTCGCCGGGTTGCCTCCAAGGTACATGTTGTGTACAAGGATAATTTTAAATGAATTTATTTGTTTAAAATTGTGATGGATGAGAATCTCAAGGAATTATAGAAAAGGTATTTAAGATAAAAGGATTGATTAATTAAAGATAATTAATTGATTCGAGCGTGATTTATCTTAAACAAGAACTATCAAAGAATTTAATTCTAGTTTTATTTATACGTAAATATCGTTGCATGTATGGATGATCATGAGCTAGACCGAGACCTTTGTATGTGAATGTTTTCTTTTAATTTTTTTATTTAAATTAAATTTGTTAGCCTGCGAGCCATCTCCTCATTAATATGTAGGGCCTACGCGCCCAAGGATTCTTTTATGTAAAAACCCCTTTTTCCCCTCACCTCCGTGTGAGATAAATGCATATGTAATTGATGGAGCTCCCAAGCTAGTGGAGGCGGCTCAAGTCAGAATCCAAGATGAAACCAATCCAAGGAGATACAAAGGTGGACAGGTGGAAAGATGTAAACACAAACCCAAAAGGTTCAAGGTGTTTCTCACCTAGGTCTTGGGTTAGTTTATCAACCACTAGATAAACTAACCAATAGAAAATCTCATGATCATACCATTTATTTTATTTCTGTCAGTTGCATGGTTTATTTATTGTGGGTGTGTTGTCACAATCACACAATTAATGAACTAAACGAGCATGCAAGATGGAACTAAAATAAAATTGTCTTATACGTAAATATTATCTTAGACATGGTTAATCACTTAAGTATATCCCACATAATATTAACAAGCATGTAATCAAAGATAATAAAATGGAAATTTACGTATAAGGATAAAATCCCTCAAAATAAATATTAAGTCGGCATAGCCTTCCATAATCTTGGTTAGAATCGAACCATAGTTCAATGTGCTTGACCAACTCTAGTTGGGGTGCTTTCAATTATCGGGGAATTCTAATTAAAGGTTTTGGGTTGACTTGACTTGGTTCACATCAAGTGTTGACTGCCACAGCAGGACTTGGTGTGTCCAAGAGGCAAAGGTTGAGGAAATCCAAAAAGGATTTCAGGATTGGGGAGTCCACTCAGCGGATCAAGGAGCTACGAGTTAATGCAGTTGGCATTTGGAATGCCTACCTAAAACCCTTCAAGTTTCTTGACCAACCCTAGTTGGGGTAATGCGAAGGGCAATATGGATCCTTGCCACTAGAATATTCACGCAATAGAATTTTCTAAAGTCAATGGTGAGGGCTATTGGATTTCGATAAAATAGTGGGAGACTAATAAGTATTAATTTATTTATTTGTCTCATTTTTATAATAAAGTAAAAAAACCTTTGCTCATCTTAAATTGTAGAAACGACACGAAAATGACTTCAAACATATCATTGTGCACCATACTCGAAAAAGAAAACCTTATCACCGGCACCAATTTCCAAGAGTGGCAGAGGCGTTTACGCGTCGTCCTTCGCCATGAAAGGAAATTATATGTTCTGGAAGAGCCTATTCCAGTTGCACCTGGGAAAGAGGATAGTTATGAGGAATTATCTCTCTACATGAAACACATGGATGATGCCACAGATGTCCAGTGTTTCATGCTATCGGCCATGTCAAATGAGCTCTTGAAGCAACATGAAAACATGGATGTGTATAGCATGATGTCTCACCTTAAATATCTCTACCAAGAGAAGGCGAGACATGAGAGGTATGAGATCTCCAATGCTTTGTTTACCACGAAGCTTGGAGAGTCTGCGCCAGCTGGGCCTCATGTGGTCATTCTTATTGGCTACATTGAACGCTTGGACATCTTAGGGATTAAATTCCCCGATGAGTTGCGTACAGATCTGATCCTATCATCATTTCCCAAGACCTTATCTAGCTTCATTGTCAACTATAACATGAGCGGCAATGGGAAGTGTCTATCAGAGCTTCTGACCTTGATTCGCCAGGTAGATAAGGACATGGGGCGTGACAAACCCGGGGTCCTTATGGTGAACAAGAAAAGGAAGGACAAGGAAAAGGGACCAAAGACTTATAAACGGTCTGAAGCCCCCGAGAACCGTCCCTCCAAGAAGGGGAAGATCCAGAGGCAGGGCAAGGAACGGGAAGCAGTGTGTTTTTCATGTGGCAAGCAGATCCACTGGAAGAGGAATTGCACCCAGAAGCGTGGGGATGCTAAAGGTGCATTCGTTATCGAGTGAAATCTTTCTATTTCTACACATTGGGTATTATATACAGCTTGTGGGGCTCACATTTGTATTCAAATGCAGGAACCAAGTAGATTTAGATTGATTGCCAGAGGAGAGGTGGATCATCGAGCTGCCAATGGCGTAAGGCTGGCTGCGTTGGCTATTGGCGACTATCACCTCTCATTGCCAACTGGCATGATTTTGGTTTTACAAAACTGTTATTTTGTGCCTAGTGTTACCAAGAACATAATTTCTGTATCATGTTTGGATATTGATGGATTTATTTTCATGTTTGGAAATAAGGGTTGTCTCTTTTATAAGAACATCGTATGTTATGGTATGGCACATTTGAATAATGGTTTGTATGTATTAAATTACGAAAACCAAGTGTTGGCAATTGATAACGAAACAAACTCACATGACTCATACATCACCCAGTTATGGAATCACCGCCTTGGTCATGTGAATGAGAAGCGCTTGACAAAGATCTGCCAAGATGGCTATTTAGACTCTACTGAGCTAAAACTACTTGATAGATGTCACGCTTGTTTACAAGGAAAAATGACCAAGCCGCCTTTTGGTTGACAAGGTGAAAGGGCCACAGAGCTTCTAGGATTGGTACACACAGATGTGTGTGGACCATTTCCAGTAGAAGCTAGAGGTGGATATTCTTACTTTATTACTTTTACTGATGATTTGAGTAGATATGGCTATGTCTACTTAATGAGGTATAAGCCAGAGTCCTTAGAGAAATTTAAGGAATTCAAGAATGAAGTAGAGAATCAACTTGGTAAGAAGATAAAGAAGCTTCGATTGGATCGAGGTGGAGAATATCTGAAACAAGAGTTCATCGATCTTCTACGGGAGTCTGAGATTCTATCTTAGCTCACTCCTCCCTATACACCACAGTGGAATGGTGTTAGTGAAAGGAGGAAATGCACCTTGTTGGACATGGTGAGGTCGATGATGAGTCATGCGGATCTTCCATTATCCTTTTGGGGATATGCATTATAAACTTTAGCATACACATTAAACCGAGTACCAACTATGGCGGAAAATGGAATTCCATCCGAGTTATGGAAAGGAAGGAAACCCACTTTGTCGCACAAACATGTATGGGGATGCGAGGCGTTTGTTAAGGCCTTCTCAAGCAACAAACTAGCACCCCGGGGCACAAAGTGTATCATTATAGGATATCCCAAGGAAACAAAAGGATATTAACTATATAACCCCCAAGACAAGAAAGTGATTGTCGCCAGACAAGCCGTCTTTCTTGAGAGGGAGTACATCCTCAAGAAGGATAGTGGGAGAAAGATTGACTTCAACGAAGTTGATGCTCAAGATACACATGATTTGGTACAGGAACAAGTTCCACAGGTCCCCGTGGAAGAGGTTCCAAAAACACAAGTACTACGTGGGAGCTCAAGAGAGGTAAGGGAACCAGAGAGATTTGTTTTCCTAGTCACCGATGATGGTGAATCATTATTATTGGAAAATGATGAACCTCTCTCCTACAAGGAAGCAGTAGAAATATCAGAAGCTGTAAGATGGCTAGAAGCTATGAATTTTGAGATGGATTCCATGTATCAGAACCAAGTTTGGGTTCTGGTCGATGAGCCAGTTGATGTAAAGCCTGTTGGATGCAAATGGGTATTCAAAAGAAAGCTGGACATGGAAGGTCAAGTTAGCACCTATAAAGGAAGGCTAGTGGCCAAAGGATTCAGACAGCGTCACAGAATTGACTTTGATGAAACCTTCTCCCCAGTTTCCATGTTTAAATCCATAAGAATCATACTTTCCATAGCAGCTTACCATGACTACGAGATTTGGCAGATGGATGTCAAAACATCATTCCTTAACGGGAACCTTCAGGAAGATGTCTATATGACACAACCAGAAGGGTTTGTGACACCAAGTAAAGCCAAGCGAGTTTGCAAGTTGCAGAAATCCATTTATGGATTAAAGAAAGCATCCAGGTCATGGAACATTCGATTTGATGAAGCCATAAAGGAATTTGGTTTCATTAAGAACAAATGTGAGCCATGTGTTTATAAGCGGTTTAATGGGAATGCGGTCGTCATCCTAGTTGTATATGTTGATGACATATTGCTTATTGGAAACGACGTACCAGCCTTACAGTCAGTTAAGGACTGGTTGAACAAGTGTTTCTCCATGAAGGACTTAGGAGAAGCAGCATACATTCTAGGGATCAAGATCATTCGTGATAGATCCAAGAGGCTGCTTGGACTAAGTCAGGGTACATACATTGACCAGATACTAAAGAGATTTAGTATGTAAAAATCCAAGAGGGGATTGGTTCCAGTGTCACATGGCTTACATCTTTCTAAGAAAATGTGTCCCCAGACACAACAGGAGAAAGATAGGATGAGCAAGATCTCATACGCTTCGGCTATAGGATCCATCATGTATGACATGTTATGTAGGAGGCTTGATATTGCCTATGAACTGAGCATAGTAGGCAGATATCAAGCAGATCCAGGAGAACAGCATTGGACTGCTGTTAAGACTATCCTTAAGTATCTGAGAAGAACTAAGGATATGTTCCTAGTGTATGAAGGAGATGAGGAGCTTGTAATCTGAGGGTATGCTGATGCTGTTTTTCAAACAGATCAAAATGATCTGAAGTTGCAATCTGGATATGTTTTCTGTCTCAATGGAGGAGCTGTGAGCTGGAAGAGTTCAAAGAAGCCAGTTTTCGACGATTCTACAGCGGAGTCCGAGTATATAGCGGCTTCTGATGAAGCCAAAGAAGCCGTTTGGATTCAGAACTTTTTCCAGGAGCTTGATGTGGTGCCTAACTGTAAAGATCCCATTACATTGTATTTTGATAATACTGCAGCGGTGGCTCTTGCAAAAGAACCAAGGTCACATCAACAGACAAAGCACATACTCTGGAAGTATCACCTCTTGAGGGATTTCTATCAAAGGGGTGAAGTTGCAGTGAGCAGAGTGTCCACAGAAGAGAACGTGGTGGACCCCATGACTAAAGGCCTATCTCAGCAGAAGCATGAATATCATGTGAGAGCTAGCGGGTTAAAGGTTGTTAGCAGTTGGCTCTAGTCCAAGTGGGAGTCTGTTGGAGTTGGTGGTCTAGAACCAACTACTTTGTACTTTATTCATTAAATAAAAGCCTTATCACATCTTGATTGTTCTTCTGCGCGACATGTCATGTGATAATGTCCTAAGGATAGCTGTTGCATTAAAGGGTCGTAGCGGATCCCTGCTATGATGAGAACCAAAAAGTGCCATAACACTGTTCTTGAATGTATGTTCTATGGCCGGATGATATTATTTGAGGGACACAAATAATACAGGTCATTAGGGGTGAGGACTCATAAAACTTTGAGGCACCTTCTCATGGTGTGCACCCTTGGTAATATCCAGGAGGATATTATGAGAACGAGACCTGCCAGTAGGAAATCCACATTTCATAGTGTCATTGGATGTTTCTATCTACGGACGTGTGTATTGATCCTTAGACTTTAAGATTATTATTAATGGGTATTACAACTCGCGCACTTAGATGTATTGACGAAAACTGTGACGACACACTGTTCTCAGCGAGGTAGGATACGTTGGGTGCGTCATGAGTAATACCGCATTAATAGATAATTCGAGAAGGATTTGTCCCTTCCATTCCATAACGGAAGTAGATATCTCAGGCCCTTTGATGGAATTGATATAGCCTAAATAAATCCATGTCCATGGTAAGGTATGGGAAAGTTCAATTTCTGGAAGTCAAAGAAAGAATAATCAAGCACATGGGTTGATGGCACTAGCATGCAACACGCTTGATCGGAGATATTGAGACAAAGGGATTATATTACATGGTAAGGGTTCGTAGGAGGTGACACATCAATGCGGCGTTAACTTCCTTCTCTATGGCTGCCTTGGGGTGTTTCTAGACGCTAACCATGGAGTTTAGGCAGGCTCAGCCTAATGGCACTGAGAAAGAGGCCTAGATGGTCACACACTAAGTGTGCCCATGTATCTCAGTTAAATATTAATTTAACAAGTTAAATAAATATTATTCCTGACTGTGGTTTAATAATTATTTAAGGATGTCTGATCGCATTTATTTTGACACTAGTTATTCGAGAGAATATACTGTGGATAAAATAATATATTTATTAGCGAGTAATGCAGTTACATTTATTTAAGAAATAAATAGTCATTACTCAATGTCTAATAAATGTGGTGGAGAAAAATGGAAAATAAAAGTACATGCCATGTATATTAAATATACATGCTGTGTAGTTTTATGGAAAACAAGTACACACCGTGTATTACTTATTACACGCCGTATAGTTTTTCCAATTGGGATTTTGAGGATTTAATATTGTTTTATTAAATGATATTTATTATAATCAGCATGGGCGCATGTCAAGGAATTAATATTTCGACATGGGGGTTTTCAATAAGAGTTAATGAAATAAATAAAACGCGTAACGCGTTTATTTATTGTCATAACTCTATTAACCTCAAACCTGATTATAAATATCCTTGCAACCCAAACATTTTTTTGAGCCATTTTTGTGCACAATGGATTTGGAAATACTCTCAAGCCAAGAAGGTATTCCCTTTCCACCAAGAATACCCTCAAGTTACGAGAGCAAGATCCTCCACCGGATCAAGGCGGTCGAAGGCGGACATCGCAAGCGAAGGTTCTTCCGCGCTAGCACCCGGAGATATCTTCGGCGACGTTCGGAGATACGTGACACACGTGTGGATCACCGCTTGAGGAATCCTACACTTGGATTCTACGACGCAATGACGGATCACCGAATCATGACCGGACACATCAACAAAGAAAGAATTCCAAAGAGGTAATTCTTATGCATCAATTAAATTAATTATAATCACTATATGATGATCCTCCTCAAGGGTTCCGTGACTCATCTTTTCTTTTCATTCTTCGTTCTATTCCGAAGATTCAACATTTTATATCGTGACGGATCTCGGATTGAACATTGTTTAAATGAAAAATTAAGTTGGGAAAACCCACCAACGCGCTTCCGCTGCGCCCGGAACATACAATTGGACATATTTCACTTCTATGCTCATTGACTTACACATGGGCCGTGAGAACCTGGTGTAGTAGACTATAAGGGGAATTGACCGAGTGAGCTTCCTCTGAGAGTTGTTGATTACTTTAGGTTGCAAGGGGGATTGAACAAGTGAGCATACTCAGAGAGCCTATGACCACTTGGTACTATAAAGGGATTGAAAGACTGAACTTCCTCAGAGATACCTTATTTGCTTTCAACTATATTGGTAATTGACCGAGTGAGGTTCCTCAATGTGTCTTTGATTTTATTCCTGAACTGTTTAGACTATAAAGGGAATTTATAGTGAGTGCTTCCTCAAAGAGTCAATAAACAACCTAGGCTACAAAGGGGATTGACCGAGTGAGCTTCCTCAGTGAGTAATTGACCATGGGGCTATAAGATAAATTGACTGAGCGAGCTTCCTTAGAGAGTTCTTGACTACCTTAGACTATAAGGGGAATTGATTGTGTGAGCTTCCTCAGAGAGTCTTTATATACAGAACCAGAGGTGTTAGGCTGAGCATACTTCCCAAAGGGTTGCTTGTACTTGTTTGGTAGTACCAGATGGGATGTCCTTGTGTACTTCCCTGACGTTTACCTCTTTGTGTTTACCTGTTGATTAGTCATTTCTTGATGATGAAACTGTGGATTATTTACTGCTGAGTACTTTCATGTTTAATGATTTCTTTACTTTACCTACCATATATTCACTAACTGTTAGTCACAAATCTTTGGGTGGTTTACTACTTGTATTTAGTCTCACACCCATCTTGGGTTATGCTTTTGGACCCAAATAGATTATATTTGTGCAGGTATAAATAAGGGAAAACGTCCTTCTACTTCTGGTTCTTGACATTCCTTGGAGATAGAGAATGTGGGACCAATATTAGGCTTGCAATTTTGAGGATCTATTTATCTTTTATTTTGTACTTTGGTTTAGTAATGTTTGTATTCTGGCATTGTGACTTGTTTGGATGCATTCATAGACATATGTATCATGCATCATTTATATATGTCCTCCAGTTGATTTTACTTTCAGTCTTCCACTGTTTACTCTTGTATGGATGTTTATTGATTCCACTATTTCTTTTTCTATTTCTTCAACTGTGTACTCTCCCAAAGAGGGAATATATTCCCCACTATCACACCCAAGGCCATCGCTACTATTCGGCAGCCTCTGGCATTTGGGTAAATAGGTTTGAGGCCATGAGACCAACTGGGTATGGGGCACCTCTGTGGGGCTTCCGGAACTAGGATGTTACTAATGACATCATAAACATAGGTCAATGATGAGAACCAAGAAATTATAACATGGTGGAAAAGGACTAGTGATAGATTAGTTTCACACCCTAATCACTTTCCTAATGTCTCATGAGACTAGATCATTACCCAATGCATTAGAGTTCTATATAATTATGTTCACACCTATCACTATCATATTATGAACGCATAAATGTGCCACATAAATAATTCAACATTATATCATATTTATTCTTATTTAATTCCATGATAAAGTAGTTTTAAAAAAATTAAATGTGTGTCCCAAATAAATGAGGTGTAATTATATCAAGGTGATCACCCTTGATATGAAATGGGTATAGGTATTCAGTAAACAATTGTTTTGAATGGAAAATTACAGTGAAATATTAACTGCATAACTGGGGATCATAAAAGATAATGGGAGTTATTAATGAGTTTGAAAGGGGTATACCATTTTTATAAATAATAATTGCAATAATGATTACATATAAGAACATATCGCATAATTATTAATAGAATAAAAATGCAGAAGGTAAGGAAGATGTTTGAATAAAGATTAGAAGGAGAGGATCCCTTGTATTAAGAGGGTGATTCCAAAAGATTCATATGAGATATTTGAGAGCCTCTAGGAACCATGGGAGAACTCTATAGAGGGTACAAATTATTATGGATGTGATTTAAGGTTTTTAGTGAATAGGAATGGGAAAATGGGTGGGATTATAGAGTAAAAGATAAGGGAATTTATTATTATACTCAAAATTTAGTTTTGGAATCTTTCTAAAAAGTAAAACATCAAAAAACCATCCCATGGTTTCTATGAAAGGTGAGTGGTTTTAATTATTTTATATGTCCACTGTATAAAATTTCTAAAATATTAAACTTATTGATGTAGAAGTGAGTCATGTTCATAAAGAAATTATTTTAAAACATTAACATATATTATAGGTTTTGGAGAATTCATAAGGGGTTTATAAAGATAATAAAATAACCTAAAAACAGATTAATTTAAACGGGAAAAATATATTTGGTCATGGATACCCTTAATAGAATTTATTATATCACTTTTGGGTAATTATGATGGTAAGATACACACTATATATTTATAAAATATATAATTCTTACATGAAACATGGGATATCTATAAAAATTTTAAAAAATTCACTATTGGATAATTTAAAATTATTAATTCCAAAAACAGTATTTGTTTTATCCAAAAAGTTTATAAATATGTTATTTTTAACTTCTGAAAATAAGAATTGACATTTATGGGGAAGTGATATTTTTTTTACTATAACAGTTTTCTAACCGTTATAAAAATTATTTTTGACTTCATAAAGTTATATTACTAATAATACATAATAAATATTATTAAATAATAATATTGTATTTAAATATAATTTATTTCAAAAATCATTAATTCCAAAAATGGGTTACCCTAATTGAAATTACATATTACCCGAAAATATATTTTGTGTCTTATCGAATCATCATCAAAATCATCTATAAAGTAACAATAATAACAAGTAAATAGAATAATTATTATTTTAAAAATACAATATAAAAATAATTATTATTAAGGTATTAATACATATAAATTTATTACACTAGAAAATCCCTTAGGGTTGGGTTTTTTATAGTGAGATTTTCATAGAGTGGTTTAGTGTACATGGGTTGGAACATGATGTCATGTTCTTGAACTTCTCCTGTAAATGGGTTTTTTCATGCTTTAGTTGTTGGATATCTTCTTTCGATTAGACAAGGTAAAATCCTGATGAGGCAATATCCCTTGAATGATATTAAAAATGTCACTCACAAGGCATGATAATGGGGGTTTATACCACCACTTCCTTTATTTGGGTCAACTGGATTTGTCAAAACCCTGTATTTATATTAATCATATAATCACTATTCAAAAACAATATTATCAATGGAGATGATTCTTAATGGTCATTTAAATAAAATAGAATATAATAAAACGAAATAAATGATTGGGTTTTCTATAAACAAAATACATAATGTGGAATTTAATTCAACAACAACGGTAATTTTATTTGTAAAATTTCATGTCGTTACATTAACACTTTTAATTATTACTGTATTATTAATGTTTTCTACAAGTGAATGGTTAATAATATATCTAAAAAATTATGTAATACCCATAAATTATCCATTATTATTTTTTACTGCCATATCTGATTAAGTTACATGAATGTAATATGTTAATTAATTTTATATCATTCAATTAAATATTAGGTATTAAAAATATACCTAATATCATTTGTAAATTTATTCATTTAATTTGAAGATTAAAATATCAATGAAAATGGGGTTGAAAATTTTAATTCTTTCAAACCTCCCTAATATTTATTATATATCATTAAAATTATTGTAACATTTCATCTCACTCTTATTGTGTAATAGTTAATATGATTAAAATAACTTATTATATTTTTTTATGAAATGGGGAAATACTAAATTAGTGCTACATAAGTCATTAAGGTCATTAAATTATAAATATAAATAAAAAATTTATATCATGAAAATATTTCATTAATCTAAATATAGATACTTATATTCATTCATAACTTTTTTTTTCAATATGTGGATGCATAAGATATATTAAAACCAAAGAATAAAAGTGTAAAACCTTTATTTATTTAAATATTATATAGGTAACTTTCACAAAAATATGTCCATTAAAATATTAAATTTTATGACTATGTTGATAGGGGATGAATTTAATTAATAAAAGAAGAATTATGATTAAAAATTATGGCCATACCACTTAGTTTTAACCTATATTAACTTGATTTACCCATTAGTAAGGTAACAGATTTTCCCACAATTACTATTAATATTAAAAAAATGGTGAATAATTATCAATTTTTAACCTCCTATAAATTATCATGTAATTTATTTTATCTAATTAAATAAAAATAAATGGAATAAATTAATTTTAATTTTAGTGTAATAAATTCTATGAAAACCACCTTTTATAAGTGTATATTTTTAGGTCTAAAAGTGGAATTATTATTATCCTATGAATAATCAAAAAGTATTAGATGAATGTTAAAACATTTTATTGAATATATAGTATATATATTTTATTAAAATCATTCAACAATAGTTTTCAATTTAATTTTATAGTATAAAAATACTTTTCGCAAATAAAAATAGTTGTTTAAGAAAAAAAATCTCAATATTTTAAAATGATATTATATATATTCATTTATAACTAATTGAAATTTGATAAATTGATTTGATAAGTTAGTAAATGAAAAATATTAATAATTTAGTTAGTAGTTATTCATACCGTCCAATATAATGATGAGGTGAAACTAATATTTTAATTGTATACTGTAGTTTGTCTAAATATATTATTGAATGTAAATAAATTTATCAAAAAATAAATAAATGAATTTTCAAAAAAAAATTATCCTAATATCATGGTGTGCTACACAAGATACCTGAAATATGGAAATTTATTATAAAATAATGTACTATGAAATTATAGAGAGTTTTATGGAGTGTGAAAATCAGAATGATAATTATAACACCACTATAAATCAACAAAGGATAAAAAAGACCACCAATTCAATAGAAAAAATGGTTTTTAGTTAAACAAAAAATGTAATAATTTTTAATAAAAATAAAATATAAAAAATTAAAACATAACTTCTTGGAATCTTTTCTATGAACATATTTATAAATCAATTGAAAGACTCATTTCTTTATTTTTAAAAAATAAAACCATTTTCTTTAGGGATATTTAAAAATAAATATTCCCATAATATGTGGAAAATTATTTTTTTGAAAATAAATATTGTTTCATGTAATATAAGCATAAAGGAAAATCTAATTTATTATATAAATAAATTTTATACCAATAATAAATATTCCTTTAACAATAGTTATAAAAATTACAATAATACATCACTTGGAAAATAAAAATATGATTCATATTCAAAAATAATAATTAATGAAAAATATTTTTAAAAAATATTTAAAGCTATCATATTAGTTTAATAGATAATAAAATAACTATGACATGGTAGAAAAAAGGTTGGGAAGAAAATACTAAAATGTCACTACTTTAAAAAAAATAGCCCTTACTTGTAACTAATTTATTAGTTCTCAATCCAAAATCATAATAACATGAAATAAACAGAAATCCCCCAAACATTTCTATAAGATAAGAAAATTTTTTTATGATATTATGACCATATAAGTTATCCAAAAGTTATATGAACATAAAAAATATTGAAATAAATTAATATCATAACATAAATCAAATACCACAGGTCATTTCTTAGCCATATATTATTAATACTTTTGTCTAATAAATATTAATTTTCTATAGGATTTGTCAAAAAACTATTCATCAATATTTTTTTTAATTCATTTTAAAATAATTTTAAATCCATTAATTTAATTGTTATTTCTTATTTAAAAAAATGTTTTTAGTCTATTTAAAAAAAATTACATCAAAATATTATTCATTTATAAACATTTCCTGAAATAATTCCATCATCTCTAGAATGTTAATTAATTTATGTGATATAATTATACTGATCATATACAATTTTTTAATCATTTATGAATGTTTTTAACATAAAAATTAACCATATTGATTTATGGATGTGGTATCCCCCATATATGTATTATCAACATAATAATTCTAATATTAATTGATGTTAATGAGGTCATAAGATATTTTATAATCATATAATAAAAATTATATAATAAATACAATTTATATATATATATTCATTAAATATGACTTTATAACCATACATGGTATGTTCTAATGATAAAATAATACTATTGGTTGGAGATGTCAGGCTATATGTATGCATAAGATATGGTTTTATTTTATATAGTATGGAATGAGGGATGAAAATATTGTTCTCTATAATGACCTAGACTATTCCAAGTAAAATTCCTTTAAAAACAATTAAATACATTATTATGTAATTGATTTATATAAAACAAATGAACTATATTTCATTTTTATATTTTGACTGTTATAATATAATTATATATATATTGAATTAGAGGGAGATTATTCATAAAAAAATCATTTTAATAATGTTGTTTTATAGTGGCTATTATGATTTTTTATTTTAAAAGTAATGATAAAATATAATTGACATATAGGGATGATGAAACAAATGCAACTAGTAGGATCATACCATATAAATCCATTTATATATTCTTCTGAGAGAGATGGCATCATTTGGATTTTACATTAAGAAAATTGATGATGAGATTAAATATTATAAAGTTAAGAGAAACCATTTACAGTAGATACTCAGGTATATATATATATCAATCCCAAACCAAGTTCTCAAAACCTTGCCAAGAATATACCACTATCACACACCTTGCCATTAGGATGACCTATGGTGTAAAATGGCTTATTTATCTAGAACCTAACGATATAAAGTTATTTATTTTATTTTTGAAAAAATAATTTTTATATTTATAATTTTACATTATAACGTTTTTGTATGTACATTATTTAAAAATAAACATGATAAAAAATTAATTTTAATAAAAATAATAATAATTTCTTTGCAAAATTTATAGTTTCAGTTAAAAATTTTTTTTTGATAAATCTATGAGTTTTGAAATAAATTTTATTTTCATAATTTTTTACAAAATAATATATATTTAAATAAAATATGTATTATAATTTAATGAAGTTGTGTTGAATTATTAACGGTAATAATATTATCTATGTAATAAAAAATATTACTTTTCAATAAAATTGATTTTTATATAAAATTTTAAATCCATGTATTTATAAAAAAACATGGTAAAATAAATATAATTTTTTAAATTAGTATATTAAAATTAGCACATGTTGAATTTTTATTAACTATGTGAGAAAATGGAATTTTTTGGTAAAATTAAATATTGCATAAGTATATGATTTTTATTATGAAATCAAAATAACCTAAAAGTGATTAGATGATTTTTATAAATGTAATCCATGACTAAAATTAGGTTTTCTCTTCTCAAATGATGTTTTTTGGAAATTTAAGTAATATTATAAATCTATAATGAGTCTAAAAAAATACTATATTATATTTTATGGTTTTAAAAACAATTTTCTATCAACATGACTATCTTTTGAAACACTATTGGTATTATTTTAATAAGTTCATTTCATAAAATATTAAAATATTTGAATACAGTTCTTTTTTTTGAAAAAGTGGGAAAACCCCATGGGCCAAATTGTAGCTTAGATAATTTTTTTACAAAGTTGTGTTTTTTAGAATTTAATATATAATTCCACATTGTTTATCAATAAATACCCACCTAATGCCCCTTTCCTCATAACCAAAAACTAATTGGGAAATAATTTAATCTCCCTATATTCCCTCAATCCCTCC
Source organism: Viscum album (assembly GCA_963277665.1). NCBI lineage: Eukaryota > Viridiplantae > Streptophyta > Magnoliopsida > Santalales > Viscaceae > Viscum > Viscum album. Next base: position 355,278,667 of record OY728163.1, read on the forward strand.
CATGTTGTTCTGAAGATCATTGGATTCTCCTCTAATTTTTTTTAAAGCAACCACTCATGGACATATATCATATTCTTTTCAATTTCATTCTAGTACATATTTTTTATTTAGACTTCTTATTTTAAATTATGATTTTTGCAATGGGATTTTATACATACCTTTATTATCCCTCTGATTCCCATTAAATTGAGAGATCACCATTTACCCTCTTTAGTCTATTCCATGAACCCATCTGTATACCTATTATTCTCTTAAAATTATACCATGATTTTATATTCCAATTTATAGTGTCGTCAATACCCATCACCGTTATTTCACTCAAGGTTATTTACCTAGATGTAACTATAATTAATTTATTGTTGAATAATATTTGTAAAACATTACATTTTTAATCATGATATTAAAATTTATGACTAATGATCTTATGTTGAATAATATATTTGGAAAAAAAATACTTAAAAATGATATAATTCTTATTAGAGGGACCAAAAGTATACAACCTTCCAATGAAATAGGTAATGTTTTTATATCTTGTGATACCAAATATGGTATGTGGATTGTATTCATATGAAAATTAATCCATGATGTCTTATTGGTTAGCTATGGATTATGCCTATCATATCTTATTTTATGTTTTTTCCACATTCTAGTAATTATTTAATTCTATCATCAATATCAATCCTCAAGTTTAATTTTTATGATTCTCATCATTCTATTCCATATTGTTATTCCTCATGGATCACATGCACTACATTACATCATGATATACATTTATATTTCATATACTATGATTTATATCTCAACACATTCTTATATACGTCCCCTAGTTATCCCATGAAATATTAGGAGAATAATGGAATTTGAGGAAATGTTATATAGTTTTTAAATATTATATTTGTATTACAATTTCATGTTATTTTTATATCTTTCGGTCTTCCCAAGGATAGTATCCCTATCAATTTTTTGGGATTGTATTATGTGTTTCTTTAAGTAATAAATCATGAAATATAGTTTATAAGATAAATTTGTTTACATTGATTTTATCAATGTAATTTCTAGTTTTTTGGGGGATTAAAATTAGAAATATATATAAAAGTACCACATGTATAAAAATAAACATAGGAATGTATCATTAAAATATTTTATGTTATAGATTTCTTGTTATTTTGTGAATATCCCACCCAATCTAGATAATATAAACTAGATGTAGCTATATAACATATGTCCATAGGTCTAATAACTCTAAAAGAGATTAAAGGAAACTAAATCTAATTATACCTGGAGAACGAAAAAAATTATTCAGAAAACAAACCTCTCTAGACAATAACGAGTGATATTCTTAGTTAATCATGTTATTTTTATAATATATTATAAAGGGGAATATATTCCTATAAATATAATTTTAATATATATAAATTATATAGCATATATTTTATATAAAAAATTATTTAGTTATGGAATACATGTATTTAATAATATAACAATCATGTTTATAGTTTCCCTTTTATATTTTTAGTTTTTTGAGAATTATCATCCCAAAGTTTAATTTTTTTAGTCGAGGGATAGAAAAAGTAGAATTGGGTCAATAAAAAATGTTATGGGAAAGTTTATGACTTCAAAAAACTAGATTCCAAACCTAATGGGAGTAGTATTCAGGAACTACATGACCATACATTATCAATTACCTCATGTTATGAATAGAAAATTGAATCATGAAGAACATCCACACCACCTATAAATAAGAATGTTTCAATTTATAATATTATGTGACAAAATCCCCGAAACATTAGTGGATATTAAGACCACTTAATTACATAATAATGTATCAACACCATTTATATATTTATTATATATTCTTTTATACTTTTAGAAAGATATTGTTGTGATGGATATTTCTCACATTGATAGATATGTTGATTTCTTGGGGGTGTTGATCCAGAATATGAAGCACAATATTGAAATTGAAGAGATAGAGTTGAAATAATTCAGAAATATTATTTTCAATAAATATTTATCTCACACTCTCTAACATGTAATGGAGACTTTTTTCCTTAGTTTAAAGAAAAAGGATGATGAATCTATCATGGCATATAAGGAAAAATTCAAATGAAATTCCTGATACGCCACTAACTTTATCATTGGTCATTTATGTATGGTTGTATACTTCTTCATAGGGATAAGGATAATTATATTAAAAGACTTATGTATTCGAGAGTCTGATAGCTATGATAGAATTCTATGATGTTACCTCAAATTAGTAATTGAGATTAGTGAATCTTAGGCCTCTTATAAGACAATTTATTGGAATCAGATTATGTTTCACAACTCTATATGTGTCATGGAAAAATTTGGAAGTGCTAATAATTCTAAAATAACACATTTTAATTTTTTTTATGATGTACCAATTAAATTTCATGAAGGCGTAGTGAAATTATTTTGGTGTGGTAAAGAGGGTGTTTTTTATTGTGAATGTTGAATAAGGAAACGAACTGATGCATTAGAAGAAATAAATGATCTAATCAACCATTAAACTGTTTTCAAATGTATTAACTTCAATGAACAATTACAATGTATGAATTAATTCACTAGGACAAGTTTTTTTTATGATAACCAATGATAATAACCTCCAACAACAAGAGATAATGGGAAATTCGATACCATGACTACTGTTTTGGTGTATCCTGATATTTAATTGGTGATGTTATGTAAGTCATTCATTGATGAATACTGAATATACTATTTAATTTGTTTCTATGAATTTTTTTATATCACTCATGTTTATTACAACTATTCATACAACACCTCAAAACATTCAAGTTGAGTTATCAATGAAAAATATTATGGTGAAATTATTTTAACCAATGTATATAAATTCACAGTAATAAATATTTGAAGGATAAATTTCCTAGTGAATGTTATGATAATCTTGTTATTAGAATTTTATTATTTCATAGGTATAGATTTTCTCTCCTTTTATACATCCAACATAACTTTATAACAGAATGAAATCCCCATATATTTAAAAATATATATCAGATTCTATACAGGTGTAGTGGGTGAGGGATCTTGTTAGGAATTAACATCTTAATCATGGATATTATTTTCCAATGGGAAATATAATCTAGATAAAATTATTGATACTATTGAAAATATCATCCATGATGACATTCTCATTATAATATAATATTCTTATTTGTTTACTCAAGAATTTATTACTCTTCCCCTAGTCATGGAGTTATATTTAAAATTACAGATAAATCTAGAATAATTCTATTTTTAAATACACTATATAGAATAAAAATTGTAGAACATAAAGGGATGAATATAAAGGATCAAAATAATTTGGGTAATGTGTTTATATTTCAAAATATGTCAACCTGGGGTGAGTTTTCCCATTTTATCAAGAAGAATGACGGTTTAATGTGGATCTATAATGATTATCATGAGTTTAGAAAGATGATAATAAAGACCAAGTATCCTTTTCCATAGATTGATAAATTTTGAAAATAACTAAATCAAGTAGAGTAATTATATAATGTAATATTTTATTAGGATATTATCAAGTAAATATAACTAAGGAGTATATAACCAAGGATAAATATTATAAAAGTAAAGAGAATCAAGAGATTACTGCAAATATATTTAGACTCACTAATTCTCAATCTATCATCATGAACTTATTAAATAATGTCTCTAATGTTACCTCAATAAAATTTGAGTTATTCTATAATGGCACGAAATTTCTATGTAATTATTTTTTATTAAATGGGAATTTTATGAGTCCGCAAAAATTTTCGGTGCATGATTCTGATGCCCAGAGTGAAAAGAATCAATTTTTTATGTTTTTTTCGAGTACGTTTAGTGAAAGTATGAGAGAGTTTTTATAAATTTTGATGACATCTTAGATATTGTGGAGAGACCACTACACAAATAAATATATTTTTTTCTTTTGATGTCATCATTTGATGTCATCTTAGATATTCTTTAGTTAAAATATAATCTTATCAATATGATTATTCAAGAACAAAATCTTGATGGTAATTTTAATAGAATTAGAGACTGCCTTTATTGTAGAGAGAGCACTACTGATATTTGTTCTCTATGGGGGGTGACTTATGTTTTTGGAATTGTTTTTTCATGCTGTTATCCATGAGAAATGATGTAATGGGGGGATTACCAGTATTCCATGTGGGTACTACACCCAAGAACTAAAAATATGTTGTATGACGTGCAGTGATGATTTTGGTGTTTGGGTATGTGATGATACATCACTGTCATTATTTCACACTACTATAAAAGTCAACAAGTAAATATCAATCATTATAATCCTTCGGGTTTTTTCATCCAATTCTATTTCTAAAATGGATATGGGATGATATATCTATGGATATTTTGGTTTGGATTCCATATACCTAGAGAAATAAATATATGATATGGTTTTTAATCAATTTTTTGGCCAAATCAGATCACTTTATACCCATTCATGATACAACCAAAGTTGAGGAGGTGGGAAATATATATTTTAGAGAGAATGCTAATTTATATATACTTACATATACTATAGTCTCCAATATGGATCCTTGATTTACATATATATTTTGGAGAGGCCCTAAAGAGTATCTGGGATATAATGTTATCTGATGATGAAATACAATATATAAATGGATGGGAAGAGAGAAAGGGCTCTGAAAATTACTGATAACAAGGTACATGTTAGTGTCCCCAATTTTGTTAGATATTGTGATGAACAATTTGGATTGATTTAGTTTTATTATAAAAAGTTTAACAATCTGTGATCAGAATGGATCATTTTGAGGCCTTGTAAATCTACCATGTGTTTGATGGAGATTAGTGAAATTTCCTTGGTTCGACTAATCTTGGTTGAGGAAATATTAGAAAAGATTTATGTGCTTCATCAGAGAATAATGATAGAATAGAGTTGAAATAATTCATATTCTGATCGTATTAATAGACAATTTTGATTTTTTGTTTGTGATCTGAAGTTCTTGAAATAGTCACCATGTTTGAGTTTTTGGCGCATTGGTTTGAAAGAGAATCTTTCTTCTCCTTTTATGGGACCTTTTGAGGTTGTTGAGTAGGTGAGGAAAGTGTCTTTCAATTTATCACTTATTCCATAGTGAATGTTATTACACAAAATTTCCCATGTATCACAAGCATGAAAGTATCTTTGTGATCCATCTCAGGTTATGAGTTGATGTGATCTCAATGTTGATCTTGATTTTCTATGACTGATCATCTAGTCTGGATAGTTGATTTTGAAACCATAGAACATTTTGGAAAAGAGATGCATTTGTTCCATGTTTAATGGTTGCAAAGTTCTTAATCTCATGATATGTGGGAGCATGAGACACTAATAAGAGAGAATTGGCCTTAACCTTTTGATATGGAAGCTTCTTGAATATATTTCTGGGGAAAAAAATTTTATGGTTGGGAGGATGTAACAACCCATTACCTTTCTATAAGTTATATTCAATCCCATGTTTTGGTTTTCTAATTTCATTAGTTGAGCAGGGTTGAAAAGGATTTGGGGTGATACTTGTAAGTGTGATGTCTAGGATATGTTGGAATGTTCAGCATAAAACCTATAAGTTTTACAATCAACTAGAGATTCACACATCTTTTAATTGTGTTACAAGAAGATCAATCATCACCTATATTTTTTTGTGTGAAATGTGTAAACAGTTTAAAATGCTACACTACATGTACATTTTAAACGACTTTTTATTATTTTAATTATGTTTTCTAATAAATAAAAATAGTTTTTGGCATATATAGGACATGAAAATTACACAACATGTAATTGGGATACACACTATATAAAATCTATAGTGTTTATTTTATGCATGTCATTCAAATAAAATCATTATTTCCTTACTTCAGGATTTATTTCTATTATCCTAGAGGCTCTTCTGAGGTGATTTTGGTGATCTAAAATCCCTTCAAATAATCTATTCAGTGATTGATTATAGTTTTTTATGCGTTTCATCTCTCCAAGTAAGCGGTCTTCCAACCTCAATGGTATCTCTCATTCCTCATTTTAGTTTTATTCATCCTTTTGAAACTGAGGCATATGAAGTCATTGTTGTGGAATTTTGATTCCAATTTGAGTTCCAAGATCATATATGCCTTGTTATTATTTGTTGAGTCTCATTGTGGGCAATGTGTTTCGTGAAAAAGGAATGTGGTCCCATTTAGGGTTATCCAATAGATTAAAATGTGAATTTCAAATTGTTTGAAATTTATTTCAATTTAACTGTGAAAAATAAATTTGATATGAATTGTTGTTAAAATTGACATGGTATGTATTTTGGAAACAAACCCCATATTCAAATGGAATTGGATATTGGGGTGTATTTTGGAATTGATGGATTTTTAAATTAATTCATAGAAAATTATATTAAATTGAACTGATAAAAACATTTCATTGGTTTTGGTTGAAAAAATGAATGAAATTATGAAAATTGAGTGTTTTATTTTAGAAATGGAATTGGAATATTGAAACTAAAAGTGGGAAAATTGTATTTGAAACTCATTTGAATTTTTTTCCCTTTATTTATTGATTTTATGAGCACATGCAAGTCTGGGTAGTTAGTTGTTTATTTTGTATAAGAACACTATGGTATTAATTCTATGTAAATGTATTGATGATTACAACTCTAAAAAAACCTTGTATGGAATATTTTATACCCAATGTGATGTTGAATCATACTATTCATCATGATCCCATGGTATGTTTTCACACATATTTTCTATGTAACTCATATGAGATGTTTGAGTAAATTATAACTTGAAACTGTTATACTATAGGAAATATGACCATGGTTCCTATTGTGATTTTTATATTTATATATTCCACTAATATAGAACCATTTTATTCATAACTATTGATTTATATAAATTTTTATTTATAAATGTTTTATTTATGATAGATTTAAAATGTTTTACATCAATCTAAAATAATCTACATGTTTTTTAATTAATAAATTATACTTACATTATTATTTTGATTAAAATAAAAATCAAGTGTTTGATAATTATTTTGTAATCTTATTATGGGACACTTGGTGAGACCCTAACAAGATTTTTAGATCACACCCTACATTTGACTTTTGGTGTTTATAGACTTTTTGTTTTCAGGTATGAGTAAAGGGAAATCACCTCTTATAAGAGGTGGTTGATCTTGTGAAAATGGGTCTTAGTTTGCCATTTCCTTGGTAACTTTGAACATTCCTTATCATACTTTAAGTAATTTGTTGATGTACTATTGGGTTTTTGATATATCTATTTTATTCCTAACATTATCACACTTTGGTATTTTTTATCGAACTGATATATATATATTTTCTTCTGATATGTTTATGTAAAATTCATCACTACTTTATTTTTTCACAGTTTTTTGTGCTAGTCACCAACTAGTGGGGATCAGGAACACCCTTTGAGGAATATAAGTGAAAATTAGTTATCAGGGTAATGGGGTATTTTACATGGCTTGTGACAATTAATGCATAATAATAATTTTTTATAAATAAAAATAATTTATATTCAATTGGTTTTTTTATTTATTTCTAGTTAATTGGATGACAATAAATTCAACCATATATTTTCATAAGTTTGTTAATCATAACCATAACCAACGATTTATATTTTGGGAGATAATTTCCCTTTAATGCAATAATATTAAAATTATTCAAGATAGATTAGACTTGTATGTAATGAAAGATATTGAATAAATTAATTTCTACATACAATCGAAGATAACTTATCTTGTCACGCATTGAAATGTATATCATAAATTAAGTTTATTTAAAATTATAAATATCTTGTAAAGTATGAGGATATAATATTCCCCACTATTCTTATTATCTAATTTCATACATACTATTGAATAAAATTTTATTATTTAATAATTATTGGTTATTACACATGTTTTTTACATTCCATTCCCTAAGTTATACAATAATGCCGCTCAGGTTTACAATGAACTACTTCCCCGGGAAGAGATGTGATTCATTTTTGACTAACAATTTACATTGAATATAATAAGGATTAATACATGTGATATAAATGAAATTATTAGGATATAAAAGATATATTTTTAATTCATTAAATATAGTATATCATTTTTTTATTATCTTTTTCTTATTGAAAGATGATAACATTGTTCACATATGTGTGGACTACCACCTTCACAAAGTGACGTGACTCTATTTTCATCACCTCACCATATAGAAAATTTTTATAATTATATTTAAAGAAATAATATGGTATTTATGATATTATTATCAAAATAGAAAGGTACTATATTACCTACCTCTATTCATAATGGTCATTATAAAATGGAAACGTTATTCATGTGTATGCACAACCTACTGCCTCTATGATCCTAACATAATTCATTTCTAAAAACCATCCATCTGGATTTATCTAAAAAGAATAATTTCTGTATAAATATTGTAATTAGGTCATTATTATTAATATATATTTAAAAGGACCATGATATATTTAGTAATACCAAAAATTTCAAATTAAAACATATGTGAAATGAAAAGCGGATATTACCCAAAAAATAACATTAATAAGGAATTGTTAATAAATTGTATATAAAAAGATAAAAGTAAATTATATTTATTTATATATATAAATGTTAATGGTTTTTTAATAGATTTATGATAAACATAAATTTATTATACATGATTTTCAAAAGAGTACAAAGGATTTCTAGATTTATGGGAATGGATTTCTAGTCTCCCATTAATTTCATAGAGACATATGAACATTAAAAAATAATCTATTTTTATGGTGTATGTACCACTTATATGATATTTTATGAAATTAATATAATTATTTACATTTTAATTAATGTTTCATTTGATTTTTTGACTTATTGGGGATAATGATCTAAAATATTACTGAAGTGGTAAGGAATTTCGGTCTCGCTTTTATGTTTCAATAAGAAATATTTCATATTCAACACATGATTAATTTATGTGGTGTATATACAAACCGTAAATATTTTTTTTATATAATTTAAAATTATAGGTTTTATAAATACATTTGAATATCTCTCTTTTAGGTGGTTTATGGTTCAAAAGTTACCATGGCAATAAAGTATTTTAAGTAAAATCTGATTTTTGGTCAAAAATCCATTCCTTTGAAAAATAGGGTTTCTAAAATACATTTTTAACTTTTTGTAACATTATAATTATAATTTATTATATACATTATTTATAATGATTTACTTTTTCCCAAATAAAATCATCGTAATATTCATCTCATTTTTAAATAATCTCTGTTTGGATTTTATCAAAATCTTGAACGAACTATTATTTTTAACTTGTATGGAATGACCCAAAAATCACAGTGTCATGAGAATTATAATAATTAAAGACTATATTTATAGTGTTCAATTTTATATTCGATGAAAAATATTTTCAATTTTTTTTAAATGTGTTTTTTAAAAATGAAAATATATTTTCCCCAAATTTTATTTATTTTTTAAAAAAAATTAACATATATTTTTTCTTATTTATTTTAAAATAAAATTAATCTCAAAATGAATTTTTTTTAAAATTTATGTTAAAGTAATTAATTTCCTCAAATAAATATTCAAATTAATCATTCTATTTCATTTTCCAACTATGATGACATACTTTGATGTTACTTATGATTTACTTGAAATATGATAGAAAGATACCATTCATTTTATTTATCTAAATGGTTTATGTTTATTGTAACATGATATTTATGTTACTCGTTCCTCATCTATTGGTTATAACATAATATGACTCTTATAAAAAATCATTTTCATGATTAATTCAATGATTAAAAAAATGATTTTGGGACTTGTAGTTTCACAAAGTTTATGATAAGGTTAAATGATTATGAAAGAAATTTAATTTGATGGTTTATGATATGATTAAGTTTTATGAACTTATGGAGCACTTTGGTATCATTTTATTTATGTGATGGGTGAGACCTACATATCCCTCAAATGAATTCGGAAATTGTAAATTTTTTATGAGCTCAAAGGGTATATAGGTGGTTATCCAAAGTAAAAAAAGATGGTATATTGGTGGCTATCCCATGCCATGAAATATGGTACATGGGAGGTTATCCCAAGGATAAAGTAGGTACATGGATGGTTATCCCAATCCTAACATTTCATGAATGTCTTGGTGTGAAGGATTCAAATATAATTTTTATGTTTATGTGTATACCAAATTTAAATGTATTATTCGAATTTTATGCTCTCAAGTATCATGTTCATTTATTTCCTTATGATTCATTTCTTATAAAATCTTAATAGTTTTCCACAAATCAAAATTTTTATCTTTTATATGCATGATATAGTTTACATAGTTTATTCTATTGTTCTCATATCCTTATGCTAATGTTATTCTTTTGTATCTCTCTTGTTTAGCCTTACTCAGCATCTGAGGTCACACATTAGTATGTTTCATTTACCTAGGATATGATCAATAGTTTGATTATTTTATTTTTATAAAGGTAATTAAAGGGGAATTTGTTTTGTGAGATATATTGAATATATTTCACCAAATTAAAAATATTGTCTTCCATGATTTCAAAGGAAGTAAACTATTATGGTTCTTAGGTTTGTTTTTGGGTAACGTACTGAATATTAATGTAAAATGATTTAATATACATGTAATAAAATCACATTCCAACCTCAATTATGCCATCCTAGAATCATTATATTTTACATATACCCAACCTAGAATGGATTTTGGCAAAAACAAAAGGAGGATTCCAAAAGAAGAGGTAATGTTCGTCAATGAGTATTTTTGATTTATTTATCACTCCACCTCCTCTAATTATTATTATTTCATTATAATATAATATTATCATTATAATTAATATAAATATTTTTTCTGTAAATTAAATGACCTATAACCATATCCAATTCAATCAAATTGGTTAAGAAATCGTCATTCGTGTGTATGATGAGTTTTCGACTCACAAAATGATGTCATTCATTTTTCAATAACCACATCTCAGGGTTGGGTATGATGATTTATCTAATATACATATATATGATAGATATAAGATAATTATACATATTTGGTAATTATATCATATATAACTTATTTACATTCATTTCTATAGTGGATATGATAGCATCGCTCGTGTGTATGTTGGAGTACCACCTCACAATGAGATCAGATTCATTTTTCACCGATTATTTAAATGGAAGATAATAAGGATAGATATATTTGAATTAAATGAAATAATCAGGATATTAATGACATATTTATCATTTTAAAAAGATGTTATATCATTTTATTTCTTACTACTTCACTCACTAAAAGATTGTAATATTGTTCATGTGTGTGTGGACTATTACCTTCATGAAGTGATGTGGATCAATATTCGTTACCACAACACATAGATGATATGTATAACTATATTAAAAGAATTAATATTATATTTATGATATTATTATAACTATATAAATATAATATATTAATTACCTCTTTTCTATAAGGATAATTGAAAAATGGAAATGTTACACATGCATACATATGAAATATCGTCTTCATGATTGTAACGTACATCGTTTCTCTAAACAATAATTCATTATTGATATTAAAAGTATAATTGATTAATAAATATTTTAAAATTTTCACTATTATTTTAATATATATTATGTGACCATGATCATAGTAAGAGGTCCAAAAATAACAAATCAAAAAATATACAAAAAACAAAGAGTTTATTAACTTAGACATGATTTTATCATGAAACTCATAATAATATTATAATAAAATGAAATAATTAAAAAAAATATTTTAATAAATATATATATGTATATATGTCTTTTAAATAAATCTATAATAATCATATATTTATTATACATGAGTGTCAAATGTGCATGAAGGATATCGAGACTTATTGTAATGGACTTTTAGCATCTTTTCCCTTTCTTTGAGACATATGAAAATTCACCACTATGTTATTTTTATACAATATATATTGAACCTATGACATTTTATTTCATTAATATAATTATTTTCATGATACATAAATTTTTCTTTGAAATTATTATTTATTGGGGAATATGATCCTAAATATTTATAAATCAGTAGAGGATTTACATCTCACTTTTTTTTTCTACGGGACATGTGTCATATTCACCGTGTGTTTCTTTTTATGTGGTGTATTTACATATATTAAGGTATTGTAGTATGGTTGAAAAAGAATTATGTATTTCATTTACATATTCAATCGAGGATATATCATTCTTGGGGTGTACTGTTCAAAGGATACCGAGGCAGTAAGGGTTTTTTCTCAACTTCCCTTCTTTGAGACATATGTTATGTTATGTACCAATCTTCTTTTTAAGGGGTATATATAGACCCTTTGACATTTAATATAATGAAATAGTTTATCATCAAGATATTTTATTCTTTATATAATGATATTCCTTTTTGGTTCTCATGTTTCAATGTTAACAAAGTTGTATATATTTTATGCTAAAATCTTATTGTTTATCAGGATTTTTTATTAATAGGATTTAAATGGTAAAATAAAATGTTTCATCTATTAAATAAACCCTTAAATTTTATTCTAATATGGTAATTCCATGATCTATTTCTCTTTTTTTTCTTCTCTTTATGTATTAAATACTTCAGAAAATAATGTTTTCATCAAAAAACTATCTTTTCAGTCAAAAATCCATTTTATTCCAAAACTATGTTTTATGAAAGAGTTAGAAAACTATTTAAAAATATGTTAATGATTTAATAAATCAATTCTTAACCATGTTTTAATTTTTATATAATTTTATTGAAATGAATTTTCATTTAATTTTCTAAACAATGTGTGTTTTTATTCTGCACAAAAGGTGAAAAAAAATAATTTTTTATCTAATTCGGTATGAATGAATCTTCCCAATTTGATGCACATTATTTTCATTGATGTATCCATTATATGTTTTCAAGGTAATTTTCAAAGAAAAATATTTTCAATATTTTATATTATTTGTTATGTTTTTTTAGGAGGAAAGTATATTTTCCTCCTGAAATATTTTAAATGATTTGTAATGATTACCTTATAATTATTCATAATTATTTTCAATGAAAAGTACATAAAAATATATTAATTATTAAAAATTAACATTCTATAAAATTTATTTTTATTTAATGAAAAGTTCCATGGGATATTTTAAACTGATTTTCATTTTAAGATGACATACTTTTACAATAAATTTTTTTATAGGGATATTATCTATGATAACATTCTTATTATTTATCTGAATCATTGATGATTATGACAATCTGATATTTATGTAACTCACATAACTTTCATGGGTTATACCATGACATAAATATTAGGAAACCTACTTTTTTTCATGGGTTATTATTTGATAAAATTATGAAATGATTATGAATCCTTCATATTTTCCAAACATTATGATAAGATGAAATGTTTTTGAATCCCATTTCATTTCATGAGTTATGATATGATGAATGTTATAAGATCTTTTGAAACACATTTTTATGATATTTACTATTTTATGGGTGGTACCTATATATCCCTATAATAAATTAGGTAATGATAAATGAATCATGATATCAAATGTTACTATAGAAACCCAAGCAGAACATAAATAGAAAATACATCATTTTTTATGAATATTCTACACATTAAAAAAATGAATACCTGAGGACCATAATAGTTTAGTGTCTTTGGAAATTGGAAATATAATTTTCTAACTTGGTGAAAAATATTCAACATCTCCCTTAAAGATATTTTCCTTTAGCAAAACCACTAAAAAATATTCATCATATCAAGGGGAAATGAAACCTAAGAAAGGGGTGATATGAGATGCCCAATAAGGGAAAAAAGAGATATATAACCACAAGACTAGCATAATGGTATGAAAACAAGATCATAAAAATAGAATATATTACCCAAAATATCAAAGAACTTTATCAATATTCATGGAAAAAATATTTGTATTTTATATGAAAATAATTAACAGATAATCAATAGAATAATCTATGAAATCATAACATGGGAAGAAGACATGTAATTATGGTATACACAATAGTTTAAAGCATTGTGACCATGTGTAAACTGAAATAGGTTCAATCATAAAGTTAAGGACCTAGAATTGGGACATCCCATAAACATGTGGAGACGAAACTAGGTCCACAGATAACCATATAGACATGTAATCAGGTTAACATATAAAAATAATTCTTTAGAAGTCATGTCTCATTACCAAAACATATTAGAGAACATCATAGAGACTGCAACTACTAGTCATGACACCCCACAATCCACAGTATTTTTCATTTCATTGTAAGGGAAATATTTTCCCTATCTTCCCATAGTGGATTGGATTTTTCCCATCGTACCATAATGGATTAGGACACAAATGGTTCTCATTTTTGAGTAGGACACAATAATTTCCCATTATGGATCAACACTATTTCATTGTTTCCTGTAATTATATCATGATATATATATCATTACCCAAGTAATTTTAGGTATATATTGGTCACAACCATCACATAATGAAATCATACATACATGTTCCACATGATAACACGACATTAATCATATCCTGCTCCATAAAACTGATGGGTTTCATAAACATCATATCATAACCCATGAAATGAAATTGTAATCATAAAAATTTCATCATATAATTACCTATGGAAAATAGATAATTCTTACAATCATTTCATCAAAGAATAATCTATTTAATATAGTGGGTTTCGATAGCATATATCCTAGGGATGAGAAATAGGTTTTAGAAACATCATTCAATATAAACATCAACTATTAAAGAAATAATATGGATTTTATTCGAGGGTCATATCCCTAGTGCAGCATAAAATCAAACTGAGTATGCCATCATTGACGGAGAATTATTATGAAGGATCATAGGGGATATTTGATATGGAAAATATCCTTTCCATTTAAAATCCCATTTGTAAAACCATTTTAAAAAATCTTTTATTGTAAATAAATCTTTTAAATTTCATATAAATCATTTTTTGATGAAAATATATTTTATACTTTGTAAAATTATTATCAAAATATAAATTGTAACACCCCACCCCTACCTCATTGGATTGAGGAGGTAGTGAAGGCTACTTGGCCTTAAGGGACATCCCCAAGATGCCAAAGGCTGAAAATAAATGTCAAAGGGTTTTCAATGCAAGTGGGGGAAGATTTTCCCTTTGAGAAATAAACCAACCAAACCATCACTAACAACCACTATATGATGCATGTTAATCCGTCAATAATCTCATGAATTACCAAAAGATAACTACACTGTTCCACCACAAATACAAACCAACACAAAATTAGAGTACCATGTAGAAGACTAAACAAAAGACCCAAAACAAGCCGAGACACACTTCACAGCTCCACACCGAGCTCTAAGCACCAAGCACCACCACATCTCACAAGAATCACCACGAACCACTATCAATAAGATTCTTTTCCTTTGCTTGTGTCCTGGAAGATGACATATGCAAAAGAGCAAAAGTGCCAAAGTAGGGGTGAGTATAAAACTCAGTAGTTTTTCCCCAATGACTTTCCTACTCTTTCCCCTAGGATAGAAGAGTTAGACAACATTTATATAATATAGTTTATATAAAACAATTTCTCAAAACAGTTTATAACGAGATATAAACAAGCTTCCACAACCAATCATATCCAAAAACATCCAAGTGCATTTGAAACTAATTTCCAACAAGTTATTTTTTCCATAAAAATAACCAAACAAGCTTCCAAACAATTTCACAATATCTCTTTTTGGTAACCCAACCATTTCACACACCCATGACCATGCATGATTTTCTATGACAGTTCCATACTCATTAGTGGTTTCTCGTCGATCTACCATGTTGTCACAAGGTAATTGTTTCACATGTGCCATTACACCTTTGGCAACGAGCACAAGGTCATATTTCAACTAAGACTTGTAGTTAAAAGTTCCATGTCCCATTAAACGTTTGGCACCGAGCACAAGGTTCTATTTCATCCAAGCCTTGAATATGAAACATGAGCACACACCACACATCCACAACAATCATGCCAAAACCATCCTCTCAATAAAACACCTTTAATTGAAAACCATTTCCATCAAAACCAGGTTTGTTCAACCAATTCAAACCATTTCAATAAAACATACCTTTTTTATTGAAAATATATATTTCATCAAACCTTTTACCATTCCATCAAATCCATAATTTAAAATCGACATTTTAAATTCAAAAATCCAAATCACCTTACAAAACAATTCACCAAGATCTCACCATTCCATCAAAACCATAAGTCATCACTAATGAAGATTTATTCCATCCTTTTCACAATAAATTCCATTAAAATAACCCAATTTTGAACTAAGAAAATAAATTCTAACATTAGGAGTCAAGTGTGAAGCCACCTACCTCAACAGATTAGGCGAAACCAACCAACGGACAAAGAACGCCAACATAACTAAGTCAAATACTCCCCGAAACCTTCTTAGATTCCATCCCCTAGTCCCAACAAAACCAAAACCTGACATAAAATTCATCCACTACCTTATATCTACTCACCTTGGGCGTAGATCTAAGGATCCATCAAGAGGGAAAATGAGATCTAATAAAACTAAAGGAAACGAGACTTACCTCGATCAACCAGCCTCTAAATGCTAAGGCAACCCTCCGAATTTCTTCCAAAATGCTTGTTAAGCGTTCTACCACCATCTCCAGAGATATATCTCGAGGTAGGGTCATCTAGGATAAAAAAAAAGTGGGTTTAATGATAAAACGGATTAGATCCCTAAAAATAGGATCTATGTTGACCCTGCGCACGGTTAGTCCACACAACTAGGAAAACTGTGTGCTAACCGTGCAGCAGTCACAACATGGAAGGGGCATTCTGCACGGCCTTCTCGCACTGTTTGCCCAAACCGTGTGCACACCATGTGGTCTCTTCTATCCAGGTGACCGCCACCTACAATGCTCCAACACGGTTTGGGAAAACTATGTGAAGCCCGTGCACCACCACTTTTTTTACTTTAACACCTTAAAAGTCTCCAAAAATTCCCAACCATTTCTCATATGCTTCACGTACTTAAAAAGCATAAAAAGAGGGTTACTTACCAGAAAATGGGGTTACTAAATTCTCCCCAACATTGACCTTTACATCCCCGGAATGTAGAAAACAATCACTTTCCTAAAATAGTTCTGGCCACTGCTCTTTCATCCTTTTCTCGCGTTCCCAAGTCGCTTCCTGAATCTGACCATATTTCCAAAAAAACCCTCAAAAGACAGATGCTTTTTCCACCAAAGACATTCTCTTGCCTATCCACAATCTGCACCAGAATATGTACCAATGAAGCATCCAACTCTAGGTCAACGGGATCCCATCTGATCACATGGACCGGACCAGGCTGATACGTTTGGATCTGAGATATATAGAACACATTATGCACCGATCTAAACCGTGGTGGTAATTCCCAAAGATATGCCACCTTTCCAACCCATTCTAGTTTCTCAAAAGGGCCAATGTATCTAGGAGATAACTTGCACTACTTCAAGAAACAATGATGTATATTCCTTGTAGAGATCCTCAAGAAGACATGATCACCTACAACGAACGACAACGGTCTTCAACGGGGATCTGCATAAGATTTTTGACGACTCAAAGACATCTCTATCCTCTTTCTAATAAAATGGATCTTCTCTGTTGTCTCTTGGAAAAGGTTTGGCGTGACTAGTGACTTTTCACCTGTTTCCACCCAGTATAGTTGAGAACGACAAAGACGCCATTCAGTGGTTCAAATAGAGCCATGCATATCGAGGCTTGATAGCTGTTATTGTATAAGAACTCCACTAAGGATATATGATCCTACCATGAGCCACAAAAATCCATTACACAAGCCTATAACATATCCTCTAATGTTTTTATCATCAGCTCGGATTTCTCATCCGTCTAAGGATGATACGCCATGCTCATAGTCAACTATGTTCTGAGGGCTTGCTCTAATGATTTCCAGAAACGATATGTGAACCTCGGATCTCTATCTGAGTCTATAGACACTAGTACACCATGCCTCTTTACCACCTCTCAGATATAGATTTTTGAAAGATATTCCACCATATAAGTTTCCAGAATAGGGATGAAATGTGATGACTTGGTTAGAAGATCCAATATAACCCAAATGGCACTGTGTTTCTGGACCTTTCTTGGAAGACTTGTAACAAAATACATTGCTATTTTTTCCCATTTCCATACTGGGATAGGTAAATAATGTATCATACCAGCTAGTCTCTGATTCTATACTTTAACCTGTTGACAAGTTAAGCACCGCAAGACGAACTCGGCCTCCTTCCTTTTCATACCTCTCCACCAAAACTGTGCATGCACTGTAGAGACCTGAAACATGATGTACATGGACATTACATTACTTTTGCGGAATACTTAGTACATAACAAAAACACACACACAAGGATCTTAATAGTTTAGTGTCTTTGGAAATTCGGAACGTAATCTTCTAATCATGGTGAAAGATCTTCAATATCTCCCATAAAGATCTTCCTTTTTTTACCTAAAACCTTTCTTTATATCCTGGGGAAAAGAAAACATAAAAGGGTGAGCTCAAATGCACAGTAAGTGTAAACAAAAGAAAAAAATCAATCACATCATATTCATAAGAACATAACTTTTGGAAATCGTAACCTGCAATAGAGAGCATAATTTCATAACATGGGATAAATCATGGCAGTGAAATGTAATCGCAATAATCATAACTTAGAACATGAAACTTTGTGGAATACACACATAATCATAGAGAATCATTTCTTGTTAGTCAATACTCATTGCCAAGACTATCTTAGTGGACAAATTCCCTTTCTGAACCGAGTCACCCTCGTTCCAGTCCTGTTTCACTGAACCGGTATAACCTACCGTTCCAGCCATTTCTATCTCATGAGATATAAAATCTTTACCCAATGCATTGGAGGGAGATATAGGTCCCACCCATCTCATAATGATACCATTCTGATGTGTGCCACAAAATAATAAATCATACATCATTGCATAACCCATGTAATACAAATGGGAATCTTAAACATCATGACATCGTAAAACAAATCATATAAGATAAAGGAATTAATAAAAATAATTCCATCACAACATGATCAAATCAATGTAATAATAGGGATAAAAACATAACCCTTTATTATCTTAGATGGAAAATAATTTTGATAAGACACTTGAACTCCATTCTTGAGGAAAATATCCTTTCTTCTTCAAAAACATTTTTCCTTTCTTAACATGTCATACGACTTTAAATTAAAAGAAGTTGATTAAAAATAAACTTGAAAACTTGTAAAGGAAGCTTCTTGGAAATAATGTTTTAAAAATCCATTCATTCCGTATAAGTTAAAAAAACATTCTTCGAACTTTTGTCGGAAAAGTAAAAAAGTACCTCGTACGAAAAACGGCAAAAGATTCATTTAATGTCTTTTACTAAAAACTCACCGAAGGGTAAAATTAGAATTAAACTATTTTAAGTGGATGGAAAAAATATTACATATTGAGGGAACATGGACGTGGATGATAAAATACACCCCATTAAATACCAAAGTATAAACAATCTCGGATAAAAATGAGATTGTGATATTTCCCCTTACCTTAGATCCAACTTGCTTAGTAAGTGTCTGAAACTCCTGTATAATGATTTAAATCATGTTATTGACTTATTCCAGAATCATATTAATTGTTATTATATCATATAGGGTCCACTTATGACTTTATATTACCCGTTCTTTTGTAAATTCATCTTAAAGTAGCGTTTTGGGTAAATCGTCTCATTTGTCATTCGTGTTTTTTACTTGTAATTATTAATATGATTACTTGGATCATGATTACTTATATCCAGAATGTAAAACCTGATTTATATATAATATATATTCAGAATATACATATATATAATATATTGATAAATGGAATGAAATACACCGTTCATGGAGACGGTAGTCCGTACGTACGCATGAACGCTGTTTTCGTCTCCTTATTGAATTGAATGGAATTAAGTAGATGACATACATATAAATATACATAAATCCAGTATCATTATTATGTCATATATTTCATTCTTACTTATTATATATATACTTTATAATCATTCATGAATGGTTAATGTGGAGAATGAATCTCATCGCGTCGTGGAGACGGTAGTCCGTACGTACGCACGAGCGATGATATCATTTCCATGGTCGTGGAATTGTGTTGAAGTGTATGTCTACTATTTCAGTATCAATATAAAATTATAATAATCATATATAGTTACTCATTACACCATTATACCCATACAATTAAGGTGGTGGCAGAAAATAGATTACACCATGACGTGGAGACGGTATTCCGTACGTACGCACGCGCGGTGATTTCCTTTTTCCGTTGGATGGATAGAAGGTTAATTATATTTGTTTCATATTTATAATAAAATATCAGTATATAAGGAATATTGATGTTATTACTTCATCATGAAACAACTAAAGAAGAAGAAGTTGAAGAAGAAAGAAATTGGAAAGGATCGGTAATGGATATTACCTCTTCTTTGAAGTGCATCTTTGAGACCTCCTTTTAGGGAACTAAAATTTGTCTTTTAGGAATACCAGGAACTATAGGATGATACTAGGGAAGTGGAGAAGAGATTATGGCTGGGTTTGGACGAGCTTGAATGCTCAAATTGGTGTGAGGAGGAGAGGTAGGAGGTGCCCATTTATAAGGGAGGAGAGGGGCACCTTTGGAATAACTAAAAATATTATTTTAGTATAAAGCCAAATTCGGTTTTAAATATCTGCAAATTGATTTATTTCGAGGCTAAGGTGGGGATGGGTCTAAATCCTCTCATCCAATAGGATTTATACAAGTTTAGTTTATTATTTTAACCTTATCAATTAGATTTAACTATAAGTTAAATAATTTAACTTTTACCATGTCTTTTTGTTTCCTTACACTATATGGTTAATAAACATACGATAACAAGACAATCGAACCCCAAGTTTTTTATTATTAATATATATATCCCTATCTAAGTCATTTGGCCGAACAGTAGATTTTTAGGAATTAAATAACAATTGATAATATAATATTTGTTTTAAAAACTAATTTATGTCAATTTTGACACTATTTGGTACATGATTTTTATGAAATTCATAACAGAATGATAAGTTCAAACCAAGTTACTTAAATCAACAATAACATGTCATATTAACCTATAAAATTAGTTTATGTCCTAAAAAGTCTCAAATTACATTTATTTGGTCATTTATAACATCAATTATGTTAAGTTTTCATAAAAAGGTAATTACTGTAACATTGTTGTATCATAAATAAATTAAATTATTTAAAGTCTAAAAATAACAAATAAAATACCTTTATGTAGGAAATCGTTTTATCATTCTAATTAATATTTATAGTCAAATTTATCTTATGTATAACCCCATATTAAAAATGTTTTAGTAAATAAACTTTGATTTTAACTCTTTTAACTCTTCTTTGAATTAAATAATAATAAATGTCTTAATCTAATCCAAGTGGGCCTAAATGATAATATTTTACACTTAAGGTTGTTTATGGTCGAGATACACTTGTCCAATAGGATTAGGACAAGTGTTAGGGTAATATTAATATCATTTTTACCCTTAATTAACCTATTTACTTTTAACCGTGGAAAATAAAAGTAAAAAGTTACTATTCACCAAAAATTATTTTCATCTCAATGAAACACATTTTACTTACTGACATCAACCGTGTCTCTCAGATTTTTGAAATTCCATTCACAGAAGCGGTAAAATTAAGATTTATGAAAAAAAATAATTTTTTTAACTTCCACTTAGTAGTTTCACTATTCATCAAAAATTGAAGTTTTTCAGAAAAATGCCAAAATTTCACCCTAAGTAATAATTGATATTCCAAATTCAAAAATGATTTCTATTTTACAAAATTCCCAACATATAAGTTGCATTAATTAATTTTATAATTAATTTCTGCTGTCACAACAAATAGCGTGTTTTTAAGAGATAAAAACTATCAAAAGATTAACACTTGTTTATGTCTGGTGTAAATGTGAAATTATATCCCATGACCAACATTGTATTGAATTGTAAAAATATATTCTAAATATACTTTAAAACCACTCAAATTAATAATTTATCACTATTAATTATTTCAATTAAAAAAGTTGTTTTTAATTAAAATTTTTTAATTTTCACTATTCATCAGAATATGAAAATTATCCGAAAAGTACCAATTTTTCACCTTAGGCTAAATTCGATACTACGAATCCAAAAATGAAGTCCATTTTGAGAGCTAAAATTTCTAAAATTTTAAAACGTGGTTATTACTATTCATAACGGCTGGTTATAATAATATTTTAATATCATATCGTTGTTTAGTGAAACTCGGTATTGCGTACTACACATGCTATCGAGGAAGGTCGCGATTGCGTGCAAGGTAAGTCAAGGATGTGTGTTGTGCAAGCTCCTTTTGGTGTAGCGTACAACACAAGGCATTAATAAAATTAAAAAGAATATTTTTCATAAAATCTCGGGCTGTTACATTCTACCCCCCATAAAATGAATTTCGCCCTCGAAATTAGTCGGGGTTATAATTAGTTTACTATTCGAAAGTTTCTTTAATAGAAACACACATTGTAAAAGTGAATACCAAAACTTGGCTTTAAAAACAAAAGTATGAAATGTAACAATTACCCAAATAAACTAATCATTGGGTTTCCACATAGGTGAAAATATGGATATAGAAGAGAAATCTAACCATCATGTTCTAATGGAGAGTGGTAGAGAACATGGCTATGGAAAAGCCAGTAATCAAAAATCCCTAGATTTGTGATGATATAAGGTACCATCTGATTCATCAGGTATAAGATCACTAGGACAACATTTTTGGTTTTCAAGATCATTTCCCTAAAGTTGAAAATTTGAATTAGAATAAATACTTACTTTATTTTGGTACAATCTCACTGTTGTTCGTGCCTTGAACAATTTCCACTTCATCACTTAAATAAATGAAGTTGAATTTGTTATTCGTGAAGTGTTAGCAGATCATG
Organism: Viscum album; assembly: GCA_963277665.1. NCBI lineage: Eukaryota > Viridiplantae > Streptophyta > Magnoliopsida > Santalales > Viscaceae > Viscum > Viscum album. The sequence continues at coordinate 355,301,795 of OY728163.1, forward strand.
TGATAGAATGACGGGTCATTCCATCTGTCTCAAACAAAAGGTTAGCAAAAATTATATACATAAGTCGATCTATAGTGAGATTAATCATATATGGTTCCTAAAATGGACTTATACTTCATATATCATACTGCTTAATATAATAAAACTAGTTTTTACTAAACAGGGACTTCCTGTAGGTCAGTGGTAGATGATAAAGGCCTGTCGCACTTCGATTGTGGGTTCGATTTCCACAGCATTGTCCGACGCGATGGGCTGTCGCCCGTCCTGCAGGTTGTCCTGTTTCTAAAACTATATTACTATAACATCCCATCAATAATATCGAAAAATCTTCTATCCTTAAACAATACTAACTTATGTCCAACATAATCCATTCCAATCTTTAGGCTTATCCATAATACTGCAGTCCACTCTCATAACATAGTGAAAACGATTAACAGAGATTTAACACCATCGTTGATCCCCATATAACATAAGATATGTTTTTTTGGTCACATTCCAGACATTCAAAGTCCTTAATCACGTATTCTCTTGAATACCCATTGAAACATAGTGAAAACATGAATGTAGTTAAAAGTTAACACTTTCCACATATCAAAATCCTCAAAATTCTATATACTCAAACCATGATATCACTTAGTCTTTATATCAATCATGAGCTCATGAATACTGTTAAACATTTCATTTTCTCGTTTTCCCTTCATTATGCGCATAATATCTCAATCAATTTGAATACCACATTATACCAATACATAAATATTCCAATACTCCATGATACAACATTATTTTGGAATCCCATTACATAAACACATAATCATTCCACCACATCGTTGTCATATTCAACATCGCCAATAGTGATCGCATGTGACTTCCCTTTGTCCTTTGCCTTCAGTGGTTGCTCATATTGATCATCACTAACCCTTGGATTAGGGCGTTTATTAGCATAATGCCCCATTTCCTTGCACTTGAAGCATTGAAGTGTTGGTGGTGCGTTCTCTGCAGTGATTGCTTTATTCGCATCATTAAAAACCCTTTTTCGATTACTTCGACACTCAGTTGATCTATGACCTTATTTTCAACACTTAAAACATTTTCTAGTACCTTTAAGACAATCTCCACCATGCTTCTTTCCAAAATTTATGAATAAGGAAACATTCATCTTCTTTTCACCATTATTCTGAGATTTCTCCTTGAACTCCATCTTTCGTTTCTTGTCAAAACCATGAGATGGATATGCAACACCAACTTCCATTTCTACCTTGATAGCACAACGCACAATTTCTTCATAGCTACTGAAGTCTCTTATAGCTAATGCCCTTTGAAGACTTGATTTTAAGCCACTGAAATATCGAAGAATATTTACTTTCAGGTTAGATTATAATGCTAGATGCATACCTTGCAAGTCATGTAAAATTCGCTTCGTATATACCAACAGATTCATCATCCTTCTGCATCAGCTCAAGAAACTCCTTTTCCATCTTAGTTCGAAGAATACGAGGGAAGTACTTACTGAAAAACAAGTTCTTGAACTCGTCCCATTCCATGGACTCAATTTCATCTCTTGGCCTCATATTCTTGATAAGATTCCACCATTGATCAGCTTCACCTTCAAAACGATATACTGCTATGATGACTTTATCATGTTCAGAACATGGAAGAATTGAAAATATCTTTTCAGTGGTACTGATCCATTGTTCAGCAACAAATGGATCAGAAGTCCCACTGAAAGAAGGTAGATGTTGCCTCATGAAGGACTCAATAGAATATTGTTCCCTTATCTGCTCACTTGGAAGTCCAGAATAATTCATAGCTTGTGTAAGTATAGCAATAAGATTCTGAACTCCATTTCCCATAACATTTGTTTGTTCAGGAGGACAATCATTGCATTGTCCATTGCATTGATCAACACGGTTCTTTCGGGTTCCAGCCATCGTCTAAAACCCAAAAAGAATAGTGTGAGAGGCAAAAATCATGCTAGGGAAAACAACATAATAAAGGGGGAGTACCTTCAATATCTAATATCGTAGGTTTAATTCTATGATCGTTAGCGTAGTTCTAGTACTATAACCTATACGTATACTTAACCTTAGGGACATCCCTAGACATACCTTAGAAATATCTCTAGGGATCTCACTAACGTTTTCGCATCCTAGTTTCCAAAGGTTGACTAAACCTTTCCTCTGATACCAACTGTAGAGACCCGAAACATGATGTACATGGACATTACATTACTTTTGCGGAATACTTAGTACATAACAAAAACACACACACAAGGATCGTAATAGTTTAGTGTCTTTGGAAACTCAGTACGTAATCTTCTAATCATGGTGAAAGATCTTCAATATCTCCCATAAAGATCTTCCTTTTTTTACCTAAAACCTTTCTTTATATCCTAGGGAAAAAAACATAAAAGGGTGAGCTCAAATGCTCAGTAAGGGTAAACAAAAGAAATAAATCAATCACATCATATTCATAAGAACATAACTTTTGGAAATCTTAACCTGCAAAAGAGAGCATAACTTCATAACATGGGATAAATCATGGCAGTGAAATGTAATCGCAATAATCATAACTTAGAACATGAAACTTTGTGGCATACACACATAATCATAGAGAATCATTTCTTGTTAGTCAAGACTCATTTCCAAGACTATCTTTGTGGACAAATTCCCTTTCTGAACCGCGTCACCCTCGTTCCAGTCCTGTTTCACTGAATCGGAATAACCTATCGTTCTAGCCATGTCTATCTCATGAGATATAAAATCTTTACCCAATGCATTAGAGGGAGATATAGGTCCCACCCATCTCATAATGATACCATTCTTATGTGTGCCACAAAATCATATATCATACATCATTGCATAACCCATGTAATACAAATGGGAATCTTAAACATCATGACATCATAAAAAAATCATATAAGATAATGGAATTCATAAAAATAACTCCATCACAACATGATCAAATCAATGTAATAATAGGGATAAAAATAGAACCCTTTATTATCTTATATGGAAAATAATTTTGATAAGACACTTGAACTCAATTCTTGAGGAAAATATCCTTTCTTCTTCAAAAAACTTTTTCCTTTATTAACATGTCATACGACTTTAAATTAAAAAAAGTTGATTAAAAATAAACTTGAAAACTTGTAAAGGAAGCTTCTTGGAAATAATGTTTTAAAAATCCATTCATGTTGTTTAAGTTAAAAAAACATTCTTCGTACTTTAGTCAGAAAAGTCAAAAAGTACCTCGTACGAAAAACGACAAAAGATTCCTTTAATATCTTTTACTAAAAACTCACAGAAGCGTAAAATTGGATTTATACTATTGTAAGTGTATGGAAACAGTATTACATATTGAGGGAACATTGATGTGGATGATAAAATACACCCCAGTAAATACCAAAGTATAAACAATCTCGAATAAAAATGAGATTGTGATATTTCCCCTTACCTTAGGTCTGACTTGCTTTGTTAGTGTCCGAACCTCCTGTATAATGATTTAAATCATGTTATTGACTTATTCCAGAATCATTTTCATTGTTATTATATCATATATGGTCCACTTATGACTTTATATTATCCGTTCTTTTGTAAATTCATGTTAAAGTAGCGTTTTGGGTAAAATCGTCTCACTTGTCGTTCGTGTTTTTAACTTGTAATTATTAATAAGATTACTTGGATCATGATTAATTATTTCCAGAATGTAAAACATGATTTATATATAATATATATTCAGAATATACATATATATAATATATTGATAAATGGAATGAAATACACCGTTCATGGAGACGGTAGTCCGTACGTACGCATGAACGCTGTTTTCGTTTCCTTATTGAATTGAATGGAATTAAGTAGATGACATACATATAAATATACATAAATCCAGTATCATTATTATGTCATATATTTCATTAGTACTTATTATATCTATACTTTATAATCATTCATGAATGGTTAATGTGGAGAATGAATCTCATCGCGTCGTGGAGACGGTAGTCCGTACGTATGCACGAGCGATGATATCGTTCTCATGATCGTGGAATTGTGTCGAAGTGTATGTATACTATTTCAGTATCAATATCACATTATAATAATCATATATATCTACTAATTACACCATTATACCCATCCAATTAAGGTGGTGGCGGAAAATAGATTACACCACGGCGTGGAGACGGTATTCCGTACGTACGCACACGTGGTGATTTCCTTTTTCCGTATGATGGATAGAAGGTTAATTAGAGTTGTTTAATATTTATAATAACATATCATTATATAAGTAATACTGATGTTATTACTTCATCATGAAACAACTAAAGAAGAAGAAGTTGAAGAAGAAAGAAATTGGAAAGGATCGGTAATGGATATTACCTCTTCTTTGAAGTGCTTCTTTGAGACCTCCTTTTAGGGCACTAAAATTGGTCTTTTAAGAAGACCAGGACCTCTAGGATGATACTAGGGAATTGGAGAAGAGATTTTGGTAGGGTTTTTCCGATATTGAATGCTCAAATTTGTGTGAGGAGTAGAGGGAGGAGGTGCCCTTTTATAAGGGAGGAGAGGGGCACCTTTGGAATAACTAAACATATTATTTTATTATAAAAAAAAATTCGGTTTTAAATAGCTCCAAATTGATTTATTTAGAGGCTAAGGTGGGTATGGGTCGAAATAATCTCATCCAATATTATTTAGATAAGTTTAGGTTATTATTTTAACCTTATCAATTAGATTTAACTCTATGTTAAATAATTTAACTTTTACCGTGTCTTTTTGTTTCCTTACACTATATGGTTAATAAAGTTACCATAACAAGCCAGAAGAACCCCAAGTTGTTTATTATTAATATATATATCCTTATCTAAGTCATTTGGCCAAACATTAGATTTTTAAGAATAAAATAACAATTGATAATATAATATTTGTTTTAAAAACTAATTTATGTCAATTTTGACACTATTTGGTACATGATTTTTATGAAATTCATAACAGCTTGATAAGTTCGAAAAGAGTTACTTAAATCAAAAATAACTTGTCATAGTAACCTAGAAAATTAGTTTAAGTCATAAAAAGTCTCAAATTACATTTATTTGGGCATTTCTAACATCAATTATGTTAATTTTTCTTAAAAAGGAAATTACTGCATCATTGTTGTATCATAAATAAATTAAATTATTTAAAGTCTAAAATTAAAAATAAAATAACATTATGTAGGAAATCGTTTTATCTTTCTAATGAATATTTATAGTCAAATTTATCTTATGTATAACCCCATATTAAATTTTTTTTAGTAAATTAACTTTGATTTTAACTCTTTTAACTCTTCTTTGAATTAAATAATAATAAATGTCCTAATCTAATCCATGTGGGCCTAAATGATAATATTTTACCCTTAAGGTTGTTTTTGGTCGTGATACACTTTTCCAATAGGATTAGTACATGTGTTAGGGTAATATTAATATCATTTTTACCCTTAATTACCCTATTTACTTTTAACCGTGGTAAATAAAAGTAAAAAGTTACTACTAACCAAAAATTATTTTCATCTCATTGAAACACATTTTACTTACTGACATCAACCGTGTCTCTCGGATTTTTGAAATTCCATTCACAGAAGTTGTAAAATTAAGATTTATGAAAAAAAATAATTTTTTTAACTTCCACTTAGTAGTTTCACTATTCATCAAAAATTGAAGTTTTTCAGAAAAATGCCAAAATTTCACCCTAACCTATAATTGATATTCCGAATTCAAAAATGATTTCTATTTTACAAAATTCCCAACATATAAGTTGCATTAATTAATTTTATAATTAATTTTCACTGTCACAACAAAGAGCGTGTTTTTAAGAGATAATAACTGTCAAAAGATTAACACTTGTTTATGTGTGGTGTAAATGTGAAATTACATCCAATGACCAAAATTGTATTGAATTGAAAAAAATATATTCTATATATACTTTAAAACCACTCAAATTAATAATTTATTACTATTAATTATTTCGATTAAAAAAGTTGTTTTTAATTAAAATTTAGTAATTATCACTATTCATCAGAATATGAAAGTTATCCGAAAAGTACCAAAATTTCACCTTAGGCTAAATTCGATACTACGAATCCAAAAATGAAGTCCATTTTGAGAGCTAAAATTTCTAAAATTTTAAAATGTGGTTATTAATATTCATAACGGCTAGTTATAATAATATTTTAATAGCATATCGTTGTTTAGTGAAACCCGGTATTGCGTACTACACACGCTATCGAGGAAGGTCGCGATTGCGTGCAAGGTAAGTCAAGGATGTGTGTTGTGCAAGCTCTTGTTGGTGTAGCGTACATCACAAGGCATTAATAAAATTAAAAAGAATATTTTTCATAAAATCTCGGGTTGTTACATGCAATGCCTTATACGTCTTTTATGTACCTTGGTGTACAACCCATATTGAATAGTGGTAAGCATGAAGGAGTTTTTTCTGAAAAAACATAGGTACAACCATCTGATCTCTGAAACACAAAACTGAACTCCCATCAAGTTTCCAGCCAACAATGGTCTCCCCACCATTGAGTTTTGAACTTACAAACAGGCATTTTGTATTAGATGTTTGTGCTTATTTGATCATCTTTACTAAATTAGGAACAAGTGTCACTGAAAAGAAAACAGCCTCATCACCTCGGCCCTCACATTCTATATTCATGTCGGCTAAGATCGAAATCATCTACCATTCATCTAAAGCTTCTTTCGCTAACTGAACATATTATTTTCTACTCAATGCATCCACCACCGAATTTCCTTTTCCCTATGAGTACATCAAGTCAAAGTCGAACATCTGGAGATACTCTATCCATATCCTTTTCCTCATATTCAAATATCGCTATGATAAAATATGTTTCAAGCTTTTTTGATCTGTAAACATAGTAAATTTATCACGAAAGAGATAATGTCTCCATGTTTTCAAAGCATGGACGACTACAGCCAAATCCAAATCATGTGTTGGGTAATTCTTCTCCTGCACCCTCAACTGCCTTGAACCATAAGCAACCACTTGGTCTCCTTGCATGATAACATAGCCCAATCCTAATCCCAAAGAATCACAATACACCACATATGCTTGACTTGATTTTGGTAATATCAATATTGGTGTTGATGTAAGGTTAAATTTCAGTTCCTGAAAGCATTTCTAACATTCTTCTGTCCATTGGAAAGGATCATTCTTCTTTGTCAGAGCTGTCATTGGTGAATCTAGTTGTGAGAAATCATGCACAAAGCATCGGTAGTAACCAGGTAAACCCAGAAAACATCGTATATCGAACACATTTTTCGGTGGTTACCATGAGATAACGACTTCTATCTTTTTAGGATCAACATAAACGCCTTTCTTAGAAATGGCATGGCCAAGGAAACAGACTTCCCGTATACAAAAACCACACTTTTATAATTTGGAATACAACTGATGATCTCTCAATATTTGTAACATTGTTTCCAGGTGCACCTCATGCTAAATACTTGTTTTTGAATACACCATGATATCATCACAAACACCACAACAGAAGAATCAATATATCACTGAAATATCTGATTCATCAAATCCATGAAGACATCATGTGCATTTGTTAAACCAAAAGGCATGACTACATATTCTTAGTGGCCATATCTGCTTCTAAAAGCTGTCTTTGGAATATCCTCATTCCGAACTCGCAATTGGTAATATCCTTATCACAATTCAATCATCGAGAACCACTGGGCTACCCGTAATTGATCAAACAGATCTTCAATGCATGTAAGTGGATATATATTCGTTATCATAACTTGGTTATGCTAAAGATAATCAACACATAGCCGAAGAGTTCCATCTTCCCTCTTCACAAACAAAATCGGTGATGCCCACAAAGATGAACTTGGATGAATGAAACCCTTGCATTCCAGCTCCTCTAACTGCACTTTCAATTCCCGTAATGCTATTTGTGCCATCCAATAAGATGGAAGGGAAATAGGAATGGTCCCTAGAAGGAGATCAATCGTAAACTCCACTTCCCTTAGAGGTGGTAACCCTGAGAAGTTCTTGGGAAAGAAATTTTGAAATTTGACCCACCACATATGGAAAACTATTTTCCTCAATCTCTTCTATTGATGTCAATTTCAACACTACCAGATGGTAAGAGATCATTCCCACCATTGGTTCCCACATGCTCTTTGCACCATTCTATACCATCCTCTCCACTCTGACGAGATGGATGATGTCGTCCTAAGTTGTGAAACTAACCGTTCTCCTATAACAGTCGATGTGAGCCTTAAACATTGTCAACCAATCCATACCTAGGATTACATCATAGAAGTCCATGTCCAGCATCGAGAAGTACCATTTTTACTCAGCTCCATCAACAATTATATCACATTCTCTATGCATAAAGGATTCCCATTCTCTTTCACCAAGAAGAGTTTTCAGTTTTATAACAGAAGGCATCAATTTGAGTTTTAAACATAGCAAGTCAACAGCATGAGAAGAAATGAAGGAATGTGATGCACTAGTATCAAATAGAACTTTCACAAGGGTATAATTCTAAAATTATTGGTCCTCTCACCATAGATGGTCCAGCCAAATCATAGACCATCATCTACTTAGCTCCATATAATTGCTTCGTGGCTGCACTATTCTTCTTTTTTCCTTGTTTAGATTGTCCTGGATGATGAGTCCTGGTATTTTGAGAATCACCGTGGCTAGCTCTATGATGCTGATGAGATTAATTTTGTTGTCCTCGCCCTATCAAAGCATTAGATGCTTACGACACCTGAGAATTGTCATGAAAACCTGACCATTGAGCACTGTGACAATATCGCTAATGATTCCCCATCTTATTGCAATTTTGGCATGATCTTGGTGGTTCTATACATTCTCGTTTCATGTGATCAATCACACCACATTGAAAACACCCATCTTTCATCATGGGTCGTGGATGAAGATTCACCAATCCAGCCGTCTGATTCTGATTCGCACTCCCACCTTTGAAGTAGGTGTCCCTCTTCCGCTTATTCCCAGTATTAGAGTTCCCACCTGTTCCTGTGGGTATCATCATACTTACTCCTCCCATAACTCCTGAGATGTCTCTTTCAGCTACAATTTCTCGGTTTACCATCTCCTTATAATCCGTAATACAGATCACGATTATCTTTGACTGAATCTACTGTCGCAACCCTGATTCAAAGATGCATGCCTTCAGTGACACACTTGCATCAACATCTGGTGAAAAGTGCACTAAATTCATGAATTTAGCCACATACTCCTTGACAGAGAGATTCTCATACTTCAAGATTAAAAATTCCATCATCCTCTGGATCTAGAATGTGTGAGGATAGAATTTGTTATTGAATAATTCCTCAAATTCATTCTAGCCTAGGCCTTGATCCACCATAGCCTGCACCACTAGATCCCACAACTATCGTGCATAATCCTCCAGCATATACGTCGCCAAATTGACCTTGAGCTCTAATTGTGTGTGGATGAAATCAGAGATACGAATCATCTTACTTATCCACACCTCCGTCTTTTTGGGGTCAGCATCACCCTGAATGGTTGGTGGATTATGCTTCATGAACTGGATAGTATGATCCACATGCCTTGGTTCATTCCTCTGGTTCCCCGTATCCACGGCTTGAAAATTTTGGACCATACTCTAAACCATCTCTTGGTTCACACATGGTTCTGGTGCAACCAACTTCTCCGTAGCTTCTTCAGGTTGGTTCCGACGACGCCTACCGGTTTCCATTTTCTAATCCAACAAAAACCTCCTTCAATATCACTCTCTTGCAACTAATGGCTTAGCATTAAAACTATATCACATCATCTATCACAAAATTGTTCTCAAAATATCCTATTTCTCATGTTCAAACATTTTTGAAAACATTCAGCATGCTTTTTAAAAATAAACCCATTTTCAAAATACAAAAATTACCCTATTTTTAAAATCTTTTAATTGAAAAAAATTTCTATATTTTTTAAAATATTCACATCATGCACACAATCCTTACTCATTCCTCACAATGAGATATGAAATCCTAGTGGGAAGTCATTCCTCTATAATGCATGTCATGCTCATCTCATTGGATAAACCCATGATAATGAGATTTAAAAAATTCTAGAAGTGTATTCAAAACACTTATGTACCCAACACCATGGTAAGATGATGTTCAGCATAAACGAGCTAGCTACTCCCTTTTATGCTACAAATTTTATGTCCCGATAATCCTACTCATGTATATGATTTCAATCAAAGGAATATACAAGAATGAATTTCATCTCCAAGACCAAGAAAATCGATGACCACTTGTTAGGTAAGGACCGAACAAGCTGATACCATTTTTAACACCCCGCCCCCACCTCATTGTCTTGAGGTGGCGGTGAGGGCTACATAGCCTTAAGCGACATCCCCAAGATGTCAAAGGCTGGAAATAAATGTCGAAGGGTTTCAATTCAAGTGGGGGATGATTTACCCTTTATGAAATAATCCAACCAAACCATCACTAACAACCACTATATGATGAATGTTAATCCATCAACCAACTCATGCATTTCCAAAAGAGAAATACACTATTCCATCACAAAGAAAAACCAACACAAAATCAGAGTACCAAGCAGAAGACTAAACAAAAAAACCCAAAATAAGCTGGGACCCTCTCCACGACTCCACACCGAGCTCCATACACCAAGCACTGCCACATCCCACAAGCGTCACCATGAACCACTATCAATAAGATGATTTTACTTTACCTATGTCCCGAAATTTGAAATCTACAAAAGAACCAAAGTGACAAAGCAGGGGTGAGTATAAAACATAGTTGGTTTTCCCCCAATGAATTCCCAACTCACGCCACTAGGATAGAAGAGTTATCCAACATTTATATAATACTGTTTATAGAAAAAAATTCTCAAAATAGTTTATAACAAGATACAAACATGATTACACAACCAATCATATCCAAAAACATCCAAGTGCATTTGAAACCAATTTCCAACAAGTTATTTTTTTCCTTGAAAAAAAAACTAACAAGCATTTAAACCATTTCACAATATCACTTTTTACCAACCAAAACATTTCACAAACCCATTAAATCAACCATTTATGGTTTGTTATGATAGTTCCATGCTCATGAGCATTTTTTTCGATCTACCAAGTCGTCAGAAGGTAATTGTTTCCCATGTGCCATTACACCTTTAGCACTGAGCACAAGGTCATATTTTAACCGATGCACATACTTAAAAGTCCCATGTGCCATTAAACGTTTGGCACCGAGCACATGGTTCTATTTCAACCAAGACTCATATTTTCAACTTGAACACACTTTTCACATTCACAACAATCATTCCAAAACCATCCTTTCAATAAAACACCTTTTATTGAAAACCATTTCCATCAAAACCAAGTGTGTTCAACCAATTAAAACCATTTCAATAAAACACCTATTTTTATTGAAAACCCATATTTCATCAAACCAATTACCATTACAGAAAGTCCATAATTTGAAATCGACATTAGAAATTCAAAAATCCAAATCACATTACAAAAAAATTAACCAAGATTTAACCATTCCATCAAAACAATAAATCATCACTAAAGAATATTTATTTCATGATTTTCACAATTAATTCCATTCAAATATCCCGATTTGAAACTAATCCAATCAATTCTAACAAGGGGTGTCAAGAGTTAATCCATCTACCTCAATAGATTAGGTGAAACCAACCAACAGACAAAGAACACCAACAAAACCGAGTCAAATACTCTCCAAAATCTCCTTAGATTCCCTCCCCTAGTACCAACAAAACCAAAACCCAACTTAAAAGTCTTCCACTATCTTATATCTAACCACATTAGGCGTATATCTAAGGATCCATCAGGAGGTAAGAATGATATCTAAGAAACCTAAAGGAAACAAGACTTACCTCGATCAACCGGACTCTAAACGCCATAAAAACCCTCCGGATCACTTCCAAAACTCTTGGTAACTGTTCTCCAACCTTCACAAGAAAGAAATCCTAGGGTATGGATGTCTAGGAGAAAAATCGAGTTGGTTTAAAGATATAATGGATTAGATACTTAGAAATAGAATCTAATTTGACCCTTCTCACAGTTAGTCCGCACGGCTAGGCAAACCGTGCGCTAACCGTGCGGTAGTCACTGCTTGGAAGGGGCACTATGCACGGCCTCCTCACACGGTTTGCCCAAACTATGTGCACACCTTACGGTATCCTCTATCCAAGTGACCACCACCTGCACGGCTTCCGCACGGTTTGAGAAAACCATGCAAAGCCCGTGCATCCCCAGCCATTTCACTTTAACACCTTAAAAGTCACCAAACATTCCCAACCATTTCTAATATGCTTCATGTACTTAAAAGGAATAAAACATGGGTTACTTACCAGAAACCGGGGGTACCACATAAATAAATTTCAGAACCTTTTCCATTGAAAATAACTTCAAAAAAATCATTAAGGAATTAAAAATAATTATAATACATTTTAATTTGAAAGGTCTTTAAAAATTATAAATAAATCATTAAAACATTTTGGAAACCTTTTCGTTTAAAAATAATTTTAAATCTTATAAATAAATATTGAAAATATTTTGAATCCCTTTTTCAATGAATATTTCATTGAAAATGTATAATGGAAAATTTGAAAACCATTTTAGAAACATTAAGACATAAAAATTTCATCATATTTTTTCTGTGAAAATGGTATTACTATATCATTTTATAAAAATTTGAATACACTTTTTGAGAACATTGGTATTGAATAAAAAAAATTCTGAATGAAGAAAAATGTAATGTCAGACATTCTTAAAAACAATTATTAATAATATTATGTAATGAAGAGTAGGAAAATGGTACAGCTATATAATGAAATAAATTTTAAAGAGTGAAGAATAAAAATCATGATATTTATTGATACATTGTTCACAATATTTAATCAATGGAAGAATAATTATAAAAAATACTAATAAATGATGAAATTGTAGCAACAATCTGTTACTAATTTGGTAACATTAAATCATTATACCCATAAGAGAATAACTGTAAATTAAGATTATAATATCATTAAAATAATAAAATTCATGACATAACATGTCAAAGGGATGTATATATACCTCATATAAAAATATAGGTTCATAACATGGCATGTTTCTCAATGAAGGAAAATTGAGACAAAATTACTATACAATTTGGAAACTTTTCAACCCGAAACCCACTAAAAGAAATACAAAAAATTGATAGGTAAATTACCAAAAAATTAATTGTAATAATAATAAAATAAATTCACTAGGATTATATACATCAAAATAAATAAATGAGTGGTGAATAAGGTATAATTCTAACAGAAATAAATGTGAGATGAAAAAACCCTTACCACAAGTCATGACATTCTTCATACATGTTAAAACATCATGTATAATAAATATAAGTTTATTATAATTCATAAAAATATCCAAATTATTATATATAATACTTTATATAATTTTCTTATAGGAATATATTACCCATTTTTTAACAATTCATTTTTTAGGCTATGTTTCATATAATGACCACTATGTTATTCCTACAAGATTTGACTTTTTATTCTTGGTCCTTTTATATGGACCACGAATTACTTCTTTATTGAATATAAACTATGTTATAATAACATATTTTCTTCCTCTAGAATTGGGGATGACCTCATTCATTGAAGGTTCAAACATTCCAATCAGTTTCTAACGGGTTTGTTTGTAGAATTGGAAACATCTAATGATTCCATATCCATTTGGACCTACTTTCCAAAGCTAGATGCTCATTAGTTGTGAACTGATGAGGATTAGGAATTTTCATTTATCGAGAGTATGGGAGGTCATACTCATCACACCTTTTTGAGGGGAATCATTGTCTACTCCGGGACTCTCTTTATAGAATTAAGTTATGTTCGTGAATACTTATTACATTACCAAGTATAAAATGAGCTTTCCTTTAGTCTGACAATCAATGATTGATATGTAGGAAATTCAAAGTGACCATTATGTATTTAAGGAAATCATTTTTTTCCTCTGTAATTGGTGATGACCTCGTTGATTGAAGGTTCAAACATTTCAATCAGTTTCTAACGGGTTTGTTCGTAGATCAAAAAACATCCAATGATTCCATATCCACTTGGAACTACTTTCCAAAGGTAGGAACTCATTAGTTGTGGTTTGATGAGGCTTAGGAATTTGCATTGGTTGAGAAGATGGGAGGTTGGACTCATCACACCTTTTTGAGGGGAATTATTGTCTACTCTGGGACTCTCTTTATAGATTTAAGTTATGTTCGTGAATCCTTATTACATTACCAAGTATAAAATGATCTTTCCTTTAGTATGAAATTAAATGATTGATATGTAGGAAATTCAAATATTATTTTATATGTATTTGAGGTTCTTCATCGATGAAGAATCAACTGTATTTGTTAGAGATTCTTAGTTGATGGTGTCCTTAAATACATAAAAGTGTCTTGGTCATTATGATGACCATAATGGTTTTAAAGCCACTCAGTGGGGCACTTGAAGTTTATTTTCATTCAGGAGGACATGGATTTTTTCAGAGTTGGGATCGTACACGCTGATGGGCTACCTACGTATCCTTTGTTTTATAAAAGGAATCAGAACCCACATAGTTCGAGTAAGGGAGTATGATTTTTATGCATGATTGATGGCTCAAAGAATGATGTCATGATTACTTTAACAATCTAATCTCACGTGAGTCATGCTCGGTGTGATAAACAAGAGGTATTGGTTAAACCAGAAAATTGTTCCATGAATGATGAAATTATATGGGGCTTATGTGTGTATGACTACCCAAATAGAGAAGAATTAAGATTTACATCAGGGAAGAAATCGAAGAACATGTTCCATAAAGGTATATGTGCTTCATGGAGATTTGGATACTCTAATATTGGGGCTTACTCCTAAGGAATATTCCCAAATTAGGATGGGACTTATGATTGGGTTTTACTCCTGAGAATGAAGCCCATATCAAAAGGAAATTAATACTGGGGCTTACTCCTGAAAAGGAAGCCCAGATTAAAGGGATTTGAGAATTAAAGGGACTTGGGGCTTACTTCTAAGTAGGAGGCCCAAATTTGAGACTGGGGCATACTCCTGAAAAGGAGGCCTAGGTTAAGAGAATTTTGGTTGGCGCTTACTCTAAAAGAGGATGCCCATATTCGGGAATCTTGAGACTGGGGATTACTCCTAAGGAGGATGCCCAAATTAATGAGGACCTTGGGCTTACTTCTACGGAGGATTCCCAAATTAATGAGGACTTGGGGCTTACTACTAAAGAGGATGCCCATATTAATAAGAATTTGGGGCTTACTCTTAAGGAGGATTCCCATATTAATGAGAATTTGGACTGGGTCTTACTCCTAAAAAGGAGGCCCAGGTTAAGGGGTTCTCTCATCTTAAAGGACGGGGTTATATGAATGAAATCTCAATCTTTAGTGACATAAAGATGTGTAAATCACTAGGTTTTGGGAGATGTTCAATGGATTTCCTTTCAGATAAGGAATCTAAACCAAGAAATAATGCCATAAATGGCTTTGAAGAGTGTCTTAAAGACTAAATCATGAATAGGAGAGGTGGAACGACATAAGATGGGTGAAATGGGTAAGAAAGGTACCCAAAAAGATAGGGGCGTGCAAGTCTTGGCAGTCGCGCATGTACTATGTGGGCATGCAAGTCCTAGTCGTGCAGGTATACCAGCACGACACATGGGTACTTGCACGATTTTAAGCCCTTAGAGTAATATTTTTGATATCCTTGATCAAAGCCTTTAGAATTATCCCAATAGGCTTTTCAGAAGATGGTGTGAAAGTTATGGTGAATAAGTAGGGAGGAACACAAGTGTGTACATTTCCCTTAAGTGTAAAATACATAGTCATGCAAGTGTTAGTGAATTCTAAAACTTAGAACTTACTCCTCTTGTTTAGTCCTTCCATTCTAGGTAAATAATTACCTTTGAAGTGTTCGGAAGACCTGAAGAAGAGACGTGGACGTTCAGAGCTCTGTGTCTGTATTTCGAAAAAATTCCTCCTGAAATGGGGGGCCCACCGGGTGTATTTATAGGTTGGAGAAGACCCTGAGAGGTTATCACCTATGGCGTGGAAGTGACTTGCGCGACCAACTTCAGCATGTAAGTGTATTTGCTCGACAGTTGTGGTGTGCAAGTATACTTGTGTGACTATTGTATAACTTGTGCGACCCTTTCCCAATGTTCTTCTTATTCCTTCCTTTGTCAATTTTTTTTTATATTTGTCCACAGGTTGAATCACGTTGAGCTAAGATATTCTCCTTTTCCAATCATTAGATTCTGTGACGAAAGAATCATCAACAAAAGTCCCCCCTCAAAGTTATATCCAAAAGAAATGAGGATTTGACTCTAAGGAAATCAAGAATCAAAAGAAAATTGGGGTGCGCAGGGTATGGAACGCAAATGAGCTTTGGACGAGTAGGGTTTTGGACGTGTAGGGTACATCGCGCAGGGTTTTGGACGCGTCTATAACTAGGGGACACCATTCCACGCAAATCACTCACCTCTCGTCGATTTCTTGCTCTCGGCGTGCTGGATGGCTCTCGATTTTTGCTCATCCGCGCAAGTGATTCCATTATTCTGCACTTCTATTTCTTGTGTTGCACTGCTGTTAAAGTATTTAGACTTGCGCAGTGAAACCTGTGTGCCCAATACTTTCGCGACCGAAGGATACATGCGCGCCTTATTGACTTATCCAATTTCTTCAAATCCTTTACAAATTTAATGAAAAATTAACATACTTTAAGAGCTAATTATTCAACATTTGTGAAGATCAAATGGATCTAAAGAGAATCAAAACAAGTGATGAACTGGCGAGCAAAAGACTTGATGAGATGATATACATTGTTGGCCATGATTACAATTCAACCTATGAAAGCACTCTTCCAGACATGGCTAAGCATATGAAGAAATATCATCGTGATTTCCCACAGGGCATCTATTTTGCTATGTATGGCCATGCTCACTTGCATGATGTTAGTATTCCAGAGGCAAAGAACTATCTCCAACCTTCTAGGTTTCATTCGTATACCATCTTTTCTTCAGTGAACTTCTCAATCGCAGGAAAATTTTCAAATGATGGAATAGTAAAGAAAGCTTATATAATGCGTCATAGCTCGTGTGCTCTAGATCTGAAACATCAAAAGCCTGAGCTGCAACCAAATTGTTATCCTTCAGTCTTTCAAAACTCTCATATGGATCAATCCAATGGCTCGAAGGAGAAATGGGAATTCCATTCGGGAGGAGGGGTGAAGCCAACTTGAATGTGGGATTATTAGGTGCGACAAACTTTTGAAGAGTTTATCGAGGATCCGAAGGGAGCTGCAATTTATGAAGATGCCTGGGCTGGGAAGACGTATGTTTATTGGAATGATAATTTTTCACCAGAATTTCTATGCCACTGGAGCTCGAAAACTAATTCTTTCCATCTGACCCATGGATAAGTACTCATTAGTTTGTGGGATGTCTACAATATCTCAGAGGTTCCAATATTTGGTGATATGTATGATGAATTCGTCCCTCCAAAGGCAACCATGAATGATCCAGAGAAGACTCCATATTTGGTTCGAGAGTTATTGAAGATTTATCATAAGCTCAAAATCTCAAAGACTTCAAATACTTATTCTAGAAGGGATATTCATATGGAAGAGTGGATAAATATATTTCTTATCGAGAAGAAAGAGAAGGAGGCAAAGGAGAAGGGATACAAGAAAGAGAAATCCATGGATAAGAGGCCCACCCGTCCTACCACCTACCCCAAAATAGAGAAGAGGGGTGCTCCTGGCACATTCTGGCCAATTTTAGAAGTAGGAGAGTTTGATAAATGGGGGTATGAAGTGATTTATAAAATCCTGGAGAAGACCCGTCTAGACAATTTTTTAGCCTTATGGCTCAGTGTCTATCTTTTACCAGTCATAGATTCGAAGAGAGGCGTTAGGCAAGGGACCTTCATTATTGCAGCCAAGTTGGATGAAAGGAAGATGGTGGGGTTGGATACCCCAGTTTTGGAAAAGATTCACATGATCATACTCCATGTCTATATGGGTGAGTCTCCTTTGATATTAGTGGGACCATTACATGTTTTATGGGGATTGATCGCCACACACATCCAGACATATGCGGTTCAAAACATAATACAGATTCTTGGATGTTATTTCACGCCGTCTATTCAGGCCTTCTCTAGAGTTTGTCATTTGTCCCACAATGCTTATGATATTAGGCCAAGGCTGGGTATGCATAAGGAATTGAACTTCTTTATCTATAGAAATCCACTGATAGGGAGATTTGTTGACGATGGATCATCCATCTTGGAATAGAGGTCTTGTATGATGGCCTGCAGAGATGGTGTACTGGCCACCAGAATTGATGGGGAAATTATATGTGAGGACTATGCTCCATATCGATTTGCACGCCAATTCAATTGTCTACAAATAACTTTCATATCTCTTCCAGTGCACATCCGATCAGAGCAGCATCCAATGGATGATCGGCAACTATGGTTGCTAACGGCTATGGAAAGGACTAGGGCAGTCTTTGACTTACCAAATACTGAAGTGGTAATCAATTTGACCATATGGTATACTGAAAACTGAATAGTGTCATATCCTGAGGCCATATTGAATAAACCTGTTTATCGGGTTGGGAAGAAGAGAACCATTGAGAAAGAAACAATTCAAGTGGCAGGTGATTCTTCCACTCCTGAATCCAGTTTACCAATTTTTTCAATCGAGGTGGATTCATCAGATTCTTAGGAGATACAACATGTATCGGAATGGCCACGTACCGTATATAATCCTCTTGTCAGAATCAAGAGACCCACTCTATCAACTCCTGGTGAGTTATTTTATTGAGGAAATTTTTATTGCATGTAACTTTATAGAGTTACATGTTTTCATTCTCTTTTTATAGTTGGAGGAGCTAGAAAGAAATTAAAATCCATGGTCGTAGGACCCTCTTCGCAGCCCTCTAGTACACCTGCATATCTACGACCAGAGGCCATCCAGACATGGCGGGATGTATACTGTGATACTGAAACTATCTGGATGGATCTATGTGAAGGGTTATGTCTTCCTAAAATAGGGACTCTTTAGGATCTTGAAAATATTCATTTCAAGGATAACCCTGATGAATTAAGAGCCTATGTCAATGAGTTGAAGTCCTACATATATGCCACTAATGATTCTACCTCTATCACCAAGAGGGCGAAGGAAATGATGGATCACGACACCACTGATGAGGAGTGGCATGAGTATATGGCTCCTGAAGATGTAAGTTTACTTTCCTTATATTCTTTGAAACTTGATTTCAGTCGAAGCTTTGTAATTCAAGAAAAAATTTTTCTTCATCTTCCAGCTTGCCAAAACTACTCAGGTTCCTTCGCCACGGTATAGCCCTAGTGGTACTGCCATCGGGGCTGCTGATGAATCTCCTCACGAACTGGGCGAGATATCTCCAGGCCAGTAAGCCATGAATGAGGAGTTGGATGTGGCCTTCCATTCACCAATTCAAGTGCCAATAAGGGAGACTGCTGACACTCACAAAAATCCAAAAGGACAAAGGCGATGAAGGAGGAAGGCCACCACTAAATGCTTTATCAGTAGTGTTAAGACCTTCAGATATTCATGAATTTTAAACCATGAAAGAGATTGCTAACATTCCTTGGGATTGCAGGGCCCTCCTCAATTTCCCCTCTGAGGGAATGGACTGATCCTCCTTTGATTACCATAGAGGGTGCTATGGAACAAATGTGAATTCATGGTGACTTGGATGCTTCTGAAAAAGAGCCAACATCTATTCCCAGTACTGCTCCTACTATTGCTACAAGTAGAGAAGAACCTGCACAAGAATCATTGGCGGCTGTAGAAACTGAATCTATCATCTTTCCTGAAGAAGCTGTCTAGGGTCAGGGGTCGCAGAATGAGGGTCGCCAAGAGGACACATAAAATGTTCCCACTAGTGAGACTAACCCGGATTCTGAAATATCATTGGATGAAATGATGAATCGTGGCATGTCTTTAGAAGAATTTTATGATCATTCTATGTTATCATGTGATTTAGAACACCTTGGGCATGAGTGTTATCCTTCATCCAGTAAATTTTCTTATAATTTACAATTCTAATCATGACCGAAAATAATATGCAGTTCCATCCCAAGAAGCTGATGAACTGCCAATGCCTGAAGAGGGTGTGGACATTGATGTCAACCCTACCATTGAAGAAACATTAGCTCAAGTGGAGATAAACCCAATAAACCCTCCTGAGTCCCATCATGAATATCCTGTTGAATATGGGAATGATTCGGAGGAGTCTTCTCAAGCTACTGATCTACTGTTAGGTAATGATTGTACCGAGTTTTCAAGATAGACAACCAACTTCAATTATTCTATGAAACTAACCATAATTTTAATTGATCAAACAGGGATATCAACTTCAATGGATAGAACTGAAGGTGATGTTTCAAAATATTCCCAAACAGTAGTAGAAGGTGAAGCTACCAGGGTCAGGGGGGAAGGAGCAGAATAGGGCACTTCCCTAAGTGCATTAATCCCTGATTACATGCCCCCCCTGTGATGATGATTTTGAATCAGACCCAGAGGTGCTTAAGGCTCTTAGATTTTTATGAAGAAAGGCATGGAACAACATATGGAAAATCAAATCTGAGGTTCCTTTAGATGAGTTGTCATCAAATATTTCCCAGTTGTCATCCCATTTCTTCATTCTAGGACTTGGATGTTTTGGATACCAAGAGATCCATACTGCGGTGAAACAAGTCATCTTAACAAGGGAGACGGAGAAAAAGAGCGATGAAGATCTGACCAGGGTGAAGTTGTTAGTCAACATCAGCGAATTTGAGGATGCAGTATCCTGAGCTGAAGATGATTAAGTTGCCGAGATGAAGGAGCAGAAGCATAAGATCAAAGAAAAAGTCGTCCAGTAGGTGCAAATTTAGAAACAGTTAGATGTTGTTACTGGGGAACATGACCAACTCAATAGTTCACTGGATGGAGCTCAAACGAAGAGTATGAAAGCCATTGTAGATGCCAAGAATGTACTCCATAAGGCTGAAAAGAGTGAATTTAGTCGAGTGCATGAGCTTCGAGTACTGCTGATGAAGCTCGGGATGTGGTTCATCAATTGAAGACTTATGTTGACAGCCTCTTTTAATTTCCTGAAAAAGAGAAGAGACTCCAATATGTGGATGTCCTTCTAATTCTTGTGCATCAAATGAAGAACATTTTCACCTTTAATCATTTTTGCACCTATTTTCCAGCTACCTGCTTTTAATTTGACCTAATCCAATGGGCCTAGTTAGCATAGTTTGATTTTTACTATGATTAATATAAATAACCCTACAAACATTGAATCTTTTAATTTTCTCAATATTACCTAAATCATACAAAATGTATGTTTAGTGAGCTGGAACTTGACTTTTATTCAGAGTTCCTTTCTATTTTATGGGCAGTTTAAAGTCATAATGTTGGACATAAAAAGGCTAATGTTTAAGGTCGAAATAGATTTGACCGAAATGGATTAGAATTGACTCAATTCCTTGAAAATTTATCTGAAAACACATTACCATACTCATGTATGATGGAAACAAATATGTAAGTTATGATTTAAGAATATTTGAAACTAAGGTATGATATGAAAGAGCTATAAGGCATTAGAAGAAGTAGAATCCATGAATGAAGTTACCATTATTTAACAAACCCGTTAGGGGGTTGAATTATGCAGGTCCACCTAATGGCATTGGCCGCATAGTCCAATAAATAACATCTTTTGGCTAACAAGTCTATTATGTATAATTTTTATGCAAGGCTGTATAAGGGCGCGTGCTACATAGTCAGGCAAAAGAACTCTCAGAAATTTACTTTCCTAGTGCTAAAAATCCAGTGAAAGTTTATGAAGATTAAAATTTTCCAAAGTATGGAGTTTGTTGTATGGAAAGAGGTACTTGAATATAGAGAAGATATTTCCAAACAAGACTATCGAAGAACTGAATGAATATTACTCCTACGAAGGTCTGACCCAAATTTAGGGAAGGAGAATATAAACCATAGACTTGAATACTTTCATATCATGAGAAAGGATATGGGACAAGTATGTTAAGGATGGATATTTTGGCAGATCCCAAAATATTTTCATTAAGACATATAATGAAAAAATAAGCTTTCTTCCCTAGAATGATGTTACTAGTATTTAACAAACCTGTTAGGGGGTTGAATTATGCAGGGCCGCCTAAGGGCACTAGCTGCATAGTCAAATAATAGTATCTTTTGGCTAATAGGTCAGTTATGTAGAATGTTTATGTAAGGCCGCCTAAGGGCACATGCTACATGGTCAGGGAAAAGAACTCTTATAATTTCAGGCCTTTTGTGATTAGAAGTTAATAAAATGGTTATGAAGATCTAAAAATATTTAAGGTTAGGATTATGACACATAAAGATGGGTATTGTTCAATGTATGCAGAGATACATCAATGTTAACCATAATCATGTTCTGGCTGGGTCCTGAATGGAGATGTTGGACTTCACTACGTATCCCATAAGGATGGGAATCAAGACATATGTAGTTCGTGAACTACATTTTAACATTTTGTGGGACAAAAGGATTAGAAATCTTAGTTTATGGTCATAGAGCTTGGACCATTATAAGAAATACACAATGTGTGTTTTCAGGGGGACTTTTTAGCCAAGGTACTGAAAGTGGAATTTGGGGTTAGGCCCAAAAGATGTGGGGCTAGATTCGAGGGACACTTGAACATTCCTATATATCCCATAAGGATGGGAATCAAGCCCACGTAGTTCTAGAAATACCCTTTGTAAAAATTTGGTTCGTACATGTGAAGGATGAAAAGGGGACTTTAGTTCAGTGATGGTTTAACCCAAGAAAAAAGGTTTGGGCGTTGCCATGTATGCACGTAGTCTTTGGAATGAAACATGATTGAAAAATCAATTTAATTAATGGTTCCCTCTCAGGTGAGGGTATCAAAGAATATTGTAGTTTTATCGTCGTACAGGACAAAAAGTGTTGTACAGTTTAACGTCATATAAAAAGGATGAAAGTGAGCCAATGTAAAGATATTGATTCTAGGGGTGGTTTCACGAATCAAAATCCTATGAGATGGAGGTGAATCTATGTGAAGATATTGGTATTGGGCTTGAACCTTGAGAGGTTGCCTATATACCCATCCTGGAAGGCAAGGATCAAAGTCCGCATAGTTCAATTAAATAATGAATTAATGATCATGTTGTTCTTGGGGACAACGACCTAAAAAATGATGGTGTTGGGACTTACCCATGGTTATTAGCCCAGAGAGAGTGTTATGGTTGATGTTTTTTCTAAGCTCACGTGATTCATACTGAGTGTGAGAAACAAGAGGTAACAACCACCTTAACGATTCATAGTTTAATGTCATGTAGGACATATAAAGGGAATATGTAGTTTAAAGTATTGCAGTTAGGAATATAAGTGTTGCACAGTATAGTGTCATGTCGCAGGGACAATGTACAGATTAATGTCATGTAGGACATATCAAAGGACTTTCTGTACAGTTTAGTGTCATGTAGTTAGGACGATGGGGACAACATAGTTTAATGTCATGTTGGAAAAAAAGAGGACTGTGCGGTTTAATGTCATGCAGTAAGGAAATAGAGTACACCATTTAACGTCATGTTGGATGTATTAGAGACTTTTTTATAGTTTAACATCATGTTGGACGAAAAAGGGATGATACAGTTCAGCATCATGTTGGATGTAAGTGCCAATAGTTTAAGGTCATATGCATGGACCTTTGGTTATGCAATTTAACGTCTTGTTAGATGAAAGGGACATCTATATAGTTTAACGTCATATAGAAAGGACGATGAAGGGGGACATAGTATAATGTCATGTTGGAAGAATTAGGGATCTTTTTCACAGTTTAATGCCATGCTGGATATAAGGGACGTGAAAATAGTTTAAGGTCGTATGCACAGACCATTGGTTATGTAGTTTAACATCTTTCCAGACGTAAAGGACTTTTATACAGTTTAGCGTCATATAGTTAGGATGTCACAGTTTAGCATCATGTTGGATGGATGTACAAATAGTTTAAGGTCATATGTATGGACCATGGATGTATTTTGTGTTCATACAAAATATTTCTTCAGAATCTAGCATTGGTTGGAGTAGTGATGAGTTCTACATCCATTGAGATTAAGGAATAAGATCCATTGGAGTAGACCTTATGTATTAAGTAAGGTCCTTCCCAATTTGTCTCAAGCTTTGGCAGTTTCATTCCCGGTATCATTGGAGTTATGAGAACTAATACCAATTCTCCCTGACTGAATGAAAGAAGACAAACTTTTTTGTTGAAAGCTCATGCTATTAGATTCTGATAGACTTCCAAGTGGTGCAAAGTACACAATCATTTCTCATCTAACCATTCCAATTAATTCAATTTCTTTTGAGATTGTTCATCTGTAGATGACTGATCAAAAATGTCTACTCTGAGCAAAGGTAATAGAACATAAATGGGAAAGATAGCATCCATTCCATATACCAATGAATATGGAGTTGACCGAGTTGTAGTGCGGGTGGTAGTCCGATAAGCCCAGAAAGCATGAAAGAGTTTATCAGGCCATGATTTCTTATCCTTATCCACCATCTTTTGCAGTATATTTGACATAGTCTAGTTGAAAGCTTCTATCTGGCCATTGGTCGCTGCATGATACCAAGATAAATGGTTGGATTAGATGTTGTATTCTTGATACAACTTCTTCACCGCGGATGAACAGAATTTGGTGCCATTGTCCATCAATATGGTATGAGGGAAACCGAATATGATAATTATGTTAGACATGATGAAGCTAATAATGCATTTAGAACTGACTTCCTTAAGAGGTATTGCCTCTACCCATTTGGAAATGAAATCAGTTGCAGTAAGAATATACTAAAACTGCTTGGTCATAGCTACAGGGTAAGGTCCCACCACATCCATTACCCATGTGGAAAATGGCCACAAGTATTTAGTTGTATGAAGAAACTCTAGAGGTTGATGAATGATGTTGTCATGTACTTGGAATGAATGACACTTCTTTGTGAAATCAATACAATCTCGTATCATTGAAGGCCAAAAGTATCCAAGTCTTAGAATCTGATCAGACATTCTATGTCCAGACAGGTGGGCACCACAGACTCCTGCATGCACTTCTTTCATGACATCCATTATCTCTTCACCATCAATGCATCTGAAGATAACTCCATCAAAACCACTTTTGTAGAAATTTTATCTAGGTGATCTGGGCTATCATAAAGAGTAAAATTGACCACACGTCGCCATATTTGTTCTTTCCCGGCTCTTTCAAGTGGAAGTGTTCCATTTTGACGGTATTCCATGATAGATGACATCCATCCTATAGTATGACCATACAGTTCAGGAATGGGAATAATTCCATTAATCTCCTCTATTCTGCTTTGAACATAAGGTGAAATTGCACGACGGTGGGCAATACTGATGGTTTTCTCATCCCGATTTGGATATGCCAGACCTATGGCTATATTAGCTGGTGCATTAGCATGGGTTTTTTGTGATCTTGGGACATATGAAAATGTCTATTCTGAATGGAATTCCGCCATTAAATCTCAGACGTAATCATACAATGGGATTAGTTCTTCTTTTCTGATGGAATAATCCCCATTGACTTGTTTGATTACCAGGTCTGAATCACCTTTCAAATTTAAGTGATTCACTTATTCTTGAAGTTCCAATTCCAAGCCGTGGGTTAGAGTTTAGTATTCTGCTTCATTATTGGTACCACCTTCCCACAATAAGAAGAAATAAGGTAACACTGCCTTTTCTGGAGAAATGAGCACAATTACTAAGACAACTTTGTTGAATTTAGTATTTTTTTTCCTCCCTGTTGGACTTTTGGAAGCACCATCAAAATACAATTCCCATGCTTGAGGACTTTCTTGAATAGAGATGACTTTCGCATACGGGAGTTCAATATCTGAAGATGTGTCTTCCACTTAAGGGTGATCAGCCAGGAAATCAGCCATAGCATGACCATCTATTTCCTTTTGAGACACATACTGATTGTCAAATTACTAAAAAATAACTACCCACCTTGCCAGACGTCCTGTAAGAATTGGACAACTAAGGATGAATTTGAGCAGGTTATTGTGAGATAAGAATTGCACCCCGTGATGTTGCAGGTATTGTCTCAGCTTAAAAACTACAAAGATTAATGCCAGGCAGCACCTCTGAATACTTGAATACCGGTTTTCTGCTTCATGCATAGTCCAACTTAGGTAGTAGAGGCTATTTTCATTCCCAGCATCATTCTTCTGAGCAAGAAAGGCACCCAATGAATGCGCTAAAGCTGTCATGTAGAGGATAAGTGGTCTTCCTTCAATAGGTGGCATGAGTACCAGTGGACTCATGTGGTATTTCATGAGAATATCGAATGCTTCATGACATTCTTTAGTCCACTGGTAAGTGACTCCCTTCTTCATCAATTTGGTGAAGGGTAAAATTTTTCCTGCCAAATTGGCGATGAAAAGCCGAATATAGGCTAAGTGACCTTGAAGTCCTCTTAATTATTTCAAATTTGAAGGAGGTGACATACTAAGGATTGACTTTGTCTTCTCCGGATTGACTTCAATACCACGATGGCGTACATCAAATCCGAAATTTTTCCCAAAGGATACCCCAAAAGAACATTTTAAGGGGTTCATCTTCAAATTATGTTGTCAAAGCCTGCAAAATATGACTTCCAAATCAGCCAAGTGATTATAATGTTGTTTGGATTTAACCACCAAATCGTCTAAATAGCATTCAAACAACTTCCTCAAAAAGGGATTGAAGATACGATGCATGGCATGATAATATGTTGCTCCTGCATTCATTAAGACAAAGGGAATTACCTGGTAGCAAAACACACCCTGAGGGGCTCTAAGGGTTGTTGATTCCTCATCTTCCGAGGCCATTTGGATTTGATTATATCCAGAATATCCATCCATGATGGAATGTGATTCAATCCAGCTGTTGCATCAATTAAATTTACTATAATCGGAACTAGGAAATCATCCTTAGGACAATGCCGATTAAGATCTCTGAAATTGATGCAAACTCTAATTTGTCTGTTCTTCTTCTTTATAGGTACAATATTAGCCAACCACTGGGGATATTGAACTTCTCTGATGAAGTTAGCTTTGATAAGATTATCCAATTCAGTTTCAATTTTGGAAGCATAAGTTGGGTGTGTTCTTCTTGCAGCTTTCTTAAATCCTCTATGTTCTTCTGGTAAACCCAAATGATGAGTAGAAACATCAAGATCAAGCCCGAGCATCTTTATATAGTTCCAAGAAAATATGTCTCGATTTTTATTTAAAAATTAAATATACATCTCTGGTTCTTCAAGATTCATGGACGGACTGATTAAAGTGGGACGTGGATCTTCTTTTGTACCCAGATTTATTTCTCTGAGTTCATCCACAGTGGTAGAGATACCCTCTTCAAATGCTGGAGGAGCATCTCTGAGATCTTCTTCTTCTTCTTCAACATGTGTTATTTCTTCCATTTCTACTTGCATAATTGATGATGAAGAAGAATTTTCATGATCAGAAGATATGTCAAAATTTGCACTTCTTGAAGTAGAATCTTCCATTTCCAACCCAATTGATGATGAAGGGTCTTCTTTGGGTAATAAAGTGGAGATGATGGATTGAGAATTGAAATCATTGTTCACCTCCGATGTTTCTATAACTTCTTCTGTCATGATTGGCGATTTATAGACTTGTTGGATTTCAGCAGATGAAATGATGATGTCACCATTTGTGATTTCATCCCTGCTTTGTGGGTTACCAATTTCTCCCATGTTGTCTAGCTCAATTTCCATAATTGACATTATGGATCCTTACATAAGTATATTTTTATTTGGGTCTATCTTGTCCATTAGACTTATAGGAAACACACAATCTATTCTCACATGTGTAAATGGATTTACTGGAATCTTCTCCAAACCATATAGAGCATTAACTTTGGTAATCTCCTATGCTATGGATTTATCCCTTTCCTTCATGTGATAGTATTCCACCTCAATGTATTGAGACTCACATGTATTGAATGGGGCCTTATTTCCATACAATGTCACAAATTGACCATCGAAACAATACATGATACATTGATGGTATGATGAAGGGATATACACATGTTGATGTTACCAGGGTCTTCCAAGAAAGATGATGAAGGCTGAGTCTTGATCAACATCCATGAAATCTGAATTGGATACAAGATCTCCAAACTGAGTTCTGAGTGTAACATCGCCTAGTGGTTCTTGTTCATTTTTATCATATCCTTGTAACATCATGGTAGAAGGAGATTAAACAGATTCTGTGAGGCCCAATCGCCGAAGTGTAGGAATGGGCATGAGGTTGACTCTTGAACCATTATCAATGAAAGCTCTTCGGACGTCTACACCATTGACCTTGCCAGATAAGTACAAAGGTCTAATATTTCCATGAATAACATCATCTTCATCTTTATCTGTGAAATATATCACTACATGGAATTCTACAGGATTATTCTCTATGTGATAGACTTCAGCTGCAGCAATTTCAATTTCAAAATTCTGAGGACATGACAATGCCTCAATGAGTGCCTCCTGAAGATCCTTTGACAGATTCAAAGCATCCAAAATTGAAAACATGGCTGGTACTTGGGCTAGGTGTTTTAATACATCATACTTTTGATCTATAGGTCTATGTATCCCAATAGGAACATGTGGTTTAACAGGTCCCTTGGAAGTTGATGATTTAGAAGTTGATGCATCTTGTATTAGGATAGGAGTTGGAAATATTCCTGGTTTTGGAAGATTAGACCAATTAGATTTATTTACTTGTTGAGATGATGAAGGTGGAAACCCCAACCGATCCTCCAGAATAACTATACCAGGACTAAATTTGCTATTTTTGGAAGAACTTTCTTGTTCTTACTGAGCTCACTAAAGGGCTCTACCATGAGTTTCTGATGCATAAACAGTTCTAGGAGGGGTAGAATTTGAATAGTGGCCTCTGAAAGATCCATGTCTTCCCATGTATCCTGAGCCTCTGGAACTTCCTCGGATTCCTCTATTTGATATAGGGAATTTGGGCTCATCAAAATAAAAACCGCCACTGGCATATGGATCTATTAATTGAATCATATTAATAGAACCAAAAATCAACACTTCATCCGATGAATACTCTGCCAGATTAGCCTGTTTAGGCTATTCTGTTTGGTGGGGTAGTGTCTGTTGCTTCGAAGTAGATGGCATGAAATATTCTAGAGTCAAAGACAACTTCAGCTTTGACACATACTCATCTTCATTGGATTCTTTTTAGTTCTTTGAATCATGCTGTTTCTTTGAGGATTTTCCATCTTATAAAGAGGGTTATGCGGCAGCATTCATGGAAGAAGGCACAATTGGTTTCTTCAATTGCATTCATAAAATAGCATGAGTTTGGTTGATCATCTTTTTGACCAACCAATCATCATTTTTTTGTGCATTTTTGTTCTTAACTTCTTTCCACTAACCTTCCTCCTTTTGAACTGCAGCAGTAACACATTCTACCTGGGCTGAAGAGCCGTTTAGTTTGACTTGTCCCGAGTCGACCATCATTTGCATGAGGTCCTTGAAAACAAAACACTCCTGAATGGGATTCCCCAACATTTGGTGAAACGGGAAATAGTTGGGATGGTCTTCATCTCCTCCTTTGTTTGGCCTCTTGGGCCTCGGCAATTGAACCAAATTATTTTCCAGAGCCAAAATAAAGTAACAAGAAACTTGTTCATTTCAGAAAGAGTATGTTTTTTTCTTCTGACCCTCAAATTGTTTTCTTCTTTGATATCTTTGATCGTCTTGAGGAATCGACCTCTATTGTTTACGCTCAGGAGGTGGAGTCCTTCGGGAAGATGAAGGTTTTTAAATAGAATCAGGTACAGGTGCGTGCTTAAGCATAACTGTAGTAGTATCTGCTTTACCCATTCTCCATCCTAGAGCAGATGGAATTACACGAGATTTAGCCATAGTCTATATAAGATAATCATAAATCTGTTGTGTGATGGAAGTAAGGTCTCGAAACCCTCCTATGTATTTCATAGGGATCAATGGTGTGCATAATTCATCACGTAGATTTTCCACACAGATTGGAAATAATTCCTCTTGAGGGAGTGATAAGCTTAGGTAATATGTTAATCCCTTCCAGCAAGCAATGAAATCTAAGACCCTTTCATTCTCCCTTTTCTTATAGTTTTTAAGATAAAAAACTGTTGTCTTTGGTAACGTTGAGCATAATTGGAGAAGGAATCTTTGGTGAATATCCTCTCATCCGGTAATTGACCGGGATTGCAAGCTTGTATACCAGAAAAAAGGTGTTCCTTGCAAGGTTTGCATGAAGATTCTGAGTTTCACTGCTTCTTTCTACTCTGGAGTTCCCATCATAGGATCATAACAAGACACATAATGCATCAAATTCTATTCAGGGTCACCTGATCCATTGAAAATAGGGAATATAGGGTTCCCAAAACTTGATGGGGGAGAGATTGAATGTACCCATTCAGGGTAATCTTTCCATTCCAGTTGAACCTGCATAGGATTCCCTTCCATAGTCTCTAACCGAGATGTTAATGACTCAATGGTAGTTATTAACTTTTGATAAACATCCGGTTGAACATGGACTTGGGCAGGTGCAATTACTGTAGTTTGGACAAGTATGGCAGCTGGTACTGCATCTGATGGCAGCACTGCCAATTGTTGTTGCACATGACCCAGAGGATTAGACCTGTGAGGGTTTACTGATAAAGGGGGATGTTCTTGATCCATATCAGTAGCTACAACAAACTCCCTTGGATGACTGACTCCAGCATGCTTAGGAGGAAGACTACCTTGATGTAGTTCTATGTTCAACATCCTCAATTCTTTTATTTCTTCCTATTGTTGGGACAATCTTTTCTCTAGTGAGAGTGATTGGCCTTCTCCAGGGGAAGGATATGTAACCTTATTCTTTCTAGTCCCCTTGTTTGATCGCTTTCGGAGAGGGGGAAGTGGGTTATTTGAAAGAACACCCAGAATTTGGGTAAACTATTGATTTCATGTACGCACACCTTATTCATTTCTGTATGTGCGTACAACTTCTTGAACATAAACCTCTTAATATGATCCCTATGAGTGAGCCTCATCTTTTGAATCAACAACAATGGAATTGATGAAATTAATTGAAGCATTATGCATTGCATCTATTCTATCAGCATTTTTGTGATATTGTATTCCTCCATGTCTCTGATGAGACATTTCCTTTCATTGATTCGATCCCTTAGGAACATATTTGTGAACCGTAATTCAGGGAGAGTCTCCTGATAATTTGGATCTTCGTTCCTCTTGGGGCATCTTCCCTAACCGAGAGAAGACAGACTTTCTTTGAGGGAGTGATTGAGGATTTGAAAAATTCCCCAGTCCGGTGGACTAGGGTTGTTCCTGCTGTTCCCGCTCAACTCCTTAAATCTTATTTCTTGATTCCGAGGGTTGGTTTAAAAGAGTCCCCAATTTGGCAAGTTGGGGTGGCTCTTGACATCATATGTCTGAGACTTTCTTAAAATCTCTCCTGATCTTGCAGACCTTGGTCCGGAAATTAGCTGGATGCATCAATCAATATCCACTTTTATCACCCGGTTCAAAAGACCGTTGGATGATTTCTGACACTTCTGTCACTTGATGATGTGATTTCTCCATACGAGAGGCTTGTTCAATATTGTTGTTTGCTTGATGCGGGATTAATTCAACAACTTGTTCTCTATAATCTTGATTTTGAGAGGAACTAGTTGAATCCTATTATTGGGCAGGCCATTGATTACAAACCAAGCCAGTTGATTGTGGCTGGCCATGGGCAATAACATTGCATGAGACCATTTTCGGCGGGCATTACTGACTGGAGAGCACATTGAAATGTAGTGCTCCATGAACACCCCATCCCATGACATGAATACCATATGGGGCATTTGAAATTAACTGGCACAATCTTCTTAGTGTGCAAAGGCATGAACGATGAAGGGATCTCTACTACTTTTCAGCCTTCATATATCGAGAGATTGATAGAGATGCCAAATCAGTCTAACATTGTATCCCTTCTATTATCTTAACATGATTTTCATATTAATCATAAGATAATAATTTCTTCTTCAACTGACAAAGAGTTTTCCATATGTTGAGATGAATATCATGAATTCCATATTCCGTCAACTTCTCTGGAATGTCGTGCTGAGAGTCAGCTAGAGGCCAAAACATGACTGACACTTCACCTTCCGCCAGTTGATTTCTCATATTCATCATTTTATCTTTATCATTCAATGAATATTCTTCTACCAGATTTGACCAGATCGGGTGCTTCCTTGTTGCTTCATCAGATTCAACAAGATTGGTAGAGAAATCACTGATTAAACTAGAAGATGCATTACTTAGGGGTGGTTCGGAGAATGATCTACACCCTGGGCTATCTCCTTGTAGAGAAAGTATTTCACCTGCTAGCGATTAAGCATTAGACATGACTGGTTTTTCATTTTCAAGTGCCTCAAATAAGAGGGATTTCTCAGCACTACATTGTCCACTGGAGCATTTCCCGGGCAATGTGCATCACTACTGCGGAGAGGACATTTGCTTCGTAATTCATCATCAGGTGGATGACCACCATGGTGGGTTACTGCAAAAGATGAGATCTCTTACTCCTTGGTCTTCTGGCTACACAGAGGGTTATTGTAGCTCTCATCTGAAGATGAAGCTTCATGATCGACCGAACCGTCATGAAACATGCCTTCATGAGGACGTGTCTGTTGAAGACCTTCAGAATTAATGTTCCCACTATTTGGAACTGAGGGAGTAGAATCATGGATTCCAATAGATAACTATTTAAGGGCTTCAAGAACTCGAGCATCGAGAAAGGCCTTATTAAATATTGGCTCTTGATCTATTGACTGTGTTGGGAAGGTCTTATTCTTAGACGCCTTCTTACTCGCCTTGGAAAAAACTTGTTGACGAAAGTGGCTACTCTGAACAGGTGTATGTGCCTGATTAGGAGAGATGGCCAGATTAGGCTGATTATCTCCACTCAAATCAGGTGTATGTTCCTGACATAGTTTTCCATATGATGTGGGGAAGTATGTCCCACAACCCTCTTGGACTGGAACAGATGTGTGTGTCTATTCCGGAGTGAACATGTGATGTGTCACTCCACTAGTAGGGATAGATTTATGTATCTTTCCCTGAGTTGTTGCTGAAGATGTTATAATATCCTGGAAAGCATCCAGAATATGAGAAGGGATTTTCTTCTCCTCTTTCATCATTTATAGAATATGCTTGGTGACTTTAGCTACCAGAACAGGGATATACGTCCATTCTGTTCTTGGAGTAGGTGTATATGCCTGCTCCTGTCCTCCTTTTCCTGTAAGTGAATACTGACAGTACTCATGTTTGGGGGCAGAAAGTTGAGTCTGCCTTTTGTTTGTTGTCGGAGCTTTCCGACTGATTTCTCTGTGTGGTACCAAGCGCGACTATTGTTAGTCTTGATCAATACTAGTAGGTGTATGTGCCTACTGATTGTACTTCGCCGAATGTGGTTGACGAGCTCCATCATATGTAGTCAGATGTGCCTGCTGACTAGCTGATGATGTATAAACAGGTATATGTTCCTGCCTATAGTATTCCACCAGAATTTCCTGGCGGGATTGCCGTGATTCTACCAGAAGAGTCTGCTGGACAGAGGAATTAAAACGGGCAGGTGTGTGTGCCCACTCGTTGCTTGCCACCAAGTTAGGTTGGTGGACTTCTTCAAAGATGGAATAGATGAGAACCTTCTCACTATTAACCGGATTTCCCCTATGGTGATTCATCTTGCTTTCTCGGGTTCGAGGAACCTGAGCCGAATTCCTGGAGTCGACACCATCATCATGTTGAGGGTGGACTGCCGCACGAGTCTGGCAGCAATGGTTGATGGGAGCCCTCGGGAAGGACTCATGTTTCTTTGAATTAAGGCCCTAAGGGACCTGCTCATTCACCTCCCCAGAATATGGGAGTGAATGGTGAATGCATTCCACGGATAACGACCCGAAACGGTTGGAGACGGTAGTTAGCACCGCCTGCTTCTTGATCGCTCATTTTCGCTTTTCGGACGACCAGGGTGAATTGTTCACTTGGAGGGCTTGTCGAGAAGCCTCCAAAGTTGGAATGGTATCGAGTTGACGATACTCCTTAACCAGCGCATTTGATACCCAACGTTGAAGGCGCTGAGTAGGTGATGTCGTCCTCATAGCGGACGATGATCCAGCAGGAGTAGCAGTAGTAGCATTCGCAGTAGAGGTTTTCACAGCATATTTATTTATAGATGTGAACTTTTGAGAATCCATTCTAGAAATGTAGAAGATCTTGGAAAAGAGTGCCTATTTGATATAACAGATGTATTCAAGATAAATTCAGCCGCTACATATTTTGGATGAGCACATATGTCAATGTTTGTTTTTGTTGGCCCTCTCATTGAGTTTTAAATAGGGGCCTAAAAAATAAGTAAAACATCTTTTTAACTTGGTTAAGGATTCACGTCAGGTTCACCATTTTTTTTCCTCTAGAATTGGGGATGACCTTGTTTATTGAAGGTTCAAATATTCCAATCGGTTACTAACGGGTGTGTTTGTAGAACCAGAAACATCTAATGATTCCATATCCATTTTAACCTACTTTCCAAAGGTAGTTTCTCATTAGTTGTGGACTGATGAGGCTTAGGAAGTTTCATTGGTCGAGAGGATGGGATGTCAGACTCATCACCCCTTTTTGAGGGGAATTATTGTCTACTCCAGGACTATCTTTATAGATTTAAATTATGTTTGTGAATCCTTATTACATTACCAAGTATAAAATGATATTTCCTTTAGTTTGACAGTCAATGAATGATATGTAGGAAATTCAAAGAGACATTTATGTATTTAAGGAAATCATTTTGATTCCTATGGAATTGGGGATGACCTTATTGATTGAAGGTTCAAACATTCCAATCGGTTTCTAATGGGTTTGTTTGTAGAATAGGAAACATCCAATGATTCCATATCCATTTGGACCTAATTTCCAAAGGTAGGCGCTCATTAGTTGTGGACTGATGAGGCTTAGGAACTTTCATTGGTCGAGAAGATGGGAGGTCGGACTCATCACACCTTTTTGAGGGGAATTATTGTCTACTCTGGGACTCTATTTATAGATTTATGTTATGTTCGTGAATCCTTATTACATTACTAAGTATACAATAAGCTTTACTTTAGTCTGGAAATCAATGGTTGATATGTAGGAAATTCAGAGAATCATTTATATGTATTAGAGGTTCTTCATCGATATAGAATCATCTGTATTTGTTAAGGATTCTTAGTTGATGGTATCCTTAAATACATAAAAGTCTCTTGGTCATTATGATGACCATACTAGTTTTAAAGCCACTCAGTGGGGCACTTGAAGTTTATTTTCATTCAGGAGGACATGGATTATTTCAGAGTTGGGATCGCACCCGCGGATGGGCTACCTATGTATCCTTTGTTTTAGAAAAGGAATTAGAACCCACATAGTTCAAGTAAGGGGGTATGATTTTTATGCATGATTAATGGCTCAACGAAAGATTTCATGATTACTTTTACACTCTAAGCTCACGTGAGTCATTCTCTGTGTGAGAAACTAGAGGTATTGGTGAAACCAGACAATTGTGCCACGAAATATGCAATGATATGGGGCTTATGTGTGTATGACTGCCCTAATAGATATGAATTAAGATTTACATTAGGGATGAAATCTAGGAATAGTGTCCATAATGGTATATGTGCTTCATGGAGATTTGGATACTCTAATATTGTGGCATACTCCTAACAAAGATTTCTAAATTAGGGGGCGACTTATGATTGGGTTTCACTCTTGAGAAGGAAGCCTAGATCAAAAGGAAATTAAGACTAGGTCTTACTCCTGAAAAGGAGGCCTAGGTTTAAGGGATTTGAAAATTAAAGGGACTTGGGGATTACTCCTGAAGAGGAGGCCCATATTTGAGACTGGGGCTTACTCCTGAAAAGGAGGCCCAGGTTAAGAGAATTATGGTTGGGGCTTACTCCTGATGAGGATGCCCATATTTGGGAATCTTGAGACGGGGGCTTACTCCTAAGGAGGATTCACAAATTAATGAGGACTTGGGGATTAATCCTAAGGAGGATTCCAAAATTAATGAGGACTTGGGGCTTACTCCTAAGGAGGATGCCCATATTAATGAGACTTTGGGGCTTACTCCTAAAGACGATGCCCATATTAATGAGAATTTGGACTGGGGATTACTCCTGAAAAGGAGGCCCAGGTTAAGGGGTTCTCTCATCTTAAAGGATGAGGCTAAATGAATGAAATCTCAATCTTTAGTGACATAAATATGTGTAAATAACTAGGTTTTGAGAGTTGTTCCATGGAGTTCCTTTCAGATAAGGAAGCCAAATAAAGAAATCATGCCATAAATGGATTTGAAGAGTGTCTTGAAGACTGAATCATGAATAGGAGAGGTGGAATGGCATAAGAGGGGTGAAATGGGCAGGAAAGGCACCCAAAAAGATAGCGGCGTGCATGTCCTGGCAGGCGCGCAGGTACTGCATGGGCGCGCAAGACCTGGTTGTGTAGGTATACCTACGTGGCACATGGGTACTTGCACGATTTTGAGCCCTTAGAGTAATATTTGGGTGATCCTTGATCAAAGCCTTTATAATTATCCAAAGAGGCTTTCCAGAAGACGGCGCGTAATTTATGGTGAAGAAGTAGGGCGGCATGCAAGTGTGTACATTTCCCTTAAGTGTAAAACACTTAGGTGCGCAAGTGTTAGTGAATTCTAGCACTTAGACCTTACTCCTTTTATTTAGACCTTCCATTCTAGGTAATGAATTACCTTAGTAGTGTTCAGAAGACCTAAAGAAGAGACTTGGACGTTCAGAGCTCTGTATTTGAATTCTGGAAAAATTCCCCCTGAAATTGGGGGCCCACTGGGGTATTTATAGGCTGGAGAAGACACAGGGTGGTTATCACCTATGGCGCGCAAGCGACTTGTGCGACCAACTTCAGCGCGCAAGTGTACGTGCACGACCATTGCGGCACCAAAGTATACTTGCGTGACCATTGTAGAACTTGCGCGACCCTTACCCAATGTTCTTTTTATATCTTCCTTTGTCAATTTTTTTATATTTTTCCAAAGGTTGAATCACTTTGACCTAACATATTCTCCTTTTCCAATATTTAGACTATGTGATGAAAGGAGCATCAACACATATATATTTATTGAATATGTACTTATAATAATCTATAAAATATATAAATAATAAATGGAATACACAGTTCATAAAGACGGTAGGTCATACATACGCATAAACATTGTTTCTGTTCTGTTGTCATATTGAAAGAATGAAATTAAATGAAATATATATATATTATTATAATTATAGGAGATTTATTATTTCATATATATAATATAATTTAAAGAAACTCATCCTTAATTCATTTCTTGTAACATGTGAATGAATTTCATCCCTTTGAGGATACGGTAGTCCACACATCCACAAACAAAGTTATCGTATTTCTAAAAAATGGAAACTATGAAGGTATGTATTATATAATAAATAATGAATCATAAATACATCATAAGTATCATATATATAATATAAACACATAATTTCCTTAATAAATTCCTACCATGAGAGGTTGTAAAGAAAAAATGAACAACATCATTTGACGATGTGGTAGTCCATTGTACACATGAATAGTGAGTTTATTACCCATTTTATGGAAGTATGTGTAGGTTTAAGTTGAAAACATAAAATAAAAAATATCAGTATATTTCAGATATTAATGTTATTATATAATCATGTAATAAAAATAATTATGGTGGTGGTGATGAAAATAAAACAAAATAGCTTAGGGAAGGATGTTATCTCTTCGTTGAGTAACTTTTTTTTGGTTTGAACCAATTGATTTTATTATTGTATTTCCACCCAATGTGAGGATTCAATGTTGATAAAATGGGTTTTTGAGCTTATTTGGTCTCATTTTACATGATAATTGGAGTATTGAGAGGTGTAATGAAGGGGAATATGGAATTCCTTTTTATAGTGGAGGAGTGACATTCTTACAAATACCTGAAGCTAAAACATATTGGGAGGTCTATCTTTCCTAATGTTCTTAAAAAGGGACAAATATTGGAATAAATTGGATTTATGGTCTATTAAAACCTATAAAACATAAAAATAAGTGTTGTTTCAAAATTTGTTCCATGACTACTATGTTTCTCCACTTTTATCATTTCGGTTTTTTAAGGTAACTAGTTTTCGAACCAAAGTAATTTATCCCTTAATACTATATTAAAGTTAAATTTATTATAAAATATAGTCCCACATATTTCCATATATTTTATCAATTTTAAAAATATGAAACCCATTGGGTTTTGAAATTAATTGTAAAATAAGCGCATGTAACGTACAATAACACTACTTTAACATGAATCGTAAAAACAATTTTTTTTATATTTAAGGGTCAATATGTTCACTATAAAATATCAATGGGTACAATAATATAACATATTTCATATCTATTAAAATCTTAAAATAATTTTTAAGATTATAATATTTTTATTAAATTTAAAATATTTAAATAATATATAATTTATTATAAAAAACACATTAATGTCTGTTTTGATATTATTTACCTATTTTAAAATTAAAAAAATATCAATACAATGATTGAATTATAATATATTAGTTCCACACCTCTGTAACAGGATATATTCATCTAAAAAAATGAAAAATAATAATTCAATTAATTTAATTCATTTTTAATATTTTTAGTATCATTTGTTTTAATTAATTATTAACTAAATTATTAACACATTGGGCATTCCATAAGTTGTTAATATATATAATTAATTTTTTATAATTTAATATAAAATAATATGATGAAAAAAAATAATTTTCCTTTAAAACTAATGTATAAAACTAAAATAATTTAGTTTTTTTCTCACATCTCAAGGATTCATAAAGGTTAAAGGAAGGAAATTTTTTTTTCCCTTTTTCTTTACATAACATATTATATGGGTCACTTTCATGATATTGTATCCCACTAGCTCATGAAATTATAAAATCATGTGGATATGGTAAAAATATGGTCATCCAATTTCTCTTGGAAAAGTGTCTATGTAATTTTCCCCTTATGATTAATGTTTACCACTATGAAAACACAATTGTTTCCAAATCACTATATTTAATTTTAATTAATTTCACTAATAATTTTTTTAAATGTTAATTTGAACATACTAGAAGATAAAAATTAATCTTATTTTAAATATAGAATCCATTTTCCAAATAATAAATACAGATGAGGTATAAATTAATTTGAAAATACCAGTAGATGTGTCGTGAAAGCGAGGTCTTTTAAGTAAAAATGTTTAAATGTTTGAAATTTTTGTATATCCACTTTCATTATTAAATTCGTTACATTTACCTCAATTGAAATAAATTATATAAAATTGATCTAATTAAACATTAAACCGATATTAGAATAAAATTTTACAATATAAATAATTCCGAGTAAAAATCATTTTAAAATTAAAAATCTCTATTTTCATCTATTCATCAAAAAATGATGTTTTTCGAGAAAGCTGAAAAATTGAACCGAAGATAATTTCTACATTCTGAATTCATTAAAGAGTTTTATTTTCTAAGATTTAATTTATAAATTTTTCAAATTGTAATGTCCCAACCTAGACACCACACACCGACGCCCTAATCTGATCAGTCAAATGATGTCCAAAGTGACTCCCCATACGGCAGAGGCTACTGACTAGCAACGAGGGTCTAATATCGATCATGGTGAGACTATAACCTATTTTAATAAAATTAAATCATTAATGTAAAATAAATTAACTAGAGAAACTTTATATCATGAAAACTATAAATAGAACAATACTATCATCACAAGATGGATAAACTTGAGATGCAATATCAAATTTGAATAGTAGATATGCTATATCAATGTACCTGCAATGTTTCAAAATTCTAGCCCAATAAAGACACTGACAACTCTAAAGCGTGTGTCAAACCACATTTGGTTCCTTAATTCAAGATCTATCCCCAATCAACCATCTAATGAAGGGCCCTTACCCTTAACTTTTCATACTACCAAGAAATATATTTGAGTACTGATCAGGAGCCCTTACAAGGGTGTGAGTAAAAATCTAGAGGTCACCACCAATGGTGTATAAAATAACATCCAACCAACAACAATGCAGATAGTTGTATAAAAAATCACAATTCATAAATAAATAGTTGTCACATTATTCTTTATTTAGCCACAATAACTCCACAGGTTCCAGAGGACACCTGAACCTCAATACCTGCTTCGGCCCATACTAGATTCTATCTATACCCAAGGGATATAATTTCTTATAATTTCATTATTACAAATATATTACTCAAGTCATATCATATAATTTTGTTATTACCATTATATATTTAAATTATTATATGAATACCATATTTACTATTCATCTTTTCAATATCACATATGAATTCCATTTTTACCATTCACTATTTAAATATCATTTCAATCTATAATTCAACAAATAATTTATCATTTTAATCTCATTAATTAACTCAAAAATCAATTAATCATCTCAATCTCATTAATGAACTCACCAATTAACTAATATTCTGAATCATATTAACTAACTTAATATTTAATTAATCGCGTTATTCTCATTAATAACTCTACAATTAATTAATTATCTCATTCTCATTAATTAACTCAATAGTTAATTAATCATATTATTCCCATTAAATAATTAAACAATTATTTAATTAATCAAAATACATTATCCCAATAATCACATATTTAATTCTTCAATTAATTATTCAAATTAATAATCTAAATATATTCCAAATAATTAAACAATTAATTGTCCAAAATAAAAGATCTCACCATGTCATAATTATTTCAATAATTAATTATCTATAATCTATAATCTCAATATATAATAATTAATTCAAAAATAAATTATTCATATCCTATAATCTTAATATCTCATAATTAAATAAAAAATTAATTTTCAGAAATCCATAATCGAAATATCTCATAATTAATTCATCAATTAATTATCCATGTTCTATAATTCCAATAACACTAACTTCTCATTTCCCTCAATTAATTAACTCCCAATATTAATTAATTTGATCAAAATCTCAATTTCCATACATAAAATTAGAATTATACTATTAAATACAGATGATGGAAATCAAATCATTTGGATTTGAATTATAGACCATCAACCTCAAATTGTTGGCGAACGATCACCCCATGGAAATCCCCAAAATTTAAGCAGAAAAATAATGTTGAACAAGATACAAATTTAAAACAATATTTGAATATCAAAAAAATCAATATCGTTCATATCTAGATCTAGATCCTCAATCCTAGATATAGATCCAAACAACCAGATCAAGATCTATTGAAAATAAAAATATAAACCATTTTTTGAATGGAATATGAACGGAAGATGAATGATAAAACAAGAAAGACATGACTCATTTACTGGGAATGGTGTGGATCTTCGATCCAAACATTGAATCACCAAGAAATGAGGTAGGGA
The DNA here is from genome assembly GCA_963277665.1 of Viscum album. Taxonomy (NCBI): domain Eukaryota; kingdom Viridiplantae; phylum Streptophyta; class Magnoliopsida; order Santalales; family Viscaceae; genus Viscum; species Viscum album. The sequence goes on from OY728163.1 coordinate 355,343,570, forward strand.
TACATAGGAATGTATTATAGAAACAAAAAATGAGATAAATTTTGTTAGATTGAGTAGGGATCAATTTTTGGGTTAAAAAGGCAGTTCAAGGAATTTTAAAAGTAAAAACATTGATACTTAAAACCACACACAAAGTTTTCTAAGAGGAGGTTCATGTGTTTCCCTAATAGTGTGACTTAACTGTGTTCCAGTTTTAGGGGGTGAATGGTTTCTCCATTTAGGGTGCACAATTTGTCACACCATTCACTAGCAGTGTGAATCCCTTCAGTTTGGGTTCACACAATTTATGGGGTTGGGGTGCACATTTTTTCATAACCGTGTTCCAACCATGAAATTCCATAATTCTAAAATTCTTCAAAATCTTTAACAAAAAAACACCACAAGATAAAACCCAAAACAAAATTTCTCAAAAAAAGACAAAATAGTACTTATAAAATGAGCTTGAGAAATCTCTAGAAATGGTTGATCTCTTCCAATCTACCCAGCTTATAACAACTCATCCTCAATATTTACTCCCAAAATTTTAAAATATTATGAGTTAAATTGATTGGGACACCGATCACACATATCCTCTTCCCTTTATGATGCTTTCTCCTATACACATCCATGTTGCAACAATAGAATAACTATTTTCATGATCTCCCCCCCCCCCAATAAATTTTGACAGCGATCCAACACATGAATCAGATACTCCTAAAAGGATTAATTTATTTCAATCTCACCATAATACACATTAATCATATGAAAAGGGTTGGGGTGATACCATTAAAGTTTCATCACATAAAAAATGTCATTCATAGTAATGAATCATCATGGAAGTGCCAATTGGAATGCCACAGACTTGATTCTCTCCGTAACCTAAAATGGTTCAACAAAGCTGGGAACCATCTTTCTATAACACTATATCATGTGGTGAACCAATATATGCAACAACCATAGGAATACATGACCGCCCTCTATATACTCTACGGTCATCATCATTTATCCTCATACAACTTATGTCTACTATTAGCCATTACCATACATTAATGAATCAGTTGAACATGCTATGACATCTCCTGCATGAGACTCGATTCCAACATCTCTAACTCACCTACCACTATATAGAATATAGGTGATCTTCATGGACTACCATAAGGAGTCTCATACTATTCCATATGAATCGTTTCCGACTAACTATTTTTATTGGAAAAATCCACCAATGGAAGGTGTTTTTTCCATGATCCTCCAAATTCAATGACACATGCTTCCAGTATATCATCAATAACTGGTTTATTACATTATCACTAACCATATGTATGTGGGTGGAGATTCATACTCCTTAAAACTTGCATACCCAACAACATTTTTATTCCCAACCAAAAGAACAATGTAAAATGTGATTCATGATCTAAAACTATATTCTGCATCACCCCATGCAGATGGAAAATCTCATTAACATATAAGACTCTCAAATAATCCACTAAGAAAGCCTCTTATATAGGCCAGAAATGTGAATCCTTTTTCATATAGTCTACAATCACCCAAACAACATCATTCTTATTATGTGTCTTTGGGAGACACCCCATAAATTCCATCGTAATGTCATCCTATTTCCATTTAAAAATAGGAAATGGTAGTAGAAATCCCGTAGTCCATTAATGCTCTACCTTCACCTGTCGATATGTGTAACATCATTTCATGAACGTTTCTAGCTCCTTTTAAATTACTGACCACCAAATCAATCGATGTATGTCATAGTGCATTATAGTCACACCTGGATACACTACCCACTTCATAGCCATAAATTCACATATCATCTCCCCCATAGGCTCATAAGAACAACTTAATTCCTATAATAAATGTTCTCATCCTCATATATGGTCCAATATGATAGTATCTGGCCACCTTCATGGATTTCTCCAAGGATAATCCATAAAGATACTCATATATAACTTCCCTAATCCATATCAAGTGTGTAGACTCCATTGAAACATATGACAGTTTCATCGTCTCCTGGCTCTCTTGAACCACAACATGGATATCAGCCAGTAAATTCACCATCTCCCAATCAGCAATAGATTCTTAAACATTCTATGTCTGAGTTTTCTTTTCAATTTTTTTTCGGAGTGGATGCTCAAGAGGGGTGTGAATTTAGTTCCTATTAAAAAAAATAGTTTAAAATATTTATATTGAAATCCCCCAATTCATAAAACAAGTTAACCTATAATGAATTTATAAAGATTGTAAGTGTTCAATTTTCTTCTCAAAGATTTATTATTTCTCAGTTAACATAATCTGATGATTAGGTTTTATTTTGAAATTAACTTATTGTCCAGCAATAATTACAATCACTTGCTAGTTTAACTATCATAATTAATTTAAAACAGAGTCAAATATCAATGTAATTAGTACTAGAATATTGAAAATGGTTTAAACTAAGATAATATGCACATCAGTTTTAACCAAGAGGTTCAGTCTCAAGTTGTGACTTATTCCTCTCAAACAAATTATATATAACATTGATCCACACCCTGGATCGGGGTTTCAAATAGTACTAAGACTGTCCAAGTCCTCAGACCTCTACCACAGTTCTATGTGGGAAAGTAGTTACAACAGCACACAGGGTGCCCAGGTCCTAAGCCCTCGACCACAGTTCTATGTGGGATACACAAAGGTATGAAGAGTTTTTGTGTCAGGATTTCAGTATCTTCCAGTTCAGCTCAAGAGTCAGTGTGTGTCCAAAGAGACATAATCACGCACACTGCTCGTAATGTAGTAAAAATGGTCACAGTACAGCAATAATATGGAGATGAGTTTATAATGCTTTTGTGTAATGTCAATGCAGCTCTGGAATCCTTTGGATTGAAGCAGATGAATATTTGAGTCCTTCTCTAGAAGTTGTTTGGAAAATAGATTATCGTGGTTTTGTTCATTCACTTCCAATATAGTTGTTCACATTGAAATGTGAGAGTATTCCTTGCAGCACTTGAACCTACTCTTGAACCTCTGTTCATGATGCGTAGAGTGTTCTTTGAGTTCTTCATGTGTTCTTCTTGAATGTTTTTCTTTTCTGCACTCTTCCATGTCGATCCTTCGATACACATATTTAATCTTCCATTTATAGCTCATGTGGTGGTTTTACATAATTCAAGATTACTTCTGCAGGTACAAGGTATGGTTTCCTGACATCCAAAAAACATCATTAAATAATTTTAGACATAAGGAGTGATTACTCCTATAGGTATGAGGTACAGTTTCCTAATATCCAACAAACATCATCAATTAATATAAGTTTAATTTAAATTGGAAAATACAACCATTGATAATAAACAAATAGAGAGATAGTGTTTATAGAAATATTGACTGGTTTCCATTGGTAGCTCCTTGTATCAGTGAACTTTTAACGGTGGGTTTTTAATGGTAGATCTTGCATCGATAGCTGTTACTCTCTGTAATGGTAGCTTGCTTGTATCTGTAACTGTTTTTGTAGCAGAAGCACCTTGTATTGGTAGCTCTGTTGGTAGCTTTTCCTCGCTATGAGTAACTGTTAACATTAGTAGAAGTATCTCTTTCTCTATCAGTTGCTTCCTCAATAGGTAGCTCATTTCTACCAGTATCATGTTTCTGTGACCTTGTCTATCAGTAGACTTAGTCTATTTGTGACCATTGCTTATTGGTAGCTCTATCTGTATTAGTGACCTTAAAACTTGAATGCTTATAAAGTATCTGTTCTATGCAATTCATTCCCAGATTGAGTTAGTTATCAAAATTAATCATTTATAATCATAAGTAAACATTGAATAAAATATTAAAATGATATGATATAATCATTTTGATATTCATATCAACTTATTAGTATGATTACATAACTTGAAAGTATACATAGTATATAAATAGATATTATTTGGTATTATCAATGTATATCTAAACATAATTGACATTATCAAAACATGTGAGGCCAACAATATCCCCCTTCTTGATAATCACAAATTATAGTATCATAATCTAGAATAAACATTAATGAAGCAGAGTAAAATAAATCTAATTGAATTTCTCAGTGTGTTTAGATCATAACTCTCAAATGTATCAGAGTTAAACTATGGACAATCATAAGAGTAAAAATAAATATATATTTTCCCTAAAGATATATATTACAAATTTCTCCCCCTTAGTGTAATTTCTCCCATATTATAATTTTTTTCACCTTTTTTGATTAGAAAAAAGAAAAAAACAATGGTTCAGAGTATAAAATAAGAAGAGAAAAAACAGATATTTCTATTTCACATGAAAGAAGTTCATGATATATCACAAATTAAATACAAGAGGTACAAATATTCCTATCAAATGTCCTAGCCAATAATCAATAAATTTTTTCAATAGGTAATTTGGATTTGGATTTGGGATCAAAAGAGGATTCAGGATTGGTAGGCATAAGTGAAGTCTTGGGAACACCAGTGATGATCAAAGGTGGTTGAGCCACTAAAAAACTATTGGGTCTGTAATGGGTACTCCTTTGTGTGATCATAGGAGTAAGACTTCTAATAGATTGATTTGAAGTCAACTGAGGTGTAGAAGAAGACTGACCAGAGGCAGGAAGGGCTAGAGGTACAATAAGAGGGGTATTGTCCACATACAGAAAGGATATTAAGATATTTCTGAAATCCATGATAATACCTCCCCCTTTATCCATTGAAGAGATGAAATCATCCTTTTTCTCCATAAATTTTTCCAAAGCAGGGGTCAACTCCCTGAGCTTTCTGACTTTTTATTTGAATGCTTGAGAAACTGGAGGCATTTTTAGATTTTCTAACAGCATCTTGAAATGATAGGTTAGCTAATAGTTGTTGTACACTATCTGAAAATAGTAATCAATTTTTTCATTTATTTCCTTATGAGCTATAGTAGCATATCTCATATAATCATGAATGATTTTTTTGATATCCCTAGTGGTAGTAATCACTTGAGAATAAGATGTACTATTGGCATTAACTTGACCAAGTTATTCTTTCATCACAGATCTAAACTGTTCAACATCAACAGAAATGCTGGAGGTACCAAGAGGTTTTACAGTAAAGCCTACTGTTTCTTTGAAAGACTGAGTCAATTTACTCATCAAATTCCTGACAACAAAATCTTGAGTACGGACATGAATTTTTATGGTCCTCTTAAAGTATTCAAATACATCCAAAAACTGTTTCAATACACCTCGAATGTAGTTGATGCTAGTATCAAATTGAGATTTAGAACTCATGAAGGTATCAAATGAAGAAATAGATTGCTTCAAGGAATCAACAGCCTCTGTCAAAAATTTAACTTGATTTTCACATTCTTTTACTTCATCCATCACTTATGTCATAGTACATGACGTAACACTTCCAAGAGAAGATACTAGAGAACTTTCCATCTAACTTACCTCTTCAACAAAATAGGTTTTCAATTCAGATTTCAGTGCCTCAAGATCCCCTTTTTTCACAATGTCTTCAGGAAAAGATAGAGAAGATACTGGTTGTGTAGTAACTTACTCTGAGAAAATATCATAGGACACATGATGTCTTCTAATGGGTGTCTCCTAATCAGAATCACTATATTCTAGTCCCAATAAAACAAATCCTAGATCTACAAACCAATATTAAACTTCATAGGTCACATTAAGTGATCCTGTCCTTACTGGTTTCTCCTCCTCAACCTGAGCATCCATCGCTATATCTGCAGCAGTAGCTGTAGAATCATTGGATAGTTTCTCTTCAGAAGAGTCATCTACAACAAAATTCATATCCAAATGAGGTTGCACAGACTAGGGTATGTCAGCAACAGGTACTGGTCTGTCTACATCAAGAATCTCCTCAACATGCATAATAGAGTTCTTAATCAGAGGACTGAGACTCAAACATGTACTTCCATTCTCATATACATCTTCCACATCATCATCACTATAATTGGAATATGGATTAGTCTCCCTATGATATGATCTAGGCTGGTCTTACTCATTTACAAAGATTTCATCAAAATTTTCTCCCTGAACTTCTTCCCTTCTAGGTAAGGTCGTAGGTGAAATTGCCTTTCCACATGATACCTTTTTAGCAGCTGGGCTTGGAGGAAAATTCGGATCACCTCCATCTTCTATAGAAGTATCCTCCTCAAAATCATCATCACTGTATTGAGGTTCTTCCTCATCAGGTCCTAGACCTGGATCTCTCTTATCTCATGGCCGATTCGGACGCTCAACAGGGTTAAATTTATCATAATTTCTCTCATCATCATTTACCCATTCCCTTTTCTGTGGGTTCTAGCCAATCTTCATGTACATAAAAACAATTTCTGTAATAAAAAAGTTGTATATTATAACCATTATCTCATCCATAGACTCAGCCACACCTTTTACCTTGATCATCAAAGAGATCAGTTTTCCAAAGAATAGAGCATTTGTTTTCAATTTTGGCCTGGTCATATCGTCAATTTGTATCATCAACAGCCTACCCAAATTTTCATTGACACCATGCATTAGAAGATATAGTAATAATATATCTTTGAATATGAGGTTTGAAAAATCATCTCTTTTGGGACTTAACACATGATGGATAAATTATAACAACAACTGGTTTTCTCCATCCATTTCTGTAGCAACTACTTTTCTTGGTGTTCCGTCTCTAGTGAGCTCTTCTAAAGCTGATTCATACACAAAAATGTCACTAGTGGGAGGTATTGACTATGAGAAATATCCAAACTCACCCCCGTGTGGAAATTTCAAGAACTCTACCCATTCAATAGAAGAAAAATATATTATCTTTTCATTCACTACTGATACCATTCTATTCTCATTTTCAGATTTATCAAAATGAAAAAACTCATAGAATTCATTAAAAAATTTAGGATAATAAGGACCATTGTTATTCGAAAAACATTCAAGCCACCCTTGTTCCTCCAAAATTAACAGAATCAGAGAATTCCTAGGGAGGATCCATTATGCATAGATTTATTTCTTGATTACTATTTCCCTTTTCATGAGTTGCGGGTTTATAGGTTTCTTCACTCCACTGTCACCACTAGACTCTCATTTTAGTGTCTTGGAATTTGGCTCATCACCCTCTTTACTGATAGCTGGTCACTTCACTAATGCCATTCTACGAATTGCGAGGTTTATGGTTCAAGATAAATGAAGGTTTGGGAGATAAGGTTTGAAGGTAAAGGGTTATAGGTATATTGAAATGAGGTTCAAACTAATGTTTTATTATTTATGAATCAATAAATATTTAAATAAAACATAACAAATATAATACAAATGATATAGATTCTGGCATCCAAAAACCATGAAGTTTAAAATGGTTCACACTAGCGGTAATATGTACTGGTGAGGATTCTTAATGTTGAGGTCCACTAACAGTGAGGTTATAACGGTGAGGTCCATACTAGTGAGGTATAACGGTGAGGTTTCTACTAACGGTGAGGATTTTCTATCATTGAGGTTTAACTAACTGTGAGGATTTTCTATCAGTGAGTTTTAAGGAATGTTTATCATTCTTAACTCATTTCTAATGTAACTTATCCTTTTTGAACTTAAAGTCTTGGTGAATATATCATAGAATTGATGGTTAGTGCCTATAAATTCAAGACTAATATCACAGTTTTGATAATGATCCCTCAAAAAGTGATGTCTTACATCAATGTGCTTTGTCCTATAGTGATATATAGAATTCTTAGAGATATTGATCACACTAGTGTTATCACAGTTTATAAATACATGCCTAAATTGATATCCATTGTCCAATAAATTATGTTTCATCCACAAAATTTGTGCACAGCAACTCCCAGCAGCTATGTACTCTGCTTCAGCAGTAGACAATTCAACAGAATTCTACGTTTTACTACTCCATGTTACTAAGGACTTACCTAGATTGTGACATGTTCCAGAAGTAATCTACCCATCTAACTTGCATCCAGTTAAGTCTGCATCTGAATAACTTGTTAAATCGAATGATTTTCCTTTCGGATAAAATTATCCTAAATTAGTATTATGTTTAAGATATTTTAAAATCTTTTTAACAGTAAGCAAGTGTGACTCTTTTGGATTGGCTTGAAATCTTCCACACGTACACACACTAAACATATTATCTGGTTGACTAGTAGTAAGATAAAGTAAACTCCCAATCATACCTCTATAATTGGTTTCATCCATTGGTTTCCCAGTTTCATCTGCACCCAATTTACAAGTGGTACTCATAGGTGTATCGCTTTCCTTATTTCTATCCAATCAAAAATGTTTTAAAATATGCTTTTTATATTTAATTTTATTTAAAATCGTACCATTTTCATTTTGAAAAATAAGAAATCCAAGAAAATATTTTAGTTCTCCAATTAAACACATTTCAAATTCACTTTGCATACTCTTTGAAAAATCAATATAGAAAGAATTATTAGAAGATCTGAAAATAATACCATAAATATAGATTTGTACTATAAAATCATATTTGGAAATCATTTTTATAAAAAGAGTTGTATCATCAATCTATTTAATAAAACCTTTTGAAATATGAAAGTTATTAAGTCTATCATACCATGCTCATGGAGCTTGTTTTGAACCATATGAAGCTTTAGAATGTTTAAAAACACGATTTGGAAAATGAGGTTTAGTAAATCCAAATGGTCATTCAGCAAAAAAATCTTCAATTATAAAACCATTTATAAAATCACATTTAACATCCATTTGATATAACTTGAAATTCAGATGAGTGTCATATGCAAGTACAATTATAATAGCTTATAACCTAGCTACTAGTGAAAAGGTTTCCTATTAGTCTATTCCTTCTTCTTTAATATATCCTTGTGCAACTAACCTAGCTTTGTTTATAACTATATTTCCAAACTCATCAACTTTATTTCCAAAAACCCATTTAGTACCTATGGTCCAGGTGTCCTTAGGTCTGTCTAATAATTCCCAGACATTGTTCCTGTCAAATTGATTTAACTCTTCTTACATAGAAATTATCCAAAATTCATCATTGATACCGACATTGATATTTTTAGGTTATGAATGTAAAAGAAATGCTTGATGTTCAAACTAATTTTTAGAGAAGTTCTAGTTTATGTTCCTCTATCAATATATCCTACTAGAGCATCTAAATGATGGGTTTTGAGGGTCCTAGTTGATCTAGAAAAGTTAGGGCTTCAAATTTTAGGTTCATTTACAGGTTCGGGTTCAATAGAAACAGGTTTTGGAAAATTTTCAGAACAGGTTGTCTTAACAATAGTTTCACTAATTTTTTCATTAAGGTTTAAAATTGACATATCTTCTTCATGATTTTCCAGAGGGGTCTTAGGTTCATGTGGATCAGTTTCATCAAATTTGATGTGTACAGATTCTTCCACATATTTAGTCCTCTTGTTAAATACTCTATAAGAATTACTAGATATATAATATCCTAGAAATATTCCTTCATCACTTTTGGATGCAAACATATCAAGATTATCTTTAGTATTGAGAATAATGAATTTGAAACCGAAAACTCTAAAGTTACAAACATTAGGATTCTGATTATTCTTCAGTTCATAAGGGGTGTTTTTAAAAATAGGTATAATCAAGACTCTATTTATAAAATAACAAGATATATTTACAGCTTCAGCCTAGAAGTAAACAGGTAAGTCATATTCATAGAGCATAGTTCTTGCAATTTCCTAAAGGGTTTTATTCCTTCATTCTACTACACCATTCTGTTGAGGTGTCCTGGGGGAAGAGAATTTGTGATTATAGCCATTGTGTGAGATATAAGTTTTAAAGTCATGATTTTAAAACTCATGACCATGATCACTTCTCAGGGTTTTAATCTTAAGCCCACTATGGTTCTCTACAGACTTGGAGTATTTAATAAAATAACAACAAGCAACACTTTTGTGAGAAAGAAAGTATACCCAAGTGCATCTAGAAAATTCTACTACTAGAACATAGACATAGTTCTTCCCATTTAAACTAGAAACTTTAGATGGCCCAAATAAATCCATATGAATAAATTAGAGAGGTTGAGAAGTTGAAACTTCTTTCATTGATTTTAACGAAACTTTATATTTCATTCCCTTTTGACAGGGATTACAAACTTTGTCTATTGGGAATTTTAGTTTTCGTATGTCTCTAACTAAACCTCTCCTATTCAGTTTCTTAAGTGAATAAATATTGCATTGTCCTAATCTTCTGTGCCTTAGCGAACATTCATTATGAAAACCATTAAAACTTGTAATCTATTATTTGGGTAATGAATTTCAATAAATAGCATATACATTTTCACTTCTTAAGGCAGTAAATACGAAATTATTTTTAGAATAAAAAGAAATAGATGAATCATTTTCAAATTTTACATTGAATCCATCATCACACAACTGAGAATTACTTAACAGGTTGTATTTTAGTCCATCAACATATAATACTTTAGAAATTAAAATTGAATCATTGTTACAAATTTGGCATAAGCCGATGATCTTTACTTTTGAGTTATCCCCAAAGGGGACATGTCCTCCATCAACTTTTATTAAGATCTTAAAGAATGAGTAGTCTTCTGTCATATGCCTTGAACATCTACTGTACAAGTACCATATCTTCCTACAAGAACTTTTCAAGAAAGTTTCCTACAAAATAGATTTAGATATAAGATAACTTTGGTACCCAGATTTTCAGGGGTCTTGAAAGGTTAGAAAGTAAAACTTTAGGAACCCATATTTTTCTAATGGCTTTCTTATAATTAAGTGATTCAAATGATTTTGATAAATAAACTTTGTTTGGTCTATAAGAATTTGAATAGCTGGATGAATCATAACAATTGATAGAACATGAACTAGCAGCATACTATCCAGATTTTAGAATAAATTTAATCTTAATAATCTATCTCAGTCTAGGTTGGTATCCTAAACCAGTAGTATACTTATGTTCACCTTGTTTTCAATGCATGTTAGTGAGAGTCTTTTTTCCATTTGTGAACTTCTCTATGTCTTTTATATGTTCCTAATTAGACAATTTACGTTCCGTATTCTCCTTTAACAGTTGAGAATTCATTTCCTTTTCTATACTAAGATCAGATTTAACAGTACTTGTAAAGGCATATTGTTTCTTCAATGATTTGTACTTATATTTCAGATCATTAAAATTATCATCCAACATATTAGAGTATTCAAATAGTTTGGATTTAGACATATTGTCATCATTGTTTAAATCACTTTCATTCCTAGAATAATAATCATAGTGCATATGGTAATTAAGTGTTACCATAAATGTTTCAGTCATGAAACACATGTTGGCATGATTCATTTCCTTAGAATCAGAAGCTTCAGATCCCCTTGAGTTGTCTTCTTAAGTACTCCACGTAGCTTTCATAGCATTCTTATATTCTTTTTCCTTGAAATAATATTTCTTCTTAAACATCAATTTTTGACAGTCAGCCTTAACTTGTCCTTTCCTTTTACATTCATAACAGACTATCTCATCATCTTTATTATCTTTCTTCCAGTTTGTCTTCCAATTACCTCATTGGTCATACTTACCCTTAAAATTTTATTTTCTAAAAAAATTTATTCTTCCTATAGTATTTCTCAAATCTCCTGGCTATATGAGCCTTCTATTCATCACTATCTTAATCCGAGCCTTCACTTGTTGAGCTCTCGATAGGTATGTGGAAATTCTCCTTGTCCTTGATCTTTGAGGTAGTAGAAATAAATGCCACTAACTTCTTTGTAGGTTCATAATCTTCCTATTTATTTACCTTTAGCTATTCTTCATACATCATCAACTTACCAATCAGCTCCTTGACAGGTATCTTTCCAAGGTCACATGATTCCCGTTTAGAGAAAGAGGTTCATCTCCATCTATCTGGAAGGAATCTTAGTATTTTCATGATTTGGTCTTTTGCTGGAGCAGCTTTTCCCAGTGATATTTTTGAATTGACTATCTCATTAAACCTGAGATACATATCAGAAATAGATTCATGAGATTTCATTTTAAAATTATCATACTTAATAGTGTATGTATTTAGTCTCATTTCCATTACATTGGTTGTTCCCTCATGGGAAATATCCAGAGTAACCTATATTACATAAGTTGTCTTACAGGTAGATATTTGATTAAATCATTCATCTCCTAAAGCACAACATAGATCATTTATTTCTTTACTAATATTCTTGTACGAAATTTTTGTAAGTTTATCCTAAGTAGTTCAAACAGTTTTTGGAATCTTATACTAAGACTCTATAGCATTCCAAATGTCAAATCCCTAAATTCTAAGTGATTTTTCATTTTGATTTTCCATTGGGAATAATTGAGACCATTAGAGAAAGGTGGCATTTTAGTCACTACACCTTGTCATCTATTATCGATAATAACTATGTTTGAAAAGGATGTATAAAGACATAAAAATTTTCAATTAACAGTAATTTTGAGATATTTAAGATAAAACTAAAATCATAGTTGAAAACATTTCAAAAATAGAGTGTTTTGAAAACTTTTATCAACAAACTCTGATACCAAATGTTGGTTGGAGTGGATACTCAAGAGGGGGGTGAATTGAGTTCTTGTTAAAAAAATTCTCTTTAAAATATTTATATTGAATTCCCCCAATTCATTAAACAAGTTAAACTGTAGTGAATTTATAAAGATTTTAAGTGTTCAATTAGATTCTAAAATATTGATTATTTCTCAATTAACTTAATCTTAAGATTATGGTAGCTTTTGAAACTAACTTACTGGCTAGAAATAATTTAAAACACTTGCTAGTTTAACTATCAATGTTACTTTAAAACAGATTTGAATTGCAAAGTAATTAGCATCATAATATTGAAAATAGTATAAACTAAGATAAGACTCACAACAGTTTTAACCAAGAGGTTCAGTCTCAATCTGAGACTTAGTCCTCTCAAACAAATTATATATAAATTTGATACACACCATGGATCGGGGTTTACAATAGTACTCAGACTGTCTAGGTCCTTAGACATCTACCACAGTTCTATGTGGGAAAGTAGTTACAACAGCACACAGGCTGCCCAGGACCTCAGACCTCTACCACAGTTCTACATGGGATACACAATGGTATAAAGAGTTTAGTGTGAGGATTTCAGAATCCTCCAGTTCAACTCAGGAGTCAGTGTGTGTCTAAATAGACATAAGCACACACACTGCTCATAATGTATTAAAAATGATCACATTAGAGCAATAATATGGAGATGAGTTTAGAATTCTCTTGTGTAATGTCAATGTAGCTCTGGACTCCTATGTATTGAAGCAGATGAAGCTTTGACTCCTTTTTGGATGTTTTTTGGAAAAGATAGTATCATGTTTTTGTTTTTTCACTTCCAGTACAGGTGTTCAGCTTGAAATGTGAGAGTATTCCTTGTAGCACTTGTCCTCTTCTTGAACTTATGTTCTTGATGTGTAGAGTGTTCCTCGAGTTCTTTGTGTGTTCTTCTTGTATGTGTTTCTTTTTTGCATTCTTCTATGTTAATCCTTTTATACGAAAAATTGATCTTCCTTTTATAGCTTATGAGGAGGTTCGACATAAGTCATGATTACTTCTATAGGTATGAGGTATTGTTTCCTAACATCCAACAAACATCATATATTAATATCAGACATATGGCGTGATTACTCCTATAGGTACGATGTACAGTTTCCTGACATCCTAAAAACATCATTAATTAATATAAGTTGCATTAAAAGCACAAAATATGACCGTTGCTTATAAAAAAAATAGGGAGATAGAGAATAGAGAAACAGTGACTGGCTTCTATTGGTACCTCCTTGTATCCGTGAACTTGTAGTGGTGGAATTGTAATGGTAGGTCTTGCATCGGTATTTGTTACTCTCTATAATGGTAGATTGATTGTATTAGTAGTTGTTTGTGTAGTGGTAGCTCATTGTATCGGTAGCTCAATCGGTAGCTTTTCCTTAATATCAGTAACTGTTAACATCGGTAGTGGTAGCTCTCTCTCTATCAATAGCTTCCTCTATCGGTACCTCCAGTCTACCGGTATGTTGTATCAGTGACCTTTTCTATAAGTAGACTTAGTCTATCAGTGACCTTTTCTTATCGATATCTCTGTCTGTATTAGTGACTTTAAAATTTTAATTCTTATAAAGTATCTGTTCTATGAAATTCATTTCTTGATTTAGTTATTTATCAATATTAATCACTTATAATCATAAGTTAACATTCAATAAATTATTCTAATTATATGATATAATCATTTTGATATTCATATCAAATTATTAGTATGATGAAAAAACTCGAATGTATAATTAATATGTAAATATAAATTGTTTGGGATTATCAAAGTATATCTAATAATAACTGAGATTGTAAAAACATGTGTGGCCAACATAATTAATTAGAAACAAAATCTAATTTTCTTGGAATATATGCTATCTCAAAAATCCAATGACTACATATAATCAACCCACCTCTAATTTCTGAGATTCCAATTTTTATTCAAAAAACATATAATTTAAACTCTTGTGATCAATCAAAAGAGTGAACTTTACACTAATCATAATAACAGAAACAACAGATTAAGGAATAAACCACTACAACTAACTCAAAATAGTGTGTAGGGTAGTTCAATTCTTGCGGCGTCAACTTCTGAGACCCATACTCTATAACTCGATCTCCCTGCATCAACACTGCACTAATCCCTATCCTAATAGAATAACAATACACCATATACTCCTCACCTAGGCCAGGTCGGACCAATATTGGTGTGGATTTCAAGACCTTATTCAACTCATGGAAAAAATAATTTCATGATTCTAACCAATCAAAATGTATAACCTTCTTAGTCAATCCAAAAATAGGTCCTTCCAATTTGGAAAAGGCCTGGATGAATCTTTGATAATATCCATCTAACCTTATAAATATAAAAATATAGAAAACATTCTTTTGATGGTCCCAAGACACAATTTTGTGGACCTTCTCGGGGTCTATAGACAAACCATCCTAAGAGATTATGTACCCCATGAAGTGTACCTGATCAATCCAAAATTGACACTTAGATAACGTGACGTATATCTGATTCTCATTCAATGTACATAAGACTGTGTCAAGATGAAGGGAATGATCATCATGAGTCTTATAGTACACCAAGATGTCTTCAAAAATACTAACACAAATATATATTGGTACATATGGAATATTCAATTCATAAATTTCATAAACACTATTGGTGCATTTGTTAACCCAATAAACATTGTGATAAAATCATATAGGACTTACCTACTTATGAATGTAGTCTTCAAAATATCAGAAGACTGTCCTCTCAAATGATTATACCCATATTTATGTTTTATCTTTGAGAATACACCAGCTCACCTCAACTAGTCAAAATTTTCATTGATACATAGAAGAGGATACTAGTTCTTCACAGTCATCTAGTTCAACTTATGGTAGTCAACACACAAGCATAGATTCCTATCTCGCTTCTTAGAAAATAAAACTAGTGAACCCTAAGGAAATGTATTTAGAAGGATGAATCCATTATCCATCAAGTCATCTATCTGATTTTTGATATCTTGAATCTCCACCGGTTCCATTATGTATGGTGGAATAGAAACTATTTTTTCTCCTAGAATGATATTTATAGTAAATTCCACATCTCTATCAAGTGGAATACCTGATATGTCTTTGGGAAACATGTCCTAAAACTAGTACACATTTGGTTGAAAGATATCCAACCTCACACCCCCATAATCCAACAATAGACATGAATCCTTGGATGTGAGATCTATTAATTATTGACTAATTGGGCCTTCTTGGCCTACCAATACATCCCACACTCCACAGAGAGCATAGGTTTCAACCTTATGATATGTAAAATTCACTATCCTAAGGTAAAAGTCTAGGTGGGATTGGTATGCTACTAATCATTCTAATCCCAGAATTAAGTCAAATCCTGAAATATAGAGAATGAGAAGATGAAAAAGAAAACAATTATCCTGAACATTAAGAGAACACCCCTTGCACAAGAAAATTTCTCCATATCGTACTCCAAATAGTGTATCAATCATCAAAACTCCACTAAAAACCCCATGGATAGGCTCAAACCATTCACAATTTGTTTAGAAATAATGGAATGTGGGGCCCCGACATCAAATAAGGCACTAGAAATCATAGATTCATTAAGAATGGTACCTATCATAGTCGATGGTACAACCTTGCTATTATCACGTGTACGATGAATGTCATGTAACATTCATTCCCCTATTCCATGTGAAATAGTATGATTTTCCTAAGCTTTACCACTCTACTGATATGTGAACTCTTTCTTATATGTAAGGTATCCACAATCGCCATTACCATGTCCATTACAATTCCAACTACCAATTGTATATGGTGTAGAAGACCACATTCTTATACTCTAATTCTGTTTTGCTACCCCATAATTACCCATATATCCTAGGTTCATTCATAACATACCTATATGTCCCATATTTTCACAAAATCCTCACACCAACAGTTCTATAATATGGTGTATATTATAGTTTTATGCTCTACTAAATTGTTGCAAAATCACTAGGTAATGGTCCTATGTAACCAACCATTCCCCCTAGACACTCCATTTTTCACTGTTATAGATAATGTTATCATAACAATGATTCCCTATCTCCAAAAACATACCTCCTGATTACCCAACATAAACTATTTTTCATATTCTATAATCATTCATTAGGTTTACCTTTACTATGAGAGCCTGATTCATCAAATCTGAAATCTTCCTTAGCCATAAAATGTTCACCTATGACATAATTTGATACTTATGACCTTCCTAAAATAATTTAATAGAGGCAGATTATTCCACTAACAATGTTTTAGAAAATATCTATAAGACTATAAATATTCCAACATAGTCCACAACTGACACACTCCCATAATCCAATCTCATGAACTCAGGTAATCACTCTAGGATTAGTGTCTCTAGATTGATGTTCTCTAAGAACATCTAAAATAATTCCTTCCATAACATACGTCATCTTTTCCATTCAGAGCCTAAACATTCCCCCATATCTTCGATTTTCATTGTAACATATATGAAGCCATATTGAACCTCTTCTTATAAGTATTCTCTAATTGATCAAACATACTATGGATGGGATTAATCCAGAACTCAGTTCCCTCTGGTCTACCCTCTATAAAAAAATTATAATGGTGATGCAAACGAAAAACCATTGTCAAATCAGACATACTCTTAAAATACTATCATTGGTCTTTATTAATTAATTGGATGAACAAAGAAATGTTATCTCAAAATATATCTCCAACATAATCAACTGAAACTATCATAGCATCATGTTTTACCACTGGAGAATATTTTATAAAAATTTCCTCACGTTATCCTCCCAACAAGCATCGTCAAAGAGGCAAAAATCTATAATTAAAAACACACCTCTTAATAACCATTAAATAACTTTAACACATATACACAAGAGTAAATCACAACGAGACACAACTTGTAATTTCCCTAAACCTCGCTAAATGTTCAAAAAAAAAGTTTTATCACTGCCCTTAACCATCCTACACATAGATCCTGGTTAACTAAGGGTACCTCATTTTCATTATTCGTGTTTTTAATTTAGACACACAATTATTGTCATTTTGAATAATTTTATCACCTTAAATATCATATTAGGCATCCTTTTCAATTCAATTTCACTGGATAGTAAAAATATTTCATTTTTAACAAAATACCCCAAAACAAGTTTTCTTTGCATTCTTATAATGATCTATGTACCATAAATATCATAACAACCTAAAAAGATGCATGCTTGATCTAATCTAATACCTTACAGAGCTATTATTTGAATATTAAAATATCTATGAAACTACAACAATAAAATTACAAAACAAGGGCATCACCCAAAAGGAAAAAATTATTCAACTATAACAGCAAAGAGTAATATCCTAAATCCCAACCTGGGTATATAGGTTCTCCCCCATATATGGGTTAGCTATTACCATGCATGAGCACATAAAAATGGTCTGACTCTTCCTAGAATCTTGTTAACCATTCCAAATAATAAGACAAAATAAAATAAAACCAAATTGGAAACTAATGCCACATTTTAATGTCTCGACCTAGGTGCCACAATATGGTTCCCCAAATCAGTCATACACAAGAACTCAACCATTCCCCAATGTATGACAGATGGTTCTAACTAGTAGGTAGGATCTAAAATCGATCATGGGGAGACTATAACCTCTTTTAATAAGAGTAATAAACAAAAAAATAAATAAATAAATAAGGTAAATGAATATAATAAAAATGATAATCTTAAAAAAACTAACATCACAAGATGACTAAACTAATGACAAAATATCAAAACTGAATAATATATATGCCATGATGAAGTATGTGATGTGTTTCAAAATGAAGATTTTAACATAAAGACACTAATAACTCCCATGTAGGCCACGAACCACATCTAGTTCTTGCATCCAGGATCCATCCCCAATAATCGATCTAATAGAGACCCATTACCCTTAACTTATCTCGCTACCATGAAATCTATTCATGTACCGATCAAGACTCCTGATTAGGGTGTGAGTGAAACTCAGTTTTCCACCTCAAATATGTATAAAAAAATATGCATTAATTTTTTTTAGGAATTTGTTTAAAAAAATAAGCACAATTCATAAATAAACAATTATCACATTATCAAATTATTATTTATTTAACCACATAAACCCCTCAGGTACCAGAGAAATCTGAATCCTCAATACCTGCTTCAACCTGCACTAGAGTCTATTTATACCCAAGGGATATTTTTTCCTATAACTCCACTAATACCATTCTATATCTCATGTCATTTATCATAATTCAATTGTTATTATTCTAGTTTTGAATTATCATACGAATGTCATTAATAAAATTCATCATTTAAATATCACATACAAATTCCATTGTTATCAATCATCATTTAAATATTATTCCACTAATTAATTCAATAATTAATTAATAATCTCAATCACATTAATTGAATCAAAAAATAATTAATCATCTCAATATATTTAATTAAATAAAAAATAAATTAATCATCCAAATATTATCAGATAACATAATAATACACTAATAAAATTATTCCCATTATTTATATTATTAATTAATTATTCATACCAATCTCATTAATTAACTCATTAATTAAGTAATCACATGATTCACATTAATCAGTTTAATAATTAATTAATCAAAATCCACTATCCCAATATTCCCATAATTAATTTATCAATTAATTATTCAAATATACAGTCTCGATATCTCGTAATTATTTCTACAACTATTCTTCCAAAATCCACATTCTCAATATCTTATAATTAATTCAAAAATTATTTATCAATAATATTTAATATCAAAATATCATAAGTAATTCAACAATTAGTCATCCATAATATCTAATATCATTAATTATTAATTAATTTAGTAATTGGTTATCCAAAATCTATAATCGAAATATCTCAGAATTAATTAATTAAATAATTTTCCAAAATCTATAATCCCAATAACCGCAATTTTACATATCACAAATTAAAGGAATTTAATAAATTAATTAACTTCTTCAGGATCTCAATTTCTAAACATTAAATTGAAATTATAGAATTACATACACATGATTTTGATCAAGACATTGTGATTTCAATTATAAAACACCTACCTCAATTTGTTAATGATTTAATTCTCATTAGAAATCCCCAAAATTTGAGCATCACAATGACATAGAATAATATCTGAATTTAAAACCTTCAATATATGATTGAATGAATCAAGATCAAACAAATTTATATCTACATTCAAAATTCTAGATCTAGATCCACAAAAATAGATCTAGATCTAATAAAAACATTAAGAACAATACTTTATTAGATGGGTTAATAAAGGACGAGGAATGAAAAACCAAGTGAGAAAAGGTTCACTTTCCAAGAGAGGTGCAAATCTCTGATCTGGATTTTGAATCCCCAAGACAGAGACTGGGAGCTCTAAGAATGCATATGGGAACCTCCAAAAATGGGTGAAATCCAGTTTGATTGAGTAGGGGTCAATTTTTGTTAAAAAAGGGGTTTGGGTATTTTTAAAAACCAAAAACTGGGATAATTAAAATTGTGTGCATGATTTGAATACTTGGAAACACAGTCTTCCCAAATCATTTTCCTTAACCATGCACCGCTTTCTGTGGGGTGTACTATTTATCTTTTTAGGGTTCAAATTTTGAAAAACCCTCTTATTTCTATGACAATACCATCTACTTGGGTTTTTCACGGTTTACTGGGATGGGGCGCACTGTTTACCCTAACAGTGCGCCAACCGTGCACTACCCACTTTCTTCCATATTTATCATATTTCCACCCCAAAACACCCCAATGTAAAACACAAAATTAATTTTATAAATATGGGATAAAATTATACCTATAAACCAACTTTATACATCTCTTGAAACGGTCTAGATATTACACAAAAATTAATTTTTTTATTGTTTAAAAAAGAATTTAAAAATTAGTTCATTTGAGAAAATAATTTTTTCAAACATATAAATACTTTTCCAAAAATTAGATATTTTATTATGAAAAAGTTTTATTTATATAAATACATTATTAAAAATATTCAAAAACTAATTATTACTATTCAAATCATTTTATTTAATATATTTTTTATAACAATCTCATTGCATAGTTATAATAATAAAATATTATGTCATAGAAACTTAGTGTTACTATTAATTCCATCCAAGTCTGTGTTGTGTGTAGTGAAAGATTATCTTGGTGTAGGGTATAATGAAATATTAAATGGTGTATCTTTCTATTTGATACATCAACAAAAATTAATTAATTTATAAGAACAGTTCATAAAAAGAATGGGTGTTAAATTAGACCCCAATTACAATGGAATTCTCCCTCGATATTCATCTCGGTTATCAAATGTTAAATACTTGAATGTTTCTTTCATTGAAATCCAATTTTTATAAATGAATAGTATAACTTCATTTAAAAAGGGAATGTTGGAAACATAATATTATAAAACATTAACTCATATTTTGGTTTCCATATGGAAAAACATTGGTGGAAAGTGAAAACATGGACATGTAAGAGAAATATAACTATCAAGTTATGATGAATAGTGATATAGAATATAGTTATGATAATGTTAAGAATAAAAAATTCATAATCCAAGATTTATGAAATATTTCCTTGATATCATAAAAAATGATGACAATAGGAAATTTATTTATTTCAAGACTCTTTTCTTAATATTGAATATTTTTCCTAAGAAGATATACATTCTTGATTTTAGCATAATATAACCTTTTTTTGCCCTTATAAATTTCAACTTCATATCTTATTCAATGAAATTAAGGTGAAATTTTCATTCATGAAGAATTACATTATCTTATGATCCATAAATAAAATTATATTTTATTATATCTATCTTTAGTAAAAAAATACAACAAAATGGGTAATAAGTTCTATAAAATATACAAAAATCCTCGAATGATGAGATTATACATTAATATCACAAACATCATTGGTAGTTAATTTTAAATTTTCCCTGATTGGTGGACCTCATAACCCTTAAGAAAGAAAAATTTATAAAACATTAGAAGTAATGTCTCTAAATTAGCTTAACAATGATCCCCTATATATGAAATTGTTTCTCTTATTTGGGTCATTCCAAACATGTTAATACCCTCATTGTATTTTCTATTTTAACATGATAACATTTTGAGTTACCTTTAATCATTTTTTAAATCATTAATTCTTACTTTTTCCAAATATCAATGAATATCTTTGTTAATTCCAAGATTTTTAAAACATTATCCATGATAACATAGTCCACATTCTCAAAAAAAACGAATAATTAGTTCCATGGTAATCAGTACTATCTAAATTTCTTAAACCATATCAATCATATCTTTATCCAATATAAATAAAATTTTCTTAATTTCAGGAACACATTAAGGGTTACCTTCACTTAATCAAAATATCACATTTCCATTAAATCAGTTTTCTAAGTATTTAGCACCATTCAAATTATCATTTTCAATCATTAATGAAAATATTATACTGAAAATCATTATATATTTCATTATTCATATAACGTAATTTTTGAATCTTAAACTTATAAACTTCAATAATCATAATTTATTCTTAAACATTACTTAGGATTAATCATCTTATTCATTAATACCAATTTACTAAAATATGAAATATGATCATGTCTTAAAGTTCAAAACCTCAATCTAATCATGTTTCTTACGTTTAATGGTAAGCATATTGTTATAACATCCCATACCTCTCACACATTGTTTTACATCCCTTTATCTACAAAATTTTAACAAATACCCATACCACATTCCCGATTCTCTTTTTGATATTTCTACATTGGAAATTTATTTTCGTAATGGTCATGCCATCCACATCTGAAATATTCAATGTTTACCGTGTTCCTTATAGTCCCCGACATTGAAAAAAAAACTAAAAATCATAGGGTTAGAAACACTAATAAAAAATGAAAACCATATAAACATGAATAAATTCTTATATGATTCCAAAATCACAACACATACTTTTAAATATATGGAACCATAGTCTTATCATTAAATAAATCCCTAAATATATAATTAGAAATATCCACAGGGATCTCAAATTTTTTTTCTCATCCTAGTTCCCAATGTATAACTAAACCATTCCTTGGATACCTACAATAGCGACCCAGGCTTAACATACATTGATATTACATCATTTTAGATGAATGGTAAAAACATTACAAAAATAAAGGGTTGAGGACCACAATAGTGTATTGTCATTGGAAACATAGAAACATAATCTTATAAAATAGTGAAAAATCATAAAACAAAATCATAAATATTTTTCCCATTTAGTATTCATACTTAAAACCTTTCTCCATATCTGAGGGATAGGAAACATTAATAACAGGTTATCTAAAAATCTTAGTAATGGTAAAATCGAGTGACATGTAAGCCTAACATGCGTATAAGGTTATAAAAAATATGAACATAAAATTATAATATGATACCCTACATATAAAATATCATAATAAAGAGTCATGTAATATGGATGTGCAATTCATAAGATAAGAATAAAAAGATAATGGAGATCATAATCCAGGAAATCATAACATAGGAATAAGACAAGGAATTTTGGAATACACATTAACTTATATCATTATGATCATGTGTAAATTGAAATAGGTTCACTCATTAAGTTATGTACATGGAATGAGGCCCTTGTATAATCTTATGTAAATAAATATAGGTCCACCCATAACATTGTGAACATTTCATCAGGTTCACACATAAATATCATTTTCTAGAATTTATGGATCATAGTGAAAAATTATTGGGGCACTTCATAGGGACTACTCTTATTGGTAGGGACACTCCACCATCCCTAGTTATAGTCCTTTCCTTATCAGAGATCTGGTTTCCCCTTCTTACTATATTTATTTAGGTTTCCATATCTTTCTATAGTGGATCAGGTTTTCCCATCTTCCCATAGTGGATAGGGTTTCCTCAACTTCCCCTAGTGGATTTAGATAAAATGTTTGACATTTTGGATCAGGACACACCTATTTACCATTTTGGATATAGCCCACCCACCATTCCCCATTCATTATTTCATGAGATATTATTCTTTACCCATTTTATAAGAGGGATATACAGGTGCCACCCCTCACATAATAAAATCATACACACAAGTTCCAAAAGATAATAAAACTTTTATCATATCAGGTACCATAAAAAGTAATGGGTTTTATAAACATAATACCTTAATCCATGAAATCAAATGGGTATCATAAAAATTTAATTATATTATTACAAATGGAAAAGAGATAATTCTCATAATCATTTCCTCAAATACTAACATATAAAAAGAAGCAGGCCTCAAAAGCGTATAACTCATTTAAGATAAAAAGGTTTCATTGTCATTAATAAATCAAATCATAAGAAATAAGAAAAAGAATATGAATTTTAATCTTGGATCATATCCCCAATAAATCATAAACTGTAAAAAAGATTGACATCATAGATATATATGTGATTTAAAGGATTAAATGGAAAATATCATAATGAAAATAGCATTTATTTGAAAATACCCTTCATAAAACCATCCCAAAAATATTTATCTTATAAATAAATATTTGATATTCCATTTAAAACATTAATTGAGAAAAATAACTTCTTTCATTGAAAATTTATCTTTAAAACATAAATCATTTTGCATACTAGTTTAAATAAAAATTGCTCCAAAAACAAATAATAAAAGCTTAAAAACTTTATATAATTTCTATTAAACTTGAAAATACATTTAAATAATATAAATAAATCTTGAAAACATTTTTATTTGAAAATAATATGAATAATTACAAATAAATATTGAAAATAATTTGAAAATAATTTTCCTTAGAGATAGATTAAAAATATGTAATGGATGATTCTCAAAAAATTTCAAATTAATTAAAATATAAAAATTTTCATTAAAATATTTATGTTTTAAAACTAAATTAATAGGTAATTTTTTTAAAAATTAAAACATTTTTAGGAAACATGGTTTGTGAATAAAATTTATTTCTACCTGAATATAGAAGTAACATCATAATTTTGTAAAAATATGTTTTTATTATATTACATACCAAAAGAGTGGAAAAAATGGAACCATTTTATAAATATATCATGATTATGTATAGTAATATAAAATTAATTATATTTATTGATATATGGATCATTTTATATTATCGGTGGAAGCATAATCATAAACTATCCTGATAAACTATTAGATTGTAGAAATAAACAGTTACCACTTTAGTAACATTAAATAATGATTCCCATAAAGGAATAAAAAATGAATAATATAATATCATGAGAATAAAAAATAATGATATAATATTTAAATTGGTAGTACATACACCTCATAAAAAATATATGTTTATAACACGGAATGTTTCCAAAAGAAGGTAAATTGAGACAAAATTATATTTCTAATTTGGTAACTTTTGAACCACACACGCCATGAAATAAATTTCGTATAATGTATATTTAAATACTAATGAATTTATTTATGTGAATAATATGATAAATTCATGGGTATTATATACATCACACAAAGTAAATTAGTAGTGAATAAAACATATGTCTCCCAGAAATAAAAGTGAGATGACAAAACCCTTACCTAAGTCTTGGATTTATTTGTACCGATAAAAACATCATGTATAATAAATTTAATATTATATAAATTTAAAATATAAATATATTTTTATATATATTACCATATATTATTTCACTATGTTATTATATTTCTTGTTTATTAACAATTCTATGTTTTGGTTATGTTTTGAGTAATACCTGCTTTGTCATTCCTACAGGATTTGACTTGTTATTCTTAGTCATTTTAATTAGATAATGATTTATTTATTTAAATAATGTAATCCATGGTATAAATATAATATATATTCTTTATATAATTAGTTATAATAATCTATAAAATATATAAATAAAAAATTTGATACAATGTTCATGAGAACAGTTGGTCATCTGTACGCATGAACGCAGTTTCTATTCCCTTATTATGTTGAATGAAAGTAAATGACATATTTGAATATATATATATATATATATATATATATATATATATATATATATATATATATTATCAATTCAGAAAATTATATATTTCATTTATATCATATACATTTACTGAACTCATCTTTAATTCATTCCATGCAATGTGTTAATGAGTCATATCGCTTTTATGGGGCTATAGTCAACATTTCCACAAATAAAGTTAACGTATTTACACAAATGGAATGTATGAAGTTATTTTATATATAATAACTCAATAATATTAATCAAAAAATAAATATTATATATTCTCAATAATAATATTTTTTCCATCATAATTCACAACCATTATATGAGGTAATAGAATTAACAAACAACATCGTTTCATGAGGAGGAGGTCCGCTTTGCACACAAATGGTAAGTTATTTACCGATTTTATGGAAGTACGTGTAGGTGTAAGTATGATAATTACAATAAAAAAATATCATTATATTTAGGATATTCATTTTATTATATAATTATGTAATAAGAATAACTAAAGTGGTGGAGAATGAAAATAAAACAAAAGATCTTGTGGAAGGATATAACCTCTTCTTTGAGTAACTCCTTTGGGATTTCACCAAAGGGATTCCTTGGTTGGATTTATGCACAAATTTTGGCTTCTACGTTGAGTGAATAAAAGTTGGGAGCTAATCTTTTTAGGTTTTGGATGATCTAATGTGGATTGTGAGATAAATGGAAGGGTAAAATTGAATGCCTATTATTGAGGATAGGGAGGGAAATTTCTTTAAATACTAAAAGGTAAACACTATTGGAATGTATCCCTTACCTAATGTTCTTTAAAAATAAAAAATAATAGATTAAACTATAATTATGATATATATAATCTTCTACAACAAAAAAATAAGTGTCTTGTTATAAATTATCTTTTAACTCTTATGTTCCCCCACTTTTATCATTTTGGTTTTTATTAATGAAACTAGTTTTATAACAAAATTAATTTTTCCATTAAGACGAAATTAAATAAATGTTTATGATTCAATATATAACCAATTAATTCAAAATATTATATCAAATTTTCAAAAATTAAATCCATTTTGTGTTTGGAAATTTATTTTAAAACAAGCACATGTAATGCGTAAAAACACTACTTTTACAAGAATCATGCTAAAAATGTTTTTTATTTAATGGTAAATAGGTTCATTATAAAATATCAATTGGTCCGTGAATAGATCATATTTGATATTAATTAACATATAAATATCATTTTTTAGACTATAATAGTTTTTGTAAATGTTAAATCATATAATAAAATATATTTATTAAAAAACCATAATGCCCATTTTGAAATTATTAACCGATTTTAAATTTAAAAAATATCATGAAAATAAGGATTTTTAATATACTAATTTCAATCCTATGTAAAATTATATATCACCTAAGGGAAATTAAAGAAAACAATTCAATCAATTTAATTCGCTTTTAATAATTTTATTGTCATTTATTTTAGTTAATTATTAACTAAATAATTAACACATTTGACATTCCTTAAGCAGTTAATCTAAGTAATTCGTATTGAAAAATTGAATATAAATTAACATGGTGATTATAACTCCTTTAACTTTTAGGATAATTTTTACTATGTATGTAATGTAGTTTTTTCTTCCATAACTCAAGGATTTTTAAATGATAAAGGTATGGAAGGTTCATTTTTTGTATTATTCATTCCTTAACTAACAATATAGGTCAATTTCAATAAATTGTATCCCAATAACTCATAAAATAAATATTAAGAGGGTATATGGTAAAAAATTGGATATCCAATGGACTTTTTAATGGGTTATAAGTCATTACCCTTAAGATTAATGTTTAACCACTATGCAAATTAATTTTCCTATAATAACTATAATTAATTTTAATTAATTTCATTAATATTTTTGGGTAAAATATTTATCTTACTATAAATTATAAATTATTTTTATTACAAATATAGAATCCATTTTTTTTCAAAATCTGAAAACATAAGTGGTATAAAATAAATTAAAATAAATCCCATAAACATTTCACGAATGTGAGTTTATTTTAGAGAAACATTTCAAATTATTGAAATGTTTTTATATCCATTTTCAATGTGAAACTGGTTCTGATGACCTGAATTGTATTTACTTATGTTAAATTGATATAATTACACTATTAAAACATATTAAAAAACAATTTACCAATATAATTGATTTATATGGAAATGTAGTTTTGAATTAAAATTCAAAAGTTTTCAATATTTATTCAAAATTGAAGTTTTTTAGCAAAGACAAAAATTCAACGTAAGATATTTTTTAAGAATATTAATTCAATAAAGAAGTTGATTTTATAAATTTAAACTTCTAAAAGTGTATAATACTAATTTTATTATTGTTCACAAAAGGATGTAAAAATCTGTTCATTTGAGAAAATTGTATTTTTGGTTATATGAAGTCTTTAAAAAAATTATATATTTTATTATCAATATGTTTTATTTATATAAAACCATTATAAATAATATTTAAAAATAACTACCTCATTTTAATTACTATGTTATAATTATCCTGTTTGAGTAGTTATAATAATGAAATTATGTTTCACAGATACTCAATGTTGTATGTAACACAAAAAATAATAATTATTGCTCATAGCGCAAGATTATCTTATTTTAGTGTATAAAAATATTAAAATGGTGTATATTTAAACTAAATAGATCAATTAAAATTAATTTATTTGAAAAAATGGTTTATAAAAACTCGGTGTGTTACAGTCACACTAGTGGTTAGCCCAAGCTAGGAAAAGATGGTACATGGGTGGTAATCCTAATCATGAAAAATAGTGTACATGGGTGGTAAACCAATGATTGAACCAGGTATATAGGTGGTTATGCCAAGCCTAACTTATATTAATTTCTTGGTGGGTATCCTTTACATAACATTTCTTTTGCTTATGTGTATGCCACGATTCCATGTCCAATGCCAATTTTATACTATGATGACTCATGTTGTTTGATTTCTTTATGATTTATGTCTTATTAATTGCCAATAGTTATGTCACGACTCGTAATTATGATCTTTAACATATAGGGTATGGTTTCCATAGGTTATTTTCATATTCTCATAGCTATATTTTATTTTTATACATATGTATCTCCGTCATTTTCTCTTATTAAACATATAATATCACGGTTTCTTTTGTTTCCCTTCCCCGGGTTATGATTAATGGTTTACGTAGGGTATTTTTGTGAATAGTACTAAAGGTGATTATCGTTGTGGGATATTTTGAAGATCATTAACACAATTAGTAATATTTCTTCCACGATTCCAAAGGCACTAAACTATTACAGTCCCCAATCATGAGTTTGTGTCATGTATTGAATATTAATCTAAAAAATGTAATATCGATGTATGAAAATATCAGGTCACTATAAATAAATACATGGATATTATCATGGATACCATGGGGGGGACCTCTAAGGGTACCACCTATTGATGGATTAGAAAAGAGACAAACTTCTTACCTTCTGATCTTCATGTCTGAAGGAGGATGTCCATATCATACATTATAATAAATTCCTTCATGTTTGATAGAAATATTTTCATTTATGGTACATTAATGTATGAAAAAATTGGGTTGTCGCTAGACTTTCTAATATCAATGACCAATTAAGTACTTAATTATGATAGCTACTTCCTATAGTTATTTATTAGTATAATGATTTATGAGCTACTATCAAAATTCATTGAAGGGCCTGAGATTGCCAGGGTTTATTAGGGATGGAATTGAAGAATGGTTTATAGTTATATGATTCCATTAAAGATACCTCAAGTATAATATTCAATGGGAGATCTATTCCAATTTTTTGATCTTGAATGGATTATCATAACACATTCTTTAACCATAATTTATTTAATATATCCTTGGTAAATGTAGACCAATTATTAAGGTATATAACATATTTCATTGGATTTAATCGTGAATATTTCATCATGTTCTGAATGTTTTAGTATGGTTGTGGATCATAACCAATATATAGTTTTCATTTATTATAAAAAACTGTAGATAGGATCCCTAGGTGAGGAAAGGAATCCGAGCCTACAATAAATGTGTGATAAAATTTTATGAAAATGGTATTAATTTTAGAGGATGTGAATATATTAATAATCATTTATTATTCAATGTTTCTTTTGTTAATATTAAATTTATAGAATATGAATTTTAATATAATCGATGGTGATATTTGGGATTTTATGACAATTCCCTATTGTAGAGGTAAAGATATGGTAATTTCACTAAGTGATTATCAGAATTGTTCAGTGAAATCTTATGGGAAGTGGATTATGAGACTGTCCATTCTATTCCTTATTCACGATGATATATTGATGATTATCTATAATAGAAGATATAATATGGTCTTTCTCTAGAGTACCTATTGAGATATACAGATTATCATTTTTAATGTTTGTGGGGTTTGAAATATAGTATTTCCACATATTGGCTATCAGAATATAAGTACACGATCCTTCTTATACATATAAGATATGTTATCATGCTTGTCGATATTTGGAATGAATAAGGACTTTCTCTTTGTCTATTAAAATTATATTCTAGTTGGATTTTTTGTGGGTGTGAGGAAATAATCCAACCCAGTTACTTATTTCCTTTACATTCCATTGTGGGATATCATCCTGGGCATCCTAAACTGGTGGGACGAAATTAATTTTTCAAAAGCAGCCACAATATATGGTTCCTGATGTGTGGAAATTTTGAATCATTTTTAGTGGGTACTACTAATATTTGGATACCTCCTTTTTGAATCCTGAATAATAGTGAGGTTTTTTACACTATCCTACAACCCCACCCTATGATAAGGGATTTAATCACCTTCATATCATGGGAATGGTGCACAAAATAATTTCTTATGGCTATGGGTGAAACAAGGCCTATTATGCTCCTTTTTTATTTCGATTGTTCATTGATATTTGAAACACATAGTATGGCATGAGTTTTTTAATTTTATTTTTTGATATAGTCAATAGTACATTACACCCAAATTAGCTAAATCATTTCATATTGTTAGACACAATATGTTTGAAATAAAATATTCGTTGGTGTTGCGGATATATCACATATTTCTATTATGGTATACATCATTTTCCTCCATTGTTTGGTGTCGATAACCGAATGAGATGGATGGGGACTGTAGGTTTATAACTATAGACTACAATGATGTTAGGTGTGGATAGATGTTTCTATTTAGATCAAAGAATATCTTTTTAGGATTTACTATTATTACTCTGTGTTATGAGAGTCCTGATTGTCATAGATGTCCCGAGACTCAAAAATTTCATGATAAGATCAACAACCACACAAAACATATTGAGAAAAAATCATAATTAAGTCATCATAAATTAGCAATTAAAAAATGTTAAACATATTTTTATGACATTCTATTGTGATCTATTGTGTTTCAAGAGAAATAAAATGTATAAAAACCCAATATCAGTCATCAATTTGTTAATAAATTATTTCACATCATCCATCATTCTACTAATTACCACTATGCCTATGTCTATTTTATGATTATTCAAAACATTTTTCTAAAAAAACATAGTCTCTTGAATGTTATAAATAATTACATAGGTTTGGATTGGTCAGGAAATGGGGGTGAGGCTCAAATCAACCTACCGGGGGAAATATTTCCTACATTGGGAACTTCTAATAGATTTGTGATATGTTTGTGTATTATTCCTATAATCTAATTCAATTATACCTACCACCATTTAAGGAATTTACGGACATCACGTGTTTCTATGAATGTATTAATACATTAAGTTTTTTATATATTCCCTTTACTTGTTACTTTAATATATTATAATTAAATCTTCATTACTAGGTATTCTAGAGTTTATTTCCATCCCCTAATATGGAAGGTGCTATGATATATGTATCACTACCTTGAGAAGGGATTCATTAAAATTTATATAAATGGAATTAGAACCCAAAAAAAATTTCTCACATATTAGTACATGTAACACATTTTAATGACTTGTGAAATTAAAATATTGGTTCCATTTTTTCATTGTGTTACATTGAGAATGTAATGATAATTTTTTAGTTCATGTGTTTAGAACCTACTAGATATATGTATGGAGCCTCATAGAGGTGTGATACGTATCCAATTTTAAAAATCTATACTTACATAACTATATTATCCTGGTATAACATCATATGATAGGACAATACCATGGTGTTTGACATCATATAATTTTGATGTATATGAAAATGATTTATTTTAGTGATAGGTTTTGAAAATAGATAACGATAACCATTTATGAATCATTATCAAAGTGATTATAACCATTTAAGGAAGGATAAAAAATAGAGAATGTATCCCATTAGAGATAAATTGATTCCATGAAATATTTTCTATTATGTCGGGTTTAAATGGGGATATGGCCATATGCGAATGAATTACGGCTAACATGTGATCTATAGAATTGGCTACTCAATGAATTTATGTGTCATGGGGATTTGATCATTACAGAGGGAATGATGTGTGATCTTACTATAGTTGAATGACTACATATGGATAAATATTCTACCAATTGATGAATGAACAAGTATGTATGACTAGATGAAAAAAATGATATGGACTTATAAAAATGATTTTAGGGCATACAAATGGTCTTCCATGGTTCCCCTATGATACTATAAGAATATGTGTAGGGCTTATGAATATTCTCCTCCAAAGTGGGAATGTTCACTCTAATTTTTTTAATAATATGTGGAATTATGGGAGGAATCATAGAGATTATAGACTAATGAGGAGGGATTTGGGTCTTGCATGTTTGTTTCTCATCTTATGGTGTGGAGAAATTTACAATTATGGTCTATAATTTAATTTCTCTACCACAAGATCATTGAGTTGAAAATGATTCCTTCTAGGTTCCCAGATAGATAAGATGACATATATGGGAAAATAGTATAGAAACCTTTTTAAATTGTTGTCTAACCACTATGCTAAATATAATATCCCTCACTATCCGGGTAATAAATTATATTAAACACCATGAGGTCCTAATAAATTGAGGAGGAATATATATAGATTTATTTTATCCTGGGATTTCTTGATCTATGGGGTGGAAACTAGTGTTTAAAACCTGGTCATGTTATTCAGGAGTCTGTAAATGTGGATCAAAGGAGTGCTACCCTATCACATTTATTCATATTATTCAAAGTGTCAAATGAATTTTGGAAAACTATGTTATACCATAATAATAGGATTTAAATAATGGTCTTTCAGATAGGATATCAAGCGAGAGTGACATTTATGTGAAGGATAATGAATCCCTAATAACGATATGTGAATGAATTAACACCCTAATTCTAGGTAGGGAGAAGTGGAAGCCTAATATATTGGTTAGTGAAAAAATTTACCCAACTAAGAGGACTTGGTTAGTGGTTTAATTAGTTTGGGGAGGAGGGTAAAGTATCCCACTAATCATAAGGTCAAATGAATATGGATCCATAGTAGTAGGCCTTGGTGAAATGGTCACCATAGTTATTTTTCGAGCAATTTAGTTCTAATTATATGGTTTAGGGGGTGTAGCCTCCCTAATAACAGAATAGGAATCATATTGTTAAAATTTATTATGGAGGGGTTAGGGTTTTTTCTAGTATAGAGGTCTGAGATAGATATTTTTTAGAGATAATATAAAATCCTATATCATTAATGAACCTTAATTAAAAATTTAAAACATAAAGATACACTTAATATAATATCAAATGATTATGATGCCTAATGTATTTATGAAATTAGTTATTTATAAAAATAATCTAAAACATTCGTAAAACACCATAAATTAAAATATTTGAAGTATGACCTTATATTCCATGGATCTTTTAAAACTCCATGAGATGATTTGTGTAAATAAATAAGAAATGAGTTACATATAAAGAACAATATGGAAAGAATTTATTCATAGAATAAGGTGAATTAGTACATGTTAATCTAGAGGAATATCCAAATAAAATAATATGGGTTTGAATTATAAACATGAACATCAAAGCATTATATAAGATAAAACATAATGGAAACATGGGAGGGTGGAAAAAGAAAAAAACTAGAAATCATAAACATAATCCAAGTATTACATTCATGGTAACATAACATAATCTACATAGGATAACCTCCCCTAAACTATACATGGTATCTCATGAGAAAAATATATTAGGAAATGAATTGGATAGTGATATAATTATAGGCCCACCCACCACATTTATATTATCTACATGAGAAAGTGTATGCCATATATAATACAACATAAGGATGTATTTTACTAATTTTAATACCATGATTAAAGATTTATGGTTATATATATTAATGACTAGAATCAATTAAGGATATATACATCGATTGGAATACCCTTAATTGTAAATGGGGATGTGTTTTCACTAAAAGATGTTTGTAATAGAAAATAATTGGACAATTTTGGTAGCATAATCGAGGTACACAATGTCTTTTATAAGGGTTCAACGAAAGTAAAAATGGCCTATTATTAATCATAATTCATAATTATAGTAACAATAATGTTTAAAAAAATTCCCATCCATGAAAAATTTAAAATAGAATCTCATGATGTAAATACGGTACATGAATAAAGAGGATAATGATAATGTATATTACCTTATAGGCGTTCTTCTAAATAATTGGGAGGATCCGTTTATGAGATTTTTAACACCATGGGATGGATCAAGAGAAGACAAGTAATGGTAAATTTGATATAAAATGGTTTTTTTGTGAAGAGAAATG
The DNA here is from genome assembly GCA_963277665.1 of Viscum album. Classification (NCBI taxonomy): domain Eukaryota; kingdom Viridiplantae; phylum Streptophyta; class Magnoliopsida; order Santalales; family Viscaceae; genus Viscum; species Viscum album. Next base: position 355,377,967 of record OY728163.1, read on the forward strand.
GAAGGACCAGTGGGTTCTTCTTGATGAAGTGAGGGAGATTCTATATTATTTTCTAAACATATGTTTTGAACTCTATATGATAGAAAATTGAAACAAAAACCCACCAAATGGGTTTTACCACTGATTTATTATAAATATGAAGGAATTAAATTTTTTATAATATTAAAAACCAAACTCATTCAAAAAATTTCCATTTCAAATGTTGAGGTGAGTGATGTTCATAAATATTTATTCATAAAATCTTAAATTATAATAAAGTCTTTGGAGTATTCAGTTAGGTCTTATAAATTATATAATATTACACTAACATGTTTTTTTAAAAGGTAAAAATATTTAGTTTTTTTGAATACAATTAATAGTATTTATTATTTCATCTTATGTTTTTATATGTCATAATAAATATAATATATTTATTCAATATTTAATTTTTACCAAGATGATCAACCATGTTATAAATTTCAAAAACAAATCACCATTTGATAATTTTTTACAGTATGATTTAAAAAATAGAATTTATTTTTTCAATTTTATTCTATATATATGATTATTTAAACATTAAAAAAATAATCATAATTTATTAAAACATATGCATTTTTATGATGGTAACAATTTTTTACCCTTATAAAAATATATAAAAAATATTATTTAATAAGAATATATTATTAAAGTAACTTTTATTTAAAAAACTATTAAATTAATCAAAAAGTGTGTAATTATTGACACCATATATTTCCCAAATATATAACTTGAGTTTCATAGTATCAAAATATAATTTTTATCAAACTATTTATTTAATCATTTTCATTGAAAAATGATAAATATGATTATTATTTTATCAAAAATTAAAATATAAAAACTAATACTTTTTATTCTCTATACATAACCCCTTATTACACGAATATATGTTCTATGTTTATTGTGATTGATAATGAAACTTTATTTGGGTGGTTTGGTGATGATGGTTTGGATAGAGATATTGAAAATCTTTAACATCTATTTTAAATGGTATCTCCCATGATTTATTTTATGAATGAGGTCTTAATCATGACTAGTGGAAAAGGCTAGTGATTCCATCTCCCTTGGATGCTATAATAAATGGGATTTATAGAGTATGATCCTATTATATTTGGTTATCACATATTCCTCTTGTTCCAACTATTCAACATCATAAACCTTAATATAGAAATCATAATGGCCACTATATAGTGTCTATATTATCAATATCTATGTTCATTAATGTTGTAATAAATATGAATGGATAAAACAATGAATTTTCAAAAATAGACAATGTGGTGAATTTTTTTTTATAACCACATTACTTGATAAATAATTTTTTCATTTGAAAAGTGAATATCATTTAGAAAACATCACTTCATTACATTATTACCCCCTCTAGAAATTTTACAACATATATTTCATTTTATACACTAAAATAAAATAATGTAATTCTATTTCATTACAACTTTTGGTTCTCATTTCACATCCTCAAAATTGTGGTTCTTCCACAACCGTGTGACCATGTTATTTGTCTTGTTTTATTGAAATGTGTCTCTACATACATTGATATTCACATATATCGCCTTATATAAATGATCATTTTCTGAATTCCTCACATGTAGATTCTGTACATGTGAGTGTTTTTGTATGTTCTTACTTAATAAGGATATATGGATACATCATATATTTGATACAATATAAGTAGAAGACTAAGTTGATTGACCATAACTTTGTTTCAATCAAGGGTCTCAAAGTGGATGATGTATCTCAAAATATAACTTCCCTTATTTCAAAAGTTCATGAATTTGTTTTATATTGAATTACAAAAGAACACATTATATTGAAAATCAAACTATATGTCTTATTTATAATTTTTATTATAGCTTATCTGTTATGTTTTCATGTATTTAACATGACCCTGAATGGTTTTGAACTTCTCTTTTATATCTTGGATAAGACTAGTCCCCATAAACATCAACTATTCCACACTATACATTCTTGTTGGAGTCTTACATCTCTTCCCCAAGTTTGAGTAATAAGGTTCTACTAGTGGGAGGTGTTGATCCCAACGATCTTGGAAATCATTTGAAAATAATCTCATTAAATTGTATATTGTATTAATGGATCTCTCAGATTGACCATCCATCTAAGGGGGGAATGTAGTACTGAAACATAGTAATGTCTCCAACATGTAATGGAGGATTCAGTAGAACCTCAATGAAATATTCAGATCACTACTAGATACAATATAGAATTTAAATACATATAGTCTTACCACCTCCATTTTTAATATCATCAAGTGACGGCTAGAAAAAATAATCCTTCAGAGAAATTAATTTTTACAATATTTTATGGTGACCAAATACCACCCAAATGGTGTTATTTCCCTTATATGACTTAGGTTGTCTAATGAAATAATCAATGGTTATGTTTTCCCATATCCATATTGGTATAGGTAATAGATTCATCATAACATTAGATTATTTTCATCATCATTGACTTTTTTGCATACCAAGGATCAATATAGATATTCTGCAATCTCACCATTCATGTTATCCCCCAAAAGTGTTTCATTAGATATCTATACATCCTAGTGCATCCTCGATGAATAGAGAAAGTTGATAAATGTGATTCCTCAGTATGTTCCCTCTTCAGTTAAGGATTTAATGGAATGCATATCAAGTCAAGAAACCTTTTAAATTCTTCTTTAGAAATGTTGATATTGGAAATATTCACTACCTTTTATAAAACACTTCATCATCTTCTTGGCCAACCATGATTTTCTAAATAATTGATGGTTGATAAGTTATATGAGGAAGGAAGGATAAATATACTTATATAATTTCTATGACTATCTTTTTTTGTCTTAGAATATTGGATCCCTTGAAATCCCAATAAATGATAGGGTTGTGTGATCCTTTATACTCATAACATCTTGTACATTGTTCTCATTCCTAGGATGTTCGTAGACTAAAAAATCATAATCCTCCTTTATCTCAAACCATAGTTGTTGAAACATATTGTGAAATATTTATTGTAAATATATACTTGAGGATTTTTATGATATATATATATATATCACACTTACCCCCATAGAGATAATGTTAGAAAATATTCAATGCAACTATCACTATACCAAATTATAGTTCATTAGTTGGTTAGTTTTTTCAGATAGTTGATTAATTGTATATAGGCATAGTCTATCACTTTTTAAACTATCATGACAACACATAGTAATACCTCTTTGGAAGCATCAATGTAGATAAAACATCTTTCTCCAGTAGTAGGAAATGTGACTCTTGGTGCAGTGATAGGCCTCTTATTTAACTGACTAACACTTTCCTCACATTCACTATTTCATGAAATATTCATTCCCTTCTATATTATCATGGTTTTCAGGATAGAAAAATGTGAGATGTTTCTCAAAATTTAATTATTGTACCTAATTAATACTTGGAAACTATGGATTTTCATCATAGATATTGGAATAGGTCATCCTTTAGTTTTCGTTATTTTTAAAGGATCTATAGATAGTCCCTCAATAGTGATAACATGCCCATATCAGTAACATTATCAATATAAAAAAACAGTAAATGTGCATTTCACATAGTGTTTCCTTTTAAAATTTCGTTGTTACATTATTTAAATTATCATCATGATCCTCCTTGCTTTAGGTGTAGAGTTGAATATACTCTATAACGAATATAAAAAATCTGTTTAAGTAATCCATGAAGACTCTTTTCATCAGGTCTATAAAGACAGTTATACAATTAGGAAGTCTAAATGGCTTCACAAAGAACACATGTTTTTTTACCGTATACAAAAAGAGTACTTGGGGTTGTCCTCCTTCTCTTTGTTTACATGATAATATCCAATCTGCTGATCCACCGTGGAAAGGTATTGGGATCTAGGTAGCAGATCGAGAAAGCCATCAATCAATGGAAGAGTATATTTTTCTTAATTTAATGATCTTTTTTCCTTAATATAATCAATGAAAAGGTGTATTGACCAATCATTATTTATAATGAAATTTATTAGTGCATCCCATAGTTAAGAACTTGGGAATATATACACTTTATCTAGATTCTTTAATAGATTCTTCTAAATCTAATTAAGTTCAATAGTGGAAATTCTATATAGATTCTTGGATATTATAAAATATATTGGATAAAGAATGATTGAGGGAACAACATCATGGCTTGGAAAAGACCATAAAAATCAATAGGAAACACATCAACATATTCAATTTATAATGTCCATGTCATGGAGGATGATGCTTTCTTTTTTCTAAATCATTTGATCTTGTAAAAATTCTCATAATGAAGTAATATCATTTATTTAGAAAATGATACTAAATAATATTGATTGACCTCTATGTACATGTGTTGAATCAAATGGAAATTTATATTACATTGGATGAATTATTTCTCTTAGCTATTTTCGATGGATCTATACAATGGAAAGAATCCTTTCCCAAAATATTATATATTTTTTCTAAAGATTGTATCACAATGTTTTCTAGAATTTTTATCCTGAAAATATAGATATGAGATTCATTAAATATATGGGATTAAGAAAATTCTCCTTTATGAATTTTCACCAATATTTATAATTCAATGTTTTGTTTTGGGGTTATAATAGTTATACCAATCCTGTTTTTTATGAAGGAATTCATAAAACATGTATAAAAAATGTAAATTCTCTTTGCTTTCATGAATAAATATCATACATGTCACCCCTTATTTTTTTGGAACTACCTTAATAGTTATAATGGTAAATCTCACCTTTTCCCTCTAAACCTATAAGGTTGTTTTCCTCAGTAATAATCGACAACCCTAGGATTTATGAATTGATTCACATAGTATCCATGTTCCCTACATTTGAAATTTTAGATAATGAGATAAGGTCTGTTAGGAACATTTACTTCTTCCATTACAGTGGTGGGTTTTTTCCAGTGACATTAGTTAGCTAGGTTCCCATACTTTGAACATCTAAATCATTTTTGTATCCTATTCAAAAAATTTATAGGACTCTTATACCAACATATATGAAAAATGGGATTCTTGAAATTGTTTCCACTATGATATTTCTCTATCACACAACCAAAATTAAAATCTATTTTCCTTTTTCATTCCCTAGGGAAATGAATCGATTTCAATTTATTGATCTCTATTTAAACATTGAGGGAAAATTAGAAAACTCACTCATAGAATTCAAATTCTATAAACATTAATGATATTCATTTATTTGGATTTATCTATCCAATTAAAAGGTCAATATTTATTTTGGGGTATGAAAATACATGAGGAATATCATTAATTTCTTGTTGTGTTCACCTCATACAAAATAGTGAATTCCTCAACCTTTATATTGGGAAATACACTTCCAATTTCAGTTGAAGTGTTTGTGGAAAATATTTATCCAAAATAAATTGTAAAATTATTTCCACCTGAAAAAAATTAATTCTTCCTCAAACATTAAATTTTTTATTGACATCCAGCATCGATAAAATTCACTATCTATATGATAAATTGAAAGAACTACATTCCCTTAATCTAAGAAATGAGGATTGATATGATCATTCCAATGGAGACGATCCATTATTCAATGAATAAGGTATCATATGATCCACTAATAGTCAGAGGCCTTTCTTCCATAATGGTTTCAATTGAAACTTTCCCTTTCTTATAGGGATGTGGGTATCCCATTATTTATGATTCTATTGAAAATATGAGGAAAATAAGAATGTACTGTCATGAATTTTCCAACTCCCACTCCGATCATGTTTTTAATATCATTCAAGAAGTCATTAGATTTCTTATCGCATTGATTTTTGAATTAGTTCCTCGTATTCCCATCCATTGAATAAAATAAATGGAAAATTATAGATGAGAATGGTTAATCGATTAAACAAAAAAAATTGGAATCCATAAATACTAAGTGGATAAATAATTAAATAAATATATTCCATAAACTATGAATAACTAGGTTTCAATATCTGTTGTCCATGATCTTTTTCCTAATGCAAACATTTCATGGAAATTTTGTTCCCTTAATAACAGTCCATAAGGAGCTTGCGAATTTACTAAATCACAAACCCTAGGATTTTAAGACATTTGTATAGTAAATAATTTTTGTATTATAATAGGTGATGATTGAGTATTTTCTAATTAAACCATATAAGGTTTACCACCACTACATTGAACTATTCTAAATCCACATCCACTTATAGTATTGATAAAATAATTTATTTTCATGGAAACAATATTCTCTATACCTTATAAAAATTTATAAATAAATTTTATGGGTATTATCTAATGATTATTCACAACCCTAAGACATTCACTAAATTCTATTTTTCAAAATTTATAAAAAAACAACACGTTTTTATAATTCAAAGAATAAAAACCCCTTTTTTATTACACATTGATCGCTGATTTTATAAATAATTTTTTACAAGATTAAATCATAAAATATCAAGAGGACTTCATTCAGTAGAATTTTATTTACAGAAAATAATAAATTAAAACAATGACACACTAGTAAAAATTAAAATCTCTGAAACATGATCTTATATTCCTTGATCTACTAAAACAAAATGAGAAATCATAGGGACATAAATAATAAAGGGTTAACATTATAGAATAGTGAGGGAATAATAAAATAATGGAATGATGTAAATAATTACATGTGATACAAAAGTCATATCAAGATAATATAATACGGGTAAGAATCATTATATAGATCATCAAATCATGATATAAGATGATAAAGTAAAAGAAACAAGGGAATGTGAAAACAACATAAAACCTGACACCATAAACATAAGTCACGATAAAAAATGATATATCATAACATAGTGTATGTTGGATAAACTCCCATGCACTATACATGGTATATCATGATATAAAAACAATACCCACTTCTTTGGGGGTCCATATAATTTTGATCCCACCGATCAAATTCATAACTTGTACATGAATACATGTGCAACATATATCATACATTATAAGGTCGTATTTCATCACTATAAACACAAAATATTACAAATTGTTGATTAAATATATGGAAGTCCCAAATTAATGACAGATTTATACATATATTTAAATACCTTGATTGGAAATGGAGATGGCTATTCATTAAACAAATATTTGGCATGTAAAATCAAAGGGAAATTTCTTCATCCTAATGGGGGTACATAAAAATTCATGGATATGTATAATGAGATTTAAATGGGTATCTAATCACATAGACATAGTATTAATATAGTGGGTGATTTGTAAAAAAATCCTAAAATGTTTTTTTAAATCAAAATATATAATAAATGGAAGCTTCATAAATAAAGGGGAGAAGGAGGTGATCCCTTACCTTGAGAGGGCACTTCTAAATACATTGGAGGAGATTATTAATACCATAAGAACACCATGGGAGAGAAATATATAGGTAAATTTAGTGTAAACTAATTATAAATTTATTTTTTTTGGAGATTAATATGTGGATAGATGGGAATTTATTTAAATATTGAGGGGAATTATTTATTAATTTCCAAAATAAGGATTTTGCCTCTATATGATAAAATAATGAAAACCCCATACATTCACAAAGTTTTATCTAATGTTTTATTCCAATGTGTTGGGTTTTTCAAAATTTTATAGGGATGAGAAATGAACTCATTATAATTACACCCTTGGTGATGTGTAGGTGATCCATGTTCTTAAATAAATAATTTTAAAACATTTACATATAATATAGATTTTAGAGGATTAAATTGGGGATTAAAAATTAACATCAAAAACAAAATAAATTACAGGGGAAGAATAATTATATTTTAGGATACTATATATAGTACTTATTATATCACTAATAGGCTTTTATGGTGTCATAATACATAAACTATATTTATATCTTAGTTATAATTTACCTAAAATTTCAATTGTCACAAAAAAATCACGAATCATTTTACATTGGTTTCTTTAAAAACAGTTTTTAAAATAAATATTTATTTTATCAAGATATTTATATTTTAATGAGAATTTACACTTTTAAATTGAAATTCCTATTTATTAAAAATTATGTGTATTACAATGATGATAGTTGACCAACCCTTATAAACATTACATTTGACATCGCATAATTAAACAATAATGAGTATAAAAATAAATTTTATTTTATATTATTATATTATTAAAACATATTTTATTTCTAATAATCATAAAAGGGACATTAATAAAACTATATATTTTCCAATATAAAAATTTGAGTTTCATATTATCAAAACATTATTTTTATCATACACCTAATTTTTTATTTATAAAATAAAATGATCAATAAATAATTATTTTATTAAAAATATAAATATAAATAACATAATTATGGGGTTCAGATATATAACACTAATTATAGTTTCATATTACCAATTGGTTTGGTGTCTGGTGGTGACACTTCATGGGGTGATTCGGTGAACATGGTTTTGTCTATGATCTCAATAAGATCTAATTTCTCCCATAAATAGTTAATCTCATGATTTAGTTGTTGGGTATCATATTGGGCTTGGTAATGGGTATCTTTTAGTGATTCTAACTCCCTTAGAATCTCTTATAATTGTGATTAATAGGATACAATCCAACTTGTCATCATCATTGCTTCTTTTGTTTATGCCAATTTGAATTTATCCTAATTGATATTATAAAAATATTAGTAGTTACCATATAATGTATATATTATCAATAGAAATAATTCTTAACATTACTTTAAATATGTTAAGATATAACATATAAGAGTCAAATATTTCAAAATTAGTTCATCTATTTTATATAAATACATTATAATTTAATACATTTATTCATTTCCAAAAGGAATTTCAATTATCACAGTTTTAGTCATTTTATATCGTATGGGCCACATTAAAGGATGTAAGAAGTGTCTTCCCATGTGGTATGACTGAGAGAATTTTCTACCTAAAAAAGAGTCCTTCGTGTATATCATGGGTGATTGAATCATGAGTGTATCTTTTTATGTTAGGCCATAGTCATAGAGATATTGGGAGTTAGTGGTCTCTAATGAATTATTTAATGCATCCAAAATTAGAGTTATAAAATTACTAATTTTTCAAAGATAATTAATGTATTTTTTCCTTACTTAATCTAATAATATGAAGGTTAAATTATATGTTCTTTGGAGATTCTAGGTTTTATCATCCTTTTACATTAATTCCCATCTAACTCTCCCAATTTTATATAAAATATATTCCAATAATCTATATTCATATGAATATATGGGGTTTATTGTCACGACACATCCCCCGGGGCCTGTGCCGTGACAACCCTAATCCCACCTTCCAAAGGCTAGGGGCTGGAAACTAGCACTGAAGGCGTATTCATTAAAACTGGGAAAGGATAGCCTTTATAACCTGTAACTCATGAAAATAATCACACTACACAATACTGAAACAAGTAAAATGAATTGTAAAAAGAGCATGTACAGTAAGTAAAAGGAGCCAGAATACAAGCCCAACTAGAAAGTACAAGAAAACTGGAAAGTGGAAGTAAAATAAATAGATCATGTGAACCCCCTCCAATGATTTTACTTGAAGGGTAGGTACATCACTCGAAGGATCATCTCTGTGGTACGCCTCATCTATGGTCCAACTCTGATCTACCTTCAGTCCTGCTACCGTCATCCTTAGTCATCGTTGTATGTCGTATGCACCAAACCCAATCAGGTGTGGTCATAACCTATGTAGGGGTGAGTATAATAATACTCAGTAGGGACCCCGAGACCCCCCAAAGGTCTCTCAAAATCCACAAAGGATAAACCTGAAATTATGAAAACAATTGTCAGCCCTACGTAGGTATATGCCCATAAATATAAAAAAATTATCAAGTATACCCATCTTATTCATGAGAAAACAAAAGGCCCAAATAAATATCCTGGGGGTCAACAATTACTCAAAATAAGGAATACCATGAAGGTAACACCACAAAGGTAAGTACCACAAAGGTAACTCCACATAGAAAAAATACCAAAAAGTTTTCACCATGATGGAAAGTACCACCCAGGAATGCCACACAGAAGAATACCACAAAGATATCACCATGAATGTCAGTACCACATATGTATGCCACATAGAAGAATACCACCAAGGTATAACCATGAAGGAAAATACCACACAGGTACACCACATAGAAGAATACGAAAAAGGTATCACCATAAAGGTAAGTACCACACAGGTACACCACATAAAAGAATACCACCAAGGTATCACCATGAATGAAATTACCACCCAGGTATGCCACATAGAAGAATACCACAAAGGTATCACCATGAAGGTAAGGACTTAACTCAAACCTATTATAACTTATGAACAGTAGTAGTGTTGATTAGATGTAACTATTTAATCAACTTACTCTATTAAGAGGCAGACCCACGTAGGATCCTAAATCATCATACCCACACAGGATCCTAGTAGATCATCAGACCCACACAATATCCTAATACTCTAGACCCATGCATGATCTTAGAGTAGTCCCACATGGATTCCTAGAGCATATCCAAGTGAGACACTCAAACACAGACACACAAAGGATCCCAAGCACAGACCCACAAATATCACTTTCTCATGTTACAACCAACAATTGGGTTCCCACAGTAAGCTCGCTTTATTCAGGGAGGATTTGTTCCTCAATCCATAGGTCAATACTCCAACTACCACAAAGTGCCATGAAAAATTATACCAATGTACTAGAAAGTAAAAGGGGTTTCAATGCTATAGATGATTCTTCAATTGGATGGCTGGTCTGTAAGTTATTGTCCTTTTAGTCCCAAGGGCGTGGTTGGATTTGTGTTTGATTCAACCCGGCCATATCCTAAGATTTAGAAAAACTCAAGTGGGGTATACCAAAAGCTCTTTCTCACTCCAAGGTTTTTGGCATTGTTGACAGTTTGTCAAACGGATAACCATAGCTCAGGATATGGATGAAATAGCAAAAAGGCTCGAAGTTGGTCCAGGTCCAGTCTGATCTGGTCAGACCGACCCGGCCTAGGCTGACATGATATGGTTCGGGTCGACCCAGCCTGACCCAGGGTCTGGCCCTGGGTGCGACCCGACCCACAAGATCTGACCCGACCCACTGGGCCCGGGGCAGCCCAGCCTGCGGTGCATTTTCCAGCTGGCGGCCCACGGTGGGGTAGCCCGCAGTGCATCGACCCTCGGTGCGGCGGACCGCAGTGTGGTGTTGCTCTATGCGGTAGTGCGTAGTCCAAGAGCCGGAAGGGGGAATCCCACTGTGCGGCGGCCCGCGGCGAGGCGGACCACAGGGTGGCGGCCCGCTGTACGGCGGTCGGCGGTGCAGTGGCTCGAGGTGCAGTGGCCTGTGGTGTAGGAGGCCATGGTTCGGGGGTCCGTGTTGCTTCGGCCCACGGTGTGGCGGTTCGCGGTGCATCGACCCGCGGTGTGGCATCCTCTGTGCAGCACTAGCTAGACAGATGGCAAACCTCTCCTCTGTGTGGCGCGGTCGCACGCTTCACCATCTCCAGTAGTCATCAGCAAGCCAGCCACCCTCCCTCACTGTCGTAGCCTCGTGTTGCGACTCTTGTACATCGGGGGGTGCAGACGCGCGCCACTACCCCTTCGCGCGGCTGGCTGATGCGGTCCCCTTCCCTTGCTCTGCCACGGTCTTTGGGCCGCAGACCTTCTCTGGCGGCGCAGTCGCACCGCTGCCATCTTCACGGCCGATCGTCGTGCCAACTGCCGCTCCCAAGTCCCACCAGTTCCAATTGCACACACCAGTCGCCTTCCTCCTCCATCGTGTAGAACACATAAAGACCATAAAGGATTCGTAGTTGTCTTGCCATGTTCGTTTTCCTTGCACCCTCCACATTAGAGTTGTAGCAAGCGTCATAGACGTTCTTAATTCAAGAAGGATGTCAGGAATGAAATAAGGGGGTATAAATCACCAACAAACCCTACAAGATACCCCGCAACAACATCCCACAAAGACGACAGAATCGCATGACAACATGTTAGTCAGTTGAGCCGCATTCTTCGTATAAATTCATGAATGGGGAAAAGGAAATAAAAATTCTCTAATGAAATAACCCTATCCTTGAACGTTGGAGAATTTTCTGCGCTTGTCGGTGGACCATGATCTTAGTTCCCTCCACTTGCTCCCAAAGACGCCACTCACATGTCACCTATTGGTGGTTCAAATATCGTCTGTCACCTCCCACTAGGTCCGCTTCATCTTTTAGGTGACAGGCGTCCCGACACATTACCAGAGCTTCGTCGCCTGGTGAAGCTATGTCAAAACCATCCCCCCAAGCTCCATACTAATAGAAGAGAAAGAGGTTTAGTATCAATAGTGTAATTTATTAAGTTTTATTTAATAGGAACCTTCATAAATTCCAATGATGTTGTTACTTGGCATCTGAAAGAGAAGTAATTTAATTTATGTTAGAGATATTAAATGGGAGGTTTCCCAAAGGAATTCCATGTATCAAAGAGTGGTTTTGGTGGTCCCACCACCATGAATTCAGAAATGGGAGTTTTCTAGCTCGGGCGGTCCCCACCTCCAAGCATTCAATTGGGAGGATAAAAATATAATAAAAACATGTTCTTTATTTTATTTTGTTCCCATGAAAAACATGAAAATTAACATTCAACCTAGACCATCTATGGTTGAGGTGAAAGTATCATTATTTGAATGTCAGCTCTATGAGTTCAACGGTCTCCTCGGATTTCAATTCCAAGCACCAGTTCAAAAGTTATAGAATGTCGTTTGTGCGTTTACTGATCGTACTCGAAAAAAAGATTGGAAAATTATAAACAGTTACCCTCAACCTGTGTTGATGGAGGTTAGGCTCTACCCAAGTGAAACACGCCCCAACAAACCGACTGGTATGCTCGGATTTCCAATTTGAGATACTATTTAAAAGTTATGCATTTTAAAATAAAATAATTTTCATTTAATTATTTTATTTACGAAAAAAAAAACTAACTTTCACTGGTGGCCCTCGTCGGCCAAATTTAGTATCTTATTAAATAAATCATGCTCTCACGAGTTCAGTGATGGTCTCAGATTTTCAATCCAAGCTACCGTTTGTGAGTTATAAGCATTTGAAAAATAAAACAATTTATTTAATTATTTTATTTATAGTTATGCCATTTTTGGGTTTTCTCACAAGAGGCCTGAGCCGACTAAACCTAAGTAATGCCTAGGGTAAACCCTCCATCCTTTGTGAAATCATTCCCTCATATTTCTAATCTGAGTAACCATATAAGAGTTATTCCACTTTTTTAGGAAAACTTCTTACGTGCGCTAATCAAAGCTTAACAAAACTTTGACTGATCATTTCGGCCACTCTGAGCCATGAAATCATGCATCGTTAGATTTCGCAGTCTTAAAAAATTCCCATATAATAAAAAAAAATATATGGAATTTCTAGGTCTTTACATTCTCCCCACCTCAGGGCTTTGCATCCCCGAAAGCCGCATTACAAATACTAGAAAAACAAGTGGTGGTACTGATCACGCATCTGAGCCTCCGGCTCCCATGTGCTCTCTATGAGGTTCTCGTGCTACCAACACACACACACCAAAGGTATCAATATCCTATGATGGAATCTCTTCTGTAGATCATCAATATCTATTTGATCTTCTGAAAACATCACCCCATCCTCGATGTCCATCTCGCCATGGTCGATGACATGAGATAGGTCGTGCACGTATCTCCTTAGTTGGAATACATGGAAGACGTCAGGAACCTGGTGAATCTGAGGGGGATGTTCTAGGTGGTGAGCCACCTAGACAACTCTAGTGTGGACATGGAAGGGTGCAATGAACCTCATAGATAACTTTCCACCCAGACCAAATCTATAGAAACCTCGTCAAGGTGAGACCCGTAGAAAGACGTGGTTACCTTCCTCGAACTCCAGAGGTCTCCATATCTTATCAGTATATGAAATCTACAGGAACTGAGCAGTTTTCACTTGATAACAAGTGAGGTATCGTGATACAAAATCTTCCACTTCTTTATTCATTCCTGGCCACCAGTACTGACGCAGAAGTTCCTGGTACCATGGTATGCCCTCTGAAAAGGTCGACGTGCTCTCCACCTTCAAAAAATATATCATGTTCCAACCCTAAAGATATCTAAATTCTCCGAGCCTTGCAGTCAGTGTCCCCACGTTGCACCCCCCTGACTCACTGAAGATGTGGGGGAGTGACGAGGAGTTACTGAAGAAAAAATGCTCCATCTCAGTCCACAAAGAATATCCATAATAAAGCCAGCTTCTCCATTGCCTCACATAGCGGTTGTATACCAGATCACATGCTGGGTGAATCTGCTACAACGTTACCCTTCCCAAGAGTATAGACTATCTTTAAGTCATATTCCTGGAGAAACTAGAGCCAACATTTTTGTTTCGGTTTTAGGTTCTAATGTGAGAAGATAAACCCAAGACTCTTGTGGTCCGAGTAGACTGTAAAATGCTCGCCCATCAAATAATTCCACCAAACCTTTAGCGCAAAGACTTATGCTGCTAACTCCAGGTCATAGATAGCATAGTTCTACATTTCAGTCTCTATCTCACCTTCTGAAAGCTTTGCAGACACTTCTCCATCCATGGGAAAGGATCCCCCTTTTTCTTCAAAGCTGACAAGGGTGCCACTACCCTACGGAATTCATGTAAAAATCTCTTGTAGTACCTAGCCAAAGTCGATGTCCCTCTATATTTGGGGAGGTAATCATGGAAAAATATTTTGAAAAGATGTCCCCATGCTCTGCCACTCGTGTTTGGAACTGAAAACTCAAAACTCTTTCCACCACATGGGTAAGTCTAGACGACTCATGAATGATTGGTTGCACCGTCCTATGCATGAGTCCATCCTGTGCTGTCTGGGATTCCTTTTCATTGACCTAGGAAAACCCAATTCCAACATTGTAGGGATACCACTACCTTTTTTCCCAATAAAATCAATCTGATTATAAACTGTAGATGCCCGGTCCATACCCAAACTAACGTCATAAGGCCTCGACATTTCCACCAAGAGGTTCCAACCGAAACTCTCACCTCAAGGGTCAAATCACACTGTCGACATAATTGTGATTATCCAAACTCATCCCAAAGGTTTCTACAGATGTGAGGGTCAAGTCAATGATTTAACCAGAAACTTGATGTCTTGGAAACGATTTGTGGAAGGAAGGAGTGATTGGTACCCATTTCTATTGAAACGATAGCTAGTATTAGAAATAGACCATAACTCTAATCATTCATGGAGTTCATGGTCCACACTCCTTGACTGCATACAGCAACTCCCTTCCCCTGCCCTCTAGCTCTCTGAGACTGGTGGGGACCACAAAAGGGGGTGGTTGTAATATATTGAAATGTACACCACCTCATGATGCTTCCCTGGATTAGCTTCAACATCTACATCCCTGCAGATTCATCTATCCCTAGCACTACTTCTTCCCGAAACAATTTTACACGCCCAAGTCTCTGAGACCAGCGCCAATTTCTTATTTTCCCACTACTATCATTCACTGGTTGTATCTGCTCTGCCAAAGAACATTCAACCAAAAAGGTACTCTCTAGCACCCCAACATTAGTAAGAATTCATAGAGTAATAGTACTAGATTAGATGTCCTTAAACAAAATGAACTCGGATATCGGAGCACTGAAGCACTGATCGTATTGTATTCATCGAGAACTAGGAATGATCGGTACACCTTGATGACTACTCAGCTACCGACATGTTGTCCTGTGGAGCTGTAGAAACTCTAGGAAACTCTCAGCCGCCACCTCAATATAATGACCCATACTTTACATGCATTGTTATTACTTCAGAATTGAAGCACACTTATTATAACATATAAAAAACCAGGAAAGGACCGTATATGT
Source organism: Viscum album (assembly GCA_963277665.1). Lineage (NCBI taxonomy): Eukaryota > Viridiplantae > Streptophyta > Magnoliopsida > Santalales > Viscaceae > Viscum > Viscum album. The sequence goes on from OY728163.1 coordinate 355,393,861, forward strand.
ATAGAGTCTTTAGAAACTGGGAAACAAAAACAAATGGTTCATAAGGAATCTAATTTTCCTCCCATTTATTTCATCATATCTAGAGACCCTATTGGCATATCCAACTTAATAACCTTATTCCTGACCTGGGGAAATAAAACATTCAAAAGGGTGAGCTCAAATGCTCAGTAAGGGTAAACAAAAGAAATATCAATCACATCATATACATAAGAACATAACTTTTGGGAATCTTAACCTGCAAAAGAGATCATAATTTCATAACATGGGATAAATCATAGTAGTGAAATGTAATCCCAATAATCATAACATAAAACATGAAACTTTGTGGCATACACACATAATCATAGAGAATCATTTCTTATTAGTCAAGACTCATTTCCAAGACTATCTTTGTTGACAAAGTCCATTTCTGAACCGAGTTCACTCCTCGTTTCAGTCCTGTTTCAATCAACCGGTATAACCTGCCGTTCCAGCCATGTCTAACTCATGAGATATAAAATCTTTACCCAATGAATTGGAGGGAGATATAGGTCCCACCCATCTTATAATGATACCATTCTTATGTGTGGCACAAAATCATAAACCATACATCATAGCATAACCCATGTAATAAAAATTGGAATCTTAAACATCATGACGTCATAAAACAATTCATATAAGATAAAGGAATTCATAAAAATATTTCCATCACAACATAATCATATCAATGTAATAATAATGATATAAATAGAACACTACATTATCATAGATGGAAAATAATTTTGATAAAACACTTGAACTCCATTCTTGAGGAAAATATCTTTCTACTTCAAAAACACTTTTCCTTTCATAAAATATCAAACAATTCTAAACTAAAATAAGTTGATTAAAAATAAACATTAAATATTGTAAAGGATGCTTCTTGGAAATAATGTTTCAAAAATCCATTCATGCCATATAAGTTAAAAAAACATTCTTCTCGTACTTTTGTCGGAAAAGTCAAAAAGTACCTCGTACGAAAAACGACAAAAGATTCCTTCCATATCCTTTACTAAAAACTCACCGAAGGGAAAAATTGGATTTAAAAAATCGTAGGTGGATGGAAGTAATATTAAATATTGAGGAAACATGGATGTGGATGATAAAATACTCCCCAGTAAATTCTGAAGTATAAACAATATCGAATAAAAATTGAGATTGCGAGATTTCCCTTACCTTAGGTCTGATTAGCTTCGTAAGTGTATGAACCTCCTGTATAATGATTTAAATAATATTATTGACTTATTCCAGAATCATACGTATTTTTATGATATCATATATGGTCATATTCTTAGCTTTTTATTTGTAATATTTCATTACTACTAGTTATTCGGGTGTTTATTACCTTTTGTTCTTATGCGTGTTTTGTCGAATAAATTCTTATTTTTATTTTTAGGTTATAGATACCTCATTTCCAGAATGTTATTAGTGTAATATATATCATATTCATTCATTCAATTCATTTATATAATCATTATTCAATGAATATCATGTAGAACGAGTCGCATCACATCATGGAGACGGTATTCCGTACGTACGCACGAGCGATGATATCATTCCCATGATCATGGAATTTTATTGGAGTGTATGTATACTATTTCAGAATCAATATCACTTTAAAATAATCATATATAGTCATTATTTACACCATTATACCCATACAAGTAAGGTGGTGGTGTAAAATAGTTTACACCACGGCGTGGAGACGGTATTTCGTACGTAAGCACGCGCGGTGATTTCATTTTCTATAGGATGGATAGACGGTGAAATAGGATTGCTTCATACATATAATAACATATAAGTATATGAGTGATACTGATGTTATTACTTCATAATGAAACAACTAAATAAGAATAAGTGGAAGAAGAAATAAAGTTGAAAGAATCGGTAACGGACATTTCCTCTTCTTTAAAGCGCTTCTATGAGACCTCCTTTTAGTGCACTAAAATTGGTCTTTACAGAAGACCAGGACCTCTAGGATGTCTCCAGGGAAGTGGAGAGGAGAAAGTGGCAGGGTTTGGCCGAGCTGGAAGGCTCAATGTGGTGTGAGGAAGAGGAGGAGGAGGTGCCCTTTTATGAGGGAGGAGTGGGGCTCCTTTGGAAAAACTATAAATATTATTTTATTATAAATCCAAATTCGGTTTTCAATAGCACCAAATTGATTTATTTAGAAGATAAGGTGGGTATGGGTCAAAATAATATCTTCTAATAGAATTTAGACAAGTTTAGGATCCTATTTTAACCTTATCATTTATATTTAACTTTAAGTTAGATAATTTTACTTTTACCGTGTCTTTTTGTATTCTTACACTATAAGGTTAATAAACTTACTATAACAAGACAAACGAACCCCAAGTTGTTTATTATTAATATATATAAACTTATCTAAGTCATTTGGCAGAACCTTAGATTTTTAGGAATAAAATAACAATTAATAATATAATATTTGTTTTAAAAAACTATTTTATGTCAATTTTGACACTATTTAGTAATTGATTTTTGTGAAAATCATAACAGAATGATTAGTTCAAAAAAGTTAATTAAATAAACACTAACATGTCATATTTACCTATAAAATTAGTGCAATTCATAAAAAGTCTCAAATTACATTTATTTGGGTATTTATAACATCAATTATGTCAATATTTCATTAATAAGATAATTAATGCATCATCTTTGTGTCATAAATAAATTAAATTATTTAATGTCTAAAAATTACAAATAAAATACTATTATGTAGGAAATCTTTCTATATTTCTAATTAATATTTATAGTCTCTTTTATCTTATGTATAAACCTATATTAAAAATTATTTAGCTATTAAACATTGATTTTAACTATTTCAACCCTTCTTTAAATAAATTAATAATAAATGTCCTAGTCAAATCCAAGTGGGCCTAAATGGTCATATTTTATTCCTAAGGTTGTTTTTGGTCGAATTACACTTATCCAATAGAATTAGTAAATGTGTTAGGGTAATAATAATATCATTTTTACCCTTAATTGCCCTATTTACTTTTAACCGTGGTAAATAAAAGTAAAAAGATACTATTCACTAAAAATAATTTTCATCTCATTGAACCACAGTTTACTTACTGACATCAACCGTGTCTCTCGGATTTTTGAAATTCCACTCACAAAATCGGTAAAATTATGTTCTATGTAAATTTTCAAATTCTCCTAGGAGGTGGGTAAAAGACGGTGAAAAGTTCAATAAAATTTTTATATATCTAAAATTATTTTAAAATGAATCCAATGAATTGCATTGAACTAATATAGGTATTATGTATCAATTTTTCCCTAAAATAAATTTAATTAAAATAAATAATTATTTATATAAAAAGTCGGTTTTTAAATAGTAACATTGTGTTTTCACTATTCATCAAAAATTGAAAGTTTTCAGAAAAATACCAAAATTTCACCCTAGGCTAATTTCGATATTCCGAATCCAAAAATGAAGTCCATTTTGAAAAATTAAATCCATAAAATTTCAAAAAGTGGTTATTACTATTCATAACAGCTAATTTTAATTTCATTTTAATAGCATATTGTTGTTTAGTGAAACTCGGTATTGCGTACGACGCAAGCTATCGAGGAAGGTCGTGATTCCGTGTAAAGTAAGCCAAGAAAGTGTTGTGTGTAGTGAAAGATTCTTTTGATGATTTATATAACATAAAAACAATATATTTCTCATCAAAGTCTCTGGTGTTACATTCTCCCCCCTTTAAAATGAATTTCGCCCTCGAAATTCGTCATTTTATAACAAACATATGAAGATACCTCTCCCTCATCATATCCTCAAGCTCCCATGTAGCTTTTTCTAGTTAATGGTTCCTCCATAAAACTTTCTCCAAGTGAGTGGTCTTGTTTCGTATGACTTTTTCGCTACGATCCAGAATCTCTATTGGCAGTTCTTCAAAAGAAAGATCTTGCTCCAGCGGTACAACTTCTGAGCTGAGTACATGTTAAGGATCAGGTATGTACTTTCTCAGGAGAGATACATGGAACACATTGTGAAATTGAGAGAGATTAGTTGGAAGCGCCAATCAGTAAGCTACCTTCCCAAAACGATCCAGTATTTCAAAAGGACCGATATATCTAGGGCTCAACTTCCCCTTCTTTCAAATCTCATGACCCTCTTCCAGAGAGATATTTGTAAGAACACTTTATCACCCACTTCAAACTATAGGTCTTTTCTTCGGTTGTCGGCATAACTTTTCTGTCGACTCTGAGCTGCTCTTATGTGTTGTTGAATAGATATGACCTTTTCTGCCATCTCATCAACAAGATCATGTCCTAATAGCTTTCTTTCCCCAACATCATCCCAGCAAGTTGGAGTCCTGCATTTCTTTCCATAGAGAGATTCATAAGGATCCATCTGAATACTGGAGTGAAAGCTATTATTATAAGAAATTTACACCAAAGGTAGGTGTTGATCCCAACCACCTTTTAAATTTATAGAGCAATCTCTCAACATATCTTCTAGAGTTTGAATTGTTCTCTCAGACTGACCATCTGTCTGAGGATGATAAGCAGTGCTGAAACTGAACTCTGTATCCAGAGTATGTTGAAGACTTCGCCAGAACATTGAGGTAAACCTCGGATCCCGATCAGATATAATAGAAAGTGGTACTCCATGAAATCTTACTACTTCTTTTACATATATCCTGGAAGGCTGATCCAGAGAGAAATCCTCTCTAATAGTAATGAAGTGTGCAGACTTTGTAAGAGGATCAACTATGACCCAGATAGCATTATTTCCATTGGATGTTTTAAGAAGTCCTATGAAAAAGTCCATAGTGATGTTTTCCCATTTCCATTCTGGTATAGGTAATGGTTGTAACATCCCCTTAGACTTCTGTCTCTCAGCATTAACTTGCTGACAAAACAAGTATCGAGAGACATATTCAGCAACATCTCTTTTCATGACATCCCACCAGAAGTACTCTTCCAGGTCCCTATACATCTTCGTGCTTCCCGGATGAATAGAGAATGAAGAACTATGAGCCTCATCCAGCATCTCCTTCTTCAATTCGGGGATGGGAGGAACACAAACCCGATTCCTGAACTTTATTATCCCATAAAAATCAAGGTTGAATTCATGAACATTTCTCACATTCTTTTGTAACTCGACATCTTCTTTATTTGCCTCTTTAATCATCACATGTATAGATGGTAGAACATTCATTTGAGAAAGATAAGATTTTTCCCCTTCCATTATAATTCCAAGATCTATCCTTTGTAAATCCATAAATATTGGATCTATTGTGATCCTCCTCATGGATAAACTAGAATGGTCTTGTCGGCTTAATGCATCTTCCACCTTGTTTGCTTTCCCAGGGTGGTAATAGATTGAGCAGTCGTAATCCTTAATCAGCTCCAACCATCTTCTTTGGAGCATATTCAGCTCCTTTTGTGTGAAAATATACTTTAAACTTTTATGATCAGTATAAATATCATACCTTTCTCCATAATAATGCCTCCAAATCTTTAATGCGAATATTACTACATCTAACTCCAAATCATGAGTTCGGTAATTTTGCTCATGGATTTTCAACTGTTGTGAGGCATAAGATATCACCATATCATTTTTCATGAGAACACATCCCAGTCTCTTCTTGGATGCATCATTGTAGATCACAAACCTTTCTCAACTACAAGGCAGTGTGAGCACAGGTGCACTGGATAACCTTCTTTTCAACTCCTTGAAATTCTCTTCACATTCCTCCGTCCAGAAAAACTTAAATCCTTTCCGAGTCAACTTGGTGAGTGGATTGGATAATCGTGAAAAATATTTCACAAAACGTCGATAATATCCACCCAAACCAAGAAAACTTTGGATCTCAGTTACTGCTGTTGGTTTCGACCATCTTTCGATAACCTCTGTTTTTGTTGGATCAATATATATCCCCTCTTCTGAGATTATGTGACCCAAAAATGAAACTCTTTGAAGCCAAAATTCACACCTGGTAAATTTGGCATAATGCTTCTCCTTTTTCAGGGTCTTCAATATAATCCTCAAGTGATCTTAATATTCTTCCTTGCTCTTTGAATATACAAGAATATCATCTATAAAGACTAACACAAACTAATCACGATAGTCTCTAAAGACTATATTCATCAGATCCATGAAGATAGCAGGGGCATTTGTAAGACCAAATGGCATCACTATAAATTCATAGTGTCCATATCTTGTTCGGAAAGTCATCTTTGGTATATCCTCCCTTTTGATCCTTAATTGGTGATACCCTGAACGAAAATCAATCCTGGAAAAGTATTGAGGTCCGCGTAGTTGGTCAAATAAGTCATCAATGCGCGGGAGAGGATATTTGTTCTTGATAGTGATCTTGTTAAGTTATCGATAATCAATGCAGAGTCTCATTGATCCGTCTTTCTTCTTAACAAATAGAACAGGTGCTCCCCAAGGTGACGCACTAGGGTGTATGAATCCCTTATCAAGATTTTCTTGGAGTTGCTTCTTCAATACCTGCATCTCAATTGGGGCAATTCTATAAGGTGTCTTTGAAATAATCAGAGCACCCGGTACGAGTTCTATTGAAAACTCAACTTCATGATTTGGTTGAAGACCCAGCAATTCCTCCGGAAAGACATCATAAAACTCTCGTACAATGGGCATATTCTTAATCATGAGTTTCTAACCAACCATTTGATATAAATAACCTTCATTTAGTGTAATCAAGACCCATAAGATGGAAGAAATTTCCACTGGAAGGTTATGTTCATCCTTGCATCGATAGACGATCATAGATTGATCTGGAATATGAAATGTGACTTCCCTTCTTTGGAAATTGATATGTGCTCCATATAAAGAAATCAAATCCATGCCAAGAATCACATCAAATTCCACTATAGGAAAGATCACAAGATTCTCAGGAAGCACTTTCCTACAAACTTCAATTGAAGAAGAATTATAAGCTTTTGATGTGACTATTGTGACATTAGGGGTTGTCACAGATAACTCAACATCTAATTGTTGAGGTAATATGGTGATACCCTTAGAAAATTCTTCAGAAATAAAAGAGTGGGTGGATCCAGAATCAAATAAAACATTTTCTACTTTAGAGTGGATAGTAAGTGTAACTTTCACCACATCATTATCGTACTCCACATCTCTAATAGAAATTGCATGTGACATTCCTTTGTCTTTAGCCTTAAAAGTTTGTTGACGTCGACCATCATCATCAACCCTTGGATTTGGGAATTGATTGGCATAATTCCACATCTCCTTACATTTGTAACATTGAAGTGTAGGAGGTTCACTCTGTGTAGCCTTTTCATTGTTCACATCACTAGACATGTTCTTTCCATCATTGCGGAATTCAAATGCCCGATGACCTTCCTTTCCACATTTGAATCATTTAATTGTCCCTTTAAGAAAACTCCCTCCATGTTTATTTCCACACTTTGAGAATAAGGGAAAACTCATCTTCTTTTCAGTGTGCTCTTTAGATTTTCGTTTGAATTCCATTTTCCTCTTCTTATCAAACCCATATGACTGATGGGTTACTCCAATCTCCATCTCCGCATTGAGAGCACATCGAACGATTTCCTCATAGATATTGAAGTCCCTTATGGCTAACTCCCTTTAAAGACTTGGTTTTAAGCCACTAAAGAATCGATCGATCGTACTCCCAGGTTGGATAATAATACCAAAATGATACCTTGCAAGTCTTTTAAAATTTGCTTCATAGGTACCAACAGATTCATCATCCTTTTGCTTTAGTTCAAGAAACTCCTTCTCTATCTTTGTTCAGAGAATACGAGGGAATTACATATTGAAAAATATGTTCTTGAACTCGTTCCATTACATTGACTCAATTTCATCTCTTGGCCTCGTATTCTTAATAAGATTCCACCATTGATCAGCATCACCTTCCAAACGATACACTGCTAAGATGACTTTATCATGTTCAGAACATTGAAGAACTGAAAATATCTTTTTAGTAGTACTGATCCATTGTTCAGTAACTAATGGATCAGTAGACCCCCTGAATGAGGGTGGACACTGCCTCATGAAGGATTCATCAGAATGTTGCTCCTTCCATTGCTCGTTTGGAAGTCCTACATGATTCATAGCTTGAGAAAGTTATGTGAGCATGGCTACAAGATTTTGCATTCCATTTCCCATAACGTTTGGTTGCTCAGGGGGACAATCATTGCATTGCACGTCGCATTCCGGATTAACACGGTTCCTTCGGGTTCCAGCCATTAACTAAAAGCATGACGAATAGTGTGATAAATACTAATTATAATAGTAAAACCACATAATTAATAATAAAATTTCACACTTAAGGTCTTGTCATAGGTTTTCCATGGCCAGTTTTAAAACACTAAGATTGTTTTCTATGCATAGACTTGTCCTTAGGGTTCTGACTAAGGCTTTCACATCCTAGTTTCCAAAGGTTTACTATACCTTTCCTCTGATACCAACTATAAAGACCCATACTTTACATACATTGTTATTACATCAGAGTTGAAGCACACTTATTTCAATATATAACAAAACCAGGAAAGGACCATATAGGTATAGAGTCTTTAGAAACTGGGAAACATAAACAACTGGTTCATAAAGCATCTACTTTGCCTCCCTTTTATTTCATCATATCTAGATTCCCTTTTTGGAATATCCTACTTAATAACCTTCTTCCTGACCTGGGGAAATAAAACATACAAAAGGGTGAGCACAAATTCTTAGTAATGGTAAACAAAAGAAATATCAATCACATCATATACATAAGAACATAACATTTGGAAATCTTAATCTGCAAAAGTGATCATAATTTCATAACATGGGATAAATCATAGTAGTGAAATGTAATCCCAATAATCATAAACTAAAACATGAAACTTTGTGTCATACACACATAATCATAGAGAATCATTTCTTAATAGTCAAGACTCATTGCCAAGACTATCTTAGTGGACAAAGTCCATTTCTGAACCGAGTTCACTCCTCATTTCAGTCCTGTTTCACTGAACCGGTTTAACCTCCCATTCCAGCCATGTCTATCTCATGAGATATAAAATCTTTACCCAATTCATTTGAGAGAGATATAGGTCCCACCCATCTCATAATGAAACCATTCTTATGTGTGCCACAAAATCATAAACCATACATCATAGCATAACCCATGTAATAAAAATGGGAATCTTAAACATCATGACATCATAAAAGAATTCATATAAGATAAAGGAATTCATAAAAATATATCCATCACAACATACTCATATCAATGTAATAATAGGGATATAAACAAAACCCTATATTATCTTAGATGGAAAATAATTCGGATAAAACACTTGAACTTCATTCTTGAGGAAAATATCCTTTCTACTTCAAAAACACTTTTCCTTTCTTAACATGTCATACAATTCTAAACTAAAAGAAGTTGATTAAAAATAAACATGAAATATTGTAAAGGATTCTTCTTGGAAATAATGTTTTAAAAATCCATTCATGCTGTATAAGTTAAAAACACATTCTTCTCGTACTTTTTTCAAAAAAGTCAAAAAGATCCTTGTACGAAAATGACAAAAGATTCCTTTCATATCTTTTACTAAAAACTCACTAAAGGGTAAAATTGGATTTAAACAATTTTATGTGGATGGAAATAATATTACATATTGAGGAAAAATGGATTTGGATGATAAAATACTCCCTAGTAAATTCTGAAGTATAAACAATCTCGGATAAAAATTGAGATTGCGAAATTGTCCCTTACCTTAGGTCCAATTTGCTTCGTAAGTGTCCGAACCTCTTGTATAATGATTTAAATAATGTTATTGACTTATTCCAGAATCATAAATATTTTTATGATATTATATATGGTCATATTCTTAGCTTCTTATTTGTAATATTTCATTACTACTTGTTATTCGGGGGTTTATTACTTTTTGTTCTTATGCGTGTTTTGTCAAATAAATTCTTATTTTTCTTTTTAGGTTATAGATAACTCATTTCCAGAATGTTATTAGTGTAATATATATCATATTCATTCATTCAATTCATCTATATAATCGTTATGAAATGAAGATCATGTAGAATGAGTCGCATCACATCGTGGAGACGGTATCCCGTACGTACGCACGAGCGATGATATCATTCCCATGATCATGGAATTATATTGGAGTGTATGTATACTATTTAAGAATAAATATCACTTTAAAATAATCATATATAGTCATTATTGACACCATTATACCCATACAATTAAGGTGGTGGTGGATAATAGTTTACACCACGTCGTGGAGACGGTATTCCGTACGTACGCACGCACGGTGATTTCATTTTCCGTAGGATGGATAGATGGTGAAATAGGGTTGTTTCATACTTATAATAACATATCCATATATGAGTGATACTGATGTTTTTACTTCATAATTAAACAACTAAAGAAGAAGAAGTGGAAGAAGAAATAAAATTGAAATAATCAGTAACGGACATTACCTCTTCTTTGAAGCGCTTCGTTGAGACCTCCTTTTAGTGAACTAAAATTTGTCTTTGAAGAATACCATGACCTATAAGATGTATCTAGGGAAGTGGAGATGAGAAATTAGTAGGGGTTGGACGATCTGGAAGGCTCAAAGTGGTGTGAGGAAGAGGTGGAGGAGGTGCCATTTTATAAGGGAGGAGAGGGGCTCCTTTGGAAAAACTAAAAATATTATTTTATTATAAAGCCAAATTCGGTTTTATAAAGCTCCAAATTGATTTAATTAGATGCTAAGGTGGCGATGGGTCGCAATACTATCATATAATAGAATTTAGACAAGTTTAGGTTCCTATTATAACCTTATCATTTATATTTAACTTTATGTTAGATAATTTTACTTTTACCGTGTCTTTTTGTATTCTTACACTATAAGGTTAATAAACATACTATAACAAGCCAAACGAACCCCAAGTTGTTTATTATTAATATATATAACCTTATCTAAGTCATTTGGTCGAACCTTGGTTTTTTAGGAATAAAACAACAATTAATAATATAATATTTTAAAAAAAACTATTTTATTTCAATTTTGACACTATTTAGTAATTGATTTTTGTGAAAATCATAACAGAATGATTAGTTAGAAAAAAGTTAATTAAATCAACACTAACATGTCTTATTAACCTATAAAACTAGTGGAATTTATAAAAGGTCTCAAATTACATTTATTTGGGTATTTATAACATCAATTATTTCAATATTTAATTAATAAGATAATTACTGCATCATCTTTGTGTCATAAATAAATTAAATTATTTAATGTCTAAAAATTGAAAATAAAATACTATTATGTATGAAATATTTTTATCTTTCTAATGATTATTTATAGTCGAATTTATCTTATGTATAAACCTATATTAAAAATTATTTAGCTATTAAACTTTGATTTTAACTATTTTAACACTTCTTTAAATAAATTAATAATAAATGTCCTAATCTAATCCATGTGGGCCTAAATGGTCATATTTTATTCCTAAGGTTGTTTTTGGTCTAATTACCCTTATCCAATGGAATTAGCACATGTTTTAGGGTAATAATAATATCATTTTTACCCTTAATTACCCTATTTACTTTTAACCGTGGTAAATAAAAGTAAAAAATTACTATTCACCAAAACTTATTTTCATCTCATTAGACCACATTTTAGATACTGACATCAACCGTGTCTCTCATATTTTTTAAATTTCACTCACAAAAGTGGTAAAATTATGTTTTATGTAAATTTGAAAATTCTCCTAGGAGGTGGGTAAAAGACGGTGAAAAGTTCAATAAAATTTTTATATATCTAAATTTTTTATAAAATGACTCCAATGAATTGCATTGAACATATATAGGTATTATGTATCCATTTTTCCCTAAAATTAATTTAAATAAAATAAATAATTATTTAAATAAAAAGTCGGTTTTTAAATAGTAACCCATTATTTTCACTATCCATCAAAAATTGAAAGTTTTCAGAAAAATACCAAAATTTCACCCTAGGCTAATTTTGATATTCCGAATCCAAAAATGAAGTCCATTTTGAAAAATAAAATTCATAAAATTTCAAAAAGTTGTTATTACTATTCATAACGGCTAGTTTTAATAATATTTTAATAGCATATTGTTGTTTAGTGAAACTCGGTATTGCGTACGACGCAAGCTATCGAGGAAGGTCATGATTGCGTGTAAAGCAAGTCAAGAAAGTGTTGTGTGTAGTGAAAGATTCCTTTGATGATTTATATAACATAAAAACAAAATATTTCTCATAAAAGTCTCAGGTGTTACCCTCAAGGCAGTCCTGAGCTGCCTGTGAGTCGGGCTGATTGTGGAACCTGTGGGGTATCTGATACTGAATCACGAATAAGGCACTAAGCCTATATTTTTCCTCTACCGGTATTGCCGGTTGTAACTTCTGACCAACGAGCTGTGATATGACAGACACACTACCAGAAGGCACTATCTCGGGTAATGGTAAACATACGAAGCCTCATCACTATGCAGACCATCCTCATGATCACTCACTGAAAGAGTCTAGTATAAAAGATCACCAACTGCTCTACTGGCGTCTCAACTTGGTGGAAAACTCTAGCAACCGCCTCCAGCCAGCCCTCAATTGTGTGAGAAACTGTCTCGCCTCAAAACCGTGGAAGCCTCTACTGCTATAACTCAGGCAACGTGCTTAGTCGGCATGCACCATCCCCCAGTGCGGTTGATGGTATCTACTTCCCAATGTGTGGTGGTGCTGCTGTTACACCACCCGAAGGAGCCAACATAGTAAGAGGACCCTGCAATGGAGCCTCGTCGCTAGGTGGGCCATCATCGTGTACTCTCTCGAGAATCCTAGCTAGCTGTCTACACAGAAGCATCTCGATAAGGAACAGGTGCGGCACAGTAATTTAGTTATACATGTTTATTTGACTCACTAAAGCACAGGAAAATTTTTCAAAACACACACACAATCTATGTTTTCAGGCACTGATTCAGAAATCAGTAGTCAGGGTCCTTGTGTATGGATACGTCAGCCGCCACACCAACATTAGATTCTTTAAAATGATAACCACACCCCTACACATAACACTATTTCTATTAAAAAGATCAGAGTCCAATGTTCTATGGTATAAACAACTCCTATGATACTAATTTTTCACAACCCTTCCCCTGATTCCCTTATTGTGACTACCCCAAGCCTGACTTCCATAGTCTAGGAGCTAGAGACTAGCACTGAAGGCGATTCCCTAAAACTGGGAAGGCATTTCCTTTATAACATGTAACTCACGCAACCAAGAACACAACATGATAGAAACGCAAGTAAAATAAATAGTAAAAAGAGTGTGTACAGTAAGTAAAAGGTTCTAGAATACAAGCCCAACTGGAAAGTACAAGAAAACTGGAAAGTACAAGTAAACTGAACAGATCCTATGAACACCCACCAAGGATCATACCTGAAGGGTAGGTACAACTCTTAAATGGTCATCTCTGTGGTACGACTTGTCTAGAGTCCACCTCTGAGCTACCTCAAGTCCTGGTACCCTCATCCTTAGTCAGCACTATCTATCATCTGCACCAAACACAATAAGGTATTGGCATAGACTGTGCAGATGTGTGTATAACGATACTCAGTAGGGACCTCGAAACCCCCCAAATGTATCTCAAAATCCACTTGAACTACCAAAAAACTGGGCAAGGAAGGCACCTGCCTTTATCAGTTCTAATGGAAAAGCATTGATAAAGGGGTAGGACTTTATCAGTGCTAAAAAACCTCTGATAAATGTACCCTTTATCAGCACTAAAACAAGCACTAATAAAGGTGTAGCCTTTACCAGTGCTTCCTTTAGCACTGATAAAGGGTACAATTATAAGCGTTTTAAATATCCCTTTATCTGCTCTTTTCTTAGCACTGATAATATTTATTGTATAAATTAAATAAAAAACACATGATATAACTATTTATATATATATAATTAAATAATTATAAGATTAATAATAAGTATATTTATTAGATTTATAAGATTTATAAGATTAATTAATTCATTACATTTATTAGATATATTAATTCATTATATTTAATATATATATTTATTATATTTTTTATTTAGTGTATTTGTATAATTTATAAATATATAATACTTTTTAATATATATGTATAATTAAAATTATTGAATAAATGTGTGTTTTCCAATGAATTGGGGTTAATGAATATATCATGCGTATATTTTATGTGATCATATATGTGCATGAATAATGTTCATTTATAGATTATAATTACATATCACGTTGATGTGTTATTGATTTATAATTCATTATGTTCCCCATATAATATATATGTTCTAAAAAATGTACACTTATAATTAAAATTACATTATATTAAAAAATAAATATATATTTTATTATATCATCAATGATATATATAAAAATATACGTTTGAAAACAATTTATAATTATAAATAATGATAAATTTATTTAGAGTTATAATTATTAATAAATATATATATTTATCATAAATATCATTTTAAATAAACATATAATAATATAAACAATTGATTAAATTTATACATTTATCAGTGCTTTTATTAGCGCTCATAAAGTATGGATTTATCAGCTCTACAAAAGTGCTGATAAAGTTGGTCTTTATCGGCGCTAAAATGAAAAGCACTGATAAAGACACCCTTTATTAGTGCTTTTTACTAGCCGTGATAAAGGTCCCTATGGGATTTATAAGTGCCACCGTGTCCTCCTCCTCCTCCCCGCACCCTGTCAACCTTTCATGGAAGCCCTACCCTGTGCCTCCGTCGCTGCCTTCTCTCCACCACGGCCTCCTTCTCCACCTCCTCTGTTGTGTGTGCCGCCTCATTCTCCTCCTCCAGTGCCTACATCTCTTCCTCCTCCACTTGTTGGGCTCCTCCTGCCTGCACCCTGGAAATCGCAGAATCCCTACCCTGCGCCTCTGCCACTACCTCCTCTCTGTCACAGCCTCCCTCTCCTCATCCTTTCCCACGGCCGTCGCCTCATTCTCCTCTTATGGAACCTACTTCTCCTCCTACTCCCCTTGCCGCGACTTATCCTCCTCCTCCTCCTCCTCCACGGCTCCTCCTCCTCCTCCTCCACCTCTTTCGTGGCTCCTCCTCCTCCTCCTCCACCACCATGGCCTCCTCATCCTCCTACTCTACATCTTCCTCCTCCTCCTCCCCCCCCCCTCCTCCTCCTCCTCTGCCTACTCTGCTTCCTCCGCTACCTCCATGTTGCCTCCGCTACCTCCGCTGCCTCCAAGCTACCTCAACTGCCTCCGCTTCCTCCGATGTCGACGCCTCCTCCTCCTACGCTACCGGGTCCTCCTCTTTAAGGTGAGTAAAATTGAATTTTCATGAATTAATTATGTTTAAATTTATTTTCAATATTGAGATTAATTATGATTTGGCGTGATTCAAATGTGTGATTATTGTGTGTGTGACACATGTATATGTGGTTGGTTACTTGTTTGATCTTGATTAGCTCTCCCCACTATAACTTTGTGATATAAACCTGAATAGAGAGATTATTTTTTGTGAAAGGTTGTTACACTAGATTAGGATTTCACTCCATCTAGTGGCCCTGAGTATGGATATTTTTCTGATTTTGGATACTACTCCATAGTTAGGCAAGTTAGGGTTTGAACCGTTAGTGTTGGTGAATTCATGTCATCAGGTGAGGCATGGAAGTTGGAAGAGACATATGTTTAGTATGTTCTATATTGTACACTATATTGTACACTATTCTCATTGGGATTGAAAAAAATGAACCTTAATAGGGTTTCTAACAATTCATGCCCACAACCCACTCTCTCTGGGTTGGGTCATATACCAATTTAAATATCACATCCTTTCGTATAACATAACAGTGCCACCAACCTCTCGCATTGGTTGTGATTGAAAAATCCTCTCATTCCTCAACATAGTAGCTGCTCCCCTCTCACTTACGGTGGGTCTCACCATCAAATCACATAAAAAAATTTGAGGATGGAATCTCTATAGACAACCTCTCACAAAACAACTCGAAACCAATACTATGAGATCCCCATTTCTATATCTCACATCATATTATCATTCAAAAAAACGATCTCAAGAGGGAATCACAATATCCAACCTCAATCACAAGTCAAAATTCACTATCAATAGGTGGATCTGATGGAAGTCACACACCAATCCCCTTTGACCAATGCCTTCTCACTCAAGGTAGGGTCCTACCAACACCTTATCACTTAAATAAAGGACATCCATCTTGTCGCATACCACAAAACATATATATAGTAATCTAAGGAGGGTATCTTGATAGCCAACCTCTCCTACTAGCTAAACCACATCATTAATAGGTGGGCCCCATGGATGATCATACTTCAACTTGGTGAAAGTCATATGAAGTCCCAATCTCTTTGTCGGTCTGACCATAAATGATTAAAGTCAACATCCATTTATCCTTGCATAATAATCTCCTTAATACCATCTTGATTATATATGAAAATTATTCCGAACCAATCAACATTCTAATTCTGCCTATAAGGGAATCTACTCGGTTCTACAAACCTAACCCATCTCTACACATTGATACCAACACACACTCATATCTACATGGAAATGTCATGCTATAATTGATCTAGGCCTCTATAGTCTAGTCTATATCATCTTCTAATTCCCACATTAAAACTCATTATAACTAAATCATGACAATCCTAATAAACTCACATTAAGAGCCATAGATACCCTATGCTAAGTCATCTTTACTATTACCATGACCCTCACTTAGGTCCCATATCATATCTCCCTTTGGAGATCTCTTAATCTAATTATAAGGAGGAAATACTCTATGTCACACTTCGCCAACCCTATATGGAATATCCTACTCATCACACACACCATGACCCTTATATATCCTTAAGAGGGTGTTCCCCATCACACGTGAGATATAAAATGATATTATCTATCTTCTATAGGCCTAAGACTCTAATACATACTCAAATACCCTTAGAAAACCTAAGTATGATATACAAATCTCATACCAAACCTGATCCTCTCATAAACACAACTAGAAACCTCACCTCCATGGAGACATAATCTCTGGATGATCACAAACTCCCAAACATTAAATAGAACCCTCACTCTCTCTCTTGGTGGATCAAAAACACTCTATTTATTTACCTAGGTTGCTCTTGATTTCTATCCATTTCACTGGAACACATATACTCATGCATGAATACACAATCATGCATAAATTGGAACACGGTTTTCTATTATAGGTTCCACCTACCTCAGAAGATGGAGTAACCCCCTCATCAAGATCAACTCACCCTCAACTAAGACTATACATGACTTATATAATCTTGTACCAATGATTGAGACCCAATCTCAAGGCACAATTCCCAAATAATTAATTATAGAATATTATAATTAATTATTCACCTTAATATAATTAGGAATAATCTTTTAAAAACTCACTGGGAAACACAACACCACCGAAACCACATAATACATGGTGCGTTCATCATACAAGGATAACCTCTAGCCAATACAAACAAAATCTACGTCATCTGAATTTATTTGAAGATGATATAGTGAAATCATCACACAAATCCTAGTTTAAATCATCCCAAATCATAGGGAAATAAAGGATAATAATAATGGACAAAGTATGAGGGATGAAATCACTAACACACTATAAAAAACTCCCAAGAACCACCCCTCTTCAGGGGGATCGAAGAGAGGAAGATAATGGATGAATCCCAAGAACCACCCATTATTTACTATTAATGAGAACGCCCCCACCATTTTTAAAGTATCTTGTTTTTTATCAAATTTATAATCATATTCCTTCTACCCTATAATTTATTCACATACTTTGGATTTCAAATAGGATAAATATAAATAAAGAATGGATGAATGCCAATTGGTTAACAAAAGAGTATGATGAAGGCATGAAAGATTTTATCATGTTTAAAAATGATCATGCATATGACCCTTCTCAAATCATTTGTCCATGTTTAAACTATTTTTATTCAAAACAAATTAGTCTAGAGGAATTGCAAGAATACTTGATCTATCACGGAATAGATTAGAGTTATACATGTTGGAATAAACATGGGGAAACAACGAATGTAGGTAGTGGCTGGGATGATACTGCATTTTATGGATCATCTGATTTGATTACAAGCATGAATAATGAAGAGGACCGTATGGATGGTGTGATTACAGATGTGAATGACGATGAAGACCGTATTGAGTAAATGATAAGGACTGTTGAATATGAACATCATGATTGCCCAAAATTGTTGGAGAAGTTAAAAAGTTGTGCAAAGATGCCATTGTATGATGGTTATACTAAATATAAAACACTATCAGCCATACTGAAGCTGTATAATTTGAAATCAAACAACGGGTGGAGTGATTCATGTTTTATGAAACTAGTTGCTCTCCTGAATGACATGCTCCCAGAAGATAATGAGCTCTCGATCCGAACATATGATGCCAAATGAATGCTACGATCGATGCGTATGATCTATAAAAGAATACAGGCCTTCCCGAATGACTGTATACTATTTCTCAAGGACCATAAATCACTTAATGAATGCCCAAAGTGTGGTGCTTCTCAATATAAGAAAGATGAATCCATTCTTACTAAAGTTGTATGGTACTTTCCAATCATTCCAAGGTTTAGGCGCTTATATTGAAGTGAGGAGACTTCAGGACAATTGACATGGCATGCAGATATACAAATTAAAGATGGGATACTACATCACCTAGTAGACTCTCATTAGTGGAAGAGAATTGATCAAGAGTATCCTGAATTTGGAAACGAGTCGAGAAACCTTTATCTTGCATTATCTACAGATGGAGAGAATCCTTTTGGTTTTCAAAGAAATAGTCATAGTACATGGCCAGTTATGTTGGAAAATTATAACTTACCACCATGGTTATGCATGAAATGAAAATACATCATCTTATCTATACTTATATTAGGACCAAAACAACCAGGTAATGATATTGATTTTTATTCAGCTCTATTGATCAATGATTTGAAATTATTGTGGGATTGAGATGTTATATTGTATGATGTTTACAAAAATGAAGATTTCACATTGAGATCCATGTTGTAAAGGACAATAAATGACTTCCCTTCTTATGGAAATTTGTCAAGATAGAGCATTAAAAGAACTCAAGGGTGTCCCATTTTCGAACAAGGAACACAATCAATTAGGTTGAAACATTCATTGGAAACCGTGTTTCTAGGACATTGTAGATTTTTACCACGATGACATAAGTACTGATCATGGACGACATCATTCTATGGATGTTCAGAAGAATGTACAACATCGCCTCCACTAATAGGCGATCAATTATTTGAGAAATTTAAAAATGTTGACACTACTTTTGGTAAACCGGCTTCAAAAAACCATATGAAAATCGGTTGAAAAAAGAGATCTGTTTTTTTATAATTACAATACTGGAATTGTCTGAATGGCAGACATTTTCTTGATGTTATGCATGTAGAAAAAAATGCATTTGATAGTGTCATCAGCATGTTGCTAAATACACCTGAAAAAAATGTGGAATTAAGGCTAGGTTGGACATAGTTGAGATGGAAATACAGGATGAATTGTCCCCAGTAAAGGGTGAAAAATGAACTTTTCATCCTCCTGGTTCATACACTATTTCCAGGAAGGAGACATATCAGTTTTACAACTTCTTGAATGAAGTAAAGGTTACAGAGGGGTATTCGTCAAATATCAAGAACATCATGTCACTGAGCAACTTGAAGTTAAAAGGTCTGAAAATCACATGAATACCATTTTTTGAGGAAAGATCTCATTCCTATTGCCTTATGATGCATTTTTTCCAATAATTTCCACGTTATATTAATGAAACTATGTTTATTCTTCAACGTTATATGCAGCAAAGTTATAGACCTGGAGAAATTTCTAACTATGGAAAGAGAAATTGTCGTCATAATTTGTGAATTAGAAATGTTATTCCTACCTTCCTTTTTTGAAATGATGGTTCATTTGATGGTCCAATTAGTGGGAGAGATTCAACTATGTGTCCTTGTACATTATAGATGGATGTACCCCATTGAACGGTATATAATGATTTTGAAAGGGTATGTTAAAAATAGATGTTGGGTAAAGGGTTGTATTGAAGAGCGATATGTTGTTGAAAAAACTATTGAATTCCATACCGAATACATGTCTGGTGTGGAAAGAATTACCTACTAAAATCTCGTCACACTAGGTAGCTTTAGAGTGAAGGAATTTCTGAAAGATAGGTTGTCACAATCATTATTAAAGATCAGTAGCATGCCCACCTTTATTTTTTGCATAACAGTTTTCACGTTGACCCATAAGTTGAAACACAAAAAGGTATTTTTGGTCATTTTAATCTATATAGGGATGAAAAATGGATATCACATGCACATAATCGATAGTATTAAGGTTGTTTTAAGGACAATATTTTTAAGAAGTCATATGAAAATCTAGAGTCAATTTCAGAATGACATCGATGGCTAGCCGGAGGACCAAGTGCGTAAGTATTATCTTACAATGCTTATGTAGTTAATAGTTATACATTTTATTCTAATGAACATGATGAAGAAATTACCATGCATAATAGTGGGGTTTTACTTGTGGCTGAACTGATGCATGTTTCCGGTGCTAAGCATAGAAATCCAATTTATTTGAATATGTCTTACTTTGTCATCATTAAACAAATATGGGAGTTGGACTATACAGAATTCCATGTTCGGATTTTTCAATGCAAGTGGGTTGATAACATATGTTCTATTAATGTAGATGAATTGGGATTCATGAAAGTTGATTTTGGTAATGAAGGGGAGAAATAAGAACCTTTTATAATAGAATCATAGGCAGTGCAAGTATTTTATGTTCTAGATCCCACAAAATGAAACTGGTCAATTGTTTTGTTATCAACCAAAACAACGGAAGGGTCAAATGAAAATTTAATGGAGTATGAACCTTTCATTGAGACTTCGCAATCATTTCATAGTGGTCCCAATGTAGATGACGTTTTTTATGTCAGAGGAGACCACAATGAAGGGATATGTATAGTTGATAGAGGGGTCAAATCCCTTCATCCTTAATAAAAAGAGAGTTCAATAATCAAGTTATTTTTTATTATAATATAGATTGTGTTACATTATGTTATTATCTTTTCACTGCTGTTATTATGTGATCTAAATTAAATGTTCATCCACATTGGCAGATAATAACTTATGCACCTGCTGATGCACCCAATCCCGAGACACAATAAGTTTCTCATCATGTTGCAGCTGGTCCCACTGCTGAGGTACAACAGGTCTCTCAACCAATTGCAGCTGGTCCCACTGTTGAGGTACAACAGGTTTCTCAACCTGTTGCTGCTAGTACAACTACTAAGATCCAATAGGTTTCTCAACCTGTTGTTGCTGGTCCTAGTGCTGATGCTAGCACTTCAGAGGAACATAATTATAATACAGAAACCGAGGAAGTGGAAGGAAATTAAACCCCAGCGACACAAAAAAACAGGTGTGTCATAGTTTGACAGTTTTATCCAAAATCCTTAAGGTAAGGGGAAAGGCATCAAATATGAGGTGGTTTTGAATAAGTGAGGCCTTCATGTAAACCCCAACAAAGCCATGTTTAGTAGCTACATTGGAATCATCACTTGGAAAAGTGTACCGATTGATGTAGAGTCGTGGAACCATGTTGTCAGTGTGATGAAAACATTAATATGGGAGGAGATTATGGTAACATTATGATATCATTTATTTAATTTAATAAAATAAAATAAAATAAAATACTGAAATATTGACTAACTCTTCGTCATCTCTTGTAGAGTGCATTTATAGTAGATGTCCCGCACAAAGAATATGTATTAAGACTGGTAGGAAGGGTTCATAGAGGCTTTCTCACCATTTTAACGAAATGTCATCTGAAAGATGCTGAAGGGAAAATCAAGCCGCACACACCTCCTCTTTATGTATCTTGAAATCCCAAGGAGTGTGGGATGCATTTTGCAACCGCCGTACAAAGAAGACTTTTCAGGTACATTGTGTTTGGTGACACATTGTTTAACGTTGCTTGTATTCATCACTTCGATTGATACTTTTTTATTTATGAAACATCAACCGAGTGATGAAAATAAAGAACTGGTAGAAAAACCAGAGTACCCCTACCGTAAAGCAAGGTTGGGGTACACTAAAATTGAAAAACAATTGTTAAGTATTATAAAAGTACGGTAATACTTAGATGTTACATAAACCAACACTATAACCATGTTTCTCTACTTATATGCATATTGATAAATCAAAATCCCTAGCCACTTCCATCCCACGCCATGTGATATAGAAGGAGGCTCTTGTTAATAAATAGGGGAAACTGGTAGATGAAAACACAAAAAAAAGTGTGGCAAACATGTGTAAGTATGATATAATATAATTTTCTTGATTTAATTCACTATTACATTATGATGATTACTTAATTTCCCATATTTTCTATTTGAAATACTCACAGGAAACAACAACACCCACACCGGATGAAGACATACTTTTAGTGACCTTGAAACAACCATAATAGTATGGCTGCGTCAGAGGTGCAGGTTTCGGGGTGACACCCTAGACATTTTTTTAGAAAAAAAAAACAAGAGGATGAACAATATAAAGAAATGAAAATGATGAGAGATAGACGAGATACCCTTGAAGAAAAATTCCAAAGTCACAGAGAGTTACTAGAAACTTTGATGATGGAGAGGCGAAGAGAAGGAACAACTGAAGAACAACCCACACGAGAAGATCCCGCCCCACCCCCAACCAGCTTTGAGGAGAGCCATTCCCCTCAAAAACCTGACTTAACTGAGGTAATCAATGTTATAATATATTTTTCTAGGAAATGTGTGTCACATAGACCCTGCCACCTTTCTTGTAATGATATTTTATAGGGTGAAAATCATTGTGATTTATATCTGTCAACCCCCACCCATCGCCTTGTAGTGAGGGATATGGTGGTCAATATGCAGAATTACATGCTACCCTATAGACCACTTCTAATCGATCATGTCAAAGTGTCTATTAACGTAGGTCACGAGCTGAGCGCAGAGCTACCTGTTCCAAATGATGATAACGACATTCATATGGTGGAAAAAGCTGTTGGAACATTCTTTGCATGGTTGTCGAATCATGTAAAAAAACATGTCGACCAGGAGGTATTCATTTCCAATTAATTTTTCAAGCAGAAAATTTAACATTTAATTAGAAAATGGTTAAACCAATGAATTTTATTACAGAAGGACAAAATAAGAGAGCAAAAATGAAAGAGCAGGTCAAAACGATCAACCAACCAATCAAAACAATCTACTGAGAGCACATTCACCCCGCCCATTCTATATCCACATTTAATATCATTCCAAGATCATGTGGATATTAAATTGAAATATGGTAATAATCACACAATTATTTGTAAAAAAGATATGTACAGAGAGGAAACATTAGATTTTGTTAGTGTTTGCGATGTAGATGAAATTCTCACATACGACTGTCTAGGCGCCTCAGTTATAAATGTATGCATGAGGTATGTTTTCGTGATTTGATTTTACAGAAGCTGATATACAATGATATTTATGGATAAATACATGTCATATTTTTTTGTAGGTGTATATATGAAAAACAATTTAAGGGGTTTTCTTATGAACACAAATTTGGACTCGTTATTCCTCATACCATGTCCACACAACCAAAAGAAATAGATTCTGATTTTCAGGCTGAATTAATGTCAAACTTGCTCAGAATGATTCAATGAAAAATTACTACTGATAGGATCTTTTTAAAACCAATGTTTCAGGGGTAAGACTCTAAATTTTAATCATATCAATTATATTTTCATTTTTATCATTACTTATTACTTTTTGTGCTTTTATGCAACATTGGATGCACATTGCAGTGAATTTGGATACTCCAAAGATTTATTTTTTGGATTCACTGCATGGATATCCAATAAAAATACCACACATGATGGCACTATCCAAATATATATCAAAACAGATTACTTATTTTTCTCAATGTTTCTCCAGTGTCTGAAACAAACAAACAGAAAGGACTGCGGGTATAATGTTTGTAAATTTATGAAAGAGATCACATTTCATGAACAAACTAGCATACCTGAAGTGGTATTTTTGAAAATAATTACTAATTCATTTAAAATAATTACTAATCCTTTGTGTATTTATATTTTTTCAGTATTACTATGATTGTCACAACAAATCTTATTCACAAGATGATATAGATGTGTTTAGAAAAGAATGGGAAGCATACCTGATGAAAGAATGTAAAAAAATAGGACAATGAAGGTGAATTCCTACTACATATGTATTCTTTATATAATCATTTATATCTCCCTTTTTCACACTAATTTAGAATCTATGATCACCATTTCTTGTGTTTCATATCCTTATATTATGACGATTGGTTTTAGAAATGATTTGAGTTTGTAATAAAGAATAACTTAATGAGAGTCTCCTATGAACTACTAACATATGAAAACCCGAGAAAATGCATTCGGATTTTCTTGATACTATAGGACAACGATACATGAGCCATTTTTGATATGTATGAATCAACCACACATATATCTGACACACGGTGTGACTGGTATGTCTAAAAGTGTCTGATATCATTTTCAAATTGACATTAACTTTAGAAAACAACCCATGTGGCATATAGAAAATAGAGAAAACGCATTCGGGTTATTTTGATACATTAGGAAAATGATCCATGAGTCATTTGTGATGTGTAAATATCAACCTCACCTCAATACGATGAACAGTGTGACCGTTATGGATAAAAGTGTCTAATATTAGTTTGAAATTGACATTAACTTTAGAAAACAACACAAGTGACATATAGAAAACTGAGAAAACAAATTCGGATTGTTTTTATACTTTAGGAAAACGATCAATGAGTCATTTTTTGAAACGTAAAAATTAACCACACCTCAATCCGACGCACAGTGTTGCCGGGATGGATAAAAGTGTCTGATATCAGTTTGAAATTGACATTAACATTAGAAAACAACACAAGTGTCATACAGAAAACTGAGAAACCACATTCGGATTGTTTTTATACTTTGTAAAATGATCCATGAGTCTTTTTTCAGGTGTACGAATTTACTGAATATCAATCTGACGCACGATATGACCGGTATGTCTAAAAGTGTCTGATAAATGCTTGAAATTGACATTAACTTTAGAAAACAGCACAAGTGACATAGTGAAAACTGATCAAACACATTCGTATTATTTTAATACTTTAGTACAATGATCCAGGGGTCATTTTTGATGTGTAAGAATCAACCACACCTCAATCCGATGCATAGTGTGACCTGTTTGGCTAAAAGTGTCTAATATCAGTTTCAAATTGACATAAACTTCAGAAAACAACACTATTGACATATAGAATACCAAGAAAACGCATTATTATTGTTTTTATATTTTTGTAAAATGATCCATGATTCATTTATGACGCGTACGAATTAACTGCACCTCAATACGATGCATGGTGTGACTGGTATGCCTAAAAGTGTCTGATATCAGTTCGAAATTGACTTTAACATCAGAAAACAACACAAGTGACATAAAACAAATTGAGCAAACGAATTTGGATTGTTTTGATAATTTAGGACAATGATCCATGAGTCATTTTTGAGGTTTAAGAATTGACCCAACCTCAATCTGATGCAAGGTGTGACCGGTATGGCTAAAAGTTTTTGATATCAGTTTGAAATTGACATTAACTTTTGAAAACAACACAAGTGACATACTGAAAACTGATTAAATGCTTTCGTATTGTTTTGATACTTTAGGAAAACTATCCATGAGTTATTTGTAACATTTAAAAATCAACTGCACCTCAATCCGACGCACGGTGTGACCATTATGGCTAAAAGTTTATGATATCAGTTTCAAATTCACAAAAACTTTAGAAAACAACACTACTAATATACAGAATACCAATAAAATGTGTTATTATTGTTTTGATACTCTACAAAAACAACCTATGATTCATTTTTGACATGTATGAATCAATCTCACCTCAATCCGATGCACAGTGTGACCGGTATGGCTAAAAGTGTCTGATATCAGTTTGAAATTGAGGTTAAATTTAGAAAAAAACACAAGTGATGTACCAAAAACCAAGCAAAAACTCTCGTATGGTGTTTATACATTAGGAAAATGATTCATGGGTCAATTTGGACATGTAGAAATCAACCACACCTTAATCCAACTCACGGTGTGACCGGTATGGCTAAAACTGTCTGATATTAGTTTGAAATTAACCTAAACTTTAGAAAACAACACTACTAACATACAAAATACGGAGAAAACATGTTCATATTGCTTTGATACTTTATGACAATGATCCATGAGACATTTTTGAAATGTAAGAATCATCCGCATCTCAATCCAATACACAGTGTGACCGACATACGAAAAAGTGTCTGATATGAGTTTCATATTGACTTAAACTTTAGAAAACAACACTACTGACATACGGAATACTGAGAAAACACATTAGGAATCTTTTGATAATTTAGGAAAACAATCCAGGAGTCATTTTTGATTTGTACGAATTGTCATCACCTCAATCTGATGCATGGTGTGACCGGTATGGCTAAAAGAGTTTGATATCAGTTTGAAATTTACATTAACTTTAGAAAACAACAAAAGTGACATATGGAAAACTGAGAAAATGCATTCGGATTGTCTTGATACTTTGGGAAAATGTTACATGACTCCTTTTTGAGGTGTATGAATTGACAAAACCTCAATCTGAACCACAGTGTAAGCGGTATGTCTAAATATGTCTGATATCAGTTTGAAATTGACATTAACATTAAAAACAACACAAGTGACATACCGAAAACTGAGAAAATGCATTTCGATTATTTTGATACATTTGAAAAATGATCTATGAGTTATTTTTGACATGTAAAAATCAATCTTACCTCAATCCGATGCACGGTGTGAAAGGGTATGGATAAAAGTATCTGATATCAGTATCAAATTGATATAAACTTTAGAAAACAACACTATTTACATATGGAATACCAAGAAAAAGAATTTGGATTATTTTGATGTTTTTGTACAATAATTAATGAGTCATTTTTGACATGTACGAATCAACCACTCAACATTCCGATGCACGGTGTGACCAGTATGGCTCAATGTGTATGATATCAGTTTGAAATTAACATTAACAATAGAAAAAAATACAAGTGACTTTTTGGAAAACTGAGAAAACACATTCGGATTGTTTTGATACTTTAAAACAATGATCCATGAGTCATTTTTGATGAGTAAGAATCAAACTCATCTCAATCCGATGCACGATGTGACCGGGATGGCTAAAAGTGTCTGATATCAGTTTCAAATGGACATAAACTTTTGAAAACAACAATACTGACATACGGAATTCTGATCAAACTTGTTAGGATTGTTTTAATACTTTAGGACAATGATCTATGAGCCATTTTTGACATGTATGAATCAACCACATCACAATATGACACTAGATGTGATCATTATGTCTAAAAGTGTCCAATATCAGTTTGAAATTGACATTAACTTTAGAAAACAACACAAGTGACACAGAAAAAAAAAGAAAACGCGTTCAGATAGTATAGATAATTTAGAACAATGATCCATGTGTCTTTTGTGACATATACGAATCAGTTTTACCTCAATCTGATGCACGGTGTGACTGGTATGGTTAAAAGTGTCTGATATAAATTTCAAATTAACATAAACTTTATAAAAAACACTACTGACATACGAAATACCAAGAAAATTCATTCATATTGTTTTGCTGAATTAGAAAAAATATCCATTTGTCATTTGTGATGTCTATGAATAAACTGCACCTCAATCCAATGCACGGTGGTACCAGTATGGCTAAAAGTGTCTGATATCAGTTGGAAATTGACATTAACTTTAGAAAACAACACAAGTGACATACAGAAAACTGAGAAAACATGTTCTTATTGTTTCGATACTTTAGGAAAACAATACATGAGTCATTTGTGATGTGTACGAATCAACCTCACCTCAATCTGACGCACGGTGTGACCGATATATCTAAAAGTGTCTGATATCAGTTTCAAATTGACATTATCTTTAGGAAGCAACACTACTGACATATAGAATACTGATAGAACACATTAAGATTGTTTTCATATTTTAGGACAACGATCCATAAGACATTTTTATGGGTAAAAAACAACCGCACCTCAATTCGATGCATGGTGTGACCAGTATGGCTAAAAGTGTATGATATCAGTTTGAAATTGACATTAACTTTAAAAAACAACACAAGTGACATACAAAAAATCAAGAAACACATTTAGACTATTTTGATACTTTAGGAAAACAATACATGAGTCATTTTTGACGTGTAAGAATCAACTGCACCTCAATCCGACTCAGGGTGTGACCGGTATGGGTAAAAGTGTCTGATATCAGTTTGAAATTGACATTAACTTTAGAAAACAACAAAAGTGACCTAGTGAAATCTAAGAAAACGCATTTGGGTTGTTTTGATACTTTATTACAATGATCCATGAGTCATTTTTGACGTGTAAGAATCGACCACACCTCAATCCGATGCACTGTGTGACTGGTATGGGGAAAAGTGTCTGATATCAATTTCAAATTGACATAAACATTAGAAAACAACACTACTGACATATGGAATACTGAGAAAATGTTTTCAGAATGTTTTGATACTTTAGTAAAATGATCTATTAGTCATTTATGACGTGTATTAATCAACCACAACTCTATATAATGCACGGTGTGACCGGTATGGTGAAATGTGTCTGATATCAGTTTGAAATTGACATTAACGTAAGAAAACAAAAAAAGTGACATACGGAAAACCAAGAAAATGCATTGGGATTTTTTTGATACTTTAGGAAAACAATCCATTAGTCATTTTTGACATGTACGAATCAACCTCACGTCAATCCGATGCACGGTGTGACCGGTATGGCTAATAGTGTCTGATATCAATTTCAAAATGACATAATCTTTAGAAAACAACACTACTGACATACAGAATATGGAGAAAATATGTTTTGATTGTTTCGATACATTAGGAAAATGATCCATGAGTCATTTTTGACATGTACGAATCAACCACACCTCAATATGATGCACAATGTGACTGGTATGGCTAAAAGTGTCTGATATCAGTTTGAAATTTACATTAACTTTAGAAAACAACACTACTCACATACAAAATACCAAGAAAATGCATTCATATTGTTTTTTGCATTAGGACAATGATACATGAGTCATTTGTGAGGTGTACAAATCAACCACAACTCAATTCGACTCACGGTGTGACCGGTAAAACTTTTCATTAGATAAAGAATCATTATTTAAGAAATGAGATAAATCATCCAATAACAAATTTATTTTACATTATTCCCTTTCATTGTTATCATAATAAAAACATTTGTGTTTATCATTTTCATATTTTAGTTTCACATTTCCATATTAATGTATTCATTCATTTTAATGTTTTAATTTATTACATTATTGTATTACTAATATAATATTTGTTTTCTTATATAAGTGAATTTTTTTCCTTGAGTTCGGATGCTTTGTTTGGAAAACAATACCGTAGATGACAATTTTTTAGAGAGGATCTCAGATATCAAAGGATGAAACATTAATGTTTCTAACTATTGTTGGATAATTATAATTGTAACAATGTAAAACATTGTTTGAAATGTATATAGCAGTGTGTTTTTTTTGTATTCATGATGTTAAGTAAATGTATATAGCATTATTTTTCAAAATATTGTGTGCCCTTTTTCATATTTAGTTTGTTGGTTCATGTGCAGGTGTTATTTTGTGCTGGTGTGCTGGTGTGAAGGTTCTGGTTGTGTAGGTGTAGGGGAAGGTGCCTTTATCAGTGCTTTTTTGAGTGTTGATAAAGGACTCCTTTAACATCGCTAAAAGAGAACTGATAAAAGGCTCTATTATCAGCACTCAAGATAGCGCTAATAAAGGAACCCCTTTACCAGCGCTAGAAAAGAACTATTAATGTCAGCGTAGATAAATGAGACCCCCGATCTACGCCGACATTAACAATGCTTTTCAAGCAATGTTAATGTCAGTTTTTAGCACTGATAAAAGGCCACGTTGTGGTAGTGAAAGGATAAACCACAATGTAGGAAAACAATTGTCATCGCTACAAAGGTATATGCCCATACATATACCTATGTTATCAAGTATACCCATATCATTCATTAGGGAAAACAAGGCCCAAATCCATAGCCCAAGGTTCAAATGTTCCACAAAGGTAGGAATACCACGATGTTAACACCACAATGGTAAGTACCACAAAGATAAAACCACACAGAAGAATACCACAAAGGGATCACCATGAAGGAAAGTACCACCCATGTATGCCACATAGAAGAATACTACAAAGTAATCTCCACAATGGTAAGTACCCCACAGGTACGCCACACATAAGAACACCACCAAGGTATCACCACGAAGGAAAGTTCCACACATGTACTCCATACGGAGGAATACAACAAAGGTATCACTACGAAGGTAAGTACCACACATGTGCACCACACAGAAGAATACCACCAATGTATCACCACGAAGTAACATACCACACATGTACGCTACATTGAAGAATACCACAATGATATCTCCACAAAGGTAAGGACACAACTCACACTAGGTATAACTTAAGTACAGTAGTAGAGATGAATTGATGTAACTACTGAATAATATTACTCAGATAAGAGGAATACCCACGTAGGATCCTAAATCATCATACCCACATAAGATATTAGTATATAATCAGACCCACACAAGATCCTAGTACAGCAGACCCACACTGGATCCTAGTACATCATCAGACCCACATAAGAGCCCAGTACAGCAGACCCACACAGGATCCTAGTACATCATCAGACCCACAAAAAAAACTATTACAACAAACCCACACAGGATCCTAGAGTTGTCCAATGTGGATTCCTAGAACGAATTAAAAAGAGAATCTTGAACACATACCCACAAAGGATCCTAAGAAGAGACCCACAATAGATCAATTTCTCATGTTACAGCCAGCTATAGGGTACCCATACTAAGATTGCTTGATTCCATGAGGATCCGATCCTCAATCCATAGGTCGATACTCCAATTTCCACTATGTTCCAAGAAAAAGTATCCCAATGGACCACCATGTAAAATGGGTCTCAATGTGACAGACGATGTGTTAATCGGACTTTCGGTTAGTAAGTTATCGGCCTTTTAGTTCCGAGGGCCCCGTTAGATTCATGTTCGATCCAACCTAGCCATGACCAAACATTAACCAATAATCAATAAGGGTATACCAAAAGCTCTGTCTCGCTCCAAGGTTTTTCGAACTGCTGAAGGCTTGTCAAACGGACACCCATATCTGAAGATATGGCTGGAAGAGCAAAAAGGGTTGAAGTTGGTCTGGGTCCGGTCTGATCTAGTCAGACCGACGCTGCCCGACTCGGCCTGGGCTGACCCAACTCAAGTCCCGGACCGCAGGATCCAACCCCACCGACAGGGTCCAGCCCGGCCCGCGCTGGGCGGCCCGCGGTGCGGCGGCTCCTTGGCACCCTGCTGTGAGGCAGCCCGCGATGAGGCGGCCTGTATTACTGTGTCTGTTGGGTTGCCCTGGATGGCCGGATGGACAACCTCTCCTCTGCGTGTCACAGTTATGGGCTACACCATCTCCGGTGACCAAAGGTGAGCCGACCACCCTCCACCTCTGTTGCGGCCTCGTTTTGTGACTCTTGTACGATGGTCGGTGTGGACGTGTGCCACCGCCCAATCGTGTGGTCGGCCGATGTTGGCCGTCGTCCTTGCTCTGCCGCTGCCGATGGGAAGTAGCCCATCTCCAGCGGTGCGGTCGTGCCGCTGCCTTCTCTATGGCCGACCATGGTTTCGGCCGCCACTCCCAAGTCCCACTGATGCCATTCTCTGACACCGATCGACGTCCTCCCCCATTGTGAAGAACACATCAAAACCATAAAGGTTGCGAGGTGATCGGCCCATGTTTGTTTGGCATGCACCCTCCGCGTTATAGTGGTAGCAAGTGGCATAGACGTTCTTAATTCAAGAAGGATGTCAAGAATGGGATAATGGGGTATAAATCAACAACAAAACCCTATAAGATACCCCGCAATAACCTCTCACAAAGACTGAAGAATCGCGGGACAACCTGTTAGTCGGTTGACCTGCGTTCTTTGTATAAATTCAAGAACGAGGAAGAAGAAATAAATAACACTCAAAAAAAATAACACCCTACCTTGAACATTGCAATAATCGTCTACATTTTCCAATGAACCATGTTCTTAGTTCCCATGACCGGATCCCAAAGATTCCACTCGCATGTCGCCCATTGGTGGTTTGATGTCGTTAGTCACCTCCTGTTGGGTCAGCTTCATCTTCTAAGTGTCAGGTGTCGCAGCACTTTACCTGAGCTTAGTCTCTTGTGGAATTCATTCCATAAACATCCCTACAAGATCCATATAAATAGGAGATGCCGAGGGTAAGTAAAAATCATGGGATTTATGAAGGTTCATTTAATAGGAACTTTCATAAATTCCAAAGACGTTGTTACTTAGAATTTGAAAGACATTACATTTAATTTACATTAGAGCAATTAAATGGGAGGTTTCCCAAGGGACTTCCCCACATTAAATATGGGTTTGGGTCATCCCCACCACCATGAATTCAAAAATGGGAGTATTATAGCTCGGGCGGTCCCCACCTCCAAGCATTCAAATGGGAGGTTAAAAATAAAATAAAATGTTGTTCTTTATTTTTTTTATTTCCACGAAAAACATGATAACTCTCTTTCATCCTCGACCAACATAGGTCGAGGTGAAAGACTACTTAAGTGACTACATGTGCTATGAGTTCAACGGTGTCCTTAGATTTCAATTCCGAGCACCGATTCAAATGTTAAAAAATGCTGCTTCCGCGTTTACTAAACGTAATTGAAAAAAAGTTCAAATAATTATTAACAGTCACCCTCGAGCCGCACCGGTCGAGGGTAGGATCTTCCAAAGTGAAACACACCCAAAAAAACCCAACGATACTCTTGGATTTTGAATCCGAGTTACCATTTAAATATATTGTATTTTACAATAAAATAATTTTCACTTTATTATTTTATATACGGCCAAAAACTAACATTAACTATTGGCTTGCACCAGTCAAAGGTAGTATCTTATAAAATAAAGCATGCCCTCACGAGTTCATCAATGGTCTCAAAGTTTCAATCCAAGCTACCATTTTTTAGTTATAATCATTTAATAAAGAAAATAATTAATTTAATTATTTTATTTACAGTTATGCCATTTTTGGATTTTCTCACTGGAGGCCTATCATGACTAAAATTAAGTCGCACCTAGGGTATACCCACCATCTTGAGCGTAACGGTGCCATCAGATTTCTGATCCGATAAACTGTTTAAGCTTTAATCCACTTTTTTGGGAAAACTTCTAACACGCGATAATTAAAGCTTAGAATAACATCGAAGGATCATTCCTCGCACTCCAGGCCTCCGAATCGTGCGCCGTCAGATTTCATAGTCTCAAAAAATTCCCATATAATTAAAAAAATTACATGGAATTTTCGGGTATTTAAATTTATGGTGTATCATTGTTTGGTTTGAATATTGTTCTATGAAGGTATACTGACACAATTTATTAGTGAAAAAGTTGTAGTCACATAATGTACTCAAAAATATTTTTGGGAATGCCTAGTTAATTAGATGAGTTAACCTAGGTATATTTCCATAGACCCAAATAAAGTTACTTAAGAACATGTCTTGGGTCTTGGTTGAAGTGACTATTCTCATTCTAGGTAATTTTAAATCAACACATCATAATAATCTTCCTTTTGTAAAAATAGTACCCACCAGTTACCTATCACATCATACATTTAAGAAAACATGTAATATGTAGACATTATGCCAATGTAATCACATATAAAGTCATCAATATTATAACTAACAGATTAAAGTAGTCACTACATAGGTACATCAACCCAAAGTTCATAGATCATAAATTTTATATGGGAACACCTTTTCAACCAATTAAATATGATTCTTTAGAATAGATTTACGACCATTTAAACATGATCTATAGAATTATAATATATAGTATAGAAACAATGGGAATTTTTTAAATTAAAATCAACCTTCTAAACCTTATTTTATTAAGACTTTATCCTCTAACAACCCTTCTAATAATTATCACAAACATTTTCACTAAGTACATTGGTTTAGAAACATTCATTAGAAACTTATTTAAAAATTAAACGGCATAATTTTATTGGGAATTAAAAATAAATTCATTCTCTTATGACATATTCAATCCAAGAAAATATCTCTATTCATCTATTAAATAAATAATAAATTATGTATTCATCTATATAACAAATTCATTTCAAATAATCACTTAGTTTAATGAAAATTTAGTGTAACCAATTTTCTAAAATATAATTACAATACTTACCTATTCTTCCTCTATTTAATAGTTTATGTGAACATTTTCCTTGGTGAATATCAAATCCGTCAAGAATTCATCCAACGTAGAGTACTAGGCTATAGGGGACCATTTAAAAATGTACGGTGACTTCATTAATAAGATAGAAATAACTCAAAATTTTTTATAAAAAATATATTATACTAGTTAATGAAGAAATGTTTTCTAAGATATCCATTCATAATGAATGATTATACACCCATAAAATATATTTTTTAATACCTCTAAGCTGAAATTGGTAGGAATATCCATATGAATTCATGTATTAAAATATGTGCATTGTAATTATCGATAAAAACCCATAAAAGTTTTCATGATCAACCCACTGGGGTCTGACCCGTAACTATGCCAAGTATACCACCAATAGTCCATGGGATTGAAACAAGCACTGTACAGACCCGAAGCTTAACGTACATGGACATCACATTACTTTTGTGGAATACTTAGTACATAACAAAAAAACACACACACAAGGATCTGAATAGTTTAGTGTCTTTGGAAACTCGGAACGTAATCTTCTAATCGTTGTGAAAGATCTTCAATATCTCCCATAAAGATCTTCCCTTTTTTTACCTAAAACCTTTCTTTATATCCTGGGGAAAAGAAAACATAAAAGGGTGAGCTCAAATGCTCAGTAAGGGTAAACAAAAGAAAAATCAATCAAATCATATTCATAAGAACATAACTTCTGGAAATCTTAACCTGCAAAAGAGAGCATAATTTCATAACATGGGTTAAATCATGGCAGTGAAATGTAATAACAATAATCATAACATAAAACATGAAACTTTGTGGCATACACACATAATCATAGAGAATCATTTCTTGTTAGTCAAGACTCATTGCCAAGACTATCTTAGTGGACAAAGTCCCTTTCTGAACCGAGTCACCCTCGTTCTAGTCCTGTTTCACTGAACCGGTATAACCTACCGTTCCAGCCCTATCTATATCATGAGATATAAAATCTTTACCCAATTCATTGGAGGGAGATATAGGTCCCACCCATTTCATAATTATACTATTCTTATGTGTGCCACAAAATCATAAATCATACATCATTGCATAACCCATGTAATACAAATGGGAATCTTAAACATCATGACATCATAAAACAATTCATACAAGATAAAGGAATTCATTAAAATAATTCCATCACAACATGATAAAATCAATGTAATAGTAGGGATAAAAACATAACCCTTTATTATCTTAGATGGAAAATAATTTTGATAAAACACTTGAACTCCATTCTTGAGGAAAATATCCTTTCTTCTTCAATAACATTTTTCCTTTCTTAACATGTCATACAACTTTAAACATAAAGAAGTTGATTAAAAATAAACTTGAAAACTTGTAAAGGATGCTTCTTGGAAATGATGTTTTAAAAATCCATTCATTCCGTATAAGTTAAAAAAACATTCTTCCCGTACTTTTGTCGGAAAAGTAAAAAAGTACCTCGTACGAAAAACGACAAAAGATTCCTTTCATATTCTTTACTAAAAACTCACCGAAGGGTAAAATTGGATTTAAAATATTGTAAGTGGATGGAAACAATATTACATATTTAGGGAACATGGATGTGGATGATAAAATTCACCCCAGTAAATACCAAAGTATAAACAATCTTGGATAAAAATGAGATTGTGATATTTCCCTTACCTTAGGTCCGATTTGCTTCGTAAGTGTCTGAACCTCCTGTATAATGATTTAAATAATGTTATTGACTTATTACAGAATCATATTCATTGTTATTATATCATATATGGTCCACTTATGACTTTATATTACCCATTCTTTTGTAAATTCGTGTTAAAGTAGCGTTTTGGGTAAAATCGTCTCATTTGTCGTTCGTGTTTTTAACTTGTAATTATTAATATGATTACATGGATCATGATTACTTGTATACAGAATGTAAAACATGATTTATATATAATATAAATTCAGAATATATATATATATATATAATATATCGATAAATGGAATGAAATACATTGTTCATGGAGACGGTAGTCCTTACGTACGCATGAACGCTGTTTTCGGTTCCTTATTGAATTGAATGGAATTATGTAGATGACATATATATAAATATAAATAAAAAAAGTATCATTATTATGTCATATATTTCATTAGTAATTATTATATATACTTTATAATCATTCATGAATGGTTAATCATTGAGAATGAATCTCATCGCGTCGTGGAGATGGTAGTCTGTACGTACGCACGAGCGATGATATCGTTCCCATGGTCGTGGAATTGTGTTGAAGTGTATGTATAATATTTCAGTATCAATATCACTTTATAATAATCATATATAGTTACTCATTACACCATTATTCCCATCCTATTAAGGTGGCGGCGGAAAATAGATTACACCACGGCGTGGAGACGGTATTTCGTATGTACGCACGTGCGGTGATTTCATTTTCCTAGGATGAATAGATGGGTAAATAGGGTTGTTTCATACATATAATAACATATCATTATATGAGTGAAACTGATGTTATTACTTCATAAATAAACAACTAAATAAGAAGAAGTTGAAGAAGAAAGATATTGGAAAGGATCGGTAATGGATATTACCTCTTCTTTGAAGTGCTTCTTTGAGACCTCCTTTTAGGGCACTAAAATTGGCCTTTTAAGAAGACCAGGACTTCTAGGATGATACTAGGGAAGTGGAGAAGAGATTTTTTCAGGCTTTGGCCGAGCTTGAATGCTCAAATTGGTGTGAGGAGGAGAGGGAGGAGGTGCCCTTTTATAAGGGAGGAGAGGGGCATCTTAGGAAAATCTGAAAATATTATTTTATATTAAGGTCAAATTTGGTTTATAATGGTTCCAAATGGTCTTTTTTCGAAGCTAAAGTGGGTATGGGTCGAAATCCTCTCATCCAATATGATTTAGACAAGTTTAGGTTATTATTTTAACCTTATTAATTTGATTTAACTCTAAGTTAAATAATTTAACTTTTACCGCGACTTTTTGTTTTCTTACACTATATGGTTAATAAACATACTATATGAAGCCAAACGAACCCCAAGTTGTTTATTATTAATATATCTATCCTTATCTAAGTCAATTGTCTGAACTTTAGATTTTTAGGAATTAAATAACAATTAATAATATAATATTTGTTTTAAAAACTAATTTATGTCAATTTTGACACTATTTGGTACATGATTTTTATGAAATTTCTAACAGAACGATAAGTTCAAACCAAGTTACTTAAATCATCACTAACATGTCATAGTAACCTATAAAATAATTGTAAGTCATAAAAAGTCTCAAATTACATTTATTTGGGCATTTATAACATCAATTCTGTTAATATTTCCTTAAAAAGGTAATTACTGCATCATCGTTGTGTCATAAATAAATTAACTTATTTAAAGTATAAAACTTACAAATAAAATACCATTATGTAGGATATATTTTTATCTTTCTAATGAATATTTATAGTCGAAATTATAATATGTATAACCCTATATTAAAAATGGTTTAGTAAATAAACTTTGATTTTAACTCTTTTAACTCTTCGTTGAATTAAATAATAATAAATGTACTAATCTAATCCAAGTGGGCCTAAATGATAATATTTTACACTTAAGGTTGTTTATGGTCAAGATACACTTGTCCAATAGGATTAGGACATTTTTTAGGGTAATAATAATATCATTTTTACCCTTAATTACCCTATTTACTTTTAACCGTGGTAAATAAAAGTAAAAAGTTACTATTCACCAAAAATTATTTTCATCTCATTGAACCACATTTTTACTTAATAACATCAACCGCGTCTCTCGGATTTTTGAAATTCCATTCACAGAAGTGGTAAAATTAAGATTTATGAAAAAATTAATTTTTTTAACTACCACTTAGTAGTTTCACTATTCATCAAAAATTGAAGTTTTTCAGAAAAATGCCAAAATTTCACCCTAAGCTATAATTGATATTCCAAGTTCAAAAATTATTTCTATTTTACAAAATTCCCAGAATATAAGTTGCATTAATTAATTTTATAATTAATTTCCGCTGTCACAACAAATAGCGTGTTTTTAAGAGATAATAACTATCAAAAGATTAAAACTTGTTTATGTCTGGTGTAAATGTAAAATTACATCCAATGACCAACAATGTATTTAATTGTAAAAATATATTCTAGATATACTTTAAAACCACCCAAATTAATAATTTATCACTATTAATTATTTCGATTAAAAAAGTTGTTTTTATTTAAAATTTAGTAATTTTCACTATTCATCAGAAAATGAAAGTTATCTGAAAAGTACCAAAATCTTACCCTAAGCTAATTTCGATATTATGAATCCAAAAATGAATTCCATTTTGAAAAATAAAATTTACAAAATTTTAAAAAGTGGTTATTACTATTCATAACAGCTAGTTTTAATAATATTTTAATAGCATATTGTTGTTTAGTGAAACTCTTTATTGCGTACTACACACGCTATCGAGGAAGGTCGCGATTGCGTGTAATGCAAGGGAAGTCAAGGATGCATGTTGTGCAAGATCCTTTTGGTGTAGCGTACAACACAAGTCATTAGTGAAATTAAAAATAATATTTTTCATAAAAACTTGGGCTGTTACATTCTACCCCCCTTAAAATGAATTTCGCCCTCAAAATTCATTGGGGTTATAAGTGGTTTACTACTTGAAAGTTTCTTTAATAGAATCCCACATCGTAAAAAGGAATACCAAAACCATTCTTTAAAAACAAAAGTATGAAACGTAACGGTTACCCAAATAAACAAATCACTAGGTTTCCACATAGGTGAAAATATGGATATGGAAGAGAAACCTAACCATCATGTTCTTATGGAGAGTGGTAGAGGACATGGATATTGAAAAGCCAGTAATCACAAAGCCATAAATTTGTGACGATCTAAGGTACCATCTGATTCATCAGATATAAGATTACTAGGACAACATTTTTGGTTTTCAAGATCATTTCCCTAAAGTTGATGAACTAAAAGAAATACTTACATGATTTTGGTACAATCTCACTGTTGTTCGTGAATTGAACAATTTCCACTTTATATCATAATGAAATGAAGTTGAATTTGTTATTTGTGAATCATTAGCAGATCATGTGATAGAATGATGGGTCATTCCATCTATTTCAAACAAAAGCAAAAGTTATAAGTCCATCTTATAGTGAGATTAATCATATATGGTTCCAAAAATGATCGTATACTTTATATATCATACCGCTTAATAAAATAAAACTAGTTTCTACTAAAAAGGGACTTCCTGTAGGCCAGTGGTAGGCGATAAAGGCCAGTTGCACTTCGGTTGTGGGTTCAATTCCCTCAGCCTTGTCCGACGCGATGGGCTGTCGCCCGTCCTACAGGTTGTCCTTTTTCTAAAACTATATTACTATAACATCCCATCAATAATATCAAAAAAACCTTCTATCCTTAAACAATACTAACTTATGTCTAACATAATTCATTCCAATCATTAGGCTTATCCATAATACTGCAGTCCACTCTCATAACATAGTGAAAACGATTACTAGATATTTAATACCATCGTTGATCCCCATATATCATAAGATTTGTTTTGTTGGTCACATTCCAAACATTCAAACTCCTTAATCATGTATTCTCTTGAATACCCATTGAACCTTAGTGAAAACATGAATGCTGTTAAAAGTTAACACTTTCCACATACCAAAATCCTCAAAATTATATATACTCAAACCATGATATCACTTAGTCCTTATATCAATCATGAGCTCATGAATACAATCAAACATCTCATTATCATCTTATCCCTTCATTATGTGCATATCATCTACATTCCAAAAATATCTGAATAACCTTTCATGGATACTGGTACTATTAATCATACACTTTCAAAACTCAAGGAAAGACAATAGTGTAACAATCCTTAGATGTCTCTTTATTCCATAGTACCATGAGATTACTTATACAACATTACACATGATAAACATGTCATCATTCCACTACATTCATAAACCATTGACCGAGCTTCAACAATTCTTTCATTTCACATATCATTTGTAGTCTCTTCATCATCATCAACATAAATACTACCCATACGACCATACTGATTCTCTTCATGAGACTTTCCCTTAGGGAATTGGTTTGTATAATGCCCGTACTTTCCACATTTAAAACATTTAACCATTGTTGATGTCGTAGCAATACCATTATCCTCATCCCTGGTGTTAACTGAACCTTTTCCTTTGCACTTACTGGCTTTGTGTCCTTCTTTTCCACACCCAAAGCATCTTCTAGTTCCTTTGAAACATTCTCCTTGATTCCTCTTCCCACATGATTTACATAGGGAAAATTGAACTTTCTTTCCTCTATGATCATCATGAAACTCCATCTTTCTCTTATTAGCCGAGTCAGGAAATATACAAAATTTCAATTTATTGATCATATTATGAGATTGGTGATTCGGCATAATAATGATGTTTGGACTTCCAAATCCTATTTCATTTGGTTGCTCATGAAGAATATCATTCCATTGTCCATCATATCCTCCATTATCGTGAATCATCTTGTTTCCAGCAATTTTCTAAAACCCAAAAAAGAATAGTGTCAGAGGCAAAAATCATGCTACGGAAAACAACATAATAAAGGTGGACTATCCTCAATATCTAACATCTTAGGTTAAATTCTATGATCGTTACCATAGTTCTCGGACTGTATCCTATACGTATACTTATCCTTAGGGACATCCCTATTCATACCTTATAAATATCTCTAGGGATCTCACTAAAGTTCTCACATCCTAGTTTCCAAAGGTTGACTAAACCTTTCCTCTGATACCAACTGTAGAGACCTGAAGCTTATCGTACATGGACATCACATTACTTTTGAGGAATACTTAGTACATAACAAAAAAACCACACACACAAGGATCAGAATAGTTTAGTGTCTTTGGAAACTCGGAACGTAATCTTCGAATCGTGGTTAAAGATCTTCAATATCTCCCATAAAGATCTTCCCTTTTTTTACATAAAACCTTTCTTTATATCCTGGGTAAAAGAAAACATAAAAGGGTGAGGTCAAATGCTTAGTAAGGGTAAACAAAAGAAAAATCAATCACATCATATTCATAAGAACATAACTTTTGGAAATCATAACCTGCAAAATAGAGCATAATTTCATAACATGGGACAAATCATGGCAGTGAAATGTAATCACAATAATCATAACTTAAAACATGAAACTTTTTGGCATACACACATAATCATATAGAATCATTTATTGTTAGTCAAGACTAATTTCCAAGAGTATCTTAGTGGACAAAGTCCCTTTCTGAACCGAGTCACCCTCGTTCCAGTCCTGTTTCACTGAACCGGTATAACCTATCGTTCCAGCCCTGTCTATCTCATGAGTTATAAAATCTTTACCCAATGCATTGGAGGGAGATATAGGTCCCACCCATCTCATAATGATACTATTCTTATGTGTGCCACAAAATCATAAATCATACATCATTGCATAACCCATGTAATACAAATGGGAATCTTAAACATCATGACATCATAAAACAATTCTTACAAGATAAAGGAATTCATAAAAATAATTCCATCACACCATGATCAAATCAATGTAATAATAGGGATAAAAACAGAACCCTTTATTATCTTAGATGGAAAATAATTTTGATAAAACACTTGAACTCCATTCTTGAGGAAAATATCCTTTCTTCTTCAAAAATATTTTTCCTTTCTTAACATGTCATACAACTTTAAACATAAAGAAGTTGATTAAAAATAAACTTGAAAAATTGTAAAGGATTCTTCTTGGAAATAATGTTTTAAAAATCCATTCATGCCGTATAAGTTAAAAAAACATTCTTCTCGTACTTTTTTCAGAAAAGTAAAAAAGTACCTCGTACGAAAAATGACAAAAGATTCCTTTCATATTCTTTACTAAAAACTCACTGAAGGGTAAAATTGGATTTAAACTATTGTAAGTGGATGGAAACAATATTTCATATTGAGGGAACAAGGATGTGGATGATAAAATTCACCCCAGTAAATACCAAAGTATAAACAATCTCGGATAAAAATGACATTGTGATATTTCCCTTACCTTAGGTCCGATTTGATTCGTAAGTGTCCGAACCTCCTGTATAATGATTTAAATCATGTTATTGACTAATTCCAGAATCATATTAATTGTTATTATATCATATATGGTCCACTTATGACTTTATATTACCTGTTCTTTTGTAAATTCGTGTTAAAGTAGCGTTTTGGGTAAAATCGTCTCATTTGTCGTTCGTGTTTTTAACTTGTGATTATTAATATGATTACTTGGATAATGATTACTTATATCCAGAATGTAAAACATGATTTATATATAATATATATTCAGAATATATATATATATATAATATATCGATAAATGTAATGAAATACACCGTTCATGGAGACGGTAGTCCGTACGTACGCATGAGCGTTGTTTTCGGTTCCTTATTGAATTGAATGGAATTAAGTAGATGACATACATATAAATATAAATATATCCAGTATCATTATTATGTCATATATTTCATTAGTACTTATTATATATACTTTATAATCATTCATTAATGGTTAATCATTGAGAATGAATCTCATCGCGTCGTGGAGACGGTAGTCCGTACGTACGCACGAGCGATGATATCATTCCCATGGTCGTGAAATTGTGTTGAAGTATATGTATACTATTTCAGTATCAATATCACTTTATAATAATCATATATAGTTACTCATTACACCATTATACCCATCCTATTAAGGTGGCGGCGGAAAATAGATTACACCACGGCGTGGGGACGGTATTCCGTACGTACGCACGCGCGGTGATTTCATTTTCCGTAGGATGGATAGATGGTTAAATAGGGTTGTTCCATACATATAATAACATATCCGTATATGAGTGATATTGATGTTATTACTTCATAATGAAACAACTAAAGAATAAGAGTTGAAGAAGAATGAAATTGGAAAGGATCAGTAATGGATATTACCTCTTCTTTGAAGTGCTTCTTTGAGACCTCCTTTTAGGGCACTAAAATTGGTCTTTTAAGAAGAACATGACCTCTAGGATGATACTAGGGAATTGGAGAAGAGATTTGTGCAGGGGTTGGCCGAGCTTGAATGCTCAAATTGGTGTGAGGAGGAGAGGGAGGAGGTGCCCTTTTATAAGGGAGAAGAGGGGCATCTTAGGAAAATCTCAAAATATTATTTTATATTAAGGTAAAATTCAGTTTATAATGGTTCCAAATGGTCTTATTTCGAAGCTAAAGTTGGGATGGGTATAAATACTCTCATCCAATAGGATTTAGACATGTTTAGGTTATTATTTTAACCTTATCAATTAGATTTAACTCTAAGTTAAATAATTTAACTTTTACCGTGTCTTTTTGTTTTCTTACACTATATGGTTAATAAACTTACTATATGAAGACAAAAGAACCCCAAGTAGTCTATTATTAATACATATATCCTTATCTAAGTCATTTGGCCGAACCTTAGTTTTTTAGGAATTAAATAACAATTAATAATATAATATTTGTTTTAAAAACTAATTTATGTCAATTTTGACACTATTTGGTACATGATTTTTATGAAATTTCTAAAAGAATGATAAGTTCAAAAAAAATTACTTAAATCATCAATAACATGACATATTAACCAATAAAATTAGTTTAGGTCATAAAAAGTCTCAAATTACATTTATTTGGGCATTTATAACAACAATTATGTTAATATGTTCTTAAAAAGATAATTACTGCATCATCGTTGTGTCATAAATAAATTAAAATATTTAAAGTATAAAAATTAGAAATAAAATACCATTATGTATGAAATATTTCTAGCTTTATAAGTAATAT
The DNA here is from genome assembly GCA_963277665.1 of Viscum album. Classification (NCBI taxonomy): domain Eukaryota; kingdom Viridiplantae; phylum Streptophyta; class Magnoliopsida; order Santalales; family Viscaceae; genus Viscum; species Viscum album. Next base: position 355,438,375 of record OY728163.1, read on the forward strand.
TTATAGTCGAAATTATATTATTTATAACCCTATATTAAAAATGTTTTAGTAAATAAACTTTGATTTTAACTCTTTTAACTCTTCTTTGAATTAAATTATAATAAATGTCCTAATCTAATCCAAGTGGGCCTAAATGATAATATTTTACACTTAAAGTTGTTTTTGGTCGAGATACAATTGTCCAATAGGATTAGGACATATGTTATGGTAATAATAATATCATTTTCACCCTTAATTACCCTATTTACTTTTAACCGTGGTAAGTAAAAGTAAAAAGTTACTATTCACGAAAAATTATTTTCATCTCATTGAACCACATTTTACTTACTAACATCAACCGTGTCTCTAGGATTTTTGAAATTCCATTCACAGAAGTGGTAAAATTAAGATTTATGAAAAAAGTATTTTTTTAAACTACCACTTAGTAGTTTCACTATTCATCAAAAATTGAAGTTTTTCAGAAAAATGCCAAAATTTCACCCTAAGATATAATTGATATTCCAAGTTCAAAAATGATATCAATTCTACAAAATTCCCAGCATATAAGTTGCATTAAATAATTTTATAATTAATTTCCGCTGTCACAACAAATAGCCTGTTTTTAAGAGATAATAACTATCAAAAGATTAAAACTTGTTTATGTCTGGTGTAAATGTGAAATTACATCCAATGACCAACATTTTATTGAATTGTAAAAATATATTCTAGATATACTTTAAAACCAATCAAATTAATAATTTATCACTATTAATTATTTCGATTAAAAAAGTTGTTTTTAATTAAAATTTAGTCATTTTCACTATTCATCAGAAAATGAAAGTTATCCGAAAAGTTCCAAAATTTTACCCTAAGCTAATTTCGATATTACGAATCCAAAAATGAATTCCATTTTGAAAAATAAAATTTACAAAATTTCAAAAAGTAGTTATTACTATTCATAACAGCTAGTTTTAATAATATTCTAATAGCATATTGTTGTTTAGTGAAACTCATTATTGCGTACTACACACGCTATCGAGGAAGGTCGTGATTGCGTGTAATGCAAGGAAAGTCAAGGATGCGTGTTGTGCAAGCTCCTTTTTGTGTAGCGTACAACACAAGTCATTAGTGAAATTAAAAAGAATATTTTTCATAAAATCATGGGCTGTTACAGGCACTGAGTATGAATATCCCAAAAATTTGAGTTATTAGCCTAATGTAACTATAAAAACATAGATATATTCGATCCCACACAATGATGAAATGTAAACAACTTATACAAATTCATGAATACATTTTGGATCCCACAACAACACTCAATAGTAATGTACTAAAAGGGAAAACAACACAAAAACAAGCCCAAAAATTTTTTGAATAGCATACCCTTCTCTGAGGATGATGACTAAAGTCAAATAATATATCCCAGTAAACACCATAGTCTGTCATGCTCTGGCTATTCTCCAACAACTGCTTTTCCTCCTAGGACACAATCAAATATCTTGTATCCTATATAAGTCATGACACGTGCGGGCAGAGCCCATCCACGAGTGAATATAACAATACCCAATAGGAAACCCAAAAAATACTAAACACAAAACTCCCAACATAGTTAGCTCAATATATAAATATAAAAATCATTGTATAATATAAAATCTTATATTTACTCAAGAAAGATACCATACCTTTAGGAACACATAACAAAATCTATGCAATAAAATTCTACTCGAATTAATTCTCATTTCGGTAGAGTCTACTCAATAATCCATGAAATCATTGGATACACTCAAAGAAGATGTCTAGATTCCCAGGGACCACCCAAGAATGATCAATGATCTATGAAATACCAGATACTCAAATAGGGCATCACTCATAGAACTTTTGAGGCACACCACAAAACCAATCTAGATCAACCCATTATCTAGGGGATCATATTCCTATGATGCCATTAACCCTATTGATACGGCCAAATAAATGTAGGACCGCCTCCACACTCATAGAGGTCACACCTATTTTATAATAACATCATATGGTATAATGATGACAGAGGATTACACTCCATTCTCATGGAGGGATACCACAAAATCTATTTTATAATTGACCTCTAGAGGGGATCATAATAATGTTATGTGTTACTAATGTTTCTCTTTACCCTAAATGGAAATAACTATGGGATGAAATTCAACCAAGACTAGTCCAGATTAAATAAATGAAGATCTAAAAACAGTCTTGAAGGGGGTATATGGTGTGTACTAGGGGCACAAAACATGTCCAACTAACCCCAAAACTGCCTATGTGGTAACAATTCACATGTAATGTAAATTTTTGAACACATTGAGTCTGTAAAAAGTACATGGTATGTAGAGATCACTCGGTACCAACCCATGTGCTACTGGATATGTCCATATACAATTCTCCATATTCATGTACCAGCCAATGTACAAGTGGTCATGTTCGTGCCCAAGTACACAGCAGGCCACCGTCTATGTAGTTTTTTATGTGTTCAAGTACACTTTTAGGTACGCCCCAAGCCATCATATAGGGTTTAGATAGCATGTGATATTTATCTTATCATGAAACCATATCACTCCACATGCGGTCCTATATGGCGTGCCTCACCAGGTTACATGTCGTGTAACCCAAAAGTTTCTAAAACCCATAGTTCTTCATCTGCACTAGTTGTCACATCACTGGAGCCTTATCCATTTCTAGAAAATATAGTTCAGGGGTTTGGCGAGCCTTTCATTCATCACAATCAGGAATCTAGGCTTTTAATCCTGTCATAAAACTATGTGATTGATCTGTCCATAGTAGTGTCATATGTTTTAATGGAAATATTAGGGTATCCTAATTCAGTCTCATTCAACCTCCATCCATCCTCCATTATTGTAGATCCTGAAACCACAACCTCCATCACATGTCGTACCAATATTATCAATGATTGGTACTAAAGAACTCATGCAATAATCAAATATCGAGTGTTTCTCAAACCACCGTGTAGTTAAAATACTAATGATTATCGAATGAAGAAACATGGGAGAAATATTAAAAACATGAAATGTGGGAAACAATTCTCATACTTTTTTTGTTTTTCCTCAATTCAGTTTCAAATAAAAGGACAAATGATGAGGGATAAATCATAGAAAAAATAAAAAATTATAATCAAATTAAATCTTCCAAGGATATTTGTATCAATTAATATTTGGAAATTGATCCATGTTCATCTAGGATTAAAAATTAATATTGATACCACAACATAAAATGTCATAACTGGAGTCTGGATTGATCATCGATGACGATAGGTTTTTACTATCATCATTCATGAGATCCACAAACTTCATTCGCACAATAATCCATGATCTTGTTCTGATATTTCATCACTCACTGGGAAAAGTCTCCAATGACCATCTATATTTCCAGGGTGTGAGTAGAAAACCCTGAAGTATTTATCATAACCATACACTTATAGGATAATCAGTTGTTAAATATGATTTACAAAAATAAACCTTTTAATTATTTTATTTTATTAATTTTGAACTCAAAAAAAACATTGTTCACAAACGGCTCACAACAAAAATATTATGATTCACCTAGGGTGAAAACCATGTTATTAACTGAACAGTGCCCTTGGATTTCTGAATCAAGAACCTCTTCCTGAGTTATTCCACAATTCTAGGAAAAATTATTGTGCTTTGTATTTAATATATTTGATATGTATCAAATGGTTTTTCTATGCACACTGGTCCTTGGAATATTATACCCTCTCAGTGAATCCTCTAAAAATAATCCATTTAATATTCTAAAATAATACATAGAAAATACTAGTAATTTCACTCTCCCCATATTTGGTATTTTCATCATCAAAATTTAAAACACTAACAATAAATATTAGGTTACAATACTAAAAAATGGTTAACCCTCTCCCATGTTCTCTCCTAATGATTCTTATGATGACATCTGACATGGAGAAGGTGAATCAATTTATCATGAATTATCCTCTTCTACTGATCATCGATCTCCCATGGGTACAGAACAAGGTTACCTCCATCATCATAGTACAAATCATCATAATCAATAACATGTGATTAGTCATGCATGTAACACCTCAAATATGACACATGGAAGACATTGTGTACCCGGTACAAATATGGGGGTAAAGCTAAGCGATACGTCACCTTGACAACTATAGGTCGTATCTAAAAAGTAAAAATGAGTCTCAAAGATAACAATCCACCCCATATAAATATATGAAATCTACATCAATGTGATACCCTCAAGACATGTGGTCTCCCACCATAAAATCCAAAGGTCTCCATCATTTGTTAGCATAAGACTTATAATTGCTCTGTGTAGTCATTATCCAATCTTGGATGATGTACACATTTTATATAGTATCTTATACCAACTCTAGGCCCATGAGTTTGACTCTCATAGATATTTCCATAGATTTGGTGAACTATAGACTTACCTGTATAAATCCTCAAATGGTTCGATACCAATTGTGGCATGATTTTTCATATTGTATGAAAACTCCACAAATGGAATATTATCCTCCCAACTAAGGCACATGTCGAACATGCAAGCCTGCAACATGTACATAAAGACCTTAATGATCCGCTCTATCTAACGGCTAGTATAGGTGTGGAATGTCATTATAAAAAAATGAGTCCTAAATGACTCATGAAATACTCTCCATAATAAATATATGAATATAGAACCATAGTCATAGATGATCATCGAGGTAACTCCATTGAGTCAGACTATTGACTGTATATAGGGGAATCCCAAACTCCCTACAAAACTCTAATATCAAATGGATAAGTGGTGGGCGAACATAGTGATTCAATCTATGATCAACTGGATGTCATTGTGATCCTTGGACTTATATGGTATCCCCATCATGAATTCCATGGAAATCTCATCCCACATAAAATCTAGAACCTCAAGGGGTTGAGCTAAAACCTCTAAAACATGGTGTTCATCCTTCACATGCGGATAAGTGAGGCATATATAGTTAAAATATAAAACTCCCTTATTCATACCTATCCACAAAAACTAACATCAGAGTTCCTAGTATATATTTTCAGAAAATAGATTTACCGCATTAGGGGATGTATAAAACTATCACATCAGCTCTCACAGCATCAATAGTACCATTTTACTTCGGCTAAAAAGGGTTGTGTCCTATACACCATTATAATACCAATAAGAAGAATTTTCGTTAGAAATATAAGTATGTAAGGTCTCATAGTCGGTATATCCTCACTATGAATCACTAACAAGTTGTAAATTCATTAAGGTAGCAATGCTAAATTGTAGATATGAAGAACAATTCCGGTCAACTAAGGAAAACTGCAACGAGGATAACTGATCCAATGCATCAATCAATAAGTAAGAAGAAAATATCTTACTAATATCATTAGAAATAATGTTCCCCTTCCCATTATTATAGAAAAAGGATAATTTGAAATCCTATAGGAACTCTACACAATGTCTCTATCAGCATTTATGATCCTTGTGAGGGAATATATACTCGATACTTTTGTGGTCAGATAATATGATGAATCGCTTAGCCATGAGTTAGTATTTCCACATATATAGTGAAAATAAAACAACTGATAACTAAAGATCATGGGTTGTGTAGTTCAACTCATGTGGTCTCAATGTTTTTGAATCATCATTAAAAACTACATGCCTCTTCATCTGAACACTACCATGTACAATCCCTAATGTATAGAATTACACTATGTACTTGAGACTAAACATTGGAAATTTGAATTTGGGAGTGCTTTTCATCCTATGACTCAAGTCCTGAAAGTATAGTTGGAACCTTCTCATCCACATGAAGGGATAAAACATCTTGAGGTTCAAAACTGTCTATAGTGCTACCACTTTGGTAAAATCAGGTAAATAAATATAATTATACAGTACCAAACTTAGGATAATTTTCACCTCTATAACACTCTTGGTTTCCTCCTAAGAAACCACATCCTCAAACTTCATAAGGTATACTTCTAATCCTACCTATGAGATAATGTTTCCCAAAACGTTCACCTATTGAATCCAAAATTGATACTTTAAGAGCTTCAAATTAATTTGGTCCCCTTAGAGTGTGTCCAGTACCTTCATCATGTTCTTTTCATGCTCCCTCTCTAATGCTGAATACACTAGTATTACATTGATGAAGACCACCATGAACCAGTCTATGAAGGACTGAAAGATATGGTTCATGAGTCCCATGAAATCTATTTAGGAATTATTGATACCTATTTGAATCAAAAATAACTCATAGGGAACATAGATGAATTTGAATTTCATCTTCGATATATCCTCATTCCATACTCATAGTTGGTGATAGCCTAATCTGAGGTAAATATTTCAGGACCATTGTACACCTGTTATCTGATCAAATAGGATTGAAATCATTAGTAGTGAATACTTAATCTTTATGGTCACTTGATTCAAGAACCAATAGTCCAAATATGACCTCAAGATCCCAACTACCTTCTTGGAGAAAAATACCATGGCTACCCAAGGATGAATTTTGGGTCTACCAAATCCTTTATCTCTCAAGTACCCCAACATCACCCTCATCTCATGATACTCTATTGGAGACATATGATATGCCACTATAGATATTAGGGCCATGTTGGGATGAAAGTAAATATAGAATTCTAGCTCTTGGTATGGATGAAAACACAGTACATCCTTAGGAAAGAAGTCAATATACTCTACTTCCACCACAGAAAACTAATACCCAAATCATCCACTACCCCAATAGTAATTTTATCCAACAAGTGAGGGATCGATTTCAATATCATAATACTAAGTTAATCCTACTTCTAAAAGGTACCCTTTTCACCCATAATGGAAAACCTACTCCCCTTAGCATGGACACACAACATTCTCAATAAAAAAAGACAATCTTGGCATGAAATGTGAATATCCAGTCCATAGCTAAGATTATTTTATAAGGCATCATAATTACTAATAATTGATCCCATAAAAATCTATAGTCTCCAAGAATCATATCATGCTGTCTCTAAAAGAGAACAATTGCTAAGTCACTGCTTGACGGCGTGTATAACCATAAGGGCTGATATAATAGATCAATTGAAATATCTATGCCGCTAAATAGAGAAATGTAAAGGAAGTAATGAATCCCAATTCCATCTATAAATACTACAACTATTGTAGATAAGACATTTTTCTCACATCATATCATCCTTGGATCCTTGGGTTCATAGGCCTCTATACCATGAAGCTAGACTCCTCAACAATGACGAACTACCTATGCCTGGGATCGACCACATGGGGGTGGTGTTGGTAATAGGTTGAACCTTTGACCACCTATTATTCCTGCCTTAATTTTTATTACCTTCTATGTAGAGAGATAGTGAAAAACGAATCACATCACTTCACGAGATGGTATTCCACCATACACACGATTGATGTAATCTTATCCTACATGGAATGAAAGGAAAGAAGGTATATGTGATTGTTGATGCTCCTTTTTCATCACAGAATCCAAAGGAATTTAAAGGGAAATGACATAGCACAAATTGAACCATCCTTTATAGAAAATATCAAAAATTTGACAATGGGATGAACAAGGAGAACATTGCCCATAGGTCGCGCAAATTCTCTCATAGTCGCGCAAGTTACTTGCACGACCTAAGTGATAACCACCCAGGGTCTTCTCCTGCCTATAAATAGACCCTGTGGGCCACCCATTGAATGAGGATTTTTTCCAGAATTCATATTTAAAGCTCTGAACGCCCAAGTCTCTTCTCCAGGTCTTCTAAACACTTCTAAGGTAATTTTTACCTAGAATGGAAGGTCTAAACAAGAGGATTATGGTCTAAGTGTTAGAATTCACTAACACTTGCACGCTTAAGGTGTTTTACCCTTAATGGTAATGAAAATACTTGCACGCCGCCCTACTTCCTCACCAAAAATTGAGTGCCACTCTTCTGGAAGTACCTCAGGATAATTATAAAGGCATTGGTCAAGGATTGCTCAAGTATTATCGCACTGGTTTACAAACGCGCAAGTAATTATAGGTCACGCAGGTATACATGCGCGACTAGGACTTGCGCACCCACGCATTACCTACGCGCCTGCCAGGACTTGCGTGCCCCTGCCTTTTTCGGTGCCCTTCTATCCCATTTCACCCCTCTTAAGCCATTACACCTCTCATATTCACGATTCAGTCTTCAAGACACTCTTCAATGCCATTTATAGCATGATATCTTGATTTTACTTCCTTATCTGAAAGGAATTATGTGGAATATCTCTCAAAACCTTATGATTTACACATCTTTATGTCACTAAAGATTTAGATTTATTTCATTCAACCTCATCCTTTAAGATGAGAGAATCCTTAACCTGGGTCTCCTTTTTATGAATAATCCCCAGTCATAATTCTCAAATTTGGGCATCCTATTTAGGAGTAAGCCCCAAGTCTTCTAATCTAGGCATCCACCTTAAGAGTAATCCCTATATCCCCTAACCTGGGCCTCCTTTTCAGTAGTAATCCCCAGTTATAATTCCCCAAATTATGGGCATCCTCCTTAGGAGTATGCCCCAGACCTAGATTCCTTTAACCGGGGCCTCCTTTTTAGGAGTAATCCCCAGTCCAAATCCTCTAATCTGGGCATCCTTCTTATGAGTAATCCCTAGTCACAAATATGGGTATCCTCTTCAGAAGTAAGCCCCAGTCACAAATATCGGCATCCTCTTCAAGAGTAATCCCCAGTCTTAATTCTTCTTAACCAGTCCTAATTTACCTTTGATTTGGGATTCCTTCTCATGAGTAAAACCCAATCACGTGTCCTATCCTAATTTCTGCCTCCTTTTAAGGAGTAAGCCCCAACTTAGAGTATTCAAATATACATGAAGCACATATACCTTTATGGACCATGTTCCTAGATTTCTTCCATTATGTAAATCCTAATCTTCATTTATCTGGGCAGTCATAGATACATAAGTCCCACATTATTTCTTATGATTTCATCTTTTATTGCACAATTGTCTAATTTTTACCAATACCTCTTGTTTCTCACACCGAGCATGACTCATGTGAGCTTAGAGTATAAAAGTGATTATGAAATTCTTCTTTGAGCCATAAATCATAAACATCATACTCCCTTACTCGAACTACGTGGGTTTTAATTCCTTTTATAAACAAAGGATACGTAGGTAGCCCATCTGCAGGTTCGATAACAACTCTGAAATAATCCATGTCCTTCTGAATGACAATAAAATTCAAGTGCCCCACTGAGTGTCTTTAAAACATGAATGGTCATCATAATGACCAAGAGACTTCTATATAAATGTGCCGAAGGGTACCATTGACCAATAATCTCTAATAAATACAGATGATTCTCTATCGATGAAGAACCTCAAATACATATAAAAGATTCTCTAAATTTCCTACATATTTAATCATTGATTGTCATATCTGAAGGAAACCTCATTTTATACTTGGTAATGTAATAAGGATTCACAAAAATAACTTAAATCTATAAAGAGAGTCCCGGAGTAGACAATAATTCCCCTCAAAAAGGTGTCATGAGTCTGACCTCCCATCCTCTCGACTAATTCAAATTCTTAAGCCTCATCAGTCCACAAACTAATGAGCGCCTACCTTTGGAATGTAGGTCTAAATTGATGTGGAATCATTGGATGTTTCCAGTTCTACAAAAAAACCTGTTAGAAACCGATCAGAATGTTTGAACCTCCCATCAAGGTGGTCAATCCATGAATTCCAAGGGAAACAAAAAATGGTAAACCCGACGTGAATCCTTAACCGAGTTAAAATATTTTTTTACCTATTTGTTAGGACCCTATTTAAAACTCAATGAGAGGGCCAACAAAAAACAATCCTTGACATATGTACTCATCCAAAATATGTAGTGGCTGAATTTATCATGATTACGTCTATTATATCAAACAAGCACTCTTTTCCAAGATCTTCTGCATTTCTAGAATGGCTGCTCTCAAATTCACACTTATGAATGTTGCTGCTACAAATGCCATTGTTGCTCTCCTGCTGGATCTTCATCTTTTCTAAGGATGACATCACCTTCTCAGCGTCCTCAACGCTTGGTATGAAATGTGCCGGTTAAGGAGTACCGTCAACACGGTACCATCCCAACTCTGGAGGCTTCCCGACAAGCCCTCCAAGTAAAAAACTCACACCGGTCATCCAAAAAACGATGACCAGTGATCAAGAAGCAGGTAGTGCTGACAACCGTCTCCAACCGTTTCGGGTCGTTATCCCCAGAATGCAATCACCATTCACTCCCTTATTCTGAGGAGGTGAATGAGCAGGTCCCTCAGGGCCTTAATTCAAGTAGACATGAGTCCTTCCTGAGGTTTCCCACCAAAAATCGCCGCCAGACTCGTGCGGAAATGTGCCCTCAACATGATGAGGGTACCGACTCTAGGCATTCAGCTCAGGTTCCTCGAACCCAAGTAGGAAATATGAACCACCAGAGGTAGAATCCGGTCAACAGTGAGAAGGTTCTCATCTCATCCATCTCCGGAGAATTCCACCAACCTAACATGGTGGCAAGCAACGAGTGGACACATACAACTGCCCATTTTAATTCCACTGTCCAACAGACTCGTATGGAAGCATCACGCCGTTCCCGCCAAGAAATTCTAGTGGACTTCTTTAGGCAAGAACATACACCTGTTTATACATCATCAGTTAGTCAGCAGGATCGTCTGACTACATATGATGAAGCTTGTCAACCACGTTTGGTGAAGTGAAATTAGCAGGCACATACACCTGCTAGTATTAATCAAGCCTACCAATAGTCTCGCTTGGTAGAATTCATAGAAGTCAGTCGGAATGCCCTGAAGACAAAAAGGAGGCAGACTCAACTCTTTTCCCCCACACTTGAGTACTGTTAGGATTCACTAACAGGAAAAGGAGGATAGATTAGGAACATACACCAACTCCAAGCCTAGAATGGACGTATATTCCTGTTCCAGCAGCTGAAGTCACCAAGCATATTCTATCAATGGTGATAGAGAAGAAGCAAATCCCTGCTCATATTCTGGATGCCTGCCAGGATATTATAACAACTTCAGTGGCATCTCAGGGAAAGACACATAAATCTATCCCTACCCGTGTAGTGACACATCAACAATTCACTCCGGAACAGACACAGATATCGGTTCCAGTATAAGAGGGTTGTGGGGCATACTCCCCCATATCATACAAACAACCATGTCAGGCACATACACCTGATTTGAGTGGAGATCGTTAGCCTAACCTGGCCATCTTTTCTGATCAGTCACATACATCTGCTTAGAGTAGCCACTTTCATCAACTAGTGGTTTCGAAGGCGAGTAAGAAGGCGTCTAAGAAAAAGACCCACCCAACACAGTCAGGAGATCAAGAGCCAATCTGTAACAAGGCCTTGCTCGATGCTGGAGTTCTTGAAGCCCTCAGATAGTTATCTATTGGGATTCAATATTTTACTCCCTATGTTCCCAATAATTGGAATATTAATTCTGAAGGTCTTCAACAGAGACATCCTCATAAAGGCTTGCTTCATGACAATTCGGTCGATCTCCAAGTTTCATCTTCAGATGAGAGCCACAGGAACCCTCTATGTGGTCAGAAGACCAAGGAGCAAGATATCTCATTTATGTTGTAACCCATTATGGTGGTCCTCCCCATGATGATGAATTTAGCTGTGATAGTCCTCTCTATAGTAGTGATGCACATTGCCCAGAAAATGATCTAGTGGAAAATGTAATGCTGATAAAGACCTCTTATCTTGAGGGACTTGCAAATGTGAAACCAGTCGTGTATGAAGCTTCATCGCTAGAAGGTGAAATACTTTCTCAATCAGAAGATAGCCCAGGGTGTAGGTCATTTTACGAACCACCCCTAAGTCATGAATATTCTAGTTTGATCAATGATTTCTCTACCAATCCTGTTGAATACAATGAAGCAACAAGGAAACACCAACTCTGGTCAAATCAGGTAGAAGAATTTTCTTCAAATGATAAAGTGGAAATGCTGAACATGAGAAAACAACTGGCGAATAGTGATGTGCCAGTCTTGTTTTGGCCTCTGGCTGACTCTCAGTATGACATTCCAGAAATGTTGAAGGAAGATGAAATTCATGATATTTATATCAACATATGGAATACTCTTTGTCAGTTGAAAAGGAAAGTATTATCTTATTATGAATATGAAAATCATCTTAGGATAATAGAAAGGTTACAACGTCAGATTGATTTGGCGTCCCTATCAGTCTCTCGATATCTGAAGGCTGAAAAGAAGAAGAGAGCCCTTCAACATTCTTTCTTTGGCGCATTAAGAAGATTCGTCAGTTAATTGACAATGCCCCATCAAGTACTCGTGTTAGAGGATGGTGTGTTCCTGGAGCACTGCATTTCATAGTGCTCTACAATCAGCAAAACCCGCCGAAAATGGTATCATGCAATGTTATTGCCCATGGCCGACCATAGTCAATGGGCTTTGTTTGTAATCAAAATCTTTCCCAAGAACAGGCTTCAACTAGTTCCTCTCAAAATCAAGAATACAGAGAACAGGTTGTTGAATTACTCTTGCATCATGCAAATGAGAATATTGAACATGCCTCCCGTTTGGAGCAAGCACGTCACCAAGTGACAGATGTGTCAGAAATAATCCAATGGTCTTTTGAACCGGGTGATAAAAGTGGATACAAGTTAATGCATCCAGCTAATTTCTGGACTAATGTTCGCAAGATAAGTAGAGATTTTAAGAAATTATTAGACATAACATGTCAAGAGCCACCCGAGCTAGCCAGACTAGGGAAACATTTAAACCAACCCTCAGAATCAACAAATAGGATTCGAGGAGTTGAGAGAGAACAGCAGGAACAACCCCAGTCCACCAGTCTGGGGACCTTTTCAAATCATCAATCCCCTCCTTAGAGAAATTTTTTCTTTTCTCGATTGTCTAAGAAACCTAAAGAGGAACGAAGAGACAAATTATCAAAAGATTCCCTCCAAATTACGGTTCTTCAAGAAGTTCCTGAGGGATCGAATCAACAAAAGGCAATGTCTCATCAAAGACATTGAAGAAGAAAATATCACAAAAATGCTGATAGAAGGGATGCGATGCATTATGCATCAATCAATGTCATCAATGTCGTTGTTGCTAATCCAAAAAATGAGGTTCACTTAGAGGACTCAGATGAAGAGGGTCTTGCTCAATAAGATGTACGCACCGACACAAATGAAGAAGGTGTGTGTACACAAAATCAAAGGATTACTCAGAACCTAGGAAATCCTTCAAGTAACCCACTTCCCCCTCTCCGAAAAGGATCCAACAAAGGGAGGGTAAAGAATCAGGTTACATATCCTTCCTCTAGAGAAGGCCAATCGCTCTCACTAGAGCAAATGTTTGCACAACAGGAGGAAGAAATGAAGGAATTAAGGAGGTTGAATGCAGAACTACATCAGGGTAGTCTTCTTCGTGAGCGTGATGGAGTCAGTCAGCCAAGGGAATTTGTTGCAGCTACTGACATGGATTAAGAATATCCTCCTTTATCAGTAAACCCTCACATGCCTAATCCTATGGGTCAAGTGCAACAACAGTTGGCAGTGCTACAATCAGTTGCAGCACAAACCACCACATCTGTCCATGCTCCAGTCATTGCACCTACCCAAGTCCAAGTTCAACCAGATGTTTCTAAAAAGTTAATAACTACCATTGAGTCATTACCATATCGGTTAGAAATTATGGAAGGGAAACATGAGCAGGTTCAACGCTAAAAGAAGGATTTCCCTGAATGGGTAGATTGAATCTCTCCTCCATCTAGTTTTGGAAACCCTGTATTCCCTATTTTCAATGGATCAGGTGACCCCGAACAGCATTTGATTCATTATGTGTCTTGTTGTGATCCTATGATGGGAACACCAGAGAAGCAAGAAGTAGTAAAACTCAGAGGCTTCATACGGACCTTGCAAGGACCAGCCTTTGTCTGGTATACAAGCTTGCAATCCAGGTCAATTACCGGATGGGAGGATCTTCTCCAAAAATTCCTTCTTCATTTTAGCTCAGCATTTCCAAAGACAACATTTTTCGATCTTACAAACTGTAAGAAAATATAGAATGAAAGGGTCTCATATTTCATTGCTCACTGGAAGGGATTCACATATTCCCTAAGCTTAGCACTTCCTCAACAGGAAACGTTGCCAATATTTGTGGAAAATCTACATGACAAATTACTCACGTTGTTGATCCCTGTGAAATATAAAGGAGGGTTTAGAGACCTTACATTAATCGCTCTTCAGATTGAAGATTCCCTTATACAGGCTAAGGATAAATCTCGTGTAATTCCATCAGCTCCAAAAAGGAGAATGGGTAAAGAAGAAAACTGATACAGTTATTCTTAAACAAGAACATGTACCTGTTTTTACTTCAAAACCTTCATCTTCTCGAAGGGCTCCACCTTTTGAGCGCCAAAAAAAAGACCATTTCGTCCAGATGATCAAAGTGATCAAAGGCGAAAAAAATTTGTGGATTTGAAGAGAAAAACATACTCTTTATGAAATGAACAAGTTCATGGTTACTTCATTTCGGCTCTAGAAAATAATCTTGTTCAACTGCCAAAGCCCAAGAGGCCAAATAAGAAAGTAGTTGAAGACCATCCCAATTATTTGACCTTTCATCAAATGTTGGGGCATCCCATCCAGGAGTGTTTTTTCATCAAAGGTCTCCTGCAAAAGATGGTCGACTCGGGACAAGTTACATTGAAAGGCTCTTCAGCCCAAGTAGCATGTGTCACTGCTACTGTTCCAGAGGAGGAAGGTGAAGGGTAAAAAGTCAAAAGGAAAAATGCACAGATGTATGATCATTGGATGGTCAAAAAGAAAATAAACAGAAATCATGCTATTTTGCGAACACAATTAAAGAAACTGATTGTGTCTTCTTCCATGAATGTTGTGGCGAAACCCTCTTCATCAGAGGGAAAGTCATCAAATAAACGACATGATTCAAAGAAAGAAAAAGAATCAGAAGAAGATGAGTATGTTTCAAAGACTATGTTTTTTTCTCTGGTAGACTTCATTCCATCTACTTCAAAGCCACGAGCACCGCCCCACCAAACGGCATATCCTAGAAAGGCTAGCCAGGCACAGTCTTCATCAGACGAAGAGTTAATCTTTGGTTCAGTTAATATGATTCAATTAACAGATCCATATGCCAGTCGCAGTTTCAATTTTGATGAGCCTGAATTCCCTTTATCAAAGAAGGGAATCAGAGGAGGTTCCAGGGGCTCAGGATACAGGGGAAGACGTGGATCTTTCAGAAGAAACTACTCTAATTCTACCCCTATTAGAACTATGTACGCAGTAGAAACTCATGGTAGAACCCTTCAGTGAGCTCAGAAAGAACAAGAAAGTTCTTCTACCAATAGGAAATTCAGTCCTGGCACAGTTATTTTGGAAGACCGTTTGAAGGTTCCATCCTCTTCTTATCAGCAAGTAATTGGATCTAATCGGTCTAATATTCCAAAATCATGGATATTGTCAACTCCTATTCCGATACAAGATGCATCAACTTCCACAGCAGCTTCTTCCAAGGTACCTGCTAAGCCACATATTCTTGTTGGGAAACGCAGACCCTTGGATAAAAAGTATGATATATTGAAACATATGGCCCAATTACCATCCATGTTATCAATTCTGGATGCTCTGAATCTGTAAAAAGATCTTCAGGAAGCACTCATCGAGGCTTTGTCAAGTCCTCAGGAGTTTGAAACTGAAATTGTTGCAGCTGAAGTCTATCACATAGAGAATAATCCTGCAGAATTCCATGCAATATTATATTTTACTGATTAAGATGAAGATGATGTTGTTCATGGACATATTAGACCATTGTACTTGTCTGGCATGGTTAATGGTGTAGATGTTCGAAGAGCTTTCATTGACAATGGTTCAGGAGTCGACCTCATTCCCATTCATACACTTCATCTATTGGGCCTCACAGAATCTGATTTATCTCTTTCTACCATGATGTTACAAGTATATGATAAAAATAAACAAGAACCACTGGGCGATGTTACACTCAGAACTTAGTTTGGAGATCATTTGTCCAATTCATATTTCATGGTTATTGATCAAGACTCAGCCTTCAACATCTTACTTAGAAGACCCTGGCTACATCAGCATGCAGTTGTCCCTTCATCATACCATCAATGTCTCAAATATGGTTTTTATGGTCAAGTTGGGACATTGTATGGTGATAAGTCCCCGTTCAAGACATGTGAGTCTCAATACATTGATGCAGAATTCTATTACATGAAGGGAAGGGAGAAACCCATAACAAAGGAGATTAACAAAGTTAATGCTCTGTATGGTTTGGAGATGATTCCAGTAAATCCATTTACACATGTGAGTACAGATTATGAGTTTTCTATCAGTCAAATTGACAAGATAGACCCAAATCAAAATAATCTTATGGAATGATCCATAATGTCAATTACGACAATCGAGCCATACAACATGGGAGAATTTGGTAACCCATCAAGTAGTGATGGAAGCACAAATGGTGACGTCTTCAGTTTTTCTGCTGAAATCCAACAAGTCTATACATCGCTAATTAGGCCAGAAGAAGTTGTAGCAACATCGGAGGTGAGCAATGATGTCGCTTTTTAATCCATCATCTCCTCTTTAATACCTAATGAAGACCCTTGATCATCAATTGGATCGGAAATGGAAGCTTTTTCTTCAAGATGTGAAAATTGTGACATCTCTTCAAATCATGAAAGTTCTGCTTTATCATATACTATTCAAGTAGAAACAGAGGAAATAACACATGAAGAAGAAGAAGAGGAAGATCTCAGAGATTCTCCTTCAGCATTTGAAGAGGGTGTCTCTACCACTGTGGATGAACATAGAGAAATAAATATGGGTACAAAAGAAGATCCATGCCCCACTTTAATCAGTGCGGCCATGAATCTTGAAGAGAAAGAGATGTATATTTATTTTCTAAAGAAAAATAGAGATATCTTTTCTTGGAACTATACAGAAATTCCTGTGCTTGATCCTGATGTTGCTACTAATCAGTTGGGTCTACCAGAAAAACATCGAGGATTTAAGCAAGCTGCGAGAAGAACACACAAAACTTATGCTTCCAAAATTGAGGCTGAAGTGGATAATCTTATCAAAGATAACTTCATCAGAGATGTTCAATATCCCAAGTGGTTGGATAATATTGTCCCTATAAATAAGAATAATAGACAAATTAGAGTTTTCATCGATTTCAGAGATCTTAATCGGCATTGTCCTAAGGATGATTTCCCAGTTCCGATTATAGAACTTTTTATTGATGCAATAGCTGGCTATGAAGCACTTTCCTTCCTGGATGGATATTATGGATATAATCAGATCTGAATGGCCCTAGAAGAAAAAGAATCCATAGCCTTCAGATCCCCTCATGGTGTGTTTTTCTACCGAGTAATGCCTTTTGGATTAAAGAATGCAGGTGCAACGTATCAACGTGCCATGCATCGTATCTTCAACCCCTTCTTAGGGATGTTTGTTGAATTCTATGTAGAAGATTTGGTGGTTAAATCCAAGAAATGTTCTAATCACTTGGCTGATTTGGAAGTAATATTCCACAAGCTTTAACAACATAATTTGAAGATGAACCCCTTAAAATGTTCTTTTAGGGTAACCTCAGGAAAACTCCCCAGCTTTGTTTTATGCCATCGTGGTATTGAAATCGATCCTGAGAAGATCAAGTCATTCCTTGGTATGTCACCTCCTCAAATTTTGATATAATTAAGAGGACTTCATGGAAACATAAACTATATTTAGCGTTTCATCGCCAATTTGGCAGGGAAAAGTTTACCCTTCACCAAATTGATGAAGAAGGGAGTCACTTACCAGTGGACTAAAGAATGTCAAGAAGCATTCGATATTCTCATGAAATACCTCTTGATTCCACTGGTACCTATTCCACCTATTGAAGGAAGACCACTTATCCTCTAGATGACATCCTTAGAGCGATCATTGGGTGCCTTTCTTTCTCAGAAGAATGATGTTGGGAATGAAAACAACCTTTACTATCTCATTCAAACTATGCTTGAAGCAGAAACCCGATATTCAAGTATTGAGAAGTGCTGCCTGGCATTAATCTTTGCAGTTCAGAAGTTGAGACACTATATGCAACATCACGAAGTCCAATTTGTATCTTGCAATAACCCGCTCAAATTCATCCTTAGTCGTCCAATGCTTACAGGACGTCTGGCAAGGTGGGCAGTTATTTTGAAGCAATTCGATATTCAGTATGTGTCTCAAAAGGCGATAAAGGGCCAAGCTCTGGCTGAATTCTTGGCTGAACACCCTTTAGTAGGAGACACATCTTCAGATATTGAACTCCCTGATGAGGAAGCCTTCTCTGTTCAAGAAAGTCCTCAATCATGGGAAATGTATTTTGGTGGTGCTTCCAGAAGTCTAATAGGGAGGAAAATGGAAAATCCTAGATTCAACAAAGTTATCTTAGGAATTGTGCTCATTTCTCCAGAAAAGGTAGTGTTACCTTATTCCTTCTTATTGTGGGAAGGTGGTACCAATAATGAAGCCGAATATCAACCTCTCATCGCAGGCTTGAATTAGCAATTCAAGCCCAAGTGAATCACTTAAAAGTGAAAGGTGATTCAAACCTGGTAATCAAAAAAGTCAATGGAGATTATACCATCAAAAAAGAAGAACTAATCCCTTTGTATGATTATGTCAGAGAGTTAATGGTGGAATTCCCTTCGGAACCAACATTTCCTTATGTCACAAGATCATAAAATGCTCAAGTTGATGCACTGGATAATATAGCTACAGCTCTGGCAGATCCAAATCAGGACGAGACAACCACCAGTATTACCGATCGTCGTGCAATTTCACCTTATTTTGAAATCAGAACAGAGGAAATTAATGAAATTAGTCCCATTCCTAAACTGTATGGTCATACTACAGGATGGATGTCACCTATTAGGGAATACCTTCAAATGGAACACTTCCCCTTGATAGAGCTGAGAAAGAACAAATCCGGCGACGTGTGGTCAATTTTACTCTTTATGATATCCTAGATCACTTAGAGAATATTCTCTACAAACGTGGTTTTGATGGAGTTCTCTTCAAATTAATTGATGGTAAAGAGACAATGGCTTTCATTAAAGAAGTGCATGCAAGTGTCTGTGGTGCCCACCAATCTGAACATAGACTGTCTGATCAGGTTCGAAGGCTTGGATACTTTTGGCCTTCAATGATACAATATTGTGTCAATTTCACAAAGAAGTGTCATTCATGCCAAGTACATGCCAATTTCATTCATCAACCTCCAGATTTTCTTCATACAACTAAATACTCATGGCCATTTTCCACATGGGGAATGGATGTGGTGGGACCTTATCCTTCAGCTACGACCATGCAGTTTAAGTACATTCTTACTGCTACTGACTTCTTTTCCAAATGGGAAAAGGCAATACCTCTCAAGGAAGTCAGTTCCAAATGCATTGTTAGCTTCATCAAGTCTAACATCATTACCAGATTTGGGGTCCCTCGTACCATGTTTACGGACAATGGCACCAATTTTTGTTCATCCGAGGTGAAGAAATTGTATCAAGAATACAACATCAAATCCAACCATTCATCTCGGTATCATGCAGCGGCCAATGGACAGATAGAATCATTTAACGAGACTCTTTCTAATATACTATAAAAGATGTTGGATAAAGATAAGAGGTCATGGCCTGATGAACTCTTTCATGCTCTATGGGATTATCGGACTACCACCCGCACTGCAACCTGGTCTACTCCATATTCACTGGTATATGGAACAGAAGATATCTTGCCCATTGAATTTCAATTGCATTCACTCAGAGTAGACATTTGTGATTAGTCATCTACATATGAACAATCTCAAAAGCGATTGAATGAATTAGAATGGTTAGATGAAAAAATATTGTGCACTTTTCACCACTTGGAAGTCTAACAGAATCGAATAGCAAGAGATTTTAACAAAAAAGTTCATCTTCATTCATTCACTCAGGGAGAATTGGTATTATTTCTCAGAAATCCAATGATACAAGGAAAGAAACCTCCAAAGCTTGATCCAAAATGGGATGGACCTTACTCAATACATAGGGTCTACTCCAATGGAGCTTATTCATTAATCTCGACGGATGGAGAATTCATCACTACTCCAACAAATGCCAAATTTTTGAAGAAGTATTTTGTATAAACACAAAATACATCACAACATGGTCCAAAATGACGTTAAAATATGTCCCCAACATGGTCCAGTATGACCTTAAACTGCAACATGGTCCAGCAAGATGTTAAACTACATCATCAACGGTCCATGCATATGACCCTAAATTATTTTCAAGTCCCGACGTCCTAACTACATGACGCTAAACTATAGAAAAGTCATTTACGTCCGGAAAGATGTTAAACTACATAACCATCCACGGTCCATGCATGTGACCTTAAACTATTCACAATTTCATCCAACATGATGCTAAACTGTGGGAAGAAAAAAAGTCCCCAATGCATCCAACATGACATTAAATGGTGTACAATTTTGTCCTCACTGCATGACATTAAACTGCACAGTCCCCCTTTCGTCCAACATGACGTTAAACCATATTTTCCCCACCGTCCTAACTACATGACTCTAAATTGTACAGAAAGTCCTTGATACGTCTTACATGACATTAAACTGTATTTTTGTCCCTGCTATATGACATTAAACTGTGCAACACCAATAGTCCTAACTGCAAGACTTTAAACAGCATATTCCCTTCATACTTCCTACATGACATTAAACTGTGTACCGTTAAGGTTGTTGATACCTTTTTTTTTCTCACACCGAGTATGACTCATATGATCTTAGAGCAATCCTCAACCATAACACTCTCTCTAGGAAACTAAACATGTGTAAGTCCCAACATCATTTTTTAGGTCGTTGTCCCCAAGAAAAACTTAATCATTAATTCATTCTTTAATTGAACTACGCAGACTTTGATCCTTGCCTTCTGGGCTAGGTACGTAGGAATCCTCCCAAGGCTTATGCCCAAAACCAATCTCCTCACATCGGTTCACCTCCATCTTATACGATGTTGATTCGTAAAACCGTCCCTAGAATCAATATCATTATATTGGTTCACTTTCGTCCTTTTCATACGATGTTAAACTATACAACACTTTTTTCCAGTATGAAAATAAACTACTATATTATTTGATACCCTCACTTGAGAAGGAATCATTATTTACATTGATTTTCAATCATGTTTCATTTAAAAGACTACGTGAGTACATGGAGATGCCCAAACCTTTTATCTTGGGTTAAACAATCACTGTACTAAAGTCCCCTTTCACCATTCACATGTACGAACCAAATTTGTATAGAGGGTATTTCTAGAACTACGTGGGATTGATTCCCATCCTAATGGGATATGTAGGAACGTTTTAGTGTCCCTCAAATTCATCCCCAGGACTTTGGGCCTAACCCCAAATTCCATTTTCAGTCCCATGGATGAAAAGTCCCCATGAAAACACACACTGTGTATTTCTTATAATGTTCCAAGCTCTATGACCCTAAACTAAGATCTTTAATTATTTTTTCCCACACGACATTAAAGTGTAGTTTAAGAACTATGTATGGCTTGATTCTCATCCTTATGGGATATATAGTGAAGTCCAACATTTCAATTCAGGACCCAGCCACATCATGATTATGGTTAGCATTGATCTGTGTATCTCTGTATACATTGAAAAATACCCATCTTTATATGTCATAATCCTAACCTTAAATATTTTTAGATCTTCATAACCCTTTTCATGACTTCTAGTCACAAAAATGTCAAACTTCTGAGAGTTCTTTTTCCTGACTATACAGCATGTGGCCATAGGCGGCCTTGCATAAACAGTCTACATAACAGACTTGTCAAAAAAAAGATACTATTATTTGACTATGCAGCCAATTCCCTTAGGTGGCCCTGCATAATTCAACCCCCTAACGAGTTTGTCGGATAGTGGTAACTTCATTCATGGGAAGAATGCCTCTTTTGTCCTTATTTTTCTTAAATGACAGTATGTAAGGATCCACAAAAACAGCCATCCTTAACATATTTGTCCCATATCCTTTTTCATGATCTTAAAGTATTCCAGTCTATGGTTTATATTCTCCTTCCCTACATTTGGGTCAGACCTTCGTAGGAGTGATATTCATCCAATTCTTCGATAATCTTGTTTGGAAATATCTTCTCCATATTCAAGTACCTCTTTCCATACAGAAAACTCTATACTTTGGAAGATTTGAATCTCCATAAACTTTCATTGTCTTTTAGCACTGGGAAAGTAAGTTTATGAGAGTTCTTTTGCCTGACTATGTAGCACGTGCCCATAAGAGGCCTTGCATAAACAGTTTACATAACAGACTTGTTAGCCAAAAGATACTATTTATTTGACTATGCAGTCAATGCCCTTAGGTGGCCCTGCATAATTCAACCCCTTAACAGGTTTTTTAAATAATGGTAACTTCATTCTTGGGAACTACTTCTTCTAATGCCTTTTAGCTCCTTTTCATATCATTCCTCATATTCAAATATTTTTAAGTCATAGTTTACATATTTTCCCTCATACTTGAGTATGGTACAATGTTTTCAGATGAATTTTCAAGGAATTGAGTCAATTCTAATTCATTCGGTCAAAGCTATTTCGACCTTAAACATTAGCCTCCTTATATACGACATGCATGACTTTAAACTGCCCACATAATTTAAAGGAACTCTGAATAAAAGTCAAGTTCCAAGCTCACTAAACATATTTTTTTGTATGATTTAGGTAATATTGAGCAATTAAAAGGTTTGAAGTTTGTAGGGATATTTACATTAATCCTAGTAAAAATCAAACTATGCTTACTAGGCCCATTGGATTAGGTAAAATATAAAGCATGTAGAAAAAGAGAATGCAGGTAGAAATGAGTGAAGGTGAAAGTGTTTTTCATTGATACATAGGAGATAGAAGGACATCCACAGACCGGAGTCTCTTCTCTTTTTCAAGAATTACAAGAGGCTTTCAACATAACACTTCATTTGATTTACGACATCCCGAGATTCATCAACAACCACCTGGAATTTATTCATTCAACTGGATACAATAAGAGATGCAGTGATACCAACTCTTCTTGGAACAGTTGTAATAAGATTTTCTTAAGTGCGGTTTGAGGAAAATTTTCTGCTGATCAAATAGTGACTATGTTTCTATCCAAGAGACTTGGAAGATGGATACATGGATTTGAGAATGGAGCATTGTATGTAAAGATCCATTTGGAGAGAGTACTCTTTTCAGATATTTCTCTAATGCCATGTTTGTATTCTCTCCACCAACCGATATCAGAAAACATTTCAGCCCATCGGTTTTCTATTTTCATATCTGCAAGGAAATGGCATGGAAGGAGAATTTGAAAGTTCACACCATTGTTGTTTCTCTTAATGCACAGCATAACCGAAAGAGAGGAGTAGCAGTGTAGCTGCATTTCAGGTGTATATTTCCTTTCATTTGGAACATTGACTCCTTGCAGATGACCATGACCATACATGGACATGTAGATTCTCTGTGGGAAATTAAGATGATATTTCTTCAAGTACTTATCCAAATCTGGGAAAGTTGTCTCATAGATATCGTAGTAATCATGGCCAACAATGTTCATCATATCATCAATCCGCTTGCTGGCCAGTTCATCAGCAGTTCCTGTTTTACTGGTAGAAATTGAATCTGCACAAAATTTGAATAAACTAACTCTTAAATGGGTTTATTTTTCATAAAATTTGTGAAAGAATTCAGGAAAATGGAAAAGGCATTAAGGCGTGCAAGTCTAAAACATGGCGTTCAAGTATGAATGTGTCGCACAAGTATTTCGCGTGCAAGTATTGCCATGAAAATCCAGATACCTTGACAGTAGCGCGACATCAAGGAAACACCGGAAAACAGAGCAACATGTGCGGTTATGGTGACATGTGCGGCGAGTGCTCGAAAGTTTGAAATCCGGAAATCTGGATGCTTTGTACGGAAGTGAGGCCCTCTATTTATAGACGCGGCCAGAACCATGCATGCCATACCCTGGGTGAATAAAGGCCATACCCCTATGCGCCAGACCCTGCACGCATGAAGCTCATTTGCGCACCCAGTCTTGCACGCCACCTTTCCTTTGGATTTCATCTTTTTCCTCAGAGTCACATCCTCAGTTCTTTCGGATCCTAGTCTGAGGGGGGGACTTTTGTTGACGCTCCTTTTTCGTCACAGAGTCCAAAGGAATGTAAAGGGAAATGACTTAGCACAAATTGATTCATCCTTTAAAGAAAATATAAAAAAATTGATAAAGGGATGAACAAGGAGAATATTGCCCATAGGTCGTGAAAATTCCTACATAGTCGTCCAAGTCCACTTGCGCGACGCATGATGGTCGCACAAGTGACTTGCATGACCTAAGTGATAACCGCCCGGGGTCTTCTCCTGCCTATAAATAGACCCTGTGGGCCCCCCATTGAAAGATGATTTTTCTAGAATTCAGATTTAGAGCTCTGAACTCCCAAGTCTCTTCTCTGGGTCTTTTGAACACTTATAAGGTAATTATTTACCTAGAATGGAAGGTATAAACACGAGTGGTAGTGTCTAAGTGTTAGAATTCACTAACACTTGTGCGCCTAAGGTGTTTTACCCTTAAAGGGAATGAACATACTTGTGTGATGCCCTACTTCCTCACCAAAGCATGCGCGCCTCTCTTCTAGAAGTACCTCAAGATAATTATAAAGGCATTGGTCAAAGATCGCTCAAGTATTACCGCACTGATTTAAAAACACGCAAGTACATATATGTCGCGCAGGTATACGTGCGCGACTAGGACTTGTGCACCCATACAGTACCTGGGCGCCTGCCAGGACTTGGTGCCCCTACCTTTTTGGGTTCCCTTCTTGCCCATTTCACCCCTCTTAAGCCATTCCACCTCTCCTATTCGAGATTTTGTCTTCAAGACAATGTTCAAAGACATTTATGGCATGATTTATTGATTTGACATCCTTATCTGAAAAGAATTCTGTGGAATATCTCTCAAAACATAGTGATTTACACATCTTTATGTCACTAAAGATTGAGAATTCATTCATTCAACCTCATCCATTAAGATGAGAGAATCCTTATCCTGGGTCTCCTTTTCAGGAATAATCCCCAGTCATAATTCTCAAATTTGGCCATCCTCTTTAGGAATAAGCCCCAAGTCCTCTAATCTGGGCATCCTCCTTAGGAGTAATCCCCAGATCCCCTAACCTGGGCATCCTTTTCAGGAGTATTCCCCATTCATAATTCCCCAAATTATGGGAATCCTCCTCAAGAGTAAGCCCCAATCCTAGATTCCTTTAACCTGTGCCTCCTTTTCAGGAGTAAGCCCCAGTCCAAATCCTCTAATCTGGGCATCCTCCTTAAGAGTAAGCCCCAGTCACAAATATGGGCATCCTCTTCAGGAGTAAGCCCCAGTCACAAATATGGGCATCCTCTTCAGGAGTAAGCCCCAGTATTAATTCTTCTAAACTAGTCCAAATTTACCTTTGATCTGGGATTCCTTCTTAGGAGTAAAACCCAATCACGAGTCCTATCCTAATTTGGGAATCCTTTTCAGGAGTAATCCCCAAGATAGAGTATTCAAATCTCCATGAAGCACACATACCTTAATGGACCATGTTCCTGGATTTCTTCCCTGAAGTAAATCCTAATCTTCATTTATCTGGGCAGTCATACATACATAAGTCCCGCATTATTTCTTATGATTTCGTCTTTTATAGAACAATTGTATAATTTTTACCAATACCTCTTGTTTCTCACGCCGATCATGACTCACGTGAGCTTAGAGTGTAAAAGTGATTACGACATTCTTCTTTGATCCATCAATCATAAACATCATACTCCCTTACTCGAAATACGTGGGTTCTGATTCCTTTTATAAACAAAGGATACGTAGGTATCCCATATGCGGGTTCGATCCCAACTCTGAAATAATCCATGTCCTTCTGAATGATAATAAACTTCAAGTACCCCACTAAGTGGATTTAAAACCAGAATGTTCATCATAATGACCAAGAGACTTCTATATAAATGTGTCGAAGGGTACCATTGACCAAGAATATTTAATAAATACAGATGATTCTCTATCGATGAAGAACCTAAAATACATATAAAATATTCTCTAAATTTCCTACATATTTAATCATTGATTTTCAGATCTGAAGGAAAGCTCATTTTATACTTGGTAATGTAATAAGGATTTACAAAAATAACATAAATCTATAAAGAGAGTCCAGGAGTAGAAAATAATTCCCCTCAAATAGGTTTGATGAGTCCGACCTACCATCCTCTCGACCAATGAAAATTCATAAGACTAATCATTCAACAAAATAATGAGTGGATACCTTTGGAATGTTGGTCTAAATGGATGTGGAATCATTGGATGATTCTGGTTCTACAAAAAAAACCTGTTAGAAACCGATCGGAATGATTGAACCTCCCATCAAGGCGGTCAATCCCTAGATTCTGAGGGAAATAGCGATGCAATAACTATGTAAGAATAATTATTTTATAAATATCATATATATAATATAAATCCAACATTATAAAATGTTTTGAGAGGTGATTAAGGAAAATGAATGACATTAGTTCCTGAGGTGATAGTCCACCGTATAAAAAAATGATGATTTCATATATCATTTTATAGATAGGGAAATGGGTTGTTGTGATTATTTTAATATATTAAAATATATTAATATTTTGGATATTTTTTATTATATAACCATAATTTAATTTTATTTTGAGAAGGTGGAATAATAAATAAAATAAAAATTTTTAGTCAAACACGATACCTCTTATCACACCCTAACCACAGTTTTCATCTATTTTTCTTTATTTTTCGATGGTAGATCATTTGATTGATTTTTGGATTGACTAAGCAAAAAAATTCCTTGTGTGTTGGTGGCCTTTGTTTTGTTCTAACCCAACTCATAGTGATTGTGAATTTTATTGGGATAAAATATACTTGTGGAGAGTTTCAAACACCTGCAGTGTTACTATATTGTGTTTTAATCATTCATGGATCAGTTTGTGGGATTCTCTAGTGTTTGAGATTTTAGTTGAGGGTTTTCAAAAAATATTAGGTTACAAATTTTGAGCATCGTTTTCCAAAATTTTTAAAATTAATTGGACAATGTTTTAGATATTTTCTAGTATCCTTTTTATGGTTTGCGCACAATTTACAAAATTGTGCAGCAGAACCACGTATTCCAATATGTGATTACTAACCTTTGACATAAAAGTCAAATTTAAGAGATTCCACCACCCAAATGGATCTATACCTGTAGGATATCAACTAGAGGTTTATTACCCTTCTTTCTCCATTATTCTTGGCCATTTTTTGGCCAATTTCTCAAAGAAGGTTAGGGTTTCTTTGTGGTTTCTTCAATAAACCCTTCCCTTTCCTATTCTCCACTCTTCCCTATATAATTCATGGTTATATTTGGTATTTAATATCATTTAATAACCCTAATAGTTGGGTTTTAGGTTTTCGTTTAATTTATTAATGTATATAGTGTGCAGATCATCCATGGGGATCAGTTCTCCATTCCCTTGATATTATATTTCATTCACACACCAAAAAGATAGGTGTTTCAATTTTCTTCCTTTCCAATGAATTTAATTTTATTCTTGATACATTTTTTTAATTTATAACCATTATATGAACCTATATGATAATCTTATTACATTTTTAGGATGATTTGAAGCTTCTAGATTTTACTAAAAAAATACTTCGATATATTTCTTTGTTTATGCCCATGTGTATATCTGTGTAATGTTTTTAATAAAACGTGAAATGAATTTATAAGGTGAAATTGGATGGTTGAGTGATTTTTTCCCATTTAATTGTATGTTAAGTAGATATAGATCATGTCTCAGGTTTTATATATGTGAAACATGGCGTTTTCTTTTAGAGTTGTTTGGAAATTCTTTTTTGATATGGGTTTTTGGTTTGTGAACATGTGTTGTATTTTATAAATGAATAAAATTGATAGAATTGGGTTAATTGAAAAAAAATGTAAAAAATGAGTTTGAAATATTTTAATTGACATTAAAGTGTTCTTTTTGATGATTTCACATCCATGGGTACACTATCAGCATATAAGGATGTGTAATCAAGTGAAGATGGAAGTTTTGAGCTAGTCCACCTCAAGATTACCTCTTCCCCCATTATCTAATTTTCCAAAAAATAGTTTCATGTTTTCCAAAATAAGGGATATTGTACTTTTTTTTGTTTTAAAAGTGATTCCAAATGTGTTCCTCATGGTTTGGAATGGTTTCCCTTGAAACATTCTTGGGAGAGTGGTAGGAAAAGCTCTGGCCTGTTTCGAATTTGGGTTCAGTGTGGGTGAAAGTTGGAAGCTATGGGCCATATTGAAATTTTCAAAAGAGATTTTGCTTGTAGTGTTGTGAAAGAATATCATAAACATCCTTAGGTTTTATGTTTTTTTATCATGGCATTAAAATGAAATAGGGCACCCCATTTGATGAATGTTTGGATCTTAATGGCCTCTTTGGCATTGTAAAAATGAAAGTAGTGTTTGTGTGATATTTTGGTAATGTTTTTTGATGCATGGAGTTAAATTCCTATTTGGAAAATCCTATTCAATGAGGCATTTTGTAAAAATATCTTGAAATGAGTGTGGTTTGTAATTGTGTGTGCTTGATTAGAGACCTGAAATGTTTTATTAAATGTTTGGATTTTTTAATGGTATAGCGGCCTGATTGGAACCTTGTTTTATGAAATTTATATGAATATACATTGGGATCCATAATAGGACAAATTTACCTTAGGGGTTATCATATATTTGTCTCCGTTTTTTGGGGTTGCCAAGTTTTGTGGAATCAACCGAGCCCAGTCATATGTGTGTTGGCCTCCAACTTATATTGTATTATTATTAACATCGCGGGTTCATGTGTGTCTTTTAAATGATTGAGTGTAGGTTTCTTACCACCCCTGATTATATGGGTTGGTTCCCCTGGTAGATATAGAGTTCAGGTGAGAGTTTCTGTTATTTTTGTTGCGAGGGAGATCAATGGTTTATATATTATGGGGATTTACTATATATGGACCGATGGTTCTAAAATGAGTATATCTAGGGGTTGTCTAGGGATGTTTAGGATATCCCATGATTATTATTCAGATTACTTGTTTACGTTATTAAATATTAGCTTCCATCCTGTATTGTTCACCTATTTCTTTTAGCACTTCTTTGGTTTTCCTTGTTTTGGATTTAGTTTATAAAATGGTAATTAGTTTCACAAATGGTATATGGTGTGCATTGGGTTTGAAAAATGAATAATGGTGTAGTTTTATTAAAATGTGAAAAACCAACTTTTATAATTGTTTTTAAAACTAGTATCCTTCAACTGTTTTTCAAAAATAAAAACATAGATTCAATGGGTAATATTGGCATACCTACTAAGCATATCAGTTCTTACACCTTTTTTATCATTTCAGTTGCAGGATTATCTGTTTTCCAGGCTTCCTGGTAGGTGCTCATTGTGGAGCATGTTCGATTTAGTATTCAGAGGTGGAAAGGGAGTCACATGGATATCATAGTAGTGTTCCATGATATTTATTTTGTTCCTTATTGTTTCCTCTTATTCTTTTGTATTAGGTGTTCAGACAAACAATTTATCTATTCGTGTTCAATTTTTGGTTATAATGGCATGTTTGACTCTATTTATTTTTCGGTCCCGGTTGGTTTCATTTAGACAAAAAAATTTCCCAAGTGTATTATTTGATTCCCAACACTAGTTTCCATCCATGGGGAATGAGGAATACCCCTTGGGACATGCCGCATAACGAATCTGGAAACCTATTCCAGGTCGGACCGGGTAAGTTCGTGACAAAATGTTATCAGAGAAGGCCTTTCATATTTGAGGTGTCCGATAAATGGAGAATTTGATTGTAATGGCTTAGGAGGTTGGTTACAGGTCAGTTATTGATCACCATCACTGATGACAGGACCTAAATTACCAGCAGTAGTCAAGTTTTTGAGTCTTTTGCCATTGTTTTTGAATGAGGAATGAAAGTATGTGTGACTTGGTGTCATGTTGTGACCCCACATAGATTAGTGCCCCGTGTGGAGCCTCAATGCTTGGTTCAATGTCCTTTTAGTGTTATATCTTACATGGGACATGGCCCACTACTATGTTGTTGTGTTAGGTGTAAGAACTAATTTCTCATTCTAGGGTTTTTTTGGTGAATCTTGTGTTTAATTTTTTCTTTTCTTGGTGTAAATATGTTGAAAATAAAAATGGATTTTGTAATCGAAAAATAGATTTAAAAATAGTAATTTTTTTCTTCTAATGGTTTTAAATGGGAAAATGGAGGTTTTTAGGAAATCCATTTTTTTGTGTTTGTATATGTGTCAATAATGATCTTGTTACCCTTGGATTAGAGTGTTGCATTTGGTTGTGTTTAAGTTTTTTTAGGATTTTAGGAAAGTTGTCTCGGCTTAGGGTGTTTATTTTGATTATGTTTTGACTTGATGCTGATTTCGATGGAGTTTTTCATGCTGTTCGGAATATGACGCCAAGAAATATCCCTAGGATTTGTTAATAAGTCATGCACAATTCTAGTTTATATACAGTGTTTCTTTTCTTTTGAGGTGATTAGGGGTACTTTAGGGTAAGTGAAGTGATTTAAGGGGAGTATATCATGTCCTTGGGTGGTTAGGGACTCTCGAGTTTGTTAGAGTTCATATTTGTATTGGGTTTAGTGGAGGGTCCAATCATGGACTAATGGAGGTAGATATCTCATCATAGTTGTAGTCAGGATGATGTTAGAGGGACTAAATTATATCTTTATCCAATAGATCATACTTGAGGAGGTGAAGTCAAAAATAGGTTTAATCTCATCTATACATAACAAGGCCAATGGTTCGTGAAGGCATGTTTCAGCAGCTTGAAGGAGTTGGAATCTGGAACGTAATGGAAAAGCTGTCGTCTCTCATATTTCATGAGGTTTCTACATCTGCTGAGCATGGTGTACCAGAGAAACCTATTTCTATGGAATCTGTTTTGTCTGTATCATATTCTATTTCTTTAGATCACTTTATAATATTCCATTGGTATGGACTATTGGGGCATTCCATGCAGTCTTATCACATCCCTCTGAAGCCTTGCTGTCATTGTGGCCATTTGGGTTATTGTTGAAACTTCTATAAGAAGAAGCATTCGGGGAAGGAGTTCTAATCGAGGTATTCTCGTGCTTATCTATGAGGCATAAGTTGCTTTATCCATTAGATCCCCAATCTCAGGTCTTGAGGTGAAGCTCGCGCAAAGTAAGGAGTTGTTGAGGGTGTCTGGAACCTTGGTGTGTGTCATGTTTTCATCCTTGATATAGATACATTAGAATTTTTCCTTTTCTTGTCTCTATTAAAGGGAGGGTTCATCATTTTCTTGTAAAGGTGCATTGGGATTTCCCTATTTTGATTTAAGATATTTTGCCCATTGGGGGTAGTTTCAGAAATCATTTGTTTTCCTTAAGGGATTTTTGGCCCACAGTTATGTCCATTCTATTTTTGGCTTCTTGGGTTCTCATTTGTAGATTCTTGAGTTTTGTAGTATTAATCTATTGTGGGTCTGCTAAGTGTGGTAGTTTCTTTGTTTTGTGGGAATTATTTTCGATCTTGTGAAAGGAAGTTCGGGTTGATTACCTGTCAAAATATTCAAATTTTGGATGTTTTAGGTGATTTTTTCAAGTACAGGGATTGTGCATAATTAGTGGAAACCATGCACCTTTATGAGGTAACCGTGTGGCTTCGTGTCATTTTTGGGTAGATGCATTTGGCACAGTTGGTGCACTGTTTTGAAACCGTGCAGCCAGGCCATGTGGGGTGCCCCTTATATTCAGTAGCTTGTGCACAGTTAGTGCACAGTTTGACAAAACATGTGGCCAAATCAAGAATGATTCCCAAAAATCATAAATATTAAAATCCTTAGTTACCTATTGTGGTGAGGGTTTTGTTTGGATTATGTTGTTTTGGTTCTAGTTGAGTTATTGTAGTGGGGATAACCCCCATTTGTTCTCACCTCAATCCCCTGTTGTGATATCTTCTTGATCTGATGTGTGTGACTTGGGTAGTGAAAAGTCTCCCCAAGGATTGTGTTTTATTTAGTAATGATCAGTAATACACATGAATTATATAAATCTTTTTACTTGTTGACTTCTTTTGGATGAAAGTGTTTGTGGTGAGGAGAATTTTCACACCCCGACCTTGATTTTCATCTATTTTCATTTATTTTTCAATGTTGGATCTTTGGATGAGGTTTAGGTTTTGTTTCTGACAAACGTACTTGTGTTTTGGTGGTATTTTTTTCTTCTAACACAAATCATGGTGATTGTTATTGTTATTGGGATAAAATGTCTCGGTGGAGTGTTTTTGACACTCATGGTGTCACTGTATTGTCTTTAAATCATTCAAGGATCACTTGGTGGGATTCCCTAGTGTATGGTGTGTCATTTGAGGGTTTTGGAAATTTTTTAGGATATATGGTTTGAAGATGGTTTTCAAAAACCATCCAACATAAACATTAAATGTTGTAGAATTTGACTATTAGCCTTCACATGGTTTGTGAACGGTTTAAAAATCATGCAGAAAAACCGTTCAACCCATTACGGATATACAAACATTTGACCTAAATGTAAAATTTAAGTGATTCCACCTCCCAAATGGATACATACCAATTTTCTATCGATCATATGTGCTCCCCCCTTTATTCTCCTTGTATTTGGCCAAATTTGGGAAGATTTATTACAAAATGTTAGTTATTCATCATTTTTTCTTCAACAAACCCTTCTCCATCCTCATATCTTATCTTTCTTCTCTCTATTTCTATGTTTTATTATGGTCTTCCTCCCATTTACAAACCTAAATAGATAGGGATTAATTTTTATTTGGATATCATGATTTCTATGGTGTGTTGATCATCCTTGATGCTCGGTTCTCACATCCCTTGATATTCTATTCTATTCACCCACTGGAAAGGTAGGTGTTTCCATGTTTATTATTTCCATTTTATTTTATTTGATGCTTGATTTATTTGTTAAATTTATAACCTTTCTACACACCTATATAATACTTCTATTAATCTTAATAGGATTATTTTAAATTTCTAGATTTTGTTAAAAATATAATTTTTTATTGTTTCTTTGTTTATGCCCATGTATATTTGTGCCTTAAGTGTTTGATAAAATTCCAACATAATTTTTAGTGTGAAATTGGATTATTGAGTGAGGATTTCCACATTGAATTTTTTATCAATTGGATTTAGAGCATGTCACATGTTTTTCATATGCGAAACATGGTGTTTTCTTTTATAGTGTATTTGATATTTCTATTAATAGTGGGATTTGATTTGTGAATTTTTGATGTATTTTATAAATGAGTAAAATGGATGTAATTGGGTTGAAAGAAAACTATTGTTCAATAAAAATGTGTTTCAAATGTTTTAATTGGTTTTAGAGTGTTCCATTGGGTTTAGGAACATTTATTGGTTCCCTAGGTGCATAGATTGATGTGAAATGAAGTGAAGATGGACCACTATAGCTAGTCCCCCTCAAGAGTACATATTCTGTCCTTTCTCCCATTTTTCCTAAAAAAGTTTACCATTTTCCAAAATGGGGGAATTTCTACTTATTGTGTTTTAAATGTGATTCTAAATGTTTTACACATGTTTTGGCACAATATTCCTTAAAACATGCTTGGGATAGTGACAGGAAAATCTATGGTATGTTTGGAATTTGGAGTATGTGTGTGTGAAATTTGGAAGTTATGGACCATTTAAAATTTATAAAAAAGGAGTTTTCTTTTAGTGTTTTGAAATACAGTTTGGAATTATATATGTTTTATTTGTTTTAACTTGGATTATAAATGCACATGGGAACCCCCTTTTGGTGAATGGCTGGATTTTAAGGACCTATTTGGCATTGTAAAAGTGAAAGTGTTGTTTTGTGATATGTTAGTAATTTTTTTTGGACATGTTTAGTGAAAGGTCCATTAGGAACTTCCAATTAAAATATGGTTTTTGTTCAAATCTCAAGAAATGACCATGGTTTGGAAATGTTTGTGCCCAATTTGAAACCCAAATGTTTTATGAAATGTTTTTAATGATTATTGGTATAGTAGCCCAGTTGGAACATTGTTTTTTGAAATGTATAATCATGTACATGGGGCACCATTATAGGATTGATTTCCCTTTGGGGTTATCATATATTGGTGCCCATGTTTGGGGTAGGCATGTGCAATGGCGATAGCCGAGCTTATTCAGTTGTGTGTTGGCCTTTTACTTACATAGAATTATTGTTACCACCATGGGTTATTGGGTTCCTTTTAGATGATCAGTTGACGGTTTCTTATTATCCCATGATTATATTTGTTAGTTCCCCTAGTAAATATAGAGGCCATGTGGGTCTTTCCGCTGGTTTTTTCATGAATGGAATTTGTGGGTTATAGACTACGGGGCTTCAACTTATGTTGGCAAGTGGTTTTGAACCGAGTATTTCAAGGTGTTTTCATGGTATTTTTAGGATCTTCCATGGTTATTATTCATATTTCTTATTTATATTCTTCTATATTAGCTTCCAACATGTACTATTAACATATTTCATTTACCACTTCCCTAGTTTTCTTTATTTTGTATTCTTTTTATAAAATGGAAATTGGTTTCTAAGATGGTATGTAGTGTGCATTGGGTTTTAAAAAGGGATTACTATGTTGTTTAATTATAATGAAAGAACCTAATTTTTATATTTATTTAAAACTATTGTCCTTGGACTATTTTGAGATATGAAAAAAGGTTGATTTAGTGGTTTATCTTAGCATATCTACTAACCATCTCAGTACTCATGCCTATTATATCATTTCAGTTTCTGGTTTATCTTCTGTAGAGGCTTCCAAGTAGATGCTTGTTGTAGATTAGGTCAGGTTTAGTGGTTGGAGGTGACCAATGTGTCACATGGAGATCGTAGTACTGTGGCTTCATTTTTAGTTTGTTCCTTTTTTGTTTCTACTTTTTTAGTTGTATCAGGTATTTAGATCAACCATTTAATAATTTATGATCAGTTGTTGGTTCTCATGGGCTGTTTTATTCTATTTATAATTTTTTGTCCTGGTTTGTTTCATTCAGGGTTAAATTATTCCCAAGTGAATTTTTTAATTCATGACCCAATTTTAAATACTGGGGGGATCATGAATGGCCCTCATGACATGCCGTAGACCAGATCAGGTGACTAGTTTAGGGTCAACCTGGGTTGGATTGTGACAATGTGGTATTAGAGCCGGACCATGATATTTGGAGTGACTAGTTGATGGGGATTACAATTGTCACAGCTTAGGATATTGGTTATGAGTCAGTTTTGGATCACCACTGCTCAAAATGAGACCTCAGTCACAAGGGGTAGTCCGAGTTTTGAGTCTTTTTTCGTTATTTTGGATCATGGGATGACAATATAGGCGACTCAGTATCACTTTGTGACCTGATATGGAGTAGAGAACCATGTCGATCCCATGTTCCCAGTTCAAGGTCATCTTAGTGTTATGTATTACTTGGGAAATGGCCCACTACCATGTTGTTGAGTTTGGTGTAAGCACTAGTTCTTCATTCTGGGTTTTTCTGGTGTTTATTTAGTATCATTTTGGTATTGGATGGTGTAAGTATGTTGAATATGAAATTGTATTTTTAAATGGAAAAGTATATTTCAAAATGGAGGTGTTCTTCTTCAAATGGTTTTAAATTGGTAAAATGGTATTTTTTTGGAATAGAGATTTTTTATTTTGTTTGTATATGTTTAGACTATGAGCCTATTTCCCTAGGATTAGGGTGTCACATTTGGTTGTGTTTAAGCATATTGGGAATTTTTTGTTGGTTGTCTTGGCTCAGGGTATTTTTTTGTTTTGTACTTTGGCTTGAAGCTGGTTTCGATTATGTTTATCTTGTTGTTTTGAATATGTTTCCTAGAAATAACCCAATATGTTGTAATTATTTTCCAAATTCTGATATTTATCAAGTGTTTATGGTCATTTGATGTATTTGGGGTATGTTTTGGGCAGTGAAGTGGTTTGAGGGGAGTAGAACATGTCTTTTAGTGGTTGGGGAATCTAGAGTTTTTTAGATTTCATTCTGTTTCGGGATTAGTGGAGGGTCTAGCCTTGCACTAGGAGAGGGGGATGTCTCACCATAGTTAGAGTCTTGATGATGTGGGAGGTTATTAACTCTTTCTTCATCCAATGGATCATACTTAAGTAGGTAAAGGTGGAAATAAGTAGGATATCATCCTTAGTTAACAGGGCTAGTGGTTGGTAATGGCACGTGTCTACCACATCAAGGAGTTGGCATCTAGAGTAAAATGGAAAATCAGCTACCTTTCATCATTCATTAGGGTTTCCCATATTGTGAGTGGGGTGTACCAGAGGAACCTATTTTTGAGAAATATTTTTTTCCCATTTCAAATTCTTGTTCATCATACTACATTATGATGTGCAATCAATAAAGTCGTTTATGGATTTCCAAGATGTCTTGTGGAATCCTTCTAAATCATTGATATCATTAGAACCATTTGGGTCACTGGTGAAAGTTATATAAGAATTATATTTAATGTAAGGAGTTTTATCGGTGGATTCTTATGCACTAATGTGATGAATACGATGATTCAGCCATCATATCCCCAACCACAAGTCTAAGGGTGATGTTCATTTATAGTTAAAAGATGCTGAGAGTGTTAGAACTTTTCTCCAGATAATGTTTTAAGCCTTGGGATGGAAACCTTTGAAGTTTTCTAGTTCTTGTGTCTCTAAAGGGGTACGTTCATCATTTTCATCTAAGGGTGCAATGTGATATTCTTATTTTGATTTAATCCATTTGGAATATTTGGAGGTAGTTTACAAAATCATCTGTTTTCCTTAAGGGTTGTTTTCCCCTTAGTTTTGTCCATTCTTTTTTGGATTTTTGGGGTGTCTGTTTGAACATTCATGAGTTTTTAGAATTAATTATTTGTTCATTTGGTTATTGTGGGAGGGTCCTTTTCTGGAGGATGTATTTTATAGTTTGTGAAGGGATTTTTGGGATGAGTCATGATTAAAATATTCAAATTTTCATTGTTTTGGGTTAATTTTTTGTCATGCGCATAGTTTATGCACATTTAGAGGAATCTGTGCACCTTTACAAAGTAATCTTTCCATTTGGTTTCATTTTTCGGAAGGTATTTGGTATGGGTGGCACCCGATTTTGAAACTGTACAAATTTGATATATGGGGTTCCCCTTCATTCTAGTATCTCACGCATGGTTGGCGAACAGTTTAACCAAACCTGCTTCCAAACCATTAAAGATTCCAAGAAATTATAGATACTAAAATAAATAGTTCCTGATGTTGGTGATAGTGATAGTTGGATTTTGAAGTTTCCATGCTAGTTGTGTTCATATGGTGGGGAGAACCCTCTCATTTTCTCCCCTCATTCATATGTTGTGGTTTCTTCTTGATCAATCAGGTGTTACTTGTGTATTGAAATATCCCCTTGAGGAACATGTTTTCTTGGGTTGTGTTCGTTCATGAACATATTTTTTGGAATTTTTTTTACTTGGTTAAATTTTGGGGATTGAATATGATTTTGGTGGGGAGAATTCCCATAACCAGACCACAGTTTTAATACAGTTTTAATTATTTTTAGATGTTGGGTGTTTTTTTGAGGATCAGGTTGAGTTTCCAAAAAAATCATTGTGTTTTGGTGGTCTTTGTTTTCTTCTAATGTAACCCATGTTTATTTTGAATTTTATTGGGATAAAATGGAATGGTGGAGAGTTTATGACACCAACATTGTCACTATATTATGTTTAAATCATTCAAGTATCACTAGGTGGACTTCCCTAGTGTTTGGTGTGTCATTTGAGGTTTTTTGGACAATTTTTCAGGTCACTTGTTTTGAGTATGGTTTTCCCAAAACATGTAACATAATCCTAAATAGTTGCATAAGTTTTCTAGTAGCCTTCGCATAGTTTGATCATGGTTTACAAAACTGTACATCCCATTAGGGTTTTAATATCTTTTGAACTAAAAGTAAAATTTTGGTGAATTCACCTCCTAAATGGATCCACACCTATTTGATATCAACCAAATGTACCTCCCCCTTTGTTATCCATTAATCTTGGACACTCTTTGGGTGATTTGTCAGAAACAAATAGTAATTCTACATGGTTTCTTCAACAATCACTTCCCTTTCCACTTCTCTTCTCTACCTTCTCTCTTTTTCTTGTTTTTATTTGGGTTTTCCACCCATCTATAATACTGATTATCTATGTTTCATGTTTTATTTTAATTTATTGATGTCTATGGAGTGTGGATCATCTGCAAGGCTTGGTTCTCCATTCCAATGATGTTCTATTTCATTCGCACACCGGTAAAGTAGGTGTTTCCATGTTCATCCTTTCAAATGCATTGTCATTGATGCATGATTCCTTTGATAAATTTATAAACATTCTATTAACATATATGATACTCTTATTAATATTTTTAGGATGCATTTATATTTCTAGATTTTTTAAAAAATATACCTTTACATGTTTGTTGGTTTATGACCATGTGTATTTGTGCCTAATGTGTTTGATAAAATGTCAATTGAATTTTTAGAGTGAAATTGGATATTTAAGTGACATATTAATGATTAAAAAGTTTCTTATATGGATTTAGATCATGTCTTGAGTTTTATATATGGTAAAAATCATGTTTTATTTTAGAGTGGTTTGGAACTTCTTTTTAAATGTGAGATTCTGTTTTCGGAACTTGTGTTGTATTTTATAAATTAGTAAAATGGATGTAAATGGGTTGAAAGAAAACTGTGGTTTTATGAAAATGAGTTTTGAATGTTTTAATTGGTTTTAGAGTGTTCTTTTTGGTTAAGTAACCTCCTTCGCTGCACTAAGTGCACATTTGGACGTGCAATCAAGTGAAGATGGCACACAAGAGCTATTCCCCCTCAAGACAACTTCTTCTCCCCTTTCTCCATTTTTACCGAAAATAGTTTCATTTTTTCCAAAATTTGGGAAGATTTAATTATTGTGTTTTAAAAGTTATTAAAAATGTGTTCCACATGTTTTGTCCTAATTGGTCTTGAAATAGTTTTGAGAGGGTGGTGGGAAAAGCATAGAACATTTTCGTATTTGGGGTGTGTGTGGGTGAAAGTTGGAAGATATGGACCATATGGAATTTTTTGAAATAGAGTTATCTTGTAGTATTTTGAAATCATGTTTGGTACTTCTATATGTTTTAGGTGTTTTAACATGGTATTAAAACGCACTTGGGCACCCAATTTTGTAGAATGTTTCGATCTTAAGGGCTAATTTGGCATTGAAAAAGTGAATGTTGTGTTTGTATGATATATTGGTAATCTTTTGGGAAAAATTGAGATAATTAACCTTTTGGAACATCCTATAAAATGATGGGTGTTGATAAAATATATAGAAAGGATCATGGTTGTGCAATGTGTGTGCCCGGTTGGCAACCCGAAATGTTTTATGAAATGGTTTGAATGTTTAATTGTATAGTTGCCCGGTTGGCCCCCTGTTTTATGAAATTTTTATGCATGTACATGGGGAACCTTTATAATAGGTATTTATGATTAGGATTTATCGTATATTGGTTTACATGTTTTGGGTAGGCAAGTGAAGTGGTGACAATCAAGCTCGGTCACCAATGCATTGGCCTCCTACTTATACAGTATAATTATTGTTACCACCATGGGTTCATGGGAGTCTTTTAGATGATTGAGTGATGATTGTTTACAAGCCCTGATTAGATGGATGGTTCCCCTAGTAGATGTAGAGTCTAAGTGGGAGTTGTCGTTGGTTTTTTCAGGAGGGTGATCAGTGGGTTATAAACTATGGGGCTTCACCAAATGCCAATAGGTGGTTCTGAACAGAGTACCTACGGGGGTTGTCTGGGGATGTTAAGGATCACCCATTGTTATTATTCATATTTATTGTTTAATTTTTTATGTACTAGCATAGATACAGTACAATTAACTTCTTTATTTAAGAACATCCGTGGTTTTCTTTATTTTACATTCTATTTATAAAATGGAAATCCATTTCAGAAATAGTATGCGTTGTGTGTTGGGTTTTAAAAGAGGAAAACGATGTGGTTTTATATAAATTATAAAAAAACTTTTAAAATATTATATAAAACTAGTTTCCTTGGACTTTTTGGGGATGGAAAAACTTGGTTTAGTGGTTTATCATGGAATACCTACTGAGAAACTTCGGTGCTCATGCCCATTTTATCATTTCAGGTGCAGGATCATCTCTTTCTCAGGCTTCCTGGTAGGTCCTCGATGTGGAGAATGCTTATTTTGTGGTTGGAGGTGATGATGGTGTCACATGGAGACCATAGAAGTGCGTATTTATTTTCAGTATGTCCCTTTTTTTCTTCTTGTTCTGTTTTATCAGGTATTTCGATAAATTGTTTATTTATTTATGTCTAATTGTTGGTTCTCATGTCTTGTTTGATTATGTTTATTATATTGGTATTGTTTGGTATATTTTAGGGTTAAATCATTTCAAACTATATGTTTTGATTCCCAATAGTAGTTCTATATGGTCGAGGATTGAGAATTCCCCTCGATAAATTCTGTACATCAAATCTGGTGACCGGTTCAGGGTCATCGCAGGTTGGTTCCTGACACATCTTCTTCAGAAAACCATATTGGTTGGAACGAAAAAAATTAAGTGGATACATTTATGATAATATAGGATTATACTATGTGAGATGGGATCTTTGGAAATAAAATGTTCTAATATTGTATGATAAATTTTTTTACGACGTGAAGAGGTGAGGAGAAGGGGTGGATTTTTATAAGTGAGCTGGATGGTACACATATAAATTTTGAAAAGAAAAAGGCGTGACCATGTTTATCCCACTCCAAAAAGGATATAAAATAACATTTTTAAGTAATGATAAATTTTAATGTCAAATTTGTCCATATAATATATTCTATAAAAAAATAGTTTATTTTGACTCTTATCATTATCATTTAACCCCCGGTAAACCTGTCTTCACCTTAATCACAGTAATTTATTATTCCATTTCTCAAATAAAATAAGTAAAAAATATTTGTAGTCTTATTATATTATATATCCTATGATTATTAAAAAAAATTAAACAATTTTACAAAATTTAATCCTTCTAATTAGACAATTATTAGTTAAAGTTAAACTCACATACATGATGAAAAAGTGGGTTTTTAAGAAGTGTATTTTTGAAGGAAAATACGATTTCATAATAACTATATGAATAATAATATTCAATGTATGAAGAAAAATTAATATTTTTTGATATATAATATGTAAATTTTATCTAAACACTATGCATAAGTATTTTTTTAATTTATTAGAACATAGAAATATTATGCATTTTTAAAACATTTTCTAAAAAATCACATTTTTTGACCGAAAAATAAACTTATAAGAAAAAAAATATAAATATGAATAAAATGTGATGAAATCAATTAAATATAAACTAATAATAATATTTCAAATTTATAAACACAAAAAAATATTTTGACTTTTAAATTATTTACTTTATTGCAAATAAAAGAATTTTGTACAAAAATCGGTATGCTTCACTATTCATTGAAAATTAAATATTTTCCAAAATATACTAATATATAATCGTCTTTAAATATTTATATGAATATATAAAAAATATATGAATTTTATTAATTTTTTTAAATGTTTTAATAATTAATGATAAAATTTATTTCATTAAAAACAATAATAATCGTTTTTAATGAAAATATGTTTTTGAAGAAACAAATTGCTTAAATAAAAAATTGAATGGTTATTTGCTAAAAATATATCAATAAAATATATTCATTATGAAATTTAAATAAATATATTTAATAAATTAGTAAGTATAATTCATACACTCCAATTTAGCGGTTAGTTTATAACTGTTATATATTTATCGGGTCCTTTAAGCTCAATGTTGCATGTCAAATACTTAATCAAACATAGCTTTCATTTATAAAATGTTAGGGTGATGTATCCTCCCCCAATTTATAAAATTATTCACATTAAATTCTAATTTATCAATTTATCCAATGGTTGGAAATATTAATATATCTTTTTGGAAAACCATATCATTAAAAGGATTAATAATACGTCCAATTGATAATATAAAAAAATAATTATAAAGGTCATACAAAGTAACACATATTAGAATAAAAAAATTGGAAAATTGTTTGTATGCGAAGAATCAAACATGTAAGGAAAGTAAAATCTCAAAATAATGATGGAGAGTGATAAAGATCATTGATCTTAAAAAATTAATTGATTATGAAAAAGATAACAACCACATGACAATAAACTAACGAGTATTGAAAAAGGTCATTGAAATCAAAAAATAAGATTTTAATAGGAAACAATTGTTTTTTAGGATCCTTTTACTATGGTTGGATAATTCCTTTACATATAAAAAAATAAAAAATAATTATAGTTACTTGAGGAATTTAATTTCATCATTTTTTCAATTTCCACAAAAATATCATCTTTTTTTGTAAACAAATAGCATTCAGAATGAAATATTTTATCCCTAAAGAACTAAAATCAGAAATTAAATTCACACATAACCGTAAAATGGATGATAAATATATTCAAATAGCCGCTTTACATTATTTCAAACCAAAAGGATTTGTAATTTTTAAGACGATTCCCAAAATTATATAAACTTCATATGATGAATTAAATGTTAATCTCTGAAATTTAACATAGTACCAAAATTTAAACCTAAATCATTTCTTATATGAATGAATCAAGATCCAAAATATTCTCAATAACATAGAAATTAAATAGTTTTTAACCTAAATTTTTATATCATTCCATTCAGTTTGAAATCCCCAAAAGATTGTGATCTTTTAAAACAACCATAATTACATTGTCACCAATTCACTTTTCAATCCCATGGTCTTATATACATAAAAAAATGTGTTGCTAAAATTGCCTCAATATCCAAGATCATAAATTCCCAAAATATTATTAGTACATTAAAAGTTATGTCTAAAATATAAAATGGAAACACTACATATATCTTTAGAATTACATATAATTCAACAAAAAATAAAATGTATCGAAAATTATCATTAATCACATTATGATATCGTCACTTAATACCAAAAATGGACCGTCTAATATATTCATATGATCAAAAATAATTTTATAGAATGAAAATCATTTACATATATCTGATGATAACTTTATATGAAAACATCATAATATATAATGTTATCTAAACCCTCCTTTCATGTAAATGATAATATCCCTAGACTTGCACTATCAGATCCGGTGCTAAAAACATAAGGTTTACATTTTTGGATTTAAAAGTAATTAAGCTGAGCCAATTTTCTCTATCTAAAACAGAAAATATCATAGTGAAATTTTGGATCAATTATATTCACATCAATCTTTTAGTGTTATTATTTTAGAGAATTATGAAAAAATCATACATAAACAATACCCATGTCTTTAAATGTGAATTTATCCCACTAAACCTAAATTGTTTTATTTCACATTAGGTAACCATAATCATCCTTATAAATACCTTCGAGACATAAATCATTTAATATAATTCTTGATAACATATAGAAAAGTATACATAATATGTGATAGATAAAATTCCTAGTAATGTTAAACATAAGAATTAATAATTAAATTTCATCAGTGAGAATAAGATAAGTATAAGTATATTAAGACATAATAAAAGTGAATGATCAAAACATATGAATATGAATACCCACCAATACCTAAACCATCAAACATGCAAACATGGAATAAGGATCTAAAAATGTCATGTTTCATTATAATAAATAATTATGATCAATGTGATATCAATCATGATCATAAGAAACATTTATTACCATGATAATATTAAATAATGTTTTTTTGGTATCAGGGAAACATTATATTCACATGTAATTTTAATCTTGTCTGAGAAATAACTTGACCATACTTTAACCCATATGATAAAACCACTAGTAACTCTATCATTTTTCTATTATTATAATCATCATTATCCAATTCATCGGTGCACTATATGGGAACAACCATCATATAATTAATATCAGGAAAACCCGAAAATAAATGGGCCAAACAATTGTATCTGACATATTATTCGCAATTGGTTCTATATGGGATCACTAATCTTATTTGTTTTATCTGGATCACCTACGATCATAAATAATGTACTAGTACCATTCGTGAATAAAATATTTAGAATATCTAAATTTTTTACATAACAATAAACATTTTTAATTCAATTTATGATTCATCCAAGGAAAATAAACCAAATCTCTTTCAATATCATAATATATTATAATAAATAATATTGTATGCATTAATAACATGAATCCCCCATGGATTGTATGTAACATAAATTATTATTGTCATTTATTAAGTGAAATACCATTAAAAATCATTAAAATTATTCTTGAGGAAAATAAAATTTATGATTTTGAAATCAGTTTTTGAAAGTAAAGATTCAAGAAATATTGAGAAAACATAATTTGAAAAACTCCATGGAAAAAAATAAATGAAATTTAAATTAAGGTAATGGACATGATGTCAGGATAATTTGGTCATGTCATTAATTTTAAAAATAATCATTATCTTCCATGGACAATGTTAAATGGAGTTAAAAGTGACCCATTTTTAAAATATTAAGTAATTTCCATTTAAAACCATTTAAAATAAGTTCAAATAGAATAAAAACATCTTTCAAAAATAATTTATTTTACAAAGGAAGAGTATTGGAAACATTTGGGAGAAATATATATGGAAGAGAAATATTTTTGATCTAAAATAAAAATAAAAGATAGATATCACTTA
This sequence comes from Viscum album, assembly GCA_963277665.1. Classification (NCBI taxonomy): domain Eukaryota; kingdom Viridiplantae; phylum Streptophyta; class Magnoliopsida; order Santalales; family Viscaceae; genus Viscum; species Viscum album. The sequence goes on from OY728163.1 coordinate 355,483,367, forward strand.
CAAACTATATTTTTTATATTTATTATATAAATATTTGAGTAAATTGATAGAAAAATTTTAAAAATATTCATAAACATTATAGAATAATGATATTTCATTCACGAAAATAATAACATTTTATTTTTTTCAAAATAACGTTGAACAAAAACAATCTTGAAATAAAAAATATTGTATCGTAAAGCCATTTCCACATCGTTAACTCTTCAATCATAAGGCCAATGAAACAATGAAATAAAATGATACATTAAATATTATTAACAAATGGTTGTTTAGTTTATATAATTTCAAAGTGAAGAATATACACCTCAAAAATGAATATAAGTTCATATCATAAATGCATGTATAAAAAATTGTATTTGTGATGAATAAACATTGCATGAAATTATTATTCTTAATTTGACAATTATAAATGAATTGATTATGTCTATAAAATATATAAATATATAAAAGAATTAAAAATACATCATAATAAAATAAAATTCATTACAGACATAATCATCACATAATAATGTCAATAAACATATAATATAATACAATGAAAAGAAATCCAGTAATGAAAATCATTACCACTTTGTAAATTTCAATTCAATTCCAATTTAATTAAATATAAAACATAAAAAATAAAATACAATTATGTATGAAGGATTCATTTTATTACATATAAAGGGGAATTATATATAAGGCCCCAACCTTAAACATTACATAATATTGAATTATGTTAATATTCATATTGAGGATCTTTTCAGGTTTAGAGTATTAGAGAATATGGTCATAACTTATACATAACAAATAAAATCGTATAAGTAGACACATCTACTCACTATCTAATTTTTTATAAAAATACTATTTAAAACTAAATATGAAATAATTTCATGTTTTAACAACATAACTCTTCCTTTATCCCATCCTCGACTCTATTATTCATTATGACTTTTGAAAAACATTTTAAAACTAGTGACGATAATAAAAAGATTAGTCTAGGATACATAATGAAAGAAACATTTAGTCTTGAAAAAACATTTAAACCATGAAAATATTATCATAAATTAATAAATTTCACCATTAAGAAGTTTCAAAAACACATCACTGAATACAAGCACATTACTTACAAAATTTTTATCCAAAAGATTACCATCAATCCCATAGAAAGAAACAAATAGAATATAAGTTAACATGGGACATAAAAAATTAAATAGAGTAAACATAAGGTCTACTTATACACATATCAATAAATTTAATAGCCATACAACTAACTTCCATACAAAAGGGAATTTGAGTTTATAACGTAACCACCCTTTCTTGGTTTATCACAGAACAACCCGTCATTTGGTTTATCACATAACCACCCTTCTTGGTTTATCACATAACCACCTATAAAATTTCAAATTAATATATCATAATCATAACACATACAATAAGAATAAAGGAAAAATAACATTTCCACATTTCAATCATAGGATATCATTTCAATAAATTTTTATTATCAATTCATTTAAAACATTAAAAAAGAAGAGTTTTGAATAAAAGTGTCCCAAAACACTTTGAAACATTTGAAAGAAATTCACACTTTAAAACACTCGTGTATATATAAATAAATCCTTAAAACCCATTTGTATGACATGGACATGAAATAAAAGTTTTTAGAAGAATAAATCATCAATACATTTGACATCATGTTTTAGGTCAAGAGTCTCTCACCACCTGAGAAACACATGAATAAAAGTATTTAAAGAATAAAATTAAACAAAACATTAAATATCATGAAAATATACTAATTCATAATATAACATGTCAAAAGGGGTTTATATACATGATATAGGATAATAAAAGTTCATAACATCAAAATATGCCTCAATGAATGGACATTAAGATGAAGTCCCTTAAAAAGATTGTATCCTTAGATTAAGGATAAATCAATGACATAATTATGTGTCAAAAATATGAATACTCCAAATATAAATAGATATTAAGTGTTAAACAAATCAGAGTTAATTTATACATATTCTTGATAAAACAATTCCAATGATATGGGTATTTAACTCCATAAATAGAGATTGAGTTATGATTCCCATTACAAAAAAAATCGACAGCCTAACAATGTCAATTTAAAATTCAGAAAATGAGTTGATGAAAGAAAAACGTCTTTAATCACATTGACATAAACTTTAAAAAAATAAGGATATATAATAACATATCCCAAAATAATAAAATTGAAATTTAAAATACATAACCTAAAATAAATATTTGACTAAAAGAAGATGGTGAAAGGTCCCCTTACGTTGACTCTCATTTGTCACGTTTGTTCATTGTTATTTATTAATAAAAAAATTAAGTTAATTTATACTTGCTTGAAAACATTTTTCAAGCTTATTATTCATTTTATATCACTTATTACCAAGTTATATTTTTAAAAAATTATATATGTTTATATTAGTCATTTTGTCAATATTGGGTACTTGAGTAGAAAATGAACTTGTTATAATTACAAATTGTCCATGTGGTCAAAAGTCTATTATCATTAGAATCATATTCAAGATTTAAATATAATACATATAAATTATATATTTATTTATATCCAGTATGTATTTTTTTTGAATAGTCCATAACATTGGGAGATAAGAAATGAAATGCACCGTTCATGGAGACGGTAAGCCATTCGTACGAATGAACACAACTTCCATTTATTTTTCATGTTTAAAAGAATTAAAAATAAATTATACATAGGAATATTATTATTCGAGTATAATATCATATTTATTATACATTACATAATTTCATTAATTCCATCCATTATACGTTCCATTTATAGCATGAAAGTGTCATATCATTTTGAGGGGGTGATATTCCGCACATCCTCAAATAAAATTATCATATTTAAAAATCATGAAAAGAATAAAGATATGTTTGTAAATAAAAAATATAGTCTCATAGAAGAAGTATAAATATAATATATATCACCTATATATATATATAGATACATCATTATGTCCTCCATGAGAGGAGGTACGGTAAAATCGAACAATCAATGTTTCGTGAGGCAGTAGTTCGCCGTACAGAGAAACAGTATGTTCGTATCCATTAGATAGAGGTGCGTGTAAATTTAGTATGAATACATCTCTTAACAGTATCCAAGTATATTTAATATAATGTTTTTTACAAACTAATGGAATAAATATTGTTTAGTGGGTTGGAGAATGAAAATAAATGACTGAAGATTGAGATAAGATATTACCTCAAATCGGGTAACTACCTTTGATTTAAGCTAAAAGGAATTCTTGAATTTCCTTAAATACAAGGTGAGGATTATAAGAGGTATATTGGGATTTTGATAGATTTTTTGGGCAGATGATGGATTATCAAAGGGTCTTGAGGGGTTTGAGTGAGGGTTATAGGTGATAACCTTTTATTAGAGGGAGGATGTGTTCATTAGGAATGTTTTGAATGACTATTTTATTATAAACTGAATATCAATTTCAGAAGGTCAAAAAATAAATTATTTATAAGATAAGATAAGGATTTTTCTAAATACTCAAAACCAATATGTTTAGAGTTGTTTTGGTCCAAATTTTAACCTCAGATTTTATCTTTAACCCTTAGTTAATTAATTTAACACTTACCATGTCTTCTTGTAAAATCATAATATATGTTTAGTATAGATACCGTAAATTGAAAATTGAAACAAAATTGGTTCATTTATGATATTTTATACATTATCTAAGTCCTTTTTTCTGAAAATTATATTTTTAGTACTATAATACCATTTAATAAAATATTAATTTTTTTAGAAATTAAATTATGTTAATTTTTGTAGTATTAATATCATGACATATAAAAAATTTATGATAACTTGATTCATTATAAAAAACATCATTAATTAAAATATACGAAGTCATAATAATATATAAAATTTGTCGATGGTATAAAAAGTTTAAAAATATATTTATTTTAATATTTGTAATGTCATTTGTTTAAATCATTCATTAATAATTTTATCACCACATCATCATTGTTTCATAAATAAATTTCTTTACATGATGTATAAATATTATATATAAAATATCATGATGTAGGAATTTTTTTAGATTTATAATTAATTTATAGTAAAAAAATATCACCTATATAACCCCAATTAAAAATGGTTCAACTAAAAGATACATGCTTATCTTACATTTTCATTTACCATAAATTAATTCTTATAAAATGTCTTATTCACAAAAAAGTGGATCCATGAGGTCAAAAAATCAACCCATGTATGACCATGGTCAGAAATATATAATAAAATTGTATTAGGATAGATGTTAGGTTGGTTTATTATTATTATAATATTATTTTCTTACCCTTATTTACCAGATTTACATTTTAACAATTGTAAATAAAATAATTAGAGATATTAGTATTTATAATATATAAAAAAAGTGTATTTTTACAAAATTTTTACATCCTAATTCAAAATTTTGAATGTGTTTTTCGAAATTCTAAAAAAATATTTTTTAGTAATTAATTTGTAATTAATTCTCGTTTTCAAATCCAAAAAGTGGATTTTTAAGAAGTAATAACATTCAAAATATTAACATGTGTATATATCCAATTTAAAAATGAAATAACATAAAATGAAAATAATTGGATTAAATGATAACAATATAATCCAATTATACTTTAAATATAATTTAAATTACAATCTATCTATATAAACAAATTAGATGAAAAACGGTTTGGAATTAAAATTTAGTATTTTTTATTATTTATTAAAAATTGAATTTTATCAAAAAAATACCAAAATTTCATCCAAAGTAAATTTTGATGTCCCAATTCATAAGAATAATATTAATTTTTCAAATAAAATATATAAAAGTGTCAAAACAAGATTTAAAAAGGGTTGTTTATCAAAATGAGTTAAACGTCATTTTAGTGAAACAATACTTTTATCCAAAAAATTGAATTTTTTCATATATCATATCTATAAAACAAATAAGATAAATTTATAACATTACATTGAATATATAACATATATTTTTCATTAAATAAAATCCAGAAAGAGTTATATGATTTTATAAACACAGATATTCTCTTTTATATAGATTTTCCTAAAAACATGTCCTTTATATTCAATTGATTTTTATTACCATTTATAATAAATTTTGTATCGAAGGATTCATTATTTAAAAATTGGAAAACTAAATTTCATAATTCAGTTGATACTATTCATTCCTTCCATTTCATTGGATATGCGTTAACTTTCATTTAAAATAATAAAAATATTATTGTATTATTTTTCTGTATAACTCAATGTTGTGTGCAACGTAAGAATTCAGATAAAACCATTGTTGCGTGATGAGTAAGCTATCAAAATAAGTGTCCATTAAACGTAAAAATATATTATTCATAATTATTAATATAAATCAGAAACTATTATTATATATATACCTAGGTCGTTACGCCCTTCCCCCTTTTTGGAAATTTCATCCTAGAAATTTTAAAATTGGGCTCAGAAACATCATTTAATGTCCCATATCGAAAATGGAGTCAATAAATATATAATTTTAAACGAAAGAAAGAGAAGTACAAAGGTCACCTGAGATAACATATACTAGGATCCCCTGTATGAAAACATGGATATAGAATAGAAACAAACTGTCAAGTTCTGATGGATAGCGATAGAAAACATGATCCAAGGAAAGTTAAAAGTATGGAAACCATAAACTTGTGATGGGTTAAATGGTATTTGATTCCCCAGTTGGAAAACTAAAAAGGCTACATTTTGGTTTTATGTTATTTTTTATAAAGTTGAGGAATTTGTTTAATTATGAGAATAATAACATAAGGAATCATACTTACTTGTAAATTATACTTTCATTCTATAATAAATATTTACCACAAACTCATATTTTCTCCAAAAGATGAGTATTCAAGAAGACTTGGTCACACTTGAAGTGTTAGAATCAACATATAAAATAATCAAATAATCCTCCGAAGATTATCTATATGTCCATTCAGCCTTGATTTATTAAAAAAACAAAAATGGTTAGTACCATACTAGATAATATCTAAAAAGGATAATACTGTATAAAATGAAATACTTCCCTTAATCTACAAAATTCTACAAACAATACCCAAAGTTCAACAAAGACTATTTAATAAAAAAATTCATTAATATTCAAAAAAATAGCTCAAACTATGATTGAAACCCAATCTCAGAAGAATTTGATCACATATTCTACCATGATAAATTTTAACATTTATCTCCAAATAACATCAACTACTCTTAAAGTATCATACTGAAATGTAATATCCTAATCACATATTCTCCAAAATAGGTTTCTCATTTCCATAAATTTCCCAAATATCTATAAGTCCATAATAAAAACCTATATTATTCCAAAATAAAATTCAACCATTACACCTCAAATGAAATCTCATAGTATTCTATTTTCCTTAGGAACATAATGTTCCCAAAAGAGAAATCCTCTCCCAAAATAACATTTATCACTTAATCACCAAATCATTTTACTATACTAGAGATATCCAGTTGATAAAACATAATATAGGATTGAAATATTATGTAGACTCTCAATATAAAAGACAGTGGGGGTGAATTGTATACTTTAAAAATTCCATTAGAACCATTAAATTTTGTTATAAAACATTCTATGTTTAGCAAAGTTAAACAAGGTAAATTTACAAGACCTATTAGTTCTAGAAACATACTAGATTCTGGAAATATGGTTCCAGAAATGAAACATAAGAAAATATTACATGGACAAATATTCTACCTTAAAGTGTTTATAATCTTACAATTCAGAGTATACTAGTACAAGAAAGTATAAGATAGTTATACTTTCTTTATTAACCAAAATTCACCGAAAAAAAAACTTGAAACGATACAAGTAACAAGTATGAAATCTTTTGACTCAAAGAGTAGGGTATGCAACAACCTTGGATAAAGTTACCTTGATTTATACGTTCAAAAAATCATGTCTTACCCACAATAGGGTAAGCCCTCAATTGGAATATCAGAGTCTGTCTGGCTATTCCCTCAAGCCCTTGAACATAAAGGTAGTCGGCACCTCAGTCTTCATTATAAAGGAAGTCTACGAATTTTATGGTAGTCAAAACATCTTTCATTCTATCCCCAAAATCCCTCGATTGTACACAATAACAATCGGATTAACACTAAGAAATCTGAACAGGATGTTATGTATCGACAAAGCATGAGATTCTCTCCCTCTAGAAATCACTTTAGCAACATGTAATATCTATATTTTTTGAACAGTCAGTCCCCCATATTGAACTCATTTAAATGAGCTGCAATTTATAGGAGCATTTCCACCGGTTGGCTCCCTCCTCCAATAGTAATATTTTTCCTTGAATTTCAGAGGGACATGTACACATGTCACTCAAAAAATGGTTAGTTTGAAACAGAAAGGATGACATCATTTTATAACTATAACAACGGTAAGTAAAATATGGTTGCTCTATGAAAACTATTTTTAATATTCTAAGAAAAAATAATGTTTAGAGTCCAGGTTACATGGATATTTGGATAATGTTTTCCAAGGAATTCGGAATCAAAATTCTGTAGACTTATGAGTCTGAATTCTTAGGGATTCAGAGTCTGAATTCTACGACATTCCGGGTCTGAATTCTGAGAAATTCAGAGTTTGAATTCAGAGGAATTCGAAGTCTGAAATTTAAAGAATTCAGGTCTGAATTATAAGGAATTCATAGTATAAATTTTAACTATTTATGAGTCTTATTTATAAGGAATTCGGAGTCTGAAATATAAGGAATTCAGTGTCTGAATTCTAAGATAATTCAAAATCCGAATGTCAGAGAATTCGATGTCTGATTTTTACAGAATTTGGAATCTAAATTTGGATCATGAAAATAGAATATACTATATCCAAGTATTTAATGAATTCCAAGGTTTTATATGTGAAACCAAAATTTTTACTATGGAATAAAAAGACATAGATTTAGAGTAACTAAAACATGAACAATAAAAAACAAGTAACGATAAATTTCCTCTTGGAAAGAAAATTTTCCTTGTTATGGAAAATATGAGAAGAAAAGAAATTTTCCTTGAGATTGAGTGTTTGTGATTTTTGAAACGTATTTGAATAGAAAAGTTATAAAAAATGAAATTAACTCAACAATCTCCCCATTTTTGGAGAGAACAAACATCCTTACTAAAAAGAATATATGGACTTTGAAATGTTTATGATATTAGAAAAAACAACTTATCTCTCTTTACTTATGGATCATAGTGATTTCAACTATCTTCCCCTTAGACTTTGAAAACCATAAGGATCGTATTATCGATTTACTGAAAGAGAAATTACATTTTCTTGCATATGAAAATATTCATGATAAATAACCCCCCCTTGGATGAGCTCCCCCTTAGGGAAATTTCTTATTTACATAGAATTCGTTTTGACATTCCTTTCTCTTGCATTGCGATTTTCAAAAATGAATTAAGGGGATAGAAAAGAAAATATGGTACATGAAATAATTGTACTAAAAAACCCAAAATATGAAGTATAATAAGAATTTCATTAAGAATGAAAAAATTTATAGAACAGGAAAATAAGAAAAAATATCATATTTGGAATGAAAATATCCCTCCATTTTATTTGGCACTAGCTTATTCAAAATAGTCTTAAGCTTCTGGAGTTCCTTGTGATCATCTTCCATGCACTTGAGTAACTGTTCTTGATAATCACTTTTCTTTTCTTAGGATTCAATTTTTTCTTCCTGAGCCTTAAGCATATTAGTCTTAGAATTCAAGGCTTCTTCTTTTTCATCATGTATTTCCTCAAGCTCGATTCTGATATCCCTTTCCCCCTTCCAACACTGAGAAAATGAATATAATTTCCCATTCAGATCTTTCACTTCTTGCTTCCGATCAGTTTCTTCAAGAGATAGATTTTCTTAAAATGAATTGGTGAGATCTTTGAACTTAGCATCCTTGGTTTCCAAAGAATCCTTGACATTATCTTGAAACTCATCGAGAGTTATCATCTCTTAAATAGTTATCATTGACAAACTAGTCATCTTCTTTTAAGATATTTTATAGGATTCATAATTAATGAAAAAGTTTTGAAATCGGCCTCATGTTTGACACACTTATCTATCACTATGGATACTGAATCTATTTTCTGGTTTTTGGAATGATGAATTATTTGAAATCATGAATCTATGGTTAGAAATATCAGAATAGTACTAACCAATATCTTCAAATACTAATCAGAAAATTCATGGCCAATAGAAGATAATTCTGAATTTGAATGCTTTGATGATGAAGATTATTTCTCAAGAACAACAACTTTCCTCTTTGATGAAGCACAAGTATCTTTCTTAATAAAAAATGACTTTCTATGAGTATCAGCCATCACCTTTTTAGCCTTATCCTTTTTTGAAATGATCTTATCATCTTTTGGTGAGTCGAGCTCGCTCTCTGATAGCTCAAAAATTTTAGCTTCATCAAAATTTTCCTTCTCAGCTTCTGACTGAGGTTCTGCTTGATGAATATTATCATGATTATAAATTTATTCCTTGAATTGATTGTTGACTTCTTACTGATCCTTGTCATGATTTCTAGGTGTAGCATGCATATAATATTTGACATTAGAATTTTGGATGGACGACTTCTTAGAAAAAATTTCCTTCTCATGATAATCTTCCACTTGTCATATCATGTCATTAGTGTCACCACTTCCATCTTCTTTTTCTCCATCCAATTCGTGTTATACTTCTTCCTCAACTTCATATTCCACTTCTATTTATACATATTCTTATTCGTATTTAGATTAGAATCTCTTTTTATTCTTGTCTCATGTTGAAGAAGATTTAACAAGTTCTCCTCAAGAGTAATCTGTGAGACATTCCTATTCTCTTGGATAATTGTACTCTTAGACTCCCACTCATTAGGCATGATATCTATAATCTTTTCCCCAACTGCCTCATCATCTAAACATTTTCACCCATATTGTGTAAACTATTAACAATGGTCATAAACCTCTTTGTACCATATAAACTCGTTCTCCATAAGGAAAGCATAAACCATGACATTCTACTCTATGAATATCTATTCTAGTTTGGATAACTTTGTTAGTTTCAATCTGAGTTACTTCAAGATTTTTCCAAATACAATACGCAGCTTCACAAGAAGAAATATGGCTATATATATTTCTGGTCATGGAACACAACAAAGTATTTCGTACCTTGTAGTTTAGTTGATATTCTAAATTTTCTTTATTAGTAAAAGTTTTGACTTTCTTATGCAGAATCTTGTAATCTCTATTAAGCAATACATAGTTTTCCACTCTAGTGTTAATGAAAAATGTCTTCATACGATCTCTCCAATATTCATAATCATTCATGGCAAATATAGGTGGTCTAGTAGGATTAATATTGTCAATCAAACCAAAATTCATTCCTGCCATCACAAAGAAAAGATATTTCCACAGAATATTATTAGTAATAAAAGTTTGTAAACAAGGATAAAAATCTAAGGCAAGGAAAATATAGAACAAAAAAAACGTGAGCAAAAAAACTTATATGTGAATAAAAGTATTTAAGAGACATACTCTGATACCAATTCTCAGATTGAAATATAATATAGACGCTCAATATACAATAAGGGGGGGTGAATTTTTTAAATTAAAAATTCCTTTTGAACCTTTAAAGTTGGTGATAAAACATTCTATGTTTCACAAATTTAAACAAGTTAAATTCATAAGACCTCAACGTTCTAAAAACAGGCTAGATTCCAGAAATATGGTTCTAGAAATGAAACTTAAGAAAAGTTTACAAGGAAAAAGATTCTACCGTAAAGCGTATAGAATCTTACTAATCAGAGTATAAAAGTAAAAGAAAATATAAGTTAGATATAATTTCCTTATAAATCAAAATTCAGTAGAAAAAAACATGAAACAATACAAGTAACAACTATGAAATCTTTTAACCTAAAGAGTAAGGTATCCAACAACCATGGATAAAGGTCCCTTGATGTATACTTTCATGAAATTCTATCTCACCCACACCAGGGTAAGCCCTCAATATGAGTATCAGATTCTATCTTGCTATTCCCACAAGCCCTCAAACATCAAGGTAGTCGGAACCTCTATCTTCCTTATCAAGGAAGTCCTCAAACATTAAGGTAGTTATCACAACTGTCTTTGTATCACTATAAGCCCTTGATTGAACACATCAACAATCAGTGTCACATGAAGCAATCTGAACATGATGTTCTGTATGCAAAAATCATAGAAGTATTTCTCTAGAAATCAAGTTAGCAGCATGTAATCTCAAGAGTTGTAGAACAGTCATTCCCCCATCTTGAGCTTGTTCAAATGATCTTCTATTTATAGTCACATTTCCAACGATCGACTCCCTCTTCCAAAAGTAATATGTTTCCTTGAATTTTATAGGAACCTGTACACGTGTAACTCAAAAAATGGTTAGTTAGTAACAGAATTCATGACATTTTCTTATAACTATAAAAAGGTAATATAATATATGGTTACTTTATCAAATCTATTTTTCAGAGTCTAATGAAATATAAATTTTGGATTCTATGTTACATGGATATTCAGATTCTATTTTCCAAGGAATATGGAATAAGAATTTGGTAAACTACGGAGTCTGAATTCTGAGTGATTCAGATCTGAATTTTCAGGAATTCAGAGTATGAATTCAATGTAATTTGGAGAATGAATTATAAGGAATTCAGTGTAACACCCCAGGTAAATAAAGAATATGAAATTTTCATATTTATCCATATTTGTGAATAAAATATTAATATGACTTTAAAGGGGATGCTATGCTTGATGGCGTACCCAACATGCAACAACGAGTTTCTTGGGAATCTTACGTTGCACTCTAATAATAAAATAATATTATTTTAAATGGTAGTTAACATTTAGCCGTTGTATTGATAGGAATGGATAGAAATAACTAAAATATGATTATATATGTTTTTAAATGTTTTTACATTTATCCAATAAAATATAAAGGCATAAAATACGGAAAGAATTCAATTTTAGGCGTATATGCCCTAGTTTTCACTAAATATTCACTTATCGCCTTTTGATGGATAACCATCATTAAATATAGTTTTTTTTACTCTTATACATCCTTTTGGACCAAATAAAACTCTTCTTAAGAGTTGGGACATCAAAATTTACTTTGTGTTAATTTTTGGTATCTTTCTGATAAAGTTCATTTTTTAATTAATAGTTTAAAATGTTGTATTTTAATTCAAAACCTCTTTTTAATAAAATTTATTTATATGATTAGATTATCATTTGAATTGGTTTTAAAGTAAAATTAGAATATATGTTTACCATTAAATCCAATAGTGGTCGTTGGAATTAATTTCACTTTGAAATCAGACTTAAACTAGTGTCAATCTTTTGATACTTACTGTTTCATAAAAACACGCTATTTGCTCTGACAGCGGGAATTAATTATTAAATTAATTAATTTGACTTATGTGTTTTGAATTTTGTAAAATAGACTTCATTTTTGAATTCGGAATATCAAATATAGCTTAGGGTGAATTTTTGGGATTTTTCTGAAAAACTTCAATTTTTGATTAATAGTGAAACCACTAAGTGATACTTATAAAAACTGATTTTTCTGTTTAAATGAAATTTTTTCATCTTTGTGTTTTGAATTTCAAAAATCCGACATACATGGTTGTCATTAAGAATTAAAATGTTGTTTAATGGGATAAAAATAATTTTTTGGTGAATAGTAACTTATTAAGTTTTTAATCGCGGTTAGAGGTAATTAGTGTAGTTTAAGGTAAAAATAATATTTTCATAATATGAAATGAACTTGACACATGTCCTACCCTCATTGGTTGTGTCATTTCCGACCAAGACAAGCCATGGGTCAACTTGGGGACCCCATATATTCACATTGGTTGGGAAATGACATAAATAAATTTTTATTTAATGATAAAGTAAAAATGACGTAAACTTGAGTTATTTTACGAAAACAATTTTTACATGGGGTTATAAAGATCATATTTTTTATTATAAATAGTCATTGGAAATCTAAAAAGATTTCCTAAATCATAGTATTTTTTTATAATTTTTAGACTTTAAATAAATAAATTATTTATGACATCATGATGATGCAGCGATGACCTCATTAATGAACAGTTTAAATAAAATGTAACGATAATATAAAATCTAAGACCTACACTTGTCCAAAAACTGTTGTATGGAAATATTTAGAAGCCTTATCATCTTATCATCAAAATATATCAATGTGGGACCTTATAAATTCGAAACACTTTTGAAAATAAAATAATAGTTTCATGATTTCCAAAAGTGCCCCTCCTCTCCTCTTATAAAAGGCCCCCACCTCTACCTCATTTCACACACTCCTCAAGCCTTTGGCTCGGCCATACCCTGCCCATTTACTCTCTCCACATCCCTCTCCTCATCCGATAGGATTCCCTTTGGGCAGAATCCTTTCAAAGGAAGCCTTTAGGCTCAAATCAAAAGGAGTTACACTTTTAAAGGTAATTCATTCTCTCATGTTCATTTGTTTTATTTTTCTTCTCCAACCCCCTAAACTCTTCTTATTTGCTTCTTTTATAACAAAAACAGTATATTCAATATACTATGATGTTGTTAGAAGATTTATTCGAGCTACACTATCACACAACTACATCAAATGGTTAAAGAACATACGGTTTCCATGGATGGCGAAATTCTGCCTCCCGAAACGATGATTGTTCAATACTCATTTAACACCTTCAAAGGTGGCCATTATGATGTCACTATTTTTATATATGATATATAATATGTTTATGTTTTACTTAATCTTCTGTATTTTTCATTTGTGGCTTAATTTTATGGCTTCAATTATGGTTATAAGCGATATCTTCATTTTAGGAAGTGCGGACTACCACCCCCTCAAAGTGATGTGATTCGTTAATGCCATACGTGGGACGTATAAAGGATAGATTTAATGTTATTATATATTATGTTATACTGTAATTATTATATACCTATATATCATTATTATTTCCTTCCATTAAAGTATGAGATAGAAATGAAAGTAGCGTTCGTGCGTACGTACGGTTTACCGTCTCCATGAACGGTGCATTTCATTTCTTATCCCCAAATGTAATGTACTATTATAAGTACATGTATATAATGGATATATATGATGAATGATACGTCTAAATGATGAATATAACACAGGAATTAAAATATACATACCTATCATATAGTGTTAATTCCATTAATATGACAAAGAAATGAAAGTAGCGTTCATGCGTACGTATGGCTTACCGTCTACATGAACAGTGAATTTCATTTCTTACCTCTAAATGATTATGTGATATTATAAATACATTTATATTCTAGATATATATGATATATATGATATCCAAATCAGGAATTTCATTCTGGATATAAAGAACCTTTGACCACTCGAACAACATGTAATTGTAAGAAGTCCACTTTCGACTTAAGAACCAAATATCGACAAAACAAACATTATTAACTTAAATGATTAAATAATGTTTATAACATGTCAATAATTGATATAAAAGGAATAATGAACTTGTAAAAGGTTCTTAAGCAAGTATAAATTAACTCAAGTTTATTATTCAGGACGTTAAAGAACGATCGAGTCAAGTCGGACCCAAGGTAAGGGATCCTACTCCTCTCTTTCTTTTTAGGTACTCTCCTTTATGTCACTTATTTTAAGATCCTCTTTGTTATGTTGGGGGATGTTATTTTATATTACGCTTTCTATAAACTTTATGTTGATGTTATGAAATACCCTATTTCCTCTCATCAATCCATTTTGGAAGTTTTAAGTGGCGTCGTTAGGCTGCCGAGTTTTCGTAAGAGATTTTTCATCTTACTTTTATTCCCGTGAGATTTATGCTACATTTGCCACAATTTCCTTTGAGTGGTTTATGTACTGACCATTATTACACTCCTTTTGTAATATAATTCCATTTATGGGTATTTACATATTCATTGTATGACACTTCTTTAATGTGGTGTACTTTTCGAAAGTTACCCAAGTCGGTAAGGGAACCTTTCACCCTCCTCTTTTTAAAAGACTTCATTTGTTATGTCTTTTAATTCACATAATATTATGTTGTGATATGTTCTTCTATATCTTGATTGATTTAAATTTTATTTCCAAGTGATGATATTCCCTTTTTATCTCTCATCAACTCATTTTCTGAATTCTTGAAGTGACGCCGTTAGGCTGTCGAATTTTACCAAGGAACCTTTTAACCCAATTTCGATTTCTTTGCGTTCAACATGTAGTTATTGAATATGTCATCATTTGAATATGTGTGAATGACCTATTATTGTTTTACTCTAAATATCCAATTATATTGGGTGTATTTATATTTTTCACACAAAATTTTGAGATTGATTTATCCTTAATTTAAGGATACCTTCTTTATAAGGGATTTCATCACATTTTACATCTCTATTGAGACTTCATTGTTGTTATGCACCAATTCACTCATATATGGTGTATATACTGTCCTTTGGAATATTATATCATGAATCCATTTATTCTCATGATATTATAAAGTTCTGATTAAATGTTATTCCTCAATTATTGTATTCAAGTGTCTCTAATTTTGGTAAAACCCCTTTAACCAAAATATAACTTTAAATGTTTTAATTATTTGTTCTTATTAATATCCATGTTTTCAAAATGGTTTTAAGGATTTATTTATATGGATATTAGTGGTTTAAAATTTTAAAATCTTCAAGGTGGTATGGGACACTTTGATTCAAAAATCTCTTTATTAAATGTTTTAAATGGTTTTGAAAAATGTTTTTTTTAATGGATTCATTATTTCAATATCCTAAAGTGTTATATTGTGATTGAAATGTGGAAATGTTATGTTTCCTTTATTCATGTTTTATGTGATACGATTATGTTGAGGTTATTGGGCATTATTATGAAGACGGGTGGTTCTGTGATAGACTAAGGGCGGGTGAGCCCGATATAGCTCTCCAATGCATTGAGTAATGCGAAGAGTTGAAACGTTAAGGTTTCTCCGAAGAGATTTAGGGAATATACTCTGATGGGTATTCCAAAAGTAACCAAGAGGGTTACTACCTACATAAGAATGTTATGAATACCTCAAGTTACCTTTTATGTCTTATGATTTCTATGCTTTATTCATGGTTTGATGAGGTATGTTAAAGTGCCTATGTTTTATGGGTAAAGTATGATTTCATTCTTATGCATATATGAACTCATGTTTCCTTTCCATATTTTTATAACACTTACTGAGCTTTTTATGCTCATCCCAAGTTTTTGAAATATTTTTCACAGTTTAAGGGAAAGGTACATGATGTGATGATAGTGCCAAGGATGTGTCAAGAAAGAATCCGTGTTTTATTTTAAATATGTTTCCGTTGATGGGAAGAATGAATACTGTATTTTATGTTATAACTTTGTTTGAAGGTGGAATGTAATGAAAGTTTAATGGTCTAATTCTCTAAAACTCTAAAACTGAAATTATCCTCAATGTGTAATCTTGTAATAACTGAAGATTAAGTATGGTTTAAGGCTGGGTCCTTATAGTTGGTATCAAAGGTCGTTTTAGATAACTTTAGAGGTTAGGGTATTCTTTAAGTATAAGTGACATTACCATAATGGTTATGATTTCAGAAAGAGTCCTAGTTTTAGATAAAGTGAATGATTAAGTATATCTTATTGGTTACCTTCCCCATTAGTACATGATGGTTTTTTTTATACACTCATACTGACCTTTTTGGTTTTAGTAAATGGCTAGATCTAGCAGGAACCAAAGTAACTGTGGATGTGAATGAAACTTTGACAGTTTTTTGAGCAAGCAACTGAATGATATGGGAGCTGCAATGATAACTCTTGTGATTATCCTCAACCAACTATCTGGAGTCATGATTGACCACCTAAATCTTGGCGATTTCTCTAAGGCATCATATATGCGAGAAACAAATCCCTACGGAAGTACAGGTAATAATCATAAAGGTAAGTGTGTTCAAAAACCTATGTGTCAAAGATGTGGAAAGAAACACCTAGGAAAATGTTTCAAAGGGACAGGAATATAGTATAGATGTGGAAATAAAGGTCATAAAGCAAGAACCTACAATGAAAAAAGGAAGCATCCAGTTGACTCAAGGAAATGGAAAGAAGTTCTTTCTGAGGGATCAATTGAATGTTTTAAATGTGGTGTGCATGGTCATTATGAAAACACATGTCCTATGAAGAAGTTTCTTGAATGGGATCACCAAGAGCGTACAAATGTTCGTTTACCAATACCTAATGCCATTCTGATTGAGGATGAAGAAACTGACAATGACCAATCGAAGGTATGTATTATTTCATGACTATTGTTTTCATATTTTGGAATCTTAGGATATGATTCATGATTATGTTTGTAGGAAAGAGGTATTTCGGAATAAGTTGGAAAGGAATGGTTAATGGATCATGAAGAATGTTGAATGAGTAAGATGTCAACATATAAGGGATTCAAGAGTTATGGTGAAATTCTTAAGAGTATTAAGTCTCTTTTGATTATGGGGTTACATTAGAAGACTTTTTATATTATGTTTAACCCTGATGTTTTATATAGGAAAATATTATTCAAGGAATAGTTATCTTTTCTTTTGTGGACATAGTTATAAAGAACCATTTGGGTTTATATGATCCTTACTTTTGAGGTAATTATGGGTTATTATATGTTATGATGGAAAATGAAAGGCATGAGATAAACTTGAGGTTAAAATATGTTATGATTATCTTTTAAGATTTTATCTCATTTTGGGGAATGTTTTAAGAATTATATAGTTTTGGAAAAAGGACAACACGCAGACCGTGTGACTACCCGTCGCGTCGGACAAAGCTGCCGGAATCGAACCCAAATCCAAAGTGCGACTGGTATTTATCGCCTACCACTGGACTACGTGTAGTCCCTGGTTAGATTGATTGATTCTTTCTAGTTATATTATTTTATCAACTAAGAGTAAGTTGATTTTGGGTTATTAATGAAAATGATTAATCTATCATGGATGATATGTGATTAGGTTAATTACTTTTCAATACGAGACTTTAGGAGCAACTGATGTTGTTTGGAGATAAATGTCACGATTTAACGTGGAAGACTATGTGACTAAATCCTTGAAATATTTGGGTTTCAATATTAGTTTGGTTTACTTTGAAGAATTTTATGGACAAATTGATTATAGAATGGTCCTCGTTGAACTTTGGGTTTTGTTCGACAAATTTTGGAGATTAAGAATAGATTTTCTTTTTATAAAGGGTTATCCTTTTCTGGATTATCTGATCTTGTAATAACCTTTTTGGTTTTGATTAAAGTATAAAGACATGGGAAGTATATAGTTCTCTTTTTTTGGAATAGGTGACTCTCTAAGAAGTTGATTATAGTACTCTTAATGCGAACAAGTCTCCATAAATACTCGTCTTTTGGGAAAAAATATGAGTTTGATTAAGGAATCCAGTAAAGGTTGAAAGTCAACATGATAAGTGATTATGTTTCCTTATGAATAAATTCCTCAATAAAAAGTAACTTAACACGAAAATGTTGTCTATTAGCTTTTTCTACTGGGAAATCGAATACTGTTTATCCCATCACAAGTTTGTGATTTTCTCATTGTTAACTTTCTCCTAGACATGTTTACTATCACTCTCCCTCAAGAACATGACCCTTTTCTTTTTCTACCATGTCCATGTTTTTCTACATGGAATCCTAGTATGGGTTAACTCGGGTGACCTTTGTACTTATCTTCCTTTATTTTAAAGTGATTGTTTTACAGTCTCTTGTTCCGATGTGGGACGTTCAAGGATGTTTCCAAGCTCAATTTTAAAAATTGCGAGGACGCAATTCCCAAAAGGGGGGAAGGATGTAACACCCCAGGTAAATAAAGAATATGACATTTTCATATTTATCCATATTTGTGAATAAAATATTAATATGACTTTAAAGGGGATGCTATGCTCGATGGCTTACCCAACACGCAACAACGAGTTTCTTGGGAATCTTATGTTGCACTCTAATAATAAAATAATATTATTTTGAATGGTAGTTAACATTTAGCCGTTGTATTGATAGGAATGGATATAAATAACTAAAATATGAATATATATGTTTTTAAATGTTTTTACATTTATCTAATAAAAGATAAAGGCATAAAATACGGAAAGAATTCAATTTTAGGCGTATATGCCCTAGTTTTCACTAAAGGTTCACTTATCGCCTTTTGATGGAGAACCATCATTAAATATAGTTTTGTTCACACTTATACATCCTTTTGGACCAAATAAAACTCTTATTAAGAGTTGGGACATCAAAATTTACTTTGTGTAAATTTTTTGTATCTTTCTGATAAAGTACATTTTTTAATGAATAGTGTAAAATGTTGTATTTTCATTCAAAACCTCTTTTTAATCTAATTTATTTATATGATTATATTATCATTTGAATTGGTTTTGAAGTAAAATTAGAATATATTTTTACCATTAAATCCAATAGTGGTCATTGGAATTAATTTCACATTGAAATCAGACATAAACTAGTGTCAATTTTTTGATACTTATTGTTTCATAAAAACACGCTATTTGCTCTGACAGTGAGAATTAATTATTAAATTAATTAATGTGACTTATAAATTTTGAATTTTTTAAAATATACTTCATTTTTGAATTCGGAATATCAAATATAGCTTCGGGTGAATTTTTGGGATTTTTCTGAAAAACATCAATTTTTGATGAATAGTGAAACCACTAAGTGGTACTTATTAAAACTGATTTTCCGTTTAAATGAAATTTTTCCATCTTTGTGTTTTGAATTTCAAAAATCTGACATAAATGGTTGTCATTAAGAAGTAAAATATGGTTTAATGGGATAAAAATAATTTTTTGGTGAATAGTAACTTATTAAGTTATTAATCGCGATTAGAGGTAATTAGTGTAGTTTAAGGTAAAATTAATGTTTTAATAATATTAAATGAACATGACACATGTCCTACCCTCATTGGTTGTGTCATGGTCGACCAAGACAAGCCATGGGTCAACTTGGGGACCCCATGGATCCACATTGGTTGGGAAATGACATAAATAACTTTTTATTTAATGTTAAAGTAAAAAATGACACAAACTTGAGTTATTTTATGAAAACAATTTTTACATGGGGTTATAAAGATCATATTTTTGATTATAAATATTCATCGGAAAGTTAAAACGCTTTCCTACATCATAGTATTTTTTATATAATTTTTAGACTTTAAATAAATAAAATTATTTATGACATAATGATGATGCAGTGATGACCTCATTAATGAACAGTTTAAATAAAATGAAACGATAATATAAAATCTAAGACCTACACTTGTCCAAAAACTATTGGATGGGAATATTTCTAAGCCTTATCATCTTATCGTCGAAATTTATCGATGTGGGACCTTAGAAATTCGAAACACATTTGAAAATAAAATAATAGTTTCATGATTTCCAAAAGTGCCCCTCCTCTCCTCTTATAAAAGGCCCCCACCTCTACCTCATTTCACACACTCCTCAAGCCTTTGTCTCGGCCATACCCTTCCCATTTACTCTCTCCACATCCCTATCCTCATCCTATAGGATTACATTTGGGAAGAATCCTTTCAAAAGAAGCCTTTAGGCTCAAATCAAAAGGAGGTACACTTTTAAAGGTAATTCATTCTCTCATGTTCATTTGTTTTATTTTGCTTCTCCAACCCCCTAAACTCTTTTTATTTACTTCTTTTGTAACAAAAAAATTATATTAAATATACTAGGATGTTATTATAAGATTTATTAGAGCTACACTCTCACACAAATACATCAAATGGTTAAAGAACATACGGTTTCCGTGGATGGCGAAATTCTGCCTCCCGAAACGATGATTGTTCAATAATCATTTAACACCTTAAAAGGTGGCCATTATGATGTCACAATTTTTATATATGATATATAATATGTTTATTTTTTACTTAATCTTCTGTATTTTTCATTTGTGAATTACTTTTATGGCTTCCATTATGGGTATAAGCGATATCTTCATTTTAAGAAGTGCAGACTACCGCCCCCTCAAAGTGATGTGATTCGTTAATGCCATACGTGGGACGTATAAAGGATGGATTTAATGTTATTATATATTATTTTATACTGGAATTATTATATACCTCTATATCATTATTATTTCTTTCCATTAAAGTTTGAGATAGAAATGAAAGTAGCTTTTACGCGTACATACGGCTTACCGTCTCCATGAACGGTGCATTTCATTTCTTATCCCCAAATGTAATGTACTATTATAAGTACATGTATATAATGGATATATATGATGAATGATACATATAAATGATGAATATAATTCTGTAATTAAAATATACATACCTCTCATTTAGTTTTAATTCCATTAATATGACAAAGAAATGAAAGTAGCATTCATGCGTACGTACGGCTTACCGTCTCCATGAACGGTGCATTTAATTTCTTACCTCTAAATGATTATGTGATATTATAAATACATGTATATTCTATATATATATGATATATATTATATCCAAGTCATTAATTTCATTCTGGATATAAATAACCTTTGACCACTCGAACAACATGTAATTGTAAGAAGTCCACTTTCGACTTAAGAACCAAATATCGACAAAACAAACATTATTAACTTAAATGATTACATAATGTTTATAACATGTCAATAATTGAAATAAAAGGAATAATGAACTTTGAAAACGTTCTTAAGCAAGTAGAAATTAACTCAAGTTTATTATTCAGGACGTTAAAGAACGATCGAGTCAAGTCGGGCCCGAGGTAAGAGATCCTACTCCTCTCTTTCTTTTTAAGTACTCTCCTTTATGTAACTTATTTTAAGCTCCTCTTTGTTATGTTGGGGGATGTTATTTTATATTACGCTTTATGTAACCTTTATGTTCATGTGATGAGAGACCCTATTTCCTCTCATCAATCCATTTTGGAAGTTTTAAGTGGTGCCGTTAGGCTGCCGAGTTTTCGTAGGAGATTTTTCATCTCACTTTTATTCCCGGGAGATTTATGCTACATTTTCCACAATTTCCTTTGAGTGGTTTATGTACTGACCATTATTACACTCCTTTTGTAATATAATTCCATTTATGGGTATTTACATATTCATTGTATGACACTTCTTCAATGGGGTGTACTTTTCAAAAGTTACCCAAGTCGGTAAGGGAACCTTTCACCCTCCTCTTTTTAAAAGACTTAATTTGTTATGTCTTTTAATTCACATAATATTATGTTGGGATATGTTCTTCTATATCCTGATTGATGTAAATTTTATTTCCAAGTGATGAGATTCCCTTTTTATCTCTCATCAACTCATTTTCTGAATTCTTGAAGTGACGTCGTTAGGCTGTCGAATTTTACCAAGGAACTTTTTAACCCAATTTCGATTTCTTTGGGTTCAACATGTAGTTATTGAATATGTCATCCTTTGAATATGTTTAAATGAACTTTTATTGTTTTACTCTGAATATCCAATTATATTGGATGTATTTATATTTGTCACACATAATTTTGAGATTGATTTATCCTTAATTTAAGGATACCTTCTTTATAAGGGATTTCATCAAATTTTACATCTCTATTGAGACTTCATTGTTGTTATGCACCAATTAACTCATATATGGTGTATATACTTTCCTTTGGAATATTATATCATGAATCCATTTATTCTCATGATATTATAAAGTTATGATTAAATGTTATTCCTCAATTATTGTATTCAAGTGTCTCTAATTTTGGTAAAACCCCTTTAACCAAAATATAACTTTAAATGTTTTAATTATTTGTTCTTATTAATATCCATGTTTTCAAAATGGTTTTAAGGATTTATTTATATGGATATTAATGGTTTAAAATTTTAAAAGCTTCAAGGTGGTATGGTACACTTTGATTCAAAAATATCTTTATTAAATGTTTTAAATGGTTTTTAAAAATGTTTTTTTAATGGATTCATTATTTCAATATATTAAAGTGTTATATTGTGATTGAAATGTGGAAATGTTATTTTTCATTTATTCATGTTTTATGTGATACGATTATGTTGAGGTTCTTGGGCATTATTATGAAGACGGGTGGTTCCGTGATAGACTAAGGGCGGGTGAGCCCGATATAGCTCTCCAATGCATTGGGTAACGCGAAGGAGTGAAATGTTAAGGTTTCTCCGAAGAGATTTTGGGAATATACTGTGATGGGTATTCCAAACATAACCAAGAGGGTTACTCCCTACGTAAGAATGTTATGAATACCTAAAGTTACCTTTTATGTCTTATGATTTGTATGATTTATTCATGGTTTGATGAGGTATGTTAAAGTGGCTATGTTTTATGGGTAAAGTATGATTTCATTCTTATGTATATATGAACTCATGTTTCCTTTCCATATTTTTATAACCCTTACTGAGCTTTTTATGCTCATCCCACGTTTTTGAAATGTTTTTCACAGGTTAAGGTAAAGGTACATGATGTGATGATAGTGTCAAGGATGTGTCAAGAAAGAATCCGTGTTTTATTTTAAATATGTTTCCGTTGATGGGAAGAATGAATACTGTCTTTTATGTAATAACTTTGTTTGAAGGTGGAATGTAATGCAAGTTTCATGATCTAATTCTCTAAAACTCTAAACCTGAAAAGATCCTCAATGTGTAATCTTGTAATAACTCAAGATTAAGTATGGTTTAAGGCTGGGGCCTTATATTCAGAGTCTGAATTCTAAGGAATTCAGAGTCTGAATTCAATGGAATTCAGAGTCTGAATTATAAGGAATTCGGAGTACGAATTCTATGAAATTTTTATTTCTAATTATAATAAAGGATGATTTCTGGAAAATTCAGAGTCTGAATTTCAGAGAATTTGGAATCTGAATTCAGATACTAAAAATAGAATGCACTATATGTAAGTTCTTATAGAATTCTGAGGTTTTAGATGTGAAACCAAATTTTTCACTTAGGAATAAAAAAAATTATATTTACAGAAGCCAAAATATGAACAATAAAAAATCAGGTAAGGATTAATTTCCTTGGGGAATGAAAAAATTTCCTTATTAAGTAAAATATGAGTGGAAAAAAAATTCCTTGAGATAGAGTGTTTGTGATTTTCAAAACATAGACGAATGTAAAAGTCATAAGAAAACCTTATTGACACAACAAATATGTTCCTAAAAATATCTTATTCTTAATCTATAAAATCATTTAACTAGAAATTATATGATATACTAACCTCGGACTTCACATAGTTCATTGGTAGGCAATAAATCTCAATTTCACTTTTGTTGTGGGTTCAATTCTTGAAACTTTGTCTAACGCTAAGGGTTGCCACTCGGTCTGTATGTTTTCCTTTTTTCAAAAAATATAAAATTTTATAAAATTCCCTAATTTGATAAATCCCTCAAAAATAACCATAACATATTTTATCTTCAAATGTTATCTCATACATCACAATTGAATCGCAAAAAGTAATAACCCATAATAGCCTCAAATTCAACGATCATATAAACCCAAATGGTTATTTATAACTTTATCCAAAATAAAATAAAACAAAATTCTTCCTCAAAAATATTTTTCACATATAAAACTTCTAGGTTACACATATAAGATAAAATTATAACAAAGTGATCCAATAAAAAAATAGCATCAATAAATTTAAGGATTTCATCACCACAATATCTTACGTAACTCTCAAATTTGTAAAATGTAGACATCTTAGTCATCCAACATTATTCATTATCCCTTAACCAATTTTTTTCCAACTTATTCCGTAATACATCTTTCTTACCAACAAAATCATGATTCATATCCTTTGATTCAAAACTGTAAAAACTCTAGCTAAGAAATAATCCATACCTTTCGTAGGTAATTTTCATTTTTCTCATCCTTAAATGGAATGTCATTAGGTATTGGTAAACATATATTTATATAGTTATTTTGATCCCATTCCGGAAACCTCTATATAGGACTTCTACTTATCCAATGATCATGCACACCACATTTAAAACATTTAATTGATCCCTCAAAATGTACTGATTTCCCTTTTTGAGAGTCAACATAATTCTTCATTTTTCCATGGGTGGTTCTTGATTTATGAACTTTATTACCACATCTATAACATCTTCCCATCACGTTGAATTTTTTTTCTTATGTGTTTCTTTACACATCCTTGACATAATGTTTTTTGAATATACATACATATAAAATTATTTCCTAAACATTTATAAGGATTCGTTTCTCGTATATATGATGACTTAAAAAAATTAAAAGTTTCGAGTGTTCAATCATGAATCCAGAGAGTTGGTTATATATACCCACTTGAGTTCACATTGCAGCTCCCATTTCATTTGATTGAATTTTTTAGAAAACCACCATATTTTCCTTCATATCCATTGTTACATTGGTTCCTGGTAGATCCATCCATAAACCAAAACCAAAACAGTCAATGTGAGTATAACCATAAATTCATGATATACTATCTTATATGGAGGGTAAAAACTAAGATATACTTATTCATGTCATCTTAAATTCTTTCAATTTATCTAAAAATAACTATGAATCTTAAAATATGGTAACCATTATTGTTATTTCACATATGTTTAAATAATATCCTAACCTCTAAAGGTATCTAAATCAACCTCTAATACCAACTATAACGCCCTACCCTTAAACATTACATAAGCGTGAATTATGTTAATAATTCACTTTAAGGATATTTTTAGGTTTAGAGCTTTAAAGAATTAGGTCATAACTTATACATAACATCATAAATATTACAAGTAGAAACTTCTACTCAATATCGATTTTTTCCATAAATCAAACACTCGTTATAAAAAAATAAGAAATTGTTTCATGTTTTAATAGCCTAACTTTTCCTTCATCCCAAACTTTACTCTATAATTAATTATGTCTTGTGAAATACATTTCAAAACTGGGAATTAGAAAAAAAAATCAATAAGGGATACATAAGGGGAGAAAATTTTATTCTTGCAAAAACATGTAAACCATGATAACTTTATCATAAAGTAATACATTTCAGCTTTAATAAGTAGAAAAAACACTTTAATGAATATAAGATCATTCCTTACCATTTTTGTAACCAAAATATTACCTTAAATCCTATAGAAAGAAATATATAGAATATAAGGTCATTTAGGACATAAACATACTTTAATTTAATAACCATTTATTCTACGTCCACACATATCACTAAATGGAATATCCATACAACCGACATTCATACCCAATGCATTAGATGTAATAACGTAACCAACCTCCATTGGTTTATCACGGAACCACCCATTGTTTGGTTTATCATATAACCACTTGTATTGGTTTATCATGTAACCACCCATTAAAATGTCTATGAAACATAACAAAATCATAATGCAGGAAACAAGCCTAATGGAAAAATAATATTTCCACATTTCAATCACAAGATATCATTTCAATAAATTCATATAATCAATTCATTTAAAACATTAAAAAATAAGAGTTTTAATCAAAGTGTCCCATAAAACTTTGAAACATTTTAAATGAATTTACAATTTAAAAAAGTCATTTCCATTTAAATACGTACTTAAAAACCATTTTAAAGACATGGAAATGAAATATAAGGTATTAGAAGAATAAATCTGTAAAATATTTAAAACGATGTTTTAGTTAAATATTCTATTACCACTTGAGAAACACTTGAATAAAAATAATTAATAAATAACATTAAAAGAATCATTAAATATTATGATAATATACTAATTCATGATATAATGTGTCAAAAATGGTTTTAAATACACTATATAGGATATTAGTAGTGAATAACATTAAGATATGTCTCAATGAAAGGAGATTGTGATGAAGTCCCTTAAAAGGATCGTATACTTAGATTTAGAATAATCCAATGACATATTTATGTGGGAAAAATGTAAATACACCCAATATAGGTAGATATTAAGTTTAAAACAAATCTGATCTCATCAAAACATATTAATTCTAAAAGAACCTATGAAATATATATTTAACATAATGAATGGAGATTGAGTTATGATTCTCCTTAATAAAATTCGGCAGCCTAACATCGTCACTTCCAAATTCAGAAAATGAGTTGATGGGAGAAAAAAGGGTCTCTCATCACTTGGGCATAAAATATATTGAAATAAGGATATATAAAACATATCCCATCATAATAAAATCAAAATTTAAATGAAATAACATAAAATAAGTCTTTGACTAAAAGAGGAGGGTAAAGGTTCTCTTATCTTGAGTCTGATTCGTGAGGTTTGTTCCTTGTTTTTCCTGGATAATAAAAAAATAGTTATTTTAAAATTTATTAAAAAAACATTTTCATGTTTATTATTCATTTTATATCAATAATTACCACATTATAAAAATAACATAATTAATTACGTTAATATCGGTTGTTTTTTCGATATTGGGTACTTGAGTAAAAAATGAACATGTTATAATTACCAATTGTCTATGTGGTCTAAAGTTCATTATCTCAAGAATCATATTCAAGATTTAGATAATATATATATATATATATATATAGATCTAGTATATATCTATATAGAGTTATCCATAACATTTTTATATAAGAAATGAAATTCAATGTTCATGGACACAGTTAGTCGTACGCACACATGAACAATGCTTTCATTTGTTTTTCATATTTGAAAGAATTAATACAAAATGATGCATAGGAATATTATAATTCTTGTATAATATAATATTTTATGTAATTTACATAATTTTATTAATTCCATCTATTATAAGTTATATATATGGCATGAATGAGTCATTTCACAATAAAGGATGTTAGTTTGTACTTTCTAAAATGAAATTATCGTATTTACACATCATGAAAAGAATAAAGGTATGTTTTTATATAAAAATTAAAGTATCATAGAGAAAATATAAATATATTATATATCACATATAAATATAGTTCCATCATAATGGCCACCATGAGAAGTGGTGGGGGAAAATTGAAAAATAATCGTTTCGTGAGGTAGTAGTTCTTTGTACATAGAAATAGTATGCTCATATCTATTTGATGGAGGATTGGGTATGTATAGTTCAAATAATTTACATAACAACATCATAAAATATATAATAAACTGTTGTTGCTATAAAATTAGAGAATAATGAGTGTTTAGGGGGTCGGGGATGAAAAATAATTGAAAGAATCTTGAGAGAGGACATTACCTCAATTCGGGTAAATCCTATTGATTTAACATAAAAGTATTTATTAGACTGCATTATGCCCAATTTGAGGATTCTAAGAGGAATATAGAGATTTTTGGAGCTTAGTTTAGTATTTCATGGACAATCCAATTGGGTTGAGAGGTGTGAGTAAGGGTTTGAGTTGATTCCCTTTTATAAGAGGGAGGATGGGTACATTATGAATGTCTTGAATGATTATTTTATTATAATATGAATATTGATTTTAAAAGGTCCACAACTCATTTAATTCAAATATATGATTATGAGTTTTCTAAATACTCTCAATAAAATTTTTTTAGAAAAGTTTTTTCCCCATGTTTAACCTTATATTTTTTCTTTAACCATTAGTTAACTAATTTATCTCATACCATGTCTTCTTATATATTCATACTATATGGTTTATATTGTATCCATAAAATTAATAAAAGAACCAAAATTGGTTCATCAATGAAATTTTCAACATTATCTATGTCATTTGGCCAAATATTAGATTTTTTAACTATTATATAATTTAATAAAATAGTATTTGTTTTAAAAACTCATTTATCATAATTTTTATACTATTCACACGATGAATTATTAAAACTTCGTATGAACTTTATTATTTCAAAAAACATCATTCATTCAAATATAACAAGTGATAAACATACATAAAATTATTTTTTGAAATAAAAAGTTTCAAAATAAATTTAATTTATTATTTTTAATATCATTTATTTAAATAATTAATTTGTAAGGTAATCATTAAATCATCATTATGTCATCAATAAATTGATTTATTTGATGTCTAAAAAGTATAAATAGAATTCTACGATGTTGGAAATGATTTATTTTTAATTAATATTTATAGTATTAAAGATAACTTATATAACCCCATATAATAATTGGTTTACAAAAAGATACATGTTTATGTTACCATATTGATTATTTAAAATTAATTTTTATACATTGTCATTATCACATCAATGTGGCTCCATTGTAACAACCTAATATTTTATCTGAATTATTATTTTTAATCTCATTGATGTCTTGTGTTGTACGCTACACAAAAATTATATTTCACTATACGCAACACCGTATTAGCTTACAGTATACACAACACTATTCTTGACTCTTGTTACAAACAATTTCAAGTTTATTTTGTAGAAAATATTTTATGTAATATTAAGTACAGATTTTGTTACATGTATAAATGAAATATGTTTTGATTTTGTAATATGCAACACCAAATGGAACTTTCACTACACGCATCCCTGACTTTGCTTGCATTACCCGCAATGAAAACCTTCCTCAATAGCGTGTGTAGTACGCAATACCGAGTTTCACTAAACGAGATATTATTATAATATTATTATGAACTAGTTATTATGAATAGAAATACAGAATTTTTAAAAATTTATAAATTTTATCTTCTAAAATGGACTTCATTTTTGGATTCGGAATTTCAAAATTAGCCTAGGGTGAATTTTTGGTATTTTTCTGAAAAATTTCAATTATTGATGTATAGTGAAAACACTAGGTTAGAATTTAAAAACCAACTTTTTATTTAAATAATTATTTATTGTATTTCAATTTATTTTAGGTAAATATTGATACATAATACCTATATAAATTCAATGTAAATCATTGGATTCATTTTATAGTAATTTTAGACATATAAAAATTTTATTGAACATTTCACCGTCTTTTACGCACATCCTAGGTTTGTTTGAAAATTTACATAAAACAAAATTTTACTGCTTCTGTGAGTGGACTTCTGAAAATCTGAGAGACATAGTTAATATCAAGGAGTAAAATGTGGTTGAATAAGATGAAAATAATTTTTGGTGAATAGTAACTTTTAACTTTTATTTACCACGGTTAAAAGTAAATAGAGTAATTAAGGGTACAAATGATATTATTATTACCCTAACACAAGTCCAAATTATATTGGATATGTTTAGTTCGACCAAAAACAACCTTAGAGATAAAATATTATCCTTTAGGTCCACTTTGATTAGATTAGGACATTTATTATTATTTTATTTAAATAAGAATTAAAATAGTTAAAATAAAAGTT
The DNA here is from genome assembly GCA_963277665.1 of Viscum album. Taxonomy (NCBI): domain Eukaryota; kingdom Viridiplantae; phylum Streptophyta; class Magnoliopsida; order Santalales; family Viscaceae; genus Viscum; species Viscum album. Next base: position 355,513,720 of record OY728163.1, read on the forward strand.
TAATAACTAGAAAATTTTTAATATAGGGTTATACATAAGCTAAATTTGACTATAAATATTAATTACAAATATAAAAGATATTTTATTTATAAATTTTAGACCTTAAATAATTTAATTTATTTATGAAACAATGATGATGCGGTAATTACCTTATTAATGTAATATTAACATAATTGATGTTATAAATACCCAAATAAATGTAATTTTAGAATTTTTATGAATTCCACAAATTTTATAGGTTAATATGACATATTAGTATTGATTTAATTAACCTTTTTTGAACTAATCGTGCTGTTATGATTTTCACAATAATCAATAACCAAATAGTGTCAAAATTGAAATAAAATAGTTTTTTTAAAAAAATATTTTATTATTAATTGTTATTTTATACCTAAAAATCTATTTTTCGGCCAAATGACTTAGATAAGGTTAAATATAACAATAATGAACCACTTGGGGTTCTTTTGGATTGTTATAGTATGTTTATAAACTATATAGTGTAAGAAAAAAAGAAGACACAGTAAAAATTAAATTATTTAACTTAGAGGTAAATCTAAATGATAAGGCTAAAATAGTAACATAAACTGGTCTAAAATCTATTGATTGAGTGTATTTCGACCCATCCCATCCTTCGCGTCAAAATAAATCAGTTTGGTGCTATTAAAAACCAAATATGACTGTATTATAAAATAATATTTTATGTTTTTTCTAAAGTGTCCCTCTCCTCCCTTATAAAAGGGAACCTCCTCCCTCTCCTCCTCACACCACTTTGAGCCTTCAAGCTCGGAAAACCCCTAACATTTTCTCTTATAAACTTCTCTATAAACATCTTAGAGGTCCTGGTCTTCTTCAAAGGCCATCTTTAGTGCCCTAAGAGGATGTTAAGGAGAGGCGCTTCAAAGAAGAGGTAATATCTGTTACCGATTCTTTCAACATTATTTCTTCTTATACTTCCTCTTCTTTAGTTGTTTCATTATGAAGTAATAACTTCAGTATCAATAATATACTGATATAATATTATAAATATGAAACAACCCTATTTCACATGCTATCCATCCTACAAAAAACGAAATCACCGCGCGTGCGTACGTACTGAATACCGTCTCCATGCCGTGGTGTAATCTGTTTTTCCACCACCACCTTACTTGGATGGGTATAATGGTCTAAAGAATAACTATATATGATTATTATAAGATCATACTTATTCTGAGATACTATATCATCCTGTAAAATTCCATTCAATAAATATTGGAACCATATCATCGCTCGTGCGTACGTACGGATTACCGTCTCCACGACGCGATGAGATTCATTTTCCATGTAACAATTCAAGAATGGTTATAAAGTATATATAATAAGTAATAGTGAAATATATGACATAATGATGATACTGGATTTATATATATATATATATATATATATATATATATATATTTCGTTTACTTAAATTCATTCAATTCAATAATGAAATGAAAAACAACGTTCATGCGTACGTATGACCTACCATCTCCATGGACAGTGTATTTCTTTCCATTTATCAATCTATTATATATATGTATATTATGAATATATATTTTATATAAATCCTTTTTTTATATTATGTAATTAAGTAATCATGATCTATGTAATCATATTAATAATTACAATTCCAATCACAGACGATAAATGAAATGATTTTACGCAAAACACTACTTTAACATGGAATTGACAAATGAACGGATAATATAAGGTCGTAAGTGAATCATATATGATATCATAAAAATTATTATGGTTCTGTTACAATTTAATAATATGTTTAAACCAACTATACAGGAGTCTTGGACACATATGGAATAAATTGGTCATAAGTTAAGGGATAACTATTCCATTCTTGTTCTTATCCGAGATTGTTATTCGTAAGTATTTACTGGGGTTATTGTTATCATCCATGCCCATGTTTTCTAATAATTTTTTCTTGTATTTTTTAAAGTCCTCTTTACCCATTTTTGAAATTTAACACATGTTATTAAAGGAATCTTACTTTTTTTTACCACATGAGGAACTTTTTGACTTTTTTGAGAAAATTACGAGAAGAATGTTATTTTTAACTTATACGACGTGACCAGATTTTTACGGTTTCATAACGCCTTGTTTTCAGGAAGCTTACTCTACTTTATTTTATGAATATTTTTAACAAAACCATATGCTTTAAAAATTACATGTAATTTTTTGAAAAGAAAATGATTTTGATGAAGAAAGAATATTTTCCTCAAAAACTCATTTCAAATGTTTTATCCAAACCATTTTCCATATAAGATGGAATTATTTCATATGTGTATATTTCAAGTATAATTTATCTATGATTTACATGGTTTCACTTTTCTTATGATGAAATATCCATTTTTTTATATGGATTATGTGATTATGGGATGATGTTTATGAAAACCATTTTATTCTTTGGGTTATGATGAATGTTTTAAGTTTATTTTGTGGAACAAGTAAGAATGGTTTCATTATGAGATGGGTGGGACCTATATCTCCCTCCAATGAATTGGGTAATGATTTATATCTCATGAGATAGAAATGGCTAGAATGGTAAGTTAATCTAGTTCTGTGTTACAGGACTGAAATGAGAAGTGAACTCGATTCAGAAAGGGACTTTGTCCACTAAGATGGTCTTGGCAGCAATGTCTTGGCTACAATGGAAATAATATCATGTGCATAATGTTTTTCCACAATTAAAAGTTTATTTCCAAGCTATTTTATCATGATTGATGTTATATTATGATCTATGCCTTACGTATTGCCATGTTTTATGTCATTTCTCAAGATTTTGATGTTTAAACATTATATTCATGTTTTTATGTTCAAATGTATATGGATTGATTTATTTTCTCCATGCTTACCCTTACTGAGAATTTTAGCTCACCCTTTATATGTTTTCTTTTCCCTAGGATATAAAGAAAGGTTTTAGGTAAGAAAACAAAAGGGGATGATATTTCACCACGATTAGAAGATTATGATCCGAGTTTCCAAAGACACTAAACTATTACAGTCCATGTGTGTTTGTTTTTGTTATGTATTAAGTATTCTTCAAAAGGAATGTAATGTCCATTTACGTCAATTATTGGGTCTCTATAGTTGGTATCAGAGAAGAGGTTTAGTGAGCCTTTGGAAACTAGGATCCGAGAACTTTAGTGAGATCCCTAGAGATATTTCTAAGGTATGTCTAAGGATGTACCTAAGGTTAAGTATAAGTATTGGTTATAGTCCTAGAATTACGGAAACGATATTATAATTAAATCTAAGATGTTTGATATTGAAGTTACTCCCCCTTTATTATGATTTTGGCCTCTCACAATATTCTTTTTGGGTTTATGAAAATGGCTAGAAACATGAAGATTCACAATAATGGAGTATATGATGGACAATGGAATGATATTATTCATGGGAAACCAAATGAAATTCGATCTGGAAGTCCACATATCATTATTATGCCTCATCAGAAATCTCATAATATGATCAATAATCTCAACTTTGGTAAGTTTCTCGACTCAGCTAATAAGAGAACGATGGAGTTTCATGATGATCATAGAGGAAAGAAAGTTCAATTTCTCTCATGTAAATCATGTGGGAAGAGGCATCAAGGAGAATGTTTCAAAGGAACTGGAAGATGCTTTGGGTGCGGAAAGGAAGGACACAAATCCAGTAAGTGCAAAAGAAAAGGTTTAGTTAACACCGTGGAGAAGGATAATGGTATTGTTACAACATCAACAATGATAAGATGTTTTAAATGTGGAATGTATGGGCATTATGCAAATCAATGCCCTAAGGGAAAATCTCATGAAGCGAATCTTTATGGTAATATGGGTAGTATTTATGTGGATGATGATGAAGAGACTACAAATGATATATGAGATGAAAGAAGTGTTGAAGCTTGGACAATGGTTTAAGAAGGTAGTGGAATGATTGTATGTTTATCAAGAGTTATGTTGTATAGGTAATTTAATGGTACTATGGTATAATGAAACATCTATGGATTATTACACAATTGTTTTTTTCTAAAGTATTTAAAAGTATATATTGAATGGTACTGGTAACCATGAAATGTTATTCAGATATTTTTGGAAAGAATATGATATTCTCATAATGAAGGGATAAAGAGAAAATGAAATTTTGATAGTATTCATGAGCTCATGACTGATATAAGGACAAATTGATATCATGGTTTGAGTATATAGAAATTTTGGGATTTTGTTATGTGGAATGAGTTAAATTTTCACAGCATTCATGTTTTCGCTAAGGTTCTATGGTAATTTATGTTTCAAAAGAATACATGATTAAGGTATTCACATGATTTTAATTTGACCAACAACATATATCATATGATATATGGGGGATAATTGATGGTATTCACATGCTCAGAAAATGACATTTCCAGTAATTGTTTTCTTTATACTATGTGCTTGGATTGAAGTATTTTGGATAATCCTAATGATTGGAATGTATTATGATGGACATAAGTTAGTATTGTTTAAGGCTATATCTTTTTTCTAAATTATTGAATGAATTTAATAATAATAGAGTTTTATAAAAAGGAAAAACCATAGGACGAGCGACAACCCGTCATGTTGGAAAAGTCTGTGGGAATCGAACCCATAACCGAAGTGTGACATGACTTTATTTCCTACCACTGGCCTACAGGACGTCCCTGGTTAGTAAGAAATAGTTTTATTAAGCAGTACGATAGATGAAGTAGAAGTCCATTTTTTGAATCATATATGATTAACCTCACCATAGATGGACTTATGTATATTTGATAACTTTTTCTATCCTTTTGTTTGAGACATATGGAATGACCCATCATTCTATCACACGATCTGCTTACACATCACGAATGACAAATTCAACTTTATTTCTTTAAGAGATCAAGTAGAAATTGTTCAAGGCACGAACAATGGTGAGATTATACCGAAATAAAGTACGTATTTATTCTATTTCATATTTTTCAACATTAGGAAAATGATATTGAAAATCATAAATGTTGTACTAGTGCCCTTATATCTGATGAATCAGATGGTACCTTAGATAATAAAAAATTTATGGCTTTGTGATTGTTGGATTTTGTATCGCAATGTTCTCTACCACTCTCCATCAAAACATGATGGTTAGATTTTTCTTCCATATCCATATTTTCACCTATGTTATCCTATGTGGAAACACTGTGATTTGTCAATTTGGGTAACCATTACATTTCATAATTTATTTTTTAATGTTCAAATTTAGTATTCCTTTTTACAATGTGGGTTTCTATGAAAGAAACTTTCAAGTAGTAAACCATTTATAACTCGGACAAATTTCGAGGGCGAAATTCATTTTAAGGGGGTAGAATGTAACAACCTGAGTTTTTATGAGAATTATTATTTTTAATTTCATTTATGTCTTGGATTGTATGCTACACCAAAATTAGCTTTCACTATACGCAACACCGTATTAGCTTGCAGTATACGCAACACTATTCTTGGCTCTTGTTACACAAAATCTCATGTTTGTTTTGTAGAAATTATTTTATGCGATATTAAGTATAGATTTTGGTTAATGTATAAATGAAATATGTTTTGATTATGTTATAAGAAACACTAAACAGATCTTTCACTCCACGCATCCTTGACTTGGCTTGCATTACACACAATCAAGACCTTCCACGATAGCATGTGTAGTACGCAATACCGAGTTTCACTAAACAAGATATTGTTATAATATTATTATGAACTGGCCATTATGAATAGTAATACCCACTTTTTGAAATTTTTTAAATTTTATCTTTCAAAATGGACTTCATTTTTGGATTCGTAATATCTAAATTAGACTTGGGTGATTTTTTGGTATTTTTCTGAAAACTTTCAATTTTTGATGAATAGTGAAAACACCAGGTTAGTATTTAAAAATCGACTTTAAAAAAAAAATATTATTTCATTTAATTAAAATTATTTTGGGTAAAAATTGATACATAATACCTATATAAGTTAAATGTAATTCATTGCAGTCATTTTATAATAATTTTAGACATATAAAAATTTTATTAAACTTTTCCCCATCTTTTACCCACCTACTAGGAGCGTTTGAAAATTTACATAAAACATAATTTTACCGATTCTATGAGGGGAATTTCGAATATCTGAGGGACATAGTTAATATCAAGGAGTAAAATTTGGATCAATAAGATTAAAATAATTGATTGTGAATAGAATCCTTTTACTTTTATTTACCACGGTTTAAAGTAAATATGGTAATTAAGGGTAAAAATGATATTATTATTACCCTAACAGAAGTCCTAATTCTATTGGATAAGTTTAGTTTGACCATAAACAATCTTAGGGATAAAATATTAACCTTTAGGTCCCATTGTATTATATTAGGACATTTATTATTATTTTATTTAAAGAAGAATTAAAATAGTTAAAATCAAAGTTTAATAACTGAAACATTTTTAATATAGGGTTATACATAAGATAAATTAGACTATAAATATTAATTATAAATATAGAAAGATTTAATACATAATGGTATTTTATTTATAATTTTTAGACATTAAATAATTTAATTTATTTATAACACAATGATGATGCAGTAATTACCTTATTAATGAAATATTAACATAATTGATGTTATAAAAACCCAAATAAATGTAATTTTAAACTTTTTATAAATTAAAATAATTTTATTGGTTAATATGACATATTATTACTGATTTAATTATCTTTTTTATAACTAATTATGCTGTTTTTATTTTCACACAAATCAATTAATAAATAGTGTCAAAATTGACATAAAATAGTTTTTAAAACCAATATTATATTATTAATTGTTATTTTATTCCTAAAACTATATGGTTTGGAAACATGAATTAAATAAGGTTATATATAATAATAATGAACCACTTAGGGTTCGTTTGGATTGTTATAGTATGTGTATTAACTATATAGTGTAAGAAAACAATAAGTCACGGTAAAAGTTAAATTATTTGAATTAGAGTTAAATCTAAATGATAAGGTTAAAAGAGTAACATAAACAAATCTAAAATCCATTGGTTGAGCATATTTCGACCCATTACCACCTTATATTATAAATAAACTAGTTTGGAGTAATTAGAAACCGAATATGACTTTATTATAAAATAATTGTTTACGTTTTTTTTAAAGTTCCCCTCTCCACCCTTATATAAGGGAACCTCCTCCCTCTCCTCCTCACACCACTTTGAGCCTTCAAGATTGGATAACCCATGACTATTTATCTTATCCACTTCTCTAGAAACATCCTAGAGGTCATGGTCTTCTTCAAAGTCCATTTTTAGTGCCCTAAGAGGAGGTTAAGAAGAGGTGCTTCAAAGAAGAGGTAATGCCCGTTACCGATTCTTTCAACTTTATTTATTCTTATACTTCCTCTTATTTAGTTGTTTAATTATGAAGAAATAACATCAATATCACTAATATATGGATATGTTATTATAAATATAAAACAAACCTATTTAACCTTCTATCCATCCTACAGAAAACAAAATCATCGCGCGTGCGTACGTACGGAATACTGTCTCCACGTCATGGTGTAATCTGTTTTTCCACCACCACATTACTTGGATGGGTATAATTCTGTAAAAAATAAATATATATGATTATGATAATATAATAATGATCTAAGATATTATATCATCCACTTAAATTCCATTCAATAAATATGGGAATGATATCATCGCTCGTGCGTACGTACGGATTACCATCTCCACAACGCGATGAGATTGATTTTCCATGTTAACAATTGAAGAATGATTATAAAGTATATATAATATGTAATAATGATATATATGAAATAATGATGCTACTAGATTTATGTATATTTATATGTATGCCATCTACTGAATTCCAATCAATTCAATAAGGAAACGAAAAACAGCATTCATGCGTACGTACGGCCTACCCTCTCCATGAACGGTGTATTCCTTTCCATTTATCAATCTATTATATATATTTATATTCTGAATATATATTATATATAAATAATGTTTTATATTATATAATTAAGTAATCATGATCCAAGTAATCATATTAATAATTACAAGTCAAAACACAGATGATAAATGAAACAATTTTACCCAAAACACTGCTTTAACATGGAATTGACAAATGAACGGATAATATAAAGTCATAAGTGAATCATATATGATATCATAAATATTCTTATGGTTATGTTACAAGTTAATAATATGTTTAAACCCACTATACTGGAGTCTCAAGCACATACAGAAGAAATTGTACATAAGGTAAGGGAGAACTATTCCAATCTCATTCTTATCCGAGATTGTTATTCGTAAGTATTTACTAGGGTTATTGTTATCATCCATGTCCATTTTTCTAAAAGTGTTTTCATGTATTTTTTAAATTCATTTTTCCCATTTTTTAAATTTACCACATGTTATGAAATGAATATTACTTTTTTTTGCCACATGGGGAACTTTTTGACTTTTCCAACAAAAGTACGAGAAGACTGTTATATTTAACATATACGGCATGAACGGGTTTTTATGGTTTCATAACAACTAATTTTCTTGAATCTTACTCTACAAGATTTTATGACACTTTTCAAAAAAAATAATTTTCTTTTAAATTTTCATGGAATTTTGTGAAAAAAAATTATTTTGAAGAAGAAAGGATATTTTCCTCAGAAATTCATTTCAAGTGTTTCATAAAAACCATTTTCCATATGGAATTATTTCATATGTGTATGCTTAAATTATAATTTCTCTATGATTTACATGGTTTCACATTCCTTATGATGAAATATCCATTTGTTTTATATGGATTTTTTGATGATGGGTTGATGTTTATGAAACCCATTTTATTTTTTGGGTTATGATGAATGTTTTAATTTTATTTTGTGGAACAAGTAAGAATGATTTCATTATGAGATCGGTGGGACCTACATCTCCCTCCAATGTATTTGGTAAAGTTTTATATCTCATGAGATAGACATGGCTGGAATGGTATGTTAATCAAGTTAAGTGTTACATGACTGAAACGAGGAGTGAACACGATTCAGAAAGGGACTATGTGCACTAAGATGGTCTTGGCAGAAATTTCTTGGCTACTATGGAATTCATATCATGTGCTTAATGTTTTTCCAAAATTACAAGTTTTATTCCCAAGCTATTTTATCATTATTGATGTTCCATTATGATCTATGCCTTACGTACTGCCATGTTTTATGTCATTGCTCAATATTTTGATGTTTAAAAATTATGTTCATGTTTTTATGTTCAAATGTATATGGTTTGATTTATTTTCTCCACGCTTACCCTTACTAAGAATTTGAGCTCACCCTTAATATGTTTTCTTTTCCCCATGATATAAAGAAATGTTTTAGGTAAGAAATTAAAAGGGGAAGATCTTTATGTGAGATGTTGAAGATCTTTAACCACGATTAGAAATTATGTTCCGAGTTTCCAAAGACACTAAACTATTACGGTTCTTGTGTGTTTATTTTTGTTATGTATTAAGTATTCCTCAAAAGTAATGTAATGTCCATCTATGTCAAGCTTTGGGTCTCTACATCCATGGGGTCCCAAAATAGATCCAAGGATGCTCATGGTTGGAAATATCTCATCCAATAGGATTATGACACATGTTAGGGTAGTTTAATATTATTATAAGATTATTTGCTTACCCTTACTTACCTGATTTACACTTTAAACATGGTAAATAAAATAATTACTATAGTTACTATTCATATTTTCTAAAAATAAAAGGTACCTATTTACACAATTTTTATCTCATTATTACAAAAATTGAATCCATTTTTCTATATTCAAAACTATGAATTTTCAATAATTAATTTAAAATTATTTCTAGTTGTTGAAACCGAAAAGCAGGTCTCTATGATGTAATAACATTCAAAATATTGACATTTGTTTATGTCCAATTTAAAATTGAAATTACTTACAATTAACAAAATTGGATTAAATGGTAAAAATATAATCTAATTATACATTAAAACCAATTAAAAGTACAACTTATCTATATAAATAAATTCGATTAAAATGTGGTTTTGAATTAAAAGGCAATATTTTTTTACTATTCATTAAAAATATGAAACTTATCAAAAAAACCTGAAATTTCATCCAAAGTAAATTTTAATGTCCCTATTAAAAAGAATAATTTAATTTTTTCAAATAGAACATATAAAATTTAAAATACAGGATTCAAAAAGTGTTCTCTATCAAAAAGTGGTAAAACTAATTTTTTTTAGAAATACTACTTTTATCCAAAAAATAGAATTTGTTCTAACATTATATCTAAAAAACATATAAAATGAATTTAATACATTAAATTGACTATATAACATATATTTTTCGTCAACTAAAAATCAATAAAGAGATATATGATTTTATAAATACAATTATTCTCTTTTAAATAGGTTTTTATAAAAACTCATCCTTTATATTCAATTGATTTTTATTTCCATTTCTAATAAATTTAGTAACCAATAAATCATTATTTAAACATGTGAAAACAATATTTCTGAATTAAGTTGATAATATTCATTACTTTCATTACAATGGATAAGCGTTAACTACAATTTAATATAACAATAGTATTACTATATTATTTTTCATTATAACTCAATCTTGTGTGCACTGTAAGATTTTAGTGAAACCCATTGTTGCGCGTCGAGTATGCTACAAGAAAAAGTATCCTATTTAACGCCAAATTTATATATTATTCATAAGTATTAATATAAATCAAAAATTATTATTCTATAAATATACGGGTTGTTATAGTATATACACTAAACAATACTAATAAGTGGTGTATATTGAATATGTCTCATAGAAAAAAAGTGAGATGAGAAACCCTTTCCTCTAGTCTATCTTTCATGTATGTCATTTAGATCATGTATAAAATTTTCCATAAAATATTTGATTTATTAGGATACATTTTCATGTTTTCTAAGTTATAAAGAAATCATTTATTTTTTCTTATTTTAATAACATATTAATTTACTAATCTGTTATGTATGTCACAATTGTTATGAGGATGTTTGGTTAATTGTTTTAAAATAACTTAGGTGTGTTGACGGTGTTAAAAGATGTAATATTTTCAATATATATAGAATAATAATCGTGGAATATAAATATCTTATTTATACAACAATTATAATTTTAAAACCAATCATCGAGGATGGTTAAGAAAAATGATATATGTTACAATAATGGAGATGGTAGGTCGTATGTAAGAATGAGAAACATTAACTAATTTTAATGGTAATTATCAAAATTAACAATGAATTATATTATTATTCCATAATAATCATTATATAATAAATAACAATTTTTTTCTATAAGTATTCTTAATATATCATCCTTGTGAGTTAGTAATGAATTAAATACCCACTTACCCTCGTAGAGGTCTTAGTACACACATACAAACAAATAATGTTTTTCATTTTTAGTATAAGAAAGAAAATGATATATTATTTCCTAATAATTATAAACATTACATGAAAAAATAATTATGTTAGGAATATAAAATAAATTGATTTACATCTTCCACTTTACATTTATAATAATGTTTCAATGTAAATTGAATGACATTTCATCGTGTGGAAGTATTTTTCTATATACAAGAGCAATGTTATTAGGTCCTAGAAGTAAGGGAATCTATGATGATATATGTCACATAATATGTTAAAAATATCATATATATATATATATATATATATTATTTAAATCATTATTATATCAATCTATGAGAGGAAGTGATGGAAAATAAATGACATTGGTTCGCGAGGTGATAATCATCTGTACATACAAATAATGACTTCGAATAGTATTATATTAAAGGGGATATAAATTTAGGTTATGAGATTAATTTAATGTCATATTTAAATATGGTAGTTACTGTTTTAATTATATATATTCATAATTGGTCAATGTTTTAAGGAGTTGGAAGAAAAAATAAAATAATAACGCTCAGTTAAAAACAATGTCTCTTCTTCAAACACCCTCCTTAGGTAGACCCAAAATCCTTCATAGAATTATATTATGATTAAAACAATGAATAAAGGATTTGTGAATGGAATTGTATAAGTATTTTGAGATTTTAATATACAAAACAATTATTTTTAGGTGTGTAGTGGTGAAGATATGGGGATACATTTTATATGTGCAGTGAGTGGCACACATGAAATTTTTTAAAAGAAATAGTGTACCCAAATTTTGAAATTCTAAATCTATCTAAAATGAAAAATTATAAATTCATGGAAATTATAATTTTTAAATATTACAACAAAATGGATTTTAGGAAATTTTTATGTCATTTTAACACTTATCTTTATCGATTAACCCATTATAAAACCATTTTCACCTTAACCGTTGAATTTTAATTTTTATGTTTTTACTCTTCATTTTGAAAAATAAATTAAGTTAAACTCATTATATAATATAAATATTTACGATTTCAAATATGGAATCCATTTTAAAAATTTCCAACCAATGAAGTGGGAAAATTTAATATAAAATTTAACTCGCATATTTGATGAAATTTGGGTTTCCAGGAAGTGTATTTTTTTTAAAAAAAGGATGATTTAATATTAAGTCAATAACTAGAAAATTAATTACATTAACACCAATAAGTATTTAATAATATATTATTTCAAATTTTATTTTATTCCCTCATAATTAGTGGTAGTTTTATCAAGTTAAATAGAATTAACTTTATGCACATTAAAACAGTTTTAAAGAAAATCTCATTTTTAATCCCCTAAATAAATATATATTGAAATATAATATATATGTAGTTAAAATTAAATTAATTATATTAAATAGAAAATAAACAATTATTCTTTTATTTTAAATCATACTCAGGAAAATATATTTTTATTAAAAAAATTAATTTATTGAAAATACTTGACTTTTTTCAGAAATCAGTTTTTCAATATTCACTAAAAAATAAATATCTTATAAATTATATAAAAACATACCCCTATATAAATTTTTACATAAATATTTATAAAATAGTTTTCATTTGAAAGAAAACATTTTCTTATAATTTATAAAAATATATTATAATAGTTTCTCTTGAAAAGTAATAAAAATAATTTTTGTTAAAAACATATTTTTTTAGAATAAAATAACATTACTAAATGAATTATTGATAATTCAATAAGAATTTTCAATAATTTATCTTGGGAATTTCATTTATATATAGCTATTTCAAAAATTATTTAATATTATTCATTCCTACCAATTTAACAGATTGAATATAATGGATGTATATTTCGTGGGTCATTTGATCTTAGTGTTGCGTGTCAAATTCAATATCGAATATAGTTTCTTTTGAAAAATCACAGGGTATTACACATGTCAACCTACATTTTATTATATTTAAAATTAGATAATCATATTTTTAATTTTTATTCCAAATAATATTATATCAACTCATATGTATTCTTATGTATATCACACATTTACATTAAAGATTTGATTACCATTACTTAAAGTTAACTCTATTTGATAGGGGCTAGAGAATTACATTTCTATATTTCCAATCAACATCAAAATTACTCTTTTAGTAAAATTTCAAGGGAGAATATCTTCCAACTAGAAAAAAAACCACTTTCATTTCATCACAATCATTAATGACATGACATAAAAAAATATGATAGTATTTTATTCATCTAGACATGAATGATTCTATCATCCAATATTTGAACACAAATATTCTTAAAAGAATTAATATTTTAAATAAATTCCATTTAAATAGAGAAGTATATCAATGTGAAACTATTTTTCTTTTATACCACATCATTATATCTAATTAATTGGTATTCCATTATGTGTGTTGGGATTACTCAGATGAAATATTTAAAATTTTTAATTTATAAATAAACCACTTTGGTTTTTTATTTTCCTTAAAAAATCATCTTTAATAACTCTCTCTCCTAGCATAATATATTAACAAAATATTCAGGGAAAAATGATTATTTTTATATGGTTTGGATGAAATGATGAGATAAATATATTTATGGTTTTTAGACTATTTGAGACACCGATTATATCACTATTTCATATTTTTAGTAGTTATATGTTTAAACCAATCACATTGAATGGTTATGAAACTATCATCCACATCCTAGGGTAGGTAAAATTAACATACTATTTTCAATGGAAATTATTTATACACATACCATCAACCTTCTATTTTTCCTTAATATCCTCTAAATGAACATGATATATAGTGTATATAAAAATATATGTATGTCATTAGCACAATCATTTTATTTGAAATGAAGTCTTAAACTAATAATGAATTGGAAATAAAATTAAATTCATTTCTAACTTCTACCTTAATCACTCATATTGATCAATGTATTCCCAATAATATACATAAATTAAACTATATTGACTCTCCCCTCAAACAAGACTCTTATTAATAAAAATATAATTGAAATTCATTTATAGGGATGATGAATATATTATTAAAAATTGGTTGGACTTATGTTTTTTCCATCATAAATATGTATTTTCTATAAATTTAGAAAGTATCGACATAAAAATATATATACTCAAGATTAATAATAATACTCCTCCATCATTTTAACTTTCATTGTGACATGATACCCTGAATTTAATAACCTATTTTAAAATAAAAATTCCCCCAATTATATGAAATAGAATTCTCACTATTCAATTACATAAAAAGTATAAATAGTTTGGTCTTGTTAAAATTCCATTCAAGTCATTACCATTATCTTAAATTTAATCTTTACTAAACACTTAATATTTACTTCTTAAAAAAATCTTGAAATTAATGGGTATTTAAAATTATTACCACACTATCATACATGCTAACATATATAAAGTTTTTTGTAATTACAATATCCACATGACCCCACCCCATTTTAATATAGTGGATTCCATCTAGTTATTAATCTTTTCCTCTTGAATAATAAATAATTAAAATGTCTTTGATATATTAATTATAAATGGATTAGTCCAAATTCATCTTGTTTAGTTTTTCAAATTCGACATAGAAGCTCTTATTTTTCAAACTGAAATATCATACAATGGATAACCAATATTCTAATGTGTAACATAAAATAAAATCTATCATATTTCTTATTGTGTTATTTAATTTAATTTATTTCATCTAAATTAATACTATCTATAAAATCATCCATATCATTTGTAACATCTTTCTATTTGATTTATTTTAAAAAATGGGGAATCATAAACTTTTTTTATATTTATACATATCATTAAAGTTGTTTGAAATTTTAAAATTTTAGTGTTCAGTATAAAATATATAATGTATACATAGATCATTATAGAAATTAATAAATATCACCACACCTAAGAAATTCCTTTTAAAAATTCAATTACTGAGGTTCAAAAAATGATTAAATTTAAAAAAAGAACCATAAATATTATATACTATGTTATTTTTCTACCTAGTATTATTGGTACATATTTCATAATCATAAAACATCATAAATAACCACTGCCATTGTGAATGTTTCTAGTTCATCAAAATAGAACATCATACGTGCTGAAAATGAAAGATATATATATATATATCTTCAATCAATGAAAAATTTAAATTCTACAGAAAACATACTCAAGTGTATTGATCCAATATTAGATAAAATTACTCAATAAATTATTGAAATCAGAAAATAATTTCATACCATATTCAATTCCTCTTTCTAAATTTTTAAAATCATTAAAAATTATCAAAACCGGATCAAGAATATATAATGTATACTTACTCTTTTATGGAAACAAATAAAAAATCAAACATTTCAATTGTGTTTGTTCAAATTCATGTCACCTTAAGAATATAATATATATTCTATTTTTAATTCCTTATAAAACTTATACATTTCAGATTATTTTAGAAATTTACTCACTTTGAATCCTCAATTGGATAAAATATCACCCTTGTAATTTTTTATGAGACTTATTTGACGAAGAAAGACAAGCCTACAATTATATAAATTATATTATTCCTTCGATAATATATAAAAAAATAATTTGAATTGTAAATTTAGATCATGTAATCACTAGTTTTCTCACCCTTATTGATAACTCATCCCTCCTTTAAAAACATGAATATGATCTAATTCTTTATGAAAATTACATTATTCACATAATAAAAATATTCTTTGAAACTCTAAAATTAATATTTGAATCCCTAAAAAACCTTTTTTTGGACATCAATTTTTGAGCCTCAATCTTACTATCATAATAACTACATTCTAAAATGATCATTAATTACAAAAAATTGGAGAACCACAATCATGTTATTCAATGTTCTTTGTGAAATTATTTACTCAATTCATATGGTATGAACTACTCTAATCAACTATGTATGGACTGGTTCATTATCCTAACTTAATATCAACATCAAAAAGAATATATATCCCCCCATTATATTTTTTCTAGACCATATTGTCTTAAATATGATAATGTTTTTTTCTAAATTAATTTTGATACATTCATCAACATAGTGAATTTTTTTTGACAACATCCAAAAATTTCATCCAAGCAATCAAATATATTATGAGTAGGGAGCCATGTAGGGTTGTTTTGAATACTTTTTTTATTATATTAATTGTCTTTCATTTTCATATAATAGATACCACTTAAATAAATCTATCCTAGAAAATATGTATGTGATATATTTTATCAATAATAAACTTAACCTAATGACCCTACAATTCCAATAGTTTCCTTAAAAACCAAATCATCTATAAGAATGACATACATGTCAATGAAACTTTTAATGATATCTACATTCATTAAAATATAATTTTTAATTTAAAAAATAACTCTCTAAAAAGCATACCCCAACTCACTTTTATATAGGTGTGTGGTATTCATGAATTTAAATTGCCCATAAAAGTCAATTTTTATAAACAAAACTATTGGATGAATTGTTTTGTAAACCTATGATTGAGAAGTACTCATTTATATCTTCATCATTGGGATGAAATTCATAGTACCATGAGATATATCTACCTGAAATAACACAATATTATTGAAATCAATATTCAATTTTCTTTTTCTTTAAAAATTAAAAATATCTTGATTTTGTATCAATTTATTCCTATTCCTTTGTAGTATAGTTTTTTACAGAAACTACTAATGTTTTTCAATTGTTCACCAATTTTCACTTTGTGAAATTTTATTTCATCAATATATTAATTCTTTATGGTGTAATTCATTATTAATTTCCCTTATAATATCTTTATCCTTTCTAAAATATAAATTTAATCCCTAGTATTGGTAGTTTTTGTTAAGAAATTCTTCTTGATCATATTTCAATATGTGTATAGAGTAAACATATTTACCTTCTTCATCATTTCATGAATTCCTTTTATGGTTTTCAAAATGGTCCATATTTTTTACTATCCTATCATAAGTTTCATAATAATATTTACTACGTATAAGGGAATATTTATCCTCTTCCTTTCATAACATTCGTATTCTATTTCTTTATGATATCCTATAATTTATATTAATAGAAATATTTTATTAATTGCATATATTACCCTTATTTTTGTTTGATTTTTTGTTCTATCTCTTAATATTCATACTAACCACTTCACCTTATATATGATCAATTGTATTGTATCTAATTCTACCACATTTATAACATTTTTGTGACTCTTTTTCCTTTTACTTTACCTTGCCCTTCAAAAAATATTTTATACGAGTGATATTATTCTATCATATTATACATACCTTTTAAATATTGATATTGAATCAAATTCCCATTCTTTATGATTTATTTTTTTCATATAAATAAATTAAATATCCTTCTATTTTATGATATTATGCTTAAAAATATAATACACTTATATTAATTAAAAAATACGTATTATATCCTGATAAAAATAATATAGCTTTTTTGAGGAGAAACTTTTTTATCAAATATGTAAAGTAAATTTCACATCATCCTCTTTATGATGGTTATATCATTAAAATATTCTCCAAAATCATAGATATTTTTGAAAATTTCATTTACCCTTATAAAACTACTCATTAATTAGTTATATTGTTATCAGAATCGAAAGAATATGTTCTTGATGGATATATTAAGAGTGGGGGGTGAATTATAAATTAAAAAACATTAGTGTAAAATAATTATACTCAAAAAATTTAAAAACCTTTTTTGTAAAACTAACAGATTTAGACTTGACCCTAACTTCGATTATATCATAGTAACATAAACATGATTGATCTTGATATATCAAAATTACTGAATCACAATAACATTGGAGTTTTTTATATCTAAGTAAGAAGATCAGATTCATTTTTTATCTGATTAAAATATTTGTATTTATCATATTTAGATATGTTGTGATAAAATGATTACAATTTATACTGCTTAAAATAACACTTATGATAAATAGGAAATTCAGGGGAAAACTTATATAAGAATGACTTACAACTATTATTGAAAAGATATATCTTTTATCCTCAAGAGTAAGGTAGTAAATGAACATGGAAAACGGTATCCCTAGTTATATACTTACAAGAAAAACTTCATTCATTAGTATTGAAATCCCTCAATACGAATATCAAATCTGTCATTCGATCCCCAGATCTCATTGATATGATGATCAGGTTTTATATATATACATATCCTTGGTATCCCTCAATCTAATAGTTTATATTTTCTATTTTACTACCCTTATCATCCCTTGATCAATATGACCAAATTATCCATCTTATAATCCTTGTAATCCCTCAAATGTAATACCAATAATCTGATGTTGTATTGAAATGAAAACATTTATAAGGAGAAACCCTGATATGGTTTACTTGGAACATAAAAAAACTCTTAATAAATAAAATGAGTAAGAACACTATATTCACACTGTGTAATCTTCCATGCTCTCATAAAATGAAAAATTATACAATGAATAGATCATCTGTAAACTCTTCAATTGACCCATTTTTATAGGAATCCCCACAAGAGTCATATTTATTTTCCAATGATCATATTTATTGGAGTTTGTTCCAACGACTTGGATACTTAACATTAATTGGATCTATTGTAACTAACTGTAAAAAATCATATTGGTTTACAACATTTTATTGTAAAATTATATTCTTATATTAGAAATAATTATATTAAATATGATTATAAAATTATGTCTGTCCATTAGACCTCCTTTAAACATTCATTATAGTGATATTTATGAGTTATTCTAATGGTACTGATACTAGTATCATACTAATTGTTAAGACTTTATCATTTTGAGAATGAATATTATTAGAAAAATAGATAAAATCCTGAAAAAATAGTGTTTTAATATTTGAAAATATTATAACAAAAATTATAAAAAATTAAATGATATAGTCAAAAAAATAAGAATAGAAACCCGTTCAGAGTTAGATAGATCAATTTTTATGATAAAATGATCTTAATTACTTTTTAAAAAAAATCCAATTATAATGGTTTTAATAATATTGAATATGACTATTATGGAAAAAATAATTAGGAAAAATAAATCTAATATCTTTTAATGAAATCATTATTACGATAATTTATGGACTTTTTTAGGACTCTTTTCATCCATGCATTTTTCTTACTATTTCAGAGTCTATAACATAGTTTAGAAAAACAAATTCTAAAAATTTTAATTATAAGTCTCAATCCTAAAATCTGAATATGAAAAAGTTTTTATAAAAACAAAATAATATGAAAACTAATATTTTTTGATGAAAAAAAAATTATTTACTCCCCCAATGAAAAAGAGTAACTTAATGTAAGGAGATGAGTAAAAAAGTAGTATATATGAATGATTACATTACATTTATCATACATAAATTTTGTTTAATGTATTCAAATATATCTTAAAAAAAGATATTTTTTAAATATATCAACATTTTTTTGTTTCATCACAACGAATTGTAAAATTATACCTACTCTAAGTGTGTGATCCTAAGGGAAATGATGTCTTATATCTATATGCTTAAAACGTGAGTCATGTGTTGGGTTTATTCTTAACTCAACGACACTAGTATTATAACATACATTTTTTCTAAAACTCATTCCGTAGTTGGTTAGTGTGTGTTGCATCCACAACACATGAGCACAAAAAATTCCAGCTACTGCATATTCAGATTCACCAGTGGAAAGTGATACTGATTTTTTTTCATAAAAGACTTAGAAACCAAAAAATATCAATGAAAGTTTCCATAGTTCTATTCTTATTCATTCTAAAATCGCTAAAGAGAGCACCTAAAAAATATTTTAGTTAGAAAAAATTTCTATAAGAATAAAAAATTCTTAAATCCTTAGTTCCCCATTGATAACATACAATTAATTTTACAACTTTTTAATTACAATACATTATATTTTATAGATATATTACACAGAATAATAGAGAATGCATTAAATATGGAAGACAAGAAGTTATGTAAAGTAATCTTCTTATAATACCAGAAGATATATTTTGATCAATCAATTTCCCAATATCATCAGATCAATGGTATTTGAGGTACCGAAGGGAGTACTTATACTTCTAGTATCATCATTTCGAAAAAAAATTAAGAAGCTTTTTTATATACATATATTGATATATAAATTTTTCTTTTGTTTTTTGTAAAATATTTTAATCCATGAATGTATGTCAACTCACCCATGATATATATTCCAAAATCATTTTTATAAGATCTGTAAACAGTTATATTAAACTATGTTTGGATGATCTAAATGTAATTTCATCAATATATGGAATATGAAAATCACACTTCTAATCCATTTGTAACTATTTTAATTTAACGATTCTTTAAAGGATAATATAATTAGAATAGCTTCAATTATTGATACCATGACATTGTTTTCTTCTTATATTATGACTTCCTATTGGTTATACCCCTTTATCCAATCCTCATCACATAAATACTCATATGGATTCTTATGTTGAAATTGGGAACGAAAAGAATGAGGTTCTATTTCATTTATTAATGAATATATAGTCCCAATAGCATGGTCAACATCACCAATAATACTATCACTCGTATCATTCCTAAGAAACAATAGACTTCTTTCATTTTGAAAAGCCTATTTTTCTACATAATGTAAAGAAATCTTGTGGAATATCTTTAGAAAACATGTCTTGATTTATTACCTAATGTGATTATTTTTTAAAAAAATAATTAAAAATAAGTTTTAAAAACCATATATGAAGATGTTGGAGGAGGTTGTCTAAAAACCAAAGGATCAATTACATAAAAAAACATGTATTGTTTCTTGAATAGTATAACAATTTTTATTAAAAATTTAATATTTATTTATAAGCAGTATAGTAAACCAAAATAGGCCTTCATCAAATTTGGATCAAATTATGTAATTTTTATTTTGTATTTATTATGATTTATTGGAAACCAAAAACACTAAATTTAGAAAATTTTAGTTTATTAATATCCCAAAACATAGATAGAGTTTAATTAATAATGTGTCTAACTAAAACTCAATTTATTATATAGCATGCAGTACAAACCACTTCATCTGAAAAATTATTATCAATTAGGTATTCACTCAACGTGGTTATTGATATTTCTTGAAAAAAAAATTCTTTCAACATCATTATTCTTATGGGATATTATAGGATACAAAAAATTACTTTTTATACATTTAATACTATAAAATGTTTTAAAATCATAATTTAATAATTCTCCACCATAAAAAATGAATAGTTATAAAGGTATGGCTTTTGTCAATTTTTTATTTCACTACAAATGTTTTGAAATAGTAAAAAGAATCATATTTCTTTATAATAAAACAAACTCATGTGAATATAGTCTAATCATTGACTATGTCATATACGTAGTACATTCCACCAATACTCATAGTTTGTGTAATAATGACAAAATCCATTTTCACTAACTATAATTAATCAAAAGTTGATACTTCACTAGTAGATTTAATCATAGACTTATGTTCCTTACCATTTTTAAAAGGTTCAATTAATTATGAAAATTCAAACCAATGTTATGCTAGATCCTTAACAATATTTTCTTAGAAAAATTGGATAAGATTTTAAGGATACAGTTTTGTAGCCATCTATTCCGTAACCAAGATTGTTCTTCCATTTCACTATGTCATGGTAAGTCATGGATCCAAAGATCATATAAGTTAACTGTGTATATATTTTCATGCCAATTAACCGAAATAATGAACTTTTACTTATAGTTGTGTACAAAAAAAGTATCATTTTTAAAACTCACTAGGTAAACTCTATCAAATAATTGAATTATTATTTTAAGGATCTACATAACTCTTTAATATAAAAAATTTTCAAATTATAGCTTTAGATATAAGATCAATATTACATACACTGATAATATATCCTTGATCATAATCTCCGAAAGTAAATTTTCAACCATTCACATGGATAATATTTTAGAAAAAGTCTCTATTACCATTTATATTAAAATAATATCTACTATCCTTATACCAAGTATTCTTATTGCTTGTACATTATTTTATTTCTTGAAAACAAAAATATTATACTTTCATCACTAAAACATTCTTGGGTCTAGAAATGTCAGAAAACAAAACATTAAGAATCAATATTTGTTTAATAAATTAGTATTTTTAAAATACAAGGGATTGAAATTAATTAAGGAAAAAATTATTTTTTCTAATGGACACCACTTTGAAACATTGTTAAAAAGGGAGTACTTTCAGGAACTAAAAATTATTGCTAAAAACTAGTTTTTTATAATCATAAAACTCATTCCAAAAATAGTACCATGAGAACGAATTATTTTTTAAATATTATCATTGTTTTATTTATCAATGGAAAATATTGAAAAGCTTTCTTCATAGATAAAATTTCAAATATTTTTTTTGGAAATAAATTCATATCATCAAAAAATAGATTTTGGATTGATTTTATCGAAAATAGTTTGTAATAAAATTTTCTCAGAAATACATTTTTGATTGTATATAGAATTTATTTTTTCTAAAATACATTCCTTATCAAGATATTTAGAAATAATTGATATTTATTTTTTTTTAAATTATTCTTGAATCATCTTTATCAATTTTTTTTCTAATTTTTCAATTTTCATTTTACTGAAGTCTAGTAAAATGATAAGATTCATTATAAAAATGGAGACTATTAAATTCTCACTAAGGAATCTTATTCATTAGAAGATGTATAATCCTTCCCTTAGGATAATTATCATTCCATTACATATTAGTATGATTTTATATAGTGTGTACCTTATCCATTAGATATTGATTAACAAATAATACTTTAGAAAAAAGTATTATGACCTCTATCTTGAACATTCATTCTAAGAAGTATCTTCTAAAGAATCACATCCAATTTTACTCCAAGTGTATGATGATTTTATAACAATATCATTATTATATTTTTAATACTTCATTTATTTCCTTTTAGAATTAAAATTTTGTTTAACTTTCTATTGTAGGTTTAGAAAATCTGGTCTGATGTGTCCAACTTTCTTGCATTCATAAAAAGTCACTTTTTTCACTATTATATTTATGAAATTTCTTATAATGATATTAGAAATATTTAATTCCAATTATATTATTCATCCTTATGGAATAGTTTAGTAATTCACTTTTAGAGTGTTCAAAAACACTAGAATCAGAATGAATAACAAGTTTTTACTTTCCTGACGATATGCAAACTTTTTCAAGAATTTGATATTTTTTAGGAAAAGTAGTTTTAGAAAAAAATACAATATTATACCTTTTTTCATTCTTTTCATCTCTTGTCAGTCTAATTTCATATAAAATCATGGTCCTGATAAGATCACCCAGGGTAAAATTATTGACATTCCTTAATTCATCAAAAGTAGTTCTCTTAGTCTCCCATTCAATGGTTATAATATCAATGATTTATTCAATAATAATTTCATCATCTAATACATTCTCACAAATAAATAATAAACTATTTATGATACTTATTAATTGAAGTTTTTGGGTGCAGCGGAAGCGCGTGGGTGGATTTTCCCACTTGTCTTTTTTTCATTAACAATGATCAAACCGGGATCAATACGACGATAAACGCCAGTCTCTACGGATCGAATCACAGAAATGGACAAAGAAAAGGAAAGTCTTGGAACCACAAAGTATGATTGTTATAGGTTGATTATGATTAATTAAATCAATTGAAAATAAATACCTTTTGGGTGTTCTTTCTTCATTGATGTTCTTGATCACGTTACAATGTGATTCATCGTTGTGTCGCAGAAGCCAGGTGTAGACTTCCTCAAGTGGTGATCCACACATGCACCTCGTATCTCGGGATGTCGCCAAAGGAGTCTCTGGGTTCTAGCATGGAGAAACCTTTGCCTGAATTGTCCGTCTTAGATCATATTGATCTTATGGAAGAGGATCTCTCTCGGTCTTGAGAGCATTTTTAGAGGAAGTGGTTCTTTCGGCCTTGAAATAATTCTCCAGAGTTATTGTGAACAATGATTCTCTTCTATAAGGAAAAGAGTTGGGGATGTGAGGATATTTATAATTGGGTTTGAGGTTGTACAGTTATGATAATAAATAAACGTGTTACGTGTTTTATTTATTTCATTAACTCCCTATTGAAAACCACATGTCAATTCATTAATTCCTTGACATGCGCCCACACTGATTATAATAAATATCATTTAATAAAAAGATATTTCCTCAAAATCCTGACTGGAAAAACAACATGACGTGTATTAATAAATACATGGTGTGTATAGTTTTTTCATTGAATAACACATGGCCTGTAAATTCAATATACACAACGTGTATATCTTGTTTTCATTTATTCATTTCATTTCCAAAATGAAAACTACCCGGCGTGTACATTTAATAATACACAGCATGTACTTGTTTTGTAAATAAAACTACACATCGTGTAATCATTGATACATGGCAGGAACTTGTTTTATTTTATTCTTCCTCCAACATTAAAACGATTTAGGCTTCCTTGAATAATTATTAAACCACGAATGGGAATGATCTTTATTCTACTTGAGATACTAGAATCCCTTTAGTGTTTGACCCTCTATGCCTCTTTCTCATTGGCATTAGGCGGACTTTCCTAATGTCCAAGATTACTATCTAGAAATAGGTCAAGGCACCCAAGAAAAAGAAGTTGACGCCACATTGACCTATCACATTATACGAACTCTTACTAGGAAATTTAATACCTTTTTCTCGATATCTCATCAAGCAGGTTTCATTGAAGTGTCATAAACCTATATGAATGATCCATCATACTTTGAGAACTTGAAATAAACTCGTCATTTATACCATGGCCATGTAATTTAATGCGATAGTTCTATTTCAATCAAAGGGCCAAGATATTGACTTCCATAAATTGAAGGGAAAAATCCTTCATCGACTTATCCATTAACAACATGTCACTCGTGACGCACCCAACGTACCCTACATCCTGCTAACTACCTGTGTGACGGTTTTCGTCAGTAAATCTAAGTGTGTGAGTCATGACATGAGTAAATGATAATCTTCTAGTCTATGGTCCATTACACATGCTTGTAGATAGCAATGTTTGATGAAACCAAGACATGCGGAATTGCTACTGGTGGATCTGTTCTCATAATCTCCCATCTTGGAGATTACCAAGTGTGAACTCCCTAAGAGAAGGTCGCCTCTTCTTACGAGTACTCGCACATGACAGTTTGTATACTCTATGTCCTATCATAGTATGTCATCCAACCGTAGAACTTTATTGAAGAATATTTTTATATCATTTCAAGTTTCACATCATAGAGGGGATCTTCCATGACCTTATCAATACAAAAAATATTCTAGGACATTATTATATTATAGTCATGCAGAACAATGAAAAATATATAATTAGTGAACATTCATGGAATCAAATTACAAAAAAAATTGGTTCTCAGGACACCAACCCTTACAAACACTCACTTGGACTATAGCCAACTGCCAAAAACTTTTAGTCCGCTAGACCTCATATGATGATCATGTTTCTGCTGAGTCAAGGCTTTAGTCATGGGGTCTGCCACATTGTCATCCATGGGAATACTTCTCACTGAAACTTCACATCTCTGAGAAAAATCCCTCAAGAGATGATACATCTGAAGTATGTGATTTGTCCACTGATGTGACCTTGGCTATTTTTCAAGTGCCACCACTAGTAGTATTATCACAATAGAGTGTGATATGATCTTTACTGCTCAGTACTACATCCAGAACATGGATGAAGATTCACATCCATACTGCTTCTTTAGCTACCTTAGAAGCTGTGATATACTCGGACTCCACTGTAGAATCCTCCACCACACTATGCTTTGATCTCTTCTAGCTCACTGCACCTCCATTCAAACTGAAGATGTATCCAGTCTATAACTTCATGTCATCTTGATCAGTCTGGAAACTAGTATTTGCATTTCCTATGATGATTAGTTCATCATGACCTCAATAAACTAGTAACATATCCTCAGTATGCCTCAGATACTTAAGGATTGTCTTGATTTCCATAAAAAAAAGGTCTCCTGGATCATCTTGATATCTTCCCACCTCACTTAATGCATAAGAAACATCTTTCCTCGTATATAGCATATCATACATGACTGACCCAATCACAGATGCGTAAGGGATTCTTTCCATTCTCTTTCTTTCCTCATGTGTCTGAGGAAACATTTTCTTGGAAAGATGAATGCCATGTGATACTAGCAACAATCCCCTCTTGGACTGTTCCATACTGAATCTCTTCAGTATCTTGTCAATGTATGTACTTTGACTCAGGAACAACATTCTCTTGGATCTATCATAATGTATCTTGATCCCATGAATATATGCTGCCTCGCCCAATTCATTCATGGAGAATCATTTATGCAACCATTCCTTAACTGACTGTAAGACAGGTACTTCATTTCCAATTAGTAAAATGTCATCAACATATACTATTAGGAAAACGAATGCACTTCCCCTAAACCTCTTGTAAACACAAGGATCATAGTTGTCCTTAATAAAGACAAATTTTGTTATAGCTCCATCCAAACGAATGTTCCATGACCTTGATGCTTCCTTTAATCCATAAATAGATTTCTATAACTTGCATACCTTGTTTCATCCATTGGAGTCCCAAACCCTTCAGGTTGTGTCATGTAGAAATATTCCTAGAGGTTCCTATTAAGGAATGTTGTTTTGATATCCATTTTCCAAATTTCAAAGTCATGGTAAGCGGCAATGACCAAGAGGATTATGATGGATTTTGGCATCGCAACTAGTGAAAAGGTTTCATCATATTCATTTCCTTGACACTGTCTAAAACCTTTTGCAACCAGTCGTGCCTTATTGGTGCTGACTTGACCCTCTATGTCGAATTTCTTCTTGAATATCAATTTATTACCAGTAGGATTTACATCAACTAGAGGATCTACCAAAATCGATACTTTGTTTTGGTACATGGAATCCATTTCAGAATTCATCTCTTCTTTCCACATGACGACATATGTACCTTCAACTGATTCCTTGTAGGTTAAAGGATCATCATTATTAACCAATAATGAGTCACCATACTCAGTGATAATAAAACCTTATTTTTCTGGTTCTCTCACCTCTCTCGTGCTCCTACGCAGTTCATGTGTCTCTAGAACAGATTGTTCTTCCACGGGGATTTGTGGAATCTGTTCTTGTACCAATTCCTGTATATCTTGAGCCTCGACTTCATCGAAGTCTATCTCGCTTCCACTATCTATTTTGAATATGTTCTCCCTCTAGAGGAATATGGCATGTATTTCCACTATAACCTTTTTGACTGAGGGGTTGTATAGGTAATATCCCCTTGTTTCCTTGGGATATCCTATACAGATACACTTTGTCCCTCGAGGTGCAAGTTTGTTACATGGATTTGTGTCCACTCCATAACTCGTATGAAATACCATTTATCGATTTAGTTTGTACTTAGTTTAGTAAGTGTGATACTGTTTGTAATGCATATCCCCAAAATGATAATGTAAGACTCGCATGACTCATCATTGATCTCACCATGCCCAACAGGGTGCGGTTCCTCCTTTCACTTATACCATTCCACTGAGGTGTGTAAGGAGTAGTGAGTAGAGATAGAATCCCAAACTCCCGTATGAAATTAATTAATTATTGATAAATATATTCTCCTCCTCTATCTCAGCGGAGTTTCTTATTCTTCTTACCAAGCTGGTTCTAAACATCATTATTATATTCATTGAACCGATCAAAATAATCTAACTTATACCTCATTAAGTAAATATATCAATAATAACTAAAATCATTAGTAAAAGTTATGAAATACGAGATCCCACCCCTTGAATCAACTAGAAATGGTCCACACACATCTGTGTGAACTAATTATAGAATCTCTTTAGCCCTTTCACCTTTCCCACTAAATGGGGCTTCAGTCATTTTGCCTTGTAGACACACATTACATACACCAAGTGGTTTTAGTTCGAAAGAATCTAAATACCCATCTTGATGTAATTTTGTCAAACGTTGCTCATTAACATGACCTAGCCGGTGGTGCCAAAGTTGGATGTGGTATGAGTCATGTGAATTATCTTTGTCATCTATTTCCATTACTTGGTTTGTGTAGTCTAACACAGAAAGGTCTTTATATAAATGTCCACTACCAAAACAAATGCTATCTTTATAAAAGTAGAAACATCCACTTCCAAATTTGAAGATGAATCCATCCGTATCTAATCTGGATACTGAAATAATGTTTTTGGGTACTGAGGGTTCATAATAACATCCTTTCAAAACCAAGACCATACTAGTAGGCAATGTGCGATTGTAGTCTCTGACAACTACAATAGTGAGTCTGGCTCCATTGGCTGCTCGTAGATCCACCTCACCTCAGTCAATCTTTTTGAATCGACTTGGTTCTTGTATTTGGATACATATGTGAGCACCACAACCAGTATCTAATATCCAATTAGTAGAAACAGATAGATTGAATTCGATAACTATTTCACCTGAAGCTTCCCCTTGCTTCCTTGGCTGGGTGCAATTTTTCTTCCGGTGGCCCTTTTTTCACATGCAAAACAAACAACATCATGTTCCCTTGCCTCTCCTTTGATCTTAATTTTCATGGAAGGCCTTAAAGATGGTTTTGGAATAAATCTATTCCCCTTCCAATTCCTTTTATTCTCCAGGAGTACAGAAGGCTTTCCACGCTTCATGTCATTATCCACTTTGTGAATGAGGATAAGAATATCATATAGAGACTTCTCAATGTTTTTCAAGTTGAAGTTCACAATAATGTTAGAGAAGATCTAGGGGAGTGATGTAAGAATGAGATAGGTACCCATTTCTTCGGGGAGTTTAAACCCTAGAACCTCCAAGCACTAAATGTATCCAATGATCTTGGCTATATAGGGCACAGCTGGGGAACCCTCTCCAAGCTTGCTCTGAAATAGAGCCTTGGAGATCTCAAATGTTTCATGTATTGCTCTCTCTAGGTATAGACCATGGAGGTTCTCGAGCATGTTGTAGGAATCCATGTCTCTAAGAGACTTCATGAGCTCACTAGACATTCATGACAACATAAAAAATTGAATGTTGAGTGCAACACTCAAATGTTGACCATAGACCATGAAAATCTTCCTCATTCGCCCCATGGGCAGGTGGATCAGGAAGTGAGGACTCGAGCACATAAATCATTCTTTAATGGAATAGGATAACCCGAAGGCACCTAAACCATTCCTAAAAGTTACTGCCTATGAGGATATTGTCTTTATCCATAATTGATTATAGATAAAATGTGGCTGAAGAGTCTATCATTTTGATTATACAAATTAAAAGAGAATATTTATCAGTACTTTCTTGATTACATTTTTATGAGAAATAATAATTGAATTTATTAATTCTCTGAATATTTTATCAAGTCCCAATGGCCATCACCATTGAACTTGGAATGTCCAGTTTCTTTGACATTCTAGTGGAAAGGATCCATATTCCCCTTCGCATAACCCCAATAAGGGTTGTTCAAGCTATTTGAATGTATTTAGGTAGGTAGGTCTTTGCCAACTGTGAGCTTACAGTTCCTTGATATGATGAGTGGACTCTCCAATCCTGAAATCCTAACTTGGATTTTCTCAACACTTGCCTCTAATATTACATCAAGTCTTCCAAGGGATACACCTTTTTATGTAATATGGTTAAGTCAACCTGAAACCGTTCATAAGGTCTTCCTTTATAAAAGTATGTGTCCCAAAAAGGGTTGGTCAAACACATATTTTTATTGAGTCTTTCCCTTAATCAAGTAACGGAAGGCTTGTTCTGACTTAATATAGTATTGAG
This sequence comes from Viscum album, assembly GCA_963277665.1. NCBI lineage: Eukaryota > Viridiplantae > Streptophyta > Magnoliopsida > Santalales > Viscaceae > Viscum > Viscum album. The sequence goes on from OY728163.1 coordinate 355,544,058, forward strand.
ATATTTTAAACTTTTATGCGTAGTTTTACATTGTCACATTCTTTTTAATATAATTGATGCTAGATTAAGTGATTAACCATGTTCTGATAATGCTTACGCATAGTCCTGTTATTATTTTATTCTATATTTCCATGTTTGTTCATTTTATTAATTATGTGATCATGAAAACACATACATAATAAAAAACCATGCAATCAGACAGAAATAAAATAAGATGGCATGATCATGAGCTTATATTGGTTAACTTATCTAGCGTTTTTAATAAGCTAACCCTAAAGTAGGGAAAACACCTAGAACCTGATGGTTTGTGTTTTACAGCTCCCACCTTTCCACCTCTGTATCTTCTTGGGTTTGTCTCTCCTCATCTTCGGATTTCGAAACGTATCCTCTGTCTTGGGAGATCCTCCATTACTAGGGGTTTACATTAAAGAAACCATGGAAATGTAGGCTATATATTTACTTGGAAGAAGGCTCGCTAGACAACGAATTTAAATTAAACAAATTTAAATGAAACCATACACACATACAAATGGTCTTTGGTCTATCTCATGATCATCCATATCATGCAACGACATTTATGCATATTTAGAATTCAAATTCTTTTATCGTTCTATTATAAAATATAAGTCGTGATTGAATTCAATTAATTATGATCTTATAATTAATAAATTATTTATCTTAAATTCCTTTCTGAATTTCATTGAGATTATTCTCATCTATATCCCTTGTACAGGTCTTTGTACATCTGGAGGAAACCTGGTGAAATTTCTGGAAAGTACACGACATATAGTTTATATTTACACAGCATGTATTTCTTTTCACCTTTTATCCAAAGTACACACCGGGGGCTTTGGCTTGTTCCCTGTACATTGGAAATTTTGGAGTACACGGCATGTAGATAATTTATACATGGTGTGTACTTACTTGTTATGCGGTAACCGACCTGGAGATCCCATGTATGTGGTACACGATTTCTCTTTTGTACACGGATTCAATTGGGCCGGAATAGACTACATAACATGTTCCTCCAAAATACACATCGTGTATTCAGGTTCCCACGTGCTGTTTAGTTCTGGTCGACACGGGGTTTTAAATACTTAGGTGTGGTCAATTCACACGGCGTGGTTTGGCGGACCAGTACCGGTTCATTGAACCTTAGTACATGGCGTGTAGTTTTCATTACACGTCGTGTATTCCTGTGTTGTACAGATAGAAAGAGAGGCTCCTCCGGATGATATCCTCGTTTTTATTTTAATCCAAATTAAAATTAAAAGTCCTTTTATGTGATATTAATCGATAAATTAATTAGGAAGAACATATCTTGTTTATTCATATTTAATATAAATGTGTAATTTATCAACAAAAATTAAATAACTATAATCAACGTTGTAACCCCCCTCTGATACAATTTGAAGGTTCTCGGCGCAGCAGAAGCCCATGGGTGGATGTGCCCACATTGATTTTTGTCATTAACAATGATCAATCTAGGATCAATATGATGATAAACGCCAGTCTCCACGGATCGAATCACAGAAATGGACAAAGAAAAGGAAAGTCCCGGAACCACAAAGTAGGATCATTACAAGTTGATCATAATTATTTTAATCAATTGAAAGGAAATACCTTTTGGGTGTTCATTATTTGTTGATGTTATTTGTCACGTTTCTATGTGATTCATCGTTGCATCGCAGAAGGCAAGTATAGACTTCCTCTAGCGGTGATCCACACATGTACCTTGTATCTCGGGACGTCGCCAAAGGAGTCTCCAGGTGCTAGCGTGGAGAAAAATTTACATGCGTTGTCCGCCTGAGATCGTCTTGATCTGATGAAAGATTATCTCTCTCTGTCTTGAGAGCGTTCTTGGTGGATAAGGTTCTTTCGGACTTGAATGAATTCTCCAGAGTTTTTGTGCTTAATGATTCTCTTAAGTAAGGAAAATAGTTGGGGTTGTGAGGATATTTATAATTGGGTTTCAGGTTATAGAGTAATGACAATAACTAAAATAATTATGTGTTTTATTTATTTCATCAAATCCCTTTTGAAAACTCCTTGTCGATTCATTAATTCATTGACATGCACCCACACTAATTATAATAAATAACATTTAATAAAATGATATTTCTTTAAAATCTTGACTGGAAAAACTACACGGCGTGTATTAATAAATACACGATATGTACTTGTTTTTCATTTAAAACTATACGGCATGTACATTCAATGTACATGGCATGTATATATTGTTTTCATTTATTCATTTCCTTTTAAAAAAGAAAACTACATGGCATGTAGATTTAATAATATATGGCATGTACTTGTTTACAAAATAAAACTACACAACGTGTAATAATTGATACACGACATGTACTTGGTTTATTTTATTCTTCCTCCTACTTTAAAATGATTTTGGCTACCTTGAATAATTATTAAACCATGTACGAGAATAATCTTTATTCTACTTGAGATACTATAATACACTTAGATGTGACTCTCTAGGCCTCTTTCTTGTTGGCATTAGTCGGGCTTGCCTAATGTCCATGATTACTATCTAGCAACGGGTCAAGGCACCCAAGAGAAAGAAGTTGATGCCGCATTGATGTATCACCTCATATAAATGCTTACTGTGTAATTTAATCTATTTGTCTCGATATCTCATCAAGCAGGTTTCATGGCAGTGTCATAAACCTATATCCTTGATTCGTTGTTCGTTGACAACTTGAAATAAACTCGTCGTTTGCACCATGGCCATGGTATTTAATGCGACAGTTCTATTTGAATCAAATGGCTGAGATATCAACTTCCATAAATGGAAGGGACAAATCCTTTATCGACTTATCCATTAACAAAATGTCACTAGTGATGCACCCAACATACCCCACTTCCTGCCAACTATCTTTGTGATGGTTTTCCTCAGTAAATCTTAGTGTGCAAGTCATTTACATGAGTTAATGATAATCTTCCTATCTAAGGATCATTAAACATGATCATAGATAGAAATTTCAAATGACACCAAGACATGAAGAATTTCTACTGGCAGGTCTTTTCTCGTAATCTCCCATCTTGGAGATTTCCAAGTGCGAACTCCATGAGAGAGAGCCTCGTCTTCTTATGAGTACTCACCCATGACGGTGTGTGTACTATGTGTCCAATCATAGTATGTCATCCAACCGTAGAACTTTGTTTAAAATATTGTTATAGCATTTCAATGTTCTCATCATTGCGAAGATCTTCCCTGACCGTATCAATGCAACAAATATTCCATGACATTATTAAATTATAGTCATGTAGAACAATGAACAATATATAATAAGTGAACATTCAGGTAATCAAAGTACAAAATAGCTAGTTTTTAGGAAACCAACCATTACATTAATATCTTATGTATCTTGGAGAATGATCATCCAAGAATAAAAATTAATTCTTGATAACAATCTATTTACATAGCTATCCGGGATAGCACAACCTTTGAATATTAAAAATGAGAAACCTCTAATTTTTTAAAAATACTATTAGCCACTTCCCTTGACGAAATCTGACTATATATACTTCTTATAATTGATCATTAAAAAAAGTTCTAGACACTATAGTTTAATTAATATTTCTATTTGTATTGATGAGTGAAGGATATAACTTCCTTATTGGGTTTTTTTTAATATCCAGTCAACATAAAAGTGTTATAAACCCCAGTTTTGATAATAAAATTCATCATCATATATTTGCAGCACTCACAGTCAACACTATAAAATATAGAAGGTCTGTTTGGGTTGAGATTTTTTATATACTTAACATTAAATCCTACAATCTTAATAGGAAAAAAATATTATTTTCCACAAACATGTTACTGTAGTAATGTTTTATAAAGAAAAAAATTATAATGAATGTTAATAAACATAAAATTGTGAAGTCAATAGAAACCTATAATGTATTCTGGTATTTGAATCCTTCTCGAATATAAATTTTTGGATGTTAATTTTATTTATATTGATATTAGGATCAAAATAATATGTTTCTGATGGATTTACAACAATAGGGTGGGTGAATTGTAATTTAAAAAAATCAGTTAAATATAATTAGACTAAACATTTTCATAACTCTATTAAGTAAAACTTTCAGATTCATACATGGCCCTAAGTACAATTATATCACAGTATCATAATATAGATTTTTGTTTATATATCATAATTACATAATTTTAATTACACTCGATTTGATTATCGAATGTAACTAGATCAGATTCATAATTGATGCGATTTACAGATTTATATTTATCATATTCAGATAATGTAACACCCCAAGATTTTATGGTACGTCTCTTTTTAAATTTAACTTCATCAACAATATATGTTTCACACAACAATAATCTTAAAAAAATAATTATATAAAATAAAATATCATTATTATATAATGATTATTATAAAATATGTTTCAAATTGGAAAAAATCAGTAGTATTAACCAAATTATGAAATTTATATATTATATATTTAATCAAATGTATTTTCATTCATCTGAATGATTTTATAGGCATTATAAAAGAATGAATTTAATTTTATGCATTAAAAAAATATAATTTTTTTTTCTAAATTCGATTTTACCGCCTTTTAATGGCACATTTATTTTGAATCACAAAATAGAAACTTTTATAAATTGTATTGAATAAGATAAAAATCATTTTATAAAGTTGAATTTCAAAATTTGATTAAGTAAAAATATTAGTCTTATTCTGAAAATTTTTATTTTCTAGTGAATAATGTAAATCAAAATATTTATAAAACTTTCAATATATTAAATTAATATTATATTTATATCATGAAATAATTAAAAAAATATTTTAAAAAAGATAAATTAAGTGTTGATATTTTCATGAAACATAAAATTTATTTACAATTTTATTAGTAAAATAATGATTAAAAATGTAATACCCCAAGATTTCATATTACATTATATCTTCAAAATAATTCAATAACTTGCGCTACCCACAACACCAAGTTCGTGCATACCACAACTTTCCAAACTGGCCATTCAATATTAGTTATGAATAGTATTAATAGAATTTTGAATTTTATATAGTCCATATAATTTTGGAATCCATATTATGTGTTTCTTAGACTAATTTTAAGAACAAATCCATTTTTTCAGATAAAAGAACTATTTTTGAAAAAAATACAATTTTACAACTTTTAATTGCAAACCATTTTTAAAACATATATTTGAAACTTTTATATATTCAATTTAATTAAAATAAATTCTTTTTTAGAAGCGTGTCATAAAAATTTTGTTTGGATAAATATTTGGTACTTTTCTGATAACTTTCATGTTTTAATGAAATGTGAAAAATAATAAATTTTAATAGAAAAAAACTTTTTTAATTTAAATAATTTAGCTTTAAATTATTCATTTGAATTATCTAGAAGTATAATTTTAATATTTTATACAATTTAATACAATTTTAGGTCAATATAAGTAATTTCACATTTAAATTTGACATAAACACATGTTAATCTTTTAATAGTTTTTACTTCTTAAAAACTCGATTTTTGTATTTGACTAAGGTGATTAATTTAAAAATAATTAATGAAACTTCTATGTTGATAATTTTTTAAAATAAATTAAATTTTTGACTTTGGAATATTAAAATTATCTTAGGGGGAATCTTTGAAATTTTACAGAAAACATTCGATTTTTGATGAATAGTAAAAAACACTACATTATTATTTAAAACTAACTTTTTATTTAAATAATTACTTATTTTATTTAAATTTATTTTAATAAAAAATAGATATATAATTCCAATATATTTTCAATTTAATCAATTGGAGTGATTTGATAATAAAATTAGATGTATAAAATATTATCGAAAATTTTAATGTCTTTTACCCCCCTTCAAGGCACATTTGTAAATTTGAAAAAAAATGAAATTTTACCACTTATATGAATGTAATTTCAAAAATCCGGGAGGCACTATTTTCATAATTATGTAAAATGTGGTTCAATATGATAAAAATAATTTTCATGAATTGTAACATTTGACTTTTTTTACCATAGTTAAATGTAAATATGGAAATTACAGGTAAAAATGATGTTATAATTACCCAAAAACATGTCCTAATTCTATTGGATAATTGTATTTAGACCAAAAACATCCTTAGGAGTAAAATATGATTATTTTGGTCCACTTGGATTAGATTATGACATTAATTATTATTATTTTTAAAGATGAGTTTAAAGTGATAAATTAACATATTAATATATAAACCATTTTTAATATTGGGTTATACATAAGATAAATTCAACTACAAATATTAATTATAAATTTGAAAATATTTTAAAAACAATTTTATTTTATTTATATTTTTTAGAGATTACATAAATGAATTTATTTATGACATAATGATGAGGTATGAATTATTTTATTAGTGAAAGATTAAAATAATTGATATTATAAACATACAAATAAATGAAAATTGAGGCTTTTGATGCCATCCAAGAATTTTCTAGATTAATATGACATGTTATGGTTGATTCAATTAATTTTATGGAAGTAATCCTGTTGTTATGACTTTCACAAAAACCAAATACTGAATAGTGTAAAATTGACATAAATGAATTTTTAAAACAAATACTATATTATTATATGATATAATATTCTTAGAAACTTAATGACCGGCCAATGAACTTATAAAATGATAAATATGTAATTAATGAACCTTTTGGGATTCTCTTATAATGTTATATTATGTTTATTAACCATTTATTATAATAATACAAGAGGACATGGTAAAAGTAAAACTATTTAATTAAGAGTTGAATCTATAATATAGGTTTTATATGGTGACCTAAACATGTCTAAAACTTATTGGTGGAGATTATTTCTACCCATCCCCACCTTATCTTTTAAATAACTTAATTTTGAGCCACTATAAACCGAATATGAGTTTATAATAAAATAATATTTCAAACATTTCTTAAAGTGACCCTCACATCTCTTATAAAAGGGTACTTCTACTTCTCTCCAAATCACACCTCCAAAGCCATTTTCTAGTCCAAACCCTACCCAAATATCCTACCAAATTCCCTCAAAACATCCTAGAGGCCTTACCTTGAGTATAATAACAACCTACGAAGCCCTTTTTTCCAATCAAAATTAAACACCCAAAGAAGAGGTAATTATTATATCACCTTTTTCAAAGTTATTTTCTTCTTTCACGTTCCCATTATTTGTTATTTACATACCAAAATAATATCTTCAGTACCTTCAACATAATATTATGTTATTATAAATATGACAAAAACATACTCAATATTCTATCCATCTTATGAATGATAATGTCACCATGTATGCATAGGTACAACTTACCATCTCCATGCTCTGGAATAATTTGTTATTCAACACTCTGTTATTTGGATGGAAATAATGATGATTAATATGAGTATAAATGAGATTAACATGATTATTTTTCTTTACAATTACTATACCACCCAATTCCATACCTTTTAATCATTAAGGAAGTGATATCCTCTCTTGTGTGTACGTATGACTTACCGTCTCCACAACGAGATGAGATTCATTTCCACATTCACCTTTCAAAAATGATTATAAAAATATATATTATTAATAATTTTGTAATATATGACATAATAATTATACTCAAGATATATATATATATATATATATATATATATATAAACATATATCTTATTCACTTATTTCCATTCAATATGATATAAAAATGGAAACAACGATTATGCGTACGTACGACCTACCATCTCTATAGATGATGTTTTCCATTTATAATATATCTATCTATTATACATACTTATATTATTAATATAAATGATATATAAATCATGTTTTATATTTTTTATGTATTTAAATCATGATCTAAATGACACAATCAAGAATAACAAGTTTAAACACATTGGATAAAGAAATTGATTATTACCCGAAATGTTAATTTAACATGAAATTAATTATTACTGGGTGGTATACAATCAAAAATGAATAATTTATTATATAATAGATATGAATATGGTTCTGGTATAATTTATTAACATAACATAAAGATAAACATACCCTCAACCAAAGTAAAGTACAAGGTAAGGTTTAATTTTTCAATGTCATTATTATCCATGATTATAGTGACCCAACCTTATCTTTCCTTACTATTACATCATTTCAATGATAAAAAAACATAATAGTATTACACATAGAGGATCCAAAGGCTTAGTGTCATGGGAAAACTAGGACCACACATAACAAATACAATATCGACCGTAAACAATTATTTTATTTCTTCTTCACTATCTTCTTAGTGGGACCTGTCCTCTCCTTAGTACATGTAGCCACCTGAGGATATACATCAAAAGGGGTGAGCTAGAAGCCCAGTAAGAGGACAGATAAGAACAATGTAGCATTGGGTGAGCATAATCATGACATAGGGAAAAGATCAGGAACATGAGAGGAGCATAAATAAAAGACTTGAAATGTGGCAATGCATAAAAATGAAACATCATGTCTTAGTGGTTAACTACCAAACATACTTGTAAACCAACCTAGCATCTTGTTCACACATCATTTCACATTTACTAATGAGATTCATCACTTTACCCAATGCATTGGAGCGCTATATAATTCTGGGCGCACCCGTCACATCATAACATTATCATTTATCATGCATGACAAAATGAACATATAACATATCTGAACATAACTAACCCATGAAAAGGAATGGGTTTCATATCATAATAACACATTCATAATCATTGGGTTCCCAAAATAAAGTGGGAACAACATACTTGATACAAGAATCATCAACCTTGAATGAGAGGTAAAAGTTGAGTTCTTAAGAGAAGACTTATTTCAGAAAACACTTGGATTGACATAAAAATCAGTATAAAACATGAATATTCCATAAAATTAAATACAAATATGAACAAGTTATATTTAAGTAGTGACCATATCAAAAATATATTGAAAGAGGTAGAACCTGAAGGATGAAAGTTGGGTTCAAGAATGCCCCTTATCTTGTACCTGATTGCCTCCTTCTCTTTAATGTCATGTTTAATGACATTATATTCATTAATTTAGAAATTACAGAACCTTTTATACATTAATAGGGTTTATTCTAGTTTCATTATTTCATATTATTTTCGTTTTCATGACTTATGTAGTTTAAAAACATTGTTCGGGGATGTTCATTTTCATGGTTTTTTTGAGTGGTTCACTTGTATTCTTAAATTGATGTTTGGGTAGATCATGGGTAATCATCCAAAACAGAAATTACATGTTATTAATGATATTATAGGATATTTAATGATTTTATAATGAATTATTTTAGATCCATGTGGATGAATCAATAGATAATAATTTAATGATGGTTATTTGGGTTAATTTGAGCGGTTTTTAGATCACAACGAATTTGTTTTAACTTTTCACTTAGTAATATGGCCATAAGTTATCTTCAGAACATAAAATAGATCATAATACATATAAAATATTTTTTTTCAACCCTAAAAATGGTTTCATGACCATATCTGAAGGTATAAATGGAAGAAGAGAGCATGTCGTTTTTGAAGGTGATAAATTAACACCTCATGAACAACGTTCTCTTTAATAAAATGAATGGAATAGGTAAAGGTGGTGGGGTGATATAATATCCCCTTAGAATCATAAAATTACATTATATGTATAATACTGGAGTTAAAAAACAATTTGGATGAATATAGGTGGGGAGAGATCAAGAAAGGAACTTGAACTTGAAAGGAAATTAATGGAGAAGTGGGATAGAAATTACCTCTAAAATCTTCCTCATGAAATCCTCCTTAAAGAAGCTATTCATGGTCTTTTGATGAGACCAAAAGCTTTTGGGCGTGGGGGAGGGGCTAGGGAAGGTGTCTTGGAAGAGTTTTGAGAATTCTTGGAGCTTGAGAGGTGTGAGGAAAAGAGGGAGTGAAGGGTGTCTTTTATAATGGAGGGGAGAGGTCTTTCCTTAATATAAAATTGATTGGTTTGTTAATTTCACCTAAGACAAAGGATAGTGAGTCTGGAATGACCAAGAATAGTAATTTTATAATGTAATCCCGAACCAAGTGGGCTTACATCAGAAGAACATCACACATGAACCTATAATTAGCTTATTTCACTTATTTTGTAAATTACAGTATTTCACTATTCATCAATAATTATTTTTGTTTCATTAGACTCCAAAAACCATCTTGAACACAACCGTGTATGACATATTTTCAAAATTCCAAATATAGGGGTGACAAAATAATGTTTAAAGGTCACTAATCACTTAGTAGTTTATTATTTTTTGTTTTTATGACATAAATATAAGAAGGGAATTTTACATTGAAAAAATTTGGGTCGTTACATTCTTCCCCCATTAAGAAATTTCACCCCTAAAATTTCACTTTACACAAAAAGGTGAGGGAACTTCTCCTTAATTTCCTCTTCTGGTTCCCATGTTTCTTCCCCAAACTTATGGTTCCTCCACAACACTTTGACTAGATGGGTTTTCTTGTTGCGTAGAACCTTATCACTTCGGTTCAGAATCATTACTGGCTGCTCCTCATAGGAGAGATCATCTTCCAGCTACACCACCTCTGAGTTTAGTACATGTGAGCGGTCTGGTATGTACTTCCTCAGTAGTGATATATGAAACACATCATGAACATGAGCCATATTCGGTGGAAGTGCTAGACGATAGGCCACAGCTCCGATGCGGTCAAGGATCTCAAAGGGGCCAATATACATTGGACTTAACTTTTCTTTCTTCCCAAATCACATGACTCTATTCCATGGAGATATTCTAAGGAAGACGTTATCTCCTACGTCGAACTCCAAGTCCCTTCGACGGTTGTCAGTATAGTTCTTTTGCCAACTTTGATCAGCTTTGACGTGTTTCTGGATGACTTGAACCCTATCATTCATCTCTTGAACAAGATTCGGTCCAAGCAGCTTTCTTTCTCCAACATAATCCCAACAGGTTGGAGTTCTACACTGCTTCCCATAAAGAGCTTCATACGTAACCATCTGAATCCTCGAGTGGAAGCTATTGTTGTATGATAACTCAACCAATGGGTGATGATGATCCCAACCACCTTTGAATTCAAGAGAGCAGGCTCTTAGCATATCTTCCAGCATCTGAATAGTCCTTTCAGACTGGCCAGCAGCTTGGGGGTGATAGTTCATGCTGAAATTTAATCTAGTACTCAAAGCATGTTGAAGGCTCCTCCAGAATTTAGATGTGAACCATGGATCATGGTCAGAGATAATTGAGAGTGGAACACCGTGTTGTCTCCCCACTTCCTTCACATATGTCCTTGCAAGTTGATCAAGTTAGAGATATTCCCGAATAGCAATAAAATAGCCAGTCTTGGTGAGTCGGTCAACCACAACCCATATCGTATTATTTCCCTTTGACGTCTTTGAGCGTCCTGTGACAAAGTCCATAGTAACATTTTCCCATTTCCACATGGGTATAGGCAATGGCTGCATCATACCTTTGGTCATTGGTCGCTCAGCATTAACTTTCTGACATACCAAGCACCTTGATATATATTCCACAATCTTCTTCATCATGTTATCCCACCAGAAGTGTTCTCGGATATCACGGTACATCATGGTTCTCCCAGGATGGATAGAGAAAGTTGAACTATGTGCAATATCCAATAGCTTATTCTTTATCCCGGGTGATTAAGGCACACAAAGCCATGTTCCAAACCGAATCAAACCATCATCAACAATATGGAACTCTTTCATCTTTCATTCCTTTACTTCATTCACCCTCTTTTGTATCTCCACATCATCCATTTGTGCTTCCTTAATCTTCTATTGTATGGATGGTTGCGCAATCATTTCGGTAAGGTAGGATGTATCCCCTGCCATTATGATTTCCAAATCCATCCTTTGCCTATCCAAGAAGATAGGCTCTTTCTCAATCCGCAGCATGGAAAGAGTAGCAGGTTATTTTCTGCTTAGAGCATCAACTACCTTGTTCGCCATTCTAGGATGATAGTGAATAGAGTAATAGTAATCCTTTATTAGCTCTAACCATCTCCTTTGATGCATGTTTATCTCCTTTTGTATGAATATATACTTTAGGCTCTTGTGGTTGGTGTATATGTCACACTTCTCAGCATAAAGGTAGTGATGCCAGATTTTCAAGGCAAAAATCATGGCTGCCAGCTCTAGATCATGCGTTGGGTAGTTCTTCTCATGGATCTTCAACTATAGTGAGGTGTAGGCTATCAAATTATCGTTTTTCATGAGTACACAACCCAAGCCATTCTTTTAAGCATCATTGTATACCAAAAAACTATCTCCACCATTCAGTAGTGTGAGTATAGGTCCAGTGATCAGCCTTCTCTTTATCTCTTTGATGCTTCCCTCACATTATTCCATCCATACATACTTTACCCCTTTCCTTGTTAACTTAGTTTGCAAGCTTGAAAATCATGAGAAGTTTCTCACAAAACGTCAGTAGTACCCAGCTAATCCAAGAAAACTATGGATTTTTCTGACACTTGAGGGCCTGGGCCATTCCTCAATCGCCTTTGGCTTTGAAGGATCCACAGAAATTCCCTTCACTTGTAATCACATGTCCCAAGAACATGACTTGATTCATCCAAAAGTCACACTTGCTAAACTTGGCGTACAACTTCTCCTTTCTCAATGTCACCAATACAAGTCTTAGATATTCTTCTTGTTCCTCCTTTCTCTTGGAGTAGATGAGAATATCTTCAATAAACACAACCACAAATTTTTCGAGGTAATGTCTAAAGAATTTATTCATCAAATCCACGAATTTTGTAAGGGCATTAGTAAGTCCGAAGGGCATCACCAAAAACTCATAGTGCCCATACCTTGTACGGAAGGATGTCTTCTGAATATCTTCCTTCTTCACCTTTACTGGATGATATCTAGAACGAAGATCCACCTTTGGGAAGTATTGAGCTCCTCTTATGTGATAGAACAAGTCTTTAATCCTTGGGAGAGGATACTTGTTCTTTATTGTGATCTTGTTGAGTTCCCGATAATCGATACACAGCCGCATGGTTCCATCCTTCTTCTTCACAAAGAGCACTGGCGCACCCCAAGGTGATGCACTAGGGCATATGAACATTTTCCCTAGATGCTCTTACAACAGCTTCTTTAAATCTTCCAGTTAAATAAGAGCTATCCTATATGGACACTTTGAGATAGGAGTAGCTCTAGGTATGAGTTCAATTGAGAACTCTACCTCACGATCTGGGGGAATTCCGGGTAACTCTTCGGGAAATACATCGCCGTATTTCCTCACGATGGGCATTTCCTCAAGGTTTCTACTTTCCTTTAACTCAACCATTCAGGCAACGTATGATTCTTCATAGGGAATCAACACCCACACCATTGAAGGATTTTTCAAAGGAGATTCATGATCTTCCTTGAATTTGTAGAGGATCATGGGATGGTTTGGAATATGAATAGATATTTACTTTTCCCGATAGTTGATATGTTCTCTATATAACGAGTGCTAATTCATTCCCATTATAGCGTCGAATTCCACCAAGGTAAGTATTACGAGATTTGATGGAAAAATCTTCCCACATACACCAACAGGAGAAGATTCAAATACTTGGGTTGCAATAATTTCACCACTTGCTATTTTTACAGATATCTCTACTTCAAGGTTTTGGGGATTTGATTCTATAGTTCTAGTAAACTTGCAAGATATAAAGGAATGCGTAGAACCAGAATCAAAGAATATTTTTTCCATTATTGAGTGAACAGGAAGAGTACCTTGTAAGACTTCATTATCATGCTCCACCTCCGCAATAGTGATGGTATAAGACTTCCCTTGTTCCTTTGGCTTTGGTGGATGCTGACGCTGATTACCCTCGAGAGCTCGAGGTTTAGTGATCTGTTTTGCATAGTGCCCTAGCTCCCTACAGTTATAACATTTAACCATGAGTGGTTCTCCCCTTTCATCTGCTACATTCTCCTTCCTTTTCATGTCTTTTCGACACTCTTGAGCTTCGTGTCCTTCTTTCCCACACTTAAAGCATTTCCCCATACATTTGAGGTAGTTCCCATGGTTGAACTTCCCACATTTCGGGCATGTGGGTTGTTTATTTTTCTTCCCACTTTTGTCACTAGATCCACTGGCTTGAAACTACATCTTTCATTTCTTATCACCATAGACATGAGAACATTCTACAAACTCCATCTCTACTTTGAGAGAACACTGAAAAACTTCTTCATAACTCACAAAGTCTCATATTTCTAGATCCTTTCAAAGATGTTGTTTAAATCCACTAAAGAATCTATCAATTTTACTATCATTGTTGATAACAAAACCCGAAGCATACCTTGCGAGCCTTGTGAAATTTTCTTCATAGGTTGTGATAGATTCTCCTTGTTTTTTCTTGAGCTCTATGAATTCTCTCTCCATCTTCATGCAAAGAGTTCATGGGAAGTACTTATTAAGAAACATTATCTTAATTTCTTCCCATTCCATATCTTCAATTTCCTTCCTTGGCATGGTGATCTTAATCAATGCACACTATTGATCGGCTTCTCCATCTAGACGATAAATGGCTAGAGTCACCTTATCCATCTCAAAATAGTGAAGAGCAGAAAAATATTCTCCATGGAGTTGACCCACTATTTCATAACTAGTGGATCGGAAGATCCAAAAAATGTCGGTGGTCGTTGTCGTATAAAATATTCGATTGCCAGTTTCTCCCTCTTGGGTGAAGGAGGACGTTCCCCATTATTATGGTTATTATTCATAACTTGAGATAATTGGGTAAGAATTGCCATGAATATTTGAACCCCACCTTCCAAATCATTGGGGATGTTGTTCGGGAAATCGTTGCATTGGCCCTCGCAAGAGTTTTTGGCCTGATTTGTCCAGGTTGCCACCATTTTCTAAAATAGAAAAGGTTAGAACAAAACATAAGTAAAAAACTCAGGAATAACTTATTCATTTAAACAATTATACCAAAAAAATAACATATGGGATCCCTAGGTAAATATTCTTGTGTGCATTTTTGTACTTAGTCTCATGCTAGAGGTTTTCTTTAGGGTTCACTATTCCTAATTCCTAAATTAACTAAACCTTTCCTTTGTACCATATATAGCGACCCAGCCTTTTCTTTCATTACTATTACATCATTTCAAAGATAAAAAACATAATATTATTACACATAGAGGATCCAAAGGTTTAGTGTCTTGGGAAAACTAGGACCACATAGCAAATACAACATCAACCATAAACATTTATTTAATTTCTTCTTCACTAGATTCTTAGTGGAACTTGTACTCTCCTTTGAACATGTAGCCACCTAAAGATATACATCAAAAGGGGTGATCTAGAAGCCTAGTAATAGGATAGATAAAAACAATATAGCTTTGGGTTAGAATAATCATGACATAGGGAAAAGATAATGAACATGAGAGGAGCATAAATAAAAGACTTGAAATGTGGAAATGCATAAAAATGAAACATCATGTCATATTGGTTAACTACCACACATACTTGTGAACCAATCTAGCATCTTGTTCACACATCATTTCACATTTACTCATGAGATTCATCACTTCAACCAATGCATTGGAGCTCTATATAATTCCGGTCACACCCGTCACATTTAAACATTCATATTGCGCTATATAATTCCGGGCACACCCGTCACATCATAACATTATCATTTATCATGCCTGACACAATGAAAATATAACATAAATGAACATAACTAACCAATTAAAAGTAATGGTTTTCATATCATAATAAAAAATTCATAATCATTGGGTTCCCAAAATAAAGAGGGAACAACATACTTGATACAAGAATCATCAACCTTAAATGAGAGGTAAAAGTTGAGTTCTTAAGAGAAGAGTTCTTTCGGAAAACACTTGGATTGCCATAAACTTCAGTATAAAACATGTATATCCCAAAAAAGGAAAGACAGAGATGAACAAATGATCTTTATTGAGTGACCATATCAAAAATGGAGTGAAATAGGTAGAACCCGAAGGATGAAAGTTGGGTTCGGGAATTTCCCATTACCTTGTACTTGAATGCCTCCTTCTCTTTAATGTCCTGTATAATGACATTATATTCATTAATTTTGAAATTCTATTACCTTTTATACATTAATAGGGTTCATTCTAGTTTCATTATTTCATATTATGTTCCTTTCGATGACTTATAAAGTTTAAAAACATTGTTCGGGGATGTTTGTTTTCATGGTTTTCTTGAGTGGTTCACTTGTATTCTTAAATTGATGTTTGGGTAGATCATAGGTAAAAATCCAGAACTAATATTACATGTTATTAATTCTATTATAATATATTTAATGATTTTATAATTAATTATTTTAGATCCATGTAGACGAATCATTAGATAAGAATTTAATGATGGTTATTTTGGGTTAATTTGAGTGGTTTTTGGATCACAACGAATTTGTTTCAACTTTTCACATAGTAATATGGAAATAGGTTATCTCCAGAACATAAAATAGAACATAATACATATAAAATATTTTTTTCAACCATCAAAATGGTTTCATCACCAGATCTGATGGAAGAAATGGATGAAGAGAGCATGTTGTTTTTGAAGGTGATAAATTAACACCTCATGAACAACGTTCTCTTTAATAACATAAAAGGAAGAGGGAAAGAGGGTGGGGTGATATAATATCCCCTTATAATCATAAAATTATAGTATATGTATAATACTGAAGTTAAAAAACAATTTGGATGAATATAGGTGGGGAGAGATCAAGAAAGGAACTTGAACTTGAAAAGAAATTAAAAGAGAAGTGGGAGAGAAATTATCTCTAGAATATTCCTCTTGAGATCCTCCTTAAGGAAGCTATTATTGGAATTTTTATGAGACCAAAATCTTTTGGACGTGGGGGAGGGGCTAGGGAAGGTGTTTGGGTAGAGTTTAGAGAAGGCTTGAAGCTTGAGAGGTGTGAGGAATAGAGGGAGTGAAGTGTGGCTTTTATAGTGGAGGGGAAAGGGTTTCCTTAATATAAAATTGATTAGTTTATTAATTTCACCTCAGACAAGGAATAGTGAGTCTTGAACGACCAAGAATAGTAATTTTATAATGTAATCCCAAACCAAATTGGCTTACATCAGCATAAAATCACACATGACCCTATAATTAGCTTATTTAGCTTATTTTGTAAATTACGATATTTCACTATTCATCAAAAATTATTTTTGTATCATTAGACTCCAAAAACCATCGTGAACACAACTGTGTATGTCCTATTTTAAAAATTCCAAACATAGGGGTGACAAAATTATGTTCAAAGGTCACTTATCACTTAGTAGTTCATTATTTTTTGTTTTTATGATACAAATATAATAAGTGAATTTTCCATTGAAAAGCTTTGGGTCGTTACAAATATTTTTTATGTGTAAGTATTTTCTGGGAAATATTTATTATCTAGGTCCATGTTTCATAAAATGCTTTTTCAAAATTATTCTCTTATGGTACAGATTAACTATAACAACATTTTATATGTTTTAAATTTTTATTCTTATAAATCATTCTCATTAGTGTCCATGTTTTCGAAATAGTTTTAATGATTTATTTATGTGTAAATTAATGTTTTAAAATGTTAATTCACTTAAAAAGTTTCAATGTGGTATGTGAAAGTTTTTTTCAAAAATATATTTTAAATGTCTTCCTTTATAAGTTGTGCGACTTTTGAGTGATTTCATGAAAAAGGGGTATTTCACTCAAGGAGATTCACTGATCATTTTCAAATATATCATCACCCTTTACACTATATTATTCATGATTAAGTTAGATTTATTATAATAAAAACATCCTTATTAAATTGAAAGAGTTAGGATCTGTTTTCTATGGATGTTCTATTTTTTACCATTCATTGTTTACGGCTAAAGTATTGACATATATTATGATAATTTTAATACAAATGTTTATGTAATGTTTCAATAATTTCATATGTGGAATGCAGTGGACTTTGTAAGTGACCGGGGGAGCCCGTTATAACTCCCTGATGCATCAGTAGGTCTCAAGAGACAAACTAGTGTCTTTTAACATGTCCTTAACAAAATATGAATTTGTATTATTGGAACGAGGCCATGACTATGTGGTAATGATGTCCGGTGTTAGACATTCATGTTGGAGTTGGTGGCCTAGAACCAAATACTTTGTACTTTATTCATTAAATAAAAATATTATAACATCGTGATTGTTATTATGTGTGACAGTGCATCTGATAATGTCCAAAGGATAGTTGTTGCCTTAAAGGGTCATAGAGGATCCTTGATATGATGAAACCGAGAAATGCCATAACACTATTCTTGAATATATGTTCTATGTCCGGATGATGTTATTAGAGGGACACAAATAATATAGGCCATTAGGGGTAAGGACTCATAAAACTTTGAGGCACCTTCTCATAGTGTGTGCCCTTGGTAATATCTAGAAGATATTATGAGAACGAGACCCGCCATTAGGAAATATACATTTCATAGTGTCATTGGATGTTCCTATATGCAGACGTTCGTATTGGTCCTTAGACTTTAAGATTATTATTAATGGGTATTACAACTCGCGCACATAGATGTGTTGACGAAAATTGTGACGACACACTCTTCGCAGCAAGGTAGGATACATTGGGTGTTTCACAAGTAATACTGCATTAATAGATAATTAGAGAAAGGATTTTTCCCTTATGTTCCATAATAGAAGTAAATATCTCAGGCCCTTTGATGGAATTTATATAGCCTAAATAAATCCATCATCATGGTAAGGTATGGGAGAGTTCAATTCTGGGAATTCAAAGAATGAATAATCAAGCACATGGGTTGATGGAACTAGTATGCAACCCGCTTGTTTCGAGATATCATGAAAAATGGATTATATTACATGGTAAACATTCGTATGAGGTGATACATCAATGTGGCTACAACTTCTTTCTCTTAGGCGCCCTGACCCATTTCTAGACAGTAATCTTGGACTTTAGGCAAGGTCGCCTAATGCCAACGAGAAAGAGTCCTAGAGGGTCACACACTATGTGTGTCCATGTATCTCAGTTAAATATTAATTTAACATGTTAAATAAATAATATTCCCGACTGTGGTTTAATAATTATTTAAGGATGTCGGATCTCATTTATTTTGACACATGTTATTTGAGAGAATATATTGTGGGTGAAATAATATATATTTATTAGTGAGTAATGCAGTTACATTTATTTAAGAAATAAATAGCCAATACTCAAGGTATTATAAATGTGATGGAGGAAATAAAGAAAAATGTAAAATAATAGTACACACCGTGTCTATTAAATATACACACCGTGTAGTTTTATGGAAAAAGAGTACACGTTGTGTATTAATGAGTACACACAGTGTAGTTTTTTCAGTCGGGATTTCAAGGATATAATATTGTTTTATTAAATGATATTTATTATAATCAGTGTGGGCGCATGTCAAGGAATTAATAATTCGACATGGGGGTTTTCAATAGGAGTTAATGAAATAAATAAAATGCATAACATGTTTATTTATTGTCATAACTCTGTAAACCTCAAACCCGATTATAAATGTCCTCACAACCCTAACAGTTTTCCCCAATTGTTGTGCACAACAATTCTGGAGAATTAATTCAAGACCGAATAAAATACTTCCTCCAAGAATGCCTTCAATACTGATAGAGATCCTCCTACATAAGATCAAGGCTATCGAAGGCAGACATTGCAAGAAAAGGTTCTTCCATGCTAGCACCCAGAGATCCCTACAGCGACATCAAGAGATACGTGGCACACATGTGGATCACCGCTAGAGGAATCCTACACTTGGATTCTACAACGCAATGACAGGTCATAATATCATGACCAGAGATATCATCAAAGAAAGAATTTTACCTAGGTAATTCTGGTGAATAAATTAAATTAATCATAACCAAAAAATGATGATCTTATCTCTATGGTTCCCAGACTCCCTATTTTGTTTTTAATACTTTGTTCTATTCTGATGATCTGGAGTTTTATATCGTGATGGATCTCGGTTTGAACATTTTTAATGCTAAAATAAAAGTTGGGCAATCCCACTAATGTCGTTCCACTGCGCTCAGAACCTAAAAGTGGTATCAGAGCAGTCATATCGTTGATTATAATTATTGATTTTTTCGTTGGTGATTTACGCATTTAATAATTTAGTTTTTTCAATTAAAGTTTATCATTCTTTAAATTTGAATCTCCATATCTGTTCCTCCTCTATTGTTTCACTGTCACCACATAAAAATGACCTTTTCTTTTAATTTTTCATTAAAATAAAGTAGAGGATATCATACGGATAAGCCAAACATTCCTGGCCATACAACACGAGAATACACACCATGTATTCGGAAGTACACACAGTGTTGTCTAGGTTCATGCATCGGAATGTTCTGCCAAATCAGGCCGTGTAATGATCCTATCTAAGTCATTTATGACACCAAGTGTTAACAAGGAAAAGGTGGAACATGTTTTCTGTATTACATGTTATGTGGTTAAACAGAACACGACATGTAGTCCCTTCGGGATAGGGTTGGACCGTGTACCCCATACATGCCTTTCCCGGCTGGAAACCATGCAACGCTGAAACTACACGGCGTGTGTCCCACTAAACATGTTGTGTACTCCGAAAATTTCCAAAGTACATTAACAATTTTTGTCCCCAGGCATGTACTTCAGATGGAGGGTGAAAAAAAGTACACGTTGTGTAGTCATAACTATACGCCGTGTACTCACCCAAATCATGCATATTAATTAAAATTTATTATTATATTATACAAAACCTTCATAAGTGTACCATGGTGTAGGCGTAAAGCTGAGGCACAACACGTGATAGGTGTTTTATATATATGTGTTTAATTTAACATATGAATAATGAACCGGAATTCACTTGGTTTCCTCCAAGGTACAAGTTACAAACAAAGATAATTTTAATTTATTTAAAATTATGATCTCAAGGAAATTCAGAAAAATGGTTTAAGATAAAAGGATTGATTAATTAAAGATCATTGATTCAAGCGTGATTTATCTTAAACAAGAACGATTAATGAATTAAATTCTAGTTTTATTTATGCACAAATATCGTTGCATGTATGGATGCTTAGGAGCTAGACCAAAACATTTTTATGTGAATGGATTCTTTTAATTTATTTATTTAAAATAAATTTTTTGGCTTGCGAGCCTTCTCCTTATTAATATATAGGGAATGTGCACCCAAGGATTCTTTTATATAAAACCCCTTTTACCCCTCACCTATGTGTGAGATAAATGCATATGTAATGGATGGAGTTCCAAAGCTAGTGGAGGTGGCTCAAGTTAGGAGAAAATGTGAAACCAATCTAAGGAAATACAAATGTGGACAGGTGGAAATCTATAATCATAAACCCGAAATGTTCAAGGTGTTTCTCCCCTAGGTCTTGGGTTAGTTTATCAACAACTAGATAAACTAACCAATAGAATAAGGCTCATGATAATTCCATTTATTTTATTTCTATCAGCTGCATGGTTTATTTATTGTGGATGTGTTGTCACGATCACACAATTAATGAATTAAACAAGCATGCAAGATGGAACTAAAATAAGACCGGATTATGTGTAAATATTATCTTGACATGTTTAATTACATAAGTATATCCCACATAATATTAAAAATCATTTAATCAAGGATAATAAAATGGAAATTTACTTATAAGGATAAAATCCCTCAAAATAAATATTAAGTCGTTATAGCCTTCCATAATCTTGGTTTGAATCGAACCATAGTTCAAAGTGCTTGGACAACCCTAGTTGGGGTGATTTCAATTATCGAGAAATTTTAATTCAAGGTTTTGGGTAGACTTAATTTGGTTCGCATCAAGGGTTGACTGCCATAGCAGGTCATTGTGTGACCAAGAGGCAAAGGTTGAAGAAATCAAAAATAAAAGGATTTCAGGATTGGGGATTCCACTCAACGGATCAAGGAGTTGCGAGTTAATGTAGTTTGCATTTGGAATTCCTACCTAAAACCCTTCAAGTTGCATGACAAACCCTATTTCGGGTAATGCGAAAGGAAATATTGATCCTTGCACTAGAATATCCAGGCAATAGAATTTTGGAAAGTCAATGGTGAGGGCTATTGGATTTCGATAAAGTAGTGGGAGACTAATAAGTATTAATTTATTTATTTATCTCAGTTTTGTAATAAATTACTAAACCTTTTCTCGTCTTAATTTTTAGAAAGGGCAAGAAAATGAAATCAAACATATCTTTGAGAACCATAATCGAGAAGGAAAACATTCTCACCAAAACCAATTTTCAGGAGTGGTAGAGGCATTTACACATCATCCTTCTCCATGAAAGGAAATTATATGTGCTGGAAGAGCCTATTCTAGTTGTCCCTAGAAAAGAGTCTAGTGGTGAGGAAATATATCTATATGATAAACACATGGATGATGCCACATATTTCTAGTGTTTCATGATATCATCCATGTCCAATGACCTCTTGAAGAAACCTGAAAACATGGATGCGTATAGCATGATGTATCACTTTATGGATATATACCAAGAGAAGGTGAGACAGGATAGGAATGAGATCTCCAATGTTTTGTTTAAAACTAACCTTTGAGAGTCTGCACCAGCTGGTACTCATATAGTCAAGCTTATTGGCTACATCGAACGCCTAGACATATTAGGTATTAAATTCCTAGATGATTTGCATACAGATCTCATCCTATCATTACTGCCCAAGACGGTCTCTAACTTTATTGTCAACTACAACATGATCAACAATGAGAAGAGTCTATCAGAACTTCTGACCTTGATTATCCGGGTAGATAAGGACATGGGGTGTGACAAACCCACAGTCCTTATAGTGAATAGGAAAAGGAAGGACAAGGCAATGGGGCCAAAGACTTATAAATGGTCTGAAGCCCCTGAGTGTCATCCCTACATGAAGGGGAAGATCCAGAGGTAGGGCAAGGAACAAGAAGCAATTTGTTTTTCATGTGCCAAGAAATGCCATATGAAGAGGAATTTCACCCAGAAGCGTGGGGACGCTAATGGTGTGTTTTTTATCGAGTGTAATCTTTCTATTTCTACACATTGGGTATTAGATATAGCTTGTGGTGCTCACATATGTATTAAAATATAGGAACCAAGTCGATTTAGAAAGATTTCGAGAGAAGTGGTGGATCTTAGAGCTACCAACTATGCAAGGCTGGTTGTGTTGGTTTTCGGTGATTACCACATCTCATTTCCAACTGGCATGATTTTGGTTTTACAAAACTGTGATTATGTGCCTAGTGTTTCCTAGAACATAATTTATATATCTTGTTTGGATATAGATGGATTTATTTTCATGTTTGGAAATAAGGGTTGTCTCTTTTACAAGAACAACTTATGTCATGGCATGGCACATTTAAATAATTGTTTGTATGTATTAAATTACAAAAAATAAGTGTTGGAAATCGATAATGAAATAAACTCACATGACTCATACATCACCCAATTGTGGAATCACCATCTCAGTCATGTAAACGAGAAGCGCTTGACAATGCTCTGACAAGATGGATATTTAGACTCAACTAACCTAAAACCACTTTATAGGTGTCATGCATGTTTACAAGGAAAAATGAAAAAGCCGCCTTTTGGTGGAAAGGGTGAAATGGCCAAAGAGATTCTAATATTGGTACACACATATTTATGTGGACCATTTCTTGTAGAATCTAGAGGTGGATATTCTTACTTCATTACTTTTATTGGCGATTTGAGTAGATATGGCTATGTCTACTTAATGAGGTATAAGTCAGAGGCCTTAGAGAAATTTATGGAATTTAAGAATTAAGTAGAGAATCATCTTGGAAGAAGATAAAGAAACTTTGATCGGATCAAGGTGGAGAATATCTGAACCAAGAGTTCATCGATCTTCTACGAGATTCTGGGATTTTATCTTAGCGCACTCCTCCTTATACACCATAGTGGAATGGTGTTAGTGAAAGGAGGAACCTCACCTTGTGGTACATGTTGAGGTCGATGATGATTCATGCAGATAATACATTATCCTTTTGGGGATATGCATTACAAACTTCAGCGTACACATTAAATCGAGAACCAACTAAGGTGGCAAATGGAATTCTATATGAGTTATGGAATGGAAGGAAACCCACTTTGTCACACACACGTGTATGGGGATGCAGGGTGTTTGTTAAGGCCATATCAATTAACAAACTGACACCTCGGGGCACGCGGTGTATCTTTATAGGATATCCCATGGAAACGAAATGATATTACCTATATAACCCTTAAGAAAAGAAAGTGATTGTCACAGGAAAAGACATTTTTCTTGAGAGGGAGCAAAACCTCAAGAAGGATAGTGGGATCAATATTGGCTTCGATGAAGTTGATGCTCATGATACATATGAGTTGGTACAGGAACAAATTCCGAAGGTCCCCGTGGAAGAGGTTCTAGAAACACAAGTACTAATTAGGAGCTCATGATACGTTAGGGAACCAGAGAGATTTGGTTTCCTAGTCACCAATGATGGTGAATCATTATTGTTGTACACTAATGAAACTCTCTCCTACAAGGAAGTAGTAGAAAGCTTAGAATATTCAAGATGCCTAGAAGCTATTAATTCTGAGATAGATTCCATGTATCAGATCCATGTTTGGGTTCTAGTCGATGAGTCGGTTGATGTAAAGCCTGTTGGATGCAAATGGGTATTCAAGAGAAAATTTGACATGGAAGGTTATGTTAGCACCTATAATGTAAGGCGAGTGGTTAAAGGATTCAAACAACATCAAGTAATTGACTATGATGAAACCTTATTTCTATTTTCCATGTTTAAATTCATAAGAATCATACTTTCCATAGAATCTTACCATGACTATAGGATTTGGAAAATGGATGTCAAAACAACATTCCTTAATGGGATCCTTCCGGAAGATATCTATATGGCACAAATAGAAGGGTTTGTGACACCAGGTGAAGCCAAATGGGTTGCAAGTTGTAGAAATACATTTATGGATTAAAGAAATCATCCAGGTCATGGAAAATTTGACTTGATGAAGCCATAATGGAATTTGGGTTCATTAAAAATGAATGTGAGCCATGTGTTTATAAGAGGTTTAATGGGGATGTGATCATTATCCTAGTAGTATATGTTGACGACATATTTCTTAATGGAAACGAGGTACCAGTCTTATAGTCAGTTAAGGATTGGTTGAACATGTGTTTCACTATGAAAGACTTGGGTGAAGTAGCCAACATTCTAGGGATCAAGATCATTGATGATAGATCCAAGAGGATGCTTGGACTATGTCAGAGTATGTACATTGACAAGTTACTAAATAGATTTATTATAAAACAATCCAAGAGTGGATTGGTTCCAGTGTCACATGGCCCAAATCTTTCTAAGAAAATTTTTCCTTAGACTCAACAAGAGATTGATAGAATGAGTAAGATCCCATAGGCTTTGGCTATAGGATCTATCATGTATGACATGTTATGTACTAGGCTTGATTTTTACTATGCAATGATCATGGTAGGAAGATATCAAGAAGATCCACGAGAACAACATTGGACTGCTGTTAAGACTATCCATAGGTATCTAAGAAGAACTAAGGATATGTTCCTAGTGTATGGAGGAGACAAGGAGCTTGTCATCAGAGGGTATGTTGATGTTATTTTCAGATAGATCTGAATGATCTGAAGTCGCAATCTGGATATTTTTTATGTCTCAATGGAGGACTTATGAGCTTGAGGAGTTCAAAGCAGTCAGTTGTCCCTGATTCTACAGTAGATTCTGAATATATAGCGGCTTCTAATGTATTCAAGGAAGCCATCTAGATTTAGAACATTGTCCATGATCTTGATGTGGTTCCTTGCAGTAAAGATACCATTACAATATATTGTGATAATACTAAAGTGGTGGCTCGTGCAAAAGAACCAAAATCACATCAACAGACAACACACCTACTCCAGAAGTATCACCTCTTGAGGGATTTATATCAAAGGGGTGAAGTTGCAGTGAGTAGAGTATCCATAGAGGATAACATGGTGGACCACATGACTAAAGGCATATCTTATCAGAAGAATGAATATCATGCAAGAGCTAGCAGTTTAACAGTTTTTAGAAGTTGGCTCTAGTCTAAGAGGGAGTCTGTTAGAGTTAGGGGCCTAGATCCAACTACTTTGTACATTATTCATTAAATAAACATCTTATCACATTTTGATGGTTCTTCTACGTGGAAATTCATGTGATAAGGTCCCAAGGGTAATTGTTGCATTAAAGATTCATAGCGGATCCCTGCTATGATGAGAACCCAGAAATGCCATAACACTATTCTTTGATATATGTTCTATGGCTAGATAAAGTTATTTGAGGAACAGAAATAATACAGGTTATTAGGGGTAAGGACTCATAAAACATAGAGGCCCCTTCTCATGGTGTGCTCCCTTGGTAATATCCAGGAGGATATTATGAGAATGAGACTCACCAGTAGGAAAACCACATTTCATAGTATCATTGGATGTTTCTATAATTGGACATGTGTATTGGTCCCCAGACATTAAGATTATTATTAATGGGTATTACAACTCACACACTTAGATTTATTGACAAAACCTGTGACGACACAATGTTCACAACAAGGTAGGATACGTTGGGTGCACATGAGTAATAGTGCATTAATAGATAATGCGAGAAAGTAGTTGTCCCTTCTGTTCCATAATATAAGTAGATATCTTAGGTCCTTTAATGGAATTGATATAGCCTACATAAATCCATGACCACGGTAGTATGGGTGAGTTCAATTCCGGGAATTCAAAGAATGAATAATCGAGCACATGGGTTGATGGCCCTAGCATGAAACCTGCTTGATTTGAGATATCGTGACAAAGGGATTATATTACACAGTAAATTTTCATATGAGGTGACACATCAATGTGACATCAACTACTTACTCTTGGGTTCCTTGACCCATTGCGAGAAATTAATCTTGGACTTTAGGCAAGCCTGCTTGATGCCAATGAGAAAGAGGCCTAGAGGGCCACACACTAAGTTTGTCCATGTATCTCAGTTAAATATTAATTTAACAAGTTAAATAAAGATTATTCCTAACTATGGTTTAATAATTATTTAATAAATCCTGATCACATTTATTTCGACACTAGTTTTTCGAGAGAATATATTGTAGGATAAATAATATAATTTTATTAGTGAGTAATGCAGTTACATTTATTTAAGAATTAAATAGCCATTACTCAAGGACTCATAAATGTGGTGGAGGAAATAAAGAAAAATGGAAAATAAAATTAAACACCGTGTACATTAAAAATACACGCCGTGTAGTTTTATGGAAAATGAGTACACGCCGTGTATTAATGATTACATGTCGTGTAGTTTTTACAGTTGGGATTTTGAGGATATAATATTGTTTTATTAAATTATATTTATTATAATCAGTGTGGGCACATGTCAAGGAATTTATAATTCGACAGGGGGGATTTTCAATAAGATTTAATTAAATAAATAAAACGTGTAACACGTTTATTTGTGGTCCTAACTCCGTAAACCTCAAACCCGATTATAAATATCCTCACAACCCCAACACTTTTCCCTAGTCATTGTGCCTCAAAATTTTAGAGAATTATTTCAAGACCGAAAGAACTACATCCTACAAGAATACTCTCAAGACCGAGAGAGATCCTCCTCCATCGGATCAAGGCGATCGAAGGCGGACATCGCAAGTGAAGGTTCTTCCTCGTTGGCATCCGGATATCCCTTCGGTTTCATACAAAGACACGAGGCACACGTGTAGATCACCGCTAGAGGAATCCTATACTTGGATTATATGAAACAATGGCGGATCACAAGATTATGACTAGAGACATCATTGAAGAAATAATTCCACCAAGGTAATTCTTGTGAGTTAATTAAATTAATTATAACCAACATATGATGATCCTATCTCTATGGTTTCAGGACTCCCTCTATTTTTTTCATTCATAGTTCTGTTATGATGATCCGGCATTTTATATCATGACAAATCTTGTTTTGAACGTTGTTTAACACTAAAATAAATGTTGGGAAATCCCACCAACGCGATTCCGCTGCGCCCGGAACCTACAATTCCCTCAGTATGAAATTAATTTTTACATATGATTATACAACTAGTAGAATGTCAATGTGAATTCTTATAGGGTAATATTTGATTTATTATCTCTATATTATGTTCAAATTAATGTTTAAAAATTTGCTGTTTTTATTACACATCTTGCCTTAAAAGTCTATAGCTTCTGCAAATTTATTTTCCCGTATTGAGCATCTAAGCTCATCTCTTTTTGTATGTTTTGTTTTCCCAGGATTCCAAGAAGTGTATTATTCTTTACATTTACGGTTAAGGTAGGAGAATAATGGAATTATCAAATAATTATTTATGTCATGTTTTATGTTTGAATGAGTAATGTAACGTTCTTGTTTGTAATCTATTTTCTAAGACTACTAAACAGATTGGTCCTTTGGGAATTAATTCCTTTTAATCTTGCCAATGTATTAAAATAATTCACCAGCTCCAGGCTTATGGGGTTAGGGTGTTACTGTTGGTATTAGAGTATGTTTTGAACAAACCTTTGAAACTAGAATTAGAAAAACTCGGATTAGATAATATTACCCTAAGATAGCCTTTGGGGATTATTATAGAATAACTTCCTAGAATTTTGGTAATGTCGAGATTTTGTGTATTTTCCATGAAATTAATCCTTGAATGGATACGAGCAGGTAGATGCAGTACTTTCACAAATGAACCTAGGAGTGAAAACAACTACAAGGAGTTTTGGGCTTGACCCGGGGTATCCTGATATATGTGAACATACCATGTTGATCACCTGGTTAAGACAATACCGAGGGATATACTTAGGATAATTCACATTTTATTAATAATCTATTATAAATGATTTAGGAGTAAATACTTCCTCAAGAAAACATTTTTTTTATGATTATATATTATAGGAATAATATTTCCAATATACGTTAGGTATTTTACATGTTTTCAATTATACATTGTGATTCATAAACTAACCAAGTGTATGACATTGTATAGAAATGGAGCCCAGTAGAAGGAATGAAAACTCCAACCATATGCATGATAAATATAGTAAAAAGGATTATATATTTCATATAATTAAGACAACATTTAAAAGGGAAATAGTCTCCCACATATTCTCATCATATGATTGAATAATATATTGTGTTAATAAGATAAGTAATGAATTCTCCACATCCTATGGATTTGAAGGGATGAAAGAGAATAAAATGATGGTAGAAAGATATATTGATAAAGGGAAGAGGGGAAAGAAGGATATTCCCATATGTGATAACTATGGAAAAATTACATTGGTAAATTCTAGAAGGGAATGGGAGTTTGTTACAAGTGTGGAGAAGGACACAAAGTACATGATTGAAAGGGTAGGAAAATGGTTTCAAATGTACAATGCATCATCTACAAGGTGTTGGTACACTATACAAATCAATGTCCAAATCATCAGAGAATTCCACAAATGATGCTTTTGGATAATAATGTAGTTATGATACTACCAAAGATGAAGAGGAATGACTAGTGTTCTTATTTTTTTACTAAATAATAAGTTGAGTTTTTTATCAAGGATGTAATGGTATATGAATTATGGAAATAAATAAGGATTTTACTACAATACAATTTCATTGATGATTTCAGATTATACGTTTTTAAGAAAAGTGACTCAAAAACAAGATAATATTTTTCGAAAATACATGGGTGAAGGAAATAAAAAAATTATTATTGTCCGGATACCGAGGTAGTAATTTTGGAATAAGATATGATTTATTTGGATAAATTAAATTTGATATTCTCAACTACTTTGAAACTAATTAATTGTTTTTTTCTTCCATTATTGTTGGCCTATACAAATTTTTTGGATATGAAGAATATATCCAGATTTCTATAAGGAATAAGGGAGCATGAATGTAATAAATAAGGTTTTATGATAATTCAAGGTGTTACCGTGTTTTACAAGAATTCATGATGAACGAATTCACATGTTATTATGTGGAAATATGATCTTCATTATTTTTACCTTCCTTATAAATTTGGGACTGTGTTTTTGGAAAAAAAGTATTTTATATATGTCTAAAGGTTGGAAAGGATTATTTTTGACAATGGATAATATTGTTAAGGTTATATAATTTCATAAGATTATTTTTGGATTATTATAAAAAGAATGACCCAGAGGTCGGGTGACAACCCGTTGCGTTCGGCAGGGCCATGAGACATGAACCCGCAACTGAAGGGCGACAAGGGTGCATCACCCACCACTGGCCTACATGATGTCACAGTTTGTATAATGTAATTTTTTTAAATATTATGAAAAATGAATTATAAATTCCTTATTTTTGGAACCCTATACAATTATGATAAATATAATATTTTTGAATTCTATTATCATTGAGAGTGAAAGATGAGTATGTGGTAGGAATTAGTTGAATGATGAGACTCTACATGTCAAGTATATTTTTCCATCTTATTATATGAAAAATTTAATTCTTAAACTTTATTGATGGGATCTTAAAACTAGAAATGTGTTATCTTATTACATTATGCTTTGTTGAATGGATGATATTTAAAATCATCATAGATTGATTTCTTTATGGCCCCCAATTTTACACTTGTTTATGATTTATGGAATCAATAACCTCTATAAATATTTACGTTTTTTCTCTAATTATGTGTCTCTAATTCCCAAAAATGTTCTCCTAATCAAGATCATAATGATGTGGTGACTTTTTCATTTAACTTTCCCTCTTATTAAGAATAATTTTATTAACCAAATTTATGATGTTGATTATCCACAAAGGTATTTTTATTTTTTTAACCATTAATTTTGAATAAAATTTTCAAATTTCAAGGATAAAATTTATTGAAATATGGGAGAATGTAACACCCAAATATTTCATAGTACGTTATCACTTCAAATTAATTCAATAAATTGCGCTACACGCAATATCAAGTTAGAGCGCACCACGACTTACCAAACTAGTCGTTCAAAAGCGGTTATGAATAGTATTAACTATATTTTTAATTGTATATACATTATATAATTTTATAATCCATATTATGTCTTTTATAGACTGAATATAAGAACAAATTAATTTTTTTCATATAAAAGAATTATTTTTTAAAAAATGCAATTGTACAGCCTTTAAATGGAGAAAACATTTTAAAACCAATATTTGAAACTTTTAAATATTAAATTTAATGAGATTAAATTAGTCTTTAGAAGAGGGAAATAAAAATTTAGTTTCAAATTTTTTTGGGTACTTTTTTGATAACATTCATATTTTTACGAATAGTGAAAATTACTAAATTTTCATTGAAAACAACTATTTTAATAGAAATAATTTATAGTGTTAAATTATTAATTTTAATGGTTTGGAATTATAATTAGATTATATTTTTACCATTAAATACAATTTAGGTCATTATATGTAATATCACATTTAAATTTGACATAAACACTTGTCAATCATTTGATAGTTTTTACTTTTTAAAAACCTTCTTTTTGGTTTTGACTACTCGAATTAATTTTAAATTAATTAATGAAAATTATATGTTTTTAATTTGGTAAAATAAAATTCATTTTTTAATTTGGAATATCAAAATTATCTTAGGGTGAATTTTTTTTATTTTTCTGAAAACATTCAATTTTGGTGAGTAGAGAAAACAATGGACTATTGTTTAAAATTGACTTTTTATTTAAATAATTATTTATTTGTTTTTAAAATTTATTTTAAGTCAAAATAGATATATAATACCTATATAATTTCAATTTAATTCATTGAAGTCATTTTATAATAAAATTTAATGTAAAAAATTTTATTGAAAATTTTAACATCATTTACCCACCTTCTAGGCACATTTGAAAATTTTAATAATATTTTTAACCACTTTTGTGAATTTAATTTCAAATATACAAATGACATGTTTGACATCAGTATGTAAAATTTTATTAAATAATATAATTTTTTTGTGAATAGTAACTTTTGACATTTATTTATCATGGTTAAAAGTGTATAGGGTAGTTAAAGGTAAAAATGATATTATAATTACACCAACACATGTTTTAATTATATTTGATAAGTGTATTTAGAGAAAAACTAACCTTAGGAATAAAATAATATCCTTTTGGCCCACATGGATTCGATTAAGACATTTATTATTATTTTATTTAAATAAGAGTCAAAAGTGGTAAATTCAAATTTTAATAAATAAACCATTTTTAATATACAGTAATACAAAAGATGAATTCGGCTATAAATATTAATAATAAATATAAAATTATTTTCTACATAATGATATTTTATTTATAAATTTTAGAGATTGAATAATTAAATTTATTTAGGACACAACGATGATATAATAATTACTTTATCAAAGAAAGATTAAAATAATTGATATTATATTTATAAAAATTAATCTAAATTGAGGATTTTGATTCCATCCATGAATTTTTTAGATTAATATGACATGTTAGGGTTGATTTAATAATTTTTTTACAAAGTAATCATACCGTTATGACTTTCACAAAAACCAAATACTAAATAATGTCAAAATTGACATAAATGAGTTTTTTTTAAAATTAATGTATTAATATATGATATAATTTTCCTAAAAATATATGGTTCTTCCAAAGGACTTATATATTTATAAATATGTCGTTAATGAACCCCATGGTGTTCTCTTGTCTTTTTATAGTAATTTTATTAACCATTTATTTAAATAATACGAGAGCACGCGGTAAAAGTTTAAATATTTAACTAAAAGTCATATCTAAAATATAGGGTTAATATGGTGACTTAACTGGTCTAAAACCTTTTGGTTGAGAGTGTTGTGACCCATAAAAACATTATCTTTGAAATAAATCTATTTTTATCCATTATAAACTGAATATAATTTTATAATAAAATAATATTTTAAACATTTCCTAAAGTGACCTCACATCTCTTATAAAAGTGTACTTCCACTTCATTCCAAATCACACTTAAAAAGACATTTTGATAGCCCAATATTGGCCCAAATATCCTCCCAACTTCCCTTAATTAATCTTATAGGCCTTACCATTAGAATAAAGTCATCCTAAAGAGCCCTTTTGTTCAAATCAAGAGGAAACACCCAAAGAAGATGTAATTATTTTATCACCTCTTTCAAGGTTCTTTTCTACTTCCAGTTTCTCTGTCATTGTTATTTCCATACCAAAATAATAACCCCCGTACCTTCTTCATACATTGATGTTATTATAAATATGGAACAACCATACTCATTATTCTATCCAACCTATGAATGATAATTTCACCATTCGTGCGTACGTACGACTTACGGTCTCCAGGCTGTGGTGTAACTTGTTATTCAACACTATGTAATTTGGATGGTTATAATGATTTGTAATATATATATATATATAAGTAATGAAACTAACATGATAATTTCTATTTAAAATTACTATACCAACTAATTCCACACCTTTTAATCCTTAAGGATATGATATCTTCGCTCATGTGTATGTACGGCTTACTGTCTCCACGACGCGATGAGACTCATTTCCACGTTCACCATTCAACAATGATTATCAAAATATATATTATTAACATGTATGTAATATATGACATAATAATTCTATTATATATATATATATTTATTTACTTACATATATCTTATTCACTTATTTCTGTTCAATATGATATGAAGATGGAAACAACGTTTATGCGTACGTACGACCCACAGTCTCCATAAACGGTGTATTCCATTTCATATATCTATCTATTATTCATATTTATATTCCTAATATATATGATATATAAATCATTATCTATATTTTGGAACTATTTAAATCATGATCTAAATTATATGATCAAAATAACATGTTTAAACAAGTACGATAATGAAAGCGATTATTACCTGTAATGTTAATTTAAAATGGAAATCATTATTAAATGGGTAGTATAAAGTCATAAATGAATCAATAATGATATTATAAAAATAAATATGGATCTGGTATAATTTAATAACATTCTATGTTCATTATACTAGAGGTTAAACATACCCTCGACCAAAAGAAAGTTCAAGGTAAGTGTTAATTCGTCAATATCATTATTATTCGAGATTGTTTATGTGTAAGTATTTTCATGGAAATATTTATTATACTTTTCCATGATTCAAAAAATAATTTTTAAAAATTATACTTATAAGTAACTCTTTTACTAAAATGTCATTTTACGTGTTTTAAATATTTATTCTTGTAAATAGTTCTCATTAGTGTCTATGTTTTCAAAATGGTTTTAAAGATTTATTTATATGGAGATGAATGTTTTAAAATTTTAATTACATTAAAAACTTTCAAAGTGGTATGAGAAACTTTTAATCAATAATATCATTTTAATTCCATCCATTATAAATTATGTGACTTTAATATTATTTAAAGAAAAAGTGGTATTTCACCAAAGACGTTTTACTAATCATTTTCAACTATATAATCATCCTTTACTGGATATAACACTTTATTGAGGTTGATTTATTATAATAAAAACTTTCATATTCTATTGAATGTGTTATGATATATTTTACTATTTATGTGCTATTTTTATACTATTCATGGCTTATGACTAATGTATTGACATTTCATATGCAATTTTTAATATAATTTTTGTGTTATGTTTCAACAATTTCATATAAGGAATACAGTGGACATAGTAAGTGATGGGAGGAGGCCACTATAGCTCCTCGATGCATCGGTAGGTATCATGAGACAAACTAGTGTTTTTACACAAGGCTTTGGTGAAAATTTTATTTGTATACTTTTCACGAGGCCTTGACTATGTGGTAATGATGTCTGGAATTGGGCATTCCATCATTGTGAAATTAATTATTACTTGTGTTTATTCAAGTAGAAGAGTATCCCTGTGAATTTTTATATTGTAATGTTTGATTAATTTTCTCCATATTATGTTTATGTCTACGTTTAAAAGGTTGTTGTTTTTATTACACATAATTCCTTATAACATAATATCTTCCACTAATTTATTTACCCTTACTGAGCATCTGATCTCACCCCTTTCTTATTTTTTGATTTCCCAGGATTCCATGTAGTGTATTATGTTTGACATGCAGAGTTAATCTAGGGTAATAATTGCGTTCTCTATGGATTATTTATGTTGTGTTTTTTTGTTTTAATGTGTAATGTAACGTTCATGTATGTAATATTTTTCCAAGGATACTAAACTGAACGGTCCTTTAGGACATGATTCCTTATAATCATGGAAATGGATTAAAATAATACATCGGCTTTGGGCTTCTGGGGTCGGGGCATTACAGTTGGTATCAGAGGATGTTTAGTACAAACCTTGGAAACTATAATTAGAAAAACTATTATTTTAGAACATTACCCTAATATAGAATTTAAGGATTAGTATAGAAGAACTTTCTAAAATTTTGGTTATATTGATATTTTGTGTATTATACAAGTAACTCATCCCTGTCTGGATACGAGATGATAGAGGCGGCTCTGGAACAGTTGTACCTTGAAATGAAAACTCTAACAAGGAGTTTCGGGCTTGACTTATGGTATCTTGGTACATGAAAATGTGTCTTTTTGCAATATTGGTTACGAAACTCCCGAGGGATATGCTTAGGATAATTCACATTTTCTTTATAAAAAATAATGAAGGAATTAGAATTAAATACTACCTCAAAGAAAACATTATTTATGATGACAGATTATATGCCTTATCATTTCAATTTATGTTAGGTATTTTACATGTTTGGAATTATGAATTGCGATTTATAAACTAACATAGTGTATTCCATTATTTTGGAAATGGAACCCAGTAGATGGAATGAGAAATCCAACAATACGTATGATCCAAATAGTTATAAGGATCATATCTTTAAAGGTACTAAGCCAACATTTAGAAGGGAAATAGTCTCCCACGTATTCTCATCATATGAAGAAATTGTATCATGTGTTAATAAGACAAGTAAAGAATTCTTTAAGTCTTATGGATTTGAAGGGATGCAAGAGAAGAAATGTATGGTAGAGGGAAAGATGGATAAAGGGAAGAGGGGAAAGAAGTATTTTCCCATATGTTATAACTGAGGAAAGAATCGCGTTGGTTAATTTATAATGGGAATAGAAGTTTGTTATATGTGTGGAGAAAAACGACACCAAGTACGTGATTTCAAGGGTAAGAAAAAGGTATCAAATGTACAATGCTTCATCTTCCAAGATTTGGGACACTACGTTAATAAATGTCCAAATCATCCGAGTATGCCTCAAATGATGCTATTGGATAATAATCAAGTTATGATACTACAACAAATGAAGAGGAATGAGCATAGTTCTTATTTTTTTATTAAAGAATTATATTTGTGTTGTATCAAAGATGTACTGGTAATATGAATTATGGAAATAAATAATGATTATACTTTAAAACTATTTGATTAAGAATTTTAAATTACATGGTTCTAAGAAAGGTGAGTCAATAGAAAGTTAAACTTGTTGGAAAATACATGGTTTATGGAAAGATAATCCTTAATATGGTTATGATTCTGAGGTAGTAATTTTGGAATAAGTTATGATTGATTTTCATAAATTATACTCTATATTCTTTACTATTTTGAAACTAATTCATTGTATGTTTATTCTATTATTATTATAGTTTACAATTTTTTTTGGATATATCGAGTATATCCATTATTCTATAAGGAATAAAGGCGCATGAATGTAATTAATAATGTTTTAGGATAATTCAGGTTGTTACCGAGTTTTAAAATAATACATGATGAATGTATTCACATGTTATTACATGGAAAAAATATCTTCATTATGTATACCTTCCTTATAAATATTCGAATGTTATCTTGGACAGATGAATTATGGATAAGTCTAAATGTTGTAATATATTATGTTTGAAATTGGATACTATTTTTAAGGTCAATGTATTTATTAATATTGTATTTGGATTGTTATAAAAAGGACAACCCAGAGGTCGGAAGACAAACCATCGCATTCAACAAGGCCGCAAGACTTGAACCAGCAACAGAAGGGCGACGAGGGTGAATCACCTACAACTACCCTACTTGATATCCTAGTTTTTATATTGTAGTTTTTTTAAATAGTCTAACAAATTAATTATAAAATATAATTTTTGGAACCCTATATGATTAGAATGAATAGAATATTTTTGAATTCTATTATCTTTTGGTGTGAAAGATGAGTTTATGGAAGAAATTAGTTGAAGGATGATACTCTACTTGTTAAGTATATTTTATTCCACTTATTCTATGAATAATTTAATTCTTAAACTTTATTGAAGTGATGTTAAAACCAGAAATTTGTTATACTAGTACCTTATGTTTTTTTGAACCGATTATATATTAAATATTCATAGATTGATGGATTTAAGGCCCTCAATTTTATACATGTTCGTGATTGATGACCTCAATCACCCAGATAAATATTTACATTTTCCTACAATTATGTGTCTCTAATTGCCAAAAATTTCTTCTAATAGTGACCATAATTTTCTGGGGAATTTTTCATTTCTATTTCCCTCTTATCAGTACTAAATTTTATTAACCCACTTTTGGATATAAGATTTTCAAAAATGGTATTTTCCTACATTTAAACTTTTATTTCATAGAAAAATTTCATATTGTGAGGTCCCAATTTATTTATTGGTGGTAGAATGTAACACCCCATTATTTTATAGTATGTTATCTTTTCAATGTAATTAAATAACATGCGCAACACGCAACAACAAGTTAGAGAACACCACGACTTAACAAACAAGTCATTCAAATTCAGTTATGAATAGTATTAACTGATTTTTGAATTTTATATACTCTATATTATTTTATAATCTATATAATGTGTTTCTTAGACATAATAAAATAATAAATTCATTTTTTCAGATAAAAGAACTATTTTTCCAAAAATGAAAATTTTCCTCCTTTTAATGGAGAACCCTTATTAAAACCAATATTTGACTCTTTTATATATTCAATTTAATGAAATTAAATTCTTATTTTTAAGCAAGATATAAAAATTTAGTTTGGATAAATATTTGGTACTTTTCGAATAACTTTCATATTTTGATAAAAAGTGAAAATACTAAATTTTAAATGAAAAAAACTTTTTTAATTGAAATAATTCATAGTGTTAAATTATACATTTGAATGGTTTAGAAGTATAATTAGAATATATTTTTTAAATATATTACAATGTAGGTCATTATATGTAATTTAATCTTTAAATTTGACATAAACACATGACAATCTTTTGATAGTTTTTACGTTTTAAAAACCCACTTTTTGGTTATGACAATGGGAATTAATTTTAAATTAATTAATGATTCATATATGTTATTATTTTGGTAAAAATAGAATTCATTTTTGAATTTGGAATATCCATATTATCTTAGGGTGATTTTTTGGTATTTTTTGGAAAACATTCTATTTTTATGAATAGTGAATAACACTGCATTATTGTTTAAAAATGACTTTTTATTTAAATTATTATTCATTTTATTGAAATTTATTTTTAGTAAAAATAGATATATAATGCCTATAAAAGTTCAATTTAATTCATTGTAGTCATTTTATAATAAAATTATATGTATAAAATTTTATTGAAAATTTTAATGTCTTTTATCCACTTTCTAGGCACATTTGCAAATTTTCATGAAATTTTTTTTTACAGCTTCTATGAAGTGAATTTCAAAAATCCAAGCGATACAGTTGACATCAGTACGTAAAATGTGGTTCAATAATATAAAAATAATTTTCAGTGAATAGTATCTTTTGACATTTATTTACAAAGGTTAAATGTAAAAAATGGCAATTAAAGGTAAAAATAATATTATAATTTCCCAAAAAAATGTCTTAATTATATTGGATAAGTGTATTTAGACCAAAAACAAGATTATCAATAATGTATGAGCCTTTTGGTTCATTTTAATTAGATTAGGACATTTATTATTACATTATTTAAATAAGACTTAAAAGATTTAAATTCAAATGTTAATAACTTAACTATTTGTAATATAGGGTTATACATAAGATAAATATGAATATAAATACTAATTAGAAAGATAAATAATTTTACTACATAATGGTATTTTATTTATAATTCTTATAGATTATGTAATTAAATTTATCTATGACACAATGATGATGAATTAATTACTTTATCACTGAATGGTTAAAATAATCGATATTATAAATATAACAGTAACTGTATATTGAGGATTTTGGTTCTATCCGTGAATTTAATAGATTAATATGACATTTAAGGGTTGATTAAATGAAATTTTTTTGATTTTATCATGCCTTTATGACTTTCAAAAATACTAAATACTAAATAGTGTCAAAATTGACATAAAAGAGTTTTTAAAACAAATTCTATATTATTAAATGATATAATATTCTTAAAAATATAAGGATCGGCCAAAGCAATTATATAATGATAAATATGTCAATAATTAACCAATTGGGGTTATCTTGGATTTTTTTAATAATTTTAGTTACCATTTATTATAATAAAACAAGAGAACATGGTAAAAGTTACAGTATTTAACTAAGAGTCAAATCTAAAATATAGTATTAATATGGTGAATTAAACTTGTCTAAATCTTATTTTTCAGTATTATTTTGAGCCATACCCACCTTATTTTATATATAAATCAATTTTTATACATTATAAACCGAATACGATTTTATAATGAAATAATATGTCATTTTTTCTTAATGTGACTCACCTGTCTTATAAAATGGTGCTTTCCCTTCATTCCAAATCACACCTCCAATGTCATTTTTCTCAGCCAAATCCTACCCAAATCTCCTCCAAACATCCCTCACTTAATCCTAGAGGCCTTCCCTTGAAAAAACCCCAACCTAAGGAGCCCTTTTGTTCAAATCAAAATGAAACACCCAATGAAGAGGTAATTATTTTATCACTGCTTTCAATGTTATTTTTTTCTTCCACTTCCTCTTTCTTTGTTTTTTCAATACCTAAATAATAACTCCAGTACCTTATACATACTGTAATGTTTTTATAAATATGGCATAGCTATACTCATTATTCTATCTGTCCATTGAATGAAAATGCCACCATGCGTGCATACGTACGGCTTACCATCTCTACACCATGGAGCAATTTGTTATTCAACACTATGTTATTTGGATGAATATAATGATCACTAATATGTGTATAAATAATGAAACTAGAATCCTAATTTCTCGTTACAATTACTATACCTCCCAATTCCATACCTTTTAATCATTAAGTAAATGATATCGTTTGTCGTGTGTATGTACGGTTTACCGTCTCCACGACGCGATGAGATTCATTTCCACGTTCACCATTCAAAAAATATTATAAAAATATATATTATTATTAAGTATTTAAAATATAACATAATAATTCTACTAGATATATATATGTACTTATATATATATTATTCACTTACATCTGTTCAATAAGATATGAAAACAGAAACAGTGTTTATGCGTATGTACGACCTACTGTCTCCATAAACGTTGTTTTACATTTAATATATCTATATATTTTACATATTTATATTCTAAATATATATGATATATAAATAATGTTATATATAATGGATGTATTTAAATCATGATCTAAATGATACGATCAAAAATAACAAGTTTAAACATGTACGATAAAAAAAGTGATTATTACCCAAAAAGTTAATTTAACATGGAAATAATTATAAAATGGGTAGTATAAAGTCATAAATGAATCATTTATTATATAATAAATATTAATATGGTTTTGGTATAATTTAATAACATACTATGGTCATTATACAAGAGGTTAAACATACCCTCAACAAAAGGAAAGTGCAAGGTAAGGGTTAATTACTCAATCTCATTATTATTCGAGATTGATTATATGTAAGTATATTAGGAGAAATATTTATTACCCATGTCCATGATTCGTAAAATAATTTTTAAAAATTATTATTTTAAGGTACTCTTTAACTAAAACATCATTTATATGTTTTAAAAATTTATTATTATAAATCATTCTCATTAATGTCCTTATTTTCAAAATGGGTTTAAGGATTTATTTCTATTGACATGAATGTTTTAAAATGTAAATTTATTTAAAAATTTTCAATGTGGTATGAGACACTTTGATTCAAAAATAAATTTTAAATTTCATCCATTATAAATTGTGTGACTTTTAAATTATTTCATGAAAAATGGGTATTTCACACTAGGAGTTTTACTGATCATTTTCATCCATATCATCATCTTTTACTCGATATTATTCATAATTGAGGTTTATTTATTATAAAAAAATCTTCCATATTGTATTTAATGAGTTACAATATTTTTTACTATGGATGTGCTATTTTTATACCATTCCTGGTTTATGGATAAAATCTTGACATTTTGTATGATAGTTTCAATAGAAAGGTTTAAGTTATGTTTCGAAAATCTCATGTGAGGAATAAAGTGGACTTCGTAAGTGATCTGTGGGGCCCTCTATAGCTCCTTGATGCATCGGTAGGTCTCCTTGAAAAAACTATTGTCTTGGCACAAGGCCTTGAAAAAAATTATTTATAGTTTTGCAACGAGGCCTTGACTATGTGTTAATGATGTCTGGCGTTAGAAATTCCTCCATTATGACATTAATTATTACATGTGATTATTAGACTAGTATAATATCCATGTGAATGTTTATATGGTAATTTTTTATTTATTTTTCCATATTATGTTCATGTTTATGTTTAAAGTGTTGTTTTTTTAATATACATCTTTCCTTAAATGTTTATAGCTTCCGTTAATTTTTTTACCCTTACTAAGTATCTGAGCTCACCCCTTTCTTATATTTTGTTTTCCCAGGATTCCAGGAAGTTTATAATCTTTGACATGCAGGGTTAAGCTATGGGAATAATGACTTTCCCAATAGATTATTTATGTTTTGTTTTATTGTTGAATGTGTAATATAAAATTCATGTATGTAATATATTTTTCAAGAATACTAAATTGGTCAGTCATTGGGGACATGATTCCTGGTAATCAGGAAAATTTATTAACATAATGAACCGGCTCTAAGCTTCTGGGATTGGGGCATTACAGTGGGTATTAGTGGAAGTTTAGTAGAAACCATGGAAACTACTCCACTCCAATGGCTCGAAGGCCTTTATTTTTTATTAATTTTTTATAATCCACTTTTCAAGGGGTGAGTTTAAACCCTTACAAGTCTTGTAGGCGTAAGTATTAAATGAACCATAGGCCTCAGAGGAATTCATTTACTATAGGCTTCAAACATTACATACAACCCAAACTAACTACATGGAACTGCTCTTTCCCTACATCTTTATTATGAAATCAGATCTCCACCTTCGCATGGATGTTCTTCTAGCCTCTCTTATGTATGGTAATGCTTGTACTAACGGAATGTGCCATACCTTATCATTCTTGAAATCCTTTTATCTTCTGCTATGGTGAAATCTCTTTAATCCTCCTCCTTCTGAAGCTTGTTCCTTTTAGGTTTTCTGGGTTGCATCTGCACTTAAGGTGGCCTGAAGACCTTGAGGTGGCCTAACGGCCTTATTGACCAGATGTCATGGGTTGCTCGAAGGCCTCTAATGTCTCGGGAAACAAATCAGTGTCCTGGAGGCCCAAACGGGGGAATATTCGCGGATTCTACAAAGCCAAACAGTGCCTGCTACAATTCACTCTACAGTACCTGCTAACGTTCATGCTATATTATCACCACAGTACCTGTTATAGTACTGCTCCAGTACCCCAGAAATTAGCATTTTACTATATTTGATCCCGGGTCTCTTGGATGCACATAAAGAGTCCTCACCAACTAGGTTGCGGCTCATGTGAAAAACCTTAGAAACCAGATTTAGAAAAACTAATTTTAGAGAACATTACCCTAAGATATACTTTTGAGGACTAATATAGAATAATTCCATAGAATTTTGGTAATATAGATATTTTGTGTATTTTCCATGATATACTACCATTTATGGATATGAAAAGGTATAAGCGGGTCTGGGGAAGATGTACCTAGGAGTGAAAACTCTGAAAATGAATTTCAGACATGACCTGGGGTATCCTGGTACACGACAACATCCCTTGCTACACTCTTGGTTACGACACTCCCAGGTTATATGTTTAGGATAATTCAAATTTCTCTATATACCATTTTGAAGGATTTAGGAGTAAATATTCCTCAAAGATAAAATTTATTATGATTATATATTATATACATAATCATTTCAATTTATATTAGGTATTTTACACATTTGGAATTATCCATTGTGATTCATAAACTAACCAAGTGTATTTCTTTATATAGAACTGGAGCTCAGTAGAAGGAATGAGAACACCAACAATATGTACGATCCAAAGTGCATAAAGGATCATATATTTCATGGTATTATGCCAGCAATTAGAATAGAAATAGTCTCCCACGTGTTCTCATCATATGAAGAAATAATATATTTTATTAATAAGATAATTATATAAGTATTTCATTCCTATGGATTTAAATGGAAGCAAGAGAAGGAAAGGA
The DNA here is from genome assembly GCA_963277665.1 of Viscum album. Taxonomy (NCBI): domain Eukaryota; kingdom Viridiplantae; phylum Streptophyta; class Magnoliopsida; order Santalales; family Viscaceae; genus Viscum; species Viscum album. Next base: position 355,587,710 of record OY728163.1, read on the forward strand.
TGGTAGAGAGAAAGATGGATAAAGGTAAGAGAGGAAAGAAGGATTTTCCCACATGTGATAACTATGGAAATAATCACCTTGGTAAATTCATGAAGGGAATGGGATTTGGTTATAAGTGTGGAGAAAAATGACACCATGTACCTGATTGAAAGGGTAAGAAAAAAGATTCAATTGTACAGTTCTTCATCTACATGGAGTTGGGACACTCCACGAATCGATGTCCAAATCATCAAAGTATGTCCTAAATGATGTTATTGGATAATAATCATGTTATGATAACACCATATATGATGGGGAATGAATAGTGTTCTTATATTGTTATTAAAGTATTATTTGAGTGCTGTATCAACAATGTACTAGTTATATGAATTATGGAAATAAATCATGATTCTACTGCAGTACTATTTCATTGAGGATTTGAGATTATATGGTTCAATGAAAAGTGACTCAATATAAAGTTAAACTTTTTATAAAATATATGATTGAAGGAAAGATAAACCTTAATATGGTTCTAATAATGAAATAGTAGTTTTTAAATAATATATGATTGGTTTGGATAAATTATATTCGATATTATTGACTACTTTGAAACTAATTAACTATGTTTTTATTCCATTATTTTTGGGGTTAACAAAATTTTTGGATATAAGTATTCTATCTAGTATTCAATAAAAAATAAGGGAGTAATAATGTATTCAATATGGTTTTATGATAAACTTAGGTGTTACTATATTTTAAAATAATAAATTATTAAGGTATTCACATGTTATTACGTCAAAAAAAAGATCTTCATTATTTTTACATACCTTATAAATTTTGGACTGTGAGTTTGGATAGAAGTATTTTGGATAAGTCTAAAGGTTAGAATGGATTAATTTGACATTGGATACTATTGTTAAGGTTAAATCAGTTCTTAAGATTATTTTTGGATTGTTATAAAAAGTAAATACTGGAGGATGGGCGACAACCCATCGCGTTAGGTAAGGTCGCGAGACATGAACCCGCAACCGAAGGGAGACAAGGGTGAATCACCTACAACTGGCCTACATGATGTCCTGGTTTGTATAGTGTAGTTTTTTTAAATAGTATGAAAAATGAATTATAAATTCATTTTTTTAACCCTATATGATTATGAAAAATAGAATATATTTGAATTTTATTATGTTTTGGAGTGAAAGATGAGTTTGTGGTAGGAATTAGTTGAAGGATGAAACTCTACATGTCAAGTATATTTTTTTCCGATTATTCTATGAATAAATTAATTCTTAAACTTTACAGAAGGGATCATAAAACCAAAAATTTGTTATCCTAATACCTTATGTTGTCTTGAATCGATGATATTTTATATCATCATTGATTTATGGATTCATGGCCCTCAATTTTATACATGTTTGTGATTGAGGACCTCAATAAACCTCTATAAATTTTTACATTTTCCTACAGTTATGTGTCATTAATTTTAACAAATGTTCTCCTAATCGAGATTAAAATTTGGTGGAGATTTTTTCATTTCTCTTTCCCTCTTATTAAGAATAAATTTCATTAACCCAATTTCTAATGTCGAGTTTCCAAAAAAGAAATTTTTCTATTTTTCGAATTTTATTAGAAGAAAAATTTCAAATTGCGAGGACACAATTTATTGAATGAGGGGAGAATGTAACACACCATGATTTCATAGTATGTTATCACTTCAAAATAATTCAATAACTTGTGCTACACAAAAAAACGAGTTCGAGCGCACCCCAACTTACCAAACTGCTGTTAAAAAGAAGTTATGAATAATATTAACTGAATTTTTTATTCTATATACTCCATATAATTATAAAATCTAAATTATGTATTTCATAGACATAATATAAGAAGAAATTCAATGTTTTTGGATAAAAGAAGTATTTTTTTCAAAATGAATTTTTAACTTCTTTTAATGGAGAGCCCTTTTTAAAATCAACATTTGAAAATTTTATATATTCAATTTAATTTAAATAAATAGTTTTTTAGAATATGGACATAAAGAAATTTTCATATAAAATTTTGGTACTTTTTTTGATAACTTTTATATTTTGATGAATACTAAAAATACTAAATTTTATTTTCAAATAACTTTTTAAATCGAAATAATTTATAGTGTTAAATTAAATCATTTAATGGTTTTGGAAGTATAATAATATTATATTTCTACCATTTAATACAATTAAGGTCATTATGTGTAATTTTACATTTAAATTTGATATAACAGTATGTGAATCTTTTGATATTTTTTGTTTTTTAAAAATTTGCCTTTTGGTTTTGACAATGAGAAATAATTTAAAATTAATAAATTAAACATTTATGTTTTTAATTTGTTAAAATATAATTAATTTATGAATTTGTAATATCAAAATTAGCTTATTGTGATTTTTTCAAATTTTTCTGATAACATTTAATTTTTGATGAATAGCGAAAAACACTACATTGTTGCATAAATCTAACTTTTTATTTTATTTAAATTTAAAATCAAAAATAGATATATAATACCTATATGAGTTCATTTTAATTATTGGTGTCATTGTATAATAAAATTACATCTAAAAATTTATATTGAAAATTTTAACGTCTTTTACCCACCTTTTAGGCACATTTACAAATTTGTATAAAACAAAATTTTACCGTTCTATGAATTGAATTTTAAAATTCCAAGATGCATGGTTGAAATTAGTAAGTAAAATTTGGTTGAATACGATAAAAATATTTTTTGATGAATTGTAACTTTTGACTTTTATTTACCACAGTTAAAAGTAAATAGGATAATTAAAAATAAAAATGATATTTTAATTATAAGGAACTGGCCTTAAACATTACTTATTATTGAATTAAATGATTAATTCACATAGAGGATCTTTTCAGGTTTATAGTTTTAGAGAATTAGGACATAACTATTACATCTCAAAAAATAACAAATTAGACACTTCTCCTAAGTTTCGATAAAATAAAAACTCTTAAAAAGAAACTTGTCTACTCCCACGTTTTCGATAGCATGACGTTTTCTTGTTCCCATCCATGACCCTATTACACATTAAGTCCTGTGAAAAACATTTCAAAAAAACATGGGCTGAGCATAAAAATATCAGCAAGAGATACACAAAGAAGGAAAACTGTTAGTTTTTCAAACAACAAGTAAACCATGAGTACTTTATCAAAGTAATACTTTTCACCTTTATGAAGTATAATAAACTCTTTAATGAATAAAAGATCATTACTTTCCCTTTTTTAACTAAAATATTACCATAAAACCCATATACATAACATATAAAAGTAACATGGGACAGAAACATACTTAAATGGAATAACCATATGGTCGACTTCCACACATATCACTTAATGGAATAGCCATACGACCGACTTCCATACCCAATGAATTGGAGGTTATAACATAGCCACCCATCCTGGTATTCACGACACCACCCTTCATATGGTTTATCACGTAACCACCCGTCAAATGTCCAAGTACAATTATAAAATCATAACACATAAAACAATTATAAAACAAAGAAAACATTTCCACATTTCAAGCACAATATATCACTTAAATATTTTTCCATAACAAATCAATTATCAAAACCATTTTCAATACAAAAAAGAGAATATGGTATTTATTTACTTTAAAAAATATAACGGATTTTTGAGGAATCCAATGATCAAATAATACTCGCGGCGGCGGAAAGGTCATTGTCACCACCTGCATTAAAAAGAAACATACTTTTTGTCATTTAGTAAAACACTTCGTATAGAAAAGATTCCTTTCAATTAAAAGTATAACTCAAATGGGTTTATACACTGTATAAAATAAATCCTTTTATTAGAACAAAAATATAACTTAATGAAAGGAGATCGAGACGAAGTCCCTTACAAAGATGATATTCTTGGATTAAGGATAAAACAATTACATAATTATGTGTGACAAAAGAATACAAAGAATATAAGTGGATATTAAGTGTAAACAATCAGAGGTTATTCACACATATTCATATAACGATATATTCAAGGAGTACATGTTTATCCCAAAGAATCAAAACTGGGTTAAAAAGTGCCCTGACAAAAATTTGACAGCCTAATGGCGTCACATCAAAATTCAGAAAATGAGTTGATGAGAGATAAAAAGGGTATCTCATTACTTGGGCATAAAATTTAAATCAATAAGGATATATAAGAACTTATCCCAACATAACAATATGTAAATTAAAATACCCAACAAAATAAGTATTTTAAAAAGAGGAGGGTGAAATGTTCCCATACCGACTTGGGTATCTTTCAAAACATACACCCCATGAAAGAAGGACAATACAACATTGATGTAAATAATCATAAATGAAATTATTTTACACAAAGAGTAGAATAATGGGCAGTACATATACCACTCAAAGAAAATAGAGGAAAATGTATCATAAATCTCACGGGAATAAAAGTGAGATGAAAAATCTATTACGAAAACTCAGCAGCCTAACGGCGCCACATAAAACTTCCAAAAATGGATTGATGAGATAAAATAGGTCTCTCATCATAGTAACAAAAAATTTAAATCAATAAGAATATAAAAAAACATCCCCCAACATAACAAAGAGGAGTTTAAAAGAAGTGACATAAAGGATAGTACTTAAAAAGAAAGAGAGAGGTTGGATCTCTTACGAAAATTCGGCAGCCTAACGGCGCCACTCAAAACTTCAAAAATGGATTGATGAGAGAAAATAGGGTCTCTCATAATATGAACATAAAAAAAGTACAGTATGATAAATATAAAAGAACATCCCAATCATAATAAATATGAGCTTAAAAGGAATGACATAATATAGTGTACTTAAAAAAAGAGAGGGGTAGGATCCCTTACCTCAAGTCCGACTTGTCTTGTTCCTTTCTTTATATTCCTGAATAATAAACTTTGGTCAATTTATAATTTCTTAAGGAACTCCTTTAAAGATTATTTTTCTATTCATATTACATATTATAATGCTATAATAATTGTTTAATAATGATAGTTCATATTAGACGTTTTTGTCGATGTTTGGTACATCAGTAAAAAATGAACTTGTTTGAAAATGATTGCCCATTTAGTTATAAGTAAATCATTTCCAGAATAGTATTAATGAATAATATATCATATATATTCAGTAATTATTCATTTTATACTATTCCATAACATTTTGAGATAAAAAATGAAAAGCACTGTTCATGGAGACGGTAGGTCGTACGTACGCATGAACGCTACTTTCATTTTTTTGTCATATTAATGGAATTAAAAATAAATGAGAGATATATATATATTATAATTCCAGTATAATATATATGTTATATTGGTCATATATTTTCATTAATTTCATTCTTTATACATTCCATGTATTGCATGATCGAGTCACATCACTTGAGGGGGCGGTAGTCCACACTTCCTCATATGAATTTATCGCATTTGAACAACATGAAAAGAATAAAGATATGTTTTAAATATAAAATACAGAAGAAAATATTAAACATAAATACCATATATATCATATATAATATACATTGACATAATAATGGCCACCTTTAATGGTGTTAAAAGAATATTGAACAATCATCGTTTCGTGAGGTAGAAAATCGCCAACCACAGAAACAGTATGTTCTTTAACCATTAGAAAAAGGTGTGTGAAGGTGTAGCTCTAATAATTCTCATTAAAACATCCTATTATATTTAATATACTGTTTTTGTTATAGAAGAAAGTAATAAAAAGATTTTATGCGGTTGGAGAAGCAAAATAAAACATAAGAACACAAGAGAAGACACTACCTTTAAATCGGGTAACTCTTTTTGATTTGAGCTCAAAGGCCTCCTTGAAAAGACTTCTACCCAATGTGAGGCTTATAGGAGTAATAGTGGGATGTGTAGAGACAAAATGTTTAGGGGTTGGCTGATCCAAAGGCTTGAGGGGTGTGGGTATGGTGGTAGAGGTGGATGCCTTTTATAAGAGGAGAGGTGGGGCACTCTTGAAAAGTCTTGAAAAGTAACATTATTATAAAATTCTTTTCGGATTTTAATGGTCCCAAAATTATATATTTCTAGGATAAGGTGATAATAGTTCTAAATATTCTCATAAAATAGGTTTTTTACATGTTTATGTATTGTATTTAACATTATCCTTCCATTTTATTAAAATCGTTAATTAATGAGGTAATCGTTGCATCATCATGGTGTCATAAAAACTATAATTTATATAACGTCTAAAAATTATATAAAAATTACCATGATTTATGAAATCTTTTTATCTTTCCAATTAATTTTTATAGTCAAAAATATGACTTGTATAACCCCATTTAAAAATTGTTTTAGTAAAACAACACTTGTTTGTGACATTTTTATTTTAACATTAAATAAAACGTTATTAATGTCATTGTCCTACCAAAGTGGCTCCATGGGGTCCCCAAGTTGACCCATGGATTTTCTTGGTCGACCATGGCACATAAAATATGTGTATGATATGTGTCTCGGTCATTTCATATTATTAAAACATTATTTTTACCTTAAATTACACTAATTACCTCTAATCACGATTAAAAACATAAAAGGTACTATTCACCAAAAAACTATTTTAATCTCATTAAACCAAATTTTACATCATAATGAAAACCATGTATGCCGGATTTTTGAAATTAAAAACACAGAGGTGGTAAAACTTCATTTAAACGAAAAATCAGTTTTTTTAAGTACTACTTAGTGGTTTCACTATTCATCAAAAATTGAAGTTAATTAGAAAAATAAAGAAAATTCACCCTAACCTATATTTGATATTCCGAATTCAAAAATGATGCCTATTTTACAAAATTAAAAACATATAAGTTACATTAATTAATTTATTAATTAATTCCCGTTGTCAGAACAAATAACGTGTATTTATGAAACAATATATATCAAAAGATTGACACTAGATTAAGTCCAATTTCAAAGTGAAATTAATTCCAATGACCACTATTAGATTAAATGGTAAACATATATTATAATTAAACTTTAAAACCAATTCATAAGATAATATAATCATATAAATAAATTCGATTAAAAAGATGTTTTGAATTCAAATACAACATTTTTCACTATTCATTAAAAAAATTAACTTTATCGGAAAAATACCAAAAATTTACACAAAGTAAATTTTGATGTCTCGATTCTAAAGAAGAATTATATTTTGTCAAATATAACACATAAAATTTTCAAAAAGTGAATTATAAAGAGGTTCTCCATCAAAAGGCGGTTAATCGACCTTTTAATGAATATTAGAATGTTTACTCTTAAAATTGGATTCATTCATATTTTTAATCCTCTAACATTTATTGTAAAAAGTAAAATTATTTGGAAAACATATATAATAATTTTTTAGTTAGTTATGTTAATTCCCATCATTACAATGGCTAGGTGTTAACTACCATTTAAAATAAAATCATTTTATTATTAGAGTACAGCATAAGATTTCAAAGGAACTCGTTGTTGCGTATTGGGTATGCCATCGAGCATAGCATTCCATTTAAATTAATATTAAAATTTTATTCACAAATAGGGATAAATATAAAATTTCATATTCTTTATTTACCTGTGGTGTTACATCTTTCCCCCCTTTTTGGAATTCCGTCCTCGCAATTTTAAAATTGGGCTTGGAAACATCATTGAATGTCCCACATCGGAACAAGAGTCAGTAAAACAATCACATTAAAAGAATGAAAGAGGAGTTCAGGGGTCACCTGAGTTAACCCAAAGTAGGATTCAATGTAAGAAAACATGGATATGGATGAAAAATCAATGGGTCATGTTCTGAGGGAGAGTGATAGAAAACATGTTTAGGAGAAAGTTAACCACAAAAAAATCAAAAACTTGTGGTGGGTTAAACAATATTTAATTCCCTAGTAGGAAAAGTTAATATACAACATTTTTTAAGTTACTTTTCATTGAGAAATTGATTTTTGATCTTAATTAAATATAATTACTTGTCATGTTGACTTTCAACTTTTACTAGATTTCTTACACAAACTCATACTTTCCCCAAAAGACTAGTATTTAGGAAGACTTGTTCGCATTAAGAGTACTACAATCAACATATAGAGAATCACCAAATCCAAAAAATAGAACTATATATTTCCCATGTCTTTATACCCTTACCAAAACTGAAATTGTTAGAACAAGATCAGATAATCTAGAAAAGGATAACCCTTTATAAAAATAAAATCTATTTTTAATCTCCAAAATTTCTCCAACAAAACCCAAAGTTCAATGAGGACCATTCGATAAACAATTTTTCCATAAAATTCTTCAAAATAAACCAAACTAAGATTGAAACCCAAATATTTGAAGGATTTAGTCACATAGTCTTCCAAGGAACAAATTAATACTTATCTCCAAATAACATCAGTTTCTCGAAAAGTCTCATATTGAAAAGTAATTAACCTAATCACATATCCTCCATGATAGGTTAATAATTTCCATAGATAACCCAAAATAAACTAAAACTTAAATCATAAAATCATCTAAATAAAAATAATAATTCATACTAACCAGGCACTTCACGTAGTCCAGTGGTAGGTGATAAATACCAGTCGCACATTGGTTGTGGGTTCGATTCCCGCAGCTTTGCCCGACGCGACAGGTTGTCACACGGTATGCGTGTTGTCCTTTTCATAAAACTCCAAAAATAACCCTAACATGTTTTAACCTCAATAGTTTCTTTATACATCTTATTTTCATCCAAATTCATTACGATCTCAACATTTTAATTATTGAAGTCTTATTTCACAACTATAAAATAAAAGGATTCCCAAAATGAATAACATCATACCTTGATAATGGCATACACTTGGTTTCATCGTCATCTTGTTCACGTAGGTAGAAGTCCCATGCATTACAACAATTATTTATAGATCCTTTAAAATTATTTTCTTCCTCCATCCAAATACACCTTGTACAACATGGGTCATATGTGTGTTCATGGAAAAATCGTTTTGGAAAATAATCATGTATGACATATAATTCCAAAACATCTGATAAAACATGATTTCTATAAAATATTCAGATAGAATTTGAGTTGAAACTTTCTATTATTGGTCCTTTTAAAATACCATAAGTATGTGCTAAGAGACTATGTTTTAAAAGAAACTATAAATAGGTTGCACAAGGGTCTCCTTCCTCAGCACCATTTTTAAAATCATAATATGCTTCAAATTCTTGTGATAAGGTAAAATATTTGAAAATACCTTGATAATATTTACCTTTCTTGAAAATATGAGAATATTGTGAAAATATTATTTGTCTAAATACAACCCATGATCCATGATGATCATGAGGTATAGTGGAGGTTTTTGATATCTCAATCAATAACTTGCAAGTGAGTTGTATGCTAGAAAAAGTTTCACAATCATCCGAACATGACTTTGCAATAATTATTGCAATCATGTCATCAGGAAGAGATAGGAATGTCATTTTAGATCCTCCTCCTTCCATTCGTAACTGACTTTACTTGATCTGGAAAAAGCTATAAAACAAGGATTTAAATGAAATAATAGATATACGTACTAACCATGTGTCTAACAAAAACACTTAATCCCTAAAGTTGTTTAAACATACCTTTGATACCAACTATAAGGACCCGGCCTTAAACATTACTTATTATTTAATTAAATGAATAATTCACATAGAGGATCTTTTCAAGTTTACAGTTTTAGAGAATTAGGACATAACTATTACATCTCAAAAGATTACAAAGTAGACACTTCTCCTATGTTTCGATAAAATAAAAACTCTTAAAAAGAAACTTGTCTAGTTCCATGTTTTAGATAGCATGACGTTTCCTTGTTCCCATCCTTGACCCTATTCCACATTAATTCCTGTGAAAAACATTTCAAAAAAACATGGGGTGAGCATAAAAAGCTCAGTAAGGGATACACAAAGGAGGAAAACTGTTAGTTTTTCAAACAACAAGTAAACCATGAGTACTTTATCAAAGTAATAATTTTCACCATTATAAAGTAGTATAATCTGTTCAATGAATAAAATATAATTACTTACCCTTTTGTAACAAAAAGATTACTATAATACCCATATACATAACATATAAAGGTAACTTAGGACATAAACATACTTAAATGGAATAACCATACGGTCGACTTCTACACATATAACATAATGGAATAGCCATACGACCGACTTCCATACCCAATGCATTGGTGGTTATAATGTAACCACCCATCCTGGTATTCACAACACCACCTGTCATATGGTTTATCATGTAACCACCCATTAAATGTCCATGTACCATTATAAAATCATAGTACATAAAACAATTATAAAGGAAAGAAAACATTTCCACATTTTAAGAACAACATATCACTTAAATATATTGACATAAAAATCCACTATCAAAACCATTTTCAATAACAAAAAAGAGAATATGATTTTTATTTACTTTTAAAAATATAACGGCTTGTTGAGGAAGCCAAAGATCAAATAATACTGGCGGCAGCGGAAAGGTCTTTCTCATTGCGTATGTTAAAAAGAAACATACTTTTTGTCGTTTAGTAAAATGCTTTCTATAGAAAGGATTTATTTCAAATAAAAGTATAAATCAAAGTGGTTTATACACCGTATAAAAGAAAGCGTTGTATTAGAACAAAAATATTCCCTAATGAAAGGAGATCGAGAAGAAGTCCCTTACAAAGACGGTATTCTTGGATTAAGGATAAATAAATTACATAATTATGTGTGACAAATGAATACACAGAATATAAGTGGATATTAAGTGTAAAACAATCATAGGTCATTCACACATATTCATATAATGATATATTCAAGGAGTACAAGTTTATCCCAAAGAATCAAAATTGCGTTAAGAAGTTCCCTTGCAAAAATTGACAGCCTAACGACGTCACTTCAAAAATCAGAAAATGAGTTTATGAGAGATAAAAAGGGTATCTCATCACATGGAAATAAAATTTACCTTAATAAAGGGATAGAATAACATATGACAACATAACAATATGTAAATTAAAAGACCCAACAAAAGAAGTCTTTTAAAAAGAGGAGGCTGAAATGTTCCCTTACCAACTTGGGTATCTTTCAAAACATACACCCCATAAAAGAAGGACAATTCAACATTGATGTAAATACTCATAAACGAAAGTATTTTAAACAATGAGTAGAATAATGGGAAGTACATATACCACTCAATGGAAATGGTAGAAAATGTAGCATAAATCTCACAGGAATAAAATTGAGATGAAAAATCATTTACGAAAACTCTACAGCCTAACGACGCCACTTAAAACTTCCAAAAAGGGATTGATGAGATCAAATATGGTCTCTCCTCATATTAACATAAAATTTTCAGCTATATGAATATAAAATAACATCCCCCAACATAAATAAGAGGATATTAAAAGAAGTGACATAAAGGAGAGTACTTAGATAGAAAGAGAGAGGTTGGATCTCTTACGAAAATTCGGCAGCCTAACAGCGCCACTCAAAACATCCAAATTAGATTGATGAGAGAAAATAGGGTCTCTAATCATATTAAAATAAAAAAATTACATTAAGATTAATTTAAAAGAACATCCCAATCATAAGAAATATGAGCTTAAAAGGAAGGACATAAAAGAGTGTACTTAAAAAGAAAGAGAGGGGTATGATCCCTTTCCTCAAGTCCGACTTGTATTGTTCGTTTCTTTATATTCCTGAATAATAAACTTTGGTAAATTTATAATTGATTAAGTAACTCCTTTAAAGATTATTTTTCTGTTCATCTCACATATTATAATGTTATAATAATTTTTTTAATAATGTTAGTTCATATCAGAGGTTTTTGCCGATGTTTGGTACATGAGTAAAAAATGAGCTTGTTTGAAAATGATTGCCCATGTAGTTATAAGTAAATCATTTACAGAATATTATTAATGATTAAAATATCATATATATCCATTACATATTAATTTTATACTATTCCATAACATTTGGAGATTAAAAATGAAAAGCACCGTTCATGGAGACGGTAGGCAGTACGTACGCATGAACGCTACATTCATTTTTTATTTCATATTAATGGAATTAAAAATAAATGAGATAGATATATATTATAATTAAATTATAATATATATCTTATATAGGTCACATAAGTTCATTAATTTCATTCTTTATACATTCCATGTATTGCATGAACGAGTCACATCACTTGAGGGGGCGGTAGTCCACACTTCCTCATATGAAATTATCGCATTTGCACAACATGCAATGAATAAAGATATGTTTTGAATATAAAATACAGAAGCATATAGTAAACATAACCATATATATCATATATAAAATACAGAGGCATCATAATGGCCACCTTTACAGGTGTTAAAATAATATTGAACAATCATCATTTCGTGAGGCAGAAAATCACCTACCACAGATATTGTATGTTATTTAACCATTAGACGAAGGTGTGTGTAGGTTTAGCTCTGATAATTCTCATAAAAATTTTCTAGTATATTGAAGATACTGGTTTTTTTACAAAATAAAGGAATAAAAATAGTTTAGGGGGTTGGAGAAGCAAAATAAAACATAAGAACACAAGAGAAGACACTACCTTTAAATAGGTTAACTCTTTTTGACTTGAGCTCAAATGATTCCTTGGAAAGACTTCTGCCTAAAGTGAGGCTTCTAAGAGTTAGAGAGGGATGCGGAGATAAAAATGGTTAGGGTTTGGCTGAGCCAAAGGCCTTATAGTTGTGGGTAAGGTGGTAGAGGTGGGGGCCTTTATAAGAGGAGAGGAGGGGCACTCTTGGAAAGTCTTGAAAAGTAACATTATTATAAAATTCTTTTAGGATTTTAAAGGTCCCACAATTATATTTTTCATGGATAAGGTGATAATAGTTCGAAATATACTCATCCAATAGGTTTTTGACAATTTTAAGTATTGTATTTTACATTATCCTTCCATTTTATTAAAATCGTTAATTAATTAGGTAATCGCTGTATCATCATGGTGTCATAAAAAATTTAATTTATTTAATGTATAAAATTTATAAAACAATTACGATAATGTAGGAAATATTTTATTATTTACAATGAATATTTATAGTCAAACATATGACTTTTATAACCCCATTTAAAAATTTCTTTAGTAAAACAACACATGTTTGTGACATTTTTATTTTAACATTAAATAAAAAGTTATTAATGTCATTTTCTTACCAAAGTGGCTCCTTGGGGTCCCCATGTTGACCCATGGATTTTCTTGGTCGTCCATGGCAAATCCAATAAGATTAGGACATGTATCAAGGTCATTTAATATTATTAAAACATTATTTTTAACTTAAATTACACTAATTACCTCTAATCGCGATTAAAAACTTAAAAGTTACTATTCACTAAAAAAATTATTTTAATCCCATTGAACCAAATTTTACATCATAATGAAAACCATGTATGTCGGATTTTTGAAATTCAAAACACAGAGGTGGTAAAATTTCATTTAAACGAAAAATCATTTTTTTAAGTACCACTTAGTGGTTTCACTGTTCATCAAAAATTGAAGTTTTTCAGAAAAATACCAAAAAATCACCCTAAGGTAAATTTGATATTACTAATTCAAAAATGATGTCTATTTTACAAAATTCAAAACAAATAATTTACATTAATTAATTTAATAATTAATTCCCACTATCAGAACAAATAGCTTGTTTTTATAAAACAATATATATCAAAAGATTGACACTAGTTTATGTCTAATTTCAAATTGAAATTAATTCCAATGACCACTATTGGATTAAATGGTAAAAATATATTATAATTTCAATTTAAAATCAATTTAAAAGATAATCTAATCATACAAATATATTATATTAAAAAGACTTTTGGAATTAAAATACAACATTTTTCACTATTCATTAAAAAATGAACTTTATCGGAAAAATACCAAATATTTACACAATGTAAATTTTGATGTCCCAGTTGTAAAGAAGAATTTTATTTTGTCAAATATAAAACATAAAATTGTCAAAAATTGGATTTAAAAGAGGTTCTCCATCAAAAGGTGGTTAATCGACCTTTGAAATAATATTAGAATGATTACGCTTAAAATTGGATTCATTCACATTTTTAATTCTCTAATATTTATTGTAAAAAGTAAAAATATTTGACAAACATATATAATCATTTTGCCATTAGTTCTATTCATTCCTGTCATTACAACATCTAGGTGTTAACTACCATTTAAAATAAAATTATTTTATTATTAGAATGCAACGTAAGATTTCAAAGGAACTCGTTTTTGCGTATTGGGTAAGCCATCGAGCATAGCATTCCCTTTAAATAAATAGTAACATTTTATTCACAAATAGGGATAAATATAAAAATGTCATATTCTTTATTTACCTGGGGTGTTACAATAATTACCCCAACACATGTCCTAATTCTATTGGATACATGTATTTAGACTTAAAATCACCATAGGAGTAAGATATTATCCTTTTCTTCCACATGGATTAGATTATGACATTTATTATTATTTTATTTAAACAATAGTTAATGGTGTTAAATTCAAATTTTAATAACAAAACTATTTTTAATATAAGGTTATTCATAACATAAACTAGAATATAAATATTATTTATAAATCTAAAGATATCTCTTACATAATGGTATTTTTTTATAATTTTTAGATATTAAATAACTAAATTTCTTTATGACACAATGATGATGCATTAATTACTTTATCAATGAACAGTTAAAATAATTGATATTATAAATATAAAAATAAATGTAAATTGAGGATTTTGATGTCATCCAAACAATTTATAGATTAATATGACACTTTAGGGTGGATTCAATGATTTTTTTTCTAATTAATCTTATTGTTATGACATTTTCAAAAACCAAATACTTAATAGTGACAAAATTGACAAAAAATGCATTTTTAAAGAAAATACTATATTATTAAATGATACAACATTACTAAAAATATACAGTTTTGAAATAAAACATATATAATGATAAATAGGTCATTATTGAACCACTTGGTATTTTTTTGTATTTTTATTGTATGTTTAAGAACCATTTATGATAATAATACAAGAGAACATGGTAAAAGTTAAACTATTTAACTAAGAGTTAAATCTAAAATATAGGGTTAATATGGTGACATAAAATTGACTAAAACCTACTAGTTGAGATTATTTCAACCCATCCCCACCTTAGCAACAAAATTAATCAATTTTGTGCCATTATAAACCAAATATGAGTTTATAATAAAATAATATTTCAAACTTTTTCATAATGTGACCCACAACTCTCTTATAAAGGGGTACTTCCCCTTTTCTCCCAATCACACCTCCAAAGCCATTTTCCTGGCCAAAACCTACCCAAATATCCTCCCAAATTCCCTAACATCAACCTAGAGTACTTCCTTTGAGCAGAAAGACAACCTATAGAGCCCTTTTATACAAATCAAAAGGAAACACCCAAAGAATAGATAATTCATTTTTCACCTCTTTCAAAGTTATTTTCTTCTTCCTCTTTCTCTTTCTTTGTTATTTCCATAACAAATTAATATCTCCAGTACCATAAAAATAAATTTATGTTATTATAAATAAGGTACATCCATACTCATAATTCTATTCATCTTAGAAATGATAATGCCACCATGCGTGCGTACGTACGACTTACTGTATCCACATCAGGAGGTAATTTGTTATTCAACACTGGGTTATTTGGATGGATATAATGATGAGTAATATGTGTATAAATAATGAAAATAAAATTTTAATTTCTCTTCAAAATTACTATACCATCTAATTATACACCTTTTAATCATTATGGAAATGATTTCAATGCTCGTGTGTACGTATGACTTACTATCTCCAAGATGCAATGAGATTCTTTTCTACGTTCACCATTAAATGATGATTATAAAAATATATATTAATAATATATTTGTAATATATGACATAATAATGATACTGGAGATATGAATATATATTTATATGTATTTACTTACAAATATATTATTCACTTACTTCTGTTCAATACGATATGAAAACAGAAACAATGTTTATGCGTACATATGGCCTACGGTCTCCATAAATAGTGTTTGACATTTAATATAACTATCTATTATACATATTTATATTATAAATATATATTATATATAAATCATGTTTTTTATTCTAGAAGTATTTAAATCATTATCTAAATTATACGATCAAGAATAAGAAGTTTAAACATGCAGGATAAAGAAAGCGATTATTATCAAAAATGTTAATTTAACATGGAAATAATTATTAAATGGTTGTATTAAATTCATAAATGAATAATTTATGATATAATAAATATGAATATGGTTCTGGTATAATTTAATAATATACTATGGTCATTATACAGGTGGTTAAACATATTTTCAACCAAATAAAAGTGCAAGCTAAGGGTTAATTCCTCAATCTCATTATTATTATCCTAGATTGTTGATGGGTAAGTATTTTCGGGGAAATATTTATTATCCATGTACATGTTTCATAAAATAATTTTTCCAAATTATTTTTAAGGTACTATTTAACTAAAAAAACATTTTAAATGTTTTATATAATTATTCTTATAAATATTTCTCATTAATGTCCTTGTTTTTTAAATGGTTTTAAGGATATATTTATATGGAAATGAATTTTTTATAATGTTAATTCCAGTAAAAAGATTCAAAGTGGTATGGGAAATATTTATTAATTTTTTTTTAAATTTCATCCTTTATAAATTGTGAGACATTTAAATGGTTTCATGAAAAGGGGTATTTCACTCAAGGAGTTTTACTGATTATTTTCTACAATATCATTATCCTTTACTGGATATTATTCTGGATTGAGGTTTATTTATTATAATACAATATTCCATATTGTAATGAATGAGTTCTGATATGTTTTACTGTGGATATTCTATTTTTTTCCATTCATATTTTATGGATAAAGTATTGACATTTTGAATGCAATTTGTAAGGTGAATATTTATGTTATGTTTCAACAATTTCATATTAGGAATGCAGTGGACATAGTGAGTGAAAAGTGGAGCATGCTATAGCTCTTCAATGCATCGGTAGGTATCGTGGCACAAACTAGTGTCTTGTAATAAGACCTTGACACAAAATTTATTTGTAGTCTTGGTGTAAGGCCTTGACTATGTGGTAATGATGTATGGAATTAGGCATTACCTCATTATGAAATTAATTATTACATATTATTATTTGACTAGTAGAATATCAATTTGAATGTTTATGTGGTAATGTCTGCATTATTTTATCTATATTATTTTCATGTTTTTTTAAAAGGATGTTGTTTAAATTGCACATCTTTCCTAAATGTTTATATCTTCCACAAATGTTTTACCCTTACTAAGCATCTGAGCTCACCCATTTCTTATTTTTTGTTTTCCTAGGATTTCAAGAAGTGAATTATGTTTGACATTCAGGGTTAAGCTAGGGGAATAAAGGTATTATCAATATATTATTTATGTTGTGTTTTATTTTGGAATGTGTAATGTAACATTCATGTATGTAATATATTTTCCAAGACTACTAAACTGATCGGTCCTTCAAGACTTGATTCATTGTAATCATGCCAATGTATGAAAATAATTTAGCAACTCTCGGATCCTGGGGTTAGGGAATTACAAAAAAGAAATCTTATTTTCATAAAAATATTCATAAATTAATATTTTCTGGACTTATAATTGTAATATAATATTATGTGACTATAATTATTTTTTGAATGTGTCACAAAATCAGTTATAATATTAAAATATGTATTTTTTCAATAAAATATGATTTTATTTTAAAATGATATTTATCATATTTATAAATTTATTTTCATATAATTGAGTCTATTTTTTAATTCCACGTGTTATAAAATAGTAATGGGTAATTTTTTGTATTTTTTTGAAATAATTAAATTTTAGGGGAATAGTGAAATACTATAATTTTTTTATTTTACATTTTAGAGAAATAGATGAAATATAGAGTCATGAATAATGAATGGATGAATTAATCACCCATTGGTTTAAACAAAAATGCATTAGCTACTATATTTAATCACAAAAAGCATCACCATTCATAGTCATGATACAAAATAATAAACAAGTTAAATAATCAAATAACACTCATATCCTCCACTATAAATACCATCTCGCACCACATATTCTTCTCACATCTCCAATGACATTAAGATTTCTAGTATTCTATCCATTTATTCTGAAAACTCTCACCTTTAGTTTTGGTATTTCTAGTCTCACCAAAATACTATTTCAATGTTTTTTATTGAATCCCTTAAGGAGAATCATTTTACAGTTAAAATACTCCCTCTCTTTCTTTATTTTCTTTTTGTTTTGTTTTCGTTTCTTATAATCTATGCATATAATTTATCCCAACATGTATGATAACTCCATTTTAATATAAATATTTTGTAATTTTATCATTTTAATAGAAAATACGCAATCATTTCTCTTATACACTTTCTTTTATTCTAAAAATGATAATATCATCTACGAGGTATTAATTTATTATCTTCAAGGGTTTCTTGTTTCCATATTCGTTTACCATATTCTTGGATGGATGTAAAACCATTATAATGGTTGAAATAAATGTTAAAACTTATTTTAATGATTTTTTATGTTATTTAACTATCTGATATACATTATATAAAATAATAAAACAAAACTAGATCAGGATTATCAAAAGCATGTCGAAATATTCTACACGATTATCACTATTATATTATCTAATGATTCATCCTCATCCCATATATAAAAAGACTTTTATAACTATTATATATTATAGATGATACTTACTGACACATAATTTCAATAGTGGATAATTATTCACATTTTATATGATCCTTCACACTCTTATACAAGTAAACCAATAATGAAAATCAAGAAAATGAACACATGAGAATGATATAAATGAACTCTATAACTCACATCAAAAGAAATAAATAAACTTAATAAACTTATACTAAATCAAATATGTGTTTAATATGTTCTTAATTAAATTATAATGAATCTAATTGAATTATATAATACATTAAGTGTAAGGGAATAACACTATCACTCACATGGTAAGAGTTTTATCATCTCACATTTACTAAAGCGAGATATTCATTATTCCCTACTATATATTGTGTTTTTTGTATGTATAATACCCTATTATGTAACATATAAGGAATCTATTTATTTTATTTTTATAAAATTTTTAATTTAATAATTATTACTTTTATGGGGAATATGATCTGACTGGTTACATAGTGGTAAGGGATTCTCCCCAACATCGATTTTTCATTTAAAATACGCTTACTCACTATTTATCCCTATTTGATTCTTATTTATATTTAAATACATATTCTAAAATATGTATAAATGTTCTAAACTCTTTTAACTTGATCATTTCATCTTTCTTGATGGTAAATACATGGTTTTATAGGGTTCTCGTCCCCATTTTTTCTAGATAAGCATGCCAAATTAAAGGTAAGTTCCTAGTTTATTACCCATTTTAAAGATCACCCCATAATATATTTTAAGACATGATTATTTTTATAAAATAAATTATTTTGTCATGAAAATCTATCTTTTTTCATTTGTAGTTTTATGCAAAAATTATGCCTTTGTTTTAAATACTCTTTAGTATTTTCCTTAAGCCGCACTAAAGCAGGTCATTTTTAGAGTTTCATAAATGATCTTTTTATATGTTTCATATAATTTGGGAAAAAGTTTTTCTTAAATTATAATATTATTTTACTTCCATTTTTATAGGATATACATGTTACAATCTGATTTTATAAAAAAAATACAATGATTTTCCAAAATAACTCTTCTCTATAAAGTAAAAATGGTTATTTCTCCCAATAATTCATCAATTATTTTATTATCATATTTATTATCTATTAAAAAACTCTATTTAATGTTAAAACTAAATGGGATTGATCTTTTATGATATTATCTATCATTTTCTATTAAATATTTTATAATTCGTTTGACTGTGGACGTGAATTAGATTTAGCAATTGATTTTCAAGGCCCTCTATAGCCCCTGAATGCATGTATATGTCTTATGAGAGAAATAAGATATGGAATGAGCTGAGGCCTTTCCCATTTATTGTCATAAATATATATTTGGATAAGACCTTAAACATTTATTTTTAGTTGTCTTGGAACTTGACTTGATGGTATGTTTTAGATGTCCAACATTATGCATTCAATCATTATGATATCAATAATTGATAATCCTTGTGATTATACGACCAATAGTATATTCATGGAGATTTTTATTTATTATATCATTATTTATATGGAATTATAGATTCATATTTTATTTAAATCATATTATGATAAAGATTATATTTTAATGGAATGTGTTTTTGGTTTTTCCCATTTCCTTATTGTTTATGTTTCTGTTGTATTTCTTACCTTTACTGAGCATCTAAGATCACCCCTTTCTTATCCCAGCATACGAAGATGTGTATTATGAATGTATTACAGGGATAATCTAGGAGATCATGAAATTCTCCATTGGAGTTGAAATGTGGTATTTCATTTAATTTTTTAATGTAATAATAATGTATATTTCTTGTTTACCAAATCTATTAAAATATGTGGTCCTTTGGGATCCGATCACTTGTTCATAGTACCAAATTTAATAAAGTATAACATTGGCTCTGAGATTATGGGGTTTGGGTATTTACAGTTGGTATTAGATGAATTTAAGTAGAAACCTCAGAAAATAGATTTAGATAAAATATATTAGGTAGCATTCCAATAAAATAGACATTGAGGACATGAATATAAGAACGTCCAATAATTTTGGTAAGGTATATATTATGTGAGTATTCCTATCAATACATCCATGTCTAGATACTAAAGAAGACATGGTTCTAGCCAAATTGTACCTAGGGTTACCATCTCTGAAATGGTGTGTCGGGCCTTACTTGGTGAACCATAGTACACGACAACATGCCTTACTATACACTTAGTTTGAAACTCTCTGGGATATGATTAGGATAATTCACATTTTAGTAATACATAATTATGAAGGATTTGAATATATATGTAACACCCCGAGCTTCCATGATACGCTTCCCATTTAATAATGCAATAGCTTGCATTGTACGCAAGTTCAAGTTCTAACACACACCACAACTAATCAAAGTAGTCATTATGAATAGTAATACCCACTTTTTGAAATTATGGAAATTTTATATTTCAAAATGTACTTCATTTTTGAATTCATAATATCGAAATAATCCAAAGTTGAATTTTTTGTAATTTTCTGAGAACTTCCAATTTTTATGAATAGTGAAAAATAATTAAAAACAACTTTTTTAATCAAAGTATTTTATAGTGATAAATTATAATATTGACTGGTTTTAAAGTATAATTAGAATATATTTTTACCATTTTATCCAGTGGTGGTCATTATAATAAATTTAACATTGAAATTGGACATAAACAATTGTCAATCTTTTAATATATATTGTTTCTCAAAAACACGATATTTGTTGTGACAGCATGAATTAATTATAAAATTAATTAATTCAACTTATATGTCTTGAATTTTGTAAAATAGACGTCATTTTTGATTTAGGAATATCAATTATAGCTTAGGGTGAAATTTTGGCATTGTTCTGAAAAACTTCAATTTTTGAGGAATAGTGAAACCACTAAGTGGTAGTTAAAAAAACTGATTTTTCATTTAAATGAAACATTACCACTTCTGTGATTTGATTTTCAAAAATCCGACATTCATGGTTGTCATTAGGAAGTAAAATGTGGTTCATTGGGATTAAAAAAAAATTTGGTGAATAGTAACTTTTAAGTTTAATTAATCGTGATTAAAGTTAATTAGTGATATTTATGGTAAAATGATATTATAAAAATATGAAAATACCTTTACACTTGTCCTACCCCTATTGTATGAGTCATGGCCGACCAAGAAAATCCATGGGTCTACTTGGGGACCCCATGGAGCCACTTTGGTCGGAAAATGACATAAATAACTTTTTATTTAATGTTAAAATAAAAATGTCACAAACAAGAGTTATTTTACAAAAAAAATTTAAATGGGGTTATGCAAGTCATATGTTTGACTATAATTATTTATTATAAAGATAAAAATATTTCCTACATCATGGTATTTGTTTTATAATTTTTAGACATTAAATAAATTAAATTATTTTTGACACCATGATGATGCAACGATTACCTCATTAATTAACGATTTAAATAAAATGAAAAGATAATGTAAAATCTAAGACTTACACTTGTCAAAACCCTATTGGATGAGTAGATTTCAAACCCATATCACCTTATCCTCTAAATATATAAGTGTGGGACCTTTAGAATCCAAAAAAGCATTTCATAATAAAGTAACATTTCAATCATTTCAAGAGTGCCCCTCCTCTCCACTTATAAAAGGCCCCCAGCACTACCACCTTACTCACACTTTCAAAGCCTTTTGTCTCAGCCAAAATCTGCCCAAATACTCTCCAAAATTCCCTACCTTACTCCTAGAAGCCTCACATTGGGCATAATTCTTCCCAAGGAAGCCTTTGGCTCATATCAAAAGAGTTACCCGATTTTAAGGTAATGTCTTCTCTTATGTTATTTTGTTTTATTTTTCTTATCCAACCCCCTAAACTCTTTTTATTAATTTCTTTTGTAAAAACACCAGTATCCTCAATATACTAGGATGTTTTTATAAGATGTATTTGAGCTACACTTACACACACCTACATCTAATGTTTAAAGAACATACTGTTTCTGTGGATGGCGAATTTCTGCCTCACGAAACGATGATTGTTCAATACTCACATAACACCTTAAAAGGTGGCCATTAAGATGTCACTCTATTTATATATGATATATAATATGTTTATGTTTTACTTAAGGTTCTGTATTTTTCATTTATGTCATACCTTTCTTGTTTCCATTATGGGTAAACGCGATATTTTCATTTTAGGAAGTACGGACTACCGCCCCCTCAAAGTGATTTGAATTGTTAATGCCATATGTGGGATGTATAAAGGATGTGGTAAATGATATTATATATGATATTATACTGTAATTATAATGTACCTTTATATAATTATGATTTCATTCCATTAAATATGAAATAGAAATGAAAGTACCGTTCATGCGTACGTACAGCTTACCATCTCCATGAATGGTGCATTTCATTTCTTACCTCTAAATGTTATTTAATATTATGAATGAATGTATATACTGGATATATATGAGATATATGATATCTATATCATGAATATAATTCTAGATATAGTGGATATTTCACCACATCAACAACTTGTAATTATAAGAAGTCTATTTTTGACTCAAGTACCAAAGATCGACAAAACGACCGTTATTAACTTAAATAATTACAGAATGTTCATAACATGGTAATAAGTTATATAAAAGGAATAAAAAACTTGAAAAAAGGTTCTTAAGCAATTATAAATTATCTCTAGTTTATTATTCAGGATGTTAATGAACGGTAGAGTCAAGACAGGACGCAAGGTAAGGGAATTTCTTAACCCAATTTCCATTCTTTGGGTTAATCTCCTACTTTCAAATTATATCATGATATTATTATTTCCTATCTTGTATTTTTACTTTCTTTATGTGTACTTATAGTGAATACATATAATAAATCTATTTTATTTAAAAAAAATGATATTTGTAAGGGAACTTCTTGACCCAATTTCCATTCTTTGGGTTAATCTCTTACTTTCAAATTATATCATGATATTATTATGTCCTATCTTGTATTTGTACTTTATTTATCTGTACTTATAGTGAATACACATAATAAATCTATTTTATTTAAAAAATGATATTTTTAAGGGACTTCGTCTCAATCTCCATTTATTAAGGCATATTTTTTTTATAAACAAATTTCTTTTATATGGTGTATAAACCCCTTTGACTTTGACTTTTATTCAAAAAGGAATATTTTTTTTACAAAGTGTTTTACTAAACGAAAAAATGAATGTTTTTGTCTTACGTATAAGGCGACAATGACTTCTCCTCCGTCGTGACCATTATTTGTGTTTCGGCTTCCTCTACAAGCCATAACTTTTTAAATGAAAAATAAATACCAAGTTTTAACTTTTGTTTATTTTGGTATTGAAAATGGTATTGAAAGTGTTTTTATTATATCCATGTGTTGTATTGATATCTTGTGATTGAAATGTGGAAATGTTATGTTTCCTTTATGCGCGTTTTATGTGATATGATTATGTTATGGTTTATGATATGATTAAACCTGTTCATATGAGGAATGGATTGGACTTAAAAGTGACGGGTGGAGCCCGCTATAGCTCCTCGATGCATCGACAGGTCTCATAAGACAAACTAGTGTCTTGGCACGAGGCCTTGAAAAAATCATAATTTTGGACTTGGCATGAGGCCTTGACTACGTGGTTATGATAGTCTGGCATTATGGATTCCATCATAATGAAAGTGGTTATTGATATTGCATGTGATTATTCAACCAGTAGAATATCCATGTGAATAAGTAAATGGAATTATCTCATTTTACTTTTACAATATTATGTTGAAGTTCATGTTTAAAAGTCTTTTGTTTTAGTTATACATTGCCTTAAATGTTAATGTTTATTTATGAAAGATTCTACAATATTGTTATCCTTACTAAGCATCTGAGCTCACCCCTTTCAATGTTTTAATTTTTCTAGGATGTGAAGAAGTATATTATGAATGACCTGAAGGGATAATATAAGGGGATATGAAGAGAAGATGTTGTAGTTTTGTTTTACTCTATGATGTAATGTAAGACTTATGAATGTATCTAGTGTTTCCAAGGCTACTAAACTAATTTGTCTTTCGAGACTTGATCTTTTGTGATCATGCCAATGTTACGAAGTAATGCACCGAATCTGGGTAGCTGGGGTCGGGACGATATAGTTGGTATCAGAGGCAGTTTAGTACTAACCTTGGAAGATAGATTTAGATAAACTCTGATTAGAGAACATAGCCCTATGATATACTTTGAGGATTAGTATAGAATAACTTCCTAGAATTTTGGTATTATAGAGATTTTGTGAGTTTTCCGAGAAATACATCCATGTCTGGATACGAGCTAGTCGAGATGGCTCTGGCACAGATGTACCTAAGGGTAAAACACGAAAACACCGCTTTGAGCTAGACTCGAATGGGAACTGGTGCACAAAAACGGGCCTTGCTGCACTCTTGGTTACGACACTCCTGGGGGATATGCTTAGGATAATTCTCATTTTCTTTACAAACCATTATGAATGGTTATGATTATATACTTCCTCAAAGAAAACATTTTTATGGATTATATCCATAAATATTTCAATTTATGTTATGTATTTTACAAGTATCGAATTATGTATTTTGATTCATAAACTAATCTAGTTTATGCCATTGTTTAGAAATGGCGCCTAGTGGAAAGAATGGAAATCGTATCAATGCATGCACTCTGTGTAGGGATTTCCCTCCTACTCAAGATAATTTTTGTGGAGCTAGAGATACAAACGGTGTTGATCAACTTATTACCATACTAGGACAACTCACTCAGGTTATGAATAATAACCTTACTCATATAGAGAACCTTGATCCGCATCGTGGAGGATCAATGTTAGACTGCTTCATGAGGAAAAAACTGCCAACATTTAATGGGGGTAAAAATCCATTAGTAGCTGAGAAATGGATAAAATCCTTAGATAAAATATTCCATGCCTTGGGGAGTAGAGAAAGGGAGAAGGTTATCATAGCAGTTTACCGCCTCACTGGAGATGCCGATCAATGGTGGTCATTGATTCAAAATACAAAGGAAGATGAAGAAGTATTAAGTATGGAATGGAGAGAGTTCAAAGATCTTTTCTTAGAAAAATACTTTCCACATAACCATCGAGCAGATATGGAAAGACAATTTATGAGTCTGAGACAAAAGGAGGATGAGAATGTCGCAATGTATGAGGCTAACTTTACATGGTTAGCGAGGCATGCAACAGATTATATATGTAACCCAAGAAGTAAGATTGATCATTTCTTTTATGGGTTAAAACCATTTCTCCGTCGAGCTTTAGTATCATAATATTTCTCAACATACGAGGATATAGTCTCGTGTGCTATCAAGACAGAAAAGGAATTCTCTATGTCTTATGACAACAAAGTAAAGCAAGAGAAGAAGAGAATGGTGGAACAAGAGATAGATAAAGGGGAAAAGGGAAAGAAGGATTTTCCATTATGTGATAATTTTGGGAAGAATCACCCTGGTACTTGCCTAAAAGGAATGAGAGTTTGTTACAAATGTGGAGAAAAAGGTCACCAGGCTCGTGATTGTAAGGGAATGAAAGAGGCTATCAACGTTGAATGCTATAATTTTAGGGAAATGGGTCATTATTCAAATTAATGTCCTAAGCGTCAGGGAAACTTACCTCAGAAAAGGCCAAGGGATCAAGGACAATCTTATGCTGTTACTACAGTTGAAGAAGAATAATTAATGTATTGGTGCTTTTGGACTCATGGATTATATTCTGGTTATTAGAATAATGTGATATATATATATAAGGATTTTACTTCAGTACTTGTTGATTTCATTAAGGTTTTAATATGATGAAGGTAATCATATTTTTGTATGTGACAATAAGAGAAACATTACCTTGTTTGAGGAATCTGATGATACAATTGATTTTGGAATTTAGAAATCTTTTAGAGAAAGTCTGGACGGAGGTATTTTGGATAACTATAAAGGTTGGAATGGATTAAGATGAACTTTGGATAGTATTTTTTAAGGTTAAAACATTTATGAAGATTATTTTTTGAATATTATAATACTATAGTTTTAGGAAAAGGACAACCTACAGGGTAGGGCATAACCCGTCGCGTCGGACGAAGCTGCAGGAATCAAACCCACAACCATAGTGTGACAGGCCTTTATTACCTACCACTAGCCTACAGGAAGTCCCTAGTTATTAGAAAATCATTTTACTAATCTAAATGGTATGTCTTAATATTTAGAACCTTATACAATTAGGATAAATAAAATATTTTTGAGTTCAATTACCTTTTAGAGGGAAATATGGGTTTGTGGTAAAAATTTATTATAGAATGAGAGTCTACATAACAAGTATGTATATTCCCTTACGTTCTTAGTAAATCTCCTAAATAAATTCCTCAAATTTATAAAAGGTAACTTAAAACAAAAACGTTGCCGGTTAACTTTTCCAACTGAGGATTCAATGACTATTTAACCAATCACAAGTTTGTGATATTCTTATGGTTAACATTCTCCTAATCCAGTTTTCTACGACTCTCCATCAGACCTTGATGGTTTGTTTTTCTTCCATATCCATATTTTCATAAAATCCTAGTATGGGCTATCTCGGGTGACCTTTGTACTTATCTTTCTGTCATATAAAGTTATATTTTTATTAACCTTATTTCTGATGTGGGTTTTCCACAAAGGTATTTTCTATTTTCAACCTTTTAGTTTCAAAGAAAAATTTCAAATTGCGAGGAAGAAATTTATTGAAGTAGAGGAGAATGTAACACCCCGAGCTTCCACAATACGCTTCTCATTCAATAATGCAATATCTTGCATTGTATGCATGTTCGAGTTCTAACACACACCACAACTAATCAAAGTAGCCGTTATGAATAGTAATACCAACTTTTTAAAATTATAGAAATTTTATATTTCAAAATGGACTTCATTTTTGTATTCATAATATCGAAATTATCCAAAGTTGAATTTTTTGTAATTTTCTGAGAACTTCCAATTTTTATGAATAGTGAAAGATAATTAAAAACAATTTTTCTAATCAAAGTATTTTATAGTGATAATTTATACTATTGAGTGGTTTTAAAGTATAATTGGAATATATTTTTACCATTTTATCCAATGGTGGTCATTATAATTAATTTAACATTGAAATTGGACATAAACAATTGTCAATATTTTGATATATATTGTTTCTCAAAAACACGCTATTTGTTGTGACAGCGGGAATTAATAATAAAATTAATTAATTCAACTTATATGTTTGGAATTTTTTAAAACAAACATCATTTTTGATTTAGGAATATCAATTATAGCTTAGGGTGAAATTTTGGCATTGTTCTGAAAAACTTCAATTTTTGATGAATTGTGAAACCACTAAGTGGTAGTTAAAAAAACTGATTTTTCATTTAAATGAAACATTACCACTTCTGTGATTTGATTTTCAAAAATTCTACATTCATGGTTGTCATTAGGAAGTAAAATGTGGTTCAATGGGATTAAAATAATTTTTTGGTGAATAGTAACTTTTAAGTTTAATTAATCGTGATTAAAGGTAATTAGTGATATTTAAGGTAAAAATGATATTATAAAAATATGAAAATACCATTACACTTGTCCTAACCCTATTGTATGAGTCATGGCCGACCAAGACAATCCATGGGTCATCTTGGGGACCCCATGGAGCCACTTTGGTATTAAAATGACATAAAGAACTTTTTATTTAATGTTAAAATAAAAATGTCACAAACAAGAGTTGTTTTACTAAAACAATTTTTAAATGGGGTTATACAAGTCATATGTTTGACTATAAATATTCATTAGAAAGCTAAAACGATTTACTACATCATGGTAGTTTTTAATAATTTTTAGACATTAAATAAATTAAATTATTTTTGACACCATGATGATGCAGCGATTACCTCATTAATTAACGATCTAAATAAAATGAAACGATAATGTAAAATCTAATACATACACATGTCAAAAA
Source organism: Viscum album (assembly GCA_963277665.1). Classification (NCBI taxonomy): domain Eukaryota; kingdom Viridiplantae; phylum Streptophyta; class Magnoliopsida; order Santalales; family Viscaceae; genus Viscum; species Viscum album. The sequence continues at coordinate 355,616,506 of OY728163.1, forward strand.
CCTATTGGATGAGTATATTTAGAACCCTTATCACCTTGTACTAGAAATATATAAGTGTGAGACCTTTAGAATCCAAAAAATCATTTCATAATAAAGTAACATTTCAATATTTCCAAGAGTGCCCCTCCTCTCCACTTATAAAAGGCCCCCACCACTACCACATTAATCACACTTTCGAAGCCTTTTGGCGCGGACAAACTCTGCCCAAATACTCTCCCAACTTCCCTACCTTACTCCTAGAAGCCTCACTTTGGTCTGAATTCTTCCCAAGGAAGCCTTTGGCTCAAATCAAAATAGTTACCCGATTTTAAGGTAATGTATTCTCTTATGTTATTTTGTTTTATTTTTCTTATCCAACCCCCTAAACTCTTTTTATTCATTTATTTTGTAACACCAGTATACTAAATATACTAGGATGTTGTTATAAGAATTATTAGAGCTACAATTACCCACACCTACATCTAATGGTTAAAGAACATACTGTTTCTGTGGATGACGAATTTCTGCCTCACAAAACGATGATTGTTCAATACTCATATAACACCTTAAAAGGTGGCCATTAAAATGTCACTCTATTTATATATTATATATAATATGTTTAAATTTTACTTAAGATTCTGTATTTTTCATTTATGGCATACCTTTCTTGTTTCCATTATGGGTAAATGCGATATTTTCATTTTAGGAAGTGCGGCCTACCGCCCCCTCAAAGTGATTTGAATCGTTAATGCCTTATGTGGGATGTATAAAGGATGGAGTAAATGATATTATATATGATATTATACTGGAATTATAATATACCTTTATATAATTATGATTACATTCCATTAAATATGAAATAGAAATGAAAGTAGCATTCATGCATACGTACGGCTTACCGTCTCCATGAACGGTGCATTTCATTTCCTACCTCTAAATGTTATGTAATATTATGAAGGAATGTATATACTGGATATATATGAGATATATGATATCTATATCATGAATATAATTCTGTATATAATGGATATTTTACCACATAAACAACTTGTAATTATAAGAAATCTATTTTTGACTCAAGTACCAAAGATCGACAAAACGGCCGTTATTAACATAAATAATTACATAATGTTCATAACATGGAAATAAGTTATATAAAAGGAATAAAAAACTTGAAAAAAGGTTCTTAAGCAATTATAAATTAACTCTAGTTTATTATTCAGGAGGTTAAAGAACAGTAGAGTCAAGACAGGACGCAAGGTAAGGGAATGTCTTAACCCAATTTCCATTCTTTGGGTTAATATCCTACTTTCAAATTATATCATGATATTATTATGTCCTATCTTGTATTTGTACTTTATTTATGTGTACTTATAGTGAATACACATAATAAATCTATTTTATTTAAAAAAATGATATTTTTAAGGGAACTTCTTAACCCAATTTCCATTCTTTGGGTTAATCTCCTACTTTCAAATTATATCATGATATTATTATGTCCTATCTTGTATTTGTACTTTCTCTATGTGTACTTATAGATAATACACATGATAAATATATTTTATTTAAAAAAATGAAATTTTTCAGGGACTTCGTCTCAATCTCCATTCATTGAGGCATATTTTGTTTTATACACAAATTTCTTTTATACGGTGTATAAACCCCTTTGACTTTGACTTTTATTCAAAAAGGAATCTTTTTTTACAAAGAGTTTACTAAATGACAAAAAGAATGTTTCTGTCTTACGTATGCGGTGACAACGACTTCTCCGCCGCCATGAGCAATATTTGTGTTTCGACTTCCTCTACAAGCCATAACTTTTTAAATGAAAAATAAATAAAAAGTTTTAACTTTCGTTTATTTTGGTATTTAAAATGGTTTTGAAAGTGTTTTTATTATATCCATGTGTTGTATTGATATCTTGTGATTGAAATGTGGAAATTTTATGTTTCCCTTATCCATGTTTTATGTGATATGATTATGTTATGGTTTATGATATGTTTAAACCTGTTCATATGAGGAGTGAATTGGACTTAATAAGTGAAGGGTGGAGCCCGCTATAGCTCCTCGATGCATCGGCAGGTCTCATGAGACAAACTAGTGTCTTGGCACGAGCCCTTGACAAAATCTTATTTGTGGTCTTGGCACAAGGCCTTGACTACTTGGTTATGATAGTCTGGAATTATGCATTCCATCATTATGAAAGTGGTTATTGATATTGCATGTGATTATTCGACCAGTAGAATATCCATGTGAATAAGTAAATGGTATTATCTCATTTTACTTTTGCCATATTATGTTGAAGTTCATGTTTAAAAGGCTTTTGTTTTAGTTATACATTTCCTTAAATGTTAATGTTTATTTATGAAAGCTTTTGCAATATTGTTATCCTTACTGAGCATCTGAGCTCACCCCTTTCAATGTTTTGATTTTTCCAGGATGTGAAGAAATATATTATGAATGACCTGCAGGTATAATATAAAGGGATATGAAGAGAAGATGTTGTAGTTTTGTCTTACTCTATGATGTAATGTAAGACTTATGAATGTATCTAGTGTTTCCAAGGCTACTAAAACAATCGGTCTTTCGAGACTTGATCTTTTGTGATCATGTCAATGTTATGAAGTAATGCACCGACTCTGGGTAGCTGGGGTCGGGGTGTTACAATATATAATAAAAAATAGTAAACTAGGTTAAAAATAAGGTGTTTTATGATTAATATATTATGTCATGATATTATTTAATTAATTGTACGTTTTTATCACTATGAATATTGTTACTCACACTATGATTTTTGGTTTTAGTCAATTTCCAAAACCTAATAGATTCATGTTGACATTGAACATGATGAAAAAGGTGGTGGTGATGAGAAACCAAATGTGATGTTGATATAAGTTGAAGACATCGTGTTCACACAAAATCAATTTTTGAAAAATATAACTAACAATATATAGCTTAACCAACTCCCAGAATCACCAACAAAGAGTATGATGGAGTTTTCCAAGATCTTCACTGGTGCAGAACATGGAGAAAAGAAGGCGTGATTTCTGTAATGCAAGAAATGTGGAAAGAGACACCAATGAATGGGTATTAATGAAACAAGGAAATAATTTATGCATGGGAAATAAGGACATGAATCATGTATTGAAGAAGAAATTGAATATTACAATATAAGGAAACAAAACACATCTTGAGAATCCATTTGAAGTTCACTAGCTAAAATATAGGGAATCTGGGAATTACCTGAGTCAATGCCCTCTTTTATAGGATAATATCTTGACCATGTAAGGACCTATATGTAAACAATGGATGAAGTATTTATGTATTGGGGTCTTATTGATAACATTAGTGATTAAAATTATTTCATGAATTCCATTAATATCTATTTTGGATGTTATATTAATATTTTTTTAGAAAAAGGAAACCTAGAGGCCAGGTGACAACCCATCACATTTGTAAGGGTCATGGAGTTTGAACCCACAGCCAAAGGAAGATAATGATTCAACTCCTAACACTAGAATAAATAATTTCCTAATTAGAATGGATTTTATTTATATCTTATGGATAAAGATTATTTTGATGTTTTGGAAATCTGTTTTATCAAATAGATAAACTTAGGATAGGTAAATTATTTGGTGATTTGGTGATAATTATTATTTCAACATATGTAAAATATTTTAAGCAATAAAATGTAAATTACATTTTGGGATCAAATATGATTTTATATAGGACTTATGGTCATTTATGTAATTGTTATAATATCTTGTATATTTAGCGATCTTCTTGAAATGTGAATTTGATCAGATGTATTTTGGATGATTGTTATGGTTGGAATGGATTTTATTTAACATTGGATATTAATTTTTGAGGTTAAAGTATGATTTATTGGATATTTGTGATTCCAATTTTGGATTCATTAAATATTTAAAGGTTCTAGGAATGATTGGTGGATATTATTATTCATTAAAGTGATTCAGGTTTGAAAAAATATTTTTTAACATTCATTTCTATGTGGGAAAGAGGAATTTAAAATATATCGAAGAACCACCAAAGGAATGAGATTTTGATAATGACATAGAAAGTGATCAAGTATGTTTTTTCTCATGTTATTTTATAGATAGTAAATGAAACCCACAATTATTGTAATAGGATCTATGAACAAAAGTGTATTTTGTTTACACTTATTTATATGAAATGAATAGACATTTAACAACTCAAAGATTTATAGTTTTGTTATGGTTAACTTTATAATTTCCATGTTTTATATCACTCTCCATCTAAAAATGAAATTTATATTCCTGTTCAATTTCCATGTTATCACTTCCCAGTAAATATTTCCAACATGAAATACATGTTTTTTATTACATTCACTTTTCTATTTCCCTCTTATTAAGGGGATATTTTTTTAACCCTATTATCAATGTGGATTTACAACCTAACAATTTCGAAGTATCAATATTTGATTTTGAAGACAAATTTAAAATTGAGAGGACACAATTTTTTGAAGGAGGGGATATTGTAACACCCCATTATTTTATGGTATGTCTCTTTTTAAATATAATTTAATCAATACCATAGGTTTCAGACAACACCATGTTTAAAAGAACAATGATATACAAATAAAGATCATTATTTTTAAAATAATGTAATTACATAGTCATTAAATTGGTTGTAATGAATAATATTAACCAAATTATGAATTTATATATTATATATTTAATATAACGTTTTAATATTAAAATAAACTAATTTATAGGAATAAGATAAGGATGAATCAAATTTTATGCATTAAAATGCTATTTTTTTCTAAATGACGTTTTACAGCCTTTTAATGGGGCCATTGATTTGAAATAAAATTTGGAATCTTTTATAAATTATATTGAACAAAAAAAATTAATTTTTAAAATTGGAATTTCTAAAATATCGTAGGGTGAAATTTTTTGTATTTTGTTTCTAATTTGTATTTATGTGAATAGTGACAACTCATAATTTTATAAAACTGTCATTTTCATTATATTAAAAGTCTATTTATGATTTGAATAGTAACCTCACATATGAATGTATAAATAAAATTTATGTATATTATGAGTGATAATATAATATATTTATATAATTAAATTGGTAAATATATGTTTTAAAAATGTCCATATAATGCATTGATAATTTATGATACATAAGTGTTTATCTACATTTTTTTAATTAAAATACTGATTTTGAGGAAAATTTAATTTTATAAAATAGATTCATAAAATAATTTTTTCTGTTTCAATTATATGAAAATTTTATGAGACATTAATTAATTTTTGAAAGTGTCATAAAATATATTATAATATTAATATCAGTATTTTTTGAGTAAATGATGATTTTAGTGAAGAAATATATTTCTCAAATTTATAAATAAATTTTTGTAAAATAATCCATTTCTGATATCTAAATATTTTAAAATTTTTAGGGTGTATTTTTGGTATTTTTTCAAAATCGTTGAATTTTTGTTTTATAGTGAAATAAAAAAATTTATTGTATTTAACATTTTAGCAAAATGCATGAATTATTGAGTATTGTATGATGAATGGAAGAGGTAATATCCATTTGGTTAAAAATAACATGAATTATTTACTATATTTAGTTATAATAATGATCACTAATCATAATCTTGAGCAAAATAATTATCAAATAAATTTTATAAATAAAAAACACCCCTCTTCTCTACTAAATATACTACCCCTCACCACCCCATCTCCTCACACCTCAAAAGTCCTTAATATTTTGTATATCCTATAACCATACTATCTGAAACCAATCGCACACTTTAAGATGTTTCTAGAGTCACTAAATTTCCATTTGAATGTTCTGTAAGGAGGTCCTAAAATAGAGGAATCCAAGAGGTAAAATCCTCTTACACTTTCTTTATTTTCATTTCATTTTATTTTCTTATAATCACATCACCTCCTATGTCAAGCGATGAATAATATCTCTAGTATATTATATATATATATATACACTATAGTTTCGTTTTGTTAGTGGAAATCCACCATCATTTCTCTTATCTTCTTCCTTTTATTCTAAAAATGAAAATATCTTTGGTTTGGTCTTGATTTATCACCTTCAAGAATGATATGTTTTCATTATCTTTTACATCCTACAAGGCGGTATATTATACCATTATAATGGGATAGAAATATTATAATGTGTGTGTTATAATTTTTAATGTTCTCGAACTATCTTTTATACATAATATTAAAAAATAGAACAAAACTAGCTTGAGATTATAGAAAAGACACAGAAATAATATAAATGATTATCACTATTAACTTATCTATTGATTAATACTCACCCCATATATCCAAATGAATTACATAACAATTTTATCATATTTATGATCAATAATGACATATATTTTAATTTTTTGATAATTATTCTCATTTTATAAAAACCTCTATACTCCTACACAACTAAACCAATCATGAAAACCAAGAAAATGAACACTCACGAACGATGGAATAGAAATATATAAATGATTTTAAAAAATCTATAAATGAAAATAATAAAATTATAATAAATAATATAAATTTTTAACAGGTTCAAAATTTAATTATTAATGAATCCAATTTCATTATCCATGTCATTAATTTCATGTGTAGAACACATTCATACAAAATATAAGGGTTGTATCAACTCACTTTTTTTTGTGATATATTCCTTATTCACCATTGTTTATTATGTGTTGTGTATTTATACATCAAATTAATTTAGAATATAATTAATATATTTATTTTCATCATATACAATGTAACATTTTATAATTATTACTTTTATTGGGAATACAGTCTGATTGATTACAATGTTGTAAAAGATTCTCCCCAAACATCCATTTTTCATTCTGTTTATGCTTTCTCACTCTTTTTCCCAAAATAATTCTTATTTATTTTTATATAATTCTTATATAATCTATAAATATTTTCCAATATCATGTATCCATTCAATTTCCATCTTTTTTTTATAGGAAACAAATTATTTTATAAAGTTCCCTTCCCAAATTTTCTCAATAAGCAAGCCCAATTAAAAACAAATTCCCAGTTTCTTGTGAAATTTAAAGTGCACATAATAACATAGTTTAATCCACATCTATTTTTATAAAATCATTAATTGTATCATGAACAAATTTATTTTTTTATTTCTAAATTTATATAAAAATTAGTCCTTTGTTTGTTTTAAACAATATTTAGTATTTTTCATTAAAAAGCACTAAAGCAGCTAATTTCAAATGTTTATTAAATCTTATTTTGTCTTATTCTTACTTTAGTTGGAAATAATTTATGACTAAAATATAATTTCCTTGCCCTTAACATTTTTTTAGGGATGTAAATTTTACAATTTTATTTGATGAAAAATAAAATGATTTTCCAAAATAATAATTCATTCCAAAGTAAAATAAGGGTATTTATCCATAGAATTCCTCAATGATTTTATTATGGTATTTTCATATATTTCAAAAAAATCTATAGAATATTATTCATAATTAATATTAATGTTTTTTGATATCATCTAACATATTTTATGAATTTTGTATGATTGGTTGTATTGTGGATGTGCTATCTTGATACCATTCACCACATTACATAAAATGGTTAGAAAATATGTATGTTGATTGGGGAAATTTATTTATATTTATTATCTATATGTTGTTTATTTTTCACCCCATTCAGACGGGGAATTCATTGGAATTAGTAAGTGATAGGTGGGGATCACTACATATTCTTGATACATTGCTGGGTCTCTTTAGGAAAACCAGATATGTACTTGGATGAGGAATTACCCATTTGTTTCATATATGGATTTAGGTGAGAACTTAACCATTTATTTTCAGATGACTTAGATGAGGTCTTGATGATATGTTTCAATTATCCAAAATTATGCATTCTATCATTATCTTAATATTAATTGATAACCCATGTGATTATTCAAATAGTAGAATATCTAGGGCTAATTTTACTTATTTTAAGAATATTTAAATGGAATTATTTAATCATCTTTTTTTACTACTATATTTTTATTAATATTATGTTTTAATGGAATGTGTTTTTATTTTTTAACCTTGAATAAGTTTTTATGATTCCTCTATATAGATTACCCTTATAATCATTGGAGATAACTCCTATATTATTTTTTATTTTCCCCATGATGTGAATATGTATATTATGAATGAATTAAAGGGATAATATTATAGATTTTGAGTGTTTTCATTAGTGTTTCAATATTTCATTTCATTTCATTTTTTAATGTAAAACATATGTATGTATCTGGTTTTCAAAAATATAATAATATATTCGGTTATTTAGTATGTGATCACTTGTTCATAGTACTAATTTAATAATGTTGGGAACATTCTTTTGGCTACACGGTTCAGGGTATTGAAATATATGTTATAATAAAATGATTATAAATTATGCTGAGGAAACTAAAACCTGTAAAAAATAGTAATATAGTGGAAAACAAATGTATTAATGACTCGCAACTATTTTTAAAAAGGTACCTCTTTTATCATGATGAGTAAGAAAGTCAATAACCTTCACAAAATATATCCCTAGTTTTATACATAAAATAATTACTTTTGTTCCTTATCCAAGAAGGACCACACTATGAATATCGGTTACAACATCATATCTCTAGAAGCATTGGATATGATGATAGTATTTTCTCTGTCTACCTAGCATCAATATCCCTTGATCCAATAGATAGGAATCTCTGTCTCACTATATCCTTGAGCACTATATCAATATGATCAGATTCTATGTCTTCCTATCCCTAGAGGCCCTCGATCACAATAACAAAAAACATACACATTATTACAATGAAAACATTCTTACATATAAAAAATGAAAAGGTTTAAATTGAACTTACAAAAATATATTCAATTAAAAATATTAAGAACAAGATGTTCACACTATGTAATCTTAAAATATATTGAAAACTAATAATGTTTTCAATGAATCGATCCTCTCCAAACACATCAAATGAGTTGGTATTTATAGGCATCTCTATAAAAGTCATATTTATTTACCAATGATTATATTTCAATATGTTTTTATGAACAACTTGTACAAGTGGAACTCAACAGTTCTGTTGCAACTAATTGTATGATGTCTTAATGGTTAACACAATTATAGTGTAAAAAATATTTCCTAAAATTTGAAGAAACTATTTCAATTACAATTATAAACATAATTCATTCTAGTATGCTTCCTTGGAATTTTCATTTTGATGATCTTTATGAGTTAGTAAGATAACATTAGTATTAGTATCAGTCCAATTGTTATTACTTTTTCATTAAAAAAGACAGGACATAAATTCTAACTAATGCTACTATTAAAGGAGAGTCCAATTAATCATAAAGTTGTTATATTGATAATCATAATAGAGAATATAATGTTTATACTCATAATACTTAATAATTTTTTCAATGTTTGGAAAACGGTATATTTTTTCTAATAAAAATTATAAAAATCATTTTTAACATGAAAAGTTAGTAAATATGTAATTAAGAATGTGTTTGTGTTTTAAAAACCTAAAGTAATAGAAATTTCATAAGATGAACATTTAACTCAATAATCCTCTATAATGTATGACTTGTGTTGTTTTCAGTGAACAGTTATATATATATATATAGATAATAGAGAACATATGAGGGAAATATGAGTGATTGACATAATCTATTTTTCATGGTCACATGATGTGATAGAAAAGGGATAGTGATGGCCTAATATTTTATGATATATTACACATTAAACAAATTTTATTTCTTTTTTTGATTAATTCAAACACATAATAGAGTTTATATGAATAGTGAAAAGTAATATTATTATTATATAATTTAATTTTTTGTGAAAGGATACTAAATTTTTGGATATTAATATTATTAAAATATTTATGAAATTTTATTTTTAAAGAATGTAGAAAATGTATTCATTGTTTATCCTTTGGTTATAAAATAAAATAAAACCATATGAATGTAAAGAAAAATATTTATTCTAAAAAATATTTTTATCCAAGAAATTTTCTTATATTAATATGTTAAAATAATTTTATTTTTATTAATGATTATAATAAATTAAAAAATTTCTATATTAAATATAATATTTTAATATTTATTTTATATATTTTAAATTGAATTGAATTAATTTTATCTTAGTTTTAATTTAAAATTTAAATTTTTTGATGATGTCTTTATTGTGTTTTACTCACTTATTTTTATAATTAACTTCTATAATACATATAAATTGAATCATTTAAAATGGTACATTCATTTGTAATCATTATAATCAATATTATGTACCAATTTCTACTTAATTTTTTTTACATTGAATAGTAAATTTATAAAAAGTTATTTATAATGATAAGATTTATAAGAGCTTATTTCGGATAAATCGAAATTTATAATAGTTAACATCAAATCAAAACTTATATAAATAACATTGGACTACAATGTTTTAACCATACCTCATCTAAATATCTAATTGATTTAGTTTTTATGAATTTGGATCGATTATGAAAATAACATATTTTAAACCTTTGAAAACAACTAATTGTGTCCTCCCCCTCCCATATAATAGATCACCACCTATCCTATTTTACTAACACATATTTATCTTCCAAAAAAACCCAGTAAAACCTAAATACATTGATAATATTCTTTCTTGAATTTTTAATTTCATTTTTGATCAAAAATCCGTCCTTAGACAGTTTATAGTGTAATCCATTGGTGGTTCTCAGATGAAGATGTAAAACACTTAACATAATGTTTTCAATTTAGCTATGTTTATATCTCATTAAATTATATGACAACCATGATGATATATTAAAATTTATATCATCATATACATATATGTAATTATGTCTATATTATTACCTTTATTCATCCTCTTCTCTATTAAATGGTAAATTCAAGCATTTTTCTTGTGTCCATGTGGATTACCACCTCATAGAGAGATGTATTTTATTTTTAATCACAACCTTAAAAGGATTCTTATTAATATATATTTAATAAATATACATGTCATATATATAATTTTAATTATTATATAATTATTATATATTGTCCACCTTTTTAATATCCCATATGTTCTAAAATTATAAAATCTCTCTTGTGTATGTCTGCACTACCACCTTCATTAACAGATGTGATTCCTTATTCATTTATATTTTACATTACTAGTAACAAGAATAGTTTTAATGAATATATATCAATATTATGACATTATAATTATCCTATAAATGTAAATTATAATTTACCTTACTTTGTATTCCATTATATTAAATTTCGGAACATCACATGTCCATATATAAGGCTTTCCATTTGAATTTAATGAGGTAAATCAGTTTACATCACATATTTCTATAAATAATTATAAAATTTAAAAAATTAATAAATATAATTCTTATTTCATTATCAGAAATATAAAGATAGTGAATGAATGGCCATATTGAATGCAAAAAAAAACCATTGAATAGACATAAGTATCAAAATAGACATACTTTCCCAGGAATTTTTATTTTAAGGAAGAATTATTAATAAAAATGTATTTATAATTTATATCAAATGTTACATAGTAATTAATACACCATTATTTATCTAAAATATATTAATTATAAATCTATATTTACTATAGAGTATATTTTAACGTCCATTAAGAAATAAGGGACATAAGGTAATGATTAATGATACAATATCATTTATTTTCCAAAAACATATATATTAAATTTACATTAGGGGAAGTTATATAGATCTTATACACTAATACAGATTTATTTTATTATACTATGGTCATAAATTTAATTTTCTTTAAATAGAATCATTTACTCTCTTTTGAATATAAAATTTTTGAGAAAATATTTTAAATAAATATATACATAATTTTATTTTTGTCTCACAAACATTTTCTAAAGTTCTGTTCTATAAAAAATGGTTATATATATATTTTTACCTAAATATTAAATATTTTAAAATGGTAATTTCCATGACCATTTAATTTATACAAAAATATTTATATGAGCCAATTTTAATATAAATATTCCCAAATATGTTGTTTTCGAAATTCTAAAAAAGTGTGAATGGAATTTTCACTTTTAACATATATAGAATTAATTGGTTTTCCTACAATCATGTCAAGTCATTCCATTTATGTTCAAAATTTATGTTTTAATTGTTATTTTATAATAAATAATTTTTAAATATTCTTGGAAATTCTATATAAATTATATAAGAAGAAAATATTAATCTTTATATCCAAAAGTTAAATTTTTATTCTATTTGAAATTTTCTCCAATGTTAACATATTTTAATAATTTTCATTATTTAATGGCGATATTATCTTATGATAACAACAACATTATTATTTTTATTGGGACTCTTATGATAATGACTTATTGATGATTCAATAAAACCCGCTTCCCTAACATGGTTTGGTTATGTTATTAGAAACCATCATGAATCTTATTTGTCTTCCATAGAAAATTATATGCTGAAATGTTGGAATTTTCCTAACACCCATTTCATTTCCACATATTAATCTATTTTTAAATAATTAATTTTTTTATATACATTTCTTCATCAACTGTTATGATTAGATTATTTGATGAATGTATTATTCGCTTATATAACATATATGAATTGTCAAATTTATGTAATGGATGGGACTATAATAATATATCTTTATAATGAATTAGTTAAATAGGATTATAAAGTGGGATAATATGATCTAGAATTGGTATTAAACCCTGTTTAGTAAGCGACTCTATCAAATAATATAGTTTTGGGAGTGATCCTTAAATTAGAAAATTATGGAATGATTAGTAAAAACAATATACTATAATAGTCTTAGGAGTGAGCCTTTATAAATGAAATTATTTTTTAATTCTTATTTCCATGATATATACTTTTGAAAAAATTTCATTTACTATGAATGATTATTTATGATTTAAAACTATTTTAAATTATGTATTTTGATTCAAAAAACCATATTCCGTTATTCATGTTTAATGAAATTCGATTGATTGTGAGTTACATTATTATATTATGATATTGATCTCATAACCTTATTAATATGATCAATTAGTATCATTGACTAATTTCTTCTATATGTAACCATAATATGAATCATATCTCAACCATTTATTTATTTTCTTTAGCAAGGATATAATAAATGATTTAGGTAGGGTATGACTAAGATGTGTGTAATGTTCAAGGATATGTGTAAGAGATATTCAATATCATTAATGAAATAATATGATTATATATCAAGTAAAAAATGATAATAAAACATTATTTTCTGATATCTTTTTTAGTGATGAGATATATTGATTAACAATAAAAAATGATGTAATTTTGTAATTATGAAATAATTTGATTTATTCATTTTTAATCAGAAAAGGAATTAGTTGTCTTTATATATTAGGATTGGATAAAATTATTTGAAACCATTGAGAAATATCTATATATAGGATATCACCCTGAAGCTATTTTAATGTAGAAATGTTTTTGGGTTTTTTGGATAATATAAACTTTTATAGATACTAGAATGTGTATATGGTTGTGGAAGGTATGAATCTATGGGTGACAACATTTAAAGGTTAAAATTTTGTATTAAATAAATATTCACTTGTCCATGAGGAGTGGTTTAAGAACATCAGAACTAGATAGATAGTCCAATGGGATATGCATGGGATAACTCTTAGATTTTCTATAAATATTAAATAAGGATTTGAACATAGGGTTACTAAATATTTAACATGAATAACATAGAGAAAAATCAATATTGAATGAAATGTTTTTCAATTTAGAAATACAATGAATGATTTACCATGACTATATGATTACTCAATATGATAATTATTTCTCATACCGTGTTTTTTGGTTTTATTCATTTCTTGTAACCATGAGAAATCATCTAAATGATGAATGTGATAGTCAATTGAATGATATTTTATATTGGATAACTAAAGAAATTGGATATCAAGTAAGAAACAATATCTTTATGTATAATCTTCAATATCATTATATGATTAACGACCTCAAATTCGGTGATCTTCCAAAAACTAGTTCTAATGAAAGAATTGAGTTTTATGGGAGATTAATTGATTAAGTCGATGGAGAAAATTTGATTCCATTTCATATGTGTTTGGAATATGGGAAGAATAATTATACAAAATGTATCATAGGAATTAAATAATTCCTTCTGTTTTGAAAACAAGAAAATATTTAGAAAATACTCCATTATGAAATTAGTTTGTTAGCTGTAATCTTATTCGTAAAAATATTTATTTTTTACAGCTCCCACCTTTCCACCTCTGTATCTTCTTGGGTTTGTCTCTCCTCATCTTTGGATTTCGAAACGTATCCTCTGTCTTGGGAGATCCTCCATTACTAGGGGTTTACATTAAAGAAACCATGGAAATGTAGGCTATATATTTACTTGGAAGAAGGCTCGCTAGACAACAAATTTAAATTAAACAAATTTAAATGAAACCATACACACATACAAATGGTCTTTGGTCTATCTCATGATCATCCATATCATGCAACGACATTTATGCATATTTAGAATTCAAATTCTTTTATCGTTCTATTATAAAATATAAGTCGTGATTGAATTCAATTAATTATGATCTTATAATTAATAAATTATTTATCTTAAATTCCTTTCTGAATTTCATTTAGATTCTTCTCATCTATATCCCTTGTACAGGTCTTTGTACATCTGGAGGAAACCTGGTGAAATTTCTGGAAAGTACACGACATATAGTTTATATTTACACAGCATGTATTTCTTTTCACCTTTTATCCAAAGTACACACCGGGGGCTTTGGCGTGTTCCCTGTACTTTGGAAATTTTGGAGTACACGGCATGTAGATAATTTATACATGGTGTGTACTTACTTGTTATGCGGTAACCGACCTGGAGATCCCATGTATGTGGTACACGATTTCTCTTTTGTACACGGATTCAATTGGGCCGGAATAGACTACATAACATGTTCCTCCAAAATACACGTCGTGTATTCAGGTTCCCACGTGCTGTTTAGTTCTGGTCGACACGGGGTTTTAAATACTTAGGTGTGGTCAATTCACACGGCGTGGTTTGGCGGACCAGTACCGGTTCATTGAACCTTAGTACATGGCGTGTAGTTTTCATTACACGTCGTGTATTCCTGTGTTGTACAGATAGAAAGAGAGGCTCCTCCGGATGATATCCTCGTTTTTATTTTAATCCAAATTAAAATTAAAAGTCCGTTTATGTGATATTAATCGATAAATTAATGAGGAAGAACATATCTTGTTTATTCATATTTAATATAAATGTGTAATTTATCAACAAAAATTAAATAACTATAATCAACGTTGTAACCCCCCTCTGATACAATTTGAAGGTTCTCGGCGCAGCAGAAGCCCATGGGTGGATGTGCCCACATTGATTTTTGTCATTAACAATGATCAATCTAGGATCAATATGACGATAAACGCCAATCTCCACGGATCGAATCACAGAAATGGACAAAGAAAAGGAAAGTCCCGGAACCACAAAGTAGGATCATTACAAGTTGATCATAATTATTTTAATCAAATGAAAGGAAATACCTTTTGGGTGTTCATTATTTGTTGATGTTATTTGTCACGTTTCGATGTGATTCATCGTTGCATCGCAGAAGGCAAGTATAGACTTCCTCTAGCGGTGATCCACACATGTACCTTGTATCTCGGGACGTCGCCAAAGGAGTCTCCGGGTGCTAGAGTGGAGAAAAATTTACATGCGTTGTCCACCTTAGATCGTCTTGATCTGATGAAAGATTATCTCTCTCTGTCTTGAGAGCGTTCTTGGTGGATAAGGTTCTTTCGGACTTGAATGAATTCTCCAGAGTTTTTGTGCACAATGATTCTCTTAAGTAAGGAAAATAGTTGGGGTTGTGAGGATATTTATAATTGGGTTTCAGGTTATAGAGTAATGACAATAACTAAAATAATTATGTGTTTTATTTATTTCATCAAATCCCTTTTGAAAACTCCTTGTCGAGTCATTAATTCATTGACATGCACCCACACTAATTATAATAAATAACATTTAATAAAATGATATTTCTTTAAAATCTTGACTTGAAAAACTACACGCGGTGTATTAATAAATACACGGAATGTACTTGTTTTTCATTTAAAACTATACGGCATGTACATTCAATGTACATGGCATGTATATATTGTTTTCATTTATTCATTTCCTTTTCAAAAAGAAAACTACATGGCATGTAGATTTAATAATATATGGCATGTACTTGTTTACAAAATAAAACTACACAACGTGTAATAATTGATACACGACGTGTACTTGGTTTATTTTATTCTTACTCTTACATTAAAACGAATTTGGATACCTTGAATAATTATTAAACCATGTATGAGAATAATCTTTATTCCACTTGAGATACTATAATACACTTAGATGTGACTCTCTAGGCCTCTTTCTTGTTGGCATTAGTCGGGCTTGCCTAATTTCCATGATTACTGTCTAGCAACGGGTCAAGGCACCCAAGAGAAAGAAGTTGATGCCGTATTGATGTATCACCTCATATAAATGCTTACTGTGTAATTTAATCTGTTTGTCTCGATATCTCATCAAGCAGGTTTCATGGCAGTGTCATAAACCTATATCCTTGATTCGTTGTTCATTGACAACTTGAAATAAACTCGTCGTTTGCACCATGGCCAGGGAATTTAATGCGACAGTTCTATTTGAATCAAATGGCTTAGATATCAACTTCCATAAATGGAAGGGACAAATCCTTTATCGACTTATCCATTAACAAAATGTCACTAGTGACGCACCCAACATACCCTACATCCTGCCAACTATCTTTGTGATGGTTTTCCTCAGTAAATCTTAGTGCGCAAGTCATTTACATGAGTTAATGATAATCTTCCTATCTAAGGATCATTAAACATGATCATAGATAGAAATTTCAAATGACACCAAGACATGAAGAATTTCTACTGGAAGGTCTTTTCTCGTAATCTCCCATCTTGGAGATTTCCAAGTGCGAACTCCATGAGAGAGAGCCTCGTCTTCTTATGAGTACTCACCCATGACGGTGTGTATACTATGTGTCCAATCATAGTATGTCATCCAACCGTAGAACTTTGTTTAAAATATTGTTATAGCATTTCAATGTTCTCATCATTGCGAAGATCTTCCCTGACCTTATCAATGCAAAAAATATTCCATGACATTATTAAATTATAGTCATGTAGAACAATGAACAATATATAATAAGTGAACATTCAGGTAATCAAAGTACAAAATAGCTAGTTCTTAGGAAACCAACCATTACATTAAAATCTTATGTATCTTGGAGAATGATCATCCAAGAATAAAAATTAATTCTTGTTAACAATCTATTTACATAGCTATCCGGGATAGCACAACCTTTGAATATTAAAAATGAGAAACCTCTAATTTTTTAAAAATACTATTAGCCACTTCCCTTGACGAAATCTGACTATATATACTTCTTATAATTGATCATTAAAAAAAGTTCTAGACACTATAGTTTAATTAATATTTCTATTTGTATTGATGAGTGAAGGATATAACTTCCTTATTAGGTTTTTTTTAATATCCAGTCAACATAAAAGTGTTATAAACCCCAGTTTTGATAATAAAATTCATCATCATATATTTGCAGCACTCACAGTCAACACTATAAAATATAGAAGGTCTGTTTGGGTTGAGATTTTTTATATACTTAACATTAAATCCTATAATATTAATAGGAAAAAAATATTATTTTCCACAAACATGTTACAAGTAATGTTTTATAAAGAAAAAAATTATAATGAATGTTAATAAACATAAAATTGTGAAGTCAATAGAAACCTATAATGTATTCTAGTATTTGAATCCTTCTCGAATAAAAATTTTTGGATGTTAATGTTATTTATATTGATATTAGGATCAAAATAATATGTTTTTGATGGATTTACAACAATAGGGTGGGAGAATTGTAATTTAAAAAAATCAGTTAAATATAATTAGACTAAACATTTTCATAACTCTATTAAGTAAAACTATCAGATTCATATATGGCCCTAAGTACAATTATATCACAGTATCATAATATAGATTTATGTTTATATATCATAATTACACAATTTTAATTACACTGGATTTGATTATCAAATGTAACTAGATCAGATTCATAATTGATGCGATTTACAGATTTATATTTATCGTATTCAGATAATGTAACACCCCAAGATTTTATGGTACGTCTCTTTTTAAATTTAACTTCATCAACAATATATGTTTCACACAACAATAATCTTAAACAAATAATTATATAAAATAAAATATCATTATTATATAATGATTATTATAAAATATGTTTCAAATTGGAAAAAATCAGTAGTATTAACCAAATTATGAAATTTATATATTATATATTTAATCAAATGTATTTTCATTCATCTGAATGATTTTATAGGCATTAGAAAAGAATGAATTTAATTTTATGCATTAAAAAATATATATATTTTTTTTCTAAATTCGATTTTACCGACTTTTAATGGCACATTTATTTTGAATCACAAAATAGAAACTTTTATAAATTGTATTGAATAAGATAAAAATCATTTTATAAAGTTGAATTTCAAAATTTGATTAAGTAAAAATATTAGTCTTATTCTGAAAATTTTTATTTTCTAGTGAATAATGTAAATCAAAATATTTATAAAACTTTCAATATTTTAAATTAATATTATATTTATATCATGAAATAATTAAACAAATATTTTAAAAATGATAAATTAAGTGTTGATATTTTCATGAAATATAAAATTTATTTACAATTTTATTAGTAAAATAATGATTAAAAATGCAATACCCCAAGATTTCATATTACATTATATCTTCAAAATAATTCAATAACGTGCGCTACCCACAACACCATGTTCGTGCATACCACAACTTTCCAAACTGGCCATTCAATATTAGTTATGAATAGTATTAATAGAATTTTGAATTTTATATAGTCCATATAATTTTGGTATCCATATTATGTGTTTCTTAGACTAAATTTAAGAACAAATCCATTTTTTCAGATAAAAGAACTATTTTTGAAAAAAATACAATTTTACCACTTTTAATTGCAAACCATTTTTAAAACATATAATTGAAACTTTTATATATTCAATTTAATTAAAATAAATTCTTTTTTAGAAGCGTGTCATAAAAATTTTGTTTGGATAAATATTTGGTACTTTTCTGATAACTTTCATGTTTTAATGAAATGTGAAAAATAATAAATTTTAATAGAAAAACACTTTTTTAATTTAAATAATTTAGCTTTAAATTATTCATTTGAATTATTTAGAAGTATAATTTTAATATTTTATACAATTTAATACAATTTTAGGTCAATATAAGTAATTTCACATTTAAATTTGACATAAACACATGTAAATCTTTTAATAGTTTTTACTTCTTAAAAACCCGATTTTTGTATTTGACTATGGTGATTAATTTAAAAATAATTAATGAAACATCTATGTTGATAATTTTGTAAAATAAATTAAATTTTTGACTTTGGATTATTAAAATTATCTTAGGGAGAATCTTTGAAATTTTTCAGAAAACATTCGATTTTTGATGAATAGTAAAAAGCACTACATTATTATTTAAAACTAACTTTTTATTTAAATAATTACTTATTTTATTTAAATTTATTTTAATAAAAAATAGATATATAATTCCAATATATTTTCAATTTAATCAATTGGAGTGATTTGATAATAAAATTAGATGTATAAAATATTATTGAAAAATTTAATGTCTTTTACCCACCTTCAAGGCACATTTGTAAATTTGAAAAAAAATGAAATTTTACCACTTATATGAATGTAATTTCAAAAATCTGGGAGGCACTATTTTCATAATTAAGTAAAATGTGGTTCAATATGATAAAAATAATTTTCATGAATTGTAACATTTGACTTTTTTTACCATAGTTAAATGTAAATATGGAAATTACAGGTAAAAATGATGTTCTAATTACCCAAAAACATGTCCTAATTCTATTGGATAATTGTATTTAGACCAAAAACATCATTAGGAGTAAAATATGATTATTTTGGTCCACTTGGATTAGATTATGTCATTAATTATTATTATTTTTAAAGATGAGTTTAATGTGATAAATTAAAATATTAATATATAAACCATTTTTAATATTGGGTTATACATAAGATAAATTCAACTAAAAATATTAATTATAAATTTGAAAATATTTTAAAAACAATTTTATTTTATTTATATTTTTTAGAGATTACATAAATAAATTTATTTATGACATAATGATGAGGTATGAATTATTTTATTAGTGAAAGATTAAAATAATTGATATTATAAACATACAAATAAATGAAAATTGAGGCTTTTGATGCCATCCAAGAATTTTCTAGATTAATATGACATGTTATGGTTGATTCAATTAATTTTATGGAAGTAATCCTGTTGTTATGACTTTCACAAAAACCAAATACTGAATAGTGTAAAATTGACATAAATGAATTTTTAAAACAAATACTATATTATTATATGATATAATATTCTTAAAAACTTAATGACCGGCCACTGATCTTATAAAATGATAAATATGTAATTAATGAACCTTTTGGGATTCTCTTATAATGTTATATTATGTTTATTAACCATTTATTATAATAATACAAGAGGACATGGTAAAAGTAAAACTATTTAATTAAGAGTTGAATCTATAATATAGGTTTTATATGGTGACCTAAACATGTCTAAAACTTATTGGTGGAGATTATTTCTACCCATCCCCACCTTATCTTTTAAATTAATCAATTTTGAGCCACTATAAACCGAATATGAGTTTATAATAAAATAATATTTCAAACATTTCTTATAGTGACCCTCACATCTCTTATAAAAGGGTACTTCTACTTCTCTCCAAATCACACCTCCAAAGCCATTTTCTAGTCCAAACCCTACCCAAATATCCTACCAAATTACCTCAAAACATCCAAGAGGCCTTACCTTGAGTATAATAACAACCTACGAAGCCCTTTTTTCCAATCAAAATTAAACACCCAAAGAAGAGGTAATTATTATATCACCTTTTTCAAAGTTATTTTCTTCTTTCACGTTCCCATTATTTGTTATTTACATAACAAAATAATAACTTCAGTACCTTCAACATACTATTATGTTATTATAAATATGACAGAAACATACTCAATATTCTATCCATCTTATGAATGATAATTTCACCATGTATGCATAGGTACAACTTACCGTCTCCATGCTCTGGAATAATTTGATATTCAACACTCTGTTATTTGGATGGAAATAATGATGATTAATATGAGTATAAATGAGATTAACATGATTATTTTTCTTTACAATTACTATACCACCCAATTCCATACCTTTTAATCATTAAGGAAGTGATATCTTCTCTCGTGTGTACGTATGACTTACCGTCTCCACAACGAGATGAGATTCATTTCCACATTCACCATTCAAAAATGATTATAAAAATATATATTATTAATAATTTTTTAATATATGACATAATAATTATACTCAAGATATATATATATATATATAATAACATATATCTTATTCACTTATTTCCATTCAATACGATATAAAAATGGAAACAACGATTATGCGTACGAACGACCTACCATCTCTATAGATGATGTTTTCCATTTATAATATATCTATCTATTATACATAATTATATTCTTAATATAAATGATATATAAATCATGTTTTATATTTTGTATGTATTTAAATCATGATCTAAATGACACAATCAAGAATAACAAGTTTAAACACATTGGATAAAGAAATTGATTATTACCCGAAATGTTAATTTAACATGAAATTAATTATTACTGGGTGGTATACAATCATAAATGAATAATTTATTATATAATAGATATGAATATGGTTCTGGTATAATTTATTAACATAACATAAAGATAAACATACCCTCAACCAAAGTAAAGTACAAGGTAAGGTTTAATTTTTCAATGTCATTATTATCCATGATTATAGTGACCCAACCTTATCTTTCCTTAATATTACATCATTTCAATGATAAAAAACATAATAGTATTACACATAGAGGATCCAAAGGCTTAGTGTCATGGGAAAACTAGGACCACACATAACAAATACCATATCGACCATAAACAATTATTTTATTTCTTCTTCACTATCTTCTTAGTGGGACTTGTACTCTCCTTAGTACATGTAGCCACCTGAGGATATACATCAAAAGGGGTGAGCTAGAAGCCTAGTAAGAGGTTAGATAAGAACAACATAGTATTGGGTGAGCATAATCATGACATAGGGAAAAGATCAGGAACATGAGAGGAGCATAAATAAAAGACTTGAAATGTGGCAATGCATAAAAATGAAACATCATGTCTTAGTGGTTAACTACCACACATACTTGTAAACCAACCTAGCATCTTGTTCACACATCATTTCACATTTACTAATGATATTCATCACTTTACCCAATGCATTGGAGCGGTATATAATTCTGGGCGCACCCGTCACATCATAACATTATCATTTATCATGCATGACAAAATGAACATATAACATATCTGAACATAACTAACCCATGAAAAGGAATGGTTTTTATATCATAATAACACATTCATAATCATTGGGTTCCCAAAATAAAGTGGGAACAACATACTTGATACAAGAATCATCAACCTTGAATGAGAGGTAAAAGTTGAGTTCTTAAGAGAAGACTTATTTCAGAAAACACTTGGATTGACATAAACATCAGTATAAAACATGTATATTACATAAAATTAAATACAAATATGAACAAGTTATATTTAAGTAGTGACCATATCAAAAATATATTGAAAGAGGTAGAACCTGAAGGATGAAAGGTGGGTTCAAGAATGCCCCCTTATCTTGTACTTGATTGCCTCCTTCTCTTTAATGTCATGTTTAATGACATTATATTCATTAATTTAGAAATTCCAGAACCTTTTATACATTAATAGGGTTTATTCTAGTTTCATTATTTCATATTATGTTCGTTTTCATGACTTATGTAGTTTAAAAACATTGTTCGGGGATGTTCATTTTCATGGTTTTTTTGAGTGGTTCACTTGTATTCTTAAATTGATGTTTGGGTAGATCATGGGTAATCATCCAAAACTGAAATTACATGTTATTAATGATATTATAGGATATTTAGTGAT
Source organism: Viscum album (assembly GCA_963277665.1). Taxonomy (NCBI): domain Eukaryota; kingdom Viridiplantae; phylum Streptophyta; class Magnoliopsida; order Santalales; family Viscaceae; genus Viscum; species Viscum album. The sequence goes on from OY728163.1 coordinate 355,639,793, forward strand.
TTTATAATGAATTATTTTAGATCCATGTGGATGAATCAATAGATAAGAATTTAATGATGGTTATTTGGGTTAATTTGAGCGGTTTTTAGATCACAACGAATTTGTTTTAACTTCTCACTTAGTAATATGGACATAGGTTATCTTCAGAACATAAAATAGATCATAATACATATAAAATATTTTTTTTCAACCCTAAAAATGGTTTCATGACAAGATCTGAAGGTATAAATGGAAGAAGAGAGCATGTAGTTTTTGAAGGTGATAAATTAACACCTCATGAACAACGTTCTCTTTAATAAAATGAATGGAAGAGGTAAAGGTGGTGGGGTGATATAATATCCCCTTAGAATCATAAAATTACATTATATGTATAATACTGGAGTTACAAAACAATTTGGATGAATATAGGTGGGGAGAGATCAAGAAAGGAACTTGAACTTGAAAGGAAATTAATGGAGAAGTGGGATAAAAATTACCTCTAGAATCTTCCTCATGAGATCCTCCTTAAAGAAGCTATTCATGGTCTTTTGATGAGACCAAAAGCTTTTGGGCGTGGGGTAGGGGCTAGGGAAGGTGTCTTGGAAGAGTTTTGAGAAGTCTTGGAGCTTGAGAGGTGTGAGGAAAAGAGGGAGTGAAGGGTGTCTTTTATAATGGAGGGGAGAGGTCTTTCCTTAATATAAAATTGATTAGTTTGTTAATTTCACCTAAGACAAAGGATAGTGAGTCTGGAATGACCAAGAATAGTAATTTTATAATGTAATCCCGAACCAAGTGGGCTTACATCAGAAGAACATCACACATGATCCTATAATTAGCTTATTTCACTTATTTTGTAAATTACAGTAATTCACTATTCATCAATAATGATTTTTGTTTCATTAGACTCCAAAAACCATCTTGAACACAACCGTGTATGACATATTTTCAAAATTCCAAATATAGGGGTGACAAAATAATGTTTAAAGGGCACTAATCACTTAGTAGTTTATTATTTTTTGTTTTTATGACATAAATATAAGAAGGGAATTTTACATTGAAAAAATTTGGGTCGTTACATTCTTCCCCCATTAAGAAATTTCGCCCCTAAAATTTCACATTACACAAAAAGGTGAGGGAACTTCTCCTTCATTGCCTCTTCTGGTTCCCAAGTTTCTTCCCCAAACTTATGGTTCCTCCACAACACTTTGACTAGATGGGTTGTCTTGTTGCGTAGAACCTTATCACTTCGGTTCAGAATCATTACTGGCTACTCCTCATAGGAGAGATCATCTTCCAGCTACACCACCTCTAAGTTTAGTACATGTGAGGGGTCTGGTATGTACTTCCTCGGTAGTGATACATGAAACACATCATGAACATGAGCCATATTCGGTGGAAGTGCTAGACGATAGGCCACAGCTCCGATGCGGTCAAGGATCTCAAAGGGGCCAATATACCTTGGACTTAACTTTTCTTTCTTCCCAAATCACATGACTCTATTCCATGGAGATATTCTAAGGAAGACGTTATCTCCTATGTAGAACTCCAAGTCCCTTCGACGGTTGTCAGTATAGCTCTTTTGCCAACTTTGATCAGCTTTGACGTGTTTCTGGATGACTTGAACCTTATAATTCATCTCTTGAACAAGATTGGGTCCAAGCAGCTTTCTTTCTCCAACATAATCCCAACAGGTTGGAGTTCTACACTGCTTCCCATAAAGGGCTTCATACGTAACCATCTGAATCCTCGAGTGGAAGCTATTGTTGTATGATAACTCAACCAATGGGTGATACTGATCCCAACCACCTTTGAATTCAAGAGAGCAGGCTCTTAGCATATCTTCCAGCATCTGAATAGTCCTTTCAGACTGGCCAGCAGCTTGGGGGTGATAGTTCGTGCTGAAATTTAATCTAGTACACAAAGCATGTTGAAGGCTCCTCCAGAATTTAGATGTGAACCATGGATCATGGTCAGAGATAATTGAGATTGGAACACCGTGTTGTCTCCCCACTTCCTTCACATATGTCCTTGCAAGTTGATCAAGTTAGAGATCTTCCCGAATAGCAATAAAATGGCAAGTCTTGGTGAGTCGGTCAACCACAACCCATATCGTATTATTTCCCTTTGACGTCTTTGAGAGTCTTGTGACAAAGTCCATAGTATCATTTTCCCATTTCCACATGGGTATAGGCAATGTTTGCATCATACCTTTGGTCTTTGGTCGCTCAGCATTAACTTTCTGACATACCAAGCACCTTGATATATATTCGACAATCTTCTTCTTCATGTTATCCCACCAGAAGTGTTCTCAGATATCGCCGTACATCTTGGTTCTCCCAGGATGGATAGAGAAAGTTGAACTATGTGCAATATCCAATAGCTTATTCTTTATCCCGGGTGATGAAGGCACACAAAGCCATGTTCCAAACCGAATCAAACCATCATCGACAATATGGAACTCTTTCATATTTCATTCCTTTACTTCATTCACCCTCTTTTGTATCTCCACATCATCCCTTTGTGATTCCTTAATCTTCTACTGTATGGATGGTTGTGCAATCATTTCGGTAAGGTAGGATGTATCCCCTGCCATTATGATTTCCAAATCCATCCTTTGCCTATCCAAGAAGATAGGCTCTTTCTCAATCCGCAGCATGGAAAGAGTAGCAAGTTATTTTCTGCTTAGAGCATCAACTACCTTGTTCGCCATTCTAGGATGATAGTGAATAGAGTAATCGTAATCCTTTATTAGCTCTAACCATCTCCTTTGATGCATGTTTATATCCTTTTGTATGAATATATACTTTAGGCTCTTGTGGTCGGTGTATATGTCACACTTCTCAGCATAAAGGTAGTGATGCCAGATTTTCAAGGCAAAAATCATGGCTGCCAGCTCTAGATCATGCGTTGGGTAGTTCTTCTCATGGATCTTCAACTATAGTGAGGTGTAGGCTATCAAATTATCGTTTTTTATGAGTACACAACCCAAGCCATTCTTTTAAGCATCACTGTATACCAAAAAACTATCTCCACCTTTCAGTAGTGTGAGTATAGGTCCAGTGATCAGCCTTCTCTTTATCTCTTTGATGCTTCCCTCACATTATTCCATCCATACATACTTTACCCCTTTCCTTGTTAACTTAGTTTTCAAGCTTGACAATCATGAGAAGTTTGTCACAAAACGTCAGTAGTACCCAGCTAATCCAAGAAAACTATGGATTTTTGTGACACTTGAGGGCCTGGGCCATTCCTCAATCGCCTTTGGCTTTGAAGGATCCATAGAAATTCCCTTCACTTGTAATCACATGTCCCAAGAACATGACTTGATTCATCCAAAAGTCACACTTGCTAAACTTGGCGTACAACTTCTCCTTTCTCAATGTCACCAATACAAGTCTTAGATGTTCTTCTTGTTCCTCCTTTCTCTTGGAGTAGATGATAATATCTTCAATAAACACAACCACAAATTTTTCGAGGTAATTTCTAAAGACTCTATTCATCAAATCCACGAATTTTGTAAGGGCATTAGTAAGTCCGAAGGGAATCACCAAAAACTCATAGTGCCCATACCTTGTACGGAAGGATGTCTTCTGAATATCTTCCTTCTTCACCTTTACTGGATGATATCCAGAAGGAAGATCCACCTTTGGGAAGTATTGAGCTCCTCTTATGTGATAGAAAAAGTCTTTAATCCTTGGGAGAGGATACTTGTTCTTTATTGTGATCTTGTTGAGTTCCCGATAATCGATACACAGCTGCATGGTTCCATCCTTCTTCATCACAAAGAGCACTGGCGCACCCCAAGGTGATGCACTAGGGCATATGAACATTTTCCCCAGATGCTCTTACAACAGCTTCTTTAACTCTTCCAGTTTAATAGGAGCTATCCTATATGGACACTTTGAGATAGGAGTAGCTCTAGGTATGAGTTCAATTGAGAACTCTACCTCACGATCTGGGGGAATTCCGGGTAACTCTTCGGGAAATACATCGCCGTATTTCCTCACGATGGGAATTTCCTAAAGGTTTCCACTTTCCTTTAACTCAACCATTCGGGCGACGTATGATTCATCATAGGGAATCAACACCCACAACATTGAAGGATTTTTCAAAGGAGATTCATGATCTTCCTTGAATTTATAGAGGATCATGGGATGGTTTGGAATATGAATTGATATTTACTTTTCCCGATAGTTGATATGTTCTCTATATAACGAGTGCTAATTCATTCCCATTATAGCGTCGAATTCCACCAAGGTAAGTATTACGATATTTGATGGAAAAATCTTCCCACATACACCAACAGGAGAAGTGTCAAATACTTGGGTTGCAATAATTGCACCACTTGCTATTTTTACAGATATCTCTACTTCAAGGTTTCGGGGATTTGATTCTATAGTTCTAGTAAACTTGCAAGATATAAAGGAATGCATAGAACCAGAATCAAATAAGATTTTTTCCATTATTGAGTAAACAGGAAGAGTACCTTGTAAGACTTCATTATCATGCTCCACCTCCGCAATAGTGATGGTATAAGACTTCCCTTGTTCCTTTGGCTTTGGTGGATGCTGACGCTGATTACCCTCGAGAGCTTGAGGTTTAGTGATCTGTTTTGCATAGTGCCCTAGCTCCCTACAGTTATAACATTTAACCATGAGTGGTTCTCCCCTTTAATCTGCTACATTCTCCTTCCTTTTCATGTCTTTTCGACACTATTTAGCTTGGTGTCCTTCTTTCCCACACTTAAAGCATTTCCCCATACATTTGAGGTAGTTCCCATGGTTGAACTTCCCACATTTTGGGCATGTGGGTTGTTAATTTTTCTTCCCACCTTTGTCACTAGATCCACCAGCTTGAAACTACATCTTTTATTTCTTATCACCATAGACATGAGAACATTCTCCAAACTGCATCTCTACTTTGAGAGAACACTGAAAAACTTCTTCATAACTCACAAAGTCCCATATTTCCAGATCCTTTCGAAGATGTTGTTTAAATCCACTAAAGAATCTATCAATTTTACTATCATTGTTGATAACAAAACCCGAAGCATACCTTGCGAGCCTTGTGAAATTTTCTTCATAGGTTGTGATAGATTCTCCTTGTTTCTTCTTGAGCTCTATGAATTCTCTCTCTATCTTCATGCGAAGAGTTCATGGGAAGTACTTATTAAGAAACATTATCTTAATTTCTTCCCATTCCATATCTTCAATTTCCTTCCTTGGCATGGTGATCTTAATCAATTCACATTATTGATCGGCTTCTCCATCTAGACGATAAATGGCTAGAGTCACCTTATCCATCTCAAAATAGTGAAGAGAAGAAAAATATTCTCCATGGAGTTGACCCACTATTTCGTAACTAGTGGATCGGAAGATCCAAAAAATGCCGGTGGTCATTGCCGTATAAAATATTCGATTGCCAGTTTCTCCCTCTTGGGTGAAGGAGGACGTTCCCCATTATTATGGTTATTATTCATAACTTGAGATAATTGGGTAAGAATTGCCATGAATATTTGAACCCCACCTTCCAAATCATTGGGGTTGTTGTTCGGGAAATCGTTGCATTGGCCCTCACAAGAGTTTTTGGCCTGATTTCTCTTGGTTGCCACCATTTTCTAAAATAGAAAAGGTTAGAACAAAACATAAGTAAAAAACTCAGGAATAACTTATTCATTTAAACAATTATACCAAAAAAATAACATATGGGATCCCTAGGTAAATATTCTTGTGTGCATTTTTGTACTTAGTCTCATGCTAGAGGTTTTCTTTAGGGTTCACTATTCCTAATTCCTAAATTAACTAAACCTTTCCTTTGTACCATATATAGCGACCCAGCCTTTTCTTTCATTACTATTACATCATTTCAAAGATAAAAAAACATAATATTATTACAAATAGAGGATCCAAAGGTTTAGTGTCTTGGGAAAACTAGGACCACACATAACAAATACAACATCAACCATAAACATTTATTTAATTTCTTCTTCACTAGATTCTTAGTGGCACTTGTACTCTCCTTAGTACATGTAGCCACCTAAAGATATACATCAAAAGGGGTGATCTAGAAGCCCAGTAATAGGATAGATAAAAACAATATAGCTTTGGGTTAGAATAATCATGACATAGGGAAAAGATAATGAACATGAGAGGAGCATAAATAAAAGACTTGAAATGTAAAAATGCATAAAAATGAAACATCATGTCGTAGTGGTTAACTACCACACATACTTGTGAACCAATCTAGAATCTTGTTCACACATCATTTCACATTTACTCATGAGATTCATCACTTCAACCAATGCATTGGAGCGCTATATAATTCCGGTCACACCTGTCACATTTAAACATTCATATTGCGCTATATAATTCCAGGCACACCCGTCACATCATAACATTATCATTTATCATGCCTGCCACAATGAACATATAACATAAATGAACATAACTAACCAATTAAAAGTAATGGTTTTCATATCATAATAAAAAATTCATAATCATTGGGTTCCCAAAATAAAGAGGGAACAACATACTTGATACAAGAATCATCAACCTTAAATGAGAGGTAAAAGTTGAGTTCTTAAGAGAAGAGTTCTTTCGGAAAACACTTGGATTGCCATAAACTTCAGTATAAAACATGTATATCCCAAAAAAGGAAAGACAAATATGAACAAATGATCTTTATTGAGTGACCATATCAAAAATGGAGTCAAATAGGTAGAACCCGAAGGATGAAAGTTGGGTTCGGGAATTTCCCATTACCTTGTACTTGAATGCCTCCTTCTCTTTAATGTCCTGTATAATGACATTATATTCATTAATTTTGAAATTATATAACCTTTTATACATTAATAGGGTTCATTATAGTTTCATTATTTTATATTATGTTCCTTTGGATGACTTATAAAGTTTAAAAACATTGTTCGGGGATGTTCGTTTTCATGGTTTTCTTGAGTGGTTCACTTGTATTCTTAAATTGATGTTTGGGTAGATCATAGGTAAAAATCCAGAACTAATATTACATGTTATTAATTCTATTATAATATATTTAATGATTTTATAATGAATTATTTTAGATCCATGTGGACGAATCATTAGATAAGAATTTAATGATGGTTATTTTGGGTTAATTTGAGCGGTTTTTGGATCACAACGAATTTGTTTCAACTTTTCACATAGTAATATGGAAATAGGTTATCTCCAGAACATAAAATAGAACATAATACATATAAAATATTTTTTTCAACCATCAAAATGGTTTCATTACCAGATCTGATGGTAGAAATGGATGAAGAGAGCATGTTGTTTTTGAAGGTGATAAATTAACACCTCATGAACAACGTTCTCTTTAATAACATAAAAGGAAGAGGGAAAGAGGGTGTGGTGATATAATATCCCCTTATAATCATAAAATTATAGTATATGTATAATACTGAAGTTAAAAAACAATTTGGATGAATATAGGTGGGGAGAGATCAAGAAAGGAACTTGAACTTGAAAAGAAATTAAAAGAGAAGTGGGAGAGAAATTACCTCTAGAATATTCCTCTTGAGATCCTCCTTAAGGAAGCTATTATTGGAATTTTTATGAGACCAAAATCTTTTGGACGTGGGGGAGGGGCTAGGTAAGGTGTTTGGGTAGAGTTTAGAGAAGGCTTGAAGCTTGAGAGGTGTGAGGAATAGAGGGAGTGAAGGGTGGCTTTTATAGTGGAGGGGAAAGGGTTTCCTTAATATAAAATTGATTAGTTTATTAATTTCACCTAAGACAAGGAATAGTGAGCCTTGAACGACCAAGAATAGTAATTTTATAATGTAATCCCAAACCAAATTGGCTTACATCAGCATAAAATCACACATGACCCTATAATTAGCTTATTTAGCTTATTTTATAAATTACGATATTTCGCTATTCATCAAAAATTATTTTTGTATCATTAGACTCCAAAAACCATCGTGAACACAACTGTGTATGTCGTATTTTAAAAATTCCAAACATAGGGGTGACAAAATTATGTTCAAAGGTCACTTATCACTTAGTAGTTCATTATTTTTTGTTTTTATGATATAAATATAAGAAGTGAATTTTCCATTGAAAAACTTTGGGTCGTTACAAATATTTTTTATGTGTAAGTATTTTCTGGGAAATATTTATTATCTAGGTCCATGTTTCATAAAATGATTTTTCAAAATTATTCTCTTATGGTACAGATTAACTAAAACAACATTTTATATGTTTTAAATTTTTATTCTTATAATTCATTCTCATTAGTGTCCATGTTTTCGAAATAGTTTTAATGATTTATTTATGTGTAAATTAATGTTTTAAAATGTTAATTCACTTAAAAAGTTTCAATGTGGTATGTGAAAGTTTTTTTCAAAAATATATTTTAAATGTCTTCCTTTATAAGTTGTGCGACTTTTGAGTGATTTCATGAAAAAGGGGTATTTCACTCAAGGAGGTTCACTGATCATTTTCAAATATATCATCACCCTTTACACTATATTATTCATGATTAAGTTAGATTTATTATAATAAAAACATCCTTATTAAATTGAAAGAGTTAGGATCTGTTTTCTATGGATGTTCTATTTTTACCATTCATTGTTTACGGCTAAAGTATTGACATATATTATGATAATTTTAATACAAATGTTTATGTAATGTTTCAATAATTTCGTATGTGGAATGCAGTGGACTTTGTAAGTGACCGGGGGAGCCTGTTATAACTCTCTGATGCATCAGTAGGTCTCAAGAGACAAACTAGTGTCTTTTAACATGTCCTTGACAAAAATTGAATTTCTATTATTGGAACGAGGCCATGACTATGTGGTAATGATGTCCGGTGTTAGACATTCATGTTGGAGTTGGTGGCCTAGAACCAAATACTTTGTACTTTATTCATTAAATAAAAATATTATCACATCATGATTGTTATTATGTGTGACAGTGCATCTGATAATGTCCAAAGGATAGTTGTTGCATTAAAGGTTCATAGAGGATCCTTAATATGATGAAACCTAGAAATGCCATAACACTATTCTTGAATATATGTTCTATGTCCGGATGATGTTATTAGAGGGACACAAATAATACAGGCCATTAGGGGTAAGGACTCATAAAACTTTGAGGCACCTTCTCATAGTGTGTGCCCTTGGTAATATCTAGAAGATATTATGAGAACGAGACCCACCATTAGGAAATATACATTTCATAGTGTTATTGGATGTTCCTATATGCGGACGTTCGTATTGGTCCTTAGACTTTAAGATTATTATTAATGGGTATTACAACTCGCGCACATAGATGTGTTGATGAAAATTGTGACGACACACTGTTCGCAGCAAGGTAGGATACATTGGGTGTTTCACAAGTAATACAGCATTAATAGATAATTAGAGAAAGGATTTGTCCCTTATGTTCCATAATAGAAGTAAATATCTCAGGCCCTTTGATGGAATTTATATAGCCTAAATAAATCCATCATCATGGTAAGGTAAGGGAGAGTTCAATTCTGGGAATTCAAAGAATGAATAATCAAACACATGGGTTGATGGAACTAGTATGCAACCCGCTTGATTCGAGATATCATGAAAAATGGATTATATTACATGGTAAACATTCGTATGAGGTGATACATCAATGTGGCTTCAACTTCTTTCTCTTAGGTGCCCTGACCCATTTCTAGACAGTAATCTTGGACTTTAGGCAAGGTCGCCTAATGCCAACGAGAAAGAGTCCCAGAGGGTCACACACTATGTGTGTCCATGTATCTCAGTTAAATATTAATTTAACGTGTTAAATAAATAATATTACAGACTGTGGTTTAATAATTATTTAAGGATGCCGGATCTCATTTATTTTGACACATGTTATTTGAGAGAATATATTTTGGGTGAAATAATATATATTTATTAGTGAGTAATGCAGTTACATTTATTTAAGAAATAAATAGCCAATACTCAAGGTATTATAAATGTGATGGAGGAAATAAAGAAAAATGTAAAATAATAGTACACACCGTGTATATTAAATATACACACCGTGTAGTTTTATGGAAAAAGAGTACACGTTGTGTATTAATGAGTACACACAGTGTAGTTTTTCCAGTCGGGATTTCGAGGATATAATATTGTTTTATTAAATGATATTTATTATAATCAGCATGGGCGCATGTCAAGGAATTAATAATTTGACATGGGGGTTTTAAATAAGAGTTAATGAAATAAATAAAATGCATAACATGTTTATTTATTGTCATAACTCTGTAAACCTCAAACCCGATTATAAATGTCCTCACAACCCTAACAGTTTTCCCCAATTGTTGTGCACAACAATTCTGGAGAATTAATTCAAGACCGAATAAAATACTTCCTCCAAGAACACTCTCAATACTGATAGAGATCCTCCTACATCAGATCAAGGCTATCTAAGGCAGACATTGCAAGAAAAGGTTCTTCCATGCTAGCACACAGAGATCCCTACAGCGACATCAAGAGATACGTGGCACACATGTGGATCACCGCTAGAGGAATCCTACACTTGGATTCTACAATGCAATGACAGGTCATAATATCCTGACCGGAGATATCATCAAAGAAATAATTTCACCTAGGTAATTCTGGTGAATAAATTAAATTAATCATAACCAAAAAATGATGATCTTATCTCTATGGTTCCCAGACTCCCTATTTTGTTTTTAATACTTTGTTCTATTCCGATGATCTGGAGTTTTATATCGTGATGGATCTCGGTTTGAACATTTTTTAATGCTAAAATAAAAGTTGGGCAATCCCACTAATGTCGTTCCACTGCGCTCAGAACCTAAAAGTGGTATCAGAGCGGTCATATCGTTGATTATAATTATTTAGTTTTTCGTTGGTGATTTACGCATTTAATAATTTAGTTTTTTCAATTAAAGTTTATCATTCTTTAAATTTGAATCTCCATATCTGTTCCTCCTCTATTGTTTCTCTGTCACCACACAAAAATGACCTTTTTTTTTATTTTTTCATTAAAATAAAGTAGAGGATATCATACGGATAAGCCAAACATTCCTGGCCATACAACACGAGAATACACACCATGTATTCGGAAGTACACACAGTGTTGTCTAGGTTCATGCATCGGAATGTTCTGCCAAATCAGGCCATGTATAGATCCTATCTAAGTCATTTATGACACCAAGTGTTAACAAGGAAAAGGTGGAACATGTTTTCTAGATTACATGTTATGTGGTCAAACAGAACACGACATGTAGTCCCTTCGGGTTAGGGTTGGACCGTGTACCCCATACATGCCTTGCCTGGCTGGAAACCATGCAACGCTGAAACTACACGGCGTGTGTCCCACTAAACATGCTGTGTACTCAGAAAATTTCCAAAGTAAATGAACAATTCTTGTCCCCAGGCATGTACTTCAGATGGAGGGTGAAAAAAAGTACACGTTGTGTAGTCATAACTATACGCCGTGTACTCACCCAAATCATGCATATTAATTAAAATTTATTATTATATTATACAAAACCTTCAGAAGTGTACCATGGTGCAGGCGTAAAGCTGAGTCACAACACGTGATAGGTGTTTTATATATATGTATTTAATTTAACATATGAATAATGAACCGGAATTCACTTGGTTTCCTCCAAGGTACAAGTTACAAACAAAGATAATTTTAATTTATTTAAAATTATGATCTCAAGGAAATTCAGAAAAATGGTTTATGATAAAAGGATTGATTAATTAAAGATCATTGATTCGAGCGTGATTTATCTTAAACAAGAACGATTAATGAATTAAATTCTAGTTTTATTTATGCACAAATATCGTTTCATGTATGGATGATCAGGAGCTAGACCAAAACATTTTTATGTGAATGGATTCTTTTAATTTATTTATTTAAAATAATTTTTTTGGCTTGCGAGCCTTCTCCTTATTAATATATAGGGAATGTGCACCCAAGGATTCTTTTATATAAAACCCCTTTTACCCCTCACCTATGTGTGAGATAAATGCATATGTAATGGATGGAGCTCCAAAGCTAGTGGAGGTGGCTCAAGTTAGGAGAAAATGCGAAACCAATCCAAGGAAATACAAATGTGGACAGGTGGAAAGCTATAATCATAAACCTGAAAGGTTCAAGGTGTTTCTCCCCTAGGTCTTGGCTTAGTTTATCAACAACTAGATAAACTAAACAATAGAATAAGGCTCATGATAATTCCATTTATTTTATGTCTATCAGCTGCATGGTTTATTTATTGTGGATGTGTTGTCACGATCACACAATTAATGAATTAAACAAGCATGCAAGATGGAACTAAAATAAGTCCGGATTATGTGTAAATATTATCTTGACATGTTTAATCACATAAGTATATCCCACTTAATAGTAAAAATCATTTAATCAAGGATAATAAAATGGAAATTTACTTATAAGGATAAAATCCCTCAAAATAAATATTAAGTCGTTATAGCCTTCCATAATCTTGGTTTGAATCGAACTATAGTTCAAAGTTCTTGGACAACCCTAGTTCGGGTGATTTCAATTATCGAGAAATTTTAATTCAAGGTTTTGGGTAGACTTAATTTGGTTCCCATCAAGGGTTGACTGCCATAGCAGGTCTTTGTGTGACCAAGAGGCAAAGGTTGAAGAAATCAAAAATAAAAGGATTTCAGGATTGGGGATTCCACTCAACGGATCAAGGAGTTGCGAGTTAATGTAGTTGGAATTTGGAAATCCTACCTAAAACCCTTTAAGTTGCATGACAAACCCTATTTCGGGTAATGCGAAGGGAAATATTGATCCTTGCACTAGAATATCCAAGCAATAGAATATTGGAAAGTCAATGGTGAGGGCTATTGGATTTCGATAAAATAGTGGGAGACTAATAAGTATTAATTTATTTATTTATCTCAGTTTTGTAATAAATTACTAAACCTTTTATCGTCTTAATTTTTAGAAAGGGCAAGAAAATGAAATCAAACATATCTTTGAGAACCATAATCGAGAAGGAAAACATTCTCACCAAAACCAATTTCCAGGAGTGGTAGAGGCATTTACACATCATCCTCCTCCATGAAAGGAAATTATATGTGCTGGAAGAGCCTATTCTAGTTGTTCCTAGAAAAGAGTCTAGTGGTGAGGAAATATATCTATATGATAAACACATGGATGATGCCACATATTTCTAGTGTTTCATGATATCATCCATGTCCAATGACCTCATGAAGAAACCTGAAAACATGGATGCGTATAGCATGATGTATCACATTAAGGATATATACCAAGAGAAGGTGAGACAGGATAGGAATGAGATCCCCAATGTTTTGTTTAAAACTAACCTTTGAGAGTCTGCTCCAGCTGGTACTCATATAGTCAAGCTTATTGGCTACATCGAACGCCTAGACATATTAGGTATTAAATTCCTAGATGATTTGCATACAGATCTCATCCTATCATTACTTCCCAAGACGGTCTCTAACTTTATTGTCAACTACAACATGATCAACAATGAGAAGAATCTATCAGAACTTCTGACCTTGATTATCCAGTTAGATAAGGACATGGGGTGTGACAAACCCATAGTCCTTATAGTGAATAGGAAAAGGAAGGACAAGGCAATGGGGCCAAAGACTTATAAATGGTCTGAAGCCCCTGAGTGTCATCCCTCCATGAAGGGGAAGATCCAGAGGTAGGGCAAGGAACAAGAAGCAATGTGTTTTTCATGTGCCAAGAAATTCCATATTAAGAGGAATTTCACCCAGAAGCGTGGGGATGCTAATGGTGTGTTTTTTATCGAGTGTAATATTTCTATTTCTACACATTGGGTATTAGATATAGCTTGTGGTGCTCACATATGTATTAAAATATAGGACAAAGTAGATTTAGAAAGATTTCCAGAGAAGTGGTGGATCGTAGAGCTACTAACTATACAAGGCTGGTTGTGTTGGTTTTCGGTGATTACCACATCTCATTTCTAACTGGCATTATATTGGTTTTACAAAACTGTCATTATGTGCCTAGTGTTTCCTAGAACATAATTTATATATCTTGTTTGGATATGGATGGATTTATTTTCATGTTTGGAAATAAGGGTTGTCTCTTTTATAAGAACAACTTATGTCATGGCATGGCACATTTAAATAATTGTTTGTATGTATTAAATTACAAAAAATAAGTGTTGTAAATCGATAATGAAACAAAATCACATGACTCATACATCACCCAATTGTGGAATCACCATCTCAGTCATGTAAACGAGAAGCGCTTGACAATGCTCTGAAAAGATGGATATTTAGACTCAACTAACCTAAAACCACTTTATAGGTGTCATGCATGTTTACAAGGAAAAATGAAAAATCCGCCTTTTGGTGGAAAGGGTGAAATGGCCAAAGATATTCTAATATTGGTACACACATATTTATGTGGACCATTTCTTGTAGAATCTAGAGGTGGATATTCTTACTTCATTACTTTTATTGGACATTTGAGTAGATATGGCTATGTCTACTTAATGAGGTATAAGTCAGAGGCCTTAGAGAAATTTATGGAATTCAAGAATTAAGTAGAGAATCATCTTGGAAGAAGATAAAGAAACTTTGATCGGATCAAGGTGGAGAATATCTGAACCAAGAGTTCATCGATCTTCTACGAGATTCTGGGATTTTATCTTAGCGCACTCCTCCTTATACACCACAGTGGAATGGTGTTAGTGAAAGGAGGAACCTCACCTTGTGGTACATGTTGAGGTCGATGATGATTCATGCAGATAATACATTATCCCTTTGGGGATATGCATTACAAACTTCAGCGTACACATTAAACCGAGAACCAACTAAGGTGGCAAATGGAATTCTATATGAGTTATGGAATGGAAGGAAACCCACTTTGTCACACACACGTGTATGGGGATGCAGGGTGTTTGTTAAGGCCATATCAATTAACAAACTGACATCTCGGGGCACGCGGTGTATCTTTATAGGATATCCCATGGAAACGAAATGATATTACCTATATAACCCTTAAGAAAAGAAAGTGATTGTCACAGGAAAAGCCATTTTTCTTGAGAGGGAGAAAAACCTCAAGAAGGATAGCGGGATCAATATTGGCTTCGATGAAGTTGATGCTCATGTTACATATGAGTTGGTACAGGAACAAATTCCGCAGGTCCCCGTGGAAGAGGTTCTAGATACACAAGTACTAATTAGGAGCTCAAGATACGTTAGGGAACCAGAGAGATTTGGTTTCCTAGTCACCAATGATGGTGAATCATTATTGTTGTACACTAATGAAACTCTCTCCTACAAGGAAGCAGTAGAAAGCTTAGAAGATTCAAGATGGCTAGAAGCTATTAATTCTGAGATAGATTCCATGTATCATATCCATGTTTGGGTTCTATTCGATGAGTCAGTTGATGTAAAGTCTGTTGGATGCAAATGGGTATTCAAGAGAAAATTTGACATGGAAGGTTATGTTAGCACCTATAAAGTAAGTCGAGTGGTTAAAGGATTCAAACAGCATCAAGTAATTGACTATGATGAAACCTTCTTTCTATTTTCCATGTTTAAATTCATAAGAATCATACTTTCCATAGCATCTTACCATGACTATAAGATTTGGAAAATGGATGTCAAAACAACATTCCTTAATGGGAACCTTCCGGAAGATATCTATATGGCACAAATAGAAGGGTTTGTGACACCAGGTGAAGCCAAATGGGTTGCAAGTTGTAGAAATACATTTATGGATTAAATAAATCATCCAGGTCATGGAAAATTTGACTTGATTAAGCCATAATGGAATTTGGGTTCATTAAAAATGAATGTGAGCCATGTGTTTATAAGCGGTTTAATGGGGATGTGATCATTATCCTAGTAGTATATGTTGACGACATATTTCTTAATGGAAACGAGGTACCAGTCTTATAGTCAGTTAAGGATTGGTTGAACATGTGTTTCACTATGAAAGACTTGGGTGAAGTAGCCAACATTCTAGGGATCAAGATCATTGATGAAAGATCCAAGAGGATGCATGGACTATGTCAGAGTATGTACATTGACCAGTTACTAAATAGATTTATTATAGAACAATCCAAGAGTGGATTGGTTCCAGTGTCACATGGCCCAAATCTTTCTAAGAAAATGTTTCCTTAGACTCAACAAGAGATTGATAGAATGAGTAAGATCCCATAGGCTTTGGCTATAGGATCTATCATGTATGACATGTTATGTACTAGGCTTGATTTTTACTATGCAATGATCATGGTAGGAAGATATCAAGAAGATCCACGAGAACAACATTGGACTGCTGTTAAGACTATCCATAGGTATCTAAGAAAAACTAAGGATATGTTCCTAGTGTATGGAGGAGACAAGGAGCTTGTCATCAGAGGGTATGTTGATGTTATTTTCAGATAGATCAGAATGATCTGAAGTCGCAATCTGGATATTTTTTATGTCTCAATGGAGGACTTATGAGCTTGAGGAGTTCAAAGCGGTCGGTTGACCCTGATTCTACAGTAGATTCTGAATATATAGAGGCTTCTAATGTATTCAAGGAATCCATCTAGATTTAGAACATTGTCCAGGATCTTGATGTGGTTCCTAGCAGTAAAGATACCATTACAATATATTGTGATAATACTAAAGTGGTGGCTCGTGCAAAAGAACCAAAATCACATCAACGGACAACACACCTACTCCAGAAGTATCACCTCTTGAGGGATTTATATCAAAGGGGTGAAGTTGCAGTGAGTAGAGTATCCATAGAGGATAACATGGTGGACCACATGACTAAAGGCATATCTTATCAGAAGAATGAATATCATGCAAGAGCTAGCAGTTTAACAGTTGTTAGAAGTTGGCTCTAGTCTAAGAGGGAGTCTGTTAGAGTTAGGGGCCTAGATCCAACTACTTTGTACATTATTCATTAAATAAACATCTTATCACATTTTGATGGTTCTTCTACGTGGAAATTCATGTGATAAGGTCCCAAGGGTAATTGTTGCATTAAAGATTCATAGCGGATCCCTGCTATGATGAGAACCCAGAAATGCCATAACACTATTCTTTGATATATATTCTATGGCTAGATAAAGTTATTTGAGGAACAGAAATAATACAGGTTATTAGGGGTAAGGACTCATAAAACATAGAGGCCCCTTCTCATGGTGTGCTCCCTTGGTAATATCCAGGAGGATATTATGAGAATGAGACCCACCAGTAGGAAAACCACATTTCATAGTATCATTGGATGTTTCTATAATTGGACATGTGTATTGGTCCCCATACATTAAGATTATTATTAATGGGTATTACAACTCACACACTTAGATTTATTGACAAAACCTGTGACGACACAATGTTCGCAACAAGGTAGGATACGTTGGGTGCACATGAGTAATAGTGCATTAATAGATAATGCGAGAAAGTAGTTGTCCCTTCTGTTCCATAATATAAGTAGATATCTTAGGTCCTTTAATGGAATTGATATAGCCTACATAAATCCATGACCACGGTAGTATGGGTGAGTTCAATTCCGGGAATTCAAAGAATGAATAATCGAGCACATGGGTTGATGGCCCTAGCATGAAACCTGCTTGATTTGAGATATCGTGACAAAGGGATTATATTACACAGTAAATTTTCATATGAGGTGACACATCAATGTGACATCAACTACTTACTCTTGGGTTCCTTGACCCGTTGCGAGAAATTAAACTTGGACTTTAGGCAAGCTTGCTTAATGCCAATGAAAAAGAGGCCTAGAGGGACACACACTAAGTTTGTCCATGTATCTCAGTTAAATATTAATTTAACAAGTTAAATAAATATTATTCCTAACTATGGTTTAATAATTATTTAATAAATCCTGATCACATTTATTTCGACACTAGTTTTTCAAGAGAATATATTATAGGATAAATAATATAATTTTATTAGTGAGTAATGCAGTTACATTTATTTAAGAATTAAATAGCCATTACTCAAGGACTCATAAATGTGGTGGAGGAAATAAGGAAAAATGGAAAATAAAATTAAACACCGTGTACATTAAAAATACACGCCGTGTAGTTTTATGGAAAATGAGTACACGCCGTGTATTAATGATTACATGTCGTGTAGTTTTTCCAGTTGGGATTTTGAGGATATAATATTGTTTTATTAAATTATATTTATTATAATCAGTGTGGGCACATGTCAAGGAATTAATAATTCGACAGGGGGTATTTTCAATAAGAGTTAATTAAATAAATAAAATGTGTAACACGTTTATTTGTGGTCCTAACTCCGTAAACCTCAAACCCGATTATAAATATCCTCACAACCCCAACACTTTTCCCTAGTCATTGTGCCTCAAAATTTTAGAGAATTCTTTCAAGACCGAAAGAACTACTTCCAACAAGAATACTCTCAAGAACGAGAGAGATCCTCCTCCATCGGATCAAGGCGATCGAAGGCGGACATCGCAAGTGAAGGTTCTTCCTCGTTGGCATCCGAATATCCCTTCGGTGTCATACAAAGACACGAGGCACACGTGTAGATCACCGCTAGAGGAATCCTATACTTGGATTATATGAAACAATGGCGGATCACAAGATTATGACTAGAGACATCATTGAAGAAATAATTCCACCAAGGTAATTCTTGTGAGTTAATTTAATTAATTATAACCAACATATGATGATCCTATCTCTATGGTTTCAGGACTCCCTCTATTTTTTTCATTCATAGTTCTGTTATGATGATCCGGCATTTTATATCATGACAAATCTTGTTTTGAACGTTGTTTAACACTAAAATAAATTTTGGGAAATCCCACCAACGCGCTTCCGTTGCGCCCGGAACCTACAATTCCCTCAGTATGAAATTAATTTTTACATATGATTATACAACTAGTAGAAAGTCAATGTGAATGCTTATAGGGTAATATTTGATTTATTATCTCTATATTATGTTCAAATTAATGTTTAAAAATTTGCTGTTTTTATTACACATCTTGCCTTAAAAGTCTATAGCTTCTGCAAATATATTTTCCCGTATTGAGCATCTAAGCTCATCTCTTTTTGTATGTTTTGTTTTCCCAGGATTCCAAGAAGTGTATTATTCTTTACATTTACAGTTAAGGTAGGGGAATAATGGAATTATCAAATAATTATTTATGTCATGTTTTATGTTTGAATGAGTAATGTATCGTTCTTGTATGTAATCTATTTTCTAAGACTACTAAACGGATTGGTCCTTTGGGAATTAATTCCTTTTAATCTTTCCAATGTATTAAAATAATTCACCAGCTCCAGGCTTATGGGGTTAGGGTGTTACTGTTGTTATTAGAGTAAGTTTTGAACAAACCTTTGAAACTAGAATTAGAAAAACTCGGATTAGATAATATTACCCTAAGATAGGATTTGGGGATTATTATAGAATAACTTCCTAGAATTTTGGTAATGTCGAGATTTTGTGTATTTTCCATGAAATTAATCCTTGAATGGATACGAGCAGGTAGATGCAGTACTTTCACAAATGAACCTAGGAGTGAAAACAACGACAAGGAGTTTTGGGCTTGACCCGGGGTATCCTGATATATGTGAACATACCATGTTGATCACCTGGTTAAGACAATACCGAGGGATATACTTAGGATAATTCACATTTTATTAATAATCTATTATAAATGATTTAGGAGTAAATACTTCCTCAAGAAAACATTTTTTTTATGATTATATATTATAGGAATAATATTTCCAATATATGTCAGGTATTTTACATGTTTTCAATTATACATTGTGATTCATAAAATAACCAAGTGTATGACATTGTATAGAAATGGAGCCCAGTAGAAGGAATGAAAACTCCAACCATATGCATGATAAATATAGTAAAAAGGATTATATATTTCATATAATTAAGACAACATTTAGAAGGGAAATAGTCTCCCACATATTCTCATCATATGATTGAATAATATATTGTGTTAATAAGATAAGTAATGAATTCTCCACATCCTATGGATTTGAAGGGATGAAAGAGAATAAAATGATGGTAGAAAGATATATTGATAAAGGGAAGAGGGGAAAGAAGGATATTCCCATATGTGATAACTATGGAAAAATTACATTGGTAAATTCTAGAAAGGAATGGGAGTTTGTTACAAGTGTGGAGAAGGACACAAAGTACATGATTGAAAGGGTAGGAAAATGGTTTCAAATGTACAATGCATCATCTACAAGGTGTTGGTACACTATACAAATTGATGTCCAAATAATTAGAGAATTCCACAAATGATGCTTTTGGATAATAATGTAGTTATGATACTACCAAAGATGAAGAGGAATGACTAGTGTTCTTATTTTTTTACTAAATAATAAGTTGATTTTTTTATCAAGGATGTAATGGTATATGAATTATGGAAATAAATAAGGATTTTACTACAATAAAATTTCATTGATGATTTCAGATTATACGTTTTTAAGAAAAGTGACTCAAAAACAAGATAATATTTTTCAAAAATACATGGGTGAAGGAAATAAAAAAATTATTATTGTCCGGATACCGAGGTAGTAATTTTGGAATAAGATATGATTTATTTGGATAAATTAAATTTGATATTCTCAACTACTTTGAAACTAATTAATTGTTTTTTTCTTCCATTATGGTTGGCCTATACAAATTTTTTGGATATGAAGAATATATCCAGAATTATATAAGGAATAAGGGAGCATGAATGTAATCAATAAGGTTTTATGATAATTCAAGGTGTTACCGTGTTTTACAAGAATTCATGATGAACGAATTCACATGTTATTATGTGGAAATCTGATCTTCATTATTTTTACCTTCCTTATAAATTTGGGACTGTGTGTTTGGAAAAAAAGTATTTTATATATGTCTAAAGGTTGGAAAGGATTATTTTTGAAAATGGATAATATTGTTAAGGTTATAGAATTTCATAAGATTATTTTTGGATTATTATAAAAAGAATGACCCATAGGTCGGGTGACAGCCCGTTGCGTTCGGCAGGGCCATGAGACATGAACCCGCAACTGAAGGGCGACAAGGGTGCATCACCCACCACTGGCCTACATGATGTCACAGTTTGTATAATGTAGTTTTTTTAAATATTATGAAAAATGAATTATAAATTCCTTATTTTTGGAACCCTATACAATTATGATAAATATAATATTTTTGAATTCTATTATCATTGAGAGTGAAAGATGAGTATGTGGTAGGAATTAGTTGAACGATGAGACTCTACATGTCAAGTATATTTTTCCATCTTATTATATGAAAAAATTAATTCTTAAACTTTATTGATGGGATCTTAAAACTAGAAATGTGTTATCTTATTACATTATGCTTTGTTGAATGGATGATATTTAAAATCATCATAGATTGATTTCTTTATGGCCCCCAATTTTACACTTGTTTATGATTTATGGAATCAATAACCTCTATAAATATTTACGTTTTTTCTCTAATTATGTGTCTCTAATTCCCAAAAATGTTCTCCTAATCGAGATCATAATGATGTGGTGACTTTTTCATTTAACTTTCCCTCTTATTAAGAATAATTTTATTAACCAAATTTATGATGTTGATTATCCACAAAGGTATTTTTATTTTCTTAACCATTAATTTTGAATAAAAAATTCAAATTTCAAGGATAAAATTTATTGAAATAAGGGAGAATGTAACACCCAAATATTTCATAGTACGTTATCACTTCAAATTAATTCATTAAATTGCGCTACACGCAATATCGAGTTAGAGCGCACCACTACTTACCAAACTAGTCATTCAAAAGCGGTTATGAATAGTATTAACTATATTTTTTATTGTATATACATTATATAATTTTATAATCCATATTATGTCTTTCATAGACTGAATATAAGAACAAATTCATTTTTTTCATATAAAAGAATTATTTTTTAAAAAATGCAATTGTACAGCCTTTAAATGGAGAAAACATTTTAAAACCAATATTTGGCACTTTTAAATATTAAATTTAATGAGATTAAATTAGTCTTTAGAAGAGGGAAAAAAAATTTAGTTTCAAATTTTTTTGGGTACTTTTTTGATAACATTCATATTTTTACGAATAGTGAAAATTACTAAATTTTCATTGAAAACAACTATTTTAATAGAAATAATTTATAGTGTTAAATTATTAATTTTAATGGTTTGGAATTATAATTAGATTATATTTTTACCATTAAATACAATTTAGGTCATTATATGTAATATCACATTTAAATTTGACATAAACACTTGTCAATCATTTGATAGTTTTTACTTTTTAAAAACCTTCTTTTTGGTTTTGACTACTAGAATTAATTTTAAATTAATTAATGAAAATTATATGTTTTTAATTTGGTAAAATAAAATTCATTTTTTAATTTGGAATATCAAAATTATCTTAGGGTGAATTTTTTTTATTTTTCTGAAAACATTCAATTTTGGTGAGTAGAGAAAACAATGGACTATTGTTTAAAATTGAATTTTTATTTAAATAATTATTTATTTGTTTTTAAAATTTATTTTAAGTCAAAATAGATATATAATACCTATATAATTTCAATTTAATTCATTGAAGTCATTTTATAATAAAATTTAATGTAAAAAATTTTATTGAAATTTTTAACAACATTTACCCACCTTCTAGGCACATTTGAAAATTTCAATAATATTTTTAACCACTTTTGTGAATTTAATTTCAAATATACAATTGACATGGTTGACATCAGTATGTAAAATTTTATTAAATAATATAATTTTTTTGTGAATAGTAACTTTTCACTTTTATTTATCATGGTTAAAAGTGTATAGGGTAGTTAAAGGTAAAAATGATATTATAATTACACCAACACATGTTTTAATTATTTTTGATAAGTGTATTTAGAGAAAAACTAACCTTAGGAATAAAATAATATCCTTTTGGCCCACATGGATTCGATTAAGAAATTTATTATTATTTTATTTAAATAAGAGTCAAAAGTGGTAAATTCAAATTTTAATAAATAAACCATTTTTAATATACAGTAATACAAAAGATGAATTTGGATATAAATATTAATAAGAAATATAAAATTATTTTATAAATAATGATATTTTATTTATAAATTTTAGAGATTGAATAATTAAATTTATTTAGGACACAACTATGATATAATAATTACTTTATCAAAGAAAGATTAAAATAATTGATATTATATTTATAAAAATAAATCTAAATTGAGGATTTTGATTCCATCCATGAATTTTTTAGATTAATATGACATGTTAGGGTTGATTTAATAATTTTTTTACAAAGTAATCATACCGTTATGACTTTCACAAAAACCAAATACTAAATAATGTCAAAATTGACATAAATGAGTTTTTTTTAAAATTAATATATTAATATATGATATAATATTCCTAAAAATATATGGTTCTTCCAAAAGACTTATATATTTATAAATATGTCGTTAATGAACCCCTTGGTGTTCTCTTGTCTTTTTATAGTAATTTTATTAACCATTTATTTAAATAATACGAGAGCACGCGGTAAAAGTTTAAATATTTAACTAAAAGTCATATCTAAAATATAGGGTTAATATGGTGACTTAACTAGTCTAAAACCTTTTGGTTGAGAGTGTTGTGACCCATAAAAACATTATCTTTGAAATAAATCTATTTTTATCCATTATAAACTGAATATAATTTTATAATAAAATAATATTTCAAACATTTCCTAAAGTGACCTCACATCTCTTATAAAAGTGTACTTCCACTTCATTCCAAATCACACTTAAAAAGCCATTTTGATAGCCCAATATTGGCCCAAATATCCTCCCAACTTCCCTTAATTAATCTTATAGGCCTTACCTTTAGAATAAAGTCATCCTAAAGAGCCCTTTTGTTCAAATCAAGAGGAAACACCCAAAGAAGATGTAATTATTTTATCACCTCTTTCAAGGTTCTTTTCTACTTCCAGTTTCTCTGTCATTGTTATTTCCATACCAAAATAATAACCCCCATAACTTCTTCATACATTGATGTTATTATAAATATGGAACAACCATACTCATTATTCTATCCAACCTATGAATGATAATGTCACCATTCGTGCGTACGTACGACTTACGGTCTCCAGGTTGTGGTGTAACTTGTTATTCAACACTATGTAATTTGGATGGTTATAATGATTTGTAATATATATATATAAGTAATGAAACTAACATGATAATTTCTATTTAAAATTACTATACCAACTAATTCCACACCTTTTAATCCTTAAGGATATGATATCTTCGCTCATGTGTATGTACGGCTTACCGTCTCCACGACGCGATGAGACTCATTTCCACGTTCACCATTCAACAATGATTATCAAAATATATATTATTAACATGTATGTAATATATGACATAATAATTCTATTATATATATATATATTTATTTACTTACATATATCTTATTCACTTATTTCTGTTCAATATGATATGAAGATGGAAACAACGTTTATGCGTACGTACGACCCACAGTCTCCATAAACGGTGTATTCCATTTCATATATCTATCTATTATTCATATTTATATTCCTAATATATATGATATATAAATCATTATCTATATTTTGGAACTATTTAAATCATGATCTAAATTATAAGATCAAAATAACATGTTTAAACAAGTACGATAATGAAAGCGATTATTACCTGTAATGTTAATTTAAAATGGAAATCATTATTAAATGGGTAGTATAAAGTCATAAATGAATCAATAATGATATTATAAAAATAAATATGGATCTGGTATAATTTAATAACATTCTATGTTCATTATACTAGAGTTTAAACATACCCTCGACCAAAAGAAAGTTCAAGGTAAGTGTTAATTCGTCAATATCATTATTATTCGAGATTGTTTATGTGTAAGTATTTTCTTGGAAATATTTATTATACTTTTCCATGATTCAAAAAATAATTTGTAAAAATTATACTTATAAGTAACTCTTTTACTAAAATGTTATTTTACGTGTTTTAAATATTTATTCTTGTAAATAATTCTCATTAGTGTCTATGTTTTCAAAATGGTTTTAAAGATTTATTTATATGGAGATGAATGTTTTAAAATGTTAATTACATTAAAAACTTTCAAAGTGGTATGAGACACTTTTAATCAATAATATCATTTAAATTCCATCCATTATAAATTATGTGACTTTAATATTATTTAATGAAAAAGTGGTATTTCACCAAAGAAGTTTTACTAATCATTTTCAACTATATAATCATCCTTTACGGGATATAACACTTTATTGAGGTTGATTTATTATAATAAAAACTTTCATATTCTATTGAATGTGTTATGATATATTTTACTATTTATGTGCTATTTTTATACTATTCATGGCTTATGACTAATGTATTGACATTTCATATGCGATTTTTAATACAATTTTTGTGTTTTGTTTCAACAATTTCATATGAGGAATACAGTGGACATAGTAAGTGATGGGAGGAGGCCACTATAGCTCCTCTATGCATCGGTAGGTATCATGAGACAAACTAGTGTTTTTACACAAGGCTTTGGTGAAAATTTTATTTGTATTCTTTGCGCGAGGCCTTGACTATGTGGTAATGATGTCTGGAATTGGGCATTCCATCATTGTGAAATTAATTATTACTTGTGTTTATTCAAGTAGAAGTGTATCCCTATGAATTTTTGTATTGTAATGTTTGATTAATTTTCTCCATATTATGTTTATGTCTATGTTTAAAAGGCTGTTGTTTTTATTACACATAATTCCTTAAAACATAATAGCTTCCACTAATTTATTTACCCTTACTGAGCATCTGATCTCACCCCTTTCTTATTTTTTGATTTCCCAGGATTCCATGTAGTGTATTATGTTTGACATACAGAGTTAATCTAGGGTAATAATTGTGTTCTCTATGGATTATTTATGTTGTGTTTTTTTGTTTTAATGTGTAATGTAACGTTCATGTATGTAATATTTTTTCCAAGGATACTAAACTGAACGGTCCTTTAGGACATGATTCCTTATAATCATGAAAATGGATTAAAATAATACATCGGCTTTGGGCTTCTGGGGTCGGGGAATTACAGTTGGTATCAGAGGATTTTTAGTACAAACCTTGCAAACTATAATTAGAAAAACTATTATTTTAGAACATTACCCTAATATAGAATTTAAGGATTAGTATAGAAGAACTTTCTAAAATTTTGGTTATATTGATATTTTGTGTATTATACAAGTAACTCATCCCTGTCTGGATACGAGATGATAGAGGCGGCTCTGGAACAGTTTTACCTTGAAATGAAAACTCTAACAAGGAGTTTCGGGCTTGACTTATGGTATCTTGGTACATGAAAATGTGTCTTTTTGCAATATTAGTTACGAAACTCCCGGGGGATATGCTTAGGATAATTCACATTTTCTTTATAAAAAATAATGAAGGAATTAGAATTAAATACTACCTCAAAGAAAACATTATTTATGATGACAGATTATATGCCTTATCATTTCAATTTATGTTAGGTATTTTACATGTTTGGAATTATGAATTGCGATTTATAAACTAACATAGTGTATTCCATTATTTTGGAAATGGAACCCAGTAGAAGGAATGAGAAATCCAACAATACGTATGATCCAAATAGTTATAAGGATCATATCTTTCAAGGTATTAAGCCAACATTTAGAAGGGAAATAGTCTCCCACGTATTCTCATCATATGAAGAAATTGTATCATGTGTTAATAAGACAAGTAAAGAATTCTTTAAGTCTTATGGATTTGAAGGGATGCAAGAGAAGAAATGTATGTTAGAGGGAAAGATGGATAAAGGGAAGAGGGGAAAGAAGTATTTTCCCATATGTTATAACTGAGGAAAGAATCGCGTTGGTTAATTTGTAATGGGAATAGAAGTTTGTTATATGTGTGGAGAAAAACGACACCAAGTACGTGATTTCAAGGGTAAGAAAAAGGTATCAAATGTACAATGCTTCATCTTCCAAGATTTGGGACACTACGTTAATCAATGTCCAAATCATCCGAGTATTCCTCAAATGATGCTATTGGATAATAATCAAGTTATGATACTACAACAAATGAAGAGGAATGAGCATAGTTCTTATTTTTTTATTAAAGAATTATATTTTTGTTGTATCAAAGATGTACTGGTAATATGAATTATGGAAATAAATAATGATTATACTTTAAAACTATTTGATTAAGAATTTTAAATTACATGGTTCTAAGAAAGGTGAGTCAATAGAAAGTTAAAGTTGTTGGAAAATACATGGTTTATGGAAAGATAATCCTTAATATGGTTATGATTCTGAGGTAGTAATTTTGGAATAAGTTATGATTGATTTTCATAAATTATATTCTATATTCTTAACTATTTTGAAACTAATTCATTGTATGTTTATTCTATTATTATTATAGTTTACAATTTTTTTGGATATATCGAGTATATCCATTATTCTATAAGGAATAAAGGAGCATGAATGTAATTAATAAGGTTTTAGGATAATTCAGGTTGTTACCGAGTTTTAAAATAATACATGATGAATGTATTCACATGTTATTACATGGAAAAAATATCTTCATTATGTATACCTTCCTTGTAAATATTGGAATGTTATCTTGGACAGATGAATTATGGATAAGTCTAAATGTTGTAATATATTATGTTTGAAATTGGATACTATCTTTAAGGTTAATGTATTTATTAATATTGTATTTGGATTGTTATAAAAAGGACAACCCAGAGGTCGGAAGACAAACCATCGCATTCAACAAGGCCGCGAGACTTGAACCAGCAACAGAAGGGCGACAAGGGTGAATCACCTACAACTACCCTACTTGATATCCTAGCTTTTATATTGTAGTTTTTTTAAATATTCTAACAAATTAATTATAAAATATAATTTTTGGAACCCTATATGATTAGAATGAATAGAATATTTTTGAATTCTATTATCTTTTGGTGTGAAAGATGAGTTTATGGAAGAAATTAGTTGAAGGATGATACTCTACTTGTTAAGTATATTTCATTCCACTTATTCTATGAATAAATTAATTCTTAAACTTTATTGAAGTGATGTTAAAAGCAAAAATTTGTTATACTAGTACCTTATGTTTTTTTGAACCGATTATATATTAAATATTCATAGATTGATGGATTTAAGGCCCTCAATTTTATACATGTTCGTGATTGATGACCTCAATCACCCAAATAAATATTTACATTTTCCTACAATTATTGTCTCTAATTGCCAAAAATTTCTTCTAATAGAGACCATAATTTTGTGGGGAATTTTTCATTTCTATTTCCCCCTTATCAGTACTAAATTTTATTAACCCACTTTTCAATATAGGATTTTCAAAAATGGTATTTTCCTACATTTAAAATTTTATTTCATAGAAAAATTTCATATTGTGAGGTCCCAATTTATTTATTGGTGGGATAATGTAACACCCCATTATTTTATAGTATGTTATCTTTTCAATGTAATTAAATAACATGCACAACACGCAACAACAAGTTAGAGCACACCACGACTTAACAAACAAGTCATTCAAATTCAGTTATGAATAGTATTAACTGAATTTTGAATTTTATATACTCCATATTATTTTATAATCTATATAATGTGTTTCTTAGACATAATAAAATAATAAATTCATTTTTTCAGATAAAAGAACTATTTTTCCAAAAATGAAAATTTTCCTCCTTTTAATGGAGAACCCTTATTAAAACCAATATTTGACTCTTTTATATATTAAATTTAATGAAATTAAATTCTTATTTTGAAGCAAGATATAAAAATTTAGTTTGGATAAATATTTGGTACTTTTCGGATAACTTTCATATTTTGATAAAAAGAGAAAATACTAAATTTTAAATGAAAAAAACTTTTTTAATTGAAATAATTCATAGTGTTAAATTATACATTTGAATGGTTTAGAAGTATAATTAGATTATATTTTTAAAATATATTACAATTTAGGTCATTATATGTAATTTCATCTTTAAATTTGACATAAACACATGACAATCTTTTGATAGTTTTTACGTTTTAAAAACCCACTTTTTGGTTATGACAATGGGAATTAATTTTAAATTAATTAATGATTCATACATGTTATTATTTTGGTAAAAATAGAATTCATTTTTGAATTTGGAATATCAATATTATCTTAGGGTGATTTTTTGGTATTTTCTGGAAAACATTCTATTTTTTATGAATAGTGAATAACATTGCATTATTGTTTAAAAATGACTTTTTATTTAAATTATTATTCATTTTATTGAAATTTATTTTTAGTAAAAATAGATATATAATGCCTATAAATGTTCAATTTAATTCATTGTAGTCATTTTATAATAAAATTAGATGTATAAAATTTTATTGGAAATTTTAATGTCTTTTATCCACTTTCTAGGCACATTTGCAAATTTTCATGAAATTTTTTTTTACAGCTTCTATGAAGTGAATTTCAAAAATCCAAGCGATACAGTTGACATCAGTACATAAAATGTGGTTCAATAATATAAAAATATTTTTCAGTGAATAGTATCTTTTGACATTTATTTACAAAGGTTAAATGTAAAAAATGGCAATTAAAGGTAAAAATGATATTATAATTTCCCAAAAAAATGTCTTAATTATATTGGATAAGTGTATTTAGACCAAAAACAAGATTAGCAATAATGTATGAGCCTTTTGGTTCATTTTAATTAGATTAGGACATTTATTATTACATTATTTAAAGAAGACTTAAAAGATTTAAATTCAAATGTTAATAACTTAACTATTTATAATATAGGGTTATACATAAGATAAATATGAATATAATTACTAATTAGAAAGATAAATAATTTTACTACATAATGGTATTTTATTTATAATTATTATAGATTATGTAATTAAATTTATCTATGACACAATGATGATGAATTAATTACATTATCAATGAATGGTTAAAATAATCGATATTATAAATATAACAGTAACTGTATATTGAGGATTTTGGTTCTATTCGTGAATTTAATAGATTAATATGACATTTAAGGGTTGATTAAATGAAATTTTTTTGAAGTTATCATGCCTTTATGACTTTCAAAAAAACAAAATACTAAATAGTGTCAAAATTGACATAAAAGAGTTTTTAAAACAAATTCTATATTAATAAATGATATAATATTCTTAAAAATATAAGGATCGGACAAAGCACTTATATAATGATAAATATGTCAATAATTAACCAATTGGGGTTATCTTGGATTTTTTTAATAATTTTAGTTACCATTTATTATAATAAAACAAGAGAACATGGTAAAAGTTACACTATTTAACTAAGAGTCAAATCTAAAATATAGTATTAATATGGTGAATTAAACTTGTCTAAATCTTATTTTTCAGTATTATTTTGAGCCATACCCACCTTATTTTATATATAAATCAATTTTTATACATTATAAACCGAATACGATTTTATAATGAAATAATATGTCATTTTTTCTTAAAGTGACTCACCTGTCTTATAAAATGGTGCTTTCCCTTCATTCCAAATCACACCTCCAATGCCATTTTTCTCAGCCAAATCCTACCCAAATCTCCTCCAAACATCCCTCACTTAAACCTAGAGGCCTTCCCTTGAAAAAACCCCAACCTAAGGAGCCCTTTTGTTCAAATCAAAATGAAACACCCAATGAAGAGGTAATTATTTTATCACTGCTTTCAATGTTATTTTTTTCTTCCACTTCATCTTTCTTTGTTTTTTCAATACCTAAATAATAACTCCAGTACCTTATACATACTGTAATGTTTTTATAAATATGGCATAGCTGTACTCATTATTCTATCTGTCCATTGAATGAAAATGCCACCATGCGTGCATACGTACGGCTTACCGTCTCTACACCATGGAGCAATTTGTTAACTTGAGCCTCGGACCTCCGATTGACGAACCGTCTGTGGCAACGCGATCCTTGGATCGAGACGGTCGTTTCGGTATATCGCACTCAAGGTTTCAGATTACTTTGAGTTCGGCCGGGTTGGTTCGTTCACGAAACCAACCGGCCCTTCGGAGCGGAAACGCTCATATCTTGAGTTACAGACGTCCGATTGACGTGCCGTCAGCTGTGTTGAGTTCCTCTTAGTGAGACGGATCTTTTGGCATATTCCGCCCGAGGTTTGGACGCAGGTGGAGTACGGTCGGGTTGGTTTTTCATTAAAAACCAACCGGGCCCCGGGGACGAAAATGCCAATAACTCTCAGACCGGGCGTCCGATCGACGCGCCGTCTTTTGCGTTGAGTTCCTGTTGACGATACGGAACTTTTGGATACATCAACTCTGGACTTTGTGACAATTGATGTGTCAGCCTCTCGCCTCGTGGAGCGGACCCTCCGAACGAGCTTGCTGTGTGCGGGAACCCTAGTGCTGGCTGCGACTATTACTGTGGCTACTACTGCTACTACTGCTACTGTGACTGCGACGACGACAGTACATAGATTCTGTGTGGATTCGACGACAATGACTACAGCACTCAGCGATCCTACGTGGATCAGTGCTACAGGTCCTGTGTGGGCCCAATCTTGTGTGGATTCGACGACGACGACTTCAGCACTCAGCGATCCTACGTGGATCAGTGCTACAGGTCCTGTGTGGGCCCGATCCTGTGTGGGTCCGATCCTGTGTGGGTCCGCGCTCAGCGGTTCTGTGTGAGCCAGCGCCTACAGGTCCTATGTGGGCCCGATCCTGTGTGGGTCTTTGCGGGGGTTAGTTACCTATCGATCCTTCGTGGGTCCGACGACTTAGATGGATCAGAGATCATCTTTATCGTCCTTTGGTTAGTTACCTATCGATCCTTCGTGGGTCCGACGACTTAGATGGATCAGAGATCATCTTTATCGTCCTTTAGTTAGTTACCTATCGATCCTTCGTGGGTCCGACGACTTAGATGGATCAGAGATCATCTTTATCGTCCTTTGGTTAGTTACCTATCGATCCTTCGTGGGTCCGACGACTTAGATGGATCAGAGATCATCTTTATCGTCCTTTGGTTAGTTACCTATCGATCCTTCGTGGGTCCGACGACTTAGATGGATCAGGGATCATCTTTATCATCTATTGAAGAAGTATACCTGTGTGAGCTGAATTTGTTGCATTCCTGTGTGGATTGTGTAGTGAAATCCTGTGTGGATTACGTTTTGCATTCCTGTGTGGAATACGTTTGCTTTCCTGTGTGGACTGAGTTGTACTTGGGCTCGGAGGTTGGAGCGTATTTGAAATTGATGACTTAGGTATATGTATGGGCATATACCTAAGCAGTGTTGGTTGTTACTTCGTGATTGTACCTTTCTTCGTGGTTTATCCTTTGTGGATTTTGAGAGACCTTCCGGGGTCTCGGGGTCCCTACTGAGTAGCTTATACTCACCCCTGCACGGGCTTTG
Source organism: Viscum album (assembly GCA_963277665.1). Lineage (NCBI taxonomy): Eukaryota > Viridiplantae > Streptophyta > Magnoliopsida > Santalales > Viscaceae > Viscum > Viscum album. Next base: position 355,672,246 of record OY728163.1, read on the forward strand.
CCCGCACTACGTTGTGTTGGTTGTAGACGACGGACAGCGTTGACCTTAGCTGAGGCTTGCATAGCGGGACGGTACCCGGAGGTGGACCACTGGGCGGGACGTGCTCGGAGCGGACGGCGGGACCCGTGGAGCAGAGGAGCTATCGTACCCACCCTTCAGGTGGGATTTCCAGTGGACAGCTCGGTGTAGCGGCTTTTACTTTTCAGTTGCTGTTTTCCCTTTCGAGTTGTACTTTACTTTCAGTTTGGGTTTGTATTCTGGCCCATTTACTTTTCCGCATTTTCAGTTGTACTCTGCTTTTGCTTAGTGTTTACTTTCCGCTTGCTTTCTCTGTGGTGTTTATTTACTTTACAAAGGCAATGCCTTCCCATTTTACCGGGAATTACGCCTTGGTGCTAGTCGCCAGCCCCTGGCCTATGGAAGGCGGGCTTGGGGTAGTCACGGCACGGACCCCGAGGGCGGGTCGTGACAAATTGGTATCAAAGGAGTTCGGTTCTACCGCGAAATATGATCTTTTCTATATGAAGCAATAATGTTTAGCGTATTGAGTGTGGTTATCAGTCCAGGGAGTCCAGTGTTGGTGCGGCGGTCGACGTATCCGTACACCAGGACCCTGACTTCTGATTTCCGACTTAATTCACGAAAACATTGATTGCGTGTGTGTTTCAAAGTTTTCTTTGTGATTTATTTGTGTCAGCTCACTAGGTATACTGTTTGACCGTGGCGCACCTGTTTCCTTTCAGGATGGCCCCACGACGGCAGCCAGCTAGGGTTCCGAGAGTCGAGCGTGACGATAGCCCACCGAGCGACGAGGCCTCGGTGCAGGGCCCTTTGCCAGTAGTGGCACTGGCGGTAGCTCTACCTGCCGAGCCCCCGATACTTCCAGCACCTGCCGCTGACGATGCACGTCGCCTCAGCGCACTGCATGAGTTTCAGCGCCAGCGACCGCCCAGGTTTCGCGGGGAGACGGATCCCCAGGCAGCAGAGGACTGGCTGGAGGCAGTGGTTCGAGTGTTTAGGCTAGTGAGGGCACCAGCAGACCTCATGGTGATCCTCGCTGCAAGCCTACTACACGCAGCAGTGGGACGATGGTGGAGCTTGATGCTCCAGGTGCACGATGAGGCATCTCTACTTTGGATGGACTTTGAGAGCCTCTTCCGCTCGGAGTTCATCCCAGCCACCCTTCGTGCGGTGCGTATCCAGGAGCTTCTACAGCTGCGGCAGGGCAGCATGACGGTCGCTCAGTACTCGGCGAGATTTACCGATCTCTCGAGCTACTCGACCGACATGGTACGGGACCCATTCTTCTGGGCCCGGACCTTCGAGCAGGGTTTGAGACACGAGATCAGGGCATCACTGATTTCCCTCAGCATACCGACTCAGACAGGAGTACTGGAGCGGGCCCTTCTGATCGAGAGTTTCCTTGCTGAGTCTACACCAGCACAGAGACCCACCGCAGGGCGGCACGTAGCGGAGTCTTCAGTAGCAGGTAGCCGACAGATGACTCAGGGGTCCAGACAGACCAGACCTTCAGGCAGACGACCTCAGGGTACTGGCTCAGCAGTGCAGGGCACACAGCGCGGAGCCAGTCTTTTGAGTGGAAGACAGTGCTTTGCATGCAGCGGACAAGGCCACATGGCTCGTGACTGCCCGACCCACCATGTGGAGGAGCAGCAGACGGTTGAGGAACCACCTAGGCAGAGGCAGAGGTTCGACCGTGGCGGTCCGCAGGGAGGAGGCGGACGAGGCAGAGGAGCTGGCCGAGCAGCAGGTGGTGGACGACGCTTTGAGGCTCTACCACCACCACCACCATGAGGTCCACCTCGACCGCAGGGGAGAGCACAACTTCAGGAAACCGAGGCCTTCGATCATGGAGCTCTGGGAGCAGATGGACAAGAGCAGAACTAGTGGATACATCCTTTCTACTTCTGGTTCCTTGTTGCTTTTGTGTAGCGTCTTGTATTATGAGCTGCAATAATAAAAGATGCATGCCTTTGTGATATTTTTGTTCCTGTCCTCTTTCGTGATGTTACTAAGAGGTTCCAGTTTTGGATGTTGACTTGACCCTCACTTGTGAGACATCTACTGGAGGAGACCCAGTTACCACACACTGATGCCGACAGTGTGACTCAACCCTTGGAGGCGAGAGTAACGGTTGAATCTCTTAGTAGTAGCTTCGAGGCCTTACGACGTCATCCTTGGTATGGATTAGTATCATCCATGTTAGGATTGACTGTTTTAGGCGAAGAATATGGTTCATCCAGGGGATGAGACCAGGTTTCTCTTATCGGCAAAGAAGAAATCTTGCAGCTCTTGTGGGACCTGAGATGGTCCAGGTCATCCAGGGGCGGATGAGTACAGCTCAGAGCCGGAAAAAGCCTTACGCTGACAGGAGGCAGAGGCCACTGGAGTTCGAGGATGGCGACCACGTCTTTTTGCGGGTCTCACCTCGACGTGGTATTCAGAGATTTGGCCGAGGCGGCAAGTTATCTCCGTGCTTCATCGGACCCTTCCAGGTCCTCAGCAGGGTTGGTGAGGTGGCTTATCGCCTGGCTCTACCACCTCAGTTGCACCGGGTGCACGACGTCTTCCACGTATCTCAGCTGAGGAGATACGTGCACGACCCGACGCACATCATTGACCATGGGGAGCTTGACGTTGACGATGGGGCGACTTTTACGGAGGTCCCGGTGGAGATAGAGGATCGACAGGAGCGGGACCTGCGTGGGCGATCGATTCCTCTTGTGCGCATCAGATGGCAGCACGTGAACCTCCAGGAAAGCACATGGGAGCGGGAGGCTCAGATGCGTGCTCAGTACCCTCAATTGTTTCCCTAGTTTTGATGTATCTTTACGGGGACGTAAAGCCCTGAGGTGGGAGTAATGTAAAGACCCGTAAAATTCAAGGGAAATTTTTTCTTAATTTTCTTTGTAATTTTACAAGAGCGCGGTTTCAGACGGCACCTGATTCCAAGGCCCGGAGTGCCCGGAATCATTTTCCGAAGTTTGGCTCGGGTACGTTCAGTGAACGAACGAGCGGGAATTTCTAACTTTTGATCCGGTGCTCGGAATTGAAATCCGAGGGCACCGATGAACTCGCAGCGCCGATATTCGCTTAAAGAGACCTTTTCGGGAGTTGCATTTGTTTCGAGTTGAGAGTTAGTTTTTGGAAGATTAGAATAAGTTAAATAAAAATATGTAAACACAATTTTTATTTAAACTTAATAGTTAACTTCTCTCAAAGGAAGTTAGGTGTGGGACCCACACCCACTTAATCTCCCTTGAGAGGATTAAGTGTGGTGGGGCCCACACGAAACCTAACTTTACATCTTCCCTCAAACTCCCTTAACCCCTATTTAATTAACATGACAATTTGTTAATTAATGTGGATTTATCTCTTATTTGAATTTCAAACTTTTGAAATTCTAGTGTGTTGTTGTGTTAATAAAATAAGATAGAGTCTTATTTTATTTTGGGTTTAGTTTTGTCTCCTTGAGAGAGTTGGGAAGGTTCTTCTTGTTTCTTCATCTTCTTCAACCTCGACGAAGAACATGAAGAACGTTGTTCTTCAACGAAGAACTTCTTCGCCGAAGAACACGGTTCTTCCGCGACGCCATATCCGCGACGTGACGTTCTTCTTCCGCATCATCTCTTCCGCGATGGTTTTCCGCGACGAACGCCATCGACAACGACTCTTCCTCCGACGTCAAAGGTATCGACAGCGATATTCCACGACTACGTCAACGTGCGACTATCGAGGTAGGGGTTCTTGAGTTCGTTGTTTTCTTTTTATTTGAGTTTCCTCAAGACTTGACGAAGAACGCTCAAGTTCCGACGAAGAACGCCGCTCCACTCTTCTTCGTCTTCCGTGTCAACGAGAGAGAACACTGCTTCTTCCTCGGACAACCTTCGTCGGCGTACGAGGTTTCGCCAACGACGTATCACATCGGACGCACCTCTTCGTCATCGGATTTGACGAACGACGACCGCGACGCCCGACCTCCGCGACGTTGTCTTCCGCGGAACATTGTCAAATCTACGAACATGTACCCGAGGTAGGGGTTGTTGATTTATTGTTTAATTATTCCATTCTTGATCGTGGATCTAGCATGTCTAACATGAGGCTTTTGAATGTTTAAGTTGAGTTATTATTTTTAACGTGAGGGGGCCGGACCGCATGAACACGGCCGAAACCCCTCCATCATTCTTATTGTTCTATCTTGAGGGTGGAAGCAAAGTGGCGTGGTGCCGTAGCACCACGCGGATAATTATATGATTAAATTTCGCGGCGCCGTCGCGCCGTGCCACGGAAGAATCATAAAGAACGCGACGCCGTCGCGCCGCGTCGAAGGGAATCAAATGCGCGGCGAAGGGGCGCGGTACCGTCGCACCGCGCCGGACGACGAACACTGCGGCCGGTTCCGGGCCGCGGCGGGACGAGGAGACCGCGGCGGGATGAGAAGACCGGCAGCCGGGCCGCCAGCGTCGGAAGCCAAAGAGGGGACCAGATTTTCCGGTCCCGTTAGAGAAAACCGGCCGGCCAGCTGGCCGGCCGGATGCCAATAAACCGGGGGAATTAATCCCCCAGCCAACTCATGAAACCCCCCTCTTTATGATGGGGCGGTTTCCTTGTGGGGGGAAAAGCCCCCCGTTTCCTGCCAATCAAGCCCCCCACGTGGGGGGGGGGGCGGTTTTGCAAAAAGGGGCGCGGCTATATGCCGCTCCGTTTTTCCCAATCAGCGGGGGCTTTGCCCCCCGCGTGTAGCCACCGTGTGGCACCAGGCCGCCGCGCCCCCGTGCCGCCGGCCGGCCGGCCGGCCGGGCCGGGTCGGGTCGACCCGGTTCGGGCCGACCCAGGGGGGTGTCGGGCCGGGTCGGCCCGGACCCGGACCCCCCCCGTTTCGAAGCAGTTTCGGTCTTTTAGCCATAACTTGAGCCTCGGACCTCCGATTGAAGAACTGTCTATGGAAACACGATCCTTGGATCGAGACGGTCGTTTCGGTATATCGCACTCAAGGTTTCAGATTACTTTGAGTTCGGCCGGGTTGGTTCGTTCACGAAACCAACCGGCCCTTCGGAGCGGAAAGGCTCATATCTTGAGTTACGGACGTCCGATTGACGTGCCGTCAGCTGTGTTGAGTTCCTCTTAGTGAGACAGATCTTTTGGAATACTCTGCCCGAGGTTTGGACGCAGGTGGAGTACGGTCGGGTTGGTTTTGCCTTAAAAACCAACCGGGCCCCGGGGACGAAAATGCCAATAACTCTCAGACCGGGCGTCCGATCGACGCGTCGTCTTTTGCGTTGAGTTCCTGTTGACGATACAGAACTTTTGGATACATCAACTCTGGACTTTGTGACAGTTGATGTATCAGACTCTCGGCTCGTGGAGCGGACCCTCCGAACGAGCTTGCTGTGTGCGGGAACCCTAGTGCTGGCTGCGACTATTACTGTGGCTACTACTGCTACTACTGCTACTGTGACTGCGACGACGACAGTACATAGATCCTGTGTGGATTCGACGACGACGACTACAGCACTCAGCGATCCTACGTGGATCAGTGCTACAGGTCCTGTGTGGGCCCGATCCTGTGTGGATTCGATGATGACGACTTCATCACTCAGCGATCCTACGTGGATCAGTGCTACAGGTCCTGTGTGGGCCCGATCCTGTGTGGGTCCGATCCTGTGTGGGTCCGCGCTCAGCGGTTCTGTGTGAGCCAACGCCTACAGGTCCTGTGTGGGCCCGATCCTGTGTGGGTCTTTGCGGGGGTTAGTTACCTATCGATCCTTCGTGGGTCCGACGACTTAGATGAATCAGAGATCATCTTTATCATCCTTTGGTTAGTTACCTATCGATCCTTCGTGGGTCCGACGACTTAGATGGATCAGAGATCATCTTTATCATCCTTTGGTTAGTTACCTATCGATCCTTCGTGGGTCCGATGACTTAGATGGATCAGAGATCATCTTTATCGTCCTTTGGTTAGTTACCTATCGATCCTTCGTGGGTCCGACGACTTAGATGGATCAGATATCATCTTTATCATCCTTTGGTTAGTTACCTATCGATCCTTCGTGGGTCCGACGACTTAGATGGATCAGGGATCATCTTTATCGTCTATTGATGAAGTATACCTGTGTGAGCTGAATTTGTTGCATTCATGTGTGGATTGTGTAGTGCAATCCTGTGTGGATTACGTTTTTCATTCCTGTGTGGAATACGTTTGCTTTCCTGTGTGGACTGAGTTGTACTTGGGCTCGGAGGTTGGAGCGTATTTGAAATTGATGACTTAGGTATATGTATGGGCATATACCTAAGCAGTGTTGGTTGTTACTTCGTGATTGTACCTTTCTTCGTGGTTTATCCTTTGTGGATTTTGAGAGAACTTCAGGGGTCTCGGGGTCCCTACTGAGTAGCTTATACTCACCCCTGCACGGGCTTTGCCCGCACTACGTTGTGTTGGTTGCAGACGACGGACAACGTTGACCTTAGCTGAGGCTTGCATAGCGGGACGGTACCCGGAGGTGGACCACTGGGCGGGACGTGCTCGGAGCGGACGACGGGACCCGTGGAGCAGAGGAGCTATCTGTACCCACCCTTCAGGTGGGATTTCCAGTGGACAGCTCGGTGTAGCGGCTTTTACTTTTCAGTTGCTGTTTTCCCTTTCGAGTTGTACTTTACATTCAGTTTGGGTTTGTATTCTGGCCCATTTACTTTTCCGCACTTTCAGTTGTACTCTGCTTTTGCTTAGTGTTTACTTTCCGCTTTCTTTCTCTGTGGTGTTTGTTTACTTTACAAAGTTAATGCCTTCCCATTTTACCGGGAATTACGCCTTGGTGCTAGTCGCTAGCCCCTGGCCTATGGAAGGCGGGCTTGGGGTAGTCACGGCACGGACCCCGAGGGCGGGTCGTGAAAAATTTCAAAATTCCTAGAGACACGGTTGATGTCATTAAGTAAAATGTGGTTCAATGAGATGAAAATAAGTTTTGATGAACAGTACCTTTTTACTTTTTTTTACCACGGTTAAAAGTAAATACCGTAATTACGGGTAAAAATGATATTATTATTACCCTAACACATTTCCTAATTCTATTGGATAAGTGTAATTCGGCCAAAAACAACCTTAGGAATAAAATATGACCATTTAGGCCCACATGGATTAGATTAGGACATTTAATATTAATTTATTTAAATGAAGGGTAAAAATAGTTAAAATCGAAGTTTAATAAGTAAATCATATTTAATATAGGGTTATACATAAGATAAATTCGACTATAAAAATTTATTAGAAAGATAAAAATATTTCCTACATAATGGTATTTTATTTGTAATTTGTCGACTTTAAATAAGTTAACTTACGTATGACACAATGATGATGCGGTAATTATATTATTAATGAAAAATTGGCATAATTGATGTTATAAATACCCAACTAAATGAAATTTGAGACTTTTTATGAATTCAAACAATTTTCTAGGTTAATATGACATTTTATTATTGATTTATGTAACTTTTTGAGAACTAATATTTCTGTTATGATTTTCAAAAAAATCAATTACCAAATAGTGTCAAAATTGACATAAAATAGTTTTTAAAACAAATATTTTATTATTAGTTGTTATTTTATTCCTAAAAATCTAAGGTTCAGCAAAATGACTTATAGAAGGTTATATATATTAATAATAAACAACTTGGGGTTCTTTTGGCTTGTTATATTATGTTTATTAACCTTATAGTGTATGAACACAAAAAGACACGTTACAAGTAAAATTATCTAACTTAAAGTTAAATCTAAATGATAAGGTTAAAATAGTAAACTAAACTTGTCCAAATTCTATTGTATGCGAGATTTGCGACCCATCCCCAACTTAGCTTCAAAATAAATTAATTTGGAGCTATTTAAAACTGAATATGGCTTTATAATAAAATAATATTTTTGTTTTTCCAAAGGTGCCCCTCTCCTCCCTTATAAAAGGGCAGCTCTTCCCTCTCTACCTCACACCACTTTGAGACATAAAGCTCGGCCAACCACTGAAAAATTCTTTTCTCCACTTCCCTAGAAACAACCTAGAGGTCCTGGTCTTCTTCAAAGACCAATTTTGGTGCCCTAAGAGGATGTCTCAAAGATGTGCTTCAAAGAAGAGGTAATGTCTGTTACCGATTCTTTCAACTTTATTTCTTCTTCCACTTATTCTTCTTTAGTTGTTTCATTATGAAGTAATAACATCAGTATCACTCATATACTGATATGTTATTATAAGTATGAAACAACCCTATTTTACCATCTATCCATCCTACAGAAAACAAAATCACCGCGCATCCGTACGTACGAAATACCGTCTCCACGCAGTGGTGTAATCTATTTTCCACAACCACCTTACTTGGATGGGTATAATGGTGTAAATTATAACTATATATGATTATGGTGAAGTGATATTGATTCTGAAATAGTATTCATACACACCAATACAATTCCACGATCATGGGAATGATATCATCGCTCGTGCGTACGTACGGACTACCGTCTCCACGACGCGATGAGATTCATTCTCCATGTTAACCATTCATGAATGATTATAAAGTATATATAATAAGTAATCATGAAATATATGAAATAATAATGATACTATATTTTTGTGTATATATATGTATGTCATCTACTTAATTTCACTCAATTCAATAAGGAAACAAAAACAGCGTTCATGCGTACGTACGGCCTACCGTCTACATGAACGGTGTATTTCATTTAATTTAATCGATCTATCATATATATATGTAAATACTGAAATATATATTATATTTAAATCATGTTTTACATTCTGGAATTAAGTAAATCGGGATATAAGTAATAATATCAAGAACAACAAGTCCAAACACGTACGATAAATAAAACGATTTAACCCAAAATGCTGCTTTAACATGGAACTTACAAAAATACCGGTTAATATAAAGTTATAAGTGAACCATATATGATATCATAACAATGAATATGATTCTATAATAAGTAAATGTCATTATTTAAATAATTATACAGGAGGTTCGGAAACGTACGAATCATATCAGACCTAAGGCAAGGGATAATTTTGCAAATCTCATTTTTATCCGAGATTGATTATAGGTAAGTATTTACTGGGGTTATTGTTATAATCCATGTCCATGTTTTCTAAAAGTTTTTTATGTATGTTTAATGTACTTTTTACCCATTTTGACTTTTACCCCATGGTATGGAAGGAATATTTCTTTTATTTACCCTTCAAGGTACCTTTTGACTTTTCCGACAAAAGTACGAGAAGAATGTTTTTTTAATGTATACGACATGAAATCATTTTTACGGTTTTATAAAGCCTTATTTTCATGAAGCATACTCTAAAAGATTTCATGACTATTTTCAACAAAATCTTTTTCTTTTAAAATTGCATGAAATTTTGTGAAAAGAAAATGATTTTGAAAACGAAAGGATATTTTCCTGAAGAATTCATTTCAAGTGTTTTATCAAAACCATTTTTCATATAAGATGACATTATGTCATATGTGTATGTTTCAGGTATAATGTCTCTATGATTTACATGGTTTCACTTTTATTATTATGAATTGATATCCATTTCTTTTATATGGATTATGTGATGATGGGATGATGTTTCTGAAACCCATTTTATTCGTTGGGTTATTATGATTGATGTATGTTTATTTTGTGGCATAAGTAAGAATGATTTCATTTTGAGATGGGACTTTGTCCACTAAGATGGTATTGGCAGCAATGCCTTGGCTACTATGGAAATGATAACAAGTGTTGAATGGTTTCCACAATTACTTGTTTTATTCCCATTCTATTTTATCATGATTGATGTTCCATTATGATCTATGCCTTATGTACTTCAATGTTTTATCTCATTGCTCAAGATTTTCATGTTTAAACATTATGGTCATGTTTTTAAGTTCAAATGTATATGGTTTGTTTTATTTTATCCATGCTTACACTTATTGAGAACTTGAGCTCACCCTTTATATGTTTTCTTTTCCCCAGGATTTAAGGAAAGGTTTTAGGTAAGAAAACCAAAAGGGGGAGATTTGTTTGGGAGATGTTGAAGATCATTCGCAATGATTAGAAGATTACATTCCGAGTTTCTAAAGACACTAAACTGTTACGTTCCTAGTGTGTCTGTTTTTGTTATGTATTCCGCAAAAGTAATGTAATGTCCATGTACGTCAAGCTTCAAGTCTCTACAATAAATCCCTTACATACTGTTTGATGTCACCCATATTAATTTAAATATCCCCATCATTTGAAAAAAGTAATTAAATGGGTTTCAAGGATGCATATTATATACATTTACGGTGATTTGTGTTTATTTAAAATGTAAAATGGTAATTTTTTTAATCTTGTTCATCGTTAATACTAAAATTATAGAACCTTGGTGATATGTACCCTTTTATCTAATTCTAATTTAACAATATAGTTTCCGACTTTGGGTTATTAAGCTATGTTTGTAACATGGAATTTGGAATATATTAAACTCATTGTCACCCAAAATTTCTACTTAATCAGTTTGTCATCGGACATATTGATCATTGAATTTAATTACTCAAAATTATAGTTCCTAATAATTAATCCACAGATACAATGAATAATGGAAAAATTATATAAAACATCAAACTAGATCTAAAACTCTGATTATGTGTGAAAAATGATCAAATCAAAACATAATAAGAAATAAAAATATAAGGAAACCCAAGTGTTTCTTAGGGAATAAAGGGATATCCTATGTGTGGAAACCGTACAAGAATGGTTATGGATAGTCTTGATACATCTGCTCGACATGTACACAGGAAAAGACAAATGTCTCCACCCAAGATCAAGACTTCGAAATGATTTTACTATTATGATTTCCATAACAAAAACAGATCCACGATCATTATAACACTTATTTGGTACAAGAAATTCATCATATATAAGTATGTTTCCACTAAGGATACAATATATGTTTTTATAATATTCATATTTATTATTGTGTAATAAATAATCCACATCATATCATGGAACAAGTAGGTGTATTCATGGATGTTTCTACTTATTTTCATTAATAAATTAAAAATAATTTGTTGGAAAAAACAACCATTTAATTGAAATAATATTGAGTAGGTAAAATAAATAATAAATACATGTTATACATATAAAATTGTTTTTCAATTGCTTCTATTCCATCATTACCTACATCAGGTTGACACTTGGAATATGACACCATGATTAACATTTATAGATAAAATGAGAGTGTTAGAATATCTATATATACTATGGCCGGTCCAAAACATGCATCCAATTGAAAAAAGATTGTTTATACAATATTTAGGGTCATATCCCCTCCTATTGAAATGGAAATATATATATTCTATAAATATTCAACAACCAATATGAGTTATTTAAAGTGATTATAAAATATAAAACAATTATAAATATATATAAAGACTTGCATGTATATAATCATGGTCAATTATTTAAAATGTTTTGATTCCCAATTTTATTAAAATATTATCACAACAAAAAAAATCTTAGACTATATTAAATAATGTTTTAAAACATTTACAATTTAAGATGAACATATTTTAAAAAATAATAATTTGATGAATATGTTAGAAAAATACAAAATTTGTTATGGAATATCATTCTAAATTAGGTGTTCAATAAATTTATTGACCATGATTTTGTAAGAGAATTTATACCTTCTAATTTTATCAAATTTATTATCTAAAAAAGCATAATGTGTGGTAATGTTATCAAGAAGTGTCATGTACCCAAAAATTGTAATGTTTTAAGTATAGTATTGGTCACAAAAAATACCTACATGTAGTAGAAAAATAAATAATAAAATGCAATACATATGTTGAATTAATAATTGTTTTAAAACTATGGTTATTTTAAAAATATGTTCTCAATTCCTAAAACTACAATTCTAAAAAGCTTTACACTTGTGAAATTTTTATTAATTTTGGCAACATTGTACTTTAAAAAATCACTCTATAATGAAAAACCAAAATACGTTTTACATTAAATTGGTACACAATTATAGAAAAACAATAAATTAGGTTTCTAAAGTAATATAGGATCCATAAAATCATATTCTATATAAAAATAAATTAATAATATAATAAAAACACTACTATATTAGAAAAATTAAAAAATTTTATTCATAAAAAATATTATGTTTAATTTAGGTTATTTAATAGTTTAGTAAATCCAAAGTCTAAATGAACATACAATTTATTCCCACATATACATCCTAACCATCTCTTCACTACCAATGATATAATTCACTATATTTAAGTTTGAGTCATTGAATTATTACTCATCCACAATACACTAGGAAGAAGTGATATCATTATTAAATCATGGAAAAAAATAAAATTGTTTTCCCTAGGTAGATTTATTTTACTATTCATGGTTTAATTCTTCATTAAAAACCATATTCATGTTGTAAATGGTTGTTTTCATATCAAAAGAACCAATTATATAATACAACCCTTAATAATTCCGAAAACATTTTTATAACATGGATGAATTTGAAAGGGATCATTAATTTTTTTATGAAAAAATAATATTATGTACAAGAAATATTATAAATATAGATTATAAGAACACTTTAAAAATATTATAAATTAATAAATGGATGAAACTAAGTATAGAAATTTATGGTTTGACCAAGTAGGATTTTATCAATACCTATTTTTTCACAAAATTTAAATCATCGTATTAGATATTGGTTTGGAGACTATTTTTAACATCTCAGGAAATTGTAAAAAAAATCCACTTGATATTGTGAATTGACATAAAAATTTCAATTTAAAGATTATGAAATAGATTTTATGATTTATCAATAATTATAAAAAACAAGTTCCATTTATATCCTAGGATTTTCATTTAAATTAAACTAATTTGTATATACTCCTACCTCATACATAAGTGAGATTTAAAAATCCAATGATCCTCAATTAAATATCCAATAATGACAATGATTCCCCTGCCAAATATACTGAAAAAAATATGATTTCTAAAGAATACATCATTTATAATAAATTTACTAATAAATATGATAATTTAAAAGGAATAAATCCCCTTAAATTAAAAAAAATACCTTAACCAAAAAACAACTTATGTTAGAACCACCAAATAAAATTCCACCTCCTTAATGACATCATTGGAACCATACTAAAAATATAACTCATGTAACCTCAAATAAAATAGGTGATAAAAAGAAGGATAAAAACCCAGAATATATTCAATTATTCAAGGGAAGAGGATGTATCATTAAGAGACATTATTTTTTGATGTCATGGGAAAATAAATTCAAAATACAAAAGATATAATTTAATAAATACAAAAAAAGATAGATATTAAATGGGTTTATGGGATTTATATGGCCACCTTTGATTTGATAGAAGAAGACGCCTTAAATGAAACATAAATTTAAGGGCATGATGTGGTGTTTAAGGGAACAAAATGGATCCATAAAATTGGATCCCAATTTGAATTCATAATTTTGTGTCTCAAAAGGTTTTATTATTTCATAATTGGGTGGAAATAAAATCAGTAATATTATCCCTCCCCTAAAAAGGAAAAAATTTCCATATCCAAATCAGTATATAACTAAGTGCCACCAGGTAACCTATAACATCCCAAGTTCCCCCAACATTCTACAAGTCTCATCTGGTACCTAATGCATGTAAATGTTCGTTCCAAAAAACACACAGACATTATATTATAAATTATTAAAATATAAAATAATATATTATTATGTTTTTACTATTATCTTTCAGGAAATTAAAGTTATAATTTACATAGATTAATTGTCACATCATCAGAAAAACTAGTTCTCTATAATAATGATATTATATAGTTATTGTGAAAATATACTTTGAAAATATACAATTTTTCAGATAACACTAATATAAAGGGATATTTTTGATATTTTTGCAAAATGATGGTAGAGTTTCAGAAGAATTTGAGACTTTATCTCATGAATTTCAAACATAGAGATCTCTTGGAGTGGTTTTCTTGAGGATATATCCACCAATAAAATTTGAAAATTATTTTTTCACATTACATATTCATATCATTTAATTTGTTTATTTTTCCTCATATGTGATATTATTATTATTAATGTGTATTATGAATCACAAAATTTACAATATGTATTATAAAGGGGGTGACATATGCTCATAAATAGGAAACATATATTATTTGTATCATAAGATATATATAGACCAAAATAAATAAATCTAGAGAGTATTTGTATCTTTGAAATTAATAAAAGAACATATCTTTTAACCTGTGATTTAAATGGAACCCTGTGATAAATTCATGACCCATGTAGTTAACTGATAATTTCAATTCAACAACATAAATAATATAAATTAAGTATATAGGTAGATGAAACATGTATACATATCTCTTGATTATATATCAACACAAATTTAATTAATTATAAATAATGTTTAGTGTAATTTTTTTCTCCCCTACGATGTTGACTTTATTTTTTATAGGTTCCTTAACATGCTTATTGATGTTGACAATCATCTTTAGGATATATAAATTATTTCCACTAGGAATGTTTTATTAACATTCACACATTATGTGTGCCAATAATGTTATTATATTATAGTAAATTAGATTTAATTAAAGTATTATAAATTTTTTGAGGTATAATATATATTCATGTCATTTTAATTGGTAAAATTCAATTATAATATATTTGTTTTTAGAAATAATGATTTTATTTTATCTATTGTTTGTTTATTCACATTGAAATAAATAGATATTTTTTATTAACCTATTTGGTGAGAAGAAAGATATAAATATTTATTTATTTAAATTAATATTATAATTTTTTTATTAATTCATATGTTTTGTAAATATCATATTTTTTTTATTTATGAATATTTATTTGAATATGTATTTTTTTAAATAAGGTTGGATATATTTAATTGGGGATTTCTTACATTGAATTAAAGACCAAATTTAAATGATATATTTTATTTTATATATTTTATATAGATTATTTTATTTATTTATGAGTTGATATTTAAATAAATACCTGTTAGAGAAATAATATTAGTATCATTACTCGACCTAGGGATTAATTTATAAATGACTAATATGTAATAATAAATTTTATAAAACTAAGTATATATTTCAAATTTGGGCACATTATAGTGTGTGAGAGTTGTTGTGAAAAATATAAAATCTCTCAACATTTCTCTTATGAATTTAGAGAATAATCACCCCATCCTCCCTCTCATGTATGAAGAGAAAACAAGAGAAACTTATTATTATGATCAATAATGAAGGATGAGAATCACTTTTCTCCACCATGCAAGTGCTAGATATTTTATAATTGTGCTTTATGATTCCTAGAGAACATGTGACTACATTTATATAAATCCATCCATTGGTTTATCAGCCAAAATGAAAATTAATCAAGGGAAAAAATGAAAATTCATCAAAAAAAATTCATGTTTGAGGTAATTTTTTATTAAAATTTATTATAAAATTAATGTCAAAGGTCCTATCATTAAGATTATAGGGTTTAATTAATCATTTTCCTACAATTTATCTATTAATAGTGATGAAAATAAAAAATTAAACACCCAACCAATTCTTCTATCACAACACAAATCCTTTATGTGCTATCAGAGTTGTCAAATTGTAATCTATAAATATTTATTTTCTATTAAATACATATCATGAATTGTTTTACATGTTTTTAATTAATATAAATTAGTTCTAATAATGAAATATGTGATAACATATGGATCCATTTTCAAATAACTATGAATAGATCAATACATGTGAAAATTGTTTCATTATTCCATCTGAATTATCCAAAGACTATGAATTTATAACCAAGATAGATAATGATTATTGGTAAATTTCACCCTGTGTGTCCCTTTTTAACTCACACAATGTGATATAATTATATATATCGGCACACCAATTGTCATGTTATGTAATTTAATTACACATCACTTATTAACTACCAACATGGAATACTATTCAATAGAGTTTATATCCTGTGTATCTAGTATAGATTCCATGTGACCCCTCACAGATTTGACCCCATATCAATTCTTGTGGTCAATATATAGAATCATAACAAACCACATGTTGAATATTATTCATGTAACATGACAAAAAAATAACTACATGTTGTGTTATAGGAATGTATATAACATGTTACATCTATGAATTCATGAAAGGTACATGATTATTGTTTTTATTTTTATTGTAGGTCACCATATAGAATATTTAATGCAAGTAAAAATATACATGACATGCAATGTGATGTATACAGTGACTGATATGTGTAATTATACATTGGGGGCATGAAGAGTGATTTTAATCATGTTGTGTGGGTATATTTTTTTTTAATAATTATTTACCAAGTAAGAACTATAACTACAGAACATGTAGCACTCAACATACATGCATTGTATGTCACAAGAATTTAAAATGGTATAAATCACCTAAATAAACACAATGTCACCCTGTTATATGCTCCATGAAGAAAAACAATATTGACCCATGGATATAAACACTGTAAATAACATTACCATAGTATCATAGAGTCGGTGGTAACATTGAAAAATTAGAATTATCTATAAGTGATAACTTCCCAAAGGAAAAAAGTTTTTTGTAGTTTTGGAAAACTATATTACAAAATTCGTCTCACATTACATTAAAAAATATTGTATATGGAAGTAAATTGTATACATCATTTAAATCATTTAAAATATTACTTCTTCTTATATGAGGGAAAGGAAAAAAGATAAACAATGAGATCAGATAGTAAGTAAGGATTACATATAAAATAAGTTATCAAGAGTAAATAAGTAATAGTTAATATGTCATGGTGAATAACATATAACATATTCCATTTAATTAATATATTTAACACAAAATGACACCATGCATAATTATAATAATATAATATTATAGATAACAATAATGATTGAATTCTCAATGGATGAAATTATTAATATTGGATAGCATGATATCAATAATCATTCAATTTCTATCGTTAATACACTGGGCTATAATAGTTTAATCAATAAGTAGGTATACACCAAAAACACATTTAATTTTTCTTTCCACCTGGTTCAACTCATAAAAAATCCATTTATTTGGAGGATATATATAACCTTGACACACAATTCATTCATATCAAATATATTCCTCATAAAATTAAGGATCAATTCAATTCATAAATAATATTCCTTACCATTAAATCATATTATTAAAAGATAAATATGAAACATCCATATTTTCCATGTCAATAAAATAACATTACAAGTAAAACAATGTATATAGAAATGATAATATATTAATAAATAAAAATATCTATTATAATTAATTTGGATATTTAAGACAATTGTAACATTAAATTGTCCCAAAAAGTGAATGTTTTGGGGATAGTTAATGACTAAAAATTTAATCAAGAATGTGAATTTCAATGTGTTCTTTTGTGAAACTAATAATAAACTATCCATATAATGAATAATATTTTTATCATTACAATATATCGCAAGGGTATTGTAAATAAAATAAATTATTTTTTTCATTGATGAAGATAAATAACATAAAATGGTCATTAAAAACATTCTAGAGGAAAATAAACTTATTAGGTTGAAAATAACTATAACAAACTACATTTTTTGAAAATATTAGAAAATATATATTTGAAAATAACCTTTTAAAAATAGAATAGACGTTTCAAAGAGATTATTGGTTATGATGTATGTAATATTCCATTCCTATAGAATACATTGAAATAATGATTCCTTTCATATTTTCTGTAAAAGTGAAAAGTACTATGTTAGAAAAATTACTAGAAGATTAAATTTAAACCATTTTATAAAAATTTGAACCATTTTATAAATATTTAAACAATTTTATAAAAATTTAAACATGGGTAAAAATATATTTTTTAAATCATTACATAATATTTTAAAAAAATCATATTTTTTAAATGAAAAGACTTAAATGAAAGAAATGTTTTTTGGAAAAATTGAAATAAATGTATATTTTCATAAAAATATTTTCTAAATCATTTTATGTAACAATGATTGTAAATTGGTATAATTAATTGAAAATTTCTTGACTAAATCATATCGAATAAAATTAAAGTGGTTTATTTTGAAATGATCAAATAATTTCCCTCAATGGAAATTCTAACATAACTAATCATGATTAAAATGATATCATAGAATAGACCCTTAACTCTTTGGTAACTTTTTAATAATATCCCTTATTAAACATATAATATAAAATAAATTTTAAATATCATTAATCCAAAGAATTTCATATTATAAAATTTCCAATGTTATGTAAATATATAAAAAACTAGTCTTAATGAACATATACATCACATATTTTGTATGTGGAAAACTTAATACGTTAAAAAAAAATTAACCAAATACTGTATTGGATTAGTTTAATTGGAAAAATGGAAAAAAATATTCTAACTAATTGAAAGATCAATAATTTTTCCAAAAAAATCATCTCCCTTAGTAATTCTACTTAAAAACCATCCGTCATAACATGGATAATGGAAACAAAAGAAAGGGGTGATCTTTAATGATTAGTAAAGGTCCATAAAGGAAATACACAAGCATAACATGAAAATAAGTGTATAAGAACATGATCATAAAATTGGAAGATAATACCCTAGATATCAAATTTTAGAAACCTGAGGCATAGAATAAATATTAGTAGTTCATAAGGCATGAATCATAGTATAACCAATAATATGAACCATGTGGTCATATCATAGGCAGAAGACACAATATTTTTTAAAAATATATAAACTTTTAATATCTTTCGCTATAATTCAAGGATTAATGTCCAAAACAAATCAGGGCACTTCATAAGGACTACACCTACTAGGAGGGACACACTACTATCCTATTTAATAGTCCCTTTATAATAAGGTATTATGTTTCCCTATCATCCCATAGTGTATTGGATTTCCCCATTTTCCCATAGTGGACCAAATATTCAAATATCTCTATAGTGGATCAGCTTTCCCAATCATCCCGTAGGGGATTAGGTTTCCCCATCTCCCCATAGTGGTTCAATACCATAGATATGATTCCCATAATTAACTCATGAGATATAATTATTTACCCAATGCATTTGAGGGATATATATGTCCCACCCAAAACATAATAAAACCATACATACATGTTTCCGATGATAATAAAACGTGCATCATATCATAACCCATAATAAGAGATGAGTTTCATTAACATCATATCATAACCCCTAAAATGAAATGGGAGTCATAAACATTTAATTAAATCATAACCCATTGAAGAAAACCCAGTACATTAAGAATTTATCATTATATAACCCATTTAAAAGAAATGGGTATCACAAAATCATATCACAATATAAAACATTAATGAAAAAACACTGACATAATAATATAAACCTTGGAATATGAATGGGTTTCATAAACCTATAACCCATGAGATATAATTTTTTTCATAAACATCAAGTCAATAAAACATTAACTATTCAGGGAAATAATATGAATGAATCCTTTGGATCATTTTCAAAAAAGTCCTTAGTAACATAAATAGATGTCATTTTAGATGGAAAATTAATTTAAATTATATTATAATAACATTTCTTGAGTAAAGTGTCCTTTATTATTTGAAAAATTGTTTTTTAAAACATTAAAACTTTTGAAAACCATTTTTTTAAATACATTGAAATCATAGAAAGATGGATTGAAGTCATTTTGAAATAATATTTCCTTAAAAACAAATAAAATATTCCTAAAAACATCTAGAAACACATTTTACATGAATATACTTTGAATATAAGTAAATTTTTCTAGATATCATTGAAAACATTTTTATTGACAATAACCATTCAAAAACATAGAAATGAATATTTGAAAATCATTTAAAACGTTTTTTATACAAATTTTTTTTGTAAAAACACTTTTTTTACAACCATTTTAAAATCAAACAACATGTATAATATTCAAAAAAAAATTTATTTAAAAAAATAACCTTCTAAAATTTAAAATGATTCATCAAGGAAATAACAGTCATGATGGTAGGTATGTCTGTACATGCAAAGTATTACTTTTGTACCTTAATGATTTAGAAAATAACCTTGATCATAAAACAATACTAATATTCATTTTAAAAATGTTCCTTCTAACAAGGTTATATATGGGTAAAAATGTTGTTTAAACATAATATTATAATATTAAAAAAATTAAATATTTTTTAGAAAATATTGTTTTAAAGAATATAGATTTTAGAGTGAAAGGAAAAAATAAAGTCATATTTTCATAAAAACATTTTCTAAATTACATTAAGTACTATATATTACCAAAATTTTTACCATTACTTATATATAGCATGAATATACACAGTGCAATTAAAATCATGATATTTCTAGAGAGATGGATCTTATGATTTCACCAATTGAGGTAATTTCCAAAACAATCTCGTTAAATGATGATATTGAAGCTATAAACAGATACCACTTTAGTAATATTAAGTATTAATGGAAGGAATAAAATTAAAATAAACTTAAAATATCATTAAAATAATTATATTATTATATAACATGTAAAAATGTAGTATATACACCTCATAAAAAAAATTATGCCCATAACATGCCATGTGTCTCAAAGAATGAAAATTGATACATAATTACTTTATCAATTTGGTAATTTTTGAAAAATAATCCCCATTAAAGAAATATCATAAAATGGATCTATAAATACCCAAAATTTATTTATAAGAATCAGATAATATATCCATGAGAAATATACACACTATAAAACCGAGATGTGTGGTGAATGGCACATGTATTCCATGGAAATAAAAATTGGGATGAAATTACCTTACCTTAAGTATTGACTTTCTTCATAAATGTTCAATCCTAAAATATATTAAATATAAGTGTTTCATAAATATATAAAATAAGCATATTATTATATCTCATTCCATAAATGTTTTTATTAATATATACTACCCTTTTATTAACAACTCCATGTTTATTTTATGTTTTTGGTAAATTCCACTTTATTTCTCATATATGTTTGTACTTTTTATTATTGATTCTCATACTTAGATCATGAATTACTTGTTTATAAAATTGACAAAATTGTATAAATATCATATATATTCAGTTTATATTTATTTTTATTAATATATATAATATATATTTATGAAATTGAATACATTGTTTAGGGAGATGGTAGGTCGTACGTACACATGAATGTTAATTATGTCTTATTATCACATTAAAACAAAGAATATAAATAACATATATATGTGTGTGTGTATATATATATTATAATTACGATGGAATTAATATATCATATAAATTCACTAAACGCATCCTTAATATATTCCAGGTAAGGTGTGAATAAATCATATCACTTTGAGAAGGTGGTAGTTCTATACTTCCCCAAACCAAGTTATCGTACATAAAAAATGGAAATAATTATATTATGGGTTATATAATTATTAAATAGTCATAAATTCAGAATAAATATAATATATAACATATATTAAATAATTCTATTCACAATTAAATCCATGAGATGTGGTAAAAGAAAAAATAAACAACATTGTTTCATTACATGGTGGTTCGTCATATACCAAAACATTAAGTACGTTACTCATTATATGGAAGTGCATGTAAGTAAAATTAGATCCCATAGACACAAAAAATCTACGTATGTTTATGATATTTTATTAATTATATAAGTATTAAATATGAATTATTGATTCCTTGAAGAAAGAAAATAAATGAATAGATATTGATGAAGGATGTTGACTCTTTTTTCGGCAACTAATTTCTCATTACACCAAAAGGATTTTTTATATGGATTTATGCCAAAATAAAGGCTCCAATAAATGAATTTTGGGATTTTTAGAGCTCATTTGAGATTTTTTTGGTCATGAAAAAAGGATTTATAGGTGAGAATAATTATTAGGGGTGAGTGACTTTTTAAAGTGGAGGAGTGATATTCTAGTAAATATTTCTCAATGGAATTCCATCCATTTTTTTACCTATGATAGGTTTCTCAAATAATAGACCTTTATCAATTCAAGGGGGATATGGTTGAAATAAGGAAATTAAATCTCTTTTAGAAAAGTTTCTAGGTAATTATGGCCTTATTGTTATAGTTTAGTCATTTATTAAACTAATTTTTCTCTTAATCATTGTAATTAATTTAAATTAATTTCAAAAATATTTTTTTTCAAAAACCAAGTTGAAACTATTATAAATTAGAAATTAATATGATTCAGGATAAGGAATCCATTTTTATAAATTAAAATTACATAATTGTAAGAAATTAGTTTAAATTTATTATTATAGACCAGACAATAATGAGGGTTTTTAAAGTAAAAATGTTCTAATGTTTGGTATGCTTTCTATATCCAATTTGAATGTTAAATTAATTCTAATGACCTAAATTGGATTTATTGATGAATATTTTATCTAATCTAAGTGTTAAAAAAATTGAAAACAAAATTTAAACATATAAATAAATTATATGTGAAAAAGTAGTTTGGAATTAAAATTATATATTTTTAACTATTCAATAAAAATGAAACAACACAGAGAAATACAGAATAATCACCCAATGAAATTTCTTATCTTCTTATATCAAAAATGAAGTTTATTTTGACATATAAAGTCAATAAAATTTTAAAATATTTAAATTTAAAATGGATAAATCATCAAAATGTGGTAAAATTACTTTTTAGATTAATATATATTTTTATTTATAAAATTTGATTGAATATCATCTTATACATATAAAATCTATTAGGTATGTGAAAAATATATTTATTGAATGTAATATATATAAATTTAATTTAAAATAATAATAAAAAGTGGATTGCTTAATTTATTAGGATAAAATTATGATTATACATAAGAAAATAGTTTTCTAAGAATATTTATTTTTTTATTTTGAAATAGTTCTTACCTTTATATCTACTAATTGACAACCAAAGGATTCATTTTCTATTGATGTATATATTATTTTTTCAAAATTTAGTTAACAATATTCATAATTTCCTTCAAAATTCCTTTGTGGTAGCTATAAAAATATGTTATTAGTAATATTAATAGTATATTATAGTTCAGTAAAAATGTGGCCTTGCATGTTACACAAGCGGTTGAGGGAACTCGATATTGTGTGCAACACAAGTAAAATATAGTGATTTGTGTTCTACAAGCCAGTATAATTATTTCATGTACTTTAATCACTCTAAATGTTGTGATTTGATATAAACAACTATATTCTAGGTTTCATGAAATGAAAAATACCAAAATTATTAAATGAATTTGAAGAAAATATTTCAGAAAATCTCAAGGTGTTGTATTCACCCCGTAAAAAAAATTATCCCTTGAAAATATTCATGGATTTAAAAGGTTTAATACTTAAAATTTAGGTTGTTATAATCCCATATCATAAAAACTAATACTGAAGAATCGTTTACAAAAGAAATTTGGAAACATGACATTACCCAAAGAAATTCATTACTGTGTTTCGACATTGTAGAACATAGGTGGAATGCCAAATTATGGACTTATTGGAATGTCATTGATATTTATAGGGAGCGATCAAGGACATAAATGAAAAATTAGTGAATTGATAAATGGAATGACGATATCCTCATATTCATAAATCTATTATTATTTAAAAGTACATCATTTAATCAAAAAAATAAGGTATTAGGAGAATATTCTTTTTATAATTTTCCAATTTATGAGTAATTCTTTTTATTGACAAAGAATATAAGTAGATATATTTACTTGATATAATTATAAAAACACAATTTCATTTGTCGGTTGTTCATTGATTTATTTTTTATTCATCCACTACTTCATTAAATGGATATCCAAAAATTATCGTGGATGCTGGATGGACTAAAATGCACTTTTAATAGATCTTAAGTCCCATAAAAGAGTAAAAAATATATCTATTTTCTCTAAATATTATCCAATGTCAATACTTTTATTACCTTATTCTATAAACTTACAAAGTAACACTATTAGGTCATAATTAATATTTATTCATCAATTGTTTAACTAAATAAATAGTTTCACATTAACCATGACATTGCATAGTCCATTATTATGTGTGAAAAACTTATCATCTGTTGATCATGGGTTCAAGACCCATGGCCTTGATGGACATGATGAATTGTCACCAAAATTACTATTCTTTTCTAAAAAAACATTTATATAATTTCGAAAATAAATATGATGGATATCCTTGAAATAAATTTAATCACTAAATATCCTTTTATCTATGTTTTTAGTACAAAATCAACACATAAATACTTCACTCAAATTTTAACAAAAACTTTCCAAAATTGGTTAATCTTAAAACCCATCCAAGAGAAAAAATTACTTAACATTGGAAATAAATTCATGAAATAAGATTAAAATTGATCCCCCATTTAGCACATAGTATATCTTGGTAGTCACATTCCAAATAAGTGAATACATGCATCGTATATTCTTGAAACATGGTAATAACTAGAATAACAATAAATAATTTTGAAAAATATAAATTCTCCCTTATTCTAATGATTATTAGATATATTTCACAACTCCAAGATGTTATAATCTTCATAAATGATAACATAGATTCAATTTTCAACAAATCCTTTATCAGTTATAAGGATATCAGTACCGTCTAATTTACTTATTCATATCCAATATATCATTATCCAAACATCATTATCTCAACATCAAGAATAAATTATATGTTACCTTCCCTTAATTAGAATGTTAACTTTAAATGAAAACACTTTTCTACCTCACCTAAACCATTCAACACATCCTTTCAAATCATTAATAAAAAAACGTATACATAAAATAATTATATATATCATGATTCGTATAACATAATCTATGAATTCCAAAACATAAATACTACATTCATCCAAATTGCTTCTCAAACAATTTTTTAATCATCATAATTTTATTACATAATAACCCTTTCATAAAATATGGAATAAAAAATGTGTATTCTAATTTATCTAAATCAACATAATCGTGCTTGTATATAATATTATTAAAACAAAATATACCTTTAATATGTCGTTCTTGGTCTCTTTATCATAATCAGAACAATAATTATCTATACCACCTTGTTGATTATCTTTGTGTGCCTTCCACATAAGACATATATTTTAATAGTTCTCATAATTTTACTATTTAATGAAATCATATTTTGATAATAAATTAACAGTCCAATATTCCCATCCATTTTGATAAATGTTATTTTTTCCTTTTACCTCTATAGTTACATGCTTTGGGTCCTTTATTTCTATAGTGTAAACATCTTCTTGTTCCTATTAGACATTCACTTGTGTGTTTCATCCAATATTATCGACACGTAGGAAACTAAATCATCTTTACTCCTTGATCTCTAATACACGAAATATCATCAAACACCTTCCTTCTCATATTTGGTGAGTTTGAGAGTTGTTTAGTGTACACACTGTTAATCATCTTCCATGAAAACTGATTAAGTGTGATTAGAACATCTTTTAATCTTGTGACCATTCCATTTAGATACCCATCAAAAAAATTTCTATCAAATTTAATGTTAAACCATTTCTTTTTGGATCCCACCATTGACTAAAACCAAAAATAATTTAGTATGAAATAATTATGATTATGAGTAAGTACATAATCATGAAAAAACACTTCTTGGAAGTATAAATTATGAAAACTTCCTTAATCAATGACACCTTTTCTTTATCCATGGATATTAATTTCCATCATCAATTTAAATCCTTTAGAGTGGTTTATAATGATTTTCAATTTCCAAATCATATCCATTAGGAGTTTCAAACTCGGTGTGAAGCAATTCAGGACCAACAGACCTTGTCAGTGTTGTTACCCCTTGGTACATCTGTTCCAAATCCATATCCACATTAAGTATGTATACATGTATTTAAATCAAGGAAACCACTATCTCAATACTTTACCACAATTTTAATACATTTTCATAAACATTAACTCATCAAAAGAATTATCCATAGAGACACCCCTAGACATATCATTAGAAATATTTCTAGATATCTTACTAATGTTTTATCAACAAAGTTTCCACAGTATAACTAAAATTTCTCTCTTGTACAAACTATAACATCCCAGTAATAACATATATAGACATTACATCATTTTTATGTAGAATAATTAACACATTACAAATATATAATTCCAAAGACTGTAATAGTTTAGTTCCTTCGGAAACATAGAAAAAAATCATCTAACTCAGTGAGATATTCTCAATGTTTCCCACAAAGATATTACACCTTAATAATTATACTTAAAAATTTTCTTCATAAGATGGATAAAGGATAAAAATAATGTTCTGATCTCAAATTCAGAGTAAGGGTTAACAAAGTAAATTTGTAATCATAACATGATCATAAGGGTACGATAACATAATGCTAACATTCAAAAATCATACCATATATATCATAGATAAAAAACATGAGACATATATTAAATATTTGAATTTCATAATAAATGAATCAATAGATAACCAAGAATATTAACCATGCAGGAAAATCGTAGGCATAATATATAGAATTGTTTTAACATAAACATGTAATATGATTCCCTATAAGTGAAGTCTTATTGCCAAAAACATATCAAGTCACTTCATGAGTGAAAACCTACATGGAAGGACACACCACCATCGCCAGTAATAGTTATTTTTCGGTAAGGGATAAGTTTTCCCATCTTCCAATAGTATATTTGGTTTTCCCATCCTCCCACAGTGGGTCATGTTTTCCCATCATCCCATAATTGGTCAGGTTTTTTATCTTCCCATAATGGATCAGGTATCCCTATCGTCCCACAGTGGATCATGTGTTCCGATAATCACATAGTGGACATGCTTTTCCCATATTCCCACAGCGGATAGGATCTCCTAATCTCCCTATAGTGGGTCAAGCCCATCAACTTGATTCCTATCATTAACCCATGAGCTTTTAAATCACTTCCATTTTAATTAGAGGGAGATATAGGTACCATCCATAAAATAATAAAATCATACTTACATATACCACAAGATAATAAAACATACATTATATCATGGCCTATAAAAATAGATGGGTTTAATAAACATCATATCATAACCAATGAAATGAAATGGGTGTCATAAACATAAAAACATATGGAATAACTAGTTGAATTTAAAATGGATTTATAATAATTAATCATCGTATAACCCATTGATGTGAAATGTGTTTCATAATAATATAACACAAGGAAGAGGAATGGGTTTCAAAAACATATATCCTATGAAACAGAAACAAGTTTTCATAAAAATCATTCCATCAAAACATAAACCACTTAGGGAAAGAATACGAGTGGAATATTTGGATCAATTCCCAAATAGGAATGAGTAACATTAATGAATATCATTTTAGATAGAAAATAATTTTAAAATATATTTTCAAAACATTTCATTATGAAAATATAATTTCTTTTTTGAAAAATTATTTTTCAAATGTAAAAACTTTTAAAACCTATTTTCTATTAAAATAATTTGAATACATAGAAAGAAGGATTGAAATCATTTTCAAAGCCTTTTTCCTTGAAAATATATAAAATAAGATTGAATTTTTTTTAAAACAATTTCCAATTAAGATTCATTTAAGGCATTTAATATTAGCCTTGTTAACATTGAAATATTTTTCTGTGAAAACCACCTTTCAAAAAATATAATTAAATCTTTGAAAATCATTTAAAATTTTTTGATACAAAAACTTTTTTGGAATATTGTTTTCATTGAAAACTATTTTAAAACCAAGAAACACACAAAATATTAGGAAATTCAGTTTCTTTAAAAAAATTATCCTATATACTTATAATGAAAGAATCAAGGAAAGGTCTGTTATGATAGTAGTTAAGTTCAAACATGTCAAACATTCCTTTTACACCTTAGACATTTATAAAATTGATATGATAAAGAAAATTATGAGAATATTCCTTTTGAAACAAATTTTTAAAAAGTTAATAAATTAAAAAAATGTAGTTTAAAACTCATAGTGTAATACTTAATCATTTGTTAAAACATTTTTAGAAAACATTGTTATGAAATAACCTAGATTTCGGACATAAAGGAAAAAATATAAGTTAGATTTTAATATAAAGATTATGTTAATATTCTTAAGTAAAAAAATAGTAGGAAAATTGTATTATTACATGGATATAACAAGAATATCCAGAGGTTAAAAAAATTTATTAATGTTATTGGGATATGAATCATACTATTTTATCAATGGAATCACAATCATAAACAATATTGATTAACTATGAAATTGAAGCTATTAAAAGTTAACACTTTAGTAACATTAAATCATAATATAATTAACAAAATTAAACAGAGCTTAGAATAGCATTAAAATAAATATAATCCCAATACTACATTTTAAAAGGTAGTATATACACCTCATAATAAAATATAGGTGTATAACATGGCATCTGTCTCAAAGAAGGAAAATTAAAAAAAAATTACTTTACTGATCAGGAAACTTTGTGAAATATAATCCACATGAAAGAAATATCATAAAATAAATTTGTAAAACCCCATAAATTTAATTATATTAATCTTAGAATATTTCCATTGGCAATATGCACACCACAAAAATGATATGGGTCGTGAATAATGCATGTATCTCACAATAATAAATAGTGAGATGAAATTATCTTACATGAAGTATTGAATTTATTTTTACACATTCAAACATCATGTATAATAAATATAATTTTATTATTCATCTATTAAATAACCATATTATTATATATTATAACATACATAATGTTTCGTGAATTTATATTACCCGTTTTTTATTAACACTTTTTTATTTTTATATTTCATGTTACATACCTGTTATTTTTCCTATATGTGTTGAATTTTAATTCCTGATACACTTAGTTTGATCATGATTTACTTATTCAAATAATTATAAACATGGTATAAATATCATATATATTCAGTATATAATTATTTATAACAATCTGTATATGATGGATGTATGAAATGGAATACATTGTTCCTGGAGATGGTAGGCTATACGTACGCATAAATATTGTTTCAGTTTTTTTTCATGTTTAAGGAATGGAATTAACTGTTATATATTTTTTTTAAATCTTAATTATTATATAATATATATCATATAAATTAAATAAAATAATTTTTAATACATTCCATGTAAGGTGTGAACGAATAACATCACTTGGAGGAGGTAGTACTCCACACATCCCCAAATGAAATTATTTTATTTAAAAAAATTTAATGAATTAAGGTATGTATAACATAATAATTAATAACACATAATTAAATCATAAATATCATATATTCCATATAAACATATATTTTACATCATAAGTCACAACCTTGAGATGTTAAAAAGGAGAAATGAACAACATCATTTTGAGAGGCAGTAGTTCACTATAAAAAAGAATGGTAAGTTAGTTTCCCATTAGACAATAATGTGTGTATGTTAAGGTAGAACCCTTAGAATTAAAAATTCACTATATTTAGAAAAATATTTTTATGATATAATCATGAAATTAACATAATTGAAGTGGTGTAGATATAAACTAATATAAAGGAGCTTGGGGAAGGGTGTTTCCTCTTATTTGGGTAAATCCTTTTGCATTGCACCAAAGGGATTCCTTGGACAGATTTATGAAGAAAGTGAGGATTAAAGGAGGAATGGAGGAAATTTTTCATATTATATTACCAGATTTTGGGTGAGAAAATGTGCTTTATATGTTTGAATAAGTGATAGGGGTGAGTTCCTTTTTATAGTGGATGAGGAGTCGCATTCTTGTAAAAAAATTAAAAGGGAATTCCACCCATGTTTTTTCGATTAAAACTAGATAAAATAAAGTAAAAATATTAGAAAAGGGAGGATATGTTATTAAAGTTGTTATGAAAATGATTTTGGTAATTTTTCTTTGTCATTGGGAGCGTTATGTTTATGGTTTAGTTGTTTATTGAGTTAATTTTCCTCTTAATCGTTGTAATTAATATTAATTGTTTTCACTAATATTTTTAGACAAAAACTAAGTTAACATTATTATAAATTAGAAATTAATATGATTTCAAATAAGGAATTAATTTTATCAAAAATAAATTTTAGAATTGGTAGAAATTGATTTAAATTTATTCATGTGGACTAGAAGACAAATAAGGTTTTTAAAGTAATAAAGTTCAAAAGATTGGTAATTTTTATATCAAATTTCAAAGTGAAATTGATTGAAATGACCTAAATTGGATTATGTTTTTATATTATATCTAATTTCTTTTTTAATCCAACTAAAAATTTTATTAAACCCTATAAAAAAATTAGATAAAAAAATAATTTTGAATTACAATCCAGTATTTTTAAATATTAATCAAAAAAATGAAAATTCAAAGAAAAATACAAAACATTAATCCTAATATAATCTTTATTGTTCAATTTAATATATGAATATTATATTTACATATTATATTAATAAAACATAAAAAAGTTGGATTTAATATTCTTTTACAAATAGAATGCACCAAAATTACATTTTAGAAGAATATCTCATTTTATACATAAAATAAGATTTATTATTATATTATACCTATAAAATATTTGGGATATGTAATGAAAATATTAATTGAATATATTATGTATAAATATTATT
Source organism: Viscum album (assembly GCA_963277665.1). Lineage (NCBI taxonomy): Eukaryota > Viridiplantae > Streptophyta > Magnoliopsida > Santalales > Viscaceae > Viscum > Viscum album. The sequence goes on from OY728163.1 coordinate 355,703,006, forward strand.
GATAAAATTATCCAAAAGTTGGTTTTTTTAATTTTTTGAGGTTGAATTGTGTTTGTATATAGAAAAAAATATTCATTAAAAAAGTAATTTTTTTTCAAATCATTCTTACATTTAATTATAATAATTTATAACCATATGATAAATATTATATAAATGTTTAAATCATATTTTATAATATTTAGTTAATAATATCTGCAACTTCCCCTCCAACGTCTAGGTGGTATCTATAAAAATATTCTCTAAATAATATTAGTTATATATTGTAATTTGATAAAATATCATCCTTGTGTGTTATGCAAGCTATAAAAGGAACTTGGGATTATTTATAACAAAATCCAAGAATAGTTTCCCATGCCACAGAAGCTATCTTAAGTATCGAGTGTAGATCATACAAGACAAACATACTGCTATAATACAATAAAACTATATTTAGTGTTGGGTGAAATGAAAAATATCAAATACATTAAATTAATTTGAAATTAAATAATAAAATATTAGGGTGTGACAAGATACACCTAATAAAAATAATTAGGTGTGTAATACAAGGCATATCTCAATATATTATAAATTGAGAGGAAATATATTACAAATATCATATAGTTGGATTGAGGATAAATTAATGAATTTATTATTTTTATCAATTCTAAATCCAAGTAAATCGAGGATAAATAAAAAATAAAATAATCCAAATAAGTTATACAAAATATATTATAATATTAAATATAATGGAGATGTAATATAACCCAATGGAAATAAATTGAGTTATAATAGAGATAAAACATGGTAAAATTATTGTAAAACCCCATTTGATAAAACAATATGAATTGTTTCATAAAATAAATTTAATTATGTATTTTTAATTATATAAAATTTAAAATATATTTATATACACCATAATAAATAAATTAGATTAATAACAATATAATATTCCTCAATGAATGGAAATTAAGGCAGATTCAGTTACCTCATGATTCCCCTTAGTTGAATAAATGTTATCTTTTTGTATAATTGTTTTAAAAAAGTTATTGAATTAAATAATCACCATATTAATAATTTTCGTATTATATATGATACTCTTAAAATATCATATCACACGTTCGTTAATAATATTTCATTTTTAACATTTTTTTTTGTGTAAACTACTTAATTTTCTCATGTATGATTTGCAATAAAATATTATATTACTTTGTATGTGATGTAGTTTCATTATATGAAAAAATTTATTTATTTTTAATTATCATATTTACTCATTAGATAAATTTTTATAATAATTATTGAATGTTTGAAATTGAAAATTAATCACAACCATCGGTTGAGGTAGTTTTTCATATTTGTACATGAGCGATGATATAATTTCTTAAATGGGAAAAACGTTAAGAAAGTGTGTGAAATATTTATTTTTATGAATCAATATCATGTCATAAGTATATAATATAATTTTTATTTTAACCATTTTTAATATCCTTGTGACTATTTATGGGAATACAAAATACATAGTTATATGATATAGTAGTCCACGGTATGCACATGTAATGGTTTTGTTTACCATTTGATGGATAAGGGGTTTGATAAATATTATTATATCAAAATAATAACATATAATTATATGGGAAATACAGGGGTTGTTATATTATAATTTCTATGACATAATTTTGGGTTATAAAATATATAGTAAAAAAAGAAAAATCATATAGAAGTTTACATTCTCTTAAAAAACCACCTTTAGATCTCCTAGTATGGACCCTCTGGTTGGTATTTGGGAAAATACATCACTTCTAGAATTTGGTAAATTAAGGATATTTTGTACCAGTTTTTTCAAAGGTTTAGATGCGATAAATATCTTGAGATTAGTTTACAGGTGAGGATATGAGGTTCCCTTTAACAAGTGAGGGGAGTACACATTTAGAATTTCAAAATATATTAAACTATAATATGGAAATATTAAATTCATTTAATTTAAAATAGTCACAATTTTTTTTGGGTATAATAAGGTTGAAATATAACCATACAATAATACTAATTTTTTAAAAGAAATATTACCCTTATCTACTTTTTTATTTCCCCGGTAAACTGGTTTTATCCTTAATTGCGATAACAACATTTTTCAAAATGAAAGGGTTGTATTTTTACTTATAAGATAAAAATGGATCATAAATGAAAAATTGATTTATTTATATAGAATTAATCTTTCTAATTTTTCTCATTAATAATTTTTAAGAATTTAAAATAATTTAATAAAATAATATTTGAAATAAAAAATCATTAATGTCATATTGGAACTATTCATTTAATTTGAATTTAAATATATGAATATAATATTAAAGTTAAAATATAATTAATTTAAACATAAATAATGCATTATTATTAACTATAACATTATTTTGGTTCTAAAACACTTCATAGAAATATTACTTTTATATTTTTTAAAATAAATTTCCTTTTAGTTATCAACTATTTGAATAAGTATTGTGTCAGCGTTGTATATGCATTTAAGATAAATAAAAAATCATAAATAATTAAAAATCAATTAGAATCTTGAAAATAATTTCATTACACTTTATTTAACCTTTAACAATCATTGACTAATTATTTTCAACCCAATATGAACTTATTAGATATATTTAAATGAAACATACTAATATTTTGTCTTTTTATTTATTTAAATTATTATATATGTGACTTTCATGGATAAGATTCCAATAAATAATTTAATCAAGGTAGTAAATTTATATTGGTATAAATCCATTCCTAAAATAATAATCATGATTTAAAATTGTGGCCTTGTCACTTTGTTTAAAAAATAGTTAACGTAATACCCCTATTACAATGGTGATGGATTATTTATTATTTAACATTTCATGAAGACCAAAAATTAAGTTGGAATTATTAAATTAAATATATTTTTTGGATTATATAAATAGAGTCATTTTTTCAAATTAAATATTTACAAATGGAAAAAATCATAAGAATCCCATAAAGAAAAAAAAATCTATTTTTTTCATGAGCAATTCATTTATCATGTAAAGGATGATCTAATAATAACTATATGAAAAATGAAAATCATAAAATGAATTTAATATCTTATTTATTGATTTATAATCTATTTATTTCATTTATAGAATACATTATTCTATTATTATTTATATAGTTAAAATGGAGTAATATAATGAACAGAAAAACCGTTTTAAGTAATTTTTTTAATTCATAAAAATAATCATAATTCAAAATATGATGTTCATATAATTAAAATGTAATTAATTAGATAAAAAACATATGAATAGTTTTTTTATTTTTAAATCAAATTCAATTAATAAGGGTTATTTAATCTTATATATTTAATTTAAATAAAGTTCGAGATTTACAAAAATGATATCTTTTACTATACACTGAGAATAACTAATTTTAAAAAATATCTCAAAATTTCCCCCATTTTTTTTTGACATTATGATTTTAAAATTTATTCTCATTTTTAAAATTAAATTTATAAATCTCAAAAAAGTTAATTATATTATATTCTCACGCAATATTATAAAATACATTTTGTTGAAAAATACACTTTTTAAGCATATAATCAATTTATATAAAATTTAGTCATCTATTACATATATATTTTCATCATATTTAAACATAATTTTAGAATTTTTGTTATTTATATTCATGTGTTCTCTATTAATGGTAATTTGTTAACAATCACATCTAGATAGTATATTTTAGTTCATTTTGGCACAGTGTTGCAAGTCATATAAACTATTTATCATAATGTTCTTCATATAAAATAGTGGGGTATTAAATTATCCCCAACAAAAATAAATTTCATCCACATAATAGTAATTTGATCTTAGAAATCAAGGGTTAACATTTGAAATTTCCTTTCTTGAAAATCGACAGTTTAAAAAAGTTAATAAAATAACCAAATAAAAATAGGGAAAGGGAAATTCAATGGTAATTTAATTAAAAAGAAAATATATTTCCAAATATGAGAACATAAATGGGATATGAGAATATAGATTTTTAAGGGAAAATAAACGGACAAGGATTAATATATAATATAATCATGATAATGTTTTCCACCATAAAATAATAACTCTGTTATTCATTAAATTGTCATTGATTTATCAAAAATGATTGTAGATGTATAACTATTTTATTAAAATATTTATTTTTAAATATTGATTGATTCATTCAATATCATGATATAGAACAACATAAAATATACACACATTATATCATTTATTTCATAATCATAATTTCATCACATGGTTATGTGTTGGTAAATTTTCATTTCATTTATTACACCAAGAAATGAATAAAAATGGTTAATTTTTATCCTTAAAGCACTAAAATTAAGATTTATCATATCATGAGATCTATAAAATATTAAAAATAATTTTTTATCTATAAATATTTCAAAAATCGATATGGTTACTATAGTTCATTATAATTTAATACATTAAACTCTAAAATATCAACAACAACTTACAAAGATGAACATAATATTTTTTCATCAAATGATTTATGTAAAAAAATATATCATATTAACCATGAAATAATATATTAAAGTGGAAGTAATTGTACCCTTATTTTCCTTATATTGTGGGTTCATGCCCCAATAGACTTTCTGGATGCGATGGGTTACCATATGGTATGAATCTTTTCCTCTTTCTAAAATTATATTGATACAATTATTATAAATTGAAAAAAAATCACAAAAAACCTATGAAATAACATTAATCATCAAAGGTCTTTTTAAACAATATGGTTTTCTAAACATATTTTTTCATCATATTCAATGAATCTTAATCAATTGTTATTTTCTTTACCATCAATGATCATTTTAACACTACATGTTTTAAACTCCATTAAACAAATGAAATGGGAAGTCTTATTGAAATAATACATCATATTGATCTAGAGGGATACATATACTTCAACCCAATAAAAAATTCCCAAAATAAAACTATTCATAAGAAAATATCAACACATTAAATCTAAAAGGTAGTGTCTAGGAATTTTAAATTATTATCAGCCTTAAAATCATAAATCACTGATTGTATCCATAACACGTAAATTATAATAGATGAAGATATATTTATTTTAAAAAATTAGAACAATCCTTATATGGTCTATAATTCTTATAACTAAAATACCATTGATAAAAAAGTTCTATTACATAAATATTGAATAAAAATTCATAAATACTTAAAACATATTTCTTTAATAATTGGTATAACATTGGACCTTCCTTAAGCTAGGAGTTATTAATTTAAATATATAATTGAATCTAATAATGATTGTTTTCCACACATTTAAGAAAAACAACTATAAATTGATCTCTCAGATGAAATTTATTTCAGTATATTGATCACCATACTTTTTTAATAAATTTGATTCCTTATTCCCTTATTTTCCATAATAAATTATTTTTCTATTACATTGAGACATTCTCTTTGGATTTTATATCCACATTTATTTCAAGATGAATTTTAAGGATTCTATCCTTTATGGTCTCCACCACTCAATATCTAAGAGGAATCCATGATTCTATTCATTAGTGAGTTTGATAGTTAGTTTAGATATAAGATATTAATAATTTATCAATATAAATGATTAAGAATAATCACATTATCATTTAATTCATTCATCGTCCCATTTGTTATCTTAGAATCTTTGTATTATTAATAACATTTAGTGTTAATATCATTCCTCAAGTATCCAACCTTTGAATAAGAAAAATAATCATGGTTTGATAAAATTTAATCATATTTTGGAAAAATCATTTATATGATATCAAAATCCTGACCCCATATTTTAAATTTACAGCTCTATTTATTTAATATAGGGCCTCTATTATCATCATATATTGAAATCTGTCATGATGGTTTATAATAAAAAGGTAAATTAAACCTATAATATTTCAATCTAGGTTCGTAATAAGGGATCACTTACCGTTAAAAATAATTATATAAAAGATATACTTGACCAAATATTTTCATGGTTATATCTCATATATGCCTCTATTCAAAAAAATTGTGTAATGTTCTAGTATCTCTGATTCATGCATTACTAGGAAAAGAAAATAATTTATACCTTAGAATTTTTTTAAATATTTTCATATAAATATAATTAATCTCAATGTCTGAAAAATGTTTATGTTATATAATATATATTTTCATCAATATAATTCCCAAGATCTCTACTAAAATTCCTTTGATAGAAACATTAAAATATCTAACCCCAGTAGCATATAGGTAGTGCTTACTTTATAATATTCACATAATATATAAGTGATAACATCCTTAATGAATGAATAGTATATTAGACATGGTAAAAGTGAAATACCCATGAGTTTAACATTATATTTAAAATCATAAATTATATCATACTGAATGTAAATATTCCACATTCCTGAAATAATTTAAAATATCCCTTCTTTATATCTTGGGGAAAGTAAAAACATAATGAGAGATATTAGATTTTTAGTATGGGTTACATTTGGTTGAATTTAGTATGAAAATTAATGTACAATGAATATGTAAAGGTAAATAATTGACAAAAAAATCCATTTAATCAATTACATGAACACTAAATGAATTGAGATATAATATCAATGAAAAAATATCATAGATAATAATAAAAAAAATAATTCTAAATGATTGAAATTATAAATATTAGATGTAATGATCATAGAAATCAATATATATATACAATCATAACTTAAATGAATATAGCATAATCAATATACAGGGATTCACCAAAAACCAATTTAAATTTTATAATCAACTGGTTTTTCTCGTGAGAAAATTGATTTATTTATGGTTCCTCTGTAACCATTCCACACATGTCACTGCATGTCTAAATCATTCAAAGTATATTAAATTATTAGTTTAATTTAGAAACAACAATCCTTATTATTAAATAAAATCATAAAATACATAATACATAATATCAATATTCACCTAATCAATCAAATAACATTCATATAAAAACAACATGTATAAAAATTAGATACATTTTATGAAATAAGAATATCATTAATAAAAATATGGATACTTATGGGAAATTAAAAGTGAAATTCCAAGAATGGTTTATAAATAAGTGACAAGTCTAGTTCTCTATGATGCCTCAACCATCCCCCCCATACGATAGAGTATACAATCTTGAAAGGATACTCTATAATTGTACGGTTTAGAGACTATACCCATATAGTCACCATGGAATGTGGCATAAAATAATAAATGAAATTGTGTAAGACATATAAAAAAAGAAAGTGTAATATTAAAAAATAGAAATAAATACTCTAGATAACATTAAACATTATAAGTTCATAACATGAGTGATATATAAAATGTTGTTTTCATGATTCCATACCAAATGAAATTTTGAATACATGGAATCGGTCATACAATGAAACAGTTGTAGAAAAAAAGAAGCTAAAAACCAAAATAAATCCCATGATAATCATGAGAACTATCTCATTCAACTTCTTTAATGATCCTTCCCTAATATATAATCAAGCATCTATAGTTGTGCACTTCAATTTGTCCTGACTATATCCATGAAATCTGTTTGGGTACTAATCAGTGGCCCAAACATGGTTTGAGAAAAAAATAGTATTCCAGCACCATTTATGTCTAGTTTGGTCTGGAAATTTTAAATAAAAGTTCAGTGTTTAGGAATAATGATAAAAGATCCCATAAAATAATCATACCACGTCTACTCGGGTTTCTTAAGTACACCTGTCTTACACTACCTACTTTAGACCAGGTATGATTTTCTCTAAACATACATCAAAAATAATTTATATTAGTGTCTTTTCATGTGTGTGTGAGTATGAAAGATTAATACAAGGTACTAGCTAGAACCTCAGGTGTATGTCCATGGCATCTTACACAATCATAATAGTCACAAGCCTTATATAAAGGCATTAGCCAAACATCCATCTAGTGATATGAAATGTCATGTTTATCAATAAAAATTCATGATGTGGGTCATTATTCCAAACATCCTGAACAAGGATCACGAAGTATCATGTTCAATGTCTCAATAAAATCTGTATATAAAAATGTCAAATATCCAATGTCAGTGAATCATGAATCCTTATGTCCATTATTTTCCCCAATCATTTCATAATGACCAATACCTTTAGCCTAAAAATAATTTTGATAAGGGATTAACATTAATAGTTTAACATAAGTCAAATTTTTTTCCCTAAATTTTTAACATTTCAATACAATTTAATTAGAAACAATACATATAAATCAATTTGGGGATATGTGGAAGGTTGGTTTGTCACATAATAATTTATAATGTCATAAGAATATAGTAAAACCTCCAAAATGGGTAGAAGTCATCTAAATAGAACACCTATAATTGAAACTTGGGTTCATTTTCTTATATCCAAAATGGTGACTTTAATTCAATGTGATTTACTCAATTTTAATAAAATAGAAGGTTGATCCATCATGTGGTAGATGACTCCTGATTGAGTATGAGCCTATACTCTAGGATAAAATGGGAAAAATATGATTAATAGACAAACACAATGAAAATAGTGAATGTTACCTCACATAAATTTGATATTTTATATGGTTATATAAGAAAATAAATAATGGCTTATTTTTAAGTAAATTACTAATGGGTATCCAACATTCTAAAAAAAGAGACGTAGACATTGATTGGTAGTGGTGACCCAAAGCCTAGATTGATAGATGGGGGAGAGATCTCAACAGTGTGTAGAAAAATATATTTTTATTTGGGAAAAATAAGGATAAATAATTTTTAATAAAAATAGGTATAAATTGGGGGTTATACATTTATAAGGGACCCCCCATTTGTCTACATGGATAGAAAAATTGTTCCCTAACTATTTGAGATAATTGACCCATAAAACTCACTCATTTCAAGGATAAGTGAATAGTTTAGAAACTATGTACATATTTTTTGTTCTCACATTCCACATAATCAACCAATCACAATTTAAAAAAACACATTTAGATGAACCATAATCTAGTTGTTCATTTCAACTCTAAAATATGTCTATAGTTTTTCACATTATTATGTTTCCTCACAAACATATCTTTTTAAACCTTTCTTATTCTTTTTATTATTGAAAATTTAAGATGCATGGTTATCTCTAACTATGCACTATCCATTCAGATCATGTTGTTTCTCAAAAAATCAGAGTTTGAGTATTTCAAAAATTCCACAGTGCTTCCAAAATATTCTTTAAACTCAATTGCCATTTTATTAGAAATAAAAAGAGGTATAAACTAAATTCTAAGGAATATGTACCTAAATGATAATATAGGAACACATATTCTTCCCTATTTAATATAACTCATAAATGATTTTTCTATTAGTTAGTGATTAAGCATCGTCTGAGAATAACTCCAACAACTAAGCATATAAGTCAGTCTATCACTCCTAGGTCTCATTCATCACATGGTAATGCTTCCATATCTCCCAATAATTATGAAAATACCTCCCAAATAGATCCTTCAAACAAAAATCAAACTTATGTATAGGGTACACATAAAAATAATCATCGACATCCAAATTAGCCTCATTAGGATTTAGAATATGAGATGTGTTTGAATGATAATGACATAAAGGGGAAATGTGAAAAAATATATTCCTTGATTTTTATCACTGAGGGAGTGACATATAACAATCCATTGTTTTTACCACATAAAAAATTTCCAATGGTATTATCAATCAAGGTGATAGAATCCCTTTCCTCCTAATCCATCAATAACCCAACCTTGGAGAAACTAAGAAGAAACCATGAAATCCTACCTGAAAATCAAATGGAAAGAGTTGATGATCAATATGGGAAAACATCATAGACTGATAGAAAGTGATATTATTCATGAAATGTTATATATTAATTGAATTTTCATGAATGGGATGTGTCCATAGTAGTAAGGCATCTCTTATAACTAAATATCATCGGGGTGAGTGAGACTACCTACCATATAGGTCTGCATAAGGATCCATCTGAATCTTTTCATTGAAGCTATTATTAAAATAGAACCAAATAAGTTGTTTATGTTTCTCCCATGAGACTATGAAATCATGAATACATTCTCAGAGTATTTATTTTATTGTTGGTATTGTATGTGAAGATTTTTTGATGGTTTATTAGTTATAGAATGTAATTAGAAATACCTATTAACCCGGATTCTCTCTATAACCCCTACAAGAATTATGATGTAAAACAAGAATCCATATTTGATACGATGGTGCATGGAACTCCATGAAGGTGTGTGATCTAACTAGGAAACATCCTTTCTATATAATCCAATAAGAAGTTATCCTAAATAAAAAAATAATTGGTAGATCACCACAAACCTATCTACAATCACACATATTACATACCAACTTCTAGGTTACATATGTTAACCCTTCTTAAAATATGTAGTGATGGCATCCCATTTCCACTAGAAAATATTAAATGTCTATAAATGAACCACTAGTCCCTATTGTTCCACCATCACCTACTAATAGATAGAGCATCATCTAATGAATGCAGTTTTATCTATCTTCAAACCTAGCCACCAAAACTAGCTTTGTATTTCATAGTAGATCTTGTTGAGATAAGGATATACTGCCCAAGAGGATTCATGATACTCTCACATAAATTCCTCCCATTGGTTTTTTGGAACCCATACATGTTTCTGAATGTGGTAGATATCATCATTATTAATGATCCAAAAAGGTTATGTGACCTTTCCAAAGATACCCTCCCTTAGGAATAGTATATGAGGATTATAAAGTGATAAAATATTAAATCACGCTATAAATGAAGTGGTAATTGACAAGGTTTTGAGTACAGTATTCCCATGATCATTTTATAAATTCAAATTCATCATAGCAAAAAATTCCATCAACAACCATTCATTACTATCCTCCATAACTTCTAGCATTTGATTCTTCTTTTGTAGACAATTATCTATTTAATAGACTCTTCTATGCATATAACCAACATCAATGTATGAAACTATAGGTATTAAACCTATATATATAATATAGGGTTAATTTACTACTATTTAAATATGTATTTTACTCTTTTTATTTCCATGTATATAACAAACCTCCCTTTCAAAAAATAATGTATTGAGAATCATAAGAATTAATAGTAACATGTAACATGATATCGTGTGTTAGGAAATTCTACTCATGTGGTCTCAACTGAGGAGACCCATACACTAGAATTCATTTATCTTGTTTTTTAACACCTCCCATCTTGATGAATTATGCATCAAAATAAATATTATATAACTTTCATAACATTAGAAGAAGAAATATCAGTGATGAAGTAAAGCTTCTTTTAAATTCATGAAAAGAATTCTCATAAACATCAGCTGATTTAAAAAAGTAACTTCTTTTTAAATCTCATAACAGGTGCTTCCATTCATGATAAATGTAGGATTAAGTACATATAGTATCCAGTTAACCTCAACAAACTTCGGATTTCAATGAAATTATTTGGTTGCTCCCAAGAAACCTTGACTCTCAATATCTCTAGGTCCATAAATATTCTCGATTGTGATATGATGTACCCAAGGAAGTGAAAATTTTTTATCATTAAATGGAATTCAAGTAGGTTATCACATATATGGTTATCTCTTAGTGTAATCAATATTATATTAAGGTTTTCATCATGATTGTGGTTTCATATGAGTGGAAAAATATAATTTCCATGAAAATTATAACAATGAAATTCATGTAAGGGTGAAAAAACCATGTTATTCTAGTTATAGAACCTATTTGAATGTTTATAAAAACAAAAAAAATTACCAGATACTCATAATGACAATATCATCTTCAAAATTAGTATGAGGGATATCCAAAGATGTGACTTGTACCTTATGATAGCTTGACCTCAAATATTTTTTTTTTGAATCCTAGTCTACTAAATATAGTCAAATTTATCATATATATGAAGAATTGAATTTCGGTTCTTAACCATAAGTGGGATTAATCTCGAATATTATATATAGAGCATGAGAGTTCCATCCACCACCTTCTGAAAAGGATGGATGAATACCATAGATAAGTACTCAGTCGAATAAAACATTTATCCACCAGATCCTTCACTAACACATGAGTTCAGGCATCTTTGAATGTTTAATTAAGTATGGAGTAATAGTTATAGATTCTAATAATAGAACTAGATCGATATTAAATCTAATATCTCCCTCCGGAGGTAACCCTAATAAATCATTAGGGAAGACATTCTTGAAATGATCCATCACTGGTGGATAATATATCGGATATGTTCTTTGTTCATCAAGAAAGACACTGGATATTCGGGCTATCACACCACCCATCCCATGATGGTCTAGTCCCAATCGACTCACATAGACATCTAATTCAACATAAATAATGTAATTATCACACATATGTGATAATGAAGACACCCACCATCAACACAAATCACTATAAGTATGATAAGGTATTAACCATTCCATTCTAATAATATCATAAAATAAAATCATGCTTATGAAAAAAATATTACATATAATATATATAAATTCTTATCTCAAGGGGACACTCCTTTCATCAATGTAATCTCTCCTATTTATTTCCAAAGGGGGTATCGATATTCATCACCCCACAAAAATACTCAATTTCAATATCATGTATTTATTAAATGGTGATGATATGAATGAATGTGAAGGGAATTTATTAAATAAAAAAGATACTAACATAGTAGACACTAAGAAAATGCCAATTATAATGAAAGGAACATCAGTTTGATCCTTGAGTTTTCAGAACACAGTATGGTGTCAGCCTAATCAAAGATCCTTCCATGAAAACATCCTTCCATGAGTTGGTCTTCTCTACTACCACTACATATCAGAAGTATAGATCACACAACTATGAAATCCTCCATAGAAAAATGATATCTTCCTATTCTAGATTCATGATAAACATGGAACTACTGACCCCATCTATATAACATTTAGATAGTACATATCCTCTCTCACTGGGAACTATTGGAAGTCTAATATTGAAACACTAAATATGACCAATTTTGTTGCTTGGTTGGAAAATAACTTGGTATCTGTTTCACTAGGGTTTTGTGTTTAACTACTTCACCAAATGATTAAATATCATATAACTATCCATGTGGGTCGTTTGAATCACACATCACTCAACAGAATACTGCAGATATTGCTTCCTTCCACCAGATAAACCACTTCTCTATCTTTTTACTAGACCACCTAGGACCAAACTTCAGCATCCCTTAGATTTTCCCTGATGATTGGGTACTGGTACACTATCATTATAATAGTAGAAAAATGGAAACCAAGATCATGATATTGTATAGAATACACTAGTCAATTCTAAAACCATCTCAAATTCACCATAACATCACCAGCAATGTTTAATGTGAAATGCTAGAGCTCAATGAAATGGGATGAATAGTCTATCACATATATATCACCCTACTGATACGATATAGATTCCATATCTCAATCATCTACAATTTTCTATAGAATGATGTACTCATAAAAGACCATATTAAACTCTATACTGACCTCATCTAGATGATAATCTATTCATGTAATAACATTCCATCAAAAAATGGAAGATACCCACTGAATATACAGTTAAATAATGACCCACCATTATTGATATAAGGACCCCACATTATTACATTACATGATCTTGAATTTAGTCAATAATTCACTACCTTTCACATTGGGGATATTTTAATGTTTATATATTTGGTACATAATACATTCATAAAATTACACATTATTACAGAGTGGATACCATAAAAACAGAATTCATTTTTGCAAAATATAAAATTTTCACATGAAACATGATTTCATAGACTAATATTAAAACATAGAACTCATATTCTTTTTTTACACATCCTTATTACTATTGAAAATAATTTAAAAACATGGGATGAGCATAGAAGCTCAGTAAGGGATATAAAAAAAAAGGAAAGAACACATTTGTCCACGAACACTTGTAACATATGAAATCATTTTCAGAAGACATACTTGTCAACATATATATACTTTCTTTCTAAAAAATGATTTTTTTAAAAATAAAAACAAAACATATAAAAAAATAGATTCATAAAAGTGTCATATTGTATTACTTACATTATCTTGTAACCCCGACTTCTACCTTATAATTTGAAACCCTCACGGCTACCTTACAATTTCGGTAACCATCGCAGTTACACATGAAGTGACCATTCGACCGAACACCAACACATACATGCCCAATGCATTGGATGGAAATATAGATCCCACCTTTCATCATAAAAATTCATAAGATCCAGATCACAATCCTACAATATGAATAATATCATAACATTTCTTTTGAAATTTGGTAATACAGAATTTTAAAAGAATATTTTAAATGAAAAGTTCATTATAAATATCACATAATTGATGTGAGACTTAATAGAGTTGATGGAAGATGTATATAGTCTGTATATAGACATAATTAAACAAAATATAATCATAATTCATTACAAAAATAATTTATTTACCATATAAATATTGAATTATAAGGTTAACCCAAATAATGGAAATCGAGTTAAGAATTCCCTTACCTGAGGTTTGTATTACTTCAAACTTGTTTAAATGTCCTGTATAATGGTTAAAAAAGAGTTATTAATATATGACATAAAAATATCCGTATTTATAATACCTTATATGATCATTTAATTACATCATTTATTCTTTAATTGATTTTATTTTGTTCCTTACACTGTTTTGGGGTGAGTTCTTTACATGATTTTCATTATTGATTCATGATGGATTGTTCTTGTTGATTGGAAGTGAAACTCGAGAATTAGAATGAAGTATTATTTAAATATTTCAAAAACCATAAATTATACTTTTTATCATTTTGAAATATTAATGAGGATGATTAATAAGTTAAAACATTGGTGATGTTTGTTTGGATCATTTTAGTGGTTCTTTAATAATAACAACATCATTTTGTTTTATACATTAAAACCATGTGTAAAAAATAATTCCAGATCCATGGATGAGACGTAATACATATATTAGTACCTAGATAAAACATAAAAAATGTTTCATTACCATCCTTGAAGGAATTAAAATAGATTAAAATCACATCATCCACAATTTCGGTAATTCAACACATCACACACAATGTATTTAATTCCTTGAATAAGTGGGGGAGGTGAAGAAGATTGATGAGAAATTTTCTATGAACATGAGAACATATTGAATATACAATATTCTGGATCTTTCATGCCTCTTGGATAAGAGCAGGATATGAAATAAGATGAAAATAAAGGAATAAAAATAAAAGAAAATTTAAGAAATCACTTGCGAAAATTCGGCAGACTAACATCGTCCCGTAAAATTTCATAAAATAATTTGATGAGAGAAAATGGGACTCTCATAATTATTATCTAATATGGGAACTAAGGGGTTATGTAATGAAATATCCAAACATATTACAAATGGAATGTAAAATAATAACATAAAATGAAATAAAATAAAGAAAATAAAAGAGGATGTTTACCTCTTGATCTCTACTCATTGAGATCCATATTAAGAACTTCGGTTTTGGCCTTTTGGTGAGACAAGATGCTCTAGGACGTCGAGAATGTCCTTGGGAAAATTTTTAGGTGGATCCTAGTTTTTTCTCAAGGCTTTAGAGGTGTGGGAGGAAGAGGGTAATGATGGTGGTATTTATAGTAGAGGAGAGGAGGTATTTTACATTATTTTGATCATTATTATAATATTGTTTCTCAGGAATATGAAAAATCATTATTAATGTGATCCAAACTGGTAATAATTTCATGTTAGTTCGAACCAAGTCTCCTTACATCACTTATTATGTCATATTTAGTGTATTTTACTGATAATTAGATTATACAATATTTTACCATATTTTACTATTCATCAAAAATTCAAGAATTTCAAAAAAAACCCAAAAATTCACCATTACCATATTTGGATGTGTAGAATTCAAAAATAATGTCCTTTTTTTAAAAAAAATTCTAAATATTATTAGTTTAATTTTTAAATAAAATCATACTTAATTCAAAAATTAATAATTTTAAAACTATAACTGCTTTTATATCACATTGAAAAATTAATCAAGATGTATTTATCATAAATACTTACAAAAATAAAATAACATTAACATTTAATATTCATTAGGTAATATTACTATTCATAAGGGTGTGTTACAATTCAACAAAAAAACATGTTGGTTTTATCAGACTCCAAATAACTTGTTGAATAAAATTTTCGATAACCGTTTTTTAAAATTCATAACATAGATGAAGGAAAATTCAATTTAAAGTCCAGTTATAAATATCTATATAAAATAAGCTTTCACACATTTAAATTTATTTTTGGAGAACTTTAGGGTGTTACATTATCCCCACCTTTCTAGAAATTGTGTCCTCACAATTATATTTACTTATTAAACAAATGAGGGTACATTTCCCTCGTTGATTTTTAGACTCCCATGTTGCTTATTCTACCATGTGGTTTCTCTAAAAAACCATTACCTAGTAGAATACCTTATTCCTCAAAACTTGTTCCATTCTATTATGTATCTAATCTCGTTTCTCTTCATATAAAATTATTTCTTCCAATAGAACTGTTTATGGGCTCAGGATATATGATGAACCCTTCACATACTTCCTCAACATAAAAACATGAAAAAAAAATTTGTACCTAATACATACTAGGAGGCAAATCTACTCATAAATCAACTCATCCAACTTTCTCCAGGATTTTAGTAGGACCGATAAACCATAGACATTGCTTTCATTTTTTACCAAAAACGCATCAGACTCTTCCAAGGAATGATTTTAAGGAAAACATGGTCACATACTTCGAAAGAGATATCTTTCCTTTAGTTATATATAGACCTTTTATGACTGCTTTGAGTTGTCCCCATGTGCTGCTAGATCATATTCACTTTCCCAACCACTTCCTCTACTAATTCAACCCCCATAAACTTTATTTCACTGAATTCATCCCAAAATGCTGGATTTTGACTATGCATCCCATATAATGCCTCTAAATGTTCCATCTGTATACTAGAATGAAAACTGTTATTATAAGAAAACTCAACTAAAGAAGGATATTGATCCCAACTTCCATGGTAGTCCATTGAACAATCTCTAAGCATATCCTCCATGTTCTGAATCATTCGTCCAAACTGCCCATTTGATTGGGGATTAAAGTTACACTAAACTTTTACTATGTTCCCAATGAATTCTGAAGTCTCTTCCAAAAGTTAAATTTGATCCTAGGATCCCAGCTAGATAAAATAGAAAGAATATATCGATGTAGTCTAATAATGTTATTGAGTTACAATCAAGAAATATGATCCAAAGACATTATATCTCGAATAGAATGGAAATGTGAAGATTTTTTTCAACTGATCAAAAATAACACAAATCATATTGTTACATCGATATTTATTTGGTAGTCCCACCAAAAATTACATGTATATATTCTCTCATTTCCACTCTATAACTAGAAATGGTTGAGGCATCCCCTTCGGTAACTACCGATATGCTTAACCTGTTGACATGTCAAGCATTACAAAGTAAAATTAGCAATGTCTCTATTTATTCCATCCCACCAATAATACTCCTAAAGGTCACTTTACATCATATTACTTCCAGGATGAAATTAGAATGAAGAACTATGAGCTTCACACAACAAATATTTCTTCAACTGGGAATCACAAGGAAGAAACAACATTTTTCCAAATCATAAAACACAATCATTATCAAGGTTACATTCCGAAAGCTTATCTCTTATAACCAATTATACCTTTTTATGTAGTTCATGTTATTCCTTCTGTGCTCATTTAATTATATCTAATAACTATGACTACATTGAAACTAGAATCCAAATAGATTTATTCCCTGCAATAACAACTTCTAAGCCAAAATTCATCAAATCATTAATCAAGTTATCATTTTTCAAATGTAATATGTTTAATGATGCCTGATGTTTTGGACTCAAGGAATCCACAAAATTGTTTGATTTTCTGGGATAATAATTGATCATTAAATCATAATACTTTATCAATTAAATCCATCATCATTTACTCATTTAAGTCCTTTTTAGTGAATATATACTTTAGGCTTTTTGGTTAGTATTTATTTGACATTTGGCTCCATATAAATGATGCCTCCATATTTACAAATAAAAAACCACAATATCCAATTCCAAATCATGTGTGGGATAATATAACTCATGAGGTGTAATTTGTATTAATGAATAATAAATTACCTTAACATTCACCATCTAAACAGAACCATGTCCCTTCAAAGAAGCATCATTGTAGATAAAAAACTTACGATTTTGGGAAGGTCAATGCCCAAATTTGGGCATTCACTAATCTCTTTATTAGTTTCTAAAAAAATATCAAATTAATCTGGACAAATAAATTTAACCCCTATTCGTGTTAACCTTGTTATCAGGCTAAATAATCGTGAAAGGTTCTTCACAAACCGTCGGTAATAACCTACTATTCCAAAAAACTACAAATTTTTGTGGCATTTTAGTTCTTGGAAATTCATCAACCACTCTTATTTTGGCAGGATCAACTATTATTCCATTTTTATCTACAATTTTCCCAAGAAAATAAATCTATTGAAACCAAAAATAAGACTGGCTGAATTTTCCATATAGTTTTTTTCTTAATGGTTTATAAAACAACCCTTATATTTTTTTCATGCTCCTATTTATTTTTAGAAAATATTTTAATGTAATTAAAAAACAAAACTAAAAAATTATCCATAAAATCCTGAAATACTCTATTCATAAGATTGATGAATACAATAGGTGCATTATTTAACCCAAATTGCATAAAAACAAATTCATAATTCTCATATATATTAAAAAAAGCAGTTTTTAGGATGTCATCCACCTTCATATTTAGCTCATGGTTTGTAGATCTCAAGTCAATATTGGAATCATAATGAGCTCCCTTGAGCTGATCAAATGAGTCATCTATATAAGGAAAATGATAATTGTTTTTAATATTTATGTTATTTAAAGCTCTATAATAAATACACACTTTCATGGAACCATCATTATTTTAAACGAATAAAACAATAGAACCCCATGGAGTTGTTCTAGGAAAAATAAATCTTGTATCAAGAAAATCCTACAACTAATTTTTTAATTCACAATGTACTATTTGATCCATATGATATTGGGGTTTTGAAATTGGTTTAGCATTGGGATCTAAGTCAATTTTGAATTCGACTTCTCAATTAGGTATGACACGAGGGTACTCATTAGGGAAAACATCAAGGCATTCATTTACCATAGGTACATCATCAATCTGAACAGTTCCATTGTTTCTAAAAATATTAACAATATAACATTTGTTTCTTTCATTCAGCATGTTCTTATCATCCTGATATGTTATCAATTTTATGGGTTCATTCTTATATAAAAACTAAAACTGTTTTTAAAAAAACTTCTTTATCTCTACAGTCAATCTTATCATATTAAACAAAAATACAATCCATCATAGAATGACATAAAAATCTACTCAGGAAAAAACAAGTATTTTGGCAGTAAAATTCTTTCCAAAAAACACAATTAAATGATTCTTATAATTCCTCTTTGCTATAATATTTCCCATGTTGTTTTAATAACATGTTCCGGTCTCATTTTTCGAGGTCATATTTCCAATTTACCAGAAACATTCTCAAAGATGAAGGAATGTGTAGACCCAATATTAATGAAAACATTATCAAAATCTTTGTTGAATAACAAATTACCTAATACAACCTCATTGGATGTCCCAACATCAGCTAACATAGTCACAAAAAAATCTTACTACACCTTTCTTCTTATATTCTGTCTTCTTTTCATCATTCATATCTCAATTTGGGCATGCATTTTATGATGACCCATCTCACCACATTTAAATAACATTAATGATTTCTTATCAGGATTATTCTGAGGATCATTTTCATTATAATCTTGAGACTTGTTTCTACACTTTTCACATTTAAAAAACATCCCAGTTTTTGTAAGACATTCCCATGGGTGCTTCTTGCTACAATTTTTGGAAACTAGAAACTAGATTTTCCTACAATCAGATTTATTTTGTTGAATCTTACCCATCTCTTTCCATATGGGCCTCTTCTTCTACTTGTTGAAAAAATGCACGTGATCATCAAAAAACTCCCTCTCTACCCTATCATCACTTTAGACACGTTTCCGGTAACGTTTTGATTCACGGGAGGCCAAAACCATTTGACACCTTTGCTTTAGTATTGAGTTAAAGCGGTTGATTTTGTTATCAAGATCCAGAATAAGATTTGGAGCATAACTCACCAATAGGGTGAAGTTATCTTCATACAAGACCACTGGATATTCCTCAATCTATTTTAATTCAAGGAATTGCTTCTCCATCCTAAGTCACACTACCTTTTAGTAAATGTTTTCCAAGGAAAATACTTTTAAATTCATCCCATTCTCTGGAATCAAAATCCTCTCTATCCTTGATATTATTTACCATTGATGATCACTGATCAGATTCACCTTCAAAATAATTAATGGAAAGACTTAACTTTTGATTATTTGAAAATCCCATGACATTGAATTTATTTTAAATGGCTTTTATTCATCTTGTTTTCTGCTACTGGTTGAGAAGATGATTGAAAGCTGGATGACGCTGTCTTATAAAATATTTCACGATTGTCATGTTCCATTTTCTTACATCTAGTTTTTCTTTTGAATGGGTTCCACCACCATTTATCAACAGAGTTAGCTAAGCCATTACTATTTGAAACTGCTCGGTTCTAGTCCCTACCATTCTGGGATACAGATTTTGAAGGATATCGTTCTGTCGGTGCGTGACTCTCCTCTTTAGTATCTCAGTTTCTTCTTTAGACAACCATTATGAACAAAAATATCTTAGATAAAGGAATATGGTAATCTTTAAATTCAGTATCATTTCAAATTTTCTATATAGTAAAAAAACATTAATTGTAATACATTAACATCACACTAACCCCTAAAGTGATCTAAACCATCCACTAATACCAACTATAAAGACCATGCCTTATAACATTACATAATCTTGAATTTAGTTAAGAATTAACTTCATTTCACATTGAAAATATTTTCAAGTTTAGGTCTTTAGATAATTTGGGACATAATACATTCATAGAATAATACATTATTATAGATGGGATACTATAAAAATAGTATTTATTACCTGCAAAATATAATTCTTTTCACATAAAACATGATTTATTTGATTAAATTTCAAACAATTATCACAGATTCCTTCTTAGCCTTACACCTCCTTATAACATAAAAAAAACATTTACAAACTTGTGAAGAGCACAAAATCTCAGTAAGGAATATAAAAAGAATGAAAGAAAACATTAGTCTACGAACACTTGTAATGTATGAAATCATTATCAAAATACATACTTGTCACCCATATATACTTAATTTGTAAAACATGAAATTTAAACAAGATCCAAAAAAACATAAGAACATACATAGAATCATAATGATATCATGTGGAATTACTTAAATAATCTTGTAGTCTTCACAAATACCTTATAATTTGTAACCCTCATGGCTACCATAAAATTTGTGTAACCATCACAATTACACATGGAGTAACAATTTGTCTGACCTCAAACTTATAAATACCCAATGCATTGGAGGGAAATATAGTTCCCAAAATTCCTTGTAAAAAATTACCAAGATCTTGAGTATAATCATACAATATGAATAATATCCAAAAAACATTTCTTTTGAAAAGTTTTAAAACAACATTTTAAAATAAGATTTTATAATAAAAGTCCCTTATAAATATCACTTAATTTATTTGAGACTTAATAGAGTCGATGGAATATGTGTATACATAGAAAATAAAAGTAATTAAAAATAATAAAATTATAATTCATTACACAAACAATTTAAATACCACATAAATAATGAATTCTAAGGTTATCCCAAATAATGGAAATTGGGTTAAGAACTCCCTTACCTCAGATTTTTCTTACTTCAAAAATGTTTAAACATAATGTATAATAATTAAAATAGTGTTATTAATATCTTAATGAAACATATTATTATTTATAATACCTTATATGATTATTTCATTACATCATTTCACCCAATAATTGTTAGTATTTTGTTCCTTACACTTTTCTTGGGTGAGTTCATTACATGATTTTCATGATCGGTTCATGATGGATTGTACGTTTAGATTAGAAGTGATCCTAAATAATTGGAATGGAGTAGTATTTAAATATTTTAAGAACAATAAATTATACCATTTATCACTTTGAATTATTTCAAGGGGTTGATTCATAATTTAATACATTAATAATGTTTTTTTAGATCATTTTAGTGGTTCTACGATAATAACAACCACATTTTGTTTTATAAAGTAAATTCATGAGAACAAAATAATTAAAGAACCATGGATGGGAAATAATACATATATTATAACCTCATTGATCCATAAAAATGGTTTCATGACCCGCATTGAAGTAATTAATGTATATTGAAATCACATCGTCCACGATGTCAGTAATTTGACACATCTCATACAATGTTTTTAATTCCCCGAATATGTGGGGGAGGAGAAGAATATTGATGAATAATTTTATAGGAACATGAGATCATCCACAATATAGTAGATTTTGTTTCTCTCATGCCTATTGGATAAGATCTGGTTAGTAATTAAGAATAAATTAAATGAACTCAAAATAAAAGAAAATATGGGAAATCCGTTATGAAAATTCAGCAGCCTAACGACGACACTTAAAATTTCATAAAATAATTTGATGAGAGAAAAGGGTTATATCATAATTATTAAAAAATTTGGGGATTATGGTGGATATGTAATGAAATATCCCAACATAAGCCAAAGGGAATGAAAAATAATAACATAAAATGATATAAAGGAAAGAATATAAAAGAGGATGTTTAACTTTTGATATCGTCTCCTTGAGATCCATCATAAGGCATTTGGTTTTGGAATTTTGGTGAGACCAAGAGCACTAGGACATGGGGGAGGGACATTAGAGGAGTGTTGTTCAGAACCTAGGTAAGGATCATGGCTTGAGAGGTGTGGGAGGAAGAGGGGAATAATGTTTGTATTTATAGTGGAGGAGAAGAGATATTTAACATTATTCTAATTATCGTTATAATATTGTTTCCCAAGACTATGAATAATCATAATTCATGTGGACCAAAATAGTAATAATGGAATTTGAGTTTAAAATAAGTGGTATTATATCACTTTTTATGTCATATTTAGTGTATTTTATTAATAATTTGAATATATGATATTTTACAATATTTAACTATTCATCAAAAATTCAAGAATATCAAAAAAATACCAAATTTCACCATTACCATTTTTAGATGTTTATAATTCACAAATGAAGTTCATTTTTTTAAAATAATTTTATAAATTTTATTAATTAAATTTTTAAATAAAATCATACTTAATTAAATAAATATTAATTTAAAAACATTAACATTTTTTAAAAGTTTGGGGCCAAAAACTCAATTTATTTTTTAAATAAAAGGCCTCATTAAGACTGGGTAGAGGGAAACCCATTACATTGCCCAAAGGCCCAAGGATATTTGGCCAGAATACGATTCTTGAAAGCCCTTTTTTGGCCCAAAGGACCTCCCAGTGAACAGTGCTCATACAGTACCCGCACTGCTACAGTACTGCCGCCGCTACAGTACCTACTAAAGTACCTCTACCACTACAGTGTCATTGCTACTATAGTTCTGCTGCTGCTATAATTCCTGGTAATTCATCCCTGCCCGGATTTGATCCTGGGTCATTTGGATGCCAAGCAGGAGCCTCTAAAACTTGGGTACAAGCTTGTTGGATGAAACGTGTTGTTGGGTAACGAGGTACTGGGGAGGACTCCCCATGGATAAGTATGGGTCAAGTTCAAGTTCATTTCTTTAAAGAAGAGATCAAGGTATATATAGTGTAAACTGTATGTTTTAGAGGAAAATAATTTTTATGTCTAAATTGGAATCCCTATTTAGTAGAAACTCTTTCATTTAATAATTACAATTTAGAAATTTATATATTTATATTATTGTCCATTTAGACATTCCTTCCATTTTTCAAGTTATAATTTCCTACGATTTATTTTTTTCTTTTGTTAATACATGTAATTCATACTATCGTTTGAAAATGGGTTAATAATATGGATCATTATTCCAGATTTATAAGGGTCCATGAACAACTTATAAATTGATATTGGAATCCATTTAATTTTTACTCCTAAAATTTCATCCCACCTAACTGATAGTCCATGTCTTGAATATTCTATAATTTCTTAATTAATGATACAACATTAAACTATACCAAAAAAACAATTAGGTTGATACATGCACTTTGATTAATCCAATTATTTTTCGATTACTTATAAAATTAGAACATTTCTAAATACCATAGTCATGTCCCCATGAATATATAGTAATAAATACACTTATTAATATTAATTAGTCATGGAATGTGCATGGAAATTAAATCCTTAATTTCATAGAGTGATTCATTAACATTTCTTCTTTTCCATGCTCGGAAAAGGGGAAAAATAAAAAAAACAATAATTATAATACATACCACATGTCATATGTTTCACCTAATGGTGAAATGATTACATACATAATAGGAAGAAACAAAAACAACTAGCCTCATCCAGAAATACATGGATTTTTTATTTTATATTTTTTAGTTTATACCAATCATGGTCTCATTAATAAAGATAAAAAATTCATAATATCCTTTATACCATCACAAAATATTATGAAAAAATTGAAACCTCTAAAACCACTTTTTGATGTGTTGGTCATGGTTCATAATAAGTTATCGATCTTAATTGGAACACAACCCCAAACATGCCTCTCATAATACTAGAACCATTCGACTAGTAGTGAGGGTTTATTATTGTATAATGGGGAAACAATACCTTGATATTCGGAGTAGAACACAATGGTAAATAATAGATTAAACAGAAAAATTAGAATCACAATAGAAAATACGTAATATAGAAAATAATGGAAACACATCATTTAAATTCCTATAAACAGAACATTTCTACATCTATTTTAATATATTAAATGATGATGTTATGATTTTATACGAAGTGAATTCATCTATACATGTAAGTGAGCATAAGATACAATCCATATATACAAAAATAATTTAAAAGACCAATATATATCCCATGATATTCCTAAGAAATGTCTTAGTAATATACTTCCAAGATCTATTTTGTACTATATAATTAGAAATTCATAGATCGAAGCTTCCCTTTATCTTTACCTACATCCATGAAGATTGTGTGGGTACCAATCAGCGGCTCAAATAGGGTGTGAGTAAAACCTGGTAGGCCACCAATAAAAATATATAGTAAAATATATTCAGTATATAATAAATAGATGTGTGTTTGAATAATGATAAATAAATACATTATAAAAGACTAACATATCTATCTTGTGTTGCACAAGAATACTCATGTGAAACTACCTTCCTCGACCTAAGCCAGAATTTCTACAAACATATGCTTCCACATATGTATATAAATATATGTATATATGTATGGATATACATTTAAGAATAAATATTGATATATTTATATATATTTAATAATATCCTGACCCCTTGGAAGAAGACCAAGGAATCATTGAACAATCATTTTAGTCACAAGGTTTAAGTAAGGGCACTAGCACAACATTCATTTAGGGATATTAAATGTCATGTCCGACAATCCAAATCATTAATGTAGATCATAATTCAAAACATATCATCCAAGGATAATGAATCATAATGACTAAAATATCAATAATTGGTGTGAAATACCATGTATAATATATAATGTTAAGGGACTATGAAGCACTATGTCCATAATTTCCCTTAACCATTGAATATTGACCAATATCTGTGGTCTATGAATAATATTGATTACTAATTACCTTCAATAATTTAATGTGGTCTATTTGATGGTTTACTAGAATTTTAACATTCCATCTATACTCAATTATACATTTATTTTTTGAGTCATTCAAGGACCACAAAAAGGTGGTTTGGTCACATAATCATTTTATAAGTCATGGGGATTTAGTAAACCCACCCACTAGGGTGGAACTTGTAGATGTCGATGACATTCAATAATAAAAAGGTTAAATGGGAGTATTTATAATAATGGATTACTATCTTTTATTGATTTAGTCATTCTATGGAACCACTTTAAAGGTCCAGTGCGTGGCACAGTGATGCATAATACAAATAAAATGTCTTTAACTGATAGATACTTTACCAACTACCTTATGACGGTAGAATAATCCTATTCCAGTATTTTCCTCAAATCCAACAGTGAAATATGAATAATTATAAACAACCTTATAATATGGAATATTACCCTAAATATATTTATCAATCAATATGGTCAGACAAACAATGAATGGAATGAATATGATTAAAGAACATATTGATGGAAATCCTACACGATAAATTGAAAGTGAAAAAGATGTCAATTAAGGGGGGATGCTAAAATAATAACACTATAAATGATGGTGTATCTCAATGTAAAAGATATGTTACATTGAAATTTGGGAATGAAAAGGGAGGAAAAATTTTAATTGGATAGAAGAAAAATTGGAATTGTACCTATTTCAAAGGGTTGCATGGTTAGTCCACAAGGTTAGCCAAACAATTTTCAAAATGTGTGGTATCAAAATCCCATAACACTCACCCCTCACATAACTAGGAACTTAGTTAACAAGGAAGTAATATCCATGAACGGTCAGGAGCACGGTTAGAAAAACCACGTACTAATCATGTGTTGTATATATGCATATGGTCCTCAGTATCTGAGGTGGTCATGCATCCTCCATCACACTATTTTTCAAACCACATATATCATCCCTCTGGATTCATGGTTGAGGTTCATGGTTATCACTAACAATGGTCCAACTATGAACCTCATGTTGTTTCTCCAAAATCAAGAGATTCGGTCTCTGAACATGCATCAGATCCTCTTGAACCCTCCTTAAACTCTTAAAAAAATTTATTAGTGTAAAATAAGAGGTACAAATTATAATTTAATGAATGAATACCTCTATAAAATCAATTTATGTATCCTTTAACATTTAATTATCATAGTTAAGTGATTGTTTCTAGGGAATGTTAATTAATACAATATGAATCATGAAAGTGAATATCAATACTTTCCCAAATCATGATGTTAATAAACCTTATATAGAAATGAGTATCATTATATACTGAAAACATATCCCCAGTGTAGTATAATTAAAATAAATTGTTTTTTATTTAATAATAGAAAAATCACAATAAAATCATTAAAACATTATTGAGGAAGATAAACCTTCCACATTAAAAATCAAATTTAGAAACTAAATTTCTTTGAAATATTGTAAAAAAATCATTGAAATAAACCTTGTAATATTGTAAAGTATGCTTCAAATAAATGATCAGTGATTACAAGGGGAATATTCTATTCAACCTGAATACATTTGAATAAACATGTGTTTTATGTTTTTAAAAACTCCGAAGTACGTTTTTGGAAAATGATAAGAACATTAATTTTAAACAATTTTATAAAATTTAATAATTTATATAATTTAAATTTAATTAATATTTTTTTAATATTAAAATATTCATTTAAATTTTTAATGAAGATATCTATATAAAATAGAAATATTTTTTATTTGAAAATATAATTAAATTTAGCATTTATTAAAAATAGTTTCTCAATAATTTTATGTACCTTGGAATGGAAAATTGTAAAATAACCTGAAAGTTTCATGAATAAATAATGGAAAATGACTAAAAATTTATATATTATAAAATTAAAAAATAATATCCTTAAATGTAAATTAACAAATAACCATTCCCAATTAAAATGAGATTTAAACATAAACCCTTACCTATTTGGTAAAATTTGAATCATAATCCCCATAAATGAAATAAAATTAAAATAAAAATTAAATACAATTAATATAAATGTGTTAATGATATAACATATAAAAGGGTATGTAGAAACACATTATAAAAATAAATAGGTGCATAACAAAAAATATATTTCCATAGAGTGTAAATTGAAACAAAATATAATTTATGTATAATACCATTAAAGTAAAGATTAATCAACGAATTGACTAATGAATCAAATAAGTCAGCAAAAAATAATTTGAAATAAGAAAATAAATAATCAAAATCTATTAAAAAATAATAATAAACTATGTAAGATAATAAAAAATTAATATAAACAAATGAAATGAAATTCTATTTTTAAACACATACCACTAATAAAATTAAATTCATATACTATTAGATAAAATAATATGAATAGTATTTAAAAATAAAAATAATTATGAATAATTCCTAATATAATATTTCAAATGAAGTTATATACACTATATAAATAAAATTTGTTGTATAACATTAATACCTTCCCTAATGGAAGGAAATTTAGATTGATTACATTGCCTCATGCTTCCCTTTAGTAGGAATTTTTTTGACCTAATATAAATGGACTTAAACTCGTTATTAATGTATTTTATCACCAAATTAATATTGATAACAACATATATGTTCCTATTACAAGATTATATCACCAACTCAATAATATTTCATTTTTACTTTTATTTCGAATGTTAACTGCCTCATATTCTCAAGCATGATTTTTCTACGAATATGATGATCATGTGTGTAATATATAGTTAAAAATATTCATGATGATATTAATGTAATAAATTACAAATACACTAATTAAATATATTTCTATAAACATTTTTAAATATGGTAAATTTAAAATGAATCAAATTACTTCAGGAAGATAGTAGGTCGTACGTGCATACTATTGATGAAATCATTGTATTATTGAATATATGTTTTTATGAGTTGAAAGATATATTTTTTATCGAATCAATATCATGACATAATTATCATATATATTCATTATTTATCTCATTATTACTATTCTTGTGTGTCAGTGATGGAAACAAATTAAACCATTTTACGTGGTTATAGTCTGTCATAAGCAGGGGAGATTGTTTTTAATCCAATTTTATATAGAATGATTGGTATAAATTTTAACACCCCAATCTTCCATTGTATGTTTCCCTTGGAATAATTCAATATCTTGCATTGTATGCAACATGGAGTTTTAACACACCACGACCAATCAAACTAGCAGTTCGGAATAGTAATACCCACTTGTTGAAATTTTATAAAATTCATTTTTCAAAATGGACTTAATTTTTGGATTTATAATAACAAAAATAGCTTTGGGTGAATTTTTTGTATTTTTTTGAAAACATTCAATTTTTGATGAATAGTAAAAAACTTTGCGATATTGTTTAAAACCAACTTTTTATATAAATAATTAATTATTTAACTTAAATTTATTTTAGATAAAAATTGATACATAATACCTAAAAAAGTTCAGTGTAATTCATCGATGTCATTTTATAATAATATTATATATATATATATATATATAATTCTGTTGAAATTTTTACCATCATTTACCCACCTTCTAGGCACATATACAAATTTGCATAAAGTGAAATTTTACTACTTTTGTGAATTTAATTTCAAAAATATGAGAGACACAATTTATATCAGTAAGTAAAATGTTGTTCAATAAGATGAAAATAATTTTTGGTGAATAGTTACTTTTGACTTTTATTTACTAAGATTAATAGTAAAAAGGGTAACTAAATGTAAAAATGATATTATTATTACCCTAAGAAATGTCCTAATTTTATTGGATAAGTTTATTTTGATCATAAACAACCTTAGGAATAAAATATGACCCTTTCCTACAAGGATAAGATTAGGACATTTATTATTTTTTATTTAAAGAAAAATTAAAAGTGTTAAATTCAAAGTTTCATAACTAAAACATTTTTTATAAAATGGTTACACAAAAGATAATATCAACTATAAATATTCAATATAATGAAAAAAATATTTCCTACATAATTTTTTTATTTATAATTTTTATACATTAAATAATTATATTTATTTATGACATAATGATGATACCGAAATTATGTTATTAATGAAAGATTAAAACAATTGATATTATTAATATAAAAATAAATGTAAATAGAAAGTTTTGATGAATTATGATAATTTTATAGGTTAATATGACATTTTATAAATTATTAAATAATTTTTATGTGTTCTGATAACATTGTTATGACTTTCACAAAAATAAAACACAGAATAGAGTTAAAATTGACATAAGGAATTTTTAAAACAATTAATGTATTATTAATTGATATAATATTCATAAAAATATAAGATTCAGCCAAATCACAAAGATAAGGTTATATATATCAATAATTAACCACTTGGTGTTCACTTGGATTTTTATTGTATGTTTATTAACCATTTATTATAATAATACAAGAATACATGGTAATAGTTACACTATTTAAGAAAAAGTAAAATCTAAAAGATAAGGTTAATAAGGTGACCTAAAATGATCTAAAACCAATTGGTTGAGAGGTTTGAGACCCATCCCAACCTTATCCTTGAAATAAATCTTTTTGGAGCCATTATAAACCAAATATGATTGTATAATAAAATAATTTTTCAAGCTTTTTCTAAAGTGGCCCGCACCTCTCTTATAAAAGGGTAGATCCCCTTCTCTTAATTTCACACCTCCAAAGCCATTTTTCTCATCCAAACCTATTTCAAATATCCTCCCAACTACCCTCACTTAGACCTAGATTACTTACATTTATCAGAATTTCATCCTATGGTGCCATTTTGATTAACTTAAAAAGAAACACCTGAAGAAGAGGTAATAATTTCACCACCTCTTTCAAAGTCCTTTTCTTCTTCCACATCTTAGTTCATTGTTATTTCCAAACCAAAATATAAACACCCATAACTTATATATACTATGATGTTATTATAAATATGGTACAACCATATTCATTATTAAATGCATCAAATGAATGTTGATTCACCATACGTGTGTGCGTACGGCTTACCATCTCCACGTCTTGGTGTAGTTTGTCATTCAAACACATCATTATTCGGATGGGTATAATAATGAGTATAATTGATGTAAATAATAAATATAACATGTTAATTATCCTTTATATATGATAAACCATCCAATTACATAAAATTAATCCATCAATAGATTGGTATTGTCGCTCGCGTGTATGTATGGATTACCATCTCTACAAATGCAATGAGATTCATTCCCCATTGTATCCATTGAAGAATAAATATCATTTTATGATTAAAGAATAATTTTTAATAACTTATTATCATTCTGGATTAAAATAAAATACATATAATCTATAACAAGCATGACTTACATAACAAAACATATAAAGGAAAATGAACCGATTAACACCCGAAATGATGATCATACTAAAATATTATTAACAAATAAATATTAGAAGTTCATATATGATATCATATTTATGTATGAGGTTATTTTAAAATTTAATAACTATTATTTAACTATTATACAAGAGGTTAATGTACCCTCTATCAAGGAAGGTATGGTTTAATTCTTTGATCTCTTCATTGTCCGAGGGTGTTTATACGTGAGTATCTACTGGGTCCTCTTTATCATCCACATCCATGTTCCGTAAAAATGAATTTCAAAACATTTTTACTATTTCCTAGACTATGTGTTGAAGTCATTTATATCCTTGTTTTAATTTTTTTTTAAAAATTATAAAGGAATCTTTTACTCGTATTCCAAACAAGGTTCTTTACAACTTTTTTGACAAAATTAAATAAATAATGTTTTTTAACTTATACGGAAAGTGTGGCTATTTGCTTCCATTATAACACCTCCAATGCTTCCCATAAAATATAATAAAAATATCTTAAATTACAGGACTTTTAAATGATTCCAATATTGAAGGATATTTTTCTCTCAAATAGTTTTGATTTCATCTATGTCAACATCCTTTGATGGATATTAAACATGATTGAAGTTTATTTATTAGGATAAAAATAATCCATATTGTATTGAAGTTTTTGTGATATGTTTGACTATGGATGAGTTATTTTTAAACCATTCATAGTTCGTGGATAAATTATTGACATTTCTTATGCTCTATTTAATTTAGATTTTTATGTTCTGTTTAAACCATTTCATATGAGGAATCCATTGGACTTAGTAATTGACGAGTGGAGCCCAGTATAGATCATCGATGCATCGGTATGTCTCATGAGGCAAACTAGTGTTTTGGAAAGAGGATTTGAAAAAATATTATTTTTAATTTTTTCAAGAGGCCTTGATTATGTGGTTATGTAGTCTGGAATTATTAATTCCATCATTATGAAATTGGCTATTGATATTGCATTTGATTATTTAACTAGTAGAATATTCATCTGAATAAGTAAATGGAATTGTTTGATTTATATTTTCCATATTATGATAAATATTAAATTTAAAAGTATTTTGTTTTAGTCTTATGAATTGCCATAAATGTTTATGCTTATTTATAAATGTTTCTACTATATTGTTATCCATACTGAGTATCTGTCCTCACCCCTTTTTAGGTTTTATTTTTCTCAGGATACGAAATGTTATAATATGACTAACCTAGAGGGAAAGTCTAAGGGATATAAATTTGGTCAAAGGATACAATTTTCTTGTTTTTTTAATGTTATAATGTAATGTGAAATGTATGTATGTATCTAGTTCTTCAAAGGCTGCTAAACTGATCAGTATTTCGTGAATGGATACCTTGCGATCATGCCAATGTTATCTAATAATGCACCGACTCTGGGTAACGAGGGTCGGGGCATTACAGTTGGTATCAGAATAAGTTTAGTACAAACATTGGAACCTATATTTATAAAAACATTGATTAGAGAACATTACCATAAGAAAAACATTAAATATTATATATACGAACTTCCAAGAATTTTGGTAACATATTGATTTTGTTTATTTTACAAGAAATACATCTTTGTCTAGATACGAGCAGGTAGAGGTGGCTCTGGCATAGATGTACCTATGTGTGAAAACTCTGACAAGGAGTTTCAGGCTTCACCTGGGGTATCTTGGTATACGACAACATGACTTACTGCACTCTTTGTTATGAAACTCTTGGGGGACATGGGGGATGGGCCTGTAAGGGAAAATAACTCAGGAGATAGGGTTCCTCGATGTCTTCCTGCTACATCCCTTCTCTTCCTCTATGGCTCATGATCGACGGTTTGGCCGCACGGTGAGGGTGTGAGGGTGTCAATCACTCCATGGAATCGATAATTCGGAGCACTGTGTTCAACCTCCTCTGATGAACTGGTGAAGGTCTCCATTCCCGCTTCCATGACAGCATTGACCAATTTTTTCATTGTCTCCCTCCTCTCTTCTTCTCTGGCTCGGGTTCATTGTCTTTCTACCGATTCACACTGAGGTTACAGAGGGCGTCCTCAGAAATTCATGAGAATGTGGTAGTTCCATGTTTATTTTCCTTTTTCTTGTTGCAGGTCCTTCATTCCGATTTGAAATTTGTTTCTTTGGGTTCAAACACGGGCGTAGTAGTGGATTGCTAGTCTGGCTCGGTGGTCTTCTGGTTTATTTTTGTCTATGGTGTCGCAATCCTCCAAATCTATTCTACTATTTTTTGCCTTCCCCTTTGCGAGTGACTCCACGATGGTCAGGTTCGATGGATGCTTAGGAAATTTACGATGCTTTTGTTGATTTTGACGATTGTGGTGGTGAACTGGGTGGTTGTGGGGTGTTGTTTGCGGCTCTCTTGGTGTGACACAGTCTGCGACTGGCCCCAATGTTAATTCTTGGTATTGGTGGCGGTGTAGGATTATCTCTCTGGTTCACATCCGTCGGCCCTCATGGTGTTGCTCTGGTCCCCGGCGTGGTGTCTGGTTGGGATGGGAGGTCTTAGATGTGTTGGGGGTGTGGTTTCCTGGGAATGTGTGATATGTTTGATGGATTTTCGCAGTGTAGGGTGACAAGAGATTTCGTGACATGTGTGTTTTTGGACAGGTCGGTCCTTGGTAGATTGTTTATGGTGTTTTGTTTCTTCTTTTCGGAAGGTCTGCTATGGGGCATGATTCCATGTCCAACCTACTTATGATTCCTTTTGTATCCATGATGGTTCTCACCTATCCTCAAAGTGTTTTTATAAAAGCAAAAAAATGTTTTGGTGGGGGAAATTATTAGGATAATTCAAATTTTCTTGACAAACCATTATGAAGGATTTATGAGTATATACTTCCTCAATGAAAATATTTTTATGATTATGGATTACATCCATAAACATTTCAATTTATGTTAAGTGGCTTAAAAGTTTTGAATTATGTATTGAGATTCATAAACTTATCTAGTTTATTCCATGGTTTAGAAATAGAGCCTAGTGGAAGGAATGGAAACCATATCAATGCACATAATCTATGTAGGGATTCCCTGCTACTCCTGAAAATTATTGTGGAGTTGGTGATGCAACAGGTGCTGATCAGCATATCACCATACTGGGACAACTCACTTAGGTTATGAATAATAACCTTACCCAGATAAAGCACCCCGATCCATAATGTAGAGAATAAATGTTATACCACTTCATGAGAAAACAACCACCAAAATTCAATGTGACTAAAAATCCATTTGTAGCTAAGAAATGGATATCTTCCATGGAGAAAATATTTCATGCTTTGAGGAGTTGAAAAAGGGAAAAAGTTGTCATGGAAGGTTATCGCCTCATGGGAGATGCAGAACAATGGTGGACATTAATTCAAAACACAAAAGAGGATGAAGATGTATCCAATATGGAATAGAGGGAGTTTAAAGAGATTTTCTTAGAAAAATACATTTCTCGTGACCATAATGTGGAGATGGAAAGACAATTTCGGAGGATAAGGAAAAAGGAGGATGAAAATGTCACAATGCATGAGGCTAACATTACACGGTTTTCAAGGAATGCAACATATTATATACATAACCCAAGGAGTTAGATTTATCGATTATTCTATAGGTTAAATCCATTTCTCTATTGAGAATTATTCTCACTATCCTTCTCATCATAAGATGATATTTTCTCATATGTTATCAAGACATAAAAGAAATTATCAAAGAATTATGACATTAAAGAAAACCAATTGTAGAAGATATCTGCTGAACACTCTGAAAATTGAAATAAGTGGAGGATGGGAAAAGTTTAATATTCATACTATGGTAAATGGGTGAAGAAACACCCTTGTACTAGCTTGAAGTGAATGGGAGTCTGTTATATGTGTGGTGAAAAAAGCCACCATGCTCGTGAATACAAGGGAAATAAAGTGGATGTAAATTTTGAATTCTAAAATTGTAGATAAATGGGTCATTATGAATATAAATGTCCTAAGAGGGAAGGAAACTTACCTTATAAATGGCCAAGGGAGGAAGTTCATGCTTATGTGATCACTACTGCTATGGTTGAAGCTCCGAAAGACATGGTGGGAGTTAATTTAAGGGTTTCCCCAGGATTAGCCTATGGTTTATTGGATTCTGGATCATTGAATTGTTTCCTATCTTCCCAGTTTTCTATGAAAATTTGAAATTTCTAGTTTGATTTAACAGGGTAGTTGTCATCCCAAAATCCTAAGGGATGTATCATTACAATAATGTTTTGGTAATCAGTTCCCATTAGGAATGTAAATGTTTATAATCTACTGATCTCATCATCATACCCATGATTAAATTAGATAAAATCCTTGGTATGGATCAGATTTTGGACCATAATTTGAAAATTTAATGTAATAAGAAAGAGGTTATAATTTTCAATGAAGATAATAAGTACCTTATCTTTCGAGAAGAAACATCACCACATTTTTATTTTCTTGATCCACAGCCAATAGCTATACTATATTCAATTATTGGGAGGAGGAGAGTGAAATAACTTTGGGTGAGTAAAGAAATGTTCAAATATAGGATTTATATATTGTGCAAGAATATTTTGATGTGTTTCAAAAAGGTTTATCTAGACATCCTCCAGAATGAGAAATTGAGTTTTCAATTGATTTAATTCCCTGTTCAAGGCTCAAATCAAATATCCATTATAAAATGGCCACTCTGGAATTATTTCATCTAAATAAACAACTAGAGGAATTGAGTAATAATGTATTTATTCACCCTAGTGTTTCTCCATGGTGATCTCATATTCTTTTTGTTAAGAATAGTGATGGTTTTTTGAGGTTTTTCATTTACTACATGAAGATCATTGCTATAAAAATAAAGAACATGTATCCCCTACCTCACATTTATGCTTTATTCAACCAACTTCATAGATCTCAATATTTTTCAAATATTGAACTTTGATCTGGACATCATTAGTTGGGTGTGCAGAAGGAAGACATTGCAAAAACTACATTTCAAACTAGGTATGGGCATTACAAGTTTACAGTAATTTCTCTTGGACTGACTAATGTATCCTCGGTTTTCATGGATCTAATGAATAGATTTTTCAAGGAATACCTTGATGACTATTTAGTGGTACATATTGATGATATCCTGGTATACTAAAAAATCTTTGAAGATCATGAAAATCACTTGCGCACTATTTTGAAAACCCTTAGAAGGAATGAATTATATG
The DNA here is from genome assembly GCA_963277665.1 of Viscum album. NCBI lineage: Eukaryota > Viridiplantae > Streptophyta > Magnoliopsida > Santalales > Viscaceae > Viscum > Viscum album. The sequence continues at coordinate 355,739,629 of OY728163.1, forward strand.
TGAAGATCAGCAAGTGTGAATATTGGATTCAAGAGATTTCATCTCTTGGATTTATTATCTCTAAAGATGTAATCTCTGTCGATCCTTCAATGTCCATGGCAATCCAAGAATTGCTAGCACCAACAATTATAACTGAGGTATGCTTTTTTTATAGGTTTAGTAGGTTATTATTGGCACTTCGTCCATAATTTTTCGTGAATGGCTAACCTATTTACTAAGATCATATGTAAAGGGGTTAAATTATTTTTTACATAAGAGTGTGTGTATTGTTTTTTATAACTGAAGAGAAGATTATTTAATGCTCTTATATTGACTCTACCATCGGGGAATGATGGGTTTGTTATTTATAGTGATGGTTCAAAGAAAGGACTTCGTTGTGCCTGTATGCATAATGATAGAGTTATTTCCTATGCATCACGACAACTAAAAATTTATGAGAAAAACTATCCCACTCATGGTCTTGAGTTAGCAGCTGTAATATTTCCTCTAAAAATATGGAGAAACTATCTATGTGTTAAAAATGTTACATTTATACTGATCACAGGAGTTTGAATAATATTTTCTCACAAAAATAACTCAACATGAGGAAAACGTGATGGATTGAAGCACTAAAGGATTATTACTTCACTATACACTACCAACCATAGAAGGAAAATACGGTTGAATATGTTTGACCAAAAAAATCATGGAGTTTTGAAAAAGATGAGAATTGAAAGGGATAATATTTTCATGGATCTAGTAAAGATGGATATGTGAATAACAATGGAAGGAAAAACATGAATAATTTTTAAAATGGTTGAAAAACCATCTTTACTAGAAAGGATAAAGAGTTCTTAGACTGATGATGAGAAGTTTCAAAAGATGATTAAAGCTTTGAATGATAGGAGATTGAGTGACTTCATATATGAAGATGGGATTTTGAAATTTGGGAAGGTAATTTGTTTTCCTAATGTACATGATCTAAAAAAAGAATTGTTGGTTGATGCACCTAGCTCAAATTTCATTATACGCCCTAGTAGAATTATGATGTATAGAGATTTGACGGAATATTTTGTTGTGGGACAACATGAAGAAGGAGATAGCTGATTATGTGTCAAGATGTATGGTTTGTCAACAGATTAATGCAGGAAGACAATATCCTTGAGGATTTATGCAACCTCTTCCCATACCTGAGTGTAAATGGGATGATATTACGATAGACTTTTTCATGGGACTACCAAAGATTCCTAGAATGAACAGTGCAACATGGGTCATTGTTGATCGTCTTACCATTTCAGCACTTTTTCTTGCTATTGGAGAAGATTTACCACTTGAGTGTTTAGAAAGACTGTTTATTAATGACGTTGTATGTCTTTATGGTATTCCCATATCAATTTTTTCTGATCGTGATCACCATTTTAAATCAAGATTCTAGAATAGCCTTCCGAAGTCCCTTGATATTGAACTATGTTTGAGCACTACCTACTACCCTCAAACTGATGAAAAATGAAAATGGACTATTCAAACCATAGAAGACATGTTGTGATCTTGAACGCTTGATTTTAAAGGTCTTCGGTATCAGTATTTGCCTCTGGTAGAATTTTCCTATAAAAATGTCTTTCATTCAAGTATTCAGATGGAACAATATGATGCATTATATGGAAAGATATGTCACACACCATCTTGTTAGGATGATGTAGGTGGAAGAAAACTAGTGGGCCCAAAACTTGTTGATGAAATAATGGAAAATGTGAAGGTTATCCAAACCCACATCAAAGCATCCCAAAGTAGGAAAAAGATATATTCTGATAATTGAATGAGGTATTTTTAATTTCAAGTAGGTGATCATGTTTTCTTGAAGGTTTCTCCATGGAAGGTTGTTATATATTTTGGTAAGAAGGTTAAATTAAGTCCCAGATACATCATACCTTTCGAAATTATTGAACTAATTAGAGTTGTGGCTTATCATTTGGGAATTCCACCAATTCTCTCCAAACATCAGGATGTGTTCCACGTATCACTGTTGAGAAAATACATGTCTGACCCAATGCATGTAATCATATATGATTAAATAGAAATAGAACCTGACATGTATGATTTCGAAGATTCTATTAGAATTTTTGATACCAGAGAAAAAGTGTTGAGAAACCGGACAACTCGTTTGGTAAAAGTTCTATAGAGAAATAATAAGATGGAAGATGCAACTTGGGAACCCGGGGAAATTATGATAAATAACCACCCAATTCATTTTATGTAATAATATTTTTGAAATTTAGGGGATGAAATTATTTGAAGGAGGTGAGAATTTAACTCTCCAAGCTTCTACGGTACATTTCCCTTTGAATAATGAAATAGCTTGCATTGTACACCATATTGAGTTTTTACGCACCCTGACCAATCAAACTAGTCGTTATGAAACGTAATACACATTTTTTGAAATTTTATAAATATTATTTTTCAAAATGGACTTTGTTTTTTGATTAAAAATATCCAAATTAGCTTTGCGTGAAATTTTGGTATTTTTCTGAAAACATTCAATTTTTGATTAATAGTGAAAAACAATACATTATTATTTAAAACTAACATTTTATTTAAATAAGTAATTATAGTATTTTAAAATATTTTATGTAAAAATACATACATAATAACAATATATGTTCAATGTAATTCATTGGAGTCATTTTATAATAATATTTGATATATAATTTTTTTTGAACTTTTTACCTTCTTTTACCCACTTTCTAAGCGCATTTACAAATTTGCATAAAATGTAATTTTACTATTTATATGAATTGAATTTCAATAATCCGAGAGTCATGGTTGATATTAGTAAGTAATTTTTTTTTCAATAAGATGAAAATAATTTTTGGTGAATAACATCATTTCACTTTTTTTACTATGGTTAATAGTAAATAGGGTAATTAAAGGTAAAAATTATATTATTATTCCCCTAACACAAGTACTAACTCTATTGGATTAGTGAATTTCAAAAAAACATATAGTAATAAAGTCATATCCTTTTGGTCCACTATAACATATGATCCTTTTGGTCTACTTGGATTAGATTACGAGATTTATTATTATTTTATTTAATAAAGAGTTAAAAGTTTTAATTTCATGGTTTCAAAACTAATTTTTTTTTAATTTAGGGTTACACATAAGATAAATTGAACTATAAATATTACATATAAATTTAAAAATATTTCCTCCATAATGGTATTTTATTTATAATTATTAGGCATTAAATAATTAATTTTTTTATGGCACAATTATGATTTAGTGATTGCCTTATTAATGAAAGATTTAAATAATTGATATTATAAATATCCAATTAAATGTAAATTGATAGTTTTTATGAATAAAAAAATATTTATAGGTTAATATGACATGTTAGGGTTTATTAAATATTTTTTTTGTATTGATAATGTTGTTATGACTTTCACAAAAATAGAATACCAAATAGTGTCAAAATTTACATAAATGAGTTTTTAAAACAAATACTATATTATTAATTGATATAATATTCCCAAAAAAACAAGGTTCGTCCAAAAGATTTATATAAGGTTAGATATATCAATAATGAACCACTTGGGGGTTTTCATGATATTTATAGTATTTTTATCAACCATTTATTATAATAATACAAGAATACATGGTAAAAGTAAAACTATTTAAAAAAAATAAGATCTAAAAGATAATGTTAATATGGTGACCTAAATCTATCTAAAAACTATTGGTTGAGATGTTTTAGAACCTTCCTCACTTTATCATCAAAATTAATTCTTTTTGAGCCACTATAAACCGAATATGATTATATAATAAAACTATATTTCATGCTTTTCCTAAAGTGACACTCCCCTATTTTATAAAAGGGTACTTCCCCTTCTATTAATTTCACACCTCCAAATCGATTTGGCTCTGCCAAACCCTGCTCAAATATCCTCCCAACTACCCTCAAATCTACCTATAGGAATTTCATTGATTATAAAGCCAACCAAAGAATCCCTTTTGATCAACTCAAAAGGAAACAGCTGAAGAAGAGGTAATAATTTCACCACCTCTTTCAAAGTACTTTTCTTCTTCCACTTCCTATTTCTTTGTGGTTTCCATACAAAAATAATAGCTCCAGTATCTTATACATAATGTGATGCTATTATAAATATGGTACCACAATATTCATTATTATATCCATCTTATGAATGAAAAGTCACCATGCGTGCGTATGTATGACCTACTTTCTCAACATCGTGGTCTAGTTTGTTATTAAAACACCTGATTATATGGATGGGTATAATAATGAGTATAATTTATGTAAATAATAAATATAACATGTTAAGGATTATGTATATATGATATACTGTTACAAACCAATATTTTATGATAAGTATTGTTTTTAATTTATTTGATGTCATGTTTTTTATGCTACAACAAGAATATCGTGTGCTATACGCCACAATGTATTATCTTGAAGTATACGCAACACTATTCTTAGATTGTGTTACACACAATTTCAAGTTCGTTTTATAATAGTCATTATACGCAACATTGATTGTATATATATATATATATATTCAATTTATAAATGAAATATGGCTGGATTCAGTTATATGAAACAACGAAGTATTCTGGCACAACACGCAACCCTGACTTGGCTTGCATTATAGGCAATCACGACTTTCCTCGATAGCGTGTGTTATGCGCAATATCAGGTTTCACTAAACAATGATATATGGTTATAATATTATTATTAACTAGACATTATTAATAGTATTAACTAAATATTGAATGTTATTACATTATTCTTTCATCTTACACATTTATTAGAACATGGTATGTGAACAAAATAATTTTTTCGGGTAAAATAATTATTTTTCAGAAAATGCAGTTTTGTCGCTTTTTAATGGCACAACCACATTAAATATAGTTTTTGACATTTTTATAAGTTCAATTTTACAAAATAAACTTCTTATTTTGAATCAGGATATAAAAATTTACATTGGATAAAGTTATGATATTTTTCTGATAACTTCCATATTTTAATGAATAGTAAAAACATGCTATATTTTAATTAAAAACAAATTTTTTCATCGTAATAATTTATATGGTTAAATTATAATATTGAATGGTATTGAAGTATAAATAGAATTTATTTTTACCATTAAATATAATGTATGTCATTATCATTGAATTTACATTTAATTCCTAGGTTAAATCAATTCAATCTTTTGCAATGTTTTAAACAAAAACCCATTTTCTTTCGACAACGGGATTAATTTTAATTTATTTTCTGAAACTTTTGTGTATTGAATTTGGAAAAATGGATTCCATATTTGGAATCAGTGGGTCCAAATTATGTTAATAAGCTACTTTTTATTATTGGGTATTATGAATAGTAACTACGGTAAATTTAATTTACCATAGTTTAAGGTAAATTTGGTAATTAAGGGTAAATATAAGATTATAAAATTACCCTAAAACCTGAAAAAATCTTATTGGATGACTAAAATTCTACCCATATCACCTAAGGGTCGGATTTTATTCATTTAATGGAATTTTGGCCATGAAAATAATTTAATTGTTATTAAAACCAAGGAAAGTGACAACGTGACACTTTCTTAAATCTTATAAGTATAATAATTTTAATTTAGTGATAAACATAGTGAAACATAGAACATAAATAGTCTCCAGAATGTTAATACAATTATATACATAATATTAATTTATTTATAATTTTTAAGGATTAAATAGTTATCATTAATTGTGACACAATAGTGACGAAGAAAATTGTTTATCTAGTGAAAAAACAAGAATATAGTTTTTATTAAACTAATAGTGACCATAAAAGGCACAAACCCTGACCAAAACTTACTGGTCATGTAAATTTAAACCATAATCATCCAATGGTCGATTATTTGGCCATTTGGAGCCTTATAAAAGCGAATATGACACTTATATTTGTTTTATTTTAAATGATGCCAAAGTTGTCACCTTCATAATTTAATAAATATTACAATTTAAATATTGTGATTTTAAGATGATAAATTCTAGTAAAAGTATTATTGTGAAAGTAAATAGATTTATCTTCATCATAGGATTTTATTTTTATTTTTTATGCAACAAATAAGTATATTAAATAATTATACAAAAATGTTGAAGTAATTATTTTATTAAGAGCTATACTAAATAAATGGTTTTAAAAATAATAAAATAAATATTATATGAAATATTTAATGTTCTCCAATAATTTTACAGATACATTTGACATTTTATGAATCTATTAAATCTTTTATTTTGAACATATCTTCTATATATATTTTATTTAAATTCAATTAAATGAATAGTGTCAAAATTGACACTATTGTTATTTTATAAAAATTACATATTATAAAATTGTTTACAAATCTCAAAAATATTATAAACTATAATAGTAAATATATATGGTCTAAAATATTATAAAGTATCCAATTATGTACAATTCACAAAAAATATGTAATTATTGGTTATAATTTAAAATTTAGAATGTTATTACCACAAATACAATTAAATTGATTAAATAATGATAAATCAAGATGATAATGTTTAAAATAAATTCCTAACATGTATAAATTTTATTGTTTAGTTATATTAAAACCCTATATCTTCTGATCTTATGATATGAGTCATTTTTGAAGTTTTTAAGTGGGTTTGGGATTTAATATAAACTAATATTTCTTATATTTCAAAAGCTGCCCCTCTCCTCCCTTATAAAAGAGAACCTCCTCCCTCTTCTCCTCAGACATTTTGGAGCTTTTAAGATCTACCAACCCCTGCCCATTCCACTTTCCATCTTACCTAGATACATCCTATAGGCCCTGGTCTACATCAAAGACCAATCTTAGTGCCCTAAGAGGAGGATTCAAAGAGGCGTATCAAAAAAGAGGTAATATCCGTTACCGATTCATTCAAATTTTTTTCTTCTTATACCTACACTTCTTTAGTTGTTTCATTATATTGTAATGACGTAAGTATCAATAATATATTTATATGTTATTAAAAATATTAAACAACCCTATTTCACCATCTATCCATCCTACGGAAAACGAAATCACTGCGCGTGCGTACGTACGGAATAACGTCTCCACACCGTGGTGTAATCTTTTTTTCCACCACCACCTTACTTGGATGGGTATAATGGTGTAGATAATAAATACATATGATTATTATAAAATCATACTGATTCTAAGATATTATATCATTCACTCCAATTTGACTCAATAAATATGGGACTGATATCATCGCTCGTGCGTACGTACGGATTACCGTTTCCACGACGCGATGAGATTCATTTTCCATGTTAACAATTCAAGAATGATTATAAATTATATATAATAAGTAATAATTAAATATATTAAATAATAATTCTACTGGATTTATGTATATATATATGTATTTCATATACTTAATTCAATTCAATTCAATATGGAAACGAAAACATCGTTCATGTTTACGTACAACCTACTGTCTCCATGAACAGTGTATTTCTTTCCATTTTTCGATCTATTATATATATGTATATTATGAATATATATTATATATAAATCATGTTTAATATTCTTGAATTAAGTAATCATGATCTAAGTAATCAAATGAATAATTACAAGTCACAACACGGACGACAAATGTAACGATTTTACCCAAAACCCTCTTTAACATGGAATTTACAAAAGAACGGGTAATATAAAGTCATAACTAAACCATATATGATATCATAACAATGAATATTATTTTGTAATAAGTCAATGAAATTATTTAAATCATTATACAGATGTTTCGGATCCATACGAAGCATATCGTACCTAAGGTAAGGAATAACTATTCCAATCTAGTTCTTATCTGAGATTGTTTATTCATAAGTATTTAGTGGGGATATATTTATCATCTGTCTCCTTGATTTATAAAAACATTTTCATGTATGTTTAATGTACTTTTTACCCATTTTTTACTTTTACTACATGGTATGTATGGAATCTTTCTTTTACGAGGTACTTTTTGACTTTTCTGGCAAAAGTACGAGAAGAATGTTTTTTTAACTTATACAACACGAATGGATTTTTACGGTTTTATAAAGCCTTATTTTCATGAAGCTTCCTCCAAAATATTTCATGACTATTTTCAACAAATTTATTTTCTTTTAAAATTTCATGACATTTTGCGAAAAGAAAATGATTTTGAAGAAGAAAGGATATTTTCCTCAAGAATTCATTTCAAATGTTTTATCAAAACCATTTTCCATATAGGATGACATTATTTCATAAGTGTATGTTTCAAGTTTAATGTATCTATGATTTACATGGTTTCAATTTTCTTATGATGAATTGATATCCATTTTTTGGTATGGATTATGTCATGATGTGATGATGTTTATGAAACCCATTTTATAATTTGGGTAATGATGATTGCTTTATGTTTAGGTTGTGGCACAAGTAAGAATGAATTTATTATGAGATAGGTGGGACCTATATCTCCCTCCAATGCATTGGGTAACGATTTATATCTCATGAGATAAACATGGATGGAATGGTAAGTTAATCTGGTTCAGTGTAATCGGACTGAAATGAGGAGTGAACACGATTCAGAAAGGGACTTTTTCCACTAAGATGGTCTTGGCAGCAATGCCTTGGCTACTATGGAAATCATAACATGTGCGGAATGGTTTACACAATTACATGTTTTATTCCCCTTATATTTTATCATGGTTGATGTTCCATTTTGATATATACCTTACGTACTTCCACGGTTTATGTCTTTGCTAATGATTTTGGTGTTTAAATTTCATGTTCAAGTTTTTGCTTTCAAATGTTTATAGATTGTTTTATGTTTTATATGTTTTCCCTTATTAAGTATTCTGCAAAATTAATGTAATGTCCATGTACGTCATGCTTTGGGTCTCTTCAGTCGGTATCAGAGGAAAGTTTTAGTTAACCTTTGGAATCTAGGATGAAAAAACTTTAGTGAGATACCTAGAGATATTTCTAAGGTATGTCTAGGGATGTCCCTAAGGATAAGTATACATATAGGTTATAGGACTATACCTACAGTAACGATCGTAGAATTTATCCTATGATGTTAGATATTGACGGTACTCCCCCTTTATTATGTTGTTTTCCCTAGTATGATTTTTGCCTATCACAGTATTCTTTTTGGGTTTTAGAAAATGGCTGGAAATAGGGTGATTCATGATAATTGAGGATATGATGGATAATGGAATGATATTCTTCATGAGAAACCAAATGAAAATGGATTTGGAAGTCCAAACATCATTATCATTCCTAATCAGCAATCTCATAATATGATCAATAATGTCAACTTTGGTATGTTTCTCGACTTAGATAATAAGAGAAAGATGGAGTTTCATGATGATCATAGAGGAAAGAAAGTTAAATTTCCCTCATGTAAATCATGCGGGAAGAGGAACCAGGGAGATTGTTTCAAAGGAACTGGAGGATTCTTTGGGTGTGGAAAAGAAGGACACAAATCCAGTAATTGAAAAGGAAAAGGTTCAGTTAACAGCATGGACAAGGATAATGGTATTGCTACGACATAAACAATGATTAGATTTTTTAAATATTGAATGTATGGGAATTATGAAAACCAATGGCCTAAGGGAAAATCTCATTAAGAGAATCAGCATGGTCATATGGGTAGTATTTATGTGGATGATGATGAAGAGACTCCAAATTAAATATGAGATGAAATAAATGATGAAGCTCGGCTAGTGGTTTAAGAAGTTAGTGGAATGATTGTATGTTTATCAAGAATAATGTATGGTACTTTGGAATAATGAATCATCTACAGATTGTTACACTATTTCTTTTCCTAAAGTATTTGAATGTATATGTTGAATGGTACTGGTATACATGAAAGGTTATTCAGATATTTTTGGAAAGAAGATGATATGCGCATAATGAAGGGATAAGGAGAAAATAATATGTTTGATAGTATTCATGAGATCATGGATGATAAAAGGATAATGTGATATCATGATTTGAGTATATAGATTTTATTTGGGATTTTTTTATGTGGAAAGAGTTAACTTTTGACAGAATTCATGTTTTCTCTAAGGTTCTATGGTAATTCATGTTTCAAGAGAATACATGATTAAGGTATTCACATGATTGGAATGTGATCAATAAGATATATCAGGGACAAATTAAGTAATTCACATGCTCAGTAAATGACATTTCTAGTAATTGATTTCTTTATACTATAAGCTTGGTCAGAAGTATTTTAGATAACCCTAAAGATTTGAAATGGATTATGATGGATAGAATTTAGTATTGTTTAAGGCTATAAATTTTTTTGATATTATTAATGGGATGTTATAGTAATGTAGTTTTAGAAAAAGAACAACCTACAGGACGGGCGACAACCCATCACATCGGACAAGGCTGTGGGAATCTAACCCACAACGTAAGTGCAACTGGCCTTTATCGCCTACCACTGGCCTACAGAAAGTCCCTGGTTTGTAGAAACTAGTTTTATTTTATTATGCGGTATGATATATGAGGTATAAGTTCATTTTGGGAATAGTATATGATTAATCTCACCATAGATAGAGTTATGTATATTTGATAACTTTTGGTAACCTTTTATTTGAAACAGATGTAATGACCCATCATTCTATCACATGATCTATTAGCACTTCACGAATAAAAAATTAAACTTCATTTCTTTAAGAGATGAAGTGGAAATTGTTCAAATCACGAAAAATAGTGAGATTATACCAAAATCAAGAAAGTATTTCTTCTAATTCAAAATTTTCAACTTTAGGGAAATGATATTGAAAACAAAAAATGTTGTCCTAGTGCTCTTATATTCGATGAATCAGATGGTACCTTAGTTTATCACAAATCTATGGCTTTCTGATTGTTGGATTTTTCATAGCCAGGTCCTCTACCACTGTCTATCAGTACTTGATGGTTAGATTTTTCTTCCATATCTGTATTTTCACCTATGTTCTCCTATGTGGAAACCCAGTGATTAGTTAATTTGGTTAACCGTTACGTTTAATACTTTAGTTTTTAAAGTTATGTTTTGGTATTTCATTTTATGATTTGTGTTGTAATTAAAGAAACTTTCAAGTAGAAAACCCTGTATAACCCCGACGAATTTCAAGGGAGAAATTAATTTTAAGGGGGGTAGAATGTAACAACCCTATATTTTATGATAAGTATTCTTTTTAATTTATTTGATGTCATGTGTTAAATGCTACAACAAGATTATCTTGTGCTATACGCCACACTGTATTCGCTTGAAGTATGCACAACACTATTCTTAGATTGTGCTACACACAATTTCATGTTTGTTTTATAAGAGTCATTCTACACAACATTGAGTGTATATATATATATATTTAATGTATAAATTAAATATGGCTGGATTATGTTATACGAAACAACGAAGGATTCTGGCACAACACACAACCCTGACGTGTCTTGCATGACACGCAATCGCAACTTTCCTCGATAGCGTGTGTTGTACGCAATATCAAGTTCCACTAAACAATGATATATGGTTATAATATTATTATGAACTAGCCATTATGAATATTATTAACTAAATTCTTAATGTTATAAAATTATTATTTCATCTTACAGATTTTCTAGAACATCGTATGTGAACAAAATAAATTTTTTGGGTAAAATAAGTATTTTTAAAAAAACTCAGTTTTGCCGCCTTTTAATGGTGCACCCACATTAAATATAGTTTTTGACATGTTTATAAGTTCAATTTTACAAAATAAACTTCCTCTTTTGAATCAGGATATAAAAATTTACATTTGATAAATTTTTGATATTTTTATGATAACTTTCATATTTTAATGAATAGTAAAAACACGCTATATTTTAATTAAAAAAAACATTTTTCATCGTAATATTTATATGGTTAAATTATAATATTGAATGGTTTTAAAGTATAAATAGAATATATTTTTACCATTAAATATAATGTATGTCATTAGCATTGATTTTACCTTGAATTAGTAGGTTAAATCAATTTAATCTTTTGCAATGTTTTAAATAAAAACCCATTTTATTTCAACAACGGGATTGATTTTAATTTAATTTCTACAAATTTTGTGTATTGAATTTGTAAAAATGGATTCCATATTTATAATCAGTGGGTCCAAATTATTTTAATAAGTTACTTTTTATTTTTGAGCATTAAGAATAGTAACTACGGTAAATTTAATTTACCATAGTTTAAGGTAAATTGGGTAATTAAGGGTAAATATAAGATTATAAAATTACCCTAATAGTTTCCAAAATCCTATTGGATGACTAAAAGTCGACCCATATCACTTAAGTGTCGGATTATATCCATTTAATGGTCTTTTTACGATGAAAATAATTTAATTATTGTTAAAACAAAAGAAAGTGACAACATGTCACTTTCTAAAATCTTATAAGTATAATAATTGTAATTTAGTGATAAACTTAATAAAACTTCAAACATGAATAGTCTCCAGAAATATAATACAATTATATACATTATATGAATTTATTTATAATTTTTAGGGATTAAATAAGTATCATTAATTGTGACACAATAGTGATGCCGAAATTGTTTACATAGTAAAAAATCAAGAATATAGTTTTTATTAAACTAATAGTGACCATAAAAGGCACAAAACCCTGAAAAGAACTTACTGGTCATGTAACGTTAAATCATAATCATCCAATGGTCGAATATTTGACTATTTGGAGCCTTATAAAAGCGATTATGACATTATATGTTTTTTATTTTAAATGATGCCAATGTTGTCAGCTTGATAATTTAATAAATATAACAATTTAAATATTGTGATTTTAAGATGTTAAATTTGAGTAAAAGTATTATTAAGAATTTTAATAGATTTATATTCATCATAGTATTTTATTTTTAATTTTTATGCAACAAATAAGTTTATTAAATAATTATACAATAATGGTGTCGTAATTATTTTGTTAAGAACTAAACTAAACAAATGGTTTTAAAAATAATAAAATAAATATTATATGAACTATTTAATGTGCTCCAATAATTTTATAGATACATTTGACATTTTATTAATCTATTAAAGATTTTATTTCGGACATATCTTCTATATATATTTTATTTAAATTCAAATAAATGAATAGTGTCTAAATTGACACTATTGTTATTTTATAAAAATAAAATATTATAAAATTGTTTAAAAATCACAAAAATATTCAAAAATTATAAATTTAAATTTATATGGTCTAAAACGTTATAAAGTATCCAATTATGGACAATTCACAACAAATAAGTAATTATTTTTTATAATTTAAAATTTTGAATGTTATTACCACAAATAAAATTAAATTGATTAAATAAGGATAAATCAAGTTGATAATGTTTAAAATAAAATCCTAACATGTCTAAATTTTATTTGTTAATGTTATTACAACTATATCTCATCTAATATTTGGATATGAGTCATTTTGAATGTTTTTAAGTGGGGTTGGGATTTAATATAAACCAATATTGTTTATATTCCAAAGGTGCCCCTCTCCTCCCTTATAAAAGGGCACCTCCTCCATCTTCTCCTCACACAATTTGGAGCCTTTAATCTCGGACAACCCCTTTACATTTTACTTTCCCACTTCCCTAAAAATTTCCTATAGGTCCTGGTATACTTCAAAGACCAATCTTAGTTCCCTAAGAGGAGGTTTCAAAGAGGCTTATCGAAGAAGAGGTAATATACGTTACCGATTATTTCAAATTTATTTCTTCTTCTACCTCTTATTATTTAGGTGTTTCTTTATATTGTAATAAAATCAGTATCAATAATATACTGATATGTTATTATAAATATTAAACAACCCTATTTCACCATCTATTCATCCTACAGAAAACGAAATCACCGCGTGTGCGTACGTACGGAATACCGTCTCCACACCGTGGTGTAATCTGTTTTTCCACCACCAACTTACTTGGATGGGTATAATGGCGTAAAGAATAAATACATATGATTATTATAAAATAATACTGATTCTAAGTTATTATATCATTCACTCCAATTTTATTCAATAAATATGGGAACGATATCATTGCTCGTGCGTTCGTACGGATTACCGTCTCCATGATGCGATGAGATTCATTTTCCATATTAACAATTAAAGAATGATTATAAAGTATATATAATAAGTAATCATGAAATATATGAAATAATAATGCTACTAGATTTATGTATATTTATATATTTATGTATGTCATATACTTACTTCCATTCAATTCAATATGGAAACGAAAACAGCGTTCATGCGTACGTACGACCTACCGTCTCCATGAACGGTGTATTTATATCCATTTATCGATCTATTATATATATGTATATTCTGAATATATATTATATATAAATCATGTTTAATATTCTGTAATTAAGTAATCATGATCTAAGTAATCATATGAATAATGACAAGTCAAAACACGGACGACAAATGAAACGATTTTACCCAAAATGCTCTTTAACATGGAATTTACAAAAGAATGGGTAATATAAAGTCATAAGTGAACCATATATGATATCATAACAATTAATATGATTCTTTAATAAGTCAATGAAATTATTTAAATCATTATACATGAGGTTCAGATCTATAATGAGTGTATCAGACCTAAGGTAATGGATAACTATTTCAATCTCCTTCTTATCCGAGATAGTTTATTCGTATGTATTTAATGGGGTTATATTTATCATCCATGTCCTTGTTTTCTAAAAATGTTTTCATGTATGTTTAATTTTCTTTTGACCCATTTTTTTACTTTTATTACATGGTATTTATTCAATATTTCTTTTATGAGGTACTTTTTTACTTTTCCTGCAAAAGTACGAGAAGAATGTCTTTTTTAACTTATACGACATGAACGGATTTTTACGGTTTTATAAAGCCTTATTTTCATGAAGATTCCTCCAAAATATTTCATGACTATTTTCAATAAAAATCTTTTTCTTTTAAAATTTCATGACATTTTGTGAAAAGAAAATGATTTTGAAGAAGAAATGATATTTTCCTCAAGAATTCATTTCAAATGTTTTGTCAAAACCATTTTCCATCAAGGATGACATTATTTCATAAGTGTATGTTTCATGTTTAATGTCTCTATGATTTACATGGTTTCATTTTTCTTATGATGAATTGATATCCATTTTTTGGTATGGATTATGTTATGATGGGATGATATTTATGAAACCCATTTTATAATTTGGGTAATGATGAATGATTTATGTTCATGTTGTGGAACAAGTACGAATGATTTAATTATGAGATGGGTGGGACCTATATCTCCCTCCAATGAATTGGGTAAATATTTATATCTCATGAGATAGACATGGCTGGAATGGTAAGTTAATCCGGTTCAGTGTTACAGGACTGAAACGAGGAGTGAACCCGATTCCGAAAGGGACTTCGTCCACTAAGATGGTCTTGGCAACAATGCCTTGGCTACTATGGAAATCATAACATGTGCTGAATGGTTTCCACAATTACATGTTTTATTCCCATTATATTTTATCATTGTTGATGTTCCATTATGATATATTCCTTACATAATTCAACGATTTATGTCTTTCCTCAAGATTGTGGTGTTTAAATTTCATGTTCAAGTTTTTCCTTTCAAATGTTTATGGATTGTTTTATGTTCACTATGTTTTCCATTATTGAGCATTTGAGCTCACCCTTTTTATTTTTTATTTTCCACTGGAAATAAATAAAGGTTTTAGGTAAGGAAACGAAAAGGGGAAGATCATTATTGGATTTGTTGAAGATCTTTCAACATGATTAGAAGTTTGTATTCCATGTTTCCAAAGACACTAAACTATTACGATTCTTGTGTGTCTATTTTTGTTATGTATTAAGTATTCCGAAAAAGTAATGAAATGTACATGTGTGTCAAGCTTCAGGTCTCTACATATACCATCCAAATACATATGATTCCACCATCAATAAAATGGTATTTTCACTCATGCGTACGTGCTGATTACTGTCTCCACCAACGTGATGTGATTCATTCCCCATCGTAACCATTCCAGAATAAATATCATTTAATAATTAAAAAATAATGTTTAAGAACATAATATAATTCTGGATATGAATCAAATACATCTTATCCATAACAAACATGACTTACATAACAAAACATATAAAGGAAAATGAATCAATTAACACCAGAAATGATGATACTACTGAAATATTATTAACCAAGCAATATTAGAAGATCATATATGATATCATATTTATGGTTGTGGTTATTTTATAATTTAATAAAAATGATTTCACTATATTATAGTATTTTAACGTTCCCTCAACCAAGGAAAAGTACAAGGTAAGGGTTAATTCTACAATCTCTTCATTATCTGAGGTTGTTTATACGTGAGTATCTATTGAGACCTCCTTATCACCCACATCAATATTTCTTAAAAATTTATTTCAAAACATTTTTACTATATCCTAAACTATGGGTTAATATCATGAATACCCTTTCTTTACTTTTTATAAAATGTTAATAAATAAATCCATGGATTTTTTTCACAAACAAGGTCATTTACGGCCTTTTTTACGAAATTTAGGAAAGAATGAATTTTTAACTTATACGGTGGGTGAAGCTATTTTT
Source organism: Viscum album (assembly GCA_963277665.1). Classification (NCBI taxonomy): domain Eukaryota; kingdom Viridiplantae; phylum Streptophyta; class Magnoliopsida; order Santalales; family Viscaceae; genus Viscum; species Viscum album. Next base: position 355,756,264 of record OY728163.1, read on the forward strand.
CGTCATTATAACACGTTCAAAGATACCCTTACATGATTATTAGAATATTTACAATTATATGTCTTTTAAATAATGTCAAAATAGAAATATATATTTCTCTCAAATAATTTGAATCTCATCTATGTCAATATCCTTTGATGGATTTTAAACTTGTTTGAAGTTGATTTATTATGATACAAATCTTGTATATTGTATTGATGGTTTTGTGATATGTTTGATTGTGGATGTGTTATATTTATAACATTAAGGGTTTAAGGATAATTTATTGAGGTTTTGTACGTTCGATTTAATATGAATATTTATGTTATGTTTAAATCTTCTCATGTGATAAATGCACTGGACATAGTAAGTGACGGGTGGAGCCCACTATAGCTCCCTGATTCATCGGTAGGTCTCATTAGGAAAACTAGTTTTTGGGCACAAGACCATAAAAGTGTATTATTTTTATTCTTGTCATGAGGCCTAGACTATGTGGTTATGAATAATGGAATTATTCATTCCATAATTATGAAATTGGTTATTGATATTGCATGTGATTATTTGACTAGTAAAATTACAATGTGAATAAGTAAATGGAATTGTTTGACATATATTTTCCATATTATGCTGATGTTTAAGTTTAAAAGGCTTTTTTTTAGTCTTATAAATTTTGATAAATTTTTATTCTTATTAATGAATGTTTTCACTATATTTTTATCCTTACTGATCATCTAAGCTCACTCCTTTCTATGTTTTATTTTTCCCAGGATGAGAAGATGTATCTTATGACTGACCTGCAAGGATAGTCTAAGGGATATGAATGTTTTCAAAGGAGAAATTTTTTTGTTTTTCATTTTATAATTTAATGTAAAACTTATATATGTATCTAGTACTTCCAAGGCTACTAAATTGATCTGTCTTTCTGGACTTGATCCATTGTGATCATGACAATGTTATGTAATAATGCACTGACTCTAGGAAACTAGTTTCATAGAATTAAATAATTATTATCTTATAAATAAAATAACATGACATTATATTGGTGAAATTTATTTTCTTTTATTGTAATTTATATTAAAAAAATATAATGTGGTGATAAAATAAGTGAAAAATAAAGATCTTGGTGAAGACATCTACCTTTATTAACAGAAACCCCCACTGGATATCTTATTAAATGACATAGGGTTGGAATTTTAGGAAACAAATACCATATATAATGTAAAATTTATAATTTGGATTAATTTTGGGAGTTTTTGGTTATAATAAATGGATTTATTTGTTTAATGAAGTGATGGTAGCGGTTCCCATTTTTATCTGAGGGAAGTGGAAATTTTGAAACATTTTCATGTATTAAATTATAATAAGGTAATACTCATTTAAATTACTTCAATATGTCTATAGATTTAAATTTTTTATTATATAAAGTTGATATAGGTCTATACAATTGTGTTTGGAAAAAATTATATAATAAACCTATCCCTCATATCTTTGTTAAACAACCAATAAACATGCATTATCCTTAACTATGATAACAACCTTTTCAAACTACAAGGGTTATAACTTTATTTATAAGAAAAAAATGGATCATAAATAGAAAATTGATGAATATTTAGATGATATTTGATCATAATTATCTTGTTTAATAATTTTTTAGTTAATAAATAATTTAATGAAATGATATTAATCATTAAATATCATTTAAGTCATTTTTTTCAATAGTCATTTACGTTCGTCTTAAAGATATGAATATAATCATGAATTTATAATATAATCCATTTAAACATATATAATAAATCATTATTAGTTTCATAATTCTTTTTTCACATAAATAAACTGAAATATATTACTTGTAATGTTCTTGAAATATCATTCCTTTAGTTTTGCTCTATTTCCACAAGAATTGTACCAAAAATGTATAATCATTTAAGGTAACTATATTAACTAAAAATTATAAACTAATTTACACATTGAAAATAATTTCCTTACAATCAATATAACATTTAATATTCATTCACAAAATAATTTTATCTTTATTTGAACATATAAGAGATATGTAAGGGTAATGAAGTGACTCTTTTGAATTATTATATAGTAAGTTATTATATAGGTCTCTTTTATTTAAAGTGTACCAAAAGTAACTAAATACAATGAATAATGGGATAATAGTCTATTTAAATTCATCTAATAATAATTAAGGTGAAAAACGGAGGCCTTATAACTTATTTTTAACCTACATTAACCAGATTTACTTTTTTAACACAATAGAATATTTTTTCCTATTGTTACAATTCATCATAAAAAAAATTAATTTCATCTTATTATATAATATAAATTTGTATGATTACAAAAACAGAATCTATTTTATTAATTTTAATCCATATACGTGTAAAAAATCAATTTATAATATTTTTGTAAAGCATAATGAAAATAGAAGTTTCGAGAAAAATTCATTTTTTAAGAAAAAGATAATCTTATATTAACTCATTGAATTGTAATCATAATTAAATGAATTTAAATTCAGGTAAATTTATATCTAATATATAATTTTTTTAATGATTTAATTAATATTTTTCGATATTTTAATTAACAAAAATGGATAAACAATATAAAATTAAAAATAGTTTTCTGAAAAATGAGTTTGTAAGCCTAAAATTAAACTTATACCCAAATATGGTAAAAATATGAATAAAATAATATTAATTGGATTAGATAAAACTAAAGAATAATTTTATTAATATGAAATAGAATTCAAAAAAATCAATTAATGTAATTACGTTTTGAAAAATAAATGATAGTTTTTCATGTAGGGGAATTTTTTCACTATAAAAATAATTATTACTCTTTTCAGAAAAAACCCACAATTCCAGCCTATGATAATTTTTGATATGATAATTTGAAGAATAAAGTTCATTTTTCTGAATTAATTTTTTAATAATGGTATATATTAGTTATATTGTTTCCTCACACAATGAAATAAGAACATTTTTTTTGAAACATATATTTTTGACGCACGTAATGTGTTTATTAAAAAATATGTCACTAATTAGTAATATATTCACTTCATATATTTACATAATTTTCAAAAGGTATTTATTCATATAAATACAAATAAAAATTTTAGGAATTTCTTATAATGGTGATGTTTACATATTATGTAACAGTTCTTTTAGTTTTAGGGTTGCGTGTAGTATATCTTATTGATCACTATGTTCTCCTTTTGAAATCATGGGGTGTTACACACTCTATGTGTGTCTTGAAATTATTTTTGGTAATACATTCCATGTAAGTACAGTTTACTTGATGAGGACTATACAAACCATTTTTCACAAAACGTTTTATGTGACAATTCATGTTATCTAAACATCCAATACTTGAAATGGATTTAATTTGATATATAATATACATTCCATTGATCATTTATAATATATGTCAAATACGTACATATTTTAGAGATGAAATATAATTTAATTTATTAATATAGAAAACTAATTGTTGATATTATTATTTCTCAATGACTATTAGAATGAAATTTTGAGATATGTAAGTAAATTAATAAATACATTCTTTGTTAATTGATTGATTGATTTATTATTTCTTATTAATTTAACACAATTAGAAAGAGTTGAAAATAATATTCTGAATTCATAATTTTTATCCATGGATTTTATTGATTGTTTGTAATACTAAATGATCTATATTTGTGTTGAATTTATTTGATTGATTAAATTATTTATTTCATGTATTAATTGGATATTTACAACTATATTGAATACTATGATCAGTGAATCATCCCTTAATCCTTTATTATACATGGTCATATGTGTAGAATTATTATATTAGGTTACCATGAATCCCCTGATTCTCCTCAATGAAACACAAGTGAAAATTTATAAAGGATGGAAAACAAAAATATAGGATATTATTCCATACATGAGATGAGATGAATCCAACCTAAATGATATACCAATGAATAGATACAATTTATAACATGAGGAAAGCATAAAATCAAATACTTGCATGCATTAAAATCATGGTTGTCTTATAAATTCATCTACAAACTAACCATTTGATAAAATATCCAGGTTATATGGAACTATTGTGATACTTTTAATGTGAATGTCTATTTACTTATTTATAGGATGATAGGTTTATATTGATTAATTATGATCATATAATATAAATTTACAATTATATTTTGATAAAAAATAAAAAATTATTATGTAGGAATTATTTTATCAGACATGGTTAATTAAATATATAAATTCAACATAAAAATAACAAGATTATGAATAACTAAATAAATAATATCAATACATATGTCAAACAAAACTATAAATTATGATATTAAGTAAGAAAATTCCTTCTATTTTTTGAGTTAATATATAACTATAGTTAAAGAACAATTTTTGTCACAACAAGAGTTATAAGGGGTCCTAATAATGTTAATAGGTTGACTTGGCTAAATGGTTATTAAGGGTAACAACTATGGAATACTTAATAGAATATAAATGTAAGTTTTTCGAAAATGTATGTAGAGGATTTTAGAATTGATATTCTTACTCAACTAATCATTGGTCTATTAGTTAATACAGTTAGATATAAAATCCTACCTAAATAGTATAGATTAATTTTTATGGCCATAGTCTGGGATACGAGAAGGAAAACGACTATTTTCCACAATAATATTAAATCAATTTGATATTATAAACCCAATAGTGATGATTTTTGTGATTTGATACAATTATTTGAGAAATAATTAAATTATTAATAATTTTATAATTAGTAATCAATATATTGATCTAAAAAATTATTTTATTTTTTGGTGATAATGGTACGAAATTAAACAAGGGATCCACAATTATCATTGTTGGAGAAATAAATTTTCTATAATAACACAATATTCCCAGATTCATTTGGAGTAATGTGTCATAAGTTACTATCGAGAATAAATAAATAATTTTTAATAATCTCCAATTCTTGATCATCATCCTTTGTTAGTGACCATGGGTGAAAATTAATCATATATGAGGAATATAGAAAATGATTCATATTAAAGTTTCATAATTTCATTACCTATGTACACAGAGTTAGAGATGAAATATAAATACATGGACTTGTAAATGAATTTAAATTGTCTCTAAAAACTATATATGTAGAAGTAGAGGAAAAATATAAAAGATATTTTAAATATATTTGTAAAAATTTAATATTAAAAAAAAGATAAATATAATGGGATCATATACTCAATATGGTGAAATATAACTATTAATTATCATTTTTCAGGATCTTTATAGATAAAAAATTATATATTAATCACATATTTTCAATCATACCACCTATTTCATATATGTTCAATAAATTTTTTAAAATTAATAGTATAGAGAATCCACTTAGAAATATTTTCACTATGCTTCCATATATTGATAGGGATTGATGGGAATACATTTTTCACTCCTAACGATGAATGAGGTGGAAGAAAATTTTTAAAAGATCATGATGAGTATAATTTTAATATACCCTTTACAACATCATACAATGATAATAAAATATTTTGAGGGACAAAAAATGAATAGGATGATGTCTTCATCACATGTGTCATGCAATGCCTCTATAAGAGGGGCAATATTCTATTAAAGATAAATCAAGAAGATTATTCTACAAGAAGAATTTTCATGATTGGAAGAAATATTTTTATATCCCTTCATTGGTAATAAGTAATATATATATATATATTACATATTTAGACCATGATGTATAAAGCATGAAAGATCAAAAATATAATAATAATTAATTTGACTAATCTTTTTATTTATGGAATTTGAACCAAACATTAGATAAAGTAGATTATAACATCAGAAAAGTATGTTGATTAGTTATAATAAATTTATTATTTTTTATTGTGGTTTGCAAAAATAATAATTGAGTTTGATTATTAATATAATTGTGATATTTTACAATGTATAAAATGAATGTTTTTATGGTTTATAATACATTATTAATCGTTTTATTCTTATTGAATAAAAATGACAAATTATTATAAGTTAATGAATAATAAAAATTATAAGAATCAAATAATACATAGTTATGTATTCATAATTCATCATCATGTAAAATTATAAGTAAATTTAAATTGAATACCTTGACGAGTTTTTAGACTCTATAGAGTTAAAGGATCACAAGAATTCAACATACATACTAATAAGATTTTATGAGTATTTTGTTAAATTAAATTATGAAACTAACACAATGATTTTATATTGTTTAAAAAATGTTTCATGTGATTTATTATCTATAAAATATATATGTAAAATCAATTACTTCCAGATATTTCTTTATGATATTTATGTAATGTGAATGTTATGTAGTGAAATGTAAAGATATGTGTTACATGTTTCATTGTGTTTTTTAGTTAGAGAATATATTAATAAAAAATGTATCAATATGTAAAAATGCACAATGGATTAATTTATTTACATACAATTATTTATACACATCACAGTAAATATTTTATAAAATGGAAGATCAGTGATGATTATTACCAATGTTGAAATTCTTCATTAATTCTATTAGATACATGATTTGAAAATAATGATAATAAATACATAACAATATTTCAACTATTATGGATAATTTATATCACATATGTAATAATATATGAAAAAATCAATTATTTCATGTATTCACATGTTTAGATGAAAAGTGTTTATTATTGACTATATTAGGAAAAATATTGCATCATGTAAATACAATGGGTATATTTGTTAATTATCAGAAGTTTCCAAGTATATAATAATCCCTAATAGAGAAAATGATATTCTAGATAATGAAAATATTTATATTTAATGGTGGAACGTATTTATCTATAATGAAAGGAGAATGGTATACTTTTATGATGTTAAGGCGCCATAGGTACAAGAGTTAGTATAGGATCTCAAACTCCACAAGATATAATGAGTGGGGATATTATATAAAGAAATACATCATATGAGAGATAAAATAATCCAGTTGGTTTTGTTATCATTGAGTTAGGTTATATATTAATCCACAATAATATTGAATGCTTATATTATAAAGAATGATAAAATGGAAACAGTCTAACATTAGAAATTTGATATGAACTATCAAATAGATTACATCATCATAAATAAATATTTTTATATTGGTTATTTATATATTCATGTAAATATCGTTAGAGTGTTTTCATGAAAAAAGTTACCATGGATAGAAAATTAGATACTTTAAAGGTGTGATTGGTTTTTGATGGTTTTATCAGTTCCAATGAAGTTACATTGATAAATTATTTCAACTAAATGATATGAAATATCTATAAAAGATTTTATTTTCATATAATTATTCTACAATTATGGGATTTTTTATTTTTATTTCAAGACTACATTTCATAAATGGAATCCTTATACAGGATGTTTATATGAAAATACCCATTTCATTTGTAATGCAATAGGATGATAACAATATATGATATTTTTATAAATCCAATTATAGGATGAAGAAAGAACCATGATCATTGAATATTTATTTAAATTATTCTATAAGGGAGTTTTTATTCCTTGTGAATTAATGCAATAATTGGGTGTATAAGACATTAGAAAGAGAAACATAGTTTTATGAGTCAAACAGTTTAGAAAACATATGAAATATATGTTTTATTCTGAATATTAGTGAAGTGAAAGTTTGAAATTATTTCTCTAATGAATGAATTAATTTTATGAGCCATATTTTAGTGTATATAAAAAAATGAAGTTAATATATGGGGTTTTATTACAAAATTCATAGTTTAAAATTTTAAAATATATTGAAAATACGATATAGAATAATTCATGAAATATTTATATCCAATGTCAAATGGAATAAATCTTCTTATGATGGTATGGAAATAGATAAGATGTTATTGTTATAGTGAGTTAAATATATAATATTCTACAATTTTTCCATTACTGAATGTGTTTACATATACTATGATTTGATATTTCTTGTGTAGGATTAATTATAAAAAAATATCAATATAATATAAGAGAAATACATTATCTAATAATCAAAACCATTCCCCATTGAATGAAAATGAAAAAATGTTAAATTACTTATACTCTATGAAATAGAAAATCTAGATTTCCAAATGGATAAAAAATTAATCTTCATTCATATTTGTTTTGGCTATAAATTTATTTTTCGAAAGGGAAATAATAGTGATATGTTTTTTTATGCATGTGGTGGCCATGAAAATAATTATTTAATTTGTTAATTTTTCAATTGAATCAAATGTACTATTTTCAAAAATGGAATTATTTTCACTATATAAATAATTTTTTCATTCTAGTAATTTATTGATACTATATATATGTGTGTATATATATATATTATGATAATAATTTAGACAAGGAACTACTAAATATGTCTTAATTATGATAGTGAAAAAATAATAAAATAATATAGGATAACACCTATTTTGTTTTTTACTAAATTAATTAATGTTATAGTAAATAGTATAGGCATACAATAAAAAATGATAGGATAGTTGCTAAATCTACACAATAAATGATGGATGAATTTATTTTGAGATCTAACATACAGAGTAATGTTAGTAGTTAGTAATAGTGAATGTCATTGTATTTGGATTATGTTTCCATAAATACTACTTAAAGTTTAATTTTAATTATTATTATATAAATTAATATCTTATCAAATTATGGTTCTAGTTATATTTAACATTAATGTGATGATGTATTTAGTTCATTTATTAAAACAATGTTATAATAGTTCACCATTGAAATGAGAAACTAGATATTCTATTACAATAATCTAAAAAAAATGATTTATGTATTAGATAAGATATTATAATTGTAACACCCCAGGTAAATAAATAATATGAAATTTTCATATTTATCCATATTTGTGAATAAAATATTGATATGACTTTAATGGGGACGCTATGCTCGATGGCATACCCAACACGCAACAACGAGTTTCTTGGGAATCTTACGTTGCACTCTAATAATAAAATAATATTATTTTAAATGGTAGTTAACATGTAGCCGTTGTATTGGTGGGAATGGATAGAAATAAATAAAATATGATTATATATGTTTTTAAATGTTTTTACATTTATCCAATAGAGGATAGAGGCTTAAAATACGGAAAGAATTCAATTTTAGGCGTATATGCCTTAGTTTTCACTAAAGGTTCACTTATCACCTTTTGATGTTGAACCATCATTAAATATAGTTTTGTTCACTCTTAAACATTCTTTTGGACTAAATAAAACTCTTATTAAGAATCGGGACATCAAAATTTACTTTGTGTAAATTTTTGGTATCTTTCCGATAAAGATCATTTTTTTAATGAATAGTGTAAAATGTTGTATTTTAATTCAAAACCTCTTTTTAATCTAATTTATTTATATGATTATATTATCTTTTGAATTGGTTTTAAAGTGAAATTATAAAATATTTTTACCATTAAATCCAATAGTGGTCGTTGGAATTAATTTCACTTTGAAATCAGTCTTAAACCAGTGTCAATCTTTTGATACCTATTGTTTCATAAAAACACGCTATTTGCTCTGACAGTGGGATTTAATTATTAAATTAATTAATGTGAATTAAATGTTTTGAATTTTGTAAAAAAGAATTCATTTTTGAATTCGTAATATCAAATATAGCTTAGGGTGAATTTTTGGTAATTTTCTGAAAAACTTCAATTTATGATGAATAGTGAAACCACTAAGTGGTACTTATAAAGACTGATTTTCCGTTTAAATGAAAATTTTCCATTATTGTGTTTTGAATTTCAAAAATCCGATATACATGGTTGTCATTAAGAATTAAAATGTGGTTCAATGAGATTATAATAATTTTTTGGTGAATAGTAACTTATTAAGTTCTTAATCGCGATTAATGGTAATTAGTGTAGTTTAAGGTAAAAATAATGCTTTAATAATATGAAATGACCTAGAAACATGTCCCACCCTTATTGGTTGTGTCATGGCCGACCCAGACAAGCCATGGGTCAACTTGGGGACCCCATGGAGACACTTTGGTTGGGAAATGACATAAATAACTTTTTATTTAATGTAAAAGTAAAAATGACACAAACATAATATGTTTTACGAAAACAATTTTTACATGGGGCTATAACGATCAGATTTTTGATTATAAATAGTAATTGGAAAGCTACAAATATTTCCTACATCATAGTAGTTTTTTTATAATTTTTAGACATAAAATAACTTAAATTATTTATGACATAATAATGATGCAGCGATGACATCATTATTTGATGATTTAAATAAAATGGAAAGATAATGTAAAATCTATGAACTACACATGTCCAAAACTTATTGGATGGGTGGATTTCTAACCCTTATCACCTTATCCACGAATTATATCAATGTGGGACCTTTTAAAACCGAAACAAATTTTCAAATAAAGTAATATTTCTTTACTTTCCAAAAGTGCCCCTCCTCTCCTCTTATAAAAGGCCCCCACCTCTACCTCATTTCACACACTCCTCAAGCCTTTGGCTCGGCCAACCCATGACCAATTACTCTCTCCGCATCCCTCTCCTCATCCTAGTGGATTCCCTTTGGGAAGAATCCTTTCAATGGAAGCCTTTAGTCTCAAATCAAAAGGAGTTACACTTTTAAAGGTAATTCATTCTCTCATGTTCATTTGTTTTAGTTTGCTTCTCCAACCCCCTAAACTATTTTTATTTACTTCTTTTGTAACAACACCAGTATCTTCAATATACTAGGATGTTTTTATAAGATTTATTTGAGCTAAACTCTCACAAAACTATATCAAATGGTTAAAGAACATACGGTTTTCGTGGATGGCGAAATTCTGCCTCCCGAAACGATGATTGTTCAATACTCATTTAACACCTTCAAAGGTGGCCATTATGATGTCACTATTTTTATATATGATATATAATATGTTTATTTTTTCTTTAAGCTTATGTATTTTTCATTTTGGGCATACCTTTATGGTTTCCATTATGGTTAAACACGATATCTTCATTTAAGGAAGTGCGGACTACCGCCCCCTCAAAGTTATGTGATTCGTTAATGCCATATGTGGGACGTGTAAAAGATGGATTTAAAGTTATTATATATGATGTTATACTGGAATTATAATATACCTCTATATCATTAATATTTCTTTCCATTAAAGTATGAGATAGAAATGAAAGTAGCGTTCATGCGTACGTACGGCTTGCCGTCTCCATGAACGGTGCATTTCATTTCTTATCCCCAAATGTAATGTACTATTAAAAGTACATGTATATAATGGATATATATAATTAATGATATATCTAAATGATGAATATAATTCTGGAATTAAAATATACATACCTCTCAGTTAGTTTTAATTCCATTAATATGACAAAGAAATGAAAGTAGCGTTCATGCGTACGTACGGCTTACCGTCTCCATGAACGGTGCATTTCATTTATTACCTCTAAATGATTATGTAATATTATAAATACATGTATATTCTGGATATATATGATATATATGATATCAAAATCAGGAATTTCATTCTAGATATAAAGAACCTTTGACCACACGAACAACATGTAATTGTAACAAGTCCACTTTCGACTTAAGAACCAAATATTGACAAAAACAAACATTATTAACTTAAATGGTTAAATAATGTTTATAACATGGAAATAAGTGATATAAAAGGAATAATTAACTCTAAAAAGGTTCTCAATCAAGTAGAAATTAACTCAAGTTTATTATTCAGGACTTTAAAGAACGATCGAGTCAAGTCGGACCCTAGGTAAGGGACTTCATCTCAATCTCCTTTCATTGAGGAATATTTTGTTTTATACACAACTTTCTTTTATACGGTGTATAAACCACATTTTACTTTTACTTTTATACAAAAGGAATCTTTTTATACGAAGCGTTTTACCAAAATACAAAAATGAATTTTTCTTTTAACGTACGCGGCGACAAAAACCTTTTCCGCCACCGTGAGTATTATTTGGTCTTTGGCTTCCTCAACAAGCCGTTATGTTTTTAAAATGAAATAAATACCATATACTCTTTTATGTATTTTGGTATTGAAAATGGTTTTGATAAAGGATTCTATTATGATATATTGTGATTGAAATGTGGAAATGTTATCATTCCTTTATATTGGTTTTATGTTTTATGATTTTATATTTGTACTTGGACATTTTAACGGGTGGTTACATTATAAACCATATGACGGGTGGTGCCGTGAATACCAGGACGGGTGGTTACGTTATAACCTCCAATGCATTGGGTATGGAAGTCAGCCGTATGGCTATTCCATTAAGTATGTATGGAAATTGGCCGTATGGCTATTCCATTAAGTGATATGTGTGGGAGTCGACCGTATGGTTATTCCACTTAAGTATGTTTATGTCCAAAGTTACCTTTATATATGTTATGTGTTCTTTTTATGGATTTTATGGTAATCCTTTGGTTACAAAAAGGTAAGTAATGATACTTTATTCAGTGAAGAGTTTTTACTACTTCATGAAGGTGAAGGTATTACTTTGATAGAGTATATATGGTTTATTTGATGTTTGAAAAACTAACAATTTTCATTCTTTGTGTATCCCTTACTGAGCTTCTTATGATCATCCCAAGTCTTTGAAATGTTTTTCACAGGTCTTAGCATGGAATAGGGTCATGGATGGGATCGAGGGAAAGTCATGCTACCTAAAACATGGAACTATACATGTTTCTTTTTAAGAGTTTTTATTTTATGGAAATTTAGTAGAAGCGACTACTTTGTAATCTTTTGAGATGTAATAGTTATGTCCTAATTCTCTAAAACTCTAAACCTGAAAAGATCCTCAATGGAATTACTCATTTAATTCAATATTAAGTAAGGTTTAAGGCTGGGGCCTTATAGTTGGTATCAGAGGTCGGTTTAGATAACTTTAGAGGTTAGGGTATTCTTTAAGCATAAGTGACATTACTATAATGGTTAGGATTTCAGACAGAGTCCTAGTTTTAGATAAAGTGAATGAGTAAGAATATATTAGTGTTTATCTTACTCATTAGTACGTGATGGTTTTGTTCTTATAGTCACACTGACCCGTTTTGGTTTTAGTAAATGGCTGGATCTAGCAGGCACCAAGGTAACGGTGGATGTGAAGGAAACTGTGACAGTTTTCTGAGCGAGCAACTGAATGATATGGGGGATGTAATGAGAACTCTTGTTTTTATCCTCAACCAACTATCTGGAGTCATGATTGACCACCTAAACCTTGGATATTTCTCTAAGGCATCATATTTGCAAGGAAAAAATCCCTACGGAAGTACAGGTAATAATCATAAAGGTAAGTGTGTTCAAAAACCTATATGTCAAAGATGTGGAAAGAAACACCTAGGAAAATGTTTCAAAGGGACAGAAATATTCTATAGATGTGGAAATGAAGGTCATAAAGCAAGAACCTGCCATGGAAAAAGGAAGCATCCAGTTGACTCGAGGAAAGGGAAAGAAGTTCTTTTTGAGGGATCAATTGAATGTTTTAAATGTGGTGTGCATGGTCATTATGCAAACACATGTCCCATTAAGAAGTTTCGTGAATGGGATCACCAAGATCATACAAATACTCGTTTACCAATACCTAATGCCATTCCGATTGAGGATGAAGAAACTGACAATGACCAATCAAAGGTATGTATTATTTCATGACTATTATTTTCCTATTTTGGAATCTTAGGATATGATTCATCATTTTGTTTGTAGGAAAGAGGTATTCCGGAATAAGTTGGAAAGGAATGGTTAATGGATCATGATGAATGTTGAATGAGTAAGATGTCATCATATAAGGGCTTCAAGAGTTATGGTGAAATTCTTAAGAGTATTATGTCTCTTTTGATGATGGGGTTACATTAGAAGACTTTTTATATTATGTGTAACCCTGATGTTTAATATAGGAAAATTTTATTCATGGAATAGTTATCTTTTCTTTTGTGGACATAGTTATAAAGAACCATTTGGGTTTATATGATCCTTACTTTTGAGGTAATTATGGGTTACTATATGTTATGATTGAAGTGAAAGGCAAGAGATAAAATTGAGGTTAAATTATGTTATGGTTATTTTTGACGATTTTATCCCTTTTTGGGGAATGATTTACGAATTATATAGTTTTGGAAAAAGGACAACACGCAGACCGTGTGACAACCCGTTGCGTCAGACAAAGTTGCGGGAATCGAACCCACAACCAAAGTGCGACTGGCATTTATTGCCTACCACTGGACTACGTGAAGTCCCTGGTTAGTTTGACTGATTCTTTTTAGTTATATGATTTTATGAATTGAGAGTAAGTTGATTTTGGGTTATTTATGAAAAATATTAACCTATCATGGAGGATATGTGATTAGGATAATTACTTTTCAATGCGAGACTTTAAGAGAAACTGATTTTGTTTGAAGATAAATGTAATGATTTAACTTGGAAGGCTATGTGACTAAATCCTTCAAATGTTTGGGTTTCAATCTTAGATTGATTTACTTTGAGTAATTTTATGGACAAATTGTTTATCGAATGGTCCTCGTTGAACTTTGGGTTTTGTTGGACAAATTTTGGAGATTATGAATAGATTTTCTTTCTAATGGGTTATCCTTTTCTGGGTTATCTGATCTTGTACTAATCTTTTGGGTTTTGGTTTTGGTTAAAGTCTAAAGTCATGGGAAGTATGTAGTTATTGTTTTTTGGGTTAGGTGATTCTCTAGAAGTTGATTATAGTACTCTTAATGCGAACAAGTCTCCCTAAATACACGTCTTTTGGAAAAAATATGAGTTTGATTAAGGAATCTTGTAAAAGTTGAAAGTCAACATGATAAGTGATTATGTTTCATTATGAATAAATTCCTCATTAAAAAGTAACTTAAAACAAAAATGTTGTCTATTAACTTTTCCTACTGGGGAACCCAACACCGTTTAACCCATCACAAGTTTGTGATTTTCTTATTGTTAACTTTCTCCTAAACATGTTTTCTATCACTCTCCATCAGAACATGACCCTATGTTTTCTCCTCCATGTCCATGTTTTCCAACATGGAATCCTAGTAGGGGTTAACTCGGGTGACCTCTGTACTTATCTTCCTTTATTTTAAAGTGATTGTTTTACCGACTCTTGTTCTGATGTGGGACGTTGAAGGATGTTTCCAAGCTCAATTTTAAAAATTGTGAGGACGCAATTCCCAAAAGGGGGAAGGATGTAACACCCCAGGTAAATAAATAATATGACATTTTCATATTTATCCATATTTGTGAATAAAATATTGATATGACTTTAAAGGGGACGCTATGCTCGATGGCGTACCCAACACACAACAACGAGTTTCTTGGGAATCTTACGTTGCACTCTAATAATAAAATAATATTATTTTAAATGGTAGTTAACATGTAGCCGTTGTATTGGCGGGAATGGATAGAAATAACTAAAATATGATTATATATGTTGTTAAATGTTTTTACATTTATCCAATAGAGGATAGAGGCATAAAATATGGAAAGAATTCAATTTTAGGCGTATATGCCCTAGTTTTCACTAAATGTTCACTTATCACCTTTTGATGTTGAACCATCATTAAATATAGTTTTGTTCACTATTAAACATTCTTTTAGACCAAATAAAACTCTTATTAAGAATCGGGACATCAAAATTTACTTTGTGTAAATTTTTGGTATCTTTCCGATAAAGTTCATTTTTTTAATGAATAGTGTAAAATGTTGTATTTTAATTCAAAACCTCTTTTTAATCTAATTTATTTATATGATTAGATTATCTTTTGAATTGGTTTTAAAGTGAAATTAGAATATATTTTTACCATTAAATCCAATAGTGGTCGTTGGAATTAATTTCACTTTGAAATCAGTCTTAAACCAGTGTCAATCTTTTGATACTTATTGTTTCATAAAAACATGCTATTTGCTCTGACAGCGGGAATTAATTATTAAATTAATTAATGTGACTTATATGTTTTGAATTTTTTAAAATAGACTTCATTTTTGAATTCGTAATATCAAATATAGCTTAGGGTGAATTTTTGGTAATTTTCTGAAAAACTTCAATTTTTGATGAATAGTGAAACCACTAAGTGGTACTTATAAAGACTGATTTTCCGTTTAAATGAAATTTTTCCATCATTGTGTTTTGAATTTCAAAAATCCGACATACATTGTTGTCATTAAGATGTAAAATGTGGTTCAATGAGATTATAATAATTTTTTAGTGAATAGTAACTTATTAAGTTCTTAATCGCGATTAGTGGTAATTAGTGTATTTTAAGGTTAAAATAATGCTTTAATAATATGAAATGACCTAGACACATGTCCCAACCATATTGGTTGTGTCACGGCCGACCAAGACAAGCCATGGGTCAACTTAGGGACCCCATGGAGACACTTTGGTTGGGAAATGACATAAATAACTTTTTATTTAATGTAAAAGTAAAAATGACACAAACATAATATGTTTTACGAACACAATTTTTACATGGGGCTATAACGATCAGATTTTTGATTATAAATATTCATTGGAAAGATAAAAAGATTTCCTACATAATAGTATTTTGTTTATAATTTTTAGACATTAAATAAATTAAATTATCTATGACATAATAATGATGCATCGATGACATCATTATTTGATGATTTAAACAAAATGGAAACATAATGTACAATCTATGAACTACACATGTCCAAAATTTATTGTATGGGTGTATTTAGAACCCTTATCACCTTAACCACGAATTATATCAATGTGGGACCTTTTAAAACCGAAACACATGTTCAAATAAAGTAATATTTCTTTACTTTCCAAAAGTGCCCCTCCTCTCCTCTTATAAAAGGCCCCCACCTCTACCTCATTTCACACACTCCTAAAGCCTTTGGCTCGGCCAAACCCTGCCCAATTACTCTCTCCACATCCCTATCCTCATCCTAGCGGATTACCTTTGGGCATAATCCTTTCAAAGGAATCCTTTAGGCTCAAATAAAAAGGAGTTACACTTTTAATGGTAATTCATTCTCTCATGTTCATTTGTTTTAGTTTGCTTCTCCAACCCCCTAAACTCTTTTTATTTAATTATTTTGTAACAACAACAGTATCTTCAATATACTATGATGTTTTTATATGATTTATTTGAGCTACACTCTCACACAACTACATCAAATGGTTAAAGAACATATGGTTTCCGTGGATGGTGAAATTCTGCCTCCCGAAATGATGATTGTTCAATACTCATTTAACACCTTCAAAGGTGGCCATTATGATGTCACTATTTTTATATATGATATATAATATGTTTATTTTTTCTTTAAGCTTCTTTATTTTTCATTTTGGGCATACCTTTATGGTTTCCATTATGGGTAAACACGATATCTTCATTTAAGGAAGTGCGGACTACTGCCACCTCAAAGTGATGTGATTCGTTAATGCCATATGTGGGACGTGTAAAGGATGGATTTAAAGTTATTATATATGATGTTATACTGGAATTATAATATACTTCTATATAATTATTATTTATTTCCATTAAAGTATGAGATAGAAATGAAAGTAGCGTTCATGCGTACGTACGGCTTACCGTCTCCATGAACGGTGCATTTCATTTCTTATCCCCAAATGTAATGTACTATTAAAAGTACATGTATATAATGGATATATATAATTAATGATATATCTAAATGATGAATATAATTCTGGAATTAAAATATACATACCTCTCATTTAGTTTTAATTCCATTAATATGACAAAGAAATGAAAGTACCGTTCATGCGTACGTACGGCTTACCGTCTCCATGAACGGTGCATTTCATTTCTTACCTCTAAATGATTATGTAATATTATAAATACATGTATATTCTTGATATATATGATATATATGATATCCAAATCAGTAATTTCATTCTAGATATAAAGAACCTTTGACCACACGAACAACATGTAATTGTAACAATTCCACTTTTGACTTAAGAACCAAATATCGACAAAACAAACATTAATAACTTAAATGGTTACGTAATGTTTATAACATGGAAATAAGTGATATAAAAGGAATAATTAACTCTAAAAATGTTATTAATCAAGTAGAAATTAACTCAAGTTTATTATTCATGATGTTAAAAAACGTTCGAGTCAAGTCGGACCCGAGGTAAGGGACTTCGTCTCAATCTCCTTTCATTGAGGCATATTTCGTTTTATACACAACTTTCTTTTATATGGTGTATAAACCCACTTTGACTTTGACTTTTATACAAAAGGAATCTTTTTATAAGAATTGTTTTACAAAACGAAAAAAAGGAATGTTTCTTTTAACGTACGCGGCGACAAAAACCTTTTCCGCCACCGTGAGTATTATTTGGTCTTTGGCTTCCTCAACAAGCCGTTATGTTTTTAAAATGAAATAAATACCATATACTCTTTTATGTATTTTGGTATTGAAAATTGTTTTTATATAGGAAACTATTATGATATATTGTGATTCAAATGTGGAAATGTTATCATTCCTTTATATTGGTTTTATGTTTTATGATTTTATATTGGTACTTGGACATTTTAATGGGTGGTTACGTTATAAACCATATGACGGGTGGTGCCGTGAATACCAGGACGGGTGTTTACGTTATAACCTCCAATGCATTGGGTATGGAAGTCGGCCGTATGGCTATTCCATTAAGTATGTATAGAAATTGGCCGTATGGCTATTCCATTAAGTGATATGTGTGGGAGTTGACCGTATGGTTATTCCACTTAAGTATATTTATGTCCCAAGTTACCTTTATATATGTTATGCGTTCTTTTTATGGATTTTATGGTAATCCTTTGGTTAAAAAAAGTTAAGTAATGATACATTATTCAGTGAAGAGTTTTTACTACTTCATGAAGGTGAAGGTATTACTTTGATAGAGTATATATGGTTTATTTGATGTTTGAAAAACTAACAGTTTTCATTCTTTGTGTATCCCTTACTGAGCTTCTTATGCTCATCCCAAGTCTTTGAAATGTTTTTCACAGGTCTTAGAGTGGAATAGGGTCAAGGATGGGATCTAGGTAAAGTCATGCTACCTAAAACATGGAACTATACATGTTTCTTTTTAAGAGTTTATTTTATGGAAATTTAGTAGAAGCGACTACTTTGTAATCTTTTGAGATGTAATAGTTATGTCCTAATTCTCTAAAACTCTAAACCTGAAAAGATCCTCAATGTTAATTACTCATTTAATTCAATATTAAGTAAGGTTTAATGCTGGGGCCTTATAATAATGGGAATCATTTTGTGTTTTTACTTTTAGGTGTCAGAGGAACATAGGAAATTGTGATTTCTTCTCATGAAGTTCACACCTTCTAACATCCATTACTGGTGTTCACTGTGAAAGCGCCACTCATATAAATTCCACCTTTTCTATATCATTCAATAATTTTATCTTTAAACTAGGATTTTATTCACTCTAATAGGGATTATTTTTAATGTATATGATGAATGTTTTCCCACAATGTATGAAAGCAAATTGTGATGGAATATGTCCACATCGATGTAACATATGTTGGGTGTATAATATGTGATATAAAATGAACTAAAATTTTAAATTCTGTATTTATCCCTAACATATTAATGTTAGAATATATATTTATACCTTTTTGGAAAAGAAACTTTCTAGTTTATCTATGGCCATAGTAGCTCAAAGATATTTTCAATTCGGTAACTCAAATAATAGAAATTATGTTTAATGGGTGATAACACATATCTGGATCTATCTTGACGAGATATTGAGAAAAGAAAAGATTATAATAATCACTATCCTTTGTAAGATTATCATTATATTTGTGATATCAATATCATTCTCTATATGTACCCTGACATGTCAGTAGATGTTGGTCATGGATTATTTGAAAATTTGTTATTTCCACTAGGAAATATTAGAGGGTAACACAATATGTTTATTTAGAATCCCAACATATTCTAGTGAATATAATATTAAGAATTAATATTATTTTTGATTTTTAGAATACTAATTAGTTATTTTATATTGTTAAAATTAATATAATCATGATATATTCATGTTCAAAATATGTATGTGAATTTTAAATTTTAAATTCTGTGAAGATAAATAATAAAAATTTATGTTTTCCCTAGTTTAGTAAATAGACTATTATTAATATTTATTTATTTACATGAATATTAAAATAAATATTTATGCAATATTTTTGTGAATATAAAATTTATTTTTTACTAAAGGAATAATGTTTATTTGAATACATATATTAATATTCAATGTTGAATAAATTACATGGAAGATTGACGAGTCAAGTTAACTCCCCGATAGAAATTATATATTTTATTTAACATCATTAAATATATATATATATTTTCTTATTTATTTAATAAAGGATAAATATATAAATAGATTTAATATAAATAACTATAATATTAACAATAATAACAACTACACCAATATTTAGCATGGAAATTACATAAAATAAATTTATTGACAAGGGGCCACTGTGAAATTATCAATTATTTAACCCTATTTAAATCATTATAAAGAAAATTATATTATAGATGGTTAGAATTTTTTTGATCAACACAAAAATCTCTATACCATTATTTCAATCATTGGATGAACAATCCTCCAAATAGTATGTAAAGAATGGAAGAGAATAAGATAAAATTATTATATCGGTCAATGATAGAATATTTGAATCACATGTCTATATGGTGGTGGTATTTAGAGAATCAATAACCATGTTAAGAGATCCATCAATCTTTTTTGGATATAAGTAGAGAAATAATGGATTATATTCTCACCCACAACGTGTAAATATTGGTCAGGAAAAGTGACCAATAGGATTTACATGTTTTATTTCATTATTATTTTCAAGTAAATATAAATTAAATTTAAAACATCCATTATAAAAAATTTATGTTTTTAAATCATTTTTTATTTATAAATTAAATCGATTGGAAAACCAAAAGTGAGAAACAAATTGACATTTTCATTTACAATAGATCCTTCAGTACCAACCATCATATATTCAATGTCATATATAGATGACAAAGAAAGCTAATACATCATTCCCTCATAAAAAACATACAAATAATATTATAAACAATAATCCCCACAAAATATAACTTATGTTTCATTTATAAGAATAAAAATTCATAAGAAATTTCTAGAATTAAAAACAGACAATCATTTTTATTTAAAAAGGTATTTAAACCCTGAAATTCATAACCAAGATCAAATAATTTCTATTAGATTCATTAATAAATACCATCATCAAGTAGTGACCATTATAATCATCTTGTCATAAAATGTTTTCACCATAAAAACCCAAAACAATCATTCATAAAAATTATTTTTTCCACTCAAATCTAGATGATATTTCTATCCCAAAATCCACCCTATTTCTAGGATTTCAATTCCTAACAAAAAACATGTATCCATTTGAAAATTTCACAATTCTAAAAGTATATAATATCCGACAGTCATTTAAATTTACAAAAAAAAATATTCTCATACATTTAATGTCTAACAACCAATAACACACTATCATGATATTATAGAATTATAATTGTCATAAGGTGCAATAACCACTATCACATGAATACATCCTCAACTAACTATAAAATCTCTAATAGATAACACCGAAAATCAATATATATTTTAATATATATATATATATATATATATATATATATAAACTATCTGTAAACACTAATAAAAAATCTAATAAATTACACTTACTCAAAAAAAGTCATTAAAATCTAAGATAAACAACATAATCCTTAAAATTTAAATATATTACATTTAATATAACTAAATGAAAAACACAATGCATCATCATTTGTAATGACCATCACATCTTTAGTTCTCTAAACCATAAAAAAAAAATTATTTCCCCACCTATAACCATCTCTCAAAAAGTTCCAAAATATTAAAATTCTTTCCACATAAAATATAAAGTGTTTATATTAACTATAAAATAAATTATTAATAATTTCTATCTCATTTTATAATGTCCACATAACAAATGGATTTCAATTTTTAAATTTAAAAGTAATTCCTTAAGGGGAAAACTATTATTTGAAAGTGTTAGGAAATTTTTTTTATCAATCCAATATATATAGAAAAATATCTCATTTGTTAATATTGTTTGAAAAATACATCACTCTTTATATCACCCAACATAAAAACTTTTTAGTTTCAATTTTGAAAAAAAATTACCTTTAAAAATAATTCATATAATATGGGTTCTTATTACACGAACATGGATAAAACTCATTTCTAGAAAATCCAAAGAACACATCATATTCAGTATTAAATGAAATTTATAATTCAAATAATAGTTCTCATTTTATTTATTACTATTCACTTTGAAATAGTATCTAAGAAAACCCAAATTTCAAATTTCATGATCATATGTAAATTTTTTTCAAATAATTGTTTACAAAAAATCAATGAGTATAAAACTAGAATTTAAGATAAAAAAATCTATGAACATTATTTCACAATGATGAAAGTTTTTTTGGTTATCCATCACTTGAAAAAATACATTATCATTTTAATAAATAATAATATAAAATATTATTCTCAAAAAATAGTCAATAAATATCCACCATTCTCATAAAGTAAAATAAAGACTCAAGTGAAAGTATAGGGTTTAATAATTAATAATTTGAGAAATATCTAAAATTATATTTATATAAACAGGGATAAATTATAATTATGAAAAAATTTAGCTATAAAATTTATAATATTCATAGTAGTGAGAACTATGATGAATGAAAATGTATTACTATGAATTCATATACTATATCAATTAAAATATGTTTTCTCAAAAAATAACTAGACAATTTGTTTATAATGTGGTAGATATGTGAGTTAATTTAATTATTTTTATAAAACTAGATAAGATATTAATAAAAATGAAAATTACAAGACAAGATCATATTAAAATAATGAACTCCATCCATATATAATAATGATAATAATAAGTATTGGTGTATATCGAAATGTACTACTAAAATCAATGATATATGACCCATAATTATTGTTCCTCTTGGATGAGATCCATAATATCCATTCCAAGTGTCCTAAATTTTGTTCCATGATCCTAAAGATAATATCTATATCAAAAAAAATAATTCCCAGAAAAAACACCAAAATATCCCTTGGGAGCTCATCCTTTGACAATAAGAATTTTTTCTAGAAAATCATAGGTTGTACCAACTGATTTATAACAACCTATATAGTATCTAATCCATGAAATTTGAGACTCTAAATATCCATAAAGAACAACTCTGAAGTTAACTTATAATAAGCCAAACCATTATAACTAAACAGTTACTATCTGAACTCATAGGACAACACAAGAACACATCTTCGTCTCCAGAGATAATGAAAATTGATTGTAGTGGTCACACAAAGAAATATAACCATTTTATACATTTTAAATCATGAATAATTTAAAATGATGTCCAATAAAATTTAAACATGACTCCTAGTACATCAGACACTTGGAACCAAAATATAGTCACATTCTATTTGAATAGTTTTTCATTGATCCACATAGAAAATAAATGATACAAAAACATTATAAAACTTAGAAAAATATCCAAGAGATTATAAACTAATATAATTTGTTTAAAGTTTGTAAAATAATAAATTACCTTTTTACATATATAAGGAAACAAAAACAATGTTTATGCAAAAAAAAGTGCTTATATGAGTTGAAATCTCATCAGAAAGTTTTTTGTAAATGATCCCTTGTTCATATAATAAAATTTTTTAAATGAAACTCTAAATGATTGAACATAGGAAACAGGATCAATAAGGATCTATATTCTATTATTCACATGATCATATGAGGTGAAATGATTCTATTTTAAATGGGTTACCTAAAATGAAGCATATGTATATACACTAATGTGTCTATATTGGGTGTTAGAATATATATAACCTTTATAAAACCACCAATTTGACTCCAAGAAACCATGAATGTCCAAGTTTGTTCTTAAAAATGTCTACTAATTTTAATAATTATAACATAATATTGTGATAAAAAATGATATCATATCATATAAATAATATTATATATTAGAATATTATTTGAATAAAAATAAATATAGGTAACTCCATATATATTGGGGATCCAAACCATTATTTCTATTAATGGCTATGTGTGAAAGGATAATTGATTCGAGATTTCTATAAGAAAATATTCTATATGTACCTCTGTATATTCATAGGACTGTTGATGTGAATCCACCCCCTCAGGTGGCACTAGAACTCTTGGACCCCCCATCAGATCATGTTGTGCTGAAAGAAAAACCATTGGTCTAGTGTCCCCCTACCTGCCTACGGGCCATTCCATGAATGATTTCCTATATAGTGGTCCTCCTTCACAAATTCCCCTAGCTCCTGATCCTAGTGGTTTAGTTGGGACCCTCCTATGAAGGATCATCAAAAGGGATCCTGATGCCTAATTTCTATCTTTTTCCTTTTTCAAAGTGTCAGATCTCCTTTTATGGGTTCTGGTTTCTTGATTCTGAATGAAAGAAACTCCACTAGGATTCATTCAAAATTTTGTGCAATGTTCCAATCTGATTCACACAACTAGGGTTTCAGAGGTTGAAAAAGTACACCTCAACACCTTTGAATCACATGATGTCATCATCAAGTATTAGGATTAACTCCTTTAGACTACAAACCAGTGCATATCCATATTTCCCGGTGGTTGAAGGATGTTCACTAGGGTCAGTAGTTCCCTTATAAGGCGGTGTGGGTGAAGATTCTTAGGTTTCTACTACCCTTCCAAAACTTATCCGTCCTAGAGAAAATAAGTGACTCAATTGGTGAGTTCCTTTGTGCAGATCAAGAAAACCTTATTCTTACTAACATGAAGGATACTCATAGTTTTTTATCTATGGACATGTAATCTCCTCTACCACCCCAAATGCTTCTCTGAGTTTCTGATTCAATGGAATGGAACCAGATGCTTCTTTACCCCTATGAATCAATGATTCTTTGTAGATTGTTACCTTCATGGCCACATAATGGTAGACTATAGAAAATAGTTTTTCCAATGCTCGTCTAGGTGACAATCATATCTCAATGTGATATATGAATCTCTGGTCACCCATGCTTCTTACGGCCCACCTCTATTATGTGTGTCTCCGAAGACATGGAAGGTGAACATTATCCCCCCATTAGTGGCCTCGTCTTCCAACCCTCTTTCCTTGTACACATGCCCAGAGTTGAGTATCGATAACCCCTCCCCATACAAATCCATTTTAATTTACATCCCTCAATCTCCTTCACTACCTAAGATCGCCTCCACTCATCCCATAACCTATTACCCAGTCAACAAAAAGAACAAAGTGAGAGTTTTCATACAGAATGGTTCTCCCCAATGGCTAGATTTACCTTGGGTTACATGGGCCCCACCCTCCCTGCATCATCATTACAATTTCTATAGTATTCTATCAAATGTATTGTAAATCCCCTCACCTCATCTGCCGACCAACATGGGTATTTGTTTTAGATCCCAAGAATTAGGACTAGATTGTTGGTCCACTAATCCCCTTAGATCCACTTTGAATGGGGTTCACATGAGAACATAGTCAAGAAATCATTCTCTTTCCATAATTAAATACAAGAAGCTTTTATCTCAGTGGTACAATTCTAGGTTCATTTCTTTTTAACGGTGCCCATGATCATATGAAATGACCAGGTCCATGAATATTTTGTTAAAATGTAATAACACGCATTTGAGGTGTCCACACATCATTCTTCCATTATGGTTATCCTTGAAATGAAACAAAAACCACCTAAAAGATATGATTTCTCTAGTAGGATTGGAATGACGAATTTTCTACATGAAGAACCAATTAAATATCATATAAGGGTCTTCAATAAATTTTCATTGTTTGTAGAGAAACATTATGCATCATATCAATATCTTTTTGCCTAGGTTGAGTCAACAAGAAACCATTTCTTATTTTACTTTTTGTATCCTAAATGGGAATCCAAAATAACAAAAAAAGTGGATTAATCGTAGGGTCTTCATCCAAGGTGATTCAACCTAGTTTGTTTTAAAGGAGTCTGACACTATTATGGAGTTATAAGAATTTTGGGAGGTGGTGCTACCACACATAGTGATATGTTGGCCTTATCTAACTTCACATGATAGGAGGGACTCATGGACATGAGATACATGAGTGACATGTATAACTAGTGTAACAACCAAAGTGGAAATCATCATTTGTGTTGTATTATGGACCAATGTCTCGAAAAACATCATGAAATTTCATCCTATCCAAATAAAATGGTCACTAATCATGTAAGAGACTTGTCAGATCATTCTCTATAACTATTACACTTGATTGAGGGAAATAAAGAAGAAAGGTGTTTCATTTTCTCCAATCACTAGATAAACCATCCGGATTTCTTCCTAATTTTGTAGCACTCATAGGAATATACAATCAAAGACGAAGGGTGGAAGGGTTTCCACAATTAGCTTCAATGTTTAAAACAAAACCATTTTTCGTGGGCCAGTTCTCTCTCTTTATCCGATGAAAGTTGTAAGAAATTCAAACAGAAATTGAAAATGATGAAACCGGGATTGAGGAGGAATGAGATGATGATATAATTGTGTCCCAATACCTCACAAAAATTGCTTAATTAAACCCTTTTGTAAAATGAGAGGTTTATGTGTGATAGTTCTTGAGAAACATGGATTAAAGAGAGATACCATGACAGAGCCTTCTTCCATGCCTCCTTGAAAGAGAAACAGAGGGAACTCTGTCCCCGATATTCACTGAGATGGTGGTTCATATGCAAGTGCACTGGATTATATAGGTCGTATGAGTATTTCCAATTAATATTCTTTGTTATGAAATCCAACCCCATGTATGTAGGATGGGTTTCCTGAATGAACAAAACACATTTTCTTCTCAATCCCACAAGTGGTCTTTGACCATGCCAACACTGTGACAAGTAAACAACCAGATGAGAAGGAGGTGTGGGACTCAGTTCCTTCGCTCAAACATGACAATTATCCTAGAATATATGGTTTCCTAGGTCCTTTTTATGTTATATCTTAGAGTATCATTAATAAGAACCTTGTTACAACCATCAAAGACTTCTTTTGTGGGGGTCCACTTCTTGGGGTTTCTTGCACCCTATGATAATCCTCTTACATAAGGGGAAAAACCATCCTCCATCATCTAGTTTCAACTTATAAGCATGTGTAATGTTTCATATAAGGGGTTTAAATATACCCTCAATACAAGATTTTACCGTTTCATCCAATCTTGGGTCACATAAGAACAACATGAATTTATCTATGGACGATAAATTTGGGGTTCTATAGGTATTACCCTAGAGATGATTAGTGATATTAATTGGAAAGTAACAAGCTCTAATATTGTTATCATGGTTGACAAGAATAGGGATTTTGATCGCATGGAGTGGATCATTATCCTTTGGGCTAGTATATGAATTTTCTTCTAACATAGGACTATTGATTTTTTGTTATCGTGCTATAGTTCGATGGTTTAACTTTTTTTAGGGGGATTCACTACGGTATCATGAAATTAGTTAGGTGTCTTATATAAGGGTACCCTCTTTCCCATACCATATTTATTATGATTCATGAAGTATTGGGTAGATATATTTACTCCTACTTGTAGAAAGTTCATATCATCCCCTACCACTGTAGAGGACACATCATGGGGGAATCTCAACTTTTGTGCACAGATGACTTAATATTTTTCATCAATTACTATAACTCATTAGTTATGGGATTCAAAAAAATTTTAAGGTATTATTCAATAAGGAGTGGAAAAATTATTAATTAGGAAAAGTACATTATTTCTTTTCTTCAAGATGCTTGACCAGGAGAAGGCACAACACTGAATCAATCATGTGAATCTATGGGAAGAGATATATTATAGAATACATGGAATCTACCATTGAAAAGTTTTGAATCTATGTTAGAAACATTGAAGGCTTGGTCCAAAACATCACCAACCTCATAATTAATTACATGATATGGTTTATTTTTATTTGATGGGAGAATCCCCCTGGTCAATTCTATGTTATCTTACATCCCCAAGAATATTCTCTTTGTGTTAAAGGTTACCAGGTCAACAATAAAATAAATTCAAAATTTCTAAAACTCCATAAGATATGACACCAACATGTTTGGAAGATGTCATTGGACCTCCTAGTCTAGAATATCTTAGATGATAGAAAATGGGAAATCAATGCGAGAAATGTGGGGAAGGTGATGTACTCTCTTTAGGGGAAGCTAGAATGAGAAGTCTTTGTGGGAAGGTCACTATGGAGTAGATTTATCAAAGGTAAATATGGATATGGATTTATAGAGAAAAGGGAATCCATTCCCCTTATGGAACTCCATGAGGGAGAACATTTCTACTCTCCATCACAGCTCTCGGTGGATTCATGTAAACGGATGTATTAACATCTGGTAGTGTAACTAGGTGGGTTATATTTTGGGTTACCTAGGATGCCCCATGCCCAACCAAACTTTAAAGAAGTTCAATAATTACCCTTTATTAATCCATTCAATCCACAATACTACTCAAAAAAAATATGGCATCAGATGGGAGGTTAATCCAAACTGCTGCATCTTCATGGGCTCTTCATCAGTCCATTTCATGACTAAGGAATACTAGAAGATGTTGTATATGATTCCTTCATGATACCATTGATAGAGAATACTATAGTGTAATTAAATCTCTTCAAAGTAAAATATCTTAGTTTTGAGGGTCAGTTTCCATTCCATTCATATATACATGGAGGGGAACGGAAAAGGTGTCAATATTTTTTCAATGTGATTCTATTGTTTGGCTTCCAAGGAGGAAATTACATTTCATATTTATTATCAAGGTGAATGGGAGACTAGGCTATGTGAGGATATAGGGGAATCCACTATTAGTTTTTTGGAGGTCGAGTATATGAGGGATTCTTTCATGGATTGTTTAGTGATATTAACGCATACATTCATTTGGATAAGTCTCATACTGTCCTCCTTAATGGAGGTTGTTGGTACATTTGGAATGCTCGTAAACAATATCAGCATAATAGTCCTCCATTGTCTACCATTTCTCTAATTTTTAGGACCATATTTTTAGTTGTAGAATTTTTTACCTCATGAATCATGAGGGGGATGCTCATTCCATTGTAAATTTTATAGATAGAGCTCTCCACCTGAGGTAACCAGATCTAAGCTATTGGGAAGCTAGGTGTATTGGTCTCCTCCTTCTAAAGTCCTTAGTTTAAAAACTAATGGTGCATGTATGAAGCGAACCATGTATGGGGAATGAGGGGTCCACTACTCCACAAGATCAGTGCGGTATGTCTTTGACATGTGTTACGGGCCAGGAAACACCATGTGTGCTGAAACTAATGTTATGCTGAGTGGACATGATTAATTCATGCACATAAAATCCAATTATTTATGGTATAGACTGACTAAGGAATTATTTAGAACTCTATAAAATATCTTTCCTCCCCCCAGTAGTTTATTTATCATGTTCATAAATGAATGGATATCATATTTAATGAGATATAAATCCTCTATTCATGGCATGGAGGTAATCACATTGTAGAATTCCAATCAATAATACTGGACAATCCCCTCCGGGAATTCTTTACTCATTGGTCCCTCCCCTTAGGGTGTTCTAATATTGTTATGGGTGACACCATTGGGATTCATTTTTTCAAACCCCCTATAACGTCCTGTTTTATTATCTTACTTCTTTGTAAATTAGTTATTTATTATAATAAATAAAAATTTTGTTCTTTTGGCTAGTTAATGGCCGTCTCCTATAATCTGATATGATGTAAAAATTATAAACATAAAAAGATATAGAGGTTATTCATCTATATACCATATGATTCCTAAATATCTACTTTGTGAAATAGAGAAGGTTTATAGAAAAGCCTCCGCCTCGGCCCATATCATAGAAAGGATAATGGATTGACTGAATAAATTTCAATTATCCTATTTAATGTAATGCAACTAAAAATATATTTATGAAAATGAAAAATGTTTATAAATATTAGACATATATATCATCATTATTTATAATATATATGACAAGCATTCCCAAATTTAATAAACTCTGTTCCTAAAAATAAAAGATAATTCTATACTACACAGAAACATAAAATAAAAAAAATAAATCAAGAAGAGAATATTTGATAAAGAAATTACATAAATAATTTTTAACCAATTATGGAACAAGTTATTTAATGATATTTCAGAAAATGAGTATTTTTATCTAGAAAGAAAAAAAAGGTTATAGAGTGGAAGCCTATCAAGATTCACTAATTTATGTCATAAAAATGCATAACATTTGTCTTGAAAATCCAAAACTGGGAATTAATAAAAAAGGAATGGTTAAATTATTGTATAGGTCCTGAAAAATAAATTCAAGGAGTTGCCCAATAAAACAAAAATTGAAATAAATAAGTTGAATTGATAATTTTAATAAATGTATTGATTCAGTGAAATTTTTTCCTCTATTATTAATAATCATATTAGGAAGAACAATCTTTTAGAAAAGAAAATTGATGATAAATGATATAAATATAAATTAAAATATTATTCAATAAATATAGTCACATTAACCATTAATTGAAATTTTTACCTTATTTAAATGATATATTTCATGTTTTTAGAGAAAAATTGTCAACTTAAATCTATTTAAAATCCAAAAAAATTAATAGTAGATTATACAATATATTTTTTAGAAAAATATTTATTTTATTATTATTCTAAAATATTATGCCAAATTTGGGTACTAATGTGATTTTTTAAAATAAAATTGTATAATAACTTATTATTTTCATCCAATTATCTATCCCACACACCACCACACAACTGATGACACTATTAACTAGGGTTATTTTTTGATAATTGACTTATAACTCATTCATTCCATGATAAGAATGCAGGTCAACTTTTGTAAAATATGTAAGACACATGGAATGATATATCTATGTCACACAAGGAAAATCTTGTAAATTTTTAAGGCCTAAATCCATATTATATTAATATGAGTAATGGGAGTTGGAATCTAATAAATCAAATATTTATTTTATACAACCCATAAGTCATCTTATAACATTTCATAAAATAGATGAATCTTAAAGGGGTCATGTAAATATGTTTAAGCTACACAGATAGTTCATGGGTATATAAAACCATTAAAATAATGAAATAATTCCTAAATAAGTAACTTTATAATACATTTTATGTATGAAATTAAGTTATAAAAATTATATAAAACATAATTATGATTTTATCATAACTATTTTTTTTTGAAAACCAGATATCATAAAATGAATTCTTGGTTTTTAGACAATTTTATAAAATCATTTATAGATCTAATATAAAATCTTCACTTGATATATTAAAATATAATGATGGAACATCATTTCAAAATTCTAAAATAATTTTTCAGAATTATAAAATATTTTACGAAAACAAGAGGAAAATATATCGTAATAATATTATTGAAATTAACTAAAAGTTGTAAAAATCCGTGTCTATTATGTGTGTGACCTTTGTAAATAAAGAAATACATAATACCATATATAATAGTGACCAAAAAACCCTTATCAACCATTTCGAAAAATGAATATTATATATTTAAAAAATAAACATCAAATATTTTTAGAAAACCACTAAACCAACAAAAAACCCTTGAATCGCATATCTATAAAAATAAAATAATATCATAAACCCAATATTTGAAAAATATAACCATAAAAATCCTATACACCATGATAATATAAAATTCTTAAGATATATCTCACATTATTCTCTTTCAATCAACATAGTTATAAATTGGATGAAAATAACCATATAGGTATTATAATAGAAAATGTATGTGTATCCCTATTATTAGAGGTTATCCAACTATATGATTATAAAATTAGTATAATCAGATGTATCTTAAAAGATATTGGAAAAAGTTTCTAAGAGATAGAGAAGTGGGAAGATATGAGAATGGAAGGGTCACCTTATATTTAATGGATAACAGTTATCTGCATAACCCTTGAGTAAAGAAGCATAAGGATGGGTTGAAAGGAACAACTATGATCCACTGGAGGATCTATAAAATTGATTGAATAAATGAGGGTGAATGAGGGATCAAATTGTAATAGAGGGTTGGAATATATTACTAAATATTCCATATGAAATGAAAATTAGTTATGGGAATAATGTGTAACCAACTAAGTAACACTAGATACTTAGTAGAACCCCTTCAGAACCCATCATATTGTATATCTCCAAGGATACACAGTAACAAAAACTATTTACATGTTGTCATCTATATAAAAACATTATAGGAAGCAATCATACAATCCCATGTTAACACAAAAATCATCTGCAAAACTTCAATCCTCTTAATTAATTTCCAAACATTACATTGAAAAAATTCATGTAAAAAACCCATAATAAAAAATAAACTCTTGATACAATAAATAATTGTAAATGTGTCCTAACATTGATACCAATATCAAACATTTCACTTATGATCCAACAATATTATAGAAGACCCATTTATTATACATGGATATTTCAACATTTCCACGATAAAAAATAATAGTTTTACGTTCATGGAGTAAAAGGTTTAGTATAACGGGAAAATTGGAATCACACATCACTAGAAAATAATAATACATAAACATTTATTTAAATCCTTATTCTTATCCATTATTAAATATCACATTATATAATGTACATGTAATCACCTAAGTACATACATCAATGAATTGTTTGATATATAATATCATAAGTGGATGAATAATGGACATCAATCAATATAACATTAGTGAAAAAATCCTCTTCATCATATCAAAGGCATAATGTAATCATCATAATCATGTTGGAATTTTTTTTAAATCTAGGGATGGTGGCAATGCATAAGAAAAAAAACCATTTCATAATGGTCAAATACCACACATAGCTGTAAAAGATTCTAGTATCACGTCCATGCATAACATATGTGTCAAATAATAATATTGTCATTGTGATCAAATCTATCATGATGTCACCATATAATACAAATTATCTTGTGATATACATTACATTAACCAATGAATATGAGGGATGTATAATTATGGGCCTAGAAATGACATAGTAATATTTATATATTAATACAAGCCACATAGAACATATTACCATCATAGTCATGAAGTAACCCATGGAATGGAATGGGTTTCCTAATGATTTTATAAAGCCTAATTTCATGAATAGACTGTGGGTTCCCAAATTTATAAGGGAAAAAATATCTGAAATTCACACCATAATTATTTAGTGATGAAGAAACAAATCATGGGGAGTAAAAGGTATATTTTATAAAGAATGTTTTTTTAGAAAAAAAAATATAGTTGGATTAAAAATAAAGCTAGAATCATTTATAACCTTTAAAATAAAATAGAATAATTCTTAAATGATATTAATGGAATATCAGAGTAATATACAACCAAATATGTCATCATATAAGGAAAACATAAAGAAAATAAGCTAGGTTAGAGAATCAACAAACCTTAAATCCCTCTTTATTTCATCACATTTACAACTCCTAAATAATAAACCAAGGATTATTAAAACATTTATCAAGAAGTCAATAATTTTTATTTTTCACACTATTTATCAAAATTAATCATTTTATATCATTTTTTAATTTACATTGATGATTTTCAAGAGTTTTTATATTATGTTTTCTTTAAAAATTTAATGCTTCGCTTCGATTCGTCTATTTTCAGCACAGTAGTTTATACATAAGTAGAGCAAATTATAGAATCCTGGAATATAAATATTTATAAATTTATATATAATAAATAATTTATTTTAAACATCCAAATATTTTGTGACAAGTAAAGATGTTGGAAACATCCTCTTCCATGTTTAACCAATTATTAATGATAATGTTGTACAAATACGAAGAAAAAGAAGTATAAAATATAAATAAATTAATTTTTTTGGTATTTTAACAAAATTAATATAATTTTAAAATTATACTTACTTAAATAAGAGAATTTTTTATTTTGAATAAAATTAGAAAAATATAGATAATTGGAAGAAAATGATGGAAGTGTTTGAAAAAAACCATACTCTTTCTATGGTGTGGATTCTCTTGAATGACACTAGACTTTCTTGATGAATAGAGTT
Source organism: Viscum album (assembly GCA_963277665.1). Lineage (NCBI taxonomy): Eukaryota > Viridiplantae > Streptophyta > Magnoliopsida > Santalales > Viscaceae > Viscum > Viscum album. Next base: position 355,790,486 of record OY728163.1, read on the forward strand.
ATCTTACACTAGAAAGACCATAAGGTTGTTAAGTGATTAATAGATAGAATTTGGGAAGAACACTGTCGTTGTAAATTTTAGGGAGGAGTAGTTTTACAAGGGGATGTAAATGGGTTATTTATACTTGAGGAGAGGTGTATTTTTTGACTAAAATATTAAACACAAAAATAAATCAAATGTAAAATTATCTATATTTAATATTGGTAAATATAAATCATATATAAAAATAATAGGATGGTTTTACAACTTTAATTCCCTTTATAATTAAAATTCACTATCATTAAAACAATTAATGTGGAAAAAAGGGAAAAATATTGTAAGGGATAACTTTGGATATTAGGTAATGTAAAAGGATTTTTTGGATTTAAAAGTTATGTTTATTGTATTTAAATAAATAATTTAGGAAAAAATATATTTTGTCCAAACCATAATTTATGAAAAAATATTACGTCATTATTATATCATGAATGATGTATTTTAAGATACACTAGTTCTGTAGAATTTTTTTTATATTATTAACAAGAAAATTTATATATTTTAGAAAATTTAAAAAAAACACCCATAAAGAATTTTCTATGGGATGATTTCAAAAATGATAATTATTTTTTAAAAATAAACTTCTAAAATATGAAATTTATAAATTTTTTTAGAATATATGAATCTTATAAATTACATTACAATACAATTTATTAAAAATCTCATTATATTTTCTCAGATTTAGTAAATCATGATATCAATTTTTTTATTTTAATATTTATATTTAAATGAATTTATAATTTAAAATATTATTTATATCAAAATTTATTATTTTTAGGTTAAATTACTATTATAATAAAGTTTTTCGTACATCGAATGGTTATGTTACTATTCCAAATGGACATCTTACTATTCCAATGGTCACATTACTACTCTAATAATCACATTACATCCTCTAGATAACATTTCATTATGTCACTCCATATTCACAAAAAGTCCTATGAAAGTCATATGTTTTCATTTTCTATGATGTTGATTGGTTTATTAATATTTTTATTCGTTTATATAGAATAATCCTTAGGGGGTATTTCTATTTTATTGGGAAAATAAATATTTTCCCATTTTAGAATTTTTATTTTTTATTTTTTATCAAATTTTAATTTTTTGAATTTTTACTAGTTTCATAGATGACTAATGTAAAAATATTTATCAATGAATTAATATTTTTTTGATTTCCCTATATAGTATATTTGTATAATTCACATATAAAATAATATAAAAGAAGTTTATTTATAAAAAAATTATTATTTTAAAAGTATTGGTAGTTTATATTTTTCCCCATTTATAAATTTTATCCATGAAATTTCAACTCATGTTGTAGGATGAGAAAAGGTGAGGGTGCATCTAAATAATTATTTCCTCTAGTTCTGATGTTACCTCATCATACTTATGGCTTATCCATTGATCATCTACAAGGTGAGTTGTCATTTGGTGTAGAACATTATCTCTATAGTACAAGATCATAATTAGCTCCACCTCATAATAGACATAATTCTCTATTTGTAAAATATTCAGATTCAGTATATGTGATGGGTTGCGTATGTTCTTCAACAAGAGAGATACATCAAAATATATTGAACTTGATCCATGTTTGGTGGAAGTTCAAGTTGATATGACACTGTTCCAATGTGATCAAGGATATCAAATTGGATAATATACTTAGGGATAAGATTTCCTTTTATTTTTAACCTCATGACACTTTTCCATTGTAATAATTTATGGAAAACATTATCCCTCATACCAAACTCCATATACCTTCATCAATTGTTAGTATAGATATTCTACCAACACTAAGAATGTTTTATATGTTTTTAATGGATTGAACCATCTTTGTAATCTATTTCACAAAATCAGGTCCATGTGTCTCATATTAACTAACCTGATCACAACATGTTGTAGTTCTACATTTCTTCCCATATAGAGTGTCATATGGATCCCTTTGAATACGTGAGTGTAAATTATTATTTTAAGAGAAATCAACCCATGGGATAATTAGATCAAATCCTTTTTTAAATTCCATTTATAATGTTAACATCATTTCCTCAAGGGTCTAAAAAGTCATTTCAAATTGGCTATCAGTTACGGGGTCATGTGTAGTACTCATATTCAGTTCATTACACAATGCATTTTTCTACTTCTCAAAAATTTAAATGCAATCCTTAGATCATGATCAGAAAAGACACAAAGTTATTACACATGAAGCCCCACTACATTCCAGATGTATATCTTAAAATGTTGATCTAGTGATTAATCATCTTTAATATTGATGAATTGGCAGCCTTAGTGAGTTGATCCACCAAAACCCATATCACATTGTTTCTTTTATATTTCTTCAGGAGACTTGTGACAAAGTCCATGGTGACATTATTACATATACACATGGTTATAGGCAATGGTTTTATAATACCTTTGATATTATTTCATTATTCCTTAACCTACTAACATAACATGAAATTTGAGATATACACTAAATTATCTTTCTTCATGTCATCCTATCAGATGTTTTTTCAAAGATCATAATATGTATTAGTACTTCCAATATTGATAGAGAAATATGTGCAATGTTAATTAACCTATAGATTTTTAATGTTCATAAGTGATGAAGGAAACCAAAACATTGTTCAAAACCAAATCACATCATCATCATATATATGGAATTCATGAATCATCTATTCCATAACTACTTTCACCTTTTTGAAGCTCCATATCATTCCTTTATATTCACCCTTATTCTTCTTTTAGATGGATGGTTGAGAAATCCTTTGTGAAATGTAGTATGTATTCCATGATTTTATGATTTCTAGAAATATCAATTTAATATCCTTGAAGATAGGGTGTTTCACAATAATAATCATGGATAAATAATAAGTTTATTTTCTAATAATACAATCAAATAGTTTTTTCACGTTTTCGAGATTAAAGTGAATAGAGAAATATAAATCCTTGATTAGATCTATCCATCCCCATTGACACCTATTGAGTTTCTTTTATGTGAATACATATTTTATCACTAAAAATTGGTATATATGTCACACATCTCACCATATAGGTAGTTTCACCAAACATTCTTGTCGAATATCACCAATGCTAACTCCATATCATGTGTGAAGTATTTTTTCACCTGAGTACATAACCCAATCCTCTCTTTTATGAATCATTGTATATCACAAAAACATCCACACGTTTTCATAGTGTGTGTACATGCATAGTGATTATTCATTTCATGAACTCTTAAAATAATTCAACACATTATTTTTATTATAAAGAATTTACCCCTACCCATGTTATTGTTATTAATGGACAAGTTAGTCATGATAAATTTCTCTCAAAATGTTGTTATTTCCCAATTAGGAAAATAAAACTATTAATTTCAGTGACACTAGTGGGTCTAGGATAGTCGTTAACTAGATTTCTATTTGAAGGATCCATATAAATTCCATCACTTTTGATCATGTTTCCAATGAATGAAATTTTTTACAACCAAAAGCCATGCATTCTAAACATAGAAAACATTTTATCCATGATTAATATCCCCAACATAATCCTTATATTATCTTAATTTTCTTTTTTTCTCTTCGATTAAATGAAAATATCATCAATAAACACTAACTCAACTTTTATGAGGTAGTATCTAATGAAAAAATTAATCAATTCAATGAATATTGTAGGGGAGTAGTTATGTCTGAATGGAATCTCTATAAACTCATAGTGCCCATACCATATATTCAAGACTTCCTTTTGAATATCTTTATTCTCCACCATTAGTTTATGATATCCTAAATGATGACCCACCATTATGAATTACTGATCTCCTTGTAGTTCATAAACAAATTCATAAATACTTTGAATTTGAAACGTTTTTATTACGATCTTGTTAGTATCCCGAAAACCAATACAAAGCCACATGGTTCTATCCTTCTTCTTAAAAAACAGCACCAGTGAACCCTAAAAAGTTGTAGTTGGGTGTATGAAATTTTTTTTCAACTTTTATTGAATCAATTTATTTAAATTTTATAGTTTTATTGGGTCCATCCTATTATGGAATTTAGAAATATGTGTGGCTCCAGGGATATGTTCATTTGATAACTCTTCCTCACGGTCATGGGTATATCTTAGTAACTCATCAAAAACTAAATCAATGTCATCTATAACAATGTTAATTTCATCCAATATAATACCTTCCTTGTACTCAACAATTTGGAAGAGGTATTCTTCTTCATAAAGTGTCAACACCCAGACTATTGAGGAATATTACAAAGGATATTCATTATCATGTTTTCATTTATTAAGTTTCATGGGATAGATTGGAATAAGTAAAGTGTTTTTGTTTTCCTAATAATTAATTTTCGCTTCATATTATGAGATCATAACCACAACTAGTATATAATATCATTCCCCCAAGGTATGTATTTTGAGATTCACTAGATGAATATTCCGATAAACATTAATAGTATAAGAGTATGACACTTGTGTTTTATGATCTCACCACTATGTATTTATACTGATATCCTTAAATCTAGGTATTATGTCTCTAATTAAATAGTTTTAGAAATCATTCAAGATATAAAGGAATGTTTAGAACTAAAATCATAATAAAAATTTTCCATTAATAATTGAATAGTTAGTTTACATTGTACGAATTCATTTTCATACTCATCATTAGTATTAGTGATTGAATATGATTTCTCGTGTTCATTTGGATTTTCTGGTTACTGACACATATTACTTCAATTAACCCTAGTTTAGGGCACTATATTTTGTAGTTCCCTGTATTCCTATAGATGAAACATTGAACCATGGGTGGTGAATTTTGTTTTTCTTTTTTATCCCCAATCATGTTGGGCAGCTTAATTTTACCTCTCCACCATTTATATGCTTTGCAGACTTCTCTCCCCCAATTTATGTAGTCTCTTATCCCTTTGAGATGATTACCATGATGTTTCTTCCAAATATTTTAACTTGTGGGTCATTGTATCCCATTTCCCCCCTTTTATTTATCCAATCATATTTAAACTCCATTATTATCTTATTAACTCCCTAACCATGGGACCATTCCACAAACTAGGACATTACATTGACGGTACATTGAATCTCTTATGCATAACTCTTGATGGTCGTAGATTTCTACATCCATTTACAGGTTTTTATTTAAAAATTATTGAATATAATTAATTTTCTATCATTATTTATAATAGAACAAAAGGTGTATATTGAAATCCATTTAATTTATTCCTTAAAATCTATAGAAGTTCATATTCTTTTCAATTCATCTATATAAATTACTTCTTCATATTTTCTTGAAGAGTTCTAGGGAAATAATTGTGATGAAATATTTTCATAATGTCTTCACAATTCATCTCTTCTATTTAAATATTTCTCTTTGGGTGCTTAATAAAATCTTACCATTGATAAGAATATCTATCTAAATGATTGAAGGCTAAAGTCACTTTATCCTTCTCAATATTATGATGCCCATAAACTATCCTCTCTATTATGTTATCCTACCATTCCATGACAAGTGGATCAAAAGATCCACTAAATGTCGGTGTTCATTACTTCATAAAGGACATAATGTCTTGTTTGTACATATTGGGTGAAGTAGGATTTTCTATGTGGTTTATCATATTTTTCATATCCTAATGCATCTAGGTAAGCATTTCCATAGTGTTTTGAACTCTAACACCTATAGAATTAGGGATGTCGTTTGAATAATCTCTAAATTTTCTATCTCATGGGTTGTTGGAAAAGACTAAAATAGTTCCCACTATTTTCTAATATATAAAAAGTATGAAAAAAATAACAAGTCATAAAAGAATGAAAAAATAATTTATTCTTCTTTACAATTTACTCTAAATCCCTATATTAGAGGAACCGTATGTTTATCTTATTTAAAAAATATATTCATGGATTTTTACATAGACTTAGTCTTATCCTATGGGTTTTCACTAATGTTTTCTAAATAAAATTCCCAAATTAAATAAATCATTTCAATAATATCAACTATAAAAACACTTCATTTTCGTACATGACTACTATATCATTTTAATGATTAAAAATGTAATAGTAATACATTCAAGGATCAAAATTTTTAGTGTCTTAGGAAAATTAGGATCAAATTTTTGGTTTACTTAATAAAACATAAATAATTTTTAATTCCATATTATTTATCCTAACAAAATCTCAAGCTCTCCTTAGTACATGTAATCACTTGAGGATATCACCAAATAACCAAGTGAGTTAAAATCTTGGTAAATGGGTGAATAAGGGGCATGAATCAATATAAAATGGATGAGAATAATAATTACAATAATATCATATAAATATGACCATCATCCTAATTATGAGAGAACCATTTGATAAAAAATGAATGAAATAAACGCATAAAAATAAAAAAATCAATTCATAATGTCCAAATACCAAAAATAGTTGTGAACAATTATAAAATAATATTCATGCATATCATATGTGCATAATCATAACATAATCATTTTGAACATATCTTCAATCATGTTGACAAATAATACACATTAACTCATGAGATACATCAAATAAAACAATACATTGGTTGACTATATAATCCTAGTCCCACCAATCACAACATAATATCTCCATAATCTTGTATGCCACATTGAATGCATAACAATCATAGTATTAGAATAACCCATGTAATGGAATGTGTTTTATAAGTATTTCATAAATCATAATTTCATAAAGAATCTTGGGGATCCAAAATGAATAAAGAAAAATATATTTGGCATAAAAATCACCATTGTTGAGTGAAGAAGAAATATCTAAAGAGGAATAAAATATGTGTTTTGAAAAGACTTTGTTTTGGGGAAACTATTTGAATCTTGGAATAAAAATAAAGGTGGAGACATTAATGTCATTGAAAATAAAATAGGCCAAGTGTGATATTCTACTGGATTGGTCAGTTGAGGGCCCCTAGTTGGTTATAGACTTAGGAGCGTCACTATTTTCTGAAAGTTTTTTTCAAATATAGTACATCTTAGGATCTCTATAGGGATGTTTAGGAAATACCCATGACTAAATACTTGTATGTTCTAGTTTTCTTTTGTTTCAATTATAGTTGATCCATCTCATGACCCATTTACTTTTATTATATTTATGTACTTTTTATATCACTAGTTGGTTTTTGAAAGAATTAATTAAAATGGATTTTGGGTTTTGGGATCTGTTTTGGAATGTGAAATGAAAAAGAGTTTACTTAAAAATAGTAGTTAGCTACTTATTTTGGTAAAATAGTGAAAACCCAATTCTTACTTGACATATTTTAAAACTAGAAACAAAGGATTTTCATTAGAGTGTGTGGTTAATTGAAAGTGGTTTATCTTTTTAATTCATACTAAACAGTTCGGTGCTCACCCCATATTTTACTTTTTAGTTTTTGGTTCTTCCAATTTTACATTTCAATCAGATAAAGATTATTTCTTTGTATAGTGGAGATTTATGAGGTCATATGGAGGTATGTAATGAAGTATATTTCTTTCCAATGTCAGAATTTATTATTATTTTTTTTATTTTAATATTTTATCTTTTTTCATGGGTCAAATAATTTCCAATGGTTTTATCTTTATAACCAACGCTTGTTTCCAACCCATGGGAATCAGGAGTGCCCATCGAGCCTTGTCTCAAATTGAATCGGGTGAATGCTTTAGGGTTGACTCGGGTGGATTTATGACAAAATAGTATCATAGGGGGTCATTGATATTTGGAGTGTCAGATTTTGGGAGACTATAACTATCAAAAATCATGACGTATGTGTAGGAAGATCATTACGAACACTTACATGTTCTGATCCTCATGTTTCCTTGGGTATTTCAAGATTTGGGTTTTTTTTGGACTTTGTTGATGGGGGTTAACCATGGAATAATCCAATTTTTCACAACATACATTCATGGAATAGAGAACAATGTGGAACTCATGTTCATTGATTAATATGATTCTAGCAGTTGTCGTATGCTCTGCAAATGGCCTTTTAAACCTTATGGTCAGGTTATGAATTCCATCTAGTTTACTATTTTTTTATTCAAAATGGCTGGTGATTTGGTCTGATTTTTTTAGCATGAATTTAAATAGATTATTCAGTGTTTTCTTGAGTTATTAAATGAGGATTAATTTCCGAAGGCTATATTTCAAAAAATGAAAAACAATTGGTTTTTTTGAGAATGAAAGAGAATTTTTTTTAATTATGAAATATTTTATAAATCATGAAATAAAATTTAGTTAGAAATGCTTGGTTTCATTGGAAAATGGTATATGTGGCCCTTGGTTTTCATTATGGACGTTCAAATATTTGTGTGTGTGAACGAAATGTGCATATTGGCATGTAGGTGTGGATGATATAATCAAAAGTGAGGGAAATACATATCTGATGGTTCATAGGATACCATGGGTGAGTATTTGAAAATAAAAAATATATATGGTTGTATATATTTGTTTTTGAAATGGAATATGGTTTTTGATAAAAAAATTGGCCTCTTTTCGAAAGAGATGTATTGTTCTAAAGGAAAGAATGTGATGGTGTGTTGAATTTTTAAGCAGATTTGCTAGAATGTTTTTTGAAATTGATAAAAAATTTCATATCAAAAGTGGAATAAATCTGGATGTGGGAGTATTTGGAAAATGATATTTTTTAAAAAGTGGATTCTTATCTCATTTTTTTAATTCTTTTGTGTTTTTATTTTTTGTGATATTTGTTTTATCTTCTATTTGGTTTAGTATGTGTTCGCTGATGAGTGTCGCATATTGTTAGAGATGACCTTTTTGGTAGTTATTTAGTTGATTGGTGACTTGGTTTTTTATTATTTTGTTATTTGGAGTTTTCTACCTAGAATATTCCCAGATGTTTGTTGTGTCTTTCGGTCTTTGGTCTTTCCGAGACTCCTAGTGAAGTATTTGGATTGAATTCATTTTGGTTTTTTCTTTTTTTTTGTGGTGATCAAGGTTTTTAGAGGTATTGTAGAGGCTTGAGGAAGTCTAATTTGTTTCTAGGAACTCCCAATATGGTGAGGGTTCAATTTTTTTTACTGTTTTGGAGTTATGTAATTAACTGGGGGATGGTAATCATCCAAGTATCATTGAATGTTGGAGTATCATGAAGTGTTTTTATGATAAATTTCATCTACTGATGTTTTCCAGAGGAGGTAAATGCAAGTAATGCAATGGGACTCATGATAATTCATAAAGGTCAGTAAATGATGAAGGCTCTTGTTAACTTGATTAAGATGTTGGTTTTTTTGGAGGTAGCATCTAAAGATTAGTTTGGAATGTTAGTGGATGGGGTGTTTCGGCTGATTTGGGTCCTGAAATATAGAAAGTTTATGTTCATGTTTTTCTTGGGGTCTGTGAGGGTTTCCCATGTACTTGTGGGTATATACTATAGGAACACATCCCTATTAATTCTATCATGTTGTTACCATCATTTCATTCACCTGGTTGACAACTTGTGTGATTCCAGTGTGGTTAGTTCAGGCTTTCAAATGTCATATTTTGAAAAATACTTTGTATTCTTGCTAATGATGTGGATGTTTAGGAAACATGATGAAATTATTTAAATTGAATCATTTAAAGGTGGAATTCTTGGTGGAGGATGTCATCTTCTGACTACCAGGTCGTAGATGCTTCAAGACATCAGACCATCAGTGAAAACTCTCCAAGTGAAGCTCTTAACGTAGTCAAGAATCAGATGGTGTATGGATGATCTTGGTCTGAATTTTATATATGAAGAAAGAGTAGGATAGTTAAATACTTTTTTAGAAATTTAAATATATAAATTTTTTGTTTGGTCATAAAAGTCTTAGAGGCCTCATTTCCTCATTTTGTTATTTGTTTTGGAAAGTTACCTATTATTGGTGAATATTTTTGTTTCTTTATGTCATTGTAAACCTTCATACTCATAATTGTGCCTTATGGTTGAGAAACATTTAAAATTTGTCTCTTCATGGATTGGTTTTTTCTTTTAGTTGTGCTCATCTTGGAGAGGCTTGAGTCCTATAGAGGTTAAATGTTGTAGTTTGGTCCAATTCTCACTTAGGGGTTTTCCCTTGGGGACCCCTCATGGTGGGGTTTGGCCTATATGTGGATTATAGGGTTGGTACATGTTGGTGATTATCCCTTTGGTTTACATTAGGTGTTTTAGAGTTGGAAAATTCTAAGAATTCCAATGTTTTTCTAAGATGATCGGTTCATAGATAGTGTGGATACCAACCATAGATATCATTGTTGTTTCTTTTATATTTCATTGGTACTAGATGATTTATTATGGTAGGGATAACCCTCATACATCCCTCATTTTTTTCTCATTTTTTCCATTAGAGAAGGTCAGGTGTGACTGGTAGAATGAAATGTCAAAATGAGTTCATGGTTTCATTGTCTTTGTTCAATTTGTAGTGTGACTTTGATTCATCATTTGACTGGATGAATTTCACGGTGTATAATGTTTTTCTGGTGTGGAAAATTTTCACACCCCAAACTAAAAAAATTAATTATTTTAATTATTTTAATAAATCATAACCACTATTTTTTTCTAGCAAACCTGGGTTGAAATTTAAAATTATCAACTGTAGTGGGGAAATTCTCACAGGTTGTACATGATTCAAAATAACCATGTGAAACAAGTATGTGACGGTTTATCATCTTTCAATTTTATTTTGGCACCGATTGAGAATGGTTTTCTCAACCTTGCATATGCCCATAGAAACCATGAAATGGTGCTTGGCTAGGGCAGTGGCCCGCGATCGCTCTAGAAAATCATGCCAAAACCATGCGAGATACCTTTTTTCAAAACTAAAATAAATAAAAAATGAAAATAAAAAATGGAAATAAAATAAAATTTAAGAAAAAATATTAATAACAATAAAAATGAATATTATTATTATTATTAATTTATGTTTTTAAATTTTTTTTTGTTTCCTTATTTTTTTTTCTTTTTTTTCTTTCTACCATTATTTTCTTAATCCCAGTAACCCTAAATCTGATTACATACCTTTCCCCTTCTCCTTTGATGTGCTATGACCCCCCCCCCCCCTCTGGATTTCTCTTATCATCGATTCACCATCGATTCTTTACGAAATCTCTCCAAAACTCTAATGTAAGGCCTTCTCCCTCCTCGTTTTTTGGTTTGGCCGATTTATGTATCCTTGTTTCATGGGGTAGCATGTTCAACACACTAGTTTGGGTTTTATCAATTTTTCTATTTTTCATCTGATTTTCTGTTGTGTAGAAGGTCTATCAGGCCCTTATTGTGCGAATTCTAAAAACTGCTGCTGAAGGTGAGGTGGTTTGGGTTGATTTGGTCTGCCAGTTCCATTTTTAAGTATGTTGTTTGACACCATTTTTATTTTTTAACTTTTGATAATTTTGGTATTATATTTTTTATTGAATTTTGGTGATTTTCATTGAGTTTTTGGGTCTTATCTATAGTATTTTGAGATTCCAGTGGTGTTTGTAGTGCGTTTGACAATTCCCTAAAGGGTTTCACACACACACACAGATACATATGTGTTTTTTTGTATATATATATATATATAAATATATACATATATCTCTTTATTGTGCATATTAACTCGTGGTGTAGGTAATATATATATTTGATTAAGGGTATATATATATATATATAGATATATATATGAAATTATGTTTGTGAAAGTGTGAGGTATTTTTCATCAAATGCTTCTACAGTCAAAGAATCTTAGATGGTTCGATTCCATTTTGAGGTATGTTCCCTAAACCCACATATTTAATTTAAAATGCATAATGTCTTAATTTCATTAAAATATGTTTTATATTTACTTAGTATTTATATACTTTGAAATTGGGTTTTGGTTTTTATTAATAGTTTATTTGTTTCACATAATTTATCCAAGCTTGCAACTAATGTTTTTCACAAATTGAAAAATTTATTCAACATTTTTTTGGAAGTAGTGATGTATTTCTATTTCTCAATTTTTTGGATGATAAATATTAAAAATTGGTTTCATTAATTATTTTTAGTGTGTGATACATATTTCCAATGGACTGCTTTGATTTAAGTTTGTTTTTAATCATTGGCCTAAATGTGTGGTGCCCTGGTTGTGTAATTGTGATTTTAAATGGTTTTGATACTTAATGGGGTTGGGAAATAGTGTTTTTAATAAAATTAAATATTTCTTGTATTGTAGTGAATCCCTTTTACCATTTTATATTTAAAAATCGTGTTTTATATCTTCATAGAAATGGTTCTAGAAATGTAGTGATGCGTATTTTTTAGAACATAATGGTTTTGGTTATGTTTGTTACATAAAACCAAGAATGTTTGGAACCATGAACTATACTTTGAAAATTAAATGACATGATGTCCCGTTTAGTACCTTTTCAGGTGTGTTGTGTTTTTTTAACCAGGAATTGGATGTGGTGTTGCATTTTGGTTTAGAAACGGTTTGATATTTTTTCATTATATATTGGAGTGATCTTATTAAAGGCATAGTTGGATCGTTATTTCATTTTGGAAGTGAAATTTCCTTTTTAAATTATGAACACCCGATTAGAAACCTAATGTTCTATGTGAAATGGTTTAAAATTTCATCTAATGTGACAGACTGGTTTGAACTAGTGATTGGTTTATTATATGATGGGAAAACCTATTGGGGATTTCCATATATGGGTTATCATATCGGTTGTTTTCGTGTATGTGGTATGAATGTGAGGTGATTTCATGTAAGGTGAGTCACACATGTGAGGGCCTCCTAATTGCACATTATAATATTATCATGGGTATGTTCGACATATTATAAATATTCATGTGACTATTGTTCATCAACCCAGATTAAATGGATTGGTACCCCCTTGATTTATTGTTATGTCAGGTGGGTTATGCCACTGAATTGACCAATTGAGGGTAGCTAGTTTTTTATTGACCTTAGAACTTCACTATATGATAGTAGGTGGATCTGAGCTGTATACATCTAGATATCTCTCTAGGGATGTTTATGAAATACCCCTAACTATGTACTTGTATGTTCACATTTATTTTTGGGAACATTTTTTTCTTCCATATAAAGACCTATATACTTATCTTTTAATATTTAAGTACTTATTCTAGCACTAGGTGGTTTTTAAAATAATTTTTTGAAATCGATTATTTATTTTGGGATTTTTTTTGGAAAATGAAATGAAAATAGTTACCTTAAAAATAACAGCTTGATACATATTTGGATACAGAGTTAAAACCTAATTTTTACATGACCTATTTTCAAACCAGAAATAACGGTCTTTCTTCAGAGTTGGTTCATCAAATGGGGATTATCATTGGAATTCCTATTGTTCATTTTGGTTGTCACAACTACATTATATTTTCAATTTTAGGTTTTTCTTATTTTACCACACCCTTGGAGAAAACATCGTTCTATTTTTAGTGGTGACTCATGAAGTCATATGAAGGTACATGTTGCAATTTATTTAATTCCCCTATGAATATTTATGTAATATTATTCAGTTTGATTTTCAATTATTTTTTTATCTTTTATTCAAAGGTGAAATTTTTCCCAAAGTTTTCCCCTTGATTCCCAATACTAGTTGCCAGCCCATGGGGATTTAGAAAACCATTAAAGACTTTTTGCAGATCAGATCTGGTGATAGGTTTTGAGTTGACCTAGGTTGGTTCAGGACACATAAGGTTGGTGATAATGAAATAAGTTTTGAACACCCTCATTGGAGATTAACCAACTATTAATGATAATGTTGTCCAAATATGTAGAAAAGGAGGTATAAAATATAAATACATCAAAATTATAAATTTTTACTGTAGTATTATATAAATAATATAATTTTAAAATTTTGACTAATTATATATTTGATAATAATTTTAAATCAATTTTTAAATGATATAGAAGCTGAAAAAAAGTGAAAAGGGTTTGAAAAAAACTTACTCGTTCTTGAGTGTAGCATCTCTTATATGAAACTAGATTTCATTGATGAATGAAGTCATATTACTCCATCACAACTATAAGGTTTTTAAGGGATTAATTAATATTATTTTAGAATACCATAGTCTTTATAATAATGAGGAGGAGTTGTTTTCACAGGGGAGGGAGAGTCATTATTAATATTTATGGATAAGGGTATTTTTAGAATACAATATTACATAAAATAAAATATCAAAGGTAAAACATATAATAGTGAATTTTATCAATATACATCATATATAAATATAAAATAATATTTCTCATATATTAAACCCCATTATAAATTTAATTAAATTAGTTAATTGAAAATGAAAGTGGACAAAAATAAAAACCGTTATTTTAAGGCATCACTTTTGACTTTTGTTTCAAAAAGTAATTTTTAGGTTTCATAATAACATTTATTATATTTTAACGGCTCATTTATAAAATTAAATATATTCTTTCCAAATATAAAATTATTTAAATGATTTCATTATTATTACATCAAGAATGATGTAATTTATGATACACTAGTTATGAAAATTACAATATTTTTACTATTCTATTGAAAATTATAGTAATTCAGAAAATTAAAAAAATAACCCTTGGAAAAAATGGACATGACGTTTGAAAAAATGATATTTTTTTAACAAATTTCATTTCTATCATAGATAATATTTAATTCTTAATATTAAAAATATGTTCTTAACTAATCACTTTAAAATGGTGTTTATTAAAAATATACTAACATTTTTATTGACTTTTTAAACCATGATATTTATTTGGTGGAATTATAATAGTAATATTTACATTAATTAATAATGGTAAATATTATTTATATCACAATTTTTTTGAGTTAAATTTGTAATCCAATGATCAGGTTACTGTTCCCAATGGTTAGGTTACTATTACAAACATTCATGTTACTATTCCAATGGTCACATTACTATTCCAACAGTCACTTTACTTCCTTTAAACACTACTTAATACTATCACACAATATTTAATAAAATAATTCCAAGAATTTTATATTCTCATTTTCTAATATTCTGATTGGTTTACTATTATTTTGTTTCATTTCTACAGTGTTGGGTGGGGTGATGAATCAAGTAAATATGAGCAATCCATATTTTTCCATTTTATATTTTATATTTTATATCTTTTCCACTTTTTATTTTTGGTATTTTTTAGGTTCATAAGAGACTAATTTAATCATCATTATTAATACATTAATGTTTTTATGTTTCTGTATATTATCTATGCATATAATACATATATAATATAATATAATGAAACATTTATTTTTGAAAAAATAATCATTTAAAAATTATGGATCAATATAAATAAATAAAATTACATGGAAAAAATAATTGCAAGAATAAATTAACTAATGGTTTAGAGGGAGTCATAAGTACCTAGTGGTAGGATACTAGGTACCAGATTGTTTTTTATGGAATTAATATGTCTGTTTGATTTGGTATACTATACATGATTTCTTTCCATGTAATACCCAATTACCACCTATTTTCAAGAGGCAACTAAAATTTTACCTAGAAAAGCAATGTTATTTATTTTAAAAACTATAATGATATTCATATCACACTAAATTATTTAATCATTTTAAGTTAAATCGTTTTGGATTATTACTCAACTTCCATTATAGTTCCCCCGACATCTTTTCCGGTATTTTCCTCTCTTCAAATTCATGTTAACCACTAAATTTGATACATTAATTTACTATATTGATTCGTGGGTCACTATAATAATGTGAATGAGGTGTGTTCATAATTTTTTCCTCATTGGAATCTATAATATTATTATAATGTGAAATACATAAACCCTTATTCTATAATAAATCTAAAATACATCATGTATGTGCCTTCTTTATAGCTATAGATACTATATATAGATTGATCGATTTATTTCATATGTTATTCCTATTATCTAGAATATTATTATTGTTAAATGGTTGGAAGATAATCTTCCAATGATCTAATCACTACAATAAGTGGGGGTTGAATATGTAGATTCGAGTATTTAAAAAAAATTTCACTTCAAATCAAATTATATGATCTATTGATATTTTATAAAATAAATGAAAAAATCACATCCTCAATAACACAAACACTCAAAATTTTTGTTCACTAAAGACATATAGTTTTACTAGGTATTAATCCTTCTTAGAAGGCCTTGTCCTTTACAAGTTTTGAATGACTCCCAAATCGTAGATTCTAAACTATAAGAACATGTGATATCGAATTAAATTCCTAAAAATGACATCACACTATCCATTTATTATGTTATATAGGAATATGTAGCTTCATTATGATCATAAAATTAATACCATAATGAGAAATATCTCTTTAAATGACTTCTTGTTAAAACAATAATAGATGATGGTATTTATTTATAGTTTGGAAGGATATTCAAAAGATGTCTTCCCACTATGTGTATAATGAGATGTATATCATCATCATGATTATCAACATCAAATATAAATCAATAAATTATTCATCTCAAACCTATATATATATATATGATGTCATCTAAACTATGTGTATGAGGATATCTTTTATTCTTGGTATTTTAATGCACTTTTATCTTTAATTGTTAGTCACATTTCTCTCACATGGATTGATCCATATATTCTTAATTTTCAGGACTCTCATAATTAAATTAATTAAGAATAGTTAATTATATCATTGATTCATGATACATGTATCTATAGAATTTTAGGACACAATCCTCCTTTATTTCCTTATTTGTTCAAGATAAAAAAAATAATAGCTGTCAATAAATATACTATAATTTAATTAACTACATATATCTTGTCAAAAACGTCTACCAATTATTCCATCCATTAAAATTAAGGAAAAAATTAAATTATTGGGAAGAACCGTTCATCTAAAAATAGATAAATTAATTTAAAAATGATGTTTTTGTTGTTCTATATTTATCTCATAATCATTATCTTTCAATCAGTATATGAAAAAATATATGTAATCATCCCATAGATTGGATAATATCTTCAAAAAACTAACAAAATTGAACTTCAAGAACTAGGATATAAGAAACATATTATTTAATCACTTCTAAACAAGTTTCATATGATTCTTTAAATTTATTAATTCCTTTGTATCATCAAAATAGAATCATAAAATTAATTTATAGTGAATAATTATTCAATTATACAAATTAGAGCATATTCATTGTCATATAAATTATTACCCTTTTAATCCTGAATAAAACTCACATTGACGTAAAAACCCTTAATTATAAACAATTTTTGGTTCCTTTGGGGATAAAATAAATAAATAATGGTTATATAATTACCATGTTTAAATTCCTAAATATATAAAAATTATTTAGACCTTATTTTTAATAATAGAATATATTATATGAGGCTAAAATATCTTATTCCAAAAAAATTATACACTATAAAAATATCATCCATTTAAAAAAAATTACTGAAATTTTTAAAATGGCTTAAATATAAAAAATTATATGTGTAACAAAAATATATAATGGGTAGGTCAATATTAATATTAGAAATATTATTCCTTTTACGAGTCATAAAATTTCTTATGGAAATAGAATATCTTAGATACTCCAAACATAATACAACTGGTATATGCATCCTACCCGGGCTAAATTTTGTCTATTGTGACTAAAATATATTTTGTGATTATTGTATGATATTATGCTCACCCAAACACAATATTAGTCATATGATTTCTAAAACAAAAACAATTCTTAATGAACTTATATAAAGGAATTCTATATACATTCAACCATATCAAAAACACTACATACATCATCAAACTCAACTAAAAAACATTAAATTATTCTAAAAAATGATATGAAAAAAATAAAAAAATAAAAAATAAAAAATATCACATCAATATAAAACTTATATATAATTTGGAAATGTTACTCAACACTTTTGAATGAACATAATTATATTCATAATACATAAAATCCCAATGAGATTTTTCAAATCACATATTATCTTATATATGAACTTGCATGCACCACATTACGTGTTGAGAAAATTGTATCCCTTAATGATAATAAAATGGGGAGAATTTATAAAGATGAACATCCCCCCACTTCATAAATATATTATTGTATTCAAAACATTCCCTAAATTATCATAAACTAGTTCTTTAAATGACAAGCTATTTGGCATTCACAGTTTTATAAACTATTATATCTTACTATGAAAAAGATTTGTGTAAATATTTCTACCACTTTGTTAAGGATATAAAAATCCCTATAATGGGGTGTAAATATTACAAAAACCATAAAATAAATATGAACATTTCATATTATGTTGTATCCTCAAATCTACAAACCTCAATCAAATCCCAAATTATTCAAAAATATTGACAAAATGTTTTTGTTATCTATATATTGCATCAAAATATCTATACGTTATACTCTTTTCATAATGAAATAAAAACAAAATTATATTTATGTTTATTAGGAGTGTTCTACAAGGTTAATAGAAAATTTTAAAACCACTTGGGTTCATATAGAGTTTCCCCAATGGCCTCTTACTTTGAACATTCAAAAATACTAACTTCACAACTATAGATAAAAACTATGTACAAAAATGAGTGGATTGCAAATACTATCCCTTAGTTGTGCTAAGTGTGAAACCCCCAGATTTTGAAATTAAATTTAATATTGAAAGAATGAAACACTTAGTTTATATAAAACACCTCATTGTTATAACCTATCTAGTAAAAATTATTTTTCCATCTTTGTGATTTGAATTTTGAAAAACTAACATACACTGTTTTGTTTAGTAGGATATTTAAAGTTTGATAAGGGAAACACAATTTTTAGTGAATAGTAACATAACCTTATGAATAGTAATATGAATACTGATATGAACCTTATGAATATTAAATAATTTTTATATTTTATTTTCTTAATTTTGTAAGATAATGTGATATTGATTAATTTTTCAATGTGACATAAAGCAAATTATAATATTAAAATTTTTATTTTTGGAATAAATTAGGATTTTATTTAAAAATTAATTTATTTATATTTAAGGAATTTTTTTCTAAAAATGGAGTTAATTTTTGAATTTTACCCATTCAAAAATATTTAGGGTAATGTTTTGGGATTTTTCTAAAATACTCGTGTCCTTGATGAATAGTAAAATACGATAATTTACTATATATATACATTATTAGTTATATTCACTATTAATAGAATCATAATGGATGTAAAAACTTTTGGTTAGAAATATCATACACTTATTACTATTATGGTTCACATGAATCAACACTATTGGTTGTATTGAGGTAAACAATAAAATAATGAATAAGATATTCAAAAATCACCCATATCCTCCACTATAACCCCCCCAATCCCTCTTCTCTTCAGTCCTTTAAAGACTTTTTAATTGTCTAAATTCTACTAAACTCTCCCCCAATATCCTCCAACACATATAGTATCCATTTTCTAAAAAAACCACCAAATCCTCTACCTTAAAGAGGCTCTCATGGAAGATAACATCAAAAGGTAAATTCCTCTTATCATTTCTTTTATTTCAAGTCCCTTTCTTTTTTTTTCTATCGTCACCCCCTACATCAATATTTTGTAATGACACTAGGACATTAAATGTAGTAGAATATTGTTGTGATAATGGAATAATTCTTTATCATCTCTCTTTTCCCCTTCCTTTATACTAGAAATGAAAAACCCATCTGAGATATGTTATTTTACCACATTCAAGGATGACAAGTTTTCATATTTTATTATCATCTTCATTTTAAGTCCCAAATCTATTTCATTGGTTTAAATAGAATATAATAAATTTATTATAACTTATTTAAGGTTCTGGAATTATTTTTTACAAATTATATAAATTTATAAATCAAAATGAGTTTGTTATGATCAAAAACCACCAATTAACTCATTCAATTATCAATACTGTTTTATATAATGATACATCTTCACTCCAAATGACCAGATAAACATTATAACAATTTAATATTATATTTGTTTATTAATAACATAAAAAGTATATTCTAGAAAAAAATTCACATCCTACATTTTTTATCCATACATGAATATAAATAAACTGGTCTTGAAAACCAAGGAAGAAAACACTCCCAAATAATGAAATTGAATCTCTTAACCCATTAGAAGTCCATGAATAAAACTAATAAGGTTATAATAAATCATTTAAATATAGAGGAGGTTTTAAAATTATTAATATATGAACCTAAAATTGATTATCCTGGTCCTTATGAACAATTTAGGAACACTTTCAGACTTACCGTATGGTTTTTCTACCCGAACATCCATTTTCATTTCAATTACTTTTATTCTGTATTAACCTCTATTGAATTCTTATTTATTTTTATTTATCCCTCATAAATTATATTATATTTTTATATATATGCGTACCTACCCAAATCCTACTTTCATTTATGGGTAGTTATATGTTTTAAAAGTATCTCTTAAAAATTATTTCCGAAATAGAAGCACGATTAAAGGTAATTTCTCATATTCTTACCTATTTTCAAGGGAACTATATAATCTATTTTTAGCAACCAATATTTCTCAAAAATCACTCATTTTATTATGAAAATATGATCTTACTTCACTTCTGATTTTATACTAGTAATTTTCTAAAAGAACTCTTTTTTTTCAAAGTGAAAGAGTATTTACCTCAAGAATTACTCGATGATTTTTTAAGAGCATTTTCATCTATTTCAACACTCTTATCTATTCATATGTATTATTGGGATTAATATTTTATGATATCATATTAAATATTATATTTAATGGTTTCTGATCTATTTGATTGTGGATGTTCTATTTTGATATCATTCATCTTGCTACTCAAAATAGTTAGTGATTATGTTACAGATTGGGGAATGTTATTTAAATGTCATGTCTATATATTGTTTATGATTATCATAGTTTATTTGAATAATAAATTGGACTTAGTATGTGATGGGTCGGGATTGGTATATCCCCTCGATAAATCAGTAGGTTTGATGAGACAAATAAATATCGACTTAGCTAAGGGCTTGCCCATTTTTATATATGGTTTTGGATGAAGCCTTAATAATTTTTAGATGTCTTGGTCGAGGCCTTGATAATATGTTTTAGAATTTCCATAATATGAATTTCCCCCTTTCTAAAGCTATAAATTTATTGTTTATTAGTTTATTCATCTAGTATAATACCCATGAATATGTTTTATTATGGATATATTTTCTTAGCTCTTATTCCTCCCATATTATGTTCATGTTTATTATTAAATGCATGTGTTTTCAATTATTCACCATGCTGAATATTTAGGTTTATGATATCTTTCTCTATATTTTTTACCCTTACTCAGCATATTATCTCACCCCTTCTTGTGTTTCACTTTTCCCTGGACATGAATAGGTATATTATTATTGAATTTCAAAGATAATATTAGAGTGATGGATATTCTTAATGGAACGATTATGTTGTATTTTATTTTAGTTAATAATGTAAAACTTCTGTATGTATCTAGTTTTCCCAATTTATTAAAATATTTGTTCCTTCTGCATGGAACATTCTTGTAAACATTCTAATGTAATTGAATAATCCATCGGCTCCTAGAAACTAGGGGCGGGTCTTTACAGTTGGTATCATAGAAATTTTAGCATAAAACATAGAAACTGGATTTAGAAAACATAGATTAGATTAAAAAACTCTAAGATAGTGTTGGAGTATAATTATAAAAAAATTCCCTAGAATATTTGTAATGAATAGATTATAGATATTTGTAGAAAATACATCCTTGTTGGGATACTATAAGTGGATGTGGGACTGGTAAAAATTTACCAAGGAGTGAAAAATCAAAAAATGATCTTTGGGCTATACCTTGGGTTTCCTGGTACACGAATGTAACAGCCCGAGATTTTATGAAAAATATTCTTTTTTATTTTACTAATGTCTTGTGTTATACGCTACACCAAAAGGAGCTTGCACAAGATGCATCCTTGACTTGCCTTTCATTACACGCAATCACAACCTTCCTCGATAGCGTGTGTGGTACGTAATCCTGAGTTTCACGAAACAATGATATGCTATTAAAATATTATTAAAACTAGCCGTTATGAATAGTAATAACCACTTTTTAAATTTTAGAAATTTTAACTCTCAAAGTGGACTTCATTTTTGGATTCGGAGTATCGAATTTAGCCTAAGGTGAAATTTTGGTACTTTTCGGATAACTTTCATATTCTGATGAATAGTGAAAATTACTAAATTATAATTAAAAACAACTTTTTTAATCGAAATAATTAATAGTGATAAATCATTAATTTGAGTGGTTTTAAAGTATATTTAGAATATATTTTTACAATTTAATACAATGTTGGTCATTGGATGTAATTTCACATTTAAACTAGACATAACCAAGTGTCAATCTTTTGATAGATATTGTTTCTTAAAAACACGCTATTTGTTTTAACAGCGGGATTTAATTATAAAATTAATTAATGCAACTTTTATGTTATGAATTTGGTAAAATAGACTTCATTTTTGAATTCGGAATATGAAATATAGCTTGGGATGAAATTTTGGCATTGTTCTGAAAAACATCAATTTTTGATGAATAGTGAAACTACTAAGTGGTAGGTTAAAAACTGAATTTTCCATAAAACTTAATTTTACCGCTTCTGTGAATGGAATTTCAAAAATCCGAGAGACACGATTAATATCAAGGACTAAAATGTGGTTCAATGAGATGAAAATAATTTTTTGGTGAATAGTAACTTTTTACTTTTTTTTACCACGGTAAATAGTAAATAGGGTAACTAAGGGTAAATATGATATTAATATTACCCTAACACATGTCCTAATTCTATTGGACAAGTGTAATTCGACCAAAAACAAACTTATGAATAAAATATGACCATTTAGGCCCACTTGGATTAGATTAGGACATTTATTATTAATTTATTTAAAGAAGGGTTAAAATAGTTAAAATCAAAGTTTAATAAGTAAATCATTTTTAATATGGGGTTATACATAAGATAAATTCGACTATAAATATTCATTAGAAAGATAAAAAGATTTCCTACATGATGGTATTTTATTTGTAATTTTTAGACATCAAATAATATAATTTATTTATGACACAACAATGATGCAGTAATTATCTTATTAATGAAATATTGACATAATTGATAATATAAATACCAAAATAAATGTAATTTAAGACTTTTTATGAATTCCACTAATTTTATAGGTTACTATGATATATTATTGTTGATTTAATCAACTTGTTTCGAACATATAATTCTGTTATGACTTTCAAAAAAATCATATATCAAATAGTGTCAAAATTGACACAAAAGAGTTTTTAAATCAAATATTATATTATTAATTGTTATTTTATTCCTAAAAATCTAAGGTTCGGCCAAATGACTTAGATAAGGATATATGTATTAATAATATACAATTTGGGGTTCGTTTGGCATGTTATAGTAAGTGTATTAACCATATAGTGAAAGAAAACAAAAAGACACGGTAAAAGTTAAATTATTTAACTTAGAGTTAAATCTAATTGATAAGGTTAAAATAAGAACCTAAACTTGTCTAAATCTTATTGGTTGATAGGATTTCGACCCATCCCTACTTTAGCTTCGAAATAAGACCCTTTGTAACCATTATAAACCGATTTTGACTTTAATATAAAATAATATTTTGAGATATTCCTAAGGTGCCCCTCTCCTCCCCTATAAAAGGACACCTCCTCCCCCTCCTCCTCACACCAATTTGAGCACTCAAGCTCGGCCAACCCCTGCCAATTTCTCCTCTCCACTTTCCTAGCAACATCATAGAGGTTCTGGTCTTCCTCAAAGACCAATTTTAGTGCCCTAAGAGGAGGTCTCAAAGAGGCACTTCAAAGAATAGGTAATTACCGTTACCAATTCTTTCATCTTTATTTCTTCTTCCACTTCTTCTTCTTAGGTTGTTTCATTATGAAGTAATAACATCAGTATCCCTCATATACTGATATGTTATTATAAGTATGAAACAACCCTATTTCACCATCTATCCATCCTACGGAAAAAGAAATCACCGCACGTGCGTACGTACGGAATACCGTCTCCACGCCGTGGTGTAATCTATTTTCCACCACCACCTTACATGGATGGGTATAATGGTGTAAAGAATAACTATACATAGTTATTACAACCTCATATTGATTCTGATATATTGTATAATCCACTCCAATTCAATTCAATAATTATGGAAATGATATCATCGCTCGTGCGTACGTACGGACTACCGTCTCCACGATGCGATGAGATTCATTCTCCATGTTAACCATTTAAGAATGATTATAAAGTATATATAAGAAATAATAATGAAATATATGACATTATAAAGCTACTGGATTTATGTATATATATATATATGTATGTCATCTACTTACTTCCATTCAAGACAATAAGGAAAGGAAAACAGCGTTCATGCGTACGTACGGACTACCGTCTCCATGAACGGTGTTTTTCATTTCATTTATCTATCTATTATATATATATATATATACTGAATATATATGATATATAAATCATATTTTATATTCTGGAAGTAAGTAAATCATGATATAAGTAATAATAATTTCAAGAACAACAAGTCAAAACACCTACGATAAATGAAACGATTTTACCCAAAACGCTACTTTAACATGAATTTACAAAAGAACGGGTAATATAAAGTTATAAGTGGACCATATATGATATAATAACAATGAATATGATTCTGGAATAAGTCAATAACATGATTTAAATCATATACAGGAGGTTCGGACACTCACAAAGCAAATCGGACCTAAGGTAAGGGAAATATCACAATCTCATTTTTATCCGAGATTGTTTATTCGTAAGTATTTACTGGGGTGTATTTTATCATCCACATACATGTTTCATCAATATGTAATATTATTTCCATCCACCTACAATTGTTTAAATCCATTTTTACCCTTCGGTGAGTTTTTAGTAAAGAATATGAAAGGAATCTTTTGTCGCTTTTTCGTACGAGGTACTTTTTGACTTTTCCGACAAAAGTACGAAGAATGTTTTTTTTAACTTATACGGCATGAATGGATTTTTAAAACATTATTTACAAGAAGCTTACTTTACAAGTTTTCAAGTTTATTTTTAATCAACTTCTTTTATTTTAATGTTATATGACATGTTATTAAAGGAAAAGTGTTTTTTGAAGAAGAAAGGATATTTTCCTCAAGAATGGAGTTCAAGTGTTTTATCAAAATTATTTTCCATCTAAGATAATAAAGGGTTCTGTTTTTATCCCTATTATTAAATTGATTTGTTCATGTTGTGATGGAAATATTTTTATGAATTCCTTTATCTTATATGAATTGATTTATGATGTCATGATGTTTCAAGAATCCCATTTTTACATGTGTTAAGCGATGATGTATGGTTTATGATTATGTGGCACACATAAGAAAGGATTCATTATAAGATGGGTGGGACCTATATCTCCCTCCAATGCATTGGGTAAAGATTTTATATCTCATGAGATAGACATGGCTGAAATGGTAGGTTATACCGGTTCAGTGAAACAGGACTGAAACGAGGATTACTCGATTCAGAAAGGGACTTTGTCCACTAAGATAGTCTTGGCAATGAGTCTTGACTAACAAGAAATGATTCTCTATGATTATGTGTGTATGCCACAATGAGTAATGTTTTAAGTTATGATTTCATTTTCACTTCTATGATTTATCCCACATTATGATATTATGAGCTCTTTTGCAGGTTAAGATTTCCAAAAGCTATGTTCTTATGTATATGATGTGATTGATATTTCTTTTGTTTACCTTTACTGAGCATTTGAGCTCACCCATTTATGTTTTCTTTTCCCCAGGATATAAAGAAAGGTTTTAGGTAAAAAAAAGATCTTTATGGGAGATGTTGAAGATCTTTCACCACGTTTAGAAGATTACGTTCCGAGTTTCCAAAGACACTAAACTATTACGATCCTTGTGTGTTTTTTTGTTATGTACTAAGTATTCCGCAAAAGTAATGTAATGTCCATGTACGATAAGATTCGGGTCTCTACAGTTGGTATCAGAGGAAAGGTTTAGTCAACCTTTGGAAACTAGGATGCGAAAACGTTAGTGAGATCCCTAGAGATATTTCTAAGGTATGTCTAGGGATGCCCCTAAGGATAAGTATACGTATAGGATATAGTTCTAGAACTATGGTAACGATATTAGATTAAACCAAATATGATAGATATTTAAGTTACTCCCCCTTTATTACGATTTTTTCATCTAACACTATTCTGTTTGGGTTTTAGAAAATGGCTGGAAACAAGATGATTCACAATAATGGAGGATATGATGGACAATGGAATGATATTCTTCATGAGCAACCAAATGAAATGGGATTTGGATGTCCAAACATCATTATTATGCCGAATCAGCAATCTCACAACATGATCAATAAAGTAAAATTTGGTAAGTTTCCTGACTCGACTAATAAGAGAAAGATGGAGTTCCATGATGATCATAGAGGAAAGAAAGTTCAATTTCCCCTATGTAAATCATGTGGGAAGAGGCATCAAGGAGAAAGTTTCAAGGGAACTGGAAGATGCTTTGGGTGTGGAAAAGAAGGACACAAAGCAAGTAAGTGCAAAGGAAAAGGGTCTGTTAACACCATGGATGAGGATAATGGTATTGTTACGACATCAAAAATGGTTAAGTGTTTTAAATGTGGAATGTATGGGCATTATGCAAACAAATGCCCTAAGGGAAAGACTCATAAAGAGAATCAGTATGGTCATATGGGTAGTATTTATGTGGATGATGATGAAGAGACTACAAATGATATGTGAGATGAAAGAATTTTTGAAGCTCGGTCAATGGTTTGAGAATGTAGTGGAATGATTACATGTTTATCATGTGTAATTTTGGAATAAAGAGACATCTATGGATTGTTACACTGTTGTCTTTCCTTGTGTTTTGAAAGTGTATGATTAATGTTACCAGTATCCATGAAAGGTTATCCAGATAATTTTGGAATGTAGATGATATGCGCATAATGAAGGGATAAGGAGAAAATTAAATGTTTGATAGTATTCATGAGCTCATGATTGATATAAGGACTAAGTGATATCATGGTTTGAGTATATAGAATTTTGAGGATTTTGGTATGTGGAAAGTGTTAACTTTTAACTGCACTCATGTTTTCACTAAGGTATTCAAGAGAATACACGATTAAGGACTTTGAATGTTTGGAATGTGAGCAACAAGACATATCTTATGATATGTGGGGATCAACGACAGTATTAAATCTCTGGTAATCGATGTCACTATATTATGAGAGTGGACTGCAGTATTATGTATAAGCCTAAAGATTAGACTGGATTATGTTGGACATAAGTTAGTATTGTTTAAGGATAGAAGATTTTCGATATTATTGATGGGATGTTATAGTAACGTAGTTTTAGAAAAAGGGATAACCTGCAGGACGGGCGACAGCCCATCGCTTCGAACAAGGCTGTAGGAATCGAACCCACAACCGAAGTACGACTGACCTTTATCACCTACCACTGGCCTACAGGAAGTCCCTGTTTAGTAGAAACTAGTTTTATTATATTAAGCAGCATGATATATGAATTATAAGTCCATTTTAGGAACTATATATGATTAATCTCACTATAGAATGACTTATGTATATTTAATAACTTTTGCTTACCTTTTGTTTGAGACAGATGGAATGACCCGTCATTCTATCACATGATCTGCTAACACTTCACGAATAACAAATTCAACTTCATTTATTTAAGAGATGAAGTGGAAATTGTTCAAGGCACGAACAACAGTGAGATTGTATCAAAATAAAGTAAGTATTTATTCTAATTCAAATTTTCAACTTTAGGGAAATGATCTTGAAAACCAAAAATGTTGTCCTAGTTCTCTTATACCTGATGAATCAGATGGTACCATATATCATCACAAATCTATGGATTTGTGATTACTGGCTTTTCCATAGCCATGTTCTCTACCACTCTCCATCAGAACATGATGGTTAGATTTGTCTTCCATATCCATATTTTCAACTATGTGGAAACCCAGTGATTACTTTATTTGGGTAATCGTTACATTTCATACTTTAGTTTTTAAATCCAAGTTTTGGTATTCCCTTTTACGATGTGGGTTTCTATTAAAGAAATTTTCGAATAGTAAACCATTTATAACCCCGACGAATTTTGAGGGCGAAATTCATTTTAAGGGGGGTAGAATGTAACAGCCCGAGATTTTATGAAAAATATTCTTTTTTATTTTACTAATGTCTTGTGTTATACGCTACACCAAAAGGAGCTTGCACAAGACGCATCCTTGACTTGCCTTGCATTACACGCAATCGCAACCTTCCTCGATAGCGTGTGTGGTACGTAATCCTGAGTTTCACGAAACAATGATATGCTATTAAAATATTATTAAAACTAGCCGTTATGAATAGTAATAACCACTTTTTAAATTTTAGAAATTTTAACTCTCAAAGTGGACTTCATTTTTGGATTCGGAGTATCGAATTTAGCCTAAGGTGAAATTTTGGTACTTTTCGGATAACTTTCATATTCTGATGAATAGTGAAAATTACTAAATTATAATTAAAAACAACTTTTTTAATCGAAATAATTAATAGTGATAAATCATTAATTTGAGTGGTTTTAAAGTATATTTAGAATATATTTTTACAATTTAATACAATGTTGGTCATTGGATGTAATTTCACATTTAAACTAGACATAACCAAGTGTCAATCTTTTGATAGATATTGTTTCTTAAAAACACGCTATTTGTTTTAACAGCGGGATTTAATTATAAAATTAATTAATGCAACTTTTATGTTATGAATTTGGTAAAATAGACTTCATTTTTGAATTCGGAATATGAAATATAGCTTGGGATGAAATTTTGGAATTGTTCTGAAAAACATCAATTTTTGATGAATAGTGAAACTACTAAGTGGTAGGTTAAAAACTGAATTTTCCATAAAACTTAATTTTACCGCTTCTGTGAATGGAATTTCAAAAATCCGAGAGACACGATTAATATCAAGGACTAAAATGTGGTTCAATGAGATGAAAATAATTTTTTGGTGAATAGTAACTTTTTACTTTTTTTTACCACGGTAAATAGTAAATAGGGTAACTAAGGGTAAATATGATATTAATATTACCCTAACACATGTCCTAATTCTATTGGACAAGTGTAATTCGACCAAAAACAAACTTATGAATAAAATATGACCATTTAGGCCCACTTGGATTAGATTAGGACATTTATTATTAATTTATTTAAAGAAGGGTTAAAATAGTTAAAATCAAAGTTTAATAAGTAAATCATTTTTAATATGGGGTTATACATAAGATAAATTCGACTATAAATATTCATTAGAAAGCTAAAAAGATTTCCTACATGATGGTATTTTATTTGTAATTTTTAGACATCAAATAATATAATTTATTTATGACACAAAAATGATGCAGTAATTATCTTATTAATGAAATATTGACATAATTGATAATATAAATACCAAAATAAATGTAATTTAAGACTTTTTATGAATTCCACTAATTTTATAGGTTACTATGATATATTATTGTTGATTTAATCAACTTTTTTCGAACATATAATTCTGTTATGACTTTCAAAAAAATCATATATCAAATAGTGTCAAAATTGACACAAAAGAGTTTTTAAATCAAATATTATATTATTAATTGTTATTTTATTCCTAAAAATCTAAGGTTCGGCCAAATGACTTAGATAAGGATATATGTATTAATAATATACAATTTGGGGTTCGTTTGGCATGTTATAGTAAGTGTATTAACCATATAGTGAAAGAAAACAAAAAGACACGGTAAAAGTTAAATTATTTAACTTAGAGTTAAATCTAATTGATAAGGTTAAAATAAGAACCTAAACTTGTCTAAATCTTATTGGTTGATAGGATTTCGACCCATCCCTACTTTAGCTTCGAAATAAGACCCTTTGTAACCATTATAAACCGATTTTGACTTTAATATAAAATAATATTTTGAGATATTCCTAAGGTGCCCCTCTCCTCCCCTATAAAAGGACACCTCCTCCCCCTCCTCCTCACACCAATTTGAGCACTCAAGCTCGGCCAACCCCTGCCAATTTCTCCTCTCCACTTTCCTAGAAACATCATAGAGGTTCTGGTCTTCCTCAAAGACCAATTTTAGTGCCCTAAGAGGAGGTCTCAAAGAGGCACTTCAAATAAGAGGTAATTACCGTTACCAATTCTTTCATCTTTATTTCTTCTTCCACTTCTTCTTCTTAGGTTGTTTAATTATGAAGTAATAACATCAGTATCCCTCATATACTGATATGTTATTATAAGTATGAAACAACCCTATTTCACCATCTATCCATCCTACGGAAAAAGAAATCACCGCGCGTGCGTACGTACGGAATACCGTCTCCACGCCGTGGTGTAATCTATTTTCCACCACCACCTTACATGGATGGGTATAATGGTGTAAAGAATAACTATACATAGTTATTACAACATCATATTGATTCTGATATATTGTATAATCCACTCCAATTCAATTCAATAATTATGGAAATGATATCATCGCTCGTGCGTACGTACGGACTACCGTCTCCACGATGCGATGAGATTCATTCTCCATGTTAACCATTTAAGAATGATTATAAAGTATATATAAGAAATAATAATGAAATATATGACATTATAAAGCTACTGGATTTATGTATATATATATATATGTATGTCATCTACTTACTTCCATTCAAGACAATAAGGAAAGGAAAACAGCGTTCATGCGTACGTACGGACTACCGTCTCCATGAACGGTGTTTTTCATTTCATTTATCTATCTATTATATATATATATATATACTGAATATATATGATATATAAATCATATTTTATATTCTGGAAGTAAGTAAATCATGATATAAGTAATAATAATTTCAAGAACAACAAGTCAAAACACCTACGATAAATGAAACGATTTTACCCAAAACGCTACTTTAACATGAATTTACAAAAGAACGGGTAATATAAAGTTATAAGTGGACCATATATGATATAATAACAATGAATATGATTCTGGAATAAGTCAATAACATTATTTAAATCATATACAGGAGGTTTGGACACTCACAAAGCAAATCGGACCTAAGGTAAGGGAAATATCACAATCTCATTTTTATCCGAGATTGTTTATTCGTAAGTATTTACTGGGGTGTATTTTATCATCCACATCCATGTTTCATCAATATGTAATATTATTTCCATCCACCTACAATTGTTTAAATCCATTTTTACCCTTCGGTGAGTTTTTAGTAAAGAATATGAAAGGAATCTTTTGTCGCTTTTTCGTACGAGGTACTTTTTGACTTTTCCGACAAAAGTACGAAGAATGTTTTTTTTAACTTATACGGCATGAATGGATTTTTAAAACATTATTTACAAGAAGCTTACTTTACAAGTTTTCAAGTTTATTTTTAATCAACTTCTTTTATTTTAATGTTATATGACATGTTATGAAAGGAAAAGTGTTTTTTGAAGAAGAAAGGATATTTTCCTCAAGAATGGAGTTCAAGTGTTTTATCAAAATTATTTTCCATCTAAGATAATAAAGGGTTCTGTTTTTATCCCTATTATTAAATTGATTTGTTCATGTTGTGATGGAAATATTTTTATGAATTCCTTTATCTTATATGAATTGATTTATGATGTCATGATGTTTCAAGAATCCCATTTTTACATGTGTTAAGCGATGATGTATGGTTTATGATTATGTGGCACACATAAGAAAGGATTCATTATAAGATGGGTGGGACCTATATCTCCCTCCAATGCATTGGGTAAAGATTTTATATCTCATGAGATAGACATGGCTGAAATGGTAGGTTATACCGGTTCAGTGAAACAGGACTGAAACGAGGATTACTCGATTCAGAAAGGGACTTTGTCCACTAAGATAGTCTTGGCAATGAGTCTTGACTAACAAGAAATGATTCTCTATGATTATGTGTGTATGCCACAATGAGTAATGTTTTAAGTTATGATTTCATTTTCACTTCTATGATTTATCCCACATTATGATATTATGAGCTCTTTTGCAGGTTAAGATTTCCAAAAGCTATGTTCTTATGTATATGATGTGATTGATATTTCTTTTGTTTACCTTTACTGAGCATTTGAGCTCACCCATTTATGTTTTCTTTTCCCCAGGATATAAAGAAAGGTTTTAGGTAAAAAAAAGATCTTTATGGGAGATGTTGAAGATCTTTCACCACGTTTAGAAGATTACGTTCCGAGTTTCCAAAGACACTAAACTATTACGATCCTTGTGTGTGTGTTTTTGTTATGTACTAAGTATTCCGCAAAAGTAATGTAATGTCCATGTACGATAAGATTCGGGTCTCTACAACGAAATCATGCCATATTGTACACTTATTTTAATACTCTCATGGGAAATACATAGGATATTTCAAATTTTATTTACAAACTATTATGAAGGAATTAAATGTAAATTGTTTCTCAAAGAAACCATTTTTATGATTAATAGATTAGTTTTGGAAAGGATTTTAATTTATACTAAGAATTTTTCTATGTTGAGATTATACATTATGAATCATAGTGTAATATAGTGTGTGAAATTATTTAGAATTAGAAACCAAGTGGAAGGAATTTAATCCTCATGAACACATGTATACTATATAGGGATTTCCCTCTAATTCAAGATAATTATGTAGGATTTTCTACTACCTCTGGTGTTGAGAAAATCATAACTATAATGGAATAGTAGAATCATATTATGAAAAATAAACTTACTTATATGGATCATTCTGATCCAAAATTTGGAGGACCAATTCTAGGTTTCATTATGCAAAAATAGCCTTCATCTGTTAGTGGGACTACAAATCCATTTTTATTTGATTTGTGGATTAGTTACTTAGAGAAGATATATCTCTCCTTGGGAAGTAATGAAAGGGAGATGGTTAGAAATGAATTTTACTATCTTTTTGGTGATGTTTATCAATGGTGGTCACTAATTCAAAACACAAAGGAAGAGGAAGAAATACTAATCATGGAACGGAGTGAATTTATAGAGGTTTTCATATACAAATACTTTCCTCGTGAACAAAGAGGGGATATGAAAAGGTAGTTTCTGAATTTGATGCAAAAGAAAGATAAGAATGTTGACAAGAAGGAAGAATACTTCCCAAGTATATCATACTATTCTATGGGCTATATAAATAATCTAATGAGAAATATTTATCAATTCATTGATGTCATAAAACCATTCCTTCTATGGTCACTGGTCTTCCAAACATTCGCATTATATTAAGATATAGACTCATGTGATATCAAGACAAATAGGTGTTATATACGTCCTATGAATATAAGGGAAATAATGGGAAGAAAATTGATATTCTAAACTCTGTAAAAATAAATATGGAAATGGGAAGAAGCGAAAATTGGACTTTCCACCCTGTGGAAATTTTAGAAGGAAACATTAGGTTACCAGCTTAAACAGAAAGGGGGTGCGATAACATTTTGGATAGGAAGACCATCATGATGGTGATTATATGGGAAATAAAGAATATATAAATTTTCAATGCAATAATTTTAGGGATATGGGGCACTATGCTAATGATTTTCCAAAGTTTCAAGGAAACATGCTTCAGAAAAGGTTAGTGGAGAATGGAAAAGCTTATGCGTTCCCAACTGCTAATATAGAAGTTTTTAATGACATGGTATAAGGTACTTAAATAATTTCCTCTAACCATGAATATGGTTTATTCGATTATATATCATCAAATTCTATCATATCATCCTAGTTTTCTAAGAAAATTAGATATTTCAAATTTGATTTAACAATGGAGTTGTCAGTCAAAACACTTAAGGGAAGTATAATTGCAACAAAGATTTGTTGATATATACCCCTTTTGAGGCATAAAAATTACTTAGTTGTAATCCTTGACATCACGGCTATGATTTACTTTGATATAATCATACATAGGTATTGGATTTAAAATTATGATGAAAAAATATATTGCAAGAAAAATTAAGTTATATTTTTTGAGAAAGGTGTAGAATATCTTATCATTAAAACAAAAACTTCACTATCTGATTCTAATCTTGATCCACCCACAACAAATCTATTAAATTAAATTATTGGGGAGGAATAAAACACAATATATATGGGTGAGGAAAGTATTGTTCAAATAATGTATATTATTATTGTGCCTGAATATGTAGATGTGTTTCTAGAGGATTTACCAGGACATACTCTAGAGTGGGATGTTGAGTTCTCTATTGATTTAATTCCTGATTCCATATCAATATAAAAACTCCTTATAGAATTTCCAATCATTGGTTAGGAAAACTGATGAAACAAAAAAGTGTTATTGAGTGATAAAGGATTTATTCTGCATGGTGTTTCTCCTTGGGGAGACCCAATTTTATAAGAAGAATGATGGATCTATGAGGTTGTACATTGACTACAGGTAGATCAATGCTATAACCATAAATAACATGTATCAATTACCTCTCATATATTATTTATTTGATCTACTTCATGGATCCAAATATTTTTAGAAGATTGACCTTCGATCTGGATATTATCAATTTCAAGTGAGGAAGAATGATATTCTAAAGATAACATTTCAATCCATGTACAGTCATTACAAGTTTACAGTAATGCCTTTTGGACTGACTAAGGCACCCTATGTTTTCATGGATATAATAAATATAGATTTGATGTAATATCCTGATTGCATTTTAGTTGTATTTATTGGTGATATCATGATATACCAAAAAATCTAAGAATATCATGAAAATCACATACACACTATTTTGAAGACACATATGTGAAATGAATTATTTGTGATGGTTAGAACATGTGATTTTTTGGCTTCAATAAGTTTTTTTTCTTGGCCACACTGTCTCTAAGAATAGAATATTTTTTGATCCTTTGAAGATAAAGGATGCGCAAAAATGTCCTACATTAACGAACATAACCAAGGTACATAGTTTTAATGGTTTAGAAGGTTATTATTGGCATTTCATTTAGAACATCACTTGTTTAGCCAACCCAATCACCAAGATTACACATAATGGGGTAATGTTTGTATACACCAAATAATGTGAGGAATATTTTGAGGAATAGGAGAGGAGATTAGTGAATTATCTTATCCAAACTCTACCATCATGTAATGATGGGTTTGTGATCTATAGTGATGAATCAAAGAAAATAACTGGTTGCGACCTTATGCAGAATGATATAGTTATTAACTTTGCATTAAGGAAGCTAAAAATTTACAAACAGAACTATCCTACTCATGATCATCCGTTGGCATCTGCAATCACTTATCTGAAGATATTAAAACATTATCTCTATGGAATAAAATGTGAGATATATACAAATCATAAGTGTTTGAAATATATATTCTATAAGAAATAACTCAACATGAGGAAAAGAAGATGTATCATTATAGTAGAGGAGTATAATTGTTCTATACACTACCACCTTGTAAAAGCACATAAGGTAAATCATGCATTGAGTAGGAAATAACATAGTGTTCTCAACAAAATTAGGATATATAAAGATCCATGGTATATAGATCTAGTGAGGATGAATATGGGAAATATCAAAGAAGGTAAATCATCAACAATTTTTCATTTGGTTTCTTAAGCATATCGATTCGAAAGGACTATAACTTCACAGTCTGATGATGAGAATATTCAAACGAAATTTAGAGGTGTGAATGATTGGAATTTATATGACTTCATGTGTGAAGATGGAATTATGAAATTTGAGAAGAGGCTTTTTGTTCTAACAATACCCGAGATAAAAAGGGAGTTATTAGATCATTACCATAGTATGAATTTCTCTATAAACCATGGATGTAATAAGATGTATAGAGACATGAAGAAATACTTCTAGTGTGAAATCATGAAGCAGGAATTAATAATTACATATCAAGATGTATAGTCTGTCTGTAAGTAAATGTTGAAAGAAAACATCCAAGTCGTGTCATGAAACCTATACCTATTACTACATGGAAATGGAATGACTTCACCATTTATTGTTTCACTATATTACCAAGAAATAAAAATAATAATGATGTGAAATAGTTAATTTTTGACTGACTTACAAAATCTGCACATTTCCACTCTATAAGGGGGGATTTCCCACAAGAGCACCTAGTACAACTATATATTAAGGAAGTTGTATGACATAATGGAGAACCTATCTAAATTTTATCTGATCATGATCTATGATTTACATTTAAATAATACAAAATTTATCAGATTGATTTGGATACTGATATTCATTTGATTACTCCATACCCCCAAAAAACTGGTGGGCAATGAGAAAGGAGGATCCAAACCTTAGAGGACATATTTAGATAATGTTCAGTTTTCTTTCAAGGTATATGGGATCAATATTTAACATTAGTGTATTTCACCTATAATAATTATTTCCCTTCATGTATTAAAATGTAACCATATGAAAGATTGTACGGAATGCGATTTCATACTCCAACTTGTTAGGATGAAGTTGGAGAAAGGTAGCTTCTGGGCCTAGTGCTTGTGGAGGAAACGTCATCAAAGGTAAATACTATTCAAATCCATATCAAAACATTTCAAATAATGAAAAAACATCTATGATGACAATTAGTGGAAGGATGAGTAATTTTAAGTGGTAGATCACATTTTTCTGAATAAATTTCTATGGAAGGGTGTTATAAGATTTAGGAATAAAAGTAATCTGAGCCCTAGGTACATTGGACCTTTTGAAATCTTAAAGAAAATTTGACCTATTGCATATCGATTAGATATATCACCTACCTTATCTGAAGTACCCACTATGTTGCATGTCTCGTTGTTGAGGATGTACATACCAGACCCAATGCATGTACTCACTTCTAATGTAATTGAATTGGAACCTGAACTATCATACTGTGAAGAGCCTATCTAGATTCTGAAAACAAAAGAGAAAGTGTTGAGGAATCAGGCAACTCGACTAGTAATTTTACATTCTAAAAATCATAAAATCATAAAGACAACATGGGATGATGAGGATCATATGATGAAGGCCTACCCAAATCATTTTATGAGGTATCATTATGTGAAATTTGAGGATGAAATATTTGTAAGGGGGAGAATGTAAAACCCTAAGATTTTACAAATAAATTTAATATTGAATGCATGAAACAATGAGTATCTAAATAACACCACTTTTTTATAACCTACCTAGTAAGCCTAATATTACCACCTTTGTGATTTTAATTTTGAAAAAATATCCTACACAGTACTATTCAGTAAGATAGTTAGAGTCTAATAAGACAAACATAATTTTTGGTGAATAGTAACATACCCTTATGAAAAGAAATATGAAGAGTAGTATGACCATTATTAATAGTAAATCATATTATTATTTTATAGTATAATGGTTATGATATAATCAAATCTTGATTAATATTTCAATGTGATATGAAATGAATTTTAGTTTCAAAACTGTTATTTTTCGAATAAATTATGATTTCATTTAAAAAATAAATTAATTTTAATTATTTATTTTCCAAAATGGAGTTCATTTTTATATCTTACACATTGAAAAATTCTTTGGGTGAATTTTTGGGATTTTTTTGAAATACCTGAGTTTTGATAAATAATACTTTACTATAATTTACCATATCTATACATTATCTGTTAAATACACTATTCTGTGCATCAAGGAGGATGTAATCACACTTAGTTCAAAATACCTTTCACTTGTTACTATTATGTTTCACATGTATCAACACTATTGCATGTCTTGAGGGAAATAATAAAATAATGAACAAGATATTCACAAATCACCCCACTCTCCAACTATAACCCCCCTCCCCTCCTCACTCCATATTATATTCACTACTCACAGTCCATGTGCCTTGTCTAAATTATAATAAATTCTCCTCAAAATATCATCTCCCATGTCCATCATCCCTTAGTCTCATAAAAAGACAAAAAATTCTACCCTAATGAGGCTCTCAATGAAGTTAACTTCATGATGTAAATTCCTCTTTTCATTTCATTTATTTCATGTCCCTTTCTTTTCATTTTCTTTCCTCATCCCCTTCGTCAAAATGGTGTGATGTATCTAGTAACATAGATTTACTAGAATGGTGTTACGATAATGGAATAATTCTTTATCATCTCTCCTTTACCATTATTTTATACTTGAAATGAAAACACCACCTTAGATATGTTAATTTATCTCATTGTAGGATGTCAGATTTTTAATTTCTATTATCGTCTTCAATTATGGTCATGAAACCATTTTTATGGTTGAAACATAATATCATATATTTATTATAACTTATATAATATTCTAGAATATTTTTTAAAAAATTAAATTAATTTATAAATCAAAATGTGTTTATTGTGATCAAAAACTGCTAATTAACCCAAACAATGGTGATTAATGTTTTATTTAGTGATTCATCTTCACTCCAAAAAATAAAATGAATTTTATAACCATATAATCTTATGGATGTTCACTAATAATAGAAAACATCTATTCTTGGAAACCATTATCATTCTAAATGATTGTCTATACTTGAATATGAGTAAACTGATCATGAAAACCAAGGAAGAAAATGCTCCAAATCATTGAAATCGATTCTCTAAACCCATCAGTAGTCCACGAATGAACCTAATATGGTTTTACTAAATCAATTGAATATAAAAGATATAAAGAACCATAATTTTCATAAATTACTATTAAATAATTATAAAAATAAAACATAATAGTATTACACCACAAGGATTCATAGGTTTAGTGTCTTGGTAAAATAGGGATCAAACATAACATTTACAATATCAAGCCTAAAAATTTATTTAATTTGTTTCTCTAGCATATTATTGGAACTTGAACAATATTTAGTATATGTATTCACCTGTGGATATAAATTTAAAAGGAGTGATCTAAAATCCCATTAAAAGTTCTGATAAGAATAATACATCAATGGGTGAGCATAATCATAACATAGGAAAAGTATGATGAACATGAGAGGAATCATTAATATGAGACTTGAAATTTGAAAATGCATAAAATGAAACATCATTTCTAGTGGTCAAATACCACAAAAAGTTGTGAACAAATATATAATCTTGTTCATGCGTCATTTAACATTAACTCATTAGATTAATCATTTAACCCAATGAATTGGAGTGCTATATAATTCTGGGCGCAACCGTCACTTCATAACATTCGTTTTGCGCTATATAATTC
Organism: Viscum album; assembly: GCA_963277665.1. Taxonomy (NCBI): domain Eukaryota; kingdom Viridiplantae; phylum Streptophyta; class Magnoliopsida; order Santalales; family Viscaceae; genus Viscum; species Viscum album. Next base: position 355,829,818 of record OY728163.1, read on the forward strand.
CTGGTGCACTGGTCACACAATAACATTATCCTTATCATGACATAAAAATACGAAAATATATCAAAAATGAATATAAATGACCCATAAAATGTAGTGGGTTTCATCTCATAAGAACACATTCATAATATTTTAGTTCCCAAAATAAAGCGGGAATAACATACTTGATACAAGAACCATCCACCTAGAGTGAGAAGTAAAAGGTGTGTTTTTTAAAGAAATAGTTTTTGGAATTTTTTTTGAAAAAAACTCTTCTGAAAAACATTTATATCCTAGAATAGAAAATATAATGATGAACAAAATATTTTTTAAGGAGTAACCATACCAAAAATGTAGTGAATGAGGAAGAACATGAATAAAGAACGTTGGGTTCGAGAATTTCCCCTTCCCTTGTATCTGAAATCATCCATCACATTAATGTATTTTATAACAATATTAGATTAATTAATTAACAATTACATAACCCTATTTACATAAATATAGTTCTATAATTTATTTTATGGGCCATTGGATGAGTTATAGAACTTAAATTAATTCTTCAGGTGTGGTAATTTTCATAGCGTTTATGAACGGTTCACTTCTATTCATGAACTGATGATTGTTTGAATTGTGGTTGAACATACAAAATTATTAATATATATTATTAGTGAAAATATATAGATATAAATGATCTTATAATGAATTTGGTTATGTATAATGAGGTTGAAACATTAGATAATATTTCATGAGGATTGTTTTTGGTTAATTTGGGTGATTTTTTAGCACAATGACTTTGTATTTTTATATAACATAGTGTCATGTAAATATGTTAGTTACAGAACATAAAAGGGGATAAAAAATAAAAATTACAATATATTTTCAACTATTTGATGGTTTTATTGGAAGCCTTGAATGATTTGATGGAAACAGGAAGTGCATCACCCATGATTCAGTTAAATTAACACATCATGGGAAACAAATTCATTTTATTAACAAAGAGAGGGAGGAAGGAATGTAATGAGTAATATTCCATTAACAAGTATCGTAACATAATATCATGAATACTAGAGTTATCATGAAATTTGGATAAGAGATTTTGAGGTTAAGAGAATAAAATAAAATAAATTTCAATGGAAATGGAAAGAAAATAAAGAGAGGAATTACCTCTTGAATCTTCCTATTGAGATCCTTCTTGAGAACCCTAGGCTTGATATTTTGATGAGAAAGTGGGTCATATTCATGGGAAAGGGTCTAGAGAATATCATTGGGAAGAGTTTAGGGAATTCTTCATGCTTGAGAGGTGTGAAGAAAAGTGGGTGTGAATGGTGTTATTTATAGTGGAGGGGAGATGGGTTTTCTCAATATAATATTTATTAATTTTTTATTTATCCACAAGACAAGTAATAGTGTGTCTTACATTATGAATTAAAGTAATTTTATTGTTTGAATCTGAACTAATTGGTCTAACTTTAGTAGAAAATCATGCATGACTCTATAATTAGTGTATTTATCTTATTATATAAAATATTATATTTCACTATTCATAAAAATTTCATGTATTTCAGAAAAATCCCAAATATTTACAATTACCATTTTTTAACGTGTAAAATCCAAAAATGAATTCCATTTTTCAAATATAATTTTCTAAATATTATTAATTTACTTGAAAAATACTTTTTTTAAAATTAAAACTAATTTTATCATGCCTTATAAATGTACATAAGGTCTTATATAATTATTTTAAAGACGTAAGACAAAAAAATTAATTTATGAACACCTTTTATGAAAAGATATTTTATTTTTAATTAATTAATTATATTTAATCATTTATGACTTACAAAAATACAAATATTTTCACTATGGTTAAAGTTTCACTTATAAGATGGCTAAATTTTATTTAATCATTTACAGTTAAGGTTAATATTAGGTTCAATGATTTAATATTATTAAAATCATATTACTATTTATAAGGGTAGGTAACTATTCCCCAAAAATTTTTTTTGTCCTATTGGACTCCCAACATCTAACAGATTGCAATTGGGTATGTCTGATATTCGAAATTCATGGAATTGAAGTGAAAAAATAATGTTTAATGGTTACATAGTATTTAGTATCATTATATGTAATTTTTTTTCCTAATGTCATTATACTATAAAACATAATTATAATATGGTAATTCCATTGATAAAATATTGGGTCATTTCATTCTTCCATCCTTATGAAAGTTTGCCCTCAAAATTTCATTTTACACAAACAGCTGAGGGTACTTCTACTTCATTTCCTCTTCTGGTTCCCAAGTTTACTCTTAGAACTTATGGTTCCTCCACATCACATTGACAATATGGGTTATCTTTTTACGTAGAAAATTATCTCTCTACTCTTGAATCATTAATGGTTCCTCCTCATAAAAAAGATCATCTTCCAGTTGTACCACCTTTGAGTTCAGTACATGTGAGGGGTCTGGTATGTACATCCATAAGAGTGATATGTGAAACACATCATGAACATGATCCATATTCGGTGTAAGTGAAATCCAATAGGCTATGACATCTATGCGGTCAATGATATCAAAGGGACCAATGTACCTTGTTATTAGATTCCCTTTCATTCCAAATCTCATGACTCTCTTCCATGGTGATATTCTAAGGAAAACATTATCTCCAACGTTGAACTCCATGTCCCTTCGACAACAGTCAGTATATCTTTTTTGCCTACTCTTAGTAGATTTGATGTGTTTCTGGATGACATGAACATTCTCTTTCATCTCTTTTACATGATCAGGTCGAAGTAGTTTTATTTCTCCAACTTCATCCCAATAGGTTGGAGTTCTACATGTCTTTCCACACAATGTATCATATGGAGTCATCTAAATAATGGAGTGGAAGCTATCATTATATGAATACTCAGCTAATGGGAGATGTCGATACCATCCACTTTTGAATTCTAGAGAGTTGGCTCCTAGAATATCATCAAGCATCTGAATTTTCCTTTCATATGGGGCATCAGTTTTGGGCTGATAGGTCGTGCTGAAATTTTATTCAATAATCAAAGCATGTTGAAGCCTACTCCCAAATATTCTTGTGAACATTGGATCATGTTAAAATAATATCTAGAGCGTAACACCATGTAGTCTCACCACATCCTTCACGTATATGTTTTCAAGTTGTTCAAATGAGTGGTCTTCCTGAATATCAATAAAATGGGAAGTCTTAGTGAGTCATTCAACCACAACCCATATCGCATTATTTCTCATTGATGTATTTGGGAGACCCATGAAAAATTACATAGTAACAATCTCCCATTTCCATAGGGTTATTGGAAAATTATCCTGAACATGAGAGGAATCATTAATAAAAGAATTAAAATTTGGCAACGTATAAAATAAAACATTATATCTAGTGGCCAACTACCACACATAATTGTGAAAAAATCTAGAATCTTGTTCACACATAATTTCAAATTAACACATGAGGTTAATAAAACTGTAGTGGAAATATGTATATCCCAGTATAAGAAATATAAGTATGAACAAATGATTTTTAAGGAGTAACCATACCAAAAATTAAGTGAAAGAGGGAGAACCTGAAGAAAGAAAGATGGGTTTGAAAATTTATCCTTACCTTGTATGCTAACATTTTTGTCACCTTAATGTCATGTATAACCACATTATATTAATTAATTAAAAATTCCATAACTTTTTGTACATTAATATGGTTTATTATGTTATTTTATGAACCTGTGGATTAGTTATAATGCTTAAATTCATTTTTCGAGAGTGTTAATTTTAATAGATTTTATGATCAGTTCACTTGTATTCATGAACTGAGGCCTATTTGAATTGTGGTTGAATATAAATAATAGTTAATTTATATTATTAGTGACATTCGATAGATATAAATTTTCTTATAATTATTTTGGTTTTGTACCAAGAGGATGAACTATTAGATAACATTTAATGATGATTGTTTTTTGTTATTTTAGGTGGTTTTTTTATCACAATGAACTTGTTTTATTTTATCACTTAGTTTCATGTAAATAAGTTAGTTCTAGAACATAAAAGGGGATATGAAATACAATTTTCAATATTTTTTCAACCATATTATTGTTTTATTGTCATCCTTGAAGGATTTGAGGTAAACTGGAAGTGTGTCGCTGTTGATTTAGTAAATTAACACATCTTGGGATACGAGTTCATTTTAGTAACAAAGAGAGGGAGGGTGAAGTATAATTCGTAATCATCTATTAACATTATATAATACCATTATATAAATAATAATGGAGTTATCATGAAATTCAGATAAGATAATTTGAGGATAAGGGAATAAAATAAAATAAATTGGAATAGAAAATGAAAGGAAAGATAGAGATGAATTACCTCTTTAATCCTCATCTCGAGATCCTCCTTAAAAAGAATATTCTTGATCTTTTGATGAGGAAAGGGGATATAGGTTGTGTGGGAGGGGCTAGGTAAGATATATGGGTAGAGTTTAGGCCAGGCTTGAAGCTTTAGAGGTGTGAGGAAAAGAGGCTATGAAGGGTGGTATTTATATTGTAGGGGATAGGGGTTTTCTCAATATAATATTCGTTAATTTATTATTTCTCCACAATATAAGTAATAATGAGTATTATATGAATAATTATAGTAATGGTATAATTTCAATCGGAACCAATTCGTCTTACATCAGAATAAAATCATACCCAACTCTATAATTACTGTATTTAGCTTATTTTTGTAAATTTTGGTATTTCATAATTAATAAAAAATTCTTGTATTTTAGAAAAATTCCAAAATATAACACTAACCATTTTTTAATTTCTGTAATTCAAAAATTAATTCCATTTTACAAAAAAAAATTCAAAATATGATTAATTTAACTTTTAATTAAAATGTAAATTTACTTGAAAAAATAGTTTTTAAAATTAAAACTGATTTTCCAATGTTTCAAAAAATTACATAATGACTTAAAAAATTATCTTAAATCCATAAAAAATAAAATTGTTAATTTATGAAAATATTTTAGAACAATAAAATTTATTTTAAATTAAATAAATATGATTAAATTTTTATGATTTACAAAAATACCAATACTTTTACTATGGTTAAATTATCATTTATAAGATGCCTAAATTTTATTTAATCATTTATATGTAAGGTTACTATTATGTAAAATGATTGTTTATCCATAAGAGTCATATTTCTATTCATAAGTGTTTGTTACTTTTAGTAAGTGTAGGTTACTATTCACAAAAAATTAAGTTTGTCCTATCGAACTCCAAACTTCTTACTGATTGCAATGGTGTATGTCATATTTCTAAAATTCAAAACATTGAAGTGGAAAAATTATTATTAATGGTATCTTATTATTTAGGGTCATTATATGTAATTGTGCGTCTTAATTTGATTATATTATAAGGAATAATTATAAGAAGGGAATTCCAAATATAAAACATTGGGTAGTTATAGAGGAGGTTCTAGACTTATTAATTTAGGGACCTAAATTTTATTATTTAGGTCATTAAGATCTTGTGAGGAACACCTTCAGACATAAGGTATGGTTTTTCTACCCGAACATCCATTTTCATTCAGGATACTCTTATTCTCAACATACCTTAGTCAAATTTTTATTTATTAAAATTTTTCACTCAAAAATTCTATTTTAATGTTCTATATATGAGTACCAAACTAAATCATAATTTAATATATATAGAGTTATATGTTTTAAAAAGATCTATCAAAAATTCATCCTCAAATACTATCCTGTTTGATGTGAATTTCTTATATTCTTTTCTATTATAAATGGAAATATATAATATGTTTTTGAAACCATTATTTTCCTAAAATATACCATTTTATTATCAAAATAATATCTTACATACCTTATGGTTTTATACAATAATCTTTCCAAAATAACCCTTCTTTTTTAAAGTAAAGAAGTAATTACATTACGATTTACTCAATGATTTTATAAAAGTATTTTCATATATTTCAACACTATTGTAGAATATTTTGTATTATTGGGAATAATATTTTATGAAATTCTATAACATATTATATTTAATGGTTTAGGATCAATTTTACTGGGAATGTGATATTTTTATTCCATTAATCTTACTACTCCTAAAGGTTGGGGATTATGTAACTGATTGGGTAATGTTATTTATATCTCATGTGTATATGATATTTATGATTATCCCGATTCATATGTGGAATGAATTGCACATATTAAGTGATGTATGGGGCCTAATATGGTCCCTATATGTATCAGTATGTCTCATGATAAAAATAAATATTGACATGGCCGAGGCCTTGCCCATTTTTAGATAAAGTTTTGGACGACGCCTTAATCATGTTTAGATGTCTTGGTCGAGGCCTTAACGGTATGTTTTAGAATGTTTGGCATATAAATTTCCCTCATCATAAAGATATAAATTCATAGTTCATGCATTTATTAAACTAGTAGAATACCCATGACTATGTTTTATGATGGAAATATTTTCTCATCTCATATTCCTACCATATTATGTTCATGTTTATTTTTAATGGATTTTTTTTAAATTATTCACCATGCCTAATGTTTATGTTTATGATATCACCCTTGATATTTTTTAACCTTATTGAGCATATGATCTCACCCATTCTTATGCTTCTTTATTCCCAGTACATGAAGGTTAATAATATGATTGACTTTTATAGATAATATTAGAGTGTTGGATGTTCACAATTGAACTTTTATGTTGTTTTTAAATTCAAAATGTAATTTTGAACTTATGTATGTATTTTTTTAAACTCTACTAAACTATTTGTTTCCTTGGGAATAAAATTTCTTATCATCATGACAATGTTATAAAATAAGGCACTAAATCTAGGGAATTGGGGTCCGGACATTACACTAAGTGTCATGGAGTATTATTTATTACTCTATGAGATTACACAACCCTATCTAGTAAAAATACCTTACCTAAAGTGGATCTTCTATATAGAAAATCTCTAATTCAATATTTATAAATGATATATGAAAAGGAAAAATATAATCTTAATCTATATAATATCACATAATTCAATGTTCTTTCACATATCTGAAATCATTATTTATTGTAACCATCAATTTATCTATTGGGCTATATAGAAATTTAGAATTAAGTGTCACTATATAGGTTATATCAGGTCATGATGTTATGGAATATAATAACCCTTAAATGACTTTTTGAAACACTTTTTGATGAAAATTATTATCATTATCATCCTTACATAATTTTCTTCAAATACAAAAAGGATTTTAAAATTCGATTGATTCCCCTATGATAAATATTTTCAAAAAAAAATTTAAAAATATTTTTTTAGAATAATAATATATAATATTATTTAAACTCAAATTGTATTCATAGAATGTATTTAAAGTATCATAGTATAGATATATCTATATACCTATTCATCTATATGGAAAATTCATCACAAAGATACAAACAGTCACTAGTAGATATTATATCATCAAAATATTCGATAATAATAAATATTCCAATGGACAACACATTTGCATACATATTTAAAGAAACATTACATTTCTAATATCTATATTTCATAGGCTGCTATCATGTTTTGAGTACTAGGATATAGGGGCATGTTTCAGTAATTAAAAGGATTTAGTGATGTTATGCAACATATAACCATCTTGTCCTATGATGAAAACATCAGGTTGGACAACAAAAAGTAATTCATGAATTTCAACATTCTGAAAATAATCATCCTCATCCATTATTTATAATTAAGAATATATTTTTATAGTTACATCTATGAATAATTTAATTTTTTAAAATAATTATACTAATGGAATTGTTTCATTAAAATCAATTATTTTCATTTTAGAGTACCCATTGCACACACATATATCCATTTTTTCTTATAACAAATATTTCTCTCAAATCTTGTTTATGAATGCCTACTTTGTGAAATAGATATTTTTATCATTTGTCCTTTCAAAATCCTTTGTATAAGAGTTTTAATTAATTTTATTTATCATATCATTCATATCTTGTACCCAATATTCATGCTTGGTAGAATTTAGAATAGTTCATTGTCGAAACTATGATAAAATAACTATTCTTTCTAATCTCATTCATATTATAATTTTAACTAATGCATCTTGTATTCCAATTAAATTCTATATATAAAAATTATTTTACATCAATTATAGTTTTATACAATGTCTTGGAGTATCTTCACCTTCAAATTTCACTTTAGGTTCAATATCAACAATATTCTGTTGTTATTCTTAATATTATGGAATATGTATTTAAGAATTCTTTATTTTTTGTAGCTTATATTTACTCACCTAAATAATTAATAAAGAACGCATGTTTGTACTAATTTATATTGGTTTTTACCCTTTAACACTCAATGGTCTTATATATCCTCCTTTTCTTTATGTTAAGCCACCTCCACACTATATGTACAAAAAAACCATTTATATGATTTCCCTTCAAATATCTCCATCTTGGGGTCATTGATCATTATAAATCATGGGTTACCGAATAATTTTATATAATTAGTATTTGAATTGTTCTTTTATCATGTCCCCTACAGAGTAAAATGTTACTATTGTATCAAAAGGACTTGATTTGGAATATATACAATACTATAAGTAGAATCCCTCAAAAAATGTATTCATATCATATTTTCGTCTTACACAATCATTCCCATCTCCATAATTTTTATTACCTTCCTCTCTTAGAAATTGTATGATGTATTAAATTTATTCTTGATTCTATGTTGAAAAAGATAAACTTTAAATGAATGAACTATAATTTAAATTTCACTATCATAAATCAATTTATTGATGAAGTGTTCCAACTCATTATTAACATATCTACCAAAAATACTGAACATTGCAATGGATTCTAACTTTTTCATAATAAACATAATGTTGGGAATTATTGAAAGATCATTAATTATGGTAATGAAATATATACCATTGATAATATATTTGATCCTCAAGGTACAAAATTAATTGTTTGGATGACTATTAATGGTTTAATAGAATGAATATGAACCTTCCTGTTAGATTGATGAGTCTTTTTCTCTTTTTAACATCATCCACCAGTGACATTACATCCCCTTTACATATTGTGGAGACCTCCCACAACATCATGTTTTAGGATTCTATTTCTATGTTTTTCCAAAAATATTATTATTAAAAATACATTCTAATTTTCACCAAAATTATATAAATATTTTAGAATATAAATTTTGAATATAATACTATTCATTCTTTTTTCATTGTATAATAAACCTTACATACATTAATATTTTAATAATACATTAGTAAATTTTTTATATAGAATAATTACAATCACAATAGAGTATACTAATACTCAATTAGTGTGCTTTATCTTTTCTAAAAACAATTGAATATTGAATAAAAAAATTATATTTAATTGTAGTAGAAAAAATCAAGTTTATTTTTAAAAAAAAATCATTAGGAAAGGTGTCTTCTTCTCTAAGAAAAGGTTAGATTATAGGTGGTTTTTGGGATCACTTGTGGTGATGATGATAGGGTATAAGTTTCTCCTCTGATCATTGTATTTCACTATTATTTGTAATTTGATGCTCTTTCTATTACGTTTTATATGTAATCATGTTGGTCTATGGAATCCCCATAGAGACATGATATATATGTATGGATCATGATGTATGTTGTTTCTAACGTGTGGTTCTGACAATGTACTAGGATCCTATGTGGGTCTGACAAGGTACTAGGATCCTGTGTGGGTCTGACGATGTACTAGGATCCGGTGTGGGTCTGAATAGGTACTAGGATCCTATGTGGGTCTGACGATGTACTAGGATCTTGTTTGGGTTTGACGAGGTATTAGGATCTTGTGTGGGTCTGATGATGTATTAAGATCTGATGTGGGTCTGAAGAGGTACTGGTATCCAGTGTGGATATGACGATGTACTAGGATCCTATGTGGGTCTAAAGAGGTACTAGGATTCTTATGTGGGTCTGACGATGTACTAAGATTCTTTGTGGGTCTGACAGTGTACTTGGATCCTATGTGGGTTTGACAATGTACTAGGATCTTGAGTGGGTCTATAATTTGGGGTCCTTTATGGGTCTATCTATTAACAGAGTAAGATGATTCATTAGATATATCTAATCATATTTACTAGTGTAACTAAGTTATACCTGGTGTGAGCTGAGTTTGAACCGATTTGGTACTTTACATCATGATAATAACTTGGTTGTATTCTTCTATGTGGCGTACATGTGTGGTACATAACTTTGGGTTACTCCTTCCTTTGTATAACAGTTGAGATTTTGGATTTTGGTTGGACCGTGTGTTTCCTCATAATTGAGATGGGTATACATGATAAATTATGTATATGTATGGGAATATACCTAAGTTGGGTTCTCAGTTGATTTCATGCTTTGTGATTTATCCTTTGTGGATTTTGTGAGACCTTTAGTGTCTCGGGGTCCCTACTGAGTATCGTTATATTCACCCCTGCACAGCCCATGCCTGCACCTTGTTGTGTTTTCTGCAGATAAAGGACAACGCTGATCGAGGCAGAGGGTACCAGGACTGGACTATGCCCGACGGTGGACCATACGGCGTGTCGGTACATAGAGGAGACGGACAGACATGGAGTGATGAAGAGGTGATCTGTATCTACCCTTCAGGTTGGAACTTCATAGTACGGCCCATTAGTTTCCTTTGTCTTTCTTCAGTTGTATTGTATTTACGTTGTACTTATACCTTTACTATTGGGCTTGTATTCCATCCCCTCTTACATTTAGAACTCTTTTTTCTACACACTTTACTTGTGTTTGTATCTTTTTGTGTTCTTGGTTGCATGTGTTTATAGGATATAAAGGCAATGAATTCCTGGTTTCAGGTAATAAACCTTTCGTTGCTAGTCACCAGACCTTGGCCTATGGAAAGTGGGCTTTGGGTAGTCACGGCACGAGCCTCGGGGGATGGGTCGTGACAAATTATTATCAAAGGATTCAGTTATACCATATAACATTAAACAATGATCTTTTTAATGGAAATAGTGTTATGTGTAGTCAGTGTGATTATCAATTCAGTGAATCCAATGTCAGTGGGGTGGCCGATATATCCATACACCAGGACTCTGACTTCTGATTTTAGACTTAGTGTACGAAAACACTGATTGCATATGTTTTTTCAAATCTTTTCTTAGGTTTTCATAAGTCATATCACCATGTATAACATAATGATTGTGGCACACCTGTTCCTTATAAAAATGTCACTACGTGGATAGCCAGCTAAGATTCCCAAGAGATTACATGATGATGGCCCACCGAGTGACGAGGCTCCGGTGAAGGGCCCTCTTACTATGTCAACACATTCGGGTTGTGTACCAGTAGCATCACCACCCATTCTGTAGTAGATACCACCAGACGCACATGGGGATGGTGCATGCTGACTGAGAACATTTCACAAGTTCCAGCAGCAGAGGCCTCTGAGGTTTCGAGTCTAGACAGTTTCCCACACAATTGAGGGATTGCTGGAGGCTGTGGCCAGAGTTTATCGCGTAGTGTAGACACTAGTAGAGTAGATGGTGATATTAGCATCTAGTCTTTACCAGTGAGTGGCCATGGAGTTGGTCTACATAGTGACGAGGCTTCGGTATGTGGACTGTTGCCTGAGATAGTACCTTCAAGTTATGTGTTAGTTATATCTCTACCCATTGGGTAGCAGTTACAACCGGTGGTAACAGTAGAGGATACATTTAGACTTAGAGCCTTATGTGAGTTTCAGCATCAGATACCCCTCAGGTTTTGAGGTAAGCCCGAATCACAGGCAGCTGGGGACTAGCTTGAGGAGGTGGTGGAGAGTTCTCTAGAGCTTCTACAGCTTCAGAAGGATGACATGTCCTTAGCTGAGTATTCATTGAGGCGTATCAACCATTCCGAGTACTCGATTAATATGATACGATCAATGCTTCAGGGATGGGACTTCCAAGAGAGGTGTGTTTAAGGAAATCTGAGCCTTCACTATTCCTCTATGCATTCCTACTTATGTTATGGTTCTAGAGATAACCTTTTTTGGTTGAATGTTCATTGGTTGAGTGGATACATCCAGTGAATGTTAGTAGTGTGAAAGTAGGAAACTGGCACCAATCTCGAAGACTTTGGTGTGTAAGATGTTTCAGGAAGAGGATCTGACGGGGACAGATGAATCTTCAGGGAAGTATACATGGAAACAGAGCTAGGAGATAAACATGAGGTGGTGTGCATTTCGACATGTCACAATAACCTCCCTTTTTGTGGACACCAACATGCTCAAGGAGCCGGAGGATATGTTAATGGTGTAGCTGCATGTTGTCAAGGAGTGCAACCCAAGGGCTCTAGGAAGGATTCAAGGTACAGTCTGTGTCTACTACTAGCAACTGTATCAATAGAAATAAGTACCATTCATTACTTACTTCCAATAATCTTGTCCAAGACCTAGAGTTTCTAGTTAAACTATATCCTTGACCCTCACATCTAGAGATACCTTTGGGAGGAGACTCGATAATCACACTTACACCAGCGGTGTGATCTGACCCTTGAGGAGAGAGTTTTGGATGGGACATCTTGGTGGAAGAGTCGAGGCCTTATGATGTTAGTTTGGGTATGGAATGGACATCCACTTTTCATTCTCAGATTGACTGTATTAGAAAAAATGGTTGTGGTTTGTCTACAACATTGGAATGGGGTTTTCCTTGGTCGGTGAAAAAGGAAACCCGAATAACACATGATAAACTCAAGCATTTGTGTTTTGAGTTTTTTTTCTAAAATAAGTGTTTCAGAGCATGGGGACATCTTTTCAAAAGATTTTTACAAGATTACATTTCTGAAGGGAGAGGAATGTCTTCTTTGGATAGGTACTAAAATAGATTTGTACCCAACTTCTCTAGGGTAGTGGCACATTTGTCAACTTTGATAAAAAAAATGGGGAGTCTTTCCTGTGGATGGAGAAGTTTCCACAAAGCTTTCAGGAGCTGAGACAGAGACTTAAAAGTAGAATAATTCTACACATGACATGGAGTTAGCAGTAGTGGTCATTACACTAAAGATGTGGTGGCACTATTTGATGGGAGAACGTTTTATAGCCTACTCTGATCACAAGAGTCTCCGGTATATCTTCTCTCAGAAAGACCTGAACCTGAGATAGTGGTGTTTTCCAAAGTTCTTCTATGACTATGACTTCGAGATAGTCTATTCTCATGGGAAAGGGAACATAGTAGCAGATGCACTCAGCAAGATGTCTGGTCTGCAGTTGGTGAGTGAAGCGGCAGAGGAGCTAGTCGTGTTGCATATATCCTTCATGTATTAACATGGTGCAGTATACCTACAGTCAATGATCGTCACACCCCCATGACTTCAGCGAATTAAGGAGGCAGAACATGGGGACACAGACTGTAAGGATCGATGTGCTCAGATATCCTTAGGGAAGGAATATGATGGATTTTATAAAGATGGGGAGCATGTCGTCCTATCCAGAGGACATACCATGGTACCAGTAGTGATACAGGAGGAGGTATGGAGGGAGTTCTATACATCCCCTCTGGCTGTACGTCCTGGTGTGGTGAAGATGTACCAGGACCTTCAACATCAATACTGGTAGCCAGTGATGAAGAAAGTTATGGTAGATTTTGTATCACGATGTCTCACTTGTTAGCAAGTGAAAACTATCCAGAGCCGGAAGAGGTCTTTTGCTAACAATAGGAGATGGAGACCTCTCTAGTTCGAGGATGGTGACCACATTCATCTACAGGTCTCACCTTGACATGGTTTGTGGAGATTTGTATAGGGCGGAAAGTTATATCTGAGGTTTATTGTAACCTTCTAGGTATTCAGTAGAGTTGGTGAGGTGTCTTACCACCTAGCACATCCCCCTCAATTGCACCAGGTGCACGACATCTTCCATGTATCCCAGCAGAGGAGATATGTGCATTACCCTTCTCACATCATCGACCATGAAGAGCTAGATGTAAATGATGGGGTGAAATTTATAGAGGTTCCAGTAGAGATTGAGTATTGATAGGATCAGGTCCTTCATGGGAGGTCGATACCTCTGGTGTCTGTTTGCTAGCACCACGGGAACCTCTAGCAGTGAACATGCCTACAGGAGGCTCAGATTCTTGCCCAGTACCACCACTTGTTTTCCTAGTTTTGTGACGTGGCTTTCAGGGATGCAAATCTCTGTGGTGGGGAGAATTTAAATACCCTGAATTTCCATGTAAATGTTTTTAATTATATAGGAATTTTACGAGTCCGTGAAAATTGACGGTGCGTGATTCCAAGTCCCGGTGTTCCGAGAGTAAATTTCTGAATGTTTTTTTATGTATGTTCAATAAATGTGAGAGCTGGTTTTAGTAACTTTTGAACTGGTGCTCAGCATTTAAATTAGAGGACACTGTTGAACTCACAGAGCTGGTATTCACTTAAAGAGACTTTCACCTGGACCACAGTTGGTCGAGGGTGAATGTTAGTTTTCATGATTTTCATGGAATAAGAAAAATAAAATGTTTAAAATTTTTATTTTTCTTTTTGAAACCTGTCTAGATGGGTTATAGAGGTGGGGACACCCAAAATAGAACCCCCCCCAAATTAAATTCTAGTGGTGGGGACCACCCGGACCCCCCTTTAATGGGAGATAACACTTGTACTTACTCACATAAATTAATTACGACAACTACCCATTTAATTTTTAGAGCCAAATAATAATTAATGAAATGTGTCAGTATTTTAATTATGCCAACAAAATTGATCTACTTAATTTAAATTATATTGGAACCTCTTTCCATTGGGAGGATTTGGTTGGAAAAGGAGAAGGGGAGAACTTGTGGAGGAACATTCTCTCTAATGAATAACACCTCCCATGAAGATCTTCTCCAACTAAGAACGCACCACCTAGAATGTGGGACCTCTTCAACAACGACGAACCGATATCCCCCCTCCCTCCTCATCGACGTCATCAAACCTCTGAGTCAGGGGTTTTAATCTGTGTTATTATTGTTTCCCATGTTCCTTTATTCTAAACGAAGAACATAGATCAAATCACTAACTAGTGGATCCACAGATGTTTTCTTCTTGAGGGATTATGAATAATTATTGTAGGTTGATGTAAGGGTTTTTTGTTTTTTTGGATTGAGTTGAATTAATCATCTTGATCTTCCTGCTACTGAACTAATGCGGAAGGTACGGGCCAAATGAATATGGATCGATCCCTATGCTATTCTTCATGGTTGTTTTTTTCTTTGTGGCAGAGAAATGAACTGATTTACTCCTGGGATAGTCGCATGAAATCGGGGTGGTGTGTTCCTGCACCACCGGTAGAGTAATAGAGCGTGGAGAGGCTATAGGGAGGCCGACAATTGTCTGTCATGGCTGATGAAAGAGGATGGTCGGCTGCGGAGGGGTGGCGGTCGACAAGCTACCATCACATCAAGGGACCACAGCCCTGTTGGCTGCAGAGGATGGAAAAACACGGCTGATGGTCGGCCGACCATAGAGGGGCGGTGCATGACGTGCTACCGGGAGTACAAGGGCCAGCTATTTTGGCCAGCCGAACTAGACTGAGCGGGACCCGATTGGGTCTCACATGTTGTCCGATGACCAAACAACATCTTCCATTCAGTGAGTAGGAGAGGGGGGCCGCGAATCCCCCCTTAATGTGGCCAGGCCAGGCCACCCAGCACAGGCAAGGCTGGACCCTACGGGCTGGGTCGGTCCGACCGCGTCCGACAAGACCTGGACTGGTTTTGACCCTATATGTTTTTTTGGCCATAACATTGGCACCAAGAATCCGTTTGATGAACCATCTACAGCGCCAGAAACCTTGTATTAAGGAGGCCTTTTTGTTATACCCCACTTGAGATTTCGATAATGTTTGTGTACATTCAGGTGGGATCGATCAGAAATCTGATCGGGCCCTATGCACTAAAAGGATAATAACTTACAAACCGGGCATCCAATTGATGCGCCCTCTCTTGCATTGAAGCCCCTTTTACATGATGTCCTATTGGAATAATTCTTTTTGGGACTTCATTGCAGTTGGAGTATCAACCAGTAGCTTAACAAAATGAATCTATCGGAGACGAGCATGCTTAGTGCGGGTACCCTATAGTTGGAAATGACTATGTACTAGGATCATGTGTGGGTTTGAGGATGTATTGATGATATACTAGGATCTTGTGTGGGTATGGAGGTGTACTAATGATGTACAATGATCCTATGTGGGTCTAAAGATGTACTGACAATGTACTAGGATCTTGTGTGGGTCTGACAATGTACTGATGATGTACTAGGAACCTGTGTGGGTCTAACGATGTACTAACAATTTACTAGGATCATGTATGGGTATGCAGATGTACTGATGATGTAATAGGATCATGTGTGGGTATGGATATGTATAGATGATGTATTAGGATCGTGTGTGGGTCTGACGATGTACTGACGAAGTACTAGGATCCTGTGCGGGTCTGACGATGTACTGCCGATGTACTAGGATCTTGTATGGGTCAGACAATGTACTCACGATATACTAGGATCATCTGTGGGTCTAAAGATTTACTAATGATGTACTAGGATCTATTTTGGGTATGAAGATGTACTGACGATGTACTAGGATCTTGTGTGGTTCTGAAGATGTACTGACATTGTACATGGATCCTGTGTGGGTCTGACGATGTACTAGGATTCTGTATGGGTCTGACGAGGTACTAGGATCCTGTGTGGGTCTGACGATGTACGAGGGTCATGTGTGGGTCTGATGAGGTACTAGTATTCTGTGTGGATTTCATGATATACTAGGATCCTGTGTGGGTCTGATGAAGTACTAGGTTTTTATGTGGGTCTGACGATGTACTAAGATTCTGTGTGTGTCTAACGGTGTACTAGGATCCTATGTGGGTCTGACGATGTACTAGGATCTTGTGTGGGTCTGTAATTTTGGATCCTTCTTGGGTATTCCTCTTAACAGAGTAAGATGATTCAGTAGATACATTTAATCATCTGTACTAATGTACCATTGTTATACTTGGGGTTTGTCTGGGTTCATACCGGGAAGGAACATTCCTTCATGGTAATACCTTGGTGGTATTCTTCTGTGTGTTGTACCTGTGTGGTACTTAACTTTGGGGTATTTCTTCCTTTTTGGAACATTTCATCTTTCGGATTTTGGGTTCGACCCTATGGTTCCTCATGATTGAGATGGGTATACTTGATAAAAAGGTATTTGTATGGGCATACACCTTAGTAGGTTTGTCATATGATTTCATGCATTGTGGTTTATCATTTTGTATTTTGTGAGACCTTGAGGGTCTCGAGGTCCCTACTATGTGTCATTATACTCACCCCTGCACGGGTTATGCCCGCACCTTGTTGTGTTTGGTGCAAACGATGGAAATTGCTGATCGAGGATGAGGGTACCAGGACTAGATTGTGCTCGGAGGTGGACCATATGGCATGTCAGCACGTAGAGGAGATAGGCAGACATGGAGTGCTAAGTAGGCGATCTGTACCTACACTTCAGGTAAGAACCTCAGTGGACGACCCAGTACCTATCTTTCTCTTTCTTCAGTTGTATTGGATTTTATTTTTACTTGTACCTTTACTGTTGGGCTTGTATTCTGACCTCTCTTACTTTTAGAACTCTTTTTTCTATACACTTTACTTGTGTTCGTATCTTGATTTGCAATTTGTTGCATGTGTTTATAGTATATAAAGGCAATGCCTTCCCAGTTTTAGGGAATATGCATTTCAGTGCAAGTTGCTAGCCCCTGGCCTTTGGAAGGAAGGCTTGGGGTAGTCACGGCACGAGCCCTAGGGGATGGTTCATGATAGAGGTGTTTTCATATCAAGAAAGGTTCATTCCATCTTATCTAATATTCTAATGAGAAAAAATTTTGGCCTAAGGATTTTTTCTAGTTCTACGAATTTGGGTATGGTCAACATCTAGGAGTGGGATGTATGATTCAACCTTTTATCCATTAATCCACAGGGTTCAAGAATAGATTAAAATTATCATCTTCAACTAGATCATATGCTATCTTCATATATTCTTTGATTTTTCTTGGGTGTTGATTTTCCCCCCAAAATGGATAGAACAACTGGTTACTAAGGCCAAATTTTAGTTGTAACTATTCTCAAATAATATTTTCGAGACCATGTTATTCTTTCTAAATTAGAATATAATATTATTTTTCATATATAGTGTTATAAATTATATCCATTATGTGTGAATTCTTATTCAATTTAATATAATAATGAATTTTTTTTTGGATTGATATATGCACATTTAGTTCTGATATTTACCGTAATCAAAATGTGTGTAGAATTCTTGACAAAAGAGTGTATGGTTTGATCCTCCACCTCTCTTTATAATATAAATACAAAAAAGGTATACGTTTTTAACATATAAGTGATTCCATTGTGAATAGATTTTTTCTAGGAAATTATGCTTTTGGATATATATATATACATTTTAGGTTCTTGCATTCCAACTGAGGGGAGCAATCGAAAATTAGCATGGGGCCACAATATCAAGGTGAGGGGTTGTAAGGAACTACTGACACGAAGTTTAAACTAGAGGGTTTTTTAAGTCCACTCAACAGGTCCTCTGGTCATGTAAAATAGATTTTGGAATCACCGCTCGAGAAAATCCTTCATGGATGATAGAATAACTCCACTAAGGATCTAGATTATAATGGGGATCAGTTCAACAGGGATATAAGAACCCGACTTTAAAATTTACTTAATTAAGAATTTTAGACAAGAACATAAATTATGACACCTTGAGGATGTTTTGGGTTTAGAATATTAAAGAATTATGATATCTTATATACATAACATTCTATATTCATAAAAAAACATACAGATAAAAACAGTATCCTTTTTTCAAAATATAATGTATTAAAACAAAAAAAATGATTTCTTTTACAAAAAATTATATCAAACATCAAAACTCCCTTATTTATCTTAACCATCCTTATATCCTGTGAAAAACATTTTAAAAACATGGGATGAGTATACAACTCAGTAAGGGATATAAAGAAAGAAATTGTTCGTCATATAATTACATAAAAACCAATAAAACCCATAATCATAAAAAAAATTCATATGCATAGAAACATCATGTAGTTTCCTTGGTATATATTTACCATATCACTCTTACAGTCACCATTTCAAATGGAATAACATTTTGGTCAAATTCCATCTCCGGCGAACCCAATGCATTGGAGAGCTATAATGGGGAACACCCATCATATCATGAGCTATAATATTCTCAACCCAACATAAAATGACCTATAATGGGATAAAAGAAACATAGATAATTTCTAAGGAACATATCATGGTAATAATGTGTCTTGAAATAATTTGAAACTTCTCATTCCATTCACATAAAAAACAACCCTTTTGAAATTTTTTAAAGATAATTTTGAAAGGATTTTTAAAGGAAAGTGCTTCAAAACATAAATTAAGTGAGAATTAATAGAATGGAATGGATATGTTTATACACTATAAATAAAAATAGTGGAACATAATAGAAAAAAATACATCACACCAATAATCTTAATACCACATAATGAATAAAGAAGAAGGTTATCCCAAGGATTAGAAATTGGGTTAAGAATTCCCCTACCTCGGCTTCTTCTTACATGAAATGTGTATAAGTCTTCTATATAATGGTTAAAAAGAGTTATTAATATCTTAATAAAACCAATTAATTTTTATTACACTTTATATGATCTTTTTACTACAACATTTGACAAATATATTAGTAATATTTTGTTATTTACATTGTTTCAGGTTTGTTCTTTATCCGGTTTCCATGACTTGTTCATTATGGATATTATTGTTGATTGGAAGTGAATCATCATAATTAAAATGGAATTGTATTTACATATCTCCATAACCATAAATTATATCATTTATCATTATTATTTTCAACATGATTATGATTCAAAAGTTAGAACATTATTGATTTTTTAGGTCATTTTGGCCATTCTTTGATCGTAATGAACTCAATTTGTTTTATTAATTATTCACATGTGAAAAAAAGAATCTAGAACCATATATAAGATATAATAAATAAATTATAATCTTTTTTATCTTTAAAAATGGTTTCATGTCTATTCATGAAGAATTAAATGAAATTAAAATCACATCGTCCACGTTGTCAGTAAATCAACACATCACATATAGTGTTTTAATTTCTTGAATATGTGGGAGAGGAGATAAATTATAATGGTGAATCATCCATAAAGAAAATTAAATATAGAATATTTAAGATACTAGATATTTCATTCCTCTTTTATAAAGTTATATGATCAAAGAATAAGAAAATAAAATGACTCAAAATAAAAGAATAGTTGAGAAATCCCTTATGAAAATTCGACAGCCTAACAACTATGCAACATGGTTTTAGAAAACATTAAAAAGTGAGGGTAAAGAGGTCACCCATACATAAATGAATCATAATATATTTTAGATATAGAATAAAATAGAAATAATAACATGGTATGGAAACATGAAAGTTATACCACATAAAAGGGAACTTGAATGGAAACAGAAAGAAGTTGAGAATTCCCTTACCTTGTAGTGTAACTCTTAAGACATTATGGTTGGGACCTTGGGTGCTTGAAGAAACCATGGGATGACTAATATGAAGGTAATAAGGCCTTAGTATAATTTAGGAAAAATTTTAAATGAATTGAATGAAGTAATGGGTTTGTTTTTATAGCAAGAGTGAGGGAATATTTTATTCATTTCCAAGGGACACCACGTTTGTGGTATTTAAAAAACCATGAACATTCCCATGGTATTTTCCCATGGTATTAGCTACTTGGGACACATAATATCTTATTTTACTATACACAATTGTACCCGAAATATAAAATATTTATTACATTATTTATGATGTCGTTAAACTTACTGAAAACTCAAAACTGTATTTTTACTATTCAATGAAAATTCTACTATTTTAGAAAAATCCCAAAAATTCACCCGAACCATTTCTCAATATGTAGAATTAATAAATGAACTCAATTATTTAAAAATAATTTTATAAATATTATTAATTTAATTTATAAATAAAATCATAATTTATTAAATAATATTAATTATAAATTTATAATTTATTTTTTTAGTACCGTGAAAAATTAATCAACATCTCATTATAATATAATATGAAGAAAATTATATAATAATAAAATTTACTATTCATTAGGTTCATATTATTATTTATATTAATATTCTTAAAGGTAGGTTACAATACACTATAAAATCATATTGGTCCCATTAGACTCCAAATATCTGACTAATCACAATTATAGATGACCGTTTTTTGAAATTCAAAACATATATACTTCAAAATTATTTTTAAAAGAAAATTATAAATATCTACATAAAGAAATGATTCATGTATTTCAATTTATTTTTTAAATCCTTGGGGTGTTAGATTATCCCCATATTCTATAAATTGTATCCTCGCGATTTTATTTACTCATTAAACAAGTGAAAGTACCTTTCCCTTATAACATTTTTTAAACTCCCATGTTGCTTCGTTAATCATGTGGTTTCACCACAAAACCAATACCTGGTGTATTACCTAATTTTGCAATACCAATTCCCTTCGATCAAGAATCAGAACCATTTTCTCTTCACATTAAAGGATCTCTTCCACGTGAACTACTTCTAGGCTTAATACATGAGATGAATCTAGAACATACTTTCTCAACATAAAAACATGAAAAACATTGTGTACATGAGACAAACTCGGAAGAAAAGCTACTCAATATGAATCTTGGCCATATTTCTCCAAGATCTCAAAATGACCGATGAACCTCAGACTTTTTCTTTCCTTTCATTACCAAAATGCATCACACTTTTCCAAGAATAGATTTTATGGAAAACATGGTCAACTACCTCGAAAGAGGAGTCTTTCCTTCTATTATCTGCATATATTGTTTCCTAATCTATGATGTCTTCATATGATGATGGATCATTTTCACATTCCCAGCCACTTCCACTACTAATTCTGGACCCATCAACATTATTTCACTGACATCAGCCCAAAATGCTGTAGTCCAACACCGATTCCAAAATAATGGCTCAAAAAGGTACATAAATATACTAGAATGAAAAATATTTTTATAAGAAAACTCAAATAAAGAATGTTGATGATCCCCACTTCCCTGGTAGTCCATTGGAAAAGCTCAAAGCATATCTTCCAAAGTCTGAATCATTGGTTCTAACCACCCATCATATTTAGGATGAAAAGTTGTATTGAAATTTAATTATGTTCCCAATGACTTTTGAAGTCCCTTTCAAAAATTAGAAGTGAACATGGGATCTCAATTAGATACAATGGAAATAGGTACTCCATGTAACCTAAAAATCTATTAGAGGTACAGTCGAGAAAGATGATACAACAACATTGTATCTCAAATAGAATGGAAATGTAATTTTTTTTTCAGTCGATAAATAATAACGCAAACCCCAATATTACCTCAAGATGTCTTACGTATTTTCACAATGAATTACACAAATATATTATCTCATTTCTACTCTAGAACTGGAAAATTCTTAATAATCCCCTTTGGTAATTGGAAAACTTATTTAACATTTTGACATGTTAAAAATTTCACAGTAAATTATGAAATATCTCTGTACATTCCATCCCACCAGAAATACTCCTGAAGGACTCTATAAATATTATTACTTCTAGTATGAACTGAAAATGGAGAACTATGAGCTTCACATAAAATTCATTTTTTAACTGGGAATCACACGGCACACACACCATTTTCCAAATCATATACACAATATTTATCAAGGATAAATTCTGGAAACCTAACCATTTTAACCAAATCATCCGTTTTCTATTTCTCATGGTCTTTGTAATGCGATTGCTTAATTATATCCAATAATGATGACTACACTGAAACCTGAAACAAAATATATTTATTTCCCGAACCAATAACTTCTATGTCAAAATTCATCAAATCATTAATTAAGGGATCATGTTCCAAACATAACATGGTTAATGATGTATGATGTTTTGGACTCAAGGCATCTGCCATTTTTTTTACTTTTTCAGGATGGTAATTGATTGTGCAATAATTATATTTTTTCCATTCATTCCATATTTTATGCCTCATGTTTCATTGCATCTGACAGAATGTATACTTCATACTTTTATGGTCAGTAATTATTTGACATTTGGCTCCATTTAAATAGTTCCTCTAAATATTAAAATAAAAAACCAAATATTCTAATCACAAATCATATGTGGGATAATTTAACTGATTATGTTTTAGTTGTATTGAAGCATAAACAATTACATAATCAGTTTGTGTCATAACACAACCATCTCCATTCAATTAAGAATCATTTTAGATGAAAAACTCCCTATTTTAATAAGGAAAGTTCAAAACTGGAGAATTCACCATTCACATCTTTAGTTTCTAAAAACAAACATAAAATTCTTCTGTCTAAATAAATTTAACTGTTTTTCATGTTAACTTAGTTAGCGGGCTAGATAACCGCGAATTCTTTTTAACAAAATGTCAGTAATAACCAGCTTGTCTAAGAAAACTACGAATCCCTATAATATTTGTGGGTCTTGTCCATTTATCAACCACTTTTTTGGGTAGGATATGCTGCTATTCAATCCTTATTTACATGTGCCCAAGAAAATAAATTTTTTCAACCATAAATCACAGTTTCTATATTTTCAATACAGTTTCATTTCTTTTTTGTTTATAAAAACAATATGTATATATTTTTCATTCTTCTCTTTACTTCTAGAATATACCATAATTTTATCAATAAGAAAACCAAAAAGTTATCAAAGAACTCATAAAATATAATATTCATAAGATCTATGAATATATCATGTGAATTTGTTAAACAAAAAGGCATAACTACAAATTCCTAATGCCCATATCTAGTATAGAACACAGACTTCGGGATGTCTTCATCCTTTACTTTCAAATGATGGTATCATGTCCTCAGATCAACCATTAAAAAATATTGTGCACCCTGGAGTTATCAAAAAAATCATTGATATATGTCAAAGGATACTTTTTTAAACATTAACGTTATTCAATGCTTTATAATCAATTCAAAGTCTCATAAAAACCATCATTCTTCTTAAAAAACTAGACAGGAGCACCCCATGGTGAAGTGCTAGGTCGGATAAAGCATTTATCTAATAATTCCTGCAACTTATTTTTTAATTCACGATGTTCAAATTTGGGCCATTCAATAAGGGGTTTAGAAATTGGCTTAGCATCAGGACTTATGTAAATAGTAATCTCAACCTATCTATTAGGAATTACACTAAGAAAATCATTATAAACAAATCCATGTATATCATTTACCACTAGGACATCATTAATCAAGATCGTTCTATTATCCTTAAAAATATTATCAAGATAACATTCATTTCAATCAATTATCGAGTTCTTTTCTTCATGATATATTGATAATTGTATGGGATCATTCTTGTATAAAAACTATAATTATTTCTAAAAAAACTTCTTTTTCATTGATATACGTCATAACATCATAAAAAGAAATCCAGTTCATACCCAGGATAACATCAAACTCTACTAGTGGTAAAAAAAGGGTTTTCTGATAAAATATTTCCATACAAAAGGATAAGTAGATTCTTATATTATCTTTTTTCCACAATATTTCATCTAGGTGTTTTTACAATGAGATATTGTTTCATTTCATGAGGTTGAATACCACCTTTTTCAGAAAGTTTCTTATAAATGAAGTAATGTGTAGACCTTGAATCAAAAAACACATTTATGAAATCTGTAAAAACATGAAATGTACCTAATACAACCTAAATTGATAGAAAAACATCTACTGAAGTGGATACAAATGATTTTACCATACCCATCTATTTCCAATCATGCTAATTCCATGCTTGAGTGACTAGATTTAGACAAACATTAGCAAAATAACACAATTCCTTATAGCTAAATCATCTAAAAATTGACATCTCATTAATATTCAGATCATTTTCCTTGAACTCACAATACATGTGTCCAAACCTTCTGCATTGGTAGCATTTCCCATAATTTATAAGACATTCACCGGTATACCTTATACAACATTTTTATCAAGATGGGAAACTGATATTTATACCTCCATAATTCATTAATGATTCTTAACCAAAGCCTTCCAACCTTACCTCTTCTTATTTGTGTCATCACGAGGCGCATATATGTCAGAAAACTCCATCTCCAATTATTCAGCACACCGAACATGTTTCCCATAGATTTTAAACTTTCATGAATCCAAATCTATTCACAAAATGGTTTCAAAATACACTAAACTATGTTAATTAGACTATCAAAATCTCATGTAAAATATTGTACGTACCTAGATAGTTTTGTAAAATTTGCTTCATATGCTTCCACAAAGTCATCATCTTGATTCTTCTATTCCAAGAATTACTTCTCCATTTTGATCTAAACAGGTTTGGGAAAATGTTTTTCTAGAAAATGACTCTTAAAATCCAATCATTCCATACTATCAAGACCATATCTTTCTATTATATTCTTAACCAAATAACACCACTGACCGGCTACACCATCTAAAAGATAAATGGATTGTATTACCTTTTGACATTCCAAAAAACCCATGACATCAAATATATTTTCTAAAGAATTGATCTATCATTTAGTTAACACTGGATCTATGGTTCCACTAAATGCTTGAGGATTGTTTCTCATAAAATGATCCACAAAAGATATTTTCTTCATGGTTTATAATGTTACTCTCTTATATGGATAAGACCACCATTTATTTATTGAGTCAACTGATCCATTGTTGTCACAAATTGCTCGGTTCTGATTCCCACCATTAAGGGCTGCAGATTCATATAGTCATCATCCAATTGGTTTTTTCCTACTTCATCTTCCTTTTTTATTCTATGGAAAACCATTCTTAATAGACATAACATAGATGAAGCAACTTGGGAATCCTTAAATTCTATAACATTTCAAATTACCACAGAGTAAAAATAATGTATGGTATTATTTTAGCATAATCATAGTAAAGAAATTTATCTAAACCATGCTTTGACACCAACCAAATAGACCCAACCTTAAAACATTTCTTATTCATGACTTTTAGACAATAACATTCATAATTACACATTCAGGATCTTTTTTGGTATATAGTTTTAAATAATTAGGATATATTACATACATAAAATACCACATTCATACAAAGTAGATACTACTGAAAAATAGTATCCTTTGTTTTAAAATATTCAGAATTAAAACCTAAAACATGAATTATTTGACGAAAATCCATATCAAACCTCCCTAATACCTTATTTCACTTTCACATACTTATATCCGGTGGAAATCATTTTGAAAATATGGTATGACTCTAAAACTCTATAAGGGATATAAAGAAATAAATTGTCATTCAAGTGATAACATAAACCCCAATAAAACCCATAATCATAAAAATCCATATTCGTAGAAACATAACGTTTTTTACATAGGAAATATTTACCATATCACTCTTACATTAAACCTTACAGATGGAATAAACTTTGGTCATCTTCCATCTCTTGAGTACCCATGGAATTGGAGAGCTATAATGGGACTCAACTATCATATCTTGAGCTATAATGGGATAAACCTGACAAATCATGAGCTATGATGGGATAAACCCAACATAATTAATGTCAAAGGAACATATCATGGTAAAACCGTTTTCTAAAATAAGGAGAAACCCCACATTCCATACACATAAAAAACAATCCTTTTGAAAATCTTTAATGTGAGTTTTAAAATGATTTTTAGAAGAATGTCCCTTAAAATTTAAATGTAGTGAGAATTAATATAATTGAATAGATATATGTATACACTGTAAATAAAAATATTAAAACTTACTTTAAACAAAAATTCATCTCACCAATAATCTTAATACCATATAATGAATAAAGAAGAAGGTTAACCCAAAAAATTGAAATTGGGTTATGAATTCCCTTACCTAAGGTTCTTCTTACATATAATGTGTTTAAACATATATTATAATGGTTAAAATAGTTTTATTAATATTTTAATGAAACATATTAATGTTTTTAACCCTTTATATGTTCATTTTACAACATCATTTGACACCATTATTAGTAATATTTTGATACTTACATTGTTTCAGGTGTGTTCTTTACATGGTTTCCATGATCGGTTCATGGTTGATATTATTGTCGATTGGAAGTGAAACTCCAGAATTGAAATGGAATAATTTTTAAATATTTAATGAACCATAAATTATTATGTTTATCATTTTTAATTATTACATGAGGATGATTCATAAGTTAAAACATTATTGATATTTGTTTAGGTCATTTTGGAGATTCTTCGATCGTAATGAACTCATTTAGTTTAATAAATTAATAAAATATGTAAAAAATGATTCCATACCTTTATATAATATATAATACATAAATTATAATTATTCTCAACCATAAAAATGGTTTCATGACCAGTTTTTAAAGAAGTAAAAGAAATTGAAATCACATCAACCACAATATCCTTAAATTAATACATCACAAATAGTGTCTTAATTTCATGAATAAGTGGGAGGGGAGAAGAATAATAATTATCAATATTCCATAAAAATGATAAAATATAGAATAATTATTATATTTTATAATTCATTTATCTTTGATAAGGTTATATGAGGAATTAATAAGAAAAGAAAGGAAGTCGAAATAAAAGAATAATTGAGAAATCCCTTAAGAAAATTTGACAGCCTAACGGCTATGCAGCCTTGTTTTAGAAAACATTAAAAATAGTGAGTACTTGGGTAAACCATAAATCAATGAATTATAATAAAATATAAATATAGAATAAAATGGAAATAAGAGAAAGTTATAGAAACATTAATGTTATACCACATAAAAGATAACTTGAATGGAAAAAGAAAGAAGTTGATAATTCTCTTACCTTGTAGAGTAACTCTTACGACTTGAAGGATGAGACCTTAGGGGGTAGAGGAAACATTGTTAGTACTAATAGGGAGTTAATAAGTACATATCTTCATTAAGGGGGAATTTTTATTGAATGGAATGAAATAATTGGTTGGTATTTATAGCAAATATGAGGGAATATTTTAGTAATTTCCATTGGACACCACATTAGTGGTA
This sequence comes from Viscum album, assembly GCA_963277665.1. Taxonomy (NCBI): domain Eukaryota; kingdom Viridiplantae; phylum Streptophyta; class Magnoliopsida; order Santalales; family Viscaceae; genus Viscum; species Viscum album. Next base: position 355,857,997 of record OY728163.1, read on the forward strand.
TTTGAAAAACTGTGAGCTTGGCCATAGTATTTTCACATGGTACTAGATACTTGGGAAACCTCATATCTTATTTTACTATACACATTCCATCCAAAAATATTACATCATTGTTACCACTTTAATGATGTCATTAAACTTAACAAAAACTCAAAACTGAATTTTTAATATTCACCGAAAAATAATTTGTTTTCAAAAAATCCAAAAAATCCCCCCTCACCATTTCTAGAATAGTATAATTAATAAATTAACCACATATTTTTTTAATAAAAAATTATAAAAGTTATTAATTTATTTTGAAAATAAAATCATAATGTATTCAAAAATAAAAAGTTTCAATCTACAACTCATTTTTTAACTCCTAAAAAAATTAATCAACATCTCATTATCTTATAACCTTATGAAAAAACAAAATAAAACAATTCACTATTCATTAGGGTAAAATTAATATTCATATTAATATTCATAATCGTAGGCAACTATTCACTAAAAAAATTGTTTCCATTAGACTCTGAATAACGTACCGATCACAATTGTTGATGACTGTTTTTTGTAATTCAAAACATTGAATCTGCACAATTATGATTAATGGACTATTATAAATACCTTCATAAAAAAAGTTCCATTAATTTGAATTTATTTTTTAAAAACTTTTGGTGTTATAGGGGAGTATTAATACCTAACAGTGACATGGATGTTTGTGAATCTATTTTGACATATTCTCATATTGTTGAGTAACTTAACAATTTTTGGAGTTCAAATAGCATTTTTGGAAATTGTGAAGATATAGAGAATTCTGAATTGATAATGAAATGATCATATTAGGATGGTATTGAATATAATAAGGTATTAAAAAATTAAGTATTTTCATCATCCATTATAAAAAAGTCAAGGACAGAGAATGAAAACACACGTATGAATCCCAACATGATAAATAGATCATCCTCTAGTGGAAAAAATCTCATGATTATTATTTCAGTAAATTATAAGATAAATTAGAATGGGATTATTATTATTCTAATACTCTTTAATTCAATTACTACTTTTTTCCCAAATTGTTAACTAGAAGGATAAGAGGTTGTCTTGTATGGACCAATTTACATCCTCCTCCATGTTTTTTATATTTTTTTAAAGAGGCTTTGATTGATCATTTCCAAAAGGGGGCTTCTACTCCTACATGGCCAATATATTTTATAACCTTCTTATCATCTATAATGTAGGAATATAACCCATTATTTGGAACACATGTCATAGTTTATTTTTCAAAACTCCAATTTTATTTCTTAGAAAATATATTCCATTTATAAACATTTTCATACCCATTTCATTATCAACATCTGCAACCTATTCATGAAATAATTTTACACACATCTCTACACTACAACCCTACTATTGAGACTATACAGAATCATCCTCAAGACCCTCAAACCTTTCTGGAGCTGTAAAATTAGATTTACTTGTCTAAACTACTAGTATTCATTGAGAAATAATGTTCTAATGTACTAAATCCCCCACCCCCAAAGATTCAGGAATCACTGTTGGAATTGAAATATTATTGAATCATTTTTTGGACTTCAGTGAAATCATGTTAAAAAACTTATTTTATCCTTATTGTTTGAATCTTCTACGAAAGAAGAATTATTACTAAAATATTATCCTTATCTATGTTCATACTATTCACTATGGGTCTATATTTTGTTCTAATTTGAAGCCTAGCGATTCATGATGATTTCTTTTATACTATTGATATATATAAATGTTTATAATCCTTTAATTTGTCTATAATTGATTGAATCATGAATATTCGACTTCATTTTTAGTAAAAAAAATGTAATTTAGATTCATCAAGTATATATTTACCCACATATTTTCTGAATGTTTTCTTTGCTGACTAAAAGGTTTCATCCATGACATGAACATAATGTTTAAATCCTTAAACAAATTCATAAATTTTTTCAAATCTTAAATAAACTCATATTTCAACTTTCATCATTCCACTTCTTTTAATGAAAATATATCTACCATGATATTTTAATTTTATTTCGTGTTCAGTATATTTAAACCTAATTTTATATATGAATACCAATATATACTACATTTTTATTAAACATATACTTCTATTTTATAAACTATTTATTTTCATTCACCAATTCAATATTCTATTTTGTGGGTAATGTATTATTTTTAATGAAACTCTCAAGTTCATCCTTGAGAATATATCCCACATTAGTTGGATTTGATTCAACATCTTGAGTATATGAAGTGCCAATTTATATTTCAACATAATTCCAAAAATTGTTAAATTTATCAAAATAAAATAAATTAAATTCCTAACTATATATATATTTTAATTCATTGTCATTTTTTATTAGATTCATTATAAAGGTTAAAAAAATACCTTCTTGCTACTTCTATCAATAAATGTATCATTCAAAATTTTATTCCTCATCTTTTTAATAATATTTTATATTTTATGATTCAAAATCACCTCCCCTTTTTTTGAATAGTTATGGTAAAAATTCCCAATTCCATTACATTAGTATCATCAAATTGGAAACATGAATTTATTAATGATGATGAACTTCTTCATACTATATGAAACAAGATCAATGATACTTCCATGTTCTCTATCATCATATTCATTTTTAGATTCCCTTGAATAAACGTCATCATCATTTTATTTGGTTTTCATTTTTTTCATTTTATAAAGGACCATTTAATTTTTAACCTTATTGTTGATTTATAAGAGATTTTACTCTTATAGATAATAAGAATATTATAAAAATTATCAATAGAGGGTTAATATACCTCTTCAATATATTATAACATTGGCTCAATAATTTCTTTAATGATTTATATATACTTTTTAAAAATTAAGATTCCTTAAAAATATTAATAGACACTTTCATATTTATAAGATTTTTATTATAACATCTATAATAATACTCAATGTTCCCATCCTAGTAATTAATAAATTATTTTCATTAGTTTCTCTAAATCATCAATTTAGCCTCCTTGACATTTATATTTCCTTTATTTTGACTTTATTTATTTTCCTGGAATTGTTTGGATGACTGAAGCCCCATCACTTTTGTATAGCACTTTCATAACAAAAAGATTTGAATTTTATTTTCTTTTCCTTTCCATAATACACTATATTTTTCATATATACAATTTTTATTGTTATATTCTATTAAATTGGAAGAAAAAAATAACTACATCATCTCTACGTTCCAATCCAAATGATGGAACATATTAAAACATCATGTTCGTCAAGTAAGGGAAATTCATTCCATTAAATGTTGGAACTCCCATTCTATTCAAATATTTTAGATTATTCATTCCTAAAACATGATTTAATCTAATAGATGAACTCCTATGATATCAATGATAATTCATTGGATCAATTATTATAATTTATTTACAAATTAAGGTATGTTATAGTATCAAAATTATAAATCTCCCTTTGAAGGTTTGGTTCCTATAATAGTAACAACAGATGATGATATTCCACCATCACTCTCTAGGATATTCATGAAAGCCTACTCACTATGTATATAATCTAATGCGCATCCCTAATTCAATTATAAATATAATGTATAAATCATTAAAATTGTAAGACCAATATATATAAATGATATCATTTAAAATTGGGATTTAGGGTCTACTTTACTCTTGATAATTTGATTCTACATTTTATATGATAGTGACTCACATTTCTCTCACAATATATCCCCTCATATTATGAAGTTCTTGAACCCATAAATTAAAATTAATTTTAGTATAATCATTTATATCTTACATGTTTACTAAATATTTTGAAATTATCTTACAACAAGATTCTTCCAAACTCTCCACTTTCTTAAGCTCACAAAATAAGCGTTGAAACCTCCCAATTCTCAATATATTAATTAAATAATGTCCCCAGTAAAATACGACATATTCCCTTTATTTCTTTATTTACACTTATCTAGAAATAAATTGCTTGAGAGGCATCATTTACCTCAAAACCTAGAAAGAAATTCATAAATAATGTTTTTGTTAATTATAAAAAATCCCTTTGTAATAAGCCCAAATAAGAGGATATGTTTTCTAAATTTGGTAGAAGATAAAAGTGATCAAATCACATATGATTTAACTAGTTAATTGTTTAATAAAATGAAATTTATACATAATTTCCAAATTATATTGGAATCATAAAACACATAATATGAACATGAATACAAAATTTTTATTTCTTTGGAAAATTATTTAATCCATTCAATGATTATTTCTCTCCAATCATGGGAAAATAGAGAAATAAAAATTGATCTCAAATTCTAAGTAAGGGGTTTAATATAAAAGAATATATCCTTAATGTGCAAGGAATAAAAAATATGGGAGACTAAATAATCAGTAAGTTTTTTGTAAAGTTTTTAACTTTATATCAAAATATATTCATGTATAATATCAACTTAGTAGTAACATGAAACTTAATATTGGATTTATCTTTAATGGAATACATAAAATTGGGTATTTTAATTTTACAATGATTCCCTTAGAGATATTTTTAGTAAATAGGTTTGAATAAACCAAATACCAATATTATAGGTAATGCATTCTATCTAGTTGATATCAATAATCATACCTGATACAATAGGAGGATATTGAATTTTAGGCTACACATCAATAATCCTAAAAAAATACATTCATTTTATATTGAATGAATATCATATTAAATAATTAACATTACTTAGTAATAAATAAATATTCATACTATATATTTTATTTGATATGTAAATATTACACATTCAATAGAATATATTTCATGTTATATATCATTAAACTAACACCATATATAGAAATAATTATACAGTTAAGATAATATAAAGATTATATTTAAGATAACTATGGAGCTAGTAAATATACATGAAGTAGAAAATTATCAAAATAAATAATGAATTGTGGTAGGGAATAAAACATAATGGATTGAATGAACTGAGAATAAAAAAAATGAATGATAAGATATAAAACATAAATTATTGATGTGTTGATGAAGATGTGAAATTTATAACAAATAATGGTTTCTTTAGTAAAATTATGTCTTTTAAAATAGAGGAAAATAAAAGTGAAAATTTCAAATGAATGTTCTTATATCTTTTAATATATTTTAAAACAACATAAATAAAATTTAAATTCAACACAATTTTCATAAAGTATCAAGGAGTATTTTAAAATATTATTGTTAAAATAATTGACAATAGTGGAATGTTGAAAATAACTATGTTAATTATCAAAATATTGATATAGAAGATACAAATATACATAATTGAGATGAAAACTGATTTTAGATATATTATGAAATTAATTTCATTTTCCTTAAGGTATAACAATGAAAAATTCATAGAATAAAGAGAATAAATATTACTTTTCAAAAAAATGTATAAAAAACTTAATAATTTTGAATGGGCTTGATGGTTGGAAAATTATTTCAAATTTAAAAGATAAAAAATATTATTTTCATAATTTTCTAAAGAAAGGAAAAAAATTATATTTTATAAATAAATTAAAGTAATATATACTGAATATTGAATAAAAATTCAATGATCACATAAATTAATCATAATAATATATTTACATATATAAAATAACATTCTTGATAAGATAAAATGAATAAGGATATGGTTGAAAAAGATTCTTGACTAAAATTGATTAATAATGTCATCTTTAATATTATTCATTATTTCAGTTGATTTGATTTTCAATAAAATGAAAAAATAAAACATATTTAAAATACCTGAATTTTATATTTTATAATTAAAAATATTTCATTTTTAGAGAGAATTAACATACAATTCCCCAATAAAAAATTAAACATAAACAATTCAGATAAATAATGAGATAGTAAAACAAACCCTTACCATGGATACCAACATAGAAAATGCATTATATCCTCATGAATAATTAAAATTAATTTATTAATTGTAATCATAATAATAATTTACATATATATTTTATTTTTTCCGATTCATTTATTTTTGTGTTGTATTAATTAATTTTAAATTTATTGCACTGATAAGCTGTTTGGGGTTATTTAGCCAATTCTTCTAAACACATATTTGGTGTAAAAACTAAAATAAAATTTTTATAAATTGTTTCCATCATACCCATAATGTTAATGATTTTTTGGATGTTTTGTGTGATATTATTTCAGCTTCCTATAATCCTTTCATAGAACATTTGGTAATATTTTTCATGAAAGGTATAAAATTTATATATTTTAGATGTTTTCGTTAAACAAATTTATTTTATGAAAATTATAAATTGGAATATAAAAACTCAAAAACTATTTAATCCATATAAATTAATAATTATTATATGAAATGGAAGAATTAAACATTACTTAATCATTTATGATGTAAAAATAAAAGCATCATTCTTGTAGGTTGTAATATTAACGTAAAAAGAGTGTTTTATAACAACTCAATAATTAATATCATGCTATTTCATAATGGTAATACCACATTTATATACCCCAATTATTTTCATATATAGATATTACATATTTCAGATTAATATTCATTACATTTCCAAAATACATCTTTGAGGATTTGGATCGTTTCATCTCTTTTGAGACTAGACACAAAATATTTTTATTTATTGAAAGAATAAATAATTTCTCGAATAACAGTATTACCATATAGTAATCCTATTAGAAACACCCTACATAAAAACCTTATTAAAAACATGGTGAAAGGAAACAAAAGAAAAGGTGACCTCGGTTACTCTATAAGGGTAAATAAGGGACATACATAATAATAAAATTAGAAGAAGGGTATGCGAACATGTGAATAACATTTGAAAACCTTACCTGTTATAATAAAGATCATAATATTGATTAATGAAATTAATATAAGTTGATCATAAGACCTGAATCATAATAAATTCAATGAACATCATCCATGATAGAATAAAATTAGAATAAGACATATATTTGTGGTATATATAAGCAGAGAAAATAATTTCCATTGTAGTCAAGGATTATGTTATATCTTAACATAATAGAATGGGTTTCCTCCCTAAAACATCATAGTAGTCAAGTATCACTCCCAATATCATCACCATGGACAATGTCTCTTTCTGAATCTGGTTCACTCTTTATTACAGTCTCATATATCTCATGAGATATAAATCATTACCTAATGCATTGGAGGGAGATATAGGTCCGAACCATCACATAATGAATATAATATAGATATATATGATATAATATTATAAATCATTAATCATATCATAACAAATGAAGTGAAAAGAGTTTCATAAATATTTAATCATAATATAACTTTTGGGAAAGTTAGAGTTTTCATAATTTTTTTTTCAATCCATCATATAATAACCTAGGAAAAGAAGCAAGTTTTATAGGTATTTTATCATTGTCTAACTTGTGTAACAGAAATAGGTTTTGCAAACATCATTCTATAATAAACATTAACCATTTAATGAAAGAATAAGAATGGTATTTTTTACCATATCTCCAGTAAGGCATTAGTATCATCAACTGATATTATCTTATATGGGAAATGATTTTAAAATAGTAATTAATAACATTATTACAAAAAATAAAATTACAATGAAAATAATTTTATAAACTAAAAATTCATACAATATTTTGGATCTAAATTTCATTGAAATTAACCATGAAATCATATAATATAATATCTAAAAACCTTTAAATGATTTGATGAGGAGAATACCTTTTCCCCCTTCAATACACTTTTTAAAAAATAAAAATATTTGAAATTCCTTATCATTATAAATAAAATTAAAAGAATATAATCTAATAATAAATTAAAATATATTTCATTATGGATAGAAATATGGTTATTGACGCACAGGTTAAAATATACAATCAATTCGTGTTTACGGTAAGATCCAAACATGAATCATTTAAAAAATGACATCGGTATTTAGTTAAAAACATTTTCTAAAAGTTCTCATATTGGTAAAAAGAGTATTAATAACTATTTTTGTAATGTTTTATTTTTTTTAAACATGGTTTCAGAAGAAAAGGTGTTTTTGATTTTAGAAGGAAATAAGGTGGAATTTTTTATAACAAAGTTCTTATGAACTCTTCATGATTGTAAGATGGTATATGAAGGAAAAAATCTATTTTTATGACATAAACTGTGGGGATAAAATTCACCAGTTTCTTAATAGTTGGATCATAATATTTCATCATCATAAATATGATCACAAATAATCCTAATAAATGATGTGATTATTTCATAAAACTCTTACCACATTGGTAATATTGAATCATAACACCCATGAAATAATAAAATTAAATGAAACATATAATATCAATATCATAAAGAGATTCATGATAACACATTCCAAATTGGTTATATATGAAAATCATAAAAGAAGATATGTACATTACATAACTTATATGCCAAGGAAGGTAAATTGAGACAAAAATCCCTTACCCCATTTGTATCTTTTGAACTGTAAACCCCTTGAATTAGATATACTAAAATAGTTATGTATATCCAAAGATTAATGAGTATAAAAATCATAAAATTAATTTATGGTAATCATATACAACACATAAAAGAAATAGATATTGAATATGGATTCTGTCTCTAAAAGGTATGATGTAAGGTATAAATCCATTACATATTTAAAAATATTTAGTGCACAAAGATCCAAGAATAAAAAATATATAAGAAAAATTTAAATATCATTATAATTATTATACTAATGATATAACATGTACAATAATCAGTATATAAACTAAAAAAAATAAGTTCAAATTTTTCATATGTCTCTAAAAAATAAAAGAGAGACTATAAATACCTTAACACAAGTCTCAAATTCCTTTATATATGTTAAAATGACTATGGTATTTCATGAATATATTTTATGGTATTATAATGTGATCATTTAGTATTTAATCGATTAATCATTCAAATATTTGGAAAATTTGACGTTTTTTATGTTTTATGGAATGATAAAATTATTTGATGAAAATGAACAAAAAGAGAGAAATTTTGGGACTAAAATTATTGCATCGCAATGTGAGGGAAGTGTAACAGCATGACACCAAATTTTTTATGAGGATCATGGAGCACATATAGGGCATAAATCTGAATAGATGAGCTGAAATGAGGATTACGGAGTAAAAACAATGTCATTACACATCATGTAATCATTACACAATATGTAATAATTAATGTGGTGAAAATAAGGTCATGACGTGAACCAATTAAATTCATCATGTAAATTTACACTTGGTGTAAATTGGATAGGTATTGTGTAAATTTATTGTAGTGATTTTACTACATGGATTCATAAAATATTCAATTTTGGACCTAAATTTCAACATAAGCACTGCCCTCACCATTCCATTATGGAATTAATTAATAACAGAGCTCATATGAAGCCTATAAAAGGAGAGGCTATGGATCCACTAAATTTATTCATTAGAAGTTGTCAATGATGGTATCAAGGACCACCATTTCCATGAGGCATCACATAGTTTTTTTAATTTCCAAACCCCTCATAACTAGAATGAGATGATATACCTTATTCAATGAAATTGTGATGATTGGGGATTGATTGTTAAAGGTATTTTTTAATACAATTCAATTGGGTCTTCTGACCCAACCCTAATTTCTAAAATCTCTTATTCATTGTGTCATTCATGACCATTTTGTGATCAGTGAGGCAGTGATATTTTTAATGCATTGACTAGAAAAGGATTCACACCCTGATCATTGGTTGGATTATTTTATATCTTTAAATATGGTTCTAAGTGACTATCTCACCAAATACCCAAAGTAACATGAACATTGTAATGAGGGGACGTCGGTGATTTTGGGGTTTTCTACCATCACTATTGGATTCGACTAACTAGTTTCAACCCCAATGATTTCTTTTACATTATTTTATATCATAATCAATCAAGAAACTATATTTTCAATTGTGAATAATGTTTTTCTATTTTCCAAAAACCAACTCATTCATCATCTCTTCCTTCAATAGTCTAGTTTAAATTTCTTTCATAAATATTTTATGTTTATTTTAATTAATTAATATTTTACTCGACTATATCTCTGTGGGTTAAACATAAATAATTTATATCCTATTATACCTTATAGTTTAGTGGTGTTTAGGTGTCTTGTATCTAAATTTCTATATTAAGATTACCTATGGTAATAAATAATGCCTTTGAGGATAACAAGTTTTATCACCATTGTTGGGGATATGAGGGGATAATTTATTAGTTAAATAATATAAGAAAAATATTTTCACAACTTTTCTATTTCATGATTTTATCATAGGATTTCTATTTTTATTTTTAATACTTTTTACCGCACTTTATATTTTTCATTATGATGGATGAGATGCAAAATAATATGACTATAAATGATAGGTTTTCCTTCTAGTTGGATGAAATTGAAAAATACTAAATTGAATAGAATTTTTCAATATTCAATCCAATGAGCACCCACAACCGTATCAAATCATTAATTTCACTGCACTGCATAGTCTGTAACCAAATTTTGAAGAGTCACATCACAAGAAAAGAAGTATGCCCAACATAGAAGAGGTATGTACTAATTCAAATGTTGATATCTATTATAACCATGATGGGAATTAATTTTCAAGTTTATAAGATGATAAAGAGGGTGACCTTTCTATAAAACATGAATGGTCTGAAGAAAATTTCAGAAAAAAACTACAAGAAGATGATAGAGAATTAGAAGATAAAATTAAAGAAAAATAAAACTTTTCTATTGAGATGTTATAAATAATCCATGAAAAAAATTATATAGTCAAATAAAATGAAGAAGAAGAAGATATTAATACCAAATTTATAAAAATATTATAAAATTTATGTCTTATATAATAAGAAGAAGAATAAATAGTTGTACCATGTACTAACTATGCAGAGAAAAAAATAAGCAACTGCAATAGAAGGTATTTAAGAGATGGATAAAGAATAATAAGAGATCTCTAATGAAATTCAATACATGTGTACATAAATTAGAAATTAAGAATTTTATCAAGACTGGACTAGTTCTGAGATACATCAAGTCATACTCATGTTGTTCTGACTTTGGCCACCACCTCTAAGGACCAATCCAAATACATCAAGGAAAAGTCAAAATGGTATGGGAGGATTTCAAAATCAGAATTGGGTGAAAACAATAAGGATAGCATTATAACCCTACCCAATCATCTAATTAATGTATGGTTGTGATAAACAACCATTAAACAAACAATATATTAGGAGGCAATAAGAGTTTTTTATTGTTTTCTAGGATTTTGGATTTATTTATTTCTTGGAATTTAATTTTATATTTGGATTTAATTTCAATTCACCTAATATTTTTGAAAATATTGAATGGTTTTAAAATTTAACATTTTAATATTCATTTTTATGTATATAAATGGATCATTTATAAGTATTAGCAGTAGCCAAATTGAAGAATATGTTGCAGGACCATTTCACATCATGAACACCATTCACATCGTGAAGAAAAAATAGTTGTTGTGTAATAATTTACAAATTTTGAATCTAGAGTAGGAAGTATGTTCATAGATGAAGTATAAAAATAACTTCTAAAGGGGAGTATGAATTTTAATTTAGAGTTTTTTTATTTTATTTCAAACATTATGTTTTTATATATATTTAATTTCCAATTACATGACCACACTTGATTCATTCTATTCTCAACTGAACATGGAGCCATAAATTGCCTATAATAATTCTTATTCTAGGAATTTATATTTATTTGTCAATAAATGTGAATAAGAAAAAGGGAAAAATAATTATTAAAGATAAGCATGTGGATTAGGAGTTAAAAAATAGTGATTTAGGGGAGCATGTTTGTCATTGAAAATTATTTTTTTCTGAGATTTGTCCGTGTTTATAATTTCTAATGTTTTCATTATTTAATTTGATTATTGTTTTGTATTTATATCTATGATATTACCAACCAATCATATAATTACTATAAAAATACCTAAGCCAATATTTTCTCTTCATTATATAGTATATTTATTAATAAGATCAGGCATGATTTCTTATAAAACTTTTTTTTGCATCTTATCAAAGTTATGACTGAAAAATACTTTTTAAAAGGATTGAGTAAATATTTTTTTATTCCTTATCATGATATCCACATTACATTATTCATCTTTAAACCCATATAATCTATGAATTGTTTTATTAGGAAAATATCCATGTTACAAGCATATCTTATCCTTTCCTACCTTTCTCTAAATATTTTTCATTATTTTCAAACATAATAGTAGGGGAAACAACATTTAGAGTGAAGGGATGGAAATTTTGTAATGAATGAATATGGGGGATGTTTTATGGGAGTTGGGGAAGGAACATTTATTATTTTATTATACTCCCTCTTAAAAAAAATTTGTGTCTTGGAAAATTCAAAAATTACCGTTTAGTTGACCGATGATCTTATTATAACTATTAAAAATCGTTTGGTGAGGAGATTATTAGGGTTTTTGTGGTGGATGTGAGAATTTTCCCCACAAAAAACATTAAAAAATAAATAAACAATAATAATAAAATATAGTGTTTCATTTATTTCATTTCAACTCTTTACGATCATAATCTTAGATACTAGGGGAATATGAGCCTTTCATTGAGTTGTTTTTATTATCATGAAAAGTACATTAGAGTTGGACCTCCATTTTTAGCTTTATTTATTACAACATTTACCTACCTGAGCAAAGCCTTTGAGTAATTTTATCCAAAATAGTGAACCCCTCATTTTACTTATGATTATGTATTTACATGGTGGGGATGTTATATGCCTTGAAATCCTATGGTAAGTGACATTTTGTTGATGTATGTGATGAATTATATTAAAATTTAAACCCTTTTAATGAGTAGAAAATTTTATTTGAGGTAAATTGAATGTGACAATCATATTATCAATGAATTGAAAAATTAAAATGGATGAATAAAAATGATTGTTTATGTTAAAAGAAAAAAAGTAAATTACATTTTTGATCTATATTCTTTGAAATGTTATTTTTTGGTAAATTTTCTACCTGTGATGATTGAACATTTAATTTTCCATTGGATCAATTTCATTTGTTGAAATTGAATTTGATGCATGGTAAGGTAAACTGTCAGTGTATTATGATGAGATTCCATCCTTGAGGAGATTTATGAATTCAAGGGTGGGGTATTTGATAAATGTATTTCATTCATATATGTTATGGTATTTTAATGTATTGATTAGGTATTTAATTACTTAATCTACCAATATTTGTAACATTTTCCCTATTTAATATTTTATTTTAGAATACAATGATTCTTGGAAAATGAATGAAAAATGAAAAAATAGGGAGCAAAAAACCCAGTGGTGCACCGCGCGTGAAGCGATGTGACATGATATAGGGTTATTGGGGAGGATCATTGATCACTTCCGGGGCATCATATTGAGCAACTTAGGTGAAACAATGATTCTTGACCAAGAAAATGACATTACACATCTTTTAATACTTACATGATGTGTACACCGTGAAAATGGTTTAAAGAACGCCACAACATGAATAAATTAAAAACATCATGGAAATTTACATGTGGTGTAAATTTATTGACAAGATTTTACTACATGTATTCACAAAATCTTTAATTTTGTGACAACATATCCATCATTGGACCCTCTCAGACAATTCATTTAAGGAATTCATTAATACTTGAGCATAGATGTAGTCTATAAATATAGAGGCCAAGGATCCACTCATTTCATTCAATCAGAGCCTCCACCACTGGGAACAGGGACCACCTCTACCGTGATGCATCAAATATAATTTTTATTTTTGAACCCCCACATTACTTGAATGAGGGGGTGAACCTTGTGTGATGAAATTTAACAAAGGGGGATTTATTATTTATGGTATTTTATTTTTAAATGAAATTTATTTGGGTATTCTACCACAACCTTAATTTCTAAAATGTATTCTCCATTATATCATTCATGATCATTGCGTTATCGATGAGGGAGTGCTATTTTTAATTCTTTACTAGAGAATGATTCACACCATAATCATTTGGTGGATTGTTTTTCTGTTTAAATATGGTTCTCAGTTACCAATTCACTGAATAACCAAAGTAACATGACAATTGCGAAAAACGGATGTTGTTGAATTTGTGGTTTTCTTCCAGGACCATTTTACTAAACTAACTAATCTCAAGAACCTATGATTTTTTCCAATTAATTTACACACTAACCAATTAATAGATCATATTTTAAATTGAGGAGAAATGTTTTCTATGTTCTTAAAACCAAATCATACATCATCACTTCATTTAATATTCTTATTTAGATTTATTTCATAAATTTATTTTGATTTATTTAGTTTAATTAATATTTTACCCAACCAAATCTATATGGGTTTGACCTCAGAATTTGATATCCTATATTACCTTGATGATTTGTGTTTTTTGTGTATCTAAATTTCTAAATTCAGAAACCCCATGGGAATTAACGATGCCAATAGGGATATCATCGACCATTTGTATAATAAATTTAGGTTTACAATAAATATTTCACATTACCTTAATTAAATATAAAATACCATATATTAATTAAATATGACATTTTATTAACCATTTATTAACTATTACAAGCCATGTTCATGTTTTTTGGGAAATAACTGCTCTTTTCATTTATGTTTTGATTTGGTATTTTTTGTTATATCATATTGATCATTATTGAATCATCTATATAATGTTCATAATTATATAAATATATTATTTATTTATTATACACTAATTTATAGTGATCCGTATAAATAATATTTATAAAATTAAATACATAGTACATAGAGATGGTAGACCATATGTAAGCATGAATGTTGGTTCCATTATCTGAATGTAAATAAATATATAAATGTAAATAACATATTAAAATTAGAAAATAATTATAATTTCACATAAATCAAATATTTTCGTTAAAACCATCTTAATTACAATCTATGTAAATCATGAACGAATCATGTCACTTTATGAGGTGGTAGTCTATCGTACACACGAACAATGTTATCATAATACCATTGAATAGAAAACAAAACCAAACATGTTATATCATGATTAATGAATCATAATATTATCCCGAATATCATATATAAATAATAAATTTATCATCATATACTTCCTTGAGATGTGGTTATGGGAAATGAATAACAACGGTTCCTGAAGAGGTAGCACGCCGTATACACAAATGATGATTTCATAGATGATTTGGAGGAAGAAGAGAAATAATTAGATTAAAATATGAAAAAATAGATTTTATTACAAATAATATTCATATAGAACTATATAATAATGTTTTTCTAATAATTGACTATCTTAAAGAATAAATAAAATAAAAAACTCAGTTATAGATGTCACCTCTTCTTAAAAAACATCGATTAGTTTTCACCAAAATGCTTCTTAGGATAGATTTATGACTAAAAATTGGATTATACTATTTAATGAGTTAATTAAAGAAGTTATTTGGGATATTAGTATCTGAAACAAATGTTTTTTGATTTTTGTACAAGAGAGGATAATGGGTGGACTTTTATAAGTGAGGTGAGTGACACAATTGTAATTTCTTAAATTAAAAACGTTTACCCACTATTTTCACTTGAAAAAAGGATAAAAAATCTCCCATTATCATGAATATAAGACATATGGAATAAATATTTCCACTAAATGGGGTTTGGAAAAGATTATGTTAATTTATAAACCAAATCATTTACGTTTAATAATAGTAAACCAATTTTTACATTAACTATGTTAAATAATTATTAATGTTTTACATATTTATTATTGTAAAAATTATCCTACACTTATTTTATGATATAATTTATTAATATTATTCCAAATATTGAATCTATTTTTTTAATTTTCATTCATGAAATTTCCAAAATTAAATTTAAAATTAATCTCACATGTTCTCTGAGAAAACATTTTTTCATAGGGAAAAATGGTCGAATGTTTAAATTGATTTTTTATTAAAATCAACTAAGAAAATGATAACAAATTATCACATATGTATTAATTTATATATTATTTACATAATTTTAATTTTAAAAATATTTTAAAAAATGTATCCTTAAAAATTCTTTAAACGAACGTGTAGTTTTAGAAAAACCAATATTTTTCATCCTTTATAGGAAGATTAAAAAATACCATAAATTAACTGAAGGATATGTGTGATATTATAACGACCCAAGATTTTTATACATATATATTATGTATTTTTAGATGAATATTAATTACAGTAAACTACACATTCTCAATAACTATAATAGTTTATAGTCTTTGCAGAATAGGTACACAATCATTTAATTTGGTGAAAGATTATCATCATCTCCCATAATGAACTACACCTTTAGTAATACTAAAAAACAACCAAACACAAAAACATTCTAAAAAACAAATTAATAGGAATCATAAAAAGATTTATTTCATTTATTGAGTAATTGTAAAAAAATTAAATAAATTAACATAACATGACCATATGGGTATGAGAACATGAGCACAAAATTTTAAAACCATAACCTATATATCAAATATCAGAATCATAATTATTGATGTAATATTTGTATTTCATAATGCAGTAATCATAATGAAATTAAACAACATGATTGGTGACCATAATACAAAAAACTACCCTGTACGCATAATTTTATAAAATCATATTCCAAGGATATTGAACAATAAATTCATAACTTTTTCGGATTAAGATAATAACAATTGTACCTACCTTGGGCTTGGTATTACCTCTTGTTTACCCTCTCTTGGGTTTGGGATAACCTCCCATATACCATTTGAGATCATATAACATTAATAATTACCTAATTAATTGGATGGATTTAGAAGTCCCACCCATCACATATTTGATATATTTATGTGTCACACTATCATAGAAAATTCATCATATCAAAACCCATGGAATGAAATGGGCTAAATAAAAAATTGCATATATTATGACCTATGTAAAAGAGAAAATTTTCATTATCACTTAATCACCTCATCAATGCATAACATGTGGAAAGAGGAATGAGTTTCATTAAAATATTCTCATGGTTTAACCCATGGAATAGAAATAGTTTTCCAGAATAGATTTTCATTATTAACCATTAATATAAATAATAAGAATTATACCATTGGTTCATATACATGGTAAATAATATGTGACATCTAAAATTTTCATATTTTATTGAAAATAATTTTGATATATAATTCAGTTGTAACATTTCATGAGGAAGAAAAATTTTATTTTAAAATAACGTTTTAAAATATATATTTTTTTGGAAATTATATTCTTTGAAAATAAATATGAAATCATATAAATTAATCTTTATAAATAATTTATAACATTACATGATAAAAATATTCATCCCACATTGAAAACACTTTTCAAAAAATAAATAATATTTAAAATCATTTCTATTTAAAATGATGTTTTACATTTATAAATGTATCATCAATTAAAATTATATTCCTGATGGAAGGATATTTTTTTCATTTTGTACAGAAGGATTTCAGTCACATTTTCGATAAAACCCAAATTGGAAATAATTTTTAAAAATGAAACAACTTTTTATTATAATTATTTATTTAAATTAAAACATGGGTATATATTTAATTTATAAATAATTTAAACATTTGTTGATAGTATTTTTGAAAACATTTTTTGAAAACATAGTTTTGGAAAAATAATTGTCTTGACCAAAAATATGATTTTTGAAAAAAAAAATTCGATTCTTGAGTACATGAAGATTGAAAAATGAATATGAATCATGTATTCTTTGGAATTAAAATGAGGATAAGATTTTTCATGTGTTTCATGATATATGGATCATAATATTTTTTCATAGAAAACAAAATCACAAATAATCTCAATATCACATATATACATTATATCCATCATTATAAAGATCCTTCATATATGGTAATGGATAAAGGAATTGAATAGTTTTGCTAGGCGTTAGTCCACCATACACACAAATGATGATTTCATAACCCATTTTTTTGATATAGAGAAGGTTTTAGTTCATGTCATTAACATAAAAACATATAAATATTTATATGATACTAAGGATATTATATTATCATGGATTAATTATAATTTTAGGAGGTGTATGAATAATTATAGTAAAAAAACTTGTTGAAAAATGGTACATTTTTATTCAGTTACCTTATTTGGTGTTTTCCAAAAGACAATTCATGTTGGATTCATCACCAATATAAGGCTTCCATGATTTTTGAGGGGATTTTGGATGTTATTTGTGCTAGTATGTAAGATCCCGTGTTTTGAACCAAGTTAGAATTATGAATGTTTCTAAATTTCTTTTTTGGTTTATCAATAGGTCGACCATTTTAAACCGAGCTCCAAAATTTAATTCCAGGTGTTGGATCACCTAAATATGCAATTTTTTTCTAACATTAATAGAAGTGTTGAGGTAAAGGGAAAGTCATACGGGCGGCACACAGTTTGTCTAACAATGCGGCCAAACCATGCGTAGTTGGTCTTGGAGGTAGTAGCTTCCACACGGGCGGTGCACGGTTTGTCTAACCGTGCAGCCAAACCATGGGAGAATGGTGGCCGAAGCAGTAGCTAACGTACTACTAGTACACATTTTGTCTAACTGTGTGATCAAACCATGCTGGCAGTTAAATGAGATCCTTAAATTGTGGATCTCACTAGATTTTGTCTTTAGATGGCTCATTTTTTCTCCTAAGTGGACATAACTCGGGATTACTCTTCCTTGAAGGTAATATAACCTCTCCCAATCATTTTGGAGGTGATATGAAGGCTTCTCTTGGTGAATCGAAGCCAGTTTCTTGAGGTATGTAGATGTTATTCTTCATTCTTGTTCGGTTTCTTAGATCTGCTTAGATATATATCTCCTCCTCTAATGGTTTCTTAGATCTACACCCGTTATGGGTATATCTGAGTGTTTGGATTCCATGTTTGATGATTTTTGTTCTTAGTCTTTCTAGGATAAGTGATCTAAGGTGGGTTCTTGAGGAATCGACCCTTTTCACTTGATGGTTCTTTGTTCATTGTGGTTTCCGTCAAAACCTGAGGTAGGGTCCCAAATCATTAACACATTATTTAAGAATTATATATTCTTTAAATAAATTTAGAATGTGAATTTCCTTGATTTTTATATGTCGATGAATGACACTTTTGATTTTATTAAACAATGCAGCCCACATGAGATAAATGAGGACTTGAACATGTGTTGATTTTAATCGTGGGTTGCTAACTTAGTTAATGTTATATGATTAAACAATTGAATGATTTGAAAGGGAATAATGAGTAATAAGGTAATTAATGGTAGGATTAATTATCAAGTCATGAGTTGGAATAAGATTGTAGCTTTTACAGATTATTGGGAATATTGAATGTTTGACATGTTCAAAAGATAATTTGGAAACTGGTAATATTTAATGGATGGATTAATTATTATTTGTTAAATGTTAAATGGTTAACAAATTGATGATTGGTGAAAGAGATAAGGTTTTATTAATTAATTTTTTAATTAATAAATTTGCATGCATTAAATTAAGATTGTGAATTGATTGTTTGTTACGATTGTTCCCCAGGAGCACCTTTTGATGCGTACTAGTTTTCCATGCCTAAATTTTTCTTGTATAGAGTTGATTAAGAATATGATATGTTGTGTGAGATGATTATTAAATATCATAGATTTGTTCAGCATGTCTTGAGATGATTATGGTGTGCTTGTGAATTGTTAAAGTCCTGGATGAGCCTTTGTTTGAGTGCATGGGTTCAGACTTGTTAAAGAATTTGGATAATTAAGTGTTGAAATATCTGGGGAGCGATTTGTGTTGTTAATTAATTGTTGAATTAATTAACAGATTGGTTTAGTGGTGTTAGACCTGGTATTCTACCCCAATGAAAGATTTATATGTATGTTTGATGAATGGGTTTTAAGACAAGGACTGAAGCTCCGAATACTCATAGTGTGTTAGAAATGACGTTTTACACCAATGATAGATGTATATGTATGATTGATAGATGGGTTGGGAGACAGAGACTGATGTTCCAAATTCATATGGGGTGCTAGACATGGCGTTCTTCATCCATCTTGCAAGCAAATAATATTTTATGGGACATGGACTGATGATCCAAATACCCATGGGTTGTGAGACATGGACTGATGCTACAAATACTCACGAGGGTGATATACATGATATTGTACACCCATTAATTAACATTAGACTGTGGGTATAATTGTTTATTCATGAAATTAGTTAATGGCTAATGAAGGGTGTTGAGACATGATGATTTGTGAATTGTTTATGAGAAAGGGTTCAGACTTATTTATGAATTGGGTGAACCACTTTTAGTGGACATGCTCAGACGTAGTATATGAATGGTTGAATTGAATATCTTATGACACGTTATCCAAGACAAATCACAAGCTTAGATTCAGAATTTACTTTGATTACATAGATGGTCTTTAGAGACATATTTATTGAGTGACTTATATAGGAGATTTTGGGCATAGGATGAATCTCAAGACCTTCATAATTTATTAATATTGGAATAATTAATAAATGATGAATGATTCTGTAATAAATATTTAGTATGTATGAAAAATGTATAATGCGGATTCAGACACCAGCTGAGGAATGAAGCAGGTACTTGGATATATAGTTACATTGTACAGTTTACTTAATTTATGAAATCCTTCACATGTCATATGTTTTTTATTAAATGTCTGGTTTGGGGTTGCCACTGGTGGTCCCAGCCTACTGAGATTTATATCTCACACCCTACTTGTTCTGCCATTGCACTGGGTACCTGAGTAGATTCTATTAGGTTGCAGGACTATGTTGTTTGCATTTACTTGGGAGTTAAGAGCACAGGATCGAGTGGAGGCTCAGGATGCTTGAGGAGATCACCCTTGGGGATTTGAGTCATTATTTATTTATTTATGCATTGAAATGTAAAGCATGTTGTTTTGTTCACTGTTTTCTACTTTTATATCATTATCATGACATTCATGTATCTGCTGTATAATTTGGTGTTGGACATTTGTTTTGTAATGATTTATAAAATCTTCTTTCCGCTGCTTATTCATTTATTATATATTTTCCACTGTTGATAGCCTTTGTCTATTTTTGAACACTAAAATGAGGGTATAGTCTCCCCACTGAATATCCTTAGACCCTCACTTCTAGTCAACAGCCTCTGGTGTACGGGGAGGCACATTTGAGGCCACTTAAAATTACGAATGACCCGCTTATCCTTATTTTCTTGAGAATACAACAAGTCATTACTTTTCCTTAAGCGACATCCCAAAGGCACCGAAGGCTTGAAATAAATGTCGAAGGGTTTAAAAACAAGTGGGGGATGATTTATGCTTTTAGAACATACCACATAATCCACAACCATAACAAAAAATAATCAACCATATGATGTATGATAAAAGCTAAGACAACTCAACCATTTATTTTATTATAAATCATCTAAGAGTACCACAACGGAAACTAACACTAAATCAGAGTAAATAGTGGAATGAAAAACTAAAAGACTACAAGACAACCACCCAACTATGTGCTCCACAAGCTCCAAGTTCTAACATTACGAACCATCCCAAGTATCAAAAAGTAATGCTATAAACATGTGACAGTTTACCTTTTCCAATATCCTGGTATATGATATCTACAAAAGCACCAACGTGACAAGGTAGGGGGTGGGTAATGAAACTCGTTAGGTTTTCCCCGATGATTTCCCAACCCATGCCTCTAGGTTAAAACATGTTGGCACATTTTTATAATACAATTTATATAAATCAGTTCCCAAAGAATTCACAATATAACAAGTTCCATGTCAAATCCATTTTCCAACAAAAACCATCTTTCTCAAGAAAATTAACCAAGAAAAGTTTCAAATCAAATTCCCATTTCCATTTTGGCACATTCATTCCATTTCCCAAATCCACACAACCAACCATGCATGCAACCTGGACCTCCCTATACTCGCGAGTGGTGATTTATCCTTCCACTAAGTCATCACATAGTGGACTACCTTGATGGGAGTACTTCACTCCCTTATCCATCCTAACCTTTTTAAGGGGTTAATTCTCAAACTTATCCATCCCAACCATTTGATGGGGGTACTTCTTGCCCTTATCCATACCAATGCATATGAACACACACCACAACCCATGCAAATCCATGCAAAAAACAACTGTGTTCAAAACCATTCAATAAAGTATCAAACATTTTATTGAAAACCATTTATTTCAAGCAGCAAAACCATAACCAGTTCAAAATCACCATTTTAAATTAACTTCAACAAACACATTCCAAAAACACACAATTTCTGTCCCCCGTTACTAAAAAGGGGTTTCAACCATTCTTTCAGATAACATAAACAAACCATTTCAATCATGGAAAACAATTTTAAATTATTCCTTCAAGTTCTAAGAAAGAGGGATCGAGATTGAATCCACCTACCTCAGATAATTAGGTGAAACCAACCAATGGACAAAGAATGCCAACAAAACCAAGTCAATTACTTGACAAAACCTCCTTATATTCATTCCCCTAGTACCAACAAACCCAAAACCCAACTTAAAAGGCATCCACTACCTTATATCTAGCCACCTTGGGTGTAGATCTAAGGATCCATCAAGAGGGAAGAAGGAGATCTAAGAAAACTAAAGGAAACAAGACTTAACTCGATCAACCGGCCTCTAAATGCCAAGGCAATCCTCCAGATCACTTCCAAAATTCCTGGTAAGTGGTCTCCCACATTCACCAGAGAGAAATCCTGAGATAGGGCCATCTAGGTGAAAACAAAATTGAGTTTAATGATAAAACGTATTAGATCCTTAAAAATAGGATCTAAGTTGACCCCACGCAGAGTTAGTCCGTACGGCTTGCAAATCGTGTGCTAAGTGTGTGGTAGTCACTGCTTGGAAGGGGCGCTCTGCAAGGCCTCCTCACACATGTTTCCCAAACCATGCGCACACTATGTGGTCTCCTCATTCCTAAATGACCACCACCTGCACGGCTTCCACACGGTTTGGGAAACTCATGCGAAGCCCGTGTGTCACCACTTTTTTCCCTTAAACACTTTAAAAGTCTCCAAAGTTTCCCAACCATTTATCATATGATTCATGAACTTAAAAAGAATAAAACTAGGGTTACTTACCAAAAACCGGATTTACTATATTCTCCCCACCATTGGCCTTTCCATCCTTGGAATGTAGAAAACCATAGCTTGCCTGAAAAAGTTCTGGCCACATCTCTTTCATTTCTTTCTCGCATTCCCAAGTCTCTTCTTGAATCTAACCATATTGCCACAAAACCCACATTAGAACGATGCATTTTTCATGCAAGACTTTATCCTTTCTATCAAAAATCTGCACCCGAATATGTACCGACAAAGCATTCAGCTCTAGGTCAAAGTGATCCCATCTGATCACATGGTCAGGATCGGGCTGATACTTCTTCAAGTGAGATACATGGAACACATTATGCACTACACTGAACCATGGTCATAATGATGACTGATATGCCACCTCACCAACCCATTACATTATATCATAAGGTCCTATATATCAAGGAGATAATATTCATTTCTTCCTAAAATGACAATGTCCAATCCTTGGAGAGATTCTCAAAAAAACATGATTACTCACCACCAACGAAAAAAGTCTTTGGTGATGATCCACATAAGATTTATGATGGCTCTGTGCTGTTTCCATCTTATTTTTTATCAACGGAATCTTCGACATTGTTTCTTAGACAAGGCTCATCCCAAATAGTAAAGTGTCACCTGTTTCCACCCAACAAAGTGGATAATGACAGGGACACCCCTACAATGCTTCAAATAGAGCCATGTGAACCAGGTTAAAATTACTAATGTTTTTAATTTTCATTTTCAGTTTATCAATGGGTCGATCATTTTAAACTGAGCGCTTGAATTTTAATCCAAGTGTTGGATCACCTAAAGATGGTGTTTTTTAGAACATTTATAGATGTTTTAAGGTAATGGAAAAGTTGCGTGGGCAGTGCATAGTTTGTCTAACCGTGCAGCCAAACCATGCAAGAATGGTGGCTAAGGCAGTAGCTAACACGCAACTAGCGCACGATTTGTCTAATCGTGTGAGAAAACCATGAGAGCACTTAAATGAGATCTTTAAATTGTGGATATCACTAGTTTTTGCATTTAGATGGCTCGTTTTTCATCTTAAGTGTCCCTAACTCGAGATTACTCTTCCTTAAAGGTAGGATAACCTCTTCCAAGTGATTTGGAGGCGATCCGAAGGCTTTTCTTGGAGAATCTAAGCTGGTTTCTTGAGGTAGGTAGATGTTCTTCTTCATTCTAGCTCGATTTCTTAGATCTGCTTAGATATACATCTCATCTTCTCACGGTTTCTTAGATCTACACCTGTTATGGGAATATCTTAGTGTGCGGATTCCATGTTTGATAATTTCTGTTCTTGGTCTTTCTAGGAGAAGTGATCTAAGGCGGGTTCTTGAAGAATCAAACAGTTTCTCTTGAGGGTTCTTAATTCATTGTTGTTTCCATCAAAAACCAAGGTAGGGTCCCAAATCATTAACACATTATTTAAGAATTATTGTTTCTTTAAATAAATTAAGAATGTGAATTTCCTTGATTTTGATATGTTGATGAATGAAACTTTTGATGTTATTAAATAATGCATCCCACATGAAATAAATGAGGACTTTACATGTGTTGATTTTAATCATGGGTTGCTAACTTAGTTAAAGAGATATGATTAAAAAATTGAATTATTTGAATGGGAATAATGAGTAATAGGGTAATTAATGGCACGATTAATTATCAAGTCATGAGTTGGAATAAGATTGCAGCTTTTACAAATTATTGGGAATATCGAATGTTTGAAAAGTTCAGAAGATAATTTAGAAACTGGTAATATTTAATGGATGGATTAATTATTATATATTAAATGGTAAATGGTTAACTAATTTATGATTGGTGAAAGAGATAAGTTTTAATTAATTAATTGTTGAATTAAATTAATTTTCATGCATTAAATTAAGATTGTGAATTGATTGTTTGTTACGATTGTTAGCCTAGAGTACCTTTTGATGCGTATTTGTTTTTCATGCCTTAAGATGTCTTGGATGTATTTGTTTAAGAATATGATATGTTGTGTGAGAGGATTGTTAAATATCTTGTCTTTGTTCAGCATGTTTTGAGATAATTATGGTTTTCTTGTGAATTATTAATGTCTTGGGGGAACCATTGTTTGAGTGGACGGGTTCAGACTTGTTAAAGAATTTGGATAATTATGTGTTGACATATCTGGAGAGTGAGTTGTGTAGTTAATTAATTGTTGAATTAATTAACAGATTTGTTTAGTGGTGTTAGACCTGGTATTCTACACCAATGATAGATGTATATGTATGATTGATGATTGGGTTATAGGACAAGGATTGAGGCTCCAAATACACATAGGGTGTTATAAATGACATTCTACACCAATAATAGATGTATATGTATGATTGATAGATGGGTTGTGAGATAGGGACTAATTCTACAAATACTCACAGGGTGCTGGACATGGCATTCTTCATCCAGCTTGCAAGAAAATATTATTTTATGGGACAAGGAGTGATGCTTCAAATACCCATGGGTTATGAGACATGGACTGATGCTCTGAATACTCACAAGGGTGCTAAACATGATGTTTTACACCCATTAATTAATGTTGTACTGTGGGTTCAATTGTTCATGCATGAAATGAGTTAATGGTTAATGAAGTCTGTTGAGACATGATTATTTGTGAATTGTTTATGAGAAAGGGTTGAGAGTTATTTATGAATTGGGTTAACCAATTTTGGTGGACGGGCTCAGAATTAGAATATGAAAGGTTGAATTGAATAACTTATGACACGTTATCCAAGCCAATGCACAAGATTAGATTCTGTTTTACTTTGATTACTTAGAAGGTCTTTAGAGACATTTGTCGTGAGTGACTTATACGGGTGATGTTGGGCGTAGGCCAAATCTCAAGACCTTTATAATTTATTCATATTGGAATAATTAATAAACAATTAATGATTATGTAATGAATAATGAGTATGTATGGAAAATGTATAATGCAGGTTCAGACACCAGCTGAGGGCTGAATCAAGTGCATGGGTATATAGTTACATTGTACTGTTTACATAATTTATGCATGCCTTCACATGTTATTAGTTTTTTTATTAAATGTCTAGTTTGGGGTAGTCACCGGTGGTCCCGACCTATTGATATTTATATCTCACACTGGACTTGGGCCTCCATTTCACTAAGTACCTGAGTAGATTCTATTTGGTTGCAGGACTATGCTGTTTGCATTTACATGGGAGTCAGGAGCATAGGACCGAGCGGAAGCTCGAGATGCTCGAGGAGATCGCCCTTGGAAATTTGAGTCATTATTTTTTTATTTATGCATTGAAATGTAAAACATGTTGTTTTGTTCACTATTTTCTACTTTTGTATCATTAGCATGCCATGTATATATCTGCTGTATAATTTGGAGTTGGCCATTTTTTCTGTAAAAGATTTATAAAATATTCTTTCTGATACTTATTTATTTATAATACCGTTTATGATATTTATTTCCTTTGTCTATTTTTGAACACTAAAATGAGGGTATAGTCTCCCCACTGACTATACTTAGACCCTCGCTGCTAGTCGGCTGCCTCTGGCGTACGGGGAGGCGCGCTTGAGGTCATGTGGAGATTGGTTTGGCCACCAGTTTAGTGGTGAGCCGGGTCAGGACATTACATATTATTTTCCAATAAAATATGGTTTGAATTCGTGAGGAATACATGAGATTGGGTGACCATTAATAAGTGTGATGAGTGGGACATACGGATCTTCCGAAAATAAAAAGGGTTACCCTCATTTTCTCATCACATAAGTCTCCAAAATAGATTATTATCGAGCCTTATACATTATAGTATTGAAATATGGATATTGAATAGATTTTAGAAAAGTATCATGTAAATTTTAACCCATATCTTTTTAGGTTTACACCTAAGTAAACTAATTTCTACCTTAACCTAGGTAATTATAATCTACTATTTTCGTATTGATTTCAGGGAAAAATTATTTTTTATTTATTATATAATTTAAATTATACTGATTCCATATATGGAATACATTTTTGAAATTAAAATCATGTAATTTCCAAAGTTATTTTTAAAAATAATCTCACATACATGATGAAAGAGTGGGTTTTCAAAGAGAGAATGTTCAAAAGATCACAATGTTTTAATATCCAATTTCAATATAAAATTTATTAAAATGACATAAATTTTATTAATATATATATATATATATAATTTAGAAAATCCATATTTTAAAATAAATTAAAATATAATTTATCTTTATAAATAATTTAAATTAAAACATAATTTTCAATTAGAATATAGTATTTTTTTAATATTCATCAAAAATAAATAAATCTTTACAGAAAATTTCAAAAAAATCACAGTAACATAATTATATTATTTTTATTTTAAGAAATATGTTTATTTTTTAATATAATGTTTCTAAATTTTTTAAATATATGAAATATTGTTTTTATTAAAACCATTTACTAATGTTGTTTTGTTTAATTTATTGATGTAAAACAAGTAACTGTGCATAATTTTTTTTTCAATATATATTTTATTTATTTTAAAATATTTTTAATTTTAATTTTTAATTAATTGGTCACTAAATAATTTATTCTATTTAAATTCCTAAAAGATATTTTTTCAAAATATATTTTATCATATTTATACCTGCCCATCAAATAGTTAGATTCTTACTATCATATTAAATTATAATATTTTAACAACAAGGCATGTTTAAATTAAAATAAGTTTTCCACGTAATGTAACCTAAACTAATTATTGTGTTTAATTAAACAAAAGTCAATGTTTTTTGTAATAAAAAATATGAAATATATAAAATTATTTAAAAAATTTACAAAATCTCAGTGTGTTACATTTATCC
The DNA here is from genome assembly GCA_963277665.1 of Viscum album. Taxonomy (NCBI): domain Eukaryota; kingdom Viridiplantae; phylum Streptophyta; class Magnoliopsida; order Santalales; family Viscaceae; genus Viscum; species Viscum album. Next base: position 355,886,046 of record OY728163.1, read on the forward strand.
CCTCAAAAATTTAATTTAAACCTAGAAATTTATCACTTTATTACCACCAAATGAGTATAATTCTACCTCAATACATCATTATTTTTCTAAGTATCATCCTCAACCTAGTGATTTTAGTAGAGAAAACTAACTGTAAGAGGGGTCTTCTTTCTAATAATGTTGATTATTCGATCTAGAATATTTAATGGTTATTCCACATAAGAAATATCAGTCTCGAGTTATATCACCTATGAGTTTAAAACATGTGATGGGTTGGGTTTTCAACTTCTCACAAGTGATAAATAAAACACAACATAAAACCAATAGTTTTTTAGTGGAAGTTCAAAATGATAATCAACTCTGATGATATTATCAATTGGTTTAAGGGGATCTTTATACCTTGGTCGTGGTTTTCCCATATTTCTTCCATGGATAAATTCTTTCGTACCAAGTTCAAATTATTGATCACATAGATGATTATAAACATAGTATTGCTATGAAATATGTGTAGTTATTACATGTTCCTAAATGGTACTAACATTCTCCATCATATGATTAGCTTGATCGTGTCCCAATATCATTCGTTAGGCATCTCCATTTGAGTACGTCGTAGTTCTAAACCTCTTTCCATAAATATATTCATAAGGATCCATATGAATTCCTGAGTGAATGTTATTATTACAAGAAAACAAAACATGATGATATTTTTTATCCAAAACAAATTATAAAACAATATAAAAATATCCTAGAATATTTTTTAGGGTTTGAATTGTTATCTCAAAATGAACATTTGTCTGAGGATGATATGATGTGATGAAACTCAACTATATATCATGATCATGTAGAAGTATTCTTTAAAACATCAAGGTAAATTCTTGATTCTAATAAATTATAATTTATTATGGTATTAAATAAAACCTTACCACTTCATTAATGTTTATTATAGATTTTATATCTAATGAAATATCATCTATAATAGAAATGATGTGTTGTTTTTTCGTAAAGTAATCAATTATTACCCATAATTATCTCAACATCAATGATCAGATAAACACAAAATGTTACCAATAACCTTAATTATATATACAAAAATTGTGAATAATTTCCTCCTAAAATATAAATCTCATTATATAGGAAATTAAAATGTTTCATTTCCTTAAATATCTATTAAATTAAGCTTAGTATTGATAAAATCCAATCACATAAAACTTAAAAAGTATTTTCAGTAAATTTTAACTTATGATAGACATTAAAATAAAAAATCAATGATAGTATCTATAACTCTTATGTTAATGTTACTTGGGAAAAAATTCGTCTAATTGAAAACTTACCCATTATTATGTAAATAATCTCTAATCGTAAACAACTAAATTTATATTAGAATCAGGGGTTCATACTTGTACTAGTAGAATATTAAATGTGATTTCATTATTCCAGAATTCCAGTTAATGGAGATATTCACATGAAATTTCACTAATGGGTGGACAATATTATTTTTATAGGTATCCTTCATAATAAATAAATGATTAAATTTCCAATTAAGTAGTTTTGGATTAGAGAACCAAAGTAAAAATGATTCACATACAACAATAAGATTTCCTATTCTGTCCCTTTTTCCTTTTCCATTAGTGGTTGTTATTATTTATCATTATTTATATCCATTAAATTGGGGAATTAATTTTCATAATTCCACTAATCATTGCATTTGAAACATTGGAGATCGGTTGGTTTATTTTATTATGTTTTATAAATATTTTCATTTTTTATAACTTATTCCAATAAAATTGGCAATAAATTTCTTGATGAACTTACATTCCATATTTAAATAATTTATATTTCCATTAAGAAAATATCCTCAATGTTTTATCCCACACATTGATCAAAAAGGAAATCACATATTCTTCTCTCCATTGTTTTTAGACTTTTCTTTGAATTCCATCATTCTATTCATATCAAATCTATGAAATTGATACGTGACTCTAACAACAATTTACTACTTAATAACACATTGAACAATATATTCATATCTATTGAAGTATCATATGGATAGATCACATCATAGACTATGATTTAATCCACTAAATAATCTATAATCCTTAAATTATGGTGGGATGATAATACTAAAAGAATAACTCACAATTATTGTAAAAGTTTTCTTGTATTTACCAAAAGATTCATTATCCATATATTAGCTCAAGGAAATCCTCCATCTTCATATGAATAATATATGGAAATTAAATGTTGAAAAAATAATTTCCCAAACATTTCCCAATCTATGGTTAAATTTCATCATGTTTCTTCATATTCTTGCAAAGAGTCTACCATACATCTACTCTACATTCCAAATGGTATAGATCCAAAATCAATTTCTTATGATCCACACACTAGAGGTTGGAAAATTTCTTTTTAGTGGTGCCAATTCATTACAAATACACTACTAGATCAAAATAAAAATTGAATGAAGGCAGTTGTTTCTTCATAATTGAATTAATCTAAGTTGTTCTCTATATTGTTCATTTGGAAGTCCAACAAGATTTATATGTTGAAAAGGATATGTGAGCATTTCAAAAAATATTTTTTATTCTAGCTCCCATAACATTTGGTTACGTATGAGGGAAAGAAATTAATTTTTAAACACACTCACCATTAACAAAGTCCCTTTGGGATCCATCCATTAACTAAAACCAAAATCATTGTGTAAGGATCAATAATCATAATGGGGAACTGCATAATCCTGAAAAATCACATACACGGTTTTTAAATCAAGAAACATTATTTTAAATCTATGAAATGTTTGGATTAATCTATATCATTTATGGCCATAATAAATCTAAATCCTTCATGCTAATTCATAATGGGTTTGTGAATTTCCATATCATATCCTCTAGGAGTGTCAAATCGAGTGTGGAGCGAGGCCTATTATCATACACCAAGTGATTATCGAGTCCATCTCAATGATCCCTTTTTCGAGATATATCCCCTACGTATCTTTTTTCTAGATCCACATCCACTTACAGTATTCTAATAGGGTTGAAATTTCATAGAAATTAGTTTCTATATTATTTACCAAATTACGATGGCATTTTCTTATACATTGGATAATCCTAAGACTTATCCTTAGATTCATCCTTTGATATATTCGTAGAAAAAACCTTAAGGATATCACTAAATATTTCCCATCCATGTTTCCAATGGATAACTAAAATTTTCCTCTTATACCGAATATAATGACTTAGGATCTTTATACACAAATATTATATCTTTTTATATGAATATTAAATTCATTAAAAAACACAAACTATAGGACAATAATTAGTTTGTGTCTTTATAGATAGGGTAAAAAATCTTCTAATTTGGTTAATGATCTTAAACATCTCATATAAATATCTCCCCCTATATTACTATCCACAAACATACCCTATTTAAATCCTTTCTTTATAACCTGATGAAATGTAACATAAGAACCAGTGTTCTCAAATGATGGTTAAGGGTAAACAAGGTAAATATGTAAACATAACTTGAGTATAAGGTTATGGGAACATGGGAATAAAATTATGAAACCATACCTTGAATATCAAATAGCATAATCATGAATCATGGATTAAAGATTGTCATTTCATAAGACATGAATCGTACAGAAATAACATTAAATGATCCATGAGCTCATAAAATTATTGGCTTAAGAAATATTTTTTTGCCTTACACGTAAGTATATAAAATATTATGTCAAGGATTCCCAATAAGACATTCATAACATGATATACATGGGATAACCACAAGTCTACTTGCTTTGGGTGTAGAATGACCTCTTGTGTACCCTCTTTCATTTATGGGATAATATTTCATGTTCCAATTGATATCATATATAAATAAATAATACCCAATTCATTAGTGGTAGATATAGGTCCCAGCTATCATATTATCTATACGTTTATATTCTTGAAGATTGTAGAAAAATAATCATATCAGAACCAATGAAAAAACAGGTTTCCTAAACATTTCAACATATCAGAACCAGTGGAAAATATATAGGTTTCTTAATCATTTCATTATCCAATCAATTCATATAATTGTGAAAAATAAACAGGTTTAATACTATTTTTTTATTTATAAAACTTGTAATGATAAAGGTTTGACGTAAATTCATTTCATTATAAACAATTCAGAGAATGAATAAGAATGATATGATTGTCTCATATCCCCAGTAGATCATATATAACAACACATAATTAACATAAAATGATATTACATAATTTTGGATGAATATTCAGCACATTAAAAAATGACATGCCTGAAGACTACAATGTTTTAATGTTTTTTTGAAACATGGAACACAAACATCTAATCTTGGTGATAGAAATTCAATGTTTCCCACAAAGATCTTCCCATTTAGTACTCCTAACTAAAGTAGTTATTCATAACATATGGAAAAAACATAATAAAGGTTGACATCATATGCTCTATAAGGGTAATTAATGGTGATGTGTAGGTATATCATGGACATATGGGTATGAGAGAATGATAATAACATTAGATGATTTTAACCCGCGTAGAAAAGATCATGTAAATTAATCATCACATAAATATTTTCAATTAATAAGTCATAAATAATAAAATAATGAAGAGAATAATCCATGATAGAATTATAGAAGAATAACCTAATGAATTGTGGCATACACATAAGAATAGAAAAAAAATTATTTCATGGATATTTACCAAGACCTTCAAAACATATTTGGATTGGTCTAATCACCTTGGAACCATCTTCAGGCTTGATTTTTCCTCCGGTATACCCTCTTATCTTGGTATTGGGATGTCATCCCATATACCCTCTTATTACGGGATTCAAATTCCCTTCCATGTATCCTGTTTTTATAGGTTTGGGATTCCCTCCCATGTACTATCTCATTGTGGGATTGGGATAACCTTATGTGTATCCTATTTTTACAAGATTAGGATTCCCTCATATGTACCATCTTGTTACGGTATTGGGATTGCCTCTAGTTTACCCTCTTCTGATGAGTTTGGCATTCCCTCCCATATACCCTCTTGTTACGGGCTTGTGATGCCCACCGATGCACCCATTGAGTTCATTGATCATTTTTCATTACCTAATGGATTTGAGGCAGATACAGTTCCAACCCATCACAAAATAGAATCATACATATATTTCCAACAAGGTAATAAAATATTCATTCTATCGTGCCCCATAAAAAGATATGGGTTTAAAAAATATCACATCATAACCCATGAAACAATGGGTACTATAAACATTTAATCATATCATTACAAGTGAAAAAGAGATAGGTTACAAGACCATTTAAACTCAGAATAACCTAGTAAAATAAGTTGGTTTCAAAAGAATATAACCTAAGGAAGAGAAATGGGTGTCTTAAACATCATGCCATCATAACATAAACCATTCAAGACAGAATATAAATGGTATTCATGGATAACAACCAAAATAATGCATATAAATCATCAATGGATGTTATAATGAATGGATAATAATTTTTAAAGATCATTTAAAACATTTATTGCATAAAATATAATTTCTTATTTGAATGAAACATGATAAAATCTAAATCCTTTTGAAACCCATTTTCAAGGAAAATATAATAGAGAACATACTATGGGATCTTTAAAATCCATTTAAAAAAATACCAAATTAGAAAAAACATTTAAAATACATTTCTATAAAAATGAGTTTAAAATATCATTTAAAAACGTTTTCAAAACATTTATAGAAAATATTATTTTTAAATAAGATCAATTTCTTATCAATGAGAGAGATAAGAATGATTTTATTTAAAAACACATTCTTGAATATATTAAGAATAAAAAATTGGAAAAAATATACAATTATATGTATATAAAATGATTAAAAATAGGATAAGAAATTTTAAACGAATTATTGATATTATTATAAAAATATTTCATCAACAAAAAAATAATAAAAAATAATCCCGATAAACGATGTGATTGTAGAAATAAACTATTACCACATTGGATAATTTTAATCATAATCCCCAAGAGATAATAACATTACATGAATATTAAAACATAGTGAAAATAATTATATTCATGATAAAACATGTAAAATGTAATTATAAATACCTAATATAAAAATATAGGTTTATAACATACCATGAGTCTCAAAAAAGAAAAATTGTGACAGAATTTCATTTATGATTTTGAAACATTTGAATAGTAAACAATCTAAAAGAGAGATCGTTAAATTAATATTTAAATAAAAAAATATTTTAAAAAAATTATCAATTAATATTTTCATGGTCAGTATATACACAACAATAATGATTCAATTTAAGATTATGGTATAAGTCTTATAGAAATAAAAGAGAGACAAGAAATCCCCTTACATATGAGTATCTTATGAATCATGAGATCTATGATAGAATGGAATAAATTTAAATATATAGTATAATTAAATAAATTTAATTCATGATTTATCATGTCACTTATGATTTTTAAAAACCAAAAAATGAAACAATTTGTAAATAAGGAATAATTCTCATAAAAATAAATGTGAGACAATAAATCCCATTACTACTTGAGTATCTTTTGTAACACGATTCCAATGAAATAATTACATCAATTAAAATTTTTTATATCGTTAAATAATGTAAATTCAGGATATAAAATGTCATAGGGATGTATATACATCACAAAATAGGAATAAGTGGTGAATATAGCATATATATCATATAAATAAAGGTGAGATGAGAGAACCCTTACCTTATGCCTTAATTTTGTATACATTCTAACATCATGTGTAAATAAAACAAGTTTGTTATAAATTTACCGCAAAAAATATTATTATATATAATGTCATATATGATTTTATTATTACATTATATTACCTGTTTATTAAAGATTATTTATTAATGTAACGTTTTGTGTAATATCAGCTTTGTTTTTCGTATATGTTTTCATTTGTTATACATGATCATATTACATAGATCATGATTTTCTTATTTATAGAATGTAAAACATTATGTAAATAAAATATATTTTTTATATATATGACTTTATATTAATTGATAAAATATATAAATTTTAAATGAAATAAATTATTCAAAGAGAGGGTAGGTCGTATGAATGTATGAACGCTATTTCCATTTTCTAATTGTATTTAATGAAATAAATTAAATGAAATATATGTATATATACATATATATAATATCATTATTGTATCATTATTATGTCATATATATAATATACTTTCAGTAAACCCATCCATAATACATTCCATGTAAAGTAATAATGAATCACATCGTTCTGAGGAGGCGGTAGTCCACACATAAACAAACGAAGTTATCAAACTTCCAAAAATGGAAATAATGAATATATTTGTTATATAACAATTAAATAAGTATAAATAAATCATAAATACCATATATAAAATATAAAAATATAAATTACATCATTATTATCAACCTTCAAAAAAAGAAATTGTTGAATAGATGACATTGGTACTCTTGGCGGTAGTTCACAGTACACAAAAACGATGATTACATATCACTTTTGATGAAAGTGTGTGTGACAATAGGTCATACCCTTATGATAAAACCATATAATTATATCTACGAATGTGAGGTTAATTTATAAACATATAATTAGAATAACTTAAGGGGTGTAAAAAGAAATAAAATAAAAGTACTTATTGAAGGATGTTACCTATTCTTAAGGTAACTCTGTTTAGTTTGCACGAAAGGGTTTCCTTGGTTTGATTTCGGCACAAAGGTTGGATTATAGGTTGAATTTAGGAAATTTTAAAGTTTATTTTGATGGTATTCTCTGAGAAAAATTGATTGATAGGTGTGAAGAGAGGGGAAGTGTTGGTGGCCTTCTATTAGTGGTGAAAAAGACACATTTTTGTATTTTTGAAAATAACTGTGTTCTCCCTAAATTTTAATATTCCAAAAAGGGTACAAAATGGGACATTATAGAGCCTTATAGGTTTAATGATTTAAATAGTTCTATAAAATAACTTTTAGACAAGTTTATGGGTCATTATTTACCTTTTATTCTATGTTTAGTAATTAATTAAGCTTGTTTCTGGACTTATTAACAGTAATTAAATTCAATTAATTTCACTAATATTTTGGGTAAAAAAACTAAGTTGAAAATATTATAAATTATAAATTATTCATTTTCCAAATATGGTATACATTTTTTCAAATTATAACATCATATGTGATAGAAATTAATTTAAAATTAATCATATAGATGGGACGAGACAATGTGTTATTATAGTGGAAATGTTCAAAATTATGAAATGTTTTAATATGAAATATCTTTGTTAAATTGATTAAAGTAACCTAAATTGTATTAATATATGTATAATTGATCTAAATATACTCTAAAAGTAAATTATAAAATAATTTATCTATTTTATAAAATTTTATGAAAATGCATTTTTCTATTAAAATATAGTGTTTCTCACTATTGATCAAAATATGAAACTTTATAGAAATTTATTAAAAATGAACCCAAAGTAAATATTTATATTCATATTTCAAAAATGATGTTTATTTTTCAAATAAAAAATATAAAGATGTGAATTTGTTTTAAAAATGTTATACATTAAAAGGCAGCAAAATGCCTTTTAGAAATTGTTTTTATGCCTAAAGAATGATTGGTTATTATTTTTTGCCAATCAGACATTTTGGGTGATTTTTAAAAAAAATAATTTATAATTTATAAATATCTTCAATATCTCTCACTAATAGGGATTATTTTTATTTATTAATATAAAACTTCTTTGTGAGAATAAAAGTCGTTTTTTAATCACTTATTTTATAATCAATTGGATTTTATATTCATTTCAATATAATTGATAACAAAATATTTCATTTTAAATACATGTGTAAACCATATATTCACAATTTATTTAATATTATTTTTAACTTCCATTCTAACAACAAGGTGATAACTATAATAATTATATAATTAAAATATAAATAGTATATTTTAATTTGGTAAAAATAAATCTTGGGAGTCACAAAATTTATTAATGGAGAAATAAGTTGTATGAAAAAAAACCAAAAATAGTGTTTCATGTGAAGGAATATAATCTAAGTATATCATGCAGTCAAATATTTACTTGGTGTTTCATGTAATGCAAGAAAAACCTCGTTCTTTCAAATAACACAAACTGCATTTTTTGTTTCATGAAATAAAAACTATCAAAATGATAAAATGAATTTCAAAAAAAAATTCCACAAAGTTGATCAATTTTCATGAGAATATATACTTACAAAATCTCATCACAATCTCACCCTTTTTTGTTCTTTGATTAATTTACACTTCATCTATTATTATATTAAATGGATGTGAATTTTTTATTCCTAAATCATTAGTAGATCAGATATTCTTAAATGAAATGATGCTTAATGACATATATATTTATTATAATAAAATGTTAGTAAATGTTATCCAATATGCATAAATCCTCACAAGGAAAGGTAATACATTAATCTATAAAACCTCTCCTGCTTTTTAACAAAAACAATTCTGTATATGGTTAACCTTAATCTTTATTTATTCCAAAAATAAGCTCTTATATTGTATGAAAAATATTTTCATTAGAAACCTAGGTTCACCATTTTGCTAATATAATTTCAAATTTTATTTAAATGTTCTAGAATTCATGTAGAGAGAGGTAATCACATGAAATTTCACCAAAGGATGACCAATAATATGTTCAAAAATATTATTCATACCAAATCAAAAATTAAATTCCACACATAGAAGGGGAGTATGAGGGTTCCCCAGTTATTGTGATTCACTTCATTAATTCTGATTCCATAAGTCTTAACATTATCCTAATGTTTTTAAAATTTATTTACCTTTAGTTTTAGAAACATCATATCATAATGACCACGCTCCTTACATTTGAAAGCCTGAATTTTAATCGGTTTCATAATTTGGATATTTATCTTTATTCTCATTTCCATGGAATTCAGCCACTCGATGAATTTTATTTCCACATTAATAACATTTACTAGTTCCCCTAAGGAAATTTACTAATATTTTCCTTCTATCATTTTAGCATAAATTAAATCTAATCTAATTATCTCAATATTATTTAGAGTTTCCATTGAACTATATCATTGTGTTCTTATTATAACCATGACATTTATGGGAAACATCAATATTATTTTTTGGAAGAATATGAGGATGGTAATTACTAAAAATTAACTTATTCATCTCTTCCAAATCCCTGAAGACTATTTTATATGGTTTCCTCATATTCATGATAAAGTTCCACCACTAATTCACTTCACCTTCCAATATATTCGTGACTAACATAACATTTTCCTATTCTATACAATGGATAATGAAGAATATTTTTTCAATGGTACAGATCCATTAATAATAAATAAGTGGACCAGTTTTTCCAAAAAAATAATGTAGGTAATTCCTTAAGAAGGATTCATTAAAAATGTGTTCCCTCCTTCGGTCATTTGGAATCTCCACATGATTCCTGGATTGACATGGCTATCTGGTCATAACAGTTATAGTTTTCAGTCCACAGTCCCAAACAATTGGTTGCAAAGGAGGGCCACCATTTAATATTTCATTTCATTCCTCATTAACATTATTTGTTTGGGTTTCATCAATTGAATAAAACAAGAAATCATAGTTTGAGAAACATCTATCATAAAGGAAAACAACATAACCATAAAAAACTTATGGGATATCTTAAATCATTAAATATAATTCTTTAATCTATGACACCATAGGTTTATCCTTGGTTATTAATATTTAAATTCTATTTAAATCCTTATTGATCGTTTGTAAGTAAATGTTAATTTCTAAATCATATCACCTAGGAGTCTCAAACCAACCATTCAAAATGCATGTTGTCCTGAACCAGTTCTAGATCGAGTCTATCTCAATAAATATTTTTAGGGTTGTTACCTCTATGTAAATATGGTTCAGATCTATATCGACTCATAGTACACAGATAGGGATTTATTTATAAGAAATGACCCAATCAAACTTTTACCAAATTTCTAGTACATTTCCCAAAATTTTGACACATCCTTAGACTTATCCTCAGATATATCCATAGTCATATTCATATAACAATCTATAGGGATCTCACTGAAGATTTATCATCATATTTTGTAAAGTATGACTACACCATTCATTAGATACTAATTATAGTGACTCTATCTTAAAATGCATGGATATTACATCATTCTAAATGAATATTCATCCCATTTAAAATTACATTCTTGAGGACCGTAATAGTTTATTGTCTTTGAAACTTTTAAACAAAATCTTATAATCACGGGGAAATATCATCAATGTTTTCCAAAAATATCTTCCCTTATTGTACTACTACATAAAACATTTATTCATAGCCTAGGGAATGGAATCATAAGATATGGTGATCTTAGATTTTTAGTAAGGATAAATAATGGATATTTTTTATCATAAAATAGTTATAATTTCATTGAATCATGAGAATAAAATTAAAACATCATACCCTCCATGGAGAATATTGTTGTCCCATAGGAGACTGTTGGCCACCCTCTCGATTATTAATGGGTTTGATAATAACAAATCATGTCAATTACTATTAACAATGTCTAAACCTTTTAGTCATGATTATTAATTTTCAATATGTGTAATTATGTTTACCTATGATCACATATAAATTTTATATATTATGATAATATTTAAATTTTAAGATAGTCTAAGAGAAAATATTTTATATGTATAATAGGCTGACATCCATAGAATGAATGAGTCCCTGCTATTTTATATGAGTCACTGAAAACTGAATTGATTTATGGATACATGGTGCTACATACACATAGAGATACATATAGTTAAACTTTTTTACTGATAGATGACCTACCCATGCAGTTGACCTACTGATGTAGGTGAACTATCGACGAAGATGACCTACCGATGCAAGGATTCATTGTCTATTCAAACGACTCAATGATGTGTGGTGATATTGATGTAAGGAATAACAGACATTTAAAATGAGTCCCTAATGCATGGAAAGACCATCAAACATTCAAACCGATGTAATAAAAGACCGATAGAAAGAGATACTGATAAAGGACTCACCGATGGATAGACAGACTAAATGATTACTCACTGATTAACTATTTAAATTTTCTTTTATTTAAATTTACATTTAACAGTCATATTTTGAGTATTTTAATGAACCTAATTAATTTAAGGTTTTTTGAAGACATCTTAAATGTGGATATAAAAAATAGGAGGTATTGTATCTACCATAAACATATACATTGTAGGGATGTAAGAATATGTATAAAAAGTATAGTGCATCAAAGGAATATACACATGAAAGCATGCATACATAATAATGATACGAGAAGATTCCCATGAGAAACATACATAAACTAAGAACAGAAGAGGAATTCTTCATTCATACTTGTTGTGAACTATAGAACAATTATTCATCATACTTCCATCATATCTACATCATCTAACTAATCCAAGGGATAAAAACATATTATCTTACTAGAAGACAAAACCTAGTGCTTCTTGACACTCAATTTTCAGTGTCTATTTCTAAAAGGGGACTTTATCTTCAACACTAATACATCAGAGAGTGTAGAGAAGAGTTTCATAACACTCAGAGCATTTCTAATCCCTTATTATTATATTCTGCTCTTTTGGGTAATATTTTATTAAACTTTTTTGCAATGTGTGTGTCTATACTTAAAACTCACCCTGTATAATTCACATAACTATAGGATACTATATATCCTCAAACAACTATCTTTTTACACAAGTTTATCCCACTATAAAATTTTGAAGAGGTCTTGTGGGACCTAGGTGTTTCTGTTTCCACGTAGAACTTTGGTAGAGGTCTTATGACCAGTATAGTCTAGTGTAATTTTGTTAACCCTGATCTTGGGTGTGGATCAAAATCATTATTTATATATATTTCTAGGTGGAATGTGATCACCATGTAGAGGGGAATAATTCTCTTCTTGATATTGGACCAATTGTTTTTATTTTCCATGTTTTTTAATTTACTCTTTCTATATTTTAACTCAAATTTCTGAAAACAATATTTTACTTTGATAGTTAGTCTTGTATATTAGTTATAAGTATTTTCCCTTATTATATTAGTTTTAAAATATGTATCAATATCACATATATTTAAAGATGATAATTAATCAATCTTCTATGTAAATATTTAAACACTCAAGCTATTATAATTTTAATAACATGGTTAACTGGGTAGTTTTAATTTAATTTGAGGAAATATCTTAAATAAAATTTTTTAACAATTAATTTTATTGGAACTAAAATAAACCCCTCTTTAGTGTCCCAATCTGAATAATATTTGTTATTACAGGTTGTTTTGAAGTTGTTGATTTCAAAATTTTATTTCTATTCTAAAATATTTTCCAACTATGATTTTAGTTGTATTTTAATGATCCTTAATTTTGTTGAGTTCTATATTGTTAGGTCATTAAATTTCTATTTCATTATTATGGATAAAAAATTGAAAAGAGATGCTACCAATAGACCTCAATTATTTATTGGAAAAAATTATGAACAATGGAAAATTCAAATTCAAATTAACCTAGAAAGTATGGTTTTTGAAATTTGGTCTACAATTATTGATGAATATAAGATTAAATATACTAATAGGAATACTTGGGATTAACCAATTAATGCTTCTTATAACAATAATTCCATATCCATGGATTCCATATACTATTATTTAGTTATTTAAGTGTTTAATAGATTTTTTTTATGTAAAAATGCCCTTCAAATTTGGGACACTTTATCTGTTTCACGTAAAGGAACCTCAAGTGTTATGGAAATGAGACTTAACACATATACTATTAAATATGATAACTTTAAAATTAATCTTGATGAGCCTATTTCTGACATATATATTTGATTTAATAAAATTTTGGAAACTATGATCTCTATGGGAATAGATGTTAAATTCATAGATAAAATCACGAGAATACTCAAATGTTTTCCATATAGATGGAGATAAACTTTGTATCAATTATAGAATCCAATGATATTAGTATGTTACCATTAAAGGTGTTGATAGGGAATCTGATAATGTAAGAGGAAGTTCTAAAATTCATCAATGTGTAGGATGATGAACAAAAAATAAAATCTTTTTCACACAAATCTACTACCTCCAATCATAAGGGAAAAGTTCAAGATGAAACTTTTAATTCATGTAATGAACAATCATCGACAAACAGTGATGAAGAGATGGCTCAAATACCTAGAAGGTTTGAGAAATTTTATAGAAATAAGAAATTCTTTAGAAATACCAACTATAGTATTGTGTACGATACCATGATCTATTGGAAAAAGGATTGGAAGAAAGGATATAATTCTTGTGAAATAATCTATTCTGAAAGTAAAATAAAGGGACATTAAAAGGCTAACTATCCAAAGAAAATGCACTAGAAGAAATATGAGGACAAAAAAGGAAATTATAAAAATGACATGAAGGCCAATTGGGGTGAATATGAGGAAAACCCAAGTGACTCAGAATCCTCTCATTTTAAATTGGGTAATAAAGAAAATATGTGTTTTATGACAAACTCGTCTAAGGTAACACTAAACTCTCTTGTACAGAAATCTTATTATTCTTGAGATAAAAGGGATTCTGCAAATTGGAAAAATGAGGAAGTTTTTCAATATTATAAAATTCTATAAGAAACATATATTTAATTAAAATATAAATTTAAATCTTCAATAAGACAACATGATCTAACAACCACTGACAAATCTAAACATTCTATAGAAAAAGGGAAAAATTCTCAACTGCATAAGAAGAAAAATAAATTTAAATTGTCAAATGAAAAATTGAAAAAGTTTCTCGAGGGATTTACCAAAGGTAAAGAAGATTTAGTTCAACTTCTTGTTAAATAAGTAGCTCATATGTAAAAAATTGTAATGAGATACCAACAAGGAAAGATTAATATGAAAAAAATTCATTTTGTATCAAAAATATGTAAAATCTATTTTCATGTCCAGTTCTAAAAAAATTTCTACAAATTCCAGCTATGAAAAATATTGAACTGTTTTATGTTTTTTGGACCAAATAAATTTTACTTTCCAAATACTTTACAGACTTCTTATAGTAAACCCATGAAGCAATTATGGGTTCACAAACTCTTATTACTAATTTTATTGGACCCAAACTAATCTGGGTACCAAAATATATTTTTGTCTAATCTATATTATAGGAAAAGTGTTTGAAGACATCCTATAAAATAATATGGTACTTGGATAGTAATTTTTAAGAAACATGATAGTAGATTACTCATTATTATAGAATATGATAATTATTAATTGTGTGTATGTCACCTTTGGTGACAATTCTAATGGAAACATGATTGACCTTGTCCATATTGGTAACCCTAACTCAGTTATATTTTCTAAAATACTTTTGTGGATGGATTAAAATACAATCTACTTAATATCTCTATTCTATGTGATGATGGTTTTAATGTTATTTTTGAAAATTATGCATGCAATTTTTTAAACTCTAAAAATAAGTGAATATTTTCTGCACTTATAAATGGTAATGTTTATGTTTTTAATATGGATTCATTAATTTATCAAAATGTTTCTTTCTCAAGTTCTTTTCATAAAGAATATTTTCTTTTGTAATAGTATATTTGGACACTAAAATGTACACTCACATAAAAATCGTAATAGAAAAGTCTTAGTCAATGATCTACCAAAACATGTGTCCCCAAATTACAATGTCAGTAATCCTTGTCAAAAGGGTAAACAACACAAAATCCCTTTCAATCCAAAGAATGATGTTTCAACTTCTCAACCTCTCAAAATGGTTCACCTAGAATTTTTCGGACCTTCTAGAGTTTCATGTCTATGTGGGAAGCATTATGTCTATGTTATTGTAGATGACTACTATAGATATATTGGAACTTATTCCTATCTCACAAAAGTGAATCTTTATCTCGTCTCACAATGTATGCTAGGACTATAGAAAAAATGGTTGCATTAAATTTAGATCCATAAGAAGTGACCATGGCCATGAGTTTGTGAACCACGAGTTTTAATCCATTTTCACACTAAATGGATGTAGTCACATTTTCTTTCCTCCTTGGACACCCCAACAAAGTGTAGTGGTATGAAAAATAAATTGAACATTACAAAGAATATCTAGAACCATGCTTTGTGAGTTTGAGATAACTATATACTTTTGGTCAGAATCAATCAATACAACAATATATATAATCCATATATTTTTTATTAGACCAATCCTTAAAAGAACTCCGTAGGAGTTATGGAATAATAAAAAACCCCAAGGCAAACTACTTCAATATTTTTGGTTGAAAAGTTTATATTGTTAACATTGTGGATAATCTAGAAAACTTTTACTCTTAGATAAATGAAGGAATTTTCATAGGATATTCAATTTCTTGTAAAGCCTATAGAGTCTTCAATAAATAAACCAAAAATATGGATGAATATGTACATGTAATGTCTGATGAGATACATCCACATGACCAAAAAACCTCTCAAGATAAGCTTGAATATGATATGTCAAATCTGGATATCAATACTCAATATTATGATCATCCAGTGAAGTAATCTAATAAATCTATTAGTTCATGAAATTCTCTAGATTCTAGTCATGATAAATCTTAACCTCTTGAAGAACCTCAATTGATTATCCCTTTGTTTTCTAGAACAAAAAGAATCTCAAGAACCACCCTTTAAATGGTATTTTTGGAGATTTAGAAAAAAGAAATCAGAAAATTGATTCTCTAAGAAATCATGTTGATCATCAATATTTTCTATCATATATTGAACCTAAGAACATCAAGGACGCTATTAATGATTAATTTTTGGTGATGGTATTCAAGAATACACTAATCTATCTGAAAGAAAAAAAGTCTGGAAACTCGTAGATAGACCCAAAGACACATCGACTATAGAAAATAAATGGTAGTTTAAGAATAATGTTGATGAATCTAGTAACATAGTTAGTAAAAAAAACTGGATTGTTTTCCCAAGGTTATAATCAAGAAGATGGAATTGACTATAAGGAATCCATTTCACCCGTATCTATACTTGAGGTCATTAGAATCATGCTTGCCTATGCAACACATCTAGATTTAAAACAATCTCAAATTGATGTCAAGAGTGAATTCTTACATGTCTACATAGCTGATGATGTTTTTTAACAACCCCCTAGTTTTACAAACCCTCATTTTTAAATAGTGTTTTTAAAATAACAAAAGCTGTATATGGTTTAAAGAAATATCCAAGATCTTGGTATGATATTCTCAACACTTTTCACATATCAAAATGTACTAAAAAAGGTGTTGTTTATCATAACCTTTTTATAAAATGAATATTCAATGATGTTTTAGTAGTAAAAATTTATTTAGATGATATTTTTTGGGATCATCTAAAATTTCTTTATGTGTTTAGTTTTCAAAGGATATACAATGTAAATTTCAAATTATTTTAATGAGTTAACTCAAATTATTTCCTGGATTTAATTTATTTCAAAAAAAAATAACTAATTTTTTTGAATCAAAGTAAATATACTAAGGATCGTTTAACAATATTTTTATTTTAATTAACTTAGTGTAGTAACACTCTAATGAGTACCACTTGTAAGTTGGACCGTGATGAATATGGTAAATCTGTTGACCAAACCACTTATAGAGGAAGGAATTGATGTCTACTATAATAAAATTCTAGTAATACAGATATTATGTTTAGTCTGTTCATGTGTGCACATTTTCAAAAAATCCAACAAAATATCATTTTATTTATATTAAAATAATTTTCAAATACCTCAAATATACTACTAACTTAGGACAGTTCTATCCTAGAGGACAACATTATGATATGGTGAGTTATTTAGATTCTGATTTTAGTGGTTATAATTTGGATAGAAAAATCACCTCTATCACATGTCATATTTTGTGAACGTCTCTAGTTTCATGGTGTTTTAAGAAACGAAATAAATTTTCATTATCTATTGTAGAAGCTGAATACATAGCTTCTGGTTGTTGTTGTGCACAAATTTTATGGATGAAACACACATTACATAATTATGGATATTAATTCATTCATGTCCCTATAAATTTTGAAAAAAAAAATTCTATAAAAATTCAAATAATCATGTTTCACATTCATGGAAAAAACATATTGATGTGATTCATCACTCTTTGAAAGAGAATTATCAATAATGTGATATAATTTTAGAGTTCATTGGTAAAGAACGTTAGCTTGCTGACATTTTCACTAAGCCATTGAACACTGAAATAATGAACTACATTAGACACGAGTTAGGAATAATCAATCTATAAGACCTTTTGTTTTAAGTGAAGCTATCATACTGATACTTAAAAAGTGGAATAGATATATCATGCAGAAATTGACAATATGAACAAGACAATGTCATGCTGACACCAATAACATTGTCACACTGACACAATGGTCATGCCGATACAGGCACCTTGTCATACTGACACCATTAATGTTATGCAAAAAATTTTATCCTGACACCGATGACTCAATGTTTTTATCAACTTTAATTTTGCATCAAAAAAATTTTTTTCCCTTGATTTTGTTAAACCTAGTTCACAATTACATGATTTTGTGATTTCAAATCCCTAAATGAGATAAATTTGAATAAATCCACTATACATCATTACCCCAACACTAACTCAGACGATGTTATATCTACCCCAACCTTTCACCTTCTAAATTTCAAACCAAATTATTTGAATGGCATGTGTGAATCGAGCTCTTGATGGTGGTGAGTCTTGTGCATCAACAAAACAGAAATGGGAATCACGCAAATCTTCCAGACCCATGAATCATGCTCTGGAGAACCAATTTGTAACTCCAGAAAAAGAGGTTATTGTTGAATGTGTTTTTGAAAGAATGCCTTTTTTGATCAAGGTACAATATGATTTGGGATTATTTTAATGGTTCATAGATAATGAAAGACCCTTCTACCTGAATCCAGTTTAAGAAGTTTACATTTATATGGAGTTCCTACTTTAAGGACGTTATTTTTCTTGGATAAAGTCTATAGTAAGAGGTAATATAATTTATTAAACATAATGATAATGGGTTTAATGTCTTAAATTCCACCATATAGGTGTTTTTGATGATTATTAAGGTTCCTATCCTCTTGGGAGTATTATTTTATTCTTTATGATAGCTCTAAAAGAGATTACTTATAGTGATAATAGAACACCCATTGATGTAGAGTTAAGTGGAGAATGTAAAAAAAATCAATTTTATTCAACATCAAATCTGTCCTAGGAAATGGTAATTTTCATTTTTGATATGTCAAGGTGTTAATATAGTTCAACTACATAGAAAAGAGGTTAAGGTAAATCGTTGTAAATACCTTGTTGTGCACATGAATTAAATGATGAAACCATCATGAAAACCAAATTTCCTATTTTATCAAAGGTTAATATCAGCTATGTTAAAAGATAAGGGTTGTATTAGTGAGAAATAAGAAGTTTTTTATGAGAGTAGTGGGATCTTCCTCGATAAGGAGATATCTAAAATGATGAAAATCAATGAGAACCCATGGAAGAAAGAATGGGTTGGAGATGAAGATAAGATTTATGATATGATCAATCCAATAGACCATCCAACTAGGACTAAGAATATGGATGATCATGGTTTAGGACAGTATGAATTAGTTGTTTACTCTTCATAAAAAGAAGAAGAGGAAGAGTCAACCACTCATGTTAGTGATCAATGGTCACCTATCGATGATAGAAGTGATCCTAAAACCACTGAACAATGAAAATATTTTTTTACCTCTTAATACTCCACATTTTGTACCATTTGATGAGCCCACACATGAAAATAATCGAGATTAGGAGACATAATTCTCATGAATTCTAGAATATGTAAGTATATCCAATGGATCTTAAGAATAAGAAGAAGGAAGTGAAGATAAAGATAGTGGTAGTGGTGTTGAAGAGGAATAAGGGAAAGTAGATGCTGATAGAAATGTAAATGAAAATCATGTCTATAGACATGATGATAATGAGAGCAGTGAATGTTATCTTGATCATGGTGAAGATATTGTAATAGATAAAATTGTGGACCTGGCACGGTTGGAAGAAACTCCAGAAGTTGTTGAATTATAGGAATATGATGAATTTCATAAATAAATGGAAGCTCTTTAAATTCCTGTAAATCAGTTATTATTTGAAAGAAGGAGACATATTTCTAAAATTGATCAACCCGTGAGGAGAGCTTCGATTGATGGGGAGATTCATGAAAGGGGGGATTAAGTTGGTGAAGAGAATCAACCTGGAAGAGTATGAATTGAAACTTTCACTCCTCTGGATGATGATGTAATGATACAATGGTCAATGAATCTAGAGTATATAGCACTGGGATTAGATTATGAAGACTTTGATGGTGGTTTTTTTGTACCTATTTCAAGAGAATCGGTGGCTGAGACCATTCCTAGTGACTTTGTAACTAAATATTTTTTTTTAATGTTTAAAGAAGATGTATTTATAGAAGTATGTATATCGGTTCAATCTTAGATGGTACATGAGATTCTAATATCTAGAAGAGAAAACACTGATTTGAGTGATGAATTATAGACTCTAAGATCTTAGATAGTTGAAATGAGGATGTTTGGGAAAGTAGTTTTTATTCTAGGTTAGACAGTGGGTATAAGTGATGATGATGCAGAAAATGATTCAAAAAAAGTGATAGATGATATTCAACCTAGAATAATTAAAATTTCTATGACAATTGATGCAAGAAATTCCAAATAAATAAATGAAATTACGGAGCTTACATCTACAATAAATAATTTGAACTCTGAGTATATAGGTTGTGTATAGTCTCTTTTTTAAGGCCCTGAAGTCTCATAACTCATTTCTGACGGATATTCCATCATCCTCTGCTCAGTATTCTAAAATCATGAACATTGAGTTAGTCATAACTGTTGTTAAGGAGAAGCTTCAAGCTCTATTTATTCTTATAGTTTGGTCAGCCTTTAAAAGATTGAGATAAATAGTGATCATGCTCATGATATGGTCAAACTCTATTCCAAAAGTGCTAAGACTACGAATTCCCAAATCCTAGAAAAGGTGGACTACAATTTCAAGAAGATCATTACCAAGCATTAGTTGACCAGTCTATTTAAGTATTTGATAGAGAACCCATCTTTGCCTCTAGTGGCCGGATATTTTAACAATCTATTAGAGAAGTGGAAAGTCTTCACCCCTCTTTTTGATAAATTCATAGAGAATGGAGATAAATTTTAGAAGTCAATAACGTATGGTGGTGAAATTACTCAGGATTTCATTAAGATTTTAAAGCCATAAATATATGTACAATGTGAAGTGATTCTAGTTCCTGTTTCTACACCTCTTGGGTGTACTAGATCTGTTCTTCCACCTTAGTTTTCAGTTTGTTAGGGCTTGTCTAAAATTCACCATATGATCCCAGAACAGATTCAACATCTTACGTTGTCCCAGCATAAACCCATCCTTGAACCTAATGTTTTTTTTGAAAGAGTGATCTTACTTCCAATGAAAATTTCTTTAGACCCACCAGTTTCTAAGCCACCACTTATTGGACCCTCCACTGATCCCTCTAATAATGGGAAGGAACATCTTCATCTTGATCTATTGTGTGGATCATTCTCTGATAGGGCTGTTTTTTATAATTTTTTTATCATTGTATGAAAATTTGTAACACATTGTACTATCATGATTAATGGAATTTTGTCTTCTTTTCTTTCATCGATTTCTCTTATATATATTCTTCTATGATAATTTTTATTTCTTTCTTATACTCCAAAAGTGGGAGAATAGTTTTAGTTCCCCTTGAACTTTTTAATAATCCATAAAGGGGGAGAAAGTATTTTCATTATCCTTATTTAATTTACCTTTGATACTACACTTAGATATTTTTTTCATTGATACCATTATTATTTATTTTACCTCTAAACCTTATATATATTTTGTGAACACTCATAATTTATGAGAGATGATACATATAATGATTTTATTTCAAATCAAATGACTATACTAAACAATTCCAGGATTTGTGATTATCAAAAGGGGGATATTGGTGGTCCATAGGGAACTATATGTCACCCTCTCGATTGTTAATGGTCTTAATAATCACTAATCATGTCAATTCCTATTAATCATGTATAAGCCTTTAAATCGTGAATATTTAATATTCATTATGTGAAATTGTGTTTGTCTATGATCATTAAAAAATTTGACATATTTTGATAATATTTATATATTATGATAGTCTAAGTAAAAATATTTTCTAAGTATAATAGACTGACACTGACAAAAAGAATGAGTCACCGATAGTTCAGATGAGTCCATAAAAGATCAATTCACATTCTAGTGCATGGTGATAATAAAGCATAGAGATACTGGGTGTTCAACATTGTCACTAATAGATGACTTACTGATGCAGATGACCTACCGACACATAAAACCTACCGATATAGATGACCTACCAATGCAAGGACTCACCATTAGTAAAAATAACGAACCAATGCATGGTGATATTGATGCAAAGTCTCAATAACAATTATAATGAGTCATTAACACCAGGAAATACCAACAGACTGGAAGACTGATGAAATAACACACTGAAAGAAGGAGATGTTAACAGAGGACTCACCAATTCATATGAATACTGACCTAGGACTCTCTAATAGACTATTTAAAATTTCTTTTGTTTTAAATTATTTATAACGGTCATATTTTGAGTATTTTAACTTTATTGATTAATTTAATGTTTTATTAAAGACATATTAAATGAGGTTGTAAGAAATAAAAGGCATTGTATCTACCTTAAACATACATATTATCAGGCTGTAAGAATATGTATAAAAGGAAGATCGCATGAAAAGAATATACATGTGCAAGAATGTATAACAACGAAGGATAAGAACCAACCCCCATGAGAAACATATAGAAAGGAAGAACACATGAGGAATTATTCATTCATTCTTGCTATGAACCAGAGAACTGTTGTTCATCATAGTTCCAACATCTCTAAAGCATCTAACTAAACCAAAGGAGTATAACATATAATCTTTATAGATGACATAACACAGTGCTTATCAACACACTGTTTTTAGTGTATGTTTCCATAAGAGGACTCGAGCTTCAACTATGATACATAAGAGAGTACATAGCCAAATTTCATAACACTCAGAGCATTTCTAATCCCTTCTTATTATATTCTGTTTTTTGTGTACATTTATAAAAAAAATAATGAAGTGTGTGTGTCCGTAATAAAAACGCACATTGTCTCTTACACTAAACTAGAGGATACAAGAAATCATCAAACAAATATCTTTTTACACTTGTTTATCCCATGAAGAACTATGGAAGTGGTCTTGTGTGACGTGGTTGATATTGTTCCCACATTGAACTATGGTATAGGTCTTGTGACTTAGATAGTATGGTGTGATATTTTTAACCCTGATTTATGGTGTGGTTCAAAATAATTATATATATGGATATCATGGTGGAAGTTGATCACTAAGTGGAGAGTATTAATTCACTGATTTAGATTGATCATATAGATTTTATCCATAATGTTTTTTAGTTTAGTCATTCTTTATTTTAACATAAATTTCAGAAAACTAAATTTTACTTTGATACTTAGTGTCAGATGGTAGTTATAACTACTTTTCATTATTAGATTATTTTAAATAGCATTATCAATATCTCATATTATAATAGCAAATAATTAATAAATTTATGAGAAATTATTTGAACAATCAAGATATTATAAATTAACAACATTGGGTAATTGAACCGTTTTATTTTAAATTGGGTGAATCTTTAAAATAAAAATTTATTAACATAAATCTATATAGGAACTCTATTGACCCCCCTCTTGATTGTATAATCTGACCAACAAATATCATAGAAATGATTCATTGCATAAATATTGGTTATTCTTAAGAAAACCATAATATGATAATCAAGGGAATAATTCATGAGAGACTAAAATAATAATAAGACATGGAATTATTATATACACATTAGAAAAGAAATAATTATGTAATGTATATTTACCAAGAACTTCATATCATGATAGGATTAGGATAATAACTTATGTACCTGCTTTAGTTGTGGGATATCCTCAAATATACCCACATGTTTTGGTCTTGGGTGTCACACCCCGACCGCGGACATCAGTAATTTTTCTCCTCTCTTGGTCCCGATTTAAATCTTTCGAAGATTAATTGTGATTGGTGGTTTCGCGCCGGTGCGCGGTCACCGCATCGTTAGCGGTGACCGTGCGTTCAGCCCAGGTGACAGTGTGTTCACCCGGTGTTTTAAATATTATAATTTTTAAGTTGGTATTTTATTATTAATATCTTTTTATGTGTGTTATTGTTATTGTATATATGTTTATATACATATATATATATATATATGCGTAATAATGTATGTATATGTATATATCAATATGTGTACAAATATAGATATATGTGTAACATCTTTAAATTATTTTATAATTATTATTTTAAATATTTGGTCAAAAAAAATAATTATTTCTTGAATTAACTAATTTATTATTTATTATTATTATAAGTTTTATTATTGTTACATAAGTTTTATTATTATTAATATTATAAGTTTTATTATTATTATTATAATGTTTTACTATTATTATTATTATACTTATTAAAATTATTATTGTAATGTTGTTATTATTATTATTATTATTATTATTATTTTTATCATATATATATTTATATATGTACAAGAACCCAACCCTAATCCCGTTTTTTTTCTTCCTTCTTTTCTTCCCCCCCTGGCGGCGCTCCCTCTCTCTCCTCTCTCCCCATTCTCTCTTCACCCTCGCTGAACCTGAAACCCTCGCTGAAACCAGCCTCCGGCACCTCCCATGTCCCGACCTTCAGAGCTCCTCCCCTTCCGGCTCTCGCGGCTCTCTCCGGCGACCCCCTCCCCCCCCCCCCCACCGAGCTCGCCGCGCCGGCCTCCTCCACCAGTCGATCGCCAACCCGCCGGGCCGACCCCCGGCCTTACTCCGCACCTCCGGCCTCCTCCTGGTTCGGCCGACCCGCGCCACACCCTCTCTGGCGCCGGCTCCCGCTCCCCCCAGCGCCTCAGCGCTCATCCCGGCTCCTCTCATCATCCCGGCCTCGTCCCTGCTTCCCCAGCCTCCCCATCCCAACCGTAGCCTCTTCCGGCCGCTCCTCTCCCCCGACCTCACCGCGGCCTGCATCCGACACCTCCAACTCAACCGAACCGCCGTAGCTCCTCCATCTCCAGCGCATCTCGCCGGCGTCCCGGCCATCACCGCCGTCTGGCCCCTTGTCCCGGCCTCCTCTGCGTGCCCGCCTCCAGCGCGTCCCCTCCCCATCCGCCTTCGCCGCATCTGGCTTCTCCGTTCCCCTTCACCCGCCGTCCCGTCTACCTCCCATCGCCGGCCCCAGTCTCGTCTCAGCCCGCGCCGCCTCCCTCGTTTCCTCCTGCTCCGTCGCTCCGGCCAGACCCGCCGCCTGCGCCACTTTCCTCCCCCTCCGCTGTATGTTGTTATTTTTATTTTTCTTATAACGTTTTGATATATTTTATTTCATCATGTTAATAATAATATTATTATTACATTATTATTATAGTATTACTATTATTACTATTACTGTATTATTATTATTATTATTATGTTAATATTTTTCTTCTATTATTATTATTAGTATTATTATATTGTATTATTATTTTTATCAATATATTATGTCATTATTATTATTATTATTATTATATTTATTATTATTTTAATTATTAACATCTTATTATTATTATTATTATTATTATTATTATTATTTATTAATTGATTAATTAATTAATTGTTTATTTATTTAATCATTTAAGTATTTGTTAATTAATCAATTATTTAGTTATTTACTTATTTGTTTATTAATTAATTGATTAATAAATTATCTATTTATTTAATTATTTGTTCATTTAGGTACTTGTTAAATTACTTATTTATTTAATTATTTACTTATTCATGCTTTCTTTCATTTATTAATTTATTTAATTAATTATTTGGTTAATTATTTATTTATTCATTCAATTAAGTATTATTTTAATTATTTATCTATTTGTTTATTCATTTGTTCATTATTTTATTCTTCTGATTATTTATTTATTATTGTATTTATGTCTTATTGTTTATTTAATTTTCTCTTTATTCAACATCGGTGTTTTTATTTAATTTGGATAAATCCTTATTCTTTCGCGGGATGTGTTTTGAAAAAAATATATCAAGCTGGTTCCTTTGCATTGGTTGTTCGTTTGTTTTGTTCTGAGTCAGTGGCTTCGTGTTCTTAGTTACCATGTGTTTGTTTCAGCGTTATGGCGAGGTAACCCTATGACACCGCGAACATCGGCTTGCGCGTGCTTGTGCGCCAGTGCGAGGTATACTGTGTCGTCATATCCGAGCTGCGTCCTGAGGTAGGTCTCCCTATGCACTTGCCTCTAAATTAAGAATTTATTTATTCCTTGTCCTTTTATTAAATTTCAGTAAATTTAAAAAAAATAATATTAAGTAGTTTTTATAGTGTGGTGATTTGCTGAGAATGCAAACTGTTTAATTCTAGCATTTCATTAAAAGTGTATTCTTGGTTTCAATTGTGGGATTTCATAGTAATGTCGCTAAATGGTTCTTCCGGAGTAACGAAAGACATGTTGAATTGGGTTTTGAAATGTTTTTGGCATGTGTAAATTATTAAATGTACTATTTTTGGAAAATGGTGTTTTCTTATAACCTTGATTAGAGAAAACGTCGTGTGACCCTTTGAAATTGTTTTTGGAAACTTTACGTGTGGTTCTTGGTTGACGAAAGATGTTTTCCATTGTTGTGTTATTAAAAAT
The DNA here is from genome assembly GCA_963277665.1 of Viscum album. NCBI lineage: Eukaryota > Viridiplantae > Streptophyta > Magnoliopsida > Santalales > Viscaceae > Viscum > Viscum album. The sequence goes on from OY728163.1 coordinate 355,912,976, forward strand.
AATGCTTTCTATGTTGTGAAAGTTGTTTATGTTCTTGTGTGAGAGTTTCCAAAAAGGGGTTTTTGCGAAATGATTAGGTAATGACAATTATATTTTCAGAAAGGTATTTTTGACGTGCGTGAGTTTTGAAATATTGTTTGGGTGTGGAAATGGTGACTTTCGTGTGCGATATCTTGTTTGGCCTGCGATATGAGGAAGAAATATACTATGTGAATGTGAAGCTTGTTTGAGCACACGGGGAAACCCTGGGTATCTAGGTGGGCGGACTAGAACTAGTGCGCTAGTGAGCCGGATGGGTGTCGTCCCTGTTTCACATAGATGGATTGACGATTGCAACACTAACTAAACATATGATATCTGAGGGTCGTGGCCTTCTAAGCCACGTGTTCTGAGGGTCGTGGCCTTCTAAGCCACGTTTTCTGAGGGTCGTGGCCTTCTAAGCCACGTTTCACCGAGACACGAGGTTCTAGGGTCTCACACGAGCTAGATGAACCTTAGGGGATTTACCCATAGTGCTCTACCATCTCTGGCGTGGTGCCTTCCGTCGGCATACGGGGGACCACTTGGGTGTGAGTGTGTGCATGTGTGAGTATTTGTGTGTGTGTGTGTGTGAGTGTGTGAGTGTGTGTGTGTGTGCCCATGGTTATTGCTGATAACTTCTGGTTTTCACTTGGTTCTCCTTGCCTGTTTACCTTTACTTGCACTTGTTTTCCCTGCTTGTTGCTTTCAGTCATATTTCACAGCCTATACTGTTAGACTTTGGGAAAAATGGTTTTCAAATGAAAATGCTTTATTCTCTTTGGGTTAGCTTTGAAAATGTAATACTTTGCTTTTCAGAATGAGTTTAAAACTAATGAAGTGGAACTAACTTTCGAGAAGGAATAAGGGAAATGTCTCGTGTTTGATTTTCAAGTAAAGCATTATGAAAACTTACTTTTATATATTAAAGTTCAAACCTGGATTATGTGGATTCTTTATTTACTGGCAGTGCATTGGGATTTTTTGTGGGGCTCACCTACTGAGTACTTTTTTGCTCACGCCTATCTTTTACCTTTTCAGTTGTAGGTTCCTTTTGTTCAGGTTCTCCTGCTTGAGTCGCTCAGTGTGGGAGCGACGTTGGTTGTAGTTAGGTGGTGACCGCGAGGTCACATGGAGGTATGTTGTGGTATAGTTTGTTTATATATTTAGTGTTTGTTTGTTGGTTTAAGTTGTATTCGTTCTTTTGATCCTGTTTTTAGTTTGGGCTGAAATCGTTCCCAACGATTCAAATTTTAATGCCCGACACTCGTTGCCATCCCAGGGGGATCGGGAACGCCCCTCGGGACTTGCCGCGGACCGGCTCGGGTGACCGGTTCAGGGTCGACCCGGGCTGGTTCTTGACAAAATGGTATCAAAGGTGGTTCTTGTTATTTGGGTTTTCCGGTAGAAGGAGATTAGGACTGTCGGAACTCGAGGGGTAAGTATGGGGAGAGCGTCGCGAACTCTTGCTCGCACTGATCTTCGAGTTACCAGGGGTAGTTCGGGAATTGTGTCCTTGTTTTTCCTGGTTTGTCTTGGATTGAGAGATGATAATGGAGGCAAGCCGACGTTACATCGCGATTTCACATGGTGTAGTGACCCATGTGGAGTCCGAGTACATGGTTTGAATTCCTCCTAGTGGTCGACGCTGACTTGGGACATGGCCCACTACCATGTCGCCCGGTTGAGTGCGACTACTAGTCCCTCATTTCAGTGATTGATGCAAATTTTGATGTTGTTTTCGTTTTGCTCTGTGTGAGTGCGTAGTTGGAAATGAAAAAGGGTTTTTGAAAATTGGACTGGTTTCTTTTAAAGGACTTTAAATATATGAAATGGGTTTTAAAAACTGAAATCTCTTGATTTGGAAATCTGTTGTTTTCTCGGAATTGGATAAGAATGATTTGGGGTGAAACCTCAGTTCCTCTTCATGAACGTTTGCACATGTGTGATAATGCATTCAAAATGCGTGTTGGTGCGAGTATTAATGGACAGTGGATAAAGACATGTGCAACGGGTCGTGGGAGTACCTGGGTGTGTACTTGAAATTTAACGCTTGGCTTTGTTCTCTAAATTGGTTTTAAATGGGAAACGGTTTTGGAATGTTTTGGTTTGAAAGTCGATTGGTTTTTGGAAAGTGATCTTGAAAAAGGGTGGTTTAGAAATCAAAACTGAAAAGGGAATTTTAAAGAGGAGATTTTGTTTTGGGTTGTGTTGTATCTGTTTGGTCCTTGTGCTGACTGTTTTTGATGAAGACGCTCTTATTGATGTTGCTTCGATTTGATGTTGGTTTTTGGCTTTGTGTTTTATATGTCGCTCAGGAAATGCCGCCCAGAAAGGTCTCTAAGTATTCTGATAAGTCATGCCCAGTTTTTGGTCCTCCTCAGACTTTGCCTATTCTCCATGGTGATCAGGGTCCGCTAGAGGCAGTAAAATGGCTCGAGGAAGTGGAACATGTCTTTAGAATGTTGGTAACTCCCGATAATGTTAAGGTCCGTACAATTATGGAGTTGTTTGAGGGTCCAGCTCTGGACCAGTGGAAGATGGTTACCCCACCGTCAACGCAAGGTCAAATGACGTTGGATGTCTTTAAAACTGTTTTCATCCAATGGTTTGTACCTGAGGAAGTGAAGCTGGAGAAAAGAGGGAGCTTGTGCATATTCAACAAGGTCGACAGACGGTGAAGGCATATATTGACCATTTCAAGGAACTAATTTCCTTTTCTCCAGATGTAGTGTCGCATGAGCTCATGAAGGTCTCTCTTTTCACTGGGGGTCTGCGTCTAGAGATCAAGGAGCGAGTCCTCCCTTCTAAAGACCCTTGTTTCGAGAAGCTCGTAGATGAAGCATTCTTGGATGAGTTGGTTTTCGGTGTGCAGGTGGTTAATCCTTCATCGTCCCCTGTCGTTTGTAAGAGTTCCCCCTCTGGTGAGGAAAAGGCGCCAGAGATACCTGTTCCTAATGAGTTATTCCCTTGGGTCCCAGCTTCCAGTTCATCAGATCGTTCGATGGTATGCTTTCAGTGTGGTCGTTTCGGGCATTTAAAGTCGTCTTGTCGCAACCCTCCGAAGACGTGTCATCGTTGTGGTTGTCTGGGTCATCTGGAGAAGTTTTGCAAGAAGCGTCGCTTGAAGAGGAAGCTGTGATGGGAGAATGTCAGTACCTGACTGTGAGGCAGAAGATGCTTCAGCCATCAAAGCCCCAGCCACAAGTCTCGGGGTGAAGCTCGCGCACAGTCAGGAGTCCCCAGGGGTGTGAAGCTCTGGTCCAGGTTTTGTGTTCCGTGTTGATGGTGGAACCATTAGAAACCTCTTTCATACTTGTTTTCTAGCTACTAAAGTTTCAACAGCGTTTTAAATGTGTTGTTTTTATATAAAGTGGTGATGGAATTGTTCTATGATAAATCTAGGTGGACTTGTCGTGTGAATGTAATATTCTAAATCGTGTGTCCTTCATAAAAGTGTGTTTGACTCTCGTGTGGGTTGACCTCGTTTTAGTTAGGTTGTCGATGTGGTTATGTTTGTGGGCTTCGGTGGATCATGTCTCCAATTTGATAATGGTTAAATGTTTTTCTATGGATTTTTCCCAGGTGTTGAAGGTTGTTGACTCTGGTTGAGGATTTAATGTCTTGACAGAAGTGTTGTTTTAATCATGCTATAGGAGTTGGTTTGAATTGGTTGGGAGTTCCCGCGTCTACCCACCTTTTCTAGGGTCTTCCTTTTAGATGGTCAACTTTTCTGCACAAGTTGAGCTCTTGTGGTGGGGAGAACCCCTTCGTGTTCTCCCCTCAATCTCGGACCCCAGTTTTCTCTTGAATCGGTCGGGTGTGACCTGTGTAGAGTAAGGTCATCCCCGAGAACCTCAGTTTTCTTCAGTTCCTTTAGTTCTGTTTGGGCATAGACTTGGATTTTTGGCTGACTTGTGACCTGGTGACTTTCGGGGGGCAGAAAGTGTCTGTGGTGGGGAGAATTGTCACACCCCGGCCGCGGACATCAGTAATTTTTCTCCTCTCTTGGTCCCGATTTAAATCTTTCGAAGATTAATTGCGATTGGTGGTTTCGCGCCGGTGCGCGGTCACCGCATCGTTAGCAGTGACCGTGCGTTCAGCCTAGGTGACAGTGTGTTCACCCGGTGTTTTAAATATTATAATTTTTAAGTTGGTATTTTATTATTAATATCTTTTTATGTGTGTTATCGTTATTGTATATATGTTTATATACGTTTATATATATATATATGCGTAATAATGTATGTATATGTATATATCAATATGTGTACAAATATAGATATATGTGTAACATCTTTAAATTATTTTATAATTATTATTTTAAATATTTGGTCAAAAAAAATAATTATTTCTTGAATTAAATAATTTATTATTTATTATTATTATAAGTTTTAATATTGTTACATAAGTTTTATTATTATTAATATTATAAGTTTTATTATTATTATTATTATGTTTTACTTTTATTATTATTATACTTATTAAAATTATTATTGTAATGTTATTATTATTATTATTATTATTATTATTATTATTTTTATCATATATATATATATATATATATGTACAAGAACCCAACCCTAATCCCGTTTTTTTTCCTTCTTTTCTTCCCCCCCTGGCGGCGCTCCCTCTCTCTCCTCTCTCCCCATTCTATCTTCACCCTCGCTGAACCCGACACCCTCACTGAAACCAGCCTCCGGCACCTCCCATGTCCCGACCTCCGGAGCTCCTCCCCTTCCGGCTCTCGCGGCTCTCTCCGGCGACCCCCCCCCCCCCCCCCACCGAGCTCGCCGCGCCGGCCTCCTCCACCAGCCGATCGCCAACCCGCCGGGCCGACCCCCGGCCTTGCTCCTCACCTCCGGCCTCCTCCTGGTTCGGCCGACCCGCGCCACACCCTCTCCGGCGCCGGCTCCCGCTCCCCCCAGCGCCTCAGCGCTCATCCCAGCTACTCTCATCATCCCGGCCTCGTCCCTGCTTCCCCAGCCTCCCCATACCAACCGCAGCCTCTTCCGGCCGCTCCTCTCCCCCGACCTCACCGCGGCCTGCATCCGACACCTCCAACTCAACCGAACCACCGCAGCTTTTCCATCTCCGGCGCATCCCGCCGGCGTCCCGGCCATCACCGCCGTCTGGCCCCTTGTCCCGACCTCCTCTGTGTGCCCGCCTCCAGCGCGTCCCCTCCCCATCCGCCTTCGCCGCATCTGGCTTCTCCGTTCCCCTTCGCCCGCCGTCCCGTCTGCCTCCCATCGCTGACCCCAGTCTCGTCTCAGCCCGCGCCGCCTCCCTCATTTCCTCCTGCTCCGTCGCTCCGGCCAGACCCGCCGCCAGCGCCACTTTCCTCCCCCTCCGCTGTATGTTGTTCTTTTTATTTTTTTTATAACGTTTTGATATATTTTATTTCATCATGTTAATAATAATAATATTATTACATTATTATTATAGTATTACTATTATTATTATTACTGTATTATTATTATTATTATTATGTTAATATTTTTCTTCTATTATTATTATTAGTATTATTATATTGTATTATTATTTTTATCAATATGTTATGTCATTATTATTATTATTATTATATTTATTATTATTTTAATTATTAACATCTTATTATTATTATTATTATTATTATTATTTATTAATTGATTAATTAATTAATTGTCTATTTATTTACTCATTTAAGTATTTGTTAATTAATCAATTATTTAGTTATTTACTTATTTGTTTATTAATTAATTTATTAATAAATTATCTATTTATATAATTATTTGTTCATTTAGGTACTTGTTAAATTACTTATTTATTTAATTATTTACTTATTCATGCTTTCTTTCATTTATTAATTTATTTATTTAATTATTTGGTTAATTATTTATTTATTCATTCAATTAAGTATTATTTTAGTTATTTATCTATTTGTTTATTCATTTGTTCATTATTTTATTCTTTTGATTATTTATTTATTATTGTATTTATGTCTTATCGTTTATTTAATTTTCTCTTTATTCAACATCGGTGTTTTTATTTAATTTGGATAAATCCTTATTCTTTCGCGGGATGTGTTTTGAAAAAAATATATCAAGCTAGTTCCTTTGCATTGGTTGTTCGTTTGTTTTGTTCTGAGTCAGTGGCTTCGTGTTCTTAGTTACCATGTGTTTGTTTCAGCGTGTTGGCGAGGTAACCCTATGACACCGCGAACATCGGCTTGCGCGTGCTTGTGCGCCAGTACGAGGTATATTGTGTCGTCATATCCGAGCTGCGTCCTGAGGTAGGTCTCCCTATGCACTTGCCTCTAAATTAAGAATTTATTTATTCCTTGTCCTTTTATTAAATTTCAGTAAATTTAAAAAGAAATAATATTAAGTAGTTTTTATAGTGTGGTGATTTGCTGAGAATGCAAACTGTTTAATTCTAGCATTTCATTAAAAGTGTTTTCTTGGTTTCAATTGTGGGATTTCATAGTAATGTCGCTAAATGGTTCTTCCGGAGTAACGAAAGACATGTTGAATTGGGTTTTGAAATGTTTTTGGCATGTGTAAATTAGTAAATGTACTATTTATGGAAAATGGTGTTTTCTTATAACCTTGATTATAAAAAACATCGTGTGACCCTTTGAAATTGTTTTTGGAAACTTTACGTGTGGTTCTTGGTTGACGAAAGATGTTTTCCCTTGTTGTGTTATTAAAAATAATGCTTTCTATGTTGTGAAAGTTGTTTATGTTCTTGTGTGAGAGTTTCCAAAAAGGGGTTTTTGCGAAATGATTAGGTAATGACAATTATATTTTCAGAAAGGTATTTTTGACGTGCGTGAGTTTTGAAATATTGTTTGGGTGTGGAAATGGTGACTTTCGTGTGCGATATCTTGTTTGGCCTGCGATATGAGGAAGAAATATACTATGTGAATGTGAAGCTTGTTTGAGCACACGGGGAAACCCTGGGTATCTAGGTGGGCGGACTAGAACTAGTGCGCTAGTGAGCCGGATGGGTGTCGTCCCTGTTTCACTTAGCTGGATTGACGATTGCAACACTAACTAAACATATGTTATCTGAGGGTCGTGGCCTTCTAAGCCACGTGTTCTGAGGGTCGTGGCCTTCTAAGCCACGTTTTCTGAGGGTCGTGGCCTTCTAAGCCACGTTTCACCGAGACACGAGGTTCTAGGGTCTCACGCGAGCTAGATGAACCTTAGGGGATTTACCCATAGTGCTCTACCATCTCTGGCGTGGTGCCTTCCGTCGGCATACGGGGGACCACTTGGGTGTGAGAGTGTGCGTGTGTGAGTATGTGTGTGTGTGTGTGAGTGTGTGAGTGTGTGTGTGTGCCCATGGTTATTGCTGATAACTTCTGGTTTATTTTTACTTGCACTTGGTTCTCCTTGCATGTTTACGTTTACATGCACTTGTTTTCCCTGCTTGTTGCTTTCAGTCATATTTCACAGCCTATACTGTTAGACTTTGGAAAAAATGGTTTTCAAATGAAAATGCTTTATTCTCTTTGGGTTAGCTTTGAAAATATAATACTTTGCTTTTCAGAATGAGTTTAAAACTAATGAAGTGGAACTAACTTTCGAGAAGGAATAAGGGAAATGTCTCGTGTTTGATTTTCAAGTAAAGCATTATGAAAACTTACTTTTATATATTAAAGTTCAAACCTGGATTATGTGGATTCTTTATTTACTGGCAGTGCATTGGGATTTGTTGTGGGGCTCACCTACTGAGTACTTTTGTGCTCACGCCTATCTTTTACCTTTTCAGTTGCAGGTTCCTTTTGTTCAGGTTCTCCTGCTTGAGTCGCTCAGTGTGGGAGCGACGTTGGTTGTAGTTGGGTGGTGACCGCGAGGTCACATGGAGGTATGTAGTGGTATAGTTTGTTTATGTCTTTAGTGTTTGTTTGTTGGTTTAAGTTGTATTCGTTCTTTTGATCCTGTTTTTAGTTTGGGCTGAAATCGTTCCCAACGATTCAAATTTTAATGCCCGGCACTCGTTGCCATCCCGGGGGGATCGGGAACGCCCCTCGGGACTTGCTGCGGACCGGCTCGGGTGACCGGTTCAGGGTTGACCCGGGCTGGTTAGTGACATTGGGATTCCTTCCCATGTACCTTCTTGTTATGGGCTAGGGATTTCCTCCCATGTACTATATTATTACTAGCTTGATAGTCCCTATAATGTACCCTATTGTAAAATGATTTGGATCCCCTCATGTGTAATCTCTTGTTATACTCTTGTGATTCCCTCCCATGTACCATCTTGTTATGAATTTGGTATTTCTTACTATATACCGTATTATTATAGGGTTGGTATGCCCTAATGTATACCCTATTTTTACTATTTTGGGATTCCCACTCGAGTACCCTTTGAGATAATTGAGCATTTATGATTACCCAATTCATTATAGAGAGACACAGGTCCCACCTTTAACAAAATAAAACTATAAATACAAGTGCCACAATATAATAAAATATTTATCATGGCATGAACTCTAAATAGTGACAGGTTTCATATATATTAGATCGTAATTGGTGAAATGTAATCAGAATCATAAAATTTAGTCCAATCATAAATAATGGAAAAGTAATAATTTTCACAATCATTTCATCATAGAATAATCCATTAAAATAAGCGGGTTTCAAATGTATATGAATCATGGAAGATAAAAAATTTCCCTAAACATCATTTAATCAAAACATAAACCCTTCAAGAAAGGTTATTAATTTTATTATTAGACAATATCCCCACTATAGAAAATGTAAAATAAATGGATTCTATCTTATATAGAAAATAATTTAGAAATCTCATTTACAAAAATTGTTTTGGAAAATATGAGGTCTTATTTGAAAGACTAATGATAAAAAATAAAACCTTTTAAACCCCATTTTCATTGAAAATAGTCTTGAAACCATACAAGGGAAGCATTGAAAAAAATTAAAAACTTTTCAAAATAGAAAAAAATGTAAATAATTTTACTTGAAAATATGATTAAAAGTAATTTAAAATTTTTTTATAACATTTATTGAAAACATTATTTTGAAATAATAATATATTTTTGACCGAAGAGAGAGATGTGGTCATATTTTGTTAAAATAATCATAATTATCTTAAGTGTCAAATAGTTTATAAATTGTACAAATACATGTATATATCAAGAATAAATAGGATGGAATAAAATTCATCATAATTATTAATAAATGGATCATAAGATTTCAACAATGAAAGCATAATCCTAAACAATCTTGTTAAATGATGATATTTAGAAATAAATTATTACCACTTTGGTAACATTGAATCATAATACCGATGAGTGCATAACATTAAATTAAGCATAAAATATCTATAAAATAATTATATTCATGATAAAAAATTTCCAAGGGAATTATTTAAAACTGGTAAAATAATATAGGTGTGTAACATAAGACCTGTAACAAAGATGAAAAATTGAAGAAAAAAAATACCTTATCAATTTGTTATCTTTTGACCCGTCATACCTTTGAAAACAAATCCATAAAATGATAAATAAATAAGAATATTTTTTAGAAAATAGATCTTACAATACATTTATGTTCAGTATACACACGACACAAAATAAATGATTGGTGATTATGTTATAATTCTCACATAAGTAAAATTGAGACTAGAAATCCATTTAACACCTGAGTAGATTTTGAATCATGATATCTATGAAATAATATCATAAATTGAAGGTTTTAATATGTTTAAATAATTTTAATTAAATATATTATATTTAATTGGGTATTATATACAAAAGTAAAATGAAACAAGTGGTGAATAAAGCATAAGTTTCGCAGAAATAAAATTGAGATTAGAATTTTTTGTAAAACATTGAGTAACTTTTGAATCTTGGTCCCCATAAAATAATAAAATCAATATAAAATATCCATATAATTAAATTAATTATATACATTTTGATACGGTATTATATAAACCAAAAAATATGTATAAGTTTTGAATATAACATATATTTAATTTAAATAAATGCGAGAGGATAAAACCATTACTTTCAGTATTGACTTTCTTCACACAAGTTCAAACATCCTGTATAATAAATATATGTTTATTCTAATTATAATTTAGAACAATATTCTTGTATATAATAACATATATTCTTTTATTATGACTATATATTACCCTTTTATTAACAATTCCATGTTAATGTTCCGTTTTGGGTAATATCTTCTTGGATTTTCATATATGTTTTGTCTTGTTATTCATGATTATCTTACTTTGATAATGATTTTTTATATCTAGAATTTAAAATATGATATAAATATAATATATATTTAGTATATGTTTATTTATAATGATATATAAAATATATAATTTGGAAATGAAACACATTATTCATTGTGATGGTTGATCGTATGTACGCATGAATGATGTTTCCATTTTCTTATCGTATTGAAAGAAATAAAGTAAATGACATATATGTATATGTATATATATATAATATTATTATTTTATCATTATTATTTCATATATATGATATACCTTCACTAAATCTATCCCTAATACATTACATGTAAATTTTGAATGAATCACATCACTCTGAGGAGGCGGTAGTCCACACGTACAAAAAATATGTTATCGTATTTCCATAAAATAGAAATCATGAAGGTATATCTTATATAATAATTAATAATAATAAATAAATCATAAATATTATATATATCATATAAAAATATAAATCTCATCATTATTACTTACTATGAATAGTGTAAACGGAAGAATGGACAACAACGGTCTGTGAGGCGGTATTCCGTCTTACACATGAACAATGATTGTGTATCCCATTTGATGGATGTGTGCATGAGTGTATATAGTACCATCAAAATTATATCATATAATTTTACTTATGATAAATATTTTTATATATAATCAAGGAATAAGAATAATTAATGGTGTGGATATTGAAATAAAAAAAAGTTATTGTTGAAAGATGATACCAATTCTTTGGGAACCACATTTTTATTTACATCAAGGGGATTCTTTGGTTGGATTTCTAACCAATGGGATTATTCAAGGATTAAGGTACAGAACTTGGGAGTAAATTTGCACTGTTATTGGCTGAGTTAAAAGGATTTATATATATAAATATTTGGGAATAGGTGGTGGTATTTTACAAGTGGGGAAAAGGATAGACATGGAATTTTTGAAAATAATTCTCTGATCCCCTTGTTTTACTAGTCCCACAAGTGTCAAAAATGGATAATTATATATAAATATATTTTTAATGTAATAAATATTGCTATAAAATATTTTTTAGACATGTTTAGGTTCATTTTTACACATCATAATCTAAGTTTAGTCATTAATGGACTTCTTTTTACTATAATCACTTTAATTAATTTTAATTACTTTCACTTTTATTTTGGTTCAAAAAGTATATATAAATTATTATAAATAATAAATAATTATGATTAGAAATATGGAATCCATTTTTGAGAATTCTAATCACATGATTGGAATAAATTAATTTTAAATTAATTATTTAGATGGGCTGAGACAACATGTTCTTAAAATGAAAATGTTGAATGGTTTGAAATGTTTTTATATCGCATTTCAATCTAAAATTGATTAAAATGACATAAATTGTATTAATAAAAGTATAATTGATATATATATATACTATAAATAAAAAATTTAATATAATTTCAATATATAAATAAATTCGATAGAAATGCAGTTTCAATTCAAATACAATGTTTTCATTATTCATAAAAAAGTAAAACTTCTTAAAAAATATTAAACAATCACCCAAATTCAATATTAATATTCTGATTTAATAAATAAATATTATTTTTCAAGTAAAAATTATAAATGTATAGAAATTAGTTTTAAAACATGTCTTCAATTAAGAGGTGACAAAATTGACTTCTAGAAAAATATAGCTTTTATGACTAAAATTGGATTTTTATTATTTTATGCTTATAAAAACTATTAGATGAATGTTGTAATTTTTTTTCGAATTTATTATATATAAATTTAATTTATATCTCTAATTAATTGTTATTAATTTATATTATTAATATAAAACACCTTTGTAGGCATAAAAATACTTTTTTTTTCAAAAAAATAACTTTCTTTTATATTCAATAGGTTTTTATTTTCTGTTTTAATTAATTTATAACCAAATAACTCATTTCATATACATTTTTAGACCATATATTAACTATTTAGTTAATACTATTTATAAATTCCATTCCATTGGCTTGGTGATAACTATAATAATATTTCAGTAATAATATTAATGGTATACCGTAGTTTGGTAAAACTCTGTCTTAAATGTCATGTGAGTTATCAAAGAAACTCAACAATGTGTGTAATAAAATCTAACTACAGTGATATGTGTACCGAAATCTAATCCAAATGTATCATTTAGTATTAGCTTACCCTAGTGTTGCGTGAAATGCAAGACAAACATAGTCATTTCATGTAACACAATCTATATTTTATGTTGCATAAAATGAAAAATATAGAAAAATTAATTAATTTGAAAAAAAATATTTCATAAAATATAGAGGTGTTAAAACATAAGTTTCATGAAATAAATTCAACTCAGATATAAGTTTTATCGAAAGATAAATTATATATAAATTTCACAAGGAAGACAATGTTTCATTGAAATTTACTATTAAAAACAAAAAAACATTTTCTAAATCCTCTTCTTCCAAAATAAATAGAAAAATTTATGAAGGAATTTTTAAAAATCATTTAGAAGTTTTATGGAGTAAAATACCCTTTTAACTTAGAAACATTTTTTAACGAATATTTATTTTTTAAAAATACTATCCTTTTAAAATAACCATGAAATATTATAAAGGAATATTCAATGAGAAAATGGTCATGATGGTGGATAATTTTTTTAATGTCATACACAAAGACTCCTTTTTAATTTTTAGAAAAAAAAATAATAATTTTTTTTGATAATTACATAAATATTCCTTTCAACGAAATTTGAAAAAAAATTCAATCATGGGTATAAATGGATTTAATAAATAATTTAATAAAATTACAAACAATTTTTATAACAATTTTAGAAAACACAGTTTTAGAATAAAAAAGTGTTTTTGATAGAAATTATGTTTTTTCGTAAAGGCATTCATTTTGGACTCTTTTGTACATAAAAACATGAAAATGAAGTGAACAAACTTATTTTAATTACATTAAGAGAGTATAATAATTGTAATCTCTTTATTTATATATTAATCATAAGATTATATCATCAGAAGCATAATTCTAATCAATCCTAATAAATGATGAGATTATAATATAAAATGTTTACCACATTGGTAAATTTGAACCACAAACCCCATGAAACAATTTCATGAAATGAAATATAAATAATTACAATTATAAATATATTTGTTATATTAAATTTAAATGTTGTAATATACATTCCTATTACAATAATATTGTTGCATAATATAATCATATGTATCCAATAATGAAAATTGAGAAGAGAATTTGTTACCGCTTTGGTAACTTTTGAACTGTAAGCCCCATGAAAGAAATATCCTATAAATATTATGTAAATAATTTTTTTACTTATTATCATCATAATATACATTCATGGGAATTATATACCCCACATAAAACAATGATTTGGTGAATTTTTGTGTCTCATAAGAAAATAAAAGTAACATAGAAATCCCTTACCGTAAGTCTTGACATCCTTCGTATATGTTCAAACCTCAGGTATACTAAATATAAAATTATTATATATATATTATATAAACACACATATATAAATATATATCATACCTTAAATAGTTTAATAATATCATTTTCTTTCTAGTTTATTATCAAATCCATTTTAAACCCATGTTTTGTATAATAACTGCTTTTCATTTTTTATATATTCTGATTTTTTATTTTTGGACCTCTTACTTTATCCTTCAATCCATAATCTAAATTTTAGAAATTAAAAAATAATTATAAAATTAATTCATGAAATTATAATTTAAATACTAATAATTAAATGTGGTATTGATAAATGATGTATGTTATGATCAGGGAGATGGCCGGCCATATGTACGCATGAGTGACATTTCAATTTTTCAATTATCATAATGGAATAGAGGAATGTAAAATATTATCATCCAAGAGTGATCATAATATCATTAATATGATATTAAATTTTAAAATATTCTTATACATATCTTCTATCTGATGTAGTGATTAAGAAAAAGTTGTATCGCTTCGTGAAGGTGGTATTCCACACGTACAAGATCAATGTTATCATATTTCTGTGAGTGAAAAGGTAAAAATGATATGTCGACCTTTCAGAATGATAAATATTTCATGAATATTATTATTATTTATCTTATATTACATATATTTGATAAAATTATTATTATTATCTACTATATAATGTGTTATTTGAAACGAATCAAATCACTTCGCCGGGATGTAGTCTTTTGTACACACATGCAAAATTACTATATTTCCAAACGAATCAAAAGTAAAAATGTTTTATTTTATTTAATGAATATATAAATATAATATATATATATATATATCATATATATACTTTATATCCATAAAAATACCCATCATTGAGATGCGGTAATGAAAATATGACTAACATTGGTTAGTGAGGTGGTAGTATTTCGTACACAAAAAAACGTCAATTTTGTAACCCATTTAATGGAAGTGAGGATGGTTTTAAAGAAATAAATTTTAATACAAAAAAATCATTATATGGGATATAATGATTATATTATATCATAATGTATTAATAATAATTTCAGGTGGTTGAGGAAGAAATAAAAAGAAAATGCTCATTGAATAATGTTAACTCTTCTTCAGGTAACCACCTTAGGGTTGAACCAAAATCCTTCCCATGTTGGATTTATAACAAAAGTAAGTAAACATAGATGATAATATTTAATTTGAGAATTTATTGGGGGAATTTCATGGCTTAAAAAATGTTTCAATGTGAAAATAATATAGGTGAGGTGTGGCCTTTTATATGTGAGTGGAGTGGCACACGTATAGTGTTTTGAAAAGAAAAAGGTGTACCCATGTTTTAATCATTCCAAAAGGATCCAAAATATGTTATTATTTCGAATTATAGATTATAGGCAATAAATATTTAATTAAAATATATTTTATATAATTTTATAGATCATTTGAACCATTCTATTTTTAGTTTATCCACTCGGTATGCTCATTTTAACCATAACCATGATAATTAATTTTAACTATTTTAACTATTCATTTTGGTAAAAAAAATTATTTTTATACATGTATAATTTCAATTAAAATAAATCAAAATAATAAATGTTTTTATAAATTAAATTCAAATAATATTTGAAATTTGATTTAAATATAATCTGGAAGACGTGACGAGAAATCTTGTTTTCAAAGAGAAAATGTTCAAATGTTTACAATTTTTTTATATCAAATTTTAATATGAAATATTATATAATAAAAAATAATATTTATAAATATATAATTGATGTAATTTTTCATTAAAACCAATTTAAAATTTAATTAAACTTTTTAAATAATTTATACGAAATGAGTAGTTTTCAAATAAAATTCTGTATTTGTCAATATTTCTCAAAAACATAAATCCTTTCTAAAAATTTAGATAAATAAAAAATATGATAATTTAAATATGATAAATTAGAGAATTAATTTTATTTTTTAATATAAATTTTCATGAAGTTTAAGAAAATATTTTTTTAATATGTGCACAAAAAATACGACATAATTGATTCTAAAAAATAAAATTATTGTGCTTAAAATTGGATTAATTCTTTTATCTTATCTAGAAACCACATAAGATGAGTTATAATCAATTCATTGAATAGATAATATATATATTTTATTGAAATCATTCACCAAATGTTTCCATTTTAATATATTATGGTAAAATATGTTTTTTATAAAAAGGTTTTCTAGAAAAATATTTTCTTTATTTTTAAATATATTTCATTTTCATTTTTAATGTAACACCCAAAGCTTCAACAATACGTTTCCTTCTTAATAATGCAATACATTACATTGTACGCCGCTTCGAGATTCTAACACACTACAACCAATCAAAATAGCTTTTATAAATAGTAATACCCACTTTTTTGAAATTTTATAAATTTTATTTTTCAAAATGGACTTCATTTTTGAATTCGGAATATCGAAATTATCTTGGGGTTCATTTTTTGTATTTTTCAGAAAACTTTCAATTTTTGATGAATAGTGAAAAATACTACATTATTGGTTAAAATTGAAATTATTATTTAAATAATTATTTATTTTATTTAAATTTATTTTATGTCAAAATAGATACCCAATACATATATAAGTTCAATGTAATTCATTGAAGTCGTTTTATAATAAGTTTATATAAAAAATATATATTGAACTATATACCGTCTTTTACCCACCTCCAAGGAGCATTTGAAAATTTTCATAAAACATATATTTACCACTTATGTGAATTGAATTGAAAAAAATCTGGGAGGCACATTTGATATCTGTAAGTAAAATGTTTTTCATTAGAGTGAAAATATTTTTTTGGTGAATAGTAACTTTTAACCTTTATTTACCACGGTTAAAAGTAAAGAGGGCAATTAAAGGTAAAAATGATATTTTTTTGACCATAACACATGTCCTTATTCTATTGGAAAAGAGTTATTTGATGAAAAATACCTTAAGAATAAACTATTTCCCTTTTGGTCCACCTGGATTTGATTAGGACATTTATTATTAATTAATTTAATGAACAATTAAAAGTGTTAAACTCATGTTTTTATAACTAATTTTTTTAATATAGGGTTACACATAAGATAAATTTGTCTATAAATATTCATTAAAAAGATAAAAATATTTCCTACATAATGGTATTTTATTTATAATTTTTAGATAATAAAAAATTTAATTATTTATGACAAAATGGTGATGTTGTAATTACCTTATTAATGAAATATTAAAATAATGGATATTATAAATATCCAAATAATTTAAGATTGAGACTTCTTATGAAATAAACTAATTTTCTAGGTTAATATGACATGTTTTGGTTGGTTAAATAATTTTTATTCGATGTGATAATGTTTTAATGGCTTTCAAAAAAAGCAAATAGTAAATAGTGTCAAAATTGACATAATTGAGTTTTTCAAACAAATAATATATTATTAATTCATATAATATTATTAAAAATCAAATATTCTACCAAAAGGCATAGATAAGGTTATATATATTAATAATTAACCACTTGGGGTTCTCTTTATGTTTATAGTATGCTTATTAACCATATAATATAAATTACAAAGAGACATGGTTAATGTAAAACTACTTTACTAAGAGTTAAATTTAAATGATATGGTTGATATGATGACATAAACCAGTATAAAACCTATTTGTAGAAATTTTTTAAAACCATCCCCACCTTAGACTCGAAATAATTCATTTTGGAGTCATTATAAACTAAAAATTAGTTTATTATAAAAAAATATTTCAAGCTTTTCCTAAAGTGACCTTCACCTCTCTTATAAAAGGGTACTCCCCCTTCTCTTAATTTCAAACCACCAAAGACTTTTTTCTCATCCAACCACTACCCAAATATCCTACCAATGTTTCTCACTTTAACTTAGAGGCCTTACTTTGGTCATAAATCCAACCTATGGAGCCCTTTTGATCAACTCAAAAGGAAACACCCGAAGTAGAGGTAATAATTTCACCACCCTCTTTTAAGTTCTTTTCTTCTTCCACTTCCTATTTCTTTGTTGTTTCTATACCAAAATAATAAATCTAGTACCTTCTACATATTTTGATGTAATTATAAATATTTTATATCCATATTAATTTTTCTATCCATCCTATAAATGAAAAAGTCACCATACGTGCATATGTACGGCTTATCATCTCAACATCGTGGTATAGTTTTTTATTCAAACACTTCATTATTTGGATGGATATAATAATGAATATTAATAATGTAAATAATAAATATAACATGTTAATGATTCTTTTTAAATGATATACCATCCAATTACTTACAATTTCTCCATCAATATAATGATATTTTTTCTCATGCGTACGTACGGATTACCATCTCCACAAACGTGATGAGATTCATTTCCCCATCATAACTATTCAAGAATGATTTTCATTTGATGATTAAAAATATTGTTTTAGAACATAATATCATTTTGGATATGAATCAAATACATCCTATCCATAAAAAACATGGCTTATGTAAGAAAACATTTAATGGAAAACGAATCAGTTAACACCCGAAACGACGATAATACTAAAATATTATTTACAATGCAATATTAGAAGATCATATATGATATCATATTTATGAATATGGTTCTTTATAATTTAATAACAATGATTTAACTATTATATAAGAGGTTAATGTACCATCAACCAATGAAAAGTACTCGGTTATTGTTAATTTTGAAATCTCTTTATTATCCGAGGTTGTTTTTACATAAGAATCTATTAGGACCTCTTTATCATCCACATTCATGTTTTCTTAAAAATGTATTTCATAAAAATTACTATTTAATAGACTATGAATAAATTCATTTATGCCCTAATTTTATCTTTTATGTTTTGAAATTAATCATTCCATCTTTTTCCAAACATGTACTTTATGACATTTTTGACAAAATTAAGGTAAGAATGTTTTTTTAACTAATATGGCGAGTGAAGCTATTTTCCACCATTATAACATCATTAAAGCTTCCGTTACAAGCTTATAAGAGTATTTAAATATTAAATGTTTTCTTTTAAAATTATGTGACTCTTAAATTATTTCTAAATAGAAAGAGATATTTCCCTCAAACAATTTTGATTTCATATATGTCAACATCCATTGATAAATTTTATACTTTTTTAATGTTGATTTATTATGATACAAATATTCCATTTTTTATATGAGGTTTTGTGATATGTTTGACTATGCATGTGTTATTTTTATACCATTCATGGTTTATAGTTAATGTATTTCAATTTCTTATACTAGTTTAAATACGAATGAATATGTTATGTTTCCACATTTTCATATGAGGAATGTATTGGACTTATTATATGACGGGTGGACACCGCTATAGCTCCTCAGTGTATCAGTAGGTCTTATAATAAAATTATATGTGGAATTGGCTGAGCCTTTTCTCAATTTGATATATGTTTTTGTCTGAGGTCTAAATCATTTTTAGACGTCTTGGTCGAGGCCTTGATATGATGTTTTAGAATGTCCTGCATTATACATTTCTTCATTATGAAAATAATAATAATGATGGTTCTTATGGTTATTAAACCAGTAGAATTCCCATGATTATTTTTTATTGTGGGATTATATACTCAGCTCATATTCCATCCATAAAGTGTTCATGTTTATTTTTTAAAGGTATGTGTTTTTAATCATTCAACATGCCTAATGTTTATGTTATCTTCTGTTGTATTTCCTACACTTACTGACTGTTTGAGATCTCCCATTTGTTATGATTCATTTTCCCAGGATATGAAGTAGTTAGTTTTTAGTGACTTGTAGGAATAATATAGGAGGCTTGGATGTTTCTAATAGAATAAGTTAGTATTTTATTTCTTTTCATGTTGTAATGTTGAACTTATGTATGATTCTTATTTCCAATAATACTAAAATGCTTGGTTTTTCAGGGCATGATTCCTTGTATCATGCCAATGTTATGTAATAAGGTACCGACTCTGGGTAACTGGTGTCAGGGTGTTATAATTGGTATCGAGGAGGTTTGTTACAAACCATGGAAACTAGATTTAGAAAAACTCTCATTAGAGCATATTACCCTAAGATAGTCATTGATGATTAATATATAAGAACTGTCTAGAATTTTGGTAATGTAGAAATTTTTTGAGATTTACCAGAAATAAATCCCTCTCTAGATACGAGCACGTAGAGGCAGCTCTGGCACAGATGTACCTAGGAGTGAAAACTCTGACAAGGAGTTTCAGGATTGACCAGGGGTATCCTGGTACAGGACAATGAGACTTACTACACTCTATGTTATTACAATCCTGGGGGAAATTCTTAGGAAAATTCACATTTTTTTTAAAAAACCATTGTAATTGATTAATGAGTATATACATTCTCAAAGAAAACATTTTTATGATTATGGATTATATCCATAAACTTCTCAATTTATGTTAATTGTTTTAAAAGTTTAGAGTTATGTATTGTGATTCATAAACTAAACTAGTGTATTCCATTATTTAGAAATGGTGCCTAGTGGAAGGAATAGAAACTGTATCAACACACGTAATCCATGTAGAGATGTCCCTCCTGCTTAAGATAATTATAGTGAAGCTAGTGATGCAACTGGTGCGTATCGTCTTTTCACCATACAAGGACAACTCACACAGGTTATGAATAATAACCATACCCGTATAGAGCACCCTGATCCACAACTCGGAGGATCAAGGTTAGACCGCTTCATGAGACAAAAACCACAAACATTCAATGGTTCTACAAATCCATTTGTAACTGAATAATGGATGATTTCATTATAGAAAATATTTCATGACTTAGGGAGTAGTGAAAGGGAGAAAGATATCATGATCATTTATCACCTCACCATAGATGAAGATAAATGGTGGCTATTAAATAAAAAACAAATGAGGATTAAGAAGTATCAAGTATGGAATGGAAGGAGTTTAAAGAACTTTTCATAGAAAAATACATTCCTCATGACCATCGAGCAGATATGGAAAGGCAATTTCGGAGTCTGAGACAAAAAGAGGATGAGAATGTCGCAATGTAAGAAGCTAACTTTAGAAGGTTATCTAGGAAAGTTTTAGATTATATACGTAGCCCAAGAAATAATATTGATCGTTTCATTGATGGGTTAAAATCATTTCTCTAACGAACCTTAGTCTCGTTATCATTCTCATCATATGACAATATTGTCTCATGTTCTGTCAAGACAGAAAAATAATTCACTATGTATTATAAATTTAAAGTAAAGCATGAGAAGAATATATCTACTAAACACTCTAGGAATAAAAATAAGGAAACAAGGAAGAGTTGATTTTCCACCCTGTGAAAATTGGGGAGGGAAGCACCCTGGTGCCAATCTAAAGAAAGGATTATGTTATAATTTTGGACTGAAACACTATCTTTCTAGTGATTGTAAGGAGAAGAAAGAAGCTACTAATGTTCAATGCGAAAGTTGCAGGGATATGGGACATTATGAAAAATAATCTCCTAAGCATTAGGGAAACATACCTCAGAAAAGGCCAAGGGATTAAGGCCAATATTGTGTGATCACTACTGCTGAGGTTGAAGCTCCGGAAGATATAGTGGAAAGTAATTTAATGGTTTCTTCATGTTTAGCCAATTCATTATTTGGTTCTTGATCATCTCATGGTTTCATATCTTCCCAGTTTTCTAAGAAAATTATATATTTACAATTTGATTTAACAAGGGAGTTTTTGGTCAAAATTCATAAGGAAAGTATCATTACAACCATGTTTTGTGAATCAGTCCACATTAAGGCATATAAATTATATTTATCTCCTGATTTAATCATCATACCCATCATTGAATTTGAAATAATCCTCTGTATAGATTGGATTTTGGAAAATGATGTGAAAATTTATTATATGAAGAAGGGGGTAACCATTCTTGATGATGATAAGGACTAACTTATCTTCAGAGCAGAAATGTCACTATCTGATTATTACCTAGACCCACCCCTAGCAGCTCTTCTAAATTAAATTATTGGGGTGGAATATAAGGAAATAACTTTGGGTGAGTAAAGGAATGTTCATATCTAGGATGTACCTATTATGAAAGATTATATTTATTTGTTTCCAGAGGCCTTACCTAGAAATACTCTTGAACAAGAAATTGAGTTTTCCATTGACTTAATTCCTAGTTCAAAGACTATATCAAATGCCCCTTATATAATGGCCACTGTGGAATTAGTGGAACTAAAGAAACAACTAGAGGAATTGTGTAACAAGGGATTTATTCACCCTAATGTTTCTCAATGGAGATCCCCAGTCATTTTTTTAAGAAGAATGATGGATCTATGAGGTTTTGAATTTTCTATAGGGAGATCAATGCTAAAAAATAAATAACAAGTTACCCTTACCTCGCTTTGATGATTTATTCGACCAACTTCATGGTGCTCAATATTTTTCAAAGATTAAACTTCAATTTGGATATCATTAGTTATGTGTTAAGTAGACAGAAATTCTGAAAATAGCATTTCGAACCTGGTACGGGCATTACGAGTTTACAGTAATGCCTTTTGGATTGACTAATGAACCCTATATCTTCATGGATATAATGAATAGAGTTTTCAAGTAATATTCTGATGAATTTTTAGAGGTATTTATTGATGATATCTTTTAATACTCAAAAAGATACGAAGATCATGAAAATCACTTGCACATTATTCTGAAAACCCTTAGAAGAATTGAATTATATGGGAAGTTTAGAAAGTGTGAATTCTGGCTTCAAGAGATTTATTTTCTTGGCTATATTGTCTCTAAGGATAGAATCTCTATTGATCCTTCAATGACCAAGACAATCCTAGAATGGCCAGCACCAACTAGTATAAATGATCTACATAGTTCTATTGGTTTAGCAGGTTATTATCGATGTTTTTGCCCAACTTTTTCCCGATTGGCTAACCCATAAACCAATATCACACATAAAGGTTTTAAATTTGTTTGGAAAAAAGAGTGTGAATACTGTTTTGAATAACTGAAGAGAATATTTTTCAATGCTCCTATATTGACTCTACCATCAGGGGACAATGGGTTTGTTATTTATAGTGATGCTTAAAACAAAAGACATGGTTGTGTCCTTATGCGGAATGATAGAGTTATTGACTATGCATCACGAAAGGTAAAAATTCATGAACAAAACTATCCCACACTTGATCTAGAGTTAGCAGATGTAATCTTCACTCTGAATATATAGAGACACTATCTCTATGGTGAAAAATTTGAGATTCTTTCAGATCATGAGAGTTTGAAATATATTTTCTCACAAAATAGAACTAATCATGAGGAAAAGATGATGGCTATAACTACTCAAGGATTATGATTGCATAATACACTACCACCCTGGGAATGAAGATAAGGTGTTTGATGATTTGATCAGAAAGGATCATGGACATTTGAACTGGATGTGAGTTGAAAGGGATGCTATTTTCTTGGATCTAGCAAAGATGGATATGGGAATAATCATGGAAGGTGAAACATTGATACTTTTTCAAATGGTTTCAAAAACATCTTTACCAGAAAGGATAAAAAGATCTTAGGCTGACAATGATGAGTTTCAAAATAAAATTAACACTGTGAACGAGGGGAGATTGATCGACTTCATATTTGAAGATGAGATTTTGAAATTTGGGAAGAGACTTTGTGTTCCTTTTATACCTGATCTGAAAAGGGAATTTTTAGATGATGCTCGTTGCTCCAATTTCTCTATACAACCTTGTAGCACTAAGATATATAGATATTTGAAAGAAAGTTTTTGTTCGTACAACATGAAGAGAGATATTTCTGATTTTGTGTAGAGATGTATGGTTTTCAAACAAGTGAAAGCTGGAAGACAACATCCTAGGGTATCCATGAAACCTCTTCCCATACCTGAGTGGAAATTGTATTATTACAATAGACTTTGTAATGGGGCTACCAAAGACTCATAGAAGGAATGATGCAATATGGGTCATCATTGATCGTCTTTCCAAGTCAAACCATTTTATTTCTAAAAGATAAGATTTACCACTTTAAATGTTTAGCTAGATGATATATTAATGATGTTATAAGACAACATGGATTACCCCTATAGATTGTTTCTGATCGTGATCCCCATTTTAAATCTAGATTCTGGAAAAGTATTTAGAAAGGCCTGGATAATGAACTTTATTTGATCAGTGCCTGCCTCCCTCAAACTGATGGAAAATAATGACATACAATTCACACCTTATAATACATGTTCAGATCTTGATCACTTGACTTTCAAGGTATGTCGGATCAATATTTACCTCTGGTAGAATTTTCCTATAATAATATCATTCATTCAAGTATTTCGATGGCACTATATTAGGCGTTATAAGGAAAGAGATGTCACACACCAGCATGTTGGGATGATTTTGGTGGATGAAAACTCATTGGCAAAGGACATGTTGAGTAAATGATAGAAAAGGATAAGGTTATCCAAACCCACATCAAAGAAGCTCAAAGTAGGCATAAGAGCTATGTCGATAACTGAAAGAAGGATTTGGATTTTCAGGAAGGAGATCTTGTTTTCTTGATGGTATCTTCATGGAAGGGAGTTATATGATTTAGTAAGAAGTGAAAATTAAGTCCCAAGTACCTCACACCATTCGAAATTCTAGAATGAAATGGGGATATAGCTTACCGTTTGGTAATGCCATCGTGTCTCTCCAAAGTTCATGATGTGTTCCATGTATCACTATTGAGAAAATACATGCCTGACCCAATACATGTACTCACATATGAAGAAATTGAACTAGAACATGATATATCTTATTTTGAAGATCCTGTCAAGATTCTTGATACTAAAGAACAAGGGTTGAGAAACTGGAAGACTCTTCTAGTAAAAGATCTATGGAGAAACCATAAGATAGAAGAGGCAACGTAGGAACCAGAGGAACTAATGATAAAGAACCAACCAAATCCTTTGGTGCGGTAGTATTCTAGAAATTTCAAAAAACATAATTATTTTAAGGAGGTAAGAATGTAACACCCCAAGTTCCCAAGGTACGTTTCCCGTATAATAATGCAATAGCTTGCATTGTACGCAACTTCGAGATTCCGACACACTGTGACAAATAAAACTAGCCATTATGAATAGTAATACCCACTTTTTTAAATTTTATAAAATTTATTTTTTAAAATGGAGTTCATTTTTGAATTCATAAAATCTAAATTAGCTTAGGGGTTTTTTTGGTATTCTTCAGAAAACTTTCAATTTTTTGAGGAATAATGAAAATACTGCGTTATTGGTTAAACGAACTTTTTATTTAAAAAATTATTTATTTTATTTAAATTTATTTTACATAAAAATATATACATAATAGCAATATATATTCAATTTAATCCATTGGTGTCATTTTATAATAAGTTTAGATATATTAAAATTTTATTGAACTTTTTACCGTCTTTTACCCACCACCTAGGAGCAATTGAAAATTTTCATAAAACTTATTTTTACCACTTCTGTGAGTTGAATTTAAAATTTTCAAGAGACATGGTTGATATCAATAAGTAAAATTTGCTTCAATAAGATGAATTTTTTGTGGTTAATTGTAACTTTTAACCTTTATTTACCACTTTTTAAAGTAAATAGGGGTATTAAAGTTAAAAATGATATTATTATTTCCCTAACACATGTCCTAATTCTTTTAGATAAGTAAAATTTGACCAAAAACAACCTTATAAATAAAATATGATCCTTTCGGTCCACTGGGATTAGATTTGGACATTTAATATTATTTAATTTAAAGAAGAGTTAAAAGTGTTAAACTCAAGTATTCATAACTAAAACATTTGTAATATAGGGTTATATATAAGATAAATTACTATAAATATTAATTATAAATATAAAACAATTTCCTACATAATGCTATTTTAGTTATATTTTTTCTAAAAATAATATTTTAATTTTTTTATGTCACAACAATGATTAAGTAATTACCATACTAATAAAATATTAAAATAATTGATATTATAAATAACTAAATAAATGTATATTGAGACTTCTGATAAATTACACTAATTTTTTAGGTTAAATTACAGGTTAGGGTTGGTTAAATAAAATTTATTCTAAGTGATAAAGTTTTAATGTCTTCCGAGAAAATCAAATACTAAAAATTATCAAAATTGACATAATTGAGTTTTAAAAAAAATACTATATTATTAATTGATATAATATTCTTAAAAAACTATAGATCATCAAAAGGACTTATATAAGGTTTAATATATTAATAATGAACCACTTGAGGTTCTTTTGGCAGTTTATAGTATGTTTATTAACCATATAAAATAAAAATACAAAGAGACATGGTAAATGTCAAAGTATTTAACTAAGACTTAAATCTAAAATATAATGATAATATGATGACCTAAACCTATATAAAACCTATTGGATGAGAGGTTTTTAACCCATCCCCATTTTACCCTCTAAATAATCCATTTTGGACCCATTAGAAACAAAAAATGATTTTATTATAAAATAATATTTCAATCATTACCTAAAGTGACCATCACCCCTCTTATAAAAGGGTACTTCCCCTTCTCTTAATTTCACACCTCCAAAGCTTTTTGGATCAGCCAAAACCTAGACAAATATCCTCCCAACTTCCCTCAATTCAACCTAGAGGCCTTACATTGATTTGAAAACCAAACTAAGGAGCCCTTTTGTTCAACTCAAAAGGAAACACCCAAAGTAGAGGTAATAATTTCACCGCCCACTTTTAAGTTCATTTATTTTCCCACTTTCTCTTTCTTTATTGTTTCCATACCAAAATAATAAATCCAATAACTTCTACATACTGTGATGTTATTATAAATATGGTACAACCATATTCATTATTCTATCCATCCAATAAATGACAAAGTCACCACACGTGCGTAAGTACGGCATACCATCTCCACGTCGTTGTGTTATTTGTTATTCAAACACTTAATTATTTGTATGGGTATAATAATGAGTATAAATGATGTAAATAATAAATATAACATGTTAATTATTCTATATATATGATATAACATCCAATTACATTTGATTTATCCATCAATATAACGATATTGTCGCATGTGCGTACATACAGATTACTGTATCCAAGAACGCGATGAGATTCATTTTCTCATCGTAACCATTCAAGAATAATTTTCATTTTATGATTACAAATAATGTTTAAGAATATAATATCATTATATATATGAATCAAACACATCCTATCCATAACAAACATGACTTATTTAACAAAACATATAAAGGAAAATGAATTGGTTAACAACCAAAACGACTATAATACTAAAATATTATTAACAAATAAATATTAGAAGATCATATATGATATCATATTTATGTATATTGTTCTTGTATAATTTAATAACAGTGATTTAAATATAATTCAAGATGTTAACATACCCTTGACCAAAGAACAGTATAAGGTAAGGGTTAATTTCACAATCTCATTATTATCCAAGGTTGTTTTTACGTAAGTATCTACCAGGACCTCTTTATCATCCACACCCGTGTTTTCTTAAAAATGTATTTCAAAACATTTTTACTATTTAATATAATATGGGTTAAATCCATTTATATTCAAATTTGACATTATATTTTTTGAAATTAATCTTTCCATCATTTTCCAAACAAGGTACTTTATGAACTTTTTGACAAAAGTAAGGTAAGAATGTTTTTTAACTTATTCTGTGGGTGCGGATATTCTACACCATTATAATATCATTGAATCATCCCGTACAATCTTATAAGAATATTTTCAATATAAATGTTTTATTTTATAATTATGTGACTCTTATGATTTTTCAAAATAAAAATAGATATTTTTGTCAAATAGTATTGATTTCATCTATGTCAACATCCTTTGATAAATTGTACACTTGTTTGAAGCTGATTTATTATGATGAAAATAATCCATATTGTATTTAATGTTTTGTTAAAAGTTTGACTGTGAATGTTTTATTTTTATACCATTCAAGGTTTAAGTTTAAAGTATTGAAGTTTTGTGTACTAATTTTAAAATGAATTTTTATGTTATTTTTCAAACTTTTCATATGAGGAATGTATTGGACTTAGTATGTGATGGGTGGAGCACACTATAGCTACTCAGGGAATCAGTAGGTCTCATGAGACAATTATACATGGAATTGGCAGAGGCCTTTTTCAATTTGATATATAGTTTTGGAGAAGGCCTATATCTTATTTATACATCTTGGTCGAGGCCTTGACAATATGTTTTAGAATGTCCGACATTATTAATTCCCTCATTATGAAAATAATAATAATAATGGTTAACATGGTTATTAAAATAGTTGAATACCCATGACTATGTTTTATTATGGCATTATTTACACAGATCAATTTCCTGTAATAAAGTGTTCATGTTTATTATTTCTAAAGGCATGTGTTTTCAATCATTCAACATGCCTAATGTTTATGTTATCTTTTGTTGCATTTAATACCCTCTCTGGTCATTTGAGCTCACCCCTTTCTTATGTTTCATTTTCAAAGGATTTGAAGAAGTTAGTTATGATTGACTTTCAGGCATAATCATGGAGTCTTGGATGTTTCTAATAGAATAAATTATTGTTTTATTTCTTTTCAAGTTGAAATGTTGAACTTATGTATGTATCTTGTTTCCAATAATACTAAAATGATCTGTCTTTCAGGGCATGATTCATTGTATTATACCAATGCTATGTAATAAAGCACTAACTCTAGGTATATGGGGGTGTAGCGTTACATTTAATTAATTGTGTATTATATAATTAATTATATATACATGAGAAACCATATATTTTCTTAATTTATGTAATATTATTCACACATTCCATTCCAACATCATGGTTATTACAAATAAAATAAATTATAACATTTCAATAAAAATTCATGTTTATTTAATGTCAGTGTTGTTTGTAATGCATGATAAACCACGTTTTTTGTTTCATCCATGCTAAAATAAGTGTTTCCTATAATAAAAAAATAGAGAAGATTAAATTTATTTGAAAAAAAATAATATGAATCAGGGTGTTATCAATAGGATTACTTTAGAAATGATGTTAAAGTTTTCCAAAAAAAGGAATGTTGAAATAATTAATTTGAAAATATATGTAGAAAAGGCCACCAAACTAATTTTTATAAATAAAAAAATCGTTTTTAAACATAAAATTGGATTTCTTATTATATCGGGTCTAGAAAACACATATGATTGACTGACTGAAAATTAATTTTTTTATTGAAAAAACACATTTAAGGAAAAAGTGTAAAACCGCACAAGAACCACATGCGAGACAACCTACCCAAGGGGATCCACCATTGCAGACATGATTCAAAGCAAACCCATATATCACTTTTATGGTTGAATAAGAACTACAAGTTAAACCCAAAAATCATCCTCAAACATACCTTTAGAATCATCATGTTCCCTCTCAAAATCAAGAGATGACTCAGACATGAGACTAGATTGGTAGCTGATAGAGCGAGTGCGCATCCTACCCAACCTGTCTCCCACCTCCTTCATGCCAATGACCTGTGAGGAAACACCAAATATGAAGAGTTCTCTTTCCCTCCATCGTAATTTTGGATTTCCTTTTAGTTTATTGGTGTTCCCAAGGATATCAAACATGTTATGGATGGCCTCCGGAGAATCCAGTCCAGCTTGAATCCAAACGCCACCAATCCGCCCATCCTTTGACATGTTGGTTAGAGGGACGACCCCACATGTTCTCCAACCGAACGGATAGTATCAGTGACACCCACTTTGGCTCCATTGACCATCAGGATGCTCTAAAATGATGGGTCATCCCTTCTCCCACAGAAGCAGCCATCACATCACGAACAACATTGGCATAAGATGGACTGACACTTCCAGAAACCACATAAGTGATGCCCTTAACTTTATTATCTCCCCCAGATTCGGTTGACTTTGGAACAAAGGGAGGTGAATGAGAAGCATAACCCAGTATGCCAGATGTAGATGTAGATGGTTTTCTAGGGCTTGGAGTGGAAGCCCGTTGGATGCCTGAAGGGGAGTGATGACCACCCAACAGAGATCATGGACTCATCCAGGCCCCAGACTGAGGAATTCCAATAGAAACCTGAGGGATTGTGGGAGCAATGGTATCATTAGGCTGAGATGCCGATCATTTGTGACCTCACCTCCCACGTCGAGAACAAAAAGTGGCCCAGTGGCCTTGTCAATAGCAAAGAGAACAAAAACCAAATGTTACCTCATAATGAATGTGTTTTTAAAAACCAAACGAACCTTCCACCTAGAGATGAACACGATTTACGAGTGCCACCGATAGGTCCATCTCAACACAAAGGAGATAAAATCCAAGTTGCTTCATGCAAAGAGTATCATCGTCAATTCAGAGAAAACAACTGATCCTGTCACTGATTCCTTTGAGGATAGATGGGTTCTGAAAGGGGAGCAGAAGGCAAGGAAGTCAAATCAACACTGCCGCATGCTTTCAATCACGACCACGATCAAAGTCCATTGTCCAACAAAAGGTAAGGAGGTGTCGATTATCACACAAACGGGACTCCGACGACCAGGCACGGGAAAAATCATCATAAAAATAGGTTGATGCTCATATGACGTTGATCCAAAGTGCCCACTACCGCCCGGGAGCGAAGACCCCACATTGAGTTGATGAAACCCTCAAACATCTTCGGAGAAGGTCGATCACCACCAAATCTGGCCACAAGGGTTCTGGAGTGAAAGGTTGCAGCATCCTCAAACTCTGATGTAGATAAAATAAATTCTCGGGATCCCTTAAATGAATACGATTCCGTGTGAGAAATTGGAATCATAGAAATAATATGGAAAGGAACTGGAGTAGGAACATCTGGGGGAAGGGGGGTGGAAGATCCAAAGAAAATGACCAGAGGTGTATCGTTGGTCTTACATTCTCCCTGAAAGCTCCGACTCCAACTCCGACCCTTGGATCTGGCCAAGTAGGGGGCACGCCTCGCTCCTAATCTTGGACTACATCTCACTGGAGGTCGTTAGTGTGAGGAAAGCATATACTCTACGTGATGTCGCCCTCCTATGAGCCACGCCGACCTTCACCACCCGTGTCCCGCCTGAGATTAGCACCAACCTGAGGCTCCCAGTCGATTAGGGTTCTGCGCCGTGCCTCACACCTCGACCCGTCGCTCCGTCCCATCTCCATCACCCCAGAAAACACATATGATTAATTTTAAAACTTTATTGAATATATAATATATAAATTGCACTAAAATAATTCTCCAAATTTTATTTTTTTTATTTATAAAGGTAAAACATGATTTTGTTTCTAAAAACAAGATTGAAAAAAATATTTCCTTTATATTAAAATAGTTTTTATTTTCATTTCTAATTAATTTTACCCAAAAGAATTGATTTTATATTCATGTGTAAGATATATATTTTATTAGTTAAATAATCCTATTTATACCATCTATTCGAATGGTTGGGTGATAACTGTCATTTAAAATATTAATATTTTAATTTTATGTCACACACTGTTTAAAATTAACAATTCATGAATGTTAAGAAAAAACTCATTATTTCATGTAAGTCAATATAAACTCAATGTTTCATGCAATGAAAAATATCAAAAAGATAAATTTTATTTAATAATATAATTCACAAAATGTTATGGTGTAACATTATACCCCCCCATAAAATGATTTTCACTGACAAAATTCATCACTTTGGTATGAACAAACGAGGATAAATCTACCACATTCAATACTCAGGTTCTGATATAACATCGTAAAATATATTATTCTAAAAAAATATTGTTTAGGTTATTGGTATTATTTAACTGACCTTTAACTATTAAATCCAGAATCTTTACCTTTTGTTTCTCAAAATAAATATTGTGCTCCAATGGTATGCCCTATTTTTTCATTACTTGTAATGGATTAGTTATGTAGTTCTATATGAATGATATATTGAACACATATTAAAAATATTATGTGTTTTTTTAATAACCAATTAATTGGATATCAACCCTATATGATCAAAAAATATCATAGGGATCAATATACCAAGGTATTATAATTACATTGTATAATAATCAAAATTTTATCCTTTGGTTGTGCTTCAATAAAATCCCATTAAAAATATTCCTGGATGAAATGATGAATATTTTTTTATTTATGAAACTATAACAGATCACAAGATCCATAATATATTTCTAGTTCATTCCTTCTATCTCTTATTATAGTAAAATGGTAAGTACTCGTTATCCAATATCGATGACTCTTCATATGGTGATATAATAATTTTATTTCTAAAAACTCATACAATGTTCAACATAATCTAGTTCATAATTGGTTAACATTATAACCCTTCATAAAGATTTAAATCCAAAAAATTAGAAATAACATCATGAAAATCCAAAAACAAACAAACCTTCAATACCCCAAACAATATTATGTA
Source organism: Viscum album (assembly GCA_963277665.1). Taxonomy (NCBI): domain Eukaryota; kingdom Viridiplantae; phylum Streptophyta; class Magnoliopsida; order Santalales; family Viscaceae; genus Viscum; species Viscum album. Next base: position 355,945,168 of record OY728163.1, read on the forward strand.
GCTCTTAATTTTCACATATGAAACATTTAAATACCTTCATTATGTATTCTACTAAAAATTGTTAATAAACATAATTACCATAAAACCTTATTGAAAACATACATACTTCCTCACTCCATACATGAAAAATATATATAATATATTCCATAAATCTAGAAAACTATAAACTCCATAAATGATTGTATTAACTAATATTCTAACTAATCATTTATTAGTTCTAGGGTAATCAGTACTAAAAAATTCATTTTATCAAAATTAATTATCTATTCATCCAATATAAACACCATTTTTGATTTTAGGAACATATTAAGAGTTATATATCATTAATCATGTGTTTCTTATAAAATATCACCTATCTGTTAAATAAATTTTCTAAGTCATCAATACCATTCACCATATTATTTAAAAACCTTATGGATTTTTTTTATAAAATCCTTATATATATTATTATTCCTATATTAAAATTCATGTAATCTAATATATAAACACTTTAATAATCCCACTTCTTTCTCAAGCAATCAACCATACATCATAATATTATTCCTTCATAATTATATCCTAAAACATGAAATATGAATCATGTAATAGCATTCATCAACCTCAATTTTAACATTCGCCTCATGTTTATCATAAAAATACTGTTAAAATATCCCATACCTTTCATATATAATTTTTTGTATCCTCTACATCAATAGTATAACCATTAATCAAACTAATTTTTTAATACTAGGAATTATGTTTCCCCATAGGAAAACTATTTTCATAATTCACAACATTTATAAATTTTAAACATTCAACAATTGATGATATCTTAGAGAGAACATTATTTAAATTCATTGCATTAACTAAAAAATACAGTTTTACTCTAAAATTAATTTCTACATGTACTTATATTCCAAATTCAAAACATATTCTCATTCCTCTCAGGCATTCACTTAGATACCTCTTTCAACATTCTCAAAATATGGTAAAAAGAATTCTTTCTTTCCTGGATTGCACTACCTCAAATCATAGAGAACCCTATCACTTTATTATTATGTGCTTCAAAGACTCGGTTATGGTTTATGTTGTTAATCAATTTTGATGATAAATAATGTTAAATAATCATAATTTACATTACTCTTATCATCATAAATTTTGATTTTCATGAACATAATATCTACCACATTAAATTTTGATCTATTTCTTTCTAGTTCCCACAATTAACTAAAACAAAAAGCATAGTACAAGAAAAAATATTCAAAATGAAAAACAATATAATATTGAAAAAGAACTTATAATATGTTTAAATCATTACACATTACTTTTAATCAATGACATATTAGTTTTATCCTATTTTATTTATAGTAATAATATATTTAAATCTTTCATTATGGTTCATAAATAGTTTACATATTTACAAAGAAAATACCATTGTTTTGTAAAACCATTTATGAAACTAGGATTGTTGTCATACACATGGTAATGATCGAGTCTAGTTTAATACACCAATTTCATATTTATTACCCCTAGCTACCTCTATTCCATATCCACATCCACGTTTAATATTCAGAGATTCATGTAATTTATTTGAAACCACTTTCTCTATCCTTTACCAAAATTCCAAGACAATATCCAACTATATGTCTCACAAAAAACATATACATAGACGTATCCATAGACATATCCTTATAAATATAATCAGGGATTTCAATAATGTTTCATAATAATATTTTCTAAAGGGTAACTAAACAATTCCTCCGATAACAATTATTATGACACAAGATTTTCATACATAGATATTAAATATTTTTTATGTGCATTCATTACATTACACTTATACACACCTATGGTTTGTAATGGTATTCTGCATTTTGGGAATAACCCCAAATAATTTTATTTCCCAAAATATCTTTGAAATATCACATAAATATCTTCTCACATAATTATCAAATTTTATATACCCAACATGAAATATTTCTTCATGACACAAGAAAATGGAACCTATGAAATGTGAGATTGATTTCTTAGTATGGGTAAACTAGTGATATATACAAGAATAACATGATCAGAAGGGTATAATAAAATGATCATGAAACATTTAAACCATACCCAACATATCAAATATCAAAAAATTGAGCCATGGAATAATGATAGGAATTTCATAAGACATGAATCAGATATAAATAAAAGAATATAATCCATCAGAGCATAATGCTGGAATAAGACTTAAATTGATGGTATATACATAATAATATAAATTCATTTCTATAGTAATCAAGGATAACATCCATGGCTATCATAGTGGAATGAGTTCAGTCACAAAAACATTAAAGTAGTCAAGGATTTACTCTGAAGACCGTCATAGCAGACAAGGACCCTTATTTACTGGGTTTACAGCTCGTTCTCATCCTTTTTACCTCATAAGATATAAATATTAACCCAATTAATTGGATGGATATATCAGTTAAACCTATCACATTAAGAAAATAAAATGTATGTGTTTATAAGATCATAAAAAATTCATCATTTCATAACATATGAAAGTAAAATCATTTCATAATCATTTAACCATATCATAACCTATGGAAACAAGGCAATTTTCAAACATTATATCATTCCATCATATCAAAGGCTATGAGAATCATCATATTTCATAACGATTTCCACATAGAATAACACATTGATGTGAAATAAGTAATATAAAAAGCATTCCATCATAAAAAAATAATTTAGAGAAAGAATATTATTTATATCCTTGGATCATATCCCAAGAAAGTAATTTGTAACATCAAAATAAGTCCTCTTAATTGAAAAAACTATTTTTAAATATCATTAAAATAGTTTATTATTGAAAATAATTTTTTTTTTGAAATTTAATTTTTAAAAATAAAAAATCATAAAATATTTTTGAAATCTTTTTATTTTAAAATATCCTTGAAAACATTTAAAAGATTCTTTAAAAATAATTTAACAAATTTTAGAAGGAAAATATTGTATCTACTTTTAATATCACTTTTCAAAATAAAAAATTATTTGAAAAAATTTTCTTTGAAAATAACCTGGAAAACATATAATTTATTCTTTAATGAAAATAATTTTCATGATGGTAGGAAATTTCATTCCTTCCATAAATGTTAAAGCAATGATTAAATTCAAATTTTTTGTAAAATACAAATAGAAATTGTTTATAAAATATACGGTGATTCCTTTCAAACCATCTAGTAAAAGGTCAAACCTGGATAAAAATTTAGTTAATAATTAATTTTAATAACTTTAAAAAACATCTTTTAAATCTTTTTAAAAAACAAGGTTTTTGAAAAAAATGGTTTTTGACAAAATGGGATATGATGATGATTTTTTATAAAAATAGTCTTCTAAATAATGATTACATTAGATGGGGAAATAAAAAAATTTGTATTCTCATGATATAACCATAGAATAATTAAATGTTACCACTTGATGAATCAAGTGCATGGGTAGAAGATGGGTGGAAAAAACTATATGGAACAACTAAATCTATGTGATGAATAAATTTCTTGTGTGATATCTCTACAAACAAGACATTCTGATGAAATAACAGTTCAGAAAAAGAGAATTATGATGGTTTCTAGACATTTATGATGCATAAGAAACAATTAGTAAAACCCTAACCATCTCTTCTTTGAGATTTATTAGGAATAAATAGTTTGGAATGGAATGGGTGGGGACATCAGGTTGGGAGTTAGAGTCGCCAATCAAGACATTTTTCTTCAATCATGGTTTATGGGAACTGATAATAATTACCTAGAATGGACGTAAAGAGTGATACTTAGTATAGACACCCTATAATTTTACACATATTATTATATGATTTTAAGTCAAATTAATCAACAATTACAATCCAAAAGATTATAAAGTCTTGTGTTTTTGCAAGATTAGATACATAGTTTCAAAGAATAAAAAAATTATTTAATATCCATAAAGATATTATAACTTCTTCATAGATCTTACATACGCATAGGATAACCTATGTAATACATGAACAAAGGTATCAGATAAAAATCCCAGTAAGGGAATAAAAAAAGAAATAAAGCATAGCGCAATGGCTATAAGGCATAACATGGTGACATAAAATGGCACAGAACATGGATAAACATAAAAAATAATAACATGTAGACTATCGGATCATGTAAACATAGAATAATAGGATGGTGGAAACAACATTTAACATGAAATTATTATTATTCAAGTCTAACTCTCAAGACCACTACACATGTAAGAGCGTGAGTCAAAGCTTTCTACTAAGACCATTGCACAGGGAGGACCATGTCCCATAAAGGAACTGGGTTTACTACTTATCCCATCATGATTTACCATGAGGATAAACACAACACAATGTAGTAGAGTGTTGTCTAGGTGCACCTATCATATCATGTTCATGCATATGTGTGTCACATGAATAATTAAACATTATAAATAAAATAAGGTTACCCATAGAAGAAAATGGGTATTATAAACATGTTATAAGGCATAACTAAAGGGCGTATCATAATGATTAAATATAAATAATAGATAAGAAAATTATTTAAATTCATAATTGAAATTAGTAATATATAATTAGAAATTACATCCAACAGAAGTGAAAACATATAAATTTTTTTTAAGAAACTTTAAAAATGAGCCTCGTTGGTGCAGTTTAATGGAAAATATTAGAGACTTTAAAGAAATAAAAGAAATAACTATTTGAATAAAACTAGAAATTAAAATATATAGTTTTAATTGATAAAATGAGTCTGTTTATTATAATAATTATTTCTAAAAACATATAATGGATGATACTTGAAAAATGGGTATCAAACTAGGAAGTTCCCTTTAATTGGACATTCTTATCAAGAAGAATTCAGAAGGGAACCTTTTTAAGACATGTTTTACCTACTGAAAGAAAGTTAAAATATTTTTTAAATATAATTTTGGAACATATACACATAATTTATAATATTTATATGAATATAAATAAAAATTACATTGGGGTAAAGAGAGATAAAGTGTAACTTGAAGGGAAAATGTGGGTTTAGAGAGAATCCCTTACATTATGTCTGAAAGTGTTCTACACATGTAAATAATGTCATGGATAATCAAATTAGATTTAATTTAGAGCATATTTATCATCTATATGATTTATTATAATTTTATTATCTTCATTTATGGAATTTTTTATGACTTATAATATTCAATTTTGTCATTTGGGAGTGTTTTTTTCCATGGTTTTCAGGATTGGTTCACTTGAATACATGTATAAATGATCATGTAAAACTAGAATAGTTGTCCAAAATTTAGATAATTTATTATTAATTAAGTTATTATATATTAAATGGTCTTATATATCATAATTTTTGAAACATTAGGATGGTTCATTAGGTAAAATATAAATCACAACCGTTGTGATTGTGTCTTTTCAATCATCACAAAATAGTTTTGTATTATTATTTAATATTATCTATATATAATGGTTCCATAACACTAAATAAGTTGTAATATACATCATAAAATATTTTTTAAATTCATTAATGGTTGTATGACTAGAATTAATGGTGGTATTAAAAAAATAAAAAAACATTATCCATGGAGGTGGTGAATTGACACCTCATAGACAATGTTTTCATTTTTTGAACAAAAGGGGAACTAAATAAAAATTATGGTGGATATAACACTAAAGAAATTACATTAAAAAATATTAAATATACTAGAGTTTTCATAAATATTTGGTATACAGTGGTTAGTAGAGGATTAGGGAATAAAATAAGGTGAAATTAAATTAAAAGAAAACGAAAGTGGATTTTACATCTTGAACTTATTCTCTTTGAGAACCTCCTTATTGAAATGGGGTTTGATATTTTGATGATACAAAACGTTCATGTACATGGGGGATGATTTATAGAGGAACATGGAGAATTCAGACAAGCTTCAGGGCTGATTATATGGGAAGATAAGAGGTGGTGAGCGGTGGTATTTATAATGGAGGAGAGGGGTGTTTTTTTAATATTTTATTCATTTTTTTTCAAGACTATCAATAGTGCAGATAATTGTTATTATGTATAGTAACTATTTCTTATGGGTATGTACTAATAGTTCTTACATTTTCCATAAATCATCAATGACTCAACAATTCATGTATTTAGCTTATATCGTAAATATCCGTATTTTAGTATTCACTGAAAATTCACATATTTAGATAAATCCCAAAAAATTCACCCGTACAATTTATTAATGTGTATAATTAAGAAATTGACTTCAATTTATTAAAATAATTTCAAAAAATGAGACATTTTATTTTTAATTAACATATTAATTTATTGATAAAATACAATTTTTTTAATTATAATTTATTTTATAAAACTTTGAAAAATTAATTAAGGTCTCATAAAATTAAATTATAATAATAAGATAAAAAAATATTAATGTTTTAATCTATTTTATGAAAATAATTTCTTAATTTATTTTATGATTTATAAAATTGTTAATAAACAATTCTGTTTTATGAAAATTACCACACTTAATTTATCAATTTGAAAACATTTATTTAATAATGATATGACATAATTATATCATATTTAAATTTTTATAATGGATAAATTTTGTTATACTTTAATAAGTGAGGTTAGTATTCTATTGTTTTATGCTCATTAATTTATATAAATACCTCCCATATCATTCATTCTATATTTATAAATTTTGTATTGTTTTGTCCATGTAATTTTATGTGATTTAAATTATATAATATTGTTATAAAAAGGAGATTTGCATTGACATAATTTTGGATCATTATATTCTTTTCCCCTTATAAAATTTTAACCTTCAAATTTATTTTTACAAACAATGGGAACAAATGTTAGGATACTTCTCTTTCATCTCATCCTTTAGTTCTAATATTTCCTCTTCATACATATAGTTCCTCTATAGTACATTAATCAGGTGAGTAGTCTTGTTTCATAAAACATAATCTTAATAGTCCAAGATCATCACCAGCAAGTCCTTATCAGAGAGATCATTTTCCAACTGTACCACCTATAAATCCAATACATGTTATGTATATTGTACGTACTTTCTCAAGAGATATATGTGGAATACATCATTTACTTGAGACATGGTTGGTGTATGTGCTAGTAAATTGGGCATAGATCTGACACAATCAAGAATATCAAAGGTGTAGATATACCTAGGGCTCAACATTCCATTATTCTAAAATCTCATCATCATGTTCCATGGAGATATTCGGTGGAATACAATATCTCAAAACATGAAATCCTGGTCCCATTAATGATTTTTAGTATTGATCTTCGATCGAATTTCGGTAGCCCAGATATGTTGTTGTTTCTGACGCTTTTTTCGGGGAGAACATTACCTATGAGGATATGCACGTTTTTTCCCTACATTCCCGCTTTCCAAATGGGACAACATCGATCAATTCTTCTATGATGTTCACTCTTTGATCGAAACAAAATGATGGGATGTCGGTTCTTCCTTCCCTATATTCATAATAAAAAATCATCGCCCAGTCTGAGTAACCCTCATATATTTGAATTGTTGTTCATGATTCTCATTCTCTGTGCCATATCTTTGTGGACGCTGGTTAATAATGCACCATTCATCAGGGCATTACAAGGGGTGTTGAAAGTGTGGTAACCTTCAGCTATAGTAGATGGTAACATTATGCTTGTTGGGTCATCACTAGATGTTTTAACATTTGTCAACTATATTCTTCCTCATAGGGGGGATCTTAAGGGTTGGTAGAACCAAGGTATCCCACATCGATTTTGGTGTATATTATTATAGAGAAATTTCACTAAGTTTTTCCTCGACATCCTATGTTTAAAATAGGGATGCCAAAATATTAATTTCATGAAGAGACGGTTACACAAAAGGAATTTTTTTTGAGGTTTTCTTCAGGCATCCCATGTTTAAGACAAGGTATTTCATTAGTTTAACATCTTGCAGTGATTGTTAGACCAAAGGCGTGTCATATGAGTTTTTCCTCAAGAATATCATGTTTAACACATAGTGGTCAGGAAGTTTATCATATTTCAGAGACGATTACAACTAAGGAGTTTCTTCCAGGGTTTTCCTCATACATATCATGTTTAATACACTATAGGCAGGGAGATTAAAGTCATGAGGAGAAAAATGATAGTGATCATAATACTTCATTGAGATGGATCATATTGGTACATTCCTAGGAAGGAAAATATTGAGTGTTTACCTAGTGTATGGATCTGAACACCCAATAAGATCGGACCCAAGATGGTGAGTCCCATAAAGGGAATATATCACACCGCAAATCCTGTTCTGGACACCACTGAGGGAATATTAGGGACAGTTCACCCCAAAAAGGGGGACACTAGATGAACTAATTAGAATTCTTAATGAGTGTAGACCCAGGGTGGTGTGTCCTAGGAAGGGAAGATGTCACACCATGTGGGTGGATCCGAGAAAGGGAGCACCAAATCGATGGATTAGGACACCAAAAATAGTAGACCCAAGATAGTGTATCCATAAAAGGGAATATCTCACACCACGAGGGTGGATACCAAGAAGGTATCACCAGATGAGTGGATCAAGAATCCCAAAAAGAGCAGAACCATGGTGGTGTCTCCCTAGAAAAAATTATTTCACACCATAAAGGCTGATCTGGACTCAACGAAGGGCGTATCAGGGTGGTGGATGCCAAAGAGGGGGACAACAAGGCTAACATTTGATATGATTGAACCATAGGGATTATTACTATGTAAATTTTATAGAATAAATGGATCAAAACCCATGTAGATTGAAGGGGTGGTTTAGGGCATACATGTGGTTAGCTACCCTTCGTAAGGGGGGCACTCTTTGTTGGATGATATGGATGTGCAAGGCTTAAGTGAGATTAGCTTACTAGGTGATGCTAGATGAAATGATGGAGTTTATAGAATGATCTCATGAAGATGTGATGGATCGTGAAAGAATCAGGGTAGATGATGTAGGATTTGAATGATTTCATTGAAAAGAAATGGGTTGAACTATCCTGAAGATGATACTACTTGGTATGCACCACATTGAGGTATCCTACTTACCTTACCCTAAATTGGAAGGGATCAAAGTACACATAGTTCAAGAGTGATGTGATTAGTCACCTGAGGAGGTGGATCATGAGACTGAACACATGGATGAGACATGAATTAAGTGAAACCTTGGGAAAAGTCATGATCATCCCAAAATATGAGGTATTGAGGGAGATACTGGGATGGGAATGAGTGATGGTATGGGACCTTAATGAGTCTTATTATATATCCCTTTGGTATGTAATTAGTGTACACATAGTTCAAAGATAGAGGCAAAGAATATGGGGGTACATAAAGTACAATAACTCAGAGACATGATGGGGATTACATGTGGTTAGCGGCCCATTTGTAAGAGGAACACTCTTGGTTGGAGGAGTATGGATCAAGTGTGGGTATTATGAATATTACGATTCTCAGGAACTAGTCAGAGACTACTAATGGTCCAACCAAAAATATGGGTCCCAACAATGGGGAAACTGAAGTTTACGATTTTTTGGGGTTGGTCCCCATTGAGGCTTCCTACGTACCTTGTCTAGGAGACATGGATTAAATCCCATATAGTTCATAAGCATATAGTTTAACTTCGTGTGAGATAATTATGAAATACCTTTTAACATCATTCTGAACAAGGGAAAACCAACGTGAAGTGGTCGAGATCTATGGATTATGGGATTCAACCTCATGAAGGCTTCCTACGTGCCATGTAAATAAATAAAAAGGATCAAAATTAGCGTAGTTTAGATATAGGTGATTGGAATTACATGCTAAGGAAACCCAAATAGGATTTTGTGGTCATTTTTTACTTTAACATCATGTGATTTCAGATTAGTGTGAGAAATAAGTGGCAACAACAGACTTGGCGATAATGGTGAAATGGTGTACCCACCAAGGGTGGTGAATGGGGCCTATGCATGGATGTTTCCTGAGTTTCTCTAAGGAGTTCCAATGGTGGATGGGGTTTTATATGTGGACACTTTCCAAGTACTGCTAAAGAGTGGAAATGGTGCATGGAAATTATGTGTGGAAGATTCCCAGGTTCCACTAATGAGTGGTAATGGTGCATGAGGATTACGCCTAGAATCATCTAATGTTCCGCTAAGGAAAAAAAATGGTGCACCAGGATTTCACATGGAAGCTTCCTAGGTGCCACTAAGGATCAAAAATATGCATGGGGATTCCACATGGAAGCATCCCATGTGCCGCTAAAGAGGGGTAGTGGAGGTTGGGGTTCATTCATGGAAGTTTCCCGAGTTCCGCTAAGGAGAGGAAGTTGTGCATCCGGCTTACGCGTGGAAGCTGTCCGGGTGTCTCTAAGAATCAAAAAATTTCATGGGGTTATAAATGGAAGTATCCCATGTGCTACTAATGAGAAGAAATGGTGCACGGTTTTACACATGGAAGCATCACATGTGCTTCTAAGGAGAAGAAATGGTGTATGGGAACTTCACATGTAAGCTTCCTGGGTTCCGCTAAGGAGTGACAATGGTGCACGGGGCTTACGCATGGAAGCATCCTGTAATGTCTTTATCATGTCTGGCCATTAAGGAATCCCAAATCATTTGTGGTTTGAGGAATTTAATTGGTGTTGATACCTATGAACTAGTTCATAAGTGGGATAACACCTAGGGCATTGGGATCAGTTCGAACAGAGTGAGATGAAATGTGTTAATAATATGAAGAAGATTCAAAACATAATGGGGAGGCATGAAGAAGGAAGAAAATTACTGACCATATTCTAAATGCATCATCCACATCATGTTATCCTAAGATTGAAACTGAAAAACGAGGGTCAACAACTGACTGTATTTGAAATGTGGGGCCAAACTCGAAGTGACATCAAAATTATTTCAGGGCATTGGCCTAGAACGGTAGGTGAGCAAAAGAGGCATGGGACCAGGACATTAGGGGATCCCATCAGACATGAATGAGGATGAAGATATGAATGAAGGACACATGAAGCATTAGGTTGAGTGATGGAATGAATGAATAGATTTATATGCTCTTGAAATTATGCCACTATAATCATGGAATGAGGCATATTATGTTTTTCAGATAAGGAATATCTAATTTGGAAAACGTGGAATCATATTATTGAATGATAGGGAAGGAGACCATTTATTTTCATGTAGTGAGGACTATTGGGATCATATGCTTGGAACATAAGGTATCACTTATTTGGAGCAAGATCCATCCTTTGTTTGTAATATATGGTGTACTATAGTTTATAGTCATGTAGAGAGTACTATTAGAATCTAATTCTTGGAGCATAAGGAATATATTATTGGGAGAAAGTGGAATCCTATATTTGTAATATAGGGTGTAGTACAGTTTATAATCATGCAGAGAGGATTGTTATCTATAAGGCACCGAAAAATGGATGGTGTTGGGACTTACGCAAGAGAGTCCCTTTCTAGTTCAACCTTTCATAAGATTCATGTGATTGGGTTAAGAGGAGTTTCTTGAGGAATGATTTGACTTAAGGTACTCATAGAATTGATGATGAGAATCATAACTCACAACATGTGAAAGTAACCAAGAGTAATATGTCTACTAAAGGTATTTCATGGAGTGTGGAGGAGTATGTCTAATCATGGTATTCCATAGGTGGAAGGTGGGTGTGCATAATAACTCAATGGAAAATGTCGACATCCCTGCTCAACAATATTGTGGTGCGATTGTCCATTATTCATGGGGTTCAGTGAAGGTTGTGAACAGACCGGTCGAACACTAATCTTGAGTGGGGGTTTGGGGGCGTAACCCCCATGATATTGAATTGTTGGTGCAAAGGTAGGATCATCGTGATGGATAGATATTCATAGAGATCAAACTCTCACCGAGGAAAGGGGATTCATGGAGATCAAGGCTCTCAGTGAGTAAGAGGCTTCTTGGACCTTATGGTCTCATAGAGATCAGAGTCTCATAGATTAATGGGATTCATGGACCTAAGGTTTTTGTGGAAAAATGGGATTCTTGGATCTCATGGTCTTTTGGAGAAAATGGGCTTCATGGAGATCAGGGTCTCATAGAGCTCTTGGTATCATAGAGCATGATGCTTTATAGTGCTCGGAGGATCACAGAGAATGAGGGATCCATAGAGAATAGGGGCTCGAAGATAATGAGGTCTCCCCAAAATATTGTTTTCCCATAGCACGTGAGCTCTATGAATTGAAATTTAAAGTGTGCGACCCAACAACATCTCACCCCTCAAATGAAGGCATGCCATGGTATTTATATGAAATGGAATTTCATGATGCTCAGAAGTTAGTTGAAAAAAAATCCCACTTCACAATATAAGGAAGATATTTTTTGTTCATCAAGTTTCTCAAACTCATAGCGGATACCATCAAGGCCTTCATAGATCTCGCAGAGGCTGTAGTCATGTTCCTCGAACTAGAAGAGGCTTCTGTCACGACCTTTGTGGTGCTCACAGTGGCTCTGGTCATGTTTCTCTACTCTTTGATCATGGAGGGAGCATTAAAAATGGGCTCCATGAACCAGATTTCCAACCCAACATTGAATGTCCATTACTCTTCAACTGTAACTCTATTTAGGATCTACGACTAGTCAAATTAAAGCTTGGCATATAAACAATGGTCTTGGATTATGTATGGAATAATTTGGCATATCTTGTGGAAACATGTTCTTCTTCTAATAGATGGTTATTAGTTTTCATATTTTCAACCATTTCATTAACATTTTTAGATCCCAGTAGCTTACATTCATAGACAGCATCCCAAAATTCTAGTGTTTGGAATAATTTCCCAGAAAAGATTTCATATGGAGCCATTGGGATGCTCAAGTGGAAAACATTAGTATAGGAGAACTTAACTAGAGGAATATTTCGTTCCCATCCTCCCTTGAAGTTGCTAAGACATTATCTCTACATGTAATATAATGTGTTAATAGTCTGATCAGATTAGAAATTATTTTTAGGATGATTGGCCATACTAAATGTCATATTAGTGTTTAGAGAATATTGGAGACTTTTATAGAACATGGAGGTAAATCTCGGATCTCAATTAGATTAAATTGAGAGTGGTACTCCATGTCAACTCATAAATTCATTATTGTATATCTGTGAATTCTGGTTATGTTAAAAGTACTCTAGAATTGAGTTATAGTGATCCTTCTTTGTAAGAATATCCACAATGCCCATATAACATTATTTCATCTAAGTTTATTTGGATGTCTAGGGAAAAAATTCCCCGGTGATGTATTCCCATTTCCATGTTGGTATGGTTAATGGTTCCTCCATCACCTTAGAATTTTTCCTTGCATCCTTCACTAGCTAACATACTATGAACATTGACATATATTGAATGATCTGCTTCTTCAAATTTTACAATTGATAGTTCTCTTAGAAGTACTGATACATCTGTCTGCTTCCTAGTTAAATAGAACAAGTTGATCTATGTGAGTCATTCATTGGATGATTCTTTATCGTTGTATTTTATGGTACACATAATCATGAACCAAACTTTATAACTCCTTTCTCATCAATTTTGAAATCATAGGATTTCCAATTTCTAATAGGTTCCAATTTTTCTTGAATGTCCACATCATTTCTTTGAAAATACTATATTTTCTCCATACGGGGTGGGCTAGAAATCATTTGAGAATTAATTTATGATATTCCTTCCATAATGATTATCATGTCTATCCATTGAAACTCTTAGATGATTGGATCCTTCTCAACTATAATCATTGATAAAGTTGTGGGATATTTTACACTTAATGAATCTGACACTTTATTTTCATTATGAGGATAATAGTGGTTTGAGAATTCATAATCATTTTTGAGCTCTAACCGTATTCACTATCACATATTAAGAGCTTTCTATTTGAATATATATTTGAGTCTCTCGTGAAAATCATATTTCTCACACATCTCCAAATTTTGTGAATAGTGATAGATTATCAATGTGAATATCATTGCTTCTAACTCTAGATCATCTGTGGTATTGCTTTTAAAACACCCCAAGCGTCCACAGTAAACTTCATTTTAAATAATTCAATATCTTACACTATGCACAACACTGATTCCAAGATCATCATGATAAATTTTTTTAAAATCGATTAGGAATGGTACTAACTACTTTTAGAATTTTATATGTTCCATATAATTTTAATATTCATCTCATGTGTTTTTTATAGATGATATCAGAACAAATTTAATTTTTTGTATGAAACAATTTGTTTTCAAAAAAAGTAATTTTTTTGCCTTTTCATTAAGTACCAGTTTTAAATACAATATTTGACACTTTTATATTTTCAATTTGAAAAAATGATATTTCTCCTTATAAGATAGGAAAAAATTAGTTGGGGTAAAATTTTAGTATTTTTTTGATAACTTTCATGTTGTAATGAATAGTGAAAATACCACATTTTTAATCCAAATGACATTTTCATCTAATTTATTTATATTTATATATTACTATATTAATTGGGTTAAAATTTTAATTAGATTATGTATTTATAATATAATATAATATAGGTCATTGAAATTATTTTAACATTAAAATTAGATATAAAAATATGCCAATATTTTGATGGTTTTTACATTCGAAAATACATGTTTTATTGTTTTGTCAACATGGATTAATTTGAAATTAATTACTATGACCTAAGTGTTTGAAATTTTTATCAATGGAGTCCATATATAGAATCAGTTCTTCCAAATTATGTTAATTGTTTACTTTTATTTTTGGGAAATTAAGAATAGTGACTTTAGCTGTTTTTTATTATCACGATTAAGAGTAAATTGGGTAATTATAGGAAAAATAATTTCATAAAATTACCTTAAAACCAATAAAATTCCAATTGGATGACTAAATTAGATCCTTATCACCTTTTTTTAGGAATTTAATCATTGAAGTAACCCTTTTCCATGTATATGAAATGAATATTATTAAAATTAATGAATGTGAAAAAATGTCACACTCTCATTTCTTATAAGTATAATAATTTTAATATAGATATATCTTGGAGATAAAATCAATTATAAATAGTATATAGAAACATAAAATAATTAAATACATCATATAAAATTATTTATATATTTAGATATTAAATAATTACCATTATTGAATACATAATAATGTTGAAGAAATTATTCTAATAATAAAAATATAAAATAAATGATTTAAAAAACACTAAAATACAAAACAAATGAGTTAATTAATGATATCCTTGAATATTAGAGATACAATATTTATTTTAGTGACATATTGAAAGTATTTCTTCTATTGTATCCTGACCGGGGGATGTTCTTAAATGTGAAAGTATTGAGTAGTAACAAAACTGATATAAACGATACTTAAAATAAATAAAATATTTTTAAATATTTAAAAACTCATAAAAATATCTAGTTCATCCAAATAAATAATATTGGGATAAATATATCATTAATTACACAATTGGTATTATTATATAAATTTATAGTAACTATATTAACCGTATAGTATAAAAAGAGAGTAGGCACAGTAAAAGATAAACATTTTAACTAAGGGTTAAACTCAAAAGATAAGGTTGCTTTTGTGATGTAAAATGTATAAATAAATTGATAGTGATAATTTAGACTCATACATATATTAACCTTTAAATAATTCACTTTTGAGTAGTTTTACTCAAAAAATAAATTTATACTAATTTAATAGTTTTGAAGTTTCAAAACATGAAGCTCCTAAATTATATAAATGGTCACATCCCCTACTCTTTTATTCACACCTATAAATCCATTTTGGCTTAAAAAAACTCATCCCACTACTCCTCTTAATTTATATAACTTCATCCTACTTTCCATAATTTGGGTAAAAATCCATCCTATGGAGCCCTTTGTGCAAATCAAAAGGAGACGCTCATAAAAGAGGTAGTTGTTTTAACACTTCGATTAAATTTATATTCCACTTATACATCATATTTATATTGTGGTTCCATAAATGGTAATAAATAACATATAATATACATTCTTATATGTAATTATTATTATTTAACTATCATATTTTTCTATTTATACATCCTATGAATAACAATATGACAATGTTTGTGTACGTATGACATACCGTCTCCACACCATGGAGTAAATTTTTATTCAAAAAAACATTATTTGGAAAGGTATAATGATATCTTAAAATGAATATAAATAATTAATATAATATTTTAATTATTATTTATAATTAATATAACATCTAATTCTATACCATTTGACCATTAAGTTAATGATATTGTTGTTCATGCGTATGTATTTTTTACCATCTCCTTGAAGATGTGAGATTCATTACCCAAATATACCATTAATGAATGATGATAAAATTTAAATGATGTTTAAAAATAATTAATATGAATTTAATATAATTTTTTATATGAATAAAATGTATCCTATTTATAACAAATATTACTTACATTGTAAAATAAAAATGGGAAAACAAAGCAGTTAACACCAGAAATAATGGTTATACAAAAATACAATTGAAAAAATGATATAAGAGCATCATATATGATATCATAAATATAGATATGGTACTGGAATAATTTACTAACATGATTTAACCATTATAAATGAGTTTAACTCACCTTCAACTAAAGTAATATACAAGGTAAGGGTTATTTTCACAATCACTTTATTATTCGAGATTGTTTATATGTAACTATATACTTGAAAACCATTATCATCCATGTCAATGGTTCTTGATATTTATTTCAAAATATTATAAAAAATTGTTTAAAGTAATTTTTACCCCTGTTTTTATTTTTATAAATTTTTTTAATGAAATATTTCTATATTTTTCCAAAAGAGGTACTTTATGATCTTTTTAACAAATTAGGGTTTGAATGTTTTTTTAAATTATGAGGAAAGTGTTGCTATTTTCTACCATTATGAATCCTTAACATTTTTATGCTTTCCAAATAGTATTAAAATTTTATTTTCATAAGAAATTATTTATTTTATAATTTTAAGGATTTTATATAATTACCAATTAAAAAGGGATATTTGTCTCAAAAAGTTTTAATGAATTTATTATATTTTATTCATCTATTTCAACATACCTTATTAGAATTTATATGTTATTGAGGTTGTATTATTAGGATAAAAACGTAAATATTTTATTACAGGTTTTACAATATGTTGTACTATTTATGTGATATTTTTATACCATTCATGGTTTACAGTTAAAGTATTAACATTTTGTATGCTAGAGTTAATATGAATGTTTATCTTATGTTTCAACCTTTTCATATGATTAATGCACTGGACATAGTAAGTGAAGGGGGGATAGATATAGACCCTTGATGGATTCTTTTGTCTCATGACACAATCCAGTATCTTGGAATTAGGCTATGATAGTATGGTTATTTATGGTATTCAAAGAAGGACTTGATGGTATAGTTATGACATTATATATTATGCATTTCAACATTATAGAATTAATATGTTATGTGATTGTTCAACTAGTATATTATTCGTACGAATGTTTAAATAGATTTATTTGATTTATTCATGCCATATAATTCTTAAGATTATGATTAAAATGCTTGTGTTTCTATTTTATATTTTCCAAAAAAGTATATACTTATTTATGACAGCTTCAGCTATTTTTTTTATCCATACCGAGTATCTGATATCACCCCTTTCATATGTCTCATTTTCCCTAGGATTCAAAAAAGTATTCAATGATTGACTTGCATGGATAGTCTAAGGGATATGAGTGTTTTTAATTGGATAATATGTTGTTTTTTAATTTCAAGATGCAATGTAAAACTTTTTTTGTATCTAGTATTTCCAAATATATTAAACTTATCAATCCTTCAGGATTTGATTTCATATGATTATACCAATATAATAAATAATGCACCAACTCTATGAAACTCAGGTCACGGTTCTATTGTTGCAATCATTGGAATTTTAGTATAAACATTGAAAACTTGATCTAGAAAAGACTTTAATTAGTGGCACTACTATAAGATAAACATCAAGTATAAGTATATTAGAACATCCATAAGTTTTTGTAAGGTAGATATTATGTTAGTTTTCCTAGAAAATACATCCATGTTTAGTTACTACAAGTAGACATGGTTCTATAAAAGATTTATATAGGAGTAGAAACTCTGACAAAGTGTTCCGGGCTTGACTTGGGGTAACATGGAACACGATAACATGACTTACTACACATATTTTTTTGACACTCAAAGGTGATATGATTAAAGTAATCCATATTTACTATACAATCAATTATGAAGGATTTATGAATAAATACATCCCCAAATAAACCATTTTTATGATTATCGATTAGATATTCATAATGTTTTTAATTAGTATTAAGTATTTTACTAGTTTGTAATCATTCATTAGGATTCGAAACCTAATTCAGTGAGTGCCATTGTTTAGAAATGGTGTATAGTGGAAGGAATGGAAACCATCTCAATGAATGTATTCCATATATGTATTTTCATCCAATGTAAGATAAGGATATTTGTGCTGGTGATACAACTATCACTAAATAGATTATAAATATACTAGGACACCTATCTCAGGTTATGAACAAAAACCATACCCGTATATAGCACCCAGATTGAAAATGCAGAGGACCAATGTTAAATGCTTCCTGAGAAAACAAGATCTAACATTAAATGGGAAAAGAATCAAATTGTAGTTGAGAAATGGATAAATTCCTTAGAGAAAATATTTCTTTCTTTGGGGAGAAATTAAAAGTAAAAAAATTGTCAGGAATTATATTATCTATTAGGATATATATATTAATGGTGGTCATTAATTCAAAAAATGAAGGAGGATGAAGAGGTGGAAAATTTAGAATGGAGGGAATTTAATGAACTCTTCCTTGAGAAAAACATTCCCCATGATCAATGAGGGAATATGAAGAGGCAATCTCTAAGTATAATGTAGAAGGAGGATTGGAATGTTGAAAAGTATAAATCTAACTTCAAATTGTTATAAAGGAATGCTTCAGACAATATACATAACCCTTGAAGTTATATTGATTGATTTATTGATGGGTTAAAACCATTCCATCGATGGGAATTGGTCTCACAATATTTCTCGTCATAAAAAGATATAATCTTATCTGCTATCAAGATAGAAGCAAAATTTGATATGTCTTATGAAATTAATGTAAAGAATTAGAAGAAGTTTTTCATTGAACACTCTAGAAAATGAAGTAAGGTAATGATGGGAAAATTCTAATTTCCACCTTACAATAATTGTTGGATGAATCACCCTCATACATCCCTAAATGGGTTGAGAGTTCTCTAAAACTATGAATTAAAAGGCCACCTAAATCATTATTACAATGGGAAAATATAAACTACCAATTTTCAATGATAAAATTATAAATATATGGGACATTATGAAAATTATTTTAATAACAATCAAGGAAAATTTCCCTAGAAAGTCCATGGTAGAAAGGACAAGTTTTGTGATCACAACAGGTGAGGTTGAAGTTCCAAATGATACAGTGGTAGGTTCTCTGATCGTTTCCTCAAATTTATAAAAACATCATTTGATTTTGGATCCTTGAATTTCATTATATAATACCAGATATCTTTAAAAATAATATATTTCCTATTCACATTATCAATGGAGTTATTAGTCAAAACCCCTAAGGGAAGTCTCATTGCAACAAAGATGTGTCGGTCAGTTCCCATTATGGAATATAAATGTGCTTTATTAGCAGACTTTATCATAATTCCTATGTTAAACATTGATATTATCCCCAGTATGGAATGGTATAAAAATAAAATGAAAAAAATATTTGGATGAAGAAGGATGTTGCGATTTTTGAGGAAAATATAGAATCCATTATATTTAGAGAATAAACTCCATTACCTGATTCTTATCAAACCCCACCATCAGTATCTTTACTGAAGGGGATTCATGGGGAAGAATAGCAAATACCATATAGGTATGAATGATGAAATATTAAAATTGATGATATGC
Organism: Viscum album; assembly: GCA_963277665.1. Classification (NCBI taxonomy): domain Eukaryota; kingdom Viridiplantae; phylum Streptophyta; class Magnoliopsida; order Santalales; family Viscaceae; genus Viscum; species Viscum album. The sequence continues at coordinate 355,965,172 of OY728163.1, forward strand.
CTATATAATATGAATATATTGTTGTTTTTCCATAATATTTACCTAAACATCTTCTTGATTGGGAATTTAAGCTTACTATTAATTTTCTCACTGATGCAAGGAAAATATAAAAAATCCTTATATAACAGTCACCATGGAATTAGTAGGGGATAAGATTCAACTAGAGATGTTAAGTAATAATGGGATTTATTCACCCTCATATTTCTCAAGGGAGATACTTGGTTATTTTTATTAAGAAGAATGATGTATTAATGAGGCTATGCATTGAATATAGAGAAATCAATGTTATTACAATAAAGAAAAAATATCCTCTTCCTCTCATTGATGCTTTTTGGATAAAAATCATAGAGATCCATAATTCATTAGGATTAAACTTTGTTCTAGATATCATCAATTTTGTGTATAGAATGAAGATATTCTAAAGAAATCATTCCCAACCAGGTATGGGAATTACAAGTTTATAGTAATGATGTTCAGACTAACTAATGAATATTTTTGTATAATGGATCTAACGAATAGAGTGTTCAAGGAATATCATGCTGATTGTTTCAAAGAATTTATTGAATATATCTTGGTATACTCCAAAATCAATGAAGACCATTAGAACTACTTGTATATTTTTCTGAAGACTTTTAGAATAAATGAACTATATAGGATGTTAAGCATGTCTGAATTCAGGATTCATGAAATTTCATTTATTTTCAATAATTTCTCTAATGATGGAATCTCTATTAATCCTGTAAAGAAAATGTCAATCCAAGAATGTCCAGCACTGATGAGTATAACTGAGGTACATTGTTTTGTTGGTTTAGTAGGATTCTATTAGCTTTTCATCCATAATGTTTCCCGATTAGAGAAAAACAATTAGCCAAGAATGCCAAAAAGGTGTTAAATTCATTAGGACAAAAGAGTGGGATAAATCTTTTGAACAATACAAGAGAATATTAGTCAATTATCTTATATTTAATTTACGATCCAGTAATAATGGGTTTGTGATTTATAGTGATACATCAAGGAACAAACTTGGTTGTGTCCTTATGTAGAATGATATACTTATTTCTTACTCATTAAGGTAATTAAAAATTCAAAAATAAAACTACCCAACTCATGATCTTGAGATAGAAGAGGTAATAATTTCTCTAAAGATATGGATAAAATATCCATATGGTTAAGGATGTGAGATAAATATAAATAACCAGAGTTTGAAATATATTTTTTCATAGAAATAACACAACATGAGTCAAAGGATATGCCTTGAGCTACTCAATGATTATAATTTCACAATACACTACAATATAGAGAAGGAACCTAAGTTGAAATATTCTCTGACTAGAAATAACCATGAAGTTCAAAATCAAAATAGAGTTTAAAATGATCATATGTTCATAGATCTAGTAAGGATGGTTATAGGAATTATCATTTAATGTAAAACATCGCTACTTTCTCAAATTGTTTCCCAAACATATTTACTCAAAAGGATAAAATGTTCTCAGTTTGATGATAATGATTTTTAGATGAAAATTAATGTTTTTATTAATGATAGATTGGTTGACTTCATTTATGGAGATGAGAGTATGAAATTTGGGAAGTGGTTTTGTGTTCTCACTAACCCTGATCTAAAAATGGAATTACTGCATGATGTTCATAGCTCCAATTAATCTATACACCCTAGTGGATCTAAGATGTATTGAAATTTTATGAAACATTTTTTTGGACAACATAACGAGGATGATTACTGATTATGTGTCATGATGTTTGGTTTTTCAACAGGTGAAGGCTGTAAGATGATATCCTAGAGGAGTCAGGTAACCTCTTCCTAAAACTCTGTGGAAATGGGATGATATTATTATATAATTTACCATGGAGTTACAAAATAATACCAAAAGAAATGTTGTGATATTGTTTATTGTCGACCGTCTTTCCAAATCATCACATTTTCATACTATAATAGAAGATTTACCACTTTAATGATTATCAATAATATATATTAATGATGTTTTAAGACATCACAGTGTACCCTATATATTATTTTTTATCATGATCCCAAATATATATCACAATTATGGAAAACTCATTAGAAGGCCCTATATATTAAGATTCATTTGAAAACTTCCTACCACTGTCAAACTGATAGGAAATCAAGAAGGACTATTCAAACATTATAATAAATGTTTAGATCTTTTCAACATGAATTTCATGGTATGTGGGAATTGTATTTACATCTAGTATAAATTTCTTATAACAATAGCTTCCATTTAAGTATTCATATGGCAACATATAATGTTTTTTATGAAAAGATATGTAATAAACCTACTTTTTGGGATGATGTTAGTGAAATAAAACTTGTAGGATAAGAACATATTGAGGAAATGATGGAAAAGGTAAATACTATTAACTCTCATATCAGAACAGATCAAAGTTGGAAAAAGCACAATGTCGATAACTTAATAAAGTATTTGGAAATTCTAGTGGGGGATCATGTTTTATTAAAGGAATATACATGGATGCGAGTTATATGATTTTGTAATAAGGGTAAATTAAGTCTCATGTACATCAGACCTTTTTAAATTCTTTAAACAATTGGAGTAGTAACTTATCATTTGGGAATGTTGCCCATTATCTCTAATGTTCATGATGTGTTCCACATATAAATTTTCCTGAAACACAAGGTATACCAATTTCATGTACTCACTAATGATGAAATATAACTGGAACCTGATATTTCTTACCGTGAAGTTCCCATGAAGATTCTTGACACTAGAGAATAAGTGTTGAGATATTAGATGACTCATCTAGTAAAAGTTCATTGGAGAAAACAAAAAATGAAAAAAGTGATGTGGGAACCTAAGGAACCTATGATTAATAACAACATGAATATTTTTATGAATTTATATTCTATAAATTATTAGGAATAAATTATTTGGAGGGAATAGTGTAACATCCCAATCTCCTACGATTTACATCTTTATAAATAATTCAATAACTTGCACTACATCCCACATTGAGTTCAAGAACAACATGAATATCCTTTTATGGATCTGTTATGGTTATTATTAACCAAATTTATAATTCTATATATTCTATATAATTTCGATATTCATCTCATGTGTTTCTTAGACAATAAGTAAGAACAATTTTTTTAATAAAATATGTTTGTTTAAAAAAATACAATTTTACCGCATTTTAATGGAGAAACCTATTTAAATGAAAAATTTAACACTTTTATATGTTCAATTTAAAAAAATAATAATTTCCATTATAATCAGGACGAAAATATTTGATTCGAAAAAAATTTAGGGTTTTTTATATCAATCATATTTTAATGAATAGTAATAAATACTACATTTTAATTTAAAAATACTTTTTCATATAATTTATTTATATTATTATATTATCCGTTTAATTTTTATTGATGTTTAATTAGCATACATTTTTTCCATTTAATATAATTTAGGTCATTGGAATTATATTCACATTGAAATTACATATAAACAAATGTCAATCTTTTGATGGTTTTTACTTTTCAAAAACTTGTTTTCTCATTTGGTCAATGAGGATTAATTTTAAATTAATTATTGAAACTTACGTGTTTTTAATTTTGAAAAATAGATTCCATATTTTCAATTAGTGGGTACAAATAATATGAATATGTTACTTTTATTTTTTGGATATTATTGATACTAAATATAGTGATTTTTATTTCTGTAGTTAATGGTAAATTCAGTGATTATAGGTACAACTAATTTTAAAAAATTACCCTAAGAGATATAAAAACCTATTTTATGAATTAATTATACTATTATCATCATTTTTTAGGAATTTAATCATTTAATTGACCCTTTTCAATGAATATGACATGAATTTTATTAAAATTAAAAAATGTGACAAAATGTCACACTCTAATTTCTTATAAATATAATAATTTTAATATTTAGATATCTAGGTGATAACATCGACTATAAATAATATATATAATTATAAGATAATTTCATAAATCATATAAATTTATTTATAATTTTTAATGGATCAATAACTACAATTAATGATGACATAATAATGATTCATAAATAATTATATTAATTGAAATTTCAAATAAATCATATTAAAAATATTAAAATAAATATAATTTTACTTAATTAAAGACATAAAATATTTTGATATGTACTATATACATGTTATTTACATATTTGAAATATTTTTTTGAAGTATCCTTATTTTGTGTTATATTTAAAATTTAAAATATTTAATAGTATCTAAATTAACATAAATGAAACTTTAAAACAAATAATATTTTATAAAATTACATAAAATTTATAAAAATCAAAATTTCTTCCAAATAACTATTATAGTGTAATATATTTCATTAATGATCCAATTGGGGTTCTTTTGGCCTTTTATAGTAACTATATTAACCCTATAGTATAAAAAGGTACGTAGACACGCTAAGAGTTAAACGGTTTAACTAAGGGTAAAACCCAAAAGATAAAGTTTCTTTTGTGACCTAAAACTATATAAAAACAATATTTCGGCCTATTTAGATCCATAATAACCATACACTAAAAATAACTCACTTTGGGGTTATTTTATATTGGAAATAAATTTAAAATTATTTAATAGTTTTGGGGTTTCTGAAAGTACCCTTCCACTCTCTTATCAACGGAAACCTATACTTCTCTTTTATTCACAACTATAAATCTATTTTTCTCAGACAACCCCCTAGAAAAATCCTCAAAACTTTCATAAATTCATCCTAGAAGCCATAAGTTTTCCATAAATCTATCCTAAGCCATCCTTATGTGCAAATCAAAAGGAGATTATAAAAGAAGAGGTACATGTTTTACCAATTCCATTCAATTTTTTTTCTTTTTCTACTTCATCCAATTTTTTTTCCATATCAGTGTAATAAATCTATTATCATATAAAACATGATATGTTATAATAATTATGTAATTACTATATTCCTCCATTTATCCATCCTACAAAAAACAATTTCACTATCTGTGCGTACATACGACTTATACTCTCCACGATGTAGTGTAATTTGTTATTCAGCACTACATTACATGGATTTGTATAATTATGATTACAATGGATATTACTAATGAATTTAAAATTAATTTTATTATATATAATTAATGTACAATCCAATTCTTTACAATTCAACCATTAAAATAATTATATAGTCGCTCGTACGTACGTAGGGCATGTCGTCTCCACGACTCTATGATATTATTTCTCCATGTTTACCTTCAAATAATTATTATAAAATTTATATGGTAAGTAAAAAAAATTATTATAAACATAAAATAATTATTAATATTAATAAAACAAATCCTATGCATAACAAACATTTCTTATATGGAAAATATGGAATGGGAAAATGAAGTAGTTAACACCAACAATAATGGTAATACGGAAATATATTTAAAAAAAATGATATAAGAGGACTGTATATGATATCATAATTATGAATATGGTCCATGTATAATTTAATAACATTATATAAACATTATACAATTGGTTAAATTAAAATCTAATAAATAACAATATAAGTTCATAGTTAGTTTCATTATCTCTTTATTATCTAAGATTATTTTTATTCAAGTATCTACATGGACATCTTTATCATCCATATCTGTGTTTTTTATAATGTATTTCAAAATATTATCCAAGATTGTTTAAATTCATTTTTAACCATGTTTGAATTTTTATAAAATTATTTGAAAGGAATCCTTCTATTTTTTTCCAAACATGGTACGCTATAACCTTTTTGAAAAATTAAAGAAAGAATGTATATTTCACATATATAGAGTGAGCAGATATTTTCTACCATTATGATTCCTTAAAATTTTGAAGCACTGCATAAAATATTATAAGTTTATTTTTATAAGAAAATATTTCTTTTGTAATTGTGTGGATTTTACATAATTTCAATGTAAAACGATATATTTCTCTCATAGAGTTTAAATGAATTTATTATATTATATTCATCTTTGTCAACATCCTTTGTTAGATTTTATGCTTGATTGAGGTTGACTTATTATGATACAACATTCTATATTATATTGACATTTTATGGTATTTTTGACTTCGTATGTTCTCTTTTTATATTATTCAGGTATTATTAATAGTGTATTAACATTTTGAATTCTAGTTTTAATACAAATGATTATTCTATGATTCACCATTTTCATATGAGTAATGCTTTAGACATAGTAAATAATTTGTGGGTCTCGCTATATACCCATGAAGAATCAATATTTCTCCTGATACAAACTAGTTTCTTCACATAACTCCTTGAGGGTATGGTTATTTATATTCTTGGCATGAGCCCTTGTCATTATTGTTATGATGTCTAACATTATGTGTTTTCTTGTTACGTGATTAATATTACATGTGATTATTCAACTAGTTAAATATACATGTGAATGTTTAAATGGAATTATTTTATTTATTCTTCCCATATTATGTTGAAGATTATGTTTAAAAGTCTTGTGTTTCTGTTTTATACCTTTCCTTAAAAGTTTAATTTTATTTACGATAAATTACACTATATTGTTTATCCTTACATATTATTTGAAATAACTCCTTTCTTCTATTTCATTTTTCCCTAGTATGTGAAATGTATATTTTGATTTACCAGTAGGGATAGTCTAAGGGATATGAGTGTTTTAAAAGGGGATAATATGATGTTTTTCTTTTTAATATGTAATGTAAAATTTATATTTGTATCTAATATTTCCAAGGATACTAAGATGATTGGTCCATTGGGATTTTATTTCTTGTGATCACTCTAATAGTTTAAAATAATACCCCAACTCTGGGAAACTTGGGTTAAGGTGTTAGAGTTTTTTTTCATAAATTATCAACTTCCTTGAGGTGTGGGCTATCAAATTATAATTTTTCATCAATGCACAACTTAATCCATTATTTTATGCAACTTTATATACCACAAATTGTTCCCCACTTATCAATAGTGTGAGTAATAATACAATGAAAAATTACCTTTTGACTCTTTATGGTAATCTTCGCATTAACTGGTTCAGATAAACATTACTACCTTCTAAGTCATCTTAGTTTTTTGGATTTAAAATCTTGAGAGGTTCTACATGAATCATCAATAATACACTGATAGACCAATGAAACTATCAATATCCATTACAGATGTTGTCTTATGTCACTCTTTGATTTCTATTGTTGTCAAAGGGTCTATAGATATTACATTGCTAGTGATTTCATACCCCAAGAATGATACTTCCCCCATCCAGAACTAACATTTGTTGAACTTTTCATAATTTTTATCCCTTTTCATGGTCTTTATTATAATATTAAAATGATCATTGTGTTCTGTCTTTCTCTTTGATTATATCATAATATCATTAATAAAAACTAAAAAATATTTATCAATTTAATATCTAAACACATTGTTCATTAAGTCCATGAAACTTTTTGTCCCATCAGTGTGTCCGAAAGGCATCACTATGAACTCATAGTGTCCATACCTTTTCCGAAAGGTATTCTTGGGAATATATATCTTCTTTACATTTAATTGATGATATCCTACTCCAGGCCCACCTTAGAGAAATACGTGTCCCCATGTAGGATATTGGACAAGTCACCCATATTTGGATGGGGATACATGTTCTTTATCGTGATTTTGCTAAGATCACAAAAATTAATGTTGAGGTGAAATGATCCATTCTTTATCTTGATGAAGAGGGATGGCACTCACTATGGTGAAGTGCTTGAGCATATAAAACCTCTGTCTAGATTCTCTTGTTACCCATTATTCAGTTCCTCCAACTCAATGGTGGCCATTTTATAAGGAGTATTTGTTATAAGTAGATATTCAAGAATATGTTTCACTGATAACTCACCCACTTTGAATGGAGAGAGATGAAGAAATTTTTCATTGAATAAATCAGTGTAGTACCTTACAATGGTCATGTCTTAAAGAATTAGCCTCATCCTTGTATTAATCATTTGAGTTAGATATTATTCTTCATAGGGATATAGTATACATAATTGATATGATTATTCTAAAAGAGATTCATCCTCCTACTTACATTGGTATAAATTTTGAGGATTCTTCAGGATGTAAAGAGTGATCTCTTTTCCTTGAAAGTTGATGTTGAATTTGTATAAAGATAGCCAATCCATGAAAAATATAGAATCAAATTACACTAAATGAAGTAAGATGGTATTTTTTGGGTGTTCTAGTCCACAAATATTATCCAGGGAAGATTTATATACTTTGGATGTAATAATTTCCCCATTTTAAATTCTCACTGATAACTGAAACTCTATATTTTGAGGTGGTGATTGAATATTTATACTAAATTTGATTATTATGAAATAATGTATAGTACAAGAATAAATAAGTATATAGTCAATATTTGAATGAATAGATAACGTACCAAAAACCACATAATTTTTAGGCTCTTCCAAAATATTAGTGATAAAATATGCCCTTCATTTCTACCTTGGAGGTTAATGTTGATTTAATATAATAACTATGGGATTAGGGAATTAACTTAAAAAATTCCCAAGTTCCTTGAAGGTGAAACACATCACCACAGTCTGAGTATTGGTCTAAACATTCCTTTCTTCTTCTACATTAGTGGGATTCTATATATCACATTGGAAATTATTATCCAAATTCCCCACTCTTCCACATTTGAAGCGTCTTCTAGTTCCTTTTAGACAGTTCCTATGATTCTTCATCCCACATTTTTAACATGTTGTATGTTTGGATTTATTTCCTTAATGGTATTTTTCTATTGAAAATATCATATTAAACTCCATTTAAATCTTTTAATATTCACATCTATGAGACCATTGAGACTCTGATATCAATATAAACTTCAAGGGAACAGTAAAAAAATTTCATAGCTGTTGAAATCTTGAAAAAAAAATGATTTTTGTAGACTCATCTTTTTAAAAATACCCAACCCAAAAAATGTAGATCCGGTTCATTATTTAAATACACTGTCTTGATTACAAGGAATAAAATTCATAATTACCATCTATTTAGAAGTCTCAGAAAATAGGTAACATGCATTAACCTTAAATTATAGTTCAAAATGTTAAATACTACATAGATAATACTTTGATAATGCCATTTTTCTCCTAGCTTAACCCTGAATACCATTCATAATACACATCTTGGAAACCTGGGAAATTAAAACATAAGAAATGGGTGATCTTAGATTCTCAGTAAGGGTATAAAATATAGTATAATCTATAATAAACAATCAGAAACATTTATAGAATGGTAAAAAAATGAAACCCAATCATTTTAAACATAATTTTTAGAATAATATGAAAATAATAAATAAAATAACCATGTTTTAATATTCACATGTATATTCTACTAGTAGAATAATCAAATCTAAAATCCAAAAATAATATCATAATGAGAAAATGCATAATTATTATCATCCTCACTATCAAGATATATCCTCAAGATAGCTACAATTAATATTTAACCTCGTAATTTTTTATGTCTGTGGGTAGAAACCTATCTTATTTTTGTCAATGTCTATCCCATGGAAAATGTTAAACTACTTAGAAAACAAATGGAATGATTTGTCACCAACTAATTTTTTATTATAGTACCTACCGATTCATCAAGGGGCCATAGTGGGCCCCACCCTTCACTTACAAAGTCAAGTACATTACTCATATGAAAAGGGTGAAAAAAACATAAATATTTGTATTGAAACAACTATAAAAAATGTTAATACTATAACCACAAACCATGAATGGTATAAAAACAGCACATCCATAGTCAAACATATCATAAAACATTTAAACAATATGGAATATTGTATCATGATAAATCAATATCAATTATGCATAAATTCCAAAAAAAATATCTCGAAAAAAGATGGAAATAATCTAATGAAGACATTAAAATTAAATGAGTGAAATATTCATTTTTTTTACTTTGAAATCATCTAAATTCTGAAAAATTATAAAATAAAACATTTATTTTGAAAATATCGTTGTAATATTGTCTGTGAATATTCAAAATGGTAATTCGTTTTAATGGTTTAACATAGTCGCTTGCATCATATAAGATAAAAAACATTCTTTTTATAATATGCCAAATATTTCATAAAATTACCTCATTTGGAAAAAGGCAAAATTGTTCATTTCAAAACGTTTTATAAAAAGTAAACCATGGGTAAATATTACATTAATAAATTGTAGATAATATTTTTAAATACATTTTAATATACATGGATGATAAATATATCCTTGTATATACTTATGTGTAAACAACCTCGGATAATAATGAGATTGTTAAAAATTAAGATTTAACTTGTATTTTTCATTAGTAGAGGGTGAGTTAACCTATTTTATAATGGTTAATATATGTTATTAAATTAATCAAGAACCATATCTATATTTATGATATGATATATGATCCACTTATATTGTTTTCTTAATAATATTTCTGTATTACCTTTGTTTCAGTTGTTAATTGCTTCATTTTCCATTCATATTTTGTCATATAAGTCTTGTTTGTTATGAACATGATGTCTTTTATTAATATATAGAAAGATATTAAGTTCATGATTTTTAATTTTACTCATATAATCATTCATTATTGGTTAATGTGGATAATGAATCTTATCACGTTGGGGAGATAATAGACTGTATGTATGATCGAGTGAATATATCAATCCCTTGATAGTTAAATGTTATGGAATTGGATTATATGTTTATTATAAAGAATAATTATAATTACATATTAATTATTTATATCCATTTTAGTCATTATTATACCCCTCCAAATATATCAGTGTTGAATAACAAATTACACCATAGTGTGGAGACTGTAAGCCATACATATACACGTATGTCGATATTTTTATTCATAGGATTAAAAGAGGAGAACTATACTTGTATAATAATTATAATAAAATCTCAACATTTATATAATGATTTATATAATAATTTAGTATCAAAAAAACATATGAATAGGGAGAAGATTAAGAAAATAACGTTGAAATAGTTGATAATATAATTCCCTCTTTTTCAGGTATCTCTTTTTTATTTGAATAAAGGGACTCATTAGGTTAGATTAATTCAATATATATGGACTCTATGATGAATTTAGGTATTTTTAGAAGAGAATTGATAAGGTTTTGGCCAATCCAAATGGATTTAGAGGTGTCAATAAAATAGAAGAAGAGGTTCCCATTTATAAGAGAGGGGAGGGGAACTTTTGGAAACATCAAAACTATTAAATTATTATAAAATGGGTTTTGAATTAAAATAGATAAAAAGTGAGATATTTATAGGATAATATGTGTATGGGCATAAATCCTTTAAAAAAATGATTTTTAAACTAGTTTATCTCACAAAATTAAACTTATCTTTTGGATTTGACCTTTTGTTAAACAATTTAACTCTTACCGTGTCTACTTGTCTTTTCATACTATAGGGTTAATATAGTAAGCATAAAATGAAAAAAGAAAGTCAATCAGATTATTAATGTAATATTAAAAACTATATATTCTATTTGTATGAACTTTAGTTTTTTTATGAATTTTTTATCATTTAATAAAATGTTATGTTTATAAAATATCAATAGTGCAATTTAGACACTATTCATTACATTGACTTTAAATAAAATACAAATATAAATATAACATCAACCCAAACCATTTAATACCCTCCTAATAAGTCATAGTAACTTATTTAATTAGTGGATAATCTTAATTATGTCATAATATATTTATTTTAAAAATTTTAAAATCATTTATTTGGTATTTATATTAATAAAATAATTACTTCTCCACAATTGTGTCTTTATTTATGGTAATTATTTAGAATCTAAAACTTATAAATAAATTAATATGATGTATAAAATTTTTTTATTTCCATATTTTGTTCATGATCGAAATTATCTGTATGTTATCCCTATATCAAAATTATTGATCATATAAGAAATTATAGTGTAACACTTTGTCACATTCTTTAATTTTAATAATATCTATGTCATTTTAAAAAACAAGCGTACATTGAAAGCTAAAAAGTAAAACATTATGATATATATTACATTATCCTAGTCATTGGGATGAAATATATTTTTTTATGAATTTTATATCACTAAATACAATATTTTTAATTTTAAACATATCTTAAATACCAATTCAAACACAATTCAATATTTTGTCTTATACAAAAATCAATTCAACAATATATATTGGAATCAAGTAATCTAAAACATAAATAATAAGTCAAATTACTCAATTAAAATCATTAATGACTTAAATCACTCAAATTATATTTATTTATATTATGAATATAATTATCATTTATTTGATTCTTCTGTTCATAAATCAATTACTACATCATCATTGTGTCAGCATTTAAATTAATTAATTATTTTTTAAAATTATAAATAAATAAAAATATTGTAGACAAAAACTTTACCTTTATAGTCGACCATATAAAATATATAATCTAATATTAAAAATATATTATAAGATAAAAAAATGTAAAAAAATTGGATTTTCCTTAAATTTCATATTATTATTATATTAAAGTCATACATATGGCTCCAAGTGGTCCCAAAATAGATCAAATTATGATTTCAGACAAAACTCACTCATATAATAAAAATAGTACACGTTGTGGGGATATATTATAATAATATTATATTATTTTATATTTTAATTAACTTATTTTCCTTTAACTTTGGTAAATAAAATTACAAAAGTTACTATTCACATAAAATTATTTTGATCCTATTAGACCACATTTTTTATATTAATGGGAACAAATTATGTTCATTTTTTGAAATTCATTTCACAGAAGTGTAAAATTAGGTTTAATACTAATCCCGCAAATGTGGTTAGGAGGGTAAAGTGATATTCAAAATGTCAATAAGTTTCTTCATCTAATTTTATTATAAAAATAATTCCAAAGATATTTATTAGTTTAATATAGATTTTATTTATCAATTGTGACTTTAAAATCAATTTAAATTAAATTAATTATTTAAATGAAGATCTTTGGTTGTCAACAACAATGTGGTATTTTTCACTATTTATCAAAAATTGTAATTTGTCAAAAAAATATGAAAAATTAGACTTAAGATAATTTTTATATTATTAATTAAAAAATAACATCAATTTAAAATAATAAAATATATGAATTTCATAATGGGGTTAATACTATTCATAACTACTTTTCAAAATAGCTAGTTTGGTAGATTATGGTGAAATCAAACTTGGTGTCACATGCAACATAAGCTATCAAATTTATTTAAAAGGATTGAGTAGGTAAACTCTTGGTGTGATACATATATAGTTCACTAAAGATAAGATCAAACATTTTTTCCATGTTCATGATAAATATATAGGAATATTCTGTATATCTTGTAATGTTTTCTCCATAAGCCCCAATAGAAACATCTTCATTTTTATTCAGTTTGAGTAACTTCCTCTCTTTTTTAAGATACAGAGTTTGGGGAAAAGGTTTATTTAAAAATAATGTCATGACATATTCCCATTCCATGAAATCAATTTCCTCCTCAAACAATGTGTACTGGATCTGTGTCTGCCAATAATCAACATCCCCATCAAAATAATAAACCGCTAGCACAACTTTATGTTCTTCTAAGAACCAAAGGACATATAATATCTTCTTTAATAGAGTTGATCCGCTATTCATTGATGATGGGATCATGAGATCCACTAAACATGAGAAGAATTTTTCATATAATGGATTAAAACACAACATTATCTTTCCTAGGAAAAGGAGGGAGTTCTATGAGATTCAACATATTATTCATAACTTGTGTTAGTTGATCAAGTACCATCATAAATTGTTGAGTTTTCATTCTGATCATTTTTTTAATTTTAGTAGAGAAATAATCACATTGTATAACATATTGATTATAGGAATGGTTTCTCCAATTTCTAGAAATTATCTAAAAATATATAAAATTAAGGGGGCTTTAATACTTACAAAATATTTATAAAAAAAATGAAATATTGATCAAATAAATATGAACTACCAAATTAATGTATATATAAACTTGTGATTCCAAAAATTTCACTCTATATTATCCATGGTTATTGAATTATCCCAAGTGTTTTTAATATGTTTTCCAATTTATAATCTCCCAAAATAACTAAACCATGTTATGATAAAAACTATCATGTTCCAATACTTTTACATATATTATTATATGATATTAATCATCATCAAACAAAAATTACAAACCAATAATCATAGGATCTAGTGTTTTGGATGATTAGATACGTAATTAAAAAACATAAAATTGTATTTTATTTAATCCCCCAATAATATCATAAATTCCACTAAGAACTTACATATGAATAGGATAACCTGGGGAGACATGAACAAAGGGATGAGCTAAAAAGAAAGGAAATAGAATAAACATAAAAATAAATAATAGAACATGGGTTCTAAGGAATAACATGATGGAATAAAAAGGCATGGAACATGAACAAACCAAATGAAACATAACATGTAGATATTGGGATCATGTAAACATATAATCATCGGACTGTGGGAAAAACATAAACAATGAAATAATAAAGAGTCAAGGATATATTATAATACTGTTGCACATAGATGAGAATGAGTCAATAATTACTACCAATGCCACTACACATGAAGGACCATGTCCCATTATGGAATTTGGTTTACTCACTATCCCTACATGACATTTCATGAGACTAAACATCGCCTAATAAATTTTAGTTCTATATTGGTAAACCTATCATCAAATTGTCATTCATATGTGTTCCACATGAAAAATATAACAAAAATAATAAGCATAAGGGTTACTCAAGAAATGAAATGGGTACCATAAACATCTCATAAGACATAACCAATGGGTGTATCCTAATAGTATACAAGAAATAATGGATTCAAAAACATATGTGGATATTCATAAGTTAAATTAATAATATTTCAAGATAATTTATTTCCATATAATGAGAAATAATATAAATAGTGTTTTTAAGAAACATTAAAATTAATCCTCTTTAGTGTAGTTTAAGGAAAAATATTAAAAAGTCTTTAATGCAGGAAAATGAATAATTGTTTTTGTAAAACCACAAATGAACATACACAGTCTTAATGATCAAATGAGTTATTTTATAAAAATAATTAAGGATTAAAACATATTATATATGGTACTTGAAAATTGGTATGAAATTGGGATGTTCCCTTTAATCGGTCAATCTTATCATGAGGAATTAAGAAGGGAAATTTTTTTAAACATGTATCTCCCCATAAAATAAGGATAAACTAATCTGGATACATTAGTTTGGAATAAATAAACATATTTTTAATGAATTATATAAAATTATAGACGAATTTAATTTGTGTAAATAGAGAGAAATCACAACAAAAAAGGGGGTTTCTGAGAGAATCCATTTACATAGGTCTGAAAGTGTTATTAACATTTACTTAATGTCCTAAATAATGAAATTATATTTAATTAAAAATTTATTTAATATTTATTTGATTTAGAATAATTTTATTATCTTTATTTATGACTTTTTTGATTAGTTATAAAATTCAATTTCTTCATTCAAGAGTGTTCATTTCATCGGTTTTCACGATTGATTCACTTGTATACATGTATGAAAGATCATGTAAAATGGGAATAATTATCTAGAATTCAGATTATATTTTTTTAATGAAAATAAATAATATTAAATGTTCTTATATATATATATATTCATATATTAGGACGATTCATCAAAAAAAATATTAATGATAACTGTTTTTGATTATTTTGGTGTCTTTTTTATCACCACAAACTAGTTTTGTATTACTATTTAATATTATGTATATATATTATCCCCAAAATAATCATTAAGTTGTAATATATATTTTAGAATATGGTTTAACCATTATAATGGTTTTATGATAATCCCTTAAGGAGATATTAGAAAACGAAAAATCATCATCCATGAAGGTGGTGAATCGACACATCACGGATGATGTTTTCATTTTTAGAATAAAAGGGGAATAAAATAGAATTGATTGTGTATATGCCAATAACATAATAAAATTCCAGTGTATAAAAGATATTAGAGTTATCATGCAAATTTGGTATAGGGATGTGAGGATATGATAAGAGAATACAAGAAATTCACAAGAAATTGAAATAAAACGTGTAATGATTTTACTGCTTGAACTTGTTCTCATCGAGAACATCCTTTGGGAAATTGGTTTTGGTTTTTTTATAATACCAAATGATCCTAGATGTTAGGGGATAGGCTAGGGACATTATTTCTGTAATGACAATGAATTATTTCAACAAAATTCCCTTCTATTAATTATTTTATACTAGATAATCACATAAAAACACATTAAGAACACAATAAGAAATCTATTAATAAAGAATTAATGAAATAAATGTCATTTCATGAAGTTAAGGAACATATACCAAAGGGATAGTAACTTGACCAATGGCATAGTAACATGACACTTATGAATAGTAAACTGGAAAATTGAATAGTAACCTCACCAACGAAAGTAAAAAAAATTATCTATCTGATAAGTGACTATATGATATAATCATATATTAGTATATGTAAATAACTGATTTAAAAATTATTAATTAAGTATTGGTATTTTTCTAAGTCATAACTATTTAATTAAAATTTTATGACTAATTTAATAATTTAAAATAATATTTATTTTCATAAAATATATTAATAAATTATTATTTTTATATTTTATGAATACATGATAATTTTAGGAAACACTATTTAATTTTATAAAGTAGCATAAAATCAGTTATAATTTCAAAATACATATTTTTCAAATTAATTATTATTTTAATTAAAAATTAGATTTCACATATATGGAAAATTAGTTTCATAAAATGGAGATCATTTCATAATTTGACACATTGAAAAATGGTTAGTGTGATTTTTTGGGATTTTTCGAAAATAAATAAATTTTTTTGTGAATAGTAAAATATGGTAAATGACAGTATATATACATTATAATGTAGATAGATTATCCATTGAGTCATGGATGATGTAAGTACAATTTTTTAGAACTCACATGATATAATTACTGTATTTATTCTAAAGAATCAACATTTTTTCCTGTCTTGAAATAAATAGTAAACTAATGAATTAAATAATGAGAAAACACCCCTCTCATCCACTATAAATACTACCCTCGGCACCTCTTATCCTCATGCATATAAAGCTTTGATACTTGTCCAAATTATAATAAAATATCTTCCCATGCCCCGACTTCATGTCCATGAGCATTTGATTCTAATAAAATACCAACAACAATCCCCTGTTGAGGTTCTCAAGAAGAAGGGATCAAGAGGTAAAACCGTTTTCCTTTTCTTTTAATTTATTTTCATGTTCCTTTATTTATATTTTCTCTACTTGCCTCATGTCATCCAAATTTTATGATAAATAAATGACTTTAAATATTCTATATTGTTTTTATGCTAATATAATTATTCATCTTCATCTCTTTACCCCTAATTTTTTTTCTAAAAATGAAAACATCGTCCATGATGTGTTAATTTATCACATACAAGGATGGAAAAGTTCTCAACATCCATTACATTTCATGTTTAGTAATGAATCTACTTTAATGGTTGAATAAGATTATAATATATTAATTATATATTATTTAATGTTCTAGAACCATTTTTACACATCATATTAATTTATAAAACAAAAATAGTTCGTTGTGCTCGAAAACTGCCAAAATAAATCAAAACGATTTTCATTAACTATTTATCTATGGATTCATCCTCATTCCATAAAAAATTGATATATAAAAACAGTTTAACCATTATAATATCATTAATAACATATAATTTCAATTACAGATAATTAAACTAACATTACATAATCATTCGTACATGTATACAAGTAAACTCATCCTGAAAACTAAGGAAAACAACTCCCCCAACTGAAAAATTTGAATCTCATAATGCATTAAAAGAGCCATAAATGAACTTAATAATGTTATAATAAATCAAATAAATTTATAATAGGTTATGCAATTTTTAATAAATCAATATAATTTGATTATCCAGGACATTAAGATCAAGTGTATAACACATTCAAACTTAAGGTATGGGATTCTTCCGGAACCTCCATTATTTCTTCAGGCTACACTTTCTCTATTTTTACTCAACTGAAATTTTATTTAATTTATATTTACATCATCTAAATGATTTCTATATGCTCCAAAATCTAATATCATGATCCATTCATCATTATTTTTTAAGATATACATATTTTTAGTAGGATCCATACTCAATTATTCCTGATAAGCAATCACGATTTAAGGTAATTTCCCAAATCCTTACCCAATTGCAAGCTCACTTAGTAATTTGTTTTTAGCCACAATTATTTTTATAAAATCACTAATTTTATTATGAATTTTTTTTGTTTCACTTCTTGTTTTATATAAAATATTATTCCTTTTTTCCCTATAAATTCTCTTTTATATTTTCCTTAAACTACAGGAAAATGTTTTAATTATTAAGTTTCTTAAATACCCTTTTAAATGTTATCACTTCATTTTGACATCAATAATCATAATATATTTGTATTTCTATTTGTTAATGTCCATGTATGATTTAATTCATTTATTTCATGGACACTTTTATGATACACTCATTTATTATGCATTATGACATGATTATGATGCCCAATTATTTTCATGGGTAATCCATATGCTTATAATTGATTTTTTATGTATGATTTGTTATATGGAAAACATATCCATATGAATTTTATGATGGATTAATTCAGACAGTACTCCAATGCGTTGGGTAATATTATTCTCATGAGATTATATGTGCAATGGTCTTGGTTGTTAGCCTTGACTCATGCACTATGAGCAACGATCTTGGTTGTTAGTGGTGAATCATGATCCACTATATGTAAAAAGAATCGAATTATAATAAATTCATGTTTTATGTTTCTCCCACATTACAATGATTCCATGGTTATTTGATCCCATGTTCTATATGATATAATTTCTTATTTTCAATCATGGTCCATTCCATTTTATATCATTATGTTATACCTTCTAACCCGTGTGCTAAGATTTTTTTTATTGTTTATTTCCTTACAAAAATTTTTAGCTCATCCCTTTGTTCATGTTATCTGATGGTTATTCTATGCCGATGTAAGGGATAAATAAAATTGAGGGACTCATAATAGATGATAAAAAATAATAAAATTTATTTAGTCCCATGTTTTCAGTTTTTTGTATCAAGTCTCCACGACACAAGACTTTACGATACCAAGCTTGTAATTTAATAGATATTTTTTTATAAAATCATGTAATGATATGTGTGAAGGACATGGTCACTATAGTTACTATCATAGTAAGGTATAGTTATTTTTTGGGTTTTGGAATAGAGGACTTTAGTAAGAACCATATGTATAATATTATATCTAAGAAAACATCCCTAGATTTTGGTAAGTATAGAATAAGTGGTTAATCAAGAAAATACATCAATGTATATATTCTACAAGTGATCATGGTTCTAACATAGATGTAAATAGGAGTAAAAACACCAACAAGGTTTTCTGGGCCTAACTTGAGGTAACCTGGTGCAGGAAAATGGGCCTTACTGCACACCTAGTTTGATAGTCCTAGGGGATATTCTTTGGTAAATTAATATGCTAATTAGGAACCATTATTAAGGGTATAAAAATTACCATAATAATATATATTAGGAAAAAAATCATGGATAACATATATTGAAACCTAATGGATCATAATTTAGGATATACTTTACCTTTATAATTTTATCCTATTATTTTTAAAGTCTCCTTTTATTCTATGTATTTAAGACACCTAATTATACTTTGTTTTTTTATTTAATGGTTGTAAATATAATAAAACCTTCCAATAATCAATGTGATAGGCAATGTCATGATTTTCCTAATGATATGCCAAACATGATGGGAATGGGTGATCAAAACATTATAACATTACTTTCTCACCTGACTGAAGTTATGAATAATAACATGAATTGTGTGGAACATCCTTTTTCCATGGAAAGATAAAGTTTCCAGGAAATAAATTATTTGGAAATACCACCCTTGTTTAGTGGATCATATAATCCCCTCCTCACGGAATAGTGGATTATATCCATTGAAAATTTATTCCCTATATTTTAATTCTCAGAGGAAGAGGATGTTATGCTGGTGGTGTATCTTTTTTATGGGGAATCTAATCAGTGGTGGAAACTGATCAAAAATATGAAGTCTAAGGAAGAAATCGATTCCATGGATTGGGATGAATTCATGAAAATGTTTTTCAAAAAATATTTTTCCCAAACCCTCCTTCTCAAAATGGAAAGAGAGTTCCATATACTTAAGAAGAAGGAAGAAGATAATATATGGGATTATGAAGAAAATTTTACAAGGATTTCATGATATGACACTAGAATTTTCATGAACACTAAAAGAATGATGGATTTCTTCTTTAGCAGACTAAATTTATGTCTATCAAAAGAGTTGGTGATTCAAGACTTCGACACTCATGAAGAGATTGTTAGTTCTTCCCTCAATATTGAAATCATTATCGAAGAATCTCAATAGTCTAGTTGGTCTAGTGATAAAATGAGGAAAACAGATTCTAATATAGGTGGATTAGAAAATAAATCCATAATGGAAAGAAGACTGCATATCCCACATGTCTAAATTATGAGAAGAAGAATCCCGAGAACTTTCTAAAGGGAAATAGGAAATGATTCAAATGTGGAAGAATGGGGAATATTGCTAAGAACAACAAAAGGGACACGAATAATTCTACTAATGTGGAATAATAAAGTAAGATTCAGATCAACACTCATCTTGAAGTGTAGTGTTTCAACTATAACTAACATGAGAATTTTTTAAATCAATTCACTAAGCCCAGGGTTGTCAGAGACAATCACTAAATACCTATAACGTAACAAGGAATGTAATATGCTATCAGTATATCTAAGGTATATCTAGATAATGATGTAGTTATATGTACTCTATTTATTTATTCAATAATTGAGAACAAACTATTTGATTTAGATTATATGAATCAATTCATAACGTGCAAGTTCAGAATAACTATTCAAACACCACCTCCAAATATAAAGGTTGAGTTATATATGAGAATATATAATGGGGAATTTGTTTCATCAAAAGTATATAACTCTTCCTCAGTTAATGTTTATGAACTGATCCTCATAGAAAATAATGTCTTACTTCATTTGGTGGAGTTTGATACTTTATTGGGTATTGATTGACTATCATTATTGAAATACAACATCAACTGTCAGGAAATGGATATCACTCTTCACTTCACGAAGCATCCTCCAATTCTGTGAAAGTAAATGGAGGAGGTTGAATATCCATTAGAATCATTATCTAAAGTGTGGATATTACTTCCTTATGATAAACCATATCTACCAAAAATGATTAATGCAAAGGTGGGAATCATGCTCAAAGAATTTCCCATTTAAGGGGACTACACAAATGTATTCTACAAAGAGTTTTATGGTCTTATTATTGAAAGAGATGATCTTTTCTCAAATGAATTTATTCTTATTTATTTTACTATATCATATAAAACTTATAGAATGTCCATTTTAGAGATGGAAGAGGTGATGAAGGAGTTACAGGAGAATCCAAACAAGGGTTTTATATTCCAGAGTGCTTTACCATGTGGTGCACGAGTCCTCATTTTCAAGAAGAAGGATGGATCAAGGTGTATTTTCATTTATTATAATGAGATCAATAAAATAATGATAATGAGAAAGTATCACATTCCTCAGATTCATGTCTTGTTTGATTAGCTATATGGGGCTAGTTATTTCTCTATGTTGGACCTTCAATCAGGATATATCTAATTAATTGTTAAGAAAGAATATTTTCCAAATAATACATTTAGAATATAGTATGAAACCTAAGAGTTCATATTTATTACCTTTGGAATAACAAATTCTCTTTCAATGTTCATGGAAATAATGAATAGAGTGTTTTGTTATTACCTTTAAAATATTATGGTAGTTTTTATTAATGATATTCTAATATACTCCAAGAATAATGAAGAACATTATGAACATTGGAATACTATGATAATGAAATTTATAAGGGAAAAAAATTATTCAAATTATAGTAAATGTGGGTTATGGATTAAGGAAGTGTCATTCTTGGGGAATGTTACTACCAATAAATGGATATATTTGGACACATATAAGAAAATGGAAATCAAAGAGTGGCCCAAGACAACTTCTGTAATAGAGATCAATAGTTTATTTAGTCAATCTAGGTATTACCGACGATTTGGGAAGAAATTAAAATGATTCTGAAACCAGATAAAAAATATAGAATCAATGTTAGTCAAAAAAATTTAGACTCAATAATGTGATGAAATCATTAAGTAGATAAAAAATTTGTTTATCACTGCATGTATACTCACATATCTAAAAAGTGTGGAACTCAAAATAGTGTACATAAATGCTTCAAAGATAAAATTAGGATGTGTATTGATGAAAAATGAAAAAGTGAAATACTATTCCTCAAGGAAGTTAAAAATCCATGATTAAAACATTCTCATGACTGGTCTAGTTTTAGCAGTTATGATCATTGAATTAAAAATATGCAGAAATTATCTATATGGGGAGAAGTGTGAGATATATAATGATAACCAGAGTATCAAATATATATTGACGCATAACAAGAATAATATTTTATAGAAAATATTATTATAGCTTCTCATGGATTATTACTCCTCAATCCACTACCATCCTACTATAGAAAATAATGAGGTGGGTTCTCTACGAATAATAGATCATGCATCATTATCAATGATAAGAATTTAGAAGGAACCTATCTTCTTAGACTTATAGTTCATGGAAATGGGAATAATTGATGGAGGAACATCATCAATACTATCTCAAAATATTTCACTACTATTACATTTGGATAAAATAAAGTATTCCTAAAAAATGATGTGGAAACTCAAAAAAGGGTGGAATCTATTAGAAATGTGAAAGCCTAAGAGATCAAAATGGAAGATGAAAGAGTCATGATAATTAGTTAATCACTATTTTTAGCATCCAATTCATATATTAATAAAGAGATTCTGAATGATGCACATAACTCAACCTTCTCTATTCACCCAGGGAGCACAAAAATGTATTGAGATCTCAGACCAAGTTATTTGTGGGATAATATGAAGAAAGAGATTTCTGAATATACATCGAAGTTCTTGGTATTTCATTAAGATATGTTTTATAGAAAAAAAGACAAAGGGGTGATGAAACCATTATCCAAACCATCATGGAGGAAGGAGAACATCACTACATAAATTTTCATTATACTTCCAATGACATCCAAAGGAAACAATGCTATATGGGTTTTTATGGATCGTCTTAAAAAGACTACTCACTTTTTCAAAATTTTAGAGGACTAATCACTGGATCGCATTTCACAGATATATATCAAAGAATTTGTAAGTATACATGGAGTATCACTATTGATTGCATCCGACCGTGATCTGAGATTCACCTCAATGTTCTAGAAAAGTCGTTAATATGATCTAAGAACTAAACTGAACATCAGTATGACCTATCATCCACAAACTGATAGCCAATATGAGTGAACTATTCAGACACTATAAGAAATGTTGAGAGATTGTTCTATGAAAATAAATGGGGGATGGAACAAAAATCTATCTCTTTTTGATTTCTTTTACCAAAATAGTTTCCACTCGAGAATTCAAATTGATACTTATAAATCACTTTATGGAAAATGATATGAAAACTTGCATGTTGGGATGGAGTCTGTGAATAAAAGATTCCAGGAGCAGATATTGGAAAATAAATAGGGTAGAAGATGGAAACAATTCAAAAATATATCAAGGTATCCCAAATTAGAAAAAAAAAGATATGTAGACAATAGTTGATGGGACCTAGAGTTTAAGGATAGGGACATGGTATTCCTCTACATATCTCCATGGAAGAGGATCTTGATATTTGGGGTGTTATGGACTCTATGTCACAAGTACATAATCCCCTTCAAGATCTGTCATCATGTTGGAGCTGTGTCCTATTGACTACCACTTCCACCTACCACATGTCAAGTGCGTGATGTATTCCATGTATCCCTCTTGAGGATGTACATACTAGATCCCTCACACATACTAAATTATTATTTCATAAATTATAATTTCAAAACGATCTTTCATAAAAGGAGAAGATAGTGGTGATCTTATATTTTAGAGAAAAACTTCTACGCAACAAGACTACTCACCTGCTCAAAGTAGTATAGTGTAACTAGAGTATAAAAAGGAAACATGGGAACTAGAGAAAGTGGTAAAGGAAAATAATACACTAATAGTTTCATCTTAGAATGGAAAATAAAATTTCATGGTTCAAGTTTTTTAAGGGGGAAATAATGTAACGACCATGAATTATATAAATGAAATTCTCTTATTATAATTATATCATATAATATAATCACATAAATTCACATTAAGAACATAATACAATCTATATAAGTGAATAATTACATAAATAAAAGGCATTTCTAGAAGTTAAGAAACATACAAAGAAGTTATAGTAAATTGACTATTGGAATAGTAACATGAAACTTAAGAATAGTAAACCCAATAATTGAAACGTAACCTCATAAATGAATGTATAAATAAAATTTAATCATCTTATAAGTAATAATAAGATATAATTATATCATATAATAAGTAAATAAATATATTTAAAATTATTAATTATGTGTTGGTATTTTTGTAAGTCATAAATATTTATTTAAGATTTTTTGAATAATTTAATAATTTATAAGAATATTTATTTTGATAAAATTTACTCAGAAATTACTATTTTATGTCTTATTATTATCAATTCTTTTATGAGACATTAGTTAATTTTACAATGTTTAATAAAATCAGTTATAATTTCAAAATCTGTATTTTTCAAGTAAATTATTAATTTAATTAAAAAATAAATGCATCATATTTAGAATATTATATACATAAAATTGTGTTAAGTTTTTAATTTTACACTTCGAAAAATTATTATGGTGATTTTTTTATTTTTCCGAAATACTTGAAATTTTTGTGAATTATAAAATACGATAATTTATAGTATATATATATATTATATGGTAAAAAACTATTCATTGAGTCATGGGTGATATAAGTAGAATTGGTTTGAAATAACATGATCTAATTAATTTAGTTCATATCAATAATCAAAATTATATCTTGTATTGAGAAAAATAATCAACTAACAAATTAAATAATGAGAAAACACCCCTCTTCTCTATTATAAATACCACCCCTCACCACCTCTTCTCATAAAACATATGCATCCTTAATAATTGTAACAATTATACTCAAATATCTTCCCTTGTCCCTCCCCCATACCCAAGAAATTTGGGACATAATAAAATACCAAAACGAATCCCCTATGAGGGTTCTTAAGAAGAAGGAGTCAAGAGGTAATACCTTATTTATTTTCTCTTAATTTATTTTCAAGTTCCTTAATTTCATTTTTCCAATCTCACCTACCCTCATAAATGTGGAATGATAACTCTAGAATCATAAATATTCTATATTTTTTTATTAAAATTTAATAATTCATCATCATCTCTCTTATCCATCTTTTTTTTACTTAAAATGAAAACATCATTCAGGATGTGTTGATTTTTCACATTCAAGGATAGTGAAGTTTTCAATTTACATTACTGTATTCAAGGGCATTCATGAAAAAAAATTATGGTTGAACCAAATTATAATATAATTATTATATCATATATAATTTTATAGAATCATTTTTTACCAATGACATTAAATTATAAAACGAAATGAGTTTTTTGTGATAGAAAACTGCAAAAATAAACCCAAAATATTGTCTTTAACTATTTATCTAATGATTAATCTTCATGAAATAAGAAAATGATAAATATCGCCAATTTAATATCTGTAATATATTTAATAACATATAAGTCTAATTCTGGATAATAATATACACTTTAAAAAAACTTATGTACATGTATACAAGTAAATCAATCAATAAAATTAAGGAAAACACAGTCCTTAGCTATGAAATTGATTCTCTTCACCCATTAAAAGAGCCATAGATGAAATTAATGAATTTATAATAAATCAAATACATGTAGAAAACTTTTTGGTAATTTTAATAAATAAAAATAATTTGATTATCCATGACATTAAGATCAAGTTAAGATCTCCTTCGAACTCATGTTAAGGGATTCTACCCAACCCTCCAATATTTCTTCAGGTTAATCTTTCTTTATATTTAACCAAATGAAATTTTGTATTATTTTTAGTTATACATTATAAATTATGTTTATGTGTCCCAAAATAATGTATGAATATCCATGAATCCTTTTTTTCAAGTATATACATGTTTTTAAAGGGTTTTCTACTCAATTATTCCCAATAAGCTTGCCAGATTTTAGGGAACTTCTCAAACTCTTACCCAATTTCAAGTGCATGCCATAATATATTTTAATCCACCATTGGTTTTTTAATCTATAGTTTTATTATTAAATCTATCTTGGTTCACTTAAGGTTTAACATAAAATGTTTTTCCTTTTTCTACTTTAAATGCACTTTAATATTTTCCTTAAACAACACTAAAATGTTTTAATTCTAAAGTTCCTTAAATGCTATTTTTACATGTTATCAATTATGTTTGAAATCACTAATCATGATTAATTCATATTCTATTTTATAAATTTCCATTTAGGACTAAATTACTGTCTTTCATTGACACTTTTATGATACATCTATTTATTATGCTTCATGACTTGATTATGATTCCCAATTCATTCCATGTTTAACCCTTATATATATGCTTTCTTGTTTATGTATGACTCATTGTGTGGAAAAAATATGCATGAATATGTTATGATGAGTGCACTCAAATATCTATCCAAATAATTGGGTAATGTTTAGTCTAATAACACATTATGTGCAGTAGTCTTGGTGGTTATCCTTGACTCATTCTCCATGTGCAACACACTTGGTGGTTTTCCTTTAATCGTGATCCTATATGTGCAACAAGGCTTGACTCATGATAAATTCAAGCTTTATATTGTAGACACATTTATAGGATTCCATGATTATATGATTACATGTTCAATATGTTATTTTTATTTATTATTAAAAATGTTACATCCTATTTTATATCATTATTTTATGCCTTCTAACCGATGTTCTATGCTTTAATGGATGATATATAATGAAATGTTTTATATAGTACCAAGTTTTCAGTTTTATATTCCTAGTCGTTAAGAAACTAGACTTTATGATCATGGGATTGTAATTTGATAGTTAATTATGTTTAAAATAATGTAATTATATGTGTAAAGGATAGGGTTTCTATAACTGGGCATAACTAGGACATGATTCAGGTATAATAAAATGTGGGGAAAGGATGTGGTGAGAGATTGAATTTATAATGGTAAAGAGGGGTGTTTTTTATTATTTTATTTATTTGTTTATTATTTTGGATCAAGACTATCAATAGTGAAGATTATTATGACTATGTATTGTAACTATTTCATGTAATTTATAACTAATGGTTCTTAAATCAACCATACATAATCCATGAATCAATAATTCATGTATTTGCTTATACCATAAATTAATGTATTTCATTATTCTTCAAAAATTCAACTATTTCTAAAAAATCCCAAAAATTCATCGTAACCATTTATTAACATGTAGAATTAAAAAATGTCGTCCATTTTATGATAATAATTTTATAAATATGATAAATTTAAATATTAATTAAAATACTCATTTATTTCAAAAATACCAAATTTAAAATTCTAACTGATTTAATAACACTTTGAAAAATTAATTAATGCCTCATTAAATTATTTTATAATCATAAGAGAATAAAATATAAATTTGGTAATACATTTTATGAGAATAAATTTTATATTAAATTATGTTATTAATTATAAAATTTTAAATACTCATTTATTTTTTTCAAAAATATGAACACATAATTTATCTTTTCCATATGAATAATTTACTAATAATATGATATAATGATATAATATTTTCATTTATAGCATGGAAAAATTTTATTTATACACTCATATGTGAATTTAATGTTCTATTAGTTTATGTTTCTTAATTTTTATAAATACCTATTGTCTAATTTTTTATATATTTATAATGTTTGTATTGTTTTCTCAATGTGATTTTATGTATTTTATAATAAATAAATTAATAATTAAAATGGAATTTCCATTTACAAGAATAAAGGTCCTTACAGTACTTATGGAAGGTCGTGAGATTTTTTCAAGTTTTAGGAACCAATTTTGTCATAGAGGCATCACAAGATTTTGAATGGGCATGGTGGATAAAACTAAAATCATCATGGATGATATTGTACCACTCGTTAAAATATGGGAGGGTTCACCAAAATTGATAAAACTCTTGAATAGCATCCCTACACCTTAAAATTCATAGATCCTCAATATATAGGTGATATGGGTGAGATGGAATCCCCTAAAGAATGAATTTAAAATCAATATTTAAGGATCATGTATTTATAGGGTAATGCAGGGGTGTGGTTCATGACAATAAAGGGGTGGGGTTTTTTTATTTTTGTGATGCATACTAGTATAAGAGAATCCCATATGGAAGGGGGTTGTGCGATGGAGAAATATGTTGAGTTCTGAAACTTTTACAATATCTTGCTGGAGTCTGTGGAAGCATAATCAAATGTTATACATGGTTCATTATGTTGAAAGAATCAAATTACATGGACCATAACAAAAATAATTAAAAAATTTAAAAGGCTTTTAGACTCATGGGTGGACCTTAGTCATACATTCATGAGGGGAACAAGGTTTCATATTTCCTTATTTTTAGGCAAACTAAAAAGGATCAGAGTTCTCTATTTTATAAATGGGGTTTCTCTTATAGGAATGTGTATGTTTTTCTAGGGAGTATGCACACAGTCTCAATTATTTTATACCACATTAACATTTTTCATTCATTTACACTTCCCAGCCTAAAATTAAAAATTTAATACTTGAGGTTAATCTTGAAAAATGATAAGATTGTTTCATAAAATGGTTTCCACATTGTTAACATTAAATCATATTCCCCAAGATAAAATAATGATAAATTACACTAATAATATAATTAATATTATGATATCCATTATATAAAATTCCAATGGTTTTTTGTATTTTACTCATAAAATAATATAGGTGTGTAAATGATATATGTCATAAAGAAGAAAATTTAAGATAAAAACCACTTACTACATGGGTTAAAATTTATCTATAAACATAAAGAAATAGAGCTACTAAAATTAATAGTTAAATACCCATAACCATTTTGAGAGTAATCATAAAATAAATTCAATTTATATATATACACCTCAAATAATAATTCGTGTCGAATATGGCATGTCTCTCAGAGAAGTAAAAAAAAGAGACACATAAATCCATTACTACATTAGTAGTCCTTTAGGTCACAATCCCAAAAAAATATTAACCTAAATTGAAACATTAAAATCACTAAAATATGTATAATCATGATATAAAATATCCAAGGGGAATTATATACACCACACAAAATTAGTGATTGATGAATTTGCATATTTCTCAAAGAAATAAAATAATCACTAGAAATCTCTTCCCTTAAAAATTGATTCCTTTATTATATATTTGTAACTGTGGTATAATAATTTTATGTTTATTATAAATCTAGTAAATAACTATAGATGCATATATGATACTATATGTGTTTTACATAATAAATTTTACTATCCATTTCTTAACAATTCCATGCAAAAGTCACATTATAGGAAATGATTTTTTTCATGTATGTTTTGATTTAATATTGTTTAAACTATTAAATTAGTCATTGTGAAAACGTCCCCATAATGTTAAACATGATTTAAATATAATTTATTTTCATTATATATATAGTGATCTATAAAAGTTAGAGACAGAAAATTGAACTCATTGTTCATAGAGATGGTCGAATGTACGTACACATCAATTTTCTTTCCATTTTCTCAATAGAATGATTAAAAGAAACATAAATAAAATATTAAAATTATTGATTAATTGTTATCTCATATATATATATATCATATATTCCTTAAACAAATCCTTATTACCTTTCATGTAAAATGTGAATGAATCACATCGCTTCACGATGTGGTAGTCCATTATGCAAACGAACGACATTATCCTATTCCCATGGAAAATAAGATATGAAGTAAAAATGGTGTCAAGTTTATAAAATAACAATAATATAGTAAATATCATATATAAATAATAAATATATCATTATATCCATCCATGAGATGTGGTGATGGAGAACAAAAAATATTGGTCCGTACAGCGGTAGTTCTCCATACAATCAAATTATGTTTTCATAACCCATTTGATGGTAGAAGATATATTATTATGTTATTAAATTAAAATAATAGAATATTATTA
Organism: Viscum album; assembly: GCA_963277665.1. NCBI lineage: Eukaryota > Viridiplantae > Streptophyta > Magnoliopsida > Santalales > Viscaceae > Viscum > Viscum album. The sequence goes on from OY728163.1 coordinate 355,995,690, forward strand.
AATTAAATATATTTATTTTATTATATAATCATGTTTTAAAATTTATTTTAATTGGTTGTAGGATAAAATGAATCAAAGTTCTTGGTTAAGGATATTACATCTTCTTCAGAAAAATTATTCGGTTTTCACCAAAAAGATTCTTAAGTTGTATTTATTATCAAATAAGGGATAACATGAATAGATGAATTAATGAATTAATATATTTTCAAATTTATTATCTTAAAAATGGTTTTGGAATTCATAATATTATTGGATAAGGGGTGTCCTTTTATAAGTATTTTGAGTGAAAAACTGGTAACTTTTTAAAGGAAAATGGACCACCCACAATTTTTACATGCGACAATGCTAAAAATGGAACATATTAATTAATAAAAGATATAAGATGAAAATATATCCAGATAATCTATGTTAAACATGTTTTGGAAAATTTTTATCCCTTAGAATTTAAGTTTAACCCCTTGTAATCCCAATTTTAACTTAACCGTGGAAAGTAAATATCAATTCTTTTAGAATTCATTATGGGAAAAAATAAATTTTACCTAAGTAGATAATATAAATTATTTTTATAATAATCATATAAACATTTAATTCAAAGTTAATCTCACATACTCGAGGTGAAAATTGGTTTTCAAAGTGAAAAAAGTTTAAATGATTAAAATGTTTTTGTTTCCAGATTCAGTATGAAAATCATTAAAACGAACTTAATTAGATTAATTAAAATAATTTTAAAATAATTTTAAATTTAAAAAAATTATTTAAAAAAAATATAAATTCTTCAATGGAAAATGAATTTTTAAATAAAAACCAGTTTTTTTCACCATTAATCAAAAAGTTGTCTTTTCAGAAAAATTTAAAGATTTCCCCCCATGTCAATTTTGAAATATTGACTTCAAATTTTAAATTTATTTTGAAAGAAAATTAATTAATTTCTATAAACTAATTTTTAAATAGTAGTGAAAATGGTTACCATTTTTCATTTTATAAAATACAATTTTATGGAAAATTTTGATTTATTCTTATATCTTTTTCTAGAAAAAACATATGATGTAATTTAAAAGTTTTATTGAATTTATAATATTTAAATTTCTATAAAAACATTCAATTTTATTAAAAAATATTTGACGTAAAATATATTTGTGAGTATAAAAAAATTATCTATAAAATGTTTCATTCATTTTAAAATAGTTTTTTATTTTTTATTATTATTAATTAGTCACCAATAATTCAGTTTATATACATGTGTAAACTATATATTTTCATAATTTTGTTAATCATAGTCATGCCTTCCATTCCAAAGGAAAAGAGATAATTATAATTTTAAATAATAATATTTTAATAGTATGTGATGTTTCATTTAAACTCAATGTTGCATTTAACACAAGATAAACACATTACTTTTTCTAATGCAAGATAAACATAGCGTTTTATATAATGAAAAATATCAAAATGAATAAATTTATTTGAAAAATTAATATTACAAAATCTCATGGGTGTTACAACTTTTATATTTTATTAGTGATTTAATGGACATGTTATAATAATTATAAATCAATATAATTATATCTAAAAAAATGGACCGGTGAATGAATGATTTATAAAGTTTCTGATTTCAAATTGCCTCTATATTATCATTTTATAATGCTAAATTTTGTAAGGAAGATTTATTGTAAATATTTTTAATAGAATGGGGAAAATATATTTCCAAAAAACTATATTGTAAATATTATATTTATCAATTAAATAAATTTGAATAACCATCCATTGAAGTTAGGGATGAAAAATTAAATACGTCATTCATGGAATTGGTAGTTCACATGAAACATAGGTGAAATTTATATTTCCAAATTGAGGGATGAAAATGTATATAATTATTTTATAACCCCATAATAATATTTAATTATTTTATTAATAAATATCAATTTATATTTGAATTAATAAGATATATTCCTAGTTGGTGGATGTAGAATGATACTTGAATGAACCTTATAAAAATAATTACATCCTCATTGGATACCCTCCTTTATATCACTCCTAATGAATTCATATATTTGTATTTTTGGATTCCTAAAACCACAAAAATATTTGAAATAGATTTTATGAGGTATTATTCATGGTAATGGTTAAGAAGTGATTCATAATTTGATTGGTTATGCGAGATTATGGATGCCTTAATTTTTATGTTATAGGGGATTTACTTGTGTAAACACTCATAATAAAAAAATTTCAATTTCCTAAAAAGATGAACCAAATTAGATACGGGTTGAAGATATGATAAGTAAGTTGCATATTCTAGTGAAAATATCTAATAGGGACCTACTGTTTTGATATTTTAATCACTATCCCTTACAATAACCCCCCCCCCCCCCCCCCTCAAACACATTTATCCTTTACTATCATAACAAATATATACCACGAAATTTTATATTTATGATAAAAAAATGATCATATTAGTAATATTTAATATAATGATTAATAATTTTAAAAACGTTTTATTCAAATCAATTTAACAAGGTAAAAATAATGAATTTTAATATAATTATATAGATTGTGAGGAAAAAATATTTTTTGGAAAATTATTACTTAAATTAATAAAATGGGTTTTCCCTATAATCATTTATACTTTTCATTTATAAGATATTAATTAATTAATTAATAATATATGCAAGGTTATTTGGGATTTAAATTAATAAAAGTATTATATTTAACCATCTAAAAACTCAATTAAACAAATTTAGTAAACAATAGTGTTTTTATAAAATATAAACCATATTCCAAAATCTAGAACATAGTTTTATAAATTAATCATTTTAATTTGTAATTTATTATTTTATCCCATAAATTATTTTTTAGTTTTGAAAATGGTGAAAATTATTTTTAATTCATTCATATGTTGTATATTTTTTATAAAAGTTATGGAATTTGTAAAAATGGTTTTTTCATTATCCTCTTAATGAATAAACTATTAATAAACATTCCAAAAATTCACCAAAACAAAGTATTTACATGATGAATTTTGAAATTAATTTCATTTAATCATTTTCAAAGTTCAAAATTTATAATTTCATTCTATAAATAATACAAAGTGATAAATGGAAAAAACTCTTCACCTTGAATAAAAATTAATTAATTTTCAAATGAAATACAATATTCTTGTTTTATATATTCATAGAATTGATTATAGAATTATTGTAATAATAAATTTTAATATGAATTTATTAAATTAACATGACTATCTATTTATAACATATTTAATAATTAATTATTTATTTTAGTAGTTCAAAATGAGAAAATATATTAAATAAATTTACGTAAACATTAAACAGAACATCCCATACGAGATATAGTAACATTATATATATAATTTCTATTTAATTGGTTATATAACATCCTGTTAGATATTATATAAACATATATACATATCTATACAAAATATCTAAGCTATTATTAAAAATCTTGGCGTTTTAACATTCTCTACTCTATAGTAATTATGTCCCATGATTTTTATTTGTTATTAAAAAATTAATGTATCTTCACATAGGATTAATATTACATTTATATTTTATTAAAAAACTAATTTTTTGATTTATTAAAATGAAATTTAAAATTTATTAAATAAACAATACTGAATCTATAAATGTTTATTTTTAAAAATAATACTTTTGATGGGATCTGTATTAGAAAAGATTACCTGGAAATTTGGAAAATGTTTTACACATTATCCCTAATAAATTTATATTCCATTTTAATATATAAAATTCCATCAAGACATAGTGAATGAGAAAATATACACTTTCCTGATTTCAATCTATTTTTTAAGTGAAATTACATCCTTCTATTTTGAATTTATATCAAAATACACCATTTATTTAATTAATATTTAAAATAATGATATCTGTAAATAATTGTTTTCATTATTAAAATAAAAAATAATTTATTAATGGATCTTGAGATCCCCTATATGGTAGTGATATTTTTTTATGAATAATTTTATGAAAAACTATTCATAGAATTTCAATATTTTCCCTAAAACTAAAATGGAATGTATGAATAAATAAAACACCTAAATGAATTCTATAATAAATTAATTGGGAATTCCATTATTATAAATAAACCAACTATTTATAATTCATTATTTTATTCATCATCCACTAATCCCCTTTTATATTTTTGATAGTTAATTAAGCCCAAAAATTAGGATCATTTCAAAGTCATCCATAGGTACTACAACAATGTTTGATACTAAGGAATATATGTGAATCTTAATTGATATTGTGTCATATATTTTCATGGAACAATATTTTCATTTGTTTTATTGATTAAAAACACCTATATATATGTTTTTGGGGTTGATACAACATTCATAATAAACATAAAAGATATTAATGTGTGTACAGACCCCGTATGAAATAAATTAGTAGCTATTTTTGAGTTTATGATTCAAGTGTATATTATTAAATCATTCAACACATTAATATAATCTGTAGTAAAAAAATAACCATGTACATCCATCATGGTCCTTTTCAGAGGAAAATCACCATTATTATGGGTTATGTACTTCATATAGTTCACCTTGGTGTCATTTTTTTATTAAATTAATGATCCTTATATCCTTTATTTACATAATTATAATATACTACCATTCCCTTAAAGATAATACCAGGTTATTTTATTCAACTATTATTACATAATGATAATTTTTTTCTTACCTTATCTATTTCATTGCATTTTTCTTTACATAGTGATCACTGATCCTCTTTTTCAATTATTTCCCCAAAAAAATATAAGTCATAGTGATTTCATTTTCTTTAATGATGAAACATGGTACTATATCTGCATATGATGAAAATTTTTTAGAGTGTAATATCCTTAAAAGTATTTTCATTATCCCATTAATAGAAATGATCAGTATTTATTTATATATTTTAAGCATAATTTAAGGCATGTCTTACTAACATTGTAATGTTAGTCTCTTTAATTAAATAAAATTCCAGTTCCCATAGTATAAAATATAATAATTTCCTTTCTAAATCAATTCATTTCTTGTGGGGAAAAAGTTTTAGGAATATTGTTTCCCTAAATGTCCCTCATTATTTATCCCCTATCACCTCTTCCTCAATATTATTATTAATGAATTTCTAATATTGACGTGTATATCTCTCAAACTAAACATGACTAAATAAATATTATCTCTTTTACTGATCCACAAATCGTGAAATATATTTTCGAGTGACTGGATTAATTATTCATCATTTCATGATGTTTTCAATTATTAATTATTTAATGAACTAGATTATCTATATTCAAATGATATTATAAATTCCATTCCAAATATATTTAAATTTTATTCAACTCAAAAACATTCTTTATAGACATACATTATAGGGAAATTACAATAAAGATTATGAGTGTCAAAACAATTTCCCTTTCGTTGAAAACATGATAGAAATAATACTTCCCTCTTAATATTACATATATTATTTACATCTCTCCTTATGAAAAATAAGAAAATAAAAATAAATTAATTAGTAAACACAATGATATCAACTGTTTTAGTGTACCATAATCCATGAGTCCCCTTAACAAATGGTTTCTCTATGATATTTGTGATATTCCCTAGCATGTCGTTTTATCTGCTCCCACGCAACTAGGTATAGTAAGTTGACACCATATAAAAATTACACTACAACCCCTAATAAATGTTTTATATGTAATTAAAGTATCCCCAAATTTTTACAAGAATCTCACACATCACAATGATTGTGTAAAATCAATTTACACTTCAAATGTAAATAGATATTGATGAACATATTGAATACTAGTTCATCTCACAATTACAACAAAAACTAAAAAATGTAATAGTCTCCAATAAAATGAAATAATAAAAATATACTTCAACATAAATTAATATTTAATTAAAATATCATAGAGAAAAAACCAGGAAGACGAGAATATATTTATGTCTCCAAAGTTTCACTCTGATATGTGAATTTTTGAAATAATGAAAAAAAATTAAAGGTAGTAGTGGCAACAGTTATGTTGATCAAACAAATAATAATCAAAACATGTATGTCACAATGGTGTAGGTCTAAAGGTAACAACAAATTAATATTTTCTAATACTCATCTATATATACATAAGAATAAAATTTGTATCTTTAGATTAAGAACATATCATTATTTAATATGACATTGGAATTCCATTAGGCCAAACAGATCAAAAAAATATCACATAATAAATTGACAATATTTGAATTTAATGTTCCAAAAGAAAGTCCAAACATCCCATATAAATAGGAAATATTTAATACATTAAATATAAACCTTTAAATATGTCTTTAAATATCATTAAAGAGATATAATTCTGGATTCATTATTGTAGAAAACCTAGAAATGATTCATAATTCAAAACTCTGTAACATACCATGTCAAAAGTAGGTTTTCTATGTGTAGCGATAATCTTAAAAAGTATAGTTGATAGATAATGTTTCATTTCAAATATAGGGATGATGAACAACATATTTGTTGCACACACATAAGGTTATATAAAAAAATTAGGCTTCCCAATCCATACGTTCATTCCAAACATAGCTTTTATGATCTATAAGTTATTCTTAAAATGTATGGTAATAATATTGTCTCTAGAATTCTTCAGAAAAAATCCAAAATACCTATTATTTTATGAATCATATATTCTTCCATGATTTTATGATCAATAATTTCAACCACAATATAATAATTTTTACAATTAATATTATCCATAAATTCACTTACTATAACTTCACTAATAACATATATGTGGGTGTGTGTGAGCAAAACAATCAAAATTAAATCAACAAAGCTAAAGAATCAAGACATTTCCAATAAACCCCCCTTCTTTATGATAAAAACCCCATAAAACCAGTATTAACATATAAATTAATTAGAAATAAAATTTTTAAATAATGGGAATAAATATATTTAACGTATATTTATTCTTCATAATGAAAGTTATTTTTATAATGAAATTTATCCCATATATATATTATATTTTTGACATATATATTTCCCAACATTTCACACAATTATTCCTAAAAAGTATCATGTTTTTTAAAATCACTCCTTAAATTTCTCTACATATTTACCCCCCTTTTGTGAAATCGAAAGGATATTCATAAAAAATAAATTTCATTTGACGTAGAAAAAAATATAAAATATAATGATATTAAAAATGAGAGAACTGATAAAAATCAGATAAATATAGGGATTTTTATTTTGATAAGCTATGGTGGGTGGAACTAATTGAGTCTTTTGAAATGGTTAAATAGTTGTAGTTTATCTATTATTATTGAACTCTTTTACACATAATAGTTAGAATTATTTAGGATAGTTCTATTCTCCTTTGGAAATATACATATCTAGAATTCATTGAAGATAAATTTTTAACAAAAATATTTTTTTCTAGTAAATATAAGACATAGTAACATATTCACATCATATTTTAACAATTTGACTTATCATCCCCAATTAAAATGCATCAAAGTATTCTGTAGAAATTTGGATTTCTCACATGCTTTGAAACTTTCATTAAAGGGTATAAAAATTATTTTTAAATAGAAGTTTTTTCACCTCTTCATAAGATATTCAATACATTTTTATATTGTAATTATGCTTAAATACATTTCATTAAAAATATTAACTATAGATATGAACTCTATAAATATCATTCCGAAAATAAAAATTTATGATCTTTTAACTACTGGTTATTCAAAACCATGGATTTATATTTATTTTCAAGACTATATTTCTAAGAAATACTTAATAAAAATCTAATTATTCTTTAAAAAGAGAATTCATTTCATCGGGAAAATAATTACTATCCTTTCAGTTTTTTTAAAATCATATTAAAAAAAATCAAACAATCCAAACATTGAATTATTATCTTCTGAGAATAACATTTATGTAAGATTAATTTCCATATTATCTTCAAGACAATAAAACTACTTTATTCATAATTTATTGATTTTGTAATTTTAAGGGTGGAAGAAAAATGTTTTGAGATATTTTGAGAGAATGATATGGTTTGAAAGTTGAATATATAAGGTTTGATTCTAAATATTTTACGTGAAATTTTATATTATTGAGAAAAATGATGGAGTAATAATTTATGATTTTTCAGTTGAAAAGAAAAGTTTACATAAAAATACTTTTTTTGAGAGAAAAACATTACATAATTAAATAAAATTTAAATAGAAATTAATTTTCAAAAATAGTTTTTCAAAATGAATGTTAAATTACAAACTTAGTTTTTAAATAAATAAATTTATATTTCATTTTTTAATTTTAATTTAATTGAATAAAGTTTTATGCACTCCCACTAAATTATAAATATTCCCAACTAAGTAATATTAAAAAGACATATGAAAAAATGATTATAGAAATAACAAAATAAGATAATTTTTTTACACATATGATAAGACATTTGTCATTTTTTACATATCTTAATTTCAAATTATATAATATTTAAGGAGTATGTATTATGTAATCAAAATATCTCTAACATATTCATTAATAAAAAAATAATAGATTGAGAATTTATCAAGAGTTTAAATATAAGGATAATTAAATATAGATGGAAAATGTTATAGTTTTTAATGTTTTTCATGCCTATATAATATAGTTATTCCATTTAAATGTAATATTACAAAAGAAATGAAATAAATTCTTGATTAATGGTTCTGTCTGTAATGAATTTTCAATTCAGAATAATATGAATTAGAAATTTAATAAATGTTAATATTTTTCATGTAGACTCTTAATTATATAAAAATGAATTACAATGGTTCATATATTCAAAATATCAAATATAAGTTCCTTTTGGTAACCATATGCTTCTGGGTCCATTAGTGTTAATAAATAAAGATTTAGGTCACCAAATGTGTTTTCATTGATGGAGACTCCATAATTATGGCTATATAATTATTTTATATAAGGAAAATGATGGATAGAAAAATATTATGTTTAGTAAACTAGTATCCATTATTACAATGTATGTTTATTCTATATTGACACAATTAAATAGTGGATATTCTCTTTCCTTTTGAACTAGGAAAAAAATAATTTCTATATAATTCGGGTTTCTTCCATTACGTTGAATCCCATGAATAAGTTTTTAATTAGGTTCATTTTCACCATGAATATTATTAAAATATTTATCTCTTGTTATAAGCATGCAAGTTGGTTTTTAAAGTATTAACTTCTTTTATTTTTCCACAATATTATTTTAAATAAAAATACCAAAACATTTTTAATAATTCAATATTAAATCTGACATCTATTTAGATAGAAATTATTTATCATTATAAATAGTATCATAATATTTTCTATGTTCTCTGTGATCATTTTTTTTATTATTCAAATTTATCTTGAATAATAGAACAATATTTATTATTTTCATCATAAGAAAAAAACATTTAAATCAAAATTTTGAGTGTAAGAAGTGTGTACCTCATCAGCATGATCCATAAGAAACCTATTAAACATTTTATTTTCATACCCATCTTTAGAATTTATATTGTATTTACTACATGATTCAGAATTAGAACTCCAGTTAATCTTCATAAAATTCTTAACTTTTATTTTATAATTATATTTCTTTTATTATTTAATCATGTCACAGATACGATTTATGTATCCTTTATACATATATTCATTACATTTTTTATATTTATTCCTTCTTCATAACTTTTTTTTACAATTTTCCAAATATTTTTTCATGATCTAATAACACTCTTCATAAATTTGGATAACTTCAATTTTATGATTCATTCGTAGTGTTTTATATTAATCATATTTCTTTTTGATTGAAATATTATTTTTATCTTTGGATTACATATTTTCTTCATAAATCATCAAGGTGCCAATAAGTTTTTCCATTGAAAATTATTTAACTTCTTTGTATTCATAAATAAGATTAGATATTCAATTCCACATAGAAGAAAAAATTATGTGTACCTTTAAATTATAATCTTTTTGTTTAATTGGATCTCCCAAGTAAGTAATTTTGTTGAAATATTCTATCAATCTTCCATAGAAATGAGTAATGATTTAATATTCATGAATCCAAAATGTATTAAATTTCAATTTTTTAGTGTTTTTCTTTATTTTTATGAAATTATCAATTCTATCATAGGAAAAAATAAATGTTCTTATAAAAATAATTTGTGGTATCATAGTAAGAGATTCGATTAAATATATTAGTTTCTAATCCACATAAAATATAATTCATAGATATAGAATTAATATCATATTATTTCTCTTCACAATCATTCATTTTTTATAGATCTTATTATAAAATTTCATAGGCTTGACTGTATTTAAATAAAATCATACAGATATATGTTTCAAATAAATAATTATTAATTCTTTCCAACATCCATAATTATCACCATTAAAATAAGGTGCATGGATCACCATCATACCTTCAATCCCATGATATTTATATTTATCTAGATAATTAACTATAACTATTTTGAGTTATATGAAATATAACATCTTGATTCTATCTTCTGATAAAAATTGTGGGTATCATGTTAAAAAAACATATTAATCATTGTTCTCGAAAAAAATATCCAACTGACATTTTATTCTGATTTAAATTGTTTCATTAGGATGAAAGGGAAATGATTTGTAGATTAATAAATAAATAAATATATACTATCCACTTATACAAATTTTTATATTGGAATAGTATATATGGGGACATAAGAGGCATTGGATATGTTTCCCTTAAAAAATGATAGAAATAATACACCCCCTTGAAATTGAAAATATTATATCATTATTTATTAAAGTAATGGAATTAATGGAAAAAATAAAGAAATGAACATAGGAATGTATAATAGTTCCGAGAAAAAATATCCCCTAGTCTACTCAACTAATTCGGTATCCTCTAGATTGGTGATATTCAATTGTACGTCCTTTTTCTAGGGACCTCTACAACTATACATAGGTAGTTGAAACAAAAAAATGATAATATAGTGAATATTTGTTCTTTTACTGGGAGCCAACATATCGAAAACATAGTATAAAAAGATGACACTTCACCATGACTGAATACATGTTGTTTTCAATTCAACAGTAAATATATTGGGATAAAGAGGTTGAATAATTGTTCAACTCATGATTGTATTAGCAACTAAAAAATGAAATTATCTTCAATAAAACACATTAGATAAATATCATTCAATTTCAAAAAATTCCTTAAACAGTAGTATAGAAACCAATTGTTTTATGATCAAACATGAATTTATCTAAAGTATAACACTGATATGTTCATTATTTAACTGTATAAAAATGATATCAAAGAAATATGGTATATGAAATTGCTAATTCTATTAAATAGATAAGAATAAAAAATGTATCTCTCTTAAGTATAGCTCTGGTGGGAAATACACATCATTATTTTCAAATGCACATTTGTATCATTAAAAGAATAATATTTATAACTTTCCAAGAAGTAAATTCTGGTATTTAATAAGATATTCAAATTAATTATAGTTAAATCGCTTGATAAATATGTCATGATAGATATAAAATATTTAAATTCAATAGGTTTAATGAATGTCATAACTTCCTTTAGAAATATTAAAGGTTTAATTTTATGAAAATAATCACTTGAATCGGTCATTAGAAATATTTAACAAGATATTTAATTCGAGTAATATCGTAATAAAAAAATGTAAAGAATACATATTTTACAACATCGTAATTGAACCTATCAAACATTGGTTTTATTAGCATATCGATAACCATCAATAATAAATTTGATGGTATATAGTTGATTACAAAATGTAAGGATGATAAACTATATGTTTTTTCATCAAACATAGGGGTACTTTCAAATGAAGGGATTCTAATACATGAATTCATTCTAAATTTATGGTCCAAAATGATTGATTTTTTTATACATAGTGTGTTAATAATGTTTTGAAACTTCTTATACGCACATAAAAAATAAAAATTCTCTTACAAATAAAAAAACAAAAAATGGTATTAAGGTCTTAATATGAATCAAGATTAAAATAATTATTCTAATGATAATTATCCCAAAATAGACTTATTGTGACTTCAATAGAAAAATATATTTAGGTGTTTGAGAGTATCAAAATAAATATTAAATTAATGAAATTGTTAGGTCAAAACATCCCCCCCCCAATATATGAGATGTATTATAGTAATATTTCATGAATACCCTAGGCACATTTCATAATTCTTTTGATTAAAAATTGTGTTCTTTTAAATCTGTATCAAGGGATTCTACTAAAATTTCATTGAAATAATATATAAAATAATTGAATCCATTAAACCAAAGTTTGTGTTTAATACAAAAAATTTGTGAAATATTCAAGAGATAACATCCGACTAGCCTGAATAGTTTAATAGTCTTAGGATACAACAAACATACTTGATTTCCATGACACATTGGAAACATAAAATATGAAATTTATTCATCATAGAAAAATTATTTTTTTCCTTTCCATACATCATTTAATACATTCAATTATATTTTCTTTGTACATTATTGAATGGAAATATAAATAAAGTGTGAACATATATTACTATTAAGGGGTTTTTCAGTATTGAATTTTTTTTGAATAATAGAATAATAAAATATATAGTATACTAACTAATTAACTATTATCAAATATAATGAATAACTTGTTAAAAAATATATTCCTGTATGATTAAAATATAGAAATAAAATGGAAAATATTAACTAATTTATCAAATATGGAATTCATAATTTCAAATATCATGTTATTTTTTCATGGACTTATCCATTACAATTTCAATAATGGGTATCCATATTGCCAATAAACCATTAATAAATAAGGAAATCTAACTAGTTTGTGTCAAAAGACCCAATCAATGTTTCAAGGGGAAATATAATTATGTTCTCCATTAATAATTTAAAAATCCCAATGTATTATATATATATATTGAATGAATAATAAAATATTTATTTAATATATTTTAGTAGTACATAAATATATCTATCCAACAAATTACACAAAATATCGATATTCCAAATTCAATAAAATAATTATCTTGGTATACGTCATTCAATTAGAAATATATAAAACAATGGGTATATATTTAAGAAAATACATTGTCTATATTGAAAATATATATAGAACAAGATAAAATATACATGAATAATAAAAATAATGTCTAAAGTATGTTAGTGAGTGACAGAGTACACAACAACATGAAGTGACTAAACTCTGGATAAACATTGTTTGAATTGTAAAGTGAAAAACATAATTTTGAAAGGGATGAAATGAGACTATAAATTCATTTTAAAATAATATTCTATATTAATGGGAATAAATCTCAAATACAAAGAGAAAATTGTAACTAAAACTTTTAAAATATCATATATAATTCATTTATATCATATCTAAAATAAATATTTTTATATTTAAATAAAAAAAATGCTTAATGAGGTTTTAATTAGAAACATAAACTATTAATTTAAAAATAAATTATGAAAATGGAATCTTGAAAAGTAACTATTCTTTGGTACAAAAATGAGGAAAGGAAGATATAATTAAATAAAAGTGAAATAAAATCCATTTTCAATACTTTTAAGAATGTAATATCTTTTTTCCTTTTTGAATAAAATGAATGTAATGGAGCGGACTTCTCCGGTTCATTACTTTGTAAAACATTGATGTGTTCAAACACGACGCATGTTATAATAATAATTTATTATAATAATAATTGGTAATGGTGGCATGAAAATACTTGGTGTTAATTAGTTTAAATGGTTTTAATTTAATCATTGTGAAATAAAAGAAATAAAATTGAATGTATTCAAGGAGGGGAGGTGCATGGTTTCATTTTGATTTATTTAAATTTTAATAAATAATAAATTATGTGTGTAATGGGCATATAATGGGAGGTGCAGGGAATCAATTATAAAGGAATAAATAATAATAAATGAGGTGCATGTAATAAATTATAAAGGAATGAAATGCAAAGGGGAGACATGATGGGAGTCAATAATAATAATTATTATTAATGATAATGAATGTGACCCATTGATGAAATTGAAGTCAGATTTATTACTATTATATTAAATAATAATGGTAATGGTGGGTTTTAGTGTGTGGTTAATTAAATGGAATTGTTTTAATTTAATATGAGAATAATCAGGGTAAACTAATTTAATGGGACTAAATTAGAACATTAAGGATGATTTTTATTATTATTATTATTATTAATAAAGTTGATGTGAGAAATAAGAGATGGGTATTGTTGGACATGGAATAAGAAAGGGGAGGTGCCACTTTTGGATTGTGGCGGAATTATAGAAGAAAGAATTATATTGGAGAGAGAAGGAGTCTAAAGGAAATAACGATTTAAAATTTAAAGCAATAAAATAAATAAGTTAAAAAGGAAATCAATCAATGTGGAAATGGGTGATGCGCCCCAAATTTGATAGATTTTGTGTGTGGGATTTGGAATTGAAGGAAAAATGGTTAAATAAAATAATAATAATAATATAATAATGTTATTATTAATTTGATGGGAAAGCTGTGTTTCATCCATAGCTTCTTTGTGCGACCTCGGATTGACAAACCTTTAGCAGCAGCGTAACCCTGAAATTATGATGGTCATTTTAAGACCAATGATGAATACATTTTTATGACTCCTTTCTTCGGTCAATAAAACCCCTATTATTAATTGAAGTTATTGTCATCATTAAACGCATGGAAATCGCGTGATATGTTGTGTGTTGACCAGTCAAATAGTGTTACAGTTGTACGGTCACGTCGTTTATTCCTTAATACATGTTGTATACTGTTTTTTCTTTTCATTGCCTGTATAAGAGGGGGTCACCTGTTATTTAAGAACCCCTCTTCTTCTCCACACGGCGATGCTCCCAAATGACCTAGAAGACTTCCTTCTATCTTCTTTATCCAGACTCCGATTATCGATCTGTCAGTGGCTGTGGGATCCTGTCGACAAGGAGAACATCATGCACCTCGTTCCATTCCCTCTTCTTCTACTTCCTCTTTGTAGTTTACTACTGATGAGATTGATGATATTTGACGGGAATGAAGCTCTTAGATGAATGTCATCTTAATGGTACACTTTTCCCTGTTCTTATTCCTTCCTCGATCTCCTCTTTATGTTCCTCCTTGCCTTGCTATGACAAGTGGAACATTAAACCTTAATGAAGTCTCTCTTGGTTGTTAGTGTGGTTGTGCCACAACATCCACAGAAGGACGTAGACGTTGGGAGGAGTGATCGAAATCCTCATGGTGGTTTTTCTCACAGAAGGACATCAAAACATGTTCAGGTAGGGATATTACCTTCATCTCTCTCTCTTTTGTGTATCATGCAGGGTGGCTATCCTCTTGTTTTTGTGAGATACGATTGAACCAGTAAATAAAAATAATAAGTGGTTATAGAACGAGTTTGGGTAAATTTTGTTGATATTGTTTTTTTATTTCCATCAATGCCTATCCTTTTATTATGCTGTGAATTGAATAGGAATATGCCTAATGAAAAACATGGTCATTGGGGGCCTTTTCTTGTACAATTAAATGTTGCCCTGATTTTTAGGATTGTTTTGTGGATGTAATTTCATAGAATGTGGAAATTGGTTAATCATGTAAAGTTGGATGATTAAATGAATTCATAGAACCCTTGTATGATCACCCCTGTTAAACTAAATGAAATATTGAATTTTTTGGGTGTTGGTTGGGGTGTAATTATGTGAAGGGGTGTTTCATGGGTTTTTGTGGTACGAGTATTGTTTCTGATGTGTTTATGGTTATGTTTGTTGGCATTAGGGCTGCAGGGATGGGTTGTGCATATGAATAAAAGTGGAAGAGTTAACTAATGAATTGTGGGGCATGTTAGTTGATTAAATACAGAAAATCAATGAAATTGATTGGCTGATAAAAGAAAATTGTATTGTGTTGCTTATGTTTTCCTGAACTTTTTTTGTCGTTGGAAGGTATATGTTTTAGGAATTATTTATCTGGTTTGGTTGTTGTAAGTTTCTCAGTAGTTAAGGAACTGATAAACTAAAACTTTTGAAACATGAAAAGCATAAAGGGGATTGGGGCTGTTTATTGTGTGCATACTTTCGAGGTAGAAGTACAGAGGCATGTGTTCAAATCATTTGTGTAGAAGACCTAGGATGGGCTGAGTGGTTTATATATAAGTATATAAATTTGTATTTTTTATGTTTATTTACGCACCCCACCCATGATGAGCACTATGTGTCAAACACCCATGGGATGGGGGGTGAGATTCTCAAACATGTAAAGGATGGATGGTTTCTGTTCTTCCATGTGCTCCCTCTTCCAGGTTCTATAGCTCAAGATCCTTTGGGCAGGTTACAACAGATGTTTCCCAAGAGTCTTCAGGATGAGGATGTGATATGTTCCCAATTGTCTTTGGGAAGAGATGTGATGTGGTTCCCAGGTGTCTTGGGGATGACATGTGGTTATGGATGGGGATTGAGTGCCGGCGGGATACTATGAGCTTCGTATGGTCAGGTTTCGGCACTAACTCGAGCTATGTATGGCCAGGTTATGGCACTAGCTCAGGAAGAGGGGGAAGCATCAGAGCATTAGACATGAGGGCTTGAGCAGTATTCAGTGGGAAGGTGGTGTGGGGTACCCATGCTTTGATAATATTATTATACTACTCTATTGATTGATATTTGGTGGGTGTGGCTTGTAAGGTTGGGTGGATAGATTCCTTGCTAGGCTTTGGTTCGTTCTATTTTCTCACAAGGCATTAGGATGTCTCCCCAAATTTGCATGAGAGAATTAGGTTTTCCTACTGAGTATACTTGTATGCTCACCCTATATTTACTTTCAGGTTTTTAAGAGGACTTTAGGGACCATGTGGGACCTTTCTATTTGGGCGTTGGAGTTTTGTTGGATGCAGTTTTTGTTTTTTTGTATCGTACTTTGGAGCTTTTCTTATACCTGTAATTTTATTTCTGTATTGTATCAAACATGCATATGGGTTTGGTTTTGTGTTTATTTTCATTTACATGTTCTTTTTTATTTTTGTGTTTGATTCATCCTATTTCTTGATCATAAATAATAAAAAGGGTAATGCCTCCCATATTTGTGAAAACTCATACCCTTAGTACTAGTCACCACTCCGGTGCCTACTTGAGGCAGGAATCAGAGTTCATTATCTCTATTTCACCATTGCCAGCTCAAGAGGGGCATCTTGGGTGGGAGGGGGTCATGAGAATGAAAAACTCATAGTTTAATTAAACTTGATACAACATTAAAAACAATTCAATGTTTAAAAATGAACTTAATTATCTATGAATGATTATAATATTTTTAAAATCCATTTTGGTGAAAAATTCTCGAAAATAACTTTTTTTTTTAATTTTAAAAAGAATGAAAAAATAACATGTCATGAAATCATTAAAAATATTAATTTTAATCTTTTAAAAACAAATTAACTATTTTTATAAATTTTTCAATAAATTATTGAAATATAAAAAAGAATATTCAGGATAAAATATAAATAATACATGTATAATGGAAAATTATTTCTCTGAAATATTAAGAAATATGGCCATTATTTCATATATATATATATATATATTGTTTTAATTTATTGGTGTGCCAAAGAGCTTAAAAATGGAAATAATATTTATAAACCCAATAAATAACCATGGAATATTAATATAGATGGGATTTAGAATAGAGTGAATATACGATTCCACATTGGTATATTTACTATGGTAAAAGGTGTTATAAAATGGATAAAACATCACTAGAATTCTCATGAAGGTATAGATTTAATTTTTAATATTGTTCTAGACCCCCAATGTCATTTAATAGAATCCATGGTAATAGTTTTTCTGAGATTATTAAAACACACAAAATTATAATTTTTTTCCTAAAACGAATTCATTTTATTAACACATATTAATGGTTATATTACTATTATTGAACTATTAAATAATTTTGAACTGAAAATTATGAAATTATTTTATGTGTATTTAAATATAATTAAAAATATATGGAATAAAAATTAGAACACCATTCATGTATGAGGTAAAATTGACCAAAATAAAAGAAATTTATAATTTGTGAATGAATAAGAACATGTCATTTAATTATGAAAAATAAAATTTTGCATAAGAATAATGATTTCATTAATATTTTATTAATGTGAAAAATTATTTCTATAAAAGGGTGTATGAATAGTATAAGTGGATAGAAATGGTATGATGTTATTATGCAGTACATGTCACTATATTGTCCTTTCAGGTGGATAAATTCTATAATGATCATTCATTTTTAATGTTAAATATTGAGTGGAATGGTTATCATTAAATAATATTGATAATGTTAAAATATATTTTTATTAGTACACTTGTAGAACTATCAATATAATACATAGATTAATCATCAAATACTTCATCCATGGATGTGGTAGTCTATGAATAACATGTGAGATATTCTCATTTTATAAATGGATTGAGGAGATAGTAGATGATGGTTTTTCCATTTAAAAATTCAGTTTTATTTAACTAATTTTATAGATGAAATTATATTAAGATTGGAATAATATAATCAGATAAGTATGATGATGAAAGAAACATAAAGGTACATGGATAAAATAACAACATCTTCATAAAATATCTCTCATTATATATCTCTATAAGCTTTCTTAAATTTGTCCTCTGCTAAACCCATAAAATATTGGAAATGTAAAATATTGTTTGGGAAGTATTTTTGTAGGGCTTTGTGGCGCTAAGGTATTTATTAAGTGTGTATAATTATGGATGTGCATTAACATTTTATAACTAAAAGTTGTGTTACTTTTTAGATTATTATGAATCATAAAAAAAATAATGTCAACTTAAATGAAAATGGAAAAGATTCAATAAATTTGAATATAAAATAATGTACGATTGGAATCTAATAAATCTACTAGTTATAGAAAACTTTTTGTGATATTTTAATCATTACACCATAATTTAAACCTCTATTTGACTATTTTAACCTTCAACAATGTGATCGACTTTTACCTATATAACTTATCCTAAAGATCAAAAATAAAATGAACCTTATTAAAAAAGTATAATTTTGGAATTATAATTATGAAATATATTTTATTATATTAAACATAAAATTGTAGTAAAAATTAATTTCAATCAAATGATATGTACATCCATGAGAAATTTGTTAGATACATTCCTTTTTAAAATCATCAAAATGTATTTACACTAAAATAACTTGTAGTACAAATTATTATGAAATTTATTGATTTATTATTAAATTATTCATGATTATTTGATACTTAGATCATGCCAAAATCAAATGGAACCTTATATCCTTCCAATTAAATAGAAAAACCCATTTTTTTAAGAATAAAATATAACTCAAATTCAAAAATGTCAATTACATATTCCTAAATTCAATATATTAATTTCAAATAATTTATTTTACACTGTAAATATATTTATGATTGATAAAATGTTTTCATATATTATTAGTTCATTATTATATCAGAATAATATCATAATAGTTAAAGTATTTGTAAAAACAAATTTTTTTTATTCACATAAAAATCAACCATTTCATAATAATATTAAAAACGTAAACCAATGGTAATTTTAACATGAAATATTAAAAATTAAGTCATTTACATCAAATTAAAATTAAAAAGTTTGGCATTATTACTTTTAAATAAAATATAACAAAAGAAAAATTAGTTTATTTAGATGAGAATATATGTGTGTTCATATGAATAATAAAATTTCATATTTTATACAATGATAATATTTTTTGTAAGAATATTGTAATAATAAATTTAATATAACTTTAATAAATAATAATTTATATACATTTATAACATATATAATAATTAAATAATTATTTTTAATGTTAAAAATAATAAAATATGTTATGGAAGTTTAAATAACCTTTAATCAAACCCTCTCCAATAATAAATAATAACATTAAATATTTAATGATTGTAAAATAGAATATATATCAAAAAATAAATCTTGAAATAAATATAATAAAATTTTTAAATTCAATATATATATTTTTATTAAAAATACATTGGTTTTCACCCCTTACATCATCTTATTCAAAACACATCTTCAATACCAATTATCAACTTACTCGATTTTTGAGGAATAACTTCCTTATCTAACATATTCAAACACAATAGTTAGAACACATAAAACCTTAAAAATAATGGATTAATCAATATTAAACAAGATTTATGAAGTTATTTTAATTTCATAATATCATATCCTCATCCGACATACATCTAAGATTTAATATCCACAGATTCTTCATCAATTCATACATCCAGTGTATTATTTTTCATATATATTAATCCATGGTAGATCATATTCTTCATTATAGAGAAATATCCTAGGCCCAGAAAACATGTTACATAGGATGGATCAACCCAATGTGGAGATCAATATAAAACCCACAAATGGAATATCTCATGATTTACATAAAAGAGATAAATTATCAATGGGAATCATAGATGAAATGGTATATATTCATGAGATAGAAAAAAATACATAATGATAAACTGTATATAACCAAATAAATGATCATATCCAAAACCATATATCCTTGTGAATAACTATCACAGTCATCCTAAGCCATTATGAATGAAACAAAGATACAGGGAAGTTAATAAGAAACTTGATGCCCTTATCCTTTATTTTTTCCTAGAAAAACAAATCTACAAATTACCAAACATATTAAAATGGTGTGTGGAAAAGTCCTAGTATGATATATTCATTTTTATATAAAATTTATATCACTATGAAACTAGTAGTATTATATTCAATAAAATAACAATTACAAAGCACTTCCCATTGGAATCACATTTTATAAAACTTAATTCTGTTTCATCAACAATAATCCACATTCAAATCCACAATAATACATTGTCAATGATGTATGAATAATATAGAGAAGTGATCAAAAACGTCATTTAGGTAATCATAACCCCTATTGGATCCACAGTAATTATGGTTTCTAGATTTCCATATCCTAATAAACCCAAGATACCCATGTGATATATTTTCACAAAATGTACAAGAAAAACATGATCACAATTTTATAAAAAACATTCATAAGAAAAGAATCAACATTCAAATTCATAAAAATTCATTATGGATTCACACCACCATTGATTCATTTCATAAAAAATATGATGTTAAAAATCTGTTTTAAAATAAAAACCGTTAAAGAACCACATTAAAAGAAGAAAAATAATCAATTTCACATAATCTACCCTCAAACATTTAATATCGATGTTTGTATGAATGAAAAAGTTTAATTCACAATAACATAATGCAATTTATGAGCTATAGCAATTTCATAGGAAACCCTATCATTAAAAAAGATACAACTTATTCACATTAAAAAATGGGGATTCTAATCAAAGGCCTTTGGTCATCCAAAGGATAAATCCATAAAAAATAATATAATCAATTCCCCTATAAAACCCTTTATATCATGAAATGAAATACCATTCACATTCAAGTAGATTATAGGGAATATATATTAAAGATATATAGAGAGAAAATAGGTAAAGTTAAGAGGAAAGATGAACATACCTTCATGAGATCCACCAATAATATTAGAGGTTCACCGTGGAATCATGTAGAGAATCCTCAAGTTCAAAAAGTAGTGAATAATTCAAGCTAATGAGGGATTATATGGGAATATATTTATATTATATAAGGAATAAAGGTATTATACAGTTTTATTAAACTCATACGGGGTGTTTGGTTAGGTCACATGTATATAAGGATCATGTGATCCTCATGCGGTAGTTATAGTACCTTAAAAACTGCAATACACATTAACATAGAAAGGGGAATATGGTAATTAAAATGTTCATTTAACAATTCAAATATCTACCAGAATAATAAAATCCATTAAACTGGTTTATTGCCTGATTACTAATAACTTTGTGCAGATCAAGAAAATTTCATGTTTTCTTCAAAACTCTAAATATCTGGCCTTTGAATCCCAAATTCATATATAACATAAAAAATATAAAAAATAATTCTAATATTAATCTTACATGTGACTCAAGGAAGGTAAAAATACTCCCAATTTTGAAATAATATTCCCCTAAATTGAAATCATGATATTAGACTCATAAAAATAGAAGGTCATTTCCAACTAATTAGGGATTCCCATACTAATGTCTCATTTTTATCCCATCCAAAATGCTATAGTAAATGGAAAAAGAGATTTGTTTTACCATGGAACACCTTATCATGTTGATCCATAATTGTAGTTGGATTCTCAAATAATAATGTGCATAGTAAAATATCAATATACTCCCCTTATATTACATGGTAAGGATTCGATTATTTCCCATTTAATTGGTAAATATGAAAGAAATCATGAATTTGCATCATGGGAGATGTTAAGTCTAACTGATAAGATGCAATTCCATTTTGTTTTATGATATAATAGCCCAAATAAAATTGGTAACAAATTATCTTGAATACCCAAATGATGATGACTCTAATGAGGTGAACCCTGAGAAAGACCCACTAACCAATCTGGAAATCCAACTGGGAACAACAATGATCTTCATAGGATTTTTCAAAATGCTAACAATCCATTGTACTTTTTCTGATAAACTACACTTTCTCTTAAACTATTATTGATTCAAAAAATTGATTTACTCCAAAATATACACAACATAATGGGTAAATAAAAATATTCTTAATAATTACTTCAAAGGAAGATATTTTAATTGATGATTTATTACTAGAATTATATGATAATGCTAAAAAGAAATATTTTTTCCTCTGAACCATCAAACTTATGTAAACATGATTAATTAATATTCTTAATAATTAGAATATCTGACTTGGTTTACCCTTATATATAATCATAATAAGTCATTATTAATATCAATTTTGTTCCGATTTGCTATAGAAAACCTTTCTAAAACATGGATATGTAATATGAAAGCTTGATGGAAAGAACTGTAAAAGTTACATAATAGAGATACATGACCAGCTAGAAATATTTTTTTGTGATCATCCACCATTTTTTTCCTTAATAGATAGGAAATGAGATGATTATATGAGTCTATTCGTGATCTCTCAAATTGAAACTCTTCCACTAGGATTCAGGGGTAAAAAAAATGAAGTCTGTGGTTTTATCATCTCACATTCACAATAGACCATACACAGGATATAATAAAATTACTTGCCTTTTTTTTAAAACAATAATCTTCTAAAAAGTAATGAACTGTGATAAGATGTCTACAATAGACCACTTCATCCCTAACCACCAACATTGACATATCATATTAGTATATATCAAGGTTCTCCAATGTCTTCTAAAACAACTACACAAATTTAAACCATCCATAATATCATTGCTCAGAGATATCAAAATGACAAATCTACCTAAAATATATAAGACACGATCAGGGGACCATAGGAAAACACCTATGGTATCCCTATATTAAGTATTCACTAAAAAAACTGATAATCATTTTCTATTTATTAAACAAGATGAATTAGATCCTAAATTAAAAAATCATCATTAAAAAAATCTAAGAACACATTACCATCATCGTATTTAATATCCAAGATCATTATAGTGAAAAAAGTCAAAAATGGAAAATACTCCATTTATTCATTCATGGCTGGATTTGATAAATTTATATTCAATGAATTATTAAGAACAATCCTTTTTCTAGTTGTATGTCCAATATCAAAGTAAACTATAAAAATATATTCAACCTATAATCTCTAAAATAATTTTATGTCTCCCTATGTAAAACCAGGCACCAGTCTATTAGGATCTAAATACATAGTAGATCATTCACTCAGAGATTGTTGTGCCATGTATTAAGAGAATGCATCAATGTTTCAAACTCCCTATCAAGGGCATGATATTTCTTCTTATGATGAAATATTTGGAGAGAATTTTAGGCCACCATATGTGCCCATAACATCAGAACACATCCTAAGAACATAACTAAGGAATCATAGAAACCATCACAGTCTAATATTTATTCTATAATGATGAAAATTAGAGTTGAAGTAAATCTCACCATCTGTTCATAAAATAAACTTTGATATTATTCATTCAATAAAAAAATGAAACCCTTAATATTATTATAATCAATCATTGAGGAATAGAAATTATATTAAACTCATATAATACATTTTAAACAACCGCCCATTCATGAGATGTTCCAAATTTTTTAAACACATCCATTTTTCTCCTAAGGTATCACTACTAAATATTTTCTTGATTCATTGATCTTGTAATATCATATATAATATTGACCAAAAACATCACAATTTAGATATAAAATTCATGTTCAGAATTATTTATATTAAGAATAGGTTCTTTAAATGTCATGTAGATGATATCCAAACAATCCATTTGATCCTCCTCTAACATAGAGTACACCATAATATCATTAATAAAAACAAGAACAAAAGAGTTCAAGAACTGATGAAATAACTATTTCATCAAATCCATCAAGATAGTAGGGATAGTATCAAGGGTAAATGGAATACCCAAATACCAAAAATGTCTATACCTTCTAATGATGTAGACCTTAGGAATATCCAATTATCATATCATTTTCTAATGGTAAGCTAAAAACATATCAATCTTAAAAAATAAACAAACTCTATAGATTCTATCAAATCGATCATCAATCATAGGACAATAATACTTGATTTTAATAGTGACCTAATTATTATTTCAATAGTAAACATAAATATGGGGGCCTCCATATACATTTGTACATATATAACCAGTGAAGCCTATAATTAAACACTAGGATGAATAAATATTTTTTCTTAAGACTGTCCGGAAGACTTTTATACTTATACAAATTAGTTGGGATCATAAAATTAGATGAATATGGATTGGAACATATCCATAAAAACAATATGATAGTGTAATCAGAATTTCCTGGGGAGGTAACCTAGAAAAATAATATATATTTTTTAGGGAAATGTTCTTAAAAAATAAGATATAGAAAACAGACACTCTAGTATGAATCATATTCAAGCATATCTAAAATATGAAATGAGTTCATTTTAAGATCATAAAAAATAGACCCTACTCTATTAGAACTATAATCCCACAAACTATAAGATACTTCAGTAACCACATCAGAAAATAGGAACTAAATACAAAATTGATAAAAATCAATATGCACTTCATAAAACCAAATAGTATGTTCTAATAAAGATGTGGATCATGTCTACATCAGGATCAAGAAAGTCCCACCAGACCATATGGTCTGTGATCATAACTACGAACTCAAGACATTTATAACCCTTGTAATTATTTTATCCTAATGTAGTGGATTGATCTATTTTAAATGGAATAAGAATCAATTGTAATCTCAACAAACTAATCAACCATGATGATATGAAAAATTATATACACCAATATGAAAAAAAATCTAGGGCTACAATGAATAAATTATACATTTCACTTCCCATATTAGTCGATAATGATTCAGATTCCTCTAGAACATAGTCATCTATATAGATATGTTTGGAAAAGGATCCTCATGGATATTTCTTCCTAGAATTCATATATAACGTTTTAGGAGAATGTGATACACCACATGTTTCCGTGTTATAATTATCCAATAATCCTTTAGTATGAGTGGATCTTCCTCTACTACTATGAAAACACATGTCATTAATATAATTTATTTCATGATTCATAAAATAAAGATACAACTAATACAATCATAAAAGAACGTAACACCTGGTGTCTTTGAGTCATTGATTTGTATAAAAAACATGAAAATGGGTGCAAAAATATTATTTTAAAATTTACAAACATGCCATTATATTCTATTAATATTTTAATATGGTGCGGGATAACCAGTGGTTGTAAAAAAAAGCGGTGATCCAAAAATTCTAATAAGGTAATTGTAATGCCCCGACCCCAGTTAAACAGAGTCGGTGCATTGTTTTAATACATTGGAATGATTACCAAAAATCAAGTCCAGAATGGCCAATCAGTTTAGCAGTCTTGGAAAATAGATTATATATAGGAATATTAAATTACAATTTCTAAAATAAAAGAAAAATATACTTTTAGAACACCATTATTCCCCTAGTTTAACAATGAATATAAATCATAATACACTTTTTCTCATCCGGGAAAAAATAAAACATAAGATAGGGGTGAGATCATATGTTTATAAAGGATAACAATATAGTTGGAAATATCATAAATAAGAATACACATTAATGAAAATGTATAAGACTAAAATAAAAGCCTTTTAAAACTAGAAATTAGCATAATAGATAAAAAATATATCAAATAATGTCATTTACTTATTCACATAGATATTATACTAGTTTAATACTCACATGTAATATCAATATCTAATTTCATAATGATATAATTCATAATTCTAGATATCATAACCCCATAGTCAAGGCCTCGTTCCAAGACTAACAATAAATATTTTTTCAAGGACTTTTTCTACGGAACTAGTTTGTCTCATGAGACCTACCGATGCATCGAGGTGGTATATCAGGCTCCACACGTCACATACTATATCCAATACATTCCTAATAAGGAAATGATTAAACATAACATAAGTATTCATATTAAAACTAGTATACAAAATGTCAATACTTTAAACATAACCCATGAATTACATAAAAATATCACATCCACATTCAAACATATCATAACTAATTCAATACAATATGGAAAATTGTATTATAATAAATCAACCCCAATAAAGAATAATATCTAGTAACGGATGTTGACATACTTGAAAATGATTAGTAAAACTCTTTGAGAGAAATATGCCTTATTGTGAAATCATTTAAAAGTCATTCATTTATAAAGAATGTCATTTAAAAGAGATTTTTTAATCAAAGTGATTCATAACACTTTTAAAATTTTTAAAGGAATTAACATTTTTTAAAAATCAGGTCCATATAAATAAATCCTTAAAATCAATTTTAAAACATGGACATTAATTAAAAAGATTTAGAAAAATAAATCATAAAAACAATTAAAATGTGGATCTGGCTAAAGTGTACCTTCCAAAAAACCTTAAAATATTCATTTTGAAAATATTTTTATGAAACATGGAAATGAATCATAAATATTTCCCAGTAAATACTTACACATGAACAATCTCGAATAAAAATGTGATTGATCTATTAACCCTTACCTTGTAATTTTTAGTGGTCGAGGGTACGTTTTACCTCCATTATAATGACCATAATATGTTATTAAATTATAATAGAACCATATTCATATTTACGATATCATAATTGATAAATTTATGGATTTATACTACTTATTTAAAAATCATTTAAAAGTTAAAATAACAATTCAGGTAATAATCACTTTCTTTATCATGTGTTCTAACTAGTTATTCTTTTTTTTAAAGGTTGGGGAAGAAACTCATTTTATTATTAAAGAAAAGCAAATTCCTCTTTTAACTGGGTAGAGGGAGACCCATTAAATATCCTGAAGGCCTAGTGGGCTTGTAGCCCATTACATAGCCCATAAGCCCAATTTTTGGGCCCAATGCCCATTCTGTGAATAGTAACTTGCCTATTACAATACTTGCACTATACAACTGCTGCTATAGTGCCCTACCACTTCTACAGTACCCGCCGATCTATAGTACTGCCACTGTTACAGTACTGCTACAGTACCCTGCACCCAATGGTTTTTGAACCCCCGCATTTTTTTTTTTAGGATTATCTGGTGCTTACCACTAAGCTCTAACTTGTTTTTCTATCTCATATAAATTATATCATGATTTAATTTATTCAAAAATATAAAAATTACTTATGTATCATATATATTATGAATATAAGTATGTATAAGAGATTGATATATGAAATGGAAACACCTTTTATAGAGAAGTTAGGAAGTACGTACACATAAACGTCGTTTCAATTTTCATGTCGTATTGAATGAAAGTATTTGAATGATATATTTGTAAATACCTATATATATATATCAATACCATTATTATGTTTTATATTACATACTTATTAATAATATATATAATTTTAATCATCGTTTAATGGTGATCGTGGAAATGAATTACATCACGTCGTGGAGACGGTAATCCATACGTACGCATGAGCAACAATACCATTCTATTGATGATGAAATATTATGTAATTGTATGTTATATAATATATGAATAATAATTAACATGTTATATTTATTAGTGACATCCATTATACTCATTATTATACCCAACCAAAAAATGAAGTGTTGATTGAAAAACTACACAACGATGTGGAGACGGTAAGCCGTATGTACACACTTATGCTGACTTTTCCATTAATAGGATAGATATAATAATGAATATATTTGTAAAATATTTATAATAACATCAAAATATGTATAATTTATTTTAGTTATTATTTTGGTATGGAAACAACAATGAAATAAGAAGTGGAAGAAGAAAATATCTTTGAATGAGGTGATGAAATTATTACCTCTTCTTTAGGTTTTTTCTTTTGATTTGATCAAAAGGGATACCTATGTAGGAATTGTGATAAAATTATAGAATCTTGGATGAATTTAGGGTAGTGGATAAGATATTTGAGCTAGTGTGTCCGAGCAAAATGGATTTGGATGTGTGATTTTGAGGTAATGGGAATTACCCTTTTATAAGAGAGGTGAGGGTCACTTTAGGAAAAGCTTCAAATATTAATTTATTATACAATAATATTTTGTTTATAATGGATCTAAAAAGATTTATTTCAAGGAGAAGGTGGTACTAGGACAAAAACATTTCGGAAAATAGGTTTAAGATAGGTTTAGGTCACCAAATTAACCTTATCTTTTAGATTTAACACTTAGTTAAATAGTTTAACTTTTACCATGTACTCCTGTATTATTATTATAAATGGTTAATAAATATACTATAAAAATAAAAGAGAGCCCCAAGTGGTTACTTAATGACATATCTAACCCTGTATAAGTCTTTTGGATGAGCCTAATATTTTTTGGAAAATTATATCAATTAATAATATAGTATTTGTTTTAAGAACTCATTTATGTCAATTTTGACACTCTTTAGTATTTGGTTTTTGTGAAAGTCAAAAAAAAATTATTACTTAAAAAATATTAAATAAATACTAACATGTAATATTAACCTATAAAATTATTTGAATGCATCAAAAGTCTCAATTTACAATTATGTAGATATTTATAATATCAATTATTTTAATCATTCTTTAATAAGGTAATTACTTCCACATCACTATGTCATAAAAAAATTCAATTATTTAATGTCAAAAATATTTAAATAAAATAAAATTATATATGATATTGTTTCATCTTTCTAATTAATATTTATAGTATAATTTATTTTATGTATAACCCCATATTAAAAATGTATTAGTTTTGAAAATTTGACTTTAATACATTTACCTCATCTTTAAATAAAATAATAATAAATTTCATAATCTAATCCAAGTGTATAAAATAGTATCATATTTTATTTCTAATGTTGATTTTGGTCTCAAAACACTAATCCAATAGAATTATGACATGTTTTATGGTAATTATAATATCATTTTTACCTTTAATTACCATATTTACTTTTTACCATGGTAAATAAAATTGAAAAGTTACGATTCACCAAAAATTAATTTCATCCTATTGAACCAAATTTTACTTACTCATGTCAACCATGTATCTCATATTTTTTAAATTCAATTCGTAGAAGTGGTAAAATTATGTTTTATGAAAATTTTAAATGTGCCTAGAATGTGGGTAAAAGATGTTAAAATGTTCAATAAAATGTTATGCATTTAATTTTATTATAAAATGACACCAATTAATTACATTGAACTTATATAGGTATTATGTACCTATTATGACCTAAAATAAATTTAAATAAAACAAATAATTATTTTTCAAAAAATAGGTTTTAAATAATAATGGAGTGTTTTTCATTATTCATCAAAAATTGAATGTTTTCAAAAAAATACCAAAAATTAACCATAAAATAATTTTGATTTTCAAATTTCAAAAATGATTTCTATTTTACCAAATTCAACACCTAGAATATGCCTTACATAATTTAAAATTAAAACTCATAGTAAAAACTAGAAACCAAGTTTCTAAGAAGTAAAAACTACCAAAATATTGATATGTGTTTATGTCCAATTTAAATATAAAATTACATCCAATAACCAACATTGGATTAAATGATAAAATTATAATCCAATTATAAATCAAAACCATTATAATTTATAGTTTAACACTATAATTTTTTTTGAATAAAAAAGGTGTTTTTAATAAAAATTTAGTACTTTTCACTCTCTATCAAAATAAAAAAGTTCTCTAAAAAACACCAAAAATTTATCGAAACTAAATTCTAATGCCCCTATTTTAAATAAAAATTTTATTTTTTCAGATTGAACACAAAAAGAGTCAAATATTGGATTTAAAAAGGGATCATCATTAAAACGCGGTAAAATTTCATTTTCTGAAAAATACTTCCATTATCTAAAAATTTTAATTTGATCATATATTATGTCTAAGAAACAGAAAATATGTTTGGTAAACTTATATGGACTATATAAAATTCAATATTCAGTTAATACTTTTCATAACTTCTTTTTTAATGACTAGTTTGCTAAGTTGTGATGCACTTGAACTCTATGTTGTGTGTAGCAAAAGTTATTGAATTACATTAAAGAGATTACGTACTATGAAATATTAGGGTGCTATATTCTCTCCTTCTTTAATTAAATGCATCCTCGCAATTTAAAATTGTTCTTCAAAAAATGTTAATAAATAGAAAATACATTTTTTGGAAAACCCATATCGGAATTTGAGTTAATAAAATTTAGTCTTAATAATATGAAAGGGAAATGAAAATTTCACCACCAAATTATGATCTCGAATAAGAGAACATTGGTGAAAATTAGAGACACATAATTAGAGGGAAAATGTAAATATTCATAGGGAGTAATTGTGGTCATCAATCACAAACAGGTGAACAATAAATCGGATATTGAGGGCCTCAACGCCATTAATCTATGATGATTTAAAATATCATCGTTTCAAAAAAAAATAATGTATTAGGATAACACATTTTTGTTTTTAAGATAATTTCCCTAATGTTTAAGGGGGGAAAGATTTATTGACAAAAAGAGTTCCATCATTTAACTTTTTCTACCACAAACTCATCTTTTACCCCAAAAGAGAGTAGAACTCTATTTTTTTATTTATTTTACTTAATTTTATTGGGTTACAAAAAAAACTTTATAATTCATATATTAGATCATTTTATAAAAACCCACATTATACAAACTAGGACATCAGATAGGTCAGTGGTAGATGATTCACCCTTATCGCCCTTTGGTTGGGGATTCATGTCTCACGGCCTTGCCGGACGCAATGGGTTGTTTCCTGACCTTGGGCTTGTCATTTTTATAAAAATCCAAAAATAATATTAAATTTTTATAAACTTAAACAATAGTATACAATGTCTAACAAAATTCATTCCAACATTTAATCTTATCCAAAATACTTATGTCTAAACTCGCAGTGCAAAAAATTTATAAGGAAGGTCTATATAACATAATGAAGATCTCTTTTATCACATTACAACATGTGAATGCATTCATCATGTATTCTATTAAAGCATGGTGACAAACTAAATTACCATAAAACATTATTGAATACGTTCATGCTTCCTTATTCTATATAGAATACCAGATATACTTCTTAAATCAAAAAAAAATGTTGTAAACTCTGAAAAACAATTAATTAGTTCTAAGGTAGTCCAAAACATCCAATATAATTTATCTAAATAAATAGTCTCTTATTCTAAAATCATTACCTCAGTATCAAGACTATTTTACTCTTTATCTTTCCCTCAACCGTATATTTTCCAAAATGACTAATTTTCTATTGAGTCACATTTCATAGTACCATTCAATCTCAAATCCATAATGAAATAGTATTAAAGTATAATCCTTATTTATTTCAAAAATTCATATAAAAAGTACATCATTGATACAAAAATCAAATGAAATAATTCATTAATAAAAACATATGAACACCAATCATTACTCTTCATCTGTGGTGGTATCAAAACATGGTTATTATCTAATATAATTATTTTCGGTACACTCTGATTATTGGGACATTGATTCACATAGTGTCCCAACTCCTTGAAGATAAATCATTGTTCATTTGAAACCTTTTTATTACCCCTGTAATCAAAAACTTGGTGTATGTTTTTCCACACTTATAACAAACTCACATTACCTTCAAGCATTTACCTAGGTGTTTCATTCCACAATTATCACATGTGGGAAAATAATTCTTTCCCTTGTTCCCTTTATCCATATTTTTCTCTAACATCCTATTTTTCTCTTTATTCCCTTCAAATCCATAGGAATCATAGAATTTGTTACATACCTTATATACACATGATATTATTTATCCATACAATGAGAATACGTGGGAGACTATTTCCCTTCTAAATGTTTTCTTAAGACCATGAACTATATGATCCTTATTACTCTTTAGATCAAGCTTACTGATGGAGTTATCATTCATTCTATTGGGAACCATTTCTAAATGAATACATACAATAGGTTAGATCACTTATTTATAATTATAAAATTTAAAAATTATCAAAATTAATTGAAGATGTTCACACATCTAGTATCATAATCATAAATATGGTTTCTTTATTGATATATTTGCTCATAAATCATTTATAATGGGTTGTAAATAAAATTTGAATTATCCTAAGTATACCCCCCAGGAATGTCAAACCAGATGCATAGTAAGGCCCGTTGTCGTGTACCAGGATACCCCGGGTCAAGCCCGAAACTCTTTCTTAGAGTTTCCACTTCTAGTTACATCTGTTCCAAAACCACTTCCACTTCCAGTATCTAGAAAGAGAAGTATTTCTTGAAAAACCCACATAATATCTAAATTAGCAACAAATTTTGAAGTTCTTCTATACTATTACTCAAAGTATTTCTTAGTGTAATGTATCGTAACTAGAGTTTATCTAACTCAAGTTTCTTAGGATATTGTTAAACATCCTAAAATTCCAATTTTGATGCCCTAACACTAGTTATCCAGAGTCAGTGCATTATTTTAATACATTGGAATTATTACAAGTAATGATGTCCCAAAGGACTGATCAGTTTACCTTTCATGGAAAATAGATTACATATGTGAATGTTACATTAATGTTTCTAAAATAAAACAAAATATATATAATTATTGAGAACTCCATTACTCCCCTAGATTATCCCTGTATATAAATCATAATACATTTCTTCGCATCCTAGAGTAAATAAAACACAAGGAAAGGGAGAGCTCAGATGATTAGGAAGGATAACAATAGAGTATAAACTATCATAAATAAGAATAAACATTTAAGGCAATGTATAAGACTAAAACACAAGCCTTTATTCTTAAATTTCAGTATAATATTGAAAGGATAAATCAGATAATTCCATTTACTAATTCACATGGATATTATACAAGTCGATTACTCACATGTAATATCAATAGCTAATTTCATAATGATAGAATTTTTAATGGTGGAAAAAATAACAACATTTTCAAGGCCGCAAGTTGAAACTAAAAATAAATATTCTTGTCAAGGCCTGGTTCCAAGACACTATTTTGTCTCATGAGACCTATCGATGTATCAAGGATCTATAGCAGGATCCATTCATCCCTTACTAAGTCCAAATCATTCCCCAAATGAAAATGTTGAAACATAACATAAACATTCTTATTAAAACATTCATATGAAATGCTAATACATTTACTAAAAACCATAAATTTTATAAAAATAGCACATCCATAGTAAAACATATCATAACTAATTCAATACAATATGGAATATTTTATTATAATAAATTAACCACAATCAAGAATAATATCCAGTAATCGATGTTGAAAAAGTTGAAAATGATCAGTAAAACTCTCTGAGAGGAATATCCCTTTTGTGAAATCATTTAAAAGTCATGATTTTATAAATGATGTTATTGAAAGGATATTTTTGAATCAAATGTTCCCATACCACTTCGAAACATTTCAAATGAATTAACATTTTAAAACAATCATGTCTATATAAATAAATCCTTAAAATCATTTTTAAAACATGGACATTAGATAATAAGATTTAGAAAAATAAATCATTAGATCATTTAAAATGTTGATCTTGAATAAGAGTCCCTTCCACAAAAACTTAAAATATTAATTTTGAAATTTTTTTTATGAAACATGGACATAGATGGTAAAAATTTCCTTGTAAATACTAACACATAAAAAATATCGGATAAAAATGAGATTAAGAAATAAACCCTAACATTGTACTTTCCTTCAGTCATGGGTACGTTTGACTCTTATATAATGACCATTGTGTGTTTTTATGTTATAAAAGAACCATATTCATATTTATGATATAATTTATCTATTCATACTACCCATTTAATAATAATTTCTATGTTAAAATAACATTTTGGGTAATAATCACTTTCTTTATCATACGTTTAGCTTGTTATTCTTGATCGTATACCTTATATCATGATTTAATTTATTAAATAATATAGAAAATTACTTATTTATCATATATATTCCAAAATATAAGTATGCATAATAGATATATATATGAAATATAAAATATCATTTATGGAGATGGTAGGTCGTACATATACATAAACATTGTTTCCGTTTTCATATCATATTGAATGAAAGTAAGTGAATTATATATATATATATCCATTAGAATTAATATTTCATATATTACATACTTATTAATAATATATATATTTATTATCATCATTGAATGGTGAATGTGGAAATGGATCTCACCTCGTCGTGGAGACGGTAATCCATACGTACGCACCTGCGACAATACCATTCCATTGATGGAGAAATAGTATGTAATTGGATGGTATATCATATATACAGAATCATTAACATGTTATAATTATTATTTACATCAATTATACTCATTATTATACCCATCCAAATAATTATGTTTTGAATGTCAAACTATGCCACGACGTAAAGACGGTAAGTTGTACGTACGAACGTATGGTGACTTTTCATTCATATGATGGATAGAATAATGAATATGGTCATACCAAATTTATAATAAACTCAGAATATGTAGAATATGTGGGATTTGTTATTTTATTATGGAAACAACAAGGAAATAGGAAGTGCAAGAAGAAAATAACTTTGAAAGAGGTGATAAAATAATTACCTCTTCTTCAAGTGTTTTCTTTCGATTTGATCAAAAGTGATCCTTAGGTCAAATTTATTATCAAATTAAAGCATATAGGTTTAATTTAGGGTAGATGAGAAGATATTTTAGAAGGTTTTTTCCATGCCAAATGGTTTGGATGTGTGATTATGTGAGAAGGGGAAGTACCCTTTTATAATAGACGTGAGGGTCACTTTATGAAATGTTTGAAATATTAATTTATTATACAATCATATTCAGTTTATAATGGCTCAAAAAAGATTTATTTTGAATCTGAGGTGGTCATGGTTCTAACAAAACTCAACCAATTGGTTTCAGATAAGTTTAGGTGTCCATATTAATCTTATCTTTTAGATTTAACTCTTATTTAAATAATTCAACTTTTACAATGTATTCTTGTATTATTATAATAATTGGTTAATAAGAACACTATAAAAAGCCAAAAGAACCCCATGTGGTTCATTATTGACATATCTACCCCTATCTAAGTCATTTGGAAGACCCTTAGAATTTTATGAAATTTATTTCAATTAATAATAAAGTATTTTTTTTGAAAAATCATTTATGTCAATTTCCACACAATTTAGTATTTATTTTTTTTTTGAAAGTCAACAAAACATGTTTACTTCACAAAATTTAAATCTATTATAACATTTTATATAATCCTATAAAATAATTGTAATGCAAAAAAGTCTCAATTTACATTTATCTGGATATTTATAATATCAATTATTTTAATCATTCGTTCATAAAGTAATTATTGCATCATCATTGTGTCATAAATAAAATTAATTATATAATGTCTAAAAATAATAAATAAAATTACATTATGTATTAAATATATTTAACTTTATAATTAATTTTTATTGTCTAATTTATCTTATGTATAACTCTATATTAATGTTTTTTTAGTTATAAAAATTTTAATTTAACACTTTTAACTCTACATTAAATAACATAATAATAAATTTCCTAATCAAATCCAAGTAGAACAAATAGGATAATATTTTATTCATAAAGTATATTTTTGTTGAAAACACTTATCCAATAGAATTATAACATGTTTTAGGGTAATTATAATATCATTTTACATTTAATTACCATATTTACTTTTATCCGTAGTAAATAAAATTTAAGAATTTTTTTACAAAAATTTATTTTCATCCTATTGAACCATATTTTACTAACTGATTTCAACTATGTCTCTCATATTTTTGAAATTCAATTCATAGAAGTGGTAAAATTATTTTTTATGAAAATTTTAAAATATGCCTAGAAGGTGGGTAAAAGATATTAAAATGTTCAATAAACTTTTATACATCTAATTTAATTATAATATGGCTCCAATGAATTACATTGAAATTATATATGTATTATGTATCTATTTTAACCTAAAATAAATTTAAATAAACTAAATAATTATTTAAATAAAAAGTAGGTTTTAAATTATAACACATTGTTTTTCACAATTCGTCAAGAATTTAATGTTTTTGAAAAAATACCAAAATAGCACCCTAAAATAAATTTGATATTCCAAATTCAAAAATTATTTCTATTTTTTCTAATTCAAATCATTGAAGTTTCACTAATTAATTTAAAATCAATTCCCATTCACAAAACCAGAAAGAAGGTTTTTGAGAAGTTAAAACTATCAATAGATTGATATGTATTTATATCCAATTTAAATGTAAAATTGCATCCAATGACCAAAATTGGATTAAATGGTAAAAATATAATCTAATTATTCATCAAAACCATTCAAATGTATATTTTAACAGCATAAATTATTTTGATTTAAAAAGTTGTTTTCAATTAAAATTTAGTATTTTCACTATTCATTAAAATATGAAATTTATCAAAACAAACTAAATTTTATCGAAACTAAATTTTTATATCCCGAATATAAAGTAAAGTTTATTTTATAATATTTAAAATATAAAAGTTTAAAATATGAGACTTAAAAAGTTTTCTCGATTAAAAGGATGTAAAATTGCATTTGCTGAAAAATACTTCCATTATCTGAAAAAATTGAAATTGTTATTATATTATGTATAAGAAACACATAATATGGATGTTAAAATTATATTAAGTATATAAAATTAAAAAATATGTTGATACTATTCATAACCTCTTTTTGAATGGCTAGTTTGGTAAGACGTGGGGTGCTCAAACTCGGTGTTGGTTGTAGCACAAGTTATTGAATTATATTAAAGAGGTAACGTATTATGAGATTTTAGGGTGTTACAGGAATACTAGAAGAATAATATGATTAATATAATATTTGAAATTCAAGAGGCATATCAGGGTGACATAAAGGGTGATAATTAGAAACATGAACATCAAATCATTGATATATGGTTATCATATCAAGGAAACATTGGAATGTTGAAACAACATAAAGCATGAGATCTTAAACATAAGTAAATTATAACTTCTATGAAATAAAAACATAGTCTAATTAAATTAACTACCCATGAACCATACATAGTATCTCATGATATAAAAAAATTTAAAAATTTAATGGATATAAATATAATTGTTGGCCCACCATTCAAATTCATATCATCTATAACAATTTTTCTTCAAATTGATCAAACAAAAAAATAACTTATTTCTTAACATATAATATAATGATTAAGTTGCATGAGATACTTATATATAATAACCAAATCAATGAATTATAGTTATATATATATATATATGTGAAAACCGCTAATCTTAAATGAGGATGGTTATTCACAACACAAAATATGGGCATGGGAAAACAAAGAATAATTTCAAATCATTAAATAGTGTACAAAATGGTGCATGGAAGTGTTTAATGATATTCAAAGGTGGTGTATCACTACCTGGGAATCATAAGGGAATTAAATATATAGGTAAAAATATATTACAAGATGAAAATTATAAATCAAATTGTTTAATAGAAATAATTTTTTAGAATAATAATAGAGAGGAGGAGAATACATTATGTTGATATGGTGCTTTTAAAAGCTTTGGAAGATCATATTAAAAGATTAGTAACTCCCTATAAGGGAACTATAAACGTAAAGTTATAGAAACATCATTATAAAAGTTCATTGAGTGATTATTAATGAGATTATGGGTGTTCTTTTATAGAAAATGGTTAGATGATTTTTTATTAATTTCTAAACATAGGTCTTGAACTCTAAGTGGTAAGATAATGAAAACCATAAAATGATTCCATGGATTTAACTATGGTTTATGATAATGTGGAGTGGTTTCTTAGGATATTAATACTAATCGTTCAATTAATACCATTGATGATGTGGAACTGAGAAATGTTAAAAAAAATTAGAAATACAAAATATAATATATGATTTGGAGGCTTCATTATTGTTTTTTGATATTAATAAAATAACTTCAAAAAACATTCTTTTAAAGGGAAAATATATTTTTGGTCAGCTATTCCCATTATAGTTTTTATTATATCAAATTTATTCTATTAGGATATGATAATTCAAATTTTATTTTAAACCAAGTTTAATCAATTCCCAAAAATTTGACTATCTCAGAAAAATTTGAACTAAATACCATTCTGTAATATTGATGTGACTATTTTAAAAATAATATATATTTTCCAAAAAATATTTTATAGTTTAGATAATTAACACCTTTTCTTAAAATTCATATTTAACGAAAAATACTTGTTTTTACAACGTTAACAGCTCATTAAACCTTATAATAATTAAATTATGTATAATTAAATTGTACTTTCATTTATATTTAAATTATTATTATTTTATACGTATATATCATGAAAATATCATTCATTTAATAATTAATAAAATTATCCAAAAATGTGTTTTAATGGAAACTAAATATTTCTGAAAAATAAAATTTTACTTTCATTATATCCAAATATCATTATATAATAACATATATAAAATAATAATGACAGGGAAACCTATTATTATTATTTTATTAAAAATTAAATTTAAAAAATCATACTACTAGTTGTAGATACATAACATCTTATTATAGATGTGTATGTCTTAATGGTACAGTGTGCAGTGGTGGTATATTCTTTAGATGGTTTAGTGAACATGGTTTGGGTTTCGATCTCTATAATTTTGAACTTCTACTTTAAATGAATTCAATCATATTTGAATTGTTTAATATCATCTGGGTCTTGGTCAAGAGGAAAGATAAGTGATTCCATCTCCATTGAAAGCTCTAAAAAATTAGATTTATAAGGTATGGTTGTACAGTTCAAGTACATCACTTATTCTATCTAGAACGTTTTGATATTAT
This sequence comes from Viscum album, assembly GCA_963277665.1. NCBI lineage: Eukaryota > Viridiplantae > Streptophyta > Magnoliopsida > Santalales > Viscaceae > Viscum > Viscum album. The sequence continues at coordinate 356,035,274 of OY728163.1, forward strand.
CATTACCTGTAATATATAATAATATTAACAATTACTGTAGAATGGATATATTATCAACACTTGATTCTTAACTACATTTTAAGTTTGAAAAATAAATAGTCATTATCATTGTTATTCTTTAAAGAAACGAATTTAATTATAGTGTATATGTTTTCTATAACTACATTACATAAGAATTTATTTATTCAATCAAAAGGGAATTTCATATATAAATTTTTGGGTTTTGAAATTTATCCCTGTTTATAAATTAGTTACAATAAATTTCATTTCTTACACTAAAATGGATGATGGTACTTCTACTTCATCACCTCTTATGGTTCTCACGATGCCTTCTTAAACTTTTGGTTCAACCATTGAACTTTGGTTACGTGATCTTTCATATCTCATTTATCTATTTTCTATGATATAATATTTTCTTTGGTTTCTCATCATATGAATGACCATTTTCCAATTGGACCACCATTATATTTAGTTCATATGATGGGTCTATAATTTTCTTCCATAAAAAGATACACTGAACACATCATGTATATGAGATAAGTTAAGTGGTTGTTCTATTCTATAGACCATATATCTTATGTGATTAAGAATCTTAATGGGGTCCATTTATCTATGACTAATATATTTTTTCCTAACAAACCTTATGACTCTTTTCAATGGTGATATATAGAGGAACACTATATCTTCGATCTCAAAATACAGGCCACTTCAACTATTGTTATGTAATTTTTTCAAACATCTATGGATTTCACATATTATTGAAGGGGTAGAACCTTCTCTATCATATCATAGAATATTGTTGTTCCATCATCTTAAACAATCCAAATACATCATATCATGATATATCCTGGAACCTATTCCCTTAAAAAGCCTCACAAGGTTCCATTTGAATGCTAGAATACAAAATATTGTGATATGGAACTCCATTGGGGGAACACACTAATCCAATAATCCTTAGAAATATATTGAACTAGATCACAACAAATAATCTACAGTTTTAATGGTTATATTTGGTTGTTCATCTATCTGTGGGTGATAAGTAGTGGTGAAACATAACTTAGTAGCTACTTCTTGATGAAGTGTTCTCTAGAACATTGAGGATGACCTTGGATCCTAATCATGTATAATGGACAGTTCTACTCCATTCATTCTTAACAGTTCTCTCATGTATATCATTTCTAGTTTGTAAAGTGAGAAGACTTGTGTGAAAACAATTAAATTATATTACATTATATGGAGATTGAATACCACCCAAATGGTGTTATTACCTATTGATGTTTAGGGGTATTCAATGATGAATTCAATTGTTATGTTTTCACATTTCTATACAATTAAAGTAAATGATTGCATCATACCCTTAAACAACAGTCATTTATCCTTAACGTGTTGGTATAAAAATAATCAAGATTTAAATTCAATAATATCTATCTACATTTTATCCCACTAGAAGTATTACTTCAAACCTTTATAAATTATAGTGATTCCTGGATAAAAATGAAGTATGAGTTCTGTGCATCATTTAGAAGTTCCATATCTTATTCTAGTTTTGTTGGGGCTCATATCTGGGTTCTAAAACATCTAATTTCATATTTATAAAAAATGAACTCTGAAATATTCTCTACCATACTTTATAGATTTTCATTATCTTTTCTATCCACATTGATCTTCTCATTAATGTATGTTTGAACAGTTATATAAGAAAGGTATGATACCATTACTGTTAATATTACCATTTATAACATTTTCATGTCCATGAAAATTATATTTCTATCAATTATCACTATGTATAGGGTTGTGTGACCTTTCATACATTGAGAATATACCACTTTATTTTCCATTTGAGGATGGTATTGGATAGACCTATCATAACCCATGATCATTAATAAACACCTACAATGGCACATATTGAGATCATTTCTTATTAATATACACCTAAATAATATATGATCTATATATATTTCACACTTATCCCCATATATATATTATCATAAAATAATTTTTTTAATCATCACTAAAACAAATTCCAGATCATGGATCGAGATGTTATGTAAATGGATCTTTAATTGGACGGAGGAATATGCTATATATTTTTCTTTTTTCATGAGTACAAAACTCAAAAAATAATTTTCGAACATGTCATGACCTAACCTGATGGATTATAAGATAGAACTACCCTATGACCACCCGCAATAGGATAGGGGCTAGTGACTATAACCTAGAAGGCACATCACATACATGTATGGAATTATACTAATCTACATATACACACATATACAACTCCACGCCCATAAAACACATAAATGTAATGAAACTAACAACAATGCATTAATAAATCAATAATCCCATAACCATAGTGTGATATAATGTACTGGAAAGAATAAAATTTTCAAATAGATGTTCAACCATAATTGAAAATTAAATTCCAACCTGTTCAAAAGGAGGGGACTGTTGTCAAATTCAACACTGGTTCAAACCTGAGTCTGTCTAGCCTAAACCTGCTCCACCTACTCCTAGTCCACAATAGACACTGTAAAAAAGTATATAATATTATTAAGATAAGATACATGTAGGAGGATCCCATTTAGGGTTAATTATTACAATACCGTGTAGTATAATGTAAAATAACCAAACACAAATCGTATAGAGTAACAGTCATATCTACTCAGGTATATATCTACAACACATGAAACAAGAATACAGAGATATACAAAAAAAGATTCAAAATCTCAAGGTAAATTCACAATTGTAATTATAGTCAAGGTATCATTATTGAAGGTTCCAAATAGAACTAATCTGGGATAACACACTCCACGGGTCAAATAACCCTAATGACATCCATTCGAGATGTTCCGATCATTGGGTCCAACCATAAAATATACACATAATAAGTCCAATGAGAACAATACATGGATGAGGATCCAAAAATTCCATAGGGTATACTAACAACTCAATTTTGAATAACCTTCTATGTATAGGATCGGCACATATGTAGTGTTGGTCACAACAATACTATAAAGTCCACCTAGGTTAAGATTATGACAATGGATATCACTTTAGGCCTCAAATAAGGATTCTCACAACTCTATCAATAAATTACCACTGAAGGGATCCATATCCCATGTATAGGACCCAATTTTATAAGAACCCTCAAGAAAAGGACCAATGGAACACACATAACTGATACTAGTCCATGATAGCTCGAACAATAACTCAGTGAAGCAAAGCTAGAATGAATAATGAATCAATCATATCCTCTAAAGAGTACATGGTATGTCCCTAGGGGTACACAATATGTCTCACTAATCTTGGTACCACCCATGTCTCATGCTCACATGACATGTTTGTTTTCTCATCACACATCATGTTCCCATGTTACATGGCTTGCAGAAGTCTGGGCTTGCACTCAGCATGAAAACTGATCTTGAAAATGTACTTTTCTAAGTACATGGCATGTGTATATTCATAAACTAAATGTAGGACCATAAAATATCGAAAGAGTGTAATCCCTATAATGTTTGATTCATCTTCCTAGGAATATGTGGATTGTGGAATGACCCACATGGCATGAAACACTACATGGCCTCCTGGGAATATAATCCTTGTACTTGCTGTGTTGGTCAACTAAGGGTAACATAATGTGTGATACTTATCTCTGAGTGGAAACCCTGGTGAAAAACCAATGGTTAGTACATGACAATTTTTATTCCATTACATGTCATATATATCAGGATTATCTAGATTACTAGATCTCTTAATGTGGCTTCACCCACACTTCTTGATTTCCAAAGATCTAATATCATTATCTACGAAAAACATTGCTCTCAATATCTGGGAGCCCATCCATCACCTATAGTCAGATTGCATCTATTCTCATCTCTATAGAATTGAACATCATTGTGCCTCTCTATTGCCACATAAAAAACCAAAACATTAATCTCCAATATGACCAAAATTTCATGCTGTCATTATGCATCATGATTCTATAATTGATCCCAAAACCAGATCTGTGGAAATTATTTTTTCCCCAATGATCGAATTTACAATGATCACTTTCTAGGTAGTTTTCTTACCGTCGCCCAAAATGAATTCCAATGATGATCACAAATAGAATGGCAGTATAAAACTACAAAACATAATAAATTGAATTGATCACTACCCATGTTTGAATTGTTCATGATCCATATTTGTTAGAAATGTGATAAATATTAGTTAAAAAAATAAATCTTATCCAACAAATCCCAGATAAGAAAACCCATATCTATAATATGAACCATCTACAAATCTATTGGTAGAATATTGATTCGCATTTATTTTATGATAATAAAATTATATAATTCTAAAAAACAAAAATCATACCCCAATTTTGATCGATCTATGATGAATAACGAGTCCAGATCATTTTCATTTGCGAGATCTGTATTTTTATTGGCACACCGTTGACCAAAGCACAATACATGGATCTAAAAACTCAATTTCTTCCATTGATCCTCCATGCTCTCATTCTCAATTATCATTTTTATAAGGCTAACCCTAAAAATCGGTTATAAAAAAATATTTAAAGATGAGAGGTTTGGTTTTTCTGTCAATAAAATAAAATAAATAATTTAATAAATTTAATAAATTTATTTTCTTGTGACTGCACTTTAACCAAACACCTGGTGGTGATAAAGATTATGTCACACATAGGGTAAAACCAATTTTATGAACTCAGTGGTTCAATTTGATTTCTAATCCATGATTCTAGTAGTGTGTTATTCCATTTTTTAGTAAAAACATGTGTTCATGATTTAAATATACTAAATATATTTCAAAAATTAATTCTGGCTGCACCGAGCCTTAGGATCTCACTCTACCTCATTGACAAGATCTAGAAATATTATTAGAAATATTACAATGTATTTCAAAGAAAAAACAATAACATTACATTATTCCCTCCATTTAGTATTTTTGTCCCTAAAACAATGAACTTAGAAAATGGTGGTGATACTGAGCTTCGAACTGGTTTATATACTCCCATGAGCTCTCTCAATGGTTTCTTGTGATGTCAACAAACATTCCCCAATGCAAAAATAAAACACTTGACAACAATGGTTATTTCCCATACAAGTCCATAACATTAATATATCCATGAAAAGTACACTCCACTCTCCCAACCCATGTCACCCAGGTTAATATTGTATAAGGAGTCATGAAAATACCTCCTCAGCTATGATAAGTAGAGAACACCAAGAAACCGAAAAATGTTATAGTATTGGGGTTAAGTGGAACATTGCCTCACTAAACCAACACAAAACTAAGAACATAAATGGCATGTGATCTCCGGAGATATCCTACCAACCTAGATAAAACTCTATAACTTAACAAATTCAAGGCATCTGTCATCAATCCATTTAGGATCCTTGGTGTTTAACATGAAGTCATCAGCCTCTGATGGTTGAATTATTCCATATACAAAAATATATGTCACAAAAACATGTAACTAAGTGTTAGTATCCACTTCCTCCAACCAGTATAATAGAGTTATTCAATGTATATCATACATGGCCTTAAAAGGTGTTACATTGGTGGTGTAGTGGTAATCATCATGATACACAAACCCCACGGATAGTAAATGATCCTTCTAGTTATGGCTCAAAACAAACATGTACACCTGAATAATGGTCAGTGGAACTTGACCAATACAATTTTTACCTAGCAAGCTATATTGGGTAAAACGTTATGTCCAACTAAAATTGAGTCCCTAAAGGCTTCTCTCATCCTATCACTAATTTCTCTGTTAAGTAATTTTCATAGTTTCAAATGATTCTAATGGGAATTCTATAAATCCATACTACCTATTGTATGAACAAGTGTCCCAACTCTCCAAAAATATCTAATGGTCACCACCCCCATCTAGGAGAGACAAAAAATATTTATCTTCAAAATTCACTAAAACTCCCTTGGCTGACTAACTAATGTTATGAGATCTTGGTACATCCTTGATTCCACTAGATATACTACTAAGGTAAAATAGCCACCTTTGAACCTCTTCTCATATCATGATCAGAATCACAATCCATCTCTAGAAAAAAAAATGTCATGATTACCATTTCAAATAATTCCATTAGAAATGTATCCATTAGATACCCAATCATGAAAGATCTCACTATCAATATTCCTAGGTCATTCCTACCTAACTCATTGAATAAGAGAAGGGGTAACATCCATTTACTGAAAGTGCACTATACTATCCCCAGAAAAATATGAGTCAACTATAAAAAGTTCAACTACCCAATCACTTATCTTTAAAATTGTGTATAAAAAACCTCACTATGAGAATTTTATTCCATGGACACACCCTCGGTGGATCTTTAGATCAGTCCATAACAAACTATATAGTGTCCACTGCCACTACCATGCCTTTGAAGACATGTTTCAATGATAGAGTCAACAATAGAATCCCTACGAGTAGAACTACAAGACCATGTCAAGAGTAGTACTTCTATATATATTATGATCAAACAAAGATGATAAGTAAATGAGGATACCATTGCAGATGACTACAAAAACCAATCTAAGATTGGATAGTGATCTCGATCTCAAGGTTCGTGAACTCTGTAATGGCGTTCAACATTCCAAAGGGTGTCACCAAGGACTCAATATAATTGAAGTGGCTCTAGGAAGAGATTATCTAGACACCAACCTCTAAAACATTGTGATAGTGATAACCCATCCTGAGGCCAAAATCTGAAATCCACACCCCCTCCACCCATTTGGTAAAAAGGTTATTGATTCCCATGAGTGGATATTTTCCCTCATGTCACCTACTATAAGTGATACCAATCCACACCTAACATCAAGAACCCATCTACCTATCCTAAAAAAATCATCAGGATTACCAAGAAAACAATGTAGATCTTATAAATCCCCTTCCCTGTAGACTCCTACAACCACACCTCCATATCTCACAGCTACAAGAAGTTATTTTATATGATACAACATATATCAACTCATACTAGGTGAAATTCCATGAAGAAAACAAACTGTAAATGGTGAATTAAAAACCACATGTCCTAAAAAAGGATTCACTTATAATCAAATACCATCAAAGAAACTAAAAACTCATAGCCTCTACTACTCCAAAGGTTTCACTAGCTAACTAATAGGATTTCATTCATAACATCTTTCACATGGTCTCATACTGGTCTACCTAGGATCAATCCATATCAATGGAGGCAAAATAAACCCTAAAAAATTAAATGAACTCTAATAATAACTAGTAGAAATCATCTAATCATGGATGTTATGGAACAAATAAATATTGTGGAAAAACATCATTGATTATCACCACCACAATGATAAGATTTCGTGTGAGTATTTCTATCTCCTCCTAGAGTCAGGTCACATAGTCTGAAGATGTATGAAATAACCGATCCTCTCTAAAAATTCTTATAATAAACAAGTTGAGAAAAACTTGCCCCACTAGTATCACTCATTCTCAAATAGATGATAAAATCAAGGAAACGTGTATTATAACTTCATGTAAAAACAATAATAAGGGATGTAAAGGCACATGTCCTACCAAAACCCCACTCAAAGCCTCTGCAAGCTTCTACCACCAAAAACTAAATCCTTACCTATCCCACTTGATTACCATAAATAGGGATTGATCAAAAACCTTGTCACATTATATGAACATAAACACATAAGTTATATAAATTCATCCCCTACACCTTGACATAATCGTCTTTGGGAGGTGCTAACTCAACCACCCTTTTTTTGATCTCATATCAAGAACATGTCTTGTTGGGGGGGATTTTCCCTATTCCTAGCATGTCTAAAGTCACACCAACATCATCAAAATAGGACTCTACCAAAACTTCACATAAAAATATAAAAATATCCTAGCCGAAACCACCATTGGATATGGGTCTCATTCAAGTGGGACATTCACACCATAGGTTCACGCATGTCCTCCACCATCTGAGAATGGGTTATGGACCACAATTTAACATATGATATTTATAACAATGGAACTAATGACACACACTCAAAAAAAGTATTGAATCTACTTGTTACACAATATCTAACTGATTCTCCATGGAGAAGATAGGTGGAAAGTTGTATCATTCGATTAGTTGGGACCCACATAGGCCAGAAACCCAAACCACTTCCTCGAGTAAAACCTCTACCGCCTGAGGGTATATCACTTCAAAAAACATCAATGATCCCTATTGAAGAAACTCTCATAACAAGATAATTCAGTGTTTACCATCACCATGTCCTAATAAAGATATCAACTACTCAACATGTGGATGATCATCTTTATGATCCACAAAAAGGATACATGTTCTTCTAAAAATGGGGTAACACTGTGTGGTTCCCTACTAGAGATACAGACTCATGTGTGGGTCCCTGAACTGAAACATTATTAATCATTTAGTTTTCTTCATGATACCACCTCAGAACTATAGCTATATATTATTATAAATTTATATTGAAAATTATCAATATATACCATGATTAATGAGAATATTTGGGAAGATGAATCAATAGGGAAATGGAAGCCACAACCCATCGCAATACGATGCATGTACCAACTGTTTTCCTTTCAACCAGTTTATATATATATACTTATCTAAGAAGTAGGTTAGTAAGTTCATCGTGAATGGAAATGTTAGACATCACACCAACACTGGACACACTATCCTAAGATCCAATCTCGAGGAGCTTTACCACTATCGCCCTATTTCCCAAAACCAAACCTCACTACAATAAAAAATAAACTTCAAACACTAATCATAAACCTAGGAACTATAATAAAAAAATCTTTGATACCATTTTCTCATGACCCAACTGAACGAGGCCTGATATATAACTACCACAATCTTGCCTCCAACACGCCATAGGCTAGAGACTAGCACCAAGAAGGCATATCACACACATTATAGGGATTATTCTAAAGTGCATGTACATGCGCACAAACCCACGTTTCTAAGCCCATAAATTTTGAAAATATAAAAAACTTATAAAAATTCAGGGATACATCCATAATCCCACAACAAGAGTATGACATAATGTAATTGAATTAAAAAACAATCTAAATACAAGCCCACCCAAAAATAGAAAGTAATATCTGACTAGATTAGGTGAAGGGGAATTCATTCAAATGAAACATTGATATACACCTCAGTATATATATACCAAAATAGATCCGCATTCTCCTAGTCCACAATGTACTATATAGAATGGTCGTCCATTTTCATAAGATATGACACATGATGGAAGATCCCATGTAAGCTTGTTTTTTACAATACCCAGTGTGACACTTCGAAATATCCATTCAAAAAACATCAAGAGTAACACTAAGATCTACTAAGGTATATTTCTACATCACATACAATAATAATACCTACATATACTAAATAAAGGCACATCATCTAAAGGTAAAGTCACAAATATAATGCCCATCCAGGAATTACACTTGAAGGTACCTTATAGAACTTGTATAGGAGAACACACTCCATGATCTAGATTTCCCTAATAATGTTTTTCCAAGATGAACTTCTCATCGTGTCCCTCTATAAAATGTATACACTAGATGTCTAGAGAAAAATATACATAGATGAGGATCACTCCAATGGCCATGGGGTATACCAGCAACTCAATATGGAATAACCCACTAAGTAGTGGATTGACACCCATATAGTGTTGGTCAATAAAACAATAAGAAATCCACCTTGGGAAAGATAATGATAGAGGATATCACTCTGGGCCTCATGAAAGGATTAAGAAACATAGTATAAAAGTCCCAAGTAAGGGATAACCATCAAATGTGTAGGATTTTATTCCATGATACCCCACATGGAATGGACTAAGGGAACAAAATCTACAGATATTGGTCCAAGGAAGCTCACACAAGCACTCAATGACATAGAGAAAATAAAAAAAAAGGAATCAAACTTTTACTCAGACGTGTACAAGGCATGTAATTGGGGGTCAATATAGTCTCTCAATATGCCTAATACTACCCATGTCTTGATCTTAGAAAATATTTACATTTTATTAATACATGGAATGCCGCAAGGGTACACATAGTGTAAAATTATGGGATGGAACTCAACATTTATCATGCCCATTCACAAGTAATTTTAGATGTACCAGGTGTGTGGATCACCGTACATGATGTGTAGAACTAGTAAATATCCTTGGTGTGAACTCCATATACATGATGATCCATTTTTGGGGTGTACATTGTGTGTGGAATGACCTATATAGAGTGAAAATATACCAAACCTCCTAGGTGTGTACTCTGTGTACACACTGAGTTGGTCATATAAGGGTAATATGTCATGTGACACATTTCACATGATGGTTGATACTTATCTCTATGCATAAACCCTTGTACCGCACATGTGGTCAGTATATGGCATGTGTTATTGAGTTAGACAATATGTATATCATTATTTTCAAGACTCACATATCTCTTCATGAAGCTTCAACCATGCCTTTCGATTTCCTTGGATATAATGACATTGTCACCAAAGAAAAAATATCACTATTCCTATGATCCCATCAATAATCATTGGACAGATTTTGTCCATTACTATAACATGGGAATCTACCACTAGCATTTCAATCCACTAATGTACACCAAAACCTAACCAGGGATCAATAATCCGACTACCATCACCTACTTTAGCTACACATCAGAATTTTATAACTAATCTAGAAACCAGATATGTAGAAACAATCCATTATGGCAATGGTCAAATGTACAATGATAAATTTATATGTTTTATTTGAACTGTTTGACAAAATAAATGACAATGAGGACACACATAAAATGGGTGGTGAATACCATGAAAATAAAGAATTGGGAGAAAACCTCATAAATGGGTTTATTGTCCATGATCTATCACTATTACAATATTGTTAAAAATTGAATAAAAAATCTCCCCCAAATCCCAGATAAAAAAACCATACATAAAATTTAACTAATCTGAAAATCAATCCTCTAGTTTATTGATTCACCTTCTCCATAGGATAATAAAAGGGGAAAATCTACCAAAACAACTTCCTACCATAATTTGAATTTAACAAAAAAGAAGAATGGGTTTTTGTCATCATCTTCAGTGATATATCTATTTTCCTTTATCCCTTAGATCGCCAAATCATGATTCGTTGATCCACCATCTTGATTTCCACCAATAATCCTCCATGATATTTTAATCAATTATTAGGGTCATTACAGTAACCCTAAAAATTGGTTAAAACTGAATATTTCAAGAGGATACATTAAGTCACTGTATCAGTGAAATAAAAAAAAATTTACTTGATTTATTTTTTTATTCACCCATGAATTAACATTAACTAAAATACTAGTGCCAAAAAAACAGATTTCACACCTATGGTAAAACACATGTCTTGAACTCAAGGATTTCCTCATATTTCAGATCCAAATCATTTTTTTGGATTTATTCCTTATTTTTAGGAAATATTCATGTGTATGATAATAATATATATAATATATTTAGAAAATTAATTTTGGGGACAAAGGGAATCAAAATATCATACCGTCTCAACACCTAACTTCAGAAATATTCATAGAAATATTCTAAATTCTTATATAAAAAACATGGACATTACAACACGTATATATAGTTCAAAAAACATTCCCCACAAGTGAGAAATGTAACTAGAAGTGTAGTAATTAGCATCTTCTTTAACTCATTAATTCCCTCTACACATTCACTAATCTAATAAAAATTTACTCTATTTTGATTTAGATTGTTTATTGTGATTGAAAATTGTGGGAAGTCTCTCATAAAATTAGTATAGTACCCATCAAATCCAAGGAAAAACAAATCTCCGACTCATATATTGATCTAATAGATCCATTAATTTACACTATCTTTCAAGGATCCACATATATCCCTTTTTTAGTGATAAAAATTTACAAAAAAGTTACCTTCTCAATCCAAAACTCATATTTTATATAAATCACATATAAATGTTCCATTCTCAAGGTCATTAGATTAGCATAAAACATATCCTCATGTTCCAATTTTTTTATTACCTAAGAATATCATATTTAAATACTACCAATTTTTTTTTGAGGTTATCCATAAATACTCAATCAAGTATGTCTATGAAGATAGTTATAGAATTTTTGATTTTGAATGAAATCATTAGGAACTAAAAGTTATTTTATATTTGAAAAAAAACAATCTTGGGTATATCCTCTTTATTATCCAATACAGTAAAATATATCGATTGGAGATCCAACATAGAAATTAATACAACATATATAGATGATAATAAAATTCATAACTAAATTGAAGCGGATAATTTTTCAATATCAAGATCATTTTTATATTAAGATAATCAAGGTAAATGCACACTAGCCCATCCATCATCTGGAGAAAAAGTACTGATTCATCCCACAAAGAATCACTTTTGAGTATAGAACCATTATCGCGATAATTTGATGGCTTCTTCTTTAGCTGTTAAAATGTGACAGTTGGAACTCTATATGGATTTTTGGATATTGGATAACCTCTATATAATTTTTTAAGAAGATCTGATCCACCCTTCATTGAGGAAGACAAAGATATTCGTAAATAAAATCAAAAATGTATTCACATAAAATTTGAAATTATTTAAGGAAAATATTTTCTTTAGTCTTAAAAATATAATCTATATATAATTTCTCATAATAAAATAATAAAAAATATTGAAAAGATGATCACAAAATAGATTTATACTTCTCCTTACACATGTATAGAATCAAAGGGTAATTCCTGGTAGAGAGGGACATTTCCTTCTCTTGAAAAATATTCTTTTCTTTTTTCATAAAAAGAAAATACACACCCAGAATAGCATGTTATTATGAAAAAGGAATGAACATAAGGATTTTAAGATTTTTTCCCCAAAATATTAATATTGGATAATTTTTATTCTTAGGATTCAATAATTATCCCATTTTTTATTTTATAGGACATTTGGACAATAATTTGTAATTTTCTTTTTGGAAATTTCTACTAAAACATCATGATAAAAAAATTTATAAGACAATAGCCAAATAGGATATTTAATGATCATAAATGAAAAATAACCCTGATTTTCACTATTTTATTTTTTTCTCATCATTTAATTTAACCAAAATAATATTATGGATGATAATTTTAAGACTACTAAACATATAAATAGAAAAATATGAATATTGAAATGAAAACTAATAAATGACCTGTATTACATTACCTATAAATTTATGTGATTCAATAAATCTTATCCATGTTATATTACTTAAAATAATTGTTAAGAATTATTATTACCTTCATAATATTCAATAAAAGAATACTATTAACCAAGGAATATCCATAAAGAGTGTTTTTATAAGTGGAGTGTCTTATGACACTATTTCATACACTAGGTGACGCTCTAGTTACTATGAAATGCACATTTTTCAGGATTATTACCTATAATTAAAACTATTCCACAAACATTTCCACCTTATAATATCTAGAAAGATATGAATTTTCATATAAAATCCATCTCTCAATACTTATGAAAATTATTAGGATGTTTTATAATATTTAGTGGTATCCCTTTGGGTTTCTATAGGGATTTATAATCCATGACTATAACATAACAATATTATTGTTTGATACAAAATATGACAACCCAAGCATTTCATATAGTTTATTTAATTATTTACAACATAAATATACTATTAATATAATCCCATTAGATCGTTTGGCCATTTTACATTAGGTAATTGGATACGTAACATAATAACATCTAAAATGGTAAAAACACCATCATCTTAAAAATCTAAAACATGTCATTATTTTCAAATGATCTTAAAATATTATAGGGATAAACTAGGGAAGTACATTAGAAATGGGGGAACTATAAATACTAGTAAAGTATTCATAAGATGAAAACAAAATGAAATTTATAATTGTATATCAAGAGGCATATAAAAAACATTAAAGGGTGAGAATCAAAAAAAATTTACAGTGTAGTAGGATTTATGGTGATAAGAGAAATGTAGTTTAAGAATGTTGGAATAACCAAAAACATGAAATAATTCATTTGTGTTCTAGATTGTACATACAAACTAAAAACATGATTCATCACATTTAATAATATTATTAAGGAGCTCAGAAAACATACATTGATGTCCAAAATAAATGGATGATCATTCTATATAGTTGAATACCCATTAGTATAAATATGGATGAAGCTTTATAAAATATAATTTTTTCATGGAAAATCAAAAGATAATTTTACCATCATAATCAATGTAAAAAAAGATTTATGCGAGTGTCTAATTAGACTAAAAGGTGGTCTTCCATTATATTAACAAAATAATTAATATAATTTTTTTGTGTAAAATACATTATAAAATAAAAACATTGATATCTAATTACTTATAACAAAGAATGTACATGAATAAAAAGGAATAGGTAGAGAATCCCACACCTAGATATGACACTTCAAAAAGATTTGGAGGAGCTTCAAAAGAGATTTGGAAAACCATGGGTGGGAATCAAAGAGGGGGTAGGAGAATAAATTCATTATCAGGGGGTTTATTTTAATGTGTAATGGGGGTATTGTGTCATAATAAATAGAATTAGTGTGTGGAATTATTTATTAATTTCTAACCATTTCTTTTGGACTCTATGTGATGAAATAATAAAAACTATGATCCCTAGTTTTTTTATTGGTTTCTTCGAAATGGAGGTGTTTTTAATATTTCATTTTTATATTAACTGAAATCCTTAAAATAAAAAATTTGATGATTTGTAAGTTGATCATGTTGATAATTTTCTTTAAAAAACTAATAATATAATATATGTTTTTGAGGATTAGTTATTTATTTGTAAAAATTTAAAAAAATTACATCAAAAAATTATTTTAAATTGGAAATTAATTTTTGGTATTTTATTGCCTTTATAACAATTATTACTAATATTTTTAGCTATTATGATGTCATAATAGATACCCTATATTTTTGTTATATTTGAAATTGACCCCAAGATTCGAATACCTCAGAAAAGTATGAAAACATTATAAATGGATAATTTTTGTTTTTTGATTTCTGAAATAATATTTATTTTGAAAAAATTAATTTTAAAAATTTTGGAATGTATAAATTTATAGACAAATCAATAATTTCAGGAGTAAATTATTGATTATGAATGCAATAACATTATAAACCTTTTAAAACCCAAATTGGACACCATTTAATAATATTATTAATTTTACATAAACATTTATTATTTAATATTAATATTTCTTTAATATTTTATTTATTTAGAAAATCAGAAATTGATTAAAAATCTGTTTTAATTAAAACTAAATATTTCCCAAAAATAAAATTTTGGCATTTTTATATCAAAATATCATTATATAATGATATTTATAAATTAATAATCAAGGGGATAAATACAATAATTATTTTTTCAAAACTAAAATACAAAATAATTATACTATTGTGATCTAGAAAAATATTGTAACTTCCCTGGCTTGGTTCTCCCTCATGTACCCAAGATGGTTGTCTATGTGATGTCTGGTGCACCTCCCCATATGCTAGAGGCTACCGACTCGAAGAGAGGGTCTATAGAATATAGTAGGGAGACTATACCCTTTAGTAAATAGTTAAAATGAAATTAAAATATAATGATAGATGAGCATAAATAATTGAAACAATTTGAATAAATAAAAAAAGGAACCAAATATAAGAAAGAAAAATAAAAACAAATCTAAATAATTACATAATAATGTAATAATAGGACAATTTTAAAAATTATTTATCAGAAATTAAAAAAATTATAGACTAGGAAGACTAAAATAAATAATCCAAACCTTCGGTTTCGAACCCCATGTCGGTCTTAACTGCAAGATCCAACTCATCCAACAAGCTGAAAATCAACAACAAGGTCACTTTCCCTTGTCCAATCCTACATCGTTGAAATCTATTCAGGTAAGAATGGACATATCATCCCGGGTGTTTGTAAAACTATTTAGGACCACACCGTAGTGTCTCAAAAAATCCTTTTATCCAAACTAGTTTAAATACCCTGGGGGAGGGTGAATCAGGTTATGATCGGTTAAAACTACATCCCATACTGATCTTGTTTCATTTTAAAAAAACATATCTCTATCGTTCCGGAAACAATTTATGAACATAAATTAAAGCATGCACATGTCACAACTGTACTACATGGTTCACCCCTATTGGGCTATATTCAAGGATCATAGAACGGTAATGTATCAATGTACCAAATCAACTAAAAACAAATTGTTGTTTAAAATTTTTGGAGAAAACTCTCTATCCCTCATGGTTTACAACCAATCAAAATTTGAAATCTCACTACTCTCTCAAATTATGTTTGTACACCGATTGATTAGAAGATCCTTATTTTATATCATGAATCAACATGTTTTACACCTCATTTAGTGTACCATTGAGTTCAAATTTTATCCATTTGATGAATTTTTCTTTACCATCGATTTACTAGGAAATATAATTTTTTTTTCAAACATAGGGTGACTTGGGCACAACATAATTCCTTGGTGCAAATTTTTTGTTTGCCACAGAAAACCAACTTGCTTGGAAATACATTCTTATGTGGAAATCACTACTTTTGTGCCACTCCCTACATACACAAAACTCACTACATGCACACAACTCCCTACTTATGTGAAATTCAATAATTCCATCATATAGAGGTTATATTTTATCAAAGTGTTGAGAATCAAAAAATGAGGTGTATACACTGATTTCTAAGTTTTTTTTCCTTACACACAAATTCAAAAAAAAATTCCTTAAGCGCACATCTATCATTCGACCAATTCTCTTTCGCACAAACTCACCAACCATGAAAATCCATATCTTGAGCTCCCTACTTTAATTTACAAAATATGAAGTAATGATGCTGAAAATTCCTTTTGGGAATCCTTCTAAACCACCTTAACACTTCTTCACATCTTCCTCTTCCAAAAACACTTTTATCTATTCTCTAACATTTTGACCTAAAAATTTTGAATACACTAGGAAACATCATCACCATTTATATGATCTTTTTTTACTACTTCCAGAAAATCCATTCCATTTTGTTGGATCTTTTTCAATATATCTTGTCCATAATATCTCTATAATTCCATAATAGTCCATGGAAACTCATTTTTTTAACAAACACAATCAACCCAAAAATGTTACAAGGTTACCTTGAGGGATTTTTTTTCCAACACCCCTCCATTGGGTTTTTTTAAAACTCTTTACATTTGTATATATAATTAAATCATCTTCGATCTTCTACCAATATTTGATTCAAGAAATTTGGATGGAAATCAATGATTTACTCAACACACACTTTAATATTTCATGATCCATGCTAACTATGAGAAATAAGAGTATAATGAAACATTCATCAATATATAATTTTATTCTAAAGCCCCTCAAATGAATTCCTCATTAACTCTTTCTATCAGGATATATAACCTTTGATCAATAACATTTATCATATTCATATTTAAAACTCCTCCTACTTCATTTCTTGGGTTCTCATGTTTTGCAACGGATAATGATGTACAAAATAGGATCTTATTGTTTCCTTATAACACCAAATTCTCATTTTGTCATAGAATCATTTCATGGTTTGTAAAAGACCTACATCTTTTCTCCCCATTAAGATATAATTTAACTCCCTTGTCAATGAAACCAATGGTCACTTCGTTATGGTGTGCAATAGGGTAAAGAACACATGTAAGTATATTTGGGAAAACCCATAATACCTCGGGGAGAGGGGGCTCAAATACAAAATTTTTCAAGTGTGGGGATCAATTATACTCCCAAAACTATTTGATTCCTTTCAAACACTTCTTTGGGTATATCCTATAAAATAATTTCTACAAATTGTAGTTTTATAGGCATATACTCTATCTTCATAAGAAAATGATCTACCTTCTATTTAATAAAGTTATATTTGATTTCAATTTTATTTTTCTTTGAGTGATGGAATTTATTTTTTCTATGATATATAGCACATGATTTACCAAAATGGATTCCAATCAAATAGTTCACTTCAACTCCCATATCATCATGTTTCTGATTCATCCATAATAGTTAAGTGTGTTCTTGATTAGCCATAATGTATTCAGGTTCTACAGTGCTCAATGAAATGAAATATTGTTTCATACTTAGCCAAGACATGTACATCCCACCAAGACAGAATTCACAATCTGACGTTGAATTTATATTATATGTTGATCCCACCTAATATGTATCTGTATATCCCAAAAACGCTTGCTGATATTTTTCATTATACATCAAAATAAAATCCACCATGACCTTAATATACAAAAGAATTATTTTCACTCCAAAAATGTGTCTTTCTTTTGGATTTATTTTATACATTTCAACTTGAAATGTGACAAAAAAATATTTGGTTTTGTCACTCTTCAGTACAACATTCTTCTAATGATCTTTCTATATTCGGTGAAATTAACTAATTTTCCTTCTCAATCCTACGATAGTTTCATTTGATTATCCACCAGATTAGTAATATGTTTGGAATTATCCATCTCAGACCTTCTTAAAAATTCATTGGTATATTTATATTGAGAAATTAATGTGGAATTCTTTCCATGTGTCACCTTTAAATAAAGTAAAAAATGTCAGTTCACCAATCATTTACATTTCAAACTCACATTTGGTGAATTCAAAAAACTGTGTGCACTATACCTTATCTGATCCACAAAATATTATTTCATTGACATATACCAGCATCATCATCATTTGATTATTTTTATTTTTTTCATAGAGATTGTAATCAAATCCTCCATATTGAAAACAAAGATTCTTTAAAAATTGACCTAGTCTTGAGTACCATTCTCTTGGTGTTTTCTTTAACCCATACATCACCTTCTTTAGATAAAAAACACTATTCTAATCTATATGAATGAGAAAAACACCTAGCTACTAAATTTAAACTTCTTCTTGTAGATCCCCATTCACAAATTTCGGCGTGAGATCCATCTAGAAAACTTTAATCTTTCTTTATACAGTTATGGGAAGATTAATATGATTTTTTCTAGCCTTATAATAGGTGGAAACTTCTCATCCACATATATACCTTGTATATGGGAGAAACTTTTTCACGCTACTCATTCTTTTTTTCGAATCACTAAATCATCATCATTAATCTGATTTTGAAATACCCATTTAGTCCATATGACATTCTTATTTGTTATCCTTGAAATAATCTACCATTTATGATTCTACATAATTTGTTGAAGCTCATCATTCATTTTCTAAACACAATTCTCATCTCTAGCTTCTACATCAATAAATTTGGTCTTTTCTTGAGATATAAAGGATTCAAGCTGTAATGGTTTCATTCTTCTAATATGAATTGGTGATGTTTGATCAACAATGATATTTTTCCTACCAATTTCAGCTAAACTATTTGGCTTCTGTGAATATAAATATATAAATTATTCTTGGTCATTATCAGTATCATCTTCAGAGTTGTTATCTACAACTTCTTCCCCCCTCTATTTCTTACCTCTTTATTACTCCCATCAGGGAATTGTTTACTCTTCTGTTGAATATTCTGTTAATTTTTTACTATAGTGACATAATTGCTTTTAAATACTTTTCCCAACATCTTATTGAAGAATTTAGATTCTTTTGTTTTTCCAAAGAATCCATGTAATATCCTCTCATATACACATGACTCAAATTTTTCATGTTTCTCTTTATTGATAATAAAGAACTTATTTCCAAATATTCAAAAATATTTCAATATTGGCATCTTTTCATACAATATTTCATATGGAGTATATTCTTTCATTAGACACAACATATCTCTATTATATGTGTAAACTAATGTTAATACTGCTTAAATATAGAATTTCTCTCAAAGTTCCTTTATAAAAACATCAATCTTTCCATCTTATTGATCATCTGATTCCTCCTCTCAACCACTCCATTTTGTTGAGGAGTTTTCACTGATGAAACATGATGACTAATAACATGTTTCTAAATATAACATTCCAATAAAATATTTTTAAATTTTCCTCCATTATTAGTATGAATCTAAAGAATTGTTTGTCCAGTCATCCTTTCAAATTCCCCCTGGTATAGTTTTATGTAACTAGACACATCTGTATTTTTGGAAATGAAAGATACTCATCCAATCCTTTTGAAATCATCAATGAAAAGAATATAACACATATTCCCATCAATTTAACTTAGTGATATTGGTCCAAATACATCTATATGCACCAATTCAAGCACTTTGGATTACTTTTGTTCCTTTACCTTGTACATAATTCTGATGATCTTCCCTTGTTGACAAGTATTCCATGCATGACTATTATCACAATATAGAATAGGGAGGTCCCTAGCACCATCAAATTTTACCGTACCTTCCAGAAATTATTGGTATAAACGAAAAATTTATTTATGCCACAAAAGGTTTTATTTCTATCCAGATAAGAAACAACATATCTTCTTCTCCACGTATAATTTATATATTCCACTTTTTTCTTTTTCTCATTTGAATAATTTTACCATATCTAACTTTCATGATACACATATTCTTGGTAAATCATATAGAATTACTTGATTTAGATAGTTGACTAACACTAAGAATGTAGTGACAACGACCTTATACCACTAAGACATTAGAACATCTCATTTCTGTTCCCACAAAAATGGAATTTTCCAAGCTAATTATCATCAAACATTCTTCATTTCCAAATTTGAAAATACCTTATTTGTCAGATTTTATACCTGTAACAAGATATTTACTTAATTTCATATGGGATGTGCAACCACTATCAACGATCCATACAGCAAAATGACTTGATGCTTTATGGTAAACTTCTACAACCATTACCTTCTCAGCTCCTTTCTTTCCGATCCAACATTTTGAATTCCTACTCTATTTACATTAACAATCATGATCTTATTTAGGGTATGATGAACCAATATCATCTTGAAGAGCTAAAAATCAATTTTAATTTTTAGTGTACCTATTGATTCTTTGATTTTATACATGTGACCACTTTGGTTCTCCTTTTCTACATTCCTCTACATAGTTGATGTACAATATCTAGCCATGTTCTTTCAACTGCCACACAAATAACAATTTTATTCGAAATACATTCAAGTGTATTGATCTCTAGTTTGATTCTATTATTGTTCTTCTTCCATTCTATATTTGTTGGCTATGGAACACACATTTTTTTAGTGTCCCATATTTCAACAATAATAACACCGAATGTAGGGTGCATTCCTGCATGTCACTTCTACACCACTAGTTATTCCATGGGTTCTCTGAGTATTCTAGTTCTTATTCGTACCCAAATAAATCCTCAATCTCATAGCTAGTTCTAGTTGTCTGACACCAATATTCCTCGATTTTTCTTCCTTGTCAAGCCCCAAATCAGCCTTAAAATTTGTACATGACTATTTCTTCTTTTATATTGGACCTATATTCTCTACTTCTTCCTATCACCTTAATCAACAAATTTCTCGATAACATACTAAGTGTCAAGTGTTTCTCTTTATTTCTTAAAATTTCATCATAGGATGACTTTTTCTTCTTCTTCATGTTTTTCAATGCGTTTGATTTTTTCATTCACTATGTTATTCAAACAATCAATCACAATTTTATTTTCCTCTCATTTCAGTTTATTCCCACTATCTATTTTTGAGTCCTCTTGTAATGAAGACTTTATATTCTTAATGTTTTCCCTTAAATAAGAATTTTATTCTTATTTATTTTACATATAGAGTTTGTCTTCACGAACAACATTGTTTGATTTATTCATTTTTGTTCAACAAAAACCTATATCCTCAAAAGGATCATCCAATTCATACTTCATGTAAACTATTCCATCATATTATTATTCCTTAATATCAATTTTTTCCTTTTACTGAGAGTTACTTACAACACCAACTATAGCATTTTATCTATGATCTTTGTACATATCTACCTCTTCAATCTCAGATTCATCTAAACTTTCATTTTCTTATGGAATAGGGTTATTCATTTTGAATAATTTTCTCTTCAAATATTTATTATTTTTCACATAGTTTGAATACTTTTTCATGTTAATTTCAAATACATCCACATCATCTTCTAAAATGTTTTTTAGGAACCTTGATGTAAGATGTTAAACTGTTCCACGTTGAAATAATGCTAGTGGAAGTTTCTCCTTGACCTTTTGTTTTCCTCTCTATAGATTTGATGAAAGGTATGAAATTACCTCATATTTTTTTTGAAAATAATCAATTGTGAGTTTCTTCATGGCCTTGAATTCCACCTCTTTGGAAAACTGATTATCCACAGACTCAATGACCTCATTTCGTATCTCATTAGCAAAAAAAGAGTATTGTGCAAGCTATCAAGTTATAGATATTTTTTATTTTTATCCTCCAACATTAAAAAATCATATTAAACCGATGGCGGAGTCTTTTCAATATGACCTTGATGATCATTAAATCTTAAATAACTTCTCCAAGAACACAAATTTCTTCCAAAACAACATTAACCATATCAAATAATGCATCAATAGATTTATTGGGGTTTATTCAAATATCCTTATATTTTTTCTAGAAAACATTCAGTTTTTCATTTCTAACTTTTGAATAACCTTCATATATATTCAATATATTATCCAATATTTCCTGAGTAGACCTAAATGGAATCACCTTTGAAATATATTTCATTGGATAAGGCTCCCCATGGTCCATTGAATACTCTGGCATCATCATCTAAATCCCTTCAGTCAGCAGCTGACAAAGCACCACTATCCAAATTTCCATAAATCCATGTGTTACTACTATATACACATCCTTACCTACGGATCATAAATAACGCTACATCTGATTCCATCATAATTGAAAATTGTTTCCATCGAAGATTATAATCCATTTTTGATTAACTAACTCCAAGAGAGAAACACTCAAAATGACCTCAATATTTGATACCATTTGTTAGCCCAACTAAGTTAAATACCTTGACATTTTGTGAATCAAGTTATGACATATTAAAATTATTTCCCATTAGATATTTTTTCCTTATAAGAATAATCTTATCTCTATTTTTGACAATAATGATGGGAAAAAAATTAATTCATGCACAAAACACAACCATTTTACTTGGTTCACCCTTACTGGTCTATGTCTGAGGAGCATACAACAAAAATGTTTCGATGTAAAAAATCCAATAAAATCACAATACTGTTTACAATGTTAAGAGTATACTAAATAACCCTCCTTGTTTACAACTAATCCCAATTTGAAAGATCACTACTGTCTCAACTGAAGTGTGCTCACTGCTTCTTCAAAATGACCTTCCTTGATTTCTTGTATCAATATGTTTTACACATCATTTAGTGTATCACTAAGTTATAATTTCATCAATTTGATGAATATCACTTTACCACATACGTACTCGGAAAATTCAATATTTCACATAACCTTATGGTGACTTGAGCACAACATTAATGCATTGCACACAATGTTTTTTATTTTTCATGGAAAAACAACTTTCATGCAACTCCCTTCTTATGGGAAACTCAAAACTTGCGTGTGAATTCTTGATTACATGGAACACACTACTTGTCTATAACTCCATGCTAACACGCAACTCACTACTTTCACAATATAAATCTTGAAATTTCTCTATATGTTAAGAATAAAAAAATTAGGGTGGTAGACACTTATTTATAGAAAAAGTTTGACCCAACACGCACATCACACAACTTTTCAATAAGCGTACAATTATCTTTCAATAAATTCTATTTTGTAAAAACTCACATGTCATGTAAATACATGTCCTGAGCTAACTCATTTCCTTTTCAATAAAATGATGCAACGAACCTAAAAAATCCCTTTTGTGCAACATTCTAAACAACCATAACACTAACATGAAACATCTTTTCCCCAAAATAGTTCTCTCTACTCTCCAATTTTTGGATAAAAAAATTTAAAAACACTAAGAAATAACATCACCTTGTATATAATCTTTCTGTACCGCTTCCAGATAATTCATTCCATTTTCTTGGATCTTTATTAAAATTTCTTGTAAAAAATATCTACTTAATTCCACAATAAACCCTAGAAAACCATTTTTTCAACAAAAAGAATCAACTGAAAATGATGTAAGGTTACCTTGAGGGATTTTTCACAGAAAATACATTTTAATAAATTAGTGTATGCAATAAAGTGGAAAATGAGGTGTTAATATAATTATATAAAAATGAACATATAATAATCCTATTAACCCCAAAGATAAGAGTTCAAACCTAACACCATCCAAAAAAATCTTCAGTTCCCCTCCTAACATCTTTATCTGATAGTATATCCTCCTGTATCAGGTAATATCATCTAAATCAATGGATGATTATCATTCTGTGGATAAATTCCCAATAAAATATCTTCAAAAATAATCCTCTTCTCTCAAGATATCCTAAATCTCACCCTCACTCATACTAGAATATCACCCTCAGGAATATCACAATCTATCCCTTTAGATTATTAGAATCTATACCTCAAGATAATCAAAATATCACCCTCATGAATATCACAGGTCTTTACCATAGAAATATTAGAATATCACCCTCAATCATATTAGAATCTTTCCTTTACGAATATCAATAATCATCCAATCATTAATCAATCACATCATTATTAAAAAAATGTTACGAAAGAAAAATCACAAGGCTAAACTACCCATACCATATATATCATCATAATATACAATGAAAAATTGATAAAATTATCATTTATCTATCCAAATTTATTCCAACACATAATATCCCAAATAGTAATCATAATTACGTCAAACAAGTTTTATTAATCATTTAACCCCAAGTTTATTTAATATTTAATCCTTCCAAAATTATATAAGGTTATTCTACCATAAGAAGTCACACAATATATATTTTATTCAAGTTAATAATGTTAAGACAATATTTAATATTTTTTTTCAAATTTATCATAGGATTATAATATCAAGAAAACCACTTTGTAACATGTTCTAAAAAAATAACACATATCATGTGACAAAAATTCTCAATCTTGATACCCAAGGACCAAATAATATCAAATTGTGGATTAGATAATTATTTCTACCTAACAATTCTTATCCAATAGATTTGGTTACACATACGCCTTTTTTAGATAAATCAAACCTATTTCATATACTATGGATTATTAAATCAGAAAAAAATGGACTAGATTTGGACAACCAACCAAGAATGAAGATAATTCCATGAAAAATACCCACATTCGCAGTGCCTATAGAAGTGTTCATCCCCATTAAAAAGAAAACGGAATTACATCAAGAGATGATTGAGAAGATAAAGAAGAACCAGAAGTCGTAACATAAAAATCTAGTCCAGGAGGTTGATGATCCCACATGTTATAGATTCCAGATCAAAGAGGACTCCCAGATGTCATCCGTGGAAGGTTTACCATTGAGAAGGGGTTGATCAGAGGGTCTACAATAAAATATGAAGATCATATATAGAAAAAATTGATACTATAATGATTTTAAGTAATTTGTGAATGAATATTTCACTATATGGATTATATTCATGTTGTGTATGTATAGATTTCTATTTTTTTTATTTTTCCCAAAATCATATTGCCAAAAATTCTAAATAACATAAATAAATATATATATTATAATATTTTTAATGTGTTTTTATAACATGATTTACTTTCCACAAAAAGTTTACAAGGTATGTAAATATTTAAAAGGTGTTTAAAATTTATAGGGTGTTTAATTTTTTCAGACATGTTCAAAGGGTGTAAATTAATTTAGAATGTGAATTAAATTCATGGTTTCTACACTAAACCATTCATGTCATGAATTGTGTTCATATATTGAATTCATTCTATACAAAAAACACATGTCTTTATTCCTTCTACACCCCTACAACACCTAACCCATCCTGAATCTAGGATCATAAAACATGGTTTAAATTAAAGAATATCCAAATAAAATATAGTTGAGAACACATTCAAATAGTAAAATTTCTAGAATAATATGTAATATTATAGCCTTCAATCCATATAACAACTTTCCCCAACCTACTCCATACATCACTATATGGTATTAGTAAATAATTCTGGCCACTGATCTTGCACATAAAACTCCATCTCCTTGTACTTATATAAACAATTACCATGCTTCCATGTTTTCCTTCCCCTACAGATTCTTCAACATTATTTCTATGCTACAGATCAAATACTCCTTATTGGATGTACCAACATCATGATCAACATCATAGAAATTTATTACATGATAATGGTCTATATGATATCTCTGATGCTATGATATATGAAACATGCCATTTAGGTAACTATATCACTGTGGAAGTGAAAATCAATACACCACTAGACCGACCATTTCTATAATATCAAATGTCCCAAAAAACTGGTCATATGTTTCCATTACATTTTCATATGGTGTTTCCCCAGCCTATGTGACACCCAAAGAAAGACCCCATCACCAACCTCAAACTCCAATGTCCTTCTTAAATGGTTTTAATATGATATATATTGGCTCTTTGTGGTTACAAAATACTTTATGAACAACTAAACCAAATTATCCATCTCTTGTAAGTTACCAGGCTCAATAGGTATTGACTTGCATGCCTCCAACCAAAAAAGTGGAAAATATTGTCTTACTATATAAATCCTCAAATGGATCCATTTGGATAAAATAATGGAAGATGTTATTATTAGAAAAATCCATAAGTTATAAATTCTTCTCCCACAGAAAAATCTAATATTCACTCTCGTAATATATCCTTCAAAATATAAAATGTCTACACATATTATCCTTTATTCTAGGGATTTTATATTTTACTCATAAGAAGCTATGATCTCAAATGCTTCTAAATAACATTCCAAAATTGAGATGTGAAATGAGGATCGGAATCAGAAACAATGCTCCATTAAAAAATATTGAAACAAACTATCTCAGCCACATATAGAATCCATAGATCATCAATGATGAAGGTCTAACTGATAAGAAATAAGTTGAATAACATTATCAATTGATCCATAATCACTTATTTTGTGTCATTATTGCAAGGTTTCTAGAATAATCATGTTAAAAAATTAATAGTGGCATAATATCACTCACAGTCTATAATAGGAAGAGTCTGTAACTTCCCATAAGGCCTATATTGCTCAAACTTCACCTATTGATAGGTGAATCATATTTTCATGATTCACTATTTATCATTTTCTTCCTTGAACACTAGTATTTTTAATGGAGGTCATGATACATTTTTTTCAGATACTTATTTACTGCACATTTACAGGAATGAAACTCTGTCACTATCTCTCCATCCAAACCTTTATGAACCCATACATGGACATGAAATAGAAGTAAATCACCTCCTATAAGAGACCATTCCACTGGTGTCTCCCTATAAAATATGATACCTCCCATATATATTCCCTTCGAATCAGATAACTGCTCACCTTAATTCGATCAAGATGAACTTTCATAAAAGGTGTTGAAGTAAGATCCACTCATCTCATTCATCACTGAACATTCAGATTCATATCTATAAATAGTTCCATCATCTTCTTCTCATTATAAGAATCATGTATTGCGGTGGTCTATGCCATTCAGCTCAAGGTGTTTCTAATGACACTTCCTCTAGCCCGTGTGTATGCTAGCTTGATGTTGAAATACAACATATACTAAACTGACTTTCTCGATAAATGTTAATGTATATCTAATAAAATATTTACTTAAGGATCTCATGGTCCATGTACACCACAAACCTATCATGCAAAATATAGTGTCTCCAACATATCAGATTTTATACCAACACTACTACCTTTAGATCTTGAGTAGGACAATTAATCTTATGTTGTATTAGCAATCTGGAGCCATATGCAACAACACGATCCTCCTACATCCTAACAACTCTGATTCCAACTCAATATGTGTCATAGTTCATGTTATATTCATCAAATAGAATAGGTATGGTGAGTGTTGGTGTTGAGGTTGACCTTCCTTTAATCTCCTGAATATCTCTCATGTAATCATCTGACAAAAAACTTTCACCCCTCTCATGGTCACCTCAGAAATCATTGATGATAGATGGGATAATTCGTGGATGAAACATAGATAATAACCTGCTAAACACAAAAATCATAATCTTAAAGTCATTTTTTTCACTCCTGAAATACCCTGGATACAACCATATCTGGATCCACTAAACTCTAATCTACGGGATATCATAAACCAATAACTTTGTTCTATAAATCTAGAAAATATATTTCGATATATTATTGTAAATATGAATCTCCCTTAGTATACTTAGGAAAATTTCAATATGTGGGGAATGATCTTCTATAGACTGGAAGTAGCCTAATAAATAATCTATGAAAACTACAACAAAATTATCTTTGAAAGTATGGAAAATATAATTCATCTAGACTATGAAAACTTCTAGTGCATTGATAAGACCAAACAACTTCACTAGAACTCATGTAATCCATACCCACTCATAGAATAAGTTTTGGGTATTTCTAATGGTCCCAAACTCAACTAATGGAACCCTAAACTCAAGTCAATCATAGAAAAAAAATCATAAAACCTATAAAATGATCGAATATATAAAAACTGATTGGAATGTCATACTAGTTTAGGAAATGTATCTTGTTTTGTCTTTAATAATTCACACATATGCACAATGTCCAATCCGACTATTTTTTTTGAAAATAACATGGGAAACTCAAGAAGATTTACTATGAATTACAAAACCCTTGGCCACTAGATCTTAAACATGGAATTTCATCTCTTGAATATATAATGGCGTCATCCTATAATGTGGTATTGAAAATAGATCTTCTCCCAGCACCAACGCAATCATGAAATCAATCTCTTACTTGGGTAGAAATATAGATAACACTTTAAGAAAGACATCCTAAAAACATTACACAAGTATAGGAAAAGTATCGTTATGCCTTCTTATATCACCCATAACTTTAATTTTATCCATGTTATGTTACAATCAAATATTCACGGAATTTCTTCTGTATGACTAGCATGATGATCCCACTCACCCTACTGAGTATATGTACCCCCACTTAGAGATAGAAAGGTAACTATCATTTGATAAAAGATGATATGATGATGTTATATAACTAGGCAATATATACCAATAAAAAAATTGAACCCTATAATATCTAATAATAATAGTTCATAGAGGAAATGATATACATAAATTTCATGAGAACACTCCTTGGAGAACTTGATACCCTCTAACTTCCCTCCCAACGACTTGTAAACAATCATAAACCCACGTATACTAACCTAACCCAAACCGAAACCATTAGAAAAAATAAAATATATAAAAGAATTTGATGCTCCAATATCAAAAAATAAGATAATTTATTTTATACATGAATTTTACTTCTTATAGAATAAGGTCATACATCCAGACCAGTTAGAGATGATTGTATAGCATATAGCTAGAACACCCCAATGCCATGGAATCAAGTTATATTTCCTTATGTTGTTCCCTATGAGTGGTTTTGTTCCCCCTGCACAGGTTTACCATATCCCCTAACTTGTATTTATCACTTATTAGAAAACTAGCTACCAAGATGATATGGGGATCTAACCACTTCCAGACTTAGTGTTATATAAGGATCCCCTACGTTTGTTTTAATATGGAAATTTCCCACAAAACTCCTAAATATTACCCAATCCACCATAAGTACATCCATCCAAAGTAGGGTATGGACACTGAGGCCTCTTGTGTCCAAACCTTACAAATTGATAACACTAAAATGGAACATGGTTATAAAATGGATTCCCACTTCCCTGTTGTATTTTCCCACTAATTCCTTGGAGATAACTATCGTAGCGGTAGTTTTTTTACCACTAAAGGAATTGTTCCTGGATCATATTATTGAAATAATCTGGCCACTAATCTTGTATTAACCCATATTAACTTACACAATTAGATCTTGACCCATCATATCATCAGGAATACTAAAAAAATAGATTCACATATGGCCTAATCGCATAGTAAATCCCATCCTCAAAACAGCTCACCCTTCTAATCTCATTAGTTATTAAGGATGGAGAAAAGTTTTGTAGGTCGATTAAGCAACTAGTGTATTACTTCAAATAAAATATACACTATTCTAGGCGGATTATCTCCCAAGACTTCTCATCTGTAAATTTCTATGGATAAATGTTTTTGAAAAAGTGATTCCTCGATGTACTTCTAGCATAACTCATCTTGTTGTCCATCTTTCTCTACAATTTCCCACCAACAGTTTGCAGATCCAAAAAGCATTTATGTAACAAGATTTACCCTCCTTTTAGTGGGTGTCAAGAGGTAGTTGAAGATCATTTTGAATTACTATATCATTAAATTAGTTACTTGGGGGCCTCACTACACATTTAACATAAGAAGATGTTGTAACACCCTGAGTTTTTATGAATTATTTTTTTGGATTAATTAAAATTATTTGAGGGGTTATATTACAAGATACACTGTGATAATATTGCTTTATAGGAAAATACATATTAATCATATACTAAAAAAATAAAGATTTTATATTTTCTTGCACACAACACTATATTTATCTTTTGTAACAAAAATTGCAGAGTTCCTTCAACAAATTTTGTAAAAAGAATGTTCATGTTTTATTGAAGTACAATATATTACTAATAATATTTTTTAATATCATAGTTATCACCTAACTATAAGAATGATGGGAATGAATAGGATTAAATTACTTATGAAAAAAGTTTATTTATCATATATTTATTAGTCATTTATTAATTAAAATAAAATAATATTTATTTAAAAAAATATATTTTTTTCTAAAAAACAATATCATTTATAAATGTGAAGTTAATCGTTCTAAGCACACATATTTTAAAATTAAAGTTTTTCACAATTACAAAATTAATTTTAAAAAATAAAATTAATTATTTAAAATGGAATATAAAAATTAGCATAGGGTGATGTTTTTGTATTTTTTTAAGTTGTATTAATTTTTGATGAATAGTGAAAAATACTAAATTTTTATTGGAAATTGCATTTTCATTTAATTTTTTTATAATGATAAATTTTAAATTAAATTAGTTTTAAAATAAAATTAGTAAATTTATGAATATATTAATCAGATTTAGGTAATTTTAATAAATTTTATAATGAAATAGAATCTTAATTTTTTGTAAAGTTTTGATCATTTTTCCCCGTAAAATTTAACTTTCAGTTCATGACTATGTGATTAAATTTAAATTAAACTCTTCCACTTTTGGGAAATGAATTTAGAATATTGGATTCCATATTTATAATAATATCAATTTATTTATAATAAGGAATAAATAATTTCTTACCTAATTCATTATTGAAAACCGCTAAAATTAACTATTGGATTAATGTAAAAAACAAGTTTACAATGTAGTTAAACATTGAATATAAGGTGTAAAAATGCCCCAACACATTTCAAAAAATATTTTCTGGGAATATTTAGACCCTTATGACATTTTTATAAAATTTTATGTGTTTTGGGACACTTAATCCATGAAAGTGTCCCTTATAATATGTGAAGTAAAGAAAAAGACAAAAATATAACTTTCAGGCTTTTAAAATCTATAATGATTTAGAAAAACTAAAAAATACATATGTTTTGTTATAAATATAATTTTTGATGATATATTATTTATTTATCATGATAATATATTTCATGTTATTTTGGAAATAATAAAGTTACATTAAATTTTTAAGAAACATCAATAAAAGAATTATTCAGTTAATAATTATCTAAAATAAATGATACAAAAAATATTAAAAGGGAAGGAAACTGAATGAATTATTGTATAACATAATTTTTTTATAGGAATATATCATTTTAAATAGTTTTGAACATACTATATTAAAATTTCATCATTATATTGATATTTTTTAATTCAAATTGAATAAAAAATATCAAAATTGACAAAACTTTTATTTTATAATAAATGATATTTTATGAAATGATTCAAAATTAAATGAAGTCACATATTCTCCAGATTATTTTTTAAATTTTATAAATATCAAATATGTTACATTCATGGGTCCTTTGATGATTTATAATGAATAAATTAACCCCTAAATAGTAAAAAAACATTTATCCTGACTCGAGTTAAAGCTGTGTTTTTCCTCATTATAAGTTTTTTTTGTTGAAGTTAATTAACAAAACATAGGTAATTTGTTTCTATATATTAAATATATTATTTTATAATCATGGGGTATATATTTTATAAATAAATTTTAGTTTAATTTAGTCATAGTGGTTAAATTACATAGGATATAAACCAGTTCCCATTTTGAAAAAATTGTAAACTTAGCTAACATAAGGGTTATGGAACCAAATGATTAAAGAATGGGTATAAATGTGTTTTGGAGGTTTTTATAGACCATATAATACATATAATTATTTCATTATATGTTTTTTAGTAATGGTAGGTAATATTAACCTTATAACTGTATAAACATTTAAGTATTTTCTAAAATGCCAATACTCCTCAACTATAAAAGGGAACTCACTATCCCCGAATCTCCAAACCACTAAATCCATCATCATTAGTAAAGATATACCTTAATTACATCTTGGATTAATTATACTCATCTTATAAGACTTATTTTTTTGGAATGATTTTCTTTTGAAGGATTAAGTGAAAAACTAATGAGGATATTCGGAGAAGAGGTAATGTTCATCTAAAAGAGTTTTTTTACTTCCTTATCTATCTCCATAAATTATTTTGATGTCATGATTACATAATAATCTTATTATAATCTATATAAGTTTTATTATTATATGTTTAAAACCTAAAAATTGGTTACAAAATCATCATTCGTGTGTACGATGGGTTGTCGCCTCGTGAACTGATGTCGTTTGGTTTTCCCATACCACCATTCAAGGTTGTGCAGAATAATGGAATTGTTTTTTATATATTTTTTATATTATATATATATATATTTATTATGATTCTTGAATTTTTATATCACACGTACCATCATTATTTTTATTTTGTGGGAAGATGATAACTTTATTTGTGTGCACGATGGACTTCTACCTCCTGAAGCGATGTAACTCGGTCATGCAAAACAAGGAATATATTAAGGACTTATTTCATAAAAATAAGAAATATATATTAAATAATAATTATACATTAAGGGTAATATATATATATATATATGTAAATTATATTTCATTCTTTATATATGAAAAGAAAATGGGAACAACATTCATGCGTACATAAGACATATTGTCTCCATGAATGGTGTATTCCATTTCATATCACCACATTTTAGGGAATACACTAAATAAATATATAATGAATATATATGATATAAATATATATAATTCATTAAATTCTAGATATTATGAAACCATGAACTAATTAATTGGACCAAATATAATAACTTAAAACATGTACGAAAAAGAAAGAGATTATTATTCGAAGAAAAACATTATCTTTGGACTATTAATAAATGTGTAATAAAATCTCATAATAAAATTATATATTATATGATATAAATGAATATTTTTCTTTGATAGACTTATGTTAAACTTATAATATTTATACATTATTTTTAAGTGTTATGTCATGAGTGAAGACTTAACGTATGGTATTTTTGACCCGCATTTTACTATTATGAGACACATGCTATATTCACCACCTATATCATCTATGTGGCATAAATACTTCCAAAGAATGAAATTTATTATTATTATAATAAAATTTATTTTAATTTATATATTAATTGTAGGATATATCTTTTATGGGGTTTATGGTGCAAATGATTCCACATCAGTAAAGGATTTTTGTCTCGATTTTTTTACTTTGAGACATATGTTAAGACATCCATTTATATTTTTCCATGAGGTGTATATAAAGCCCCTATAGAATATATTATCAAAATTTATCTGTTATCATGATATTTTAAGTTCCATTTTATGTTTTTCCTTCATGGGTATTATGATTCAATGTTATAAAATATGTAAATATTTATGTTACAATCTCAATATTTATTGGGATAGTTTATGATTACATCTCAAATATCGATATACAATGATACAACTATCAAGATATCTAATTAAATTTCATAAAATATGGTTATTCATGAAATATTTATGTATTGCTAACATTTTCCCACCATTTGATACTAAACATAATTAAGAAAATACTTTTATGAAAATCTTATTATATTTCTCATTTTGGTCATAAATCTTTTTTTATCTGAAAATCATGTTCTATAAAAATGTTTTCAATTTTTTATTAGTCTATTATGATTTTAAATATACATTTTAATTATTTTTGAATTTTTTTAATTTTTTTTAAAGGAAGCTTCATGTTATTTCACAAAACATTGCCAGTTTGGATTTTACTACAAATTTGAAAAGAATCATCATTTTAACATGTACCACATAAATGAAATTTTGTAAGGTAAATACCAATAATTTCATATAATATTCCTTTATATGTATTAAAATTTTTTTGAAATGAAATAGTTTTTTCAAAATATTTTCTTTATAAAAAAATCATTTTTTCTAGTAGGGGAGGATATTTTCTAGAAGAAATTATTTTTATAGTATATAAAGAGCACATTATTTTTTTAGAGTGAGTTTAAAAGAAATGGATTTTAAAAATAATTTATGTTTTATAAATTTATATTCAAAGAAAGGTTATTTTCATTAATAAATGTTCCAAGATATCTTTTAAAATACTTATCTATAAAATATTACATCCTTTGAAATAATTTATCCTTTAATAGGGACATGATCTGATGAAATCATTCTTTGTCATTATTTGAATTGTTTATTTTTAAGATGAAATGTTTTTTATGAATCATATTTCTCTTCTATGGTTTACAAAATGATAAAACACTTTTTCAATCTACTTATTTTCAAGGGATATTCAATTATGAAATGATTATGAAACCTGTCTCTTTTCCACAAGTAATGATATGATAAACTTTTTGTGATACCCATTTCATTTTAGAGGTTTTGATATAGTGAATCTATATGATCATATGGAACACATATTTATTATTAAATTATTTTATGGGTGAGACCCATATATCACTCTAATGAATTTGGTAATGATAAATGATCTATGAGCTTAGAGGGTACACTGGTGATTATATCAAGATAAAATATGAGCGTGCATAGGTGATAATCCCATCCCAATGATGAGGTTACATATGTAATTATACCAATCCCAAAAAAGTGTTTATACGGGTGATTAGCCAAAGTAAAAAATATGAGGGTAACTGGATATTATTCAAATCCCAAATACGAGGTTATATGTGTAACAACACACGTATTTATAGAATAACAATTTTTCATTTCTGTTATTATTTGTGAATAAGATATAAATTTTACATTATAGGGGATGTTATTTCTAATAGTGTACTCAACACACAACAATAGGTTTGTCTGAAATCTTATGTTTCATAAAACATTGAGTTATACCGAAAAATAATATAATATTATTATTATTTTAAATGTTATTTGACACCTATCCATTGGAATGGAGGGAATTAATAGTATTAAATAAATTTTTAAATATTTTTCAAACATTTTTAAATAATGATACATTGGTTAAGAAATAAATATTAATAGAAATAAAAACCAATTGAATATAAAGTATGTGTTTTCATGAAAACCTTTATAAAAGAGAATAATTGTGTTTATAAAATTATATCACTCAATATATATTTTTATATATATAATATACAAAATTTAATGTTTTAAACTCATCTTATATGTTCTATAGATATGATATAGGAAGATATTCAATTTTTCGAATAAATTAATTATTTTTCTAAAAACTCAGTTTTACCTCCTTTTGATGGAGAACACTTTATAAATTTATTTTTTATCACTTTTAAAGGATATATTTTAACAAATAAACTTCTTATATAGAATATAAATTTCAAAATTTACTTTGGTTGAAATTATTTTATTTTTCTAATGAAATTAACTTTTTAATGAATAGTGAAAGAATACTACATTATAATTCAAAACTTTATTTTCATATAATTTATTTACACTACAATACTGTTATTTTAATTTGATTTAAAGTGTAAATAGGATTATTTTTTATTAATTATTTCAATGATGTTAATTTTATGTAATTTAACTTTTAAATTGGATATAAAAACATGTCAATTATTTGATAGATTTTACTTCTTAAAAACTTGATTTTTGGTTTTGATAAAAGGATTTAAATTTAAACTAATTTCTGAAACATATGTGTTTTGAATTTTGAAAAATGGATTTAATATTTTCAATCAGAAGATCCAACTTTTGTAAATAAGTAGATTTTATTTTTTGGATGTTATGAATAGTAACTTATTAATTATTTAATTTACTATGGTTAAAGGGTAAATATGGTAAATAAGGGTTAAAAATATTATTATAATATTAAACTACACTAACAGATGTAATAATCCTATTGTATTAGAATTTTCTGACCATTTTTATCCTTCGTTAGATTTTAGGACCCCATGGAGCCACATGGGAGTTGTAATGACATTTTATAATAATTAATTTAAAATAAAGAGAAAAATAACATAAACATGTATCTTTTAATAAAACATTTTATGGGGTTATATAAGTGATATATAAGAAAATAAGTTGAAATTATAAATCTAAAACAATTTCCTATATCATGACATATTTTTTATATTTTTTATATATTAAATAAATTAATTTAATTATGACACAATGATTATGGAGTGATTGATTCATTAATAAGGGATTCTAATAAATGATATTATAGATATCCAAATAAATGTAATATGATTATTTTTAGGCTATAAACAATTTTTAGGGGTTATATTGACATGTTATAATTGAGTTAATTTCTTTTTTTTCAAGTAATTATGTTGTTATGAATTTGTAAAAAAGTCATGTATGAATACTGTCCAAAATTGACATAATTCATAACATAACATATAAAATATTTTATTTAATGATATTAAACTTCTAAAAATCTAATATTCATTGAAATGGTTATTATATGTTCAAATATGTCATAAATAACTTTTTTATGGGTCTTTTGACATGTTATGTTAATTAAATTAAGCCACAATGTGTAAATAACATAATATCACCGTAAGATTAAAATGGGTAAAATAAGTGTTAAACCAAAACAATAAGGATAAAAAAATATTCAAAACATGCATATAAATTATTTTATTATGGTCATTAGATCATAAATCATATTATATAATATTTAAATGAGTTTGGGAGATTTTTTAAAATAAATTTAATTTATAAAAAATTAATATTTCAAGACTTTCTTAAAGTGCCCATCCACCCTCTTATAATAGGACACCACCTCTACCCACTAACTCACACCACTCAATCCATTTTTGTCATACAAAATAATTTCAAATAATCTCCCAAAATCCCTCAATTCCTCCTAGATTCCTTAATGTTGTCCGAATGAAATTTTAGATAGCCTTTTGGCAGAAATCAAAAAAGTTACCTAATTTAGAGGTAACGTCCTCTATCCAGTTATTTTCCTTTATTTTCCTTCTCTACACCCTATTATTATATTATTCATTTATTAATTAACAAAAAATGTATCCTCAGTATACTAGTATGTGGTTATGAGGAGAATTTTAACTAAAAGAACACACATGTCCATCTAATGGATATGAACATATTGTTTCTATCTACGGCGAACTATTGCGTCATAAAACGATGATTGTTCAATTTTCCACTACCTCCTCTCATGGTCACCATTATTATGGAACAATAGTTATATATGATATATATTTTATTTATATTATCTCTATTTTTTATGAAAATTTTATTTAAAAAATACCTTTATTCCTTCCATGAAGTGAAAATATGATAATTTCATTTGAGGAAGTGTGGACTACCTCTCCCTCAAAGTGATATGACTCGTTAATGTTGTATATTGAACATATAAAGTATGGTTTTATTAATACTGTGATAAATAAAAGAAATAAATATAATATTTAAATTATAATATACATTAATATAATTTTATAATTATTCTTCTCGTTTGGATAGGAAATGAAAGTAGCGTTCATGCTTACATACAGCCTACCGTCTCTATTGAATGGTGCATTTCATTTATTATCTATAGATTTTATTTAATACTGTAAATACCTATATAATGAATATATATATGATATTAAAATCATGTATATCATTTTTGATATGGTTTACTTTTGACTATATGTATAATTTTTATCAAAATAATTTCATTTTCGACTCAAATAGAGAATATCGACAAAACGACTGACAATAACATAAATAATTATTTAATTTTAATAACATGGTAATAAGTGATATAAAAGGAATAATAAATTAAAAAATTGTTCTAAATCAAGTATAAATTAACTTATGTTTATTATTAATAAAGAACATGGAACATACTTGATGAATCAAACTCAATGTAAGGGACTTTATCTCAATCTCCTTTCATTGAGGCATATTTTGATAATATACACCTCCTTTTAAATTTTTTATAATAAAACACTTTGACTGTTAATTTCATTAAATGGAATATTTTTCAATGAATTATTTTACTAAATGATAAAAGTAATGTTTTTAACGTAAGCGGTGACAACAACCTCTCCACTACTATAATAATTATTTGATATTTGTCTTCCTATATAAGACTTAATGTTTCTTTTATAGGAAAATAAATACCTTATTCCATTTTTGGTTGTTTTGGTATTGAAGATTTTTTTCTTAAAGTTATTTAGTATTTTAATATCTTGAAATTATTTATTGTGATTGAAAATGAAATTTTATTAGGAAAATTATTGTATTTTCAATATTGTATGTGTTATGATTATGTAATGGTACTTAGACATTTGACATTTTGTTACATGATAATCCAATGACATGTGGTTATGTGATAAACCAAATGAACGGTTGTTCCATGATAAACCAAGGACGAGTGGTTATGTTACAACCCCAAATGTATTGGGTATGGAAGTCGGTTGTATGGCTATTCTATTTAGTGATATGTGTGGAAGTCAAATGTATAGTTATTCCATTTAAGTATGTTTGTGTCCCAAGTAACAATTATACATTTTATGATTCTTTATATTGGATTTGTGGTACTATTTTGGTTCTAAAAAGGGTAATTAATGAGCTTAAATTTAGTGATGTTTTTTTATACTTCTTAATGGATAAAAGTATTAGTTTATGATACTTTTTTCATGGTTTACATGTTTTCGCAAGACAAATAGTTTTCATTCATTACATATCCCTTACTGAGCTTTTTATACTCTTCCCATGTTTTGAAATGTTTTTCACATGACATAAAGAATAATATAATCAAGGATTAGATAAAGGAAAAGTTATACTATAAAAAAATAAATGATTTCATGTATCTTTGTAAATAGTTTTTGTGTTATAAAAAACATACAGTGTGTAGAAGTTTCTTCTTATAAAATCTAAGTGGTTATGTATCAATTATAAAGTAATTCTCTAAATCTATAAACCTGAAAAGATCATCATTGTGAATTAAATTCAAACTATTGTCTTAAATCGAAATTAAGTAATGTTTAAGGCTAGAGCCTTATA
The DNA here is from genome assembly GCA_963277665.1 of Viscum album. NCBI lineage: Eukaryota > Viridiplantae > Streptophyta > Magnoliopsida > Santalales > Viscaceae > Viscum > Viscum album. The sequence continues at coordinate 356,074,914 of OY728163.1, forward strand.
GTTGAAATCAATGGTTGGTTTAGATAACATTAGGGGTTTGGTTTTTAATTAAGAATAAGTAAAATGTTTTATATAACCATATTTTTTATCATATTAGAAAGTGTCACAGTTATTTTAGATAAACTGTATGAGTTTAAGATAACATGAACAAGTATATGTTAGTTTTTACCATCCTCATAAGATAGAATATGATTGTTTTACTAATATACTCACACAAATCTTTTTTAGTAAATGGATGGATCTACTAGCCACTAATGTAACAATGGATGTAATGGAAATTGTATTGGTTTCATGAATAATAAACTGAATGAAACGGGGCCTCAAATTAGAATTTTTGTGGTTATTCATAACCAACTATCTAGAGTCCTGATTGAAAACTCGAAACATTACAATTTTCTTTATTCATCATATATGCGAGAAAATGATCCCTATGGAAGTTTTGGTAATAATAATAAATGAAATTATACTCAAAACCATATGTGTTAAGGAGTTGGAAAGAAACACCTAGGAAAATATTTCAATGGGACAAAAATATTTTACATTGTGGTAATGAAGGTCATAAAGTAGTAACATTCCACATAAAATGGTAGTGTATAGTTGACTCTAGGTGAGGGAAAGAATATCGTTCTGATGGATAAATTGAATGATTTAAATTTGGTGTTCATAGTCAATAGGAAAATATATTTCTTAGAAGAGGGTTTAAGAATGAGATCAGTAGGACACAAAAATATAGGTTTTCTAATACCTAATGTCATTCCAATTGAAGATGAGGAAACTGAAAATGAACTATGAATGGTATGGATTATTTCTTAGCTCATGTTTTAACTTTATTAAAATTTGATGACATTATGAATGATTTTTTGTAGGAAATAAGTATCAATAATAAGATAGAAAAAACATGAATAAATGATTATGAAGAATGTTTTATGATTAAGATGTCAGCATTTTAGAAATTGAAGAGTTCTGTTGGATCTATTGATGATGATATGTTTAAATGTATTAATGATGGGATTACATTGGAAGGCATCTAGTATTTGTAACCCTTAATTTGTTATATAAAAATGTAAATTTAGGGAGAATTATTTTTTATTTTGTATATATAGTTTTACAGAACCATTAGGGTATATTTGATCCATGAATTTTTGGAAACTAAGGGTTTTTACTTTTTGGGACGAAAAATTTGAGGTACAAGATAACCTTTAAGGTTAGAATATGTTACAATTGTTTTTCAATATTTTATATCATTTTGTTATTTTATTAAGAATTATATAGTTTTAGGAAAAGTACATCATACAGGAAGGGTAACAACCCTTTGCATCTGACAAAGTTACAGCAATCGAACCCACAATCTATGGTTGACAAGGACGCATCACCTACCGCTGGCCTATGTGAAGACCCTTGTTAGTATGACTTATTCTATTTAGTTCAACTAATTTTATGGATCAAGATTAATTTTATTTTAGGAATTTATACTTTATCAAATTTATATCTTTAGTATAGGAAAATCTTTTTGGTGATAAACCGATAAATGTTATTTTGAAGGATGTTCTATATTTTTTGAACACTATATTCCTAAGGAAAATTGAATAATATGAGATTTTATTTTAAGAGTAATGGGTGAATTTTAATTTGGAAGAATCTATGTTTTGTTTTTGGACAAATGGAAACTTGGGTTATTTATGGAAATGATTAACCTATCACGGATAATATGTGATTAGGAAAATTACTTTTACATATGATACTGTAACACCCCAAGCTTCTACGGTACGTTTCCCTTTGAATAATGCGACAGCGTGTGTTGTACGCAACCTCGAGTTCTAACACACACCACAACTAATTAAACTAGCCGTTGTGAATAGTAATACCTAATTTTTGAAATCATATATATTCTATATTTCAAAATGGACTTCATTTTTGGATTCGGAATATCAAAATTAGCCTAGGGTGAAATTTTGGTACATTTCGGATAACTTTCATATTTTGATGAATAGTGAAAATTTCTAAATTTTAATTAAAAACAACTTTTTTAATCAAAATAATTAATAGTGATAAATTATGAATTTGAGTGGTTTTAAAGTATATTTAGAATATATTTTTACCATTCAATTTACTGTTTATCATTGGACATAATTTTACAATTAAACCGAACATAAACAAGTGTCAATCTTTTGATAGTTATTATCTCTTAAAAACACGCTTTTTGTTTTAACAGCGGGAATTAATTTTAAATTAATTTCTGCCACTTCTGTGTTTTGAATTTAGGAAAATGGATTCCATATTTGGAATCAGGATGTTCAAATTGTGTAAATAGGTAACTTTTATTTTTAGACATTTTGAATAGTTACTGTGGTAAATATTTTATTTACCATGGTTAAAGGTTAAATCCGGTAAATAAGGGTTAAAAAATAATATTATAATAATAAAAAATTACCCTAAAACGTGTCCTAACCTTATTGGTGGACACATACCCGACCATGGGCATCCTTTGGTCAATTTGGGGACCCCTTGGAGCCACTTGTATGTGGTAGGGACACTTTATATTAATAAAGTTAAAATAAAAATAAAAATGGCATAAGCTTACATCTTTTAGAAGAACAATTTTTACATAGGGTTATACATGTTGGATTTTCGATTATAAATATTCATTAGAAAGCTAAAAAGATTTCCTACATAATGATATTTTATTTATAATTTTTAGACATTATATAATTTATTTTATTTATGACACAATGATGATGCAGTAATTACTAAAATAGTGAAAAATAAAAATAATTGATCTTATAAACACCCAAATAATTATAATATGAAACTTTTAATGAATTAAACTAATTTTCTATGATAATATGATATATTAGAATTGATTTAATTGACTTTTTTCGAAGTAATCAATCTGTTAGGAGTTTCACAAAAATCAACTATTGAATAGTGTCAAAATTGACATAAAAGAGTTCTTAAAACAAATATTATATTATTAATTGATATTAAATTCCTAAAAATCTAAGGTTCGGCCAAGAGACTTATATTATGATAGGTTCCTCATTAATGGACCACTTGGGGGTCGCTTGGATGTATATAGTAAGTTTATTAATCATATTATATAAAAATACAAAGAGACATTGTAAAAGTGAAACTAATTAACTTAGAGTTAATACTTAAAGATAAGGTTAATATAAGTACCCAAACCTGTCTAAATTCTATTGGATGAGTTGTTTTCGACCTATCCACACCTCATCCTTTGAATAGTCAACTTTGGAGCCTTTGTAAACCGAATATGAATTTATTATAAATTAATATTTCTAACTTTTCCAAAGGTGCCCCTCACCCCTCTTATAAAAGGGCACTCCTCCTTCTCATTTCTTCACACCTTCAAAGCCTTTTGGTTCGGCCAAACTCTGCCCAAATACTCTCCCAACATCCCTCAATACAACCTAGAGGCCTTAGTTTGATCAGAAATCCAACCTAAGGAGCCCTTTTGATCAAATCAAAAGGAAGAACCCGAAGAAGAGGTAATGATTTCACCACCCTTTTCTAAGTTCATTTCTTCTTCCACTTCTTCTTCCTTTGTTCTTACCATTCTGAAATAATAACTCCAGTATCTCACATATACTGTGATGTTATTATAAATATGGTACAATCATATTCAGTATTCTATCCACCCTTTGAATAACATGTCACCATACGTGCGTACGTACGGCTTACCGTCTCCACGTCGTGGTGTAATTGTTATTCAATATAATATTATTTGGATGGGTATAATAATGATGTGTAACTCATGTAAATAATAAATATAACATGTTAATGATTCTGTATATATGATATACCATCCATTTATATATTATTTTAATATCAAAAGAATGATATTGTCGCTCGTGCGTACGTACGGACTACCGTCTCCACGAACGCGATGAGATTCATTCTCCATCGTATCCATTCAAGTATAATTATCATTTGATGATTTAAAAATGATGTTTAAGGACTGTATATCATTTTGGATATGAATAAGATACAACAACCATGGCTTATGTAACAAAACATATAAAAGAAAATGAGTAAGTTAACTCCCGAAACGACGATAATTCTAAGATATTATTAACAAATCAATGTTAAAAGATCATATATGATATCATATTAATATATATGATTCTTGTATAATTTAATAACAACTATTTCACCATTATACAGGAGGTTAACCTACCCCAACCAAGGAAAAGTACAAGGTAAGGGTTATTTCACAATCTCTTCATTATCCGAGGTTGTATATACGTAATAATCTACTAGGATCTCTTTATCATCCACATCCATGTTTCTTCGAAATGTATTTCAAAACATTTTTACTATTTACAAGAATATGGGTTAAAGTCATTTATACCCTTGTTTGACTTTTTATAAGAGGTTTATAAAGGAATCTTTCCGTCGTTTTCAAAACAAGGTCCTTTTTAACCTTTTCGACAGAATTGAGGTAAGAATGTTTTTTTTAACTTATACGGCGGGTGCGGTTATTTTCCGCCGTTATAAAATCGTCGAAGCTTTCCATACAAGCTTATAAGAATATTTTCAAATAAAATGTTTTATTTTATATGGATCTTAAATGATTTCAAAATAAAAGGAGATACTTCTTTAAAAAGAATTTTGATTTCATCTATGTCAACATCCTTTGATGGATTTTAAGATTATTTGAAGTTGTTTTATTATGATACAAAACTTCTATATTGTATTAAAGGTTTTGTGATATGTTTGACTGTGGATGTGCTATTTTTATACCATTCATAGTTTATGGTGAAATTATTGACATTTCGTATGCTAGTTTTAATACGAATGTTTATGTTATGTTTAAACCTTTTCATATGGGAATGCATTGGACTTAATAAGTGACGGGTGGAGCCCGCTATAGCTCCTCGATGCATCGGTAGGTCTCATGAGACAAACTAGTGTCTTGGCACAAGGCCTTGACAAAATCTTATTTGTAGTCTTGGCACGAGGCCTTGGCTATGTGGTTATGATAGTCTGGCATTATGCATTTCCAACATTATGAAAGTGGTTATTTATTTTTGCATGTGATTATTCGATTAGTGGAATATCCATGTGAATAAGTAAATGGCATTATTTCATTTTATTTATGCCATACCATGTTGAAAGTTCATGTTTAAAAGGCTTTTGTTTTAGTTATACATTGCCTTAAATGTTTATTCTTATTGATGAAAGTTTCCGCTATATTGTTATCCTTACTGGGCATTTGAGCTCACCCCTTTTCTATGTTTTATTTTTCCCAGGAAGTGAAGATGTAAGTTATGAATGACCTGCAGGGATATTATGAGGGGATTGTAGTGTGGACTGTGGAAACATTATGTTGTTGTAGTAGTTTTTGATTTTATGATGTAATGTAAAACTTATGAATATATCTAGTGTTTCCAAGGCTACTAAACCAATCGGTCTTTCGAGATTTGATCTTTCTTGTGATCATGCCAATGTTATGTAATAATGCACCGACTCTGGGCAACTAGGGTCGGGGCATTACAGATACTTTAAGAGTATTATATGTTATTTGGTGATAAATGTTATTATTTATCTTGGAAATCTATGTGATCAATTCATTATTAGTTTTCTGTTTCAATATTAGTTGGATTATTTGGAGGAATTATAAGGACTTTTGTTTGTTAATGATCTATGCAGAACTTGGGTATTACTATTGAATTTTAGAGATTTAGAGTAGTATTTATTTTTATAATGGATTATCATTTTTGGGGAATATCTTATCTTGTAAAAACCATTTTGTTTTTGATTAATGTCTACAGATGGGTGGAATATATATTTCATCTTTTTTGGATTATGTGACTCTCTAGAGAAAATATGAGTGTGTGGTAGAAATTTATTAAATGAAGAAACTCTGCTTTTCATGAATGTATATTTCCTTATGTTCTGATCCTATGTTGTAAAATAATTCCTCGTATTTAAGAAAAGGATATTAAAACAAAAACATTTTCTGCCTACTTTTACTACTGTGAAATCAAAGACTATTAAACCCATCACAAGTTTATGGTTTGTAGATTGTTAACTTTCTCTTGATCATGTTTTCTATCACTCTCCATCAGAACATGATGGCTATTTTCTCTTCTATATATATGTTTTCATACATGGAATAATAGTATGTGTTATATTTGGTCCCCTTTTTACTTAAATTTCATTCTTTACAGAGATTTTGTATTGACTCTTTTTACGATGTGGTATTTTCCATGATTTTTCTGAGCCAAATTTTAAAATTACAGGGACACAATTTGCAAAAGGGGGGAATAATGTAACAACCCAAGTGTTTATAAAATAATACTTTTTCATTTATATTAATATTTATTAATAATATTTTATTTTTATGTTAAAGGGGATGATTTGTCTAATATCTTACTCGACACATTACAATATGTTTCTCTGAAATCATACGTTGCACACAACATTGAGTTATACCAAAAAATTATACAATTATTTTATTACTATTTATAATGGTAGTAAAAACCTAGATGTTGGAATTGTGGGAATTAATAGAATGAAATAAATTTTGATATACGGTTTTCACATGTCTAAATAATGATTTATTGGTTACCAAATTTATTAGAAATGGAAATAAAAACCAATTGAATTTAACAGATGCGTTTTTATGAAGACTTATTTAAAAAAGAATAATATTGTTTATAAAATAATATATTTATTTATAAATTTTTATAAATTTTATATATTAAATTTAATGTTTTAAATTATCTTATATATTTTGAGATATGATATAAGAATAAATTCAATTTTTCAGGTAAAAGAAGAATTTTTCTAAAAATACAGTTTTACCGCCTTTTGATGGGGAACGATTTTTAATTTTAGTTTTATTCACATTTAAATGTTATATTTGAAAAAATAATCTTCTTATATATATTATTAACATCAATATTTACTTTGTTTTTAATTTTGGTCTTTTTATATGATATTCATTTTATAATGAATAGTGGAAAAATGCATCATTTTAATTCAAAACTGTTTTTTCATCAATTTTATTTATACAATTATATGGTAATTATAATAGGTTTTAATGGGTAAATAGTATTATGTTTTTATAATTTATTCAGATGTTGGTTGTTGGATGTAATTTTTCTTTTCATGTTGGATATAAACACATGTCAATTTTTGATAGATTTTACTTCTTAAAAACCTGATTTTTTATTTTGACAATAGTATTTAATTCTAAATTAATTTATAAATATTTTGTGTTTTTAATTTTATAAAATGGATTACATAATTTTAATCATAAGTTCCAAACAGTTTGAATATGTTCCTTTTATTTTTGGACATTTTTAATAGTTACTTCAGTAATTATTTTATTTACCATGGTGAAAGGGTAAATCTGGAAGAAAGTTTTTAAAAAATAATATTATAATAATATTAAACTACCATAAAACAAGTACTAATCCATTTTTATTCAATATGGACAACCATGGTCATCCTTCGGTCTATTTTAGGACCCCATGGAGCCAATTGAGAGTGATAATGACATTATATGACAATTAATTTAAAGTAAATAGAAAAATAACATAAACATTTATTTTTAGAAAAGAAAATTTATATGGGGTTATATAAGTGATGTATTAAAAAATAAATAATAAATATAAATATAAAAATATTTCCAACATCATGATATTTTATTTATATTTTTATGACATTATGTGAGTATATATTATAATGACATAATGATGACGGAGTGAAGGATTCATTATTAAAGGATTCAAAAAAATGATTTTATAAATTTTAAAATAAATGTAATTTGATCATTTTAATATCATAAATGAATTTTATGGTTGATATTGACATTTTATACTTACGTTAATGCCTTTGGATGATGGAATATGGTTGGTATTAATTTTAAAAAAAACTCATGTATGAATTGTTTCTAAAATAAATATAATTTATAATATAAAAAATAAAATAGTTTATTAAATGATATTAACTTCCTAAAAACTAATATTTTGTAAAATGGGTAATATAAGTCTGAATATGTCATAAATTTCATTTTTTGGGTAGTTTTACATATTATGGTAAATAAATTAACCCACTATGTAAATAACATGATATCACTATATGATTAAAAATTGGAAAATAAGGGTTAAATAAAAAAAGGATAAAAAAATATAAAAAAAATCCTAAAAATTGTTTTATGAGGGTTATTATAACAAAAATTATTTTATATTCGAATGAATGGAGTTTTGGAACTTATTTAAACAAAATTTAATTTATAATAAATTAATATTTCAGGACTTTTGTAAAGTGCCAATCCTCTCTCTTATAAAAGGCCACCACCTCTACCAACTTTCTAACATCTCTAAATCCCATGATATTATACAATATATTCTCAAATAAAATCCCAAAAATAATCCCTTACTCTAAGAATCATTAGCATGTGATGAAGTCAATTTATGAAAATCTTTTGGCTCAATTAAATAGAAGTTTACCTATATGGAGGTAATATTTTTTTCTCATGTTCCATTCCTTTATTTTCCTTCTCTAGTCCTATGACATTCTTATTCTATGATTGTATAACAAAAAGATTATCCTCAATATTCTATGATGTTTTTATGAGATTTATTTGAACTACACTTACACATACCTCCATATAATGGATATGAACATATTGTTTCCTTGTACAGTGAACTACTGCCTCACGAAATGATGATTGTTCAATTTTCCCCTACCATATCTCATGGTGTCCAATATGGTGGAACTTTATTTATATATTATATTTATTATATTTATATTTTCTCTATGATTATGTAATTTTTATTTAAAACTTACCTTTATACTTTCCATGATGTGTAAATATAATAATTTCATTTGACGAAGTGTGGACTATTGCCCCTTAATGTGATATAACTCGTTCATGCTATACATGGAAAATATAAAGGATGGTTTTATTATACCTATAATATATAAATGAAATAAATATTATAATATTATTATAATATACATTTTTATCATTTTATTATAATTATTTTAGTATGAATAAAATGAATGTAGCGTTCATGCGTACGTATGGCCTACCGGCTCCAAGAACGGTGTATTTCATTTCTTATCTCCATATGTTATAGAATATTATAAATACATATATAATGGATATATATATGATATTTAAACCATTATTATATTTCTTGAGAAGTTTTAATTTTGACTGCATGTACAATTTATATCAAAACAAGTTCATTTCTGTCTCAAGTACAGAATATCGACAAAACGACTGATATTAACTTAAATAATTATAAAAATTTTATAGAATTTTAATAAGTGATATAAAAGGAAAAATAAACGTGAAAAAGATTATAAATCATGTAAAAATTATCTTCTATTTATTATTCTTGAAGAACAAGGAACATAGATGACAAATCAGACTCAAGGTATGGGACTTCATCTCAATCTCCGTTCATTGACGCATATTTTTTTTATATACCTCATTTTATACTACTTATAATAAAAACATTTGATTTTTAATTTCATTCAAATGGAATATTTTACAATGAATCATTTTACCAAATGGAAAATTGAATGTTTTTAATGTATGCGGCGATAATGACCTCTCCATCGTCATAATCGTTATTTGATATTTGGTGTCCTCTATGAGCCTTAATGTTTTCTTATAAGGAAAATAATTCCCTTATTACCTTTTTGGTTGTTTTTTTACTAATTGTTTTTTAAATGGATTGGGTATTCAATATCTTGAAATTATTTCTGGTGATTCAAATGAAATGTTGTTAGTGAAATGTTGGTATTTGTAATATTTTACTAGTAATGATTATGTAATGGTACATCAACGTTTGAAGGGCGGTTAAATGAGAAACCAATGACGGGTTTTTATATTATAAAACAAATTACTAGTGGTTCCATGATAAATAAGTATGATTGGTTACACTAAAACCTCTAATTCATTTGGTATGGAATGTCGGTTGTATGGTTATTCCATTTAGTGATATGTGTGGAAGTCAACCTTATAGTTATTCTATTTAAGTATGTTTATGTCCTAAGTTACCTTTATACGTTTTATGTTGCTTTATATGGGATTTATGGTAATTTTTTGGTTACAAGATGGGTAAGCAATGAGCTTATATTCAGTGAACTGTTGTTTCTACTTCTTAAGGGTGAAAATAATTGATTTATGATAATGTTTTCAGGGATTATATATTTTTTAAAGACTAACAGTTTTCATTCATAATTTATCCCTTACTGTGTTTTTTATTCTCATCTTATGTTTTCAAATGTTTTTTCACAAGACATAAGAGGAATAGAGTAAAGAATTGGATAAAGGAAAAGTTATTCTATTAAAACATAAAACTATGTAATGTTTTTTTAAAAAGTTTTTGTTTAATAAAAAAATGGATTGTGAGTAGAAGTGCCTACTTGAAAAATTCAAGTTGTTATGTATCAGCAATGACATAATTCTCTTAATCCTTAAACCTTAAATGATCATCATTGTGAATTAAATTAAAATTATTGACATAAATCCATATTGAGTAATTTTTATGTGTGGGGCCCTTTAATATGGGTGGTTATCCCATGACCATAATTAGTGAAGATTGGTGGTCATCTAAATCCCAAAGAAGGCACATGGTTGGTTAGCCGATGCCAAATATATTTTGAAAGTATTGGTGGGTAGAGATGATATAATTTTTTTTATTCTTATATATCTAAAAATATTCTATATATAATTCAATTATTTGGATCTAGTGGGTTATATTATTGATTAATTTATTATTAATGTATCATGAATTAATAATACTTATGTAATGACTCATGATTATGATATTTAATATGCAATCTATATTTTTCAAATTTCATGCTCATGTTCCTATATACAGATGTTATCTTTATTCTTTTGTATCTCTTTTATTTACCCTTATTTATCATTTGATCTCAATTTTTGTTGTGTTTTTTACCTTGGCTATGAATAATGGTTTTATATAGGGTATTTCTATGAGGAGTACTATATGGGAATATATTTCTAGAAAACATCGATGATAATTCACTAAAAAAGATGATTGTAATACAAGTTTCCAATGTAACTAAACAGTTATGGTTATGGAGCATGTGCTTGTTTAATTTATTGAATATCCATCACAAAAGATATAATAACCATGTATGAGAATCTTAGGTTTATATAGTTTGTATCAAATGAATTGTTTAGTCATCCTTTGTAAACTAGTATGAGAAAAAATTAGTGAGATCCTTTGGGAAATTTTTAAGGATATTTCTGGGGATGTCTCTAAGGATAAGTCTAAGGATGAGTCTATCCTCTGGAGAATTGCCTATAATTTTTGTAAAGTATAGAGAATTTGGTTTATAAGAAATTAAATCGCTATGTATATACTACAAGTGGATGTGGAATTGACATAGATATAACTAGTGGTAACAACCCCAAAAAACACCATATTGAGATAGACTCAATTCGGAACTCGAGCATGAAAACAGGAATTTCTATACACCAGGTTTAACAATCTTAGGTTATATTAATTGTAAATTTACAAGATATTTAAAAACCATCATTATGGAATTAAATATATGATGAAAAATGAATAATTTAGGATAAACCTAAGGCATCATAGATTAAAATGAAGTTATTATGATTTATACATCGTATAAGTAATATTTTAGGATTATGTGGTTTTTACACTATGTTATTGGTTTTAATTGATTTTTGGAACCACATGGAATTATGTTAACGTTGAATTTGATGGAAATTTTAGTGACAACGAACAATAAAATTTGATGATGATAGGAGAGAAAGATATTTTGATAATTCATAATCAGCTGTTGTGATATATGATTAACAACATGAACATTAGTAAGCTTCTTAACATGTTGAATAAGAGGAAGATTAACTTTTCTTAAGGTTCATGTATTAATGAAAATATAGGAATGAAGACTCATATTTATACTCATCATGTAGGTGGGATGAATAACCTGAAGCAAAATCACAAATGGAGGAGATGATTTTATTTACAAAGAAATAGGGTTCCTAGAGTGACAAGTTATCAAGGAGTCTAATGCCTTATCTGTGGAGAACATGGGAATAAGGTAATTAAGTTCATTAAACCAAGAATTATACTTTATAAAAAAAAGAATTCCACATTCCTTTCCAATAATTTAAGTGGATGAGTTAAATAATTTATTTATTTATATTCAATAATATTGAATTAAGAAATATATAATAATTGTTCAATATATTTTTTTCATTAAATATTTGTATGAATATGTTTAATGATAGTGATAGATAGGAAAGAGATTTAATGTAATGGTGATATTATCATTATGGGGATGTACCACATAATATGTTTTGTGTGCTACGAAAGTGGTGTTTATATTGGATAAAGAGATGATTGACTTGGATAATCTAAATTGGGTAGTACCGATTACATTGTAACTGATTAATTATTTTTTGAAAAATTGGTCTATGATATTATTGATGGAGCTTACAGCATTCTATAATTTAATGAATATATCCAATAATCTATGTTATATGTAATTAATTATGAATCATGTATGTTTTCAATATGGTTTTATGGTAATTGATGTTATTACCATGTTTCATGAGAATACATGATGAAGCTATTCACAAATTTGGTATGTGACAATCAATATCTACATTACAATATATGGGGGAACAATGTTAAGATGATTTTGATAAAAATTTTGACAATATTTCTAACTTTTTGAATTTTCATCATTCTAAATGGTTAAAAGGATAACCATTATGAAATATTTTACGTTAAAATTTGAATGTGTTTTTAGAGATTAATATTTTGAAATATGAAGATTATTTCATATTTTATAACCTTTGAAAACAATTTTTTTATGATTACTAAAGATATACATAATGTATTATCATTATATTTATGGACCTTCTGATCCATTAGTTTTTTAGAAACAAAAAATTCACCTTCAGCTCTTGGAGTAATAAATGAAGTAATTATTAATCGAGGTATAACCGATGGATGATATTTTTCATATAAAATGAATTGAAATAAATTATGTTTATATTCTTGTGAAAATTGCATACCTTTATGAAAAGGTTCTTGAAATAGAATGTTATTCTATTATCATCATTTTTGACGATATCAATAACCTTTATTATCTTATTTTATATATGGATTTGTGATCAATGAATTTATCCTTACCATGTTACCTATCAATCTCCAACAATATTTGAGTGTTAGTTTCCTCTTCATTGCCCATGTTTTTACTTCCCTCTTATATTCTCCTTTGTGGAAATTTTGTTATGAGTTACATTGGGTAACCATTATGTTTCCAATATTGAAATATAAAATGATGTTTTATTATTCATTTTTAAGATTTCTGTTTCTATTAAAGGAACATTACTGTATTCAACCATTGATTAAATAGATGAATTTCAAAGGAGAAATTAATTTTAAGGGGTGTAGAATGTAACACCATGAGTTTTAATGAATTAAATTTTTTTTGGATAAATTAACAATATATTTTAGAATAAATTACACACTACACTAAGATAATCTATATTTATACAAAACAGCTTGTTCTGAATTTGGTACATGCAAGACTAAGTTTATATTACATTACTCGCAACACAATGATTGTCTTGTATGACACACAATACGGATTTCCTTAAATTTATTGAGATACATGAAAGACTAAGATTTAAAAACCAATAATATACTATTAGAATTACTATATTATATAATATTTATCACATAGCCATAGGAATAGTGGAAATGAATAGGATTATATAACATATGAAAATGTGTATTTTTGACATTTTTATTAGTTATCTACTAATTACAAATAAAATAAGAATCATTTAAAAGAAAAAAACGTTTTCTAAAAAACAATATCTTTTCAAAAAGTGGGGTTAATCATGTCTAGAAAATTAGTTTAAAATTAACCTTTTGAATGTTTTAAAAAATATTTTATAGAAGAAAACTCAATTTTTATATAAGAATTTCAAAATTATATTACGGTGAAATTTTTGTATTTTTGAGATTTTTTTTTGTTGAATAACGAAAAATATTGAGTTGTATTTGAAAAATATATTTTATTTTTATTTTTATATAATGTTAAATTATATTTTAAATTATTTTTAAAGTATAATTAGTTCAATTATATATATATTAATCTAATTTTGGTTATTTTAATCATTTTCATGTGGAATAAAACTTTGATAACTTTTTATCATTTTTTTATCATTTAACCCAATTTCTCATCACACCTATAATATTAATTTTAAGTAAATCTTTGCCACTTTATTGAATTGGTTTTGGAAAAATACATTCAATATTTATAACCAGCATAATTTATACTTTCTATTAAGTGAATCATAATCTTTTACCAAGTTTATTAGTGAAAAATACTAAAATAATTAGAGTGATCAAGGTAAAAAAAGTTTACTTATTTGTCAAACCTAGAACATAAGGTATAATAATGTCCTAAAAAATTTCCAAAACACATTTTCTTGACATATTTAGATGGTTATGAAATTATGATCAAATTTTTTGAGTCTTTGGGAAAAATTTCCATGAATGTGACCCATATAATAAGTTTTGTAATAAAAAATTCATAAATTATATCTTTCATTAATTTAACTTATATAAAGATTTATAATCGTAAAAAAACTACATAAGCTCAGTTATAAATATTAATTTGGAAGAAAAATAATTTTTTATTATCATAATTAATTTTTATTTTTTAAATTTAAGTTAATTATATATAATTCTTTAGAAACACTAATGTGGTAATGGTTTAGTTAATAAATTACATATATAAACGATACTATAAATATTTAATGAGATTTAAATTGAATGCATTATTATCTTCCATATATTTTTTTGATGAATATATAATATTAAATAGGTGTTAAATTAATATATTAAAATTCTATCATTTTCTATTTATTTTTAAATTCAAATTAATTATAAATTGTCAAAATTGAAATTAATGTTATTTTATAATAAATAACAAGTTATTAAATGAGTTAAAATTTTAATAAAATTAAATATGCATCCATGTGATTATGAAATGTAATAAATATTAAATATGGTCCATTAATGTTCCAATTTACTTTTTATAATGAAAAAATAATTCCCAAAACAGTAAAAATATTTTTATAATTGTTAGGGTTAGATCTGAATGTTTTCACATTACTGAAGCTTATTTTAAAATATATTTCGAAAATATATTTGGTTTTTATTTTATAATTTGGATATTATATATAATAACTATTGGGATAAAATTTTCTAAATAATTATCACTTTAATTTAGTTGTAAAAGATTAAATTACTATGGTTATAAAACTATTTACCATAAAGAAATACAAACACGGTAAAATAAAGAACCTTATAAGTTTAGGAACCAAATGTTTAAAACATGTGTATAAATGTATGGAAAAGGTTTTAATCTACCATATAATTCATATAATCCAATAATTATCAATTTTATAGAAATTGTTGATAATATTTACCTCCCAAATATAAATACTTTTGATTATTTACCAGAATTCCACTTCACCTCAACAATAAAAGGGGCTCACTCTCCGCCATTATTTACACCTCTTATGCCATTTGGTGCTACCATTCATGGAAATTTTACTTCTAAACATCTATATACTCGTCCAATAATCCTTATTATAGGTATAAAAAATACATTGAAGGTTTTAATGCAACCCTAAGTAGGATACCCAAAGAAGATGTAATTTTCTTCTGAAAGAGTTTTTATTTTACTTCCTTCTCCACATCCTTCAATTATTTTATATCATGATTATATAAAAACATAATTACAATATATATATTAATATGTTATTATTATAATTTTACAACAATAAACTACAAACACATCCATAAAATGATCTATTAAATCATATTTCATGTGTACGACATACTACCACCTCACAAACTGATGTAATTCATTTTTCCAATACCACCTTTAAAGGATGGTCATAATGATGGAAATAATATATATATATATATATATATGATATTTATTATATTTATTATATTTATTATATTATAGTTATTATTTAATTATTGTATAAAACATTACATTATGATTTCAATTTTTTGGGAATACAATAATTTCTTTCGTGAGTAAGGTTTACTACCACCTCACGAAGCAATGTTACTCATTCATACAATATAGTGAATGTATTATGGATGAGATAAATGAAATATGATATATATATATATTAAATTATAATTATACTAAAATGGTAATATATATATATATATATTACTTTTCTTTCTCTCAATATGATAAATAAAGGTAAAAATTACTCATGCATACATATGGTCTACCGTTTCCACGAACGTTGTATTTCATTTCTTATCAAAACAATTTATGGAATACTCTAAATAAATTATAATGAATATATATGATTTTTATAACATTGTTTAAATTCAATAGATTATTAATCAATGATTTAAGTGAGAGGATAAAAAATTAAATGTCAAAATGTGTACAAATAACAAAGCGGTTATTATCTGAAACATAACATTAACAAGGAATTACCATTGAACGGGTATTAAAAGATCATAATAGAATAATATATGATATGATATACTTGAATATTTTCCTTTTATGTATTCTTAATAAACCTATATTTAATATATAATAATTTTTAATTTCTTTTAAAAGAGTCAATATTTAAGGTATGAAATTTTCGTTTATCTTTTTTACTTTTGTACGACACATGATAAATCCACCACATATTTATTATATGTACTCCATATAATTCCCATTAATTTATTTCAGTAAGATTATAATAAAATTTATTGGTATTTATATTTCAATTTTAGGATCTCTATTTCATGGTGTTTACGGTTCAAATATTTCAAATCGGTAAAGGATTTTGGTCTCAATTTTCCTTCTTTGAGATCTGTGTTGTGATATGAGCTCATATTATTTCGTGGGGTCTATATAAAAACCATTTGAAATTTAATATAATTAATTTATGTTTTCTCATGATATTTTATGTTCCATTTAATTTTATTCCTTCATGGGGATTGTGAATTTATGTTACAAATATCAGAAGGATTTATTTTTCAAACTCATAATTTATTAGGATTGTTTATGATTAATTATAAAATGATGAAATATCATGATATTACTCTATCTTTTTCCCTTTAATTTTATTATACTACTATTAATTATGATATTTTCATGTAATGTTACCATTTTTACACTATTTTTCACTTAATAAAATTAATAAAATATTTTTTTAATCCAAATTTATTTATATATTTGGTTAAAAATATGTTTTCTTTAAAAATATTGTTTTCTCAAATATTTTTGAAAAATTATTTATTGCTCACTTATGATTTTTAAAAGAAATGTTACGCACGTTTTAATTTTTTACAAAAATATCTTTAATGGTATCTTCATGTCATTTTCCATAACAATTCTCTTTTGTATTTTACAAACAAAATTTAAGTAATATTAATTTTAATATTTTCGGAAGTAAGGGAATTTTATAACATCATGAATAATAATTTAATAAAATATTAATTTATATGTTAAAAAAGTTATTTAAAAACAAAAAATGGGTTTCAAAATGTTTAATGTTTTAAATATGTTTTTTCAAATCGGAAGGGATATATTCCTCCAGAAATGTATTAAAATATTTTTAAAGATTACATTATAAGTTTTAAAAGTGTTTTTCAAATAATATAATTTTTAAAAGGATTTATGTTTTAAAAATTTATTTTCAAAGAATTTTTATTTTCATTAACAAATGTTCCACGTTATATTTCAAAATCCTTCTCATTATAATATTACATCGTTTGATATAGTTTTTGTTGTGCTAGATATATGATCTAAGGAATACATTAATATTATTTCTTTGAATGGTTTATGCTTAAGATTAAAAGTTTTTTATGAAACCCATTTCTCTTCCAAGGGATATACCATGATAAAACATTTATGAAACCTAGATAGTTTCGTGTGATATTCTATTTTTAAATGATTATGAAAAAATACTCTTTTCTAGAGGTTATGATATGATAAATTTTTTTGATACACATTTCATTTCATGGGATAAGATATGATGAATTTTAAAGATCTTGGGGAACACATATGTATGTTTTCAGTATGTGTCAGGTGGTACCTATAACTCATTCCAATGCATTGGGTAATGGTAATTTTTCTATGAGATTATAGGATATACATGTTCTTATCCCATTTCCCAAGATGAGGGTACACAGGTGATTATCCCAATCCCCTATATGAGGGTACACATGTGATTAGACTAATCCCTAAGATGAGGGTACACGAGTGATCAGCCAAAACCCAAATATGAGGGTACATTTGTAACGCCCTGACCCCAAAATCCCGGAGCCAGTGTATTATTTTAATACATTGGAATGATTACAAGGAATAATGTTCTGAAAGACTGATCAGTTTGAGAGAATTTTAAAATAGATTACATACATGAACATTAAATTACACATTCAAAAATAAAACACAACTTAAATCATCTTTTGATAATGCCATTAATCCCCAGGATTTACCCTTCATAACAATCATAATACACTTCATGGAATCCTTGGAAAATAAAAAATAGGAAAGGGGTGAGATCAAACACTCAGTAAGAGTATCCAATATAGTGGAAGATAAGATAAACATTAGGCTTGGTGAATAATTGAAAACACATGCATTTACTAATACAAAACATGAATACTTTATGGAGGGAATATGAGATGAGTAAATAATTCCATAATAAAACATAGTCATGGGTATTATACTCGTAAATTAACTAAATAAACCATCAATATTATTTTCATGATTAGGTAATTTATAATTTCGGACATTCTGAAACATCTTGTCAAATCCCTGGCCAAGATGTCTAAAAATGATTTAGGCCTCAGCCAAAACTATATATCAAATTAGGAAAGGTCTCGGCCAATTCCACGTCTAATTGTCTCATGAGACCTACTAATGCACCGAGGAGCTATAATAGGCTCCACCCATCACATACTAAGTCCAATACATTCTTCATATGGAAAGGATGAAACATAACATAAAAATCCGTACTAAAAATAGCATAAGAAATTTCAATAATTTAACCCTAAACCATTAATGGTATAAAAATAACACATCAACAGTAAAGCATATCACAAAAACGTAGATATAATATGAAATAATTTTATTATAATAAATCAACTTCAAACAAGTGTAAAATTTATCAAAGGATGTTGAAATGGATAAAATCAAAACTATTTGAATGAAATATCTCATTTTTTTTTGAAATCATTTAAGAGTCACATAATTATAAAAGAAAACATTTATTTTTAAAATATTCTTATAATATTTTAAGGGAACCTTTGATGATGTTATAATTGTGGAAAAAAATTTCACCCACCGTATAAGTTAAAAAAACATTCTCACCTAAATTTTGTCAATAAGGTCATAAAGTACCATGATTGGAAAATTAAGGAATGAATACTTTCAAAACATAAAAGGTAAAATAATGTTATATTGACTTTAACCCGTAGTCTTGTAAATAGTACAATTTTTTAGAAATACATTTCTAAGAAAACACGGATGTGGATGATAAAGAGGTCCCAGTAGATACTTTCGAAAAAAAAGCCTCAGAAAATAAAGAGATTGTGAAATTAACCCTTACCTTATACTTTTCCATGTTCTATGTAGAGACCCAAAGCTTGATTTACATGGACATTACATTATATTTTAGGATTAATTAATACAAAACAAAAAAAATACACTCAAGGACCGTAATAGTTTAGTGTCTTTGGAATCTTGGAACATAATATTCTAATCATGGTGAAAGATCTTCAATATCTCCCATAAAGATCTTCCCCTTTTGTTTTCTTACCTAAAACCATTCTTTATATCCTGGGGAAAATAAAACATAAAAATGGTGATCTCAAATGCTCAGTAAGGGTATGCATGGAGAAAATAAAACAAACCATATACATTTGAACTTAAAAAACCATGAACATACAGTTTAAACATCAAAATCTTGAGTTGTGAAATAAATTTTGGCAGTACGTATGACATAGATCATAGTGTAACATCAATCATGATAAAATAGAATGGGAATAAAACATTTAATTGTGGCATCCATTAAGAACATGATATGATTTCCATAGTAGCCAAGGCATTGCTTCCAAGTCCATCATAGTGGACAAAGTCCATTATTGAACTGGGTTTACTTGTCGTTCCAGCCCTATATTACTGAACTGGATTCACTTCCCATTCCAGCCATGTCTATCTCATGAGATATAAATCTTTACCCAATTCATTGGAGGGAGATATAGTTTCCACCCATCTCGTATTGAAATCATTCTTATGTGTTCCACAACACAATCATAAATCCTGTATCATAACCCAAAGAATAAAATGGGTTTCATAAACATCATCCCATCTTAACATAATACATATAAAACAAATGGATAAATTTCATCATAATAAAAATAAAACCATTCAAATAATATAGACAATATACTTAAAACATAATCATATTAAATAATGTCATCTTAGATGGGAAATAGTTTTGAATAAATACTTGAAATGAATTCTTGAGGAAAATATCCTATCTTCTTCAAAATCATATTCCTTTCCCAAAATGTTGTGCAATTTTAAAAGAAAATAATTTTGTTGAAAATAATCATGAAATGTTGTATAGAAAGTTTCATTGGAATAAGGAATTATAAAACTGTAAAAATCAGTTCATCCCATATAAGTTGATAAAACATTCTCCTCGTACTTTTAACGGAAAAGTCAAAAAGTACCACGTATGGTAAACAAAAGAAAGATTCCTTCCATAACACAAAGTAAACGTTAAAGAGGGGTAAACATGAAATTAAACATACATGGAATAATATTAAACAATTTACGAAAAACATTTTATCAGAATGTATGAAAAATATAACACCAGTAAATACTTATGTATAAGTAATCTCAGATAAAACTGAGATCGCAAAATTATCCCTTACCTTTGGATTGATATGATTTGTACGTATATGAACCTCATATATAATGATTTAAATAATTTAATTTACTTATTACATAATCATAGTTATTCTTATGATATCATATATGATTCACTTAGGTCTTTAAATTACCCATTCATATGTCAATTCCATGTTAAAGCAATATTTTGCGTAATATTCGTTTCATTTATCGTACGTGTTTGGACTTGTTGTTTTTTATATTATTATTACTTATATCCTGATTTAATTACTTCTAGAATTTAAAACATGATTTATATATCATTTATATTCAGTATATATATATATAATAGATAGATAAATGAAATGAAACACACTTTTCATGGAGACGGTAGGCCGTACGTACGCATGAATGTTGTTTTCCTTTCCTTATTGACTTGAATGGATGTAATTAGATGACATATATATATATGTACATAAATAAAGTAGAATTATTATTTCATATATATCATTATTATTCATTATATATACTTTATAATCAATCTTTAATGGTTAACATGGAGAATGAATCTCATCGCGTCATGGAGACGGTAATCCTTACGTACGCACGAGCGTTGATATCGTTCCCATTATTATTGAATGGAATTTGAGTGGATGATATAATATCTATGAATCAGTATGATGTTATAATAACCATATATATTTATTTTTTACACCATTATACCCATCCAAGTAAGGTGGTGGTGGAAAAACATATTACACCACGGCGTGGAGACGGTATTCCCTACGTACGCACGCGCGGTTATTTCTTTTTCTGTAGGATGGGTAGAAGGTGAAATGCGGTTATTTAAAATTTATAATAACATATAAGTATGTTATTTATACTGATGTTATTACTTTATAATTAAATAAAAAAAGAATAGGATGTAGAAGAATAATGAAACATGAAAGAATCGGCAGAAGAGATTACCACTTCTTCGACACGCCTCCTCTTAACCTCCTCTTAGGGCACTAAAGTTGGTCTTTGAAGAAGAACAGGACCTCTAATAGGTTTATATGGAAGTGGATAAGTGAAATGGGCATGGTAGTTCTGAGCATGAAGGCTCAAATTTGTGTGAAGAGGAGAGGGAGGAGGTGCCCTTTTATAAGGGAGGAGAGGGCACCTTTGGAAACATAAGAAATATTTATTTATAATAAATTCCAACCCCACTTGAAAACCTCAAAAAATAACTCAATTATAAGATGATATGATATAGGGTTGTAATATCATCATCCAATAAAATTTATACATGTTGTGAATTTATTTTAAACCTTATCAAATTGATTTCTCCTTATTTAATCTATTTAATTTTATATGTGGTAATAATATTCTAAATTTTAAATTGTTATATATAATTACTTATGTGTTGTGAATTTTCCATCATTGGATACGTTATGAAATTTTAGACCATATAAATTTAAATTTCTAATTTTTAAATATTTTTGTGATTTTTAAATAATTTTATAATATGATATTTTTATAAAATAACAATAGTGTCAATGTTGACACTATTCATTTATTTGAATTTAAATAAAATCTTCACAAAGGATACATTCGAACCAAAATATTTAATAGATTCCTAATATTAAAAATTAATCTAGAAAATTCTTGGATCAAATTAAATAGTTTATATAATATATATATATTAATATTTTTAAAACTATTTTTTGATATTTCAATAAATAAAATAATTTCAACATCACAATTGTGTCATCATTAATGATATTTATTTAATCTCTAAAAATTATAAATAAATTTACATGATGTAGATAATTTTATTATATTTCTGGAGACTATTCATGATCTAAGTTCTATGAAATGTATCACTAAATTAAAATTATTACACATATAAGATATAAGAGAGTGACATGTTCTCACTTTCTTTGGTTTTAATTATAATTATATCATCTTCATGGTCAATAGTCCATGAAACGAATCTCTTCTGACCCTTACGTGATATGGGTTGATTTTTATTCATCCAAATGTATTTTGTCAGGTGTTAGGGTAATTTTATAATCTTATTATTACCCTTAATTACCCGATTTACCTTTACCTGTAGTAAATAAAAATTACCGTAGATACTATTCATAAGGTTAAAAAATAAAAGTAACCTATTAACATAATTTGGACTCACTGAATCCAAATATGGAATCCATTTTTCAAAATTGAAAACACAGAAGTTGTGTTAATTTATTTAAAATTAATCCCATTGTTCAGAAAATGGGTTTTAAAAGTTAAAACATTGTCAAAGATTGAAATATTTTTTACCTACGAATTCAATGTAAAATTACTTCTAATGACATAAATTATATTAAATGGTAAAAATATATTCTATATATACTTTAAAATCATTCAATATTATAATTTAACCATATAAATTATTACGATGAAAACAGTTATTTATAATTAAAATACCGCGAGTTTTTACTATTCATTAAAATATGAATGTTATCAGAATAACATGAAAATTTTATCCAATGTAAATTTTTATATCCTGACTCCAAATAATAATTTTATTTTTTCAAATTGAACTTATAAACATGTAAAAAACTATATTTAAAGTGGGTGCGCCATCAAAAGGTGGCAAAACTGCATTTTTTTTAAAATACATCTTTTATCCGAAAAATTGATTTTGTTCTCATATCTCATTCTGGAAAATGTGTAAGATGAATTATAATGTTATAAAATTAAAAATGTTGTTAATACTATTCATAACTACTAGTTCATAATAATATTATAACAATATATCATTGTTTAGTGAAACTCAGTATTGCGTACAACACACGCTATCGAGGAAGGTTTCTCATGCATGAAACACAAGCCAAGAATAGTGTTGCGTATACTACAAGACAATATGGTGTTTCATATAGTGAAAGCTAATCTTCGTGTAACATTTAACAAAATACATCAAAAAAATTAAAAATAATATTTCTCATAAAATTTCAGGGTGTTACATTTTGCCCCCCTTAAAACGAATTTCGCCCACAAAATTCCTCGGGGTTATAAATGGTTTTCTACTTGAAATTTTCTTTCATAGAAACCCACATCATAAAAAAGGAATACTAAAACATAATTTTATAATGTAATGTTAGAAACATAATCGATACTCAAAGTAACTCATCACAGGGTTTCCACATACGAGAATATAGGTGAAAATATGGATATGGAAGAGAAATCTAACCATCATGTTTGGATGAAGAGTGGTAGAAAACATGGATATGAAAAATCCAACAATCAGAAAGCCATAAATTTTTGATGGCCTAAGGTACCATCTGATTCATTAGATATGAGGGTACTAGGATAGCATTTTTGGTTTTCAAGATCATTTACCTAATGTGGATCAATTTCTGAATTAAAAGAAATACTTACTTGATTTTCGTAAAATCTCAATGTTGCTCAAGACTTGAACAATTTCCACTTCATATCATAATGAAATGAAGTTGAATTTATCTTTTGTAAAGTGTTAGCAGATCAAATGATAGAATGATAGGTCATTCCATATGTCTAAAACATAAGGTTAGCAAAAGTTATATACCTATGTCCATCTATGGTGAGATTAATCATATATGGTTTCAAAAATGTACTTATACTTCATATATCATGCCGGTTAATAAAATAAAACTAGTTTCTACCAACCAGGTACTTCTTGTATGTCAGTGGTAGGTGATAAAGGCATGTTTCACTTCGGTTGTGGGTTTGATTCCCACAACCTTGTCCCACGCGACGGGTTATCACTCATCCTACGAGTTGTCCTTTTTCTTAAACTACACTATTATAACATTCCAGAAATAATATCTAAAAAAGGTTCTATCCTTAAACAATATTAACTTATGTTTAACATAATCCATTTCAAATCTTAAGGATTATCCAAAATACTTCCATCCAAGTTCATAGTATAAAGAAAGCGATTACTAGAAATGTCATCATCCAAGCTTGTGAATACCATCATTTATCGTATGGTATATCATGTTGGTTGCATTCCAAACATGTGAATTCCTTAATCATGTATTCTCTTGAAAAATGAATACCCATTGAACCTTAGTGAAAACATGAATGTTGTCAAAAGATAACTCTTTCTACATACCAAAATCCCAAAAAAAATCTATTTACTCAAATCATGACATCACTTTGTCCTTTTATCAGTCATGACCTCATGAATACTATCAAACATATTATTTTCTCTTTATCCCTTCATTATGAGCATATCATCTTCTTTCCAAAAATATTTCAATCACTTTTCATGGTTACTGGTACCATAATATTATTGAAAACCACAATAATCCAATACATAGATATTCCAATATTCCATGATACTATAAATGAGATACCACAAAATTATTTTGTAATGAAATAACATAAACACTTAATCATTCCACCACATCGTTGTCATAATCAACATCACCAATAGTGATTGCATGTGACATCCCTTTTTCCCTTGCCTTAAGTGGTTGTTGATGTTGATCACCATTAAGCCTTGGATTAGGTCATTGGTAAGCATGATGCCCCATTTCCTTTCACTTGTAGCATTGATGTGTTGGTGGTGCGTTCTCTATAGTCTTTTCTTTATTCGCATCACTAGCTACCCTTTTTCCATTACTTCGACACTCAGCTGCTCGATGGCCTTATTTTCCAAACTTAAAACATTTTCTAGTCCCGTTAAGAAAATATCCACCATGATTCTTTCCACACATTGAGCATAAATAAACATTCACCTTTTTTTCACCATTTTTTTGAGATTTTTCCTTCAACTCCATCTTTTGTTTCTTGTCAAAACCATAAGATGGATATGTAACACCAACTTCCAGTTCTACCTTGATAGCACAATGCTCAATTTATTCATAGGTACTGAAGTCTCTTATAGATAATTCTCTTCCAAGACTTGGTTTTAATCCACTGAAGAATCAATCAAGTTTACTTTCAGGTTGGATGATAAATCCAGATGCATACCTTGAAAGCCTTGTAAAATTCGCTTCGTATATACCAACAGATTCATCATCCTTTTTCTTAAGCTCAAGGAAATCCTTTTCCATATTTTTTTGAAGAATAAAAGGGAAGTACTTATTGAAAAATAAGTTCTTTAACTCATCCCATTCCATGGATTTAATTTCATCTTGGGGCCTTGTATTCTAAATTAGAGCCCACCATTAGTCTTCTTCACCTTCTAAACGGTAAATATCTCGAATGAGTTTTTCATGTTATGAGAAGTGAAGTATGGAAAATATCTTTTAAATGGTACTGATCCATTGTTTATCAATAAGTGGATCAGAAGACCCACTGAAAGAAGGTGGACGTTGCCTCATGAAGGACTCAATAGAATATTGTTCCCTTCTCTGCTCATTTGGATGTCCAGAATAATTCATAGCCTGTGTAAGTATAGAAATAAGATTTTTCACTCCATCTCCAATAACATTGGTTTGTTCATAAGGAAAATCATTGCAGTGTCCATTACATTGATCAACAGGGTTTCTTCGGGTTCCAGCCATCGTCTAAAACCCAAAAAGAACAGTGTGAGAGGCAAAAATCATGCTAGGAAAACAATATAATAAAGGGGGAGTACCTTTGATATATAACATCTTAGGTTTAATTCTATGATCTTTACCATATTTCTATAACTATAACCTATACTTATACCTAACTTTAGAGACATCCCTAGACATACCTTAGAAATATCTATAGGGATCTCACTAAAGTTTTCACATCCTAGTTTCCAAAGGTTAACTAAACCTTCACTCTGATACCAACTGTAGAGACCCAAAGCATGACGTACATGGTAATTACATTAATTTTGTGGAATACTTAATACATAACAAAAATATACACCCAAGTAACTTAATAGATTTGTGTCTTTGGAAACTCAGAACATAATCTTCTAATCATGGTAAAAGATATTCAACATCTCCCAAAAAGATCTTCCCCTTTTGTTTTCTTTCCTAAAACCTTTATTTATATCTTGGTAAAAGAAAACATAAAAAGGGTGATCTCAAATTCTTAGTAATGTTATTCACGGAGATAATAAAACAAACCAGATACATTTGAACTTAAAAAAACATTAACATAAAGTTTAAACATCAAAATCATGATTTGTGAAATAAATTTTGGCAGTACGTAAGGCATAGATGATAGTGGAACATCAATCATGATAAAATAGCATGGGAATAAAACATTTATTTGTATAATACTTTAAGAACATGATATGATTTCATTAGTAGCCAAGGAATTGCTTCCAATACCATCATAGTGGACAAAGTCTCTTACTGAACTAGGTTTACTTATCGTTCTAGCCCTGAATTACTGAACCAGATTCACTTGTCATTCCAACCATGTATATATCATGAAATATAAATCATTGCCCAAATCATTGGAGGGAGATATATATACCACCCATCTCATATTTAAATCATTATTACATGTTCTACAACACAATCATACATCATGTATCATAACCCAAATAATAAAATGGGTTTCATAAACATCATCCCATTTTCACATAATCCATATTAAACAAACTGATTCATTTCATCATAACAAAAATAAAACCATGAAAATAATATAGAAATTATACTTGAAACGTAATCACACTAAATAATGTCATCTTAGATGTTAAATAGTTTTGAATAAATACTTGAAATGAATTCTTGAGGAAAATATCATTTCTTCTTTAAAATCATTTTCTTTTCTCAAAATTCTGTGTGATTTTAAAAGAAAATAATTTTGTTGAAAATAATCATGAAATATTGTAGAGGAAGGTTTATATAAATAAGGAATTATGAAACCGTAAAAATCTATACATGTCGTATAAGTTAAAAAAACATTATCCTCGTACTTTTAACGAAAACGTCAAAAAGTACCACATTTGGTAAACAAAAGAAAGATCCTTTCCATAACACAAAGTAAAAGTCAAATATGGGTAAACATGACATTAAAAATACATGGAATAATATTAAACACTTTATGAAAAACATTTTATGGGCATGGATGAAAAATTTAACCACAGTAAATACTTACGTATAAACAATCTCGGATAAAATTGAGATTGCAAAATTATCCTTTACCATAGGTCCAATATGATTTGTACATATCTGATCCTCTTGTATAATGATTTAAATAATGTCATTGACTTATTTTAGAATAATATTAATTCTTATAATATCATATATGATTCACTTAGGTCTTTATATTACCTGTTCATTTGTCAATTCCATGTTAAAGCAATGTTTTGGGTAATATTCGTTTCATTTATCATACGTGTTTGGATTTATTGTTCTTGATATTATTATTAATTATATCATGATTTAATTACTTCCAGAATTGAAAACATGATTTATATATCATTTATATTCAGTATATATATACATATATATATATATATATATAATATAGATAAATGAAATGAAACACACTGTTCATGGAGATGGTAGGCCATACGTACTCATGAACAATGTTTTCCTTTCCTTATTGACTTGATTGGAAGTAAGTAGATGACATATATATATATATATATATACATAAATCCAGTATAATTATTACGTCATATATATCATTATTAATTATTATATATTTTTTATAATCATTCTTTAATGGTTAACATGGATAATGAATCAAATCGCGTCGTGGAGATGGTAATCCGTACGTACGCATGAGGGATGATATCATTCCCATTATAATTGAATGGAAATGGAGTGGATGATATAATATCCTAGAATTATTATGATGTTATAATAACCATATATATTTATTATTTACACTATTATACCCATCCATGTAAGGTGGTGGCGGAAAAACATATTACACCACAGCGTGGAGACGGTATTCCGTACGTACGCACGCCTGGTGATTTCGTTTTCCATAGGATGGATAGAAGGTGAAATGTGGTTGTTTCATATTTATAATAAAATATCAGTATGTTATTTATACTTATTCCATTACTTTATAATGAAACAACAAAAGAAGAGTAAGTAGGAGAATAAAGAAACTTGAATGAATCGGTTGAAGAGATTACCTCTTCTTCAATGCGCCTCCTCTTAACCTCCTCTTAGGGCACTGAATTTGGTCTTTGAAGAATACCAGGACCTCTTGTAGGTTTATATGGAATTTTTTATGTAAAATGTGAAGGTTTGGGATGATCTTGAAGGCTCAAAGTTTTGTGAAGATGAGAGGGTGGAGGTTCCCTTTTATAAGGGAGGAGAGGGGCACCTTTTGAAACATAAGAAATAGTAATTTATAATAATTTCCAAACCCACATAAAAACCTCCAAAAATGACTCAATTAGAATATGAGATTATATAGGATTGTAATCTCATCAACAAATAAAAGTTAGACATTTTGTGAATTTATTTTAAACCTTATCAATTTGATTTATCCTTATTTAATCTATTTAATTTTATTTGTCGTAATAATATTATAAATTTAAAATTGTTATAAATAATTACTTATGTGTTATTAATTGTCCATAATTGGATAAATAATGACATTTTAGACCATATAAATTTAAATTTATAATTTTTAGATTTTTTTTTGATTTTTAAACAATTTTATAATATGTTATTTTTATAAAATAACTATAGTGTCCATTGTGACACTATTCATTTATATGAATTTAAATAAAATCTAAAAAGAGGATATATTCAAACCAAAATATTTAATAGATTTATAATATGTCATATTAATCTATAAAATTCGTGGATCACATTAAATAATTCATATAATATTTATTTTAATAATTTTAAAACAATTTATTCGATATTTCAATCAATAAAATAATTTCAACATCACAATTGTATCATCATTAATGATAATTATTTTTTCCCTAAAAATTCCAAATAAATTCACATGGTGTAGATAATTTTATTATATTTATGGAGACTATTCATGTTCTATGTTTTATAATGTTTATCTCTAAATTAAAATTATTACACCAATAAGATATAAAAGAGTGACATGTTGTCAGATTCTTTGATTTTAATTATAATTATATAATTTTCATGGTCAATAGTTAATGAAATGAATATTTTCTAACCCTTAGGTGATATGGGTTGAATTATATTTATCCAATAGAATTTTTTTAGGTGTTAGGGTAATTTTATAATCTTATTTTTACCCTTGATTACCAGATTTACCTTTAGCTGTACTAAATAAAAACTACCGTAGTTACTATTCATAATGTTAAAAAATTAAAAGTAACATATTAACATAATTTGGACCCACTAAATCCAAATATGGAATCCATTTTGAAAAATTCAAAACACATAAGTTTCTGTAATTAATTTGAAATTATCAGGTTGTTAAGAAAACGGGTTTTAATAGTTAAAACATTATCAAAGAATGAAATGTTTTTTACCTATGAATTCAATGTAAAATCAATGCTAATGATATAAATTATATTAAATGGTAAAAATTTATAATATTTATACTTTAAAACCATTCAATATTATTATTTAACCATATAAATTATTACGATGAAAAAATTTGTTTTTAATTAGAATATAGCCTGTTTTTACTATTCATTAAAATATTAAAGTTATCAGAATAATATGAAAAATTCATCCAAAGTAAATTGTTATATCCTGATTCCAAATAATAATTTTATTTTGTCAGATTGAACTTATAAACATGTCAAAAACTAGATTTAATGTGGGTGTTCCATCAAAAGGTGGTAAAACTGTATTTTTTTTAAAATACTTTTTTTATCCGAAAAATTGATTTTGTTCTCATACCTCATTCTGGAAAATTTGTAAGATTAATTATAATGTTATAAAATTCAAAATGTAGTTAATACTATTCATAATGGCTAGTTCATAATAATATTATAACAATATATTGTAGTTTAGTGAAACTTGGTATTGGGTACAACACACGCTATCGAGGAAGGTCGCTTTTGCATGAAATACAATCCAATAATAGTGTTGCATATACTACAATCTAATACGGTGTCTTGTATAGTGCAACCTAATATTGGTTTAGTGTACAACAAAAGATATCAAATAAATTAAAAAGAATATTTATCATAAAATTTATGGGTGTTACAGTCAAGGTTATGTTAACCTCTAGTATAATAGTTAAATCATTGTTATTAAATTACACAATAATCATATACATAAATATAATATCATATATGATCTTCAAATATTGCCTTGATAATAATATTTTAGTAGTATCATCATTTCAGGTGTTAACTTATTCATTTTCATTTATATGCTTGGATATGTAAGCCATGTTTGTTTTGAATAGGATATATTTGATTGATATCATCAATAATATTAAGTTCTCAAACATTATTTTTTATCGTAAAATGAAAATTACTCTTGAATGATTATAATGGGGAATTAATCTCATCGCGTTCGTGGAGACCGTAATCTGTACGTGCGCACAAGAAAATATATCATTATATTGATGGTGAAATCGCATGTAATTGGATGGTATATCATATATACAGAATAATTAACATGTTATATTTATTATTTACATCGGTTATAATCATTATTATCCCCTTCCAAATAATAAAGTGTTTGAATAACGAACTACACCGCGAAATGCAGACGGTAATCCGTACGTACATAGGTATGGTGACTTTGTCATTTATAGGATGAATAGAATAAAGAATATGGTTGTAACATATTTGTAATAACATAAAATTATGTATAAGGTACTGTATTTATTATTGTGGTATGTATACAACAAAGAAAGAGGAAGTAGAAGAAGAAAAGAACTTGAAAGAGGGTGGGGAAATTATTACCTTTTCTTTGGGTTCTTCCTTTTGAGTTGATCAAAAGGGCCCCATAAGTTGTATTACTGATCAATGTAAGGACACTAAGTTGAAATCTTGGAATTTAGGAAGGTATTTGGGTTGGTTTGGCCTAGCCAAATGGATTTGGAGATGTGAAATTAAGAGAAGGGGAAATGCCCTTTTATAAAAGAGTTGAGGGTCAATATAGGAAAAGATTGAAATATTATTTTATATTAAAATAATTTTCGGTTTCTAATGTCTCTGAAATGATTTATTTCTCAAATAAGGTGGGGATGGGTCGAAAACCACTCAAACAATATGTTTTATATATGATTAGGTCACCATATTAACCTTATCCTTTAGATTTACCTCTTAGTTAAATAGTTTTTCTTTTACCATATCTTCTTATATTCTTACACTATATGGTTAATAAAATTATTCTAAACATCCAAGAGAACCTAAAGTTGTTCATTAATGACATATATAATATTATTTACGACATTTGGATGAACCTTATATTTTTATGAATATTATATAATTTAATAATATAATATTTGTTTTAAAAACTCATTTATGTCCATTTTGACACTATTTATTATTTAGTTTATGTGAAAGTCATCACAACTTGATTATTTCAAAAAATATACATTGAATAAATACTAACATGTCATACTAACCTTAAAAATTCTTTTATGTCATAAAAACTTTGAAATTATATTTATTTTAATATTTATAATACCATTTATTTGATTCTTTCATTAATAAGGTAATATTTTTATCATCATTATGTCATAAATAAATTTAACTATATAATGTCTAAAAATTATAATTAAAATATAAATATGTAGAAAATTGTTTTATCTTTTTAATTAATATTTATAATAAAATATATATCTTATATAACACCCTTTAAAATTTAGTTTACTAAAAGATATTTGTTTATGTCATTTTTGTCTTTAATTTAAATTAATTAATATAAAGTGTCATTATCACTCTCAAGTGGATCCATGTGGTCCCAAAATCGACCCAACGATTCCCATTGTCAAGAATCTATCAACGAATAGGAATAGGACAAATTTTATGGTAATTTAATATTATTATAATAATATTGTTTTACCCTTATTTACCAGATTTACCCTTTAACTATGGTAAATAAAATACTTACTAAAGTAAAAATTCATAATGTCTAAAAATAAAAGTTACCTATTTGCACAATTTAAACTTCATGATACCAAATATGGAATCCATTTTTCCAAATTCAAATCACAGAAGTAGTAGAAATTAATTTAAAATTAATTCTCATTGTTAAAGCCAAAAAGCGGGTTTTTAAAAGGTAAAAACTATCAAAGGATTGACATGTGTTTATGTCACATTTGTATGTGAAAATACTTATAATTACCTAAATTTTATTAAATGATAAAATTATAATATAATTATACTTTTAAACAATTAAAATTCATTATTTAACCCTATAAATTATTTCAATTAAAAAAGTAGTTTTCAATTAAAACATTGTATTATTTACTATTCATCAAAATATGAAAGTTATCAGAAAAGTACAAAACAATTATACATACTAAATTTTTATGCCTATATTCTAGAGAATAATTTAATTTCTTTTAATTTAATTTATAAAAGTGTCAAATATTGGTTATAAAAATGGTTTTCCATTAAAGGGCGGTAAAATTGCATTTTTTGAAAAATACTTCTTTTATCAGAAAAAATGAATTTGTTGTTATATTAAGTATAAGAAACACATAATATGGTTGTTAAAATTATATAGAGTATATAATATTCAAAATGCAGTTAATACAATTTATAATCACTTTTTGAATGACTAGTTTGGTAACTTGTGGTGCACTCGAACTCGGTGTTTCGTGTAGTGTAAGCTATTGAATTACATTAATGAGATAACGTACTATAAATTCTTAGGGTATTAAATTCATCTATCCTTGAATAAATTTCAACCTCTCCATTTGAAATTATCCTTCTAAAATAAGAGGTTGAAAATAGAAAATAACTTTGTGGAAACCCCACATCGTAAATAGGGTTAAATAAATTTAGTCTTAATAAGAGGGAAGTGGAAATGAAAAAGTCACCAACAACATAGGGTTTCGAATAAGATAACATTAGTGAAAATTATAGACACATAATTGGAGGAAAATGTAAATATTTATAGGGAGTGATTGAGGTCATCAATCATAAACAAGTGTAAAATTGAGGGCCTTAAATCCATCAATCTAAGATGATTTAGAATATCATCGGTTCAACAAAACCTAAGGTATTAGGATAACACATTTTTTGTTTTAATATCCCCTACCTAAAGTTTAATAATTTATTTATTCATAGAACAATAATATATATATATATACATACATGACAAGTAGAGTTCCATATTTTAACAAACTTCTACCAAAAACTCATCCTTCACTCCAAAAGATAATAGAACTCAAAAATATTATATTTATCCTAATCTTATAAGGTTCCAGACATATACCATGAATAAAACTAATTTATAATAACCAGGGTCTTCTTGTAGGCTAGTGGTAGGTCTTAAAGCCTTGTCGCACTTTGGTTGTGGGTTCGATTCCTGCATCTTTGTCCGACGCGATTGGTTATCGCCCGACCTGCTGGTTGTCCTCTTTCTAAAATTACAGTATTATCATATTCCAAAAATAATCTTAATAAGTACTATCAAAAGTTCAACTTAATCCATTCAAACTTTTATATCAATCCAAAATACTTCTTCCCAAATTCTCTCTAAAAGGTCTTTAAATTCCAAAATCAATTGTAACATCAGATTCCCCAAAAAATGTAAAGTTTCTCTTATTGTCACAAAATGGAAATATGATTACCTTCATCATATTAAAACCTTAACAGAAAGTACTACAGTACAATCCTTATATATATCACATTCTTCTTATACCCATAAAATAATTCTTGAATCCAAAAAACAAAATTACATTAATTATTCCACTTCAACTGTAGTAACAACATAAGCTTGGCCTTGCTCCCTTGGCCTTTTCTGAGATCAGTTTCCTTGGATCTTAGGACATTCATTTGCATAATGACTCATTTCTCTACAACTGTAGCATTCAACATTGAAATCATCTATCTTTCCCTTGCAATCACGATCATAGTGACCATTTTCTCCACAATTATAACAAACTCTCATTCCTTTTATACAGGCACAAGGGTGCTTCCTTCCACAATTATCATAGGGTGGAAACTCAAATCTTCCCTTCTTCCCTGTTTCCTTATTTATTTTACAAGAGTTCTCAATGAATCTATTCTTTTCTTTATTTGCATTAAAGTCATGAGACTTAGAGAATTCATTTTCTGTATTGATTGCACATGAGACAATATCTTCATATGATGAAAAGGATTCCGAGACTAATTCTAGATGAAGAAATGGTTTTAACCCATCAAATAAATGATCAATATTACTTATTGGGTTACATATATAATCTGAAGAATGCCTTTCTAACCTTGTAAAGTTAGTTTCATACATTGCAACATTCTCATCCTCCTTTTGTCTCAGACTCAGAAAATGTCTTTCTCTATCCGCTCGATGGTCATGAGGAATGTATTTTTCTAATAAAATCTCTTTAAACTCCCTATATTCTGTACATTATACTTCTTCATCCTCTTTTATGTTTTGAATTAATGTCCACCATTGATCGGCATCTCCCGTGAGGCGATAAACTTCCATGACAACTTTCTCCCTTTCATTACTACCCAATGTATGAAACATTTTCTCTATAGAAATTATCCATTTCTGAGATAAAAATGGATTTGTAGACCCACTGAATGTTGGTGGTTGTTTCCTCGTGAATCAGTATAACATTTATCCTCTACGTTATGGATCAGGGTTCTCCTTACATGTAAGGTTATTATTCATAACCTAAGTGAGTTTTCCCAGTATGGTGATAAGTTGATCAGCACTAGTTGCATCACCATCTCCACTATAATTATCCTGAGTAGAAGGGTTGTCCTTACATGAATTGTGAGAATTTATATGGTTTAAATTCTTTCCTCTAGGTACCATTTCTAAACAATGGCATACAATATATAAGTTTTTGAATCGCAATACGTAATTCCAATCATATAAAACACCTAACAAAAATTGAATAGTTTATGGCTTTAATCCATAATCATAAAAAAATTATTTGTGGAATTGTAGTCTCATAAATCTTTCATAATGGTTTGTAAATAAAATGTTATTTATCCTAATCATATCCCCCAAGAGTTTCGTAACCAAAAATGAAGCAAGGCCCGTTGTCATGTACCAGTAATCCCCAGGTCAATCCCAAAACTCCTTATAAGAGTTTTCACTCCATGTTACATCTCTGGAAGAGTAGCCTCTACCTCCTCGTATCCAAAAAGGGATGTATTGATTGAAAAATACAAAAAATATCTACATTACAAAAAGTCAAGAATGTTCTTCTATACTAATTCTCGATGTATATCTTAGGGAAATGTTTCCTAATCAGAGTTTATCTAAATCTAATTTCCAAGGTTATTGCTAAACATCCTCTGATACCAACTATAATGCCCCAACCCCAGAATCCCAAAGCCGATTCATTATTTTAATACATTGGCATTATTACAATGAATCAAGTACCGAATGGCCAATCAGTTTAGCAGACTTGTATAATAGATTACATACATGAACATTACATTACACATTCAAAAATAAAACCCAACGTAAATGATCCTTTGAGAACACCATTAATCCCCAAGCTTAACCATGCATATCAATCATAATACACTTCATGGAATCCTGAGAAAATAAAACATGAGAAAGAGGTGAGCTCAAACACTTAGTAAGAGTAAGCAATACAGAGGAAGATAACATAAACATTAGGCATGGTGAATAATTGAAAACACATGAATTTATAAATAATAAACATGAATACATTATAGCTGAAATATGAGATGAGTAAATAATTCCATAATAAAACATAGTCATGGGTACTCTACTAGTTGAATAACCACATGATCCATCGATATTATTTTCATAATGAGGTAATGCATAATGTCAGACATTCTGAAACATCCTGTCAAGTCCTCGGCCAAGACGTCTAAAAATGATTTACGCCTCGGCCAAAACCATATATCAAATTTGGAAAGGCCTTACCTAATTCCATGTCCAATTTTCTCATGAGACCTACCGATTCACTAAGGAGGTATAGCGGGATCCACCCATCACATACTAATTCTAATACATTCCTCATATGAAAAGGTTGAAACATATCATAAACATTAGTTTTAAAACTACCATACAAAATGTCAATACTTTAACCATAAACCATAAATTGTATAAAAATAAAACATCCATAGTCAAACATATCACAAAACCTTAAATACATTATGGAATATTTGTATCATAATAAGTCAACTACAAACAAGTGTAAACTTTATCAAAGTATGTTGACATAGATGAAATCAAAACTATTTCAGAGAAATATAACTTTCTATTTTGAAATAATTTAAGAGTCACATAATTATAAAATAAAACATTTATTTTGAAAATATTTTTATATGATTGTAAGGGAAGATCCAATGATGTTATAATGGCAGAAAATTTCTGTACATATCGTATAAATTTAAAATATTATTACCTTAATTTAGTCGAAAAAGTCAAAAAGTACCTAGTTTAGAAAAATGGAATGATTCCTTTAAAAACATATAAGTTCAATTATTGGTATAAATGAATTTAACACATAGTCTAATAAATATTAAATTTTTTTTGAAATACATTTTTAAGAAAACACGGATGTGGATGATAAATAGGTCCCATTAGATACATACATAAAAACAACATTGAATAATAAAGAGATTGTAAAATTAGACCTTACCTTGTACTTTTCCTTGTTTGAGGGTATGTTAACCTCTTGTATAATAGATAAATAATTGTTTTTAACTTATATAATAATCATATACATAAATATGATATCATATTTGATTTTCTAATATTTCTTTGTTAATAATATTTTAGTAGTATCATTGTTTCGAGCATTAACTGATTTGTTTTCCTTTATAAGTTTGGTTATGTAATGCAAGTTTGTTTTGAATAGGATGTATTTTATTCATATCCATATTTATATTAAGTTCATAAAATTATTTTTAATCATAAAATGAAAATTATTCTTGAATAATTACGATGGGGAATGAATCTCATCGCATTCGTGTAGACGGTAATCCGTACGTACGAACGAGCGACTATATCATTTTATTTATGGTGAAATAATATGTAATTGGAAGGTATATCATATATAAATAATAGCTAAAATGTTATATTTATTATTTACATCAGTTATACTCATTTTTTACTCATCCAAATAATGAAGTTTTTGAATAACAAACTACACCACGGCGTGGAGATGGTAAGTCGTACGTACTCACGTATGGTGACTTTGTAATTTATAGGATGAATAGAATTATTAATATGGTTGTACCATATTTATAATAAAATATAAGTATGTATAAAGGTTCTGAATTTATTATTTTGGTATGGAATCAACAAATAAAGAGGAATTGGAAGATGAAAAGAACTTGAAAGAGGGTGGTGAAATTATTACCTCTTCTTCAGGTGTTTGCATTTCAGTTGATCAAAAGGGCTCCATAAGTTGGGTTTTGGATCAAAGAAAGAACTATAGGTGAAGTGAGGGAAATTGGGAAATTATTTGGGTAGGGCTTGGCCGAGACAATTGGAAATGGAAATTTGATATTAAGAGAAGGGGAAGTTCCCTTTTATAAGAGATGTGAGGGTCACTTTAGGAAAACCTTAAAATATTATTTTATAATAAATTCATTTTCGGTTTCTAATGGTGCTAAAATAACTTATTTCAAGGATAAGTTGGGTATGGGTAGAAACCCACTCAACCAATAGGTTTTAGATATGTTTATATCACCATATTAACATTATATTTTGGATTTAACTCTTAGTTAAACAGTTTATCTCTAACCATGTCTTCTTGTATTCTTACACTATATGGTTAATAAACATACTCTAAAATTCCAAGAGAACCTCAAGTGGTTAATTAATGACTTATATAATATTATTTAATCTGTTTGGATGAACCTTATATTTTTATAAATATTATATAATTTAATAATACAATATTTGTTTTAAAAACTCATTTATGACAGTTTTGACACTATTTAGTCTTTGGTTTATGTGAAATTCATCACAACTTGATTACTTTTAACAGGATACATTTAATAAATATAAACATTTCATGTTCACCTAGAAAATTCATGGATGTCAAAAAAACATTGAAATTATTTTAATTTTAATATTTATAATACCATTTATCTGATTCTTTTATTAATAAGGTAATTACTAAATCATCATTGTGTCATAAATAAATTTAATTATTTAATTTCTAAAAATTATAAGTAAAATTCCATTATTTAGAAAATCGTATTATATTTATAATGAATATTTATAGTTAAATAGATAACTTATATAACACCTTGTAAAAAAATTTTACTAAAAGATTTATGTTTATGTCATTTTAGTATTTAAATTAATTAATATAAAGTGTCCTTATCACCATCAAGTGGCTTCAAGTGGTCCTCAAATCTACCCAAGGATTCTCATGGTCGAATCTTTATCAAAAAATAGTAATAGGACACATGTTA
Source organism: Viscum album (assembly GCA_963277665.1). Lineage (NCBI taxonomy): Eukaryota > Viridiplantae > Streptophyta > Magnoliopsida > Santalales > Viscaceae > Viscum > Viscum album. The sequence goes on from OY728163.1 coordinate 356,114,272, forward strand.
TGGTAATTTTATATTATTATAATAATATTTGTTTACCCTTGTTTACCAGATTTACCCTTTAACCATGTTAAATAAAATATTTACTGAAGGAAATATTCATAATGCCCAAAAAAAGATAAATATTTACACAATTTGGACCTCCTAATTCCAAATATGGAATGAATTTTTCAAAATTGAAATCACCAAAGTGGCAGAAATTAATTTAAAATTAATTTCAATTGAGAAATCAAAAAAGTGGGTTTTTAAAAAGTAAAAACTATCAAAATATTGACATGTGTTTATGTCAAATTTAAATGTAAAATTACTTATAATTACCTAAATTGTATTAAATTATAGAAATATAATTTAATTACACTTTAAAACAATTAAAATGCATAATTTAACACTACAAATTATTTCAAATAAAAAAGTTGAATTCAATTAAATCATAGTATTTTTCACTATTCATCAACTTATGAAAGTTATAAGAAAAGTACAAAAAATTTATCAAAACTAAATTTTTATGTCTCACTTCTAAATAAGAATTTAATTTCATTAAATTGAATATGTAAAAGTGTCAAATAATTTTTTTTAAAAAGGGTCCTCCATTAAAAGGCGGTAAAATTACATTTTTTGAAAAATACTTTTTTTATCTGAAAAAATGAATTCATTCTTATACTATGTCTAATAAACACATAAAATGGATTTTAAAATTATATATAGTATATAATATTCAAAATTAAATTAATATTACACATAACCGCTTTTTGAACGATGAGTTTGGTATGTTGGGATGCGCTCGAACTCAGTGTTGCATATAACGTAAGTTATTAAATTACATTAATGAGATAACGTACTATAAAATATTGGGGTGTTACAAAATTAGTTATTTTCCCAATACTAAAGATGAAGGTATATGGGTGGTATGTCAATACTAGAAAATTAGGGTACATGGGTGGTCATCCCATGCCCGAAGTTGGTACATGGGTAGTCAGCCTAAGCCTAGCATGTAATAAATGTCTTAGTGGGTATCCTTGAAATAAGATTTTATATGGTTATGTGTCTTCATAAATTCTATTTATTATTCCTTTGTTCTTATCTCATGTTTTATATTCTTTATTAACATATGATTCATGTGTTATGAACTTCCAATTTTTATTCAATGACACATGATTGTGATCACTAATATGCTATGAATATTTTTCAAATGGTATGCTCATGTTTTCATATAATTTTTTATGTTATTTTTATGTTTCTCTATTATTTACCCATACTGAGGACTTGAGATCAACCCTTATTATTTTTCTATTCCTTATATTATTAAGAATGGTTTTTTATAGGGAATGTCTATGAGGAGTTATAGATGGGAAGATCTGGGTGAGAAACATTAGTGACCATTCACTAGATTAGCAGATTGTGTTCCAAGATTCCAAAGGCAGTAATCTATTATGGTCAACGAGAATGTTTTTGTGTAATTTATTGAATATTTTTATAAAAGTATATAATATTCATGTATGATAATATGAGGTCTCTATAGATTCTACAGTTGAAACCTTCCCATCAACTCAGATATAAAAAGCATGGTGCAAAAAGTGTCCCCCTCCATGGATCACATGTCCCTCATGATGGTCTTATGAAGTTTAACATCCATACGATTCTAAAGAGATATCACAGGATACACCTTAACTGCATTAGGATTGTGATAATTTACTGTCTCCAAATTCTCAATTGAAAGGAAAAAGGAGGAATTTCTCTACAAGAAAACCCAATCCTTATAAAACTGGATAACAACACATCCAACCTCAATAGTTGATAGCAACCAAGAAACACGAGCTTATAGTCTCTTTAAAAATGTCTTATGAAATAAATTGGTGTAACATAATATTATATTTACTTCTTTTTTAATTAGATATAACATATATCTTTTTTCAAAGTTAATACAGGAGAATATGCCACATGAAATAAGCCTATCCATATCATGAACAATGCAGATCAATATATATCTCTATATGACTATCATGATGCATGAGTACTCATCTCATGCCACACCAAGACATAAGAAAAAAATCATATAAAATAATAAAATCACAAAATTTGTTTATTAACTATGGTGAAATAAAATAAAACTATAATAAGATAACATCATGAACAACAATCCCATCCTAGGGAAGTAAAATTTCCCCCAATACATGGGTTAGATACTCCAATGAAGAATCTCATTACCAAGTCCCAACACATCCTAGTCTCATTTTTAGCATTACAACATAATAAAGAAATATAAAATAAACATGGTCCTCTGATGACACCATGTAATGTTCCTAACCTAGTGCTCCACAAATTGAAAAATCCAGCTGAATACATGACCATAGGCATGCCTACCCTTATATTGTAGGCTATAGACCAGCTGCACGAGTCTGGGGAATATATTGATGAGACTAAAATATCTGGTAAAAATATGAAATGATAGAGGAAAATATTAGAATATTAGAGGAAATAATATAAACAATATGAATAAATAAACAAGCATCCTATGATAATTAAAGACAAATTAATTAAATATAAATAATGAAAGAATAATTTAATGATAATATGAATATACTAAATGACATGGTGAACATAATAAAAATAATATACTAGGAAGCCTCAAATATAAAATTCAAAACCCAAGTCACAATCCCCATATTAGTATTGTCACTAAGATCAAAACCATCATAAAATCCACAAATCAACAATAATGTACCTTTTAATTATATTTTCCTATATCATTGAAATCTACTAGGGTACCAAATGGAGGCCCATCCATGGTTTGAGTAAAACTCAATAGGTCAATAAATCCATTTCTAAATAAATTCAGTCTTCAAATATGTCGTATCAAAAAATATATAATAATATTTTGTTAGATTAATTAATTAATACTACCCATGTAGTAAAACTTCTAACCCTTATGATATGTGTTAACACCCAAGGCCAGCTAAATATACTTCCACACCCTATCAAGAATCACTAAATGAGTGTAGATCCTCTTTCATCAGGTTGGATCAAGAGTTTAGGTAGAAGATTATATTTCTATGTTTGAATCACTAATAACATATTGTAAATAGATGGCTTTTTCTATCATGCCTACTAGAAACTCACCCTCAGGAATACTATAATATCACCATCAAACATATCAGAATCTCACCCTTAGGCATTTTAAAATATCACCCTCAGTCATATCATAATCTTAGCATCATGCATATCATAATTCTCGCCCTCTAGCATATTAGAATCTCCCCCTCATACAAATTAGAATCTAACCGTCATGAATATCAGAATCCCACCCTCTATCATACAAAAAAATTCGCTCAATCATCCATAATATTAATGTCAAATAGGCACAAAATATAAACACACAAAATCATTGGAATAATGCACACATACCAGATATATGTTCATAATACATAATGATAAATTAATAAAATTATCATTCATATAACTGAATATATTACTTTAATTTATGTCTCTAATCATCCTCATATTTATATCAAACCTATTTCAATAATTTTTTTTCCACAAGTTTATTAATCATATCATTTATCCAAAATTAACCAAGGTTATTTTACCATTAAAAACACATAATTTATATTCTATGAAAATTAATAAGGTTAAGAAAATAATTAATCAATTTTTCTAATTTTTTATAGAGCTTTAATGTCTATAAGTCCATATAAAAACAAATTACAAGGATGGAACACCTATTGGGTGGTCACTGGTCTTTGTATCCACACATATGAACCTAATGTGATACAATTTATTCTTAAAAACATTTTAATATTTATTATCGATTATCCAATTAATTTGATATAGTTCACATCATGTTATCACGATAACACCTATTTCATATTCTATGGATAATTATATCATAAAAAAGGATTATATTTAGACCAACCACCTTGAAAGAGGACAATTAATATAAAAATTATCATTTCCATGGTAGTGATAATCTTTTTAATTCCTTTCAATAAGAACCATAAATTTTATTAGAAATAGATCAAGAAGAAAAAAGATGAATTGGAAGTCACACCTTAATTTTTTTTCCAATGGTCCATGATTCAATTTTTTCTATCTTAGAGATCAATTAAATATCTAATAATTAATCCACATAAGTTTTGTATTAGATAATATATTTTTTAAGGATTTGTAAGATAATATAGAGGTCCACTATCGAAAAACATAATGCTTGAGAGGTTTAAAGTAAGATAAGAGTGGATTTTACATGATGTGAATAAAATTCATGTCATCTAGGTTTCTATTTATCTTTTTTGTTTCTTCTAAAATATCATTTCTAGTCATTCAAAAAAACATAAATATATATTACACACCATGTATTGTATTTTCATGATAATATTTAATTTTCAAGACATGTTTATAGGGTGTGTAAATATTTACTTGGTGAGTAAATTTTACATGGTGTGTTAATGATTACGACATGTTCATAGGGTGTGAATTAATTCAAACTATGAATTAAATTCATGTGGTCTTCCATAAGAAATTCACATTGTGAATTGTTTTCAGGATGTGTATTATTTTTATAGGCATAACACACCTCCATAGACCTGCTACACCCCACTAACACTTAACCCATCCAAAACCAAGGCTTAAAAATATAGACTTAAATGAAATACAACCCAACTCAATTAGAGTTAACTAAATATTTAAACAAATATGTACCATTAAATAGATTATATATTACATATAACCCCTTATTTTAGAAGCATGTTCCCTCTAGGTAAGGTGTGTGAAAGTGGTACTTCTTTTGGTGTGGATTATAAAATATTATTTGGGTGGTGATACATAAAATAATTATAATATCACATAGACAGTTTCTCCCCTATTTCATTAGTTGAATATCATGTTGGTCATGGTCATGGGTAAAGCTCAATAATTCCACGTCTATTGGAAATCTAAGAAAAATGGGAATCATAGGGAATGCTTCTGTTATTCAATCCAATTTCTTCTTCCATATTGGTAAATTATTTTTTATCATAACTTATAACATATAATAACAAAAATGGTCATAGTTGAATGGATATATTATAAATAATTATGATATTTAATATTATTTTTGGTATAATAGTGAAATTATGGATATATTACATGGTTTTTAAAAATAAAAATCGAAATAAATTGAATGTTTTTTCTATATCTACAAAAAATAATAAAGATTATATTTATCTAGAAGGGTATATCATTTATATATTTTTAGGTTTTTAAAAATTTCTTTAGATGTTCTTCTGTAAAAATTCATATGGAGATTAAATTGTCAACAATGATGGAGCATGTTTTGTGCTACAATATAATCAGGTTAAGTATTATTATGTCTCCAATGTGGATAGAAAATAACCCTATTCTGTATTAAGGATGCCCCTCTAATTACCCCCGATATAATTTGATCACCCTTATTGCACTTTATGTTTTGGTCATATAATACCCTCTGGCTTCTGACTACTACAATAGATTCTCCATCTAATATCATATTCCTATATAAGTATACCTCATCTATATGGGAATTATTAGCCACCTGAAAATGGTTTGTAGCACAATAGAATCAAAATTGAAAGAATATCGTCTCTAAAAACAATCTCAAATATCTTTGCAATAAATTAGAATATTGAAATAATATTAGATGATATCTGAACTGAATCAGTGAAATGAGTAGCATACTCCTTAATGGAACAGTCCCATTACTATTGGGTCAAACATAATTGATTATTCACCACACGAAATGTATCAGGATAATTATATTGATTTAATACCTTCTTGGAAATTTTCCATGTTTGATTCTCAAGAATCTTATATTTCACAATAGAGACACACCATTTCCATCAGATCTGTTAGTCATATACATAAATAATCCCATATTTAAGCCCTTTGTAGTCCTTATGAAGTGATAATTCCTTTAATTAATTTCAATCCACTCTTCATGTTATTTTTTTCTTATATTATGAAAAAATATTGGTGGATTTGTTTTGGTAAATAATGAACTATAATACACTGCCAATTCCTAGTTTCTGATACCCATATCACAGAGAGAAAATATTTTATTAATAAATTCTTCTTCTAATAAAGGATTTACATGGGGGTTTTTTAGAGGATAATTTGATAAAGATTTCTATCATTAATTTGGAAGTGATTGTCACGATGGAATTATCTATCAAATTGAAAATTTAACACAACATTTTATTTAGAATACACCTCTATGATAAAAAAATTAATAATATAATTTATAAAAATTAAATTATAATAATTTAATGCATTAATAGATTCTATATTGAAAATTAGGTGAAAATATGCTTTGTCATAACTAACTGTAAAACCAAAATTATATTAATAACCCAAAAAAATTTCAATGTATGATAGAAAATCCTTGTATACCCCTGTATTCTCATATTCATCTGTGAATGTGAAATGAATGGGAACACATTCACAGTAATCGTTAATGTTCTCATTTTTATCACTCTTATCTACCAAAAAAACCCAAACTAATACTTAGAAGTGTCATCACAATAATATCTAGGAAAATATTTCAATTCCATTATCCATTTAACCACCCTATGTAGATATAACATGTCCCCAATTATGGATCATGTCCTGGTGGAGATTGACAAAAAATCACAAAATACAAGCATCATGTATAAAATAAAAGAAATAAATGATCAAATTCCATCAAGGGAGAACTCGTATATATCCATGAGAGAAAAAAAAATGCTAACATATAAATAGCAAAAAACAAAATACAAGACCAAAGCCAAAAACATGTATTTATGTTAACATACATCACCAATATCCTTACCTTCTATAAAAGAAACAATAATGCAGTGAATCAAGAATGATAAACGATTAACTTCCCATAACATGTAACCTTTAATACCAAATCTTCATATGTACAAAGTCAAATACATGGTGTGAGTTAATTTCCATGTAGTTTAAAACCATATATTTAAAATTTCTATCACAATGAAACCATTAATGATATCTTTTAAAAAAATAATGAAAATAAATCCCCTATGAAACCACTTTTTATAAAATCTCCTTTACTTTTCTTTGAAACAATCTATATTCAATGCCTCTAAAATAACAAGATAAACCAAACTTATAAATTAGTATCAATAATAAAAACCATACATAATGTAAATATGTAAAAGGAAAAATCATAAATCATTACACAAAGAATAAAATCATGAACAAGTATAGGTATAGTGTTTGAGAATACGTATTTGGGAATGGATAGGAGCACTAAGAATGAATAATGTGAATTATATGATATTGAGTCCTTCTATAGTCTATTGGTATCAATATCCTAACCCCTAGTGGCCTATACCTTATAATGTTTTAATATGTCTATAACTGACTACCCCAATGCTTCTTAAGTTCTATGTTTTTAAAATCATACATATAAAACATTCTAATAATTTTATATAAAATTACACACGAAACAAATCACTAATCCACTGAGTAGAAATCATTATTAGAGTAAAAACCATCATTTTAAAATTTCATCAAACAAATGATGTTAAAAAACAATTTTCAATATGAAAACAAATTAAAACCAACTTTACATGGCAACCAATATAGAATTTCATAAAAAAACTCAAATACAAATCAACTTAATTATTTTAAAAAACTAAAAAAATAATTTACAATAATATCATGTAATTATAGATACATAACCACTGTATAGAGATGTCTAGATTTATAACAGATTTAACATATCTGGATTTGAAAATGGGGATTTGAATTAGAGGGATGGTTTCCTCAAAAGAATAGATCAATAAACAAAATTCTCATTATATCCTATAGATCATTAAATCACAATACATTTGGGTTCTTACAGGTCAAGGAGAAGAGGGATTGAGGATAGATCTAGAGAAAAGGGGATATTTCATGTGGGTCACTGAACATAAATAAAGTAAATCCACCTAATTAATTGATAATCACCATGAAATGAAGGTCAAGGTACTAAATAGAATCAAGTATGGACAAGTATAATCTATTGATGGATTTAAAGTAGATTCTTCTTTAAAACAATAATGATAATTTTTATTATCTAATTTTATGAAAATTTTATGGGGCACCTAGATGGGATTCATGGTGAAAAAAACCATGGAATAATTGTTTGTCAGATACTATGCTATGAAAACCAAAATCTGTCTTCACTTAAGAATAGTATCACATTTATAAAAACTATTCCTAAACTATGAAAATTGAAACCCAAACCAATTGATCTGTACGGAATGGTTATTTTAAGGTTCCCACAAACTATATTTAGATAGTGTGCATGGCCTATATAAAAAAATATATATACATTTTTGACTCCCAACTCATGAAACTCCTTATAAAATCAAAATGGTTAATCAAAGAAAAAAACACACATACATTCCAGAGGGAATACTATACTCTAAATATAATATATTATGATATAAAAAACATAAATTAAAAACCCTTTTGAATGTTTGTGATGTCAGAATCTACGAAGAATGGTTCAAGAATAGAATTTATTGAACTCTTGAAAACTTAAAAAATCTATAAAATTTTTTTTTAAAAAAAATTATCATACATGTCTCATATATGTTACACCAAAATATTTTCATTTTTGAAAAAATATCTTACATGCCTCAACATCTTATACATTACACTAAAATATTTTGTATGGAAATATTCATATGAAAACACAAAACATTTACACTTAATTGAATCTATTTTTCATAACTAAAATATCATATATGGTTCAAAATATATCATACACAACCAATTGAGTGGTATATATGTACTCATATTTGACCTGATTTGTTTTCTCTATGTCCCCTATATATATGTAACTATGGGAAATGAATATTCATTACAGAAAAATTATGTAATGATTATTTTTTTCCCATATATAGACAAGCCTATGGGAAATGATTTTTTCTCCCTACTAATATGAGATGATACCAGGAAAGTCAGTCAGAGGCAGGCCCTGACTATTTATTAAATAAAAGAAAAGTACAGAAAACCGGTTTAAGGGTTGCCGGTACCCCTTACAGTCCACGTCACTAGGAATTTGAAATTCAAACAAAATACATCCAAATTCAAAAACATAGTCTTCAACGCCTCGAGCCGTGCCCCACCTCGGGTTTCGGAACATCACACAGACACCTCGGTCCGCACAACTCGAACCACTCACACTCGCTGGATCACCACGCGCCCAGGCGGGGAGCCATCGTCGGAGCCACTCAACACATCACCTCGACGTTGCCGGAATCGCAACATCGAACCGGGACGATCCTCACTTCACCTCTGCATCGTCGTTCGCCTTGCAAGGTTCAAGCCATCACGAGTCTCAAAGTCGACTTCGTCCAGGCCGTTGGGAAAACACACCGGACTGCCACTGTATTCATGGATCCAAGCATCCAATGACCTTGAGGGAAAGCCCAAACGGCGCAAGCCCGAACATCACCACCGTCGCAAACCATCCACTCAAACGAAAACAACATCCACAAAGCAACTTCAACCCATACTCGCGAAGACGCATGAATATAAACCACGGCAGATCGAAAACCCGTAAGATAACAAGAACAGAAGAAAAACCCCCAAAAACACGCCAAAAAGGAAAGCAGGAGATCCCGCCGCCGCCGACCAGATCAGCCGCAAAAAGCACAAAAACCCTAACTCACCAGAGGAGAGGCGGACCACCAAACCACCGACGCTTGAGCACACCTTCAAACGGTAGGGAAACTCACCATAGGTCATCAACAAACTGCCAAACTGAATCAGAAGCGCTCCGTAGAGTATGACGATGACGATCCGGTCTTACACCCCCAGATCCGAAGCAACAGCTGAAAAGCCTATGACGCATCACAAACCGCGAAGCCGCCTAATGCCACTGCAACGGTGCCACCACCAAAACCTGCGGATCTCGAAGAGAGAAGACGCGCCCTCCGCAGCGATGAGTTAAATTATTTTATTTTAGTCAAACACATAATATTTATTATTAATAATATTATTTTTCATTATTTTCATACATTATGCAAATCCTAAATGAACCTTCTGTTATGGTAGTTTAATTGGGGTTCGGTGGAGATTGATTATCAGGTACCTTTTACTCACACCCTATAAATATCAAGAGGGATACATATAGACTCTATTGTATGTGATAAGGGAATGGTAAAGGTCAAACACAAAATTATTCATAGGTCTTGGATACTATGGTCTTAATAAATTATATGTTCCTAGTGATTGATAGTCCTGCTAAATTAGATGGTGTTGTTTTGTCTCTCCTTTTAATCATTATGTATTGGGGTATAAAATTTTACATGAATTGTTAATAATTTATATCATCCCTTACAATTTATTTTTTTTAAATATTTGGGCTTGTATTGTACCTTCTTTTACACACACATACCCAATATATTTCTAGTGTACATTTTGGATGGGTGTTCTTATTATTTTATAGTGAAATTTTATGATGAATAATCCTTTCAAACAAAATTTTATTAATCCTTGACTATTTACATTAGAATATAGTGGTCTGGAATCATACCTTACATATTTTTATAATTTGAGCTAGGCCATGGGATTTATATATAATCATTAAATAATAATGTGTGTTTATGTGTTGGTTGGAACAGTTTCAATTATATTGGAAATAAGAATGTTTGAACTCATTATGTGTGCCATATATATATTTCCCATATAGTTATAGTTGAATAATGAGTTTATAGGTAATTTTGAACATTATTTTTATTTCACCCACAAGATAAATAAATTCAAAGTGGGGGTGGATTGTGGTGTTTATTTCTTCTTCTCATATATTAGATATTTTACTTATAATATAATGAATAATTTAACCCTATCAAACATTAAAAACACTTCAAATATTATGATATTGAAAGTAATGTGATCAGATTTGTACTTTACTTGTTTCAAAACCAAGGGATAGTTAAAGAAGCATATTCTAAAGTTGTATCAATGTACTGGCGGTTAACAATAAATAGATTAGATGATACAGTTGTTTTGAAAGGGGTTTGTGTTGATCCTGAAAAAATAACTCTTATATAATTTTTCAAAATGCTTTGAGATAAAGAATATCATGACACAAAATTGAAATTTCATATAAGGATAGTTTAATAAAAAAATAGGCAAACTAGTACTATAATATTGTCATCATTAAAAATATTTTTCTCTTCAACGTCAAAATATTCAAGTGTCTTTTTTATCATATTATTCTCATTTTTATCAATATTTTTATCTCTTTTGTTTTTTAAATCTAATTCATCTTTATTTTAGGGAATTATTTCCCTTGAAATTAATGTTATCTGGGATGCCCCAACCCCAAAATCCTAGAGCCAATACATTATTTTTCTTACATTAGAATGATTAAAAAAATAAAATCCCGAAGGATTGGTTAGTTTAATATTTTTTGAAATCTTGATTACACACATGAGAACCATAATATATTGGTAAATAGAAAATACAAACATAATGCATAAAATTGAAATAAACATCATCCTTGAAACTTATTCAAATGATTCCTCTTCACCACCTAGGGAAATAAAACATAATAAGGGTTAACTAAAATTCTTGGTACGGGAATTTAAAGTGGAAGAAATAATGAATTGATGAAAAAAAATTGTCATGGGAAGGTAAATGACTGATAAAATATTCCATTAAAATAACAATATAAGGCATAATTAATATAGAAAGGTAAAAAACTAAAACACATTACATTTAATCAATAAACTAATTATGAAAATCATTCATATTTATATCCATAAGGACTTGGCCTTAAAAAATTACATAATCTTGAACTAAAAGAATAATTCACATTGAGGATCTCATCAAGTTTAGAGTTTTAAAGAATTAGTACATAACTATTACTTCTCAAAATATTATAAAGTAGACACCTCTACTCAATTTCCATTTTTTTGTAAAATAAAAACTCTTAAAAAGAAACATGTATAGTTCAATGTTTTAGATAGCATGTCTTTCCTTGATCACATCCTTGATCCTATTCATCATTAAGTCTTGGGGAAAACATTTCAAAAACTTGGGATGAGCATAAAAAGCTCAGTAAGGGATACACAAATAAGGAAACTATTAGTTTTTTCAAAACAGAAAGTAAACCATGAATACTTAATCATAAGTAATATTTTTCACCTTTATGAAGTAGAAAATACACTTCACTGAATAAAAGATCATTACATACCCTTTTGTAACCAAAATATTACCATACAACCCATATAAAGAACACATAATATATAAAGTTAACTTGGGACATAAACCTATTTAAATGGAATAACCATACGGTCAACTCCCACACACATGACTAAATGGAAGAGCCATACGGTCGACTTCCATACCCAATGCATTGGAGGTTATAACATAACCACCCATACTAGTATTCACGACACCATCCGTCATTTGTTTTATCACGTAACCACCCGTCAAATGTCCATGTACCATTATAAAATCCAAATAAATAAAACAAATATAAAGGAAATAAAACATTTCCACATTTCAATCACAATATATCACTTAAAAATATTTATATTACAAATCCATTATCAAAACCAGTTTCAATATCAAAATACATAATAGATTATATGGTATTTTGTTTAAACATTACAGCTTGTTGAGGAAGCCAAAGATCAAATACTACTCGCGGTGGCGGAAAGGTCGTTGTCACCGTGTACGTTAAAAGAATCATTCCTTTTTGTCGTTTAGTAAAACACTTTGTAGAAAAAGATTCCCTTTGAATGAAATGAATATTAAATGGTTTTTATACAGTGTATAAAATAAATTCTTGTATTAAAACAAAATATGCCTCAATGAAAGGAGATTGAGATGAAGTCCCTTTCAAATACGGTATCCTTAGATTTAGGATAAATCAATTACATAATTATGTCTGAAAAATATAAATACACCCAATATAATTCGATATTATGTGTAAAAAAATCATAGGTTATCCACACATATTCATAGAATGACATAATCAAGTAGTATAGGATTAACCCAAAGAATTGAAATTTGGTTAAGAAGTCCCCTTATAGAAATTTGATAGCCTAACAACATCACTTTAAAATTCAGAAAATGAGTTGATAAGAGATAAGAGGGTATCTCATCACTTGGACATAAAATTTACAGCAATAAGGATATATAATAACATATCCCAACATAATAAGATGTAAATTAAAAGACCTAACAAAGAGAAGACTTTTTAAAAATAGGAGGGTGAAGTGTTCCCTTACCGATTTGGGTGGCGTTCAAAACGTACACCCCATGAAATAAAGATCATAAAATGAAGATGTAAATACCCATAAATTAAATTATTTTACACAATTAATACAATCATGGTCAGTATATACACCACACAAAAGGAAATTGTTGAAAATAGAGCATGAATCTCATGGGAATAAAATGTGAGATAAAAAACCCCTTACCTCGCTGTAATCAATCGAGTCGTATGACTAAAAGATAATAACCACCAAATTAATTATAGAACATCATGAATATAAATATAATCATGATAATATATATCAATTGGCCGAGCACAATACCCCACATGCCATAAATAAGTGGCGAACAATGTCAATCTCACGGAATTAAAAGTGAGATAAGAAATCCCTTATGAAAATTCGGCAGCCTAACGACGCCACTTAAGACTTCCAAAAATGCATTGATGAGATAAAATAGGGTCTCTCATCATATTAAAATAAAAACTAAAGTAATTGGAATAAAAAATAACATCCCCCAACATAAGAGAGAGGAGCTTAAAAGAAATGATATAAAAGAAAGACTTAAAAAGAAAGAGAGAGGTAGGATCCCTTACCTCATGTCCGACGTGACTCGATCATTCTTTAATCTCATGAGTAATAAACTAAAGCTAATGTATACTTTTTTAAGAACCTTTTTCAAGATTATTTTTACTTTTATATCACTTATTTCCATGTTATAAACATTATGTAATTATTGAAGTTAATAATGTTTGTTTTGCCGATATTTGGTACTTAAGTCAAAAATGGACTTCTTATAATTACATGTTGTTCATGTGGTCAAAGGTTAATTATATACAGAATGATATTCATGATTTGGATATCATATATATCATATATATCTATAATATAAATGTATTTAAAATAGTACATAACATTTAGAGGTAAGAAATAAAATGCACCGTTCATGGAGACGATAAGTCGTACGTATGCATGAATGCTACTTCCATTTCTATTTCATATTTAATGGAATTAAAACATAATGATACATAGTAGTATTATAATTCCATTATTTTATCATATATAATATCATTAAACCTATCCTTTATACGTACTACATATTTTATGAACGAGTTATATGATCTTGAGGGGGCGGTAGTCCGCACTTCCTCAAATCAAATTATCGTGTTTATACATAATGGAAACCATAAAGGTTTTCTATATATAAAAAAATACAGAAGCATAAAGAAAACATAAACATAATATATATCACATATAAATACAGTTCCATCATAATGTCCACCCTGATAGGTGTTAAAAGAAGATTGAACAATCATCATTTCGTGAGACAGTAATTTGCCACCCACAGAAACAGTATGTTCTTTAACCACTAGACGAAGGTGTGTGTAAGTGTAAGTAGAATCTGTTTCATAACAACATCCTACTATATTGAAGATATTTTTGTTATTATGGGATCAAATAATAATATGATAGTGGTGTGGGAAGAAGGAAAATAATAGAAAGAAACTCGAGAGAATACATTACCTCTAAATCGGGTAACTCTTTTTGATTTGACCCAAAGGCTTCCATGGAAAGACTTCTGTCCAAAGTGAGGCTTCTAGGAGTAAGGGAGGGATATGGAGAGATAATATGAGTAGTGTTTGTAAAAACCTTTTAAAATAGTAATTGCGACGGGGCCCGTCGCAAATACTTTAAAAAAAATACTATTAATAAATTATTTTAATGAATATAATAATAATACTATTTGTGATGGGCATAGTATCCCATCGCAAATACTATAAAAAAATAAAAAAAATTATTAAGAAATTATTTTAATTAATATAATAATAATCCAATTATAATTCAAAAATAAAAAATAATAAAATATTAATAAATGATATTAATTAATATAATAAATGAATTATAATTCACAAATAAAAATAATAAATTATTAACAAATTATTTTAATTAATATAATAATAATATAATTATAATTCAAAAATAAAAAATAATAGAATATTAATAAATGATTTAATTAATATAATAAAATAAGAATTATAATTCATAAATAAAAAAATATTAATAAGTTATTTTAATTAATATAAAAATAATAGAATTATTTTACATTCAAATATTAAAATAATTTAAATATTACAAAAAAATATAAATAAAGTATAATATTATAAAATTTTAAAATATATATAAAATTTAATATTAAAAAATATAAATAATATTATTATTCATATTAATATTGTTATTTCAAAATATAATATTATTAATATTTTATAATGAGACAGAAACTACGAATAGAAAAAAATTCATATTTTGATTTAACAAACTTTATAACATAAAAACAAACTCTAATCTAAAGGAGGGGGGAGAGGGGGATCTGCAGATGCTGGTGGAGGAAACTCCATCCCTAAAGCATGAGTGAGTCGGTGCATGTACTCCATCTGCTCCTGCTACTGCTGCTGCCACTGACTCATCTGCTCCTCGTACAGTTGCTGCTGGCGTCGACGCTCCTCCTCATACTGCTGTTGCTGCTGACGCATCTGCTCCTACTCCTGTCAGAGACTCTCTACCAGTGCATTCTGAGATCGCAACTGATCCTCATACTCTATAGCAGAAGAAGATGCATGAGATCCTCTCGAGCTGGACGCCGACATCACAACACTTCCATAATAATCTTTGGGAGTCAGTCGAGAGCTGATACCAACTACCCGGCCCTTCTCGAAGGCATACTGGGTGGCCTGCATCCATGCCGCCTCATCAAACTGACAGCCAGTGGTCTGATCTGATGACTCGGCCTGACTCTCAGGCCGAGTCTATGATGATGCGGCCTCATATGACTCTTGTACTTGTAAATTAAAATTAAAATTGTGAATATATTATATGTAGTTAATTTTTATAATTGAAAACAAATAAAACTGACCACGATGTGATGATGACGATCACCTCTGAGCTCCCCAGTAGCAGGATCACTATACATCCTCTGATATACGTCGTACTCCGTAATATCGGGGTGCTCGACAACCTATAAGAATAACAAATAAACTGTTAATATTTATAGTTATATAAAATATTTATAAATAATGAACGTACCAGATACTGTCTATGAGTACTGAAAGAACGACTCCCAGCTCGATGAGTCACCTCCTGTCTCCCCCGATTCTGCCTCCCCACCGATGATCTCCTCTGAAAGGCACCACTCAACCAGTGCGCACATAATCCATCCCATACATGGGATGAAATGTACTCCGATCGGTGTGCTCTACATGACTCGTCCAAATCTGACACTCCTACTTTCTTCGTGGCAGTTTTTCTTAAATTGTGCAAAAACTGACGAAAGTGATCAGGCATGGCCACCTCCCATGCCTTGTGGATGGCTTCACGCATGGTATCCTCGATCGGATACCATAAACCCTACAAATAAATCAAAATATCAAGTTAGAAATGAAATAATTTTCCAAATAAAAATTATTTATTTACGTACGTACCAACCAATAGCCAAACACGGCCTGCTGCACATCAATGGGAATATGCTCTCATGTGGTCCACGGCTGAGAGAAATAGTTGCGCAAAATAGCGCTGCCCTATCCGACTGCTATATGCAGAAAACTGTAAAAATAATAAACATTAATTATGTGAATAGATTAATGAAATCTTAGTCAAATCCACAGATTATCACACAGGTTATCACACCTCCGTGTGTGTGGATCAAACCCAATACATGGACGTCACTCGAGGACGGGGTCAGGAATCATCAATCGTGCAAGACCGCGCCCCCTCCGGGTACTCCCTGGAGCGCCGGCAAGCTGAGGGTCATCTGCTAGCAACTCATCCACATCGAATGGCAGGTCAGCATCCACCAACTCATGAAATGTGACGTTTTCCATTTGAAACAAAAAATGTTAATGTTGTTAGCAGATAATTGATAATTACTATTATATATACATATATATATACTATGATTGTATATAACTACCATGGAATTCTATCAGTGTTCATCTTCATTATCATCTTCATATATGTCAAAGTCATCTTCATATTCCTCCTCAACATCATCGATATCCATTCGCGTTCTAGTTGCTTCATCTCTTACCATTTCAAATTCATATGTGACATCATTTACATCATCGTCATCACCGACTCTTAAATGTGGTGTGTCGTCATCGATACTCATGTCTCTTTGTAAAAAAGATTGATTTTGAGTACTCTCTTGAAAAACTTCAATTCTTTGCACATCAGTGAAAGCACATTCACTTTGACTAAACTGATTGTCTTGAATTTTGATTTTTATTACACTCCACTAATCAGTGAAGTCTCCTGATGTAGTACAGTACTTTGCGGAATAAACATGATGTGCCTGTTGAGCCAATAATAATGGAACATTTACTATGAGAACACTTTTACATTTAATATCGATGATTCCATGAGTCGGATGAACACACACGCCTCTCTCTGTATCCAACCACCGACATTTGAACATGGTTATGTAATGCTATCCAAGATAACAGAGTTCAATGATTTCATCAAGTATGCCATAAAAGACAACATCATTTTCTCGATGATGAGATCCTCTCAAGCTAACTCCACTGTTCATTGTTTTTTTTGATTACCCATATGCATATGTCTGAAATAGAAATCCATTCACCACATATGCATTATAAGTTTTAACAAGTTTGGAAGGTGGGTTACTCAATATACACAGCCGTTTGTAAATTTTATCAGCATGTTGAGACACCTGAAAATTTGTGAAATAATTATCAATATAGTAAACTATACATTGAATGAGTTGCTAAAAGATAAAGAATTTATGTTACCAGTTTTTGAAACCACTGAGAGAAATTGTTCTGTCGGCGTTCTTCGAGAGCAGCTGCTGTAATTTGTGGAATTTGTTTCTTGATATGATTATCATACAACCTATAAAAAACAAAGTTATTTATTGTAACAAAAATGATAGAATAAGTGATATAAACACTTACAGTACAACTGATGTCATCTCTTTACAGTTGAGGAGAACATACATATGAGCTATGTGATGTTCATCATCCGAAAGCCAGCATTCATAAACTCCACCAAAACCAAGCTCTGGCTAGTTGAAAACAGATAATTGGTTATCGATTTCATCAATATTCCTCTCGTTCCACCCCATTCGGTTGTGTTTTGAAGGATACTCAGATTCAAAATAATGGGAGCAGGAAAAAGATATTTCCTCTTGCAAATAAGCTTCTGCAATAGATCCCTCAACAGATTCTTTGTTACATACTTTATTTTCAATTTTTTCATGCATCTTTCAAATGGGTACATCTATCAAAACTGTACTAGACCTCCACATTTGGCTTCATATGGAAAATGTAACATCAAATGTTCCATTGAGTCGAAGAAAGACGGCGGAAATATTTTTCCAATTTACATATAATTACAACAAAATCTTCTTCAAGTTTTCATAGAGCATCATAATCTTCTGTAGCCGCACAAATTTCTCGAAAAAAATGAGACATGTCTATTATGGAATCCCAAATCACATAATTCAATAGACCTCTTAATCCAATTGGTATAAGTCTTTCCATTTTAACATGATAATCATGACTTTTTAATCCAGTAATATGACCATTCTTCACACATCTACCCAAATTGGAAGCACAGCCATCTGGAAGTCTCAAATATGCAATCCACTGACAAAATAATAAATGGTTTTCTTTAGACAGTGTATAAGTTGCTTTTGGTTTCAGTAACCTTTCTGTTCTGACATTCTCATACAGTTCCAGTTCTGGATGCCTAAATATTTGGGCAAGATCTAAATGTGCATTTACATTATCTTTGATCTTTCCTGGCATATCCAAAACTGTATAAAACAAATTATCAAAACAGTTCTTCTCAATATGCATGACATCCAACATGTGGCGGACCAACAAATCAGACCAATATGGCAAATCCCAAAATATGCTACGTTTAATCCAATTGTGTTCTTTCCCAAAACCAGAAATTTTCTGTTGGTTTATTGTGGGAACAAAAGTGATGGGAGGTAATGAAAATACAACTGATTTTAACTCTGAACCTGATAGCATTTTTGGAGGTCCATCCCTTTCAATTGTTCCTTTTCTGAAATGAGATCTATTTCTGCAAAAAGGATGATCAGCTGGAAGAAATCTGCGATGACAGTCAAAATAACAAGGGTTCTTTCCATGAATGAGCATAAATGATTTGTTCTCTCCCATACAGTAAGGACATGATTTCTGACCATGTGTACTCCAGCCAGATAACATCCCATAAGCCGGGAAGTCAACAATTGTCCACATCAATGCTGCTCTTAGTATGAAATTCTGTTTCGTAGCAACATCATATATACTGACACCAATACTCCACAAAAAACTTAATTCATCAATCAATGGTTTCAAATAAACATAAATATTTTTCTTTGGATGTCCTGGAATTAGTAAAGTCAAAAAGATATATGGCTCTTTCATCAACATCCATGGAGGTAAATTGTACGGAGTTAACAAAACAGGCCAACATGAATATTGACTACCATAAGATCCGAACGGACAGAAACCATCAGTGGAAAGGCCCAGTCGAACATTTCTAGCTTCTAAAGAAAAGGATGGATGCACTCTATCAAAATGTTTCTATGAATCACCACCGACGGGATGATTCAAGATTTTATTGGTTGAAATATTCGCTTTATGCCATGATATCATTGTCGCTGTATTCTTAGAAATGAATAAACGCTGAAGTCTAGATGTAAGCAGAAAATATCTCAACTGGTTTATATGAATCAAACCAGACTTCCCATGTTGCCCTTCTTTATATCTCAATTTCCCACATGTGGGACAACTATCCAATGACTCATTTTCCCCAGAATATAAAATGCAGTCATTTGAACATGCATGAATCTTCTAACAAGTCCCAAATTTCGAACCATTCTCTTACTCTCATAGTAATTTGCAGGAAAAACATTTCCTTCGGGTAACAGTGTTTTAAGCAATGAAAATATCTGGTCAAAACAGGTATTTGACATTCCGTTATCTGATTTGATAGCCATAAATTTTGCAACTGCTTCTAATTTTCTCATCTTGTAGCTAGGATATAATGCATCCTCAGTAGACCTCAACAACTCATAAAATTCAGACGGTGCCAACTCAGGATTTGAATCTATATAAGCCAGAGTTTCTATATGTTGAACAGATGAACCTGCAACATCATGTACTAAATCTTGAAATCGGGATGGATCCGGAATCAAGTTGGTATCACCTACTCTGGAACTGCATTCACCGTGTTGATACCAAAAAACATAATCTGGTTGAAAACCAAAACGCAAGAGATGTCCCCCCACTTTTTCAAACATGTCAAACGTTCTCAATGCACATTTTCTACAAGGGCATTTTATTTTTCCTTCTGAAACAAATTCTGGATTTGATGCCGCAAATGATAAAAAAGTCTCCACACCCTCTATATATACTGGATTTAAACTAGAACCGTTTGGATTTCTACGTTGATTTATCCATATTCAGTCATCTAATAATGACTGTTGATGACCTCGTTGTTCCATATTTTTCTATAAAATATAAAATCACTAATGGTTTTGAATAATTTGTTAGAAAAAACACTCAAGCAAGGATTGAATATGTTGAGAATAAAGCAAAACCTGTTACAAATATTGATAATTTTAATATTATATTGATTTTTTATTTTTTTAATAATACTAATATATTTTTTTCATTAATATTAATTATATAATAATAACATTACTACATTATTAGTATATTTTATTATTAATATTAAAATAAAATAATTTTCTATATTATATACAATTCTCCTTTCATCTGTGTGTTTAACATTCTGTCTCCACATGTAATATTTGCATTCACTTTCACCTCTCTATTGGTGAGTAGGTTGATAATTTTGAAAAAGAATGCAAATATTACATGTGGAGACAGAAAACACACAGATGAAAAGAAAATTGTATATAATATAGAAAATTATATTATTTTAATATTAATAATAAAATATACAAATAATGTAATAATGTTATTATTTATAATTATTGGTAATTATTCCAAATTATTGGTAATTATTCCAAATTATGGGTAATTAAACAAAATTATTGGTAATTATTCCAAATTATTTGTAAATATTGGTAAATATTGGTAAATATTGGTAAATATTGGTAAATATTGGAAAATATTGGAAAATATTGGTAAATATTGGAAAATATTGGAAAATATTGGTAATTATTGGAAATTATTACTAATTATTACTAATTATTACTAATTATTACTAATTATTACTAATTATTGGAAATTATTACTAATTATTGTTAATTATTACTAATTATTGGTAATTATTGGTAATTATTGGTAATTATTGGTAATTATTGGTAATTATTACAAATTATTGGTAATTATTATTAATTATTGGTAATTATTACTAATTATTGGTAATTATTACAAATTATTGGTAATTATTACTAATTATTACTAATTATTACTAATTATTACTAATTATTGGTAATTATTGGTAATTATTACTAATTATTGGTAATTATTACTAATTATTGGTAATTATTACTAATTATTGGTGATTATTACTAATTATTGGTAATTATTACTAATTATTGGTAATTATTACTAATTATTTGTAATTATTACTAAATATTTCTAATTATTGGTAATTATTACTAATTATTGGTAATTATTACTAATTATTGGTAATTATTACTAATTATTGGTAATTATTACTAATTATTGGTAATTATTACTAATTATTGGTAATTATTACTAATTATTGGTAATTGTTACTAATTATTGGTAATTATTACGAATTATTGGTAATTGTTACTAATTATTGGTAATTATTACTAATTATTGGTAATTGTTACTAATTATTACTAATTGTTACTAATTATTGGTAATTGTTACTAATTATTACTAATTGTTACTAATTATTACTAATTATTACTAATTATTACTAATTATTACTAATTATTACTAATTATTGGTAATTATTACTAATTATTACAAATTATTACTAATTATTGGTAATTATTGGTAATTATTGGTAATTATTACTAATTATTGGTAATTATTGGTAATTATTGGTAAATATTGGTAATTATTACTAATTATTGGTAATTATTACTAATTATTGGTAATTATTACTAATTATTGGTAATTATTAATAATTATTGGTAATTATTACAAATTATTGGTAATTATTACTAATTATTAATAATTATTACTAATTATTACTAATTATTACTAATTATTACGAACTATTACTAATTATTGGTAATTATTACTAATTATTGGTAATTATTACTAATTATTACTAATTATTGGTAATTATTACTAATTATTACTAATTATTGGTAATTATTACTAATTATTGGTAATTATTACTAATTATTGGTAATTATTACTAATTATTAGTAATTATTACTAATTATTACTAATTATTAGTAATTATTACTAATTATTACTAATTATTACTAATTATTGGTAATTATTACTAATTATTACAAATTATTGGGTATTATTATTAATTATTACTAATTAGTGGTAATTATTGGTAATTATTTCTAATTATTACTAATTATTGGTAATTATTACTAATTATTACCAATTATTACTAATTATTGGTAATTATTAGTAATTATTGGTAATTATTACTAATTATGGATAATTATTGGTAATTATTAATAAATATGGATAATTATTGGTAATTATTTCTAACTAATGGTAATTATTGGTAATTATTTCTAATTATTACTAATTATTGGTAATTATTACTAATTATTAGTAATTATTACAAATTATTACTAATTATTAGTAATTATTACTAATTATTAGTAATTATTACTAATTATTAGTAATTATTACTAATTATTACTAATTATTAGTAATTATTACCAATTGTTGATAATTATTGGTAATTAGTAAATTATGACTAATTATTGGTAGTTATCGGTAATTATTACTAATTATGGATAATTATTGGTAATTAGTAAATTATTACTAATTATTGGTAATTCTTGTTAATTATTGGTAATTATTACTAATTATGGATAATTATTGGTAATTATTACTAATTATGGATAATTATTGGTAATTATTACTAATTAAGGATAATTATTGGTAATTATTACTAATTATTGGTAATTATTTATAATTATTACTAATTATTGGTAATTATTTGTTATTATTAATAATTATTGGTAATTATTACTAATTATTGCTAATTATTGGTAATTATTATTAATTATTACTAATTATTGGTAATTATTGGTAATTATTATTAATTATTCATAATTATTGGTAACTATTACTAATTATTACTATTTAGTACTAAATATTGGTAATTATTGGTAATTATTGGTAATTATTACTAATTATTACTAATTATTTCTAATTATTGGTAATTATTAGTATTTATTACTAATTATTGGTAATTACTAGTAATTATTGGAAATTATTACTAATTGTTGGTAATTATTACTAATTATTGGTAATTATTACTAATTATTACAAATTATTACTAATTATTGGTAATTATTGGAAATTATTACTAATTATTGGTAATTATTACTATTTATTGGTAATTATTACTAATTATTAGTAATTATTACAAATTATTACTAATTATTGGTAATTATTGGTAATTATTACTAATTATTCCTAATTATTGGTATTTATTACTAATTATTAGCATTTATTCTTAATTATTGGAAATTATTACTAATTATTCCTAATTACCATTAACTTTGAACAATGAATACTAATAATTTAAATTTATTAAGTAACAAAACAATGTAAACATAATTAAATTACAACTAATTAAAAATAATTGAAACTAATAAAAAATTTAAAATAAATATTAAATTAAAATGAACATAAATACCTTTAAAATTGATCTGAGGTTGATCTCTGATCGTTGTTGAAAACTTCAATATCAACTCTGGAAAAAAAATTAAACTTAAGAAACGCTGAACTCTAAAAATAGAGTTTTGAGAGAAGTAGAAGATCGACATTGAGAATGAATGAAATAAAACGGATGGGGAGTATTTATAGGTTAGATAATTTGCGACGGGTCTATTTGCGAGGGGATACCCATCGCAAATAATAGTATTTCCGACGGTACCCGTCGCAAATAGTATTATTTGCGACGGTACCCATCGCAAATACCTTAGTCCTCATTTATTACGGTCAACAGTTAAATAGTTATTTGCGACGGGTCCCGTCGCAAATAATAACCTGCCGACATACTATTTGTGACGGGTGGTTACCGCCCGTCGCAAATAACTTTCCCGCGATTTGGCGCGCAAAGCGCGCCAGTCCTTTTGTGATGGGGAAAGCTAACCCATCGCAAATAACTACTTATTTGCGATGGGCAAGTTCCCCCGTCGCAAATAAGTTTCTAACGGGACTATTTGCGACGAGATTTATCCCCGTCACAAATAACCCGTCTCAAATACCCATTTTTCCAGTAATGGGAGGGGCACTCTTGCAAAGTCATGAAATATAAATTTATTATAAAATGTTTTTCAAATTATAATTGTTCAAAAAATTATATATTTAGTGGATAAGAGGATAAGGGGTATAAATACACTCAACCAATAGGATTTAGACAAGTGGAGGTCATAGAATTCACCTTATCTTTTCATTTTAACCCTTAGTTAAAATTAATAATTCTTACCACGTCTTTTTTTTTATTTTCTCACTATGAGGTCATAATAATTACTTTAAAATGACAATAGTTCCATAATTGTATAAATAATGATATTAGTAATATATTATATGTCATTTAGAAGAATAATATATTTTTTAGACTATTATACCTTTTAATAAAATAATATTTGTTTTAAAAACTCATTTAAGACAATTTCAACATTATTTGGTAGTTGACTTTTGATAAGGGCATAAAATCTTTATTCCTTCGAAATAAAAGCATTAAAATATATTTTATAGGACATAAATATCTATAAAATTCGTGTATATCATCCAAATATTCAAAACAAAATTATTTTTAACTTAGAATATCATTTATTTAAATCTTTCTTTAATGATGTAATAACTGCATCATCATTATGTCATAAATAAATTTATTTATTTAAGGTCTAAAAATAATAAATAAAATACCATGATGTAGGAAATATTTTTAGATTTAAAATGACTATTTATAGTTAAAAGATATCATTTATATAAACAAAATTAATATTTTTTTACTTAGGTATTACATACTTTTATTATATTTCCCTTTCTTTAAAAATAATATGATAAAAGGTCACTATCACACAAAAGTGATTCCATGGGGTCCTTAAGATGGCACAAGGAATTAAATGTTTATCCACAACACCACCAATAGCATTAGGACACATGTTGTGGCCATTTTATATTATTATAATATTATTTTATTACCCTTAACTACCTGATTACTAATTAAACATGATAATTAAAGATAATTATCGTCGTTACTATTTATGATGTCCAAAAACAAAAGAGTATTAATTACATAATTTGGACCTTCTGATGCCAAATATAGAATCCATTTTACCAAATTTCAATCATAGAAATTGCAGTAATTAATTTAAAAATAATTACCGTTGTCAAAACAAATAGCGTCTTTTGAAGAAACAATATCTATCAAAATATTGACAATTGTTTATGTCCAAATTCAAAGTGAAATTAATTCTAATGATCACCATTGGATTAAATGGTAAAAATATATTCTAATTAAACTTTAAACCCAATTAAAAATATAATCTGACCATATAATTATGTTAGATGAAAAAAAGTTTTGAAGTAAAATGCAGTATTTTCCAATATTCATTAAAAATTTGAACATTGTCAGAAAAATACCAAGAATTTATCCAAGGTAAATTTCAATGTCCCAATTATAAATAATGATTTTATTTTGGCAAATATAAAATATAAAATTGATAAAAATTAGTTTTAAAAAGGGTTCACCATCAAAAGGCGGTTAATCGACCATTTAAAGAACATTAGAATATTTATGTTTAAAATCAAATTATTTTCTTATTTTAATCCTCTAACTTTTATTGGATAAATGTAAAAATATTTAACAAACATATATAATCATTTTTAGATAGTTCTGTTCATTATTTCCATTGCAACAGCTAGGCGTTAAGTATAATTTAAAATAATATTATTATATTATTAGTCTGCAATGTAAGATTTCAAAGAAACTCGTTGTTGTGTTTTGGGTACACCATCGAACATAGAATCTCCTTTAAAGTAATATTAATATTTAATTCATGAATATTAATAATTATGAAAATTTCATATTCTTTATCTACCCGGGATGTTATATCCTTCCCCCCTTTTGGGAATTGCATCCTCACAATTTTTAAAATTAGGCTCGGAAACATCATTGAAAGCCCCACATCAGAAAAAGAGTAAATTAAACTATCACTTTAAAAGAAAGAAATAAAAGTACAAATGTCACCCGAGACAACAGATTCTAGGATTCCTTGAAAACATGGATATGGATGAGAAAAAAAAGGGTCAAGTTCTGATGGATAGTGATGGAAAACTTGTTTAAGAGAAAGTTAACAACCAGAAAATCACAAACTTGTGATGGGTTAAAGTGTATTTGGTTCCCCAGTATGAGAAGTTAATAGAAATTTTTTTTGTTTTAAGTTACTTTTTATTGAGGAATTTATTTATGAGATTAACTAAAACATAAGGAAACATACTTACTTGTCATATAGACTTTCATCCCTTACTAGATTTCTTACACAAACTCATATTTTCTCCAAAAGATGTGTATTTAGGATGACTTGTTCACATTAAGGGAGATATAATCAACTTCTTGAGAACCACCTATTCCACAAAAGATAACTATATATTTCCCATGTCTTTAGACCTTAACCAAAACCAAATTGGTTAGTACAAGATCAGATAATACCCAAAAAAGGATAATCTTTTTTAAAAAAAGTACTCTTAATCTCCAAAAAAATTCAAACAAAAACCAAAGTTCAAAAAATACCATTCAATAAACTATTGTCCATAAAATTATTCAAAAGTAATCTAAACAAAGATTGAAACCCAAATCTCATAAGGATTTAATTACATACTATTCCATGAAAATCGTAACATTTATCTCCAAATAACATCAGTTACTCACAAACTCTCATATTGAAAAGTAATTAACCTAATCACATATTCTCCATGATAGGTTAATCATTTTCATAAATAAACCAAATCATAATATTTCCACAATAAAAACATATTTTCTTCTAAACTAAAATTTCAACCATTATTCCACAATTGAAATCCCATAGTATTCTATCTTTCTTAGGGATATAGTGTTTCCTCCAAAGAGATAACATCTTTCACCACAACCTTTATCACTTAATTACCAAATCATTTTCATATACTAAGTATATCCATTTGATAAAACATAAATTCCCAAAATCAACTTATTATTGTTCCATAAAATCATTTTACTAAAATAATAAGTTATACTAACCAGGAAATTCATGTAGGCCAGTAGTAGGCAATGCGCCCTTGTTACCCTTCGGTTGTGGGTTCGATTCCTGCGGCCTTACCAGATACAATGAGTTGTCACCAATCCTACGAGTTGTCCTTGTTATAAAACTCAAAAACAACCCTAACATTTTTTAACCTCAATGGTTTCCTTATAACTCTAATTTACATCCAAATTAATTATGATCTCAACATATTAATTCTTGATGTCTTATTTTACCACCATAAGATAAAATAAAACGATCCCCAAAATGAAGAACATCATACCTTGATCATGGTGTCCATTTGGTTTCATCATCATCCTGTTCACGTAAGTAGAAGGTCCATGCATTACAAAAATGATTAAAGATCCTTAAAATCATTTTCTTCCTCTATCAAAATACACATTGTACAACATGGGTCATATGGGTGTTCAAAGGAGAATAGTTTTGGAAAATATTCATTTATGACATATAATTTCAAAAAATATGATAAAACAAGATTTCTATAAAATAGTCGGACCGAATTTGAGTTGCACTTTTCAATTAATGTTACTTTTAAAATACCATGGGTATTTGAAGAGATACTATATTGTAAAATCAAATATAAGTAGGTTGTGAAAGGGTATCCTTCTTCAGCACCTTTTTTAAAATCATAATATGCTTTAAAATCTTGTGTTAAGGTAAAATATTTGAAAATGACTTCATAATATATACCTTTCTTGAAAATATGAGAATATTGTGAAAATATTATTTGTCTAAATACAACCAATGATCTACAATGATAACGAGGTGTAGTGGAGGTGTTTGATATCTCAAACAACATCTTGCAAATGAGTTGTATGCTAGAAAAAGTTTCACAATTATCCAAACATAACTTTGAAATAATTATTGCAAGCATGTCCTCAAGAAGAGATATAAATGCATTTTGAGATCCTCCTCTATCCATTTGTAACTGACTTTACTTGATCTGAAAAAAATTATAAAACTAGGATTTAACTAAAATAATAGACATATGGACTAACCATGTGTCTAACGAAAACTCCTAATCCTTACAGTTATCTAAACCAACCTTTGATACCAACTATAAGGACCCGGCCTTAAAAAAATAAATAATCTTGAACTAAATGAATAATTCACAGTGTGGATATTTTCATGTTTAGAGTTTTAAAGAATTAGGACATAACTATTACATCTCAAAATACTAAAAAATAGACACTTATACTCAGTTTCCATTTTTTTCATAAAATAAAAACTCTTAAAAAGAAACAAGTATATTTCTATGTTTTAGATAGCATGTATTTCATTGATCCCATCCTTGACCCTATTCATCTTTATGTCCTATGGAAAACATTTCAAAAACTTGGGATGAGCATAAAAAGCTCAGTAAGGGATACACAAAGAAGGAAACTATTATTTTTTTCAAAACAACAAGTAAACCATGAATACTTAATCATAAGTAATAATTTTCACCTTTATGAAGTAGTAAGTACACTTCACTGAATAAAAGATCATTACATACCCTTTTGTAACCAAAAGATTACTATAAAACCCATATAAATAACACATAACATAAAAAGGTAACTTGGGACATAAACATACTTAAATGGAATAATCATACGGTCAAATCCCACACATATCACTAAATGGAATAGTCATATAGCCAACTTCGATACCCAATGCAATGGAGTTTATAATGTAACCACCCATTCCGGTATTCACAGCACCGCCTGTAATTTTGTTTATCACATAACCACCGTTTAAATGTCTAATTACCATTATAAAATCATAATACATAAAACAAAAATAAAGGAAAGAAAACATTTCCACATTTCAACCACAATATATCACTTAAAAATATTTCTATAACAAATCCATTATTAAAACCATTATCAATACCAAAATACATAATAGAGTATATGGTATTTATTTTCTTTTTAAAACATTACGGCTTGTTGAGGAATCCAAAGATAAAATAATACTCGCGGCGGAGGAAAGGTCATTGTCACTGCGTACGTTAAAAGAAACATTCCTTTTTGTCATTTAGAAAAACTATTCATAGGAAAAGAATTTGTTTGAATGAAATGAAAAATCAA
Source organism: Viscum album (assembly GCA_963277665.1). Lineage (NCBI taxonomy): Eukaryota > Viridiplantae > Streptophyta > Magnoliopsida > Santalales > Viscaceae > Viscum > Viscum album. The sequence continues at coordinate 356,144,061 of OY728163.1, forward strand.
AGTTTTTTTATACAGTATATAAAATAAATTCTTGTATTAAAACAAAATATGCCTCAATGAAAGAAGATTTAGATGAAGTCCCTTACAAAGGAGGTATACAAAGATTAAGGATAAATAAATTACATAATTATGTGTGAAAAATATAAATACACCCAATATAAGTGGATATTAAGTGTAAAAAAATCATAGGTCATCCACACATATTCATAGAACGACATAATCAAGGGGTAGAGGTTTAACCCAAAGAATTGAAATTGGGTTAAGAAGTCCTCTTACAGAAATTTGACAGCCTAACACTGTCACTTTTAAATTCACAAAATGGGTTGATGAGATATGAAAAGGGTATATCATCTCTTGAAAAAAAATTACAGCAATAAAGATATATAAAGACATATCCCAGCATAAGAATATGTAAATTAAAATACCTAACAAAGAGAATCCTTTTTAAAAATGGGAGGGTGAAAGGTTCCGTTACCGATTTGGGTAACTTTCGAAACGTACACCCCATGAAATAAAGATCATACAATGAAGATTTAAATACCCATAAATTAATGTTTTATTACACAAACAATACAATCATGGGAAGTAAATACACCACACATAAGAAAATATTGGAAAATGTAGCATGAGTCTCACAGGAATAAAAAGTGAGATAATAAACCCTTACCTCGTTATAATCAATCGAGTCGTATGACCAAAAGATAATAACCAAAAAATTAATTACAGAACACCATTAATATAAATATAATCATGATAATATATATCAATTGCTAGTACACAATACACGACATGTCATAAATAAGTGGTGAACAATGGAAATATCATGGAATTAAAAGTGAGATAAGAAATCCCTTACGAAAATTCGACTGCCTAACGGCGCCACTTAAAACTTCCAAAAATGGATTAATGATATCAAATAGGGTATATCATCATATGAACATAAAAATAACGTAAGTGGAATATAAAATAACACCACCAACATAAAAAATAGGATCTTAAAAGAAATGACATAAAAGAGAGTACTTAAAAAGAAAGAGATATGTAAGATCCCTTACCTCGTGTCCGATTTGACTCGATCATTCTTTAATCTCATGAATAATAAAATAATGTTAATTTATACATTCTTGATAACCTTTTTCAAGTTTATTATTCCCTTTATATAAATTATTTCCATGTTATAAACATTATGTAATCATTTAAGTTAATAATGTTCATTTTGTCGATATTTGGTACTTAAGTCAAAAATGGACTTCTTATATTTACATGTTGTTCTTGTGGTAAAAGTTTCATTGTACCCAGAATGATATTCATGACTGTGATATCATATATATAATATATATCCAGAATATACATGTATTTATAATAGTAAATAACATTTTGAGGTAAGAAATGAAATGCACCGTTCATGGAGACGGTAAGCCGTACGTATGCATGAACGCTACTTCCATTTCTATTTCATATTTAATGGAATTAAAACATAATGATACATAATAGTATTATAATTCCATTATTTTATCATATATAATATAATTAAACATATCATTTATATGTACCACTTATGGTATGAACGAGTCATATCACTTTGAGGGGCGGTAGTCCACACTTCCTCAAATAAAATTATCCTATTTACACATAATGGAAACCATAAGGGTTTGCTATATATAAATAATTACAGAAGAATAAAGAAAAAATAAACATAATATATATCATATATAAATATAGTTCCATCATAATGGCCAACATTAGATGTTTTAAAAGAATATTGAACAATCATCGTTTCGTGAGGTAGTAATTCCCCACCCATAGAAATAGTATGTTCTTTAACCATTAGACGGAGGCGTGTGTAATTTTAGGTAGAATACTTTTCATAAAAACATCCTATAATATTTAGGATACTTTTGTTATTATGGTATAAAATAATAATAAGATAGTGGTGAGTGAAGAAGTAAAATAAAAGAAAGAATCTTGAGATAATACATTACCTCTAAATTGAGTAACTCTTTTAGTTTGAGCCAAAGGCTTCCTTGGAAAGACTTCTTCCCAAAGTAATGCTTCTAGGAGTAATATAGGAATGTGGAGAGATAATAGAAGCAGATTTTGGATGAGCCAACGGCTTGAGAGGTGTGGGTAAGGGGGTACAGGTGAGGGATTTTTATAAGAGGGAGGAGGGGCACTCTTGGAAAGTCGTGAAATATAAATTTGTTATAAAATGTTTTTCAAATTATAATGGTTACAAAAATGTTATATTTAGAGGATAAGAGGATACGGGGTAGAAAAACACTCAAACAATAGGATTTAGACAAGTGGATGTCATATAATTTATCTTATCTATTCATTTTAACCCTTTGTTAAAATTAATAATTCTTACAACGTCTTTTTTTATTTTCAAACTATAAGGTCATAATAATTACCTAAAAAATCCAATAGTCCCATAATTGTATCAGTAATGATATTATTAATATATTATATGTAATTTGTAAGAATATTAGATTTTTTAGACTATTATTCCTTTTAATAAAATAATATTTGTTTTAAAAACTCATTTATACTAATTTCGATACTATTTGGTAGTTGACTTTTGATAAAGGAATAAAAGCTTTTTTCCTTAGAAATAAAAGAATTACCATATATTTTACATGTCATAATTGTCTATAAAATCCATGTATATCTTTAAAATTTTCAAAACAAAATTATTTTTACACTTATAATATCATATATTTAAATCTTTCATTAATGAGGTAATAACTGCATCATCATTGTGTCATAAAAATTCTAAATAAAATACCATGATATAAGAAATATTTTTATATTTCAAATTAATATTTATAGTCAAATAGATCATTTATATAAAAAAAATTAAAATTGTTTTACTTAGGTATTACATACTTTTATTATATTTCTCTTTCTTTAAAAATAATATGATAAAAGGTCACTATCAAGAAAAAGTGATACCATGGGGTCCCTAAGTTGGAACAAGGCATCCCATGGTCGGCCTTGACACCACCAATATAATTAAGACTCATGTTGGGGTCATTTTATATTATTATGATATTATTTTATTACCCTTAACTACCCGATTACTAATTAAACACGATAATTAATGATAATTACCGTCATTACTATTTTTGATTTCCAAAAACAAAAGAATCTTAATTACGTAATTTGGACCATATGATTAAAAATATGGAATAAATTTTACCAAATTACAAACACAGAAATTTTAGTAATTAATTTAAAAATAATTCTCGTTGTCAAAACAAATAGAGTGTTTTTAAAAAACAATATCTATCAAAAGATTGACAATTTTTTATGTCCAAATTCAAAGAGAAATTAATTATAATGACCACCATTTGATTAAATGGTAAAAATATATTCTAATATTTCTTTAAAACCAATAAAAAATATAATATAACCATATAATTAAGTTAGATGAAAAAATAGTTTTGAAGTAAAATGCAGCATTTTTCACTATTCATTAAAAAAATAACATTGTTAGAAAAATACCAAAAAAATTATCCAAGGATAATTTAAATGTCCCAATTCTCAAGAAGGATTTTATTTTTTTCAAATATAAAATATAAAATTGATAAAAAGTATTTTTAAAAGGGGTTCTCCATCAAAAGGCGGTTAATCGACCTTTTAAAGAACATTAGAATATTTATGTTTAAAATCAAATTATTTTCATATTTTAAGCCTCTATCTTTTATTTGATAAATGAAATAATATTTAGAAAACATATATAATCATTTTTTAGTTAGTTCTATTCATTCCCTCCATTACAAGGGTTATGCATTAACTACCATTTTAAAAAATATTTTTATATTATTAGTGTGCAATGTAAGATTTCAAAGAAACTCATTGTTTCGTTTTGGGTACACTATCTAACATAGAATCTCCTTTAAAGAAATATTAATATTTAATTCATGAATATTAATAAATATGAAAATTTCATATTCTTTATTTACCCGGGATTTTACAACATTGATGAAAAAAAACATGGATAAATAATAATTGAGTATAAATGAGGGAAATGACAAATTATTTGACTCCATACAATAGGTACATGATAAACTATACCTTCAAGACATTTCACAACATGGTAATAACTATTCTCTTTTGGAGAACTTATTAATCTCATGAGAACCTCTTGACGTATCGAAGGTATATATAAAGTATGGGCCCCACCCATCATTGCTTATCCAAACCATTCCTCATATTGAATAATAGAAATAGATAATAAACAATAGAAATTATCATAAAATATACATTTTGAATAAATAATAATATAGAATAATCAATAATTTCTCATTGGAATATAAGTGACAACATGGAATTTTGATGTTGTTGAATGGAAATTCCATTGAATGATCATTAAAATATTCTTAGGGAATATGATCACTGAACTTTTCACAGTCTCTCATACCACTTTGAAACATTATAATCATAATCCCCATAAAGTAATAAAATTAAATGATACTTATAATATCTTGATAATAAGTATATTCATGATATAACATGTGAAAGGGTTGTATATATACCATATAAAAGTGAATTGGTGCATAATAAAAAATAATCCTCAATAAAATGTAAATTGAGACAAAATTCCATACCATGAGTCCAAATTTTCACATGTGTCATTATATTCCTAAATAATAAACTTATTTTAATTATTTAATTTCTTCAAAGAAATTATAATTTTTATAATTAATTTTATTTTACTTATTATAATTTTTAAATAATAACATAAACAATTATATTTATGTAGGGTGATTTGACTATATTTGGTTTATGTGTCAAAAATGACTTTGGTAGGTAAAATATGGATAAAGGGGTCATTATATAAAAATATATAGAATAATAATAATGAAATAATTATCATATTTAGTAATAAATTATACTTTTAAAACCTATCATGGAATATGGGTATGAAAAATGAACCATCATTACAATCAAGGAGATGGTATATCGTACATACGCATGAGTAATGATCCCATTTTTTAATGATCATTATGTAAATAGACTAAGTAAAATTATATATCTCTAAATTTATCATTATATACCTCCAAATTTATCATTATATAATAAATAATATTTTATATAATCATATATACTTATAAATATAATTCTTGTGTTTTAAAAGGAATCACATCATGTTAAGGAGGTGGTAGTCCACATGTCCATGACTGGCATTTTTAGCTTTTTAGTGTGTCAATAGGGTGATAAAGAAAATGAAATATTATGTTTATAGAAATTTAATTATTTAATGAATAAAATAAGTATATCATTTATATCATATATTTTAAATTAAATCCATCCATCATACATTCTATGTATAGTGTGAACAAATCACATCTCTTTCAGGAGGCGATACTCCACACATCCACAAACGTTGTTATTGTATTTACAAAAAATGTGATGTATAAATATATGTGTAATAAAATAATTACAAAAGTGTAAATAAATATTATGTATCATATATATCATATATTAATATCTATTTTATAATAATTCCTTACCATGAAATCTGGTAAAGGAAAAAATGAACAATCATCGTTTCATGAGGTGATAGTTCGGTGTACACAAAAAATGTAGGTTCATTACCCATTAGATGAAAGTGTGTATAGATTTATGTTTAAAAAATTCATAAAAAATATTATTATATATTTATTATAAAATTTTTATTTTATAATCATTCAATAATAATAGTTTTGGGGGTGTAGAATGAAAATAAAACAATTGATCTTGAGGAAGAATATTACCTCTTATTTGGGAAACTCCATTTTTCACCAAAGGACTTCATTGGATAGATATATACACAAGCGGAGGAGTCTAGAATTAGGTTATTTATATTTAGATTCTATTTGGAAGAAATGTTTTCAACATACTGTGCCATGTGGGCTGTGAGTATATTGGAGAGATGAGTGTATTTTTATAGTGGAGGGAGAGAGAAACTCTTGTAAATTTTTGTAGAGGGAATTCCACCCATGTTTTTACCATTTGAATTGGATAAAATAATGTTAAGAATTTCTTTAATTTGATTATATGTTATAAATAAGTAATTATAATGACTTTTTTAGAAATTTTATAGGTCATTTGGTCCCTTATGTTTAAGGTTCAGTCCCTTATTAAACTTAAATTCACCTTAATCGTTATTAATTTATTTTAATTTCACTAATAGTTTGGGTAAAAAATCGGTTCAAATTATTATAAATTATAAATTATTATGATTCAAAACATTGATTAAATTTCTCCAAATTCAAATGATATGTGTTATAGTACTTAATTTAAATATAATCTTACAGACAAGATGATAATGTTAGTTTTCAAAGTAAAAACATTCAAAAGTTTCCCAAGTTTTCATATCTAATTTAAATGTGAAAATGATTGTAATGGACTAAAATGGATTAATTTATATATAATTCATATAATTTGACACTAAAAAAATAATTATATTATAATATAACTATGTAAATTAATTAGATGAAAAAGAATTTTTGAAATAAATTTCCATGTTTTTCATAATTCCTTAAAAAATGAAACATCACTGAAAATTACAAACAACCAACCCTATCCAGATTTTTATGTTAAATTTTTTAATAAGAAGTTTATTTTTACATATTTAATCAATAAAAAATCCAAAATTTGGATTTTAAATAGGTTCTCCATTAAAAGGTCTTAAAACTCCATTTATAAAAATATAGGGTTTTGTGTGAAAATTTGGTTTTTGATTAACTAATGTCTATTGAATCTGCTTGATAAATGTCAAAATATTTTATTTAATATATCATAAATAAATTTTATTAAAATTACCCTCGAATATTAAATAATTTTATTTATTAAGATAAGTAACATTTTTTCACATAAAAATAGGTTTTTATAAAATCATTCCCCATATTTTCATTTTGTTTCTATATTAATTTCTTATTAATAGGTAACAACTGAATTAGGCAATATATTTTTATAACATAGTTAATCCTATTCATAAAATTCAATCTAATAGCTAGGTTATATCATTTAAAGTTAAATAATAATATTTTTAATAATATATAATTGTGTGGTAAAACTCGGTCTTCTGTGTTCTGAAAGTTATCGAGGAAAGTCAATATTTAATTTAATGGAAGCTAGCCTCCATGTTCCATGTAGGGAAAAGTAAAATTCATGTCATATGTAACATAATATTAAAATTATATTTTATATATAAGAAGATAGGTAAAAAATAAATTTAATCAAAAATGAAAATATTATAATGTCTTGGAGAGTTACATTATCCCCACATTAAATAAATTGTGTCCTCATAATTTAAAATCAATCTAGGTAATAAAGGGATTAATATTTGAAAATAAACTATTTTTCAAAATCCCACATAATGAACAGGGTTAATAATCAATCTTATTAATAATAGAGAAAGGTAAGTACAATGGTCGTGTAATTAGGTTTACTTATAGGATAACATAGGATGGAAATGGAAAAAATGGATATATAAGAAAAATATTACAATCAAGTTCTAATGGAGATTTTAAGAGAAAATGTTCAGTGAAAATTTTATTACCACAGATCATTAGATGATGATTATGAAAAGGCCATTGATATAATCAAAATGACATTAAATGGACAAAATTTTTGTTTCAAGACAATTTTTCTTATAGTTCAAGAATTATTTCACTCTATAAGAATATATGTAAATATACGCTTATATTTCATAAACACAATAATATCCTTTGGTAATGTCTGGATGTATTTCTACTTCATTTGTTATCACATGATGCATCATATGTGGAGTAACACATCAATATCTATAACCTCATCTAATGATCAACTTAATCCATATTATAAATGGATAACATTTAGAAAATATTATGATCCAACAATTTAGAAGGATGGTCATTGAATTTATAAATTGAAGTTATCATTATCCTTAGATCAACATGAAGTAGTTCTTTAATCATCACAAATCAAATATTCTAACACCATATACATGTATTATACTAAATTATTGTCATAACATGAATTACCATAATAATTTATTAAGAGCATGAATTATTCCTTGTTCCTTAATTTAAACACATGTTACTTGATTTATTCCATATATTCAAAATTGTTATAAAATACATTAATTATGGCATAAACCACATTATAAAAAAATAATTAATCATTTCCAAGGTAGTCAGCACATGTCTAATTACATCATTTCTTTATCAAAACAGCATTTTCTCAACATTTTGAACATATTTATGATTATCTCTCACTAAAACATGTATTTTATATAATGTTTAACTTTTTACTGAATCAATTTTCATGGTTCCATTCAACATATGATCTAAAATCATTAATGAAAAATTATGGTAGTTAAATCCTTATAAATTTAATAATTCATATGATGATATCATCATCAATGATATATTTTTACAACAGTTTTATTAGATCCAAATACATAATTACATTAATAATTCCACTTCCATTTTTTCAATAACATATTATTTACCTTGATCTTTTAGATTTTTTGAAGGTATATTCCCTTGATGCATGGGGAATTTATTTCCATGTTGTCCCATATCATTGTAGTTGTGACACTAAGTATCCATATTTTCTGTCATCTATATTTTTCCTAGTGACCCTTTTCTCCATATTTAGAACATACTCTAAACCACTTGAATCATTTACCTGGGTGATTATATCCAAATATATCAAATGTGGAAAAATAATTCTTTAACTTCTTCCTTATATCTATCATTTTCTCTTCCATTATCTTATTCTCATGACTTCCATTGAATCCATAGGACTTGTATGACATTTCTATTTCTTGATATCACATTAAACTATTTTATCTTATAAAGTAAAGCTTTAATACCCCATTACCATTTAAAGTCTTTCCTTAAATCGTTAAAATAAATTATGAATCTTGCATCTTGTGTTTAATATTGAATTCATAGAAAACTTTGATAACCTGCTAAAGTTGGCTTCATAATATCCAATAATTTCTTCCACCTTTTTATTTTAACTAAGGAACTATAACTTCATGTCATCTTTTTATCATGAGGGAAGTATTTATTGAAGAATTTCTCTTTAATATTTCATTATTTAATTTGTTCTATTTCTTCATCCTCCCTAGTATTCCTATCAAAAACCAGAATTTATCATAATTTCCACGAAGATAATACAGGGGAATATATCCGATAATGTGATCCAGAATTAGATAATATCATTTTGTAATAAGTTTCTAAATATAGGATTGGTTATGGGTCATAAAAAATTAAGACTCCCTAATATTCCCAAAACCTTCTCAGTTCAAATAAAAGATATATTGGTTTCCTCAGTAAGGAAATCTCAAAATATTTTACCAGTAATAATACCATTCTTCCTTTTAAGAGCCATTTCTAAATAATGGAATTAACTATATTTGATTATAACATTATGTAACACAATTTAAATTCCCAAAAATAGTGAAAAACTAATCATATTTTGATTTTTTCCAAAAATAATCTCATAATAACAAACATGGTTTCTTTTGGGTATATATTTACTTTTAAACCCTTAAAATGGTTGGAAAAGAGTATACAAATTATCCTAAACATATAAGTCCCACTATTATATATTAGTTTATTCGAAGTTAGGCCCGACATAGCTTTTTAAAGCTTTACTCCTCAGTACATCAGTTCAATAAAGATATTAACATGTATTATCCCAACATGGATGTATTTATAGGAATACCACTATAATATCTACCTTAACAAAATTCTAGGATTTTATTCAATACTTATCCTCAAATTCAATCATAGTGTCATTTCCCCTGATATATATTTTCTAAATCTAGTTTCCAAGGTTTCTTCTAAAACTCCCTTGATATGAACTATATCTCCCTACCCAAGAAGATAGAGGCTAGTACATTGTTTTATTACATTAGCATGATTATAAGGAATCAAATTCTGACAGGCCGATCAGTTTGGTAGTTTTGGAACACCAATTTAAATACATGATACCCATAACACATTGTGAAATAGAAAATAAAAACATGATACATAATAAAATGAAACAAACAACATCCTTGCAAATCATTCAAAAGATTCCATTTGATAACCCAGGAAAAGGAAACATAATAAGGGTGATCTCAAATTCTTAGTAAGGGTATGTAAAGAGGAAGCAATAATGGATTAGTTAGAATAAATAAACATGGACTGGTAAATGAATGATAATACATTCCATTAAAATAACTATATAATTCCTAATCAATATGGAAGAAAAATATAATTAAACTCCTTTCATTTAATCAATAAAAAAATAAATGAAATGCATCCATAGATATGCCGATGAAAAATCTCATGGATAAATAATAACTAAGTCTAAATGAGGTAAATGATTAATAATTGGGAATCAAGTATGAGGCATAAGAAAACCTATATCATCATTTCCATTCACAAAAATGTTTAAAATATTCTTATTTGGATAACTCATTTGTCTCATTATAACCTTTCAATGCATCAAAGTGCTATATAATATCTGGTCCCCTCTGTCATTGACAGTCCAAATCATTCCTCATATCTAATAATAGAAAAAATAACATTCAATAAGTCTTAACAAAAAATAGTTATATTAAATAAATAATATGGTCTTATTGATAATTAATAAGTGGAGGATAATTAATAATATGGTTTATAGATACTGATGGATTGAAATTCCATTGAAAGTTCATTAAAATATTTTTGAGGAAAATAATATTTAAACATTCCAAAGTGTCCCATAAAACATTGAATCATTTGAATCATAATACCCATGAATAAATAACATCAAATGAAACTTATAAAATCATGATAATAAGTATCTTCGTGATATAACATTTCATGGGTATTAAATACGTCATATAAAATTTAATTAGGTCATAACAACATATAAGTCTCAATGGAATGTAAATTGAGACTAAATCTCTTACATTGAGTAGGACTTGTCATGTGTGTCTTTATATTCTTGAATAATAAACTTATGTTATTTTTTTCTTTCTTAAAACCCATTTTCATGTTTATAATTTCATTTTTTTTACTTATTACAATGTTTTTAAATAACTACTTAAACAATTAAGTTTGCGTCTGGTGTTTGGACCATAATCAGTTTATCTGTCAAAAATGACATTGGTAGGTCAACTATGGTCAAATAGATCATTGTATAAAAACATATAGAGTAATAATCATGACATAATTATTATATTTATTCAAAAATTATAATTTTAAAACCCACCATGAAATATGAATATGAAAAAATAACCAATGTTACAATCATTGAGACGGTATGTCATATATACACATAAGTATCATTCCAATTTTTCAATAATCATTATATAAAGAGGGTAACATAAACTTTACATCTAAATAATGATAATTATATCATAAATACCATTTTATATAATCATATATACATAAATATATAATTTTTTTGTTGTAAAAGTAATCGAATCACATTGATTAGGAGGTAGTCCCCATGTCCATGACCAATTTTATCACATTTTTAGTGTGTGAAAAGGGTAATAAAGGATGTGGTATGTTATATTTACAGAAATGTAATTATGTCATGAATATGATATATATTTCATTTATGTCATGTATTTTTAATTAAAACCATCTTTTATATATTCCATGTATATCATGAATGAATCACATCGCTTTCAAGAGGTGGTAGTCCATACTTTCCCAAATAATATTATTGTAGTTACACAAAATGGAAAGTATAAATGTATGTTTTACCAAATATATACAGAATAATAAAGAAATAGTAAGTGTCATATATTTCATATATAAAGAGAAATTTCCTCATAATCCCCATCCATGAATGGTGGTAAAGGATAAACAAAGTATCATCATTTCGAGAGGTGGTAGTTCATTGTACACATAAACGGTAAGTTCATTACCGATTAGATGGAAGTGTGTGTAAGTGTAGGTTAAACATATTTCATAAATAAATATTAGGGTATATAAGATAAAAGTTTTATTATTTAATAATTTAATAAGAATATTTTAGGAGTGGAAAATGTATATAACACAGAGGAGCTTGAAGAATAATGTTACCTCTTATTTCTGTAACCCCTTTTGGTTTTCACCAAAGTGATTCATTGTATGGATTAATAAAAACAATAAAGATTGTAGAATTTGGGGGGGGATATTGAGTAGATATTTTGGTAGATATTGGCACATCCAAAGTTTCTTGATATTTTTTAGGAAGTGTGAGGGATGAGTTCCTTTTTACATTGGAGGAGGTGTAGGACTCTTTTTTTTGAAATAGAAACACACCAAATTTTTTTCCATGAAATGTGGATCCAATAATGGTAAAAATTATATCCAATAGATTATATTTTCTAAATATGGACATATAATTACTTTTGTACAAGTTCTTTGTCATTTTAGCCATTAAGATTAAGGTTTAATCCCTTTATTAATCTTAATTTCACCTTAAATGTTATAATTAATTTTAATTACTTTATCTAATATTTTTGGCCAAAACATAAGTTAAAATTATTATAAATTAATATAATTCCAAATATGGAATTCATTCTTTCAAATTCTAATCACAAATGTGGCAGAAATTATTTTAAATTTAATCCCACTAATGGGATGACAATGCAGGGTTTTAATGTAAAAAAGTATAATAGTTTTTTTCATTTTCATATCTAATTTCAATTGTAAGTGGTTTATAATGACATCAATTGGATAAATTGATATATAATTGATATATTGTTACTTTAAATCCAATTTAAAAGATAATTTTACACCATAAATAACTTAGATTAAAAATGGGTTTTGAATTAATATTTAGTATGTATCACTATTCATTAAAAAATGTAACATCACTTAAAAATTAAAAAAAAACGACCCTCACCTATATTTGATGTTAAAATATCAAATATTATATTTATTTGGACATATAAAATAAATTAAGGTTCCAGAAATATGATTTAAAATAGGTTCACCATTAAATGTTGGTAAAAATGCATTTATAAAAATATATGTTTTTATGTTTAAAATTATGTTTGATATTATCTTATGTATATATAATCTATTAAATAAATGTGAAAATTATTATTTTATATATAATATATAAAATTTATTTAAATAAGCCAATAACATTAATTAATTTAATTGATTATGAAAAATAACATTTTACCCCTTAAAATAGCCTTTTATAAAATCATTCCATTTATATTAATTTGGTATATATATTCATTTATAATTAATAATTAACCCATTACATCAACTATATATTTTTATAACTTAGTTAATCTAATTCGTACCATTTAATTTGATATCTGCTCTATATCTTATTATATTTAATAATAATATTTGCAATAATATATTATGGTGTTGTAAAACTTTATCTTCTAGTTTACGCATGTAATCGAGGAAAATCATTATTTTGTGTAACTAAATCTAACTATATTGTACCATGTATAGAATTAAAAATATTATATCAAATGTAACATAAGTTTAACTTGGTTTTTGGTATAGTGTAATCTGGGGAAAAATTAAATTTATTCTAAAAGGGAAGTATTGTAAAGTCTGGGGGTGTTACATTATCAATCCTACCAGCTATATCAACTTATTAGAACAATAAAACAACCAATTAACTTCCCATAAAATTATCTATACCTCCTTAATATTCTAAAAATTCATAGTAAAATTTATCTCTCATAAAATTAATCATTTACTTTATCATGGAATGAAATCCTGAGTCATGATGTATAAATCATCCCATAATATTAGGAGGTGGCCTAATTTCCATTATAATGGAAAATTAATGTTAAAATACCGGAATTTTTTTTTGATGAATAACACATTTTTATTTCTCTAGGAATCAGAACATGATCCCCATAGTTCTTCTATATCAACAAACCTGTCATGAAGTTTAACATTTCTTTGAGGTGGGATAGTGGTAATGAATCCTTAATTGAATTACTAAAACTATGTCTTGTTCTAGTCATTGAAAAACATTTTTATTTACAGTAAGAATATTACCTAAAAAGTGATTCCTAAATTTTTTCACTATTCCTTTATATTATGGAGAATCCCTAAAACATGAGCTTTTATAAACCATAATTACACGAGTATTCCTAACTGTCCTACACAATATGAATTTTTGTGTAATGTCCTAACCCAATGAATTAAAATAATTGAATTGAAAAACATATTTATTTGTTTTAAAAAACATCATATATATATATTCTATTATTTGTACTATGAATTATTTCCTGGTGTGTAGCACTGTTCAAAAAAATTTAAATATACTCTTCAAAAAATACTTTTGGATATGACCTTTCTGTTCAACAACATGATTTGTGTTAGTTTGACATGCCAATGTTTTGACATCAAGTATGTTCACAACATGAAACTAGTCATCATAGTGTGACCTATGTTAGTTTTAGATATGAGAATTATTACTCTATTGATCTTACACATAATATATGTTTCTTTCTTATAATTTTCTTATCCAATTAAAATTGAAAAAAAAAATTCCTATTTGATGACACTAAAGTTGAAAAATTCTATGAATTTGGATTTAGTTATGAATTCATAAAAATAATTCTTAATCACCCACTCCCAATATATATGTATTCAAATTTTTTTATTTAATTCATAAAAGGACTCTCCCCCTATATCAATAAAATTAAAAGGGTTTTCTTATTCATAAACAGATCAATAAGTCTTTAGTATTATTTTAAATCCAAATATTAATCAATAAATTATTTAGGAATATGTGATTTAATGAATGTTGTAGGTTATAAGAGAACACTTCCAATTCATAAATAGTTTTTGGAAAATATGTTTTAGCCTTTAAACTAACATTAACTCTCCCTAGAGAGTGTCTAACCTCATCTTAAGACATAAAAAAAAGATAACCTTGTAAGGAAAAAAAATTCTAAGATATATAAATAGATATAAATGGTAGAGGGAAGATTCCAAAACTCCTCATGCTAAAATAAGCATTTGAACCCCATGGATTAAATGATTCTTCTCAAATATCGATGTGGCCAACAATTTTACAAAGTTATATTCCATGGGAATTTTTCTTATCACAATCAACATTTTAATTATTCCTAGAAAAACCTTTTGCATAATTAAATGATACCAAATAATATCATTATTAATTTGTGAAGTTTTAAAAATATTTATTATTAGTTGTATTATAATTTTGACGCCACAAAGTTTGACAATGGTTAGTGTCACTTATTATCTAATATCCTCTAGTATCTATTTCATCTTGTAAATTTGATTATAAACCATTATATCTAATTTTTTATATTGAAAATACCTTAAAACTTTTATAATATTTTTTCAAATCATGAATTCACTTTATTTAATTTCATGGATGATTATTTTTATGGTACAACACAATTTATTTGTAAGTCTTACGTAATAAAACCATATATTAAATAGTATTTATATCCACTTAGTGTCTAATTTTTAACAATAAAATACATTTAAAAATAATAATATATTATTTTTATGACTTATATTACATATTTTCATCATGAAATCATAATTATAAATATTGAACATTAAAACCTATAAAAACATTTGTAAATATTGTATGGTTAATTAAATATAAATAAAATACATGTATAATGAAGAAAACAAACCTGATTGTCCACTACAAATCCATGATATCATACAATGGAGTTTACCTTTAATATAATAAAAATTTAGCTCTAATGATTGTTTACTCATTAATGAATTTAGTTTTACTATAAAAATTATTTTAAAAAACTCTTTATAAGAATTTATAAGTAGACTATCATAATAATATGGGTTTTATAAAAAAATAAGAGAACCAATGAAAAATATTTTCTTTAAATAATACATTTTCAGCCTTAATAGCTTAGAAATTACATTAAACCAATTATTAGTTTCTTACCATATGAAATAAATCAATTTCAATGAAAAATAATTAGCAAAAATAATAATTCAAATACCTTCCTTGAGAAGTCATCGTCATAAAACCCTTAAAATAACCCTTATAGGAACCCTGAAAAAAGTAATAACCTTCTTTATAAATCAAAATATAAATCTATAGAGAATATAAGTAACACCTCATGCATTTAAAAGCTATATTGGTCTTACCCATCAATATAAACAATATACAAGTACTATAAAATACATTAATAACATATAATATTCTATTTTCATCATAATAATTCATAAAATATTTTTTTAACCAATATAATGAATCATTTTCTATCCTTACATAAAATAAGGAAAGTATCGTTTTCTTATATAGTATTTATTAAAAATTCTTAAAATATTGGGAAAAGTGTTTTTACAAGTAAAAAAATACAATAACCAAGTAAGAATATTGAACAACAACCAACATTATTTTTGAAAATTCCTTTCATTTAGTATGAAGTAAAAACATTCTTCTCACACCATTTTAAAAATGTGACTCATTTTGAAAATGACAAAAAGATCTCTTTTTTAACTTTCATAATGAATGTAAAATAAAATATAAAAACACATTAACAACCATTTATGAGTAAATAAGACCCTTAATAAATAAATTTATAATGAATATGAATATGGAAGAAATGAAGTTGAAAGTAAAACATAAAAATGGTTAATATATTTTTTTATGGAAAATCCAATATAACATGATATATTTGGAAGAAATGAATCATTTTAGGAAATTCAATTGTACATATTCCAAAACACATTAATATTTTGATAATGATGATAAAATAGATCCATAATATAGTTTATAAAAATAAAAATTATGTGGTATAAAATGCATAAGTAACAATGAATGAGAATTGAGACATGGAATCCCATACCTTTAATAATTTCTAGTGTCAGATGTTATATAACTTTTGCTTCATTGGAATACATTTTTTTATTGAACTTAATGAAAGTAGATAAGAGATTTATAGTCATTCTAATTGCTTAGGAATGTGGAAATGGATACTTATAGAGGTATTTAGTCATATGTTTGAGAGAAAAAAATAAAATTGAGTTTTATTAGAAATATTTTAAATGAAACCCTTTTTATTGAAAAAATTAATGGAGTTTTCATATATATTTAGTCAATATTTGTCAATAATATAGTTATAAAACTCCATGTGTCCTAAAAATGGTAAATAGATGACATTTCTGACCATATGTAATCTCACATCATGATTTTTATAAATTTATAACTTTTATATAAATTTATCTATTAGTTTTTATAATAAAATATATTTAAATCCATTTTTTATCATCATGTAGTGAATTTAGAAAGATCATGACTACTAAAAATTTTATATGTGATCAAATATAATATCACATAACCTTTGAAAATATCAATTAAATTCATGGGATATAGAAACAAATCAAAATTTTATCATTTTTAATATTTTAATAAATTATATAATTTTTTTTCTCTATTCTCCTAGAATTTGAGTCGTCATGGATTAAATTAGGTTGACAATAATAGTAAAATTAAAATATTAATATGTTTTTCAACATAATAATAATTTAATTTACTTCATTATTTGTAAGATCCATGAGTTTATGAAATTATGTTTTTGTTGAAGTTTTGGTTTTAGTATCTTATCTTTAGCTATGAAAATGTTTCTCAGGTTCATGAGGAAGCTCGGGGGGTCTGGGGGTTTGGGACATGAATGAAAATAAAAAGGATCTTTTTGGGCATGTTTTATGGTTTACGCACGGTTAGTGAAAATCATGGAAAGTGAGGGTAGAACCTAGCTCTTTGAGATAGTGGCATGTCACATAGTTGAAGAACCATTTGTAAAATTTTTGGGGATCCCCAATTAACCATGCAACCCAAATTACCTAGGAAAGTGGTTCATGGAATGTTTTCCCATGGTTTGGAAAAACATTTGAGTAAACCACGCAACCCTATAAAGTTGGGAAAAATTAAAAAAATTCAACCCTATGTTTTATTTTTCTATCTCTATATTTTCCTCCATTTCACCTTTTACAACACTAGCGATGATCCTCAGGGACCTAATCTCCCAATAGGTTATTTTCCTTCAACCCGAATACATTTGGAGAACTTTTGGTTGTTGATCAAAACCCCGAGTGAGTCTAATCCCTCTCTTGATTCTCTTTTTGGTTTCAAGTTTTCATAGTTATCTTATCTTCATCCGAACCCCTAAAACACCTATTTTATGGTGAAATATAGGTTATATCTTTAAAGGGTGGATGAATTTATATTTAATTATATGATCAAGAGTGTTCTCATTAATGAATTTGAGGTAGGTAGTCTAAAAATTATCTCCCATAGTTTCGTTGTAGATTTGTTCATGTTCAGTTTTGTTCTTCATTATATAACTTCTTTTATTCTTACGGTGAGATTTAGTAAAATGGGTTACTAAATGAGGAGGTTAAATCCTCATGATCTCCATGGGATGAATGGGGGATTATTTGACCTACTCAGGGCCACCCATCAGGTATGCTGACGTCTCTTAAGCTTGATATTGTAAAGGATAAGGGTAAAGTGGCCATGTAATAATGTAGATCCTGTGTCAAGCATGTTAATACGTTAAATGGATTTTAAATAAGTGTATTGGTACTGTTTCAAGATTTATGTAATTTCATATGATTTAGTTTGGTTAATTTTTAAATATTTATTGGGCTACGAAATAAAAAGGGTAATCGGTTGATAACCTCAGGCTCATGAATAATAAATGCATTAATCAGTTTAATTTATACTTCGGTAAATATAATATGAATTATGTTATAAATTACTAAAAGTATTAGTTCATATGAAAATAGTGACCTTTTTAAATTTTAAATGGATTGGGAATTGAAGAATGCATCAAATGGGATTTAAAATGGAATTAATGAATATGTTAATTTAGTTAACATATGGGAATTAATGAATATGTTTAATGGTATAATACATGTGAATTATGTGGTATACCCAATGGATTAAGTGTAATAAAGTGGTTATTTTGTGTGGCATAATAATTGTACTTGAAATGTATAAGTGGTAAAATTCTTATAAATTACAAAATGGAGAAATGGGATAATGTATAGTAATTGATGAATATTATCTAATTTATTGGAATTTTGGAATATACATAATGGGTTATGGCATGAAAATGGGAATTGGGATAAATTTTGATGGAACATAAATATAAAAAGTGTTAATATTTTATGGAATAGTATTAATTCCCATGTGGATGGTTATGGAATGTGTTTTCTATTTGTATTGGTTGTGATAAGTTATGTGTGTGGTGGTTGTATATATAAGCATGTGCACATGGCTTAGTAGATTTGGGTATTTACATGTTGTTTTACTCCCATGGGTAGAGTTATACAGATTTTCTAAACTCCACTTCAAAATTCACAGGTTGGGGAAGGGCACAGGGGATCCATTCCCTTAATGGTTTCATTCCACCTAGATCGAGGCTTTGAGGTAAGGATAATGTGTTGATGTGATGTGTTTATCCCTAGTGAGATAGGGTAATGATTTTTTCCCTTATGCATGTTGATTTATTGCCTTAGACCCATGTGTATAATATTTATATGCCTAACCCATGGGACACATGATGAAATGAACTATATAATGAATATGGTTTTAATGATGAAAATTGTACTTATGTTTGAAATAGTTTAGGTAATGGCTGTTAAAAAAAGTAAAGTGAGTTGCCTTTTTGTTACTGTATTTTATTTAGTATTTTCATACACTGTATGTTATTCTAGATATGTTGTAGACACTGTTGGTGTGGACTACCAAGTTGTACTCACACCTTTCACATACCACATTCAGGTACCTGAGAATATCTAATGGTTACACGTCAAGAAAATGTTAAGGTCCACATACTATGGTGTTGAGTCGGGAATGTGACATGCATGATTGAGGATATGTACTTGGAGTCAAGACCTATTTGGGGTTCCATTATTTTCTTTACTTTGGGTTTTTTTCAATGGATGTTCTTAGCATTGCATTATATATTATACTATTTTTTTATAGACTTTTACCCAATTTGGGAAATGGTATGATATGAATGTTCATTTTCTAATATATATTGTTTCCACTATTTCATTGTTATCTACTATGTCTTACTCTAGTGTATAGGGCACAGTCCCCCTACATGACTTATTTGACCCTCACCGCTTGTTAGAAACCTATAGAGTATGGGGATACATGCCTGAGTTCATGTGATGACTCCGTTCGGGGGACCATTTTTTGGATCTTGATTTGGGGACATTGGAAACTTGTTTTTGAGATGTTCTTATTTATGGTATTGTTATTTTGGGTGGTATATAAGAGGTTAGGATGTATTAGAACTTATAAATGAACTCTTTCTTGGGAGTATCTAACCCATGTGTGAAGAGAAAAATCCATGCCAACCAAGTAATGAATTGTTGTTAATAATGTGTGTTGTAACAATCGAATGATATTTCACCATTAGGTGATGCACATGTTGTGTGATATAATCATTTAATGATTTGTTTCTCGTCGATGGAATGAAATGCTGATTTTCATTCATTCATTAGTTTATGAACCTAAGGATATATGTGGCATGAATCATGATAGGAACACATGATATGGGAGTGTGAGAAATAGAGAGTAGAATATAATTTATATATTGGGTAAATTTTCATAAAATTGTGCATAATAATGGTTATTCTAGTGGATAAATAGAAATAATAAAAATGAATAGTTAAAGAATACTATGTATAAAGAAATGTTATGGCCGAGTTAAAATTTTGGGATTTGATAAATTGTAAAGATTAAATGGAGTCTAAAAGAGAAGGATTTGTGTAGTGATGGTTAAATTGTTATTTTCCCAGAAAATGGTGTAAATGAGTTAAAATGATTATTGTAACAAGTTGTCAAATAGGACGTTTAAAATGTGAATGCTTGACTTTAAAATTAGTGGAGTCGATTGTAATAGGATTTGTATTGACATAAAATTTGGGCAAACTTGGTAGTGGGTATTCATTGTGTTATCAATTTGACCCTTGTATGTGCGGTCTGGTGTAGTAATAGTGCCCTAGTTTTAGACCATATACATGGTTTGTGAGGCCTTGCCGGTTAAGGTATGGCATAAGAGATGTTAATAGGACACCCTAGGTAGAGAATTTGCCTTTAGATCTTGATACACAGTTTGGTAGTGCGAGTGTGGATACCCTCATGGGTCATGACCATATAGAGTGTATTCTAGAACATAAGGATGGTGTATATATTTTTGTGACCTAGTGGGTAAGGACCTTTTGAGTTGTGTTTTAGACCCCAAGGATGGTGTTTGTATCATATTTTCGATGTATGTGTATGGTTACATTTGGTGTGGAAGCAAGAGTAAATGGTTTATTGGTGTGATAGGCATATGGGGTATCAAAAAAAGGGTGAGTGTTTAGTTTCCTAACAATGATTTGTTTGAGGCATTATGTGCATGGTTTGGAAAGAGGAAAAATGGATTTTACTTTTCATGACTCCATATTAGGGGACTGGTATCATTCTACTTTCAAAGTGTCATATAGGATATTTCAGATGTTGTTCCTAGTGTTTTTGGGTATATGTTTAATGAGTAGATATTTTTTACTTTTTTAGTGAGTCATGAATTGTATTACCTCAGGTTTGACCTTGTGGCCTAAGTGGGAAGGTTGATGGTTTGCTGATGTGTCTTGATTTGGGGTTACACATTAATAGTTTCAGGGAAATTTGGGGTTACATCATGAGAGGCTAAACTAGCAATTCCGGTTCTCTTGGAATATGAAGCATGGGAGATGCCTCATTGGTGGAATCAATGCCTAATGAGTACCATAAAATTTCAATAAATGGTGTGGTTGTGTCCTGATATTTCATAGGGGAACTCGAGTGCTTGTAGATTTTTATAATGTTAGTTTCTAAGGGTTGAATCACATGGATTCTTGAGACATCTATTTGGATGATGATTAGTGGTGGTCTTGATGTTGTTTTTTATTGGAAGAGACAAGAGTGTCTGAGGAACGATTATATGATTTTGTTTTGAGGGTGTCATCTAAGGTGAGGGTGGTCATGTGGCTGAACTTGATTTTTTGAATGGTTTGAGTGTTGGGTGAGATGTTTAGAATGCCTTGGAGCCGATTTGGAAAATGGACTAAGAGGTATCTTTTTTTGATTAATAAAGTGTTAGGATATGCTTAAGCAACTGTGGGATTGGGAGAACTAAATGTAGTGTATGATTGGTGGTAGGAAAGTGTGGAACCATGAGGGTTCTAATGAGGTCCAGTTGTGGAAATTCACTGGGAAGGCACAATTTTGATCAAGTTAGGCATTTTTCGTGCCTTGTAAAACCATTTAGGGAAGCATGGTCACACGAGAGACCATTGGTTTTATTGGTGAGGTAGACCATTGTGTTTTTGCGTTTAAATATTAAGAGTGAACTGAAAGAGATCGAGGGGTGTGTTAGAAGTAGTTCCATAAGAAATTATGATTCATGGATTCTTGGTGGATTGTCATGGAGTAGTGGCAAGTCTTATTTGACAATCATGCCTAACAAGTCGAGATTATGTGTTAATGAGATGTTTGCAGTAGAGAACCCAGAGATCCTTGGAAGTTCGTGGTGTTATATATTGGGTGGTGACACCAATAATGGATATGTTGGTGGTGGTGTTCTTCAAAAACTTCATATCATTCCTCATCTAGAGACTATCATGACCAACATCTTGACATGATCCTAGCTGTGTTGATAATATCTAGCCTTATATAAAGATACTTGAAGGTGTTTTGGTTAGATGAAGGACATCACCGAGTTTATTCTCATTGGGGTGGTATATGTGGAGTAGAATAATGGGTTGTACACCGTCGATGGTTTTGGGTGAGGTCCTTAGGATGGATCGGGTGTCTATGAATGTTGTGTGTTCTATTTAGGGAAGCTAGGAATGGGCACTGGGTGATGTTAGTTTTCCCATACTTGAAAATGTAGGAAAATTATTTCTATGTTTTGGGGATCTAATTATGATCAATTGTATGCTATGGAAGTTGGAATTCCTCATAGAAGGAAATGGTAATGACAATCCTAAGGTGGGGAAAGGGTCCTTACCGATGGAGTACCTGGGGGCTTCGGTGTCTACCGGTCGGCTGCAGAACAGGGACTTTGACAAGGTGGTGAACAAGATGTTGGCATGTATACTGTATTGAAAAAATCATTTCCTCTCCTTTGGGGGATGGATTTCATTAGTGAACAGTGTGATCTCAGCTATACCAGTGCATGCGATCATGGATACTAACGTACCGAAGGGGGTCATTAGTTCCATAGACAGGGTACTCGCTTGTTTCATTTGGGATGCTTCGCTTGAGGGGAAGATACAGTGGGTCTCATGGAGGAAAATGGTTAGGCCAATCAACGGAGGGATCAACGTCAAGAGTATGGCAGATACGGTACATGGAGTACGTGCGAAGATTTCATGGGAAATTATCGAGGGAGAGACATTGTGGGGTAGGTGTATGCTGAGCAGGTACGAGGATGGCATCGTCGACCTTCCAAAGAGAGGTTTTTCCATGTGGGTCGAGGTGAGTAATATCTTCACAAGGTTATAGCACTATTCTCAGTGGATTATTGGGGAGGGGAGGATCCTCTTCTGGGATTACAACTAGTCAGGGAGGGTGCATGCTTTTCTGGGGTGTCCATCCCCACTTATTTCCTTTAGGGAGGCCAAGTTACATCCCCTGTTCTTCCAAGCGGTGTTGGATGTGGACTCTCGGAGGGTCTTTGATTCGGTTGTGTTCACGCCACCGGTGTCAGGTAGGTTTAATATGAAAGACTTTCGTAGGTGTTCCAATGAGAAGCGACTACAGGAGTCAAGGAACAGGGTGGAGGGGAGCAGAGGGGTCCCCTCAAAAATGAATTTCTTAACTTGGCAGATCAAGCAATAGGTCATTCCTTCGGATGAGAATATCAAACGATTGGGTATTATCCTGGTGTATGGGTGTCAGTTTTGTAAGCGGAGGAGGGAGGAGAGTATGGAGCATATCTTCTTTGAGGGGGAATGGGCTCGAGTGGTATGGATCTTTCTGGGAACGCACATTGGATATTCTCCTTATTCTGACACTTGCGATCAGTTTTTGGGACTTTGGCTCCAGGGGTGTGATGGAAATGTGGAGGAGAAAGAGGCTCGGGCTCTGTTTTACAATGTGGGTTGCTGGGTACTTTGGGAAGTGATGAATCATGCCAGGTACGAGGGACTCGCGTCCACTGGGAGGGCGGTGGTGTCAAGGGTATGGTGTATGTTGATTGAACTGGTGGGTATTGCAGGATTTGGGGAAGAAGTTCTTTCCATATGGGTGTTGATCTCATATGGGATGAGGGTTGGGCATAGGACTTCCAGGGGGCAAGGGACTTGGGTTCGATGGATGTAACACCCTGAGATTTTATGAGAAATATTTTTTTTATGTCTTATGTTATACGCAACACCAAAAAAATATTTCACAGCACACAATACGGACTTCGCTTGCATTACACGCAATCGCGACCATCCTCGATAGCGTGTGTAGTCCGCAATACCGAGTTTCACTAAACAACGATATATTATTATAGACTAGCCTTTATTAATAGTATTAACTACATTTTTAATTTTATAACATTATTATTTTCTAGAACATGTTAAGACAAAAAAATAAATTTCTCGGGTAAAATAAGTATTTTTCAAAAAAAATGCAGTTTTGCCGCCTTTTGATGGCGTACACACATTAAATCTATTTTTTGACATGTTTATAAGTTCAATTTGGAAAAATAAAATTCTTCTTTTGAATCAGGATATAAAAATTTACTTTGGATAAATTTTTGATATTTTTCTGATAACATTCATATTTTGATGAATAGTAAAAATACGCTAATTTTTAATTAAAAACAACTTTTTTCATTGACATAATTTATATGGTTAGATTATAATATTGAATTGTTTTAAAGTATAAATAGAATATATTATTACCATTTAATATAATTTATGTTATTATCATTAATTTCACATTGAATTCATAGGTAAAAATATTTCAATCTTTGACAATGTTTTACCTTCTAAAACCCGTTTTCTTAACAACTGGATTAATTTTAAATTAATTACTGCAACTTATGTGTTTTGAATTTTTAAAAATGGATTCCATATTTGGAATCACTTGGTCCAAATTATGTTAATAGGCTACTTTTTATTTTGGGGCATTATGAATAGTAACGTTGATAAATTTTATTTACCATAGTTAATGGTAAATCAGGTAATTAAGGGTAAATATAAGATTATAAAATTACCCTAACACCTGCCAAAATCCTATTGGATGACTAAAGGTCGACCCATATCACCTAAGGGTCGAATTAGATTCATTTAATGGACTTTGTTCCATGAAAATAATTTAATTATTATTAAAACTGAAGAATGTGACAACCTGTCACTTTCTTAAATGTTATAATTATAATAATTTTAATTTAGTGATAAACTTAATTAAACTTCAAACATTAATAGTCTACAAAACTCTAATACAATTATCTACATAATAGGAATTTATTTAGAATTTTTAGGGATTAAATAATTATCATTAATTATGACACAATAGTGATGTTGAAATTATTTTCTTATTTAAAATATCAAATAAATGGTTTTAAAAATATTAAAATAAATATTATATGAAATATTTAATGTGATCCACTACATTTCAAGATACATATGACATTTTATGAATCTATTAATGATTTGTGTTTGAACATATCTTCTGTATATGTTTTATTTAAATTCAAATAAATGAATAGTGTCAAAATTGACACTATTGTTATTTTATAAACATTACATATTATAAAATTGTTTAAAAAACACAAAAATATTTAAAAATTATAAATTAAAATTTATATGGTCGATGATTTCATAAAGTTTCAAATTATGGAATATTCACAACACATATGTAATTATTTATAATAATTTAAATTTTATAATATTATTACCACAAATAAAATTAAATTGATAAATAAGGATAATTCAAGTTGATAATGTTTAAAATAAATTCATAACTTGTATAAATTTTATTGGTTGATGATATTACAACCCTATATCATCTAATATTCATATATGAGTCATTTTGGATGTTTTTAAGTGGGGTTGGGATTTAATATAAACTAATATTTCTTATATTTCCAAAGGTGCCCCTCTCCTCCCTTATAAAAGGGCACCTCCTCCCTATCCTCCTCAAACCAATTTGAGCCTTCAAGCTAGTCCAAACCCTGCCCATTTCACTTCCCCACTTCCCTAGAAACATCTTAGAGGTCATGGTCTTCTTCAAAGACCAATTTTAGTTCCCTAAGAGGAGGTCTCAAAGAGGCGCTTCAAAGAAAAGGTAATGTCTGTTACTGATTCTTTTAACTTTATTTCTTCTTCCACTTCTTCTTATTTAGTTGTTTCATTATGAATTAATAACATCAGTATCCCTAATATACTGATATTTTATTATAAGTATGAATCAACCCTATTTCACCAACTATCCATCATACAGAAAATGAAATCACCGCGTGTGCATACATACAGAATACCGTCTCCACGCCGTGGTGTAATCTATTTTCCATCACCACCTTACTTTGATGGGTATAATGGTGAAAATAAACAACTATATATGATTATTGTAAAGTGTTATTGATTCTGAAATATTATACGTACACTCTAATATAATTCCCCGATCGTATGAATGATATCATCGCTCGTGCATACGTACGGAATACCGTCTCCATGATGTGATGCGATTCGTTCCACATGATCTTCATTGAATAAATATTATATAAATGAATTGAATGAATAAATATGATATATAGTACCCAAATACCATTCTGGAAATGAGGTATCTATAACCTAAAGACAAGAATAAGAATTTATTCGACAAAACACGCATAAGAACAAAAAGTAATAAACACCCGAATAACAAGTAGTAAAGAAATATTAATAATAATAAGCTAAGAATATGACCATATATTATATCATAACAATATTTATGATTATTTAATAAGTCAATAACATTATTTAAATCATTATATGGGAGGTTTGGACACTTACAAAGCAAATCATACCTAAGGTAAGGGAAAATCTCGCAATCTCAATTTTTATCCGAGATTGTTTATACTTCATAATTTACTGGAAAATATTTATCATCCACATCCATGTTTATTAAATATGTAATATTATTATATCCTCCTAAAATTGTTTAAATCTAATTTTACCCTTTGGTGAGTTTTTAGTAAAAGATATGAAAGGAAGCTTTTGTCATTTTTCGGACGAGGTACTTTTTGACTTTTCCGACAAAAGTACGAGAGGAATGTTTTATTTAACATATACGGAATTAATAGATTTTTAAAAAATTATTTACAAAAATCATATTTTACAAGATTTAATGTTTATTTTTAATCAACTTATTTTAGTTTAAAATTGTATGACATGTTAAGAAAGGAAAAAAAATTGAAGTAGAAAGGATATTTTCCTCAAGAATGGAGTTCAAGAGTTTTATCAAAATTATTTTCCATATAAGATAATATATGGTTTTGTTTATATCCATATTATTACATTGATTTGATTATGTTGTGATGGAAATATTTTTCTGAATTCCTTTATCTTATATGAATTGTTTTATGATGTCACGATGTTTAAGATTCCCATTTTTATTGCATGGGTTATTCTATGATGTATGGTTTATGATTTTCTGGCACACATAAGAATGGTATCATTATGAGATGGGTGGTACATATATCTCCCTCTAATACATTGGGTAAAGAATTTATATCTCATGAGATAGACATGGCTGGAACGGCTGGTTAAACTAGTTCCGTGAAACAGGACTGAAATGAGGAGTGAAATCGGTTCAAAAATGGACTTTGTCCACTAAGATAGTCTTGAAAATGAGTCTTGACTAATAAGAAATGATTCTATATGATTATGTGTGTATTCCACAAAGTTTCATGTTTTAAGTTATGATTATTGGGATTACATTTCACTACTATGATTTATCCCATGTTATGAAATTATGATCTCTTTTACTGGGTAAGATTTCCAAAATGTTATGTTCTTATGAATATGATGTGATTGATATTTCTTTTGTTTACCCTTACTGAGCATTTGAGCTCACCCTTTTGTATGTTCTCTTTTCTTAGGTCAGGAAAAAGGTTATTAAGTAAGATATTCCAAAAGGGACTATAGATATGATGAAATAAATGGGAGATAGTGTAGATTCTTTATGAACCAATTGTTTATGTTTCCCAGTTTCTAAAGACACTATACATATACGGTACTTTCATGGTTTTGTTATATTTTGTAATAAGTTTGCTTAATGTTTTATGTATTAACCACGTATGTAAAGTATGGGTCACTATAGTTGGTATCAGAGGAAAGGAATAGTCAACCTTTGGAAACTAGGATGTGAAATCCTTAGTATGAAACCTAAGGATATGTATAAGCATTGAACACAATCTTAGTGTTTTAGAAATGTCCATGAATAACCTATGATAAGACCTTAAGTGTGAAATTTTATTCTTGATTATGTGGTTTTCCTATTATAATTAGTGTTGCTCACACTATTCTTCTTGGTTTTAGTCAATGGCTAGAACATGAAGGAACCGTGTTAATGCGGAATGCGACGGGCAATGCAATGATTGTCCCCCTAAGTAACCAAATGTTAAGGGAGCTGGAATGAAAAATCTTGTAGCCATGCTCACACAACTTTCTCAAGCTATGAATCATGCATGACTTCCAAATGAGAAAAAGAAGGAGAAACATTCTGTTTAATCCTTCATTAGGCAGCGTCCACCTTCATTCAGCGGTTCTTCTGATCCATTAGTTGTTGAACAACGGATCAGTACCACTGAAAAGATATTTTCATTTCGTCAATGTTATGAACATGATAAAGTCATCTTAGCAGTGTATCGTTTGGAAGGTGATGCTGATCCATGGTGGAATATTATTAAGAATATGAGGAAAAGGGATAAAATTGAGTCCATGGAATAGGATGAGTTCAAGAACTTATTTTTCCATAAGTATTTCCATTGTATTTTTCAAACAAAGATGGAGAAGTAATTTCTTGAACTGAAGCAAAAGGATGATGAATCTGTTGGTACCTACGAAGAAAATTTTACAAGACTCGCAAGGTACGCTTCCGGAATTATTATCCTACCTGAGAGTAAGATCGATCGATTCTTTAGTGGCTTAAAGCCAAGTCTTCGAAGGGTGTTAGCCATAAGGGACTTCAATAGCTATGAGGAAATTGTTCAATGTGATCTCAAGGTTGAGATAGAGATTGGTGTAACCCATCAGTCACATGGGTTTGATAAGAAGAGGAAAATGGAATTCAAAGGAAAATCTAAAGACCACACTGAAAAGAAGATGAGTTTTCCCTTATGCTCAAAGTGTGGAATGAAACATGGGGGAAATTGTCTTAATGGGATGAGCAAATGTTATAAGTGTGGAAAAGAAGGTCATTGGGAAATTGAATGTCGAAATAATGGGAAGAAGATGTATAATGATGCAAACAAAGGAAGGGATACATAGAATGAACCTACTACACTTCAATGTTTCAAGTTCAAGGAGATGGGGAATTATGTCAATCAATTCCCAAATCCAAGGGTTGATGATGATGATCGACTTCAACATACTCATAAGGCCAAAGACAAAGGAAAGTCACATGAAATTACTATCGGCGATGTGGAGTACGACAAAGAATTGGTGAGAGGTACACTTACCATCCACTCTAAATTTTCAAATGTACTATTTGATTCTGGATCCACCCACTCTTTTATTTCTGAAGAATTTTCTAAGGGTATCTCCATATTACCTCAACAATTAGATGTTGAGTTGGATGTGACATCTCCTAATGGCACAACAGTCACATCAAAAGTTTACAATTCTTCTCCGATTAATGTTTTTGGGAAAGTGCTTCCTGCAAATCTTGTGATCCTTCCTATAGTAGAATTTGATGTCATTCTTGGCATGGATTGGATTTCATTATATGGAGCTAATATCAATTTCCAAAGAAGGGATGTCACATTTCATATTCCAGATCAATCTATGATCGTCTATCGATGCAGGGATGAACATAACCTTCCGGTGGAAATTTATTCTATCTTATGGGACTTGATTCCACTAAATGACGGTTATTTATCTCAAATGGTTGGAGAGAAACTCACGATGAATAATATTCCCATTGAATGGGAATTTGATGATGTCTTTCTGGAGGAATTTCCAGGTCTCCCACCAAATCGTGAAGTTTAGTTTTCAATGGAACTCGTACCGGGTGCTTTACCTATTTCAAAGACACCTTATAGAATGGCCCCAATTGAGTTGTAGGAATTGAAGAAGAAACTCCAAGATAATCTTGATAAAGGATTCATACACCCTAGTGCGTCACCTTGGGGATCACCTGTTCTATTTGTTGAGAAGAAAGATGGATCAATGAGACTCTGCATTGATTATCGAGAACTTAACAAGATCACTATAAACAACAAATATCCTCTCCCATGCATTGATGACAAATTTGACCAACTACGCGGAGCTCAATACTTTTCCAAGATTGATCTTCATTCAGGGTATCATAAATTAAGGGTAAAGAGGGAGGATATACCATAGACGGAATTCCGTACAAGTTATGGACACTATGAATTTATAGTGATGCCATTTGGTCTTACTAATGCTCCTGCTATCTTCATGGATCTGATGAATAGAGTCTTTAAAGACTATCTTGATCAGTTTGTGGTAGTATTTATAGATGATATTCTTTTCTATTCAAAGTGCACGGAAGAACATTAAGATCACTTTATAATTGTATTAAAGACCCTAAAAAAGGAGAAGATTTATGCCAAATTTACCAAGTGTGAATTTTGGCTTCAAAAAGTTTCATTTTTGGGTCACATAATCTCAAAATTGGGGATATCTATGGATCAAGAAAAAACAGAGGTTATCGAAAGATAGTCGAGACCAACAACAGTAACCGAGATCCGAAGTTTTCATGGTTTGGATGGATATTATCGACGTTTTGTGAAAACAAAATTCACGATTATCTAATCCACTCACTGAGTTGACTCGGAAAGGAGTTAAGTTTGTTTGGACAGTGGAATGTGAAGAGAATTTCAAGGAGTTGAAAAGAAGGTTATCCAGTGCACCTGTGCTCACACTGCCTTATAGTGGAGAAAGGTTTGTGATCTACAGTGATGCATCCAAGAAGGGATTTAGGTGTTTTCTTATGAAAAACGATATGGTGATAGCTTATGCCTCACGAAAGTTGAAAATCCATGAGCAAAATTACCCAACTCATGATTTGGAGTTAGCTGCGGTAATCCTTGCATCAAAGATTTGGAGACATTATCTTTATGGAGAAAGGTGTGACATTTATACTGATCATAAAAGTTTAAAGTATATTATCACACAAAAAGAGATGAATATGTTCCAAAGAAGATGGTTGGAACTGATTAAGGATTATGACTTCTCAATTTTTTTACCACCCTGGAAAACCAAACAAGGTGGCAGATGCATTAAGTCAACAAGACCATGCTAGATTATCCATGATGAGGATCACAAAAGATCCAATATTTATGTATTTACAAATTATGGATCTTGGAATTATAATGAAAGGGGAAAAATCGTATCTTTCTCAAATGAATGTTCAACCATCTATACATGTGAATATTAAAGAGGCATATAAAGAAGACGTGGAGTTAAAAAAGAAGGTGAGAAATGTTCCTGAATTCAACCTTGATTGTGATGGGATAATAAAGGTTAGGGATAGGGTTTGTGTTCCTCCCATCCCCGAATTAAATAAGGAGCTGTTGGATGAGGCTCATAGTTCTTCATTCTCTATTCATCCTGTAAG
The DNA here is from genome assembly GCA_963277665.1 of Viscum album. Lineage (NCBI taxonomy): Eukaryota > Viridiplantae > Streptophyta > Magnoliopsida > Santalales > Viscaceae > Viscum > Viscum album. The sequence goes on from OY728163.1 coordinate 356,175,837, forward strand.
CACGAAGATGTATAGGGACCAGAAAGAGTACATCTGGTGGGATGGTATTAAAAGAGATGTTTCTGAATATGTCTCTCGATGTATGGTTTGGCAGCAAGTTAATGTTGAGAGACAGAATTCTAAGGGGATGTTACAACCATTACCCATACCAGAATGGAAATGGGAAAACATCACTATGGATTTTGTCACTGGACTTCCTAAAACATCCAAAGGCAATAATGTTATCTGGTTCATAGTTGATCGTCTTACAAAGTCTGCACACTTCATTGCTATTAGAGAGGATTTCCCTCTAGATTAGCTTGCCGGGATATATGTAAAGGAAGTGTTAAGATTGCATGGAGTGCCACTTTCTATTATATCTGATCGGGATCTGACGTTTACCTCGAAGTTCTGGAGAAGTCTTCAGCATACACTGGATACAGAGTTGAGTTTCAACACTACTTATCATCCTCAGACAGACAGACAGTCTGAGAGGACAATTCACACTCTAGAAGATATGTTGAGAGCTTACTCTATGGATTTCAAATGTGGTTGGGATCAACACCTACCTTTGGTGGAATTTTCTTATAATAATATCTTTCACTCCAGTATTCAGATGGCTCCTTATGAAGCTCTCTATGGAAGGAAAAGCAGGACTCCAAATTGCTGGGATGAAGTTGGGGAAACAAAGCTATTAGGACCTGATCGTGTTGATGACATGGCAGAAAATGTCAGATCTATTCAACAACACATTAGAGAAGCTCAGAGTCGACAAAAAAGTTATGTCAACAACCGAAGAAAAGACTTAGAGTTTGAAGTGGGTGATAAAGTGTTCTTAAGAATATCTCCCTGGAAGAGGGTCATGAGATTTGGAAAGAAGGGAAAGATGAGCCCTAGATATATCCATCCTTTTAAAATTCTGGATCGTGTTGGGAAGGTAGCTTACCGATTGGAACTTCCACCGAATCTCTCTCAAGTTCATGATGTGTTCCATGTATCTCTCCTGAGAAAGTACATACCTGATCCTTCACATGTACTCAGCTCAGAAGTTGTACCACTGGAGCAAGATCTTTCTTATGAAGAACAACCAATAGAAATTCTGGATCTTAGTGAAAAAGTACTACATAAAAAGACCACTCTCTTGGTGAAAGTTTTATGGAGGAACCCCCAATTAGAAGAAGTTAGATGGGAACTTGAGGATATGATGAGGGAGAGGTATCCTCATCTGTTTGTCACAAAGTTACGAATTTCGAGGGAGAAATTCATTTTAAGGGGGGTAGAATGTAACACCATGTGATTTTATGAGAAATAATTTTTTTATGTCATAGGTTATACGCAACACCAAAGGAATCTTGCACAGCTCATAATATAGACTTGGCTTGCATTACACGCAATCACGACCTTCCTCGATAGCGTGTGTAATACACAATACCAGGTTCCACTAAAAAAAGATATATTATTATGGACTAGCCATTATGAATAGTATTAACTACATTTTGAATTTTATAACATTATTATTTTCTAGATCATGGTAAGAGAACAAAATAAATTTTTCGGGTAAAATAAGTATTTTTCAAAAAAAAATGCAGTTTTGCCGCCTTTTGATGGCGCACCCACATTTTATATTTTTTTGACATGTTTATAAGTTCAATTTGAAAAAAAATAAAATTCTTCTTTTGAATCAGGATATAAAAATTTACTTTGGATAAGTTTTTGATATTTTTCTGATAACTTTCATATTTTGATGAATATTAAAAATACGCTAATTTTTAATTAAAAATAACTCTTTTCATTGACATAATTTATATGGTTAAATTATAAATTTAATTGTTTTAAAGTATAAATAGAATAAATTTTTACCATTTAATATAATTTATGTCATTATCATTAATTTCACATTGAATTCATAGGTAAAAACATTTCAATCTTTGGCAATGTTTTAACTTCTAAAACCTGTTTTCATAACAACTGGATTAATTTTAAATTAATTACTGCACCTTATGTGTTTTGAATTTTGAAAAATGGATTCCATACTTGAAATCAGTGGGTCCAAATTATGTTAATAGGATACTTTTTATTTTTGGGCATTATGAATAGTAACTACGGTAAATTTTATTTACCATAGTTAAATGTAAATCTGGTAATTAAGGGTAAATATAAGATTATAAAATTACCCTAACACATGAAAAAATCATATTGGATGACTAAAAGTCGACCCATAACACCTATGGGTCGGATTAGATTCATTTAATGGTCTTTTGTCTTTGAAAATAATTTAATTATTATTAAAACCAAAGAATGTGACAACATGTCACTTTCTTAAATCTTATAAGTATAATAATTTAAATTTAGTGATAAAATTAATGAAAATTAAAACGCGAATAATCTGAAGAAATATAATACAAGTATATACATAATAGGAATTTATTCAGAATTTTTAGGGATTAAATAATTATCATTAATTATGACACAATATTGATGTTGAAATTATTTTCTTAATTAAAATATCAAATAAATGGTTTTAAAAATATTAAAATAAATATTATATGAACTATTTAATGTGATACACTAATTTTCTAGATACATATGACATTTTATGAATCTATTAAAGCTTTTAGTTCGAACATATCTTCTGTATATATTTTATTTAAATTCAAATAAACGAATAGTGCCAAAATTGACACTATTGTTATTTTATAAAAATAACTTATTATAAAATTGTTTAAAAATAACAAAAATATTTAAAAAATATAAAATAAAATTTATATGGTCTAAAATATTATAATGTTTCAAATTTTGGATAATTCACCACACATATGTAATTATTTATAATAATTTAAAATTTAGAATATTATTACCACAAATAAAATTAAATTGATAAATAAGTATAATTCAAGTTGATACTGTTTAAAATAAATTCCTAACATGTCTAAATTTTATTTATTGATGATATTAAAACCCTATATCATCTAATAACTAGATATGAGTCATTTTGGATGTTTTTAAGTGGGGTTGGGATTTAATATAAACTAATATTTCTTATATTTCCAAAGGTGCCCCTCTCCTTCCTTATAAAAGGGAACCTCCTCCCTCTCCTCCTCACACCAATTTGAGCATTCACGCTCGGCCAAACCCTACCCATTTCACTTCCCCACTTCCATAGAAACATCATAGAGGTACTGGGCTTCTTCAAAGACCAAGTTTAGTGCCCTAAGAGGAGGTCTCAAAGAGGCGCTTCAAAGAAGAGGTAATGTCCGTTACCGATTCATTCAACTTTATTTCTTCTTCCACTTCTTCTTATCTAGTTGTTTAATTATGAATTAATAACATCAGTATCCCTAATATACTGATATGTTATTTTATGTATGAAACAACCCTATTTCACCATCTATCCATCCTACGGAAAATGAAATCACCGCGCGTGCGTACGTACAGAATACCATCTCCACGCCGTGGTGTAATCTATTTTCCATCACCACCTTACATTGATGGGTAGAATGGTGAAAATAAATAACTATATATAATTATTGTAAAGTTTTATTGATTCTTAAATAGTATACGTACACTCCAATACAATTCCACGATCATGGGAACGATATCATCACTCGTGCGTACATACGGAATACCATCTCCACAATGTGATGTGATTCCTTCTACATGATATTCATTGCATAATGATTATATAAATGAATTGAATGAATAAATATGATATATAGTACACTAATACAATTCTTGAAATGTGGTATCTATAACCTAAAGAGAAGAATAAGAATTTATTCGACAAAACACGCATAAGAATGAAAAGTAATAAACACCCGAATAACAAGTAGTAATGAAATATTACTAATAAGATGATAATTATATGACCATATATGATATCATAACAATAATTATGATTCTGTAATAAGTCAATCACATTATTTAAATCATTATACAGGAGGTCTAGACACTTACGAAGCAAATCAGTCCTAAGGTAAGGGAAAATCTCGAAATCTCAATTTGTATCCGAGATTGTTTATAATTCAAAATTTACTGGGGAATATTTATCATCCACATCCATGTTTCTTCAATATTTAATATTATTTATATCCTACTAAATTTTTTTAAATCCAATTTTACCCTTCAGTGAGTGTTTAGTAAAAGATTTGAAAGGAATCTTTTGTCGTTTTTCGTACGGGGTACTTTTTGACTTTTCCGACAAAAGTACGAGAGGAATGTTTTTTACTTATACGGCATGAATGGATTTTTAAAACATTATTTCCAAAAATCATCCTTTACAAGTTTTCAAGTTTATTTTTAATAAACCTATTTTATTTTAAAATTGTATGAAATGTTAAGAATGGAAAAATGTTTTTGAAGTAGAAAGGATATTTTCTTCAAGATTGGAGTTCAATAGTTTTATCAAAATTATTTTCCATCAAAGATAATATAGGGTTATGTTTCTATCCCAATTATTACATTGATTTGATTATGTTGTGATGGAAATATTTTTATGAATTCCTTTATCTTATATGAATTGTTTTATGATGTCATGATGTTTAAGATTCCCATTTTTATTTCATGGGTTATGCTATGATATATGGTTTATGATTTTGTGGCACACATAAGAATGGTATAATTATGAGATGGGTGGGACCTATATCTCCCTCCAATGCATTCGGTAAAGATTTTGTATCTCATGAGATAGACATGGCTAGAACAACAGGTTAAACCAGTTCAGTGAAACAGGACTGAAACAAGGAGTGAACTCGGTTCAGAAATAGACTTTGTCCACTAAGATAATCTTGGCAACGAGTCTTGACTAATAAGAAATGATTCTTTATGATTATGTTTGTATGCCACAATGTTTCATGTTTTATGTTATAATTATTGGGATTACATTTCACTACCATTATTTATCCCATGTTATGAAATTATGATCTCTTTTGCAGGGTAAGATTTCCAAAATGCTATATTCTTATGAATATGATGTGATTGATATTTCTTTTGTTTACCCTTACTGAGCATTTGAGCTAACCCTTTTGTATGTTTTCTTTCCCCATGTCAGGAAGAAGGTTATTAAGTAAGATATGCCAAAAGGGACTATAGATAAGATGAAATAAATGGGAGACAGTGAAGATGCTTTATGAACCAATTGTTTATGTTTCCCAATTTCTAATGACACTATACCTATATGGTCCTTTCATGGTTTTGTTATTTGTTGTAATAAGTATGCTTCAATTTTGATGTATTAACCATGTATGTAAAGTATGGGTCGCTATATTTGATCCCTCCAGCGGGAGGTTTGAAGTTGAACGTCGATGGAACATGCGCTGTAGAGATCATGTGGGGAGGGGGGTGCTACATGATGGTAGAGATAGTGTGTTGATGGCGTTCGCTATAAACTACGGGAGTTGGAGCTCGGTGCAGGTAGAGGCCTTGGAAGTGCTTTCAGGGGTGTCGTTTTGTATGAACAGAGGCCTGGTTGTGGAGCAGATTGAAACAGATTCAAAAATTATACATGATGCGTTGCATGGACGAGGTACGACGCCGTGGGGGATCTACTCTACTATTAGGTAGTGCAAGGCCATCATGGGGAACAACGTAAGGGTAAATCATAATTGGTGGGAAGGGAATAAAGTTGCAAACTACTTCTCATCGATTGCGGTCCTTGGAGATACTATGGTTTGGGTGGATAATGTGTCACATATTAGACCTGAGGGGGTCAATTTGATTAGGGGTGATGCACTTGGATTGCATAATTTCATCCACTGTAGGGGGGACCTCGTTGGGTGACAATTTGTAGTTGGGTTGTTTTTATGAAATAAAAATCGTAATGTTGGTGGTGGTAGAAATTAATTGAAAGTGGGGTTCCAAATAGCGTAACATTATAGAGAGAGCTATAATGGGAAAGTGTTAGGTTGATTAAATGATCTGAGTTTCATGTTATAGGTAATGGAGTGATCACAGTTCGAGTGAGTTGGCCCTGATAGAGAGTGTTGTCATGAGATTAATTGGTTGAGTGCCTGAAGAGTTTGTGTAACAGCCCAAGATTTTATGAAAAATATTTTTTTTTAATTTCACTAATGTCTTGTGTTGTACGCTACACCAAAAGGAGCTTGCACAAAACGCATCCTTGACTTGCCTTTCATTACATGCAATCGTGACCTTCCTTGATAGCGTGTGTAGTACACAATACCGAGTTTCACTAAACAACGATATGATATTAAAATATTATTAAAACTAGCCGTTATGAATAGTAATAACCACTTTTTGAAATTTTTTAAATTTTATTTTTCAAAATGGAATTTATTTTTGGATTCGTAATATCGAAATTAGCTTCGGGTGAAAGTTTGGTACTTTTCGGATAACTTTCATTTTCTGATGAATAGTGAAAATTACTAAATTTTAATTAAAAACAACTTTTTTTATCGAAATAATTAATAGTGATAAATTATTAATTTTAGTGGTTTTAAAGTATATTTAGAATATATTTTTACAATTCAATACAATGTTGGTCATTGGATGTAATTTCACATTTACACCAGACATAAACAAGTGTTAATCTTTTGATAGTTATTATCTCTTAAAAACACGCTATTTGTTGTGACAGCAGAAATTAATTTTAAAATTAATTAATGCAACTTATATGTTGGGAATTTTGTAAAATAGAAATCATTTTTGAATTTGGAATATCAATTATAGCTTAGGGTGAAATTTTGGCATTTTTCTGAAAAACATCAATTTTTGATGAATAGTGAAACTACTAAGAGGTAGTTAAAATTAATTTTTTAAAAAATCATAACTTTGCCGCTTCTGTGAATGGAATTTCAAAAATCAGAGAGACACGGTTGATGTCAGTAAGTAAAATGTGGTTCAATGAGATGAAAATAATTTTTGCTGAATAGTAACTTTTTACTTTTATTTACCACGGTTAAAAGTAAATAGGGTAATTAAGGGTAAAAATGATATTAATATTACCCTAACACATGTCCTAATCCTATTGGACAAGTGTATCTCGACCAAAAACAACCTTAAGTGTAAAATATTATCATTTAGGCCCACATGGATTAGATTAGGACATTTATTATTATTTAAATCAAAGAAGAGTTAAAAGAGTTAAAAACAAAGTTTATTTACTAAAACATTTTTAATATATGGTTATACATAATATAATTTAGACTATAAATATTCATTAGAAAGCTGAAACTATTTCCTACATAATGGTATTTTATTTGTAATTTTTATACTTTAAATAATTTAATTTATTTATGACACAACAATGATGCAGTAATTACCTTTTTAATAAAAATTAACATAATTGATGTTATAAATGCCCAAATAAATGTAATTTAAGAATTATTATGACTTAAACTAATTTTATAGGTTAATATGACATGTTATTGTTTATTTAAGTAACTTGGTTCGAACTTATCATTCTGTTATGAATTTCATAAAAATCATGTACCAAATAGTGTCAAAATTGACATAAATTAGTTTTTAAAACAAATATTATATTATCAATTGTTATTTAATTTCTAAAAATATAATTTTCGGCCAAATGACTTAGCTAAGGATATATATATTAATAATAAACAACTTGGGGTTCTTTTGGCTTATTATGGTAGGTTTATTAACCATATAGTGTAAGAAAACAAGAAGACACGGTAAAAGTTAAAATATTTAACTTAGAGTTAAATCTAATTGATAAGGTTAAAATAATAACCTAAACTTGCCTAAATCCTATTGGATGAGAGGATTTCGACCCATCCTCACCTTAGATTCGAAATAAATCAATTTGGAGCTATTTAAAACCGAATTTGGCTTTATAATAAAATAATATTTTTAGTTATTCCAAAGGTGCCCCTCTCCTCCCTTATAAAAGGGCACCTCCTCCCTCTCTTCCTCACACAACTCTGAGCCTTAAATCTTGGCCAAACCCTGAACTAATCTCTTCTCCACTTCCCTAGTATCATCCTAGAGGTCCTGGTCTTCTTCAAAGACCATCCTTAGTTCTTTAAGTGGAGGTTAAGAAAAGTCGCGTCAAAAAGAGGTAATATCCATTACCGATCTTTTTCAATTTCTTTCTTCTTCAACTTCTTCTTCTTTAGTTGTATCATGATAAAGTAATAACATCAGTATTTCTTATATACTGATATTTTATTATAAATATGAAACAACTCTAATTAACCTTCTATCCATCCTACGGAAAAAGTAAATCACCGCGCGTGCGTACTTACGGAATACCGTCTCCACGCCGTGGTGTAATCTATTTTCCGCCTCCACCTTAATTGGATGGGTATAATGGTGTAATGAGTAACTATATATGATTATTATAAAGTTATATTGATACTGAAATAGTATACATACACTTAAACACAATTCCACGACCATGGGAATGATATCATCGCTCGTGCGTACGTACGGACTACCGTCTCCACGACGCGATGAGATTCATTATCCATGTTAACCATTCCAGAATGATTATAAAGTATATATAATGAATAATAATGGAATATATGACATGGTAAATCTACTGGATTTATGTATATATATATATATATATGTCATCTACTTACTTCCATTCAAGACAACAAGGAAAGGAAAGCAGCGTTCATGCGTACGTACGGACTACCGTCTCCATGAACGGTGTGTTTCATTTAATTTATCTATCTATTATATATATATATATATATACTGAATATATATGATATATAAATCAAACTTTATATTATTGAAGTACGTAAATCATGATATAAGTAATAATAATGTCAAGAACAACAAGTCCAAACACCTACAATAAATGAAACGATTTTACCCAAAACGCTTCTTTAACATGAATTTATAAAAGAACGGGTAATATAAAGTCATAAGTGGACCATATATGATATAATAAAAATGAATATGATTCTTTAATAAGTCAATAACATGATTTAAATCATTATACAGGAGGTTGGGACATGTACAAAGGAAGTCGGACCTAAGGTAAGGGAAAATATCACAATCTGATTTTTATCCGAGATTGTTTTTACTTTGGCATTTACTGGGGTGTATTTTATCATCCACATCCATGTTTCCTCAATATGTAATATTATTTCCATCCACCTACAATTGTTTAAATCCAATTTTACCCTTCGGTGAATTTTAGTAAAAGATAAGAAAGGAATCCTTTGTCGTTTTTCGTACGAGGTACTTTTTGACTTTTCCGACAAAAGTACAAAGAATGTTTTTTTAACTTATACAGAATGAATGGATTTTTAAAGCATTATTTCCAAGAAGATTCCTTTACAAGATTTCAAGTTTATTTTTAATCAACATCTTTTTGTTTAAAATTATATGACATGTTAACAAAGGAAAAAAAATTTGAAGTAGAAAGGATATTTTCCTCAAGAATGGAGTTCAAGTGTTTTATCAAAATTATTTTCCATCTAAGATAATAAAGTGTTATGTTTTTTTATCTCTATTATTACATGTATTTGATTATGTTGTGATGGAAATATTTTTATGAATTCCTTTATCTTATATGAATTGTTTTATGATGTCATGTTCTTTAAAAATCCAATTTTTATTACATGGGTTATGCTATGATGTATGGTTTAGGATTTTGTGGCACACATAAGAATGGTATCATTAAGAGATGGGTGGGACCTATATCTCCCTCCAATGAATTGGGTAAAGATTTTATATCTCATGAGATAGACATGGCTGGAATTCTAGGTTATACCGGTTCAGTGAAATAGGACTGGAACGAGGGTGACTCGGTTTAGAAAGGGACTTTGTGCACTAAGATAGTCTTGGCAATGAGTCTTGACTAACAAGAAATGATTCTATATGATTATTTGTGTATGACACAAAGTTTCATGTTTTAAGTTATGATTATTGTGATTACATTTCACTGCCATGATTTATCCCATGTTATGAAATTATGATCTCTTTTACAGGTTAAGATTTCCAAAAGTTATGTTCTTATGTATATGATGTGATTGATATTTCTTTTGTTTACCATTACTGAGCATTTGAGCTCACCCTTTTATGTTTTCTTTTCCCCAGGATATAAAGAAAGGTTTTAGGTATAAAAAAAAGGAAGATCTTTATGGGAGATGTTGAAGATCTTTCACCAGGATTAGAAGATCATGTTCCAAGTTTCCAAAGACACTAAACTATTACGATCCTTGTGTGTGTGTTTTTGTTATGTACTAAGTATTCCACAAATGTAATGTAATGTCAATGTACGTTAAGCTTCGGGTCTCTACAGTTGGTATCAGAGGAAAAGTTTAGTCAACCTTTGGAAACTAGGATGTGAGAACGTTGTTGAGATCCCTAGAGATATTTCTAAGGTATGTCTAGGGATGTCCCTAAGGATAAGTATACGTATAGGATATAGTCCTAGAGCTATAGTAACGATATTAGATTAAACCAAAGATGTTAGATATTGAAGTTACTCCCCCTTTATTATGATTTTTTCCTCTCACACTATTATTTTTCAGGTTTTAGAAAATGGCTGGAAACAAGATGATTCACAATACTGGAGGATATGATGGACAATGGAATGATATTCTTCATGAGCAACCAAATGAAATGGGATTTGGAAGTCCAAACATCATTATTATGCCGAATCAGCAATCTCATAATATGATCAATAAAGTAAAATTTGGTAAGTTTCCTGACTCGGCTAATAAGAGAAAGATGGAGTTTCATGATGATTATAGAGGAAAGAAAGTTCAATTTCCCCTATGTAAATCATGCGGGAAGAGGCATCAAGGAGAATGTTTCAAAGGGACTGGAAGATGCTTTGGGTGTGGAAAAGAAGGACACAAAGCCAGTAAGTGGAAAGGAAAAGGTTCAGTTAACACCAGGGATGAGGATAATGGTATTGCTACGACATCAACAATGGTTAAATGGTTTAAATGTGGAATGTATGGGCATTATGCAAACCAATGCCCTAAGGGAAAGTCTCATGAAGAGAATCAGTATGGTCATATGGGAAGTATTTATGTTGATGATGATGAAGAGACTACAGATGATATGTGAGATGAAAGAATTGTTGAATCTCGGTCAATGGTTTAATAATGTAGTGGAATGATTACATGTTTATCATGTGTAATGTTGTATAAGTAATCTCATGGAATAAAGAGACATCTAAGGATTGTTACACTGTTGTCTTTCCTTATGTTTTGAAAGTGTATGATGAATGGTACCAGTAACCACGAAAGGTTATTCAGATACTTTTAGAAAGTAGATGATATGTGCATAATGAAAGGATAAGAAGAAAATGAGATGTTTGATTGTATTTATGAGCTCATGATTGATATAAGGACTAAGTGATATCATGGTTTGAGTATATAGAATTTTGAGGATTTGGGTATGTGGAAAGTGTTAACTTTTAACTGCATTCATGTTTTCACTAAGGTTCAATGGGTATTCAAGAGAATACATGATTATGGCCTTTGAATGATATATGGGGATCAACGACAGTATTAAATCTCTGGTAATCGTTTTCACTATATTATGAGTGTGGACTGCAGTATTATGGATAAGCCTAAAGATTAGAATGGATTATGTTGGACATAAGTTAGTATTGTTTAAGGATAGAAGATTTTCGATATTATTGATGGGATGTTATAGTAATATAGTTTTAGAAAAAGGACAACCTACAGGACGGGCGACAGCCCATCGCGTCGGACAAGGCTGTGGGAATCGAACCGACAACCGAAGTGCGACTGGCCTTTATCGCCTACCACTGGCCTACAGGAAATCCCTATTTAGAAGAAACTAGTTTTATTTTATTAAGCGGTATGATATATGAATTATAAGTCCATTTTAGGAACCATATATGATTAATATCACTATAGATCGACTTATGTATATAATTTTTGCTAACATTTTTTTTGAGACAGATGGAATGACCCGTCATTATATCACATGATCTGCTAACACTTCACGAATAACAAATTAAACTCCATTTATTTAAGAGATGAAGTGGAAATTGTTCAAGGAACGAACAACAGTGAGATTGTACCAAAATAAAGTAAGTATTTATTCTAATTCAAAATTCTTCAACTTTAGGGAAACAATCTTGAAATCCAAAAATGTTGTCCTAGTGATCTTATATTTGAGGAATCAGATGGTACCTTAGATCGTCACAAATTTATGGCTTTGTGATTGCTGGCTTTTCCATAGCCATGTTCTCTACCACTCTTCATCAGAACATGATGGTTAGATTTTTTTTCCATATCCATATTTTCACCTATGTGGAAACCCAGTGATTAGTTTATTTGGGTAACCGTTATGTCTCATACTTTCTTTTTTAAAGATTGGTTTTGGTATTCCTTGTTACTGTGTGGGTTTCTATTAATGAAACTTTCTAATAGTAAACCATTTATAACCCCAACGAATTTCGAGGGCAAAATTCATTTTAAGGGGGGTAGAATGTAACAGCCCAAGATTTTATGAAAACTATTCTTTTTATTTCACTAATGTATTGTGTTGTACGCTACACCAAAAGGAGATTGCACAACATGCATCCTTGGCTTGCCTTTCATTACATGCCATCACGACCTTCCTTGATAGTGTGTGTAGTACGCAATACCGAGTTTCACTAAACAACGATATGCTATTAAATATTATTAAAACTAGCCGTTATGAATAGTAATAACCACTTTTTGAAATTTTGTAAATTTTATTTTTCAAAATGGACTTTATTTTTGGATTTGTAATATCGAAATTAGCTTAGGGTGAAATTTTGGTACTTTTTGGATAACTTTCATTTTCTGATGAATAATGAAAATTACTAAATTTTAATTAAAAAAACTTTTCTAATCAAAATAATTAATAGTGATAAATTATAAATTTGAGTGGTTTTAAAGTATATTTAGAATATATTTTTACAATTTAATACAATGTTGGTCATTGTATGTAATTTCACATTTACACCAGACATAAACAAGTGTTAATCTTTTGATAGTTATTATCTCTTAAAAACAAACTATTTGTTGTGACAGCGGAAATTAATTATAAAATTAATTAATGCAACTTATATATTGGGAATTTTGTAAAATAGAAATCATTTTTGAATTCGGAATATCAATTATAGCTTAGGGTGAAATTTTGGCATTTTTCTGAAAACGTCAATTTTTAATGAATAGTGAAACTACTAAGTGGTAGTTAAAATTAATTTTTTCATAAATCTTAATTTTACCGCTTCTGTGAATGGAATTTTAAAAATCAGAGAGACACGGTTGATGTCAGTAAGTAAAATGTTGTTCAATGAAATGAAAATAATTTTTGGTGAATTGTAACTTTTTACTTTTATTTACCACGGTTAAAAGTAAATAGGGTAATTAAGGGTGAAAATGATATTAATATTACCCTAACACATGTCCTAATCCTATTGGACAAGTTTATATCTACCAAAAACAACCTTAAGTGTAAAATATTATCATTTAGGCCCACTTGGATTAGATAAGGACATTTATTATTATTTAATTCAATGAAGAGTTAAAATAGTTAAAATCAAGGTTTATTTACTAAAACATTTTTAATATAGGCTTATACATAATATAATTTCGACTATAAATATTCATTATAAAGATAAAAAGATTTCCTACATAATGGTATTTTAGTTGTAATTTTTATACTTTAAATAATTAAATTTATTTATGACACAACGATGATGCAGTAATTACCTTTTTAAGACAAATTAACATAATTGATGTTATAAATGCCCAAATAAATGTAATCTGAGACTTTTTAGGACTTAAACTTATTTTATAGGTTAATATGACATGTTATTGTTGATTTAAGTAACTTGGTTCGAACTTATCATTCTGTTATGAATTTGATAAAAATCATGTACCAAATAGTGTCAAAATTGACATAAATTAGTTTTTAAAACAAATATTAAATTATCAATTGTTATTTAATTCCTAAAAATCTAATGTTCGGCCAAATGACTTAGATAAGGATATATATATTAATAATAAACAACATGGGGTTCGTTTGGCTTGTTATGGTATGTTTATTAACCATATAGTGTAAGAAAACAAAAAGACACAGTAAAAGTTAAATTATTTAACTTAGAGTTAAATCTAATTGATATGGTTAAAATAATAACCTAAACTTGTCTAAATCCTATTGGATGATAGAATATTGACCCATCCCCACTTTAGCCTCGAAATAAATCAATTTGGAGCTATTTAAAACCGAATTTGGCTTTATAATAAAATAATATTTTTAGTTATTCCAAAGGTGCCCCTCTCCTCCCTTATAAAAGGGAACCTCCTCCCTCTCTTCCTCACACAACTTTGAGCCTTCATGATCGGACAACCCCTGAAAAAATCTCTTCTCCACTTCCCTATTATCATCCTAGAGGTCCTGGTCTTCTTCAAAGACCATCCTTAGTTCTTTAAGTGGAGGTTAAGAAAAGGCGCGTCAAAAAGAGGTAATATCCATTACCGATCTTTTTTAATTTTTTTCTTCTTCAACTTCTTCTTCATTAGTTGTTTCATGAAAAAGTAATAACATAAGTATTTCTTATATACTGATATGTTATTATAAATATGAAACTACTCTAACTAACCTTCTATCCATCCTACGAAAAAAGGAAATCACCGCGCGTGCGTACGTACGGAATACCGTCTCCACGCTGTGGTGTAATCTATTTTCCGCCACCACCTTAATTGGATGGGTATAATGGTGTACTGAGTAACTATATATGATTATTTTAATTTGATATTGATACTGAAATAGTATATATACACTTCAACACAATTTCACGACCATGGGAACGATATCATCGCTCGTGCGTACGTACGGACTACCGTCTCCACGACGCGAAGAGATTCATTATCCATGTTAACCATTCCAGAATGATTATAAAGTATATATAATGAATAATAATGGAATATATGAAATGTTAAATCTACTCGATTTATGTATATATATATGTCATCTACTTACTTCCATTCAAGACAATAAGGAAAGGAAAGCAGCGTCCATGCGTACGTACGAACTACCGTCTCCATGAACGGTGTGTTTCATTTCATTTATCTATCTATTATATATATATATATATATACTGAATATATATGATATATAAATCAAACTTTATATTTTTGAAGTATGTAAATCATGATATAAGTAATAATAATGTCATGAACAACAAGTCCAAACACCTACAATACATGAAACGATTTTACCCAAAACGCTTCTTTAACATGAATTTATAAAATAACGGGTAATATAAAGTCATAAGTGGACCATATATGATATAATAACAATGAATATGATTCTTGAATAAGTCAATAACATGATTTAAATCATTATACAGGAGGTTTGGACACGTACAAAGCAAGTCGGACCTAAGGTAAGGGAAAATATCACAATCTCATTTTTATCCGAGATTGTTTTTACTTTGGCATTTACTGGGGTGTATTTTATCATCCACATCCATGTTTCCTCAATATTTAATATTATTTCCATCCACCTACAATTGTTTAAATCCAATTTTACCCTTCGGTGAATTTTATTAAAAGATAAGAAAGGAATCTTTTGTCGTTTTTCGTACGAGGTACTTTTTGACTTTTCCGACAAAAGTACAAAGAATGTTTTTTTTAACTTATACAGAATGAATGGATTTTTAAAGCATTATTTCCAAGAAGATTCCTTTACAAGATTTCAAGTTTATTTTTAATCAACATCTTTTAGTTTAAAATTATATGACATGTTAACAAAGGAAAAACTTTTTGAAGTAGAAAGGATATTTTCCTCAAGAATGGAGTTCAAGTGTTTTATCAAAATTATTTTCCATCTAAGATAATAAAGTGTTATGTTTTTTTATCCCTATTATTACATGTATTTGATTATGTTGTGATGCAAATATTTTTATGAAATCCTTTATCTTATATGAATTGTTTTATGATGTCATGTTCTTTAAAAATCCCATTTTTATTACATGGGTTATGCTATGATGTATGGTTTAGGATTTTGTGGCACACATAAGAATGGTATCATTAAGAGATGGGTGGGACCTATATCTCCCTCCAATGAATTGGGTAAAGATTTTATATCTCATCAGATAGACATGGCTGGAATGCTAGGTTATACCGGTTCAGTGAAACATGACTAGAACGAGGGTGACTCGGTTCAGAAAGGGACTTTGTCCACTAAGATAGTCTTGGCAATGAGTCTTGACTAACAAGAAATGATTCTATATGATTATGTGTGTATGCTAAAAAGTTTCATGTTTTATGTTATGATTATTGTGATTACATTTCACTGCCATGATTTATCCCATGTTATGAAATTATGACCTCTTTTACAGGTTAAGATTTCCAAAAGTTATGTTCTTATGTATATGATGTGATTGATATTTCTTTTGTTTACCCTTACTGAGCATTTGAGCTCACCCTTTTATGTTTTATTTTCCCCAGGATATAAAGAAAGGTTTTAGGTATAAAAAAAATGAAGATCTTTATGGGAGATGTTGAAGATCTTTCACCAGGATTAGAAGATCATGTTCCAAGTTTCCAAAGACACTAAACTATTACGATCCTTGTGTGTGTGTTTTTGTTATGTACTAAGTATTCCACAAATGTAATGTAATGTCAATGTACGTTAAGCTTCGGGTCTCTACAGTTGGTATTAGAGGAAAAGTTTAGTCAACCTTTGGAAACTAGGATGCGAGAACGTTGTTGAGATCCCTAGAGATATTTCTAAGGTATGTCTAGGGATGTACCTAAGGATAAGTATACGTATAGGATATAGTCCTAGAGCTATAGTAACGATATTAGATTAAACCAAAGATGTTAGATATTGAAGTTACTCCCCCTTTATTATGATTTTTTCCTCTCACACTATTCTTTTTTGGGTTTTAGAAAATGGCTAGAAACAAGATGATTCACAATACTGGAGGATATGATGGACAATGGAATGATATTCTTCATGAGCAACCAAATGAAATGGGATTTGGAAGTCCAAACATCATTATTATGCCAAATCAGCAATCTCATAATATGATCAATAAAGTAAAATTTGGTAAGTTTCCTGACTCGGCTAATAAGAGAAATATGGAGTTTCATGATGATTATAGAGGAAAGAAAGTTCAATTTCCCCTATGTAAATCATGTGGGAAGAGGCATCAAGGAGAATGTTTCAAAGGGACTGGAAGATGCTTTGGGTGTGGAAAAGAAGGACACAAAGCCAGTAAGTGGAAAGGAAAAGGTTCAGTTAACACCAGGGATGAGGATAATGGTATTGCTACGACATCAACAATGGTTAAATGCTTTAAATGTGGAATGTATGGGAATTATGCAAACCAATGCCCTAAGGGAAAGTCTCATGAAGAGAATCAGTATGGTCGTATGGGAAGTATTTATGTTGATGATGATGAAGATACTACAGATGATATGTGAGATGAAAGAATTGTTGAATCTCGGTCAATGGTTTAAGAATGTAGTGGAATGATTACATGTTTATCATGTGTAATGTTGTATAAGTAATCTCATGGAATAAAGAGACATCTAAGGATTGTTACACTGTTGTCTTTCCTTATGTTTTGAAAGTGTATGATGAATGGTACCAGTAGCCACGAAAGGTTATTCAGATACTTTTAGAAAGTAGATGATATGTGCATAATGAAAGGATAAGAAGAAAATGAGATGTTTGATTGTATTGATGATCTCATGATTGATATAAGGACTAAGTGATATCATGGTTTGAGTATATAGAATTTTGAGGATTTGGGTATGTGGAAAGTGTTAACTTTTAACTACATTCATGTTTTCACTAAGGTTCAATGGGTATTCAAGAGAATACATGATTAAGGCCTTTGAATGATATATGGGGATCAATGACAGTATTAAATCTCTGGTAATCGTTTTCACTATATTATGAGTGTGGACTGCAGTATTATGGATAATCCTAAAGATTAGAATGGATTATGTTGGACATAAGTTAGTATTGTTTAAGGATAGAAGATTTTCGATATTATTTATGGGATGTTATAGTAATATAGTTTTAGAAAAAGGACAACCTACAGGACGGGCGATAGCCCATCACGTCGGACAAGGCTGTGGGAATCGAACTGACAACCAAAGTGCGACTGGCCTTTATCACCTACCACTGGCCTACAGGAAGTCCCTATTTAGTAGAAACTAGTTTAATTTTATTAAGCAGTATGATATATGAATTATAAGTCCATTTTAGGAACCATATATGATTAATATCACTATAGATCGACTTATGTATATAATTTTTGCTAACATTTTTTTTGAGACAGATGGAATGACCCGTCATTCTATCACATGATCTGCTAACACTTCACGAATAACAAATTAAACTTCATTTATTTAAGAGATGAAGTGGAAATTGTTCAAGGAACGAACAACAGTGAGATTGAACCAAAATAAAGTAAGTATTTATTCTAATTCAAAATTCTTCAACTTTAGGGAAACAATCTTGAAATCCAAAAATGTTGTCCTAGTGATCTTATATTTGAGGAATCAGATGGTACCTTAGATCGTCACAAATTTATGGCTTTGTGATTGCTGGCTTTTCCATAGCCATGTTCTCTACCACTCTTCATCAGAACATGATGGTTAGATTTTTTTTCATATCCATATTTTCACCTATGTGGAAACCCATTGATTAGTTTATTTGGGTAACCGTTATGTTTCATACTTTCGTTTTTAAAGATTGGTTTTGGTATTCCTTTTTATTGTGCGGGTTTCTATTAAAGAAACTTTCGAATAGTAAACCATTTATAACCCCGACGAATTTCGAGGGCGAAATTCATTTTAAGGGGGGTAGAATGTAACAGCCCAAGATTTTATGAAAAATATTCTTTTTATTTCACTAATGTCTTGTGTTGTACGCTACACCAAAAGGAGCTTGCACAACATGCATCCTTGGCTTGCCTTTCATTACATGCAATCACGACCTTCCTTGATAGTGTGTGTAGTACGCAATACCGAGTTTCACTAAACAACGATATGCTATTATATATTATTAAAACTAGCCGTTATGAATAGTAATAACCACTTTTTGAAATTTTTTAAATTTTATTTTTCAAAATGGACTTTATTTTTGGATTTGTAATATCGAAATTAGCTTAGGGTGAAATTTTTGTACTTTTTGGATAACTTTCATTTTCTGATGAATAATGAAAATTACTAAATTTTAATTAAAAGAAACTTTTTTAATCAAAATAATTAATAGTGATAAATTATAAATTTGAGTGGTTTTAAAGTATATTTAGAATATTTTTTTACAATTTAATACAATGTTGGTCATTGTATGTAATTTCACATTTACACCAGACATAAACAAGCGTTAATCTTTTGATAGTTATTATCTCTTAAAAACACACTATTTGTTGTGACAGCGGAAATTAATTATAAAATTAATTAATGCAACTTATATATTGGGAATTTTGTAAAATAGAAATCATTTTTGAATTCGGAATATCAATTATAGCTTAGGGTGAAATTTTGGCATTTTTCTGAAAACGTCAATTTTTAATGAATAGTGAAACTACTAAGTGGTAGTTAAAATTAATTTTTTCATAAATCTTAATTTTACCGCTTCTATGAATGGAATTTTAAAAATCAGAGAGACACGGTCGATGTCAGTAAGTAAAATGTTGTTCAATGAAATGAAAATAATTTTTGGTGAATTGTAACTTTTTACTTTTATTTACCACAGTTAAAAGTAAATAGGGTAATTAAGGGTAAAAATGATATTAATATTACCCTAACACATGTCCTAATCCTATTGGACAGGTTTATATCTACCAAAAACAACCTTAAGTGTAAAATATAATCATTTAGGCCCACTTGGATTAGATAAGGATATTTATTATTATTTAATTCAAAGAAGAGTTAAAAGAGTTAAAATCAATGTTTATTTACTAAAACATTTTTAATATAGGCTTATACATAATATAATTTCGACTATAAATATTCATTATAAAGATAAAAATATTTCCTACATAATGGTATTTTATTTGTAATTTTTATACTTTAAATAATTAAATTTATTTATGACACAACGATGATGTAGTAATTACCTTTTTAAGACAAATTAACATAATTGATGTTATAAATGCCCATATAAATGTAATTTGAGACTTTTTAGGACTTAAACTTATTTTATAGGTTAATATGACATGTTATTGTTGATTTAAGTAACTTGTTTCGAACTTATCATTCTGTTATAAATTTGATAAAAATCATGTACCAAATAGTGTCAAAATTGACATAAATTAGTTTTTAAAACAAATATTATATTATCAATTGTTATTTAATTCCAAAAAATCTAATGTTCGGCCAAATGACTTAGATAAGGATATATATATTAATATTAAACAACATGGGGTTCGCTTGGCTTGTTATGGTATGTTTATTAACCATATAGTGTAAGAAAAAAAAGACACAGTAAAAGTTAAATTATTTAACTTAGAGTTAAATCTAATTGATATGGTTAAAATAATAACCTAAACTTGTCTAAATACTACTGGATGATAGAATATTGACCCATACCCACCTTAGCCTCGAAATAAATCAATTTGGAGCTATTTAAAACCGAATTTGGCTATATAATAAAATAATATTTTTAGTTATTCCAAAGGTGCCCCTCTCCTCCCTTATAAAAGGGCACCTCCTCCCTCTCTTCCTCACACAACTTTGAGCCTTCATGCTTGGCCAAACCCTGAAAAAATCTATTCTCCACTTCCCTATTATCATCCTAGAGGTCCTGGTCTTCTTCAAAGACCATCCTTAGTTCGTTAAGTGGAGGTTAAGAAAAGGCGCGTCAAAAAGAGGCAATATCCATTACCGATCTTTTTAAATTTTTTTCTTCTTCAACTTCTTCTTCTTTAGTTGTTTCATGATAAAGTAATAACATAAGTATTTCTTATATACTGATATGTTATTATAAATATTAAACTACTCTAATTAACCTTCTATCCATCCTACGAAAAAAGGAAATCACCGCGCGTGCTTACGTACGGAATACCGTCTCCACACCGTGGTGTAATCTATTTTCTGCCACCACCTTAATTGGATGGGTATAATGGTGTACTGAGTAACTATATATGATTATTATAATTTTATATTGATACTTAAATAGTATATATACACTTCAACACAATTCCACGACCATGGGAACGATATCATCGCTCGTGCGTACGTACGGACTACCGTCTCCACGACGCGAAGAGATTCATTATCCATGTTAACCATTCCAGAATGATTATAAAGTATATATATTGAATAATAATGGAATATATGACATGTTAAATCTACTCGATTTATGTATATATATATGTCATCTACTTACTTCCATTCAAGACAATAAGGAAAGGAAAGCAGCGTTCATGCGTACGTACGGACTACCGTCTCCATGAACGGTGTGTTTCATTTCATTTATCTATCTATTATATATATATATATATACTGAATATATATGATATATAAATCATAATTTATATTCTGGAAGTAAGTAAATCATGATATAAGTAATAATAATGTCAAGAACAACAAGTCTAAACACCTACAATAAATGAAACGATTTTACCCAAAACAATTCTTTTACATGAATTTATAAAAGAACGGGTAATATAAAGTCATAAGTGGACCATATATGATATAATAACAATGAATATGATTCTGGAATAAGTCAATAACATGATTTAAATCATTATATAGGAGGTTCGGACACGTACAAAGCAAGTCGGACCTAAGGTAAGGGAAAATATCACAATCTCATTTTTATCCGAGATTGTTTTTACTTTGGCATTTACTGGGGTGTATTTTATCATCCACATCCATGTTTCCTCAATATGTAATATTATTTCCATCCACCTACAATTTTTTAAATCCTATTTTACCCTTCGGTGAATTTTAGTAAAAGATAAGAAAGGAATCTTTTGTCGTTTTTCGTACGAGTTACTTTTTGACTTTTCCGACAAAAGTACAAAGAATGTTTTTTAACTTATACGGAATGAATTGATTTTTAAAACATTATTTCCAAGAATACTCCTTTAAAAGATTTCATGTTTATTTTTAATCAACTTCTTTTAGTTTTAAATTGTATGACATGTAAAGAAAGGAAAATGTTTTTGAAGTAGAAAGGATATTTTCCTCAAGAATGGAGTTCAAGTGTTTTATCAAAATTATTTACCATCTAAGATAATAAAGGGTTCTGTTTTTTTATCCCTATTATTACATGGATTTGATTATGTTGTGATGGAAATATTTTTATGAATTCCTTTATCTTATATGAATTTTTTAATGATGTCACGTTGTTTAAAAATCCAATTTTTATTACATGGGTTATGCTATGATGTATGGTTTATGATTTTGTGGCACACATAAGAATGGTATCATTAAGAGATGGGTGGTACCTATATATCCCTCCAATGAATTGGGTAAAGATTTTATATCTCATGAGATAGACATGGCTGGAACGGTAGGTTATACCGGTTCAGTGAAACAGGACTTGAACAAGGGTGACTCGGTTCAGAAAGGGACTTTGTCCACTAAGATAGTCTTGGCAATGAGTCTTGACTAACAAGAAATGATTCTCTATGATTATGTGTGTATTCCACAAAGTTTCATGTTTTATGTTATGATTATTGTGATTACATTTCACTGCCATGATTTATCCCATGTTATGAAATTATGATCTCTTTTACTGGTTAAGATTTCCAAAAGTTATGTTCTTATGTATATGATGTGATTGATATTTATTTTGTTTACCCTTAATGAGCATTTGAGCTCACCCTTTTATGTTTTCCTTTCCCCAGGATATAAAGAAAGGTTTTAGGTATACAAAAAAGGAAGATCTTTATGGGAGATGTTGAAGATCTTTCACCAGGATTAGAAGATCATATTCCGAGTTTCCAAAGACACTAAACTATTACGATCCTTGTGTGTGTGTTTTTGTTATTTACTAAGTATTCCGCAATTGTAATGTAATGTAAATGTACGTTAAGCTTCGGCTCTCTACAGTTGGTATCAGAGGAAAATTTTATTCATCCTTTGGAAAATAGGATGCGAGAACATTATTGAGATCCCTAGAGATATTTCTATGGTATGTCTAGGGATGTCCCTAAGGATAAGTATACGTATAGGATATAGTCCTAGAACTATAGTAACGATATTAGATTAAACCAAAGATGTTATATATTGAAGTTACTCCCCCTTTATTATGATTTTGGCCTCTGACACTATTCTTTTTTGGGTTTTAGAAAATGGCTGGAAATAAGATGATTCACAATAATGGAGGATATGATGGACAATGGAATGACATTCTTCATGAGAAACCAAATGAAATGGGATTTGGAAGTCCAAACATCATTATTATGCCGAATCAGCAATCTCATAATATGATCAATAAAGTAAAATTTGGTATGTTTCCTGACTCGGCTAATAAGAGAAAGATGGAGTTTCATGATGATCATAGAGGAAAGAAAGTTCAATTTCCCCTATGTAAATCATGTGGGAAGAGGCATCAAGGAGAATGTTTCAAAGGGGCTGGAAGATGCTTTGGGTGTGGAAAAGAAGGACACAAAGCCAGTAAGTGTAAATGAAAAGGTTCAGTTAACACCAGGGATGAGGATAATGGTATTGCTATGACATCAACAATGGTTAAATGCTTTAAATGTGGAATGTATGGGCATTATGCAAACCAATTCCCTAAGGGAAAGTCTCAGGAAGAGAATCAATATGGTCATATGGGAAGTATTTATGTTGATGATGATGAAGAGACTACAAATGATATGTGAGATGAAATAATTGTTGAATCTCGGTCAATGGTTTAAGAATGTAGTGGAATGATTAAATGTTTATCATGTGTAATGTTGTATACGTAATCTCATAGAATAAAGATACATCTAAGGATTGTTACACTGTTGTCTTTCCTTAAGTTTTGAAAGTGTATGATGAATGGTACCAGTAACCATGAAAGTTTATTCAGATACTTTTAGAAAGTAGATGATATGTGCATAATGAAAGGATAAGAAGATAATGAGATGTTTGATTGTATTGATGAGCTCATGATTGATATAAGGACTAAGTGATATCATGGTTTGAGTATATAGAATTTTGAGGATTTTGGTATGTGGAAAGTGTTAACTTTTAACTGAATTCATGTTTTCACTAAGGTTCAATGGGTATTCAAGAGAATACATGATTAAGGACTTTGAATGATATATGGGGATCAACGACAATATTAAATCTCTGGTAATCGTTTTCACTATATTATGAGCGTGGACTGCATTATTATGGATAAGCCTAAAGATTAGAATGGATTATGATGGACATAAGTTAGTATTGTTTAAGGATCGAAGATTTTAGATATTATTGATGGGAATTTATAGTAATATAGTTTTAGAAAAAGGACAACCTGCAGGACGGGCGACAGCCCATCGCGTCGGACAGGGCTGTGGGAATCGAACCCACAACCGAAGTACGACTGGCCTTTATTGCCTACCACTGGCCTACAGGAAGTCCCTATTTAGTAGAAACTAGTTTTATTTTATTAAGCAGTATGATATATGAAGTATAAGTTCATTTTAGGAACCATATATGATTAATCTCACTATAGATCGACTTATGTATATAATTTTTGCGAAGATTCTGTTTGAGACAGAGGGAATGACCCGTCATTCTATCACATGATCTGCTAACACTTCACGAATAACAAATTCAAATTCATTTATTTAAGAGATGAAGTGGAAATTGTTCAAGGCACGAACAACAGTGAGATTGTACCAAAATAAAGTAAGTATTGATTCTAATACAAAATTCTTCAACTTTAGGGAAACGATCTTGAAATCCAAAAATGTTTTCCTAGTGATCTTATATTTTATGAATCAGATGGTACCTTAGATCGTCACAAATTTATGGCTTTGTGATTTCTGGATTTTCCATAGCCATGTTCTCTACCACTCTTCATGAGAACATGATGGTTAGATTTTTCTTCCATATCCATATTTTCACCTATGTGGAAACCCAGTGATTAGTTTATTTGGGTAACCGTTACGTTTCATACTTTCATTTTTAAAGATTGGTTTTGGTATTCTTTTTTACGATGTGGTTTTCTATTAAAGAAACTTTCAAATAGTAAAACATTTATAACCTCGGCGAATTTCGAGGGCGAAATTCATTTTAAGGAGGGTAGAATGTAACAGCCCAAGATTTTATGAAAAATATTCTTTTTAATTTCACTAATGTCTTGTGTTTTACGCTACACCAAAAGGAGCTTGCACAACACGCATCCTTGGCTTGACTTTCATTACATGCAATCGCGACCTTCCTTGATAGCGTGTGTAGTACGCAATACCGAGTTTCACTAAACAACGGTATGCTATTAAAATATTATTAAAACTAGCCGTTATGAATAGTAATAAAAACGTTTTGAAATTTTGTAAATTTTATTTTTCAAAATGGACTTTATTTTTGGATTCGTAATATCGAAATTAGCTTAAGGTGAAATTTTGGTACTTTTCGGATAACTTTCATTTTCTGATGAATAATGAAAATTACTAAATTTTAATTAAAAACAACTTTTTAATCTAAATAATTAATAGTGATAAATTATTAATTTGAGTGGTTTTAAAGTATATTTAGAATATATTTTTACAATTCAATACAATGTTGGTCATTGGATGTAATTTCACATTTACACCAGACATAAACAGGTGTTAATCTTTTGATAGTTATTATCTCTTAAAAACACGCTATTTGTTGTGATAGCGGAAATTAATTATAAAATTAATTAATGAAACTTATATGTTGGGAATTTTGTAAAATAGAAATCATTTTTGAATTCGGAATATCAATTATAGCTTAGGGTGAAATTTTGGCATTTTTTTGAAAAACTTCAATTTTTAATGAATAGTGAAACTACTAAGTGGTAGTTAAAATTAATTTTTTCATTTATCTTAATTGTACCGCTTCTGTGAATGGAATTTCAAAAATTATAGATACACGGTTGATGTCAGTAAGTAAAATGTGGTTCAATGAGATGAAAATAATTTTTGGTGAATAGTAAATTTTTACTTTTATTTACCACGGTTAAAAGTAAATAGGGTAATTAAGGGTAAAAATCATATTAATATTACCCAAACACATGTCCTAATCCTATTGGACAAGTTTATATCGACCAAAAACAACCTTAAGTGTAAAATATTATCATTTATGCTCACTTGGATTAGATTAGGACATTTCTTATTATTTAATTCAAAGAAGAGTTAAAAGAGTTAAAATCAAGGTTTGGTTACTAAAACATTTTTAATATAGGCATATACATAATATAATTTCGACTATAAATATTCATTAGAAAGATAAAAATATTTCCTACATAATGGTATTTTATTTGTAATTTTTATACTTTAAATAATTAAATTTATTTATGACACAACGATGATGCAGTAATTACCTTTTTAAGACAAATTAACATAATTGATGTTATAAATGACCAAATAAATGTAATTTGAGACTTTTTATGACTGAAACTAATTTTCTAGGTTAATATGACATGTTATTGTTGATTTAAGTAACTTGGTTCGAACTTATCATTCTGTTATTAATTTAATAAAAATCATGTACCAAATAGTGTCAAAATTGACATAAATTGGTTTTTAAAACAAATATTATATTATCAATTGTTATTTAATTCCTAAAAATATAATGTTCGGCCAAATTACTTATATAAGGATATATATATTAATAATAAACAACTTTGGGTTCTTTTGGCTTGTTATGGTATGTTTATTAATCTTATAGTGTAAGAAAACCAAAAGACACGGTAAAAGTTAAATTATTTAACTTAGAGTTAAATCTAATTGATAAGGTTAAAATTATAACCTAAACTTGTCTAAATCCTATTGGATGAGAGGAGTTCGACCCATCCCCACCTTAGCTTCGAAATAAATCAATTTGGAGCTATTTAAAACCGAATTTGGCTTTATAATAAAATAATATTTTTAGTTATTCCAAAGGTGCCCCTCTCCTCCCTTATAAAAGGGCACCTCCTCCCTCTCTTCCTCACACAACTTTGAGCCTTCATGCTCGGCCAACCCCTGCCAAAATCTCTTCTCCACTTCCCTAGTATCATCCTAGAGGTCCTGGTCGTCTTCAAAGACCATCCTTAGTTCTTTAAGTGGAGGTTAAGAAAAGGCGCGTCAAAAAGAGGTAATATCCATTACCGATCTTTTTCAATTTCTTTCTTCTTCAACTTCTCCTTCTTTAGTTGTATCATGATAAATTAATAAAATAAGTATTTCTTATATACTTATATGTTATTATAAATATTATACAACTCTAATTAACCTTTTATCCATCCTACGAAAAAAGGAAATCACCGCGTGTGCGTACGTACGGAATACCGTCTCCACGCTGTGGTGTAATCTATTTTCCGCCACCACCTTAATTGGATGGGTATAATGGTGTAATGAGTAACTATATATGATTATTATAAAGTTATATTGATACTGAAATAGTATACATACACTTAAACACAATTCCACGACCATGGGAATGATATCATCGCTCGTGCGTACGTACGGACTACCGTCTCCACGACGCGATGAGATTCATTATACATGTTAACCATTCCAGAATGATTATAAAGTATATATAATGAATATTAATGGAATATATGACATCTTAAATATACTGGATTTATGTATATATATATATGTCATCTACTTACTTCCATTCAAGACAACAAGGAAAGGAAAGCAGCGTTCATGCGTACGTACGGACTACCGTCTCCATGAACGGTGTGTTTCATTTCATTTATCAATATATTATATATATATATATTGAATATATATGATATATAAATCAAACTTTATATTTTAGAAGTAAGTAAATCATGATATAAGTAATAATAATGTCAAGAACAACAAGTCCAAACACCTACAATAAATGAAACGATTTTACCCAAAACGCTTCTTTTACATGAATTTATAAAAGAACGGGTAATATAAAGTCATAAGTGGACCATATATGATATAATAACAATGAATATGATTCTGGAATAAGTCAATAACATGATTTAAATCATTATATAGTAGGTTCAGACATGTACAAAGCAAGTCGGACCTAAGGTAAGGGAAAATATCACAATCTCATTTTTATCCGAGATTGTTTTTACTTTGGCATTTACTGGGTTGTATTTTATCATCCACATCCATGTTTCCTCAATATGTAATATTATTTCCATCCACCTACAATTTTTTAAGTCCAATTTTACCCTTCGGTGAATTTTAGTAAAAGATAAGAAAGGAATATTTTGTCGTTTTTCGTACGAGGTACTTTTTGACTTTTCCGACAAAAGTACAAAGAATGTTTTTTTAACTTATACAGAATGAATGGATTTTTAAAGAATTATTTCCAAGAAGATTACTTTACAAGATTTCAAGTTTATTTTTAATCAACATCTTTTAGTTTAAAATTATATGACATGTTAAGAAAGGACAAATTTTTTGAAGTAGAAAGGATATTTTCCTCAAGAATGGAGTTCAAGTGTTTTATCAAAATTATTTTCCATCTAAGATAATAAAGGGTTCTGTTTTTTTATCCCTATTATTACATGGATTTGATTATGTTGTGATGGAAATATTTTTATTAATTCCTTTATCTTATATGAATTGTTTTATGATGTCATGTTCTTTAAAAATCCCATTTTTATTACATGGGTTATACTATGATGTATGGTTTATGATTTTGTGGCACACATAAGAATGATATCATTAAGAGATGGGTGGGACCTATATATCCCTCCAATGAATTGGGTAAAGATTTTATATCTCATGAGATAGACATGGCTGGAACGGTAGGTTATACCGGTTCAGTGAAACAGGACTGGAACGAGGGTGACTCGGTTCAGAAAGGGACTTTGTCCACTAAGATAGTCTTGGCAATGAGTCTTGACTAACAAGAAATGATTCTCTATGATTATGTGTGTATGACACAAAGTTTCATGTTTTATGTTATGATTATTGTGATTACATTTCACTGCCATGATTTATCCCATGTTATGAAATTATGATCTCTTTTACTGGTTAAGATTTCCAAAAGTTATGTTCTTATGTATATGATGTGATTGATATTTCTTTTGTTTACCCTTACTGAGCATTTGAGCTCACCCTTTTATGTTTTTTCCCCAGGATATAAAGAAAGGTTTTACGTATACAAAAAAGGAAGATCTTTATGGGAGATGTTGAAGATCTTTCACCAGGATTAGAAGATCATATTCCGAGTTTCCAAAGACACTAAACTATTACGATCCATGTGTGTGTGTTTTTGTTATGTACTAAGTATTCTGCAAATGTAATGTAATGTCAATGTACGTTAAGCTTCGGGTCTCTACAGTTGGTATCAGAGGAAAAGTTTAGTCAACCTTTGGAAACTAGGATGCGAGAACATTATTGAGATCCCTAGAGATATTTTTAAGGTATGTCTAGGGATGTCCCCAAGGATAAGTATACGTATAGGATATAGTCCTAGAACTATAGTAACGATATTAGATTAAACCAAAGATGTTATATATTGAAGTTACTCCCCCTTTATTATGATTTTTTCCTCTCACACTATTATTTTTTGGGTTTTAGAAAATGGCTGGAAACAAGATGATTCACAATAATAGAGGATATGATGGACAATGGAATGATATTCTTCATGAGAAACCAAATGAAATGGGATTTGGATGTCCACAAATCATTATTATTCCGAATCAGCAATCTCATAATATGATCAATAAAGTAAAATTTGGTAAGTTTCCTGACTCGGCTAATAAGAGAAAGATGGAGTTTCATGATGATCACAGAGGAAAGAAAGTTCAATTTCCCCTATGTAAATCATGTGGGAAGAGGCATCAAGGAGAATGTTTCAAAGGGGCTGGAAGATGCTTTGGGTGTGGAAAAGAAGGACACAAAGCCAGTAAGTGCAAAGGAAAAGGTTCAGTTAACACCAGGGATGAGGATAATGGTATTACTACGACATCAACAATGGTTAAATGATTTAAATGTGGAATGTATGGGCATTATGAAAACCAATGCCCTAAGGGAAAGTCTCATGAAGAGAATCAATATGGTCGTATGGGAAGTATTTATGTTGATGATGATGAAGAGACTACAAATGATATGTGAGATAAAAGAATTGTTGAATCTCGGTCAATGGTTTAAGAATGTAGTGGAATGATTAAATGTTTATCATGTGTAATGTTGTATAAGTAATCTCATAGAATAAAGATACATCTAAGGATTGTTACACTGTTGTCTTTCCTTAAGTTTTGAAAGTGTATGATGAATGGTACCAGTAACCATGAAAGTTTATTCAGATACTTTTAGAAAGTAGATGATATGTGCATAATGAAAGGATAAGAAGATAATGAGATGTTTGATTGTATTGATGAGCTCATGATTGATATAAGGACTAAATGATATCATGGTTTGAGTATATAGAATTTTGAGGATTTTGGTATGTGGAAAGTGTTAACTTTTAACTGCATTCATGTTTTCACTAAGGTTCAATGGGTATTCAAGAGAATACATGATTAAGGACTTTGAATGATATATGGGGATCAACGACAGTATTAAATCTCTGGTAATCGTTTTCACTATATTATGAGTGTGGACTGTAGTATTATGGATAAGCCTAAAGATTAGAATGGATTATGATGGACATAAGTTAGTATTGTTTAAGGATAGAAGATTTTCGATATTATTGATGGGATGTTATAGTAATATAGTTTTAGAAAAAGGACAACCTGCAGGACGGGCGACAGCCCATCGCGTCGGACAAGGCTGTGGGAATCGAACCCACAACCGAAGTGTGACTGTCCTGTATCGCCAACCACTGGCCTACAGGAAGTCCCTATTTAGTAGAAACTAGTTTTATTTTATTAAGCAGTATGATATATGAAGTATAAGTCCATTTTAGGAACCATATATGATTAATCTCACTATAGATCGACTTATGTATATAATTTTTGCTAAGATTTTGTTTGAGACGGAGGGAATGACCCGTCATTCTATCACATGATCTGCTAACACTTCACGAATAACAAATTCAACTTCATTTATTTAAGAGATGAAGTGGAAATTGTTCAAGGCACGAACAACATTGAGATTGTACCAAAATAAATTAAGTATTTATTCTAATTCAAAATTATTCATCTTTAGGGAAACGATCTTGAAATCCAAAAATGTTGTCCTAGTGATCTTATATTTGATGAATCAGATGGTACCTTAGATCGTCACAAATTTATGGCTTTGTGATTGCTGGCTTTTCCATTGCTATGTTCTCTACAACTCTTTATCAGAACTTGATGGTTAGATTTTTCTTCCATATCCATATTTTCACCTATGTGCAAACCCAGTGATTAGTTTATTTGGGTAACCGTTACGTTTCATACTTTCGTTTTTAAAGATTGGTTTTGGTATTCCTTTTTACGATGTGGGTTTCTATTAAAGAAACTTTCAAATAGTAAACCATTTATAACCCCGGCGAATTTCGAGGGCGAAATTCATTTTAAGGGGGGTAGAATGTAATAGCCCAAGATTTTATGAAAAATTTTCTTTTTAATTTCACTAATTTCTTGTGTTGTACGCTACACCAAAAGGAGCTTGCACAACATGCATCCTTGGCTTGACTTTCATTACATGCAATCGCGACCTTCCTTGATAGCGTGTGTAGTACGCAATACCGAGTTTCACTAAACAACGATATGCTATTAAAATATTATTAAAACTAGCCGTTATGAATAGTAATAAAAACGTTTTGAAATTTTGTAAATTTTATTTTTCAAAATGGACTTTATTTTTGGATTCGTAATATCGAAATTAGCTTAGGGTGAAATTTTGGTACTTTTTGGATAACTTTCATTTTCTGATGAAAAATGAAAATTACTAAATTTTAATTAAAAACAACTTTTTTAATCAAAATAATTAATAGTGATAAATTATTAATTTGAGTGGTTTTAATGTATATTTAGAATATATTTTTACAATTCAATACAATTTTGGTCATTGGATGTAATTCCACATTTACACCAGACATAAACAAGCGTTAATCTTTTGATAGTTATTATCTCTTAAAAACACGCTATTTGTTGTGACAGTGGAAATTAATTATAAAATTAATTAATGCAACTTATATGTTGGGAATTTTGTAAAATAGAAATCATTTTTGAATTCGGAATATCAATTATATCATAGGGTGAAATTTTGGCATTTTTCTGAAAAACTTCAATTTTTAATGAATAGTGAAACTACTAAGTGGTAGTTAAAATTAATTTTTTCATAAATCTTATTTTTACCGCTTCTGTGAATTGAATTTCAAAAATTAGAGATACACGGTTGATTTCAGTAAGTAAAATGTGGTTCAATGAGATGAAAATAATTTTTGGTGAATAGTAAATTTTTACTTTTATTTACCACGGTTAAAAGTAAATAGGGTAATTAAGCATAAAAATCATAATAATATTACCCTAACACATGTCATAATCCTATTGGACAAGTTTATATCGACCGAAAACAACCTTAATTGTAAAATATTATCATTTATGCCCACTTGGAATAGATTAGGACATTTATTATTATTTAATTCAAAGAAGAGTTAAAAGAGTTAAAATCAAAGTTTATTTACTAAAACATTTTTAATATTGGCTTATACATAATATAATTTCGACTATAAATATTCATTATAAAGATAAAACGATTTACTACATAATAGTATTTTATTTGTAATTTTTATACTTTAAATAATTAAATTTATTTATGACACAACGATGATACAGTAATTACCTTTTTAAGAAAAATTAACATAATTGATGTTATAAATGCCCAAATAAATGTAATTTGAGACTTTTTATCACTTAAACTAATTTTATAGGGTAATATGACATGTTATTGTTGATTTAAGTAACTTGGTTCGAACTTATCATTCTGTTATTAATTTCATAAAAATCATGTACCAAATAGTTTCCAAATTGACATAAATTGGTTTTTAAAACAATTATTATATTATCAATTGTTATTTAATTCCTAAAAATCTAATGTTCTGCCAAATGACTTAGATAAGGATATATATATTGATACTAAACAAATAGGGGTTCTTTTGGCTTGTTATGGTATGTTTATTAACCTTATAGTGTAAGAAAACAAAAAGACACGGTAAAAGTTAAATTATTTAACTTAGAGTTAAATCTAATTGATAAGGTTAAAATAATACCTTAAACTTGTCTAAATCATATTGGATGAGAGTAATTTGACCCATCCCCACCTTATCCTCTAAATAAATCAATTTGGAGCTATTTAAAACCGAATTTGGCTTTATAATAAAATAATATTTTTAGTTATTCCAAAGGTGCCCCTCTCCTCCCTTATAAAAGGGCACCTCCTCCCTCTCTCTTCCTCACACAACTTTGAGCCTTCAAGCTCGGCCAGACCCTGAAAAAATATCTTCTCCACTTCCCTAGTATCATCCTAGAGGTCCTGGTCTTCTTCAAATACCATCCTTAGTTCTTTAAGTGGAGGTTAAGAAAAGGCGCGTCAAAAAGAGGTAATATCCATTACTGATCTTTTTAAATTTATTTCTTCTTCACCTTCTTCTTCTTTAGTTGTTTCATGATAAAGTAATAACATCATTATTTATTATACACTGATATGTTATTATAAATATGAAACAACTCTAATTAACCTTCTATCCATCCTACGGAAAAAGGAAATCACCGCGCCTGCGTACGTACGGAATACCGTCTCCACGCCGTGGTGTAATCTATTTTCCGCCACCACCTTAATTGGATTGGTATAATGGTGTAATGAGTAACTATATATGATTATTATAAATTGATATTGATACTGAAATAGTATATATACACTTCAACACAATTCCACGACCATGGGAATGATATCATCACTCGTGCGTACGTACGGACTACCGTCTCCACGACGCGATGAGATTCATTATCCATGTTAACCATTCCAGAATGATTATAAAGTATATATAATGAATAATAATGGAATATATGACATGGTAAATCTACTGGATTTATGTATATATATATATATGTCATCTACTTACTTCCATTCAAGACAATAAGGAAAGGAAAGCAGCGTTCATGCGTACGTACGGACTACCGTCTCCATGAACGGTGTGTTTCATTTCATTTATCTATCTACTATATATATATATATATACTGAATATATATGATATATAAATCATAATTTATATTCTGGAAGTAAGTAAATCATGATATAAGTAATAATAATGTCAAGAACAACAAGTCCAAACACCTACAATAAATGAAACGATTTTACCCAAAACGCTTATTTAACATGAATTTATAAAAAAACGGGTAATATAAAGTCATAAGTGGTCCATATATGATATAATTACAATTAATATGATTCTGTAATAAGTCAATAACATGATTTAAATCATTATACATGAGGTTCGGACACGTACAAAGCAAGTCGGAACTAAGGTAATGGAAAATATCGCAATCTCATTTTTATCCGAGATTGTTTTTACTTTGGCATTTATTGGGGTGTATTTTATCATCCACATCCATGTTTCCTCAATATGTAATATTATTTCTATCCACCTACAATTGTTTAAATCCAATTTTACCCTTCTGTGAATTTTAGTAAAAGATAAGAAAGGAATCTTTTGTCGTTTTTCGTAAGAGGTACTTTTTGACTTTTCCGACAAAAGTACAAAGAATGTTTTTTTAACTTATACGGAATGAATGGATTTTTAAAACATTATTTCCAAGAAGCTTCCTTTACAAGATTTCATTTTTATTTTTAATCAACTTCTTTTATTTTAATATTGTATGACATGTTAAGAAAGGAAAATGTTTTTGAAGTATAAAGGATAATTTTTTCAAGAATGGAGTTCAAGTGTTTTATCAAAAAAATTTTGCATCTAAGATAATAAAGGGTTCTGTTTTTTTATCCCTATTATTACATGGATTTGATTATGTTGTGATGGAAATATTTTTATGAATTCCTTTATCTTATATTAATTTTTTTATGATGTCATGTTGTTTAAGAATCCCATTTTTATTACATGGGTTATGCTATGATGTATGGTTTATGATTTTGTGGCACACATAAGAATGGTATCATTAAGAGATGGGTGGGACCTATATCTCCCTCCAATGCATTGGGTAAAGATTTTATATCTCATGAGATAGACATGGCTGGAACGGTAGGTTATACCGGTTTAGTGAAACAGGACTGGAACGAGGGTGACTCGGTTCAGAAAGGGACTTTGTACACTAAGATAGTCTTGGCAATGAGTCTTGACTAACAAGAAATGATTCTCTATGATTATGTGTGTATGACACAAAGTTTCATGTTTTATGTTATGATTATTGTGATTACATTTCACTGCCATTATTTATCCCATGTTATGAAATTATAATCTCTTTTACAGGTTAAGATTTCCAAAAGTTATGTTCTTATGTATATGATGTGATTGATATTTCTTTTGTTTACCCTTACTGAGCATTTGAGCTCACCCTTTTATGTTTTCTTTTCCCCAGGATATAAAGAAAGGTTTTAGGTATAAAAAAAAGGAAGATCTTTATGGGAGATGTTGAAGATCTTTCACCTGGATTAGAAGATCATATTCCGAGTTTCCAAAGACAATAAACTATTACGATCCTTGTGTGTGTGTTTTTGTTATGTACTAAGTATTCCGCAAATGTAATTTAATGTCAATGTATGTTAGGATTTGGGTATCTACAGTTTGTTTTCATCATGGATGTATGGTTGGGCAATGGGATCATAGTTACATGAGTTTTGGATCAAATTAGTCAAAAAATATGATTGGAAAGACTGTGTTTTTTTCTATTGGGTGATATCTTGTTTTGGTCACTGTTTGATTTTTGAAAACATTGTATGATGACTCCATGTGATTCGGGTTATGAGTTGCAAAGAGTATTAGACTGATAGGGTATTTATTGGTTCCTCCACAATGGTATGATTTTTTTGTGTTAAGATTATTTATGATATGAATTGGGAATTGTTTCCTATGTGTTTCCTATGATGTTCTAGTGGTCAATGTATAATTGATGTTTATGTGTCCTTTGATGAGTATCTATATGGTGTTGTAGGTTGTGGTGAGGAAGTCTTCCAGGGAATGATCATACCTTTGGTTCAGATTCTATTGTAGAATTGTAATGTTAAATAGGGATCCTAGAAATGATGAAGGAATTAGTGGTATTAGTGGTCTGTTATTTTTCTTATTGAATCTTAGTGATGCTTGGGAATGCTGCATGAGGATGATCCATAATAATACGGAGAAGTTGTAAGATCCTAGATTTTCTCAATGTATGATTTTGTTTATGTTTTGATTTTTGTCTCTTATATTTGGTGACATAAATGATACCCATGTTCATGAGTATTCTCAATGGTGTTTCAAGGGTTTAAAACAAGAAAGATAAGTAAAAAGGAGCTTTCTGGGCATGTTTCACAGTTTGAACACTGTTAGTGCTAACCATGCGAGGGGAGGTCCAAATTGTGCACTTTGAGATAGTGGCATATCTCATGGATGGAGAATAGTTAAAAAATTTCGGGGCCCCCTAGGTAATCATTATAAACAAATTCTCTTGGACGGTGGACCATGCATAGTTTTCACACAGTACTGGGAAACTGTGTGGGTTAACCGTGTGGACCAGTAAAGTTGGGAAAATTTTCAAAAAATACACCTCATGGTTTTATTTTCTAACTCTTTATTCTCATAAATTTCAACTCTTTCAACCCTTGGGAAAAATCCTAGTGACCCAAGCTCCAAAAAGGTAATTCTATTTTGATCTTGATCTATATGGAACACCATGGGAAGAAAATTGAATCTCCAGGTGTGCCTAATCCTTCAAATGTTTCTATTTTTCTTTATGGTTTTCATTTTTCTATAATATTCATCCAAAGTCCTAAAAAGATCTTTTTCCGATGAGATCTAGGTTGGGGATTCCAAGTGTAGTTGAATCATTATCCAAGGATATGATTAATAGTTCCATAATCAATAGAGTTTTGGTGGGTGTTCTACAATTTATATCCCATTATTTCATTATATATTTGGGTATCTTCA
This sequence comes from Viscum album, assembly GCA_963277665.1. NCBI lineage: Eukaryota > Viridiplantae > Streptophyta > Magnoliopsida > Santalales > Viscaceae > Viscum > Viscum album. Next base: position 356,212,908 of record OY728163.1, read on the forward strand.
TTTTTGTTCATGGTAATATCGTGTATTTCTTTTAATTACCTTAGTTCGATTGGTTAAAATGGGTGTCTAATTGATGAAATGAATCCCCATGATCCCCTTGGTATGCATGGAGGATGATTTGACCAATTTAAGACCACCCATAGGGTACACTAAAAGATATTAACCTAGAAATTGGTAAGGTTGAGGGTAGAGTGGTCATGTGATAACATATAGCATATGATAATCTTGTTAATACATTAATTGGAGTTAAAAAAGTAGTATTGATAATCATGTATATATTTGGATAGTGAAATAACTATACATTTGTTTTATTATTAATGAGTTATTTGCAACAAAATGAAAATGGGTAATTGTTTGATGGACCAAGGATTATGAATAATAAATGTGTTATTTGGGTTAATTGATATTATGGTACATGGATTATGAAATAAGTAATAAATTCCTAAGAGGGTTAGTGTATATGAAAATGGGGAACTAGTTAAATTTTAAATGGTTTAGGAATTGAGGAATGTTTCAAATGGGATTTCATAAGGGAATTAATGAATATGTTAAATGAGTTAACATATGGGAATTGATGAATATGTTTAATGGGATAATATATTAAAATTATGGTGTATACCTAATGTATTGATTGTTATATAATGGTTGTGTTGTATGATATAATAATTATACATGAAATTCAAAAGTGGGGAAACACATGTGATGTGGTGAGTGATATAAATGGGAAAATATATTGTAAAAGATGAATTTTTAATAATGCATGGGAATTGTAATATATACATAATATGTTATGTCAATATAATGGGAATTGGGGTAAACATCTATGAAATACAAATGAAAAATGTGTTAATAGGTTATATAATAATATTAAATCCCATGTGTATGGGTATATAATGTGATTTTTATTTTCATTGGTTGTATTTGGTTGTGATAAGGTATGTGTGTAGTGGTGGTATATATAATAATTTTCACACGTCTTGGTAGAGTAGGTTATTGAAATGTGGTTCTATCACCATTGGTTTAGTCATACTGAGGCTCTAAAATCTCCCACAAAATGAATGGGTTAAGGAAGGGGATGGAGTATCTATTCCAATAATGGTTTCATTCCACCCAGATCGAGGCTTCGAGGTGAGGATAATGGATTTATTTGATCTGTTTATCCCTAGTGATATATGAACATGATTTATTCCCATATTCAGAGTGATTTATTTTCATAGACAAACATGTAGATGATTAATATACCTATCCCATGGGACAAATGATGAAATAGAATAAGTAATGCAGAAGGTTTAAATTATGAAAATGGTACTATTGTTTGAAATAGTTATGTCAATGACTATTAACAAATGTAACTTCATTTTTCATTTACTTAATCTCTTTGGAATAGAATTTTCATGCACTATATATTAGAATGTATATTTTTAGACACCATTGGTGGTAGATTATTAATTTGTACTCACACTATTCATAGACCATCATTTGGTACCCATGAAGATTTCATGGTTATAGGTCAGGATATGGGAAATGGACCCATTATAGGGTGCTGATTTGGGATTGGGAGATGAATGATTGAGGATCCAGACTTGGAGTCAGGACATGGCCTATTTAGGGGGTTCTATAATTGTATTTACATTGGGTTTTTAATTACTTGGCACTACTTAGCATAACCCTAATTATTTTACTATTTGGTTATGGACTTGTACCATGTTTGGGAAACGGTTTCCTATTCATGATCAATGTATAATATATATTTTTCCTATATTTCATTATTATAGATCATGGATTAATCTTGTAAATAGGGTACAGTTTCCCACATTACATCTTTTACCTTCTCCGCTAGTTGGTAACCTATCGCGTATGGGGAGGCGAGTTGGAGGTCGTGTGACGACTCGACATGGGGCATCAGTTTAGTGTCTCCCAAGTCAGGGAAATTACATTATGACTATTTAATTTAATTTTGAATGTATATTTTCTCATATTAGTGTCATCAAATCTTATTTAATGTGATACTTGGACTTCTATCGCCTAGCGCAAGCCTTGAACAAGAATTTGGATAAGTTTTTTATTATATAACTCCCATGTTAATAAATATTAGTCCATATCATCAATTACACATCAAATTAATTGATAACTTCTAGATAAAAAATTCTTATCAAATATTATATTATGAAACCAAATTTTACTTTTCTAGTGTTGTACATGCACTATGTCAACACTGAAAGTGAATTTCATATTTATAATGAAATAATTTTTTATTATTATTTAATTTGGTATAATATTTTTATTATATTATTATACATGATTCTATAAACAATATTTATAAATTTATATATCATATTAATGTCTCATAAATATCATAAAATATACAATAATTTAAAAAAATTGTAAACATTCATTAAAAATTATTATATCAGAAACAATTCACATCAATATAACTATTAAATGACATATTAAAATACTATATTATTTATATAAAATAAAACATATAAATTTTGATGTATATAATTTAAACATATCCTCACAAAAGACAATACAATCGTTTTTTGGGTAATAAGTAGTTTTATAACATAAAATTACTTTATTATCATTTATATCCTAATAACCATAATAAAATAAATAATAATAAAATAAATTCATTAAATTAATTAAATTATTTAATTAATTAATTATTATCCTTTATCAATAGTAAGGAATTTAATTTTTTAATATATAAATATAATTTGGTAACATAAAAAAATCGTATTGAAAATATCTCTTTCAACATGAAATGATTTTTTATTTTATTCCCAAAAATAATAAACATAAATATACTTAATGAATATATAAAAATAATATATATATATATAACATGTATGTTTCCAATATCAATATAAATAGTTGTTATATTATAAATACCTACATAAATCATACATGATTTACTAAAATTAATTCTTTTACTTCTCCCACATCAGGTATATTATCTTCCTAATTATTTGACATGTTTCTATAACGTCATATGGATTTAAAATCTTTATGGAGAACCAAAATGATAAATATTATATGTTTTTTTAATACCTGTTCATTTACTCCACATCTAAATATTTTTATATATTTATATATTGCGACCACATAATGTATTAGTGTTTATCTTTCAAAGTAATAATTTATTTTAATATATTTATCTTGGATTATTGCTCATTCATGTTTCATTTATTCCATGATATGAAAAATAAATGTAATAGAAATTAAATTTTAAAATATTGGGGTATTACATTGTACTACATTAATGATATTATGTCCAAATAATTTTATCTCATCCCCAAAATAAAGTGTTTAAAGTAATTTTAGAATCAATTCCAAGGAGTAGAAGAATAACAGCATGATCATGAAACGAAAATAATCTCAATATTTGAAAATAAATTTTTGGAAAAACCACATCATAAAACTGTATGATATAAATAATTAGAAAAATTTTAAAAGGTAAATAATATTATATCCAAGAAAAATTAATACGATTGTACCAAGATTAGAAAATTAATTTAATGAAATAAAAATATATATTCATATGTAAAAAATAATATCCATGGAATAATTCAAAATGAAAAATACATGTTCCTGATTGTTTCGATAACCAAAAAACCATAAATTGGTTAGGGATAAAGAAGACAAGAAATTAATGGGATGCAACGGTAATAATATATCATTATTATTTCAAAATCCTCTTCTTGTAGGTGAGTAATTATTTTAATAATAAGATACCAAAAAAATAAATTATAATTTCATGATTTCATTCCATCCCAAAATATAATTTCATCCTTACGTTGTTCCTTGATCATTTTCCATAATGATCACATCTCTTAATACTGTAATTGGGTATACAAGATGAATTGTTTTTCTAGAATCACTAGGATTAACTTTTAATGTATTTGAAGATACACAAAGGGATTAAAAAATTTATCACATGATTATATAAATTAATAAATATAGTAATTCGGTTAGAATGTGGTAAGGTAATATAAAATTTATTGAACTAATACATTAAAACAAAAAGCCACCATAATAATACCCAATTTTAAATAGTAAACATTCCAAAAATAATTATTCTTATAAAACATGAAAATATTTCGAAGAAGTTTAAATCCCAAAAAACAAAAAAAAATACTTCATTAAATGTTCTTTTGAGGGAAATTTAGAATTTCATTAAAAAAATTCATCACTCAAAAATACATATACCAAAAATATATATGCCATAATAATATAAAATACAAAATATATTAGTCATTTTGATAAATAATCTGAATCACCATAAAGACAAAATAAATTCATATAAAATTTTGAAAGATAATTCAACAATTATTCATAAAGTAAATTCACTGTATATCCAAAAATATTTCCATTTGATATATTTATATGTTGTTCCCAAAAATAGTTAACTTCTTTAAATATACCATTAATCACATAATCACCAAATAACTTATAAATTTAATAAACCAAATATTACCAAAATGTAATAAATCTATTATTCTAATTAAAAATAATTACCTCAAAATAAAATATCACAACAAACCCAATAGATATCAGTTCCATTAAACTTATGTCCATAAAATATACAACCATTATTCACTAAATAACCGTTTCAATAATACACGGTTAATTAAAATGATTATATATACCTAAATATTTATTAAAAGTCAATAAATGAATCATAATATACTCCCATAACATAAAAATATATGGTGTATCAATTACGTTAAAATTTTTATCATCCATAAATATATCACTATTATATAACTCTTAAATACCTATATATTGACATATCAATCATTTAATTTACTCCACAATCAATTAACTATGATTTTTAATCATATTCATTACTAAAATATTCATATATTTAAATATTTAAATAATGTACCCGGATTCATAATTATCATAATATAAGACAAAATATAATCCATACCGTTATATGTCATTTATATTATCCTCATTTTCAACTATATTGTCATTAAAAATTGTTAAAACATTATCTATACAGTATTGTAAATCCTTTCAGATGTGTTTTTTTCCTCAAATTTTCAAAATAATTTTTATTGGATATTTTCAATATTTAATTGATTAAATAAGTATTTATATTATTAGTTATAGTTTTGGTTAATCTACAAAACAATTTTAGTTATTGTAAATTGTAATTTTTATGCATATTTTCAATTAATGATTTTAATTTTTTATCATTGAGTTTTGTTAGTTAGATATAGTTTTTTATCTATTTATTAACTTCTCTTCGATGAGATAATATATTTACTATTAAATTGTTTTGGGATATATTTTTTCACCAGTATTAAATCTAATAATGGCATATAAATATATTGGTTGATGAAAATCTAATAAAGGGGTCAATTTACCATGAACAATGGTAATTTTTAATTTTGGTCGATCCCCATGTTGGATTAATTATTTTCGTTTGGGAACATAACATTTGGTGTTTAGCCCCCACATTTTAATATATCACTAGGTTTAGTAACCTATAATTGTTTAATAAAAAAGACATTGGAGAATAGAAAATTTGGAAATTTATCCCTATATTTTGAATTTGTACCTCCTGTTGTATAGCAAGACAATGTTTTCATTGGATTCCTGAATCCAGATGAGTGATGAAAAGGGTTTCATGCTGAAATTATTTCCCATTAGTTTTTTATAGAACTAGATGGGTGTAATTTACATAATATCAATCCTAATTATGTTTTGGGATTTCAAACCCTAAAATAAGGGAGTTTACACCACACTAATATCTTTCCAAATTTGATATTAATGTACCAGAAGTCTATTTTATGATAAATGGATATGGTCATCTTAAATTTTCATTATGGTGTTCACAGAATTCATTATAGTTTTTAATAAAGATATAATCAAATCATTACAATTATTTGATTGATCCTACATTATGAGTAAATTAATTTCACTTAAAACTTTTTTATTGGTTATAAGGGGAAAATATTCATCAATTCTCGATTAGAGAAATGGATTTTGAAAACCATTTAAGGGACACCTATTGGGAAATTGGGTGACGAGTAGTTAATTCCTAAAGACATTGTTTCTTGAATTTAATTTTAGATAAATGGTGGATCACTGATTTAATGGGATAGAGACATATATCATATAGGATATATAGTGGATGTGAAACAACATAATAGGTAGTAGGAACTCAGGATGGAGAGGAGACCAAAAGATATTTTGGAGGGCTTAAAGAGGATTGGTTTCCGATAATTCTGGTAATGATTAATATTTTTGTTCTCTTGTAAATTTTCAAAATTTCTATTTAGATTTTTAACATCTATAACTATTGGATTCAAATGGGGACTTAATTCTAATTTTGTATATCTTTTTTTTTCATAATTTTGATTGTCTACATATTATTGAAATTGAAATTAAATCATTGATTGATGTTGGATTCTTCAATAAAATCATTAATCTTTTTCATATATTCTGAGAAAATCACATCAATAATTAGAGTTTGTCAATATATTCATAATCCATCTATGATCAATATGGTTATGTTTTTGAAGTTGTTCTAGTTTTTAAAAATGTTTTAATCTACAATTGAGTATTGTGGGTATCTAGGGAGTTGATTGTATGACTAGACACAATGATCATTTAGTGCATTATAATTTTACTACTATAAGGAGTATGTTAGTTAATAAATTAGATATTGACCTTTATATTATAAAATGAATTAAATTAATTATTATATATATATATATTCATTTATTGAGTTATAATTTTGATGTTCTTTTAAAAAATTGATGATTGATTGATCCATGAGAATTTCTAGTTCTATCCAACACATCGTCATTATTTTCAATTCACTTCTCACACACTGTTCTTTTACCTTATTGAATTATATAATTATTATTTACTTTTAGATTCATTTTCATTAGTTTACGTAATAAGTATTTCCTTTTTTTCTATAATAAATTTCCCCCTTCAAATCTAATAGTATAGAAAATTTAAAAAAATCATGACAGATTCAAACATTTTAGGGGAAGTATCATTAGAAAAAAATCTAGGATCTGTTATAATGTAAAACATATGGGAAAGACTGATGTTTTTTTTAGATAGACAATCTCAAAGTAATAATTCTTCATTTAGAACCATTTTCAAGGAGGATCACATGGAGTATCGTTAAAAGGTTAATATTTATTACATAAACTTCATAAATAATTTTTTTACAAACAAATATATTAAAAAAATTAAAATAATCACAATATAGATTATATGTCATGAAATAACCTTTATACTCCTTAATTAAAATATTATTACATTATATGATCTATAAAAATTTTATAATGGAAAAATAAACTAGTTATTGAATATGAAAATACATAAAAAGATGAAATATCACAAAAAGAATCAGCAAAAACATATTTCATAAAAGAAGAACAAATTCAAATCAAACAAAAGGTTGTTGAACAAATAACATTTAAGGAGATCACTAATCCTAAAATTTATAAACAACAAAATTGTTTACTATAAAAAGAAATATTCTCATTATTTATCATAGATCATTCTTTATATATAATTTACAAATATTTTAGGGTCTCTCAGTTGAGGATCTATACAAACACATAAAAGAATTAAACATTATGTGCATAACCATGAATATAGAATGATTTTTTAATGAATACTAAATTCGATTTAATTCTTATTTCACTTATATTAGGTTCCAATGTGTGTTTCTTGTACTCCCCATCCAATTATATTTGAACTTGGAACAAAAAAATATTCCCTGAAAAATACTTCCCACCCTCATAGATTTCATATCTTATAAAAGTTATATATGTTTTATGGAAGTTAAAAGTGAATAGTTTTAATGTTTACGCGTAGAGATTTAAGAATTTTTTTCTAGATATCATCATCAAAATATACCCAATAAAATGTTATCCAATATTTTTATGAGGTATTTGGATTGATGGTAAAGATCATGATTGAAACTATTACCATAGGAGATATAGTTTCTATGAATCCCATTGATTCTATAAATATTAAATTTTATATGAAATGTTTTTGATTTTTTTGTAGATATATCTTTTATTCATTAAAAACCATTTATAGAAGTATCTAATTTAAATTTTGAATCTGTCTAAATTATGATTCAGTTTGGTGATCTCACCAATATTATGAGACATATGTTACCCAACACTATATCTTCACAAAATCAACATGAACCAACATTTTACATAAAAATGAATTGTGTAATTTTTTATACTACTTATCATATTTAATAGCATCATGAAAATTGTAAGATAATTCTAAATACTATAATGGGATCATCCCTAGGAAGCTTTTCTAGAGTAACCTTGCTATCAATTTCCTGACTAGACTATTGAATATAGACAATCCAACAAGAATTTAATCTTCCACTAGAAATATCCCCATAAAAATAGTATTAGGACTAATGATCAACCATATAGGTATTTATAATCCCAATACTCTAATAAACAACTGATGTATATTCAAGATCATTTGGGTAACCAAGTTGGTGATAATTCTCTTCTTTTCAGAATCATGGTAACCTAATATTACAAAATTATCCAAAAAAATTCAATTCTATATGAAATAGTTTATAGACCACAAGAAATTTTTCGACAATAAATATTTATATTTCATAATGTGGTTACAAAAATGGGTTAAGTGGAAACTAAAATTAGTGGTTTGGAACATCAATAAAATGGTAGTTTTCTATGAAATTTAATGTGATCTCATAGGGAGAGATAATATTAGTGCGGTAATTATATTACGAGGAACTAAAATTAACACCCTCAAGATGTTAAAAAAGAGAACAGTACATATTAATGAAAATCACACTTTCAAAACAACAAAATCACATCGGAAATAGTTCATGATCCTACTGAATCTGTTCATAAACATGCTATGAACAAACTTAAAGAGTATGAAAAAAATCAATAGAATGAAATTTATATTTATATAAAATATATTTATTTTATAAATTTTATCATATATTATAAAAGTATTAATAATTTTGAAAATGACCTAAAAATTGGAAAGGATCTACTACTTTATCCTATGGAAAGTCATCCAGTTAAGAATAATAATGATTCTGAAATAAAAAATGATCTTCTTAAAACCATTGGGAACATCCATGTTAGCATATATTTGATTGATATTTGTGAAATATATCCATATATATGGTATATTTATTAATAAAATGGTCACCTATAAACGAAAATTCATGGGAGGTGAGAATGTCAAATTGGGGAGGAATGTTTCCTCTATAATCCAACACACACTCTCTCTACTAAATTAAAGGATGCAGGTATGTTATTTATTTCTTATGATATTGGAAATAATAAAATTTAGGATGCTATTTTAGATTTATATCCTCCATAATTATTATTCATTATTATGTATTTTCATCTATTTTTGTTAGAAAGTTCAATAATTATGGACTAATAATCACGTTGGGTAATTGAATTTTAGTTAAAGTAGATAGAGTCATCAAAGGTATTTTGGTAAGGGTAAAATGTATATTTTTAACAACTAAATTTTATGTAAAATATAGTTAATATGGATGGGTTTTCATGAATTATACTTTTAAATTAGGTTGGACATTTTGCTAAATGACATTGGGTATAATAAATAATCATAAATAGACATCGCCTTTATAGTTTGGAGGTAAAATTCATAATTTTTGTATATTGGAATAAGTGAATAAACCTATTGAATTTAATTATTTATTACATGCGAAATTTTTTTATTGGATTTATTTATATTTATTCCTTTTATTTAATTCAAAATATTAGACCAAATAATTCTTTTTCAAATGAACATTTTCCAAATAAAGAAGATTTTGGAAAAAGAAATTTCAGAATTCTCCTCTATTGATTTTAAAATCAAAAATGTTTTTTGAAAGATAAGTTATATTTTAAAAATTATGGCCATGAATGTGTGGAAACTTATAATTTTTCTATTTTAAATTTTTCATAAATTATTTAGTTTTTTATTAAAATTTAAGAACATGTAATGTTATATGAAATTGTATGTTACTATGTAAAAATGAAACTCAAATTATTAAAATGAATTAAATTTTGTTGTATATGAAATTTAAAATGTAAATTTATTATTTATCTAATCAGACATCATAAAATTGTTATGTTTTACACATAATTATTCTCCTATTATTAGGGAAGTGTGAACTCATTTTTTGAACATGAATCTTATTTTTTCATTATTTGAAACATATTCACTTTTAAAGAAATGATTTATTATGTTTTTGGATTTGTGTGCTACTAGAACATTATGTAATGATTTTGAGGATTAAAATAAAGTCATAGAAACATTAAAACTCCTATTGTTGGAACCGAACCCACTGACACTTGACCAAAATGGTTTTCATGATAATTTGATGTATACCCACTTGGATGATCAATATAATTTTCCTATTAGAAATTCAAGTTGGATTTCCATTGAAAAAGAGAACAATTATTTATAGGTCCTTAGGAATAGTAGGAAGTCCATAGGTTTAAATTTAGATGAATTATATCAGATTATTCCTTTGGTGTGTATAAATGTAATACTTTTATAGTCAAATTCCAAACCAATAAGACAATTTCAATAGAGTTTGAATCTTAGATTTCTTTAAGAGGTAAAAAATTAGGTGACTACCATATTGGTTGTCGGTATAATTTACCTGAATTTTGATGGTCCGTGGGTATGATCAAATTGTATTTTTTTATAAAATGGATGCTTCCAAATATTCATGAATAAATTTAGATAATTATTTCCTATTACATTTCCCAATAAGTGGAGGGTATGCATATATTATAGGTGTCTAAACATAGTGACCAAGAAGGACCACTTTTCCTTTCTAATTCATGAACAAATCATGGAATGGTCATATGGTGAATCCCATTATTACATCCTAAAATGATTTTAAGAAACCTTTAAATCCACATTTTCATATAGGACCAAGATAGAGGATCTTTACCTAAACATTTATTACATATTGTTATACAATAATGTCATTTGGAATATATTATATCAAAACTACATTTAAATGATATATTCTTATATATTTTTTTCAATTTCCTGAGGAATGTATGTTGGTGTTTATGGAAGATTTTATACTGTGTGGAACATCATTTTAGAGTTTTATTAGAAATTTTTGGGATGTTTATAGCTTTAATATTGAAATGAACCATTTTATGAGAATTGAGAAATTCCATTTTATTGTTTTAGCGGAATTGTACATGATCATGAAGATTATTAGAATGAAATTCATATAGAAAATTTTGGGGTCCATAATATGTATTACATTAATTTTCCTACAACCATGATGGACGTTAGATTATTTCATGTATATACATGATTATATAAAAGTTTTTATAAGAATCTATCCTAATTACATTACCTTTAAATGTAATTATATTGGAAGATATTCCTCTAATCAATGGTATAATGATTAAGGAAGAATTGATTGAACCTAAATAGAACATTTTCTCCCCACTAACAGTTCATCCTCCTAATTATGAATTACCTTCTAATATGATGACTGGTGCTTCATAATTCCTTTTAGGGGTCATTCTGAGGATGAGGATTGAATTTAAATCCAATGTAATTACTTATGGTTCCTGAAATTTTGATTCTTTGGTATGGAATTACCCCACCAAGAATGGAGATAATAGCCATTACTGTTTCCCTTGATAAGTATTTTTTCATTATATCAGGATCTAATGTAGTGGTTATCATATAAAATTATAATAAATTCTACATTTGGAAGATGTATCAGGAAAAACCGTGGAAGATTATATGGATTTTGTTACTTTAGGGGTTTGATATAGAGATACAAGATAAGAAAGGGATTGAGAGCACTATGATAGTTAATTAATGTAAAATAAATATATAGTATTATATATAAAATTTTCAATTTGAATTTTTTGTATAGTTTTTTCCCATAAAGGTGTTGTATTTAGTTACTATATTAAATATTGTGTGATTTTCATATATAGTTGATTTTATTGTTTTAGGAAAATTTCATCACATTATTTACAAAAAGAAAGTTTCTAAGTTGATTTTTCACTCTATGAAATTTTCCATGGATGATGCTTAATTCTATCCTATGAGAAGTTATCATATTGTCATGATATTTATCATGAATTTTTATTATTCCTATTCTATATGATTATACCAGTGTTTGAGCTATATAGGTCAGTTTTTTCAATATAAAATATATAGGATGGCGTTGGATTGCTGAATAATTTGGCCCACTATTTTCAAATATTCTCACGCAATTTGTATTCTATCTAAATATTTTAATTCAGAGCATAACAAATATCAATTACCTAATATTAAAAAATAATCACTATTGATTTTTAATGTCTTTGAGGATTGAAAAATTGATTTTCGGGGCCATATTCCTGATTCCATTAGATGTTCCTGCATCCTTCTTGGGATAGACTATGTGCCTAAGCTAAAAGAAACTACACCAACTAGAACTTTTTAGGATAGATTGGTGTCTTGGATTTAAAAAAAATCATTTTGTTAGATCTAGGATGCCAATTTTAATTGTTATGTACCGTATGAATTATTTCTCGAATAAGAAATTGGAATATTTATTGAATAGAAATATGTTTTTCATTAAGTGTCTATCTCTTATTTTCCTCAAACAAATGGAATGGATGAAGTGTTAAATAGAGATATAAATCATATTATTAATGAAAAATTCAAAATTATTAGGAAGTATTGGATTTTAATTCTTAACAATGCCTTTTGGGAATATAATATAACCTATAGGAGTCCAATAAGGTTGTCACCCCACATGTTGGTTATTGTATAAGAGTTCCATATTCCAATAGAGATAGAACAATGTTATTTCTTAGTTATTATGTCCTAGAATTTGAAATGTTTTAATATATTATATAGAGGTTGTTTTTCTTGTATTAATTATAATTAATCTAAAACAATGGCTATGAAGATTCAACAATTTTTAGGAGAAAAATTATTTTTACATGAAAATGTTATTTTGAAAAAATAATTTCACATTGGAGTTAAATTATATTTTAGAAAATATATGATTAAGATCTTCCTGAGTAAATTCCATTCCATATGTTATAGTCCATTAATTATATCTAATATTTTTATTTTTTATTCTATATAGATTATATATCTTGGGACGTTTTTTCTATAAACTTTAAAAACATTATACAACAAAACTATTTTGAGAATAAATCATGGAACCACCTAGGGAGAACTTCATGTTTTTAGAAATTTAATACCACAAAAAATTCTAGTATATATCATCCCTTGATATTATTTTTTGTATATAATAAGTGTGGGGGAGGTAATAACCTTTTATTATGTTAAGTTATTAATTTATGTCACTGTTTTCTTCAGTTAAGGATGTGATATAGTTTTTCTGAATTTAATGTTCTTACAACTCACTATGAATTATCCAAAAAATTATAGATGAGGTGTCATAGACATAGTAATGAATAATATTTATAATATGGGTGGCTAATGAGAATATATATAGAAAAATAAACTTTGATCAACTCCCATTAATTATTAAAATATAGTTATATTTTACTTGAATTGATATTTCTTGAATCAAATGCAATTTTTTCATTTTTAGGGAATTGAGTCTATCAAATAAAAGAGTATTACATCAAATGAATGAAGGGGTGTATTTTTCTTTTTTCAATGTAGAATAAATATTTCATTTCAAGAGAGTTATATATTCTAATTCTTTTACATCATAACATATTTAAAAAAATATGTTTTCTGTTGTTAACATTACATAATTCCATTAGATTTAATCTTTTTTTATTACATAATAAATACTAATTTTTAAATCATTTGAAAAGATAATTTACAAAATAATTCACCAATAAGAACATAATTTCAAATGAGTTTTTTTTGTGGAAAAATATTTTTGAATTTCTTATATCCCTGGAGTGTGCTATTAAATTTCAAATTTCAAATTTCATTTGAAGAAATAATTTGTTTAAGTGTTTCTTCCCCCCATTAATTAATCAATATATTTAATTTTGAACATAATGTGTTGTGGAGGGGACTTTAAGGTTCTTAATTAAGAAAAAATAAATTAACCCATCATAAACTAATTATGTATTTTTTAGATTTTAAGTTCTTATAAATCAAATTTGAATTTTTCATTGGGTGAAAATTTTCATTAATATTAATGTTTTAATGAAATATAGAGTAAATAATATTTATTAACTTATGGATTCAATTGATAATATTATTTTTTATACCCCATTGAAAATGATTTTTTCGATCAAATTTTGGGGAAATTTTATACATAATATTCGTCATTGATCTTTTATATTTTGATTTTACTGTAATATATAAATCTAGTTGTATTATGAAATTAAAATCCAATTATGGGATGAAATCTTTATTATTTATCGCTTAATTATTTCTTCAATACATATTAGATAGTTTATTAATTCCACAAATAATATATCAGATAACCCCATTCAATTTAGTATCTTTTTATTTTAACCTATTAATTAATATGAGTGTATTTATTGGGATGTACAGAGATGTTTGGTAATACAGTAGGATGAAATTTTAATTTTTTTAAATTAAAACATTAATTTCCAATTTATAAAAATTATATGTACAATAGTAAGCAATTTATCATTGAGAATATTCTTTTTAAGAGGATATTAACATTTCTCATCAAGAGAGAATATTTCAGGTAAAATATTTAAAAAATATATAAAGGGAATTTTTATTTTTCAGTATTATGATTCATTTTGTTCTACTAAATTTGATCAATTCATTTATTAATGACATGAAAAATATTAGTGTGGTGTGTTTGATACGGCCTATTTTTCAGGTCTCTTACGAAATCATTATCATTTAATTTCCTCTATTTGAAAATCATAAATATGTTTACAAATGTTTAACAAATTTTTCTATCTAATCTATTGAATGTTTTTTCATTAATGTAAATTATAATGTTTATAATTTTTTAATTGAAGATTTGAATTTTTTTATTTATCCTCAAGTTACATGAATTTGATATTTATTTTCATTGCCTTTTACTTTAATATATTTGTTAACTTTTCACTAAAATGATGAATTATTTAGTATGTTATATTTTCTAGTGTAGTCAATCCAGGGAAAATAATTCTTATAATGGAACATTCATATTTTTGATTAATTAAAATATATCAATAAATCTATGTGATCGTTCCTTGTTGTGATTTTTAATTTATATTGATCACCAAATTTTAGTCAGATGTTTTTTTGGGATCCTGGTGTTTTTTTGAACCCCACATTTTAATCTAATGGTGGGTTCAGGAATCAAACATTTACTGATGAAAACCATGTTACTATACCCCTCATTTTGAAATTAATCCCTACATTTGGATATTGAACCTCATGAAATATAATCTTAAAATTATTATTATTACATTCTCTAATCCTCATGAGTGATTACCATGGGCTCTATTATGATATCTCATTGCATCTATTTTCTCATGGCCTCGATGTATGAACAATATCGAAGCTCAGTGAAAATTATGTATTGGGATAAAAAATCCTCCCAACATGATTAAGGATGGTGCATTGATATGTAATCAATGTTGGGATTAATGAACCCAATTTCACGAGTATGAGAATGAATATATATTGCTTAAGGTTTAATGTTAACGTTTAAATAATTGAAAAATATTATAAAAAAGAGATAATTGAGTAGGGATTGTTATCAGATTCATCTTATGTTGTCACTTAGTCAATTTTAGATGCATCAGCTACATCAGTTAGAATAGAAAAATACGAATCATTTCACTATATTAGAAACATATGTGAAGGATCAACAAGATGATTCCCCTTTAGAAGTAGAGTTTTGCATAGGTGTTTTAGGAATTATTTATTTCAAAAGATCTTTTTCAATAAAATGGGAAATCGTTTATCAAAAGAGATGGAAAGATAGATAAGAAAAGATATAATGGGGAAGTTATGCAGTATAATATGTTGTAGGGATAGAGAATATAGAGGATAACTAGAAGATATTTTGAGTGACTCTAATAGGATTTGTTTCCAATCATTTTCATGGAGATGAAGATTGCAGTTATCTCTTAAACATTGATCACGTTTGGATATAGTTTTAGTGGTTATAACTAGTGGATTCAAATTGTGATAAAATTTTGAGATTTATTTTTTATTTTGTTTCAAAAATATAATTCTATATAGATTATATAACATTAATGTGAAATAGTAAATTTTTGTTAAATTAGTCTATCACATTATTAATATTTTTCAATCATTCTGAGAATATCACATCTTTGATGTGAATGTGTCAATATATTCATTCATATTATATGTTCAAGAAATGTAGGGGAATAAATTATATCCACTTATATTAATTTCTCAATAATTATTTGAGGATATTGAGTACATATTTCAGTGACTATTTCATTATACTCCGTGATTATTGTATGCATTGATTGTCTCTAACTAAATAGAGTTTATCTATTGTGACTTGATGATTTTATCTTTATTTAATAATTTTAGTTAAATTAATGATTATGGATTTAAATATATGTGTTGATAGAGTTATAATTGTGAATTTAATTTAAAATAATTAAGAGATAATGATCCATTTAAATGTACATTTTTGTCCATTGCTTATTAATTATATTTGATACACAACTTAAAAAAAGTTATAAAATACTGTCAACTTTCTACTAAATGATTACTTATATTTTAATCCACCTTATTTTAAAAAATAATCATTTATTTATTACAGTTAAAATATTACAAATTATTATATAATAGTATAATATTGTAAAAACATTAATAGTAAGAAACTCCATAAGGGATGTTTCATCTGAAACAACTCTAGGATATATTATACTACACAACATAGTTTAAAAAATAAATTATCGTTTAAAGAGACTATCAAAAAACCATAATGAATCACACATCATTAGAGTTTACCCTAAGATAAATATTTTTATAATTCTCATACTTTATATATTTGAAATATGGAATTGATATATTTGAAAGAACATTTTCCCCTTCATGTTGTTCACTAAAAACTTCCTTTTTAAATGAATTTTTTTCTCTATTACCTTACTTACTATATATAAGACATCATACCATTATGTACATACATTTACCTAGGTACATCTTCCCACATTCAATATACATGTGATGTTTAATCTTTTACCTTCATGGTCGTTATCACATAATTATTTATGAAACACTATTAATTTTTTACACATTGAATGACAAAACTCACATATATTCAAGATTTTAATTATTACTTGGGATAATACATAATTATTTACCATAATATTTCTCACTATTTCTCCAGTTATATTCAGTTTCAAAGACCACATTATTTCTTAAAAAACATTATTAAATTTCTACATCCTTGTTCCATCCATATATTGAAATAAAATTGGTTACTATGAAAATATAAACAAAATCATGTTATATAAGTATATGAGGATGATAAAAACTAATATATCATTAACCAAATAATATTATATTTAAATAATTTTATTTATCTAGAATTACCATAACTTTCCAAAACATACTAACCATTTTGGTAATAGTGTACTTTAAAATTATGTTCTAAATAACATCTTATCCCCTAATGTTGTCTACACCCTTATTATAAAAACTACAATGACCCATCCTAAAAACATTACATACTCTTGGATTAAAATAAATAATTTAATTTCATAAATATCACGCATATTACAATTTTAGTGTTTTAGATATTTAAAATATTACCATTACATAATAAACACAAACATTACTTACTAGTCACTTCCATACATTATCCATTTTTTTCTAACATAAATGATTTATATTAAAAATATATTTTCTATTAATGAACTATTATCATGGTTCCCAACATTACGTCATGATTATACCAAATAATCCCTATACCTTTTATTTAAAAAACATGGGATGAGCACCAAAAGATCAATAAGTGACAAATAAAAATAAAAAAAAGAAATTTTTAGTCTATTTCAAATATATCAGACCATATTAGTTTTCTTTTAAAATAATAAACACTCAACTCTTATAATTATTTATTTATACATAAAATAAGTTGTACTAAATTTTTTTCATGAAATAGTTTTTAATAATGTATATTGGGAATATAATAATCATTAAGGTTTCCGAAAAATACGATATCCTAGGGAAATATTTTTCTTAAAAACCTTAATTTTTAAACTTAAAGTGTGTAATAATTAAATTAGACAAAGGATTAATAGTTTAACTTGTGAGATAAAAATATTTCCATGAAAAATGTACAATAATAATTACAAAGGAATATTGGTTCCTTGAGACCTCATATCTATAGATACCTTATAAGAGCCTTTACACAGATCCTTACAAATGGGAATACCTCTTTAGTTAATTCCATCATAATTCTATTGAGATCAAAATAATTACCCAATGAATTGGAGTGTTATTTTGGGCTCTCCTATAATCATAAAAAAAATTTAAGGACCGTAACTTATATAATTAACATAGAATATTTCATTTTAATCATAAAAACTCATTAATCTTCTTTAAAACCCCTACGAAAAATCATTTTTTAGTCTTCACATAGAATAGTGAAAATATCCTTATATTTTGATAATATTTTAAAAAATTAAAATACAATGTGAAAAGAATTTCTTTGAATATTAACAATGAGAATTTTAGAGTAATTTTGTGATTTAATAACTTCCATGATAGTGAAAAGATGTTTTAGTGTGATATAAATTAATAACATTCATTTCATTACATGTATAAAAAGTACCTCATTTGGGTAAACAAAAAAAATATTCCTTTTTATATGAATTGAAAACAATGTACAAGGTAGTAGAAAAATATTTTTATAAAACATTTATGATTAAATAAGATCATATAATAAATATATGAAAAATATTGATATGGAATAAGGATTCTGAAGGAATGCCTAAAACTTTTTAAAATAGTTTTTAAGTAAAATACAAAATCTCTTGGTAAATTTTTAACCAATGAAACATTGAAGTAAATAACATTAAATGGATTTTTAAAATATTTAATTTTTAGGAAATAATTACAAAATACAACAACATGGTATTTAAATAACAAACAAATGATAACTATTCTTTAGAATATCTGATGTCCCAGTGTATGGGAATTGAGAATAGAAATCCCTTCCCTTAAATACAATCTAGGATCATATGTTCTTTGAATCATTATTCACCAAAAAAAATAAATTAAATTGAGCTTATGGATATTGTATAATATTTTTAATATCATAATAATGGATTTGTAACATCATAAAAGAAGTATAGAGTATTATTTTAGCAGATATTTGAGAGAAAAATTGATCATTAGTTGGGTTAGAAATAGTAAAAATGGGTTTATTTTTGTACAAAAACATCAATAGTTTTTTCAAGAATATTTATTTTTTAAGGGTATAAAATGTAATTATAGATTTAAAAGTTCATATATATGGAATCCTGACATTATATTACATAACTATTCATTACATTAAACAAAAAGAGGATCTTTAATGTCTAGTGTCTTAGAAATCAGGAACATAAAACATGAAAACAACATAAAATATTCTTCTAATCCACTTTTAAGGATTCATCATAAAATCAAAATATGTAAAAATGATTCATCTCATAACCATGATACATACTCCAAAGGAATGGGTGAGCAGAAGGCCTAGTAAATAAATTAAGGTAATTAGTTTACTTGTGATATCAATAAAAACTTGATGAAAACCACAAGACGTGAGAAACATAAAAAAAGGAATATCATAATAAAAAGAACATGAATAAAAACTTGAATATGTGACTATAAAATTTCATTTTGAAACTCATGAACATACCACCTAGGGTCATTCCCAAGGTGTCATAAAAACATTTCCAAAGTTATTCACCAAGGTATCGTGAAACTTGTCATCTCTAGAGATTAATTCTTTACCCAATGCATTGGAGGGATATCAGGGCACATCCTTAATATAAATTTATTTTCATATGATCCACATAGATAATAATCAAACATTTGATAAATAACACAAATAGAATCAATGAAACTTTTTTCATGTCAAAATCGTGACATTTAAAAAGTACATAAAAATAAGATCATTATGTCATTTATAACCCATGGAAATGGAGTGAGGTTTATATGTATGTCAATTCCAGAATCAAATAGATCAATTTTATATATTTATGAATACTCCTAGAAATGAAAATATATTTGGGTATCCACATAAATAATACAAGAGAATTTATTGAGAAAAAGAAAGAGATTTTGTGACGAAAATTATGCAGCATAACGGCTACATAACATCATTTTAGATATTATTAAAAAGCAAGGGGACAAGGTTCATCCACTCATAAATAATTTATAATACATTATGGGTACATAATAAGTTCATGGTATGGTTATTTGGATGAAATACTACAAGAAAAGTAAACATGAAAGCAAAGAGAAGATGTTATTTCTTTTATGAAAAATTCGGCAACATAACGACATTGCCAACAAATTCAAAAACTAAATTGATGAGAAAGGAAAGGGTATCTAATAATTTGGAAATGAAATTTACAGTACTAAAAATTTATAATAACATATCCCCACATAAGAATATGGAAATTAGAAGATATAACATAAAGGAAATCATGACTAAAAAGAGGGGGGTGAAAGGCTCCATTACCTTGAAGAGTATCTTCGAAAGCTCGAATTTTGGGACCTTGGGGGGATTGAGGGAACCTTGGGAGGACTCCTTGGGAGGTAGGAAGACCAGATTTTTGTTTAGGAGGATTTTGGAATGAAATAAATGAGGGAATGGCTAGGTATTTATAGGAATAGTGGGGGAATATTTAATTAATTTCCAAGGGATAACTCATCAGTGGTATTTTCAAAACCATGGGCTTTCCCATGGTATTTTCCCATGGTATTTACCACCTGGGACATCTCATAACATATATTACTATTAAAAATTCTAAAATATCCATTAAATCATGTTTACATCATCAATGATGTCATTAAACACAAGAAACTCAAAACTGTATTTTTACTTTTCACTGAAAAATCAACTGTTTCAGAAAAATCATAAAAAATCACCTTAACCTAATATCGATGCTCTGAATTCAAAAATTAAATCCATTTTATGAAAAAATATTATAAATATTTTTAATTTAATTTTTTTTAAAAAAATTATTTTTTATTCAAGAAAACAACTTTAAAACTATAAATTATTTTATAACACCATGAAAAAAGTATTCAAGGTCCCATAAAATTATTGTATGAACATAAGAAAATAAAGTAACTATTTATGATTACATTTTATGAAAATAAATTTTTTTTTTAAAATTTCATATTAATTATAAAATAGTAATTAAAATATTTATGACATAAAAAAATACCAATAATTATATTATGACCATTTTTTTAATTTTAAGATGTATAGATTATATTTATACGTTCATAAGTTAAGTTTCTATTTTTTGGATGACTTACTATTCAATACTATTCATAAAGGTATATTATTGTTAATACTTTATTATTCAATAAAAATTAATTTGATCTTATTAGACTCTAAATTTCTTTTTTGTCATAATTTTAGAAGACAATTTTCTAAAAATAATTTAACAGTATTAATTATTTAATGATTAAAAAATATTTTAAAATACCCCATTTTCCAAAATTCATTAATAAAGTTAAACTTCATCTGACATTTATCCAGACATTTGAAATTCAAAAATTTAACATAATAAGAAATAATAATTTTATTTATACAAAAGGATTACACAACGTAACTACGGTATTGTTACATAGCCCCTTATAAAACCAGCATAGGACCTAAGTGTAAGGTGTGCTATGGGGATAGAATCATGAGGTTGCTCAGACAACATTGCCTCGAGTCGTGATATCTATCAGCATGAACTTCTCTATTAGGAAATTCTGTTAAGGTTTATTGGGCTTGGTCCAGAGCAAAGCCCAGAGATGATACCTCAATCCCAAGCTCTGACTGATGGGTTTCATATGACCTGAGTCTACTAGATGAGGCGAACGAATCTTCTTTATATATTAATTAACTAAGATCACTTGTATTTTAAACAATAATTATAATGTTAAGAGTTTATTTTCCAACTTTCATATTGACCAACGGTCATAGAACAGTCGAAACCCAATGGTATCACATCATTAATTAAATGATATAGTTTTTTGGAGTATAAAATTAAATAACACACAAATTTAGGAAATAAATATTATTTACATGTTTGGGTCATTACATTCTTCCCCCCATAAGAAATTTTTTCCCTGAAATTTTAAATCGTACCCTCTGAAGAGAAAAGGTGTTAGTGATTCTACCTCACAGACTCCTCTGGTTTCACGTGGTTTCTTCACTTTTGTGGTTCCAACATAACGCCTTAAAAAGGTGGGTAGTCTTGTTGCATAGAACCTTGTCTATATGATCCAAGATCTCCTCTGGTTGTTGTTCATAAGATATGTCATGTTCTAGTTATACAACCTCTGTATTTAGTACATGTGAAGGGTTTGGTGTGTACTTTCTCAAGAAAGATGCATGGAATACCTCATGAACGTGTGCTAGATTTGGAGGAAGTGTAAGCTAATAGGCCACTTCTTCTATGTGATTAAGGATTTTATTGGGTCCAATGTACCAAGGGTTGAGCTTCCCTTTTTTCCCAAACCTAATGACTCTCTTCAAAGGTGAAATTCCAAGAATGAATTTATCACCAACATCAAACTCTAAATTCCTTCGACGGTTGTCGACAAAGCTCTTTTTTAGACTCTGAGCAGCCTTAATGTGTTATAGGATGGTGTGGAAATTTTATATCATCTCTTGAACAACATCGGACACAATAAGTTTTCTCTCACCAGCTGTATGCCCACAAGTATGAGTTCTACACCACATACCATATAAATATTCATAGGGTGACATTTCAATGTTAGATTGTAATCTATTGTAGTAAGAGAACTCAAATAAAGGGGTATGTTAATCTCATCCAACTTTAAATTACATTGAGCATGTTCTTAGAAAATTCTATATTGATTTAATAGTCCTTTTAGATTGTATATTAGTTTGGTTGTGATAGGTCGTACTAAAATTAAATTCAGTGCTTAGGACATGTTGATGACTTCATTATAATTTTGAGGTGAACCTTGGATCACGGTGAAATATGATATAAATTGCAACTCCATGCAGCCTTACCACTACCTTCATGTAAATCCTGGATAGTTGATCAAGAAATAAATCTTCCCGAATAGAGATAAAATAGGCAGTCTTAGAGAGATGGTTCACAATAACCCATATCACATTGTTTCCCTTGAAAGTTATTAGGAGACCAATGAAGAAGTCCAAAGTGATATTGTCCCACTTCCATGCTAGTATGGGTAATGGTTTCAATACCACTTTAGTAATTTTTCTCTTATCCTGTACTTTATGACATACCAACCACCTTGAAGTGTAGTCAGTAATCTCAGTTTTCATATTATCCTACTAATAATGATCACAAAGGTCCCAATACATTTTCGTGCTTCTAGGATGTATAGATAAAGTAGAGTTATGAGCTTCATCGATCATATCCTTATTTATTTCCAAAATAGATGGAACACGTAGTCTTGTATTAAATTTCAATCCACCTTCTGGATCAATATTGAACTCAAGAAACATCCCATCCTTCACAGCCTCAATCTTCGTATGTAACAAAGGATATTCTTTCTAAGCATTCTTGATATTCTCTAATAATGATGGTTGAGAAATCATTTGTGTTAGGGTTGATGATGGCCCTTCACTTATAATTCTCATGTCCAGCTTTAAAAGGTCATTGATCAAAGGATTTTTTGAATCCTCATCGTGGAAAGAACAAATGGATCATTCCTGCTTAATGCATCAGTGACTTTGTTTGCTCTTCTAAGATGATAATGAATTAAACAATAAATTTCTTTGAGAAGTTCCAACCATCTCCTCTACCTCTTGTTCAATTCATTTTGTGTGAAAATATACTTAAAACATTAATGGTCTATGTATATATCACATTTCTCCCCATAAAGATAGTGACTCCATATCTTAAGATCAAAAACGACAGCAGCCAGCTCCAAATCAAGTGTATGATAGTTCTTATCATCATTATTCAACTGTCGAGATGCATAAGAAATTACCTTGTCATTTTTCATGAGGACTCACCCAAGCACTTTCAGAGATGCATCAATAAAAATAATGAATCGTTCTCCACATGAGGGCTGAGTTAACACGATTGCAGTAACCAATCTCTTCTTCAGCTCTTGGAAACATTCCTCACACTCCTTTGTCCAGATGAACATAAACCCTTTTCAAGTTAACTTGGTTAATGGATAAGGAACTCATGAAAATTTCTTCACAGACCTCCTATAATATCCTAATAAACCAATTAAACTATGAATCTCATTTATTGTTGTTGTTAGAGGCCACTCCTCTTCAACTTTTGTCTTTTCAAGGTCAACTATGATTCCTTTTTTGGAAACAATGTGCCCCAAGAAAGAAACTTATTGCTACTAGAATTCAAATTTTATGAACTTTAAAAAAATCATTTCCTTTCGTAGAGTTTCCAAAATACCCCTTAGATGATCCTCATTCTCCTCGCAACTTTTAGAATATATTAGAATATCTTCAATAAAAACTATAACAAAGTTAACAAGGTTGTCATGGCCCAACCCGTACCAGGGATCGAGCTGCAACTACCCCATCCTCACCTCCATAGGCAAGGGGTTGACGACTAGCACTGAAGGCACAAAAAACTAGGGAAGGCCTTTTCCTAAGAAACTGTATACACACACGCAGCTAAGTCAATGAAAAAGTGCAGAGTAAAGAGAAAAACAAAGTACAAATAACTATAACCCAACCACAGTCATGCATCAACTTCTAAATAGAACAAGTATAGTGCTGAAATGTACTGACAACTAAACTGAACAGAAAAAGGAAAAAACACGTGCCCAACTAGAAAGGTGCCACAACCAGAAAATAAGTAAATGAAATTCAACTACTGGTGATTATCACACCTAGAAATCCTCCAAAGACCACTAAATGAAGCCCAAGATCTAGTTTCCTCTATGCTCCTCTGTAGTCTTGGTCGACCTGTCCGTCGTCTGCAAGGGCACACCAAGTACGGGCAAAGCCCAAGTAGGGGTGAGTATAAATATACTCAGTAGGATGCCCCGAAATCTTTAGGGAGCAACAAAGGAGATACTAAAATGGTGAAAAGTATATAGACCAAGAACAGTTTGAGATTAAAATAGAGTGAGTGCAGCTCAACCCATCAAAAGGAAGGAAATAGACTCATCCAATCCAAGAGGAGCTATACACGGAAAGCACGTGGCAAACCCCACACGTCTTCGCCCCTCCTAGAAGGAGAGTAACTGAACCCAAGGAGTGGGAACAAAAGTAGGATGTTTATATATATATATGCTCAACAAGAAACCTGAATGATTGTGTAAGGGGACCAATATATCCAATCTCATCCTAGGAGAAGTCACCAAAAGTTCTACGGGTAGCCATCACTGATTCCCAAAAGTCTTGTACAGAAAAGTTGTCTCATCCCTGAAACATACAACCAAGGGTCCCACTTGGATAAACATGGAGAAATGTCACTGACTAGCCTCATGAAAATGGGAT
This sequence comes from Viscum album, assembly GCA_963277665.1. Classification (NCBI taxonomy): domain Eukaryota; kingdom Viridiplantae; phylum Streptophyta; class Magnoliopsida; order Santalales; family Viscaceae; genus Viscum; species Viscum album. Next base: position 356,238,553 of record OY728163.1, read on the forward strand.
AAGTCTGAAAGAATTCATCAGGTAACCCACTGCCCAGCCCAACTAGAGTGTAAACCCTAAAAGGTCATCGGGTAACCCACTGCCCAGCCACGCTAGAGAGTAAACCCTAAATTCAATGGGTAACCCACCTCCCATCCCCCACTGGAGGCTAAACCCTAAGGTCAATGGGTAACCCATCGCTGGAGGTTAAACCATAAGGTCAATGGGTAACCCACTGCCCCACCCCTGTTGGAGGGTAAACCCTAAGGTCAATGGGTAACCCACTGCCCAGCCACGCTGGAGGGTAAACCCTGATATGCTGGTGGGTAACCCACTGCCCAGCCCCGCTAGAGGGTAAACCCTAAACTGGTCTGATAACTCCATGCTACCAGTGCCACGCTGGGGAAGTCAATAACATCCCTACCGTGCGTTGGTTCGGAGTGCGTCAAGGGAACCTCTGACCAACAATCTATCATGTTTCCACATTTAATGAGATCTCAGAAGAGGCTCTGCATGCCCAAACAGATTTTACTATTTTTGTCCTCATGGAAAAACACACAAGATAAACTATTTACTCACTGGAAACAGACTCCTGAAAAAAAAGTTATTCAACACTGCTTTGCACACATACGTCATCTCATGGGGCTCGCACCTCGGTCCCGAAAAACGTCGATCAAACTGCCACAACGCAAGCTCTCGGAAAAATAGGACAGATCGATTATTCATACGCCCGAAACGGACGCCTGATGAAAAATTCGTAGTACGCTGCACACAACATAAAAGACGGCATGTGGGGCCCACACCTCAGCTCCGGCTTTAATGCCTGAAACCACCCATGTTAACTTTGTCTCAATTCCATGGTCACAACTCCACTAACGACACTTAAAACAGACTTCGGATGCAGAAGCTGCAACTCCCCACGTTATATGCAAACGGGGCCCTGTGGGGCCCACACTTCGACCCCGAAACACGTCACGCAGATCATAAAATTGTGTTCCTTGTAGATAACCACGCGAAGTAGGCTATTCATTTTCCCTGAATGGAATTATGAAGCATAAGTTGTAAAAACGCAGCATACATCCAAAATTCGCCTCGTTGGGCCCATGCCTTTAGCCCGAATTCGGGCAGGCAGATTGGGTCATCGCAATCCCCTCAGAAAAACACACAGAAACGAGTGCTCAAACACTCCAAACGAATGTTGGGTAAAAATGTGGTGTTTCACCATAAATAGTGTAAACCATGCCCTATGGGGCCTGCACCATGTCTCCAACCCGAATGCTTTGTGGAATGCGTCTCAAAACATTCGCTCGAGGACTAGGGTCACACAACCGCTGACAGCGCGTCAATCGGACATCCCAAGCAGGAGTTAGGTCCGATGAAAGATTAATTAATTAATTAATCGCATTAAGCGTGTCGTGCCACCGAGCAATGAAACCAAACCGCAAAGGTTCTGAACCAACATTAGTAGGACCATCTCAACTCCAGGGCCACAGCGCCTCTGACAGCACGTCAAAAGGACATCCGTCTCGTGAAATACATATGTCGCGAACTTTAATAATAATTTGATATTATTAAATTAAAGTGTTCTGGGTTACCCGCCTTCAGGCGCAGAACCCAAAATCCCCGAAACCCACTTAAAATAGTATGTCTCACCAACACAAACCCGTATCCATATATGGTGGGTCAAATAGACATGTCGTATAGAAGTTACGACCCCCCGAATGCAAGGGGCCCAACTGGGCCGGTTCACCCCGGCTGGCCCGGTCCAAACCGCCAGCCTGCGGGCAAGCCGCGTGTCCGGCCCGACTCGCCAAGGCCCACTGGCCGTGGCCCGCTCCAGCAACACCAGACCCCCCTCGTGTTCGGTTCTTCAAGAATACCAGCCCTTTGTCCGGTCTTCGTCGCCCAGCAAGACCTACAAAGTGCGAGTCCTTGTCTTCTCCGCATACCCGAGGTCAGCGCCTTGGGTGCCCCCCGGCCGAGCGCGGCCGGCCACCGCCGGACGCCGTTGCCTCCTCCTCCCACAGTGCACCGCCGCGTTGCCCCGGCTACACACCTTGTCGCTCCTCTGGTCGTGCACCGCCCGCTCGATGCCACCCATGCTGCCTGGTCCTCCGCGCTCCTCCATCCCAGGCTTCACCACCCACAGGAACCCGCCTCGGTGCTCCCTGCTGCTCCGACCGAAGTCGCCAGTGCTCCACTGCTCGACTGTGCCCCGGCCTGCCACTTCTAGCCAAAGTCTCTAGATAACACCAGCCATCCCCACCGGTGACACCCGACACCACCCCCTCGTCTGAACCCCTGGTTGCACCAACTGCCTAACACCCGACCTCCGACCACCACCCTTTCCGGAGCTGGGGCTTCCGACGGACGCTGCCCCCACTATTGTGGACCAATTTCAAAATAAAACATGGGTTTGGGATCCTTAGGACGAGGACTTCATAGCGCCTTCCCCCAATCGTCGATCTGAAAGTATTTGTGCGTCTGAAAATTGGGACGAAAAAAGACCAAGATCTGGATTTATAACGGGGCTCGGACGATGGTCATGTTCATTCGACCATCATCCCAATTTGTAAATTATATAATTAAAACATAAAAAACTTCCATAAAATACATAAATTGATGACGGGGTGGATAACCAACAAAAATCCTACCTCGAATCAGTCGTGTGTCATTGGAGGCATGTCCACGACGCTCCTGCTTCAATCCGCCAAGGTTCTGGCAGAGGTCGCTCCACGATTCAGTGAAGCACAGCGAAGAACTCTAAAGAACAAGAGAGAGATAGAGGAAGATAGATTAAGAGAGATAAGAAGAAGATGATGATGAATAATGGGTTCTCCCCCTTATCTCAAGAGGATTTATAAAAACTCGCTGAAACGCCACCCACGGTCACGGATTCCAAAACCTCCGTGCCCGCTTATTTTATATCGTGCCTAGGCAAAAACGCCCCATCTCAAACTCAACGGAAGTCTCAAATTTCCATACCGAGACTTCGTTTGGAAGTTATATGAAAAGAAGGTCAGTGTTAAAAATTCACTAAGTCACTTTTTCAAAATGATGATTTTGCCCCTAGCTGACATCTCTCATGGCAGGCCCGCGCCTGCCACTTTTACACCCCGCCTAGGGTAAACAGCACTCTCCGAACGCAACCATGCCCTAGGATTTCCGATCCAACCTACCTTTTAGGACAAAACACAAACCCACCATGTGCATAGTATAAAAACACTTAATATTTTTATAAAATTTATTCTGGGCACACCGGGCCTCAGAAACCAACGTCATCTCAACTCCTAGCATGGGAAATATATGTAGAAATCTTCCAAAGTCTTTCAGGGAAAAAATCTGGTCTCTACAAAGGTATTACTTAATGACTCTATTCATCAAATCCATAAAAATAGCAGGTGCATTAGTCAGTACTAAGGGTATAACAAAAAACTCATAGTGCATATATCATGATTGTAAGGTAGTTTTTGGAATATCTCCATTCTACACCCTCAACTGATGATAAACAGATTGAAGATCAATAATAGAGAAGAATACATCCCCATGATGTTGGTGAAATAAGTCATAAATTCTTAGAAGAGGGTATTTGTTCTTCATTTTGATCTAGTTCAGTTCCCTATAATCAATGCATAGCTGCATCGATCCATTATTCTTCTTCACAAAGAGAACAGTTTCTTCCCAAGGAGACACACTCAGTCGAATAAACCCCTTATCCAAAAGAAGTTGGAATTTTTTCTTTAATTATTCTAGATCCATATCTTCTATCCTACAGGGGGTCTTAGATATCGAATGAGACCCAAGTATGAGCTCAATGGAGAACTCTACCTCTCTTTCTGGGGGAGGTTCAGGTAACTCCTTAGTAAATACCTCAATGTATTCCTGGACAATTGGGAAATTTTCTATCTCAAACACTCATTTTCTTCTTCTTCTTCATCGATAAACTCAATAAAGAAGGATATAGGAGGTTCTTATAGACAAATATCAGGTTGAGATATCTCTCCTTGGAAGATAACTGTAGGTTTTCCATTCAAGACTATTGATATTTTCTTACTTCTGCATTTGATCTTAGCATTACACTTTGAGAGCCAGTTCATCCCTAGTATAATGTCGAATTCCAGAATGGGATGACAACTAGATTTGAGATAATAACGTGCTTACTAAATTAAATAGCAGAGTTTCTAAACACTCGCGATGCTTGGATAATTCCACCAGGAGTCTTTACTGATAACATTACTTTTAGGAAATCCGGTGGTGATTCTAAATTCTTTGCAAACATGGAGGAAATAAAAGAATGTGTATAACCAAAATAAAACAAAGTACTTGTTATCATTTAGAGAACCAGAAGTGTAACTACCACCACATCATTTTTTACTTAAACTTCATCCATGGTGATTTCAAAATCAAAACCTTTCCTCATTTTCCTATGTTGAGGCAGTTGGAGATTTCCCTCCACTACCCTCAGATTTGGAAAGTGATTGGAAAAGTGCCAAAGTTGTCTACAATTATAGCATTGGAAATTAGGTCGGTATTGCATAATCTTCCCTTTTTCATCAGTTTTGGGATGTTGTGGCTTCACCTCACTATGATAAATACGTTAAATATGTCCATCTCTTCCACACATGTAGCATTTCCCACTCTTGAGCAGGTAGTTCCCCGAATGCTTCTTCCCACATTTATTACATGTGGGATGTTGCACTTGCTTTCCTCCTCTTACCTATTCGAAGCTCCTCCCTATGCTTGGTTCCATAAATATTTTCTTTTCATTGGATTTATGAGACCATTTCATCTCACCAAACTCTAGTTTGACTTTCATTACACTTCGTATGATCTCCTCATATCTATCATGATCTCGGTTGGCTATATTATTTGGAAGATGAGGTCTCAGTCCACTGAAAAATATATCAACCATACCATTTAAATCCACAAAAAAGCTATAGGTGTAATGTGAAAGCCTTTTAAAGGTCATCTCATAGATTCCCATAGATTTATTTCCATTCTGATTCAGCTCGAGAAACTCCTTCTCCATTCTTTCTCTCATCAATAGAGGGAAATACATGTTGAAGAAGATCCCTCTGAACTCTTCCCACTCCATAGCTTCAACCTCCACTCTTGGCCTCGTGTTCTTAATCATTTCCCACCACTGATCAGCTTCTCCCTCGAAGTGATATACATCTAGGTTGACCTTCCGTTTCTCTGAACAGTGGAGCACAGAAAAAGATCTTCTCGATAGAGTTGATCCACTATTCTGAAATCAATTGTTTTGTAGATCCATTGATGGTTAGTAGTCATTGACGTATAAAGGATTCAACATAATGTTGTTCCCTTCATGGTGATATCAGTCTATCATCTTTATTCAAGTTATTTCCCATAACTTGAGTCAGTTGGTTCATCATTTGAATGAAATTTTCCATTTTGGATTCCATCGGAGGGTTATTATCGCATGGTCCATTGCGTTCACCATATGCATGGTTACCCATATTTCCCACCATTTTCTAAAATAATAAAACCATCATGAGAGATTTATTAAATTTATGAATCTTTTAATAATAAAGAATTTTAGGTCTTAAAACATCATGCTTTAAATAATTACATTTCTCTATAAATATTTCAGAATGATTCATAAAAACCTTATGATTAACCAAACTTATCCCTCGGGAGTGTCATAACCAAGAGTTCAGCAAGGCCTTTTGTCATGTACTAGGATACCCCAGGTCAATCCCTAAACTCCTTGTCAGATTTTTCAATCCTAGGTACATCTATGTTAGAGCCGCCTCTACCTGCTTCTATCCAGACAATGATGTATTTTCATGGTAAACCACTTAATGAATGCTAACCAAAATACGAGGAAGTTTTATGATATTTAAACATTTATATAGGATTATTCCTAACTTTTTAATATCATAATTTTACTAAATAATTAAATTATCTTTTGATACCAACTATGGAATCCCGCCTTTATATTACATAACTTTTCATTACATTTTATAGACAGTGGATCTTTAAAGTCTCGTGTCTTGGAAATCAGGAACATAAGACATGAAAAAAACATAAAAATTCTTATAATCCAATTTTAAGGCTTCATCATAATTTCATACTAAGTACAATTGCTTCATCTCATAACCTGGAGGCATACATCAAAGGAAAGGGTGAGTAGAAGGCCCAATAATGAAATCAAGGTAATCATTTTACTTGTGATATCAATAAGAACATGATGAAAACCACAAGACATGCGAAATGGAAAAAGAGGAATATCATAATAAAAAGAACATGAATCAAAACATCAATATGTGTTTACATAATTTCATATATACATTCACGAACATTTCACCAAGGTTCATTCCCAATGAGTTATAAAAACATTACCAAGGTTATTCACTAAGGTATCGTGAAACTTGCCATCTCAAGAGATTAATTATTTAACCAATGCATTGGAGCTCTATTAGAGAAAACCCTTTATATTAATTTATTTTCATGTGATCCACATTTATCATAATAAAAAATTTCATAAATAACCAAAATAGAATCAAAGAAATGGGTTCCATGTCAAAATCGTGATGTTTAAAAAGTGCATAAAAATAAGATCATTATGTCATGTATAACCCAAGGAAAGGGAGTGAGGGTAATATGTATGTCAATTATGGAATCAAATAGGACGATTTTATGTATTGATGAATACCCCATGAAATGAAAATAGATTTGGGTATCCACATAAATAATACAATTGAATTTCCTGAGAAAAATAGAGAGATTTTGAGACGAAAATTCTGCAGCATAACAGATACATAACATCATTTGAAAAAGCATTAAAAAGAGAAAGAAAAAGTGTCAACCAATCATAAATAATTCATAATAAATTATGGGTATATAATAATTTCATGGTGTGGGTATTTTAATTACATAGAACATGAAAAGGAAACATGAAAGAAAAGAGAGGATGATATTTCTTTTATGAAATATTCGGCAGCCTAACAGCGTCGCTAAAAAAATTAGAAAATAAATTGATGAAATTGGAAAGGGAATATAATCATTTGGACATGAAATGTACAGTAATATGAATATATAAGAACATACCCCTAGATAATAAGATGGAAACTAGAATACATAACATAAAGTAAATCATAACTAAAAAAGGAGGGTGAATGGTTCCCTTACCTTGAAGAGTATCTTCGTAAGCTCGAAGGTTAGGACCTTTGGAGGCTTGAGGGAACCATGGGAGGACTCCTTGGGAGGTATAAATACCATATAATCGTTTAGGAGGATTTTGGAATGAAATTAATGAGGGAATGGCTGGGTATTTAAAGGAATAGTGTGGGAATATTTAATTAATTTCCAAGGGACACGTCATCGGTGGTATTTGCAAAACCATGGGTTTTCCCATAGTATTTTCCAATGGTAATTGAAACATGGGACACCTCATAATATATATTACTATTCAAAAGTCAAAAATATTTATTACATCATGATAACATCATCAATGATTTCCTTAAACACCCGAAACTCAAAACTGTATTTTTACTATTCACTGAAAATTCAACTGTTTCAGGAAAATCCCAAAAATTCACCCAAACCTAATATCAATGCTCTGAATTCAAAAATGAAATCTATTTTATGAAAATAACTTTCTAATAATTTTTAATTTTATTTTTAAATAAAATTATTATTTATTCAAAAAAACCACTCTAAAACTATAACTTATTTTGTAACACCTTGAAAAGGTAATCGAGGTTCCACAAATTTATCATAGAACCATAGGACAATAAAGTAAAAATTTATATTTACATTTTATGAAAATATTTTTTTATTTTAAATTATTAAATTATTTATATAATTTTAATTAAAATATTTATGACATACATAAATACAAATGCTTATATTATGAACATTTTTCACTTTTATGATGTCTAAATTATATTTATTCATTCATGGGTGAAGTTTAAATTTTTTGGATGATTTACTATTCATTACTATTCACAGGGGTATATTACTATTTATACATTTCTATTCACCAAAAATTAAGTTGATCTTATTAGACTCTAAATTTATTTCTGGTCACAATTATAGAAGTCCATTTACTGAAAATCATCACATTATTAATTATTTAATATTTACAAAAATATTTTAAAATGCCCCTTTTTCCAAAATTCATCAATAATATGGAACTTCATCCTACTTTTATCGTGACATTTAAAATTAACAAATATAACATTATAATAAATAAATAAATTTTTTATACAAAAAAGATTACACAATGTAACTAAGGTCTCTTTACATAGACCCTTATAACACCTGCATAGGACCAATGTGTACGGTGTGCTATGATAATAGAATCTTGGGGTGTCTCATAAAATATTTCCCAAGTGGTGATTTATATCATCTTTAACTTCTCCCTTTGGCGATTTCATTCAAGATTTACTTATTGAAGCTCAGATTGGGCTTGGTCCAGAGCAAAGCCCAGAGATGCTACCTCTTCCCAAGCTCTGATAGATGGGCTTTGTATGGCCTGAGTCCGCTAGATGAGTCCATTAACTCATCTTTCTGTATTAATTAACCAAGATCACTTGTATTTATAAACAATAATTATAATGTTAAGAGTTTATCTTCCAATGGTCATATTGACCAATGGTCATATAACAGTCAAAACCCAACGGTATCACTTCATTATTTAAAGGATATAGTTTTGTGGAGTATAAAATGAAATAACATACAAATTTAGGAAATAAATATTATTAAAAAGTTCAGGTCGTTACAATATAAATGGTAAATGGATTACATTTTATACAATATAAAATCCAAATTGTTTATTTATATAATATTTATGTCTTTTAAATCAACTAATACTATATTTTTTATCATAAAATATTGTTAAATTAATTTTCATTGTTTTTATCATTTCATTCTGTTAAAAATATCATCACATATGCATTTTTCAAATATAATCACTTACACTATCCCTTAACCCACCTAAATATCTATAAAATTCATTTCATATCTAAAATAATCTATATAAAATATTCTTAATTATTTTAATCATAATATAATTAATTTTTCTCATGTTTTCCTAATCATGGTGCCCTCAAGATGTAATTTTTTTAGAAAATTATACATCTTTTTAAAATTTAAAATAAATTATTACAATAATAATATTATTTTATCTCCATCATGTTTAGTTAATTTCATTAAATTTTTATATTTACTCAATCTACATCATGGAAATATTTTAGTATCTTATTTTTACTTTTCCCACAATATGAAATCAGTACCAATTAATTTTGATAAATTTTTTGTCATATAATTCTAAAATTTAAAAATATTATTCCACATCATCAATTAAAAATCTTTTTAATAAATATTTTAAGTAAAATACTTCTTCCAAATAAAATTTCAATCTCTAGGAAATCAAATTTTACTTTTCCAATACTACACAACAATTAATTCGAGAGAGAAAATGATTTTCATATTTTATGTGAAATAAATATAAATTTACAATGGGATATTTGTTTATAATCATTACATTAATTTACTTCACATGATTCATTACACAACATTAAATAACTTTATATATTATTTATGTATTGGAATTATCCAAAAATATAGAGTGTTTAATAAAAACATTTTATTATTCTCTATAATTTAATCTATCAAGAAAAATTATAAATTCTACGATTAGAAAATTTTGAAATGCTATTTTAAATTTTTTTTATCTTTATTATAAAATAAAAATTAAAATTGATATAAATATAATATAATATTGATGCGAAAAATAAAATAAAGCCCATTTTTTAGAAAAATGTATTTCTATTGTATAAAGTAATATTATGTTATTCTCTTCCTAAACCCCATAATTAAATCAATGATTATTCATTAAATTATTTATAAAAGTTAATTATTTGATTATAATAATTTATCAATATTGATAAATTCAATCTACTCATAAAAAATTACATTTTCACATATAAAATAGTTTTATTTAAAAAATATTTTTTTTTTCTAAAAATAATTTTATCTTTATTTCCATAAAATTAATTTTATATACAGTTTCATCTGGTGATAGAAACAAAATATCTTGGCTATTCTTTCTATTTTATCTTTTCACTACTAATGCTATTTTTTTCTTCAGTTATTCCCTACTTTTAATTCGTTTCTAGGTTTTACTATTGATTCTCCTTCTCGGAAAGTCTTCCTCCTTAGGTGATCTATTATTTCTCTTGGGTTTTTTAATTCATTAATATCATCCTTTTGGTCTTCTCTTCTCTTATTCAGTCTCTTTCTGTCCTTCTTGGTCGGGATTTATTTCTCTTTATGATCATGGATTTCTCTCGAGGCCAAGTTATTCTCAATCACTTATCATTCTCCCATATAAAATATAGTAGACTACATTTCTGCATGTTGTAGTTTCTCTATTGGGGGTTTGGGATGTATTGGTAGATATATACTCAATTTTCTAGGAGAGTCATTTGTGTTGGTCCCATGATGGCATTGGATTTCTCTTTTCATCAGTTTTTGTGATTTGGTCCTTTTGTTATTTGGTGATCTTTCATTCATGGTGGTTTTTTGGGTCCTAATTGAAGTTTGGTATCATGATGTTTTGGATATGTTCGTGGTTTTCTTATTTGTGGTGATGGAGTCTGTAGAGGATTTCATTTGTGTGTGGTGAAAAGTACCAAGATCCTACAGACGTTGGAGGTTCAGCCCGGCTCCCTGGTCACTGGATTCGCACAAGGGTAAGGAAAGTTATCGATCAGCAGTTTTGCTCGAGCTCCCTACTTTACCCATACCCTTCCAAAATGAAGCTCTTCTGAAGGCCATAAGGGATTCTCTTGGGGATATCTATGTGCGGCCTATAACACCCTTTCCTTTGAGGGAATTTTTATGCCTCTCATTTGTGTGGAACTGGATCATTCTCAGCAGATTCCGGAGAATATTTCTTTGAAGGTGCAGGGTGTGGAAGATAGGGATCAGGCCCTTGTGTTCCCGATTTTTCCAAGCATCTGCTCTTCCTGTAGTCTTTAGGGGAACTCTAGGTCATTGTGCAGAAAATAGAGGTGTGTAGGCTCATGCTCAGCTCCTAAGCCTCCTCTGGGAGGCATCCTTATCCCTCCAAGGTTGGGTGCCTTAGGTGATTTCCCCGGTCAGGGCTCTCTGCTAGAATCAGAGGATGCCATGGTCCCACCTACTTTTCGAGACCTTGGGGCTCAGTAACCTATCTATCCAGCTTTTGTGCCTCAATGTAAGGTTCTCAAGGCCTTCAGGCCTGGGGCTCCCCTCCTGCAGGTTTTGGTTCTCTCAGATGGCTTGTTAAGCCCTATAAAGCATGATGTTGGGTGATTTAATGACAACCTCTTAGCCACATTCCTATCCTTTATGGATCTTCGGGTTTTCCATCTGTCTCATGAGCCCCTACCTTCATGGTGTTTGGAGCAGGAGGTGGTGGATGGTGAGCTCATTCCTCCTTTCTCTTTTGTTATCTTCTCATTGGTTGGCCCACGGAAGCTTCTTAGTGGCATTACGGAGGGTCCTACTCACTTTCCTTCCTCGACCCCAGGGGTGCCGAAAGGGGTGAGAACTTCTTCCCCTATTTTGTACCCCGTTTCTCATGTTGTTCTTGTGTCTCTCTCTACCCCGGGATTCCCCCACTAGGGACAAAGTGTGTGCATGCATGCTCATTTGAGATATCTTAGTAATGGATTCTCCTCTCAGTGCAAGAATACCAATGAACCTTGGGCCAAATATGAGCTCTTTTATATTTAATGTTATCTCTACATGTTTGGAACTCACGTGGTGTGGGTGCTAGAGTGAAGTCTGATTTCATTTTCCCTGATGTCAAGAAACACAAAATTTCTACTGTCAATGTGCTCAAGCATAAGCAGAACCTGACGAAGATCAGGGAGTTTCGCCGCAAGGTGAATTTTCAAGGTTTCATGAAAGTAGAGACAATCAACAGAAACATCTGGGTCTTCTGAAATAATGAGTCTTCTTGGGATATGACTTCTGAGGGATATCAATTCATTACCTCTACAGTCACTGTGGGTATAGAGCGCTTATTCATGTGATTTTTTTATGGTAGTTGTGACGTCGTGGGTCGTCAGAGACTGTGGAATGTGCTCGGCCTTTTTTATCCGAAAGATCTACCTTGGTTTGTGGTGGGGGACTTCAATACTATCCTTGACCTGGGGGAGAAGAAAGGGAGATGAATTTTCCCCAACAAGAGAGCCAGAATATTACGCATTTCATGGTGGGTAAGGTCCTTCTTGACCTAGGGTACTCAGGAACCCATTTTACTTGTTGCAACAACCAGGGGCGAGGCAGGTGAAGATGGAGCAGAATCGACTGATGTCTGTCCAACTCATCCTGTATAAGAAGGTTTCTGAATGACATGGTATCTCCCCATTCTTGGGGTATATCTGATCACTCCCCCTTGCTGGGATCTCTTTCTTCTAGGCAGGATTTTCTGGTGTCTTTTAGGTTCTAAAACCAGTAGTCGTGCTGTCCTGGGTACCATCCACTGGATAAGGATCTGTGGGAGAGCCTACATGCAGGCACACCTGGGTGGCCATGCATAACAGAGTCTAGCGGTTGAAGATCAGGCTACATAAATGGTCCATAGGACTCCCTCATTTTGAACTGGATATAGAAGTCTTGAAACAGATTATTTGTGCCATGGAATCCAGAATCGAGGAGCTTTGTATTGATGTGGTGTTCGAATACTTATCCGGAAAGAAAACATACTTGGCATTGATGATCCTTAAACAGAAATGTCTAACTTGGGAGAGATCTTGGGAGAAATGGCTGCGTGAGGGTGAAAACAATACAGCATTTTTTCATGCCTACATCAATGAAAGGCATCATAAGATCAAACCCAACATTATTCTTGAGGATGGGACACACACTTAGGATGCAGAGACTATAGGGGTAATGGTGCTCAGCTTCTTCAGGGACCTTCTAGTTGGTCCTAATCCGAGGATTCCCGAAGGTTTTCCCAGTGACCATGCAGACTCCTGGGAGGTGATTCCGAGGTAGGTCTCTCACCTGGATAATGTTAGCATGTAGGGAATCCTGGATGAGGAAGAAATTTATAAGGAGGTGATGAACCTTAATCCCAAGAGTGCTTCGGGACCAGACCGTTTCCCAGGTTCTTTCGACAAAGGGGCGTGGGGTGTGGTTAAGGGGGGTATCTCAGCAGTGATTCAAGACTATTTCCATGGGGGGAGCCTGAAATGGGTTGCTAGTGTGACCACATTATCCCTCATTCTGAAGATTAAGAACCCTTCTTTATTTTCTCATTATCAGCCAATGAGTTTATAAAACTTCCCTTACAATATTCTCACAAGTGTGATCAACCAGAGACTAGCTAATATCCTTCCTCGGTGCATCTACATAAAACAACATGGGTTTATTAGGGGCCACTCCATCTAGGGTTCCATCGCACTGGCACAAGAGGTGATGAGAGACATAAACGTCATGTACCATAGCTCAAACATAGTGATAAAATTAGATATGAACAAAGCATATGATCAGCTTGAGTGGAGCCTTATTAACAAAGCATTAACAGCTATAGGGTTCTCAAGAAATATTGACGACCTCATTTTTGGGAACTTCAGCTCGTTGTGGGTGACAATTTACTTTTTAGGGAAAATCCATGGGTTCTTCAATGCTATGAGGCGCCTTCAGCAGGGAGACCCAATCTCTCCCAGAATCTACATCCTGGCACATGACATTCTCATTCATCTCATCAATCAAGGGCTCTCTACTGGAGACTATCAGTCTTACAAAAGGAATAAGAGTATCCCTCCAATTACCCACCTGATTTTTGCAGACGATACATTCATATATATGAATAGAGGAAGGGACCATGTTTGTGGCATCAGAAACATCCTAGATGTCTACTGCTATTGGAGCGGGAAAATTATCAGCAACACAAAAAATAACTTCTTCATCTCTCACATGTCTGCACCTAGTCTTATTTCCTCCCTGTGTAATCTCCATAACATTCAACATGGTTACATTCCCATGGATTACTTGTGTATGCCCATCTCCCCTGGCCAACTTTGGGTTTGAAAATTTGATTATATTTTTAAAAAGATAATGATCCACATTCTCAACTGGAAGAACCATTTAATCTCATTAGACGACCGCATTGATATGCTTAATAGTATCCTATCATCCATTCCCATTCATGATCTGGATTATATCTATGTGCCTCAAGGAGTCATCTCCACAATTGACAAGGTTCATTGCAGCTTTATATGGGATTAATTTTCTAATGGAAAGAGGCACTGAGCTTTATGGGATAGGATGGAAAGACCCTCTTCTGAAGGAGGTATCAATGTGAAGAGTATATAGGGCATACTTCATTTCACGCATAAAAAACTCAAATGGGAAATTCATGAAGATCAAATGCTTTGGGGAAAGTCCATGACTTTCATTTGTGGGAACAATGTAGAGGTGGTGCATGGCCAAGTATCTCCCTTCTGGTTGATCATCTATATTCTTTTTTAGTCTCTCTAACAAAGCTCTCTTTGGCTGGTTGGCATAGGGGACATTTCATTTTGGAGGTGTATTTGGGTAGGATCTGTTCGTGGATTCCTCGGTTGTTTGATGCCTATAATCTCATTTAAAGAAGTTATCCAATATCCGTGGTTTACGAATATAGTTCTTGATGGAGAGCATCAGGAAATACTTGAGGATTTCGTCTTCATTGATGAGCCATATAACTGTTAGTTTACTCCCTTTTCCTTAGGTGTTTTCATAGCCAGGGCCTTCTGATAGACGGCCCCTGCTCAGGTTACCCATGGGAGCTGGAATGATGTATTGTGGTGTAAAATGATTCCTAGTAAGTTTAACTTTTTATCATTGAACATTAGGAATCAGGCCACTACCACTGATAAGAATATCAAGAATCTTGGAATAAGTATGGCGTCTCATTGCCATTGTTGTAGCCATAGGCAGGGGGAGAGTTCTCATCACCTCTTTTATAAAGGGTATTGGGCTCAAGCAATCTGGTCCACCTATGCTGGCTATACATCTCTCTCCTCTTAGAACCTCAGAGAAACTCCTTTTATGGACAGATGGTTCCATGGTTCATTTGATTAGGGTAAGGAACTAATGGCTCAGGTGGTGATTCATAATGTCGGGTACTGGAGCCTGTGCAAGTCAAGAAACCAAGCCAGATTCGACGACCTAGTCTTCTCGATGAGGTCCATCTTATCGAGGACTCACTTCCTTCTAGAAGAGTTTTCCTCACTCTTCTCCAAATGGTAGGGTGTTTCCTCTTTGTGGCTCTTTCATGTTAGGTACCAAGCTTAACTCTATTGTCTACCTCAGGTAAATTTGGTTTGTTGGCACCCTCCTACTGCAGTTCTTAAGTTGAACTTTGATGGGTCCTATGTCGCGGGTGCAATGAGAGGCAGGGGAATGGTTCGTGATCCTAAGGGTACTTATTTTGTAGCCTATTCATCGTTCTATGGTAATAAATCCCCTCTGCAGGTCAAGGCCAAAGCTCTGCTCACTGGTATCACGATTTCTATGCACGAGAACCTCGAAGTCTCTTCGGTGGAAACTGATTTTATGATCCTTCATGACTACCTGAGTGGGAAAGGTTCATCTCCTTGGTCCATAGCTTATACTATTCGTAAAATTCAGATCCCTACATGGTACCAGCATCTTTGTCTCCCACACATGGCACAAGGGAATCATGGTTTCATATTATTTGGCCTCTTTGGCAGATCATAATTCCATTAGTACTCATATCATCTCCTTTAGTTGTCTGAAACCTGAGGGTGTGAATCTGGACATAAGGGATTCCCTAGGCGTACACTACTTTATCCCTCCTTAGATTGGGGTTTGGTGTTCTCTCTCATTGAAAATAAAATTGATATTGGATGGATGTGATAGTGGGATGGGCGAAGATGATGAGAGTGGTTGGGGTTATGTAATTATGGGGTAATGTTTTGGTTGATAAATTATTCTAGTCGTTAAATATTCAATGTATGATTTCTTTTGAGGGTTTCATGATTTGTGGGGATTTCCATTAACATGACCATCTAGAAACATTCATTCCATTTTATTAATTCATCTTTTGAGTTTTGAATATGTGAACTTTCCCACTTGAATGTTTCTCTTGGTTATTAGTTATTGAATTATGAATATGTAATCATTTTCCCTTGTAATGTAGAACATGGATATTTGAGGTTTCCCACATTACCATAGAAAATGGTTTTATGAAAATAATAAAAAATTATTTGTATGCTATATATATACTCTAATATGATTTTTAAAATTATATTCATTTACTTGTCTTTCATGATGTCTACTATTTTCCAAATTCATATCCTTCATTCCATAGTTTTAGTTCAAGTCCAAATCTACATGCAAAATAATGAGGATAAATATTTTAACTTATTTTGTTTATATATATATACACTACATATATACCTTTATTCATGATGTTTTATATTACAACCTCTTAATATATTTGTGTTTATCTTTCATTTTAATGTTTTATTTATAAAAATGAATCATTATTCATTTTAGTTTGATGTTATATTTATATAAAACTATAAAAAATTATATATATGGAAAATAAATCCCAAAATATTTGGTTTTATGAATTAAAATATGCTTCATCTTTACCAAGAATGTTTCCTTTCAGATTATTATTGAGCTAGCCAATACACTTTAATAAAATGAATAATGATCCCCCAATTATAGAATCTCTATCCAAAATGTAATATAAAAACCTACACCCATGTATTAAAATATTTTCTCTTCATTCCATTCATGATATATAAGACCGTAATGATGTTTTCCTTGAGTATACCTTATGATCTTCTTCACCTAAAAAAATACTCATTTAGGGAAGATATTAATACCTGGTGGCTTGGAACATTACAAAGAATTTTTTTGGTCACATTATCATGTGATACAGTAAAATTACCATCATCTTCTAGTTATGTTTTTGATAGATTAATTTCCCCATTCATGTATTCTCATATTCATTCGAATCAATATGATTGATGAAAATAACTTGAAATATATCATCTCAAACAATTTTAGTGACTATATTTCATATTTATCTCAAGAAATAAATTTATAGTTACCACTATGGATTACCTTAAGCCTATGAAAACATTTTGGATCCATGATCATATACATTTTGAAATTTGATCTCATAATTTTGAGAAACTATTCTATCAATTTACTCTTTTTCCTACAAATATATAATAATAAACATATATAATCACCTTGAACTGATTATAAATGGTAAAATTGAAATATTAATTTTCATCTAATGATTCTATACTAAATTCTAGTTGCAAAAATAATGTATCTATCTTGGAATAACAGTCATGATGTTATTAATATATACTATACAATGATATATTCATTCTAGATACCATTTATTAATCATTTCTATTTATAAAACCCATTGGTTGATTAGTTTATATCTCTTTCATGAGATTTCTATTTAAAAAAATTATCTTCAAATAAATTTGGATGATTTTATTATTTCATATGTATAACCATAGATTGGTAGAATCTTATAGACTCTAGTATTGAAATTAGTGTTAATGTTTTTTCACATCATATTCTTCTACTTATGTATACCCCTTTTAATCAAGTCTTTCCCTATTTTCATATCATGTATCTATACTCAACATGTATATTTCTAAAAAAACACTTTTTACCTAGGAGATTTTGATTTTTTGCTCAATCAATGGTTTTAAATGTTTGATTTATCAATTTTATCTAACCCCTCATTCATGACCTTGACAATGATTTATCTCTCACTGCTTATTCAAATGAGATCGGAACAACATGATATAATGGACTAGTGCACTCTAAAATTATCATCCTTTATGTCTGTGTAGGATAATTTTTTTCATTGATTATCTGTGACTAATTTACCACTAATCATGTTAAAAATTATAAAGTATCTAGATGAAAATTTTCTGTAGCTTCTTCTTCCACAAATTCATTCATAAAAAATCTCTCACTTTTAGTACTATAAGTGCTAATCATATTTCTATCAAGTGATTTTTCAATGTTAATTATAACACTCAGATCGAGAATTATTGATCTATTTTAATATTTTTTATTAAATATATCAGTTTTATGTCTTTGATAAATATTTTTTAGTTACTTTTTCTATCATTTATAATCCTTAATGTTTATGGATGACACTAAAAAGTCCTTTTATATAGAAAATATCAATATTTTACTTGGCTTATTTCCATGTTCTATATGTAAACCCATATACTTAACTCATTGATGTAATTTATTATTGGATTTATTCCATTACAAAAATCACAAGTTTTAATCCTCTCTATAAAAATTACAAAAGACTAATTCTATTTGTAAAGAACAACATTCTTGTATTTTTTTTTTAAAATAGTGACATTTTACTATTGATGAGAAATGTTTTTTTAATTTTTTTAACCATTTAATTTATTTAAAAAATATATTTTTATATTTTTAATGTTAGTTTTAATGTTCTATTTGAATCGATTTTCCATGATGTATTGATTTATGTTCCCAATCTTACGATGCTAATGGTTATCCCCTTTCTTCAGAATATGAAAACAATTATTAGTCTATGATTAATCTACTTTATAAATATTTCCATTGATTATTCATTATTTTCTACCATGAAACTCAAAATTTTTTATTTGATATTGAATTCTTTTTAAAAAGATTCCATTTCTAATTTGGAGTCATACATTTGAATGACATTGATGATATTTGGTCAAATTCCATCGACATAAAATACACCATAATTTTTTAAATCATCCACCCCTATCTTTTCAATCCAATTTCATTGTTTTTCAATGATCAATCCTTTCTATGTCTATCCTTGTCTCCAACATGGATCTACACATTCTTCAGTATATTTACATTTCTACTCATAAGTGATGGGTACCCTCTATCAATGATATATGTCTTACTGTTTTTGGTTCATTTGAGAGAAATTGACAAAAATATGAAGATATAATTTTATATCTTCTAACTAAACTAGATTCAAATTTGAGTTGAGATACAAGGTGGTACAACCAGATTTTCATCATTATATTTAATTATATTTTACACTTTTTCCTCCAAAATATTGAAAATGTTTTTTTAATAGGATCTCATTTGTTTATTCAGCTGTCATTTTACTTGGATCCATTATATTAGATTTTAATCCTATTATATTCCTATAATTGATTTCTTTATGACCAAAAATAGATCATTTGTAATAATAAAAATAAAATTTAAATTTTCATCGAAATTTAGGATATGGTATCATCATTTGATGTTGAATCCATAATTTGTTCCTCTAAAATAGATTTCTAGTTCCATACACGGAGTCATAGTATAACCAAGAAAAACAAAGAATTATAATTTCATAAATCTAATAATCATTACATAACTCCCAAATTACATATCTATATATTGGGAGTACATTCTCTATTGTTGGTTTGGCCTTGATGATTGAGTGATTTTAGAAAATTTCCTTTTTTATGCAATTATTACGGGATGCATATTTGTTTCAATGTCATATTCAATCCCAACCATCTCCAATAGAATTGGCCACTGTTAATTTATGATCATCTAAAATTTCCTCAATACTCTCCCAATAAATTATATCAATTTATTTTAAAAAATGATGTATAATTTTATTCTTATCACTATTCACCTTATATTTAACCACATGACTCTTCTATAAGGATAAAAATTCTTCCTTGAGAGAACCGAATATCTTATTTATTTCAGCTGGGAGTTAAGATCATCAATTATTTTATCTCATTCATTGATTTATAAATTCAAATCAACTTATTTTTCAAACATAGATTCATAGGCCTCAATATTTTCCACTACAATCTACATCTATATAATTCATTCTTCAATTTGATATAGGAAGAGTATTAATTCCTCCAAAATTCTTCCCATATTTATGTTTTTATTTTATTAAATGTATAACTCTTCAAGAACCCTTTTCATTTCAAAATTTAAGTTGAAACTCCATTATATATATTTCCATTTTCGTTATCAAAATTATTTCCATAAATGGATTCCCATATAATATCATCCACATTAGAAAATAATTCATCCCAGTCATCTTCAATGAAATAGATAACTTATTATTATTCATATTTGATAAAAAAATTGAATTAGTTTCTTTCATGTTGACCATCCATATTTTATGTTTAATCTCATTAAAACCCATAGTTATGGTGTTAATTCCATGTCATTGTATGCCCGTTATCCATCTTCCTTGTGATTTTTTATAAAATATTTACAACCAATCCTCTATTATATTGGAAAAATATAAATTCACCTTTATTATATCCTTCTCTATATTTGAATAATATTATTATAGAAGAGATAAATTCAACACTTATATCCTCATCATTTTTCCATATTCCAAATTCTTCTAATTCTAATTGGTTTTAAAAGAAGTTTATTCTCTTTGGAAAAGATGTATTGTAATATTTAACTAACTTCTCAAAAAAAACCATATGTGTTTGAAGGTTATAAATATTCATATTGAAAATATTATATTACTCTAAGGTTAACACAATTGTATTATATAGTGTAAGTATCCATCTAAGAATCACCTCCATAATAAAAATTCACTAATATAATTTTCAATATCATGTATGGATCCCAAAACATTTATTAGTTCTTAAAATAAGAAATATTTATTCTCATTTGATCCATTCTTTAAATAATGTATTTTAATTTGCAATACCATTAATTTAGCTTTTTAACAATTATATCTGCATCATAAATTTTATTAAATATATAGAAAATGGGGTTAAATGATGTCAATACACAACATTTATAAATATTTAGTTTTATAGCACTCAGGATATGTAATTTTTAGCCTTTTCCTTATCATAAAATAGTTTATTATCTAATAAATTGTTGACATTTGGCTGGTATCACTGATTTTTATGTCATGAAAACAATAAATGAATACATCTCTCCTAAGATATAATAAGTGTGATATCATGTGATTATTTTATGTAATAATGTTACATTCAATGTGTAATTTCTTGTTGTTTTCCATTAAAACAACTGAAATATATATAGTAATATTTTCAGAGCTGATAGCTGATACAAAATGAGATTTCAAGGTCTCATGATCTGAGAATTGTGATTAAGAAAATAGTAAATATGGTAATATCTCTCACACATAGTCATCCTAAAAAACTATAATATCTCTTGAATTGAGTTTAGATCATAAATATTATGTCATCTTTGAGTTGATATATTGGGTTTTACCCTAGGGGTGACAAAACAATGGAGCGTGTCAAATGATCGGGTTGGGTACAGTCATGAAGAATTTATAAATAAATTAATTTAAATTAGTTTAATTAATTTTTTATTTTTAAATAACATGAGTTTTCCTGTAAATTTATAGTTATGAAAAGTCATAGGGTTGGCCATATTACCCTAGAGATTGTGAGGATATGTTGGAAGAAATATTGGAGAATGCAATGGATTTTGATCAACAAAAATGGATCTAATTCACTGACACTGCATATGGATCTTACCATCGATAGTGTTGTATGAGCATGATTTACTATTGATTGACCCAAATTAATGTAGTTTTTTTATGTGGTTTCAACCAACTTATTTATCCAATGTTGGATGTAGAATATTTCCAATACCCAATAATTTATTCACTCATATATGGTCGATTTATTTTACTTATGATATAATTGTTTCTCTATTTTGTTATTCTATATAGACTTTATATTATATACAAATGGACCTTGGATAAAATGAAAATGTCCAAGGTTCATTCCTCATGTTTATTTTTAATAATTTCCCCCCATTTCTTCATACATTTATCACATGAGATTTATTTTTTCCATAGTTCCATGAATATTATGTATTTGATCACTGCATAACCATTATTCAATGAAATATATCTATATCATGGGTACGGTTCGTAATTGATAGTGTGATTGAGGTGAAACAATTGAGGATGATAGGAGGTGAAGTCAGATTAGTCTAATAGATTCTATTTTCCCAGTGGATAAGCAACAACAATTCGGTATGGCGACAGTTCAGCTCTGTGAACCAATTTACCGTGCAAAAAGATACCCGACTTATGAAAAGTTGTTAATTCAGGGGTAATTCATCCTTGTATTAGTGTTTCTTGGTGATATCAATGGTGGAGGTGACATATCTAGATGGTGGATGATGGATATAGGGGATCTACATAATCTTGTGGTACACAGATTGTAATACATTATTACACACATTATGGGACCCCCAGCTGTGTGCTCAGGTTTCCACATAAGCGATAAGGATCACACATTTTGTTATCCCAACAACAAATCATGCAGCCTTAATTTTTAAAAATTCCATGTATATCATAGGATACATTGGAATTAGTTTAGTACACAGGACAAGATATGAACATGGACACATCGTGAGTACATGGGAAGAGAATTGTACATGGAAACAACTAGGTGTACATGAGAACAAATCGAGGTACATGGGTTCGGGTAGAGGAATATAGTAAAACACATGGGGAAGTATTGATTTAGAGGTACACATTGTGTACCAAAAATTTCTCCCTGTTTACTTCCTCAAAGATTACTTAGAGCCCTTCGTATTATCCATACAGATGAGGTTTAGGTGAGTGTGATAACATGGTCCTTTCAAACAATTGTGCAATGAAAAATTATATCATAGTCACAATATTTTATCCCCTATACTTGTGTAGTCTTGGATAGAGTTCAGTACATCACCCTATGGGACCAGGGTGGGATTTTCTATAATTCATTTGTGGGGTTCATCTTATTGGTGTGTGAACCATGCATAGAATATTGATCACCTATCTAGAAGGTGTTACTAGTATAGTTTTTAAATTCTCCCAGAATCCCTAGGTGTGATCCCCAACATGGAGATGAGATATTTTTAGATCTACTGATTACTTATTATATGGGGACCAATGATCATGTCATTTTCGATGAATGTCATTAGTGATAACACAACTCATAGAGTGAGTACTCTAGGAATGATAATTATCTTTAAGACTCAAGAACTATCATGTGTTTGGTAGTATGGATTGGAACCACTTGAGGCCGATTGTCTATAATGAATATATTTGGGTTTTTTATTACCGTATTGTTGTTATGAGATAACTATTCTTGATGATTTATATTTAGTGATTTCAAGGTTTCCTGTTGGGTATTGGTATACTCATCCATGTATGGTCTATTCTAGCACGTGTCATGTAATATAGTGATGACATCCATTTTATGGTGTCATTGGAGGATAAGAGGCAATAGAAGTATAGTTGGGATAGATAGACTGAGTTTTTATTCAGGTGGTTTCATTTGAAAGTGTTCCCCTCATTCTGAGAATGTTGGACTCATTGTAGTTTTTTCCTTTTATTTTTACCCTTTATCACATTTAAAAAATTATATGAAAAATATAAAGTGGGATAGATTTTATTTATGAATTTTTGGTTTCATTCAATTTTATTTTCTCATCTTTGTATGGGTTTGGAGACGTTTTTGGGTGTACTGTTATAGTAGGCTAATGACTCCAATGTAGGTGTTATGATAACTCTACACCAATTTCCATCCTTATATCTTCAGATTTGGGATTAGTGTAGTTTCCTTCAGTTTATATTCAATGAGTTGGTACCTGATGGGTCAGCTCATGACAAAGTTGTTTTAGAGGAGTCTATTCTACCTTCAAACCATAACATATATTCTTGTCTATATATGAGATTGGTTTGGGATTTATTTTTAAATTTTTGATGTTTTTTGAATTTGGGTTTTAGTTCAGGGACTCCATTGTTGGTGCATTGACCAATGTATCTAAACACTATGACTCTAATAACCTAATTTCAGACTCATTACATGTAGATACAAGTTGGAATAAAAAATTGGTACATGATTTATATAGGAATGGGTTTTATTTCCATATCCTTATTAAGTCAAATCCATAGATATTATATTTGAATATATAATATCATATTTATTTTTGGATACCTCTACCAAGACTGTAAAATCCCAAATCTCCCTTAAGTAATGTTTTTGTATAAATTTAAATTTATGTTTCTTATTTTTGTTAAATAAGATATTCCCCAAGTTCATGTGAAGGTTTGAGGGTGTTCTGGGGGGTTTTCGGCACAAAAAATGATCAAAATAGGGTTTCCGGGCATGTTTTATGGTTTGTGCATGGTTTGGAAAACCGTGCGGGTAAACTGTGCAACCCTGAAAAGTTAAGAAATTTACAAAAAATCCATTATGAGATTTTAAGATACACTGAGAATTTTCCTCATCCTCACATGTTGCAACCCTTGGAACGAACCAAATCTCCCATGATCTCCCAAGGGTGTTTCTTCTTCAATCCTAGGCCATTTGGAGTGCCATCAGTTTTATATTCGAGATCCGGGTAAGGATAATCTCCTACTTGTTTCATTTTCTTGATTAGTGGTTGTATCTTTATCTTCCCTCTATATGAAGCTCTAAAACTATTCTTTTTCTGATATACTGAGGTTAAAGCTTCAAAGGGGGTTTATATTGGGATCTAAGGCCATGATTAAGGTTTTTTTTCAAAAAAATAAATGTAGGTGGTCTAAAAGTTATATCCCATAATTTGTATTTATATTTTTGAATTTGGGGCTTTAGTCATTTCCCCCTTTTAAAGTGTTCTTGGTTCCATTGGTAAGATGTGGTATCTTGGGTGTAACCGAATTAACCTCTAATGGTCCCCATGGGATACATGGAGAATAACATGAGCTATTATAGGGACACCTAGGGGTGATCTGCTCTTCCTGAATGGGATAACAGAAATATAAGGTGCAAAATTGAGTCATGATGATGTAGAGACTTATCAGGTTGTTTATTTGGTTTATGTAATGAGTTATAATGGATTGTGGTTAGTTATGTCAGATGTGGTTAAATGAAAAGGTATTTTTTAGTTGACATGTAAATGGGTTAAATGTTATTAATGGGAATATGATAA
The DNA here is from genome assembly GCA_963277665.1 of Viscum album. NCBI lineage: Eukaryota > Viridiplantae > Streptophyta > Magnoliopsida > Santalales > Viscaceae > Viscum > Viscum album. Next base: position 356,263,513 of record OY728163.1, read on the forward strand.
GGAATTATTTTTACATATTAATATGCCTAGTGAGATAGGTATGGGAAATGTGAATTGGGGTTAAATTGTTACGTGATATGAAAGATGAATGTGTTAATGGATTTTTTCATAATGTTAATTTCTAATTTAACGATATTGTTGTGATGTAGAGAATGATATTGGATATGCTTTTTTTGTGTTTACTTGTGGTAAGTGATGAATAAGCATGTGCACATGGCTTGGTAGAGTTGGGTATAGGTTTGAGGTTTTATGACCATGGGTCGAGTTGGATCGAGGTTCTAGATCCACCCCAAAATGCACGAGAAATGGTAGGGGAAGGAGTCATATTCTCCTCACAGTTGCATTCCACCTAGACTAAGGCTTTGATGTCATGATAATGAATTTATTATAATGTGATTCTTGATGAGATTTGACTTGATTTATTCCAATATTCCTTAAGAACATTGATCATTCCTAATCCATTAAACACATGAGTAAAGGGTGAACTAGACCATAATATGTGTAAGTAGTGAACCTAGTATTAAGTGAAGCATAACTTAAAGTAACATAATATAGAATTGGTTATCAAATTTTTTTCCTTTTTATGCCATTATTAATCACTTTCATGTACTATCTATCTTGACTATAAATTTTGTAGACAACATTGGTGGTGGCCTATTGAGTTGTACTCACAACCTGTTTGGGACGTCATTGGGTACCCGAATAGATTTCATGGTTTCAAGTTAGGAAAGATGAAATGGCCTTATGCATGAGAAGTCATTCGGGATCGTTATGTTCATGGGTGAGGTCCATGACTATGATCTAGGACCATTTTGGGTTTCCTCCTTTTTTTCTTTTTGGGTTTTTTTCACTTTACACATTACCATGGAATGAAATATTTAAGGTTTATTTTCGTTTGTATTCCATTCCGTAAATGTTTAATTATGTATGTTATTGGTTGTTCCTATATTTTCTACTATTTATATTGTGTTTTTCTATGTATTAATCTAGTAAAAAGGGTATGGTCTCCCCACATGACCTGTTAGACCCTCACAGCCAGTCGTCAACCTATGGAATATGGGGAGGTGCACTTGAGTTCAGGTGACGGCCTTTCACGGGGCAACAGTTCGGTGGTTTCTAGGTCAGGGATGATACAATGTACTATTAGAGGAGTTCTTTTCTCTTTCATACTATTTGGGGATTGTAGGTAGTATATTAGTACATTGTCGATACATTGTAATGAGCTCTTTCTTGGGAGTAGATACACCATGTACCATTGAAAACATATGTAACCTTGGGTGGGAATTGTTGTTCATGTTGTGTGTGGTAAAATTTAATGAAATTTCACCATTGGGTGATGCATATGTGGTGTGATCTGATAGTTTTATGATATTTTCCTTGTTCCCGGACTTGAACATAGTTTCACGAAAATGCATCACTTTAGGAACTTATTTATAAAAGTGACATGCATTGTATTTGGAACACACATGAGATGAGAATGTGGGGTATAAATAAGGGGATGAATTTGATTTCTTGAAATTAGTGAAAATTGGTATTAATGAAATGATACAAATGTGAAAAAAGGGAAGTTAAAATTATAATTAGTAATTAAAAATGGTTCCTAATAAGGAAGTAAAAGTGGATTAACATGTTTCAAGAGTAAATTGTGATGTTGAAATTGTTTTGAATTGGGTAAAAGATAAGTCATGTAACCGCGTGAATTTCATACCCATGTTAGCCATAGACTTAGAAGATATGGCCAAGGGAACCTTTTCAGTTCTTACTAGGCACATTTGGGTAGAATGTGAGGAATGGTTTTTTAGTTATATTGATGATTCTTCATTTATATTTTTATGAAATATTTATGGCATGTGTTCTAATGATTTGTTTGGCCTTGTGGAGAAATACCACCAAGAAGACATGTGCCTATTAGGAGACAGGAGGATGTTGCCGAGAATACCCCCCAGTAGTGAAGTAAGGAGACCTAGTGGTTCAAAATGATAGGGAAGAGTAGTTCCATGAGAACATCGCTCATTTTATGCAGATGATGGAATGGTACCTAGGGTGGGTTACACTGGGTATCTTTGAGAGGACAAAGGATTTTCAGTTGCGGAACCCCAAACCTTTACAAGAGAGTGTGGGATAGAGGAAGAATAATTCTATATAGAGACCATCCAAACTATTTTCAATAGTATAAAGACTCCTCTTGGGAAGAGAGTTGTGTTAGCGGTTTATATGCTGAGAGATCAAGCAACGAGACGGTGTGACATCATGGTTCAGATGGAACAGGAAGAGGGAATGATGTTGAAAGATTTCTATGAGAAGTGTATTGAAAGCATTTACCTAGATACCTTGAGATATGATAAGGATTCATATTTTATGTGGTTTACCCATGGGGAAATTTTGGTAATGGACTATGCTAGTTGTTTCACCGATTTTCGATGCTTCATTCTGACATTGGCAGGAGATGGGGAAGATGTGGTGAAACACTTCTAGGATGGGCTGAGACATGAGATTAGGTATCACATGAATATATTGTACCTAAAAAGTTTTTCTAATGTGGTGGACCAAGCCATTATCCTAGAGGGGAGCCTGAAGGGAGATTTGGGTAGTGATCTTGTTGTGCTAGATAGTTGGGAAAGTGGTGTGGCTTCCGAGAAAAGGAAGCCTCATTTTGGAAACATCCACCATAGAGGAAGTACACATGGTAGTCATAAGAGGGGGTCAGCCTCTTTAGTGGTGACCAGGTATTCTGTTATCAGTGTGGTAGGTTAGGGAACAATATTTACAGGTGTCCCCGCACACTAGTCATGTGTCGAGCATGTAGAAGGATAGGACACTTGTAGAGGTTCTGCGGAAACCCACGATAGTCGGGAAATGATGGTAGTTAATGATAGATTATGATTGTAGGAAGGGGTGAAGTTCTCCATATCTGGCTAGTATCTGGAGATCCAAGGATCATACTAGTAGAGGTGGTGCACATGGAACTACATGGTGAGGTCATACACACCAACATGGTAGTGCAGTGCAGGGTATAAAGGTTAGAACTCATTGTATAGGGGCAGGCCATCTCCATACAGTTCAGACTACACCTGAAGGTGTCGAGGTGGGCCAGTCTACCATTCGAGGTACTATTCTTATAGATTCCACACCAACTAGTATGTTATTTTATACAGATGCTACACATTTTTTTTTTCTCATTTCGTAGTTATGTTAGGATTAAATGTAGAAAGTGCTTGTGGAGTAATGTCACTTGATAATCCGTTAGGGGTATTAGTTGAGGAAAATAGGTAGTGTAACATTTGTGCTCTAAAGGTTGGTGGATATCATTTTTAGTGAGATATGTCGGTCCTAGGGATGTCAGGTTTTGACCTAGTCATGGGGATGGATTGGTTGGTGTTATATCAAGCCCTTATCGATTGTTACTGATGTTGGGTAATGTTCACATATCTTTATGGGGATACTCATGTCCTTCATGGTGATTAGGGTACTCAAGTGAGCCACACTAGGTAGCTATACCAATAGTTGGAATAACTCACCTCTCATGCGTCTTTCCTTATTTTATATGATTAGGAAAATATTAGCATGTTTTCCCTTCTACTATGGATCAGTTTTAGCATGTGTTTCTTAGGAACTACTCAGGATTACCTCCTGGGAGAGATGATGTCTTCACAATTTAATTATTTCAAGTGGTGGAGCTTGTTTCCATTCTGCCATACCAAATGGCACCAACAGATCTCCATGAACATATATATATGCTTGAGGAGTTGGAATGTTAGGGTTCTATCCATATTAATATGTCACCTTGGGGATATCCTATGTTGTTTGATAAGAATGATGACAGATCATTGTGTCAATGTGTCGATTATAGGATGATATACAAGATGATGGTTAAGAACTGATACCCTCTTCCAAGAATCGATGACCAGTTTGACCAGATCAATGATGAATTGGTGTTTTATAAGATCCATTTGAGATCGGGGTACAATCAGTTAATGGTGAGACCTTATGTCATAACTCAGACATCATTCCAATACAGGTATGGGTTGTATGAATTTTTGGTGATGTTGTTCGGATTGACCAATGTGATGGATGTGTTCATGGCTCTAATGAATATGATATATTACCCATATCTAGATCAGGTTTTTGTTACCTTTTTTCATGACATCATGGGGTACTCTTGAACTGATGATGATCATTCCAAACACCATAATATTATCTTGAGTACAATAAGAGAGCATATGAGTTAACACAAGCTATAAAAATGTCAATTTTGGATTGATGTGGTGACCTTATGGGACATATCATTTCGGAGTCTGGTTTGTTGGTGGATTAGGGGAAGGTGCAGTCTGTGGTGTCATGAGAGCATCCCAAGAACATTACTTATGTTTGTATTTTTAATGGTTTTAGGTTTATTACTGATGTTTTAATAGATATTTCTCTTGTTTGGAAGTTCTTCTCCCTAGAAGAACCATGAGGGGTTATGTTTGAATGGTTAGAGGCTTGTGATAATGAATTTAGGGGATAAAGAAGTGGTTAACCATTGCACTGATTTTGATCTTACCTGAACCAATTAAGAAGTACACCTTTTTCTATAATGCATTAGGTGTTGGACTCAAGGAAGTGTTGATGTAGGATGATCGTGTTTTAGCTTATGGGTCAATGAATTTGAGACAAACTGAAATAAATTACCCTACTCATGACCATGAGATGGACCATATGATTCATGCATTGATGTGTAGGTGGAATTTCGTGTTGGGAGAAACCTTCATGATGTTTAATGACCATAAAAGTATCAATTATATATTCTCCCAGTGGGATTTGAATCATCGATCGAGAAGGTTGGTAAAGTAACTAAAATCCTTCAATTTTGATTTGGTTTATACACTAGGGAAAGGGAATAGTGAGGCTGATGCTCTGATCTGGATGACTCAGAATTATGTGGTTTAGGAATCCATTTCAAAGATGAAGATGAAGGCCTTGTTTTCTTAGATGAATTTGGAGGTACATGATAGGAATGGTAGAATTAATCTCGCATCTATAACAGTTGAATCCATAATTTTGAGCTAATTTAATGAGAGTTAGCTAGTGGATCCAGAGTGCTTGTTTATAAAGGAAATCCTTAAAGATAATAAGTCACCTTCTGGTTGGGATTTTAGTGCTAATGGGGTTTCTTATGTTCATGGTTGTGTTGTAGTACTGACAGGTGTTTGAGATGAGTTAATGTGCTAGTTACACACATCCAAGTGGCTAGTGCATCCAAGCTTGACTCATATGTACAGTGATCTCCATAGGTGGAATTGGTGACTAGGTAATTAAGAAATAAGTTGTGTGTTTTGTGGAATGATTCCTTAACTGTCAGTAGGAGAAGTATGAACATTAGTGTCCAGGAGGGTTGTTGCATAAATTTACCATTCTGATGTGGAAGTGGAATGTTGTAAAAATGAACTTAGTGGTTCTTCTTCTGAACATTCCTTGGAAGAATGATCCAATATGGGTGGTTATGTATTGACAAAAAACTGTAGCTCAATTCTTGTTGTCCTAGGAGACTAACATAGTTGATCAATTGGTTGAGTGGTATGTTTAGAAAATGGTTCAATTGCATGGGGTGCTGAGAACCATAGTTTCTGATTAGTATCCTTGATTCACGTCACTCTTATGGAATGGTTTATAGAAGTCCTTTGGTACCCATGTTTTTTTATATAAGGCTTATCACCTACATAATGATGGGTAGTAAGAACATATGATCCAGGTATTTGAGGAAATATTAACAGCTTGTGTGATGGATTTCAGTGGTTTGTGGGAATAGAACTTGTTGCTTGTTGAGTTCTCCTACAATAATAGTTATTAGGATAAAATTGAAATGGATCATTTTGAATAACACTACGGGAGACTATGTAGATCTATGATTGGTTGGTTACTGGCTAGGGAGTATGCTGTAATAGGAACAAGTCTTGTGCAAGATTCATAGGAGAAGTTTCTCTTGATTTTGAAAGTGTATAGAAACAACTCCAAGTAGGAATAATCCATACACAGATCGGAATCGCAGACCCCTTGAGTTTAGTGTGGGTAAGAGTGAGTTTATTCAGGTGTTTCCAAGGCTGGGTCAACATTATATCTGGAGGCAGGCCAAGTTTGCACGCATGTATGTGGGGTCATTTGATATTGTCGGGAGTATTGGACCAGTGGATTACCAGTTATCTCTTATGTAGTGATATATTTTGATGCATTATTTTTTCTTAGTTTCACATCTTTTACATTATCTCCCTGATTTGTCTCATGTAATAAATGCCGATGATATTGAGCATGAGGACGATGAATCCTTTGAGGAGAATCTGGTTTGTAATTTTATTCACAGTGAAAATGTATTGCAATGAAAGGTTGTGAAATTGGATGATGTTCTATGGAAGCAACAAAATGTCCCGGAGGAAGAATGGGAGTGAGAATCAGATATACAAGCCTAGTGGCCTAGTCACTTTTTTGGGGAACTCATGGTGCTTTGAAAGATAGTCTAATGGATGAGCCATCGTAAGGTGGGGGTTGTAAGATCATAGATCTCCCATAAGGTATGTTTTTGTTTATGTTTCAATTTAATTTCCATATTTTGGATAAATAAGTGCATCCTCAAGTTCATTTGATGGATCAGGGGTGTTTCGGGGATTCAGGGCATGAAATAGGAGGAAAAAGGAGTTTCTAGACATGTTGCACGATTTGAACATGGTTAGAGGAACCCAAGAATAAATCCTAGGTAATCATGAGAGGATTTTATTTTCATATAGTAGCAATCACACAGTTTTCACACTGTTTGGAAAACCATGCAGGTAAACCGTGCAGCCTAGATAAATTATGTAATTTTCAAAATATCCATTACGGTATTTTAATTTCCACTCTGGATTTTCCTCCTCCACCCCTCTAGAAACCCTAGGAATGAATGAAAGCTCCAAATAGCTCCCAAGGGTGATTCTAATTTGATACTATTCCATTTGGAGTTCTGTTAGTTGTGGATTAAAGATCTGTGTAAATCTAATCTCCTATGTGTTTCCTTTTCTTGATTAGGGTTTGTATCATTCTCTTTCTATATCTAAAGCTCTAAAACCCTTATTTTTACTAAGATTTAGGTTGAATCTTTGAAGGGGTTTAGATCTTTATCTAAGGCCAAGATTAAGGGTTTGTTTGCAAATATATTCACTGTAGGTGGTTTATAAGTTATATCCCATAGTATTTATTTAGATTTTTTAATGTTGGGCTTTATTCATGTTCTCCTTTTTATATGTTATTGGTTCCATTTGAAATATTTTTTATCTTGGGAGTCCAAATGTTAAAATTAACCTGTCATGGTCCCTGAAGGATAGATGGGGATAACATGACTTAATCTAGGGAAACGTGCGGGGTGCACCGATCCTCTCGAATGGTCTTACAGAAATATATGGTGAGAAATCGACTCTTGATGATATAAAGAAATAATGTGTTAGTTAAATTTTTTATGTAATGGATTATAATGGATTGTGATCAGTTGTTGCCAATTTGGCTAAAGGCTAATGGATTATTTTTTTTATTGTAAATGGGATAAATGGGATTAATAAGAATATGATAAAGAATTATGTTTCCACTTGAATATTCTTAGTGATATGGTCATGGAAAATGGGAAATAGAGTTAAATGGTTAAGTGATATGAATGATGAATGTTTTACCAAAAAGATCAGGAGTCAGGCAATACTTCTCCCTATAAAATTAAATAAAAAGTTAAGAGTACAATTTTTTTTCAAAGATACGACCTGAAAATGCATGTATAAATCTCCCCATGATAATCAGCTTGAAAAAGACTATTATAGAACTCAGGTGAGACAAACGACCAACTAGAACTCACCTCTAAAATTTCCCTCTTGGAGAGATCATCCTAAACTTGATTGGCCTCACGATAGATGTGTAAAACTTCAAGTGAAAGCGACTCTTCAAGTTATAGACATTCAATCCATGTAGAAAAAATCATCCATGGCACGTTCCTTGACTGATCCCTAAGAATATAAACTGCAATAGATGAGTTTGACTCAAGACATAGGTCATGCCAGCCACAGTGGAAAACATATATGATTTCCTTTATCATCACTTAGATCTCCACTTCAATTGTGAACCCATTGCCAATGATGTGGAGGAAACAACCTTTAACAAAACCTCTGTTAGTATGGAAGACTCCACCACATCTGGAGGGACCCGGTGTGCCAGAAGCCGCTCCGACAACATTAACCCTCAACCATCTAGAGATAGGTGGAATCCATCAAACATGTTTCAGCATCAGTGGTTTTATCACCATACCAATAACACCAAGGGATCTCAACAATACAAGGTCAGAAACATCATTACTCATGGATATAGTGTGAATGTTGGAAGCAGTATGGACCGCACGATGAATAGAAAAAACTACCAGCATGAACCGAGGGTGCAATGATTTTAAATATCAAGGAATTTCTTGCCTTCCATAAGAAATCCATCAGACTGGCTACATATACCAAGAGAAGACCATGAACCTGCTTGCTGGACTTGTTCTTACAGATAGAGTACAACAACTCCTCAACAGAACGAGTGGGTAGACAATAGTGGAAATTTTCCTACATATAATCCCATAACTTACAACTAAATCTGCAGGAGACAAAAATATGATAGATAGTTTCATTGGCCCCTAAGAAGAAGGAGCAGGCCGCAGCCAGGTGCAGTGCAGTTCTCTGCAAATGGGCCTGCAATGGTAGCCTCTGTTTCCAGATTTTCCAAATGAGCAATGAAAAGGCTGGGGGATAATGGGCTTATAAAAATTGGTAACCCACACTGGCAGATCAAAGGAAACACCACAACAAGACCTGTAGTAATCCTTAGTGGGGAACATTCCATTCAAATTTGGTATCCATACCAAAGTGTCACAATCACTGTAAAGGTATCTTGATATTTCAGTGCTAATCTGAATGGGAATCATGCCGCTACTTAAGGAGGTATTCTGAAAATCAACAATAGTTATCTCTTTTAAGGGAGGAGGGATAACAGTGGCATCACATATGGGCTGAGATAGCCAAGGAGGAGTCCAGAAATTAAAGAGGGAATGTTTGCAAATAATTCATTTCGAACAGGCCATAAATTCAGCATAATCCTGCTTTAAAGAAGGTCAATTTGAAGAAAAAAGATAGTAAGCATACCCAGTTGAGAGTTTTTCAGCAAACCGGGTTTTATGAAATTCCATGGAGTAATCTGACATTGAGATCAAATTCCAAGTGAACTTACTAATTAGGGTGTCATTGAATAAGTATATATCTTTGACACCTAGTCCACCCATGTGCACTGGTTTCACGCATTCTTTCCATGCAATGGTGGCCATTTTACTTTCATGGATCGAACCGGTCCAAATAAAGTTTCGAAATTTACAACTAAGCTATTTAATAAGTGTTCTGGGAAATCAATACAGAGATAAGGAAAAGACAAACATCGATGTAATCACTGAATTAACCAAACAAATCCTCCCTACCTACGACATATTTTTTCCTTTCCAACTTTCTAACTAGTTTATAATTTTTAGAGAAATGTTTTCTATATGACATATTTTAACTCTTTCCCAGAATAGAGGCACTCCAAGATAAGTGAATGTACGTGCTCCCCTTTTAACCCCAAGCTTTCAATGTAGTGATTTCCCCACCAAACATAATGGATGACTTTCCCCAATTAATAACCTTCCCAGCAACCTTTTCGTATTGTGAATAAATGGATTTAATAGAAATGATAGTTACTTTATTATCCCACCCAAAGAGTAGAATATCATTAGTATAGAAGATATGTGAGAGAGTACACAATTCTCTCCCAAATATCATCCTATGATACTAGCCAAAATTTGCAAGATCTGTGATTCACCAGCATAAGTAATCTTCCACAATAGGAAAAAGCATACCAAAGAGAGGGTCTCCCTACCTAACCCCTTGTGAAAATTGAAATAATCCCCTATTAAAACCATTGAGAAGAATTGAGAGTCTGACACTTGATAGAATGGATGCAATAAGGTTAATGAACTTCTATGGAAACCCATGCATCTTAAGGAAGGTAAAGAGGAAGATCCATCTAATGGTGTCAAAATATTTGGAGATGTCAATCTTCAGAGACATTTTACCATCCTTTGAACTTCTTTTAATGGCATTGACACACTCAGAGGCAGTGAAAGGACAATTTTGAATATTCCATCCTCTCACGAAACCATATTGATTTCTCCAGATAAGTTCCTTTGCAATACAGCCCATTCGATTATTCACGATCTTTCTAATCATATTTGTTAAAGTGTTACCAATAGAAACCAGTATGAAGTCCTTAATATCAATGGAATTATCTTTCTTAGGAATCAAAGCAATGAAATTTGAGTTCATCCCAAAGGGCATAAAGGCTGATCAAAAAAATCATTCACCGCATTTGTGACCTCAATGTGTAAAATGTACCAATAGTACATGAAAAAATTATTCATGAATCCATTAGGACCTTCCACACTATCAATATTAAAAGAGAAGAGGGCATAATGAATCTACCTTGCCTTTGGAATGTCAACAAGCATTCTATTTTGATCATCCTCAATGGAGGGATCAAAACACGGAATAATTCTATCAGACTTATCCTCATCATGATCTGAATAAAGTTTCTCAAAATAATTTATAGCAGCATTAGAAATATCATTTTCAGAAGATAAGAGCTGACCCTCAATATTAAGTGCATAGAGACTTCTCTTGTCCCTTTTCTCCCTATTAATGTAATGAAACAACCTTGAATTTTTGTCCCCATATTTCAACTATCGAATATTAAACAAATTTCGTGACAAACTTTCCTTCATGTCCAAAAGCTTATCCAGGTTTGACACAGCCATAATCTCATCCTGTGTTGGAAGATCTTGATGCACATTCTCTTGCTGAAAATTTGAAAGAGCAATTTTAGCCTCTCTGATTTTGTTATCAATGGTTGAAAAGGATTCTTTACTCCACTTCTTTAAACTTTACTTGACCAGCATCAATTTTCATAAAATAATATGAGAGGGACTAACCATGTAATCATTTTTCCAATCCTCAATAACAATTTCTCTGAAACCCGAAATAACAAGCCAGTCATTATTGAATTTAAAGGGAAGAGGTGTTTCCCTCACAAAAGGAGAACAAGCATCAACAAGGATGGGATTGTGATTAGAATTTAGTCTCAGAAGGGTTATCCCAGAAACATCAACCGCCACATTCCTATCATCAACTTGAAACATGCATCTGTCCAATTTTCTTGCTTATCTCCCATTAAAAGTGTATCGACTCCATGTAAATTCAGCTCTAGAAACGGATACCTCAAAAAAACCACACCTATCCATAAGAACATTGATCCGAACAAATCCATTGAACTCAAGTGAAAATGGTGAAATAAACTGTAATAATATTAAGTTTTGAACTTGGCATTAAGGGTAGAATAACATTAAATAATAGAATCAAGAATATTTTATAGAACTATTTTCCTTTAATTTTCATTATTTATCTGTTACATGAACAATCTATTGTGATTGGATATTTTGTAGACATTGTTGGTGGTGGCCTATTGAGTTTTACTCAAACCCTTCTCAGGCCGCCGTTGGGTACTCGAGAATATTTCAGTGTTGTAGGTCAAGAAAGGGGCAAGGAACTTATTCATGAGATATTTTTCATGTTTGGTATGTGTAGGAATGTGATTCGAAACATAGATCTAAGACCATTTTGGGTTAGTGTTGTTTTCATTTCTTTTGGGTTTTGTTCACTAGGAACAGTAGCATGGCATAACATATTTACGATAGCTTTTGGTTTGGATCTCATTGGGGAACTATTTTACTATGTATGTTGGTGGTTGTTTCTATTGTTTTCACTATTTATATTCTGTTTAGTTGTTTATTACTCCAATAAAGAGGGTATAGTCTCCCCATGCGACCTGTTAGACCCTCACTGCTAGTTGGAAACCTCTGGCCTATGGGGACGCATGCTTGAGGTCATGTGACGACTCATTTCAGGGAACCGATTTAGTGGATTCCAGGTCAGCGAAGTTACAAATACAAAAATCTAGGATTCCCTTGTATGATGACAAGGATGATTCATAGAGTGGCGAGGAATTGGAATTGGGACCTGTACAAGATGGGTTATTTTTGGGTTGTTTTATTTACATAATTCCGCCAACTAAGCATCATTATTCCCCAATAGTACTAGCTAAGGATTCTTATAGGATGGGTAAATTCCATGAGTTACATAGGAAGTGGCCTCACATGTTTTGGGGTGAACTAAATTATTGGGTGCCTAATGACTATATAGAGATAGTGACAACAGTTTTCCACCTTGGTAGGGCACCTATGTGATAAACAGAAATCCATGAAGCTTGTCTTTTTCAGGGCTCTACTCGGAGATGATGAAGTGTTGTGACCCATCCACATGATAATAGAGATTTATCCCTCTTATAATTGTAGTATCACTTTATGGTGGAGTTCTATCCAACCATATTAAAATTAGTCGACGTGTAGGTGCTTCTATATTTATCATAGGGACACATGGTCATGGTTTAATATTCGAAAAGTTTTACAAATCTATCATAGATCTCCTAGTATATTGTTCAAGATCATTTCATTAGGGCATGGACATCTGATTAGGGATTATAATGTTATATTAGGTATTAAATGATATCTCTTTACATTCAATCTTATGTTGGTGTGATCAAGTGGACTTCAGTTCTGAAAAGATTATTGGTAGATTAGAGACCAATTGTGGGTGAGGGTAGTGCCCACTCAGTAGTTCGTCACATGGAAACTAGTATCCAACTAAATTATTTGGGATCTGATAATGCTAGACACATAAATATATGATCATATGAGAAAGGATTACTGGTTCAATGATTCGTGGATGTCTAGATTCTTCTGAGGGAGAGGCATTGCATCTCATGCGACAGTCAGGGACATTTAGCTCAAGATTATCTAACTTAATGAATAGCTGATAGGGAGAGGTCGCACAGACTCTATTGGAGGAGAATAAGGTTTGATAAGGGAGGTCCATAGGGAATATAATGTGGAAGGGGAGTGGGTTGAGTGTTTGGAGGAGTTATATGGCTTTAATTATTTCCACCACTACTCCTAGGTGGTGTGTTCCAGGCTTAGGGAGGTGGTGGGAATAGGTAAGGGTAGTTATTATGAGAGTAGGCCTATGAACTCAAGGCTCTATGGATTATACATGATATGATCTATTAATTTTTAACTTTATCTATAGTACTGATAAATATAGGTTTGATTCATTCCCTTCTTTCAACTTCCATAGTTTGAGAGTTAGAGATTTAGAAAGACCCCATAAATCAACATTTTTCACTTGGAAACTCTCATTAGATGTGACATAATGATAAAAGAATTAATATAATTGTGTGAAATGATTCATGGATGTAAGATATTTTTATGGGATCTCATTGTTGAAATGATGATGAAATATGATTTCATAATTGATATGGGCGAGGTATCTATAATTCACGCCCACACTAACTTATTCAGGAAGATAATATGGTGTGTTCATGGTGATGGGACTAAGCTTTCCTTTATGGGTGAGAAACAAACCCATGATGGTTAGGATGGGGTCATTCATAGGAGTGCACATTTTATTACTCTCTATTCATTTTTCATGTCTCTTGGAGCTGTGTATTCTAAGGGATTCCAGTGTCATGTGGTGGTGGTGGATTAAGTAGATGTATTTCATGAGGACGTGTCTGGATTACCTACCCATCTAGAGTTAAACATATGCATTGAAATACACCATATAGGGCCCTTGTTATCTACACCATCATGTCATATGGTTCCAAAAAAGTTTCAAGAGATAAGGGTGCAGTAGGAGGACTTGCATAAGAAGTGCTCTGTGAGACCCGGTGCCTCCACCTATGCATCCCTAGTGTTATTTTCCAGGAATATAAAAGGGATGTTGAGATTGTGTACTGATTATTAGAACCTAAACCTTATTTCTATGAATAATAATTATCCACTACTGATTATTGGTGACCTCTTGGATCCATTGAGAGGGGTGTGATGGTTCTCTATGTTTGACCTAAGATAAAGCTATCTCCAGCTACAAGTACATGATGAGGATATACAGATGACAATATTTTAATGTTTCTATGACCACTATGATTAATTTTTTATCCCTTTGGCATGATTAATTATCCCATAATGTTCATGGGAAACATAAACTAGATCTTTAATCCTTCTTTTTATGATTTTTTGGTGGTCTCCATCGATGGTATCATAGTGTACTCGGTATCCGATTTAGAGAACGCAAGATAATTGAGGATGGTTCTAGACATACTATTAAGGAACTATGTTTATGGTAATCTCTCAAAATATCAGTTATTTATTTTGGTGGTACACTTTCTAGGACACATCATATTATCTTATGGTGTTTCAGTGTACCCAACCATGATTGAGGTAATGTTAGATTGGGAGACAATTAGGAGCATGATGGAGGTACGAAGATTCCTTGAGAGTTGAGGTTAATATAGTATATTTGTTAATTATTTATCTATGATATCAACACCATTTATTGGTTTAAACCATAAGGGGAAACCAATCATTTAGAAAGAAATATTCTTGTGGGATTTTTAGGAGTTCAGGAAAAGGTTGACGAGTGCACCCTTATTGTGATTTTACAAGGAGGATGCCAAGTAAGTAGAGGTCTGTAATTCTAATGTGATAGGACATATTTTTTGATGATGTAGAGGGGGAAGTGATTTTATATGGGTATCATATGTTGATACTTCATGAATAGAACTACACAACCCATGTTCTTGAGTTATAAGTGGTAGTATTCACCTAGAGGATGTGGTGAATCTACATTAGGGAAGAGTGGTTTATCATCCACTATGACCATAAGTGTCTCATGTATATCTTGTTTCGGAAGGATCATAACATGAGATATAGGTGAAAAATATGATATCTACAAGACCATGACTTCAAGATAGTTTTGAAAACTATTAAGGGGAACATGGTTGAATGCACTATCGGCAAGATATCTTGTTTTCATTTATTTGAGGAGGTGTCAGAGCAGCTATCATTTATACAATTTCACATAGATGAACAAGGATGGTGCCTCATATATTCCATCGATAGTTGTTACCATGCTAATTTTATAGCATCTAGAGAATATTTTCATCTTGATATGTAATGTGATAACTTACGTAGTTAGATATTGAAAATACATGCACCTAATTGATTTTCTAAATATGCAGATCACTTTATGCATTTTAGAGGAGGGATAATGGTACATTTTTAGATAAAGTAGGAGGTGATGGAGGTGTTTTGTACATACCCTTATAGGTATATCAGAGTGTTCTGAAGATGTACCAAGACCTCTGACATTGATTATGGTTTCCATTCATGAGGAAGTTAGTAGAAATGTTTTTCTCTCAACACATCACGAGTTAGTTGGTGGAGGCTATGTTCCAGGTTCTAGTGGGTTTATCTCAACCAAATAAGTTGCTAGAGTGGAAGTGGGCTGGAATATCCATTAAATTCACTGTGGGTTTACCACATACATCTATTGTAAATAATTCTATATGTGAGATCATAGACTGGCTCACCATGTAGGCCCACTTCTAGGATATGTGAGAGAATAGTTTAGTATAGAGCATCAGACACCTCTACATATAGGATATAGGTAATCTCTATAGATTTCCATTAACCATAATTTTATATAATGATTCATACATCAAGTCATAATTATGGATATGATTGTTTGAGGAATTTGTTTCAATGATTCATTTTTTCATGTAATTTCACCCCCAAAATGATTTCCAGAATGAGTAAACCATTCAAATTTGGAAGGACATGTTGTGGTCTTTCATTTTAGACTTTTTTCATAGATGGGAGGAGCACCATCCAATAGTGGTGTTTTCATACAACAATATCTAACATTCAATAATTGGTATGGAACCATTCAAGGCATTGTATGGGTGACCCTACATGTCACTTCTTATTTGGAATGATCTAGGTGATCCAACACTCATTGGTGCAGATACATTGTTATATATAGTAGGGAATGTGAATATTATCCTAGAGTGGATGAGGACTGAATAGAACCATCATATGTCCTATGTGTACCAATAAAAGATTCCATTTTACTTCAAGGAGGGATACCATGTATTCCTAATGGTCTCACTTCAATGAGTATTATAAAGATTTGGATAGGGTGGAATGTTATCTCCGAGATTCATTTTACCTTTCCAAATACTAAATAGATTTAGTAAGTTAGTATACCACTTGGATCATCCACCATAGTTGAACTGGGTATATGATTACTTCCATGTGTCACAACATAGGAGGTATGATCATGACCTATCACATGTTATTTATTGAGGAGTGATTGACATCGAGTATAGATATACCATTTCAGATTACCTGATTAAGTTTGAGGATCAACATGAGATGATCCTTTATGAGTGATATATTCTATCAATTCATGTTTAGTGATGGCATGAGAATCTTCATGTGATCATTATAGAGTGGGATACCCATATGCGAGCTTAATACCCACAACAATTTGAGTATTCGATTTTTATTTTAGGGATGAAATGAACTAATGCAGGTGGAATATACTATGTCGGGTTATCCATATAATGCTTTGAAATATATCTAATAATATTTTAGGAGTTGTAAACTGAGATGTTATGGGATTCCAAGGCCTAGTGATCTGAGAATTGATATTTGAAAAGTATTAAATATATAAAAATATCATCTGTGTGTTGTTTTCCCAAATAAGTGGAATTACTATAAAAATAATTCCCAATTATGTAATATAAGGCTGTTGTTGAGTCCAAAGCATGGTTATTCTTATGGGTGTGACATAACCATGGATCAAATTTAATTCATGAATCGGGAACCATCATGGGTGAATTATTAAAGAAGTATATCAATTAAATTAATTAATTTTATTAATTTTCTATGACCTGATTTTTATATAAATATGTATTTATGAAGAAATATATTTATTACAAGTATAATCATAATGATTTAGATGAGTTTTTGGAAGAGATATTATCAAATTCCAAGGATACTAATTTATAACCAAAGATCATCTTTTTCAATTAAAATTATAGATTCTATCAACGATAGTTACATAAAATCATTCTTCTACTATGAATGATCCAAATTGTGGGTAGATGCTTGATTTATATTGTTTCACTACATTTAATTATCCCATACCAATCATATATTAACTATAATAAACATGAATTGATTTTTTCATTGATGTTGGATTTATTTTATGGTTGATTATACTTTTCATTCTTGATTATTCTCCTTTTATTTTCATTAATATGAAAATATATTATGTCCCAAAAAACAATGTATGAGTTTTGTTCCTTATGATTATTTTTAATGTTATTATCTCCTATTTTATCTTACATTCATACAGGAAAATTCCATTAGCCCATGTTCATATGAATACTTGTTGTTTGATCATTTTGAAACCGTTATTTGGTTCATCAAATCAATTCTATGGGTGTAGTTCATAATCATGGGTGTGATTGAGGAGAAAAGTGGAGGACGATAATAGGTGAAGTGGGATTGGAATGACAGATTCCATTTTTTTATGGATGAATGAAAGTGGTTTATTGTGGATATAGTTCAGCTCAACGTACTAATTTTTTGGTTGAATCAAAGAACTATTTCTAATGAGAGGTGATGGTGAGGTTTGTCCAACCTCAGATATGAGTTTCATAGTGAGATCAACTACAAATGATATAGATCTGAATGATATTTGAAGTATCCATGGGATCTGAGCATAATCCAAAATTACATTCCAATGGGGCCCCTAGTTGTAGTGTTAGGTTTTCTATGAAAGATATAAGTATCAAACACTATGTGGTCCCTACCACATTACATGTGGAATTTATATAGCAGCATGAAATTTGTCTCATAGGATACATGAGAACTACGTGAGTGCATGGGCTAATCCTAGTACTCAAGAATGGCCACAGTACATGGGTGGAGTTGTGTAATCTAACATGACTAGGTGTACATGGGCACAGACTAAGGTACACAAGAAAATGAAGAGGACCATAGGCATATACATTGGAAGGCTTAAATTTAGTGGTACACGAATTTTACCTTAATTACACACCATGTACTTCCACATGTTTATCAGGGAACCATTTATCTCAAAATTACAGACTGTGTTTAGTTCAGTTTGATACCTTTTTCCTTTACTGTGAGGGTGAGATGCAACATTACATCCTTGGAAAAATATTTCATTCCATTCTATGGGTGTATTATTGGATTGTATTTTAGTTAATCCATCAATTATACCTAGGTGGGAAAATCTATCATTACTAGGTTTGTTTTGTGGTATCTACATGACCACCATGCATAGGGAGTTCATCCCCTACCATGTAGAAAGATCCAATATGGTTTGTGGTGTCCCTCAATAGTATTGTGTGTAATCCTCTACATAGATAGTGAAATCATCTGAGATCCGGTGAAAACTTCTTGGGTGGGGTATAATGATCATTTCCTCTTTGATTAGAGTCACCAATGATAACGTATCTTGTGGAGTGAGTAATCATGGAATGGGAATTACAAAGAAGGATCGAGTAGTATCCTATGGCTAGAAGAATATTTGAGACCACTTGAGGCGATTTTTTTTATTATGAGTGTATCTGGGAGTTTTTTTTACTTTATTGATGTTATGAGCCGACTACTCTTGAGGATTTATGTTTAGTGTTTTCGGGGTTTACTATTTGATATTTTTATAATCACCCATTAATGGGATATTCCCCCATATTTCATGTCCTATGTGAACAATGTCACTTTTAATGGTGGACTAGGAGGATAGGGAGTAGGTAGAGCATAGTTGGTAGATCAAGGTATTTTTTGGGTGGATTCTTTTAGGATGGGTCCCCACCTTTTGAGTTCGTTGGACACTATAGTTTTTTGTAGGGATTTTATTTGGACCCTTAATCTATTTTAGTACATTTGTAATACTATGAATTCATATAGTTATTTTTATTCATTATTTAATTAGTTTCTTTTAATTCTCAAGATGTTTTTGGATTAGAGACATGTCAGTATGTATAGGTAAATTAGTATAATGCCTTCCATTTATTGGTTTTTCCAACTAGGCACTAGTTTTTAACACCTATCCTATTTGAGACGGGATTGGGGTACTCACACTATGATTAACATCAACCATGAGGTCCTCAGTGAGTTGGGTTGTGAGACGATGAACAAAGTAACCATTTTTTCATTGACTTACTTCTACATCTATTATATATATTTGTCATGGAATATAATATAACTCTTATAACAACTATTTCATGAACATTCCCAATGCACGCTATTTAGGGGTGATTTAGGTTATAGGATTATTCCGTTCTTCAATTCATATATTCATATTACGTTTGGAGGTACAGTACGAATCTATCAAACATCAAAAAAACAATACATCATCATCAGCATCATTTTGAATTTTTATTAAGAAAGGGATTGATACAACCGAAATCCACCAATCCAAAAACAATGGAAAAACCCCAAAGGTGGTCGGTAATAGCGAAGTTTTAGGGCATCCCCTTTAATTAATATGACCCCCTTAGGTTTCAAGGAGCTCACTGTATGATGACAGATTGGGTCAGAGCACACAACCTCTAAATAAGAGAGGTAGTCCGCGACTTGATTCCCCTCTCTTCATGTGTGTTTAACCTTGATGATGTAACTAAGATTATCCCTTCACTTTATGCTGATGTAATCAATGGACCATGGGGGTCGGAAAAAACCATTCAGGACATCATGAAGTATCTTGGAGTCGGTTTCCACCTCTTCAACTTGGACATTTTTGAGGTGGCAGATGAGAGGCCCATGAGAAAATCTTTTGCCTCAGCCTGAATGCAGGTCCCTTGGCCGAACATGGCAGAAAAATCCAACACCATCGAGCCTTAGGCATTCCACACAACCACTACATCTCGAAGGATCCACAAGTTTCATGATGCATCCGTGTTGAGTTTAAGACCTCTGGTTAGTGGGAACCAACAAACCCATTTCCTCATGTTGTTATAATTAATCTGAAGAGGAAAACTAGAGCTGGCATGCAGTTTGCAAAGCAAGGGGGCCTCTTTCCAGTGGGTAACGAGCTTAGCCATATCCAAGAGGAGGGATTTGGTCCCGATGATGATGGTGTAGGCCTTGGCCATCACCCCTTCATTCCTTGACCTGTTGTGGGCCTACCATAAACTCCAACATCCGTCATGTAGGATCATAGTGCTAGCCATCTTCTCCGTACCTCTATATCCAGAGCCATGAAACCACCTTTCCATGAAAGAGAGGATTCTTAAGTGAGGGATGTAGAGACCTTTGAACTCCACAATGAATCTCCAAACAGCACCCACCCATTCTCCATTGAAGAACAGGTGGTCCGCACTCTCCTCCTTTCAGTTTTGAGGACATGAGAAGCGTGACGCCAGAGGAATCCTGCAGCGTTTTATATTCTCCTGGGTTGGAAGGGCTCTGTTTCTGATTCCTAAGAATAAGAAGTTGAACATGGAAGGCGTGTATTTTCACCAAAAGATATCATTCCAGCTGTGAAGAGGATCCCGAAATCCCCGTGAGTGGCAGAAGTCCCAAGATGTGAGGTCCCCCAAGGAAGAAGTGGTGAAGACACATTTATCATTTTCATAGGACATGTCAATGATGTTGAAAGAGTTCTGTTGATATTCTTCCAACACTGCTGTGATGAAGGAAGGGTGACTGCTTTCTTCCTTGAATGAAATCGAGGGGTCAGGACATTCTGGGAAGCTGAGAACTTCCTTTGCCCAGTTTTAATGCCAGAATAACTTGTCTACCCTCCCTATAATCCAGTGTGCAGACACATGTAGATCTAGAATAAGGGGGAAGATAATGGCCCGAAACGGGGAACAGTGTCCTTCGATTAAATCCATATTTCCAAACTAATAGGTATTAATTATTTGGCCCCACAGAGTGCAGTTTTCTAGGATTTCCCAGGAGATTTTAGCCTGCATTTACTATAGGGTATCCATGAGGCTTCGGACATTAATACCCCCTTTATTGGCTGGTCTAGACATTCTCTTCCTGGAGGACCAGTGGCATTTTCCCTCATTTTGGTGTCCAAAATGAAATTATCCAAAATCTTATCAATGTTGGAAATGGAACCCTTTGGAAATTTGATGGTAGAAAGTGTGTGAACAGTGGTAGTAAGGAGCATGTTGTTGATCAGCGCTATACGTCCCCTAAAAGTAAGGTATTTATTCTTCCAGTTGTGAATGCGGTCCACTCTGTTTCTGGTGAGGGAGTCAAATTCCCAAATGTACATGATACGTGGAGAAATGGGAGCCCCTAGATACTCCATCGGAAATCTCCTTGTTACACGGAAAAGGTGATATAGACCGCTGACAACCGGTTGGGAGATAACCTGTTAAAGATGAAGAAGTGGCTCCTATCATTATTTATGAGATGGCCACTCCCAAAGAAAAAATCATCTAGCACCGCGATCAGGCCCCTAATTGACCTACTTCTTGCATTCAGGAAAAGGAGGGTGCCGTCCGTAAATATTAGGTGGGAGGTAGCCAGAGCCCCCCTGCTCCTTTGGTAGGGCCGAATCTCTCCACTAGAATGGATCCTCTGTATAAGACGGATCGAGAAGTCCTAAGAAATTATAAAGAGGCTTTGAGAGATGGGATCACCTTGTCTATGACCGCGGGTGGCTTTGAAGAACCTGTAGGATTTCACCATAAACATGAATTTTATCCATGATGAGGAGAAGCATCTGAAAATGATATCAATGTTCCAAGGAGAAACCCCCTTACCTTCCAACACACTGTTAATGAATCACCACTCCATCCGATCGATGGCTTTTTTCATATCCTTCTTGATCACCACATTTGATCCGCACGTTTTGAAGTTGAGGTCGCTAAAAATTTCTTGGGCAAGCACTTTGGAACCTTGAATTGATATCCCTCTCCCAAAGTCATGTTGCTCAGTGGAAATCCACCGAGGAAGATGGACTGAGATCCTGGCATTTAAGAGACCTGCTATGATTTTATAAGAGTATAACAAAGACTCGCCGGGCAGTATTGCATGATAAAGGTGGGGTTCCATGTTTTTTGGAATAAGCTCTATAGAGGTTGTGCACACAACCCTCGGTAGGCTACCTCCTTGAAAGAAATATTGCATGACCGAAGTGATATCGAACTTCACAGTGTCCGACGCATCTCTGTAGAAGAAACTTGGGAAGCCGTCAGGGCCCGGGGCACTCTCCGTATTGAGGTTTTGAATGGCCTATTTGATCTCTTTATCCTATGGGATGAAACTCATACATTCGTATTCCTTGTTGGATAAGAAGTTGGATATCACATCGAATTAGTTGGTGTCTCTCCCTTGGTAGTCGTTGGGAATTCTTGGGATGGGCCCTGCAAGGTGGTTCTTGAAGAAATTGTTTTCCAGGTTGCCCACCACTGCAATGCCATTCGAATTGGTATCACCATCCAAATGTATGATGTGTTGCATCGGCCGTTGTCTTTCCATCAAGCATGCATGGAACAAACTTGTATTCATATCCCCTTCCCTATGCCATTTAATTAGTGACTACTATCTTTCCAAGAGTTCCTGCTGTTGAATCCTTTATGTGAGGTCCTCTTTCCTCTAAGTTAGCTCCTCAAAGGGAGGGTCACCCCACACACCCTCAAATTTTCCTTCAACTCATTCCCCCACCTGCATCACCTCCTCCAAATCTTCATTGGGGGAAGAGTTCTCCATCTTCCATTCTTGAAGCCTAGACTTCACACACCTAATATTGTTGTGAATGTCCATCCATGAGTGGCCCTGGGAGGGCTCGTTCCAAACCGAATGGTCCAGAGAGACGAAATCCAGCATTGAGACCAACTGTTGATAGAATCTGAAACACCCCTAAAGACCCTGACCTGATTCCGAATACACAAGGAACAAGGAATGATCAGAGAGACCCTGCACCAAGTGTCTTACCATATATTTGGAGAAAAGAAAGGTGGCATGAAAATTGGCTAAGAATCTCTCCATGCGACTCCACGGACGATGAGGGCCCCTTTGATTGTTACACCACGAAAAATGATCGCCTTGGAATCTGAGATCCATGAGGCCCGTTCCCGCCATGAACTCAAAAAACTCCAAGCTAGCTTGTCTCTAAAAGGGGACCTTGACTTTTCTCTCTTCAGAGATGGCCACATCATTTATGTCTCCCCCTACAACCCATGGGAGGGACCCAGATCAAAGGATGATAGTTCAATCCAAAGGCATTCCCTTTGGTGGTGGTCACATCTTCCAGAATCAACAATCATAAGGAGTCTAAAGTTTCCTTTGGAAACATTTGTGATGATTTATTGATCTCCTTCCTAGATTAAATCAATAGGGTAGGTATTATTCCAGAAGATCCAAATGTACCTGTTCGAAGGTTCTGCATGCATGGCTCCATGCATTTTGATTTTCCAGGTGAAATCATTGATTCTGGAAGGGTTGAAGTTGTTCTCTATAATTCCAACAATTGACACATTGTGTTTTTGGATGACTGAAGCGATAAATTACGTTTTAACCCTCGAACCTAGGCTACTGGTGTTCCAAATAAGGATGGGAGTCATTAGAAGCATATCACTCTGAAACAGACTTCAGAGCTCGAAGCCTTCGTGAGGATGGAGGACAAGCGGTCTTGGAGACTCCTGGAGTGGGATTGAGTGCATACTCCACCTTTTAAGGGGATCACTTTGTCTTTGGGAGTAAAATCATTAGGAAAGGTGAGGGGAGGAGGTCTGCAGGCCATGGAGGAGGGAAAAGGGGAGCACTCTAGGTCCTTAAGACGTCCCCTATCTTCCTGAAAAAGGCCAGAAATAGGAGGATTCTAGTCAGTGACATGCGGATTGTCTTGGACGGGGGAGGCCTTCTGAAGGACATCATTGGGTTGATCTGGTGGACTAAGAACTAAGGCAGAGGGAGGGGGAGGCAAGGCCTGAAGGGCTGTAGGGGAGGACTAGGGGAGGGTCAGGGATGATTTCAGGTAGAGAATCATGGGGTCCAGAGGGGACAAGGCATGGTGGAGGGGAGGCCCTACATCCAGAAGGGGGGGAAAGGGTGAGAAAAGGAGGGCATGATGACCAAATTTTCTAAGAGGAAGCTAACAAGCTGGAGTGGAATAGTTATGAGAAGCCATGCCTGAGGGGAGGGGGATTAGCCATTATGGTTCTCACTTCAGTAGAGAAAAAGTAGACATCTTCTTAGGGAGAAACAGAGGGTGAGGGGGACGGGCTAGGAAGGGACCCTGGAGAACTGGGAGTGAAGCACGGGGCCCCTTGGCAGCTCTTTCAACTCACCTGGATAAAGTGAACCTGGAGATTGCAGAGAGCATAGAACCGGGGAAAGACTGTGTATGATATATCTTGATTCCAAAAAAAAATCCATCCAGCACTCAGAGGACAAGATGATCTAGAAGGGGAAGAAAGGTGGGGTGGTAGGGGCCGCAGGCAGCCAAGTGGCGGGACTGTAAGAGGAGGATTTGTTTTTACGTTTTAAAAAAAATATTTTCCAAAAAAGGCTTAGGGCAGAAATATTTTTAAAAATGTGCCTCAAAGGCGGCATCCAAGATGCCGCCTTTGCCTTTCGTGGGCAAGGCGGCATCGCGGATGCCGCCTTTGGGCTCGGGTGAAAGGCGGCATCCTAGATGCCGCCTTCCGCCTAAAACAGAAAAAAATTATTTTTTCTCGAAATATTTTTTTATTTTTATTTTTTTATTTTTATTTTGTTTGTTTTGTTTTGTTTATATATATATATATATGTATATATATATATATTAAACAAAACAAACAAAAAACAAAAATAAAATTTTCAGCAGATTTTATCCGCTATTTAAAATCCAGCAGTACTTCCATTACAACAATCTGGATTCTGACAGAAGCTCTCACCCAGGGCTCCTTTTTATTAGAGAGCTTACCCTGGAAATCATTCTGCATTTCCGATGTGGGATTTTGGTTCTCCATTTCCTGCACAGAACATTCTGCATTTCCGATGTGGGATTCTGTTTCAAGTACGTGAATTAGAAAGACAATAAAATATAAACTATAAGGCCAATATAAATGAAACATAAAACATGGATTAAACATATAAAAAATAGTTGAAAACAAAAAAAATATTAAAAAATGATGATAAAAAAATAATTTATAAGCCTTCAAAACCATTTACTTGAAACATGAGAAGTTTCAGGTACGTGATTTTGAATGCTTATAAAATATAAATTATATGACCAATATAAATGAAACTTAATATATGAATTAAACATAAAACAAATATTTGAAAATAAAAATAATTTCGTAAAAAATATTGATGAAATATAATTTATAAGCTTTCAAAATGACCAACATGAAACATAAAAATGTTTCAAGCACGTGGCTTTAAAAGCCTATAAAATATAAACTATGAGACCGATATAAATGAAACATAAAACACGGATTAAAGATATAACAAATAGTCGGAAATAAAAAGAATTTTGTAAAAAATTTTCCTGAAAAATAATTTATAAGCTTTCAAAACCACCTACTTGAAACTTAAAATGATTAAAGTATGCGGTTTTGAAAGACTAAAATATAAATTATAAGAGCGGTATAATTTAAAGTTAAAACATGGATTAAACATATAATAATTTATTTAACTATTAAATTAATATTATTAAAAATTAATTATATAATAGTTAATTAGTAATATAATTATTCATTATAATTATTCATTAGTAATTATAAAAAATTATTATATAATAAATAAGTAGTTAATTAGTAATATATTTATTCATTATAATTATTCATTATAACTATTAATTATTATTTATTATTTATATAATACTTAATTAGTAATATAATGATAAATTATATAATTATTAACTATATAATAAATAATTATTTAATTAGTAATATCATTATTAACTATATAATAAATAATTAGTTAATTAAAAATAAGATAATTAATTATAATCAGTAATTATAATTATTAATTAGTAATAATTAAGAGATAATTATGTGAAAATTAATTAGTTAATTAGTAATATTATTATTAATTATATAATAATTAATTAGTAAATTTGTAATATGATTTTTAATTATAATTATTCATTATAATAATTAATTAGTAAATTTGTAATATGATTTTTAATTATAATTATTCATTATAATTATAAATTATATAAAAATTAGTTAGTTAATTTGTAATATTAATATTAATTATATGATAATAAATTACTAAAATAGTAATATAATTTTTAATTACATTTATTCATTATAATAATTAATTATTAATAAGTAATTATTAATTAATAATTAGTAATTATTAATTAGTAATTATTAATTATTAATTAGTTAATTAGTAATATAAATATTAATTATAATTAGTCATTATAATTATTAATTATTAATTATTAATAATTAATTATATAATAGTTAGTTAGTTCATTAGTTATATAATTATTTATTATATAACAATTAATTAGTAAATTAGTAATATAATTTTTAATTACATTTTTTCATTATAATTTTTAATTATTAATTAGTAATTATTAATAATTAAATATGTCATAATTAATTAGTTAATTAGTAATATTATCATTAATTATATAATAATTAATTAGTAATATAATTAGTACATATATAATAAATATTTAGTTAATTAGAAATAAAATTAATAATTATAACTAATTAATTATTAATTATTAATTAGTTAATTAGTAATATAAATATTAATTATAACGATTCATTAAATTATTAATTATTAATTATTACTCATTAATTATTACTTATATAATAATTAATTAGTTAATTATTAATATAACTATTAATTATATAATAATTAATTAGTCAATTAGTAATATAATTATAATCATCCAAAGTCACGTACTTGAAAGATTGTGAAGTTTCAAGTAGGCAGTTTTGAAAGCTTATAAATTATTTTTCATTTTCATTTTTTTAGAAATTGCTTTTGTTTTCAACTATTTCTTATATGTTTAATCAATGTTTAACGTTTCATTTATATTGGTCTTCTATTTTATGTTTTATGGTCTTTCCAATTCACACACTTGAAAAATTTTAAGTTTCAAGTATGCAGTTTTGAAAGCTTATAAATTACTTTTCATCAACATTTTTTGGAAATTTCTTTTGTTTTCAACTATTTATTATATGTTTAATCAATGTTTAATGTTTCAATTATATTTGTTTTATAGTTTATATTTTACAGTCTTTCAAATTCACATATTTGAAACATTTTAAGTTTCAAGTAGGTGGTTTTGAAAGGTTATAGATTATTTTTCATCAACATTTATGAGGAAATTATTTTTTGTTTTCAACTATTTATTATATGTTTAATAAATGTTTAAAATTTAATTTATATTGGCCTTATAGTTTATATTTTATTATATTTCAAAGTCATGTACTTGAAACAGAATCGCACATCGTAAATGCAGAATGTACTGCGTAGTAAAGGTTGAACCTGAATCCCACATCGAAAATGCAGAATGACTTTCATGGCATGCCCTCTTATAAAAGGGAGGCCTGGGTAAGAGTTTCTGTCAGAATCCAGACTGCGGTAATGGCTGTAGCGCTGGATCTTTAATAGCAGTGAAATTCTGCTGAAATATTTTGTTTTATTTATAAATATATATATATAAACCAAACAAAACAAAATAAAAATAAAAATTTTCAAAAAAAATATTTTTTAGGAGAAAGGCGGCATCCGGGATGCCGCCTTTGTGGTGCATTTATAAAAAAAATTTGTCCTAAGCGTGTTATGGAATTTTTTTTAAAAAAAACGTAAAAAAATCCGCAGGAGGAGGAAGCATGTGGCAGCCGGGGGGGACGGGGGTGCAACCGTCAAGAAATTTAAAAATCTCCGTGGCACGTACGACATGTTCTCAGGGCGAAGCGGGTGATCTATACATTCCTTACATTTGAAACATTGCATACAATATTTTACTTTAGAAATTAAAGAGAGTACACAAGAATTTTGATTGTTTTATGAAAATGTCTATTCCAAGGACCACACACCAATATAGTGTCCACGTACTATTGGTTTACACAATTCACTGCAGATATTACATTTATTTACCAAATGTTAATAATAAAAAATGTCCAAATCCAAATTCTTGTCTCTTCACTCATTTCATTGAGACAAAAAATATATTGATGCATTATAATATTTTATTCATATATAAACCCATTATTTTTATATATATTCCCTTTTAATTAATCCCTTTGTATTCAATATAATCCTTTAAATGCAACCATGAGCCTAAATAAACTATGATATAGACATATCTTATTACATAACAATTAAATTGGAAGTTATCAATAGTAATAACCCCATTATGAAAAATATGGAAAAGGTTTTAAATTATGAATATATATTAATTAATTCATAATAATTAACTATTCAATTTTCATTATATTCGTGATTTTCTTCAATAATATGTTTTCATAAAAAAATTATAGAATTATATTCATGGACCTTATAATTAATTTATACTATTTTTAGAAATTATATTTTAGAAAATTATTAAAAATTTTCTAATCATATTGTAAATATTTTCTTAGGTTCATTATTAGGATTTTTAAGAATGTTTATTTTTTCATGGATGGTGAATACTACCACTTTCCATAAAACAAAATCATTCCATATCAATTAAGTGTACCATTATGATTTCAATTTAATGATAAAGAAACATAATACTGTTGGGTACCAGGACAGCGCAACGGATGTCGGTGGGTTGGGAATTTAAAATTTTCTTCTTCACTGGAGTGACATAACCCCGTCAACTCCAGTGATATTGTCCCGGTTTGGTCCAAGGATCTCGCAAGGTTTAAACAGAGCACGAAAAATTAAACTGAACACGTACCTTGTTCGGAATTAGCGTGTGCAAGTCCGTCACAGGACGCCGACGATCGTTGCTCGAAGAATCCGACATCGAATCCATCTATATCGTGCACACACGCTTTATGAATCTGCTCGCGTGTCGTTCATCAAGATCTGGGTGCTAGCGCGAATCTTCGACGATCACTTCTGCGCAATGACGATCACTGCAAAGGAAGATGCTTCAATCCGAGAAGGATGAACTTGAAGATCTTCCTTCGCTCGAGAGAATCTCTCTCTAGATTCCAGGATGAGAGAGAAGATCTCAATCTTGACACATGAATAGTATAATTGGGAGAACCACTCTCTCACTTATATATGGAGTGTTTAAAACACGCGGTATGGATTCCTGGACCCCGTGTAATAGACGTCCGCTATATAAGTGATATAAATAATTATTTACGACAAATAATATTATGCCATAAATAATATTTATAATTTATCACTTACTTGTAATATATAAATATATTACATGATAAATTTGAGTCTTTAACTTGACTCATTCCTCCTGCTCATATTAAACGAACCTATGATATTTAAATCCATTCGAATAATATTAATACTTGTATTTACTATATAACTTGTAAATACACGCTATAAATAAATTCAATGAATTATTCTAAAGTTGAATAATTAATGAATTTATTTATTTTCTGGTGATCCATAGAACTTGTATAGTGCTTGGAACCTTTGCGGGGCCCACCAAGTTCTAAATTCCTATTTCCAGAATAGGGTAGATTCTCAAGGAGCTATTGTGTGTGACCCTCTAGGCCCTTACCTCAATAGTAGTGATAATATCCACCGACCAAGAGCGAGGTGTAGCAACCCATTGAGGCCCCTATAGAGATAAGGCAAAGTCAATGTAATGATTGTCTTCCTACAAACACGGTCCGTGTAATATAATCTCTTTGTCATTGATATCTCAATAAAGCAGAATGCATACTAGTGTCATCATTCATTATTTTCTCTATTATGTTTGTTGATTTGTCCGGACAGTCATACCTTCCTCTACCATGGCCATGTATTTAATGAAGGGGCAACCATCCTAACCATCCAGGCCTGAGATATCTTTCCCTGAACTCAGAAGAGACAAATCTTTTCTCGATCATTTAATCAATGTCATGCCATTAATGACGTACCCAATACAAACTATATCGCCACGAATTGGTCACTATGGTTTTCGCCTTGCATCAAATCTATGTAATTAAATTTCATCCATTGACAATGATCTCAAGTCAAAAGAACATTACACTTGTCCGTAGATAGGAACGGCCAATGACATCTAAAACATGTGGTGTTCCTATTATGTGGGTATGTCCTTATGATCTAAACTACTAGTGATAATCAAGTGAAAACTTCATGAGAAGAAGTCTCAATGCTTGTGAGCCCCCAACACTAGATGGTAACACATCATCTGTGTCCTTTCAGAAGGATGTAACTAGACCATAGGACGTTACATTAAGATTACTGTCATGTCATCTCATGGTTCTCATTATAGTATGAGATCTACTATAACACATTGATGCGACAGATAATCTAAGGAAATTTCCATAAAAAAAGTGGATGAAGAATTATCTACACTTTTATGGCAAGATAAACACATGTATTAAAAAAACTGAATACATGTAGCGGCAATCAAAGTACAAAAAAAGTTGGGTCTAAGGCACCCACTTTCAACACTCCCACTTGCACTAGAGCCAAATACTAACAGGTTTGAATCCTATAGATTTCACATGTGAATCATGCTTCTACTAAGAAATGGCTTTAGTCAGGGGGTCTACCACGTTGTCCTCTGTGGCTACTCTGCTAACTGTCACTTCACATCTTTGAGTAAAATCCCTCAAGAGAAGAAACTTCCGAAGAATATGATTTGTTCTTTGGTGAGACCTAGGCTCCTTGGAAAACACAACTGTAGCAGTATTATCACAATATACCGGTACAGGGTCTGCACTGCTAGGTACAACACCAATGTCTGAGATAAAGTTGTGTATCCAGACTGCTTCCTTTTCTGCATCGGAAGCTACAATATATTCAAAATATGCTGTAGAATCAGCAACCACAGCTTGCTTCAAGCTTCTCCAGCTCACTGCACCACCATTCAAGCAAAAGATGTAGCCTGACTGCGATTTCATATCATCCTGATCTGTCTGGAAACTAGAATCAGTGTATCGCCTCACAACTAGTTCCTCATCTCCTCCATACACCGGGAACAAATCCTTAGTCATCACCATCAGTTATTTATTTATTGGGAGAAGGAATGTACAAGGAAAAGCAAGGGAAAACAAAAGAGAAAATTGTGGGGTGGGGGTGAAAGTAATTCGAACCAAGGGCATCCCCTCTAATGATATTAACCCCCTCAAGGCCCAAAATATTCAGGTCATAGAAACAAGACACGCCAGGGTTATGAGACGCTAAAGAGGCAAGGTGATCCGCCACTTTATTCCCCTCTCGCCATGTGTGAACCATTCGAATGTTGGTGGATAGCATGGCTCGACATTTCTTGATGATATAGGCAATCGACATGGGAATAAACCCGATTCCTTGAAGGGAATTGAGGAGGATGAGGGAATCAGTTTCATCTTCAACGATGTAGATGTTCCCCTGGAAGCAGAGGGAAAGACCAGTGAGGAGGGCGTGAGCCTCTTCATGAAGAGAAGAGCCGCAACCAAAGTGAGAAGTGAATGCCAAGATAAATGAGCCTCTGGTGTCACAGACAACCCCTCCACCTTTCATAACTCCTGAGATGCAGGACCCATCTGTATTGAGCTTTAGGACTATAGGGGGAGGAGTCCATCGATTCCATTTTCCTTGCAAGGCAGAGCCATCAGGGAGAGGGACTTGGATTATGGAAGAAAACAGGTGGAGGGATGGAGCATCATGCCATTTGCGGGAGAGCCTAACAAGGTTAAGAGGAAAGTTTCTGAATCTAGTGATGATGACTATTGATGAGGAGTGGATTCCCTCGGATCTCGCTCTGTTTTTGGCATGCCATAATCACCAACATCTAGAATGAAAAATGATGGAACACGCTATTTTCTACGGACCCCTATCACCTGAGCCGTTGAACTAGCGGGCAAGAAAAGACTCTTCACTCAGATTGCTAGAAGAGAAGGTTGTGAATTCCCCGAAGAAAGACCAGATGTCGCGTTCCCATTCACCATCGAAGAAAAGGTGGGCCACACTTTCCACTTTGTGATTGTTGCAGCAAGAGCATCGTGAAACCATGTTGATCCCGCATCTTCTGATGTTCTCATCATTGGGGATCACACATTTCCTAATCCGCCATGTTAAAAAGTTGAATTTCATGGGAGTTTCATTCAATCAGACCTCGCTCAAACAATTAGTGTTCCGTTGGATAGAAAGAGAATTTTGATAATCCTTTGCAGAGAAGGCCACCAAGGAGGACGGTGTAAACACACACAAATCCGGGTCAGAGGTGAGCTCAATAATATTACAGGCGCCCTGCTACTCGACGTTCAACACTGCCTTGAGGAATTCTAGGTATTTCCTCGCCTCTATGAATAAAATTTTGGTGGCTGGGCATCCCGGAAATTCAAGCATCGTGCCATCCCAATTACGATTCCAAAAGGTCAGATCACCCTCTGCAATAATCCAATGGTTGTGAGGAAGCAGAGCAGTAAAACATGGAAGGATAATGGACATGAAAGGAGACGTGAGGCTGTTATTCATATCTGGGGGACCTGCACAAATGCTGTACATGACCCTGCCCCAGAGTGAACGCCGCTCATGGATTTCCCAGTCCAGTATTTCATGCCTGTAGAGAAGAGTGTCAGCGAGGCTTCGAACATTGATACCACCTTCCGGAATGGTCCTCGCCATCTTCACCCCAAACACCCAATGATGTTTTTATTCACCCAATGATATCCTTAGTAAGCCTCAAATACTTTAGGATTGTTTTAATAGCTGTCCAATGCAGCTCTCGTGGATTGGCTTGATATCTGCCCACCAATCTTAATGCGAAGGTGACATCAAACCTAGTACATATCATAACATACATGATAAAACCCACTACCGAAGCATAAGGGACATTACTAATTCTGTCAATCTCCTCCCGTGTTTGTGGACACATTTTCTTGGAGAGATTTACACCATGTGACATAGGTAACAATCCTCTCTTGGATTGTTCCATACTGAACCTTTTGAGTACCTTGTCAATATATGTACACTGACTTATCCCAAGTATCCTTTGAGATCTATCTCGATAGATCGTGATCCTTAGAATATAGGCTGATTCGCCTAAGTCTTTCATGTAGAGTGATTCATTTAACCAAGTCTTAACTGACTGTAAGACTTGCAACTCATTTCACATAATTAATATGTCATCAACATATAATATTAGGAAAACGATGGCATTCCTTTCAACCTTTTTATAGACACAACGCTCACTTTTATTTTTGATAAAACAAAAATCTCTTATGGCCTCATCAAAATTAAAATTCCATGATCTTGATTCCTGCTTCAATCCATAAATGGATCTCTGCAGCTTGCATACTTTATTGGGATTCTTTGACTTGAAAAACCCTTTGAGTTGAGTCATATAGATGTCTTCAACAAACTTCCATTTTAAAAAATCAGTATTGACATCCATTTTTCAATTTTCATAATCATGAAAGGATGCTATTTCAATCAATATTCTGATGGATTTAAGCATTGCTACTGGTGAGAAGGTTTCATCATACTCAATTCCTTGACATTACCCGAAAAACATTGCAACCAGTCTTGCTTCAAAGGTATTAAACTCACCATACATGTCCAACTTATTCTTGAATACCCATTTTCATCTAATGGGATTTACATCAGATGGAGGGTCTACCAAAATCCAAACAAGATTTTGGTACATGGACTCCATCTCATAATTCATTGCTTCTTTCCATTTAGCAGCTTCTATGCCTTATTCTGCTTCCTTGTAGGTTAGAGGTTCATCATCCTGAAGGAATAATGTGTCACCTGACTCAGTGACAATAAAACCACAATGCTCTGGTTCCCTAACCTCTCGCATAGACCTACGCAGTATCTGTGTCTCAGGAACAACTTCTTCTTCCAGTTTCTCTTGAGGAGATGGTTCCTCTACCAACTCTTGTGCATTTGGAACATTAACTTCATCGAAGTCAATCTTTCTCTCACTATTTCCAATAGAAATGTGTTCTTTTTCTAGAAATTTGGCATATCTTTCCACAATGACTTTTTTATCTAAAGGGTTATATAGGAAATATCCTCTAGTTTCCTTAGGATAACCTATAAAGATGCACTTAGTGCTTCGGTATGCTAATTTGTCACTTGGTAAAGTTTGGACAAATGCCTTGCACCCCCATAAATGCATGTGTGTTTGGTTGGGTTTCTTTCCATACCATAACTGATATGGAATCCCTTTTTCAGCTTTAGTTGGTACTCGGTTAAGGGTATATGTTGTTGTCTGCAAGTCGTATCCCCAAAAAGATAATGGAAGGGTTTCATAACTCATCATTGATCCGACCATGTCAAGAAAGGTCCAATTCCTCCTTTCACTAACACTATTCCATTGTGGTGTATAAGGAGGAGTGAGTTGGGATAATATCCCACACTCTTTCAAGTGATCAATGAAAGCTTGGTTAAGATATTCTCTGCCTCGGTCTAAGCGAAGTGCTTTAATCTTCTTACCAAATTTGTTTTCTACTTCATTTTGGCATTCCTTAAATATCCGAAAGGAATATGACTTATACTGCATTAAGTAGATGTAGCCATACCTGCTGTAGTCATTGGTAAAAGTAATGAAATATAGAAAACCACCCTTTGCCTCTATTGGAAATGGACCACATACATCAGTGTGTATTAATTCCAGCACTGCATTGGTTCTCCCTTTCCTGAGAAAGGGGATTTAGTCATCTTTTCTTGCAAACAATCTTAACATACATCTAAGGGTTCTAACTGTACCGAATCTAGATACCCTTCTTGATGCAATTTTCATAATCGCTTCTCGTTTACATGACCAAGTTTGATGTGCCATAGGCGGGGGTTATTTGAGTCATGTTGGTTTTTTTTGTCATTGATTTCCATTACTGAGTTTTCTAGTTCCAGCATATATAAACCATTATTAAGATGTGTCATACCATAACATATGTTATCTCTATAAAAGAGACAAAATTTATTTCCAATCTTTAAATAAAAACCCATAGTGTCTAGACTCGACACAGAGATAATGTTTCGGGTAACATATGGTACATAATAGCAATTGTTTAAAACTAGAACCAAACCAGTTTGCAAGGTTAAGTGATAGTCTCCCACTACCAAGGCTGCTAGACTTGCACCATTTGCAGCATGAATATCCACTTGACCTTTTTCAATCTTCTAGAACCTACTTGGTTCTTGTATATGAATACAAATGTGTGAGACACATGCAGTATCCAATAACCAACTTGTATATAACGATAGATTTCATTCAATGAAAAAAATAACTGAAGTAGAAGCATCAGCATGATTCTTCTTCCCAGCTCTACAATTCTTCTTCCAGTGGCCTTTATTTCCACATCCAAAGAAGACAGTTTCCTACTCATTACTTTTCCTCTAAATCCTTAGCGTCTTTGCATGATGATGCATTAGTGTCTTTGGCCTTGACTTGGCCTTAGACCCCTTTGTCTTTCCCTTGATTTTCTTGTTCACCATAAGGACAGATGAATTGGTATTTTTCATATCCTTATCAGCTTGTCGAATTAAATCCAAAAGGTACAGGAGTGACTTTTTCATATCATTCATATTATAATTGACAATAAAAGTCGAGAAGCTTGACCGTAAAGAGTCAAGAATGAGATCTAATGCTAGTTATTAGTTTAGTTTGATCCCAATGGATTCAAGCCCCTCAATATACCCAATCATCTTGAGTATGTGAGGACTAGCTTGATGCCCTTCTGCTAGCCTGCACATATAAGCCACACTTGATCTCTCATAGCTTTCTTTCCTGACCCTCTCCTCATAAATTTCTTGGAGATGTGAAAGAATCTTGTAGGAATCCTCATCCTCTTGAATTTTTTTCAATTGGATGGACATGGATGAAAACATGATGCATTATACATCATGTTCATCGTCTACATGATTTATCCATTTATCTTTTTCTACCTTGCTTGCTCCCTGAGGAGGCTCAACAGGAATTGGGGATTCCATCACATATATTCTTGGAGTAGTACTATGCATAAGTGCCTGTACCACTCCTGGAAGTTATTTCCGGTCAGGATATTTTATTTATCCAAGATCGATCACAGTGATAAATTACTTGTGTTGTTGGTTATTTCCATTTTGAATCTACATCAGATAAAAATTTAGCAGTTAGTACTTTGTCTTGATTACCTTTTGACATTTATGATTAATAAAGTATGATTATATCATTTTAATGTCTCCCACTATTTTGGCAAACCTTAATATCCCTCACTATTAGATTTGGAATACTCTTTCGCTTGAGCATCCCAGTGGTAAGGATCCTCGAAACCCCCCTCGTAGTCTACATGCTAGGGATACGCTACTACTTGGAGGGTTTCAAGGTAGGCACTAGACTAGCCAACCACTTGTTCTTGTGGTTCCTTGTATTGTTGAGTAAAGTCCCATATTTTGGAATCTGAACTTGATTCCCTCAACATCTTGCATATAAAGTCATAGAAAGTTAGCTAAGGATAATTCTTGACTACTAACTTAAGTTAAGTTGACCCATTTCTCTCATGAAAACGCCTCGGTAGTAAGAGGCACTATCAACTATGGCTGACGAGCACCCAAACAGCTGGTTTGTTTAGATGTCAGAAAAGGAAAGCTTTTAGACTTAATATATCCTTGAGGTCTTTATATATTTATTGAAATATATAATCATTTTCTGTTGATTATGATCAAACTGGGTTATCGCACTCAAAACTAAACATGCAATAGAATATAATTTTCCACATCTTTATGCATTTTATCTTGTTTACTATTCTATGTGATCAATCAATAATCACGCTGACACATAAAATAATAAACTATGCATAAAATAAATCATGAAATCTGACTGGTCTTGAGAATTCTCTAAAGATCGATCCATAACAGATCAATCTTGACCTAGGGGCATCCATACCTGAGTCCTGACCTGACTCACATCGTAGCTTACCCAGTGAAAAGAACTTGGCTCCCGTCTGGTTTACCACCTCATCTTGGCGGGGTCAACGTCTCGAATCATCATTTAATTACAAATGTACTTGCACGCAGGCGAGGGGGTCTAGGGGTACAAATTACATATCATGCAGTGGACATGCATGACCTTATACATATTTGAATTAAAAATATGATTCGTAGACCTTCTTTTATCTAATTAATTATTACAATCATCACACACATTGAATAAATAATTAAATAAATTAATAAATAACAGACGTACACAGTTCGATCACTTTCTCAAGTCCAGTCAGGGTAAAATATGCCCAAGAAAATTAAATTGCAACAAATTTAAATAATGTGGGGGTGTTTGAGTAAATTAAATGAATTTGATAAAATTCAAATAATTTATTTTATCGTTTCCATTTGTTTAATTAAATTTTAATTCCAAAAATTAAATTAAACCATTAATTTAATTATAAACTTAAATTAAATTAATATTTCGGATTAAAATAATTTAAATACCAAATTAACTCTAATTAATTTAATTTAAAAAACAAAATCAATTAAAATTAATTTAAACCGGGGTTACCTCTAGCCTGGGAGCCCGGCAGGACTGCGAACTGCCACGGGGTGTCGTCCTAGAGCAGATCCAATTACGACATGACCGTGGCATGACCGTGCTGTGACCATCGCGTGACCGCGGAATGATCGTGACTTGACCGCTCAGTCCAGCGACTCCCGTGGCGGTAGTAACTTACAGCATGGTCCGAAGGGAGTGGGAGTTGGCCGGGAAGCAAACCGGCCAGCCGCATAGCCGGCATCCCGCTGCTCCGGCGAGCCGGAAAGGCGGTAGCATGGTCTGGCAAGGCCCCGACCGGTGGGGCCGGGACCGGCGGTGGCCGACAGGGTTCGGCCCGGCATTGCCTGGGGTGGCGCTGGAAAGCGC
Source organism: Viscum album (assembly GCA_963277665.1). Classification (NCBI taxonomy): domain Eukaryota; kingdom Viridiplantae; phylum Streptophyta; class Magnoliopsida; order Santalales; family Viscaceae; genus Viscum; species Viscum album. The sequence continues at coordinate 356,301,480 of OY728163.1, forward strand.
GAAGGGGACCGTCGGGCTCTATCTGGCCGGGGTTCAGGAGCGGCGCGACCATGGGTTCCGGCTCCGGTAGGGGCGGTGGTCTGAGGCGGCCGGTGAGCTTGGGGCAGCGGGTCCGAGGCTGTGCAGCGCAAGGCTGGAGTTCCGGAAGGAGGCGGTCCAGTGAGCTCGGGGCATCCGGGGTTCTTGAGTAGCGCGGCGGTCCGGCGTGGCTCTGGGCGGAGCGAGGAGGCAGGCCGGCGGAGTGGGAGACCCCGACAGCTAGTGTTTCACAAGGGGACCCCCTTGTGCCCCGTGTGAAGGAGGAGACCCCTTTGGGGTCTCCCACTATTTGTTTTATGTTATTTTGTCTTTATACAAAAAGCCGCCAATCCCCTTTTGTTTTTTGAAAGAAAGAAAACCCCAAATTGGGGTCTTGGTCTTGGTCTCCCTCTCCTTTCCCTTTTTTTATAATCAAAAATACTTTCCACACATCTTTGTGGAAAAATATTTGATAATAAAATATTTTATAATAAACTATTTTATTATATTTTATAATAATAAAAAAATATTTGATGTTAATTCTTAATTTGAGATAAACATCAAATGAACGAAAAACACGACGTCGATCCAATTAAAATTTTTAAATGATCATAACTTGATCATTTGAAAACGAAACGACGCGTGGTCGGATCCGAATGACCCGTTTTAACACCTCGCAATTATATTTAATGAATCTTAATTTTGTTGACTCAGAAAAACCTTATGATCCATATGATACCACTGTTGGGTACCGGGACAGCGCAGCGGAAGCCGGTGGACCAGGAATTTAATATTTTCTACTTCACCGGAGTGACATAACCCTGTAAAAACTGGTGATCTTGTCCCGGTTTGGTCAAAGGATCTCGCATGGTTTAAACAGAGCATGAAAAATTAAACTGAACATGTACCTTGTTCGAAATTAGCGTGTGAAAGTCTGCTGCAGCACACCGACGATCGTTGCTTGAAGACTCCAATGTTGAAGCCTTCTAGATCATCCACACATGCCTTATGAATCTGTTCATGCATCGTTCATCAAGATCTGGGTGCTAGCGCGGATCTTTTATGATCACTTCAGCACAGCGACGATCACCGCAAAGGAAGATGCTTCAATCCAAGATGGATGAACTTGACGATCTTCCTTTGCTTGAGAGACTCCCTCTCTCTAGATTCCAGGAGGAGAGAGAAGCTATCAATCTTGACACATTAGTAGTATAATTGGGAGATCCACTCTCTCACTTATATAGAGAGTGTTTAAAACATGCGGTATGGATTCCCGACCCCCGTGTAATAGATGTCCGCTATATAAGTGATATAAATAATTATTTACGACAGACAAAATTATGCCATAAATAATATTTATAATTTACCACTTACTTGTAATATATAAATATATTATGTGATAAATTTGAGTCTTTAACAGGACTCGTTCCTCCTGCTAATATTAAACAAACCTAGGATATTTAAATATATTTGAATAATAATAATACTTGTATTTACTATATAACTTGTAAATACATGTTATAAATAAATTCAACGAATTATTCTAAACATGAATAATTAATGAATTTATTTATTATTTGGTGATCCATAGAACATGGATAATGCTTAGACCCTTTGGTGGGGCCCAACAAGTTCCAAATTCCTATTCCCAAAATAGGGAAGATTCTCAAGGCACTATTACGTGTGACCCTCTAGGCCCGTACCTCAATAGAAATGAATAATATCCACAAACCTAGAGCAGGGTCTAGAAACCCATCAAGGCCCATATAGAGATAAGGAAAAGAAAAAGCACTGACTGCCTTCCTACGAACACTGTCCGTGTAATATAATCTCTTTTTCATTAATATTTCAATAAAGTAGAATGCATACTAGTGTCATCATTCTTTATTTGCATTATTTTTTTGTTGATTTGTCTGGATGGTCTTACCTTCCACTACCATGGCCATGGATTTAATGAAGGTACAACCATCTAATCAAGCAGGCCTAAGATATCTCTTCCTGAACTCGAAACAGACAAATCCTTTATCAATAATTCAATAAATTCCATTCCATTAATGACGTACCCAAAACAAATTCCTCTCCATGACTTAGTCTCCATGGTTTTTGCCTTGCATCAAATGTACGTAATTAAATGACATCCATTGACAATGATCTCAAGTCAAAAAACCATTACACGTGTCCGTAGATAGGAACGAACAATGACACCTAAAACATGTGGTGTTCCTATTATGAGGGACTATCCTCATGATCTCAACTACTATATATCATCAAGTGCGAACTTCATGAGAAGAAGTATCAATGCTTATGAGCCCCCATCACCTGATGGTCACACATCATCTGTGTCTTTTCAGAATGATGTAATTGGACCATAGGATGTTACATTAAGATTAATGTCATGGAATCTTAGGGTTCTCATTATAGTATGGGATCTACTATAACCCTTTGATGTGATATGTAATCTAAGGAAATTTCCATAAAAAAAGTGGATGCAGAAGTATCTACACTATTATGGAAAGATAAACACATGTATTAAAACAAACTGAATACATGTAGCGGCAATCAAAGTACAAAAAAAATTGGGTCTAGGGAACCCAATTTCAACAAATACTACTTTAATTATAAATAATCTAAAAAATTAAATATGAGTTATCATTATCTGTTATTTTTTTATAAGTTCATTCATGAGCATAAAAACACATCTGTCAAAAAACTATTTTTAAATACACAATGTCTTTTTATATAAATGATTTTTAAAAATATCTATTAATTAATTAATTTATTGACATTTATTGTTTATATTATCAATAAAATATTTAAAAATTAATTTTAAGTATTTCAAAATTTAGGTAATGGATGTAAATCTAGGGTAATTATAAAAAATAATTTTTTCTAAAAATAGTTTTTCATTGTATTTGATTCACTTAATTAAAATTTAATTTTCCCATATATAGAAACCGAATATCCTAAAATGGATTTCATATTTAGATTCATAAAAATTATTAAAATTTATTTTGGTATATATAATTTTTTTTCGTAATGAAGAATAAAAAAGGTGAAAAATCACCATGGTTAAGTTAATAGATGCTTTACTGGGGGTTAAACTATGAGATACGCTAAATAATTTCTTAAAAACATGTATAATTATTATTTTATACATAAAAATCAACCTTATCATATCATACATTTGAATTCAAGGTAATAAAGTGCAACTTCCACAAAACTGTGCCCTTATATTATTGAAATATTTTACGAATTTCCATGTGTGACCTTCCACTCACATATAAAGGTGAACCCTTTATCTTCACTTATACACAAAATTTAGGCCTTATATATCAGTGAAGAACTAATATAAATCATTAATATAATCCTTCCCTTGATCTAATAACTTTTTTTATTCTCAAAAGACCAATCTTACTGGGCGTAGTGTTAAAATCCAAAGGAGGTACCTGAAGGAACATTTATAAATCATAACTGATGCCTTTCAATTTTATTAATTATATACTTATTCTAAACCAATTATATCCCTTATAACATGTTGAATTTAGTTTTATAATTACTCTTATATGATAGTATTATGATTTAATACCCATATCCCATATGTTCTCTTCCAAATGGGAGATAAAATATCACTAATGTGTATATATGGACTACCACCTTCACGTAGTGATATAATCCATTTTATATCACCATCATTCATGGTTGGATATAATTATGGATTAAAGTTATATATATATATATTATATCAAGGATATAATAATGAATATTTATAGGTTAATTATCATTTAAATATTTTTTTCTATCAATATTTGAAAACATCACTCATGCGTAGATATTGAATATCATCTAAACGATGAGATGTAAATCACTTTCCATCATCACTTTCTAAGATTGGTATTAAAATATTATGTATGGATTTAGGGTTATAATTCTTAATTGATTATGATTTTGTATAACATTTAACCCTGAACAATGCCTAGGTAACACAACCTCCAAAATGAAACATTCATGTAAAATGAATCACTTAACACTCTAAAATGATGATTTTAATAAATAAGTATTAATAAATGGGTGTTAAAATGTTATAATGGGTATTTATATAGTAGTATATGTATTAATATTTTTATTTCATATAATTATAATAAATTTCAATCTTATATGAGTTTATAGTTCTTAATAAGAATTTCAGACTTGACATAAGTGTTCTTCATCTAGAATTTTTTTCCATGAGACATGATGATGTTATGCACCTATTTATGTTTATGGGTTTTATATATAGATACCTTGACATGATAAATCATATATCATTATTAATTATTTTTTAATGTTAAAATTCAAATTATTTCATCAAAGGGTATTTGATTACAATTGTGGCCAAAGTGGTAGGGGTTACCGTCCCAAGTTGGCTTCATTCTGACATATGTGATGTTATAAAACAATATTATTTTATGAGGTGTTAAGATATCACAAATAATATTTTTTATAAAATAATATTAATTTTAACAGTATTCAAATTTTCATTTAATATAATTACATGAATCATAATTATGACTAAAACTTATTATATTAGTAAGTGTTTTATGTGACAATCTCATTTTTACTTAGAATTTTTATGATTAAATTTACGAGGATTAAATTATATGATCAATATCTCCAAAAGATTATTTGTTTTATTCTTGAATTTTTTTTTCTATATATGAAATTTTCCCTTAAAATTTTCTGTCTTTAGGTACTCATGAATTTTAATAAATGTTTTAATCGAAAACTAACATTATTTCTCTCTTCGGTCAGAAGTCCTTTTCTTTCATGTTTATATTTTAAAAAAATGTTTTCAAGAATATATTTAATATTACGAATATATCAATTCATGTATATTTAACCCATTTTCATATTCTATTAATATTATTAAAAGAATAAATATTTTCAATTTTTTATTGTGGTACTTTTGATGTTTTACAAAAACTGTGAAAGGAATCATTGTTTAAACATATACTACATGAATGGATTTTCCCAGTATAAAGACTTCTATTTTCATTGAATAATTCATATCAAGTTCCCATAGTTATGGTCAAATAAAATTTTACTCTTAATATTTTTTATTTTTTAATATTTTGTGTATGTTATTTCAAAATGAAAAGGTTACATTCTTAAAAGAAATATTAAAATGGTTTTTAAAGTTACATATATTTATAAAAACATCCTTTGATGTTTCTTATGACACTCTAGGTATATAATCCAATCATACCATCATAATTATTTCTCTCAATGTTTTATTATTATCATGATGAAATGTTTATGAAACCATTTTTAGTGTAATAGGGAATTCTAAAATGAAATGATGAAAATTTATAACCATTTTCCAATTATTTTTATGAATTATAATTATGGGAAGGGTGATCCTATTATATCTAATGATGATGGTAGAGTCTGTTATACCCATCCCGTTAATTTGGTAATGATAATAGTGTTGATAAAATCATATCTTTTTATTGAGTTAATAAAATCATAACAGATGATGGAGTAAACTACATGAGATTTACTCTTAAGAGAATGTTGAAAATGACTGTGCACACATTTTAATATTTGGAATTTATTTTAAAATATTTTATTGAGAGTGACCCATGACTTCAAAAGTGATTTTATATGCATAGGTGTATGAAAAATAGATATGTATTATGATTATAGAACATTCTCATGGGTCATGATTGAATATTTATTATCCTACACATTTATATCATGTGTCTAATATTATACAAAAAAATTACTCCTTGACTTATGATTAAGGTTATATTACTAACTGGATTGAATTATTATATGTTATGATCATTTTATCATACCATTATTCTTATTTTATGATCACATATTATAATTTATTGATATATATTATTTTTATCCTTTCTAAGCATCTAAAATCAACTATTCATATGTTTTATTTCCCATAGTTGTGAAGAAATATTTTATGTATAATATTTATAATAAGGGAGTTAGTTTTGAATAATTTAATGGTAATTCATGTTGTCCTTTTATGTGATAGTTTTTTATGTATTTGAGTATCCAAATACACAAAATCATCTAACTTTTTTAGTTGATCAAAAGGATATGTAATGAATAACCATATATTGAGATGTAATATAAATGTATAAAATATTTTGGTTTCTATAGATGTTATTAGAGGATGGTTTAGTTGACTATAAAAACTAGAATGATAAAACATTATTTCTAACCCTTTGGATAAGTTTAGATATCATAGAACATCCAATTTTATGGTATATAAAGATTTGTATTCTTACTAGAAAATATATCTATCTCTAGGTACATGTAAGGGGATGTAGTTTTCTCACTGATAGATTAAGGGGTAAAAACTATAATCGAGGATTATGTATTATCTCAATAATTAATAGTGTACTATGATTGAGAATAATATTGAACACCTAAATAATCACTCCTATGGTATATTATAGGGCTAATTCACCTTTTTTAACCGTAGTTAATGCTTTATAAAGACCAAGGATGACCAAGAATAAACCTAAGTTTTTATATATTGAAAATAAGGTGTAATGATTTATATATCCTATAAAATATGTTAATTATTATTCAATTGATCAATTAAATTAATGATGTTATATTTTCATGAAAAATTATTCTCATTTAGGAAGTGAAAGACGATAAAATAAATTTTTTGAGGTGGGGAAATGAGCACTCAACAGTAGAAGTATATTATTGGCGATTAGTTGTGAAAATTTATTTAAATAATAAAAAGTATCTTGGAATGTAAATTTATATCCTTAATGTTTATATGTTAATGGTCGCATGTGTAGTCTACGAATAGTCACTAATTAAAGCTTATGGGAATAAAATTATTGGGAATATTGTTCTTCTCCCACTAGTTGAATTTGATGCGATTTTGGGAATGGACTATCTTTCATTATATAGAGCCCATATCAATTAATAAAGGATGGATTTCATGTTTTATATTCTAAAAAACCAATAACCATTATCAAAGTGAGGATATATATGAAGATACAATTTAAATGACACCGATTGCATGGGTAATGATTCCTATTAAAAGAGAGTGTTTATCTACGATGGTTGCAAATAAACACAACATCTATGAAAAACTTATTATACAAGAGGTTTTTAAATCTTTATAGAATATCATGATAGTCTTACTCAAAATAAGGAATTTTAGTTTTCAATATAACTCACACCCTATGCAACATGTTTTTCAAATACTTCATATAGAATGTCCCGGATTGAGTTTCACGATTTGAAGATTTATCTGTAGAATAATCTTGATAAGTGATTAATTTGGACAATTTCATAAACTTGTGGTGAAAAAATTATTTTTTAAGAAGAAATTTGGATCAATGTAACTCTTTATTTATTATGATGAACATAACAGGATCACAATCAATAATAATTATCCTCTTCCACATATTGATGTTTTGTAAGTTATATTATATAGAGAATGGACACTATGAACATTTGGTGACTATACTTTATCTTACTAATTCCACATCTATAATCATGGATTTATTGAATTGTGTATTTAGGTATTACCTTGATTAGTTTTTGTTAGTATTTATAAATTATATTCTTTTATATTCAATTATTGTGGAATTGAATGAATGTCACTTTAGGATTATACACTATAACATATGGAATATTATTCTTTTATGAAACATTTAACATGATTTAATATAGGTTAAATAATGATTCATTTTTTATACATATAACCTCAAGCGTGAATATTCATGTGGCTCCATCAAAGATAGAAGTTGTTAAACAATTTCCTAGATTAGCCAATGTGTAATAGAATCATTTTTTTCTAGGGATATCCATATATTTTTTATGTGTTGTAATGGCTTCCTCCTAGGTATCTAATCTTATCACCATTATATTTAGGATATGAGTAAAATTACTTTTGGATGGTGAATGTGAATAACAATTTTATGGAACTTTGGAGAATGTTAGTAAGTGTACATGTTATCACACTACCATGTAGAAGGCAACTAGTCTTGATTTAAAATTATTGTAATATATCCTGATTTTTTTAAAAAATATTTTCGAATTAATTTAATCTTTTAAATATTTTTTATTTCACGTAATAAAGAATATAACTTGGGTTATATGAATGTAATAAGTTTTTATTACGTTTCATGTAATAAAATTTTAATATATCACTACATGAATCAATTATATTAGATTTTAGTACACACAACACTATATTTGGATTATTCCATACACAATGCTGAGTTCCATTGGTAACTTTCATTATACACAAGGGTGAGTTTTATCGAACTAAAATATACTATTAATATTGTTTTTAATATATTAGTATAGTCACCACCTAGATGTGGAAATTGAAATTATGAATAAGATTAAAAAATTAAAAATATGATTTAAAAATGTATATAAAATAAACAATTTGCTTATCATTTTTTAGAAATGATGTAAAAACTATTTGAAAATAAATAATTTACATTTCCAAGAAAACTATTTTTCTATGTACAAAAACAATTTTTCCTCATTAAATTAAACAAACCATTTTATATGAATATTTGAATTTAAATTTATATATTATATATTTAGTTAATCTTTTTCATACTCATCCAATATATTTTTTAGGTATAAGATAAGTATAGTTCTAATTTTATTAATAAATAATATATTTTTTTAAAAGGAAATGTTACGGCTATTTATTGGTGAACCGATTTTGAAATAAATTTTTACACATTTTGATTTTTTATTTTAAAACTTAAACATCATTTATGTAAAAATAATATCAAAATTTAGTTTGGGTGAATTATGTGAATTATTCTGAGAGATTTCATTTTTTTATTAATATTGAAAAATACATACTAACTGAAAATTATTATTATTTTATATCGTAAAGCCAGTTTTAATGGGTTAGGGGGAACCCATAATGGAATAAATTACATAATGACATTAACATTGCCCCAACTATCCCCAAGCCATAAACAAAAAAATCACGAAAAAAAATTAAAGCTCATCCCCATCATAAAAAAAACGTAATGTCCAGCTTCCACAATCTCTTCACTACTCGGCAAGCTATCCGGGGAAGATATGCACGGGTCTGGTACCAATGAGACAAGTCATATCCTCCAAAACATTGAAATTCGAATAACAATAATCTGGTGAAATCATCCTGCACTAAACCTCATATAAAGTGCCTTTTAAATAAGGTCTGGTTATATAGGCCCTTGAACTCAGGCCACAACTCACAACATCACAGAACGTACAATTGAAAACCACCATGTAAAACTTTTACCAGGAAAGCAAATTTAGAATTTAAAAAAGAATCAATGACATTTTATGTATCCAAGATGATGTAGTCGTTGCCGGAATACAACCTCGTTACAACGAAACCACAAGGCTCCCTCGAAACTACAGTCGCATACAAGAAACCCGAAGAAGCTGGACACTCCAAGAAATGAAAATCCATGCCAAAACCTCCCAAGGCTGGAAAACCCAACAACTACAACAAAAAATCATCACTGAAGAGGGTGACCATTACAATATGGACCAAAACCGCCTCTATGTGCATGGATCCAATCAGATCTAATCCATGGAGGAACCCACACTGATGGAAAAAACGAGAAGCAACACATGAATCGAGAGGAACCCACAAGGGACGAAAACAAGGCCACCTCAGCAACATCGACGTCTCAAAGATCCTCAAATCCCATTTCCATCATCAAAATAACTCATGGAGACCTCAAAAACCACCCAAGGAACTCACCATACCGGATCATGATGCATAAGACTGAAATTACCACCCTAATCATAGAACACATTGAATTTTACGCATTATCCATGGAAGACCAGACCACCCTACCCCATGAAAGCATGACCACCCTTCACCGTGGAAGCACGAACACCCATTAATACTAGATCTGAGCTATAGATGAACCCATTATAACCTTAGAATACGTCATGGATGATCAAACCCCACCTCACTACTAGAGAAATTCCATATACAGTCTAAAAAACACCATGATACCCTGCCGTGAATGAACACACCCCACAACACCAACAGATGTAAGCCACAGATGAACCTTGCCACCTCCCTAAGACTCACCATGGAAGATCTCAACTCGCTGCAGAAGATCCACCCCCACTCTGCCAAATATAATCCCACATGAAAATAATCACCACTAAGAGGTAATCCACTATTTACTATGGATTATCATCCCACTATAGAAGAATGACCACCCCATGCCACTATATCTGATCCCACCCTGATGAACTACATTGTAACATGAGGCCACCATGCTCCAAACTCACCTGGAAAATTCAAAAAAGGAGTCAAGTCCCAACTGGATATAGAGGAAAGAATGAGGAAAACAGGGGAAAACCTAAACTCGTCTCACCACTTAGAGGCTCGTCTTCTCACCATCGAATAACGAAAAATACTGAATTTTAATTGAAAACAACATTTTATTCTACTTTAATTATATATTTAAAATATATTTTGAATTTTTTTAATATAAATTTAGATAAAACATACATATATTATTCAAATATATATTATTGTATTCAATTTCATATTAAAATTCTATATTAAAACAATTCAAACATTTGAACATTTTCACTTTAAAAACCCCATTGTTTCATCCTGTTTTATGGGAATAATTTTAAATTAAGTTTTGAATATTATGTGATTTTAATTTGATAAAAAATGATTAAATATTTATATTCATACTAAATTTTAATTTTTAATAAGATAAACATTGTTTTTACCATAGATATTAGTGAATGTAAGTAAAATTAATTAGAGTGATTAATAGAGAAACAAGTTTAATTAGTGGTTTAATGTTATCTTAAGGGGCCACATTCCCTTAAAACAAGTCCAAAATCCATTTTCATGCCATATATAGTCCATATACTCCCTTTTATTTAAAATTTAAAATTATTGGAGACACATGATGTAAGAGAAACCATTCAATAGTTTTTACTTTTTATATTTACAAGAATGTCACTTCTCCTCTACTATAAAAGGACACTCATCCCCTCTCACTTATTAACACATCTCAATCCAATTTTCATGGAAAAAATCTACCCAAATATCCTCCAAAAATCCTTAAATTCATCATATAATATTTCCATTGGGAATAAATCTTTCCAAGGAGGCCCTTTGTTGCAAACCAAGATGAGTTATCCAAAAGAGAGGTAATATCCTTCCCCATGCTCTTTTGTTTTGTTTTCATTATCCACCCACTAAAATATTATTATTACATGATTTTATAATAATGTAATTATCCTAAATATTATGATATGTTTTTATTATAGTGTTTTTACCTACTGTCAAACTCACTTCCATCAAATTGGATATACAATCATAATTCGTGTGTATGATGGACTACCGCCTCATAAACTGATGTCACTCATTCTTCCATTTACCCCATTAAAGGTTAGAAATAATGATGTAATTCCTATTTTAATATGATATATATTATATTAATGATTAATTTATTCTTTTGGGAACATTATATAAAACATACATTCATTATTTTAAGTTTTTATAAATATGATAACTTCGTTTTTGGAAGTTTGAACTACCGTCTCCTCAAAGTGATATAATTCATTTAAAATTTACATATAATTTATTAATAATGTGTTTATTAAAAATATATAAAATAAATTAAATAATAATGATACTGAAATTATAATATATATATATATTTCTTTTAATTTATGCCTTTCAATAGGATAGAAAATGGAAACAACATTCAAGCATACGTGCGACCAACTATCTCCATGAATAGGGTATTCCATTTCAAATTTGTATATATTATAAATTATTATAGATCATAATATAATTAACATATATTATTTTTATATCTATTTTTATATTCTATATATATGTAAATCATGATCTATGTATGATAATCAAGAATAAAAAGTCAAAATATATACAAAAAATAAATCTAATACTACCCGATACATAATATTAACATAAAAATTTGAATTAATGGGTAATATAAAGTCATAATAAAATAATTCATGGTATGTTATATAATAATATGGAACTATGGTAAATTTATAATAATTTTATACTTATTATACAGGAGGATTGAATGTTTATGATGAAAGTGAATACTTAAGGTAAGAGTTTTCTCATCTCTCTTTTATTTCTGTAAGATGTATGCAATATTCACCACATATTCTTATTACGTGGAATATATAATGACATAAGTCATTTTATATCCAGAAATTAATTTTTTTTCATTACATTAAAATTTTCAATTTTTTTTATCCTTTCATGTGGATCATGACACAAAAGTTACTCAAGTAGTAAGGGGATTTAAAGTCTCACTTTTATTTCTATGAGACATATGACTTATTCACCACTAATTTATTTTGTGTGTTGTATATACTGACCAAGAATTTATTTTATGATTATTATTTATAAAATTATGGGTATAAACCATTCCATTTTAGGATCACTATTTTTCCGGGTATTATGGTTGAAATGTTACCGAACATGTAAATTATTTTTTTCTCGATTTCCCATCTTTGAGACACATGTTTTGTTTTGAACATATATTCTTTTATGATGTGTATATAATACCATTTTACATGTTATATCATGAATAGAGTTATTTTCATGATATTTTAATCTTCATTTAATTTTTCTTTTCATGGGAATTATTAATCAATTTTATTAAAGCGGTAATGGTTTATTGTTACATTGTCATCGTTTATTGAGAATGTTTTTGATTTTGATTCCATTAATGAAATATTATGATGCATATATCAAGAAATATTTGGAATTTTATTATCCTCTTTTTATTTATGATATCATCATATAATGGTCCCATTTGTACTCTATTTTTTACTTACTATGAAAACAAAAATCTTTTTAATAAAATAAGACTTTATATTTATATTCGGTTAGAAAAAAAATTTATTCAAAAAACATGTTTTCTAAAAATGGTTTCAAAAATATTTTTAAATGATCCCTTAATATCATTTTCATGTAAAAGGATTATAATGAAATGTTTTATTTTTTTAATGTGTTTAAAATGGTTCTTAAAAATTCCTTAAAATGTTTTTAGGGATATGTTCAAAGAGAAAGGTTTTCAAAATGTTTTATGTTTTAAAAATAGTGTTTCAAAGTGGAAAGGATAATATCCTCATGAAATGTTATAAACTATTCATAAAGAATAATTTATATGTTATGAGAGTTATTTTAAAAAAAGTAATTTGAGATTGTTTTATTCCTCAAAAAGTGATTTTCCATGAAAGGTTATGTTCTTTATGAAATGATCAATGTTATATCTAAAAATAATTAGGCATCTAATATAGAATCTTTTGATATAGTTTATTCTTTAATAGGAATATTATCTACATATACCATTCAAAATATTTCTCTAAATGGGTTATGTTTTGATAACATGTTATCTATGAAACCCATTTCTATTCTACGAGTTATACCATGATAATTGGTTAAGAAACATGCTTTATTTAATGGGTTATTCTATGATGGAATGGGTTTGAAAACTACATATTTTCCATAGGTTATGATATTTTGAATTTTTTTATATCCATTTCATTTAATTGGGTAGGATATGATGTTTATAAAACCCATCTATTTTTATGGGCGATGTTATGATGAATGTTTTATTATTGTGACGCATGTATAAATGATTTCAGAATGTGACTAGTGGGACCATTATATAAATCAAGTGAATTGGGTAATGATAAATTGTATATAAGGTGAATGGTTACATAGGTTTTAGCCCAATCCTGAAAACAAGAGGGTACACAAGTTATATCCCAAGCCTGAAAATAATAGGGTACATGGGTTGTAGAACTAGCCCAAAAACAATAGTGTTTATGGATTACAGAAAAATCTTGAAAACAAGAGGCTACATGGGATCTAGCCTAAGAACAAAAACCAGATGGTATACGGATTGTAGAACTTGCCTAAAAATAGGATGACACATCGGTTTTTATCCCATTCTTGAAATAGGGACATTGGTGATTAGCCGAAGCCTAACATGTTGTCAGGGTCTTGGTCGGTATACTTGATATAAGGTATTTTATTATTATGTGTATTCCACAAATTCTACATCATATGCTTATGTTATTATCTCATGGATTATGAAATTTTATTTATTTATGATTCTTGTCTAATGAACTGCCAATCATTATGTCTTGAATCTTTATTTTGATCCTTGATATGCAAGGTATTATCTTATAATTATATGACAAATTTTTCACACCCCTTTTTCTCATGTTATGATTACATATCTCTATTTTTTACCCTTAATGATCATATAAACTCACCATTTCTTATGTTTCCATCCCCAGTTTATGAAGAATGATTTTAAGTAGGAGTACTAAATGGGAAGATCATTATGTGAAACATTTTAGATAATTAACCTAGTTATAATATTGTGTTCTATATTTCCAACGGAACTTAACTAATATGGTCCTCAATAATGTACATATGATATGTTCTTAATTTTTATCTAAAATTATATAATATCCATGTATGGTAGTCATGGGTCTCAACAGTTGGTATCAAAGGATTGGTTTAGTCAACCTTTGGAAACTATGTTGAGAGTAATTTTGGTAGATAAATATGGATATTTTTAAAGATATGTCTAGGGATGTCTCTAAGGATCAGACTATGTGGAGTACATTAAATAAGGTGTCATAATTTAGAAATATTATAAGTGATTATTCATATTAATGTAGTTTAAAACTATGATATGTATTGTTGACACAATTATTTTTTTGTATTATTAAATGGAGGGATGCATAAGGGATTAGGTTAACATTAAATGATTCATATATTAAATACAGAGGAATTATGAAAATATATTTTTTTAAGGGAAATATCAGGAATAGAATGAGGAATGAAACACAAATATTAGTTACACTACTGAAGATAAAGGGACAGTGAATGACATGTGAAAGGTATGGGATAATGTTATAGTATTTTTTACATTAAAAATAATAATTATTATTAAATTGTGGTTGACGAAACTTATGAAATGATTTATATTTCATGTTCCCTGGATGGGGTATTAAGGAATAATATTATGAATCCCAAGTAATGGTTTAGGAATAAATTCATATGATTGAAGTGTATATGTATTCGAATTCAAGAATTACATTATATGAATCATAAATTATATATTTTATATTAAGGATTTCAAAAAAAATACTTAATGGTTCGGATGACATAGAAATGTTATTTAATGGAAAGGTGTTATTTTTGTTAAGGAAAGGTAAACCTTAATGAATTCTTGATATTGATAAAATGGGGTTCAAAATTGATAAAGAGATGATTGATATAAATAAAAAATGATGTATATTACCGATTACCTTGGTATTAATTTTTTTTAAATGTGATCTATGATTTAGTGGATTATGTTTAAAACTTATTTTATTTAAGGAGTATATCCACTAATCATTGTAATAAGGAAGCATACACGTTTTACAATAGTATTTATAGTAATTAAGGTAATTATCATGCTTCAAGAGAATATATGATGAGACTATTCACATTTTTTTATTGTGACAACCACGTTATAAATTATGACATATGGTGGATCGATTTTAAGATGATTTTGGGACCTTATTTCTTTTGTTTTGAACTTTCAACTTTTGTAATTGTTATAAGGATAACCATTTATAGAATGGTTTATGTTAAAATTTAGATAAGGCTTTATATATTAAAATATTATCTCTTCATATGGGGATTTATGCATATTGGATAACTTGTTATAAAGCTTTTACTGTGATTATAAGTAAAGATATATGGAATGACTAATCATTATAGTACATGGTATGTTTATACTTATAGAATGAAAAATCCACCTTAATTTCATGGAATAATATATGAAGTGTAAATAGATCAAGGTGAAACATAAGGGTGAGATTGTGATTATGAAATGGAATGAAACAATGTAAGTAAATTTTCACATGAAAATTATTGAACTTTATCATAAGGGACTAGAAATAAAAAAATTCATTTTATCGTCATTTTTTATTATATCAATGATATTTTTCAACCCTCTTTTTGTTATGTATTTGTGATCATTAAATTTCTCCTAACCATGTTATCTATCACACTATATAAGAACTTTATAGTTAGATTTATCTAATGTGTCCATGTATTCAATATCAACCTATGTTTTCCTACATGGAAACATAGTTTTGAGTTTCTTTGTGTAACCATTATGTTTTCAACACTCCCTTTTTAAAGAAAATTTTATTATTTATTTTTACGACGTGGGTTTTTAAAAATGTAACTTTTCTGTATTAAACCATTGATAACCCAAACAATTTTCAAGGGTAAACTTACTTCTGTGGGGTGGAATGAAACCCCTTGATATGTTTTCAAATATTTTTTCAAATTATTTTATATTTTCAATATTTTTTATTTCACGCAACTCATTATATAGCTTGTGTTATATGAATGAACTATGTTTGGATTGCATTACATGAAACACCAAGTTACTCTTGCACTACACTAAACTCTAATATTCGCTATTGGTAGATGAAAAAAAATGGTGGGATTGTTTTACACACAATTCTGGGTTATTTTAATAACTTACATTACACACAAGACCTAGTTTTGTCGAGCTAAAATATAATATTAATAATATTATTAAAATATTATTATAGTTACTACCAAGCTATTGTAATGGAATATACGAATAATATTAAATAAATTGTGAAAAAAATTATTTACACATGTATATAAAATTAATACTTTGGTTAATAATTAGTATAAATGAATGTAATAACTATTTGAATTTACAGAAATTACTTTTCTAAGAAATTTTTATTTCTATGTACAAACACAATTCTTTCTCAATAAATTAAAAAACTGATTTGGATGAATGTTTAAAATAAAATTTATATATCATATATTAAATCAATATTTTTCATACTCATCCAATAGATTTTATATGTATATGATAAGAATAAATCTAGTTTTATAAATAAGAATATGTCTTTTCCAAAAAATTAATTTTAGCACCATTTAATAGAGAACCCATTTAAAAAAAAAAATTTTACAGTTTTATAATTTTGTTTATAAAATTAACTAAATTTTTATATTGGAATATCTAAATTTACTTTGGGTTATTTTTTTAGTATAGTTATAAGAAGTTCAATTTTTGATGAACAACAAAAAATACTGAATTATAATTCAAAACTGCATTTTATTATAAATTAATTCTATAGTTAAATTATAAATTGAATTGGTTTTAAAGTTAATTTAGAGAAATATTAATTAAATTAATATAATATATGTCATTGTAATAAATTTTATGTTTAAATATGATAAAAAAAACTATTCATACTTTTGATCATTTTCACTTTAAAATAACATATCATTTCATCCCGTCTTTGGGATTAATTTTAAATTAATTTCATTAAATTATGTGATTAAAATATAAAAAATGAATTAATTTTTTTGTTCATAATAAATTTTTATTTCTAATAGGTTCAATTTAGTTTTTCTGAAAAAATATTAGTGAAGGTATGTAAAATTATTTATAGTGATTAAGGTAAAAATAAGTTTACTTTGTGATTAAACAATAACTTAAGGGGGAAAATACCCTACACTCAAGTGAAAAATCTTTTTTTTGGACTTATTTATAAATTATATTCCCTTTTAAATAATAATGATGATTTCTTAAGAACATTAGGTAAGGTAGGCCTCTCAATAATGTTAACCATTTTATATTTACTAGAACACCACTCCTCCACTATAGAATAGAACTCACCCCCCCCCCCCTCACCTATTCACACCTTACAAGCCCATTAGCTTGGAAAAAAATACACAAATATATTCTCATAATCTCCCCCTTCATTCAATATCATCCCACTTATAATAAAAACAAAATAAATCCCTTTGATGCAAACCAAGAGAAGTTACCCAAAGAAGAGGTAACATTCTTCAACAAGCTATTTTATTTTTATTTTCATTATCCACCCATTAAAATATTCATATTACATGATTTTATAATAATAAAATATCCTAATTATACTTATAAGTTGTTATGTTAGTGTTTTGACCTACACTCACACACACTTCCATAAAATTTGATACACAATCATCATCCATGTGTACAATGTACTACCACCTTGCAAACTGATGTGGCTCATTCTCCTTTTTTCAACATTAATTTTTTGAAATAATGATTAAACTTATGTTTTATATGATATATATGATATATATGATTTATTTATTTTGTATGGAGTTATTATCTAAACGTACCTTTATGTTTTCTATTTTTTTTTGTAAACACGATATCTTCATTTGTGGACGTGTGGACTACCACCTCCTCAGAGCGATGTGATTCATTCACACATTACATAGAATTTATTAAGAATGGGTTTTGAAAAAATATATCAAGTCGAAGAAGTAATAATTATTATATAATTATAATATATACATATATTCATACATTTATTTTACATTCATTCTTTCAATACAACAAGAAAACGGAAACAATGTTCATGTATACGTACGCCCTACCATCTCAATGAAATGAGTATTCCATTTCATATATATATAATTTATAGATTATTATAAATACTTATATAAAATATATATATAATGTTTATATCATTTTTAATGTTTATAAATATTTAAATTATGATCTATGTAAGAGGATCAAGAATAAAAATTCGAAAACATATACGAAAAACAAAGCAGGTATGACCTAAAACATAACATTAACATAAAATATAAATAAAAAGATAATATAATGTCATAATAAAAAAATATATGGTATTATATATAATAATATGGTTCTGTGGTAAATTTATAATAAACATATACATATTATAAATTTCGTTTGAACATGTATAATGGATGTTAAGACTTATGGTAAGGGTTTTCCCTTCTCACTTATATTTTTGTGAGATATATTCTATATTCACCAATTATTATTGTTGTGTGGTGCATATACTTCTATATGAAATTTTATATCATGAATTTCATTTATTTAATGATAATAAAAGTTTCAATTGATTTTATTCTATCATGTGTATCATGATATAAAAGTTACACATGTAGTAAATGGATTTCTAGTCTCACTTCTTTTCATTGATACATATGCCATATTCACCACTTGTTTATTTTTTGTGGTTTATATAATCACCATGAATGTATAATATAATTAGTATCCTTATTTTTATGGTTATTTACATATCCATTTTAGGATCTATATTTTATAGTGTTTATGGTTCAAAAGTTACCATATCAGTAATGTAATTTATGTCTCAATTCTTCTTCACTGAGACACCTGTCTTGTTATGAACCTATATTCTTCTACTATGTGTATATAATACAATATGTTGTGTTGTATAATTAATATAATTCATTTAATGTTATTTTAGTCTAAATTTAATTTTATCCTTACATGGGGATTATGATTAAATTTTACCCAAGAGGTAAGAGTTTATTATTATAATATCGTCGTTTATGGAGATTGTTTATGATTATGATTCCATTAATGAAATATTATGATCTATATATTAATAAAAACCATGAATTATATTATCCATTAGTTATTAATGTAAACATCATATAATGGTTCCATTTTTCAACTCTTTCATACATAATATGAATAAAAAAATATTTTTTAATAAAATTCAACTTTATTTATCTCTTTGGTCAAAAACCATTTTTATTCCCCAACTATGTTTTCTAAAAATGGTTTCAAGCATGTTTTTAAATTTTCCCTTTATACAAGTTTTGTGAAAAAATATTTTATAGAAATTCATTATTTTTTAAATGTGATTAAAATAGTTCCTAAATAATCTTTTATATGTTTTAAAGGTTACATACAAAGAAAAAGGTTTTCAAGTTGTTTTATACTTTAAAAAGTACTTCTCAAAGTGGAAATGATGTTTCTTATAAGAATATTTTTTAATATTTTCTTAAATCGTGTTTTTTAAATTTTCTAAGTGGTTTTAGAAAATGGATTTTGAAAATGTTTTTATTAAAAAGTGATTTTAAATTAATGGTTATTTTTCTTTATGAAATTATCCATGTTATCTATAAAAATGTTTCTCCATATAAGAAAAAATAATTCAATATAGTTTATTACTTACTAGGGATATGATCCAAGGATACCATTAATTTTATTTCTCTGAAAGGTTTATGTTTTTATAGCATGATTTTTTTGAAACATTTTTTCTTCTATGGGTTATATGATAATAAATGCATATATAACCTACTTCATGGTATTATAGGTTGAAATGATTATGAAACTAATATATTTTCCATAGGTTATGATATGTTGAAATTTTTATTATACCCTTTTTATTTCATGGGTTATGATATAATTTTTATGAAACCCATCTCTTTTTATGGGTTATATTTTAATGTTTTTTTTGTTATTTCACCAGTATGTATGATTTCATTATGTGATAAGTGGGATTTATATCTCCTTTCATGGAATTGGGTAATTATAAATGGTATATGAGATCAAAAGGGACATGGTATATATCCCAAGACAAAAAATAATACGTTACAATGGTTTTACCCCAAGCCCAAAAACAAGCTTATAGAATTCTTGTAGCCCAATCTAAAAAACAAGAGGGTATACTGGTTGTACCCATGCCAAAAAACAATAGGGTACATGGGATATATCACATGACCAAAAACAAGATTTTATACTGGTTATATCCCATGCATGAAAAAAGTGTACATGGGTTGTTATCCCATGCCTGAAGTAGGTAATCGGGTGATTATCCCAATACTAACATGTTATGAAGGTCCTAGTGGGTAGCCTTGACATAAGGTTTTGCATGCTTATATATATACCCCTAATAGTTTATCTTATTCCTATGTTATTATATCACGTATTCTTCTCTTTTATTTATTTATGATTCATGCCTTACGAACTTCCAATCATTACTACATCACAATTTATTATAATCATTGATATGTAGGGTATGAACATATAATGTTATAATCATGTTCTCATACGCTTATTATCATGTTATGCTTACATATCTCTCTTTTTTACCCTTACTATGCCTCTGTTATCAACCTTTATTATGTTTTCTTTACCCATGTTATGGAGATAGGTTTTATGTAGGAGTAATAAATGGGATGATATTTGTGGGAAATATTTAATATCGTTCCTTATATATAGAATATTATGATCCATGTTTCCAATGAAAATACACAATTACGGTCCTTGGGAATGTAATTTTTTAATGTGCTGAATATTCCTCTAAAATGATTTAATATCCATGTATCTTATTTTAGGGTCTCTATTACTATATAGAGGCATTATCATTATGAGGAAAGGTGTTATATATATATATTGATCAAAAAATGGTGAATGATGTATTCAACTAGAAATATTATATTATTTTCTTGATAATATGGCAGAGTAGATTAATTATTTTGAATGGGGAATTCATTCCCTCCCAGCGGAATAAAAAGGGTGGCTAATTCATTTATTAGACTGGACTATGCTATATTTTTTATAATGTGTATCAAAAAATGATCAAATATTATAGTATTTTAAAATTATGGACATAATAATCACAAATCATGTGAAGAAATATAATATTGATCAGGTGAGTGTTTGATTATATATACATTTTATGATTTTATGGAATAAATGGAGGTTGTGGAGAAATAAAAAAAGGGGAGTAATATTATTGAGTTGTACCATTAATTTCATGGAATGATATGGTTTTGGAACCAAGTGTGTGTCTTGATAACACCTGAAATGAAGAATTTCATATTATAAGAAGATTGTATCTCTACTGTATTTGTTAATCCCAGTTGTGTAATGATTTATAGAGATACGAAAGAGTGTTTGAGGAGGGATGAAATTAAGTAATATATTTCATAGTATGTATCTTAGTTTTTTTTATGTTATAAAGTTAAGGTTGATTAATTAAATTATATTGGTATGATAAAACAATTACTCACTCCAAAAGGTAAATGGAAAAATATCACCATTGATTTCATCCACAGACTCCACCAAACATCTAAATTCGCTAATGATATTTTCTATTTGATCTCCTTATAAATTTAGAGAACTCTATTGTTGTCTTATAAATTTTTTCTCTTCATCATCTTGTTAGAATATTAATTAAGGATATGGTAATGCAACATGGAGTGTCACATTCTATTTTTTATAATCATGATATGATTTTTACCATGTTGTTTTGTTGAATACTTCATCATGACATGGATATATGTCTGTTTTTTAGTACTCCCCATCATCCTCATATATATTTTCTGTTTCATAAAACCATATATAAAAAACTATTGGATATATTGATATGATTTTCCCTATATTACAATGTTTTTTGGATCAAAACCATCAACATGTATAATATTATTATTAAAAGAACTTTTACAGGAGCATTAAGATGGATTTATATGAATCCTTTGAGTTAATAAAGTGTATAACTATAAAAATTGGGATTAATTTGAAGAAAAAATCTTTTTGGACCCGATCTAATTGAGGAAATGGAATATAAGTTTATAGACATTCAATAGTTAATAAATTCATCTTAGAGTTGACAAATGATTTATTCTAAAAATAAATAGAAAGATATTGAATTTTAAGTTTTTTTGAAGGAATTATTATTAATTACTCCATAGATAAAATTTATTAGATTCATAAAAAATGAAACATTGAGACATATGTATATTAGTACCTTCATGATTCTTAATAAAGTAGGGACTTTAGCTTAGAATTTGATGTTTCAACTAAACTTCTCTCATGTTCATGATTTGTTTCATGTATCTCTTTTGAGAAAGTATATACCTCATCCTTCACATGTTATGTACTCATAGGATACACTACTAGAGAATTATATTTCATAATAAGAACAACTATTATAAATCATGAATTTTGGAAGAAAATTCTATGAAAAAATACTACTCACCACGTAAAAGTTCATTAGAGGAGTTAGATATTCATTGAAATGACATGGGAACTAGAAGATGAAATGAAGTAGGGTTATCCTATTTTTTATCAAAGTTATATAATTTCAATGGATAAATTCATTTTAATGTGGGTTTAATATGATAAAAAAATATTTTATAGATATTTTCTTTCAAATAAACTTGAGTATTTGATAGCTTCCATTACACACAACCATGAGTCTCACTAAATAGTGATACAGTATGACATAATAACCTACCTATTATATTTAATTATATAAGTTGTAGTAAAAAATTAGGAAAAATATTTATAATAATTTTAAATAAATAAAATGTATTGATTAATTCAAAATAAATAAGTACTAAGTGATCGATAAAGTAACTTTTTTATTCAAAAATACATTTTCTTAAAAATTTGATTTTTTTGAATTTTTTGAATAGATATTATAATTAACACATAAAATTTAAAGAGATTTTACTTGATAAAATTAAAACCATTTATGATCTTATAAAATCAAAAAAAATTTGGGGGAATTTTAGGTATTGTTCTCGAAGATTTATTTTTCTGTAAAATTTGAAAAAATGAACATTTTTTTATAAAATCACATTATTTTTCATGTAAATTTAAAATTGTGATATGAATTTTATCTCAGATTAAAATAATTATAATTTAATTATAATTAATATAAACATAGGAATCATTATTATACATCTTTATGGTAAATGTTCATTTGTGAGATTAAAAACACATTTGTTCTAAAAACTATTATTAATGGACTAAAATGTTTTTATCTTAATTATTCAATTTAATCTATATTTATTAATTATATAAATTAAATATATGGATTTTATATTCATTAAAATATTTTAAAAATTATTTTATTGAATTTAAAAAGAACATAAGTGATGCAAATCCAGTGTTATGCTTAATAATGCAATTTTTTTAAAATGTGTTTTTGTTGTGTTATGTGATATTATTTAAAAATAAATTTTAAAACCTATAGACCTTAAATATATTAAAATTTATTATTTATCTTGAATAATAATAAATATTATTATTTAATAGGGTAAACATGATATTGGGTTATAATTAATAGTAAAAACAAAAAACATTTGTTACCACAGTTAGGTTTAAATAAGTTTACGGGGCAGGGCGGTGGGGGGTAACCAAAGAGATAAAGTTAGTAATGCCACCCAAACTTTTATAATTAATTTTTTATGTATTTTAAAATTTTAAAATTATAAATCCATTCCATTTGGAGCTATATTCATATATTAGGGATCTTATATTATTAAAATATGTTTAACAAATTCCAAATGTATCCCCCTCGTCACTTATAAAAGGGAACCTCTTCTCATAAACCATTCAAGTAATTTAAGGATTATAAATATAAAAATATCCGCTCTAAAAAAATATATGATTCCTTCCCTTCACCCTAGAACTTATTTTATTATCCTATGTCTAACCATGTAATTAATAAGTTATACTACAAAGGAGGTCTCCTAGAGTAGCGGAATAAAAATTACCAAAGCTGTTTAAATTTTATTCCTTCTTATACTAAAATTAATCATGATGTATCCATAAGAAAATGATTAATATAGAATCATAAATTTAATAATATTATATTAAGTATCACACGTGTGTGTGTGTGGACTACCACCTCCACGTAGCGAAATTATTCAATTTACCTAAACATATTTCATAGTTGGTTATTAATATATATTCAATGTATTTACATTATATTAATTATATAATAAATATTTTTAAAGGTGAAATATCATATACAATTCTTTCATTCCATCCCCCCAAAAGGGGTAAACATCACTCATGTGTACGTAGGGAATACCATCTCTACAATGCGATGTAATTAATTTTCATCATCACCTTATTTTAATGGTTATAAAAGTGTATACATTACTAAATATTATAATTAATACATGATTAAGATTATATGAATGATGGAATAATGATCAATATTCAAGGACCATAAATTTAAAACTAAAACATTCATGAAAAAAAATACATTTAACACTTAGAAACAATGATTTTAATAAATAGTTATTAGTAAATAGTTGCTAAAATATTATAATTAGACCATATATTGAATTATAATATTAATATGGTATTGGTATAGAATAATGGTAGTTTTTATTTTATTATGTAGCAGGTTAGATCACGTAAGAAATAAGAAAGATCCCATAAAATTACCTGACATTAATAGAAGACAAAATATTTTGGATAGATATTTCATATAATTTCATCATAATAAATTTATGGGTAAAACAACATGGTAAAATGGGATCATAAAAAATTCATGCATATTTTATAATATTTTAGTCATTATTCCCAAGAAATGATTAATATAAAATAAAATATTTAATACCATGAACATAGTAATATTGAGAAAAAATAAATCAACGTTTCTTTAGATACCCCTCAGAAACGTTGATAGTTTTATAACATTATAAATGTCCCAAGGATGATAAATTGTGACAATAAACACTTAAAATATTGGTAACTTTTGAATAAAATAAACTCTGATGAAATTATTGGAATTATAACATTAAATTTAGTGAAATAAGAATTATAAAAAATATAATATTTTAAAGGATTGATATATACACCTCATGAACACAAATAGTTTCATAAAATCAAACAAGTCTTAATGAAAAAATAAATATAATGAAAGAATGTTTTTAAGGAAAACTATATTTATTTATATTTTTTGTCGAGACTATTTTTCTTTGAAGCCCATACTTTCATTAAAATTTATTAAAAAATGTTTTTAATACTATGTAAAGATGTATTAAATTATGTTTTTCCATGGATGACTTTCAGTAAAAAAATCTAATAAATCTATTTATAATTTTCTAAATGACGTACCTGATTTACAGGAAATGTCAAATGGATCATTATTTTTCATGAAATACCAGAATAGTTTTTCTCACCTTCCCAAATTCAATTAAAATTGAATAGATCATTGAATCTTCCCTTATTTAATATTCCAAAAAATATTTTACTTATTAATTTTCATTTTTTTATATTTTAGATACGTGATTTGAAATGGAAATGTTTATTTTCTTTAATAAATTTCACAGTGATTTTTTAATATTATTTTCTCCAATAATAAAATATAGTGACTATTTTTTTATATGTCATATGATAACATGTTACCATAATTATAATTCCTATGAATGGTTTAGGATTATGATGGTGAAATATTTATGAAACACTTTTTCTTTTTTTCGATTATTCCATGATAAAATGATGAATGTATTATGATATTGTGGCTAATGTATTCATGGATTATGATTATGTGATGGTATGACCCAATAAAATCTTGGTGATGGTTTAGTTTATTATAGTCCTAAAATTCATTTATTAATGAAAATGGAGTTGATAAACTCCTAAGTGATGAATGATATAATAAACTCACAAAGAGATTGTGCATTAAACTATATTGAATTTACTCCTAATTGAATTTTGGAGATCATTAAGTAAGATTTTAAATTATGGGTCCTTGGACATATTGATATTATTAGGAGTGAATATTGACTATAAATCAGAAATCTATGCTTATTTGTATTCCAAAAACATATGTTTTATTCTTATGATATGTTCTCATGTATTATGATTGAATTTCCATGATCATTCACACATTTAACTTATATATTAAATTTTGACACAACCATATGTAATGATTTAGTTTTAATGAAATTTTATGTATTATATCATGATAATGTTCCCATACTTGTATAATTATATTATATGTACTTGGGATCATTTTTTGATATCTATTATATTTAGCCATATAGGGAATCTGAGTCCATCCTTTTTATGTTTCCCACCCCCATTTTATGACGATCATTTTTAAGTATGATGTTTCTAAGAAGGATGGTAATTTTAAATAACTTAATGGGAACTGATTTTCATATTTTATGTATTAGTTTTTCATATATCCCTATTTCCAATGAAACTGAAATTTTACATATTTTCCATGAATTGTAATGAAATATCATTAGTATTTATTTATTAATGTATAATATATATTTATGTAAATGATTTCTCTCTATACATAAAAGTATTCTTCTATAAAAAATATAAGCCTACATCATGTAATGGAATCATTGTTAAACAATATGTTCTTCTTCACATCGTGATTTTTAAACTATTTCCTTTAAAATTATAGTTTTATACTAATTTTTAAAGTTTAAAACTCTTATTTTTATTTCCTATAAATTTAATTTTAAATTAGTGGTTTATTTTTATTGTAATTATTTCCATCAACCATTCCACCTATAAACACTAAATAATTCTTTAAAACACGCTATTATCTAATACTAAAATGTCATAGGTCTCCTAAATCTCCAAAAAATGAATACCATATTTTGATGACTTGGATATTGCAGTATCTATATTTGTTCTCTATCAACAAATATATCAAAAAATTATCATCTAATGTATCATTTTTAATAATCAAAGACAGTAACACGATCCTCATAATTTTTATCAATCAATCAACATGTCATGAAAATGCAATTTTCTTCATTAGGTGAAACTTCTAAAAAATGTTGAATAAAAAAGGATGTTTCTCTAAATTTAGTTTTGAAATGACCTGCTAATTTATGGAATATACCTCACATAGAAAGAGATAGTAATATTTGGAATAAGTTTCATCATCTTGTGGCATATCCTTTATATTGTAAGCATATAAACATTAGAATTAATTGAATCCAAATAAATATCCTACATGGTGTGACATTTCATGTAATTTAATGACTTAAATAATTACAATATATAAGATTAAAACGTATAACTTGAATGAAAAAATATAATACATAGATCCAATTCATAGTGAAAATCATGAAGGAATGGTGTATTGCTCTCATTCAATGATTTCCAATTACATGTCTCTAAATATATATGGGTTCTAACACTCAGTTAAAATGAAAGATTTGTATCCTTATAACTTTTAAAATTATCAACCAAAATGCCATTTCTATAATGATAGTATATATTTCAGTGTGGCATACATTAGTTTTATAGATTTATAAAATAACTTCGGTGACCATCCAAATGCTCTAATATTCTAAATATATGCTTCATGTCCACTCCCAATTGAAAAAAATAAATCTTTACAACCAAAAGGTTAAATTTTTTATTTATCCAAATTTATTAAGGTATCATAGATTACCAATATCCACCTATAGTATGCTATTTGTATTGAGGCAAGTAACTTTATTCTTGTCTATGTTTTGAGACTAATTGTAAGAATAATTCTCATTTTTATATTAATTTAGATATTAATAAAAATTAAAAAAACGTTTTAATACTTAATTAATTCATATTATTATGTTGATTAATCTTGAATTGGTTTATTTAAATAAGATATACCTTTTATTATTTGTGTTATTAGTCTATCTAGGATTACTCTTGAAGTTTTTATTTTCAAAATAATTTGATTTATCATTAAAATATTCTTCAAAAAAAATTTATGGAAATTTATTAATTTTATTTGGGTCAAAGTATTTTTTTCATTAATTCTATTCGAATTTTATGAGGTTAATAAATGAATGAGTGGGTTGTTGTTTATTATATATATTTTAACTTTCTGGGAAATAGTGTTACACACTAATTTTAAAGGTAAAAAATTGAATTCCATTATTATGAAATGACTTAGAAAATTATAAATAAATAAATAAATATATTTTGTCTTCCAAGATAGTTATTTTATAGAGATATAATTTATTTAAACATAAAAGTGTTTAATTTACACGATTTTCTAATTAATATTATTGTGTAATTAGTTGAGTGATTGGTTAAATATATTTCGTAGTATATAATTAATTTCTAATATGTTTTATATATTTATTACACTCTCTAAGACTATTAATTTATTTGATATGTTTATTTAGGGTTTTATTTGGTGATCTAGAAAATGTTTTTGAAGCTATATTAAAAAATGTTGAAGTATGTTTTTAGTTGAATAATAAATCATTTAATGTTTTCATAGATGATCTAGTAGGATTAAATTTATTAAAAGTATGATTAAAAAAAATCATTATTAGATTTCATGGGGTGATAATATTTTCATCGTGATGCTTTAAAAATGTTAGAAAACACCAGCCTTTAAATTTAGATTAGTAAATTTTTCACACTTAGAAACATTATTTATGATTAAAATGCTATTCCAGTATATAGGTAAATAGAAATTAATTTGTTTTAAAATGAAAATATATAAAAATCAACCCTATCATAATTTTTTTATACATTAATATTTTTGTAAGTTACCATTTTGTTATGAAACATTATCTGGGTAATTATTTCATGGTTATTTTATTATTGATTTAACAATTTCATATAATTACAGTACAATTAATACATTTTGGTATCCATTTTAGTATTATTTAATAATTCAAAAGACTGTAACCGGTTTTCCACTTTTTCCCATCATAGTTATCAAGTTGTTATCTATTGTTTTATTTTATATAAGAACTATTTTTTCATTTCTCTAAATTAATTTATATAATATTATATGCTTTGAGTATTGTTAAAACATTATTTTTTATTCATTTGGATTAAAATTTTATTTTTATAGAAATATCTTATTTTAAAAGATTCCATTTTTTTGTTTTTTGAAAAATAAAAACGAATTAATATTTTTTTTTATTTGGAACATTAATTGAGTAATTTATCTTTAATGAGGGTATATGAATAGTTTTGTTTTAATATTATGTTATTTTGAACTTGTATCTAGAAAAATTTTATTCCCATGATTTCTCTATTTATATGTAGAAATTATATGTTTAATTTTAAATTTTTCCAAAATCTTTTGATTAATTAAATTAGGATGATATGTGGTTAGTTATAATGATGAGTAGGTTTGATAAACGATCTATATTTAATTAAAATAATTTTTATTAAAAAAATACTTTTTTGATGAATAAAACACACTAAAATAATTTATTAAATAATTCAATTTTACAATTATTTTATGTTTCAATAGAACTAAATAGTTTTTGTACTCTAGGGTGATATTTTAAAAGTAATTTCAAAGAAGTATTTTGGTAATATGGATACATTTTTTTGATGATTAAACATTGTTTTATGAAAATTTAAGTTCAATTTCAAGAGTAATATTTTGAAATATACAGAAAATATATTTTTTGTAATAATTAGTTTTGTGAGAAAATGCCTTGGTAATGGTTTGTGACACTATGTTTATTTATAAAAATTAGCGTGTGTTTTCAAGGAATATTTTCCTCAATGTCTTGAATATTTTCAATTATTTATATAAAATTTTATTTTATTTTTTTGGAAAAATAAAAAATTATTTTAGAAATTAATTAAATTAATAGCAATGCAGTATCTTATCTATCACAATTTTTTTGATTAACAGAATCTTTGGGTTTTTGAATTGTTTAATGTATAATACTTGGAAGCCAATTTACATATTTAATCACGATTGTATTGGTGTTTATTTTTTATAGATTTTCACATGTTGAAACATTCTTATGTTATTACATTCATTTGGATGTTAATTTAAATACTATGTGAAATTTTGAATGAATTTATTTATATATTATAGTCTAATGATTTAATCAATGTTTGGTTAATTAATTTTGAAAAATAGTATTATTAAATTTAGTATTAAGAAATAATTTAGTGTTTTTTGATAACGTGGACTAGTTAACATAATTAATTGTTTTAATTTAAATAATATTCAAACATATTATTAGAGGAAATGAGTATTATTGTTTTGTAAAAATTTATAAAACAATTAATGATAGATGTATGTTACAATATATTACTATTTAATGATTTTTATAACCTAATTACCTAATTATACAAAATAAAATGTGTTCTTAAATAGAATAAATAATATTAATTTTTTTAAATTATTTGGAATTAATAACTACAGAAATATGCCTACATTTGATGTAAAAAAGTTATTTTTTTCATCTCTATGATTGTTAGTCAATTTTGTATTATTTATTCATTTAATCAGGGTGTTTTTCAATGATGTAATTTAAATAATGATAATTAAAAATGTAAGACGTTTAGATAATCAAATGTTGTTATTAAAACCCTTTTATGTTATGATTTCGATTAACAATAATCACTATCAGTTATTTGTTTTTATTAGGAAATAGTAATATTACACTAATAAGTACATTAGGGAGGATTTTAATGGGATATCCTAGAGCATCACCAATTATAATGTTTTTAAATTTCTGGGAGAGGGATCCTCAAAATAGACAACCTATTATATATATTATTTTTCTCGCTATTATGGATGGGTAGTCTTTCACTATACTAACATCACAAATAGTGGGATGAATACTAAACCCATTTACTATCATCCCATACATTCTCTTAAGAAATATGTAATTTTATAGTGGACTATGGATGAACAAGAAATAAAATTAAATATAATATTTGATTCAGATTCAAAATGGGAAATTTTATTTTAGAGTTTCTTTATAAGAAGGCCCTTATATGAAGTGCCTTAAACCCCACCATCAAATGGATTCCATCACCATAGATTTTTTGTAGAGACCCGAAGCCTGACGTACATATTACTTTTGCGGAATACTTAGTACATAACAAAAACACACACACAAGGACCATAACAGTTTAGTGTCTTTGGAAACTCGGAATATAATCTTCTAATCGTGGTGAAAGATCTTCAACATCTCCCTTAAAGATCTCCTTTTTTTAAAACCTAATTCCTTTATTTATGTCCTAGAAAAAAACATAATAGGGTGAGCTCAAATGCTCAGTATGGTTAAACAAAAGAAATATCAATCACGTCATATTCATAACAACATATCTTTTGGAAATCTTAACATGCAAAAGAGATCATAATTTCCTAACATGGGATAAATCTTAGTAGTGAAATGTAATCCCAATAATAATAACTTAAAACATGAAACTTTGTGGCATACACACATAATCATACAGAATCATTTCTTGTTAGTCAAGACTCATTGTCAAGACTATCTTAGTGGACAAAGTCCCTTTCTGAACCGAGTTCATTCCTTGTTTCAGTCCTGTTTCACTAAACCGTTATAACCTACCGTTCCAGCCATGTCTATCTCATGAGATATAAAATCTTTACCCAATGCATTTGAGGGAGATATAGGTCCCACCCATCTCATAATGATACCATTCTTATGTGTGCCACAAAATCATAAACCATACATCATAGAATAACCCATGTAATAAAAATGGGATTCTTAAACAACATGACATCGTAAAACAATTCATATAAGATAAAGGAATTCATAAAAATATTTCCATCACAATATAATCAAATCCATGTAATAAAAGGGATAGAAACAGAACCCTATATTATCTTAGATGGAAAATAATTTTGATAAAACACTTGAACTCCATTCTTGATGAAAATATCCTTTCTACGTCAAAAACATTTTTTCCTTTCTTAACATGTCATACAATTTTAAACTAAAATAAGTTGATTAAAAATAAACATGAAAACTTTAAAAGGAATCTTCTTGGAAATAATGTTTTAAAAATCCATTCATGCCGTATAAGTTAAAAAAACATTCTTCTCGTACTTTTGTCGAAAAGTCAAAAAGTACCTCGTACGAAAAATGACAAAATATTCCTTTCATATCTTTTACTAAAATCTCACTGAAGGGTAAAATTGGATTTAAATAATTGTAGGTGGATGAAAATAATATTACATATTGAGGAAACATGGATGTGGATGATAAAATACACCCCAGTAAATACTAAAGTATAAACAATCTCGGATAAAAATGAGATTGTGATATTTCCCTTACCTTATATCTGATATGCTTTGTATGTATCCAAACCTCCTGTATAATGATTTAAATAATGTCATTAACTTATTACAGAATCATATTCATTGTTATGATATCATATATAGTTCACTTATGACTTTATATTTCCCGTTCTTTTGTAAATGCCATGTTAAAGAAGCGTTTTGGGTAGAATCGTTTCACTTATCGTAGGTGTTTGGACTTGTTGTTCTTGACATTATTATTACTTATATCATGATTTACTTACTTACAGAATATAAAACATTATTTATATATCATATATATTCAGTATATATATATAATATATAGATAAATGAAATGAAACACACCGTTCCTCGAGACGGTAGTCCGTACGTATGCATGAACGACGTTTTCCTTTCCTTATTGTCTTGAATGGAAGTAAGTAGATGACATACATATATATATATACATAAATCCAGTAGATTTAACATGTCATATATTTCATTATTAATCATTATATATACTTTATAATCATTCATGAATGGTTAATGTCGAGAATGAATCTCATCGCATCGTGGAGACGGTAGTACGTACGTACGCACGAGCGATGATATCATTCTCATGATCGTGAACTTGTGTGGAAGGGTATGTATACTATTTCTGTATCAATATCACTTTATAATAATCATATATAGTTACTCATTACACCATTATACCCATCCAATTAAGGTGGTGGCAGAAAATAGATTACACCACGGAGTGGAGACGGTATTCCGTACGTACGCACGCGCGGTGATTTCCTTTTTCCGTATGATGGAGAGAAGGTTAATTAGAGTTGTTTCATATTTATAATAGCATATCAGTATATAATAAATTCTTATTTTATTACTTTATCATGAAACTACTAAAGAAGAAGACGTTGAAGAAGAAAGAAATTGAAAAAGATCAGTAATGGATATTACCTCTTTTTGACGCGCCTTTTCTTAACCTTCACTTAAAGAACTAAGGATGGTATTTGAATAATACCAGGACCTATAGGATGATACTAGGGAAGTGGAGAAGAGATTTTTTCAGGGTTTGGACAAGCTTGAATGCTCAAATTGGTGTGAAGAGGAGAGGGAGGAGGTGCCCTTTTATAAGGGAGGAGAGGGGCACCTTTGGAATAACTAAAACTATTATTTTATTATAAAGTCAAATTCGGTTATAAATAGCTCCCAATTGATTTATGTTGAAGCTAAGGTGGGGAGTGGTCCAAATACTCTCATCCAATAGAATTTAGAGAAGTTTAGGTTCCTATTTTAACCTTATCATTTCGATTTAACTTTAAGTTAGATAATTTAACTTTTACCGTGTCTTCTTGTTTTCTTACACTATAAGGTTAATAAACATACTATATCAAGCCAAAAGAACCCCAAGTTGTTTATTATTAATATTTATATCCTTATATAAGTCATTTGGCCGAACCTTAGATTTTTAAGAATTAAATAACAATTAATAATATAATATTTGTTTTAAAAACTAATTTATGTCAATTTTGACACTATTTGGTACATGATTTTTATGAAATTCATAACAGAATTATACGTTCGAACCAAGTTACTTATATCAACAATAACATGTCATATTAACCACAAAAATTAATTTATGTCATATAAAGTCTCAAATTACATTTATATGGGCATTTATAATATCAATTATGTCAATATTTCATTAATAAGACAATTACTGCATCATATTTGTTTCATAATAAATGATAATTATTTAATCCCTAAAAATTATAAATAAATTCCTATGATGTAGATAATTGTATTAGTTTTCTGGAGAATATTCATGTTCGAAGTTTCATGAAGTTTATCACTAAATTAAAATTATTATACTTATAATATTTAAGAAAGTGACATGTTGTCACATTCGTTGGTTTTAATAATAATTAAATTATTTTCATTGAAAAAAGTCCATAAAATGAATAAAATCCGACCCTTAGGTTATATGGGTCTACTTGTAGCCATCCAATAGTATGTTTCCACGTTTTAGGGTAATTTTATAATCTTATAGTTGCCCTTAATTACCCAATTTACCTTTAACTATAGTAAATAAAATTTACCGTAGTTACTTTTCACAATGCCCAAAAATAAAAAGTAGCTTATTAACATAATTTGGACCCACTGATTCCAAATATCGAATCCATTTTTTCAAATTAAATACACAAAAGATGCAAAAAATAAATTAAAATTAATCCCGTTGTCGAAAGAAAACGGGTTTTTCTTTAAAACATTGCAAAAGATTGAATTGATTTAACCTACGAATTCAAGGTAAAATCAATGCTAATGACATAAATTATATTAAATGGTAAAAATATATTCTATTTATACTTTAAAACCATTCAATATTATAATTTAACCACATAAGATATTTTGATGAAAAAAGTTGTTTTTAATTAAAATATAACGTGTTTTTACTATTCATTAAAATATGAAAGTTATCAGAAAAATATCAAAACTTTATCTAATGTAAATTTTTATATCTTGATTAGAAAGAAGAATTTTATTTTGTCAAATTGAACATATAAACATGTCAAAAACTATATTTAAAGTGGGTGCACCATCAAAAGGCGGCAAAACTGCATTTTTTGAAAAATACTTATTTTACCTGAAAAATTTATTTTGTTCTCATACCATGTTCTAGAAAATGTGTAAGATGAATAGTAATGTTATAAAAATCAAAATTTAGTTAATACTATTCATAACGGCTAGTTCATGACAATATTATAATAATATATCGTTGTTTATTAAAACCAGGTATTGCGTACAACACACGCTATCGAGGAAGGTCGCGATTGCGTGTATTGCAATACAAGTCAGGGTTGCGTGTTTTGAAAGAATCCTTCGTTGTTTCATATAACAGAATCCAACCATATTTCATTTATACATTGAATATATATATATGTACTCAATGTTTCGTATAATAATTATTATCAAAATTGTGTGTAACATGATCCAAGAATAGTGTTGCGTATACTGCAAGCTAATACGGTGTTGCATATAGCGCAAGGTAATCTTGGTGTAGAATACAACACAAGACATTAATGAAATTTTAAGAATATTTTTCATATAATCTTGGGGTGTTACATTCTACCCCCCTCAAAATGAATTTCGCCCTCGAAATTCGTCGGGGTTATAAATTGTTTACTACTCGAAAGTTTGTTTAATAGAAACCCACATCGTAAAAAGGAATACCAAAACATGGATTTAAAAACTAAAGTATGAAATTTAATTATTACCCAAATTAACTCATCACTGGGTTTCCACGTAGGAGAACATAGGTGAAAATATGGATATGGAAGAAAAAATCTATCCATCAAGTTCTGATGGAGAGTGGTAGAGAACATGGCTATGAAAAAGCCAACAATCGCAAAGCCATAAATTTGTGATGATCTAGGGTACCATATGATTCATCAGATATAAGATCACTAGGACAACATTTTTGGTTTTCAATATCATTTCACTAAAGTTGAAAATTTTGAATTAGAAGAAATACTTACTTGATTTTGGTACAATCTCATTGTTGTTCCTGCTTTGAACAATTTCCACTTCATCTATTAATGAAATGAAGTTGAATTTGTTATTCGTGAAGTGTTAACAGATCATGTGATAGAATGATGGGTCATTCCATCTATTTCAAACAAAAGTTTAGCAATAGTTTTCAAATATACATAAGTCCGTCTTTGGTGAGGTTAATCATATACGATTCCAAAAATGAACTTATACTTCATATATCATACCGCTTAATAAAATAAAACTAGTTTCTACTAACCAGGGACTTTCTGTAGGCCAGTGGTATGTGATAAAGGCCCGTCGCACTTTAGTTGTGGGTTCGATTCCCACAGCCTTGGCTGACGCGATGGGTTGTCGCACATCTTGTAGGTTGTCCTTTTTCTAAAACTACATTATTATAACATCCCACCAACAATATCAAAAAAAAATTTATCCTTAAACAATACTAACTTATGTCCAACATAATCTATTCCAATCTTTTGGCTTATCTAAAATACTTCCTTCCAAGCTCATAGTATAGAGAAAATGATCATATTAATGCCATCATTTATCCCTCATATATCTTGTTCATCACATTCCAGTCATGTGAATACCGTAATCATGTAATCTCTTGAAAAATTAATACCCATTAAATCTTAGTGAAAACATGAGTGCTATCAAAATATAACTCTTTCCACATACCAAAATCCTCAAAATTATATATACTTAGTCCTTATATCAATCATGAGCTCATTAATACAATCAAACGTCTCCTTATCTTCTTGTCCCTTCATTATGCGCATATCATCTACATTCCAAAAATATTTCAATCACTTTTTTTTCCTGGTTACCAGTATCATATAATTATTGAAAACCAATACATAGATATTCCAAAATTCCACAATACCATAAATGAGATTCCATGATACTATTTTGAAATCCCATTAAATAAAAACTTAATCATTCCACCACATCGTTGTCATATTCAATATTGCCAATAGTGATTGCATGTGACTTCCCTTTTTCCTTTGCCTTAAGCGGTTGTTCATGTCGATCATCACTAACCCTTGGATTAGGGCATTTATTAGCATAATGCCCCATTTCCTTGCACTTGAAGCATTGAAGTGTTGGTGGTGCTTTATCTGTAGTGTTTTCTTTATTCACATCATTAGAAAACCTTTTTCCATTACTTCGACACTCAACTGCTCGATGACCTTCTTTTCCACACTTAAAACATTTTTAGTCCCTTTAAGACAATCTCCACCATGCTTCTTTCCACACTTTGTGCATAAGGAAACATTCACCTTTTTTTCACCATTATTCTGAGATTTCTCCTTGATCTCCATCTTTCGTTTCTTGTCAAAACCATGAGATGGACATGTAACACCAACTTCCATTTCTACCTTGATAGCATAACGCACAATTTCTTCATAGCTACTGAAGTCTCTTATAGCTAATGCCCTTTGAAGACATTCTTTTAAGCCACTGAAGAATCGATCAACTTTACTTTTAGGATGGATAATAAATACAGATGCATACCTTGCAAGCCTTGTAAAATTAGCTTCTTATATACCAACAGATTCATCATCCTTTTGCTTCAGTTCAAGAAACTGTTGGGCGGAGAGTGATGGCAAGAGGGGGGGTGAATTGCCTTTGTAAAATTAATTAACAATTTAAAATCAAAGTAAAAAGTGCAGCGGAAATAAAAGAGGCAAGACACAAAACTTGATAACGGAGTTCGGCTTAAACCAAAGCCTACGTCTCCTCTCCCAACTCAACCGTTGAGAGATTTACTACCACTTGCTTTTTGATGGTTTTAGCAAGAAACCCACTAGACTTTAAGGTAGTCTAGAACCTATTACAACTTGCTTTTAATGGTTGAGCAAGAAACCACTAGCCTTCTTACATGTGAAGGCTAGCTCAGCTATGACTCAAGCCTTTTAAAGGGAAGGCTTGACTAACCTCTTCACACCTTGAAGGTGGTGTGAGAACCCAAACAAAGGGAAGATGAGAGAAAGAGGGGTTTGTAGGCACAAACCCAAATTGATGCTCAAAATAATAAAACAAGAAAAACCGTAATGTGGAGAAGTCTTGGGCGCCAATGGATTGATTGGAGTAGATGAAGAGCGCTCCCAAGCTTCTATGGTGATGCTCCTTGGATGTGGAAATGAGTTGGAGCAAGTGGGGTTCCTTGGAGGAATCCGCCGGAGGTTTTCCAAATGATGAAAAATGTTCCCGTGGGATTCTGTTGGCTTGGTTATTGTTCCACCCTTGTTCTGGGGCTTCCTAGTCCTTTATTTATAAAGGGGGAACCCTCATATTGCCGTTCGGGGTCTTCGGAGCCGTTGGAAAAGTCTTCGGAGCCGTTGGGGGCAGGCTTGTCAAAGCCCAATGACTAGTTTAACTGGCTCCACCTGCTGGCAGGTACAGTGCCACCGGTTGGCCGGTGCTTGGAAAATGGAGAGGCCTTCTGCCCAGGAACCACCGGTTGGCTGGTGAGGAGGCCACCGGTTGGCTGGTGCTGGGACAGTGGGTGTCCCTTCTGTCTGGGTTCCACCGGCTGGCCGGTGATGGGACACCGGTTGGCCGGTGGTCTGGACAGAGGGGATGCCTTCTGTCAAGATTCCACTGGCTGGCCGGTGGTCATCCACCGGTTGGCCGGTGGACTGAAATCAGTCCACTTTTGCCTTCTAGCTTTCTTGGTCCAATTCCTTGGCAACCGGAAATCATGCCTATCATCCAAAAACACTTAAAACAAGATTAGATAAAAAAGAGAATGATTGTGATCATGAAAATTAAACCACGAGTGGTACGAGAGGTACAACAATCTCCCCTATTTTGATGATCAAAATCACCAAAACAAGCAATGTAAAAGACTGAAATGAAAGGAATGCTTTAAAGGATAAATTGAAAAGTAAAGAAAAGCATGAGAGAAATATTTGTCCCCCAATCAACCAAGAATTTCTCCCCCTTTGTGATTATCAAAATAGCACGGGGCATAAAAATTGATTGAGGGAAAGGATTGAAAAACAAGATAGAGATTTTAAACCAATTGAAATTTTTGAAATTTGAATTGAAGGTTTTGAATTGAAAGTTTTGAATTGTAAGTTTTGAAATGAAAGTTTTGAATATAAAGCAAAAAGGCTTAAACGATCCTAACTCCCCCTAAATAAAAACAACAAATCACCAGGGAGAGGATTTTAGAACCGAGACAAATTTTGGTCTGGTGAGACTCACTAAAAGGGATTTTTCAATCCACACTTGTCTAGTGGCGGGTCTTCTCCTATGAAATTCATCATTAAAGGAAATGGTTTTGGGCCTTCCATACTGGGAATTTTTGCAATTGCACTCATAAATTAAGTGCCCGGGTTTTTTACAATAGTTGCAAAATTTATATTGGGAGCTCCCCCTTACAAAAATAGTTGGAGCATGGGAAGGGGAAGCTTGCTTGGAATAGACAAGCCCTTGGGTGGTTCTAGATATGATTTGGGAACCAAGTAATTTGGTTAAATTTTGTTCACCTTGGGTGAATTTGGCAAGGGATTCCTTTAAATCCTTGATTGTTGTTTCCATAGAATCACCATCGGGAAGGTTTTGGATCTTGGGGGGCAACTCCTCCTTTTCTTTGAGAAGTTGTTCCATTTCGGAAGAAAGTTTTTTGAAATTCTTTTTTAAAGCAATAAATTTGGAAGAAAGTTCGTGAAAACCTTCCTCTAATTGATCTCTAGCATGTTGGAGATCCCCATAAGATAAATGATTGAAAGAATTTGAAGAACTAGAGGATGAGGAGTCAGAAGAGGATACCTCATGAAATTCCATTAGGCATTTTTTACCGTTGTCACTTGAGGAAGAGGAGGAGGAGGATGTGGAGCTATCGTTCCATGTGGCCTTGAATGCCTTCTTCTTTTCCTTTTGTTTTGCCTCTTCATGGGTAACCTCCAAAAGATTCCAAATATCATGAGAAGTGGTGCAAGTAGAAATACGATTAAATTCATTACGGTCTAACCCACAATGAAGAGCATTCATAGCTTTGCCATCAAGCTCGAAATTTTTAATATCGGCTTGAGTCCATTTGGATTCATCGGGAGAAGAAAGATAATAACCATGCATGAGAATTTTATAAATATGATAACCTATACTTCTAAGAAAAGTAATCATGCGGGTTTTCCAATAGGTATAGTCGGTTCCATCAAAGAATGGAGCACGACCCAAAGAATAGCATTCGGGGGAGAAAGAAGTTGAATCCATCACAAAGGATCTTGAATTTGAAACCGGTTAGGGTATTACTCAAATTTTGCCTCTGATACCAATTGTTGGGCGGAGAGTGATGGCAAGATGGGGGGTGAATTGCCTTTGTAAAATTAATTAACAATTTAAAATCAAAGTAAAAAGTGCTGCGGAAATAAAAGAGGCAAGACAAAAAACTTGATAACGGAGTTCGGCTTAAACCAAAGCCTACGTCTCCGCTCCCAACTCAACCGTTGAGAGATTTACTACCGCTTGCTTTTTAATGGTTTTAGCAAGAAACCCACTAGACTTTAAGGTAGTCTAGAACCTATTACAGCTTTCTTTTAATGGTTGAGCAAGAACCCACTAGCATTCTTACAGGTGAAGGCTAGCTCACCTATGACTCAAGCCTTTTAAAGGGAAGGCTTGACTAACCTCTTCACACCTTGAAGGTGGTGTGAGAACCCAAACAAAGGGAAGATGAGAGAAAGAGGGGTTTGTAGGCACAAACCCAAATTGATGCTCAAAATAATAAAACAAGAAAAACTGTAATGTGGAGAAGTCTTGGGCGCCAATGGATTGATTGGAGTTGATGAAGAGCGCTCCCAAGCTTCTATGGTGATGCTCCTTGGATGTGGAAATGAGTTGGAGCAAGTGGGGTTCCTTGGAGGAATCCGCCGGAGGTTTGCCAAATGATGAAAAATGTTCCCGTGGGGTTCCGTTGGCTTGGTTATTGTTCCTCCCTTGTTCCGGGGCTTCCTAGTCCTTTATTTATAGAGGGGGAACCCTCATATGGCCGTTCGGGGTCTTCGGAGCCGTTGGAAAAGTCTTCGGAGCCGTTGGGAGCAGGCTGGTCAAAGCCCAACGGCTAGTTTGACTGGCACCACCGGCTGGCCGGTACAGTGCCACCGGTTGGCCGGTGCTTGGAAAATGGAGAGGCCTTCTGCCCAGGCACCACTGGTTGGACGGTGAGGAGGCCACCGGTTGGCCGGTGCTGGGACAGTGGGTGTCCCTTCTGTATGGGTTCCACCGGCTGGCCGGTGATGGGACACCGGTTGGCCGGTGGTCTGGACAGAGGGGATGCCTTCTGTCAAGATTCCACCGGCTGGCCGGTGGTCATCCACCGGTTGGCCGGTGGACTGAAATCAGTCCACTTTTGCCTTCTGGCTTTCTTGGCCCAATTCCTTGGCAACCTGAAATCATGCCTATCATCCAAAAACACTTAAAACAATATTAGATAAAAAAGAGAGTGATTGTGATCATGAAAATTAAACCACGAGGGGTACAAGAGGTACAACAGAAACTCCTTCTCCATCTTTGTTCGAAGAATACAAGGGAAGTACTTATTAAAAAATAAGTTCTTGAACTCGTCCCATTCCATGGACTCAATTTCATCTCTGTGCCTCGTATTCTTGATAAGATTCCACCATTCACCAGCTTCACCTTCCAAACGATATACTGCTAAGATGACTTTATCATGTTCAGAACATTGAAGAACTAAAAATATCTTTTCAGTGGTACTGATCCATTGTTCAGCAATAAGTGGATCAGAAGACCCACTGAAAGAAGGTGGACGTTGCCTCATGAAGGACTCAATAGAATATTGTTCCCTTCTCTATTTATTTGGAAGTCCAGAATGATTCATAGCTTGTGTAAGTATAGCAATAAGATTTTTCACTCCATCTCCCAGAACATTTGTTTGATCAGGAGGACAATCA
The DNA here is from genome assembly GCA_963277665.1 of Viscum album. Classification (NCBI taxonomy): domain Eukaryota; kingdom Viridiplantae; phylum Streptophyta; class Magnoliopsida; order Santalales; family Viscaceae; genus Viscum; species Viscum album. Next base: position 356,343,668 of record OY728163.1, read on the forward strand.
TTGCATTGTCCATTACAGTGAGTAACACGGTTCCTTCGGGTTCCAGCCATCGTCTAAAACCCAAAAAGAATAGTGTGAGAGGCAAAAATCATGCTATGTAAAACAACATAGTAAAGGGGGAGCACCCTCAATATCTAACATCTTAGGTTAAATTCTAAGATCGTTACCGTAGTTCTAGGACTATATCCTATACATATACTTATCCTTAGGGACATCCCTAGACATACCTTAGAAATATCTCTAGGGATATCACTAACATTTTCGTATCATGGTTTCCAAAGTTTGACTAAACCATTCCTCTGATACCAACTGTAGAGACTCGAAGCCTGACGTACATATTATTTTTTCGGAATACTTAGTACATAACAAAAACTCACACACAAGGACCGTAATAGTTTAGTGTCTTTGGAAACTCGGAATATAATCTTCTAATCGTGGTGAAAGATCTTCAACATCTACCATAAAGATCTCCTTTTTAAAAAAAACTAATTCCTTTCTTTATGTCCTGGAAAAAACATAAAAGGGTGAGCTCAAATTCTCAGTAACGGTAAACAAAAGAAATATCAATCACGTCATATTCATAAGAACATATCTTTTGGAAATCTTAACCTGCAAAAGAGATCATAATTTCATAACATGGGATAAATCTTAGTAGCGAAATGTAATCCCAATAATCATAACTTAAAACATGAAACTTTGTGGCATACACACATAATCATAGATAATCATTTCCTGTTAGTCAAGACTCATATCCAAGACTATCTTAGTGGACAAAGTCCCTTTCTGAACCGAGTTCATTCCTCGTTTCAGTCCTGTTTCACTGAACCGTTATAACATACCATTCCAACCATGTCTATCTCATGAGATATAAAATATTTACCCAATTCATTGGAGGGAGATATAGGTCCCACCCATCTCATAATGATACCATTCTTATGTGTTCCACAAAATCATAAACCATACATCATAGCATAACCCATGTAATAATAATGGGATTCTTAAACAACATGACATCAAAAAACAATTCATATAAGATAAAAGAATTCATAAAAATATTTCCATCACAATATAATCAAATACATGTAATAATAGGGATTGAATCAGAACCCTATATTATCTTAGATGGAAAATAGTTTTGATAAAACACTTGAACTCTATTCTTGAGGAAAATATTCTTTCTACTTCAAAAACATTTCATTACTTTCTTAACATGTCATACAATTTTAAACTAAAAGAATTCGATTAAAAATAAACTTGAAAACATTAAAAGGAAGCTTCTTGGAAATAATGTTTAAAAAATCCATTCATGTTGTATAAGTTAAAAAAAACATTCTCGTCGTACTTTTGTCGAAAAGTCAAAAAGTACCTCGTACGAAAAACGACAAAAGATTCCTTCCATATCTTTTAATAAAATATCACCTAAGGGTAAAATTGGATTTAAATAATCGAAGGTGGATGGAAATAATATTACATATTGAGGAAACATGGATGTGGATGATAAAATACACCCCAGTAAATACTAAAGTATAAACAATCTCGGATAAAAATGAGATTGCGATATTTCCCTTACCTTATGTCCGATATGCTTTGTACGTATCCAAAAATCCTGTATAATGATTTAAATAATGTCATTAACTTATTACAGAATCATATTCATTGTTATGATATCATATATGGTTCACTTATGACTTTATATTACCCGTTCTTTTGTAAATTCCATGTTAAAGAAGTCTTTTGGGTAAAATCGTTTCATTTATTGTAGGTGTTTGGACTTGTTGTTCTTGACATTATTATTACTTATATCATGATTTACTTACTTCTAGAATATAAAACATGATTTATGTATTATATATACTCAGTATATATATATAATAGATTGATAGATGAAATGAAACACACCGTTCATGGAGACGGTAGTCCGTACGTACGCATGAACGTTGTTTTCCTTTCCTTATTGTCTTGAATGGAAGTAAGTAGATGACATAAATATATATATACATAAATCCAGTTGATTTAACATGTCATATATTTCATTATTATTCATTATATATACTTTATAATCATTCATGGATGGTTAATGTGGAGAATGAATCTCATCGCGTCGTGGAGACGGTAGTCCGTACGTACGCATGAGCGATGATATCGTTCTCATGATCGTGAACTTGTGTTGAAGTGTATGTATACTATTTAAGTATCAATATCAATTTATAATAATCATATATAGTTACTCATTACACCATTATACCCATCCAATAATGGTGGTAGCGGATAATAGATTACACCACAGCGTGGAGACGGTATTCCGTACGTATGCACGCGGAGTGATTTCCTTTTTCCGTAGGATGGATAGAAGGTTAATTAGAGTTGTTTCTAATTTATAATAACATATCAGAATATAATAAATACTTATTTTATTACTTTATCATGACACAACTAAGGAAGAAGACGTTGAAGAATAAAGAAATTGAAAAAGATCAGTAATGGATATTACCTCTTTTTTACGCGCCTTTTCTTAACCTCCACTTAAAGAAATAAAGATGGTATTTGAAGAAGACCAGGACATCTAGGATGATAGTAGGGAAGTGGAGAAGAGATTTTGGCAGGGGTTGGCCGAGCTTGAATGCTCAAATTGGTGTGGGGAGGAGAGGGAGGAGGTGCCCTTTTATAAGGGAGGAGAGGGGCACCTTTGGAATAACTAAAACTATTATTTTATTATAAAGTCAAATTCGGTTTTAAATAGCTCCAAATTGATTTATTTCGAATATAAGGTGGGGATGGGTCGAAAGAATCTCATCTAATAGAAATTAGGCAAGTTTAGGTTCCTATTTTAACCTTATCATTTAGATTTAACTTTAAGTTAGATTATTTAACTTTTACCGTGTCTTCTTGTTTTCTTACACTATAAGGTTAATAAACTTACTATATCAAGACAAAAGAACCCCAAGTTGTTTATTATTAATATATATATCCGTATCTAAGTAATTTGGCCAAACCTTAGATTTTTAGGAATTAAATAACAATTAATAATATAATATTTGTTTTAAAAACTAATTTATGTTAATTTTGACACTATTTGGTACATAATTTTTATGAAATTCATAACAGAATGATAAGTTCCAACCAGGTTACTTATATCAACAATACCATGTCATATTAACCTATAAAATTTATTTAAGTCATAAAAAGTCTCAAATTACATTTATTTGGGCATTTATAACATCAATTATGTCAATATTTCATTAATAAGACAATTACTGCATCATCTTTGTGTCATAATAAATGATAATTATTTAATCCCTAAAAATTATAAATAAATTCCTATGATGTAGATAATTGTATTAGATTTCTGGAGACTATTCATGTTCGAATTTTCATTAAGTTTATCACTAAATTAATATTATTATACTTATAAGATTTAAGAAAGTGACATGTTGTCACATTCTTTGGTTTTAATAATAATTAAATTATTTTCATGGAAAAAAGTCCATAAAATGAATCTAATCCAACCCTTGGGTTACATGGGTCTACTTTTAGCCATCCAATAGGATTTTTCCAAGTGTTAGGGTAATTTTATAATCTTATATTTTCCCTTAATTACCCGATTTACCTTTAACTATAGTAAATAAAATTTACCGTAGTTACTATTCACAATGCCCAAAAATAAAAAGTAGCTTATTAACATAATTTGGACCCACTGATTAAAAATATGGAATCCATTTTTCCAAATTCAATACACAAAATATGCAGAAATTAAATTCAAATTAATCCCGTTGTCGAAAGAAAACAGGTTTTTCTTTAAAACATTGCAAAAGATTGAATTGATTTAACCTACGAATTCAAGGTAAAATCAATGCTAATGACATACATTATATTAAATGGTAAAAATATATTCTATTTATACTTTAAAACCATTCAATATTATAATTTATCCACATAAGGTTTTATGATGAAAAAAGTTGTTTTTAATTAAAATATAGCGTGTTTTTACTATTCATTAAAATATGAAAGTTATCGGAAAAATATCAAAACTTTATCTAATGTAAATTTTTATATCCTGATTCAAAATAAAAATTTTATTTTGTTAAATTGAACATATAAACATGTCAAAAACTAGATTTAAAGTGGGTGTGTCATCAAAAGGCGGCAAAACTGCATTTTTTTAAAAATACTTATTTTACCCGAAAAATTTATTTTGTTCTTATACCATGTTCTAAAAAATGTGTAAGATGAATAATAATGTTATAAAATTAAAAATTTATTTAATACTATTCATAATGGATAGTTCATTAAAATATTATAATAATATATCATTGTTTATTAAAACCCGGTATTGTGTACAACACACGCTATCGAGGAAGGTCGCGATTGCGTGTAATGCATGCCAAGTCAGGGTTGTGTGTTGTGAAAGAATCCTTCGTTGTTTCATATAACCGAATCCAACCATATTTAATTTATACACTTAATATATATATATATATATATACTCAATGTTGTGTAGAATAACTATTATCAAAATTGTGTGTAACACGATCCAAGAATAGTGTTGCGTATACTGCAAGCTAATACAGTGTTTCATATAGCGCAAAGTAATCTTGGTGTAGAATACAACACAAGACATTAATGAAATTAAAAGAATATTTTTCATAAAATCTTGGGGTGTTACATTTTTCTAGAGTCTAGATTGACCGATTAACTAGAATTTAAACTGAATCACCACCCCTAATTTCCCAAAATGAATCCTATACCAATCATGTTTATTTTTTCACCATATTTATAAGGTCTCTTTTATAACCACTGTAACACATAATCATGAATTTATCAGATAAAAATTTATATTTATGAAAATTTAGTGAAAATAACATTATAATATTTCATGGCCCAAAATTTATATATTCAAAGAATTAATATTCAATTTGAAATTACTTTATAATAATAATCATAGAATGAATTTTTAAAATATTCATTTGAAATAAATTTTATCAATAATTGGAAAACTATTATCTAACCAATTATTATTTTACATATAATGATGTTTTATAATATTTGTAATTATCCATTTGTTGAATAAATGTTTGATAAAAAGAACGGCATGATTATTTAAAGGTGAAAATGATATTTAACCAAAATCTTTTTTTTTAGTGCATGATTTTATTCACTTTTAGTTAATTTAATTAAATGATATTAATTAATGGAATAAATTAAATTTCTTGATTATATATCTAAATATTTGAATTTAAATTCATATATTGGTGATTATTGGTCGAATAGTTTCAGTAAGATAATCTTATGGATGAAAATGCATTTTCATGAAAAGTCATTTTCATCTTGTTTTTTAGGTTTTTATTAAATTAGTTTCACTAAATTATATTAATAAAAAAATTTAAAATTATTTCCATATATTTAATTATATTTTACAGTTTTTTTACTGTGTTCCATATAATTTATGGTCATTATAAAAAATAAATATGGGAAAATATTACAACAATTAAGGATAAAGAGTGTTTATCAATGGTCAAATAAAACTAAAAAGGGTTAATATTGCCACATAAATTTATAATTCATATTGGAAGAAAATATTTATAAATTGTATAATCTCAAATTTTATATTTATTTAATTATTTGTCCAATTTTTCATGAATATGACTTAATTATATTTTAAAACATGGAAAAATTACAAGTGTAACACACACATCCCTCATAAAATGGAACTTCCTCCCCTTACTTATTCACTCCACTTAATCCATTTTGTTTGACCATAAACTGAAAAAATATCATTGAAACATCATTATACACTGTTGGACCATAGGATACTATGTCCACCCTCTCTAATATTAGTAGTTTTAATCATCATAAATCATGTTAGTTCCTATTAATAATGTCTAAAAAATAACAATCAAGAGTATTTACATTTCAATATGTTCCATTATCTTTATATAGGATCTCATATAAATATTGTACATTCTGTTAATAGTTATGTTGTAAGGAAGTCCAAACAAAAAATACTTTCTATGTTTAACAGACTGACACCAATAGAAGAGATGATATACTGACAACGCAGATAACCTACTGATGAAAATAACCTACCGACACAAATGACCTACCGATGAAAATATCCTACTGATGTAGATGACCTACCGATGTAAATGACCAACTGGCATAGATTCCCAACCTATGAAAATGACCTACCGACTCAGATGACCTATCAATATATATGACCTACCGATGTAGATGACCTACTATTAGTTCAAATGACCTACCAATGCATGGTGCTACCAACACAAGGACTCACCAATAGTAAAAATGAGTCACCAATGCAATGAGTCACTAGAGCATGGAAAGGAAAAAAAATGACACACTTATGGAATGAGACACTGATTGAAGGAGATACCAACTAAGGACTCACCGATAGACTATAAAATTTTATTTTATTTAAAATTATTTCTAACTGTCATATTTTGATTTTTTAAATGTGACTAATTAATTTAATTTATTTTTGTAGACATATTAATGGAGGATATCAGAAATACTGGGAATTGTGTATACTTCAAACATGCACATTTTTGGGCTGCAATAATATATATACAACGAAGGGTGCATGAACGAAACACACACATGGGTAGATTCACATATAAACACATATACAAGAAGATACAAGAAGACCTACCATGATAACTATACAAAAGTAAGAACACATGAGGAATTATTCATCCATATTTTCTATTGATTAGAGAACTATTGTTCATCAATGTTTCACCAAAACTCGCAACATCTAGTAAATTTAAATGAGAATAACATTTCACCCTTCTAGAAGACAAAACATAGTCCTCCACCACACTTTGATTTCAATATCTTTTTCTAGAAGAGCAATAAAGCTTCATCTATGATACATCAGAGAGTCTATAGCCAAATTTAATAACACTCAGAGCATCTCTAACTCATTAATAATAAATTCTTATCTATTGTGGACTATTTAGATAAACTTTTGAGCAGTGTGTTTGTATTTACAAAAAACATAAACTGTCTCTTGCACTAAATTAGAGGATACTAGATATCCTCAAATAAACATATTTCTATACTTGTTCATCCCATAAAGAAATGTGGAATATGACTTGTGTGACCTGGTTGTCATTGTTCCCATGAAGAACTGTGTTAGAGTTAGTGTGACCTAGACATTGTGTGTATTGTTGTGTTAAACCTTATCTAGGGTGTGGATCAAAATCATTATTTATATAGATTTCCGGGTGGAAGGTGATCACCAAGTGGAGAGGAATATGTCTCTGCTTCATACTAAACCACTTGTTTTATATCCGCTATGTTTTCATTTCAGTCTTTCTCTATTTTAATTAATTTATCGGAAAACAAATTTAAAATTTTATAGATAGTATTGGATATTAGTTATAAATATTTGGACTTATTATTTTTTTTTCAAAAGTTATATCAATATCTCATATTGTTATAACAAAGATATAATCAATATTCTAAGAAACTATTTGAATAGTAAAGATTTTTTTTAATTTTACTACCTTTTTTAGCTAGCCAATTTTATATTTGATTGGGAGAACGTTTCAAACAAACAATTTAATAGGATTTTCTTATAAGAACTTGATAAAACCCTCTCTTGAGTATCCTACTCCGACTGAAATTTGGCATTAGAGGATTGTTTTTCATGTTGTTGTTTTCAAAATTTTAAATTTTAAATCGGGTTTAAAATATTTTTGAAATGTGATTTTAGTTTTATTTTAAATTTCCATAAATTTATTTTAGTTCCATATTTCTAGTTATTTATAAGATTATTTCATTATTAATGATTATATAGTGGAAGGTTTTGTTACCAATAGAACTCCATTATTTAATGGAACAAATTATTCATAATGGAAAATTAAAATGAAAATTCACTTAGAAGGTAAGGGTTTTGCGATTTGGTTTCGAATTATAAATGAATATAATATTCTTGCTATTGATATGCATATATGGGATGAACCAACTAAGGAATCCTATAATAATAATTTCAAAAGAATGAATGCACTATACCATTATTTAGGCGATGAAGTGTTTAATAGAATTTCTGCAAGTAAAATAGCTCATGAAATTTGGGACACTTTATCTGATTCACATGAATGAACATCTAGTGTTATGGTAATGAGATTGAACATGTATACTATTAAATATTATAACTTTAAAAAGAAGCCTAATGAGACTATTTTTGACATATATATCAAGATTAATAAAATTTTGAATACTATGACATCTCTAGGAAGGGATGTTACATCCAAGAAGAAAATCATGAGAATACTCATATGCTTTCCAAATAGATGGAGAAGAACATCTGTTACAATCAGAGAATCCTGTGACATTAGAAATTTACTTGAAAATAAGCTGATAGGAAATATTATTATGTATGAGGAAGAATAAAAGTAAAAAAATAATATTATGATGCACCTAAAAGAAAATCGGTTGCTTTCAAATATACTACATCTATGTAGAAGGGAAAATTTCACGATGAAATTCAATGTTCAAGTGATAAACAATCATCAATATAAAGTGATGCAGAGATGGCTCAAATAGTAATAAGATTTAATAAATTTTTAAAAAAGAAAAAATTCTTTAGAAATACCAACTACAATGGTATGTATGACCACATGTGAAATTGGAAAAAGGATTGGAAGAAAGGTTATACTTCTAGTGAAATAATCTGTTATGAATGTAAGAGGAAGGGACATGTAAAATCTAACCATCCAAAGATAAGGTATAAGAAAAAGTATATTGAAAAGGAATGAAAGTATAAAATGGCCCTGAAGGAAACTTAGAGTGCTTCTGATAACAGATCAAGTGACTCAGAATCCTCTCATGAATATTCTGATAAAGAAAATATGGGTTTTATGACAAACACATCTGTGGTAACACTAAATTTTCTTGAACATAATTCCAACTATTATGAAGATGAATGTGATTATAAAAATATAAAAAATGAGGAAATTATTGAATATTGAAAAATTATAAGAGAAACATTAATGAATTCAATGATAAATACAAATCTTTAAAGAAACAACATGCTTTGACTACCATTATTAAATCTGATCATCCTGTTGAAAAAGAGAAATATTCTCAACATTTAAGAAGAATAATGAACATAAATTATCAAACGAGTAATTGAAAAAGGATCTAGAGATATTTACCAAAGGTAAACAAATCATAGTTTAAATTATAGGTAAACAAGTAGCTCCTATGTATACTACTGAAATAGGATACCAACTAGGAAAGAGGAATATGAAAAAAAATTATTTTGTCGCAAAATCTGAAAAATTTAGTTTTATACTCAGTTCTAAGACAAATTCTGCTAGTTCCACCTATGAAACATATTTTACTCTTTGAAGATTTTCTAGACCAAATAATTTTTATTTTTCAAATATAGTATATATTTTTTATAGGAACCGAATAAAGAAAAATATGGGTTCCCAAATAACTTATTACTAACGTTTCGAGACCCAAACTATTCTGGGTACCGAAATTTTTTATTGTCTAATCTATTTTGTAAGAAAACTAGTTGAAGAGATAATTTAAAATATTATGTCACTTGGATAGTGGATGTTCAAGACAAATGAAATGAGATTACTTATGCATAAAGAACATGATAAATATTGATGATGGGAACGTCACCATTAGTGACAATGCTAAAGGAAAAATAAATAGCCTAGTCTAGATTGTTAACTCTAACTCAGTTTTAATCTCTAAAGTTCTTTTTGTTAATGGATTAAAATATAATCAACTTATTATCTCTCAGTTATGTGATTATGGTTTTATTTTTAAATTTGAAAATGATTCATGGAATGATTTAACTCTATATACAAGCTAGTATTTTATACTCTTGTAAATTAAAATTTATATGATTTTAACATATATTCTTTAATTTCGAAAAAAAATTCATGCTTGAGTGATTTTCATAAAGAATATTGGATTTTTCGTAAGAGATTAGGACACTACAATGTACACTCACATAGAAATCATACTTGAAAAGTTTTAGTCAAGGATCTGCCTAAAATTGAGTTTCAAATGAAAAAGTCTGTAATCCTTGTCAAAAGCATAACCAACACAAAATATCGTTCAAACAAAATAAATAAGTGTTAACTTTGAAACCTCTAATGTTGGTTCACATGAATCAGTTCGAACCTTATTGAGTATGATGTCTAAGTGGCATTCATTATTTATATGTTCTTGTTGATGACTACTCTAGATATACATGTACCTTTTTATTAGCTCACAAAAGTAAAGATTTCCCTCATTTTACCAAGTACTCTAGGACTGTAGAAAATCATAGTGGTCTTAGAATTAAAACATTAAGAAGTGACCATGGTCGTACGTTTGAAAATAAAGAGTTTGAATCCTTTTACACACCAGATGAGTATATTCATAACTTCTATACTCCTAGGAAATCCCAATAAATTTGAGTTATAGAAAGAAAAAATATAACCCTTTAATAAATTACAAGATACATTCTTAGTGAGTATGATCTACCAATATAATTTTTGGTAGAATATGTCAATTCAAGATGCTATATAATCAATATAGTCTTAATTCGACCAACCCTTAAAAGAAATTTCTATGATTTGTGGAACAATAGAAAACCCAGGGATAACTACTTAAAGTTTTTTGGTTGTAAAGTATACATTTTTAACACCAAGGATAATCTAGAAAAATTTTCCTACAAGTGTGATGAATGAATTTTCCTATGTTATTCAATTTCTAGTAAATTCTATAGAGTCTTCAATAAGAGAACCAAATGTGTGGAGGAATCGATACATGTTATGTTTGATGAGACAGATCCATAAGAGCCAAATACCTATCTAAAGAATCTTTAGGATGATATGTCAATCCTAGAAATCAATTCTAAATATTCTGAACATCATGTGAATAAATATATTAAAACTTATAGTTCTGTAAATTCTCCAAATTATAGGAATAATAAACCTGAACTTGTTGAAGAATATGAAGTGACTAGCACTTTGTTTTCTAGACCTGTCATAACTCTCATGAACCACCTTTTAGATGCTATTGTTGGATATTTATACAAAGGAACATAGACTAGAGCTTCTCTATGAAATTAGGTTGAACATCAAGCATTTTTATCACAACTTGAACCTAAGAACATCGATTATGCTATTAATGATTAATATCAGGTGATGGCTATGCAAGAATATTTAAATCAGTTTGAAAGAAACAAAGTATGAAAACATGTAGATAAATCCAAATACATATTGATAATAGTCACTAAATGGGTGTTTAAGATTAAATTATATTAAGATAATAACATAGTTAGAAACAAATCTATATTGGTCTTACAAGATTATAATCAAGAAGAATGAATTTATAATGGAGAAACCATTGAACCAGTAGCTAGACTTGAGGTAATTAGAATCCTCCTGGCCTATGCATCATATCTAGATTTTAAAAATTATCAAATGGATGTAAAGATTGCATTCCTAAATGGGAATAAATTTGAGGATGTTTTTTGATTAACCTACAAGTTTTACCAATCATCATTTTCCAAATACTATTTTTAAATTAAAAAAGAGTTATACTGTTTAATATAATCTCCAAGATCTTGGTATGATAGGCTCAAAACTTTTCTTATTTCTAAAGGTTTTATAAAAGGTATATCTAATCCTACAATCTTTATAAAAATAATTTCCAAAGATGATTTAGTACTAAAAATTTATATATATGATATTATTTATGGTCTTCTAAAAATTATTTATGTGTGGATTTTTCAAAGATGATGTAAAGTAAATTTGAAATGAGTTTAATGTGGGAACTCAAATTCTTTCTTGGATTTTATTTATTTTAAAATTAAGATGGTATTTTTTTTGAATTAGACTAAATATACTAAGGATATTTTAAAAAGAGTTTTCATTGAAAGAAATAAGAGTAGTGGAAATCCAATGAGTACCACTTGTAAGTTGGACCTTAATGAAGATGGTAAATCAATTTATCGAACCACTTACAAGGGAATTATTTGGTTTTTACTCTAATTAACTGATATTAAGAAATATATTATGTTTCATGTATGAATGTTTGCATGATTTCAAAAAAACTGAAAATAATATCATTTTCTTACTGTTAAAAGGATTTTCCAATACCTCAAACATATTACCAACCTAGGACTATTCTATCTTATAGTACAACCTTTTGATTTAGTGAGTTATTTAGATACTGATTTTGGTGGCTGTAAGTTAGATAATAAATGAACATCTAGCACATGCCACTTTTTGGGAAAATCTCTAGTTTCATGGTGTAGTATGAAACAAAATTCTATTTCATTATCTACTGCCAAAGCTAAATACATAGCTGCTGGTAGTTGTTGTGAAAAAATTTTGTGGATGAGACTCACATTACAAGATAATGGATATCAATTCAGACATGTCCATATAAATTGTGATAACACAAGTGAAGTTAAAATTTATAATAATCATGTTTCACATTCATTGAGAAAATACATTGATTTAAGGCATCAATTTTTGAGAGACGATTATCCAAAAGATGACTTAACATTAGAGTTCATTGGCACCGAACATCAGCTTGTTAAATTCTCACTAATCCATTGAACACTAAAAGAATGAAATACATTAGACATGATTCAGGAATAATCAATCTATAGGACCTTGTGTTTCTATTCCTTTGATTCTTTTAAGTGAAGTTGTCATACCAACACTGACAGTATGAAGTTGACAATGTCATGATGACACCAATGCTATGTCATGTCAACACAGTTGTCATGCCGACACAAATGCGTTTTTATTTTGACACCCTATCATGACAACACTGACACCTTGTCAAGACGACACTATTAGTGTTATGAAAAATTTGTCATGTCGAAACTGATTACACCATATTTTTTATACATTTTATGTTTTTAATAAAATGACTCTATTTAATTTATTCTGTTGAACCCGGTTCACCTTTTCCTGATTTTGTTATTTAAAAATCCCTAAATGATATAAATTTGAATTGATCCACTCTACTCCATTACCCCTATACTATGTCGGTCGTTTCTCTCTCTACCCATGAACTTTCACCTTCTGACCATCAAACCAAACTATTGGAATGGTTCATGTGAAACGAGCTCTTGATGGCGGTGAATCTCTTGCATCTAAGAAATATAAATTTGAATCAAGAAAATATTCTAAACCTGTAAATTATTCTCTTGAAAACAAAGTTGTAACTCCAAAAAAAGACTTTTGTGTAAAATTTATGTTAGAAAGAATGTTTTTACTACTCAAGGATCTACAAGATCAGGTGTGGCTGGAGTAGTTATCAGATAACGAAAGAATCTTTTACCCAAAGATTGTTCATCAATTTTACATAAATATGGAGTTCCTGATGGATGAAAGTGATGTTTCCTAGATCATATCCACAGTAAAAGGTAAGAGAATCTTAATCTCTTTAAGACAATAGGCTGAATGTCTTATAGTAACTCATAATGGTGTATTTTATGGTTATCATGGAACCACTACACCTAAAACTGATATATTCTTCTTTTAGATAGCTCTGCTGGAGCTTGCTAATAATGATGATCAAAGGAGAGGCATTTCGATAGAGTTGAGTGGAGATTGTAGAATCTTGTTTCAGTTTCTTCAGCATTAGATCTGTCCCAAAAAAGGGGACTATGATTCTATGATGTATCAAGATGTCTACTTGGTTTATCAATTATGAAAAGGAGATCAACATAAATTTGTGAAGTTACCTTACTGTTCACATTAATGAAATGATCAAACCCTTCTGCAAAACTAAATCCCTATTTTTTCCAAGGAACACATTAGATGTGCTCAAAGAGAATGATTATTTAAATTAAGAGAAGAAGTTGTTTTTGAGTACAGTGGGATCTTCTTCAGTAAATAGATTTGTAAGAAAATAAAAAACAACTAGAACACCTGGAAGAGAGAATGGGTTGGAGATGAAGATAAGATTTATGATAAGTTTAATATGCTGGATTATCCAACAGGCCTAAGAATTGGATAATCCAGGTCAGGGACCAAATGGGTATGTTTTTTACTCTTCAAAAGAAGAAGAAGAGCCCAGAACTCTAGTTAAAGATCAGGAATCACCTACCGATGATAGGAGTGATCCTGATACCACTGAACCATGCAATGGTTTTTCTTTTGGACCTCCTATTCCTCAACTATCCATACCCTCTGATGAGCCCACACATGATGACAATGTAGATGAGGAGATAGATGTCTCAGGAAGTGTGGAATGTGTAAGTGGATCCAATGTATCTGATAAAGAATAAGAGAGTGAAAAATATGAAAATAGTAGTGGTAGTCAAGAGGAAGAAGGTGAAGAAGATGGTGATAGAAATGAAAATGAAGAGCATGTCTCTGTACATGATGGCAATGAAATCTGGGAAAGTGATAATGGCCATCATAAGGATGATCAAGGTGAATATATTAAAATGGTTGAAGCTCTGTATCATAAATGGTTGGAAGAAAATCCTGATGTTTTTTTAAGTAATAGAAAATGTTGAAGTTTATGTTGAAGTGGAAGCTCCTACAATTCATGCACCTCATTTTGTTTATGAATTAAGGAGAAAACATGCTGAATATGAGAAACTAGTGAGGATAGGTTAAATTGAGGGAGATCCTCAAGAAAGGGGAGATCAAGCTAGAGAAGATAATAACCTTGGAATAGTAATACTTGACACACTCACTCCTCTGGATGATGATTTAATTGTTGAATGGGAAAGGAATCCTAGATATGTAGCACTAGGTTTTGATTATGAAGAAGTAGATGATGATGTTTTTGTACATGTTTCAAGAGAATTTGTGGTTGACACACTTCCTAGTGACTATGTAACTAAAGATTATTTTGAATGGTTTAAAGAAGACTTCTGTTTAGCTGTAACTTTATTTGTTCAATTTCAGATGGTTCATGGGACTCAAATAGTTAGAATAGAAAACACTGAGCAGAGTGATGAATTGCACTCTCATAGATCACCAATATTAGAAATGAGGATTTCTAGGCCAGAGGTTTATAATACATGTTAAACTGTAGGTATAAGTGAGGATGATGTGACTATTGTTGAAAAGAAGGTGATAGAGGAGATTCAACCTAAACTAATTACAACTACTGAGATAACTATTTCAAGAACTACCAATTTGGAAAATGAAATGATTGGGCTTTCTTCCGCAATAAATAACTTGACCAAAGAGTAAAACGGTCATGTGGAGTATGTTCTTAATACTTTAAAGACTCATACCTGAGCTCATACTAATATTCCTTCAATATCTGGTCATACGTCTATGAATATGGACATTGAGGTAGTCAGAACTATTGTAAAGGAGGAGCTTCAAGACCTATTTGATGATTTTGGTCTAGGAAACCTAGAAAATATTCAGAAGAATAGTAATCATGGTCATGATATGGTCAGACTCTATTCAAAGGGTGATGAAACTATAAATCCTTAGATTATAAAAAAGGTAGAATACTATTTCAAAAAGATCATTACCATGCATCACTTGACTGGTCTGTTTAAGTATTTGACAGATAATCAATCTTTGTCTACAGTCACTAGATCTTTTAATGACCATATATAGATGTTTAAATACCTCACTCTTCTTTTGAAAAAATTAATAGAGAATAAGGATGACTTTGAGAAAGAAATGAAGTATAGTGTTGAGATTATTGAGGATTTTGTGAAGATATAAATGTTATACCATCATGTCCAGAGTGAAGCGGTTGTAGTGCCTTCTGTTGCACCTCTTGGATCTCCTTGATTAGCGTCTCCACCTCAAATGATAGTTGCTAATGATTTTACTCAGATTCTCCTAGTGATCCTATAATAGATTCAACCTCCTATGTTGTCACATCACCAACCCATCCTTGTACCTATTGTTCCAAAAGAAGTTATAATACCTCCTCTGAAAATTTATTTAGACCCTCCACCTTTTCAACCACCACCTACTGGACCCACTATTGATCCATATGAGAAGGGAAAGGAACCTATTAATCATCATTAGTAGTGTGGATCATTATCTGATAGTGTTATTTTCTTCAATTTTGTTATTTTTTGTTTGAGAACTTGTAAAACATTATACTTTATTTATTAGTGGAATTTTGTGTTCCTGTATTCCCTCTGATTATCCTTTATCTATTCTATTATGATACAATTTATTTCTTAATACCTATTTTCGTATTGTTATCCTATTAAGGGGGAGAACAATTTTTAGCTACCATTTCACTTTTTAATAATCCCAAAAGGGAGATAAGATGTTCAGAATTTTCATTATTCACATTATCTTTGATCTCACTCTTATATATGATTTTTTCTTTTCTTTCATTACTCTTTATTCTACCTCTAAAACTTATCTATATATTATCAACAGTCATCAGTAATATGATATTATAAGTATAATAATTTCATTCCACATCAAATGAATGTTCTGAATAATGCCATGATTTGTGATCCTCAAAAAGGGAGATATTGTTGGCCCATAGAAGACTATGCCCACCCTCACTAGTATTAATAGTATTAATAATCACAATTCATGTCAATTCGTATTAATCATCTTTAAACAATTTCAACTAGGATGATTAACATTTCAATATATGTAATTATGTTTATCTAGGAACTAATATAAATATGGTACATTCTATTAATATTTATGTTGCAAGACATTCCAAACAAAAATATTTTATATGTGTAACATACTGGCCCCGATAGAAGAGATGAGATACCGACAATATTGATGACCTACCGATAAAAATGACCTATCAACGCATATGACCTACTAATGCAAATGACCAACCGATGTAGATGACCTACCGATGAAAAGGACCTATCGACGAAGATGACCAGTGGATTTAAAATGACCTACCGATGCAGATGACCGACGGTCAGTTCAAATGACCTACTGATGCATGGTGCTACCAACGCAAGGACTCATCGAAAGTTAAAATGTGTCTCTGATGAAATGAGTCACCGAAGCATGGAATGAACAAAAATATGAAACACTAATGGAATGCATCACTAACATAAGTATATACAAACCAAGGACTCATCGATAGACTGTTTAAAATTTATTTTATTTAAAATTATACCTAACAGTCATATTTTGAGTGTTTTAATGTGCCTGATTAATTTAATTTATTTTGGATGACATTTTAAAAAAGGATTTTATAAAAACAAGGTATTGTGTCTACCTAAAACATGCACATTGATGGGCTGAAATAATATATATACAAAGAAGAGTGCATGAAAGAAAAACACACACGGGCAGACTCGCGCATACTTGCTTACATAAGAAGATACAAGCAGGCCTCAAATGATCACTATACAGAAAAGAATAAAATAGGAGGAATTATTCAATCCTACTTGATGTGGACTAGAGAACTTTTTTTCATCAACATGTCATTATCTCTACAGCATCTATCAAAACTAAAAGAGAACAACATCTCACCTTCCTTGAAGGCAGAACACAATGCTCCATGATAGTCTGTTTTCAGGGTCTATTTCCAAAAAGAGATTCGATCATTAGCTTTAATACTTCAGAGAGTCCAGAGCTAAACTAAATAACCCTCATAGAATCTCAAATCCCTTCTTAATATATTTATTTATGTTGTGACTATTTATCTAATCTTTCGAGAAGTGTGTTTGTCTATACTAAAAAAACACATTGTCCCCTACACCAAACAAGACGATACTAGATATACTTAAATAGTAGCCTTTTACACTTGATCATCCCAAAATGGACTATGGAAGAGGACCCATGTGACCTAGTTTTTTTGTTCCCATAAAGAAATGTGGTAGAGGTCTTGTGACCTAGACAGCCTATGTACTGTTGTGTTATCCCCAATCCAGGGTGTGGACCAAAATATTTATTTATATTAATTTCTTGGTGGAAGGGGATAAGATAGTGGAGAGGACTATGTCTCTTCTTTAGACTAGACCTCTTATTTTATATTTGTTGTGTTTTTAATTTAGTCATTCTCAGTTTTAATTCATTTTTCTGAAAACAAACTTTTAGCTTGATAGTTAGTCTTGGATATTAGTTATAACTATTTTTCTTTATTAGAGTAGTTTCAAAAGTTGAATTAAAATATCATATTTTCATAAATAATACATAATCAATATTCTAAAAAACTATATGAACAATGAAGCTATTATAATTTTAAAACCTTGGTTAACTGGCTAGTTTTATTTTAGATTAGATGATACTTTCAAATAAACTTTTTGAATTTTTTTTATAAGAACTCAATTAACCCCCCTCTTTAGTATCCTACTATGACCAAAATACACATTCTAGAGGTGATGGTTATCTCAAATACCAACCCTCATGTCCATAATAAGAGATTTAAATGATCTCTTTCAAATAATTTATAATCTTCATAACCAAACACTTTCATTTTTCATAATATTTTACAAATATAAATTATTTAGGAAACATTACAATATAATAAATTAAATTTATCCCATATAATTATATTTTATTATGTTGATATAATAATAATTTTTCATCTTCTTCTATAACAAAAAGGGAATCAATTTAATTTCTCATGTGTAGAGAGGACTATAGCCTTATAAATCGATGTATTTTGTTTTCCAACACCCCCTAACAATGAAAGTCATAATGATAATACTAATGAATGTATATGAAACCTATAATATAATAATTATTCTTTAAATATTATATATGCCCTACTTCATTCCCTTTGACCCATTAAAAATGATAACATTATTCATGCATGCATGTTGATTACCGCCACCATTAGTTATTTGATACATTTTTAGGTTTTCTTTTTTAAGATGATTATCAATATAATTATTATTGTTATTTAATATTCATAAATAACGAATAAAATTTATTATATAATAGATGCATGATCAATAAAATAGAATCAATGACTTTAAAATAAAAAAATTATGAAAATGAATTAGTTAACACTCTAAACAATGTTAATTATGAATGATTATAAAGTAAAAAAAATGGAATAAGTGAATTATATATGATACAATGGATTTGAATATGGTTTTATTATTTACCTGTCGTAAATCTAATTTTATTTTAACTTATTTTGAAGAACAATAAACTGTGTAGAAGCATAAGGTAAAGAATTTCGTATCATTTTCCACTCCGTTGAGACATTTGGTATTTTTTACATATTCTCTTTTATGTGGTGTATATAATACCATAATGATGCTTTTAAAATTAATATATATTCTTCATGGTGAATAAATATTCAATTTATGATTAATATTTTAAGGGGTTACAATTTAAACATTACAAAATGTTAAGAATTTATTTCAAAATCTATTTTTTTGGGTTTGATTATATTTTTAATAGGATGATTTTTATAATCTATAATTTATAAAACACATATATTTTATAATAAATTCTATATTTAAATATTTTTCATCTTTTCTCTAAATATTTCTGCACTCTTTCACTTGAATTTAAAAAATATATATTTAAATTAAAACATGATATTCTTTATCTTTGATAGTTTTCCTTTTCCATATTTTCGATTTTTTAGAAAATTCATTTTAATTAAAAAAAATTATTCATTTAATGAGTATTATGTTTTCATTTAAATTTAAAATGGTTTTAAATGAATCATACTACTATTTTCTGAATGGGTAATTTTTTATTTAATTTATAAAAATTAAGAAGGAATTTTTCTTCATAATGTATATTGAATTAATAGTTTTTCTTACCACATTTACCATTTTAAAATATTTAGAATCTTCCATAAAATTTAAATTATTTTAAAAAATTAATTATTTAATGATATTTTATTTTAATGATTTCAGTTATATTTTCTTCCATTCTTTAAAAGGATTGATGTTACTAAAAAATATACTTTTCTAATTTGTAGAGGGTCATATCTCATCCCATGATTAATTTTTTAGTAATTAAATCTCTCTTGATAGTTTAAATTTCTCTATGATCAATTTTATATAGATATATCCATATTAATTTTATCATTTATATCCATATTTCTAAACCAAATTCCATTTCTATATATAGAGTTTACTATTAAAGTGATATGATCGAATATAAAATATTTATATTTTTCATTATTTTATGAATATGGATATTTATTGATAATGAATAACATGTATGAATTAAATTTGTCATTATATTTATATAACGAATGTGTTGGCAATTTAGTGATGGGAGGGACCCAAAATTATATCACCCCTCAACAAATCAATAGGAATTTTGAGAAAAAAAACTACTAGATTGCCTTACAAAATGTGCTATTTTGTATACCTACCCATATTTGAAAATGTTATTTCAAAAGGGCATGATCATGGAATCTGGAATAATTCATTTCCATCAATGATAATTTTGTTATTATTACCTATAATATTATTACATTGATATTATCCAAGTATTATTTTTGTGCTCCATTTATTGATTAAATAGAATGTGTTATTTATTATTTACCTTTATATAAATTTTTCCTTATTTACTGAAGATAACATTAATTTTATGAAAACCTTATGTAGTGTTTCATCAACCATTACCCTTTTTTATCTTCACCAGGATATGAGGCCAAAATTTTTAAATGAGTTTCACGGATGAAGAAAATTTAATTTTACATTGTTTTATAATTTTTACTTGTGTAATGGGGGACCCATCTATGCATATGGTTCTTCAAGACTACTAAATTGATTAATACATGGGGATGTGATCCCTTTTATCTTATTACAAAATAATAAGGAAATAATCAGTCCTAGAATTATTGAGTTAGGTTCTAAAAGTTGGTATTAGAGCATGTTTAGTGAAAACCATTGGTTCTAGATATCGAAAAACATATATTATATAACATAACCATATGCCATACTTTTTCGATATTTATAATTATAGGATAATATCAGAAATGTTTTGTTATGGTATATATTTTATGGTTTTCCAAGAAATACATCCCTTACGGGATACTCTAAGTAGAAAAGGCTTTCATAGAGATGCATCTAGAGGTAATAACCCTGCAAAGTGTTAGTTGAGTATACCAGCACCAACATTCTTGTTCATGGTGAATGATCTATTATTATATACGTGGTTTGAAACACTTGGGTTATATTCTTGGGATAATGTATATTTTCATTAGAACCCATTATTAATTATTTCAGAATATATTTATGATTTTACGAAATAATGATTATTTGTCTTAGATTAACCATTATTAAATATACAATTTATTTTATGTGTTTCACCATTAATATATTATGATTTAAAATTAATTATGTTATGATCTAATTAATTTTAATCCATTTCATAGAAATGGTTCTTAGAATTATGATGTGTATCTATACTCATATCCAATGTAGTGATTTCCTTGCTGAGAAATAGAGTAAAAATAGTGATGGTGTTGAGAAAATCATGGACATATTAGAGTAGTGAACAATGGTTTTGACTAAAAACAATAGATTAGTAGTTCCAATAAAACAAATTTAAGAATATTTTGTATGATCATCATAAAAAAGGTAATGTTTCGATGATGAATAAGGGAATAGAGCACATTCTACTATGTGAAAATCATGGAAAGAAACATCCTAGAAGATTCTTGAGGGGCATGGAAGTTTTTTATAAGTGAGGATATAAGGGTCATCAGTCTAAATAATGCATGTTGAATAAAGTAATAACTATTATCTAGTTCATAAAATTTAGAAAAATATGTATTTACTTACACTAATTTCCCAAGAATTAAAGGAACCTGCCATAGATGAAGTTGAGGAGAGGAGGCTATGATTATGAAATAACTAATGTGTAGGTTGTTGTCCCTGATGATATGAAAGTGGGTAATTTAATATTATCCTATAATTTATCTCAGGGTTTATTTTAATTTACATCATTAAATTATTTTATATCATCCTTGTTTTTCCTGAAAATTAAATATTTATCAAGAATATCATGAAAGAAGTTTTTAGAAAAGACTTGAATTGTAAATCATACATCAATAATAATGTGGTAGTAGGTTCCCATTATGACACATATATATATACCCAATTTTCACAATTTATTATTACACATATGTTTTACTTTTTTATAATCCTTGGTATGTATTTCAATACAAAATATAATTCCAAAATTTATTTTCAATAGAATGAAATAATGATTCTTGGGTAATATTTTTAATTCCTTACCTTTAGATAAAATATATAATTATTTGGGTTATGTCTAGATCAACCTATTATATCCCTTTTGAGTAATATTGTTATGGAAGAATAATAGATTTATTCAATGGAAGGGAATGGAAATATTCAAAAGGAATTTGTACCTATTTTATCAGAATACATTGATTTTCTTCTTGAGAAATTACCTAGAAATACACTAAATCATGGAGTTGAGTTTTTTATTGACATAATCCCAAATGAAATACTTATTTCAAATAAACACAATTTATTAGACACTGTGGATGTAGTGTAGTTGAAGAATGAACTACATGAGGTTTGTTTAAAGGGATTTATATATCCTAGTGATTCACTTTGGGGAGCCCTACTCATTTAATTAAGAACAAATATGAATCTACATAGTTGTTCATTCATTATAGGTAAATCAATATATTACTATAAAGAACTCTTATTCTCTTCCATGAATTGAAGACTTGTTTGATCAAATTCACAAATATTAACACTTCTTGATGCTTGTACTTCAATAATGGTTTCATAAAGTGTGAGTAATGAATGAATATATATAGAAGAAAACATTTGGATTAAGTTATTAATTATAAGAATTTATATTAATTCAATTAGTATTGACCAATGCTCCATATGTATTTATGGATATAATGAATATAATAATGATGTAATATCATAATAATTTTTTTGGGAGTGTATTGATGATATATGTTTGTACTCTAAATGTTTTTAGACAAAATAATCCACATTGTATCATTCTTGAGCCTCTTAGAGGAAAAGAGTTATATAGTAAATTTAGTGAATTATGTCTTTTCAATGTTTTTATTTATGTTTTATATTTACTCCATGTATTGAATCTATTTTGATCTTATGATGTAAAAGGAATTCAATGAATGTCTCATATTAATAAAAGTAACTAAGGTATGTAAATTCCTTATATTAGAATGATACTATAATAATTTTTTTAACATTTTAAATTGTTTACTACCCATTTAACAAAGATTACATATAAAATGTTAAGATTCATATGGTATAAGGAATGTGTTTTTTTAAATAATTGAAGTGGAAATTGAAAAATGAACATATTTTTTCCTGACCATTGGGAAATGATTTCTTTAAAATATATATGGATGTATCAATGGGGGGACTTGGTTGTATCCTTTTATATAAGGATAATGTTATTTCTATTGAGTAAAAGTAATAAAATACCCATGAACTAAACTATCCAAACTATGATCTTGATTTTGAATATGTAATAATTTCTTTAATCCTATAGAGTCATTTTCACTATGGAAAAATATATGGGATATATAGAGATCATAAAATACAAGTTTTTACAGAAAGATCACAACATGTGGAACCGATTATGTGTCAAGATACTCAAGGATAATTGTTTCTTAATACACTACTTCCCACATAAGGAAAATAAGGCAGCGTATGTATTGAAAAAGAAAGATCGTGAAGTATTAATTAAAATGAATAATTATGGGTATCCTATACTATTTGATTTAGTGAATATGGTTATTGGAATTATTAAAGGATAACCATTTTATCTTTTTTTTCAAATAATCTCCAACCCATCATTATATGAAAAGGTAAAAAGATCCCATTCTAATGAAATGATTCATCAAAATAAAATTAATGCTAAAAATGATGCGAAATTTGAAAACATTTTCTTGTAAGCTGGTTCTCTAAAATTTATAAAGTGGATATGTGTTCCATGAATGTATGATTTGAAAAGATAATTATTATATGATGCACATAAAATTTATTTATCTACACAAATAAGTAACCCAAAATGTTTATGTAACTAAAGGAACGTTATTTGGGATAATATAATTTAGGAAATTATAGATTATGTATCATGAAGCTTAATTCTTCAAAAAGGTTAATTCAAGGAGATATCATCCCATAGGATTCATAGAACCTCTATATATTTAGATATGGAAATGGGATGAAATTAAAATGTACTTTTTAACCATATTAGAAAAGTGTCCCGGAATTAATGATTTCATGTGGGTTTTTTAGTATTACATTACCAAATAAACACATTTACTCAATATAAGATAATATTTACCTCTTGAGAACCACACATCACTCTATATTAATTCGGTTTTTAGAAATCATGGTGAACCTCTTTAAATTGTGGTTTATCATGTTCCATGTTTTAAATCAAATTCTAGAAAAGACCTCAAAAGGCTATGGACATCATGATTTATTTGTGCATAACCTATCATACTCAAACTAATAGACTATCCAAAAAGTATATTAAAACATTATAAGATATGTAAATTTTATGCTCACTTGAATTACAATGTATTTGGGGTAACTAAAATCATTTGGTGTAATTTTCCAATAACAATAGCATCTATTGAAGAATAAAAATGGTTCTATATGAATTATTATTTGGAAAAATATTTCATATAGAAAAATGGTAAGATGAAGTTATTGAAAAGAACATTATAGGCCTATGGCATTTTGAGGATACAATAATGAAGGTAGACATTGTTCATACCCATATTTAAGTATCTCAAATAACACATAAGAGATATGAAAATAACTGAAGGAATGAATTCAAATTTCCAGTTTCAAATCACATTTTCATGAATTTAACTTCATAAATGGGTTTTATAAGATTCTATAACAATGTTAAACTAATACCCATGTAAATTAGTTAATTTAATATTCTGGAGTGAATTGGAGCTTTGGCATATAATTTGGAAATCCTATCGATACTCTCTTAGGTACATGATTTATTATATATCACTTTATTGAGGAAGTGTAAGTGTGAAGTGCCCAGATCAGTGTGAATCACTGAGAGGGGGAGGGGGTGAATCAGTGATCCTTTAAAACTTTTTACTAATTGATTCTTAATCAATTAAACCTCTATGGTTGGTTAAAGCCTCGATCCACTCTTCTTGTATCTCTCAACCTTTCCCGGATAATGCAGTAATGAAAAGGCACAGGACACAAGGATTTACAAGGTTCGGCACCAAAGGCCTACATCCTTGCCATGCTCTCCAAGCATGGATTCTCCATTATAACCTGTTAAAATTACAATGGTCGATACAGAGTCCCACTGTATCTCTCCTGAGTCCCACAGGAGGGTCTTTATACTGCGTCCCACAGTGTTACCAGAGTCCCACTGGCCTGCTCCAGAATCCCACTGAAGACTTCTTCTCCCTGAGTCCCACAGGGTCTTCTCTTGGCTCCTCGAGTCACACGAGTAGCTCTTCTTCTCTTTAAGCTTCTTCAAGTATCCTCAGCAGTCTGGGATAAAGACTGCTGGCCTTGCTCTGTACCTCTGATCACTTGAGTTGATCAGGTCTTCTCGTCTTGCTCAGGATTTATCACCTTCTTCTAAGGATGACCTGGCCTTCTCTCTAATTACTGAATACTCAGACAAATAATATCTTTAACTTCAGTCTGGTCCAGTCTCAGTCCTGGTCTTGGACAACTCAAATGCACACCACTGATTTGGCTCTATTCACGTGTGCACGTGCATGCATGCATGCATGCACTTCTCCTGTCCTCTTCTTGGTGCAGTAGACCCACAGAGGGTGTAATCAATTATAGCACACACCTTTTCCGAACTTCACACACTTTATCCAATTTGTTTACACACTTAGAGTGTGTTCTACTTTAGTGTGGATGTCCTCCTTTCAACTTCTTCTAAGTGTGTTCACTTTTAGTGCACACCTAGGTTCGGCCACTTCTTTAGTTTGCACACACAAATTCTTCACTTAGCATACACTTGTACTGACCTTCCTCTTCTTGTTACACACACCCACTTTAGTGTTCTTTTAGTTGTTCTTCAATAGTGTGCACACAGAAGGCTACGGCCTCTTCCACTTGCACACACTTCCTCTCGGCCTTTTTCACTTCACACACAATGTGTGGTATTCCACTTCACTTGGCACACAAGGCACTAAGGCTCGGCCTTCTCTTCCCTTCTTGCACACACACCCGAACACCTACTGCCCTTCTTTGCACTTATCACACACACGATGTGTTCTTCAATATGGGCACACACACAAGTGGTCTTCACTTTACCTCTTGCACACACACTACCTCAGGTCGTCTTCTGTTTTTTGCACACTCAAGCCGTGGAGTCTTCACTTTGCACACACAAGGCTATGCCTCGGCTTCTCCTCTCCACTTGGCACACACACGAGACAAGGCCTCGGATCTTCTTGCTTTGCACACACAACAAATAGTGTGTAATGCACTTCACCCGAACCCAATCTTCAATGGAGGCACACAAGTTGCTTGGGTGTAGCGGCCTCCTCCTCTTCTCAACCGCGCAAGGCACAAGACTGTGGCCAGCGCGCAGGGGTGCAAGAGCACAAGGTACAAAGGACCTCGGCCGTGGGCGCACAAGTGCAAGGGTGCACTTGGGTCTTCCTGCCACGCAAAGAGAGGGCGCGCAGGGGTCCCCCTACTTCTTCTTTCGCGCAAGGTGTGCGCAAAAGGAACTCACGAAGCCAAGAATGGCTTCAGGCTGCTGCCCCGCAAGTGGTGCGCGCAGGGTCTTCTTCGCGAGGCAACGATGCTCTCACGGGACTCCGGATCTTCAACAAAGGATCAGCAAGCATCTTCATGCCTCGGGTGATCCTTTTATAGGCAGAGAAACGCTTAAAACTTCCGCGTGATCTAACTTCAAAATCCCGAGATATTCGGGTCTTTAAAAATCTTCCAAATCTTGAATTTACTCCTTTGTCCAACGCGGGTTCTTTCATTATTTTATTCCTCCTCGTGCATGCGATTTATAACGCATGCACGGCCTCTGTTTAGGCACAAATCATGCAAAGCTCGAATACACCGAGGCCTCGGCAACGTTGTTTGCCTCGGCCGAACTCGAAATGCTCCCCTCGTTGCATGCATGCATATTTTATAGCATGGCTGTGTTCAGTACATCCAGACGAACTCAATGGACCCTTCGGCGTTGAAATTGGTGGCCCGGAACTCGAAATAGGTCGTCGGGAGTGCTCTGGTTCAGAGGCTGCTCGCGGGGAGGCTTCGTGCGAGCACGGGGAAGAAGACGGTCGCTGGGCCGTTGGATCGGGCGTTTGAATAATCTCGAACGGCCTGGATCAGATCGCGGCGCCGCGGATCAGATGTGCGGCGCAGATCAAGCGCGCGATGAGTCGGACGGCCAGGATCACTCCCGCGGAAAAATTCCGCGTCCCACATCGAAACGGCGGCCTGTTTTTCCACGCTTTATCACCTAAGCGCTGGGGGAAAGCGCTCAGTTGAATTCTCTCCCCCCACGGTGCCGCCCCGCACCGTGTTCTCCCTGCGGGCGCGCTCTGTGCCCACTCTGGTCCTCGCGGGCGCGCTTTAAGCGCCCACTATGCTCCCTGCGCTCCTCCGGGCGTGCCCCAGGCGCTCATGCAGGGGTGTCCTTGGGTGCGCCCTGCCGCCCTGGCTCGCCCCACGGGGTTCCCCCGGGCGTGGTGCCCTAGTGCCCATGCCTTGGGGTTGAACCCCCCAAGGTGCCTTGGCTGGCCAATTTTTTGGCAAAGGGACAGAATAGGACTTTGTGAAATACAAAGTTCTTCTCCATATAAAACATGCCAAATGCCAAGTGCCACTTCAAGCCTTCTTCCTCATTTATCCTTCTTCCTTTCTTCTTCTTCATTTTGAAATTCCTCCATTATCTTCAACATGTATTCATCACTTATGAATGGAATTTCAAACGGTTTCTTCTTAATCTTCTTCATCTCCTCTTCCATATGTGTTCAATACTTAGGAGGGACTTCTTGAAGGTTTTTCATCTTCAACCGAACTCCTGAATCAAATAACTTCTTCAATTCTCTTTGTTGATTTAATCAGAGATCAAATTGGAACTTCTTCAAATTCTCATGCACTAAGTGATAGTGCATGAACTTTATTAATCCACTTCATCCACTTAGAAGTTGTGGATGGATCTCTTCAACTCCTCATGCATTGTCAGTACAATGCATGGTCTTCTAATCATGTTGTGACTTTGTATCCAGTTGATACAAGTTCTATGAACTTAAAGAACAGCTCCACAATCGTCAGATGTGCATGGAGAATGTTTCAACCACAATTTCCAATACCACTTAGTGAATCTCCTAAGTGACATGCATCTTAGTACAATGGCCATTCTCTTTTCATCACCATCACCATCACACCCTTTGGCATTCACATCTTGACAATTCCTTGACTTCCATTCATTCCAAGACAACTTCATGCCTCATTGACAACAAATGCAACACAATGCACTTCAATCTCCCCCTTTGTATTTGTTGTCAATACACTCCTTCAGCACATATGAATGGGTCAATATGTGTGCCAATATTTTCTCCCCCTTATTGGCAATCAAATGCAAAGGTGTGGTGTGGTTCTCTTCCAAAAATATCTTCCTTCCTTATAAAATCGTTTTCTTCAAAATCACTAAGAGAGGGATGATGCCACATGTTCTTCTTTAGCAAAGAACCTTTAGTAAATCAGCTCTAAGTCTACTTGGGCAAACCCGGTGTAGAAAACAAGAGTGATATGACCAAGGAATTCAAAGCTATCCATAATTCTCTACACATGTGAGATCATGCTTAGGGGTTTTAAATTTTTCAGATATAACAATGAATTTGCTAAATCCTGCACATACTTCACAAAACTCATTAGAAAGTTCAGTGCAAAGATAAAGCTCCCCCTTTCATCCATTTGCCTTCAATCCATACTCCCCCTTAATTGACAAGATAAACTCAATTAAGAAACAAGGGATGAAAGTATGATTGGAATACCTTCAGCTTTTCTCAAGATAGTATTAAATCTTAGAATACCATCTTCTCCAGATTGGCTCCCCCTCAAGGGGTGCACTCCATTCTTTCCAAACCACTCTCCAGATGAGAATGATCATCATCTTCAATTCCCTGCAATGTTAGCACATGTATATACCAAGAGTATAAGGGAATAAGATGGAACCTCCTTGGTTCATCAATGTGAACAACAAGGTTGAGAAGATTCTCTCAACCGAGATGTCCCATTTTCACCAGTCTTCACACTTGCACATTTGATCTTCATTGATGATTGTGCTGGTGTGGATCTCAACCCATCTTCATGTGAAATCTTTTTCTTCCCTTTTGCTTTAGCAAATGCCAGAGCTTCATCTTCAGCTCTTTTCAGATCTTTGGCAAGTTGCAACTGATTTGGCCATATGACTAGTAAGTCACTTGGAAGTGTGGCCTCAGTTTTGGAAATTCCACATGGTTCTTTTGATGCTGTCAAGCTACCTCTCTTAGGCAACTTGTTTTCAATCAATCTCTTCTGCTTCTTCTGGATTGATTGTCTGTTTGAGTTCAGTTGGCTTCTATTGATTTCCATGGCTTGTTTACAAAGATCCATGGTATGACCTTTCTTTCCACAGTAGAAGCATGTCTTCTTGGTGGTCCAACTGGATGACTCACCCTTCTTGGACTTAGACTCCAAGGTCTTCTCTTCCTTTTTCATAATCTTCTTGGGAGCATCTTCCACTTTCTTCCTGCTTCCCA
Source organism: Viscum album (assembly GCA_963277665.1). NCBI lineage: Eukaryota > Viridiplantae > Streptophyta > Magnoliopsida > Santalales > Viscaceae > Viscum > Viscum album. The sequence continues at coordinate 356,373,317 of OY728163.1, forward strand.
AGGATTCTTTCTGAGCCATGTTCAGTGATCTTCTCTTCTTTTTAGCTCTGGATACAGTTGGAGATTGACATGTATCTATTTGACCACTTGTGCAATCATCCCAGATGTTGTCAAGTAATCCAAATCTGTTAGCAGTAAACAGATGTCTCTGGACCTGTGGATGTTGCTTCTTTCCTTCTGGCTTGCTCCCCCTTGGCATGGGCTTCCTCTGTGCTTTGGCATTCAGTGGATTGTACCAACAATCCTTTTCACAATTCCCATACTTGTTACAACACCAACATTGACCCACAAATCTTGACCTTTTCAGTCCTTCTGATTGCTGGGTACTTTTCTTGACAAGTTGTGTTGTTTCAGGAGAGCTCTGCTTCTTCATTTTCATCATCCATACTTGTTTGGAATAATTCTTCCATCCTGCACTTTTTGTGGAAACACAATTACAAGCATGAGTACAAGATGGTATGGATGGTACCTTCCTTTTAGAAGTTTTTGCACTTTCACTAGAGGATGTCTTTCTTTTAGAATCATCCTGCTCAATGCATACTTGAGTAGCAACATTTCTCCTTTCAGCTGACTGGGAGGATTCAGCTTTGGGTGATTGCTGATTTTTCAATATCACCTCCAATTCTAAGCACTTCATATTGAGGGAGTTCTTCTCATCCTCAATAGTTCTTAGCCTTCCTTCCCATTTCTCTTCCAGCTGCTTTATCTGGTCTTCATGCACCTTCTTTATTTCATGCAATGAGTTGTCAAGCTCCTTCACCATTTTGACTTTGTCTTCAAGTTGAGCATCTCTGACATTCATTGAAACTTTGTGCCTCTTTTCCAGTGAATGGAAAACTTCTTTGACCACAGTCTTAAAGAATTCTTTCTCAGAAAGGCTTCTTTGCAATTCTTCAGTAGTGTCTTCATATCTTTCATTGCAAAGAGATACTGTCTCATCTTTAGCCTTCACCAGCTTTCTGAGAGTGTTGGTTATGCCAACCCTTTTTGCCAATTGATCTTCCATAGCATTGGCTTCTTCTTCTAACTGTGATTTTTCTTCTTGAAGATCATGGATGCCTGTAGCTATACACTTTGCCACTTCCATGGGAACTGTCTCCTGAAGATATTTGAGTGCACTCTGAAGATCATTCATTGTTTCAGCTTCATCACAGCTAGGACAGGCTTTCTTCATCTTCTTGGCCTGTTTCTTCTTTCTATTTTTCTGAGCCTTGGCAGATATCTCCATTTGAGGCTGGTTGCTCATTTCCTCAAATCTGCACTCCATAAAGACTCTCTTGGATCTTTTAGAGGTAACCTCGCTCTGATACCAATTGAAGTGCCCAGATCAGTGTGAATCACTGAGAGGGGGAGGGGGTGAATCAGTGATCCTTTAAAACTTTTTACTAATTGATTCTTAATCAATTAAACCTCTATGGCTGGTTAAAGCCTCGATCCACTCTTCTTGTATCTCTCAACCTTTCCCGGATAATGCAGTAATGAAAAGGCACAGGACACAAGGATTTACAAGGTTCGGCACCAAAGGCCTACATCCTTGCCATGCTCTCCAAGCATGGATTCTCCATTATAACCTGTTAAAATTACAATGGTCGATACAGAGTCCCACTGTATCTCTCCTGAGTCCCACAGGAGGGTCTTTATACTGCGTCCCACAGTGTTACCAGAGTCCCACTGGCCTGCTCCAGAATCCCACGGAAGACTTCTTCTCCCTGAGTCCCACAGGGTCTTCTCTTGGCTCCTCGAGTCACACGAGTAGCTCTTCTTCTCTTTAAGCTTCTTCAAGTATCCTCAGAAGTCTGGGATAAAGACTGCTGGCCTTGCTCTGTACCTATGATCACTTGAGTTGATCAGGTCTTCTCGTCTTGCTCAGGCTTTATCACCTTCTTCTAAGGATGACCTGGCCTTCTCTCTAATTACTGAATACTCAGACAAATAATATCTTTAACTTCAGTCTGGTCCAGTCTCAGTCCTGGTCTTGGACAACTCAAATGCACACCACTGATTTGGCTCTATTCACGTGTGCACGTGCATGCATGCATGCATGCACTTCTCCTGTCCTCTTCTTGGTGCAGTAGACCCACAGAGGGTGTAATCAATTATAGCACACACCTTTTCCGAACTTCACACACTTTATCCAATTTGTTTACACACTTAGAGTGTGTTCTACTTTAGTGTGGATGTCCTCCTTTCAACTTCTTCTAAGTGTGTTCACTTTTAGTGCACACCTAGGTTCGGACACTTCTTTAGTTTGCACACACAAATTCTTCACTTAGCATACACTTGTAGTGACCTTCCTCTTCTTGTTACACACACCCACTTTAGTGTTCTTTTAGTTGTTCTTCAATAGTGTGCACACAGAAGGCTACGGCCTCTTCCACTTGCACACACTTCCTCTCGGCCTTTTTCACTTCACACACAATGTGTGGTATTCCACTTCACTTGGCACACAAGGCACTAAGGCTCGGCCTTCTCTTCCCTTCTTGCACACACACCCGAACACCTACTGCCCTTCTTTGCACTTAGCACACACACGATGTGTTCTTCAATATGGGCACACACACAAGTGGTCTTCACTTTACCTCTTGCACACACACTACCTCGGGTCGTCTTCTGTTTTTTGCACACTCAAGCCGTGGAGTCTTCACTTTGCACACACAAGGCTATGCCTCGGCTTCTCCTCTCCACTTGGCACACACACGAGGCAAGGCCTCGAATCTTCTTGCTTTGCACACACAACAAATAGTGTGTAATGCACTTCACCCGAACCCAATCTTCAATGGAGGCACACAAGTTGCTTGGGTGTAGCGGCCTCCTCCTCTTCTCAACCGCGCAAGGCACAAGACTGTGGCCAGCGCGCAGGGGTGCAAGAGCACAAGGTACAAAGGACCTCGGCCGTGGGCGCTCAAGTGCAAGGGTGCACTTGGGTCTTCCTGCCGCGCAAAGAGAGGGCGCGCAGGGGTCCCCCTACTTCTTCTTTCGCGCAAGGTGTGCGCAAAAGGAACTCACGAAGCCAAGAATGGCTTCGGGCTGCTGCCGCGCAAGTGGTGCGCGCAGGGTCTTCTTCGCGAGGCAACGATGCTCTCACGGGACTCCGGATCTTCAACAAAGGATCAGCAAGCATCTTCATGCCTCGGGTGATCCTTTTATAGGCAGAGAAACGCTTAAAACTTCCGCGTGATCTAACTTCAAAATCCCGAGATATTCGGGTCTTTAAAAATCTTCCAAATCTTGAATTTACTCCTCTGTCCAACGCGGGTTCTTTCATTATTTTATTCCTCCTCGTGCATGTGATTTATAACGCATGCACGGCCTCTGTTTAGGCACAAATCATGCAAATCTCGAATACACCGAGGCCTCGACAACGTTGTTTGCCTCGGCCGAACTCGAAATGCTCCCCTCGTTGCATGCATGCATATTTTATAGCATGGCTGTGTTCAGTACATCCAAACGAACTCAATGGACCCTTCGGCGTTGAAAATGGTGGCCTGGAACTCGAAATAGGTCGTCGGGAGTGCTCTGGTTCAGCGGCTGCTCGCGGGGAGGCTTCGTGCGAGCTCGGGGAAGAAGACGGTCGCTGGGCCGTTGGATCGGGCGTTTGAATAATCTCGAACGGCCTGGATCAGATCGCGGCGCCGCGGATCAGATGTGCGGCGCAGATCAAGCGCGCGATGAGTCGGACGGCCAGGATCACTCCCGCGGAAAAATTCCGCGTCCCACATCGAAACGGCGGCCTGTTTTTCCACGCTTTATCACCTAAGCGCTGGGGGAAAGCGCTCAGTTGAATTCTCTCCCCCCACGGTGCCGCCCCGCACCGTGTTCTCCCTGCGGGCGCGCTCTGCGCCCACTCTGGTCCTCGCGGGCGCGCTTTAAGCGCCCACTATGCTCCCTGCGCTCCTCCGGGCGTGCCCCAGGCGCTCATGCAGGGGTGTCCTTGGGTGCGCCCTGCCGCCCTGGCTCGCCCCACGGGGTTCCCCCGGGCGTGGTGCCCTAGTGCCCATGCCTTGGGGTTGAACCCCCCAAGGTGCCTTGGCTGGCCAATTTTTTGGCAAAGGGACAGAATAGGACTTTGTGAAATACAAAGTTCTTCTCCATATAAAACATGCCAAATGCCAAGTGCCACTTCAAGCCTTCTTCCTCATTTATCCTTCTTCCTTTCTTCTTCTTCATTTTGAAATTCCTCCATTATCTTCAACATGTATTCATCACTTATGAATGGAATTTCAAACGGTTTCTTCTTAATCTTCTTCATCTCCTCTTCCATATGTGTTCAATACTTAGGAGGGACTTCTTGAAGGTTTTTCATCTTCAACCGAACTCCTGAATCAAATAACTTCTTCAATTCTCTTTGTTGATTTAATCAGAGATCAAATTGGAACTTCTTCAAATTCTCATGCACTAAGTGATAGTGCATGAACTTTATTAATCCACTTCATCCACTTAGAAGTTGTGGATGGATCTCTTCAACTCCTCATGCATTGTCAGTACAATGCATGGTCTTCTAATCATGTTGTGACTTTGTATCCAGTTGATACAAGTTCTATGAACTTAAAGAACAGCTCCACAATCGTCAGATGTGCATGGAGAATGTTTCAACCACAATTTCCAATACCACTTAGTGAATCTCCTAAGTGACATGCATCTTAGTACAATGGCCATTCTCTTTTCATCACCATCACCATCACACCCTTTGGCATTCACATCTTGACAATTCCTTGACTTCCATTCATTCCAAGACAACTTCATGCCTCATTGACAACAAATGCAACACAATGCACTTCAAAGTGATCCCCAACACCTGTGATATCCTTAAATGAAATATAATTTAAGATGATCTATCATACTATGGGTAGCCTATAAAGATCCTTGAGACTATAAAAAAAGTGTTGAAAAAATGGGAAAGTTGACTAGAAAATTTATTTAAGATAAATAATTTAACATAGAAAGAAAACTAGTAAACTAATTATGTTATGAAGAAGAAACACCATCATTAGTTTATAAAGTAAAATCCATGAATATAAACAAAATAATTTTTTAAGGAGGGATGAATGTAATTCCTAATACTGAAATATAGAATATGAAAATTTTATTTTAATGAAACACTAGTACAAGGGAAAATTTTAAATCTCGTCGCACCATATTTTTAATTTGATAGAATGAATATAATTCTTAAACTTACTATTTCAAAATAAGCATTAAATAAATTTTTTTAATTTTTCTTGAAAAATATGATTTTATGAATAAATTAAAATTTATTATTTTACTAATACATATTTTACATATAACAACTCATTATAATATATATAATTAACCATGTATTGATTATTAATTCTGTATGAATAAAGACAATATCTTTTAGAGTTAAATGGAATATTTTTAATAAAAAATCATTTTTAAAATACTCAATGTTTTTTCCATTAAAATAATTAAAAAATAACCAAAAAATAATGAATGTTCTAAATTATACTCATAGATTATATATCTAAATATATTAATTTAAATTAATATATTTTTTTATTACAAGTTATAGAGAAAAATAATGATCATTTTATGTTAAAAATGTCTATTTTCCTGAAATATGTATGATCTTAATGTTTAATAGGTTTATTTTAAATTTAATTATCCAAATTATAGTAATGTAATTGGATAAAAAGTTTATGAGATTTCTAAAAAACATTTTCTATTTTATATATTTATTTAATTTCATTTTTGTTCATTATGAATAGTGAAAATGGTAAAAATTGGTTCCCATAGTTATGGTTAATAAATGTTTACCATGGGTGTAGACAATATGAAATGTATTTTCATGCACTTTTCTGGAGAATACGATATGATTATCACATAGACAAGAAATTTCAAGTATGAGTAAATATGTTTTCACCCTAAATAAAGAAGATGTAGGTTGGATTTCAATGTTCCAAAATACTACATCATACCGATGGATAAGTGGAATGATTCCCCCATCTAGGAGTAGAAAATGGATTTCCATGATCGATAATGAAAAGGTGTCGACACATTAAATTAAATTTTTGAGTTTCATCTCAGAAGAAGTTGTGTATTTACCATCTCAAGAAGTTTATATCTCTTCAAGACCTTCAATTGGACTAGTCTTGGAGCCCAAATAGACTGAGAGATCAAAAGTTATGGAACTAGGAAGATGGATAAATTTCACAAAGGGACATACGTAGAGGATCTAAGCCAAGGACCTATGTGGAAGAATGAATTTTTACACGCCTACGCGGGAGAGTAACACAGAGTACCTACACGAAGGACCTGCGTGGGAAACATACCTTCGACCAAGCCCCATCCATGCATATAAATGGGACCCTTGGGCTCCTCATTTTAGGTCTGGAAAAAGTTGAAAGACTCCCTGAAGATCCCATACTTATCTCTGTTTCCCAGATCCCTCAAATTGTCTCAGGTAGCTCTCTAAAGTACGAGAGAGGAGGTAATTAAATGGGATAACCATGTTTTGAAAGTCTTTCACAATTGTTACATATTTTGGGTTCCCCTATGTGAATTATATTCTTCAGTAATAATACACACCTGCACGACATTCATATAGGACACACCTGTGGAGCATACCTGCATGATGTACCGATGTAGTACAGCTGCTCAGTGCATCAATGTGGGGTACCTACGTGGCACACATAAGCGAGGCACCTAAGTGGAATAGATTGGTGTAAATCTTACATACCAACTCAAGTACCCTATTTAAAGCCATTCATGTCAGGGTATCCCCTTCTTTGGTTCCATTATCTAAAAGGGACTAAGTTGAAGCCTCCAAAAAAACCTCATAACTTATCAAACCCTTTGGAAAGGCACATTAGTGTGTCTCCTATTTGGGTTTGTATATCCACAGTCAGAGGTTTCCCAAATTTTTATCACAATGGGGTTTGGGTTCATTGAGTGTCTATGGGTTTTTATATCAACAGTCACATGAACCTTTCTCCCATAAACAGTGTTGGGAATTTCCAGGCAAGGAGGAGGGTTGTCTCATGGCCTCTTCCTTCGCAAAGAGATGACCCAGAACCTCAGGTCTCTGGTAGGGAAAGTAAATTTCACACCTTATTTTCTTCCATTTGAAAAAAATAGAAGTCTCCCTCCCCTACCAGGATCAATTTTATGGAAGCCATCTTAGTGTAAGACCCAAACCTTTATCCCTTTTTCCTTTCTTTGGGACCATTATCCAATGTAAAATGAATAGACAGAGGGCACGTCACCTCACCCTCTTCCTAGGTCACCTCAACCTCGTCTACCCTAGCCACCATAGGCTCTCTCTCCTCCACTAGGAGAGGAGGAAAAGTTTATGTGTCATTGTTGAATCATTCACATCCTCTTGTTTCTCACACTGAGCATGACTCATGTGGCCTTAGAGATTTCTAATGATTACAACAGTTTCACAAACACCCATAGTAAAAGAACTATGAGCACACTGATTCCTATTCAAACCAGAATATGTAGGAAGCCCTTTCAGGGCCCAAGCTCACTAGATACCATCTTTATTAATCCAACCCTAATTTCCTTAATCTTGGCATCCTTCTTTGGAACAATCCTCAAATTAAGCCCATAAATCATCAAGGCATAATTTTTAGGATGTAAGCCCAAACTCATTTCTCTCGAAGAACTATACTCTCCTATAAGATTCATCGAACTACGTGGGATTTTATTTCCATTCACATGGGATACACAGGAGGACACATTATGTTTCTTACCCATCATTTCAAATCAACCCTATTCTCCTTATGACATATTCCCAATAGGGTCTAATCTAACTTGGAAACCCATATCCTCTCCAATTTCATTGGGTTGTTTCGGAATAAGTCCCACAACATACTTTGACTAAGAACCTTTCTCTTAGACGTCCTTACCACATGACATTAATCTGTATGGTTATGTCCTTATCACATGACCAAAACTTTGCAGGTTCTGATTTCTTTTAATAGGATACGTAGGTAACCCATTTCATGGGTACGATCCCAATATCAAAATAAGCCTTCGTCTCCCTGGATAAAAATAAATTCCAGAGTTCCCTACCAAGTGGCTTAAAAACCAGTATAATCATAATGATGATCAAAAGAATCTTGAAATAGTTTATTAAAGGATACCATTGATAGAGAACCTCGAATACATATAGATATATCCATTAATGAAGAACCTTGAATGCATACTAGTGATTCAAAATTTTACACATGTTAATAAGTGATTGTAAATTCAAAGTGAAACTTATGTTATAATTGGTGAATTAATAAGGATCCATGAAAATATCTTTAATTTATAAATAGAGTCCGAAAGTATAAAACAATTCCCCTAAAAAGGGTGTAATGAGTTTGAGCTCACATCCTCTCGACCAATGCATGTTTCTATGTATCATAATGTTTAAAAATAACTGATGCCTGAATTTGGAAAGAAGTTGCTATTTAGATAAATAATTGTTGGAAGTTTTCGGTCCCATAAACAAATCCAAGGGAAACTGCCTGGGAGTAGTGATTCTTAAAACTAGAACACACGTTTCAAGGAACTACAAAACAAAAATGGTAAACCCAACGTGAATCCTTAACCAAGTTAATAATGTTACCCACCTATTAGGCCCCTATCAATTGATAAAGTAAGTCCAAACAAAGGAATAAATCAATAATTAATTAATCTAACAGATGCCACTTTAATGGAGTTTATTTATGATTCATGTTTTTTCTCAGAACTCCCTTCAGTCCAAAATGGATTTCTTCAAGACGACATCTGTTAACTCCCCGATCGCTTCTCAAGCCAGATCTTCATCCACAGGAAAGAAATTATCACCCACTAAACATCTTCAATGCTAGGTCTCCAATGTTTTGGTAATGGAGTATCTCCAACATGATACAATCCTGACTTGGAAGGATTCCCGAAAGGCCCTCTAAGTCAATAACAATTCTGGATCATCCGTCCAACGATGACCAATGATCAAGAAGCAGATAGTTCCAACCACTGTTTTCAGCTGTTTTCGGTCCTTTTCCCCAGAATGCATGATCTAGTCCCTCCCATACTATATGTAGGAGGATGAAGAGTTTACTTAGGGCCTTAATTCAAGAATTTTGGGATCCTTCTTAAGAACTCCCACCAACAATCTCCACCAGCATAATTATGTGGTGGTGAACCCCCAAGATGATGGTGATGTTGCCTCTGGACGTTCATCCCAGGTCTCTCAGACCCGATCATGCAAGAACAACATCTGGGGACAACGTATGGTCAACGGGGAGCAGGTTCTCACCTCTTCCATAACTAGAGAAGTCTATCAACCTAACTTGATGGAGAAAAATGAGCGGGTACATACACTCGTCCATTATAATTTTGTTGTCCAGCAGACTATTCTGGAAGCAACCCACCAATCCCACCAAATAAATCTAGTGGAGTAATGTTAATAGGTACATACACTTGATTTCAATTTATCATCCAGTCAGCAAGCTCGACTGACTGCATTTAAAGAATCCCACTAATCCAATGCGGTGGAAAATGGTAAATAGAACATACACATTCTTACAATCCCCAATTCTGCAAGCAGTCTCGTCTGCCAGTATTGAAGGAAGTCCATCAACCATAATTGATGGGAAACAACCAGCAGGAATATACACCTACCAGTGTTCATCAAGCCTACCAATAGTATCATATGGAAGCACACGGAGATGTCAGTCAGAAAGCTCCAACGACAAATCTGGGGTAGATCCATCTCTCTACCCCCATGCATGAGTACTATTAATATCCATTAATTGGAAAAAGATGAATAGAGAAGGAACATAAACCTACTCCTAATATGTAATGGAGGTATATTTCCATTCCATTTTCTGAAGTCACCAAACACATCTTATCAATGGTGAAAGGGTAGAAGCAAATCCCTACCCATATTCTGGAAGCATGACACAATATTATAACATATACTTTATTAGTGCCAGGGGAACAGACACATAAATCTATCTCCACATATGGGATGACACATTGACATGCCATCTCGTAGATGATACACACCTCTATTTCAGTCTAGGAAGGTCATGGGGCATACTCCCCCATATCATACAGACAACAATATCAGAAACATACACCCTTTCCAATTGGAGGTAATCAATTTGTTTTGATGGCCACTCCAAGGTAGGCACATACACCTGCCCTTGATAACCACATCTCCAAGAAAGCGGCCCCAACTACGTGTAAGAGAACATCCAAGAAGATGTATCACCAAACACAGTTGGAAAATCAAGAGTCAAACTGAAATTTGGATCTACATAATGATGGAGTTATTTAATTCCTCGGACATTTATCTATGAAAACTCAAGATCTTATCCTCTCATTACCAAATTATAGGAGTGGTAGAAATAATTCTGAAGTTCCCCATCAGACACTTCATCATGAAGTCTTGCTTCATGAAAATTTGGTCAATCCAGACATCCTATATCTAGATGAGATCCACGAAAACCCTCCATGTGTCCATAATACAAAGAATAAAGAGGATTCATCCCGTGCGGTAACCCACCATGGTGGTCCTCCCTATGATGACATTTGATGCGAAAGTCCTCTCCGTAGTAGTAATTTTCATTTTTAAGATAATTATATAATTGATAATGTAGAGATGAGAAATCCCTCTTATCTCTAGGTACATAAAAACACCATGCCATTCATGTCAGATGTCTTGTCATTTATGGGTGAAACCCTTTCCCAGCCAGAAGACATCTTTAGGGAACGATCATTCTTCGAACATCCCTTGGGTCATTTGTCTTGTAATACAAAGACTCCACTTTAGTTAGACCAAGTAGATAAATCTCTTGTAAAATACAATGAAGATATTTTAAACATGAGAAAACAATTGGATAAAGGAAAAAAACCAGGCATGTTCTGGCCTTTGGAAAAGTCTCAGCATAACATTCTAGAATTGATGGGAGAAGATTGTATTCATGATATCCACCTCAACTTTTGGAAGAATCATTTTCATTTGAAAACCAAATTTTTACAATATGATGAATATAAAAATTTTGTGAAGGTAATAGACGGGTGGAAACGTGAAATTTACTTGGCATCTCTCTCAGTTTCCCAACATCAAATGGTTGAAAAAGAGCAGATAACCCTTCAGTGTGCATGCCTCAATGCTCTAAAGAGGCAGCACCGGTTAATTTCGGACACCCCATCTAGTGTATGTATCATAGGATGGGGTGCACATGGATCATTCAATTTCACTACACTTCAGAATCAACAATTTCTACCAAAAGTGGTCTCATACAATGTTATTTCCCACGGTCGGCTACAATCAACCGACATTGTATGTAATAGAATGTACGCTCAAAAAAATGCCTCAAACAGCTCCCATCAGGGTCATACCAAAATAAAAGTTGTTTTTGAGTTAATTTTATATCATGCATCTGATAATATTGAGAAGGCATCCCACTTAGATATTGTCAGCTGTCCAAGAATGAAAATGTCTAAAATTGCACAGCGATCTTCCGAAACATGTGATTTGGGTTTTTATCAGATGATACACCCAGCTAATTTCTGAACTAAAATTAGAAAAATTAGAAGAGCAATTTCATGAATCTCAGCCATAACAGTTCAAGAATCACCCCAACATGAAAGGATGGGGGATCATTTAATTAAACCTTCAAATTCAGTAAATAATATTTAGATGTTTGAATAATAATAAAAGGAATATCCACATCCTACATGGTTTGGTAGATTTTTCACATCTACAATCCCCTCCTCAACCGATTTTAGTTTTCTATCGATTAGGGAAGAAGACACAAAGAGAGGGAACTACTGATCTTTCCAAGTTTTTTCTTCGGGTTACTATATGTCAAACAGCTCCTAATAATCCATCATATAGGACAACAGAGTCTCATAGAAGATACAGAGGGTGAAGATCTTATGAATATAAAGACAGAATTTCATAAATGCATTATGCGTCAGAAAATGTCATTAACACCATTTTAGAAGATCCTCTAGAAAATGATTATTCTTCATGCGAATCAAAAGATGAGGTTCTTATCTATAATACGGTACACAATGAGGAAAATAGAGAAGTTGTACGTACCTGAAATTAGAGTCTTACCCAGAATCTAGGTATGCCTTCAAATAACCAACTCCCACCACTCCGAGTTACATCAAAGAATCATTTCCGTAAGACATACTTCTCAGGAATATTCTCAACCTGAAGATCTTGTAGGAGATCCTCAATAAAGAGGATTTGTATTAACTATAGAGGTGGATAATGGGTTACCTTAATTGGGTATATATCCAAGGCAGGATTAAACACATATTGAAAGGCATGTTTCCATGGGTTATTCAAGGAAAATACCAGCACCACCACCAATGGTTTTGGCATTCGTTTCACCAGATCAAGATCCAGTTTTTGTACCTTCATAGGTTCTAGCTCATCTAGATATTCCCTAAATTCTTATGAACACAATTGAGGATTTAGTGACTCGATTGGAAGCTATGGAGGAACGATGTGCGCCAGTTTATCTATAAACGAAATCTTACCCTGAATGGATGGACCCGATTCCTCCCCAACCAAATTTTGTGAATACCATATTTTCAATCATTAATTTCATAGGAGATCTGAAACAACACATAACACATTTTTTTTAACTGTGATCCCATGATGGGATCTCCTCAACAAAAAAGCTGTAATGATCAGGTGTTTTGTGCAGTCACTACAGGGACCGGTTTTTGTCTGGTATACATGTTTACAATCTTAATCAATTACATGATTGGAATATCTCCGCCAGAAATTTATTCTTCAATTTAGCTCAATGCTAATGAAGATGAATGTTTTTTATCTTGCCAATTGTAAACAAAGGGATAATGAAAGAGCTTTATATTTCATTACGTGATGGAATGGATTAACATATTCATTATGTCTGGAACTCCCTTAAGAATAGTTTCAGCCAATTTGTGTGGAAAACCTGTGTGATGAGTTACACACACCATTGATCCCTATAAAACACACATGAGGGTTATTAGACCATACATTAATTTCCCATTAGATTGAAGATTCCATCATGGAAACTAAGTCTAAAACTCATGTAATTCCATTTTCTCTGGGAAGGAGAATAGTGAAAGTTGAGGTTGCTACCGTTACACACATGGAAGCACCTATACCTACTTCCACTTCAAAACCATCATTGTATTGGAGGGCTCCCCCACCAGAGCATCAACAAAAATTACCACCTCATCAATATGGTCAAGGAGATCAATTTCATAAATAGTTTGATGAATTATAAAGGAATGTTTATTCTTTTTGAAAAAAAAGTTCCCAGTTACTTTATCTTAGCTTTGGAAAACAATTAGGTTCAGTTGCCAAGGATGAAGAAACCAAAAAAAGGATATGAAGATCTTCCGAATTATTTTCCATTTCACCAGATATTGGGGCATCCCATTAAAGAGTGTTTTGTTTTCAAGGACCTCCTCAAAAAATGGTAGACTCTAGATAAGTGAAACTAAAAAGTTATTCAGGTCAAGTAGCATGTGTTACTACCATTAAACAAGAGGGAAAATGAGAATGGAAGGAATACAGAAATAAAAATGTGTCGAAATATTAGGATTGGATGATCAGGAAAATGATCAACCAAATTCATGCCATTTTACAAACATAGTTGAAACAATCGATTTTGTCTTTCTCCACTCCTGCCTCAACAAAACCAACTTCATCAAATAGTCAATCCTCAATGAAACGAGGTGATCAGAAGGAAAAAGTGTAGTCAGAAGAAGACGATATTGTGTCCAGGAAAAATTTTTCCATGACCGTGGATGATTTCAAGCCATCTTCTTCAAAATTATGGGCACCAGCCCTCCAAACGGCACAACTAGAATGAACATTTCACGAAGAATCTTTATTATATGAATAATTGTTCTTTGGTTCTGTCAACGTTATCCACTAAACAAATACTTTTTCCAATGGTGATTCCGATTATAATCAACCAGAGTTCCTTGCAACTAATTGGGGAACCAGAGGAATATGCCAAGGTTGAGGATATAGGGGAAGACATGGGAATTCTAGAAACCCCCATTTTAACTCTACCCCTGCTCAAACAATTTATGTGGTAGAAACTCGTGGAAGATCTCTTTATTGGGATCAACAAGAACAAGGAGTTTCATCCATGAAAGAAAGGTTCAGTTCTGACATGATTATTTTGTAGGACCTATTAGATGTCACACAAACTTCTTCACAACATGTAGATAGACCTAGTCAGTCTGATCTACCAAAGACTGGAGTATTTTCCACTTCTACTCTGATACAGGGTACATCTACATTAGAAGCATCAAATTATAAGAGACCTATAAAACAACATTTCCATTGGGAAACACAGACCTTTGGATCAGAAATGTGATGTTTTGAAACAACTGTCCCACATACCGGCCCTGTTATCAATCTTGAATGCCTTGAATCTATCAAATGATCATCTAGAAGCAATTATTGAGGCTTTGTCAAGTTCTCAAGATTTTGAAACTGAAGTTGCTGGTGCTAATGTTTACTGTATAGAGGATGATCTTGTAGAATGTCATGCAGTCATATCATTTATAGATGAAGATGAAGATGATGTTATACATGGAGATATCAAACCCATGTATTTATCTAGAAATGTATATGACATAGACATCCAAGGATCCTTCATTGATAATGGCTCCTGAGTCAACCTCATTAATGTTCGTATAATTCACCGATTAGGCCTGAATAAATCTGAATTATATCCTTCAACTTTAATGTTGCAATGATATGACAAGAATAAGAAATAACCTCTGGGAAATATTACACTCAGAACTTAATTTGAAGATCTTGTGTCTAATTTAAATTTCATGGTTGTTCATGAAGACACAGCCTTCAATATTCTACTAGGAAGGCCTTGGTTGCATCAACATGTATCCATAACATCATCATACCACCATTGTCTTAAGTACTATTTCATTGGAAAAATCAGTACATTGTATGGTGATAATGCTTGGTTCATAATATGTGAATATAAATACATAGAGGCAGATTATTATCACACAAAAGGAACGAAGTCCATGAAAAAAAAATAACCAGAGTTAATGCTCCAAATGGATTAGAAAATATTAAAGAAAACCCATTTATACATTTGATTACAGAATATGTGATACTTATCAATCAAATTGAAAGGATAAAAACAAATCTAAGAACTCATATAATAACTTCCATAATGTCAATTGCGGAAACTGAGACTGAATGTATGGGAGAAATTGTTGATTCACTATATTGTGGTGGAAGCTAAAGTGGAGACATCTTCATATCATATACCAAACTACAGAAAGCCTCTACATCATCAATCATATTAGAATAAGTTTTAGCAATTATATAGGAAGACAAATATGTTTATTCCCAATACATCATATCTTCTTTATTACCTCAGAAGGACCCTTCATCATCAGTAGGTCTAGAAATGGTGGGATCTTCTTCAGGATGTTTAAATACTAAGACATAAATTTTTGTTTCTTCATATACTTTTCATGTAGATTCAGAAGAAATAATACATAATGATGAATAATAGATAGATCTCAGGGATGATCCTCCATCATTTGAGGAAGGTATCTCTACCACTGTGGATGAGCTCAAAGAAATAAATCTGGGTAAAGAAGAAGATCTAGGCACCCCTCAAATAGTGCGGCCATGACCTCTGTAGAGAAAGATGTGTATACTTCATTTCTAAATAAACATAGAGATATATTTTCTTGGAATTATAAATTATAGGTCTTAATACCGATGTAGCCACTCATCATTTGGGTTTTCTAGAAGAACATCGAATATTCAAGTAATCAGCAAGAAGAACACACCCAACTCATGCCTCTAAAATTGAAGGTGATGTGGATAAGCATATAAAGGATATCTTGGTCAGGGAGGTTCAATATCCCAAATGGCTAGCCAATATTGTCCAAATGAAAATGAATAATGGAAGAATTAGAGTTTTTATTGATTTTAGAGATCTTAAAAAACATTTTCCTAAAGATGATTTTCCAGTTCCGATTACAATGCTATTAAATGATGCAACAGCTAACTATGAATCTATTTCCTTAATGGATGGGTACTCTGGGTATAATCATATCTGTATAACCCTAGGGGATGAAGAATCTACAACCTTCAAGGCCCCTCAAGGTGTTTTTTTCTATCAGTTAATGGCCTTTGGATTAAAGAATGTAGGTGAAAAATACCAACGTTCCATGCACTATATCTTCAAACCCTTTTTAGTGAAAGTTGTTGTATGTTATGTGGATGATTTTGTGGTCAAATACCAACAATGTTCCAATCACTTAGCTGATATGGAGATCATATTCAAAAAACATCGACAACATAGTATGAAGATGAACCCCTTGAAATGTGCTTTTGGGGTAACCTTAGGGTTTCTTGGCTTCGTTGTGCGCCATAATTGTATTGTAGTTGATCCTAAGAAAACAAAATAAATCCTTGGTATGTAACCACCTATAAATTTGAATTAATTTAGAGGAATCCAATGAAACTTGGCCAATATTTGGTGTGTTTTATCACCAATTTGGAAGGAATGTTTTTTCCCTTCACCAGATTAATGAAGAAGGGATTCACCAATCAAAGGACTGAAGACTGCTAAGAAGAATTTGATACCCTCAAGGGATATATTTTGAGTCCACTGGTATTAATGCCACATGTTGAAGTAAGGCCACTAATTCATTATGTGACATCTTTAGAGCGATCACTAGGTGCCTTCCTTGATCAAAAGAACGATGTTGGGAATGATAACAGTCGTTACTATCTGAGTCGAACTATGCTTGATGTAGAAACTCGGTATTCCAGTATTGAAAAGTTTTGTCCGGAATTAATATTTTCATTTCAGAAATTGAGAAATTACCTACAATATCATGAGGTCCAATTGGTGTCTCGTAATAACCCACTCAAATTTATCCCCAGTAATCCTATTATTATAGGGAGTCTGGAACAGTGGGAGGTTATTCTACAATACTTTGATATCCAGTTTGTGCCTCAAATAACAATAAAAGGCCATGCTCTGGAAGATTTCATTGTTGAACATCCATCTGTGGAAGATACATCATTAAATACTGAACTTCTTTATGAAGATGTTTTCTCTATTCAAGATAATTCCAAAACAAGGGTAATATACTTTGATAGATCCTCCAGAAGTCCAATAATGAATAGAATGGAAAACCCTAAACTCAACAATGTTGGGTTAGGAATTTTCCTTATTTCATTAAAAAAGGAATTGTTTCCTTACTCCTTCCTGTAATCAGATGGTGGTACTAATAATGAGGCAAGATATCAATCTCTCATTGCAGGTTTGGAATTGTCCCTTCAGGTGCAAGTGAATCACTTAAAAGTGAAAGGTGATTGAAAATTAGTAACCATGAAAGTCAATGGGGAATATTCTACCATAAAATAATAGTTAATCCATTTGTGTGATTATGTTAGAGGGTAAATGGATGAATTTCCCTCAGATCTGACAATGTCTTATGTACCTAGATCACGAAATGCCCAAGATGATGCACTAGCTAATGCAGCTAAAACTTTGGTTGATTGGAATCCGGTTGAGACAGTTATCAGCATATCCCATAGTCATGTGGTCTCACCTTTTGTTCAAACCAGAATAGAGGAAATTAATGAAATTAGCCTTATTCCTGAGCCATATGGTCATACCACGGGATGGAGAACACTCATTTTGGAATATATTCAAAATGGAATACTTCCACTGGATAGGGATGTAAATGAACAGATCTGATGACGAGTGGCCAATTTTACTCTTTATGATAGTCTAGGCCACCAGAAGATCCTTTACAAATGAGGATTCAATCACTACTAGAAAACTAACCTTTACCAACGGTTTGGAACCGTTGGTATAGGCCTCCAAACCGTTGGTATAGCCTATACCAACGGTTTGGAGAACCGTAGCCAAGTAAGCCGTTGGGATAGGTCTATATCAACGGTTTTCCAAAAACCGTTGGTATAGACCTATACCAACAATTTTGGAAACCGTTGGTATAGGTAATATGAAATCTATACCAACAGTAATGGAACCATTGGTATATAAATTCCAAAAATAAAACATCCTCTGGGATTTGATCCCAGGACCCCTCGTTTATCATTGAACGACTCAACCACTAACCTAACATGACTTTTGTGATCGTAATTACATAAATATATATATGTATTCTCATAAGTATTTTAAATTTTGATTTATATAATGTTCTCGGTTAGTAGTTCTGGAAAATAATTAAAGAACCTATCCCAACGGTTTTCAAAACTGTTGGGATAGGTTATGGTGGGTTGAGTTTATTTAGGCCGAAGGTTGAAATTTTGGGTGTTTTTTCCCAACGGTTTTGGTGAACCGTTGGGAAAGGTCACTCTTTCCCAACGGTTTTGGTGAACCGTTGGGAAAGAGGCTCAAAACTCACCCTTTCCCAACGGTTTTGTAAAACCGTTGGGAAAGGTCACTCTTTCCCAACAGTTTTGGTGAACTGTTGGGAAAGAGGCTCAAAACACACCCTTTCCCAACGGTTTTGTAAAACCGTTGGGAAAGAGGTTCAAAGCACACCCTTTCCCAATGGTTTAGCATAAACCGTTGCGAAAGAGTGACCCTTTCCCAACGGTTTACCAAACCGTTGGGAAAGGGTTCCTATACCAACGGTTTATGCTAAACCATTGGTATAGAAGTGTTGGGAAAGATCATCTTTCCAGTAGTGAATGGAATCTAATTCATATGTATTGATGGATAAGAAACATCAGCCATCAAGAAATAAGTGCATTCAGGAGTTTGTGGTGCCCATCAGTCTGGGCACAGACTCTCTGATCAGATCTGGAGGCTTGGATACATTTGGCCTTCAATGACGTAGGATTGTATAGATTTCACTAAGAAATTTCATCCCTTCCAAGTGAATTCCAACTTCATTCAACAACCCCTGGAGATGATACATACATATAAATACTCTTGGACATTTTCCACATGGGGAATGGATATAGTAGGACCTTATCTTCCAGCCACAGCTAAGAAGTTCAAGTATATCCTTACTTCAATTGACTTGTTCTCCAAATGGACTGAGGCAATACCTCTCAAAGAAGTCAGACCCAAAATCATTGTTAGTTTTGTCAAAACTAATATCATCACTAGATTTGGTGTCCCTGATACTATTTTGACAGAAAATGGCACCAATTTTTATTCTTCTGAGGTAAAAAACATTATATCAGAAACATAACATCAAATTCAACCATTCATCTTGATATCATGTAGCAGCCAATGGACAGATAGAGGTTTTCAATAAGAACTTATCAAATATACTATATAAGATGGTGTATAAATATATGAAATAATGCCCTGATATACATTTTAATTCTTTATGGGATTATTGGAACTACACATACGACCACCTAGACAACTCCTTATTCATTGGTATACAGAATAGAAGCATTTTTTCTAATTGAAATACAATTTCATGCACTGAGAGTTGAAATCTGTGATCAGTTTTCTACAGTTGATAGGTATCAAAAATGGTTTAAGGATCTAGAATGATAAGACGAGAAATGATTGTATACATTTAATCATTTCGGAGTCTACCAAAATAGAATTGAGTGAGCTTTTAACATGAAAGCTCACCTCTATTCATTTCATCCAGGTGAATTGCTATTGTTCTTTAGGACCCCAATGATACCAGGAAATAATCCTTAAAAGATTGAGCCAAAGTGGGATGGACCTTAGTATATACATAAGGTATACTCAAATTGAGCTTATTCCTTAATGTAAATTGATGGATAGCTCATTAAAAAGCCAACCAATGTGAGATTCCTGAAGAAATACTTTGTGTAATTTTACATATCATTTATCCTCGATACAATATTTAAAACAGCACAACCCCCAATGTTTTTACTGCAAGACTTAGAACTGCACAATACAAATTCCTAGTTGCAAGACATTAAACCACATAACAAATATAAGCGTCCATGCTGCATAACGTTAAAATGCATAGCACCATTTTTCCTCGTTAAATGACATTCAACTGTATGGCTAACATCTTCTCTACATGACGTTCGAAGCTATCATAAGAAAGCATCAGGGACATAATTGCTACTCCTTCGTGGAACATGAGTCCCTCTCTTCCCTTTTTCTTAGTTAGATCTGCATAGGGACACTGTTTCAAGAACTATGTGTGGCTTGATTCTCATCTATTTTGAGATACATAGAGACACATGGATCTACAATCTTGGGCCCATCCGCAATCAAAAAAAATTTATTTACTATTTTTTTCTCTTTACATAAACTTGATCTATACATAGTTCTCTTATAAGATACATGAATTAATTTTCATATTATCTTGTGTCTTAAATTTACTCATTCTTCTAGAATGTGTTAAAGCCCCTGTTTCCCATGTAAAACTCAATTTCTGTGGGAAATGATTGTTTAAAGGACTACATACGGATTGATTCTCATAAAAATAAGATATATATAGACACCTAGATTTCCAATCATTGGCCCAAACATGATAAAAAAACAAAACCCCTTTATTCCTTATATAAGAAGCAAACCTGCATAGAGAATATTTAACGAACTAAATATAGCTTGATTATTGCTCTCATCAAGACACATAGTGACACTTGTGTTTTATCCCTTAGTACATTTAAAATATATCATTATTTTCACATCGATTCATCTTTTCCCTTACCACATGATGTTAAACTGCATGGAAAATTTCCTCACTGCATGACATTAAACCAAACATCACAATATTAATTCAAAGGAAATAATGAAAGTCTAGATTTTATATATGACATAGATCTATGTAAAGGATTTCAAACTCATAGCCAATATTGATTCAAATATTTCTTACTTTCATTGTGAATAACGCCCTTTTATATTTCACACTCTTAGTCTTGGATATTTCTAGATATTCATAATATTTCTTAAACATTCTGGTGAAAGAGTTTCCAATACCTGAGAGCTCATTTTCTTGACTATGCAATACATACCCTTTGGTGGCCTGGCATAAGTTTCCTTCAGAACAAGTCAGTCAGCCAAAAGTTGCCACTATTTGGCTAAGATTCATATGCCCCAATTGGCCCTTCATAATACATCCCCCATAATGGGTTTTTTCAATAATGGTAATTTTATTCTTGGTTATAGTGTCTTTATCGCTTTCAAACATTGATAACAATAGAAAAGAATCTGTATTTTGAAAACATTCATTCAGATATATTTTCCACACTATCTTTCTCTCGATCTAAAACTCTTCAAGACCATGGTATACAAATTTCCCTCTCTATGTGATCAATGAAATTTGAAATAACATTGGATTCACTTGGCCACATTTCATATAATATTTCCATTTTTTGTCCTGGTTTTATGACCTAAAACTACAGACACCAAAACTCCTACATTTGGGTCAGACCTTCGTAAAAGTCATATTCCAATGATTATTTGGAAATCTTGGTTGGAAATACCCTCTCCATATTCAGATACCTTTCTCTATAAACCAAACTCTGTGCTTCATATAATCTAGATCTCCATAAACTTTCATAATATTTTCTCCATAGAATGTCAAAATTCTTAAGAACACTTTTTCCTGACTATGCATCACATGCCCTTAGGTGGCCTTGCATATGTTTCCAACATAACGAGCAAGTCAGTCAAAGGATTCCATTATTTGGATATGCATCATCTGCCACATCTTTCCCTATATAATACAGCCCCCATAAAGTGTATCTTAAATAACTGTAACTTTATTTTTGGAAAAGACTTCCTCTAATGCCTTTATCCCTTTTTCAATATCATTCTTTAGATCTAGAAATTTCCAAATCACAGTTTATAATTCCCATTCCATACCTGAATATGGTAGTATTTTTCCAAATAAATTATCATGAAAATGGAAGAGTTTCATACCTTTGTTCGATTCTAAAGGCCTTAAATTAAAGCCACACAATGTCCTCTCTACATGACTTAAAACTACATAGTACAACATCATCACTACATGACATAAAACTGCATGGTACAATGTATGGGATACAAGTCCACCGGGCCTTTGGGCTATGTAATGGGTCTCCCTCTACCCAGTTAAAAGAGTTCATTGATTTTATTTAATATTAAAATGAGGCTTCGGCCCCAACCATTAAAAAAACTGCATGCTAAAACATCCTCACTGTATGACATAAAATTACATCATACAACGTCCTAACTGCATGACTTAAAATGGCACAATATAATGTCCTCACTGTATGACGTAAAACTACACAGTACAATATCCTCACTGTATGACTTAAAAATTAATAGTAATTTCTCTATTTATGACATTTGTCGGTATAAAATGTCAATTTATTCTTGAAATCAATTTACTATGGAAAATCCACCCATTGTGGTCTTGAGTCATGAAAATATTATTTTCCATTGTCTGTCAATAGTAAAATGTTAAATTCTTAAGAACTCTTTTTCCTGACTATAAAACATGTTCCCATTGGTGGCCTTGCATAACTTGACTACATAACGAGCCTGTTAGTCAAAAGATGCCACTATTTGGCTATAAAACATATGCCCTAATTTTCCCTATGTATTATAACCCCCATTACAGGTTTCTAAAATAATGATAACTACATTCTTGGAAAAGTAATATGTCGATACAAGTTTAAATTTTAGTGAACATAAATATTAGGGCTCAAGATTCCCCTTGGAAATATTTAAAGAATATGAAAGAAATTCTTAGTCACTGAGTCTTGTTTTGAATTTAACATCAAATTTATGGTCAATTCTATTTCACCCTTAAACACTATACAATTATAGTCTAACATGCATGACTCTAAACTCCCAATAACAAGAGACGTGGTACTCAAGAGATTAGAAACCCACAAAGGGAAATATGGACAAAATTCAAGTCCTAGCTCACTAAACATTCATTTTTGTAAGGTTTACGTAATATTGATCAATATAATGTCAAAAGACACACTATCTTTAGGTTTTTCCATATGACCCTAGCAATAGTAAAACTATGCTCGCTAGGCTCCAAGGCATAAGAAAAAATTTGATCATCCTTTCAAGTTAGTCGTAGCTCTAAATCTAACTGAATGATGTTGGAAGGAATCAATGTGCCAAAATTTTACCTTAGAAAAAGATTATTTTGGTGTCGAATGAATCAAATTATTGGGGGGATTTTATAGACACCATGAAATGTGTTTTCATGCACTTTTCTAGAGAACACAATATGATTTTCATATAGAAAACAAATGACAAGTATGAGTAAATATGTTTTCACCATGAAGGAAGAAGATACAGGGTGTATTTCTATGTTAAAAAATACTACTCCATACCGAGGGTTAAGTAGAATGATTCCTCCATCCAGGAGTAGGCAGTGGATTCCCTATATCGATGATGAAAAAGTTTCAACCCATTAAATTCAATTTACATGTTTCCAATGAGAAAACATACTGTATTTACCATATCAAGATGTTTATATCTCTTCAACAACTTCGATTTGACTAGTCATGAATCCCAAATAAGCCTATAGATCTAAATTATTTCACTTGGAAGATGGATAAATTTCAAAAAGGGGCCTATGTGGAAGACCTACATAGAAGACCTATGCGGCATAATGAATGTTTACACTACTACGCAGAAGAGATACGTGGATGACCTACATGATGGATCTACGCAGGAAAAGTCCCTTCAACCAGGCCCCATCCATGCCTATAAATAGGACCCTTGGGCTCCTCATTTTAGGACTGGAAAAAGTTGAAAGACTCCCTGAAGCTCCCATTGCGTAGCTATTTTTCCTAGATCCCTCAAATTGTATCAAGTAGCTCTCTAAAGTATAAGAGAAGAGATAATTAAATGGGATAAGCATGTTTTGAATGTATTTCCCAATTTTTACAAAGGTTTGGTTCCCCTATGTGAAATATATTATTCATTCATCATACACACCTATGCGACATACCTGCAAAACATACCCACGTGACACACCTGAGCGACATACCTGCGCAACACACCTACGTGGTACAGCTGCACAATGCATCAACACAGGGTACCTATGTGGCACACCTGTGTGAGGCACCTATGCGGAAAAGCTTGGTATAAATCTTACATACCAACTCATGTACCCTCTTTAAAGATATTCATGGAATGGTATATCCTTCCTTAGTTCCCTTATCTCAATGGGACTAAGTTAAGCCACCACAAAAAACTCCTGAATTATCAAAACTGTGGGAAATTCACATTAGAGTGTCTTTTATTTGGGTTTGTATATCCACAGTCATAGGTTTCCCACATTTTATTCACAATGGGGTTTGGGTTCATGGAGGGTTTGTGGTTTTGAATATCCATTTTCACCTAAACCCTTCTCCAAAAAACAGTGTTGGGATGTTCCCGTTTTGGCGGAGGGTTGGGTCTGGCCTTTCCATTCTCAAAGAGATGACCTGGAACCTCAGGTCTTTGGTAGAGAAGGTAAATTTCACACTTGATTTTCTTCCTTTTGAACAAATTACAAGTCTCCCTCCCCAACCATGATATATCTTAGGTCAGCCTTCCTGATGTAATCCCTTAACCTTAATCCCTTCATCCTTTCATTTAGACCCTTGTACAATGTAAAGTGAATAGAGGGAGGGCTTGTCGCCTTTCCCTCTTCCCGAGTTGCCTTGACCTCATCCACCATGGCCGCCGTAGGTTCACCCTTCTCCACCAACAGAGGAGGAAAAGTGTATGTGTCATTTTTGAATCTTTCACATCCTATTGTCTCTCACACCGAGCATGACTCACATGGGATTATAGATTTATGATGATTACAAAATTTGAAAAAAAACACCCATGGTGAAGAAAATACGAGAAATATGATTCTTGTTCAAACCAGATATGTAGGACGGCGTTTTATGGCCCAATCTCACTGGATATCCTCCTTAGAAATCCAACCCTAATTCCCATAATCTAGGAATCCTTCTTAGGAACTTTCCCCAAATTAAACTCCTAAATCATCAAGGAATCCTTTTTTGAATGTAAGCCCAAACTCATTTCTCTCAAAGGTCTATATTTGTAATGGTGTGGACCCACCTTGTCTAGTACATTGCCAAAATCTCGGTCCCATCAAATGGTTCCACTGAAATGGTGGCACCGGTCATGGTCACACACCAAAATGGTTGCACCGTATACGGTGTTCCCTTGAACCGGTGGCACTATAACGGTCTCACCATTATGGTCGCTCACCGAAATGGTGGCACTGTGAGGGTGGCACCATGATAGTGGAACTGTGACGGTGGCACCACATATGGTGTCTCACCAAATGGTGTCCCACCCTTATTTCTTTTCCCTATTCTGCTCCCACAATTAATCTTTTGACATAAAAGTGTTTTAATACCCCCTTTCAAAGACATTAAAATCCCATAAATGATATCAAAAATACCCCCAAGAGTCGGGACACCCTCAACTTACAAAAATGTTTGTCTTTTCCCTCAGTCTCATTCCCTTTTTCCATTAGTTCTAGTTCCACCCCTATTACACATTTTCCTCTAATTAAAGGAAATACCTTAACTCACAACTGTTATAGCCACCTCTCTGATGAGAATTATTAAATAAAAATTAATTCCATCATTTGTAACCATCCAACCACATGGTGAAACCATGATTCACCTTTAAATTCATTCAGGATTCATATCTTGTAACTCTAGGATCTCGCCTTTTTATCACACAAGAGTTCTTTATTCTTCTGGGTAGGTCTCTTTTCCTTTTTTGGAGGATTTTGAGTCCCCCTTCCCAAGGATAGTGGTGCACCTGTGCTGGAGCCTATTTCGACCACTTTGGGAGCCCCCAGAGTTCCTCCCTTGCAAATCGTGCATCCCCAGTTCTTGTCCTGTAGAGAAAAAAACTTCAACCGTTGATCATCTAGGTACGGTTCTTCCTTCATCTCTCTTTAATATGTATCATGCGGGGAGAGTATGCTAATGTTTCTTCTAGGATGGATGAAACCATACCATAATGAAGATAATAAACAAACTTTTAAAGAATTGATGGGTGTGTTTAATGATGTTTTTGTACTATTTTAACATTTCTTATATGTTTTTCATTTTATGGTCTTCTGTCCACTGAAAATCATGGTCGTTGGTGGTCTTTACTTGTGCACTAATAGACCCATGTTTTCTATGATGATTGAATGACTGTAACATGGAAATTGGATAATCACATAAGCTCGGTTGATTTAATGGATGTCCAGTTAACAAGAATCCATGTGTGATCACCCCTATTAACCCAACGAAAAGAAGGAAATCAATGAATGGTGTGTTTAAATATGGAAACTCCCTTACTCTTTCTTGGTAATAAATGTGGTTGTTATTCTTTATTCCTATCAGGTGACATGGATGGGGATGTGATCCCTTGTCGTGGTTTAGTTGTTGGTTTGTCGATCTAAGTCCATGTGGGGCCGTATGGTGGGGAATGTTTTGGTTCAATTACTTTGAGGGATATTACAGATCCCTTATGTTGTGGTGACATACAAGAGAACAGGGTGTGAATGCTTAAATTGTGTCTTGATTGTTTTTCTTTCCTTGAGTTATGGATATGCCTGTTAGTTGCCCGGTAGTGAAGAATTATTTAAATGGAATCACTTGAATATGAAAACAATAATGGGTTCAATGGGGAATTGTGTTCAGGGATTGAGATGTGAATTGGTTGTGGCTGTTGTGATTTTTATGAATGAATAATAATGACGGTGTTTGTGTATGTGCTAGTGTTTCAACCCCTAGGTTGGGATGAGTTCTTGTTTACCTATATGTATAATTTAGTCCTTATGATTCTTATTCGTGCCCCACCCATGTCAAGCACTTCATGCCGAACACCCCCATTTCACGGGGGAGGGTGTTCTTCCCTACACTCCAATGACTGGATGGTTATTAGCTCCTTTTATGCTCCCCTTCTCGTGTACCCCAAGACCATTCGGGCAGGCTATGATGTCTTGATGTCTATTATAGCCCAAGATTCTTCGTGTAGGGTATTCCTGGTAGTTTTCCAAGGTGTGTGCGGGAAATATGATTCTTAAGTGCTTCGAGAGGAGGCCTATGTGTCTTCAGGCATGTCAATTGTTTTTCTAGCCCAGGTGTCTTCAGGCATGGCGATAGTTGTTCTGGACTAGGTTTTTGTGGGTGTGGTTATGTATGGTTTTCATGGCCCAGGTGTTTGTAGGCAGGATGTGTAGTTGTGGTATCCTAGGTGTGTGCGGGAGGGGTGTGGTAGTGGGACTACAGTGAGATTGGTCGGGGAGGTCTGACATATAGGATGTCTTCAATTACCTATGGGAAAGTGGGGTGGGGTACCCAAACATTGATTTGTTATTACTATTATATTACATGACTTGAATTATTTGGAGAGTGTTCCTTGGTGAGGTTTGGGTGGATCGTTTCCCTGATAGGTGCTTTGATTATCTCCTTTTATCAAGGGGCATTAGAATGCCTCCCCACTTGTGCATGAGAGCTTTCGGTTTTCCCTACTGAGTATACCTGTATACTCACCCTAACTATATAAAACTGAAATCAAGACTCCAAGAGGACTTCGAGGACCGTGCCAGACCCTATTACCTTGGACGCTGGGACTGTTGACGTTTCTATTTTTATTTTCTTTTGTAACTTCCCTTTGTAGTTTTTATTGTACATTATAGCACTTTATTTTTGGAACATTCATATGGGAATGGATTATTTTATCTTAAATTTACTTCCAGCTTCGGTGTTGTTTGGGATTTATAATCTTATATCCCAATACTACTAAATTAAAAGGGCAATGCCTTCCATATTACATGTTATTATATACCCTTGGTGCTAGTCGCCACTCCAAGGACTATTAGAGGAAGGTATTGGGGGTCATTATCTCTCCATAAACTTGAGGAAGGAAGGGTTTGGAAATCAATTGTCCCTTCCCATATCTTGGTGAAGGTAGCTCATGACATAATGGTATCAAAGGAAGGTTGGTCAAGAGATAGGATGTATTTAAGAGTTAGGAATAGTGAGTATTTCATGGGATAATAGGGAAACAATGTTATGAAATCATGGTGTGTGTTATAGGATGGGGATGACCAGCAAGGACATGGGATTTTAGGGCCCCTCATGATCCGATGCAAGGAATATGGGCCTAGGGAATGAAAATGTAGGGAAACATTGATTGCAGGGTAGAGACCTTAGGAAAGGTACATACATCATAATGTCTTCTTTTATTTTGTGTCTTGGGTATTTTATGGGTTTCTAAATCAATAAAAAAGTCAATTAAAATTTTAAAAACAATCTTCGACACTAGTCAGGAATAGACATTTCTTGTTTACCTTATAGCTATGGAACCTGGAAGATGACCATGAGTTATGTGGGAGATCGAGGCCCATGAGGTGGATTTAGCTGATCAGAAGAGGGGAGGATGACCAGTGGTAGAGGACAATTCGTACCTTTCAGCGACAGACCCTCAAGAAGTACGAGGGCAGTGTCTTAGACATGGAGGCAAAGATATGGCTCGAGGATCTAGTGATAGATTTCATCTTGATCTGAGCTCCAACATTGTAATGGGTTCCTTTGGATATAATCCAAATGCGTGGGGAAACACATAAATGGTGGATACTCTATCTTGGGAAGAAGTGGGAGGGTGAGGTTTTGTGGAGTGTCTTTGAGAGGGAGTTCCAAGAGGAATTCCCCTCTTCCATGATGAAGGATGAGAATATTCTGGAGTTACTCTCCCTTTAGCAGAGGCATATGTTAGTGAGAGAGTTGAGGATCAAGTTCAAGGATCTCCTTCGATTTTCTCTAGACCTATTTCCGGATGAGGAGTCTCAGGGGAGATATTTAAAGGAGGCACTATGACCTTCTCCTCAGTATACTGTTACTCCATTCACTCTACCAACATACATGGAGGTCCAAAAAAAGACTGTGGTGGTGGAGAGGATGCACATTCTAGGAGGTGTGCTACGAGAAGGGATACAGTTGGGTTCATCAAAGGATAATGCCATTAGTAGCATGCCTCTAGTGTTAAGGTCATCCAAGTTTCAGCAAGTGGGAAGCAGGCCCCAGTAGTTCTAGTTTCGATCTCCCGGTCCTCACCCTTTCTTTTCAGGCCTAGGATAGAGATAATTCATCTATAGTAGCAGTGGGAACCTTAAGAATCAGTTCCTGGACCAAGTGTAGAATAGTGGGGGTGGTCCAGTTTAGTGCCCACCTCAACCGCATCAATTTCTAGCAAGACCCTTTCAGCAGCAACTGCAGGGACAACGAGCTCCCGCTCTTCCGAGAGTAGATGTTTCTGGGGGAGTTCAACCCCATGGTTCTCTTTAGGGACCTCGACCGGGGCGTGGTCAGGGATTCGGCCAATAGCCGATGGTTAGAGGAGTTGGGTGTGGGTAGTTTCACACCATAGAGGTAGCAGTTCCAGCAGGGCCTGATGTCATTTGAGGTATGATCATCTTGTATAGTACTCTTACATGTGGCTTATTTGATTCAAGAGCTTCACACTCCTTTGATGCACCCATTCTAGCCCATGCATTAGGTCTAGACACAGAGACACTTTCCGTAACCCTGGTTTTGAGTACACCAGTAAGAGGTTAGACCAGCTTGTCTTGTGTTTTTTGAGTATGTAAACTGATGTTGGGACCACAACAGTCCAGTGGGAACCTAAGTTTACTATATATTTAGCCATATAATGTCATTTTAGGCATCAAATGTCCGTTCTGTATGTGTTCCATTATTTAATGCTTCCAAAGAAGGGTTGTGATTTCATATATGGGTGGCTGACGTGTGACATTCATCGGTGAGCGAGGTTCCTAGGATGGAAGCCGGTGAGTGGAGCCCTTTCTTTCCTTATAATCTAAGCCATCAATTGACTCATAAATGATGGAAGCGTCAAGGATTTGTGGGGAGTTCATGGACATCATCCTTGAAGAGGTGGTGACTCTACCCCCTCAATGTGATGTTGAGTTCCGGATAGAGTTCCAACCCGGGGACCGTCCAATTTTGATGGCTCCTTATCGGATGGCGCCTTCTGAGTCATTGGAGTTGAAAATTCAGATTGATGATCTAATGAAGAATGGTTTTGTCCAACCAAGCACGTCACCACAGGGTGCTCCATTCTTATTCGCAAAGAAGGAAGAATGTGGTCTCAGGCTGTGCATAGACTACCGGGGACTGAATCAGGTAAAGGTCAGGAACCATTACCCTCTCTCGAGGGTAGATCAAATTTTTTATTAGTTGATGGGGGCATGACTGTTCTACATGATTGACCTATGTTTATAATATCACTAGTTGAGGGTGTAGTAAGATAACATATCGAAGACTTTGTTCAGGTGCAGATATGAGTACTTTGAGTTTGTGTTCATGTCATTCAGTGTTACAAATGCACCAACCTTGTTCTTGGGGCTCATGAACTCTATCCTCTCAGAATGTCTGGAACGGTTCATTGTCATGTTTATTGATGACATCTTGATCTAATCAAGATCAGAGGAGGATCACGCTGAGAATATGAGGATGGTTTTATAGTTCCTCTGGTAGCACTAGATCTATGGGATGTTTTCCAAGTTTATGTTCTGAACATGGTAAGTGCACTTACATGGACATGTGGAGTCTATGCAGGGGATAATAGTGGATCTATCAATGGTCGAGGAATTTGTTTCTTAGGAAACACCCAAAAATGTGAAGGAGGTTCATAGTTTCTTGGATCTGGTAGGATATTACTAATGGTTCATGCCAAACTTTTCTCTAGTTGTATATCCTTTGAATGATTTGACCAGAAAGGACCATTCCTTTGTGTGGAGTGAATAGAGTCAGGTAGCCTTCAGTTATCTGAAGGGGAAGTTGGTTAGTTCCCCAGTGCTGAGGTTTCTAGAAGAAGGGGTGATGTTTGAGGTGTTCTGTGATGCTTCAGGCCAAGGATTGGGGTGTGTGACGATGCAACAATAGGGGTGATCTTTTATGGCTCTAGGAAATTATGTCCCCATGAGCCTAACTATGCAACCCATGACATGGAGCTCGCTGCGGTTGCATTCGTAGTAAAGTTGTGGTAGCACTTTCTCATTATGGATAAATTTTTAGTCTTCACGGATCACAAGATCTTGAGGTATATATTCACCCAGTGGGACTTGAACTTGTGAAAGCAGAGGTGGATGGAGTTTCTTCAGGACTACGATGTTGAAATCTCTTACACTGACGGTAAGGAGAATTTGGTGGCCGATTCTTTGAGCAGGAATTTGTAGAAGGATGTGGTTTGAGAGTCAGAAGATGCTTGGGAGGTGTTGGAGGAGTTGGCTTCCCTACACCTGGATGAAATGGTGGAGGATGATAGAGGCTGTATCGTCCGGATGACAGTGTAGTCCTCTTTATTGCAGTAGGTGGAGGAGTCTCAGTGGGGGGACTTAGAGGCAAAAGTGATGCACCATCACGTTATCCAAGGTGATGATCCCGGAGGATGGTCTGAGGATGGGTAAAATCATATGATGTTTTATGGTAAGTTTTTCGTCCAAGAGGAAATTTGAAAGATAGTTCTTGGCGAGTTCAACAACTCACCCCTGGCGGTGCACCCAGAAGTTTCAAAGGTGTACCGAGGCTTGAGGGGGCAGTTTTGGTGGCCCAAGGTGAAGCAAGAAGTGGCAGATTTTGTGGCAAAGTGCCTCATGTGTCAGCAAGTGAAGGATAAACACCATTTCCCAGGAGTTCTATTAAAACCTTTAGATGTCCCTGAGTGGAAGTGGGATGACATCTTGATGGATTTCATCATAGGACTCCCCAGAGATCAACGGGGTTGCGATGCTATCTGGGTAGTGGTGGACTGGCTGATGAAATCAGCTTACCTCTTAGAAATCAAGGAGTCGAGTGTAGTAGATACCCTAGAACAACAGAATGTGGACGAAGTGGTGCAGTTTCAGGGAGTTCTGATGTCCATAGTCTCCAATCAGGATACCCGATTTACCTCACAGGTCTGGAAATGTTTTCAACGTGCTTTTGGCACCCATCTATGCCTCAACACAACTTTCCACCCCCAGACAAAGGGGAAGATAGAGCACACCATCCAGACATTGGAGGATATACTATGGGAATTTGTTTTGGACTTTGGGGGGTCATGGGTATGACACTTGCCTCTAGTAGATATTTCCTACAACAATAGTTATCACTCTACCATTGGAATGAATCCATTCGAAGCCATGTACAGGAGGCTGTGTTGCTCACTCCTATGCTAGATAGAGGCCAGGGAAGAAGGTGTTCTTGTCTTGGAGGTAGTGAAGAGCATGACGGGGAAGGTTCATCTTATACGAGAGAGAATGAAGGTGGATCAGGACCAGAAGAAATCATATGCCGACTATAGAAGGAGACCCCTGGAGTTTGAGGTTGGGGACCATGGGTTCTTGAAGGTCTCCCCTCAGTGTGGGAAATAGAAGTTTGGAAAGGGGAGTAAGCTTTCTCCCCAGTTCGTCAGACACATCAAGATGTTGTGGCGGGTCGGCGAAGTGGATTATCAGCTGGCTCTACCACCACCACTATAGAGGGTTCACGACGTCTTCCATGTGTCTTAGCTCTATCAGTATCTACATGATGATTCACACGTCCCCAACTAGAAAAAGCTGGATATAGAGAATGACATTGTAACACCCGAGACTTTTATGTGAAATATTTTGTTTTTATGTTATATAAATCATCGAAAGAATCTTTTACTACACACAACACTAGCTTGAATTTATTTACACGCAATCGCGACCTTCCTCGGTAGCTTGCGTCATACGCAATACCGAGTTTCAATAAACAATGATATGTTATTAAAATATTATTAAAACTAGCCGTTATGAATAGTAATAACCACTTTTTGAAATATTATAATTATTATTTTTCAAAATGGACTTCATTTTTGGATTCGGAATGTCGAAATTAGCCTAGGGTGAAATTTTTGTATTTTTCTGAAAACATTCAATTTTTGATGAATAGTTAAACCACTAAGTGGTAGTTAAAAAAACTGAATTTTTTATAAAACATAATCTTACCGCTTCTGTGAGTGGAATTTAGAAAATACGAGAGACACGGTTAATATCATGTACTAAAATGTGGTTCAATGAGATGAAAATAATTTTTGGTGAATAGTAACTTTTTACTTTTATTTACCACGGTTAAAAGTAAATAGGGTAATTAAGGGTAACAATGATATTATTATTACCCTAACACATGTCATAATTCTATTGAACAAATTTAATTCGACCAAAAGAATCCTTAGGAATAAAATATGACCATTAGGCCCACATGGATTAGATTAGGACATTTATTATTAATTTATTTAAAGAAGGGTTAAATAGTTAAAATCATTGTTTAATAAGTAAATCATTTTTAATATGGGGTTATACATAAGATAAATTCGACTATAAATATTCATTAGAAAGATAAAACTATTTCCTACATAATGGTATTTTATTTGTAATTTTTAGACATTAAATAATTTAGTTTATTTATGACACAACGATGATGCAGTAATCATCTTATTAATGAAATATTGGCATAATTGATGTTATAAATACCCAAATAAATGTAATTAGAGACTTTTTATGAATTAAACTAATTTTATAGGTTAATATTACATGTTAGTATTGATTTAATTAACGTTTTTCGAACTAATAATTCTGTAATGATTTTCAAAAAAATCAATTACTAAATAGTGTCAAAATTGACATAAAATCGTTTTTAAAACAAATATTATATTATTAATTATTATTTTATTCCTAAAAATCTAAGGTTCGGAAAAATGACTTAGATAAGGTTATATATATTAAAAATAAACAACTTGGGGTTCGTTTGGCTTGATATAGTATGTTTATTAACCTTATAGTATAAGAAATCAAGAAGACACGGTAAAAGATAAATTATCCAACTTAAAGTTAAATCTAAATGATAAGGTTAAAATTGATACCTAAACTTGCCTAAATTTTATTGGATGAGCGGATTTCGACCCCTACCCACCTTATCTTCTAAATATATCAATTTGGAGCTATTAAAAACCGAATTTGTCTTTATAATAAAATAATATTTTTAGTTATTCCAAAGGTGCCCCTCTCCTCCGTTATAAAAGGGAACCTCCTCCCCCTCTTCCTCACACCACATTGAACCTTCATGCTCTGCCAAACCCTGACAATTGCTTCTCTCCACTTCCCTATAAACATCCTAGAGGTTCTGGTCTTCTTCAAAGTCCCATTTTAGTGCCCTAAAAGGAGGTCTCAAAGAAGCACTTCAAAGAAGAGGTAATGTCCGTTACCGATTCTTTCATCTTTATTTCTTCTTCCACTTCTTCTTTTTTAGTTGTTCCATTATGACGTAATAAAATCAGTAAGACTCATATACGGATATGTTATTATAAGTATGAAACAACCCTATTTCACCAATTATCCATCCTATGGAAAAAGAAATCACCGCGCGTGCGTACATACGGAATACCGTCTGCACGCCGTGGTGTAATCTATTTTCCACCACCACCTTACTTGGATGGGTATAATGGTGTAAATAATGACTATATATGACTATTATAAAGTGATACTGATTCTGAAATAGTATACATACACTCCAATACAATTCCACGATCATAGGAACGATATCATCACTCGTGTGTACGTACGGAATACCGTCTCCACGATGTGATGCGACTCGTTCTACATGATCTTCATTTCATAATGATTATATAAATGAATTGAATGAATGAATATGAAATATATTACAATAATACCATTCTGGAAATGAGGTATCTATAACCTAAAGAGAAGAATAAGAATTTATTCGACAAAACACGCATAAGAACAAAAAGTTATAAACACCCGAATAACAAGTAGCAATGAAATATTACTACTAAGAAGCTAAGAATATGACCATATATGATATCATAAAAATAACTACGATTCTGGAATAAGTCAATAACATTATTTAAATCATTATAAAAGAGGTTCGGACACTTATGAAGCAAAACCGACCTAAGGTTAGGGAAATATCACAATCTCATTTTTATCCGAGATTGTTTATTCGTAAGTATTTACTGGGGTGTATTTTATCATCCACATCCATGTTTCTTCAATATGTAATATTATTTCCATCCACCTACATTTGTTTAAATCCAATTTTACCCTTCGGTGAGATTTTAGTAAAAGATATGAAATGAATCTTTTGTCGTTTTTCGTACGAGATACTTTTTGACTTTCCGATAAAAGTACGAGAAGAATGTTTTTTTAACTTATACGGCATGAATGGATTTTTAAAACATTATTTCCAAGAAGATTCCTTTACAAGTTTTTAAGTTTATTATTAATCAACTTCTTTTAGTTTATATTTGAGTGACATGTTAAGAAAGGAAAAGTGTTTTTTAATTAGAAAGGATATTTTCCTCAAGAATAGAGTTCAAGTGTTTTATAAAATTATTTTCCATCTAAGATAATATAGGGTTCTGTTTATATCTCTATTATTACATTGATTTGATTATTTTGTGATGGAATTATTTTTATGAATTCCTTTATCTTATATGAAATGTTTTATGATGTCATGATGTTTAAGAATCCCATTTTTATTACATGGGTTATGCAATGATATATGATTTATGATTTTGTGGCACACATAAGAATGGTATCATTATGAGATGGGTGGGACCTATATCTCCCTCCAATGCATTGGGTAAAGATTTTATATCTCATGAGATTGACATGGCTGGAATGGTAGGTTATACCGGTTCAGTGAAACAGGACTGAAACGAGGCGTGAACTCGGTTCAGAAATGGACTTTGTCCACTAAGATAGTCTTGGAAATGAGTCTTGACTAATAAGAAATTATTCTCTATGATTATGTGTTCATGCCACAAAGTTTCATGTTTTATGTTATGATTATTGTGATTACATTTCACTACTATGATTTATCCCATGTTATAAAATTATGATCTTTTTTGCAGGTCAAGATTTCCAAAAGATATGTTCTTATGAATATGATGTGATTGATATTTATTTTATTTACCCTTACAGAGCATTTGAGCTCACCCTTTTGTATGTTTTATTTCCCCAGGTCAGGAAGAAGTTTATTAAGTAGAATATGCCAAAAAGGGACTCTAGATATGATGAAATAAATGGGAGGAAAAGTAGATGCTTTATGAACCAGTTGTTTATGTTTCCCAGTTTCTAAAGACACTATACCTATACGGTCCTTTCGTGGTATTGTTATATGTTGTAATAAGTATGCTTCAATTTTGAAGTATTAACAATGTATGTAAAGTATGGGTAGTTATAGTTGGTATCAGAGGAAAGGTATAGTCAACCTTTGGAAACTAGGATGCGAAAGCCTTAGTAAGAACCCTAAGGATAATTCAAAGCATTGAACACAATAATAGTGTTTTAGAAATGGCTATGAATAACCTTGGATAAGTCCTTAAGTGTGAAATTTTATTCTTGATTATGTGGTTTTCCTACTATAATTAGTGTTGCACACACTATTCTTCTTGGTTTTAGTCAATGGCTGGAACCCGAAGGAACCGTGTTAATGCGGAATGCGACGGGCAATGCAATGATTGTCCCCCTGAGCAACCAAACGTTATGGGAGCTGGAATAAAAAATCTTGTAGCCATGCTCACACAACTTTCTCAAGCTATGAATCATGCAGGACTTTCAAACGAGCAAAGGAAGGAGAAACATTATGTTGAATCCTTCATGAGACAACGTCCACCTTCATTCAGCGGGTCTACTGATCCATTAGTTACTGAACAATGGATTAGTACTACTGAAATGATATTTTCAGATCTTCAATGTTCTGAGCATGATAAAGTCATCTTAGCAGTGTATCATTTCGAAGGTGATGCTGATAAATGGTGGAATCTTATTAAGAATGCGAGGCAAAGGGATGAAATTGAGTCCATGGAATGGGATGAGTTCAAGAACTTATTTTTCAATAAGTACTTCCATCGTATTATCCGAACAAATATGGAGAATGTGTTTCTGGAACTGAAGCAAAAGGATGATGAATCTATTGGTACTTATGAAGCAAATTTTACAAGACTTGCCAGGTATGCTTCTGGTATTATTATCCAACCTGAGAGTAAGATCGATCGATTCTTTAGTGTCTTAAAACCAAGTCTTCGAAGGGCCTTATCCATAAGGGACTTCAATAGCTACGAGGAAATTGTTCGATGTTCTCTCAAAGTTGAGATGGAGATTAGAGTAACCCATCAGTCATATGGGTTTAATAAGAAGTGGAAAATGGAATTCAAAGGAAAATCTAAAGAGCAGACTGAAAAGAAGATGAGCTTTCCCTTATGCTCAAAGTTTGGAAAGAAACATGGAGAGAGTTGTCTTAAAGGGACAAGTAAATGTTTCAAATGTGGAAAGGAAGGTCATCGGGCATTTGAATCCCACGATTATGGGAAGAAGATGTCTAATGATGCAAAAAAAGGAAGGGATACACAGAATGAACCTACTACACTTCAATGTTTCAAGTGCAAGGAGATGGGGAATTATTCCAATAAATGCCCTAATCCAAGGGTTGATGATGATGGTCGAGGTCAACAAACTCTAAAGGCTAAAGACAAAGGAAAGTCACATGCAATTTCTATCAGCGATGTGGAGTACGATAATTATGTGGTGAAAGGGACACATACCATCCACTCTAAAGTAGCAAATGTTTTATTTGATTCTGGATCCACCCACTCTTTTATTTCTGAAGAATTTTCTAAGGGTATCACCGTATTACCTCAACAATTAGATGTTGAGTTAGATGTGACAACACCTAATGGCACAACAGTCGCATTAAAAGTTTATAATTCTTCTCCGATTGAAGATTGTGGGAAAGTGCTTCCTGCAAATCTTGTGATCCTTCCAATAGTGGAATTTGATGTGATTCTTGGCATGGATTGTCTTTCTCTACATGGAGCTCATATGAATTTCCAAAGAAGGGAAGTCACATTTCATATTCCAGATCAATCTATGATCGTCTATCGATGCAAGGATGAACATAACATTCCAGTGGAAATTTCTTCCATTTTATGGGTATTGATTCCACTAAATGAAGGTTATTTATCTCAAATGGTTGGTGAGAAACTCACGATTAAGAATATTCCCATTGTACGGGAGTTTGATGATGTCTTTCCAGAGGAATTACTGAGTCTTCCACCGAATCGTGAAGTTGAGTTTTCAATAGAACTCGTAACGGGTGCTTTGTCTATTTCAAAGACACCTTATAGAATTGACCCAATTGAGTTGCAGTAATTGATTAAGCAACTCCAAGAGAATCTTGATAAGGGATTCATATGCCCTAGTGTTTCACCTTAGGGAGCACCTGTTCTATTTCTTAAGAAGAAAGATGGATCAATCAGGCCCTGCATTGATTATCGAGAACATAACAAGATCACTATCAAGAACAAATATCCTCTCCCACGCATTGATGACTTATTTGACCAACTACGAGGAGCTCAATAATTTTCCAAGATTGATCTTCGTTCAGGGTATCATCAATTAAGGGTCAAAAGGGAGGATATACCAACGACGGATTTCCGTACAAGGTATGGACACTATGAATTTATAGTGATGCCATTTGGTCTTACTAATGCCCCTACTATCTTCATGGATCTGATGAATAGAGTCTTTAAAGACTATCTTGATCAATTTGTGGTAGTCTTTATAGACGATATTCTTGTCTATTCAAAGAGAAAGGAAGAACATGAATATCTCTTGAGAATTATATTGAAGACCCTGAGAAAGGAGAAGCTTTATGCCAAATTTACAAAGTGTGAATTTTGGCTTCAAAAAGTTTCATTTTTGGGTCACATAATCTCAAAAGAGGGGATATCTATGGATCCAGCAAAAACAGAGGTTATCGAATGATGGTCGAGACCAACAACAGTAACTGAGATCCAATGTTTTCTTGGTTTGGCTGGATATTATCAACATTTTGTGAAGGATTTTTCATGATTATCTAATCCACTCACCAAGTTGACTCGAAAAGGAGTTAAGTTTGTCTGGACAGAAAAATGTGAAGATAATTTCAAGGAGTTGAAAAGAAGGTTATCCAGTGCACCTGTGCTCACACTGCCTTGTAGTGGAGAAAGGTTTGTGATCTATAGTGATGCATCCAAGAAGTGATTGGGGTGTGTTATTATGCAACATGATATGGTGATAGCTTATGCCTCATGACAGTTGAAAATACATGAGCAAAATTACCCAACACATGATTTGGAGTTAGCTGCGGTAATCTTTGCATTAAATATTTGGAGGCAATACCTTTATGGTGAAAGGTGTGATATTTATACTGATCATAAAAATTTAAAGTATATTTTCACACAAAAGGAGCTGAATATGCGTCAAAGAAGATGGTTGGAGCTGATTAAGGATTACGACTGCTCAATCCATTACCACCCTGGGAAAGCAAACAAGGTGGCAGATGCATTAAGTCGACAAGACCATGCCAATTTATCCATGATGAGGATCACAAAAGATCCAATATTTATGGATTTACAAAGGATGGATCCTGGAATTATAATGGATGGGGAAAATCGTATCTTTCTCAAATGAATGTTCTACCATCTTTACATGTGAAGATTAAAGAGGCACAGAAAGAAGATGTCGAGTTACAAAAGAAGGGTAGAAATGTTCCTGAATTCATCCTTTATTGTGATGGGATAATAATGTTCAGGAATCGGGGTTGTGTTCCTCCCATCCCCGAATTAAAGAAGGAGCTGCTGGATGAGGCTCATAGTTCTTCATTCTCTATTCATCTTGGAAGCATGAAGATGTATAGGGACCTAAAATAGTACTTCTGGTGGGATGGCATGAAAAGAGATGTTGCTGAATATGTCTCTCGATGCTCAGTTTGTCAGCAAGTTAAAGCTGAGAGACAGAAGTATAAGGGGATGTTACAACCATTACCCATACCCGAATGGAAATAAGAAAACATCACTATGGACTTTGTCACAGGACTTCCTAAAACATCCAAAGGCAATAATGCTATCTGGGTCATAGTTGATCATTTTACTAAGTCTGCACACTTCATTGCTATTAGATAGGATTTCTCTCTGGATCAGCTTGCCCAGATATATGTAAAGGAAGTGGTAAGATTGCATGGAGTACCACTTTCTATTATATCGGATTGGGATCCGAGATTTACCTCTAAGTTCTTGCGAAGTCTTCAACATTCTCTGGATACAGAGTTGAGTTTCAACACTACTTATCATCCTCAGACAGACAGTCAGTCTAAGAGAATAATTCAAACTATAGAAGATATGTTGAGATCTTGCTCTATGGATTTCAAAGGTGGTTGGGATCAACACCTACCATTGGTGGAATTTTATTATAATAATATCTTTCACTCCAGTATTCAGATGGCTCTTTATGAAGCTCTCTATGGAATGAAATGCAGGACTCCAACTTACTGGGATGAAGTTGGGGAATGAAAGCTATTAGGACCTGATCTTGTTGATGAAATGGCAGAAAAGGTCAGATCTATTCAACAACACATAAGAGCAGCTCAGAGTCGACAGAAAATTTATGCCTACAACCGAAGAAAAGGCCTTGAGTCTGAAGTGGGTGATAAAGTGTTCTTACGAATATCTCCCTGGAAGAGGGTCATGAGATTTGGAAAGAAGGGGAAGTTGAGCCCTAGATATATTGGTCCTTTCGAAATACTGGATCGTGTTGAGAAGGTAGCTTACTGATTGGATCTTTCACCGAATCTCTCTCAAGTTCACGATGTGTTCCATGTATCTCTCCTGAGAAAGTACATACCTGATCCTTCACATGTACTCAGCTCAGAAGTTGTACCGCTGGAGCATGATCTTTCTTTTGAAGAACAGCTGATAGAGATTCGGGATCATAGCGAAAAAGTCCTACGAAACAAGACCACTCAATTGGTGAAAGTTTTTTTGGAGGAACCACAAATTAGAAGAAGCTACATGGGAGCTTGAGGATATGATGAGGGAGAGGTATCCTCGTCTGTTTGTTACAAAGTGACGAATTTCGAGGGCGAAATTCATTTTAAGGGGTTAGAATGTAACACTCGAGACTTTTATGTGAAATATTTTGTTTTTATGTTATATGAATCTTCAAAGGAATCTTTTTCTACACACAACACTAGCTTGTCTTTCTTTACACGCAATCACGACCTTCCTCGATAGCTTGCTTCATACGCAATACCGAGTTTCACTAAACAACGATATGTAATTAAAATATTATTAAAACTAGCCATTATGAATAGTAATATCCACTTTTTGAAATTTTATAATTTTTATTTTTCAAAATGGACTTCATTTTTAGATTCGGAATGTCGAAATTAGCCTAGGGTGATATTTTGGTATTTTTCTAAAAACTTTCAATTTTTGATGAATAGTGAAACCACTAAGTGGTAGTTAAAAAAACTGAATTTTTCATAAAACGTAATTTTACTGCTTCTGTGAGTGGAATTTCTAAAATCCGAGATACATGGTTAATATCAAGGACTAAAATGTGGTTCAATGAGATGAAAATAATTTTTGGTGAATAGTAACTTTTTACTTTTATTTACCACGGTTAAAAGTAAATAGGGTAATTAAGGGTAACAATGATATTATTATTACCCTAACACATGTCATAATTCTATTGGACAAGTTTAATTCGACCAAAAACAGCCTTATGAATAAAATATGACCATTTAGGCCCACTTGGATTAGATTAGGACATTTATTATTAATTTATTTAATGAAGGGTTAAATAGTTAAAATCAAAGTTTAATAAGTAATTCATTATTAATATGCGGTTATACATAAGATAAATTCAACTATAAATATTCATTAGAAAGCTAAAAACATTTCCTACATAATGGAATTTTATTTGTAATTTTTAGAAATTCAATAATTTAATTTATTTATGACACAACGATGATGCAATAATTATCTTATTAATGAAATATTGACATAATTGATGTTATAAATACCCAAATAATTGTAATTCGAGACTTTTTATGAATTACACTAATTTTTTGGGATAATATGACATGTTATTATTGATTTAATTAACATGGTTAGAACTAATCATTCTATTATGAGTTTTACAAAAATCAATTACTAAATAGTGTCAAAATTGACATAAAATAGTTTTTAAAACAAATATTATATTATTAACTATTATTTTATTTGTAAAAATCTATGGTTCGGCCAAATGACTTAGATAAGGTTATATATATTAATAATAAACAACTTGGGGTTCATTTGGCTTTATATAGTATGTTTATTAACCTTATAGTAAAAGAAAACAAGAAGACGCAGTAAAAGTTAAATTATCTAACTTAAAGTTAAATCTAAATGATAAGGTTCAAATTTATACCTAAACTTGTCTAAATTTTATTGGATGAGAGGATTTCGACCCCTACCCACCTTATCTTAGAAATATATCAATTTGCAGCTATTGAAAACCGAATTTGACTTTATAATAAAATAATATTTGTAGTTATTCCAAAGGTGCCCCTCTCCTCCCTTATAAAAGGGCACCTCCTCCCCCTCTTCCTCACACCACTTTGAGCCTTCAAGCTAGGCCAACCCCTGCCAAGTTCTTCTCTTCACTTCCCTGGAAACATCCTAGAGGTTCTGGTCTTCTTCAAAGACCCATTTTAGTTCCCTAAATGGAGGTCTCTAAGAAACACTTCAAAGAAGAGGTAATGTCTGTTACCGATTCTTTAATCTTTATTTCTTCTTCCACTTCTTCTTCTTTAGTTGTTTCTTTATGAAGTAATAAAATCAGTATCAATCATATACTGATATGTTATTATAAGTATGAGACAACCCCATTTCACCACCTATCCATCCTACGGAAAAATAAATCACCGAGCGTGTGTACGTACGGAATACCGTCTCCACGCCGTGGTGTAATCTATTTTCCACCACCACCTTACATGGATGGGTATAATGGTGTAAATAATGACTATATATGAATATTATAAATTGATATGGATTCTAAAATAGTATACATACACTCCAATACAATTCCACGATCATAGAACGATATCATCACTCGTGCGTACGTACGGAATACCGTCTCCACGATGTGATGTGACTCGTTCTACATGATCTTCATTTCATAATGATTATATAAATGAATTGAATGAATTAATATGATATATATTACACTAATACCATTCTGGAAATGAGGTATCTATAACCTAAAGATAATAATTAGAATTTATTCGACAAAACATGCATAAGAACAAAAATTTATAAACACCCGAATAACAGGTAGCAATGAAATATTACTACTAAGAAGCTAAGAATATGACCATATATGATATCATTAAAATAATTATGATTCTGGAATAAGTCAATAACATTATTTAATTCATTATACTGGAGGTTTGGACACTTACGAAGCAAAACGGACCTAAGTTTAGGGAAATATCACAATCTCATTTTTATCCGAGATTGTTTATTCGTAAGTATTTACTGGGGTGTATTTTATCATCCACATCCATGTTTCTTCAATATGTAATATTATTTCCATCCACCTATATTTTTTTAAATCCAATTTTACCCTTCGGTGAGATTTTAGTAAAAGATTTGAAATGAATCTTTTGTCGTTTTTCGTAAGAGATACTTTTTGACTTTCAGACAAAAGTACGAGAAGAATATTTTTTAACTTATACGGCATGAATGGATTTTTAAAACATTATTTCCAAGAAGCTTCCTTTACAAGTTTTCATGTTTATTTTTAATAAACTTATTTTAGTTTAGATTTGAATGACATGTTAAGAAAGGAAAAGTGTTTTTGAAGTAGAAAAGATATTTTACTCAAGAATAGAGTTCAAGTGTTTTATCAAAATTATTTTCCATCTAAGATAATATAGGGTTCTGTTTACATCCCTATTATTACATTTATTTGATTATGTTGTGATGGAATTATTTTTATGAATTCCTTTATATTATATGAATTGTTTTATGATGTCATGTTGTTTAAGAATCCCATTTTTATT
Source organism: Viscum album (assembly GCA_963277665.1). Taxonomy (NCBI): domain Eukaryota; kingdom Viridiplantae; phylum Streptophyta; class Magnoliopsida; order Santalales; family Viscaceae; genus Viscum; species Viscum album. The sequence goes on from OY728163.1 coordinate 356,417,208, forward strand.
ACATGGGTTGTGCAATGATGTATGATTTATGATTTTGTGGCACACATAAGAATGGTATCATTATGAGATGGGTGGGACCTATATCTCCCTCCAATGCATTGGGTAACGATTTTATATATCATGAGATAGACATGGATGGAACGGTAGGTTATACCGGTTCAGTGAAATAGGACTGAAACGATGTGTGAACTCGGTTCAGAAATGGACTTTGTCCACTAAGATAGTCTTGGCAATGAGTCCTGACGAATAAGAAATGATTCTCTATGATTATGTGTGCATGCCACAAAGCTTCATGTTTTAAGTTATGATTATTGGGATTACATTTCACTACTATGATTTATCCCATGTTATGAAATTATGATCTCTTTTTCAGGTTAAGATTTCCGAAAGATATGTTCTTATGAATATGGCGTGATTGATATTTCTTTTATTTACCCTTACTGAGCATTTGAGCTCACCCTTTTGTATGTTTTATTTCCCCATGTCAGGAAGAAGGTTATTAAGTAGAATATGCCAAAAAGGGACTCTAGATATGATGAAATAAATGGGAGGCAAAGTATATGCTTTATGAACTAGTTGTTTATGTTTCCCAGTTTCTAAAGACACTATACCTATACGGTCCTTTCGTGGTTTTGTTATATGTTGTAATAAGTATGCTTCAATTTTGAAGTATTAACAATGTATGTAAATTATGGGTCTTTATAGTTATGACCTTTTTAGAGTGACTAGTGAGGATCAAGGATCATGAGGAGGAGGTTCTTTATAGACAAACCATTCCCTTGGTTCATCTGTTGTGGCGGAATGGTGGCCTCGAGGAGTGTACTTGGGAACAAGAGGTACATATGCTCACTTAGTACCTAGATATGTTTTTAGTTTTGTTTTGTTCTATGTTTTATTTGTTTGTGATGTAGTGTATGGCATTGTTAACTATGAAATGGACTATTTCCCATGATCTCTAGATGGGTTTGAAGAGTCTTGACTGTGGGTAGGGGAAAACCTGATCACTTATCAAGATGCATTAATGTGGATGTTGTTAAACCCGTGCGGGTGAGTAATTGCCGCCCAAAGCAGTTAATATCTTGACATGGAGTAAGGGAATCCATAATCCATATGTATATAAGGCATAACCTTTACATGTTCATATGGATACCTGAGGGATATGTGTTCCTAGATGTCGAGGAGGTTTACTCTTGATAGGTATCAACTGAGGTGGTTGTTCAGAACTCTCTATTTTCTTTGGGTCTAGTTTGATTATCGATGGTGAGAATAGATTGAGAGGTATATGATGTAATGTCATGGATCCTCCTGGTCTAGTACGTTGCCAAAATCTCCATCCCATAAAATTGTTCCACCAAAATGGTGCCACCGGTCACGACCGCACAACCAAACGACATCACCGTGATGGTGGCACCGTAATGGTCATACTATCATGGCCGCACACCGAAATGGTGAAATAAATATGGTGGAACCATGATGGTGGAACTGTAAGGGTTGCACCATCACAGCCGCAGACCGAAATGGTGGCACCACTTACAGGAGAACCGTGACGGTGGAACCGTGACTATGGCACTACTTATGGTGTCTCACCAAAAGGTGTCCCATTCTTGTTATATTTTCCAGTTCTTCTCCTGCAACGTATCTTTTAACGTAAAAGTGATTTAGTAACCCCTTTAGAATCCATTAAAAGCCCTTAATGACATCAAAATGACCCCAAGATCCGGGAGACCCGTGACTTACCAAAATGTGTGGCTTTTCCCTCATTATCACACCCTTTTCCTATACTTTTCAGTTCCTCCCCTATTATACATTCTCCTCTAATTAAATGAAATCCTTTAACGCACAACTGTTATGGAAACCTCTCTGATGATAATTGTTAAATAATAGTTAATTCCATCATGTGTAACCATCTAACCGTGTGATGAAACCACGACCTCCCTTTAAATCCATTCAAGATTCATATCCCGTAACTCCCGGATTTCACCTTTTTATTGCATGATAATTATTTCTTCTCCTAGGCTGGTCTCTTTTCCTTTCCTTGGTGCATTTGGAGTCCCCCTTCCCGAGGATAGTGGTGTGCCTATGATGAGCCTTTCCTTCCCACTCTTGGAGCCCCCAGAGTTCTTCCCTTTCAAATCACACATCCCCATTTCTTAGCACATGGAGAAAAAAACCTCAATCGTTGATCATCTAGGTAAGGTTCTTCCTTTGTCACTCTTTACTATGTATCATTTGGGGAGAGTATGCTGATGTTTATATGGAGATAGATGAAACCAAACCTTATCTAAGGTAATAAACATACTTTTAAAGAATACGGGGTGTGTTTGATGATGTTTTTTTACTCTTTTACCCTTCCTTATTGGTTGTGAGTTGTATGGGATTTTATCCATTGAAAATCATGGCCATTGGTGGTCTTTCCCTATGCACTAATGGACCCCTATTTTTTGTGATGAATAAATGGCTGTAACATTGAAATTGGTTAATCAAGAAGCTCAGTTGATTAAATGGATGTCCAGTGAATAAGAATCCATGTGTGATCACACTGATTTACCCAGTGAAAAATAAGGAACTCAATGAATGGTATGTTTAAATCTAGAAACTCCCTTTCCCTGTCTTGGTAATATGTTTGGTTGTTTTTATTGATTCATGTCGGGTGACATGGATGGGGATGGGATCCCCTATTGTGGTGCAGTTGTGGGTTTTTGGATCTAAGGCCATGTGGGGAAGTATGTTGGGGCTTGGTTTGCTTCTAGTACTTTATGGGATCTCACAGATCCCATTTGTTGTTCTGACTTACAAGAGAACCAGGTGTGAATAACTAAATTGTTGCTGGATTATTTTTCCTTCCTTGGCTTTTCTCTATGCCTATTAGTTACCCAGTAGAGAAGAATTATTTAAACAGAATCTATTGAATATGAAAAAAAGAATGGGTTTAATGGGGAATTGTTTTCCAGGAATGAGTTGTGACTTGGTTGTGGCTGTTGTACTTTTTATTAATGAATAGTAATGAGTGTGTTTGTGTATGGGCTAGTGTTGGAACCCTTAGGTTGGAATGATTTATTGTTTACCTATATGTATAATTTAGTTCTGATTTTTCTTAGTACCACCCCACCAATGTTGAGCACTTCGTGATGAACTCCCCCATTTCATAGGGGAGGTTGTTTTTTCCAACACTCCTATGAGTTGCTGATTATTACCTCATTTTCTACTCCCTTTACCAAGTATCCCATGACTCTTCAGGTAGGCTGTGACAGCTTGAGGTCCATTATATCCCATGATACTTCAGGCAGTGTGGTCATGGTGGTTTTCACATGTGTGTGCGGGAAAGATGTTTTCCAAGTGTCTTCGGGATGAGGCACAAGTGTCTTCGGGTGTGGCAATAGTTGTTCTAGCACATGTGTCTTTGGGCATGGTAGTAGTTGTTCTGTCCCATGTGTCTATGGGTGTGGTTAAATATCATTATTGTGGCCCATGTGTTTTTGTGCATGATGTGTTATTGTGGTAGCCCAGGTATGTGTGGGCGGGGAATGGCGGTGGGACTGCAGTGAGAATAGCAGGGGAGTTCTAACGCATAGGATGTATTCAATAACTAGTGGTAAAGTGGCGCACGGTACCCAAACATCGATGTGTTATTACTATTATTTTACAAGACTTGCGTTATTTGGGGAGTGTGCCTTGGTGAGGTTTGGGTAGAATTTTTCCTTGATAGGTGATTTGGTTATCTCCAATTCTCACGAGGCATTAGAATGCGTCCCCACTTATGCATGAGAGCTTTTGGTTTTCACTAATGAGTATACCTTTACACTAACCCTATGTATATAAAACTGCTTTCAGGTTTCTAGGAGGTCTTCGAGGTCCGTCCCAGACCCTATTAGCTCAGACACCAAGACCGTTGACATTGATATTTTTCTTTTCTTTCGGTACATCACATTGGAGTTTTTCTTGTAATTTGTAGCACTTTATAATTGGAACACGCATATGGGAATAGATTGTTTTGGATTTACTTTTACTTCCAAATTTGGTGTTGTTTGGGATTTACTATCTTATATCCCGATCCAACAAAATAAAATGGGTAATGCCTTCCGTATTACGGGTGATTCTTTACCCTTGGTAGTATTCGTCACTCTGAGACCTATTAATGGTGGGTCTCAGGGGTCGTTATATTTACTTTAACTTCAGTAAGGAAATTTTTAGAAATCTGATGTCCCTTCCCCCATCTTGGTTATGGTGGGTCGTGACAATACTCTCCTATGAGAATCATCAAACTATGTGGGATTTTATTCCCATACACATGGGATACGTAGGAATCCTTCTTGAGGTTCAAACCAACATTTCAAATCAAGCATGTTCTCCTTGGTCCATATTCCCAACACGGTATAATCTATCTTGGAAACACATATCATTTCCATGTTCATTGGGATGTTTCATCATAAGTCCCACACCAAACTTAGACTAAGAACCATTCACATAGATGTCCTTACCACATGACAGAGCTTATATTTTCATATTTATACATATGTTTTTAAATGATTTAATCCCTTCCCATTAATCAATTTTATCATATTTGATTCATTTTATTACTTTTGGTGAGTTTTGAACTTAAATGTAAAAATGGTTAATTATGGACATTTAATAGTTTTATGATGCCTCTGTATTTCGATCATAAATATTGAAATTGTGATCCAATTAATGAGATTACTTTTCTGTAGGATTCAAGTGTTCGATGGCTACATATTATTCTTATAGACCAAGTTCCAATTCGAAAGTATACATGCCCAACAATTTCGGTCAATGTGAAAAGTTATTCTGGCCGACAGAATGGACCATGACTCATTCAAAGAATCATATCTCGGCCAACCGACCTCAAAATGGAGTTATTCCAGCTGGGTCAGAAATAAAACTTGACTAGGCTGCATGACATATAATTTCATGGAGAAATTAGTTCATTAGGGCCTCCCTTCAACCGGTAAAAGATGGGTTGGTGGAATAGGATCCAGAATAAGTCAAGTCTACTAAATCGGCCATAACTCCTACCACACGGCTCCAAATGCTTTCAAAATTTGTGATTGGATGGAAAACTCCATTACTCAACTCCTATAAAAAGGTACCTTGGCCTGATGCAAAAATAGTGTGGGAGAACTGAAGCTGAACTTCTGGTGGACAGATTTTGGAGGAAGAACTTTTGGTTCTATCTTTTCTTTCTTTTGTTCTTCTTAGTTTTATAATGCATATTTCTTCCCCCTTCTCTTAAATTATCCTTAACATGGTGGGGTAAATCTTATGAGTATTTGGGGAAGGTTAGTTTCAATATTTTTTAATGTTTGACTTCATGATCTTAATGTTTTAAAATGTTTTCTCTATTATGAAGTTGGTTTCAATTGTGATAACAACTTATATTATCTTGTGCGATTGTATTTGATTTTATATTCTGCTGTTATTATTGATTTGTTTAATTAAAATTATATCCCTCCCTAGTTTCTGGTCTATATACGATGGAATATATCTGAACATAGTGGTGAAGTCCTTGGCGATCATCAGTACGTGTGAGATTTGTACTGAGTATTCAAGATTGTTTGGGATAAACAAGACCCGATTGAAAATTGTCTTAATCAATTGAGGGTATTCTCGACAACTCTTTCAAAAAAGTATAGAGATTAGACAAAAATAAGATATTATTAAGGTTTAATCTCACCAATAACATTAAACAAATATGTGAGATGAAGCGATTGTGAAATCTCATTTTAATCGATTTAATAAAAGAGGAATGAATAAAATATATGATAACATTGCAATTTGAAAACCAATCCCAACCTGATCACCCAAATACTTATCATTATTTTTAATCACATTATTTTTCAATTCGTTTTAAATCTTATACTTTATTTCATTCTTTAGTTTTGTTTCATCGTTTTCAAAATGAAACTAATTCAAATTCAAAGTGACAAACATGATTGTTGTGTGCTCCTCTCTAGAGACTACCTAGGTTAACCACTATACTATATTTTAACTTAGTAAATAATTGTTTTTTACACACCCCACGACAGAAACGTGTCAAAACTTAGCGCTGTTTCCGGGGAGGTAGTGCGACAATCTCATTATAAATATTTAACATGTTTCAAAAAAAACATAAAAAAATATTTTTACATGATGTTTTTAAATGATTATTTCTTTAATTCATGTAACAACTACCCACATTTAGAAAAAGTATATGAGGCTGGTTATGATATAGTTCAGATGCAAGAACTTAAAAATGACATATCAAAACTAGATAACAAGGTAGAACTTGCATTTGAATATGTCCGATCAATGATGGAAAAACCAGAACCTATGAATGAACCCGAGGAGGTCAAGAAGGAAGAATTACCTATTGAGCTGCATGTGGGAGAGAAAAAAGATCTAGATGAATTCTGGAATGAGTGTGAAGAACTACTTGATCCACATATTCCTTACAAAGTAGAATATCTAGAACCAATGAAGGAAGACACCACCAAAGCGGTGGAAGAAAAGATGGAGGAGCCTGACTATCTACCTCTATCTTGTGAAATTCAACTACAAGAGAAACCTCATAGTGAAGATGCAATTGAAGTCAAGCTACTTAAGGGATATAATATTTTTCTTAACTCTTTTCATTCTGATTATATATAATCTGAATTGAGTATCACCTTACCTTTCTTGAAACTTTCAGGTTTGGACAACAAATATATTGCCTTGGTGGATGACGAAAAAGAAGAAGATACACCTCAAGAAGAACATATGGAGCTCCCTGAACAAGATGAATACTTATTAGAGGAATTTTTATATGAGATCCAAGTGGACTTCCATGAGGAAAAAGTGACACAAGATGCTTACTTTGAAAGGAATGATCTTGATATTGATTTATCATGCTTTAATTTTATTCAAATTGAATTACTATATGATTTTTCCTTTGAATATTCTTTTGATACAACATACCTTGAGGAATCGCTGGGTAATGAAGAAGAAGTTGTGAAATTGGAATCCAATAAAGAGGAGGACTCAATCTTTATCCTAACCTCACCATACAAGATGCATATCATTTTCATGGGGGTGGATTTGGTGTACCATATCCATGTAGTCCTCAATAAAAAGGAAGATGTTCAAGACGTAAAGAAGAAGTTCTGGTGGTTCATATTAAAGAAAATTCACCCACCATCAGATTGGGGATAACCAACTGAAACTGCCCATCTGGGGGCAGTCAAAACCCAGGGCCCACTTGGGGGATTAAACCAAGCTCTATCCTTCTATTCTCATCCTATTTCTATTTTCTTTTTTTTCATTAAATTTTTATGTTTTTATTATCTACATTTGATTGAAGGTTTTTTGTGTGTAACACTTAGAAGCTTAACTCAACATTAAACTTCCAATAAGTCAGGTTGTACCTTTCCTTTACACTTTATTGATTGTTTTGATTCAATTTAAAATATAATTACATGATAAATCCACTTGAATGCATTGCAGACACTGCATCATTTAAGTGTGGAGGAGGTAACCTTTGAAACCGATTGAGCTAAAATGAATATCATCGCCATTTCTGAAACCCATTACAATGAGTAAAACAATTTATACCATGAATCTAAGCTTAAATGAATGCTGAAAATGACTTTGTTTCAAGTTCAAATATTTGGAACTTTTATGAAAAGTACTCTGATTTTTTTAATCCCACGCCACAATTAACTATCTATATATTTTTAATCACTTTCATATGAGGCTTCTAAACCTAATTTTCATATTCTTTTCATTCAACTCACTTCTTGAGTGAACCATACCATGCTTGATTTAACCATAATATGGTTTATTCCTATTAAAACTTGAGGGTTTTAGGTACATGTGTTTTAAATGATTGAGGCATTTCTATGATTTTAAAGCTCCCTTTTCAAAATAATCCTTTTTATAATGGCCCACCTTATACATTTAATCCTTGTATCCCATATAATCCATGAACATCCTATTAAGTTAGCCACATTACAAGCCCATTTTCCCTATCCAACCTGCTCTTGAAGTGAAATTGCATAATCTAGTTGAACTTAAGTGTGGGGAAAGCTGTCTTGTGTTTTACTGCCTTATTTGGAGATAATTTGGGTGGAAACTAAAATGTTGAAGAGATGTTCTTATTGCTAAAAAATCATTTAGTTGAAAGCTTTGCCTTTTCTAGAGATTTCATGTATGAGAAGATTTGCCTTTCTGGAGCTTCTAATGAAAGGAAAGTTGTGCGTATCTGGAACATTCAAGAAAAATATTGTTCGAGATGACTGATAATTTTTCTTCTGAAAAGATGAATGGTGTGAAATTTAACTGAGTTTTTATGCTGATGGAGCTGATTTTCTACTAATGGTGGTTTGGAGGAGACTACACTTGAGTAAAAATTAGAATAATGTAATTTTGCTTCAAAAAGATCCAATCACACCTTATTCAGCCTCAAAAATTTTCACATATAAATCATACCAACCTAAAGCCACAGAACATCATTAATAAAGTCCTCATGATAAACTTATATTCTTGACTCACATCGGGTGGAGATGTAGAAATTTATCAAGCCTATGGTGACCCTTGCATGAGTATTGGTTGAGAAAGACATTACTGAAAAACTGATATTTGTGTGATGAAAAAATGCATGTTAGGTAAGAGTTTTGTGTGAGTGGGAGAATAAATGAAGAAAAAATATATTTAATGATCTAAATTTTGAACATGGAACCATTATTTTGATTAGGCATGATATATTTTGTTTCTTGGTGATAAATTGCGGGTTCTCAAGGATATGTGTTTTAAAATTTGCTTTGATTTAATGTTGATGTTTACTTGTCCAGGAGTCCAAGTGATAAGTGTGGGGGAATTGACAAAGATTATATTTTAATATTTATACATATGTTTCTAAATGATTTAATCCCTTCACATTAATCAATTTGATCATATTTTCCTTATTTTATGACTTTTGGTGAGTTTTGAGCATAAATGAGAAAAGTGGTTAATTCTGGACATCTAATAGTTTTATGATGCCTCTATATTTCGATCATAAATCCTGAAATTGTGTTACAATTAATGCGATTCCTATTATTTAGGATGAAATTGTTCATTGGATAAATATTATTCTTCTATACCAAGTTCCAATTCGAATGTCTACATGCCCAACAATTTCGGTCAATGTGAAGAGTTATTCAGGCCGACAGAATGGACCACGACTCATTCAAAGAATCATATCTCGGCCAATCGACCACCAAATGGAGTTATTCTAGCTGGGTCATAAAGAAAACTTGACAAGGAAGCTTCACATAAAAGTTCATGGAGAAATGAGTTCATTAAGGCCTCCCTTCAACCAGTCAAAGTTGTGTTGGTGGAATAGTGATTGGCGGCCAGAATAAGTAAAGTCTACTAAATCGGCCATAACGCCTACCACACGACTCCAAATGCTTTCAAACATCATGGGTGGATGGAAAACTCCATTACTAACCTCATATAAGAAGAGTACTCAACCTAATTCGAAAATAGTGTGGGAGAAATAAAGCTGAACTTCTGGTGGACAGATTCTAGAGGAAAAACTTTTGGTTCTTTCTTTTCTTTCTTTTGTTCTTCATAGATTTATAATGCATACTTCTTCCACCTTCTCCTAAATTATCCTTAACATGGTGGGGTAAATATTATGAGTTATTGGGGAAGGTTAGGTTTTCTATTTTTTAATGTTTGAGTTCATGGTCTTAATTTTTTAAAATGTTTTCTCTATTATGAATTTGGTTTCAATGGTAATAACATCTTATATTATCTTGGGCTATTGTATTTGATTTTATATTCTGTTGTTATTATTGATTTGTTTAATGAAAATTATATCCCTCACTAGTTTCTGGTCTATATATGATGGAATATATCAGAACATAGTGGTGAAGTACATGATGATCGTCAGTACGTGTGATATTTGTACTTAGTATTCAAGATTGTTTGGGATAAACAAGACCCGATTGGAAATTGCCTTAATCAATTGAGGGTATTCACTAAAACTCTTTCACAAAAGGATATAGATTAGAAAAAAATAAGATATTATTAAGGTTTAATCTCCCCAAAATCCTTAAACAAATAAGTGAGATGAAGCGATTGTGAAATCTCATTTTAATCGATTTAATAAAAGAGGAATGAATAAAATCTATGATAACATTGCAATTTGAAAACCAATCCCGACCTGATCATCCTAATACTTATCATTATTATTAATCACATTATTTTTGAATTAGTTTTTAATCTTATACTTTATTTATTTCTTTAGTTTTGTTTCATCATTTTCAAAATCAAACAAATTCAAATACAAAGTGACAAACATGATTGTTGTGTGCTCCTCCCTAGAGACTACCTAGGTTAACCACTATACTATATTTTAACTTAGTAAATAATTGTTTTTTCCACACCCCACGATAGGAACGTGTCACCACATGACATTAAAAAGTATTGTTATGTACTTATCACATAACCTTAAAATGTATATTGTGTCCTATTAAGAAACACCAAACTACGTGGGTTCTGATTCGTTTCACAAGGATAGGTAGGTAACCCATTTCATGGGTACAATCCCAATATCAAAACAAGACTCCATCTACCTAGATGAAAATAAATTCTAGAGTGCCCCACTGAGTGGCATAAAAACTAGTATCATTATAATGTTGATTAAAATAATCTTGTAATAGTATATTAAAGGATACCATTGATGGAAAACCTCAAATATATACAAATATCTTCATTAATGAAGAAACTTGAATGCATACTGATGATTCTAAATTTTACACATGATAATAAGTGATTGTAAATTCTAAGGGAAACGTATGTTATACTTGTTGAATTAATAATGATTCATGAATATATATTAAATTTAAAAGAGTCACGGATTATACCACAATTCCCCCCAAAAGGGTGTGATGAGTCCGACCTCCCGTAATCTTGACCTATGCACGTTCTGAAGTGTTGTGAAGTTTAAACTTAATGGAAGTCTGTCTTTATAAAACATGATATATTTGGATAAATAACTGTTGGAAGTTTCTGTTCCCATAAATAAATCCATTGGAAACCGCTTAGATGTAGTGATTCTTAAAACTAGAACACAAGTTTCAAGGAACTATGAAACATGTGGTTAAACTACTATGTCAATAGAAAAAATGGTGGGAAAAAGTTTCTAAATATAATTAAATATAGATATTTATACCCTAAAATTTCTCACCTTATATGTAAACTAAATATTTAACCACTGTTCAAGGGTAGTTACTTAATAAAATTTCAACACTTTGTAAAATTACAAGTGTTCACCCACCTCATTTATAAGAGGGAACATTCCCCCCTCAATTTATCAATCCTAATGATATATTTACATTAACCAGACCCAAAAAATACCAATAACCAACAACATTATCGATGTAATAGATGTTTTTTCATCCCAAAATACCAACCCTATGGTTCCTAATAAAAGCCCTTAAGGATTTCATTCAAAGAAGTGGTGATCATCAAAACCAAACACTTCCATTATTATTATTATTTTACCTCATTAACTTATGTATAAAACATTACAATATAATAACACCATTATGTCCCATAAACTATGATTTGATTATGATTATTTCCTAAAATGCTTCCTACTATTTCTCAATCTAATGTAAATCAAAACCATCACTCTTATGTATGGCGAACTACCACCTCTCGAACTATTATAATTTTTTTCTATCATTGCATCGCATGAACTTATAAATTGATATAAATAATTAATATATATGATATATATGAAATAATAATGATTATAGTAAATTAATATATCATCTATATCCTTACCCTTCCAACTATTGAATAAAGGCAATGTCCCTCATGTATATGTGTGGACTACGACACCCAAGAAGCGATGTGAATCATTTTCCTTATATACCTCTCAAATATAGTTATAAATATATATTTAATGAAATTTTTTTTATATCAATATTAATTTTTTATAGATCTTATAAACATGATCAATAGATATATACTATAACTTCTAAATCATAATGTATATGAAAAATGTAGCAGATAACACCCGAAACAATGATAATAATGAAGAATTGTTAACAAATGGGTGATTAGATGACTTAAGTGGATCATATATGATATTATATAAATTAATTTAGATCTATAATGGATTTAAATTGAAAATAAATTTTTTATATATGATTTTAAAACATGATCAAATAAATGGAAGCATTATTTAAGGGGTTTCATCTCAATTTCAACTCTATTACGACGTATTTTTTATTATGCCCTAATTTTTCATTTATGTGTTATATATACTTCCCCATTACAATATTTAAGAATAATTGCAATTTCATTATGGTAATTAGAGTTTCAATTCATGTTTACTATTTCATATTTTCAAAATTTAAAAGTTACCATAGAAGTGATAATTTATTTGACAATCTCATTTTTAAGAAATTTCTATATATTTCATTAAATAAGTATGATATTCTATTCTTTATAAACGACATAAATTTTCTTATACAATAAATATTTAGGTAGTTTACATATTTTATTATAATTTTTCCTCTCTTTGGAACCAAAATCAATCAAATAAATATTTAAATGAAAATATAATCTTGTTTCTCTTTTTTATATGGAATATTTTTATTCTAGGTCCATATTTTCAATAAAAACCTTTTCAAAGAGAATTTAATTTACTAAAATGATTTTTTAAATAAATTTAATATTTTATAAAAAAATTTATATGATTTTAAATTAATATTTAAAATTCTTTCAAAAAGTTTTTTTTCTACTTTAATTACACAATGTTAAAAGTATGGCTTATCTATAACATATATGGCATGAAGGAATTTTCCCACTACCAAAACAATTTAACAGACTTTAGTTTTTTCTATAAGTATTCAATGGTATTATATTAAAAAATATTTAATGAAATTTTATTTTTAAATATTACTCTTAAATTTTCATCTACTCTCTAAAATAATTTATTTTTCAACAAAATCTATTTTTATGAATGATTTTAGGTCATATATCATCTTTGGATTAATATTTTGGCCCTTAACATTCTCTCCAAAAATTCAATTTCATGTAATCATCCTTCATCCGAAATATTCATGTTTTGTATATTGGATATGATTATTTCTTAAACCATATACTAAATATATATATATATGTATATATGTGGTTTTCTAATTTGGGATATATTTGATTTAATGTGTAAATTGTGATATTAAATATTTTATAAGCAATATGTATATTTACTGATAACCTATATCTTTTTAATAACAAAACAGATCATTCAGTATACAAGGAATGTATTGGAAATACAGTGATTGGTGGGTCCTATTATTACACATTCCATTGATTCATCAATATGCCATATGTTAAAAACTAGTTGGGAACCCTTATTAAAAGGATTTCATAGAGTATAACACCCATATGTAAAAAATATTTGAACAATATAATGGTAATGAAATATGGAATAATTAATTTGTTTATCTGAGAAGTATTTTATTATCATCCATGAGGTTATTAATTTCATATTATCCATGGATGAATTTCATATTCATTTTATTGATTTAATTGAATGTGTTTTTATTAATTTATCATTACATATTGATTAAAAAATATTTATCAAGGATAGCTTCCACTGTATGGATCCCTTGATATTTTTTTATCACACTTATTTTTTATTATTTTCCCAATTATATGAAGAAATAATCTTTAAATGATATTAAAGGATTAAAATTATTTACTTTTACTATGTTTAGTTTTATTTAAAATGTAAAATGGGAATCATATATATATATCTATACTATAAAGGTTACTAAATTGACTAATCCTTGTTTAATTTATCCTTGGTATCTTATTAAAATATAATAAAGTAGTCACCATCTCTAGGTTTCTATGGTTATGTTTTTAAATACATATTTAACTTTCCCCATTTCTCATACTTTTAATTGGTGGTTGGGTGAAAAGGGTGATCATCCAAGTTTCACTATATGATTTATATCCCTTAAAAAACATGATAAAACCATTAATTAGTTATGGTGTATTCTGTTTCAGAAGAGATGCTCTAAAAAATGTCATTTGGTATCTAATGATGTTTTAGTTGTCCTAAAAGGTTGAGCATCCATCCAAAAGTATGAAACCAAATATTTTTATATTAAGGGATTATAAATATATACTATGAAACTAAGACAATTAAATGTGCTTGATGGATGTGAGGATAATGTAAATACCTTAGTAACCATTATGGACATTAAAAATAGAAAATTAAAATACCCCTATAATGAAAAGAAAAAATTCCATATTTATATGTGATTTTTTGAAACATAATCATTTAGAGGAAAATATATTCATTTACCATGGATCTCAATATCAATATTTAGAAATACACAATATGAATACCTATCATAGAAAAAATAGATTAAAGGTTTAACACATCCTTATAACGACTTGCACTAATGAACTTAAACATAATGAAATAAACTATATTGTTCAAATTTCATCACACAAAACAAGCTAGACCACACATGTGTGAAGGTGGAGTGATCATCCTTTGAGGGAGAGATATGTTGTTAATATAAAAATATTGGATCTCAATACGTAAAGTGCTTAAAAATATTGGTCAATAAATATTCATAATAAATGATATATCGTAAATTTGTAAGATGAGGAAGAGAAAAGGATCTCATATCCAATTTTCATTATTGAAAAATATGTTTCATATTCCTCTGATTCATGGGGAGTAATGAAAAATGGTTAAAGAGGACAAAAATTTATATTATATACATAAAATAATGTTTTATTTTTGTGAAGGATGGGATCTATAGGATTTTATATTTTGTCTGAAAAATAAAACCCCTTAGAAATAATGATAATACGATCCAATGAGTGATTCTTATACATATAATACATGCCTTCACCAATATTCCTTGTTTTGAATCTATATTCATGGAAAAAGTTTGTCACTTGTTTCTGATAGACTCAATATTTATTCCCCTCACTATAAGCTCCCTTATAGATTTATTTTGGAAACACATTCTCTGCGTTGATAAAAATTATTTTGTGAACATTGATATTATGAATTATGTTTATAGGAGTTAGTTCCATCATGTTTATGATGAGATGTATCATACCTATAAATTGTAGGATCTTTTTTTCTATGTTGATGAATATACCAATAAATTCGGAACTAGGCTATCAAAGTGGCATGTTTAAATCCTTCTAATATATTCAGGACTAAACAATTAAACCATGTTGAAGCACTCCATAAGGAAGATGAACCTTATCAAAACCTTATCAGATCACTATTAAAATAATCTAATAGAGATGTAAATAATATATATTATTTTTCATTGAAGGTCTGTGCAAAAGATATCATATAGGATGGAGAATTTGGGATAGTTGCTTTCCATTCATAATTTAAGGTAGTGGAAACCTTGTAAATACCCTTCAAATTAAAATAATATAATGTTTTTTGATCGATTATTTTCAAACAATATTCCCAATTCATAACTAAATGTGGGGTAGGGTTTAAAGACACTTGACCAATCAGATTTATATTATTTTAAAGATAATATTGGCCTTATATCAAAGGATAGAATCCCTTTGAAAAAATTAACCATTACCGTGGTAAAAAATACTAATATGGTAGCCTAATTTTATGATGAAAGGTGAAATATAATTTACAAAATAATAAGAATCATTAAAAAAAATATGTAATCAAATTTAATTGATTCAATATATTGTTGTCCAACAATTTGATTTTAATATAAGGACAAAAAATATAGATGAAGTAGTTTTTTTAAATGTATTTTTAAGCATTAAAATTAGTTTAACCACAATTATTTTATTGAATTTATTACCCTGGAACCTATTGCTTTATTAATAAAACAAGAGATTTATGTGATTTAAAAAAAATCCAATACATAATTTACACTTCTAAATACATAATTAGTGAAAAAGATAAAAAGTAGTTCTCTTGTAATAATAACACATCACATGTAAACTAAAATTTCAAATATATGATTCTAAATTAAAAATAATACTTTTAAATGGATTATTTTGATCCATAAAGGATTTTTTTTCAATAAAAAATTGTCAAAATTGTCGATCCATTCCTATGTAACTATTGTGACATAAATGTATCAATGTTTCTAAAAATATTATTTTTTTTCCTATTATCTAAAAAATATAACCATATAGAAAAATACCAAAACACCCCCTAATCTAATTTTTACTTTTTAATTCAAAAATAATGTTATTTTAATAAAAAATGAATTATAAAATTTATGAATTTATCTTTTAAATGAAAATATTAAATATAAAGTCAAAATATTTTAATGAAAAATTAACCCTCTAAATAAATAATTGTTTTTGTATTATACAATATCAATTTTTAATTAATTTAATGTTTATATATTAATCAATACAATGAAATATTTCATAGAATCTTGTTGTGGGACAAAATTTAATTAAGATAAAACAACACACATCAAAAATTATTCATTGAAAATATATTTCTTTTAAAATTTAATAAATTTAATCACATCACATTAATTATTTATCCTATAATCATTAAATTTCACCAATTAATAATAGTTTTTTTTAATTAATAAATTAATTATCATATTCTTATTTACTTTTTATTTCTACACATCTTATAATTTCATATTGATTATTCATATTGAATTCTCAGTGTATTGTAAGAAAATATATAGTGATTCATTGAAGTTTAGTGTTCCGTTTAGTATGTTCTATCAAAAATAGTATTATTTAATGTATAATTACATGTTTAAATATTGAGGTGTTATTTTCCATAGTTAAATAAATTAAATCCAGTCATTTGTTATTTTTTCAATGAAAAATATGTGTATCATGACATAATAGTAACATATGATATTGATTTCATCCTGATAATTAATTTCAATGTTACTACTAGGAAATATAGATTTAAATAGTTAAATATTTGAAAATAATATATGTTTCATTATAAGTTTTAAACTTATGAATGACTTTTAAAAATATACCTTGATTGTGAAGTTATATTTTCATATTGGGCTTAATATATTTATATTCATCATGCTTTAGTTATGAAATTTATTTATTACTAATGGAAAAAAGGATTAAGTATACTTAATCAATTTTTATTTCACTATATTAATTATTTAATCCATTGGATTTTTTTAATAATCTTTCCACCTCAATTGTAACATCACTGATCCAGAAGACACTAAACTGGTTCCCCAAGATGGGTCACCACATGACCTCAAGAACACCGTCCTGTATTCCAGAGGTTGTTGACTATCAATGAGGGTCTAATGGATTATGTGGAGACACTTTTCCCATCATTACTCGAGTAAGACATAATAGATAACATATGAAATAAATAAAACAATAAACAATGAATCATAAACATGCATTACTAACCAATTCACCCATCAAAATACAAATCACAACAAAATTATATTATGTCATGTCATGCTAAAAATTCCAAAAGTGAAGGGAACCCAGATTTAAGACAATTAAAAAATCCACAATGTTGATCCTAGGAATCTATGTACGGGTCCTCATACATGACCATCCCAAGACCAACTCAACTCTCCATCATAGGGCCCTTTACCATGTCCTGACTTGAAACCATGAAATGTTATTAGGTACCCAATGACATCCCAACCAGGGTGCGAGTACAACTAAGTAGGCCACCACCAATAGTGTCCTAAAAATATACATTCTAAATAGATAGATCATTCATGTAATAAATAAATGGAAAGGTTAATAAAAAACAAATTGAGATCCCTTAGTTAATAATATAAACATTAACAATTTCCATCAATACATTCATTTCATAACATATAATTTTTTAATTAATAAATCTACATTTATCACATGTTTCATGGGTTAATCATTACATCCATTTTATTACTACCTTTGAAGTTCAATTACAATGCAGAAGAAATAAGTCAAGTTCTATATCTCCCTAGGGAAATCCATTTCAAAATCATTTACCTTACACTTACCATAGAGAATCAGTATAGGTAGTTTCATCTAATGCATCAATTAGGGACTAGATAATCAATATAACACACTAAATGATGCATTTTAGGGGTGGGATAGAGTGTCAGTCCAACCCAACCCATGGGAGGAGCCTCAGTCCTTTATCCCACCTATGGGAGGAACCTGGGCCATTTATCCCACACCACTAATCCATGTTAATATGATTTTCCAACCATTTACCACATAATCCATATAAAAAAACATACATAAAAAATATATATAACATTCATGCATCATAATTATACAACTTGTGAATTTAACATCAAGCATTAACACATTATCTCTTGTACCATTTACAATTAATTTCTCATTAAGTTGTTATTATTAGGTCAAATTATCCCTTATGACATATTATCATTCATTGAAATTGACATCAATTTCATTTTAATTTCTTTTTATCCAATAAAACAACATTCACATACCATTTTTATTCGACATGTAAACCATCATTGTGCTCTAACCCATTAACACAATTAACATTTACTTTGCATAGTAAATTTAACCCAATCCCCTTTCTCATACCATAATTGAATAAATATATTAAAAAATTCCTAAAAATAAACCCATTTAACACATTACGCTTTCATATTCCTTCATCCTTTAAAAATTTACCATTACAATCTCATAACAAATTTGAAACATTACAATTATCCGATTTAACTTGTTTCCACATTATTCCAAACAATCCCTTATGTCATTTCCAATAACTATACACTCTAAAATCTGTGCCTGTTTATAATTTAAACAACATGTAAACCCATTAATCATGAAATATAATTCAATATAACTCAATTTTATGATTAATATCACAAGACTCTCTATTTGAGAATGTTAGTGCACCCAATGGGAGGACCTAAACTAGTGAAATCAACCTCAACGCATCCCATGGGGATCATGAGTGGTTCATTTTATCATTTATCGAACCATTTTACCAAACCCTATTAAAGGAGTCAAATGCACAATAAGACATAACCAGGAATATAAGTACACATAGAAAAATTGACATCAAGACTATAGGGAAGAAATTATAGGCCACACAACATAAATATGAAGATGAACGCACCGTTAACCTCAGTATTAGATCTGGGTTCAAGTATCCTATGAAGCCACAAACTAAGATCCACTAACAAAAGAGGTTTTTTCGGACATAGAAGAAGAAGAAATGAACAATAGGACCTAATATGGAAAAGGGAACCCATGGGAATATTAGTCTTACCCAGATATTAAATTTTCAACCAATGGCACTACATAGGTATTTGAATCGAAGGAGAACGACCCATGGGAAGCTTGGGTCATGTTAGTTCATCACTACAGTTGCAAGGGGGTAATGGGGAAGAAAATCAGGTAAGATCCTTAAAATACCAAGGGGGAACCCATAGAAAACCCCACTTTTAATGAGGCACGTGATTTGGCCACACGGTTTTCAAAACCATGAACCAACAGTGTGCCATCCTCTATCCAAGAGTTGCTATATCGCACGGTTACCTGGGGATTTTGCATGGTTTAAAAAACTATGCGCCAACCATGTAGCATGACTTTGTCCAACACTACATGGTTTTCCTCCCCCTTGCATGGTTTTATTAATCATACACCCTTTCATTCTGGCTAGCACAGGTTAGGTGCACAGTTTACTCTAACCATGCCACAACAATGAAACATGAAAAGGATGGCCAATAATCCCTTTCAATTGGGTCATTCACCCAAAGGACACCCTTGAGACTCCTTATATATTCAGTAAACTTCCCATTAACAGAATTTATGTGGATTTTAAAAATATTTAATAGTGGACATAACTCCACAAAGTCAGGGATCTTACAACCTCCCCACCTTATAATGTCGCATCCTCGAGCCACACTTCCATGCATCACAGATCTCATATTGAAGAGATATATTGGCCACTAAGCATATAAATCCGACTCTTGATCCCATGTTTCTTCTTGAACATTATCGTGTGCTCAAAAAATGCATACCAAAGGAACAATCATTTATCTCAATTATTTCTAATTACAATCCACAATATGAATCTCATTCACCACAAAGAATCAATCTTCCTCAAACCAAACATCAACCAAAAAAATCCATAGGTAAGCATACACACACTTCTTAAATTGCAATAGAAGCGGGAATCGTACATATTACCATACCGTCTAGGAAGACCAAACCCACTATCTACCAACCCAACCCTCTACCCAACTCATGGTCTAATTTACTTGGAACTATATTATTACCTTTTCAAAATTCCAACATGAATTAGGACTGGGCTTACCTAAGGAATACATGGATTCCCCTCCACATTTCCCAACCTTTTTTGGCCCCCAAATCAAGTCCCAAATGCCTCAACACACACATTAGCTTATCCCCCACCTTCTAGTGTCTGGATCCTACCCTATCGAAAAAAGTCCACCAGAACAACAACTCAAGATTCAAATCAATCTAGATGCCTTCCCGACTCACCGTGCCAGAATATCTATAAGGAACTTACCCCATATTGGTATCCATCAATGATGTCAAAACCACCGGTGAGGTTATCTCTTAACTATCCATTAATGGACTAATAAAAATTTAACCTCAATGATGTTCACTTTGATTTCCAAAAACCCCTTTCCAATACAACACCAAACTAGAGGTGGGTCACAAAATACCACATACATTCCTTTTATCATACCATGTTAGGCCACTCTTGAAAAGATTTTCCCAGAATACCCATCCTTCACTGTTGGAAGGCTTCCCCATTTTCTCCTTCTCAAGGTGATTACTGACTTTATACCTTTCACTGACATCCAACACACTTACTGGGTTTATTACCTAAATGATTGTAAAAACTCCTCCTTCGAGGCCTCTGCTACTCTCCAAGACATCATCATTCTCTACCTCACCCATCAATATTCTTAACATAAGCACATTCACAATCAATAAATTGACTAAAGATGACTAGGTTCTTAAATAACACTAATTTTCAATCATTGAAATCTACTTTTAACTCTATAATATTCACCTATGGTTGTTTTCATCTCTAAAATTTCATCACGTATTCCTATTCGATTGAAAGAGTCCCCTAGATGGCTCAACCCAGAGGCAATGGACTTTACTCTTTTCATGACCCGACCTTACTTGACCATGATGAATTAAACCCTAAAGACACTCCATGATAACCCAATCAAACCTAATAGAGTCCATACCATACGTCTGATGAGGTTCTAGAACCAATACTTTATTTCCACGAACCATTGTCATGTCTTACCCTACCCATTAATGAATTTAACTTGAGAATCTAAAATTCCATTTGGAACCACCATAATCCTAAGACTATGGTGGGATATTTCAAACCCCACATCCATGGCTCAACTTTTCTTTTCCAAGGAACTCAATGTGAACCTCATAGATTTTCCATTGGTATCTCGATGCCACCACATCTGGTCCACTCTTTTCTTGACACATCTAGGACTCAATTATTACTCTCCGACATAGGAGTGTAATAATTAAAACATTACACAAGAAGTTTCAACCACCACAACTCACGTTTCATTCATAAAATGAACCCCAAAAACTATACATATCCCTCACGGTTTCCCAAAACATCAAAACCAATATCACCCAATACACATTCTCGATTTCTAAGGATCGTACCAATAAAATATTTCAACACATGGTCAATCATGAGGACCTCCCCCATAAATGGTGGATAGTGTACATCCCATTATCCATCTCCCCATACACTACTCCATTAACGTGACCTCCAAGATATCCCACATTCAACCAGGAGAAATATAAGTCTTTAGGCATAATGGTATAGAATTATTAGCACACTCAAAATGATGTCAAGATGTTTGGAATATCATCTCTAGATAGAAGTAAATTAATAATTCATCATCGAACATGACCACAAATTATACATGATCATTGTTACCTTCCACAATAGGGACACATTGACCTATCGAAGTTCTCTGGATTTCTTACCCGTAACATCTCATCAATTCCTAGTCTCCGCCACTCAAGTGGGGTTACCGAGCAAATTAACCACTGATTCATTAAACACTACCAAGAAGTCATGAAAAAACATTTCCTTTGACCCTCCACTACCATACATTTCAGTTTCTACTTGAAAGTATATGCTGATTCACAATGTGAAAAAAAGAACCATTACACCGATACAGAACCAAATAGTCTCTCTTATAACGAATTCATTGATACCAACCTCCCTCACTTTATCAATCACCTTCGTGAAAAAATAATAAATCCAAAATTATGTCACCCTTTTCCCTTTCACCTGAAATCATCAACGAGGCCTCCATTAATCATTATCAAATCAGACAAGTCAGACACCGAAATGAAAAACCTTCAGAACCATGATTACAACCTATACCAACACTCAAGTGACTCTATGAGAAAGAAACCAAGGCATAACCATGTAGTTTTACTAAGAAATCGAAGACACCCACTGTGAATTGATTCCACCACTAAAGAAACTATCCATGATTTACATATTAAGGCACATTAGCACTAGAAAACCCCACATGAATCTACACTCAATTCCCTACAACTTTTAACACAAAATCACAATAGAAATTTCATTTCCAAAACATCCATCCTTTCTACTTAACTCAAATAAAAGGTCTTGAATTAGGAAAATCCCACTGCCCAACCCACCCATACAAAGGGTTAGATAAAAAACACAATGAATTTTGAATCCTTGAGTCCCCCCAACAGTTCCATCATTACACCTCCTTATGTAATTTATATAACCATTTTTGAAACACAGGAATTTACATTTAAATATTTCCATCTACCCAATGTTTCAAAAGTTCCTACCTTATATGAATACATATTTTAAATTATTTTTCTCAACATAGACTTCAAAGGATGTTCGACAAGAGTAAACCACCGATGGAAACATTATACACCATTAACCTAAAACAACAGAGTATACATATCCTGTCTTAATAGTCATGATCACACCACAAACACTACCCTAAACCATCCTTACCATGGGTCATGGTCAATATTGGGTAAATCGACATACAACACAAGTCTTTAACTAGAAACCCCCATTTAAAAACTATTTCCCAACCTCACAAAAAAAATTATTATCCATTAGGTACCCTTTTAATTTAAAAAATTATTACAAACAATATTTTAAATCATTTACCACATTTATTAAGAATAATTATTTGACCATTATTTATAATTCATTAACATTCCTTCCATTTTCTAATTTTTATCATCTTTATTAGACAACATTTTCTTTAAATTTTTATAAAAGTAAAATTCATCCTACCTTTCATGTCCCACACACCCATCATATATGTTCATATCATGAATAATGATGCATGAATCAACAATCTCGTTTCATTCCATTAATGAGAAAAATATCGTAAAATAGTCACATCACACAACAAGTGCATCACCCAATGGTGAAACATCATTTAAATGTAACAATACACATCAAGAACATCAATTCCCCATTGGTAAATTAGTTTCCTATCATACATGTGCTAGCTCCTCCCACACATGAGATCATTTACAAGGCATGAAACATCCAAATATCCGTTATACCATCCTAAAAATTAAGACAACAGAAATGAACGTCTCTGATACCAGTTTCTAACATCCCTAAACTGGAACCCCCTAAACTAGTTCCCTATGTTGGGTCCCCCCATGACCTCAAGAACACATCCACATATACCAAAGGTTTCCGACTAGCACTAAGGGTATGCTGGATCACATAGGGAGACTGTAACCGATTTATTGATGTTATCCATAATAGATAAAAAATGAAATAATGGAAACAATATATAATGAACCACGAATGTGAATTAATAACCATTTCCCCATATATGGTACTAATTTCAACCACATGATAAATATTTCAGGTAATGAAAACTGTTCTAAATGTGAAGGAACTTGAAAATAAATACCAACCCAAATCACGAAAGTAGATCATGAGACTCCAATTCAGCATCCTCATCCAAGAACATCCCAAGCACAACTCAACTACCCATCATATGGACCTTTCCCTTTACCTGACATGATACCATGAAATCTTTTCAGGTAACCCATGGAGGCCCGAGGAGGTAGTAAGTACAACTTTGTAGGCCACTACCAATGGTGTCTACAAAATATTCATTCTAAATAGATAGTGCAAGAAAGATGTAAATAAATTGAAAGGTAAACAAAATATAACTCATGTTTCATTAGATAATAATATTTACATTAGCCATTTTCACAATTACTTCCATTTCATCACATATACTATATTCATTACGAAATTCATCTTCATCACATGTTCCATGGGTTATGCATTTTATCATTTTCATTATGTCCTAAGACGTTCTTTTATTATGCATAAAGAATAATTCAACTTCCCTATCTCACTAGGTAAATACATTTCCAAATCATTGAAATCACACTTACCTTGGAGCATCAATCCAGTTAGTTTCATCCAAAGCATCCATTAGGGCCTAGACTATCTGTCAGACACCCTAACCTATGCATTCTAGGGGTGGGTTAGAGCATCAGTCCAACCAGACCTATGGGAGGATCCTCATTCCACTATCCTATCCATAGGAGGAGCATCAGTTCTTTATCCCACAACACCAAGCCATGTTCACAGGCTTATCCATCCATTTACCACATAAACTATATAACAAACCATACACAAACAATAATCATAACATTCACATCTCATAAATATCCAACATTTGAATTTAACATCAAGCCTTAACCCATTATAAACAGTATCATTTACAATTAATTTCTCATTAATCTATTAACGTTAATCCAAACACTCCCTCATTACTTAGTATCAATCATCACCATCAACATCAATTTCATTTTCATTCCATACTAACTAATTAAGCACATTTCATATTCCATATTCATTCAACCTGTAAACCCTAATTGAGCTATAACCCATTAATACATTTAACATTTACAATGCATAACACATTTAACCTAATCCCCATTCTCATACAATAATCAATTAATTATGTTCAACAATCCTCATACATTATCCCATTTAACACATTACCATTTCATATGCCTTAATCCATTAAAAATTTACAATTAAAAATTCATAAGCCATTTAACACATTCAGTGTAACCCATTTAATGTGTTTACCCATTATTCTAGACAATCCCTTATGTAATTGCCTAAAACAATACACACTACCATTAGTGGGTCTTTATAACTGAACCTACATGTAAACACATTAATCATGGTATCTATTTCAATATAATTCAACTTCATTCTTGACATCACCATACTCCATGTATGGGAATGTTGATGGACCCCATGGGTTGACTTAAGATGATCAAATCATCCTCAAAACATCCCACAGGTATCATGAGGGGTTTGTTTTATCATTTATCTATCCATTTTACCACACCCCAACGAAGGAGTCAAATTAAAAATAATATATAACCAAGAACACAACCATACATGCACAAATGAACTTCAAGAATATAGGATATAACTTTTCAACCACCTACCTCAAATCAGAAGATGAACACACCCTAAACCTTCTACTTAGATCTAGATTCGTCCATAACATGATGCTCCAACCTATGATCTACTGAAAAAATGTGTTTTTTGGATTTAGAATAAATAAAAAGGAACCAAATCCTTAATCAAAAAAAATAGAATAAATAGGATGATTAGAATCACCAGCGGCTTCAATTTGAATCCAATGATGCTAAAAACATCATATAGTCGAAGGCAAAACACCATTGGAATGAATGAGTAATTTTAGTTTGTCACTAGGGTTGCAAGGGGAGAATGAAGAAGAAAATCAGTTAAGAGCCCTAAAATCCTGAGGGGGGAAAACCGTAAAAAACCTAATTTTAATGAGGTATATAGTTTGGCCCCATAGTTTACCAAACTGTTCAAAAAAAATACACTAGCCTATGTTCAAGATGGGTTAGGTCACATTGTTACCTGGTGATTCTGAATGATTTGACAAACTATGTACCAATCGTATAGAATTCCTCTTTACAAGACCACACAGTTTGACCTTCCCCCTTGCATGATTTGCTTTATATTGAACCCATTCCTCCAAACTAGCATGGTTTGGCTGCATGGTTTCTTCTAACCCTTCTCAAATTGTACGACATGCCATGGATGGCCAAAATTCTCTTTCATTCGGGCCTCGAAACCTCGGGACACCTGTGAGCCTTCTTATACATTCAGTAAACACCCCATTAACCAAATTTAATAGGTTTTGACCAATATTTATATGAGGTCATTCATCTATAATTTCCATGATCCTACATATAAATCATCTCATATTCTAAATGATAATTAACAATGATGAATTTTGGATTCTATGAGTAATAAAATTATCTTTTAATGTAATATAAGACCCACTAAAGATATAGAAAGCTATATCTTCACCCACTAGATTTTTACCATACTAAATAATTTTGTCACATATAAATATAATATCCAATGTAATAAGAATAAGCCTTTATATGTTAAAAAAAATCTCTAACTCCTCAAAAATAACACCCAAAGGTCAACATAATTCATTCCCTAAAATAATAATCCTAAAACTATTCAAAAATATGCCTAGAAAAATTCAAACACCAATAATAAAATAGATTTTTTTACATATTATTCCATAATCAACATAATATTTATCTCTAATCCAAAACAATCATTCATAATGTCAAAAACCAAAAACAAGATTCCATAATAATATACTCCCCAAAAATAAAGAGTTTTTTTCTAAACATAACTTCAATCACAATAATTAATTGTATCTTCCTCCAGTAATTAACTAAATATTTATCCCAAATAAATTAAATAATTATTTTAAATAACATACCATAACATCAACATATTTGTCTTTTACATTAATATGATAAACAATTATCATAAATAAACATAATTACCACAATATCAAATAATTTCTTAAGAAAAAAATATACCTTTACCTTTTATATTGTGTCCAATAAAATATAATAAAATTATTCCTAAATAAAATTCTCACTGAATCATTTATTAAGGTTATGGGTTACACACACATCAATAATATATTAAAACCCACTAAATTTCATTTAATACTTCAGTATTCACTATAATTTTCCATCACATAAAACCTTAAAATGGGATTTACAGGTCATAAATTCTAATCAGCCTTAAAAATATAATACACTAATAATATCAATGTCTTTTAAATTAGACTCCAATGATAATAAAATAAACTATGAGGTTATATAAAAACCCCTTTGATATCAATATTAATATCTCAAACCATTACACCAGAATCTGTTGCTAAAAATTTACTTGTACATATTTTATTTATACCAATAGATTTGACAAAATTTTAACCATAAAAATATATTATTGACTAACATACCTGACAATGAAAATTTTAAGAATATTTTTTTATATAATTATTAAAAACAATACATAATAAAAAACATATTATTTTATCCAATTGGAATTTTTTCAATTGTACCATATTTTCTTTTTTAATAATATGTATTTTTTATTTCCAAAAATATATCATCACTTAATATCCACATAGATATTTATAAGTTATTACACATATATAACGACAATATTTTTAACCATAAAAAGGGTGTGATAAAATTTTCCTTAGTGATAGTGTATATTGAGATATTTCAAAGAATAAACAAGGTATAAATGATATGGCATGAATAAATGATAACGAAATGATCTATTTAACTAAAATCATAAAATATGAATATATCCATTGAGGAAATAAACCCATAAATAATAACATGTATAACATGAAATGGTTTAATAGTGGTAGAATACATAATTCAGGGAATCATAACTATGCTTTCAAGGACTTATGAAAAATATCTTACATAATTCAGTAATACATGGGAAATATACACTAGCTAGTTTGTCTCACGGGAAAAATTAGTACCTCAAGGTGATATTGTGGTCTCATACCATTAATAAATAAATCCAAATATTTCATCATATAAATTAAATGAATAATAAATAAATATATAATGATCATACCTTACTAATAAATATAAAAATATATTGGAGGAATAACATATTGAATTTTAATATTTTTCCCTATCAATAAATCAAACAAAAAATCATAATATATCCATAGAAAAAATAGTCTATTGTCATTGAAGCATAAATTTATTTATAGATATTTAAAATACATTAAAACTAATTTATAAATACATCTTCTAGATCCTTTAAAAACAAAAATAAATATCAGTTTCAATTAGTAACCTTATTGTAAAAATGATATATTGAATCACTTCATGATCTAACATCATAAGGTAAAGATGATAATTAAAAAAAATTAATTTTTTTAATAATACAATATATAAAACAAACCACTACTATAAAATAAAATGTTCAAATGAAGAGTAAAATATACCTAAGTGGGATTAAATCCCCATTCAAAACATAAATTAAAAAAACATCCATTTCATATAATATAAAAAAAATCCTAAAATAGTGAAAATAGATTTTAATTTTTAAAAACACTAAAACATGGAAAATCATGATAAATAATTATTAATGGTCTAGAAAGTGGGAGGATATTTTCATGTGGAATATATTAAGAAGAAATTATTTCACACTATTGTTAAGAAATTAAAGAATACCATATGTTGAAAATTTTATATAGATTTATTTAGTCTCCTTAAAAAATAATGTATATAAAAACAACCATCAGAAATTTTTATGTATTTAAAACCAAATTTATGATGTAAAATAATGAATATGAATATAGATGGAAAATATTCTGGTCTAAAAAAGATTAATAAGTTCTATTTTTTCTTAATTTGTTTGGGTGGTTTTGAAAACCAAATAAAAGAGAAAAGGAATGGGTAATTTAAAAACCCATAAATACAAAGTGTATAAGAAATTATATGGTGTTTAATATGGGAATATGATATAATTACCCTAGATGATATTCAATTTAAAACAATCCAGAATAAAAGTGTGATTGAAACATAAATAATTTCATTAAATTCCTACTTGCTTAGATGTGTTCCACAAACATTTATAATAAATTCATATAAATTATTCATCTATATCAAATAAATATTTATATTAATATTTCTTGAAATCAATTATCAAAAAATTATTTTTACCCATTTACTTATAATTATTTGTTAAAATAAATTAATTTTTTTAACTATTCTATTTTTCATGAATATTTTGATTCAATAGTTCCAGTTATTTTACCTTATTCATGGTTTCATCAGCATCATACTATAAAAAAATTCATATATTTATATATATTTTTTAAACTAAATTATCTTCTAAATCCACATATGTGAGGCTGATATGGAAAATGAAATATGTTTTTCATGGAGGTGGTAGCCTGCACATACAAATGGGCGGCATGATAACTTTTTAATAAAAGGGATGAAAATAATATATATAATGATTTAACTCTAAAAAATATAAATTATGTGACAAAAAAATATTTATTAAATATGTCCAATTATTTTACTAGTCATTTTTGGTGGTGGTGATAAATTAATTACATATCTTCATTTAAATTATAGTATGTATGAACCCTTGAGAGACATATCACTTTTCCAACAGGTGGAAGGGAATGAAGTCACTAATAGATTGTCATTAAATATAATAATTATATCATAAATTTCTTATAATATTATTCAATAAACATTATATTTATCCAATATAGGTGTTATAGAAAATAAACCACATTACTTCATGGAGTTAGTCATTCACCCATATATATGAGTGATGTTTCTTAATTTATATTAGAGGTATAGTTGAGGGAAATTTGTTGTACCATTTGTATAAAAAAAATATTAAAGATATAAATTCAATTTTTTTAATATTTTTATAGGAGTTTTTTAGGATGTGTAACTAGAAGGAAACATGGGTGAATTTATGTAAGATTATTTTATATTAATTGGGTTTTCTCCTTGGGATCTCTTTTTAGCCTTCTTGGGCTATAATTTTGATGATAAAAGAACCAATAGGTAATGGATAATGGTGTTAGAAAGTTATTTTTGAAGAGTTTTTTCATGGTATGGTTCCAAGGTTGGTGGAGTGAAATGGGCGAGTTTCCCTTTTATATGTGAGGGTAGTGCCACCCTTATAATTTCGCTTACCATAATTTTTTTAAAACAAAATGTGTATAAGATTTGTTATCATGAAACATATTGGTTTATTATTGAAAAGGAGAGTTTTGTGAAATTAAAACCAATCTCAAACATAATTTAACTTTGAAAATATACTTTTTCTTCATATTAGAATCACATACTAGTCATAGACAACTTGGTATTTTTTATAATCCCTAAAAACTATATGATATAATTTATAAGACGTCATATTCAGAAATGGAATTAAAATAAAAATAATTTTAAAATAACCTAGATCCAAGTAGTGTGGATATATTAATAGATAATCTATAATGTATTTATATAATAAATGAATTACCATTTAGTGAATTCTTTCCTCATTGTTAATGAACAATTGAAAAGCTTTTTTATACTATTTGTTTGAGAGGAATCCAGAGTAGATTCCCCATAGTGGTGATACACACATGCATTGTGAACCTCAATCATCATCATAATATCATTCAGATTCTAGTGTGGATTAGTATATATATTTTTTATTATCCATTATATTGAATCATACTTTTCCTTCATAGACATTACATCTTAATAGATGAAATTTCATTGCATTTTATTTCAATACATTCTATAATCATTTAGGCATAGTATCTTTGGAAATGTGGAATCATAAACCACATGTTAAAAAATTATCTACATTACCTCCCACTTATTTAATCATAAATAGAACCATCTTAGTCATATGATACTTGATACCTTTATTCATAACCTCAGGAAAAGAAACATAAGAAAATGGTGATATTGGATTCTAAGTAAGGTTAAATAGTAGAGATAACAATGATCACATAATCATAAAATTTGTGTAAGGGTATAAGAACATAATATTAACACATTAAAAACATACCCATCATGTAAAATAT
Source organism: Viscum album (assembly GCA_963277665.1). NCBI lineage: Eukaryota > Viridiplantae > Streptophyta > Magnoliopsida > Santalales > Viscaceae > Viscum > Viscum album. The sequence continues at coordinate 356,448,227 of OY728163.1, forward strand.
TATAGAAACACTCACTTTTAATACATTAACATTTCATCATATTTTCTAAAAGCTTAATACATTACACAAACAAGTACCCAGAGACTTTATTAGATTATTACCTTTGGAAACATTGAAAAATAAAAAATGTTACAAAAGAGAGCTAAATTATCTCCCACTATATTCTTCATAACTATAAACCATATTAGACACATAATACATAATACATATATTTATTACCTGGGGAAAGGTAACATAAAACAAGGGTGAGCTCAAATGCTAAGTATGGGTAAAAAGGGACATATATAAGAAGATAATGAGAATAAGGGTATGAGAACATGCTAATGAAAATAGAAGATAATTCCCTAAATATAAATAATCGTAAAAAGACTCTTGGAGTAAATATTGGATGTTCATAATATATGAATCATAATGGAATCAAGAGCATAATCTATGAAATAATAACACAAGAATAATACACAAGAATTTATGGTAGACACATAAACATGTAATATCATTCCTAGTAAGTCAAGGTACATTTCGAATATTTAACAGGGAATTTATTGTATAGTACACCTACTGGGTGAGAGAAAACACCCTCCCCATTTTTAGTCCATTCCTTATAAGGGATTCAGTTTTTCCCATCATCCGACTATGGATTCGGTTTCCTCATATTCTTTAGTGGATCAAAACTGTCAACATGTTCCCTTCATTATCTCATGAGATATAAATCATAATCCAATTAATTAGAGTAAGGTTTATGTACCACCAATCACATAATTTAAACCATACATATGTGTTCCATATAAACATAAATCACTCACCATATCAGAACCCATGGAATGAAATTATTTTCATAAAAATCATTCAATCATATCAGAACCCATGGAAATGAAATGGGTTTCTTAAATATAATTCCATCATAGAAATAAACCATTATTTGAAATTATAATATTTTTATCATCGAATCATATCCATAGTAAAAAATAATTAAAAATAATAATTTTGATATATGGCTTTAAAAGAAGTATTGGAGAAAATTGTCCTTTCTTCATTAAGAACATTTTTTTATTAAAATAATGTGAAAACATAAGACAAATTTTTTAAATAAAACTTGAATATTCTAATGTAAACGACAAAAAATAATGTCATCATGATTGATGATTTTTTTTTCAAGCCATATAAGTTAAAAAATATTCCTTTCACACTCTTTCTAGAAAAGTTAAAAAGTACGTACTTTGGAAAATGATAAAAAAATTCCTTTAAATATTTGTATTAAAATTAAAAAAAATTGGTAAAAATGAAATTATTCATCCATAGGATAGTAGTAAAAACAATTTTTGAAAACAATTTTAGAAAACATGGAAATGGAAGATAAATATTTCATAATAGAGATAGAAAATTAAACAATCTCAAATATTAATGAGACTGTTAAATAAATACCCATCACTTTATAATTTATAGAATTGTATATTCCATGAAGTAAGTAATACCATAATATTATATATAAAAATAATAACAGAAATTCATGGCCATTACATACACCACATATAAGAAAAAAGTAGTGTATAAGGCATTTTTCCCACACAAATAAAAGTGAGACATAAATATCTTACCTTATGTCTAGACTCCATTTGTATTCATTAAAACATCATGAAATATTAATATAAGTTTATTATGCATCAATTAAAGAACCATAATAAAATACTTAATAACATATATGATTTATATATGACCATATATTATCCGTTTACTAACCATTCCATGTTAGTGTTACGTTTTAAGTAATATGTACTTTTTTGACATGTTATTCTGGATCCTTTTAATTAGATAAGGATTTACTTATTTTAAAATTATAAAACATCATATAAATCTCATATATATTAAATATATAAATATATATAATATTCTATAAAAACTATAAATATAAAATATATTACACCATTCTTGGATATGGAAGGCCATACATAAGCAAGAATGTTGTTTTCGTTTAATAAACATTTTGATAGAATGAAGGTAAATAACACACACACACACACACACACATATATATATATAACAAATAATAAAATAAGAATAAATAAATAATATATATCATATATAAAAAGAGTTTACATCATAACTCCCCACCATTAGAGGTGGTAAAATAAAAACATACAATATCATTTTGTGAGACTGTAGTTTTCCAAAAACCAGAATGATAAGTCTGTTACCCATTTGTTGGAATTTTTTGCGTGTGTAGGAAAAAACGATAAAATAAAAACAAAATATCAGTATATTTAATATACTGAGTTATTATATAATCATTGAATAATAATATTACATTGGGTGGATAATGAAAATAAAACAAAATAGCTTATGAATGAACGTTACCTCTTTTTTGGGCATCACCTCTTGGTTTTCATGAAAGGGATTCCTTGGATGTATTTATAACCAATGTAAGGCTTATATTAGTGATTTTGGGATGTTGAGAGGTGAATTTGATATAGTGTTTCTAAGAAACATAAATTTTGAAGAGTGTATGAATGAAAAGAATATGTACCCATTTAAAATATTTGTAGGGGAACATTTTGAATTTCCTAAAAATATTAATTTATAATAAATTTATTATCAATAAAAAATACTTCCAAAAGGACATTTATTTTTATCTAAGATGATGTATGGTTTTAATATTATGAAAAAATAGATTTTAGATATGTTTTGTTATTATTTTATCCCTTATAAATTTTTAACCCTTAGTTGTCATATTTTAATTTTAAGTAATGCAACATCCTTTTCAAAATTAAAATTTTGTAATTTTTACTCATACAATGTTAGTTAAATCATAAATGAATCATTTATAATATTTTATTAATTATTAAAAAATATTATCATTTTTAAATATTTTTTATTATTTTTAAATAGTTTAATAAAATAATGTTTTTATAAAATATCCTTGGTACCAATTTTGAAAATATTCACTATATTGAATTTATGAAGACCAATACATTAAGATAAAATCAAACTAATTTATTTAATACTCCATTAATATTCCATATTCAAATATAAAATTCACGGAGTACCGAAATAAAGTAAAATTTCATTTATTTTAATATTTCCAATATTATTTAATTGATTGTTTCATTAATTGAATAATTACTACATCATCGTTGTGTAATAATTCATAAAACATTTGTATTGACTAAAATTAAAAAATAAAATTTCATGATATAGATAAATAATTTATCTTTATGAATAATTTATATAGAAAGATTATATTATTTTTAACCCATTATTAAAAAATTTATTATTATTAAAACTAGTAGTGAGAAATTTTATCACCCCCTTTGATTTTATTAATATCTAAATCATTTTCCACAAAAGGGTACATTATATAATTAATCTATTAATAATAAGGTGATATAGGTCGAATTAACATCACTCAATAACATTTTTTTGATGTTTTAAAATACTTTCCTAATATTTATAATATTATTTTTACCCTTAATTATCGATTTACCCTTAACCATGGTAATAAAAATTCACAACTTTATTTTTTATATTGTCCAAAAATAAAAGGGAAATAATTAATAAATTTTTTTATTATAATTTAAAATATGGAATCCATTTTTCACAATTCAAACCCCCATATTTTCTAAAATAAATTTATAATTAATCCCACTGAAGGAAACATAAAATGACATTTTAACGTGAAAACGTCCGAAATATTGAATTTATTTTATATCCAAATTTCATGTGTAATTGATTCCAAATAACTAAATTTAATTAAATGATAAAAATTGGATCAAATTATACATTAATAAAGCAAACATTTAATTTATAACTATAAATTATTTCGATGAAAAAGTTGTTTTCAATTAAATTTCTGTTTTTTCACTTTTCATCAAAATTTAAAACACATCAAAAAAATAGAAAAAATTAAACCAAAGTAAATTTTGAAACCCCACATTCCAATAAGATATTGAATATTTCATATAAAATTTATAAATGTGTAAAAAACTAGATTTAATACTAGTGTGCCATCAAAAGGTGTCAAAACATCCTTTTTAGAAAAAAAATTATTTTTCACATAAAATTGGATTTGATATTATATTATGTATATAAAAACATACGATGAATATAAAAAATTATATTGAATATATATTTTATAAATAAAATCTATAATGGGTTATTTTTTTTATTTTATTAGTATAAAACAAAATTATTTTCATTTAAATAGATTTTTAGAAAACTTATTTCCTGTTATTTAAAAAAAGGTATTACATGTATAAACCATTCATCCAAAATTTAATTAATCCTATTTAGTCCCGCCATTATAATGCCTAGGTTTTAATTATATTATTTAAAAAATAAAAATAAAAATGTATAAATATAAGGTTTTGTGTAATAGAATTCAAGTCTGTGTTGTATGTGGAAGAAGAATATCATGGTTTTGAGTATAATGAAAATTTTACTTGGTGTGGAGTGAAATGAAAAAAAAGGAAATAACATTAATTTATTCTGAAAAAAAGTTCATTAAATCTGGGGTTGTCACATTCTACCCCACAAAAATTAATTTTTTCAAAATATTAATTATTCGAATTCGATGAAAAATGAGGATAGTTCCACCTCATCATATCCTCAAGTCCCAATGTAGTTTCTTCTAACAAATGGTTTATACACACATGTTTGACCAGGTGAGTTGTCTTCTTTTGCATAACACTCTCTATAAAATCCAAACTTTTAACTAGTTATTCCTTATAAGAAAGATCATGCTCTTGTGGCATGACCTCTGATTTTAGTACTTGCGAAGGGTCATATATGAACTTCCTTAAGAGAGACACACGGAACACATCATAGAATTGAGAGTGATTTAGAAGAAGTTACAATTGATAGGAAACCATCCCCATACAATCAAGAATCTAAAATACACCGATGTACATAGGGATTAGTCTTACTTTTTTCCAGAACCTCATAACCTTCTTCCATGTAGATATTTATAAAAAAAATTATTACAAACTTAAAAATCTATATCACACCATTAGTTATCAGCATAAATATTTTACTAAATTTTTGTTTCCTTGATATGCTGTTGAATGTTTCTTACATTCTCAGCCATCTCTTCAACAATCATAGGCCCCAATAGCTTTCTTTCTGTAGCTTTGTACTATCTCGTTTGAGCTCTACATTTCTTCCCACATATATCTTCATATGGATCCATCATAATGATTTATTGAAATTTGTTGTTGTAAAAAAACTCAACTAGAGGAAGGTGTTGATCCCCAACACCTATGAAATCCATATAAAAAGATATCAACATATATTTTGTGGTTTTAAATCTTCTTTCAAACTAATCATCCCTATAAGGATGATAATTAGTGATCAAAATGAATTTCTTATATCATTCTTGCTGAAAAGTTCACCATAATTTTGAAGTAAACCTCAGGTCCCAATTAGATACATTAGAATTTTGTACTTTATGAAACCTTAACACTTCCCTAATATATATCTTGGCAAGTTAATATAGAGTGAATTCCTCTGTGATAGTAATAATGTTTACTTACTTCGTATGGATATTGACTACCACCCATATAGAATTAAACAAATCTAGATGTTTTGGGGAGTCCAATGATAAAATCCATAGTGATGTTCTCACATTTTCATTATAAAAGGGGTACGGGATGAAACATCCCCTATGATTTTTTTATTTCATCCTTAACATGTGGTCATACCTAGAATTGAGATACAAACTCTACCATATCTTTCTTCATTCCATCCCACCATATGTATTTTTTAAATGCATATACATATTCATACTTATAGGATTAATAAACAAAGGAAAAATAGAAGATTCCTCTAAAAAATCCTTATTTAAATCCGGTAAAGATGAACACATACACAGTTCTAGAAAATTTTCATTCCATCATGATTAAGGTTAAGATCAGGAAAATTTCTAACCTTTTTTAGTCTACTTATTCCTTATGTGTGTGTTTATACTTTACATCAATGGAGGGTTGAATATTAAATTGAGAAAGATATAAGTTTTCCCCTTCCTACAATATTTCTACATCCAACCTTTAAAAATATAGAAATATTTGATCTTTTTCAATTATCATCATGGATAATCTTGCATGATCCATTAGACTCAAAGCATCAACCACCTTGGTTCCTTCCCTAGGGTGGTAATGCATTGATCAATCATAAACCTTTATCATCTCTACCCCCTCCTTTGGCACATGTTGAACTCCTTCTGTGTGAATATATATATCAGACTTTTTTGGTCAGTATATATATCACACTTTTGACCATAGAGATAATTAATCCATATCATTAATGAAAAAATTATATGGCTAACTCCATATCAGGAGTTGGTTAAAAATTCTCATGAATCTTCTGCTGTTTCTAGGCATAGTTAAAGTGTGTTGGTAGGGGTACCCAATGTGAATTTTTCCATTAACAATGATCAATCCGAGATCCTTCGTGAAAATAAAAACCCAGATCTACAGAATAAAATGATGAATGAAATATATGAAGGGTGTACCAGAACCATAGAGAGGATAATCATATGTTGTTTATAACTAATTTAATTAAAAGACCTAAATTACCTTGATGGACTTCTCACTCCTTTGATGTTTCTGGTCACGATCCAATGTGATCCATCATTTCATCATAGAATCCAAGTTTTAGATTCCTTTAGCGGTGATCCACACATTCTCTACATATCTCTAGACTTCGCCAAATGGATCTTCTTGTGCTAGTATAAAATATCCTTTTCCTGGAATTTACGCCTTCGATAACCTTGAGAGACACTTGCAGAGCGCTCTCCTTCATCTTGTGGAAGAGGATCTCTCTTGTACCTTGAGAGAGTTCCTGGAATAAAATATCTCTATCTTGGCATGAGAGCTTTCCCTAGATCCATTGTGCACAACTACCAAAAATGTCTAGGCAAATGAGAATTATATAATTGGGATTCTAATTACATAGAATAATAAAATGAATTAATTACCATAAAGTAATTATTCATTTAGTTTTATTCTTAGTAAGACCCAACGTCTAATAATAACATTTGACTATTATTATTACTTTATATGCGTTCAGAAGATTACACATAATATTATTTAAATAAATGAATAATATTATTTCTCACAAATACCTTGAAAAATTACACAACATGTTTATTAATATGCACGAATGGTACATTTGATTTTGCTTTTTTTATTTCCTCCACCACATTTATTAGACCTTGAATTATGGCTATTTATTTCTCAAATAAATATCACTTTATTACTCACTAATAAATATATTATTTCACCCACAATATATTCTCTCTAATAACTAGTGTCAAAATAAATGCGATCAGGAATCCTTGACTAATGATTAAACCACAATAAGGAATAATCGTTATTCAACTTGTTAAATTAATATTTAACTGAGATACTTGGACACACTTAGTGTTTGACCCTCTAGGCCTCTTTCTTAGTGGAATTAGGTAGATCCTTCTTAAATTCCAAGGTTAGAATCAAGAAACACGCCAAGACACCCATAGAGAAAGAAGTTAATACTACAATGATGTGTCACCTCCTACGAAAACATACCATATAATGTAATACCTTTGTCTCGATATCTTGAATTAAGTGGGTTGCATGCTAGTGCCTTCAAACCATGTGCTCAATTATTATCTCTTTGAATATTCAGAATTGATGCCACCCATTCCTTACCATGGCCAAGGTTTTATTTAATCTATGTCAATTCCATCAAAGGGCCTGAGATATCAACTTCCATTATGGAACAGAAGGGAAAAATCCTTTCTCACATTATCTATTAAAGCAGTATTACTCATGACACACCCAAAATATCCTACCTCACTGCGAATAGTGTGTTGTCATAGTTTTCATCAATACATCTAATTGCGTGAGTTGTAATAACCATTAATAATAGTCACAAAGTCTAAGGACCTATACACACATCCGCAGATAGGAACAATAGATGACACTATGAAATGTGGATTTCTTGTTGAAGGGTCTCGTTCTCATAATATCCTCATAAATATTATTAAGGTTGAACACCATGAGAAGATGTTTAAAAGTATTATGATATCCCATCCCTAATGGATTGTATTATTTTTGTACATCAAATAAAATAATCCATCCATAGAACATATATATTCAAGAACAGTGTTATGGAACATTTGAGTTCTCATCATAGCAAAGATCCCCTTTGAACCTTTAATGCAACATCTATCCTTAGGACATTACCACATGCATTATCATCAAGAAGAACAATCAAGATGTGATAAGGTATTTATTAATGAATAGAGTAAAAAGTAGTTGGTTTTAGGCCACTAACTCTAATAGATTCCCACTTGGACTAGATCCAACTACTAAAAACCTTTAACCTACTAGCTCTCACATGATATTCATGCTTCTTCCGAGATATTTCTTTAGTCATGGGGTCTTCTACATTCTCTTCTGTGTACACTATGCTCACTACAACTTCACCAATTTGATAGAAATCCATCAAGATGTGATACTTTTAGAGAATGATCTTTGTCCATTGATGCGACCTTGTTTATTTTTCAAAATCCAACGAAATAGTATTATCACAATATAATGCGGTAGTATCATTACTGCAAGGAACCACATCATGATTCAAGAAAATGATACAAATTAAAATGTCTTACAAGGCTGAATCAGAAGACACTATAAATTCAGGCACCACTGTAGAATTAGAAAAAAAATGATTACTTTGAATTCTTCCATCTCAAAGCTCCTCTGTTAAGATAGAAAACATATCCTGATTGTGACATCAGATCATTCTGATCTATCTAAAAACCAGAATCATCATACCCTCTAATGACAAGCTCCTCATCTCCTCCATACAATAGGAACATATCTTTATTTCTTCTCAGATACTTAAGGATAGACTTAATAGTTGTCCAATTCTATTCTTATGGATCTTCCCAATATCTTCCTACCAGGATCAGTGATTTGGAAAAATCAACCCTAGTACATAACATAGCATACATGATGTATCCTATAGCCAAATAATATGGGATATTACTCATCCTATATTTCTCTTATTTTGTCTAAGGACACATTCTCTTAGAAATATATAGGCCACATGACACTTGATCCAACAACCTTTTGGATTATTCCATACTAAATCTCTTTAGTATCAGGTCAATTTATGTAACCTGTCTTAGTCCAAGAAATCTCCTAGATATATCACGAATTATCATGATCCATAGAATGTAGGATACTTCAGCTAAGTCCTTCATGGAGAAACACTTGTTCAACCAGTCCTGAACTAATTGTAAAATATTAGATCATTTCCAATAAGAAATATGTCATCAACATATAGTACTAGGATAATGACTGCATTCCAATTAAACCCCTTATAAACACATGGCTCACATTCATTCTTAATGAAACCAAATTCCTATAAGACATCATCAAATAAAATGTTGTATGACCTAGATGATTTCTTTAATCCATAAATGGATTTCAGCAACTTGTAAACCAGTTTGGCTTCACCTATTGTCACAAACCCTTTCTGGTTTTGTCATATAGACATCTTCCTCAAGTTTCCCATTAAGGAATACTATTTTGACATCCATATTCTAAGTCTATTAGTCATGGTAAGGTTATATGGAATGTATGAATCTTATGGATTTAAACATTGAAAATGGTGATAATGATTCATTATAGTCAATTACTTGGCACTGTATGAATCCTTTACCCACAAGAATTGCTTTATAGGTGCTAACATGACCTTCTATGTCCAACATTCTATTGAATACCCATTTGCATCCAACAATATTTACACCAATTGGCTCAAAGATGAGAACCCAGACTTGGTTCTGATACATGGAATCAATCTAAAAATTCATAGCTTCTAACCATCTTGTAGCTTCTGAGCATTTTAGTACTTCCTTGCAGGAGAGTGGTTCAACATTGTCCAATAATAATGATTCAAAATCCATTGTTACTAGGAAACCAGATCCCTGGTTCCCTTACCTCTCTTGAGCTTCTATGTAGTACTTGTGTTTCTAGAACCTCTTCTAAATGGACCTTTAGAACACGTTCCTATCTCAAATCATGTGTATATTGAGAATCAACCTTTTTTAGGTCAATATTTCTCTTAGTATACTTTATGAGGACGCGATCACTCTCAAGAAAGATGTCATGTCTGAAAACAATCACTTTATTCTATAAAGTGTTATATATTTAATATCCTTTTTTTCTTTAGGTTATCCTATAAAGATACAACTCGTGCCCCGAGATGCTAGTTTGTTTCCTGATAAGTCCGTAACAAACACCTAGCATCACCATACACCTGTGGGTGACAAAAATTAGTTTCTCTACATTCCATAACTCATAGGTAATTTTATTTTATTCCTTAGGTGGTACTCAGTTTAATGTGCATGCTGCTGTTTGTAAAGAATATCCCCAAAAGGATAATGGTAGATCTGAATAACTCATCATCGACCTCACCATGTCCAACAAGGTGTGGTTCCTCCTTTTACTAACACCATTCCGCTTTGGTGAATAAGGAGGAGAGATCTGAGATAGATTCCCATACTCCTATAGAAGATCGATGAACTATTGGTTTAGATATTCTCCACCTTGATCCGATTGAGGCTTCATTATCTTCTTACCAAGATGATTCTATAATTCATTAGTGAATTTATAAAATTTATCTAAGGACTATGACTTATACCTCATTAATTAGACATATCCATATCTATTCAAATCATCAGTAAAATTAATGAAGTAACAATATCAACCTCTAGCTTCTACTGGAAATGGTCCACACACATCCGTGTGCTCCAATCCTAGAATCTCGGTGGCCCTTTCACCCTGTCCAATGAAAGGCATCTTGGTCATTTTACCTTGTAAACATGTGTGACATATATTAAGTGGTTTTAGATCAATAGAGTCTAAATAACCATCTTGGAAGAGCTTTTTCTAGTGCTTCTCATTTAAATGACTGAGATGTTGATGCCAAAACCGGGTGATGTAGGAGTCATCTGAGTTTTTTTATTGATTACCAACACTTGGTTTTATTAATTTTATACATACAAACCATTATTTAAATGTTCCATACCATAACATACATTGTTCTTATAAATTAAACAACCCTTACATAGAAACATGAAAAATAAATCCATCCATATTCAAACATGATACAAAAATTATTTTCTTGGTAACACTAGAAATATAATAATAGTTTTGTAAAACCAAAGCATTCTAGTTTTCAATGAGATATGGTAATATATAATGGCTAATACAGTCAGCCTTGCGCCATTGGTAGCTCGAAGCCCCAACCCTCCACTGGAAATCTTTTTAAATCTACTTGTTTCTTCCATTTGAATACATATGTGAGCACCACAAGCCTTATCTAATACCCAAATTTGTAGAAATTGAAATATTACACTCGATAACGAATGGACCTTTAGCATCCCCATCCTTCTGGGTGCAGTTCCTCTTCCGGTGGCCTGGTGTGACAAATGAAAAACATACCGCCTCACATTCCTTTCCCTAACACTGGATTTCCCCATTCGAGGAGGGACGACGCTCAGGGGCTTCAGACCCTTTATGTATCCTTCACCCCCTTTCCTTGTCCTAACATTTCTTATTCACCGTAAGGAATGTAGGTTTGTCATATCCTATGTCCTTATCTACCTGGATAATTAAGATTAGATGTTTTGATAAACTCTTCTAATTTTTTCTAATGTTTCCATTATCAATATAGAAAGAAATGCTCTTGGGAAGTGATGATTGGATGATTTTTATACGTAACTCATCTGAGACCACAATCCCTAAGATTTCCAAGCATTCAAAGTAGCCTATAAGAATGACTAAAAGAGCCCCAGTTGGCATAGACTCTCCAATAATAGTTGTAAACCCAGTGTTGGATATCTTATATCTCTCATGTCTCACCTTATGTTGATATATATCCTTAAGGGGAGACATCATGTTATACATTTCCATGTTTTCGTGTCTCTTAAATAGCCTATTAGACATGTATGATAGCATAAATCATGAGACATCAATGGAATAATACATATGTTTCATACCAAGAGATAGTTCCACATCACAATCCTTTTATATATGTGAAATTGGAATAGGCTCCTCCATAACATACAATTTCCTCTCGTGGAGAAGGATGATTCGTAAACGCCTCTGCCATTCCATGAAATTGGTGCGAGTGAGAAGGTTTTTCTTCTTGAGTATGGTTCGAAATGATATTTTTAATGTCATTTTTCTTTATGTTTCTAGAAATTAATATGAGAAAAGGTGTAGTACATTATCTTGATAAAGTTCAGAAAAATAAATAATTTAATACTTATTAGTCTCCTACTATTTTATTGAAATCCAATATCCCTCACCACAGACTTCAGAATATTTTGTTGCCTGGATATTCTAGTATAAAGGATCTTGATTTACCTCCTCATTACCCCAACTAGGGTTGTTTGAGAAACATGAAGGGTTTTAGGTAGGCATTCCAAATTCCAATTACATTAACTTATAACTCCATGATCTGCTGAGTGGGCTCCCCAAACCTGAAATCCATTTATTTTGTATTTCCTCAACCTTTGCCTCTTGGTCACACCACGTCCTGCTGTGGCAATCAACCCTTGATGTGAAGCATGTCCAGTCAATCCAAAACATTAAATTAGAATTCCCCAATAATTGAAATCACCCAAACTATGGTTGGTCATGAACTTTGAACTATGGTTTGATTATAACCACGATTATGAAGGAAATACTGACTTAATATTTTCTTTGAGGGATTTCATCATTATACGTCAATTGTAATTTTATTATCTATGATTACATACTTTTTAATATTAACTGGGATATACTGAAGTGATTAACCATGTCTAAGATAATATTTATGCATAAGATGATCTTATTTTAGTTCCATCATGTGTTCTTATTTAATTTATTAGTTGTGTGATCGTGAAAACACATCCAATATAAATAAACCATGAAACTGACAAAAATAAAATTAATGGTTTGATCATGAGTTTGTTATATTGGTTAGTTTATCTAGTGGTTGATAAACTCACCCAAGACCTAGCTGAGAAACACCTTGAATCTTTTGGGTTCGTGTTTATAGCTTTCCACCAGGCCACCATTGTATCTCATTAGATTGGTTTCACCTTGGATCCAAACTTGAGTCGCCTCCACTAAATTGGGAGCTCCATCCATTACATATGATTTTATCTCACTCACGGGGTGAGGGGAAAAAGGGGGTTTTACATAACAGAACCCTTTGTAAAACATGCCCTATATGTTATTGAGGATAAGGCTTACATGCCAACAAATTTAATTTAAATAAATAAATTAAATGAAATCATTCACATACAAAGGTTTTGGTCGCGCTCCAGATCATCCTTACATTCAGCAATATTTACACATAAATAAAACAAGTATTCAATTTTTTAGTCATTCATGTTTAAGATAAATCATGCTAGAATTAATTAATTATCTTTAATTAATCAATACTTTTATATTAAACCATTTTCTAAATTTCCTTAACATTAACATACACCATAATTTTAAACAAATAAATTCATTTAAAATTATTTTTGTACATAACTTGTACCTTGGAGGAAACTTAGTGAATTCCCATTCATAGCTACCCAATGAGTAGAAATGAACATTACACAGATGTTTAATTAAACACATATATAGAAAACACCTATCTCGTGTTGTGACTCATCTTTACGCCCGTACTATGGTACCCATATCAAGGGTTTGAATAATATAATAATAAATTTTAACAAATCTTCATGATTTGGATGAGTACAAAGTGTGTAGTTCGGACTACACCACATGTAATTTTGTTCAACTTCCATCCGAAGTACATGCCTAGGGACATGGCATGTAGATGTACATAAGAAATATTCGGAGTAAATGGCATGTTCTGTGGGACACACACCATGTAGTATCCGCATTACATAGTTTCCAGCAGGGAAATCCATGTATGGGGTACATGGTCTAACCCTAACCTAAAGGGACTACATGCTGTGTTTAGTGGTCCACATGGCGTGTAATATGGAAACTATGTGCCACCTTTTCCTAGTCAACACATGGAGTCTTAGAGACTTGTATAAAATCCAATGACACAGTCTGGTTTGGAGGACCGTCCCGGTGTATGGAACCTATACTACACGACATGTACTACCGAATACACACTGTGTGTTTTGGTGTTGTATGGTCCAGAATCATTGGAACCTTCGGATGAGATCCTCTAATTTATTTTAATCAAAAGTGAAATAAAAAATTGAATATGTAATGAGAAAGAGAGACGAATGAGGAGGACTAGATCTCGAGATTCGTATCTGTAGAATGATTAACATGAATTGAAACAACTAAATTATTAAACCAATAAAGAAGGAATGAAAAACAAAATAATTATAACCAACAATATGACAGCTTTGATACCACTTGCAGGTTCTGGGTGTAGTTGAAGTGCATTGGTTGGTGTACCCAATGTTAACTTTTCCATTAACAATGATCAATCCGAGATCCTCCATGATAATAAAACACTAAATCTTTAGAATAGAATGAAAAATGAATGAAAGTAAGGGAGTCCCAAAAATAAAGAAAGGATCATCATATGTTGGTTATAACTAATTTAATTAAAAGACATGAATTTTCTTGATGCAATTCTCTCTCTGTTGATGTTTCTGGTCACGATCCAATGTGATCTGTCATTGCGTTGTAGAATCCAAGTGTAGGATTCCTCTAGTGGTGATCCACACATGCTCTATGTATCTCTGTACGTTGCTAAAGGGATATTATGGTGCAAGTGCATAAGAGACTTTTCTTATGATGTCCACCTTCGATCGCCTTGGGAGGCACTTGCAAAGTGCTATCCTTGATTCGGTGGATAAGGATATATCTCAAACCCTGAGAATGTTCATGGAGGAAATGAATTATCTCTTGTCTTGAGAGATTTATCTAGTTTCATTGTGTACAACTACCAAAAATGGATAGGGTAATGAGAATTATATAATGGGGATTTTAATTACATAGAATAACAAAAATAATTAATTACCCAGAAGCATCTATTTATTTCATTAAATTCATAGTAAGACCCAATGTCTAATAATAATAACTTAATTTTATTATTACTTGACACGCACTCATCAAATTGAACCAAATATTATTTAATTATATAAATAATATTATTTCTCACAAATCCCTTGAAAAATTACCCAGTGTGTATATTAATATACACGACATGTACTTTTGTTTTTCTATTTTCATTATTTACTCTACCACATTAATTAGACCTTGAATAATGGATATTTATTTCTCAAATAAATATCACTACATTAATCGCTAATAAATATATTATTTTTCCCATAATATATTCTCTCGGATAACTAGTGTCGAAATAAATATGTTTAGGTATCCATGTATAGTAATTAAACTACAATTAAGAATTAACTTTATTTAACTTGTTAAATTAATATATAACTGAGATACTTGGAAACACATAGTGTTTGACCCTCTATGACTCTTTCTCTATGGAATTAAGTGGATGTTTCCTAAAGTCTAAGGGTATAATCTAGAAACATGCCAAGGCACCCATTGAGAAAGTAGTTAATGATGCAATGACGTGTCACCTCCTACGAATGCTTACTGTGTAATGTAATCCCATTGTTTCAATATCCCGGATCAAGCTGGTAGTTTGCTAGTGCCATTAAGCCATGTGCTCGATTATTCTTTCTTTGAATTTACAGAATTGAACTCACCCATTTCTTACCATGGCCTTGGATTTATTTAGGCTATTTCAATTCCATCAATGGGCCAGAGATATCTACTTCTATTATGGAACACATGGTACAAATCCTTTCTCACATTGTCTATTAATGAAGTATTAATCATGTCGCACCCAACATATCCTACCTCGATGCGAACAGGGTTTCATCTTAGTTTTTGTCAATAAATCTAAGTGTGCGAGTTGTAATACCCATTAATAATATTCTTAATGTCTAAGGACCAATACTCATGTCCGTAGAGAAGAACATCCAATGAGACAATGAAATGTCGATTTTCAGCTACCGGGTCTCATTCCCATAATATATTCCTGGATATTTTCAAGGGCATACACCATGAGAGGATTCCTCAAAGTTTTATGATTCCTCATAAATAATGACATGTATTATTTGTGTCCCTAAAATAACATCATTTGGCCATAGAACATATATATTCAAGAATAGTGTAATGGAACATCTGGGTTCTCATCATAGTAGGGACCAATTATTACCCTTTAATGCAACAACTATCCTTAGGATATTATCACATAAATTATCATATAGAAGAACAATCAATATGTGATAAGGTATTTATTAAGAAATAAAGTAAAAATTAGTTGGTTATAGGCCACCAACTCCATCATCATCAACTATTGTGTGACATAAGTGATAAAACTGTTATTATGCATAAGGAAACATCCCAATTCTTTTATATATATGTCACTATAGATTTCAAACCCTTATCCATTTTAGGTTAATGTTTTCACATGTGCCTTATCTAATCCTCTCTTTAGTTCCTTCAAATTTTTCTAAAAGTCACATTTCTATAAGAATATAGGACACATCAATGTTAACTTAGTCAGAGTTTTATATAGTCTTGAGAAATTATCCCTAAACCATAGATAATATCAATATAATCCTAGAAAACTATGGATCTCAATCAACATGGTTGGTCTAGGCCGTAATTTAATAACCTTAGTCTTTGATAGATCTACCTTTATACCATCTCATGAAATTATGTGAGAAAAAATGATACATTTTACAGAAAAAAATCACACATTGTAAATTTTTCATATAGTTTCTACATCCTTATGGTCTTTATCATAATTCTCAAGTTGTATTCATGCTCTTACTTTCTCTCTGAATAGATAAGAAAACAATCTATAAATACAAACACAAATTTGTCATGGAAATATCTAAGGACTCTATTAATCATGTCCATGAAGATAACATGGGAATTAATAAGACTAAAAGGTATCACTATATATAAATAGTGTCCATACCTTTTACCAAATGCTTTATTTGGTATATCATCTCTCTCGACCCTTAATTAATGATATCCAGAATAAAGTTCAATCTTGGAAAAGTATTGAGCTATGCACAATTGATCAAAAAAATCATCAACATGGGGAAGAGGATAATTTGTATTGATTATGATCTTGTTCAAGTCCCAATAATCAATGTAGAGTCTCATTGATCTATCTTTATTTTCCATAAAAGAAACGGTTCACCCTAAGGTGTCACACATGGCTGAATGTATCCCTTATAATGGTTTTCATGGATTTTCTTCTTCAATTACAGCAACTCAATTGGGGATATTTTATTGTGAGTATTTTAAATTAGTATAGATCCATGTATGAGTTATATCGAGAACTCAAATTCAGATTTGGGTGGAATACTAGGTAAATCTTCCAGAACCACACCCACAAATTCATGAACAATATGTATATAAACTATGTCAATTTTCTCCACTTCCATTTTTGTTAAACATACCTTCTGAATGGGAATATAAACTCATACACTCGGTGTAATATCTATAGTAATTTCAAACATATCGTCACATAGATAGACGATCATAAGTTGGTTTAAAAGATCAAATGTAACTTCTTTTCCTTGATAATTGATATTATATTTACTCAGTAAAATCCAAACAATTCCTAAGATTAAATAAAATTTAACCAGAGGATGAATGATATGATATTTAGGAAACAAATTCTAACAAAATTTAACCAAATATGAATCATTTATTGGAGACTCAATTATCATACCATTAGGTATTTTCACGACTAATTACACACCTAATCATTTGGATATAATAGAAACACCTTTAAAATTATTTATATATGAAAGTGTGGGTAGATATAGAATTAAATAAAACATTAACAGTTCTAGAGTGGATGGGTAGTGTACCTTTCACAATTTCATTGTTATAACCATCATCAAAAATAGTGATCTCATGAGATTTACCCTTTTCCCTTAGCTTATGTGTTTCCTAACACTGATCATCATCACAAACCCTCAGGGTTGGGAACTGGTTAGTATAACTACAATTCTCCTTACACTAGAAGAACTGATGTGTAGGAGGTGAATTATGTGTAGATTTACCTCAATTCACTTCCTTGAAAAACGTATTTCCCTTTTTTGGAAATCAATATCCTGATGTTCTTCCCTTCTATACTTATAGTATTTATTAGACCCCATAAGATAATTTTATCCCTGATTCTTTCCACGCTTAGAGAATAATGGAAGGTATGTCTTCTTTCCTCCATGGTTTTTCGATTTTCCTTTGAACTTCATATTATTTTTCTTATTAGAACCATGAGAATGATATGAAACTACAAAATCCATTTTGAACCATGATTTCACAATGAAAAATATCTCCATAGCTACTAATGTCTCTTATGGATAACTCCAATTTTAGACTTGGATTTCACCTAATAAAGAATTTGTAATAATTAGTTTTTGGTTAGATGATAATTTAGAAGAGTACTTCAAATTTCTTGTAAAATTTGCCTCATAGGTACCAATAAATTCATAATCCTTTTACTTCAACTCAAGGAACCACTTTTCAATATTCGTAGAAATAACATGATTAAAGTACTTATTTAATACAAATTTCTTGAACTCATCCCAATCCATGGATTCAATTTCCACTTGCTAACTCATATTCTTTATTAGATTCCACTACTAGTCCACATATCGTTCTGACTGATAAACTTCTAGAACGACTTTCTCATGTTGTGAACAATGGATAATGGAGAATATATTTTTACTGGTATTGATCCATTGTTCGAAAACAATGTAACAAAAGACCCACTAAAAGAAGGTGGACACTACCTCGTGAATAACTAAAAATAACATTTCATTACTTTTTTAATTTGTGAGTCCAATATAATTCATATATTAAGAAATTTGGGTGATAATAGCAACATGATTTTTCACTCTATCTCCCAATGCATTTAGTTTCTCTTTAGGGAAATTGTTTCATTTTCCATCACAATCTCCATTTATATGGTTTATTTGGGTTCCATCCGTTGAATAAAACCAAATATCATAGAGTAAGAAATATTTTTCATACTGAGAAACCACATAATCATGAAAAACCCACTTATATGATCTAAAAATTATGAAACATTATTTAATCTATGACACATGATGCTTATCCTTAGAGACAACCATGGTCATTTTCTTATAAATATTTCTAGGGATCTCACCAATGTTTTCTCTTAATAGTTTCCAAATATTAACTACAATATTTCTCTGATACCAACTATTGAAACTATCACTTTATATATATTAATATTTTACCATTTTTGCATAATACTTAATACATTACACAAACAAATGCCGAAGGATCGTATTAGTTTAGTGCGTTTGGAAACTTGGAAACATAAAAAATTAAACACAAGTGAGCTAAATTATTCCCCAGAGATTCTTAATAATTATAAACCTTCTTATAAACATCTTACATAATACATATATTTATATATTTTCGAAATAAATATAGAAATGGTGAGCTAAGATACTTAGTAAGTGTAAATAAGTGACATATGTAAGAATATCATGACCATAAGGGTATGAAAACATGATCATAAAAATATAATATCATACTCAAAGATTATAAAAAGTTTCATGGAATAAATATTATCCATTCATATGATATTAATCATAAGGGAATAAAATGAATAATCCACAAAATTATAACATAATAATAAGATGTTGAATTTTTCATAAACACATAAACATGTAATATCATTCCCTAGATGTGAATTCGCATTGAAAAAACATAATAGAACACTTCATGGGGATGAACCTACTAGGTAGGACACACCACCATCCCCATTCATAGTCCTTTCCTTATAAGGGATTAAGTTTCTCTATCTTCCAATAGTGAATCTGGTTTCCCTGACTTCCATAGTGGATCAAGCCTACTAACTAGTTCCCATCATTATCTCATGAGATATAAATATTTTCCCAATTAATTGGAGGGATATATATGTCCCACACATTATATAATAAAAACAATACATATGTGTTCCACAATAACATAAATAATTCATTATATCGGAACCCATGGAATGAAATGGGATTCATAAACATCATTCAAACATAACATAACCCATAAAAAAGAAATGGGTATCATAAATATAATTACATCATAAAAATAAACTGTTACTAGAAAAAATATGAATTGTATCATTGAATAATATTCCCACTAAAACATATGTAACAGTAAATACTGTTATATTTTATGGAAAATAATTTTGAGGGATCACATGAAAAAAATTCTTGAAAAATATATTCATTATTCATTGGAAACAAATTTTTTAACGTGTTGATCAATTTTAAAATAAAAAATTTTATTGGAAAAATAAACCTATAATATTGTAACATAATCTTAAAATAATTATGGTGTCATGATTGTGGAAATTTTTTTCATTCCATATAAATTAAAATAACATTCCTTTAATACATTTTCCAGAAAAGGCGTAATGAAACTTGTTTTGAAAATAACAAAAAAAATATTTTGAAATTGTGTATTAAAAAGTAAATTTTTTGTAAAAATTAATTTAAACATATATACTAGAGTATTCAAAGAAAATTTTAAATCATTTTTATAAAACATGGACATGGAAGATAAATATTCCCATATGAAAACATAAAACAAAACGATGCCTAATATTGATGAGATTGTGAAATAAATACTCATCACATTATAATTAGTAGAATTGTATACCCCATGAAAGAATTACTAAAATAATATTCAAGATAATACTCATAAAATTAATTCTTGGGTAGTATATACACTATTTATAAGAAACAATTACTGTATAAGACATGTGTCTCACAGAAAAAAAAAATTAGACCTAAATTCCTTACCTTATGCCTTCACTCTCTTCTTATTCATTCAAAACTCATGTATAAATAATATAAGTTTATTTTATATATTTTATATTACCATATTAATGTAAATAATGACTTATATTATTTACTTATTACCTTCTATTACCCATTTCATAACCATTCTATGTTAGTTCTACGTTTCCGTTAACATCCGCTTGTTTGGACTTGTTGTTCATGATCCTACAACTCAGATAATGATTTACTTATTTAATGAATGTAAAAAATGATATCAATATAATATATTTTCATTATATAAATATTTATAATATTATAAGAAAAATAAAAATATGAAATTTAATACACCATTCATGAAGAAGGTAGGCCATACGTACGCATGAACGATGATTCAGTTTAATTGTAATTTTGAAAGAAAGTAAAAAATTGAATTATAAATATAAATATAAATATATATAGTAATTACAGAAACATAAATAAATTATATCTGTCATATAAAAATATATATTCAATTGTATTTCTCAACTGTGAGAGGCGATAAAGAAAAAACGAATAACATCTTTTCATGAGGCGGTAGTTCACCAAACATAAGAATGGTAACTTCATTAGTTATTTTGTGGAAGTGTGTGCGATTTTAGGTAAAAACCATAGAATAAGAATATATCATTATATTTATGATATCGAGGTTATTATATTATCACATAATAAAAATATTTTAGGGTGTGGTGAATGAATATAAAACAAAAGATCTTGTGAAAGGATGTTACCTCTTCTTTGGGTAACTCATCTTTGTTGTCACCAATGGGATTCATTAGTTTTACTTTCTGACCAAATGGATGAATCTAGTATTAAGTGAATTATTTTGGGATTATATTTTTATAGAGGATTTAGAAACAAAATAGGATCTTTTTTTAATGATAATATAAGAAGAGTTTCAATTTTATTAGAGAGGCAAGGGGACCTTTTGGAATTTCTTCCAAAAAATTATTTATAATTAATTTTTTCTCAATCCTAATATCACAAAAGTCAATGAATATATATTTAATTTGATATAGGGTTTAAATATCATCAAAAAAATATATTTTATACATATTTTGGTATTATTTTAAACCTTACCATATTAGTTAAACTATAGTTATCCTTACTTAATTTTAAATAAGGTAAAATAATTTTCAATGTAAAAAGGTTTTGGTTTTTTATTATGTGAAGTTAATTAAATCATAAATGTGTGCCTTTTACATTTTAAAAAATATCAAAACATTATTGTATTTTTAAATATGTTTTATTATTTCATATAATTTAATAAAATACTGCTTTTATGAAATACCATTAGTGTTAATTGTTACACTATTCATTACATTGTCTTTAAGAAAATCAATACTACAGTATAAATTTAATAAAAATCATTTAATAAAACCTTAAGAAGATATACTAACCTTAAAAAGTCTTTTAGAACATTAATTAAGTCAAATAAAATTTCTTTTTGTATTTCTAATATCATTTAATTGGTTATTTCATTAGATGAATAAATACTGCATAATTATTGTGTAATTATTCAAGAAAATTATTTCTTTCCCAAAATTTAAAAATAAATTTACATGATATATATCTATTTTATATTTAATAATAATATATATAAGAATATATTCTATTTATCCCCATAATTACAACATTATACATATTAAAAGTAAGAGTGTGACATTTTGTCCCTCTCTTTGATTATAATAATATCTAAATCTATTTCATTGAAAATTACCCATTCCATAATTTAATTTATAATTATTAGGTGATATGGGTAAAATTAACTTCATAAAATAAAACTTTATCAAGTTTTAGAGAAGTATTATAGTATTTATAATATTATTTCCCCATTAATTACTTGATTTAGCCTTAATAGTTGTAACAAAAATTACTTATGTTACAATTCATATTATCAAAAAACTAAAGGGAAAAAATTAATAAATTAGTAAATTATAAATCCAAATAGGGAATCAATTTTTCACAATTCAAAAAATATAGTTGCCTAAAATTATTTTAAAATTAATCTCCTTGATGGAATGAGAAAATGAGTTTTAAGGTGAAAACATTCAAAATATTGAATTGTTTTTATAACCAAATTCATTTTGTAAATGATTCGAATGACCTAAATTGGTTTAAATTATAAAAATTTTATAATATTATAATTTAAAACCAATAAAATATGTAATTAAACTATATAAATTATTTCATTTAAAAGACCGCTTTCAATTAAAATTTAGTATTTTCACTATTCATCAAAACATGAAACTTACTAGAAAAATACCAAAAATTCATCCAAGGTAAATATTGTTATCCCAAATTCAAATATAAAATTTATTTTCTCAAATAATTTTTTAATGTGTAAAAACTATTTTTAAAACCAGTGCCCCATGAAAAGGCGGAAAAATTCCTTTTTAGAATACTAATTTTATTATACAAAAAATTGTATTTGTTCTTAAACATTGTCTAGAAAAAACATAATATGAATGTTAAAAATTATATTTAATATATATTTCATTAATATATTACAACATGAGTGATGTTTTCACCTTATTGGAATAAAACACACTTATCTTCATTTTAATAGTTTTTTGGAAAAATATTTTCTTTTAATTTAAAAAGAATTTTAAATGTATAAACAATATTTCCACAATTTAGTTAATCCTTTTCATACCTGAAATTATGAAGGATATATTCAAATTTACTTGTTTAAAAAACAATAAAAAATGGTTTCATATAAACATATTGTTTCATGTAATTCAATGCAAGATAGTATTGTCCATAGCACATGCTTATTAAAGTGTAGCGTATAAGGAAAAAATAAATTGGTGTGGTGTGAAATGCAAGAAATAAATGAAAATTAATTTATTTGAAACAAATTACTAAAAATAAGAACATTATAAAGATAATAATCTAAATTCATGTAAAGAATCTAGGTTGTTAATAATAAAGTAATCGTAAATGATTTAATGTAAATGATCTATGAGATCATGATATAGGCATAAGACATCAAATTATAGAATATAAATAAGAATAAAAAAACCATTTTCTTAGTTTTATAAGATTATTTTCATGTATATAATAGTGTATGGTTTCGCTAACCATAATTTTTTAGTATTAATGGTTCACTCCCAAGACTATCGTAGTACACCGATTCCCTTATTAAACTTAGATCACAACCAATTTGCGTCCTATTTATCCAATGGGATATCAATATTTACCTGATTAATTGAAATGAGATAAATGTACCACCCATAAAATAATTTAAATTATACATATTTTTACCACATTATCATAAATCATTCATCATATCAAAACTAATGAAATGAAATGGGTTTCATAAACATTTCATTTTAACTTAACCCATAGAAAATAAATGGTATCATAAACATCTCATCTCCGTAACATAAACAAAAAAACAAAAAGTGAAAGAATAAATATGGTATCCTTGGATCAAATCCCCATTAAATCACAAGTGACATGAAATATGGGATATTATATGGAAAATAGTTTTTTGAAAACACATGGAATAATTCATGAAGAAAATAACCTTTCCATTTTGATGTTATTTCCCTTTTATAACGATGCACAATTATATTATAATATATTTTATATAAATTTAACCATGTAAAAATTCATTGTATGGTTCAATGTAAAATTTAGTCCTGATATATGGAAAACTCATTTATGTTGTATACTATAAAAACATTTACTTTTTATTTTTTTCAAAAAAGTCAAAAATTACCTCATTGAGAAAATAACAAAATGATTCCATCAAACAATTTTATAAAAAATTAAAGAGTGTAAAATGGAATTATAAAATCATTGGATAATAGTAAAAAAATATTTTTTAGGAAAAGAGGATATGGATTAGATATACTCCCTGTCATATAAATGCAAATAATCAGGAATATTAATGATATTATGAAATAAACCCTTACCTCAAGTTTACGTTTAATTAAAAACACTCTAACTTACCGTATATTAAATTTTTTATTTATAATATTTTTTTAAATTTGTAATTTTTATACTTATATTATCATATATGATTGTTTTATTATATTTCAACAACACTATTCTACAATAATTACTTATTAAAATTGTTATTTCAGGGTGTCAAATATTTTGTTTATCATGAGTATATCAATTCATTAGTTCCAATCCATGTACATTTATCTTGGATCCATCATATCTAGAAAATTTATAATGATATAAGTATCATATATATTAATTATATATGTATTTAGATTCATCCATATAATTTATTGACTTAAAAGGGAAATACATCATTAATGGATATGGTAGTTTATATATACGCATATACACTGTAATTTTTTTTTCAAAATATGGAATGAAAGAAAGGTAAAACATAATTCAACACAAAAGGATCATTATTATATCATATATATCATATATATTCCAAAAATCTATCCTCATTATAATCTAAGTAAAATATTAATGAAAAATGATTCACATCACTTTGTGGATGTGGTAGTCCCCACATATGCATAACCGATGTTATCATTTCTCAAAGGAATATATATACGCATGAGCAATACTTTCACATCATGTTTTTTTGTAAATGTGGTATATAATATTGATTAAATAATCATAATAATAATTAATCATTTTTAGGACACGAAATTTGTTAATTTATGATACATAACATAGATTTATTGGAGGTAAATAATTTTAGAAAACAACGTTATAGGTAAAGTGATTTCATTTTCATTGAAATGAAACCTTTGGATCTTCTCTAAAGGGTACCAGGTTTCATCTTTTTGGAAGACTAGAACCTATATAATGTGGATAGGGATGTTAAAAGGGTAATTTTAATATGTTTTTCAATATATAAAGTAATATCAGAGGTTCCCTTATACAATTTAGGAAAGGGACACTTTTGGAATTTATTAAAAGGCTACATTTTAATAGATTCATTCTCAATATAATTGCCTCCAAATAGAAATATATTAAAATATAATTCAATATACAGTTGTAATACCATCATAAAAAATAATTTATAGATGTATTTTTGTAATTTTTGACATTATCATTTGGATCATCCTTTATTTAACAAATTTAGCTTTAACTACCGTAACTCACTTTTCATTATTAGAGGGTCGTAACGTTTTTTAATATTGTTAAAATTTGAAAATAAATGGTCATTTTATGAAATATTTTAACATATAATAACAAAATTGTTTTATTTTATAATTTTAGGTATTTTTACAATATTTAACAAAATAATATTTTGATAAAATATCATTATTTTCAATTTGGACACTATTAGTATAATTTAGCATTAAATACATCATGATAAAGAGGGAATTAACATTTAAATCTATCACACCTCCTTAAAATATCGTATAAATTTAAGATTTTTTTTCATATTAACCCATTAAAATTATATAACATTTTAATTTTTTTAAAATCATTATTATAGTTTTTATTAAATGGAGATATACTACATCAACACTGTATAAGTAATTAAGGTCATTACATCATAACTTAAAATAAAAAATATATTATGTCATGAAAATAATTTTACCATTCTAAAATTAACGCTTATATTAGTTCATAAGTTATATTTACACTTATGTAGACCCAAAGAGGATATTAAAAAAATGAGAGAGACATTTTGTAACTATATTTGAATCATTTTACAAGAAAAGTATCTACTAAAAAACTCTATTTTGAGACTGAGGTGTAAAGGGTCAGAATCCATTAATACAATAAGAATTTGGATTAATAATTATGGCCTTATTACTTACTTTTATTCTAGATTAACCTGATTTACCCTTTACCAAGGTGATAAATAATACAACAGTTACAGTTCATATTGATTGAAGGGAATATTTAGAAAATTTAAATGTACTAATTATAAACAAGTAATTAATATTATATAATATATTAATTATAAATAATAGAATTTAATATTAATGTGAGTTCTCAAATTATGATAATAACATATTTTAATAAAAATATATTTTAAATATAAAATTAGATTTAGTCTTATCTTATTCCTAGAAATAAAATTGATTAATTAAAACATTTTATAATGTAAATAATATATACATTTCATTAAAATCATTCTCTTATAGTGATTAATTGAATTTTGTCATAATATAATACATTAAATGTATAAATATGGATATTTTGGAAAAAAATTCATTCTCTTTAAAATGATTTTTTATTTTAATATACAATCAATTGATTACTAGTGAATTAATTTTCTATATCTACAACCATAAATTTTCATTAATTAGTTAACTCTATTCATACCCATAAATCCATTGGATATGTGATAATAATCATTTAAAAACAAATATTTTAATAGTATATCAAGGATCATTTATACTAGGTGTTATGTTTTATGAGAGATATCGAATAAATAAAATTATTTAAAGAAAAATATATCATAAAAATATAATGGTATTACAACCAACCCCCAGTTAAAATGAATTTTAACCTCAAAATTCTTTACTCGGATATAATAATATGAGGATACTTCTTCCTTATCAAATCCATAGGTTCACAAGAAGCTTCCTAAAATTGGTAGTTTCACAACAAAACTTTGACCAGGTGAGTGGTCTTGTTAAATATCACTTTCAATCTATGGTCTAGAATCTCTACCAATTATTCATTATATGAATGTTCTTACTCCATTAGTATGACCTCTATGTTTAGTACATGTGAAGGTTTATGTATGTACTTAAATAGGATAGATACATAGAAAACATCATGAACTTGAGGTGGATTCAGTGGAAGTTCCAATTGATAAGATATATTTCTAACATGATATTTAATTTAATAAGGGAAAATATTACTTGGGAATAGTTTTCCATTATTTAAAAATATCATTAACCTCTTTCAAGGAGATTTTATTAGGAGTACCATTTCACTAAATTTATAATATCAATCTTTCTAATGATTTTTAGTCAATTTTTTTTATTGACTCCGAGTTTCTATTGTGCATTGTTGAATGGATCGAACCTTCTATGACATTTAATCAACTAAATTAGTTCCCAATATATTTCATTCTCCATCTTCATTTAATCATGTTTACTATCTACACATATTACCATATACAGATTTATAGGCAGCCATTAGAATGCTAGGGTGAATGTTGTTATGGTATGAAAATTCCCCTAAAGGAAGTTGTTGATCCCAACCACCATTAAAATATATAGATCAAGATCTCAACTT
The DNA here is from genome assembly GCA_963277665.1 of Viscum album. Classification (NCBI taxonomy): domain Eukaryota; kingdom Viridiplantae; phylum Streptophyta; class Magnoliopsida; order Santalales; family Viscaceae; genus Viscum; species Viscum album. The sequence goes on from OY728163.1 coordinate 356,476,326, forward strand.
TCCTTCTAGAGTTTCAATTGTCCCCTTTGACTAACCATCTATCTAATGATGATAAGTAGTTCTAAAATATAACTATGTATCTAGAGCTTTCTAATAACTCCTCAAAAACATCGATGTAAACCTCAAAAACCGATCAGATAAAATAGATTACTTTACACCATGCAATCATACCACTTCAATAATGTATAATTGAGTATGTTTATTATAAAATAAATATTCTCTAATGGCAATTAAGTGTGATTAATTTAAATTTTGGATAAATATAACCAAAATAACATTATTTCCTTTGGATTTTTTAGGATGTACAACAAAACAATACATGGTGATGCTTTCCCATTTCCATTTGAGTATAAGTAATAGTAATAAAATTCACCTAGATTAATATTTCATGGAATTATCTTCCTGAAATTATAATATTTGGGAAACATTCACTATAATATCTCTCTTATTTCTATTCCACCAAAATTACTCTTTAAAATATCTATAAATATTCATTATTCAAGGATTAATATTGAATGAATAACTATGATCTTCATCCATTAGCTCTTTAATTAAATCTAGTATTGACGGGAAAAAACATGGTTTTGAAACCATATTATTTTATCACAATCATTTTTGAAATTTGGAACATCTCTCATTATTTTTTTCAACTATAAATTTTCCTTATGTTCCTTATTAATATTCATAAGGATAGATGGTTGAAAACTTATTTGAGAAAGATATGATTTCTCTCCTTCCATTATGATTTAACGATCCATCCATTTCAATTTGGGAAATGTAAAATACTTTTTTATCCCCATCATAGATAAACTAGCATGATTATTTTGACTCAAAGAAACTACCACATTATTCTCTTCCCTTTGCTGGTAGTGTATTGAAATATCATACTAATCAATCAGATCCAACCATATTATTTGGTGGAAGTTCAACTCTTTTTCAGTGAAAATATATTTTAAAATTATTTTGTTAGTATATATGTCACACCTTTCTCTATATAGATAATTAATCCATATCATAAATGAAAAAATATCTACAACAAACTCCCAATAATGAGTTTGATAATATTTCTCATGGACCATCAATTTTAATGAGTCTTATCTATAACCATATGATTATACATGAGGACTCATCCAAGTCCCATATTTGATACATTAATATAGATTACAGACCATTGACCATTATTTGGTAGTGTAAGAATGGGTTTTCTGATTAGTATTCTATTTATATCCTTAAATAATTCCTCACATTCATCCATATAAAGTTACACACATCCCATTCGAGTTAACATGGTTAGTGGATTTGATAACTATGAAACATTCTGAATTAAGCACCCATAATATCTAGCCATACCAAGAAAACAATGGATCTCAATCATAGTGGTTTTTTAGGTGAAATTTTCATTAATATATATATTTGAAGGGTCTATGAATATACCCTCAAAAGAGATTATGTGACCCATGAATAGAAAATTATGAAGTCAAATTTATCTCATGGAAAATATTGAATAAATCATTTCATTACATTGGACATTCAATACAATTAATCAATTTGTCTTTATGATCTTCCTTTATCACTAATTTTATAAAAATATCAACTATAAAGACTATAAAAAAAATAAGGTAATATTTAATGCTTTTATTTATTAATCCATCAATATAGTGTTGGAATTAGTATAGAAAAAATGGTATTACTATAAATTTATAATGTCTACACCATGATTAGAAATTTTTCTTCTGTATATCATCCTTCATGCCCTAATTGACGATATCCAGAATGACGATCAATCTTAAAAAATTATTGAGCTCCATGTAGTTTATCAAACACATAATCCATACGTGGTAAATGATACTTTTTGTATATGTGTATATTGTCGGGTTCTTGATACTAAATGTAGAGTCACATGGATAATACTTTATTCTAAACAAATAGAATTATTTTACCCTGAGGTGAAACTCCTGGCTAAATTAATCCAATGTCATTATTCTCTTGGAGTTTCTCCTTTAATTCATGAAACTGAATAATAGTTATTCTATACAGAGTCTTGGAAATATGTGTACCTCCAGTTATGAGTACTTTATAAAACTAAACTTCGTGATTTTATGTATATCTAACAAACACTTCCTAAAAGATATCAATAATAACCCTCACAATAGTTATGTATTTTATGTGGATTTTCACCATGACCATAAAAGATAAAGACATATTTTTATAAGAATCATGAGACATAAAATGGATTTAATTTCCATTTAATGTTTTTATTTTTCATAACATAGATAGGTTATAAATGTTTACTTTAGAGTATCACATTTACATTAAATTCCTTATAAATTTATTTGGATTTAATGTAAATAAAATCAAAATATTCCCAAAATAACATCTAATTCAATGAGAAGATGAATGAAAATATTTTCTAGAAACCCATTCCCACAAACATAAACCTGATAAAATCATATAATTGGGAAGCTATTGTCCTACCATTAGGATGTTTTACTAATAACTCAACATATAATTTTTTAGGGGGTTTTGTGATACCCTTATAAAACAAATTTTATATATAAAAGTGTGTAGATCCAGAATAAAATATGAAATTAGAGATATATGGAAGAAGTTATGTGTAACATTCACCACATCATTATCATAACCCTAATAAAAAAATTGTGATTTAATGATATTTTCATTTGTCTCAATGCTTATGAAGTTGCGGACATGAATCATATTCATTAAAATTCAGATTTAGTCCATGGTTTTCATAATTCTCATACTCCTCAAATTTGTGACACAATTGAGTGGGTGGTGATTTATATGTATAATTATCTCTATTAGAATCATTAGCTATATTATTCACATAAAATCTATATTCAATAACCCCACGGACTTCATCCACTAACTAGATTAATTTACCAATTACCTTAATACAATTTCCCACATGTTTCCATCCACATTTTGAATATAAAAAATTCGCATCAGCTTCTCTACATGGTTTTTAGAATTAACATTGAATTTTTTTTTATTTTCATATCAAAACCAGGACATTGAGAGGTAAACCTAATCTCTATATACATATTAATATCATATTCAATGATTTATTCAATCATACTAACATCCCTATTCTATAATTCACTTTAAATACTTGGTTTTTATCTAATAGAGAATTCATCATCCTTATTTTAAAGTCAGATGATAATAAAATAAGTAAACCTTACAGGTCATATGGGATTTTACTCATAAGTATAAATCTATTCATCATCCATATTCTATTCATAAATTATTTATTTCTCAATTTTTATTAGAATAAAATAAGGAAATTATCTTTTTAAAAAAATAATATTTTTAATTCTTCACACTCCATAGATTCAATTTTTTATCACTCTCTCATGTTCATGATAAGTTTCCCTAAAAGATCTAAATTGGATTCCAAATGATAAATAAGAAAATATATTTTTCATATTTAGAACACTTGATAATTAAAATATATTTTCAATTGTACTAATCCATTATATAGTAACTTGTTGATTATAAAACCCAATAAAATAATGTGGTTGTTTCATCATGAAGGACACAACATAATATTGTTTCCTCCATTTATTTTTTGGAATATCAGTTTGATTCAAATGAATAGAATTTATATTGAGCATAGGAATTTTATTTTTATTTACACATCTCAAAATCAGTAGGTTTTTTAGGAAGAAAATCATTTAATTTTCTATCTCATTTGCACTAACATGATTTCTTTGGGTTTATCCCTTTTCTAAAACCAAAAATCATATTATGAGAAACCATAATCATGGTGAAAAACAATATAATCATAAAAAATAATTTATAGGATTTATAAATTGTGACAACTTATTCTTTGACACCATTTCTTATTCATGATCATTACAAAAACATTTAGGATATTATCCCACACTTAGACATATCCCTAGCATTCTCACCAAATAATTATTATCATATTTTCCAATGATTAACTAACCCTTTTTATGATAAAAAAATAACATCCCATATATTTAATTCATAGGTATTACATTTTTATAGGTTAATATTAATTACATAAAACCTCATTTCATTCTAGAATTTTGTAGATCTATTATCATTAAACAAATAGAAAAATAAACTGGTTCAAAAATTATCAATATATTATCCTTCTTATTTCATCATAACTAGAACTCTTATTAGAAATACCATACATAATACCTTTCATAATATCATAGGAATAGGAAAAATAAGAAAAGTGTGTGCTCAGATGATCAGTAAGGGTAAACAAGGAAGATATAAATGGCCACATAAGCATAACATGATAATAAGGGTATGATAAAAAAATCTTAATGTTTTAGAACCAATCCTGACATACCAAATATTGTAATCATAAGTCATGGAATAAATATTATACTTTTAAAAGGCATGAATTTTAAAGGAATCAAAGAACATGAACTATGAGGTCATAATATAGTCAAAGTTATGGAATATTTGCATAAAAATAAATAAAATAAAATAATTTCCTTATTAGCCAAGGATCATTTATAATGATATATATTGGAATCAGTTCACCCCACAAACCATCATAGTAGTCAAGGATCACTCACAAGGCTATCGTAGTAGTAAAAGTACCTTACTGAACTATGTTCACTCCCCATTCTGGTCCATTTTATATCATTTAATGTAAATATTTATCCATTAAATTGGATAGAGATATTTTTCTCAACCATAACACAATGAAAATCATATATATTTTCTTAGAAAATCATAATTCATTTATTATATCAGAACACATTTAAAGAAATGGTTTTCATAAATATTTCATTATATCATAAAATAAAAAAAAAGAAATGGTTTTCATAATCATTTCATCATTTCATCATAAACATAAACTATATAGTGGAATAGTTAATATGGTATCATTGTATTATATCTGATGTAAGGAATAAGTAAAATCAATAATTTCAGATCAGATGAAAAATTATTTGGAAAAATCACATTGAATAATTATTGATGAAAATAAACATTTCATTTCAATTTGATTTGATTTATTTTAAAAAAAATAAATGAAATTATAAAATGAAATAATTTTCAATGAAAATAATCTTATAAACATGTAAATTAAGATTCAAATGAAAAATAATCATAGTGGAGAAAAAATAGGTTCACATTGTATATGTTATAAATCATTGTTTTTGTATTTTTGTCAAAACATTTCCAAAAATAACTAATTTGAAAAATCAAAAAAATATTCCTTTCAAACTGTTATTAAAAAATTAAAACACAAGTAAAATATATTTAAAAACTCATTAGAGAATAACTAAGTTAGTTTTACTTTTTTAAGAAATAATGGTTATCCAATATGAATAATCCATAGTGGATACTTTAACGTAAGTAATTCTGAATATTAATGAGATTGGGAAATAAACCATTACATTGAGTTTTCTGTGCTCTAAAAAAACTCTGAACTCTATTATAAAAAATTTATATTTATTATATTTATATCCCATAGTCATTTTTATTATTATAATAATATATATGACCCCTTTATAAAATTACAACACCTCCTTTTGTTAATAACTCTTTATTAAAATTGTTATTTTCAGGTGTTAATTATTTCATTTATCATGAGTACAACAGTTTATTAGTTTCAGAACCTGAAAATTTATCATGGTTCCATCATTTAAAAAATATTTATCGTGATATAAATATAAAATATATTTATTAAATAGAGATTTTGAATTATCCATAAAAATTAGCAACAGATAATGAAATACATCTTTTATGGAATGGTAGGATTTATGTACGCATGAATATTGTTTTCATTTTTTAACAGATCTAACTAAATAATGGTAAACATTAATTCACCTTTACATGATAATTATTATATCATATATATCATATATATTAATAATATTTGTCCTTATTTCAATCCATATAACATATGAATGAAAATAATATAATATCACTCTATGGAGGTGGTAGTTCATGCAACACCCCAAAGCTCGATCCTCATGTACTGATAAGTTTATGTTTACATTTTTTTTAAATTTCATAACATCTGAAAAAAACTTATTTCTCATGATAAAGTAATAATATGTTTTTAATTTATATTAGAATGCAACCGAGTAAAAAATACAAATAGACACAAGGCTTTTCATTTAAACAAGAACACCGTAGTGTTTACAATGTACCAAGATCACAAGATACATTTCTAACAAAATATACCTATTAAAAACCCTATCAAAATTTCAAGGAGACCACTTAAAACAACATGAACCCCTAAAAAATAATATGGGTCCTTATAATCTGTCAAAATGAACATAATAATGACCAAAGCCACTACATCCACACTAAGAACCAATGGTATGACGTGAACCATCTTTTTCATTGTCTCGAGTTTTAGGACACCTAAAGGCATTGTTTTATATAACGCAACAAATGAACATTTCCTTGAGTGATGATTGAATTACAACGGCTATAATTATAGTCGTTGGCCTTGTGGTGAAATAACTAAGAACATTTAATTATAGCTTGGTTTTCCAAAATTTACAAATTGGAAATTGTAAGATAACTTCTGATTATGGTGAAATTTTTTGAATTACACGATTTTGAAAAGTATTGAGGAATTCAAAACACATTTCAAATATTTTAAATACAATGTAGTTATTTTCATCTCTTAAAAAGTGTGTTAAAATATGTTTAATTTCTTTTAACTAAACTATTTTTTTTATTAGCATAGTTTTGACTACTATAATATTAGTATAAAAGATTTTATGTGGGTATTCCAAATTTCTATATATAACCATGAATTCTGAAGATTTAGTGTATATAAATAATTTTAGTAATATTATTAGATAAGGTATAATTAGGTACTATTTAAAAGTTTTTAAGATTATATAAAAGTCACGTTTAAAATCATAATTTTTTATATAGTATTATTTTCCATTAAAACTTCATATATTTTTTAAGATTAGTTTGTATAAATATTTGGGCTTTCTAGGGCCAGCCCTCTATGGCTGGGCCAAGGGAGGTAGCTCACACCAGGTGGCTGAGCCTAGCCCTCAGCCCAGGCCTAGGCCAGCCCAACTGGATACATAGGTTCCCCAAAGGGCACCTAGGAGCAGGAGCGCATGAGCGTGCCACCACGGCTGCAAGGCCGTGAAGATTCTTAGGTAGGACAAGGCCTGCAAGGGGGGGAGACCATGTGTTAGGATCCCATGTGTGTGTTGTGTGTTTTTCTGAGCTATCGATAGGAGGCTCAGGCTTATAATGTAGGCGTAGATATCTCGTCGTTTCGATGTAGGACACGTTTTTCTGGGCAAAATGTGATATGAGCCATTAGATCATATCATGCATGATCAGGGCCATCCATCTTGGTCTGGGCCTCGACTCCCAGCAGCCGTGGTAAAATATCCATGTTTTTATATGCCTTTGGATCAGGTGAGATCTAATCGAAACTGTTCAAGGTTTTAAAAAAATCCACGTCGATCTAGGACCATCAAATCAAACTCATATTTAATCTGGGCCGCCCTTTTATTTTTTAAAACTGCTGATGCACCCCAAGAATTGGATCAAATCCAGATCAAATCTTGACCGTTCATTAATTTTTATGATCTCCCTCTCATGCGCTGTCTTTTTCTTTTCTTCTTGCTTTGAACCAGTAACCCTACACCCTATATTGAACTGTTTTTTCTTCTCCTGTGACAGCTGCTGGTCTCTCTCCATTCAAGAGGATTCCACAAGGACAGACCATTAGTATTTTTATAAGCCACTTGGGCCTCGGATTCCAAGCACTTGTATTAAAATATTAAGTATGGTTTATAAAAAAACATGCCTGAGGCATCCCAAACCTCTCGGATCTTCACTCTCAGCTTCTAGTAGACGCCAACAAGTCTCCTCCGGGATTTCTAGTTCTTTCCCAATCTCATCCACCTTCACCTCCTCCTCAAGCTAAGGTTGGGGAATTATATTTGTCTTGCTTGTTGAGTTTTAAGTTGTATGTTTGTATACAATTGTTATATAAATATACATCACCTTGAGGTTGTGTTTGAACCCCTGTTTACCTGAAATAGAGATGTGGTATTTTTCGAGTTTATGGAGAACTAGTTGACCCGAAGTACATATACCCCTTGAAAACTTATTTACATGCCACATCCACATAACATATATATATATATATATATATTCATATTCACTGCCCTATGGTTTTTCATTATACCATATGTCCAGAATTATGTATTAATAAAAACTTTGAGGTTCAAAATTAACGAAGAACTATTAAATGCATGGAGTCATTTTTGTAAGAAAACTATTATACCTGATTATTTATGTACTTAAACATACATGTATAATATATACATGTGTTTTTAAGAATTTCATAATTATACTTTTAGTTCATTTTCTTTATAATCTTGCAAGCTTCAAATAAGCATTGTATGAGATCCTTACGTATACTCATAGTGTATAATCGGGTATGTGGGTACGTGTATATATAATCCAACTTTGATCCCCAATTATATTTTTAAAATTTCAAGGTGTTGCAAAAAAACAATTGAACATGTGCTTTGAAATATATTACACCTTGATTAAACACTAATTCTTTTTCACACCCCGTTGAATGAATGTTTTACACAAAACCCAAGGTGTAGTTATTTTAAATACCTTTCTTTTGATGTGCTTAATTCATGAGTGTAAATGTTGGAGGGTTACAAATTTATATTCAAATGTATGTGTTGCTCTCAACTATTAGTATTAAATTATAGTGGTTATGGTTATAGGTATGTACCTATTAGTTTGAACCATAATCCGAATTAACTTGCCCTAAAACAAACTCAGATGGTTAAAGTATGTTTTTGATATGTTTAATTAAATATTTCCATTACATAAAACAAATTATGCGTTGTAAATCAATTGGACATATATGCTATGCAACATAAGGCATGTCCATTTAATAAGACATGTCCATTTATCAACACATGCTTTGTGTTCAAATGACTTCAGTCTTAATTCGAAATTAGTCATTTTAAACTATAAATATTTATATCCATAAATCAATGATTTTAAAAATTAAGGAACTATCATTGTATGTGGTAACACTATCCATTCATTATATTCATGTTTTAAATCAATATTACATGTCCAAAGAACATTTACTATATTATGTATGACATTGAGAAATTTATTATCTAAATAATAACTGACATATTATGATTTAGTCCAATGTCATTTCCATTTATCAGTGCTTAAATTGAGCATGAATAATACATATCCGAAGTTATAAACATGATATTTAATACATTGAATGTTTATGGAAGAGTTTTATAGTTATTAATTTATGTGATAAATTGAACAATTTATTTATTTTCATTTATAATAAAGAATTGAGAATTAGGTATTCAAAGTGGTATGGGACACTTTGGATACATGGCCTTATTAAACATACGAGGAATGTATTGGACTAGTGTAATGACCCAAGAATTCATTAATGGAAATCCCTCTTGATCTAATTAAATGTCCCTTTATGTTAAATGTTTATATAAAATGTCAACTTCTTTGGTTTTATGTTAAGAATTGTGACCATTGCAAATATAGCCGTTGAACAGTGATCACATGATTAGTATAAATATAGGTCTTTAATGAATCCAATTTACTCAGACAGAGGAAGAGATGGCCTCATACAGTAGACGTGCCCCATACAAATCCCATTTGTCAGAGTTCGGAAAAGAGGTGGCATCATTGGGCTTCTCTCTTGACCAATCCCAAGTTGAGCTTCAATAGGTCAACCTCGAGCGGGATCACCTACGAGAGAAGTGGATGTTGATAGAGATTACCACTCGGTCAATTTTATCTGAGCCACCCCAAGAGTCGGTCACCATCACAGACCTTACCCATCAGTCTTATGCGTGTGTCATAAGGGGTTTTGTAATAATACCTTATCACTATGGTTATGTACATTATTTTTTTATATAATAATGGAAATATTTTCATGTTATTTTTGTCACCTTATAAATACGTTTTAAAGCTCAAATAGTGTGTTTAGTTAATATTCAACTAAGAACTCTATTTTGATGAATTAAGGGATTTTTGTATTAAATAAGATTTTAATAAAATATTTTTATTATTATAATATTAATTTTTATTAAATATAAATGATCATATAATTTTATGAATGCAATTGTAATTTTTATTAAGGTTTGAAAGCCATTTTTGTCCAAACCCCGTGAATTTTCTATAAATGTCAGCTTTTATTTGAAATGTGAAAATTAACATATTTAGACAATTATTTAAATAAAATAATTATTATTTTTGAAATCAGGATGTCAAAATTATCCAATGGTTAATTTTTCATAATTTTCTGAGACAGTCAAATGTTTGGGTAAAAATTAAATACCGTTTAAATATATAATGTGTTTTTTGACATCATAATGACCCAATGGTGAATTAATAAAATATTATAAGCCTTATGTTAAGAAAATATATATTTTACCATTAATATAATTTTATTTTGGGTTTTTTTGACTTATTTTACAAATCATTAATGGACTCTTCAAGGCTTATTAAACATCTTGTCTTTTTAAATTGTTTTCCTTGGGAGCGTGAGTCACCTCCACATAAGAAACCCCATTATTTTAAGGATTTAGGTATTTTTCCTTATAAATTATTTTTCCACTCCCTGTTGGAAAAAACCATGGGAAAAAGCCATGGGTTGGTTTGTGGTTTTAATTAGTTTAATGTGAGGTGTCCCAACCCTAAATAATAAAGAATTCTCTCACCTTTCCTATATAAACCCACCCAAGATCCCACTTTCTTCCAACTAAAAGTCTTTGGAGTTCATCCAACCTCTGCCATAATGTCCCTAGAATCCTTCCAAGGTTCCCCAAGCTCCCAAGAAGCCTTTCTTTGGCCTCTCTCAAACCTTTGGAAGCACACTTCCAAGTAAGGTTTTTTTTCTTCCTTTCTAATTTTTTCCAATTTTCATTATGTTGTTATGCCGATTTAATTTCAAATATAAAGGTTGGGGTATTGTTTCAAACCTCCCCCATACTACCCTCTTTATGCTTGAATTATGGTAGACCCCTTTATCTCTCATTAAATTTCTCTCATGTACACCAGTTACTATGCTGAAATTCCAAAAGGCATTTCTGTCTCCTCATTTACATTCAAGTAATTATTTTGCATCATGAATCTAAATTCCATTACAATTGCTGGGACATGTATTTGTATGAGACCCGTTACTGTCCATTTCATGTTCATATTATGAGACAACCCTTTCTCTCTCATCGACAATTTTTATGAATTCTTACGTCACGCCGTTACGCTGCTGGAATTGCACCGATTTTCCTAGCCAATGTCATTGTGTATTGAATACCATTACCATGTCTCTATCAAGGTTATTCAACTTTATGAACATTTACTTATTGATTATAAAGTATCATGTATGAATTCCATATTCCTTTTTCATGGAATAAATGATTAATTTTTATTAATCCATGTTATATGACCCATGTGGCACACTTATGCATGAAATGAAATGTTTAAGAAGGTTGTGCCCTTATAGCGCTCCAATGCATTGGTTAAAGTATAGTATCATTATACATTCTGTGAAATGGGTGTTGACTCATGATAATTCATGTGAAATTTGATTTTACTCATGCTTCATGTGCAATGAGGATTTACTCGTGCTCCATGTGTAATGAGCTATGGCTCATGCTAATTCCATGTTAAGTGCTGTTGCCACATTTCCATGTAATGATTATCATGATTTATCATGATTTATCATGACTTTATGTTTATGCCTCTATTGTGCTCTATTGATATGCCTATTGTCTAACATGTATTGTATTCCAATGTTATACCATGATTATTCTCGTACTGGGCTTTATAGATTAACCTTTTCTTATGCATGTCCTCAGGTTATCCCATGCAATGCTAAGTACGAGGGAAGGAAGTGGTCATGTAAAAGAATTTTTCAATAAAGATGTTGTATTTCATGTTTTAAGTTGTTATGTAATGTTATTAATCCCCAAAGACACTATACCTCTCGATCTTCCATGTTGTATCAAGTGAAGGTTTTATGTAATAAATCGGGATTAACTTTGTAATAAAGATCAGGGTTGTCATAGTTGGTATCAAAGGATAGGTTTAGTTATTTTTGGGATTAGGATTAGAAAACCCTATCAAAGCCTTAGAGACAAGACTAAGTATAATAAAAACATCTCTAAGATTTTATGGGTATTGAGTAAGTTTTTTATCAAGAAAATACATCCATGTCTGGAAATGAGCAGGTAGAGGCGGCTCTGGCACAAATGTATCCTAGGGGTAAAACCATAAAACACCGCTTTGAGCTAGACTCGAACGGGAACTGGTGGACGACAACGGGCCTTGATATACTCTTGTTTTCGACACTCCCAGGGGATATGTTTTGGTAAATTCACAAGCATAGTATGAACCATTATTAAGGGAACAAAATTCATTAAGAATATATGTTAGAAAGTAGATCATGGAAAACATAGACTGAAGCCAGTAGATTCATATGTTAATGAAATAAGAGTTATTTATAAGTAATCAGTTTTTTCCTTATATTACCCTTTATGTGTTACCCCTATCATTATATTTATTCCAGCCAATGGCCGGTAATAAGAGGACTCAGGCTAACAACCGATGTGAAGATCAATGTGATGACTGTACTAAAGAGATGCCCAATCCAATGGGAGCGGGAATAACAAACTTTGTCACACATCTCTCTCAGCTAACTCAAGACTTGAATAGAAACATGGGTCAAGAGGAATTTTCAACCCACCCTAAGAAAGAACAAGTCGCTATTGAGAGCTTCATGAGACAAAGGCCCCTACTTTTAATGGATCATCCAATCCCTCAATCGTTGAACAATGGATCAACTCCATTGAAAAGATCATCTCCATCCTACAATGTTATGAAAAGGATAAGGTTCTCCTGGATTCATATCGTATGGATGGGGAAGCTGATCAATGGTGGACGTTGATCAAAAATACAAAGCCTGAGGAGGCGATCGAGGCATTGGAATGAAAGGATTTTTTTCAGATTTTTTTTGATAAATATTGTCCGCGCACCCTCCGGCTTAATATGGAAAGAGACTTCCTTTCCCTAAAGAAAAAATTGATGAATCTGTTGGAGCGTATGAGGAAAAATTCACATGGATTGCATGATATGATTTTGGATTTGTCGTTACCCCCAAATGCAAGGTTGACCACTTCTTTGGTGGTCCGAAACCTAGCCTGCAGAAAGAACTGGAAATCCGTGACTTCAAAAGCTATGAGGAAATTGTCTGATGTTTCCTCAAGGTCAAAATGGAGATCGTAGAATGTCAGGGGTATCATGGGGATAAGAAGCGTAATGTGGAATTAAATGCTAGAGTTCCAATCGATAAATCCAATGTTGATAAGAAGATTCATCACCCCACTTTACAAAGGTGCGGAAAGAAGTACCCCAGAAATTCCCTAAAGGGTATAAGAAAATTCTTTAGGTATGGAAGAGAAGGGAACCTGGCCGTTAACTGTCGGCAAGAATGACCCGTGGCTGCGACAGAGAAGAGGAATGCTCCACTCGAACCTCAACACATGGTTCATTTCTACAATTGCAAAGAACCATGGAATCTTGCAAATTATTTCCCTAATCAAAGGGTTTTCAGAGGCAACCAACAACCTCCAAGGAAGAAAGGGTGAGTTTTTTCCATCACTACTACCGAAGTGAACCCTGAAAACAAAGTGGTGATAGGTACGCTATTTATTTATCCAAGAACAGCGAATGCACTTTTTTATTCAGGTTCTATGCACTATTTTATATCTCAAAATTTTAGTAGAACAACACCATCACCAACACAAATCATGGAAGTGTAGATATTAGTGAGTTCAAAAAATGGGGTTATTATTTCATCCTATGAATATAACTCCTCCCCTATCATAATCTGCGGATTGAACTTCCTGGCGAAGCTCGTCATACTCCATCTGGTGAAATTTGATGCAATTCTTGGAAAGGGTTGGCTTTCCTTATATAGAGCCAACATAAATTACCGTGAGAGGGAAATCACTCTCCATGTGGAGAATCGACCCCTGACTCTTTACAAGTTCAAGGAGGAAGATGAATCTTCGTTAGATCCATCATCTCAAGCATGGATATTACTTACCTATGAGTGTGCATATCTGGCTCATATGATTGAGTCCATGGAAGCAACCATCCTTGAAGACATGCCTATTGTGAGGGAATTCACTGATGTGTTTGCTGAGAAATTGCATGGTCTTCCTCCTAGAAGAGATGTTGAATTCTCAACTGAACTTATTCTAGGGGCATTTCCAATTTCCAAAACTCCATAGAGAATGGATGTTGTGGAGCTTGAAGAGGTGAGGAAAAAACTACATGGGAATCTGGATAAAGGGTTTATATGCCCAAGTACTTCACTATGGGGTGCACCAGTCCTCTTTGTCAATAAGAAGAATGGATCAATGCGCCTTTGCATAGATTATCGTTAGCTCAACAAAATCAAAATAAATAACATGTATCATCTCCCACGAGTTGATGAATTGTCTAATCATCTTCGTGGAGAAAAATACTTCTCCAAGGTGGATTTGCGGTTGGGATATTATCAAGTAAGGATGAAGAAGCAATATATCCCCAATACTACTTTTCGTACAAGATACAAGCACTATGAATTCATAGTAATGCCTTTCGGACTAACTAAAGCTCTAACAATCTTCACGGAATTTATGAATAGAGTATTTAGAGATTACCTCGACAAATTTATGTTAGACTTTATTGATGATATTCTTATATAATCTAAAACCAAGTAGGATCGTGAGGAGCATCTAATAACTTTACTAGAGACCTTGTAGAAGGAGAAGCTCTATGCCAAGTACAACGAGTGTGAGTTCTGGTTGATGGAGGTATCTTTCTTGGGCCATATCATCATAAGCAATGGGATATCTATGGATCCTTCAAAAACAGATGCAATTGATGGATGGTCGATACCAACATTGGTAACAGATATTCATATCTTCTTGGGGTTAGCTGGATATTATCGACAATTTGTGAGAAATTTCTCATGATTTTCCAACCCTCTTACCAAGATAACTCGAAAGGGAGTAAAGTTGTCTTGCAGTGATGAATGTGAAGAAAGCTTCAAGGAGTTGGAAAAGAGGCTAATCACTATGCCCATGCTCAATTTACCCACAAGTGTAAAACTTTTCGTGGTATTCAGTGATGCTTCAAAGAAGGGCCTGGGATGTGTGTTGTTGAAAAATTACAAAGTCATTGCCTATGCTTAAGGGAAATTGAAGGTTCATGAACAGAACTATCCAACGAATGACCCTGAGTTGGCTGTAGTGATCTTCATTTTAAAATTTTGGCAGCATTATATCTTTGGGGAGAAGTGTGAAATATATACGGACCACAAAATCCTCAAGTATATATTCACACATAAAGAGTTGAATATGTTCCTACGGATATGGTTAGAGCTGATCAAAGACTATGACTGCTCAATCCATTACCACCCTGGGAAGCGAAAAAGGTGGAAGATGTTCTATATAGAAAGGACCCAGCAGTTCTATCATTGATGAGAATTAAAAAGGATCCAATCTTTTTAGATTTTATGAGGATAGACATGAGAATCATAAATAAGGGAACATCTTCAATCCTTTCACAAATGATTGCTCAACCATCACTTTTGTAAAGGTTAAAGGATGCTCAAAAGTATGATGTGGGAATTCAGGAAAGAGTGGAAGCTATTGGAAAAGGGAAATCCTTAAAGTTTAATGTTAATGAAGAAGGAATTATGAGATTTGGAAAAAGACTATGTGTTCCATAATGTCCAAAGCTGAAGAAGGAACTTTTGGATGATGCACATAGTTCAAATTTCTCTATTCACCTAGGAAACACAAAGATGTATCGAGTTCTCCAAGAGAATTATTGGTGGGATAATATGAAGAAGGAGATCGTTGAATATACATCAAAGTGCCTGGTGTGTCAGCAAGTGAAGGAAGAGAGGCAGAAGTCTAAGGGGATGATGCAACCGTTGCCCGTACCAGAATGGAAATGAGATAACATCACCATGGAAATTTTCACTAAACTTTCGAAGAAATCCAAAGGCAACAATGCAATCTGGGTTGTTGTGGACCATTTTAAAAATTCTGAACACTTCATTGCTATTCAGGAGGATTTCTCACTGGATCAACTGGCACAGATATATATTAGGGAAGTGGTAAGACTGCATGGAGTACCACTATCTATTGACTCTGATCGAGATCCAAGATTCACCTCTATGTTTTGGAAGAGTCTTCAACATGCTCTGAATACTGAACTGAACTTCAGTACGACCAATCATCCTCAAACTGATGGCCAATCTGAGCGGACTATGGAAACCCTTGAGGACATGTTGAGATCATGCTCAATAAACCTTAAAGGAAGATGGGATCAAAATCGTCCTCTAATTGAGTTCTCGTATAATAATAGTTTCCACTTGAGCATCCATATGTCACCATATGAAGCCCTTTTTGGGAAAAGGTGTAGAACACCGACATGTTGGGATGAGGTCGGTGAGTGTAAGCTGGTCGGACCAGAAATGGTCGAAGAAATAGTGGAGAAGTTGAAAACCATTCAGTAGCATATCAAGGCAGCCTAGAGCTGACAGAAGATTTATGTAGATAACCGTCGAAAATAACTTGTGTTTAAAGTTGGAGACATACTATTTCTACCCATATCTCCGTGGAAGAAGGTCATGGGGTTTGGAAATAAAGGGAAGTTAATTCCATGTTACATCGACCCCTTTGAGATTCTTGATCATGTCGGGGCTGTGACCTATCGACTAGCACTTCCACCTACCACGACCAATGTGCATGATGTTTTTCATGTATACCTCTTAAGGAAGTACATACTGGACCCTTCACATGTACTCTCTTAGGATGTGGTACAGTTAAAGGATGATCCCTCTTATGAGGAGAAACCAGTGAAGATCTTAGATCGTAGAGAAAAACTTCTACTAAATAAGACAATGCCCCTAGTCAAGGTGTTGTGGTGAAACCACAAGTTTCAAGAAGCGGCGTGGGAATCAGAGGAAGTGACGATGCAAAGTTACCCACATTTGTTTTAGTGTGGTAAAGGGAAATTTTGAGGGTGAAATTTCTTAAGGGGGTAAGATTGTAACGACCCAAACATTCATTTATGGAAATCCCTCTTGATCTAACTAAATGTCCATTTATGTTATATGTTTATATAAAATGTCAAATTCTTTTGTTTTATGTTAAAAATTGTGACCGTTACTAATATAGCCATTGAACAGTGATCACATGATTAGTATAAATATAGGTCTTTAACGAATACAATTTACTCAGACAAAGGAAGCGATGGCCTCATCTGGTAGACGTGCCCCATAAGAAGTCTATTTTTCAGAGTTCGGGTAAGATGCTGCGTCATTAGCATTCACTCTTGACCAAGCCCAAGATGAGCTTTAACAGTTTAAGCTCGAGCGGGACCACCTACGAGAGAAGTGGAAGTTGATAGAGATTACCATCCGGGAAATGTTATTCGAGCCACCCCAAGAGTCGGTCACCATTGAACACCTTACCCTTTGGTCTTTTGTGAGTGTTATAAGGGGTTATGTAACAATAAATTAGCTCTATGGTTATGTAAATTATTTTTTTATATAATAATGAAAAAAAATTCATGTTATTTTTGTTACCTTGTAAATAGTTTTTAAATAGAAAATATTGTTTTTAGTTAATATTCAACTAAGAAATCTATTTTGATAAATTAATGGATTTTTTGTATTAAATAATATTTTAATAAAATAATAATATTATTATTAAATTAATATTTATTAAATATAAATGATCATATAATTTTATGAATGCAATTGTAATTTTTATTAAGGATTAGAAGCCATTTTTGTCCAAACCCGTGAATTTTCGATAAATGTCGGTTTTTATATTTAAAGTGAAAATTAACATATTTTGAGAATTATTTAGATAAAATAAATATTATTTCTTTAATAAGGATGTCTAAATTATCCAACAGTGAATTTTTCATAATTTTCTGAGATAGTTAAATTTCTGGATAAAAATTAAATACAGTTTAAATATATAATGTGTTTTAAGACATCATAATGACCCAATAGTGATGTAATGAAATACTATAAGCCTTATGTTCGGCCAATATATGTTTTACCATTAAAATAATGTGATTTTGGGTTTGTCTGACTTATTTTACAAATCATTAATGGACTCTTCGAGGATTATTAAACATCTTGTCGTTTTAAATTGTTTTCCTTGGGAGTGTGAATCACCTCGACATAATCAACCCCATTATTTTAAGAAGTTCGGACTTTTACATTATAAAATATTGTCTTCCACTACCCTTTGGTAAAACCCATGGGCAAAAACTGTAGGATGGTTTGTGGTTCAAATTAGTTTAATGTGAGGTGTCTCAACCCTAAATAACAAAGAATTCCCTCACATTTCCTATATAAACCCACCCAAGCTCACAAATTATCCTCACTCAAAGCCTTTGGAGTTAATCAAACCTCTTCCCAACTCTACCTAGAATCCTTCTAGGGTGCCCCATGCTCCCAAGAAGCCTCTCTCAAGCCTATCTAAAACCTTTGGATGCACACTTCCAAGTAAGGGTTTTTTCTTCCTATCTAATTTTTTCCCGATTTTCTTTATGTTGTTTTGAAATTTTAATTTCAATTATAAAGGTTGGGGTATGGTTTTTAACCTCCCCCATACTGACCTATTTATGTTTGAATTATTGGAGACCCCTTTATCTCTCATTAAATGTCTCCCATGTACACCTGTTACTATGCCGAAATTCCGAAAGGAATTTCTCTCTCCTCTTTTACATTCAAGTAATTATTTTTTATCATGAATATAAATTCCATTACAATTGTTGGGAAATGTATCTATATGACCCCCATTAATTTTTATTTCATTTACATATGATGAGACACCTCTTTCTCTCTCACCAACCATTTTTATCAATTCTTACGTCACACTGTTACGCTGCCGAAATTGTACCGATTTTCCAAGCCAGTGTCATTGTGTAGTGAATACCATTCCCATGTCTCTATCAAGGGTATTAACCTTTATGAACATTTACATATTGATTATAATGTTTTATATATGAATTCCACATTCCTTTATCAGGGAATAAATGATAATTTTTTATGAATCCGTGTTATATGATCCATGTGGCACACTTATGTATGAAATGAAATATTTAAGAAGGGTGTGCCCTTATAGCACTCCAATGCATTGGGTAAAGTATAGCATCATGATACATCATGTGAAATGGGTTTTGACTCATGATAATTCAAGTGAAATGAGGTTTTACTCATTCTTCATGTGCAATGAGGATTTACTCATGCTCCATGTGCAATGAGCCTTGGCTCATTCTAATTCCATGTTAAGTGTTGTTGCCACATTTCCATGTTATGATAATCATGCTTTATCATGCCTTTATGTTTATGCTTCTATTGTGCTCTATTTATATGCCTATTTTCTAAAATGTATTGTATTATCCATGTTATTCCATGATTATTCCCTTAATGGGCTTTATAGCTCACCTTTTTCTTATGCATGTCCTCGGGTTATACAAAGTAAAGCTAAGTAAGAGGGAATGTAGTGGTCATATAAAATAAGTTTTCAATAAAGATGTTGTATTTCTTGTTTTAAGTTGTTATGTAATGTTCCTAAGCCCCAAATACACTATACCTCTCGATATTCCATGTTGTATGAAGTTAAGGTTTTATTTAACAAATTAGGTTTATGTTTGTAATAAATATCAGGGTTGTCATAACTAGTATGTTTCGGGTTGGGGAAGAGAAAATGTAAGCCCTCCAGGTTGGAGTCCGGTTATAGAGGCTCTCCAGGTTGGAGTCTGGTTACAGAGGCTCTCTGGGATGCAGTCCGGTTAGAGAGACTCTCTAGGTTGGGGTCTGGTTACAATTATCCCCTAGGTCTTTACACAAAGCCTTGACAGAATAATTAAAGTCCAACATTATACATTCCCTCATTATATGTATGATAATTTATTAACCAAATAGATATTCAACTAGTAAAATGTCCATGGTTAAGAGCATGTACTTATGAGTGACATAAAAGTAAAGGATTATGGCATGAAATATGTTTAGCACTCCAGGGTTTAGTATTCGATGTATGAAATTGATGTTATTACCTTGACGCACAAAACTGAATATCATTACTCTTTGCTGTTTAATTTGTGCTTACATATTCATATGCCATACATGTTTACAATGTCTTTTATTTGTTACTCCAAATGATCATGCCTAGAATTGAATCATGTATCCTTGTAATTCTGTTAGCATGCTTTAATTGTTCCCTTTTATTTTTATGAAGTGTTTCACATGTTATAACTTCTCTTAAGAAAACTATTTTATGGAATGTTTAAAATTATGTTTTCAAAAGTTATATTCGTTTATTTTAAAACCCCTTATTGGGAATTCGTATGCTCACCCTACATTATTTATTAAAAATTTTCAGGTAATAGATTTTAGCAGATGAAACAATTTAGATGTAGCTGGTTTCTCATATCCTAAATGGAATTCGATCCTCTGTATGGAACCAGGTCCGGGTATTCAGGAGTCGAGTTGTGACAGTTCACATGTACACACGAGCGATGTTATCATTTCTCAAAGGATTGGATGTTAAGAAGGTATAAATGATATAATTATTATAGATATATAATTTTGTCATTAATATATTATGTATACATTAAACACATCATAATTCCCATCCATAAATTATGGTGACAAAAAATTAATAGCATCACAATGAGGAGGTATTAAGTTGTATGTGCGAACAAAAAATACTTTCACTTATCATTTTATGGGAATGATGGTGCATAATGGTGTTTTCATGACCATAATAACATTTAAAAATATTTAGGATACTGAATTTGTTATTTGATTATACATTTTTAGGTTTTATAGGAGGTCAATAAGAGTATAAAATAACGTGATTAGGTAAGAGATTACTTATTCTTTGAAAAGACCACTTCAAATCTCCCTAAAGGGTTTCAAGGTTGATATTTTAGAATTTCAGGAACATATATAATGTAGATGGTTATGTTTATAAGGTAAATTAGTATATTTTAGTTGATTAAGACTCCTCCAATTGGTTTAAAGAAGTTGTGGAGAAGGTTATCTTTTATAATTGAGGTGGGGGAACTTTTGGAATTTTTGAAAACAATAAATTAAAATAAATTTATTGTCAATCCAAATATAAAAAATTGGAAATAGATTATAAGAAATCGTTGGATGGTATTTTATACCCTTTAATAAATATAATTTATAATAGTTTTGAATTAATTTTAAACCATATCATTTTTATTAATCATTAGATAACCAATTTAAATTTTAATTATGGTAACACATTTTTCAATATTAAATTGTTGGAAATTTTACTTATTAGGAACAAGTGGTCCATTAATGGTCAATTTATGAAATTTTATACCATATCATAACCTTTGTGTCTTATTTTATTATTTTATATAACCTCTTATAATTTAGTAATTTTTTTGATAAAATATCATTATTGTAAATTTTAAAATAATTCCTTTAATTTAACATTAAATACATTAATAAAAGTATGGAATTGAAACCTAATTATTTCACACATGAGAAATATATCTTGTTGATATATTAAATTTATGGGTCACATTAGTGCATTCAAATTATACCACTTTTAAAAAAATTAATTCCATTTATTATATATATTTTTTTAAATTCGGACACCTTGCATCAGTGTGCCATAAGATGTTATGCTCATTATATAATTACAAAAAACTATAAATAAATTTTTATCATGAAAATATTTTTCTTAACATAAAAATAAATAATTATATACATTTATAACCCTATTTTCCCCGGATGTGGATACATAAAGGATATTAAAAACAAATAGAGTGACAAAATATACCATTCATTGATTTAAATAATATATAAGTCATTTTTATAGACACGTGTCCATTAAAAAACTAAATTTTTATTTTAAGGTTCTAATGGTAGAATGTTTTTTACATTAAGAATGTGGATGAATTAATACATACTTATCAGTTATTTCAAATCTATATTAACTAAATTTACACTTTATCGAGGTGAAAATTTTTACCATGGTTACAATTTGTATGGAAAAAAAGTAAATGAAGTCTATTTACCTAATTTAATCCACTTAATTATAAATATATAAATCATATTATTTAAAATAATTATTAAAAATTCAATAAATTAATTTTAAATTAACTGGGTAAAATGATATGGAACTACCTTATTGATAAATAAATTTTAAACATAAAACTATATTTATTCATTGCCTATGCCTAGAAAAAGATTTCTTGATTTTTAAAAACATTATTCATGTAAATTATAAATAAATATAATAAAAATAATCCCCCAATAGAAATTAATTTAAATTATTCATGACAAAAAAATTTACATTGATAAAAAATGTTTTACAAAAAAATATTTGTTTCTTTCAGATGATTTTTTTTCATTTATAATCATTTAAAATCGAATAAATAAAATTTATAAATATATAACTATAAAGGTTTTATAATATAGTTATTATTATTATTAATAACCATCAAATCACAAAATTTAGGGACAACTGTCCTTTTAAATAGTAATAATTTAATATTATATCACAGTTCTTTTAAACATGGTTTTTCACGTAAAGAAACACATCAAAAAAATAAAATTTTTCAAAGGGAAATATTTCCTAAAAATATCAGTGTGTCACATAACAATAAATCACATGCAATTCCATCAAGGTGAGAGGGATTTGATCTAAAAGATGAGGAGAATACCCCTTTATTCTTTAGATAATTCTAGAGGAGTTCTCTACAGGGAATGATAGAATCATCTTGAGAAATCATCATACAAAATGACTTAATGTGGATATAGTTTTAAAGAATACAATAACCGGGTTTTTATAGTCCTATGAGTAGAAATTAATATTTTTTCAATGGAACTTATTATTTTATAAATCCCAAGAAAATTATATGTATAAATAATAATAATATCCTTAATATTTACATGAAAATCGATAAACTCAAATAAAAAATTTATATATTTTTTATCAAATAAATTGATATCTGTTTGAATAATATTTATCAACAAATTTATCACTAGGAAACTAAGCTCAGTTTTCCAATCCCCTTATAATTTTATCAGTAATTTTATAATAAATATTTATTTAACAAACTAGAATAAATAAATATTTTGAATACATATAATTAATTAAATAATTTAATGGGAATTAAATATTTATAAAATATTTAACACACACACATATATATTCTCTAAAATTACTTGTTATCGAATAATTGAAAACAAAATAATAGTGATAATTATTAAATGAAATATAGGAATAATATTTATCTAATATGTTAAATTTAGATGGAAGTTAACTCATGTTCCTAATAAACTTATGGTGAGAGCCTCCTAGACCCTATCTTAGTGGCTTTGGGCTATACTGTCTAATGTCAAATGATACCATTTTTCAAAATATCATGTATCCCGTAGAGAATGATGCAATTGTCGCATGTACATGTAACATCTTACAAATGTAAAATGTGAAATATAATCCTATTATCTTGATATTTATAATAAAAAATGTTACATACTCATTGATTCAGCCTATATTCTTGATGTATTATCCTTTAATATCCTATAAAAATAATTTCCAACAATACCTCCCAAGACATAGACATAATGAGTCACTTTTATTCCAACTAAAAATAATAAGATATATCATTCCAATAAATAATATATTATAAAAATTCATCGTCACATTATTTATTATCCTAATGATAGTATGAACACACCCAACTTATCATACTTTACCGCTAAAATATGACTTAATTGTTTTCATAAGTATATCAAAGTAAGTGACTAGTCACATGAATTAATTATAATATAAATGGCTATGTATCGGTATACGTGACCACATATAAGAATATCCAATGACACGTATAAATGTTTATTTCCTACTGGTAAGTCATATTCTGAAAATATCTCTCACTTTAAATTACCTAGCCATCACAACAAGAGAAAGTGTCTCAATGTCTAATGAGTCAACACCACTAATAGAAAGTGTCACTTTTATTCTAGTAAATCATAGCATCTTGATATATAACATTTATTTAATAAGACTTTCTTAGAACTTATAGATTGTAATAATTGAGGTATACTAAAATGACCATTCATTTTATCAAGTACCCATAGGACATTATTTAATACTATGTCACGATGAAGAAAAATCATGATGTGATAAAAAATTTATAAAAATATTCAAAATAACGAACACAGGTAATCATTAATTATGTTGAAGTTGGTACTCGGGAACTAAACAAAAATTCTCCCAATTAAGGTTGATACAACCACTAAAAACTATCCATTCATTAGATCTTATATGATATTCATTCTTCTGCAATGATAATGACTTTGTCATGGAATCTACCATGGTTAACTTTGTGGAAAGTCTACTAAGAGTGACTTTATCAATTTGATGAAATACCCTATGAAGTTTAAATTTTTATAGTATGTTCTTCATCTATTGATGTGACCATGGGTCCATTATGTGATCCACTGTTGTAGAATTATCATAATACGTAGGGATGTGACCTCTAGTTATAGAAACAACATCAGTATCTTCAAAACATTTATGGAATTAAACTACCAAAATGGATACATCTGAAGCTATTATATACTCGGACACTATCATAGAAACAGTTCCAACTGATTGAATTCAACTCTTCTTCCTCATAGTACCTCCATTGAGACTAAATATATCTCCTGATTTTTATTCTAGATAATTATTACCTATTTATAAACTCTAATATATATAGTCTATAATGACAAATTTCATGTCTCTGACATATAGCAATAACATATCCTATGTATTCATAAGATACAAAATGACACCCTTAATAGTAGAACAAGGTTTTTCTCTAGAATAATTTGTATATATACCCACCATAATTAAAGGATAGGTAATAAAAATCTTAGAACATAACATTTTATAAATGATGGATATTATCACAGATGCGTATATGTTATTAATTATCATCTCTCTCCCCTATATCTATATTGTGTATAGAGGGATACATTCTTATAGAAATATGTACCATGGGACAATATAACAAAAACCATCTAGTATTGTTCCATACAAAATATCTTTAGTATATTTCTAATGTATTAACTTTTACTTAGTCTAATAATTATTTTAGATTTATTACAAATGGTCTTGATTCCATGAATATATACTCCTTTATCTAAGTCCTTCCTAGAGAATAACATGTTTAAATACTTCTTAATTATTAATATAAATGGTTTAAAACAACATATATATTGTATATCATCTACTTATAATAATAGGGAAACCCAAAAAACTCCCACTAAATCTTTTTGAAATATATTTCTCACATTCATTCTTTTTTAAAACAATATCTCTTTGGGATTAATCAAAAATACTATTTTATTACCATGATTCTTAAGTTAAACCAAAAATAGATATATAAAACATGAATATATTATTATAATTTCCATGATTCACATACCCTATTGGGTTGTGTCATATATACGTATTCCTGAAGTTTTCAAGGATAGATATTAGTTTTGACTACCATCTTCTGAACCTCATATTCATGGAAAACTATTATGGCTTATAAAATTTTGATGAATTTGAAAATGGAATCTAGATAAAGGGTTTTATAATATTAAATTAAATGTAATTTTTTAAAAGCTTTAGACACTATCAATTCATTATAGGTAATTAATTTACTTTCCATGTCTAGTTTTAACTTAAATACACATTTCCACTAAAAAAGATTTTCAACAATTGTTGGCTTGACCAAAACCCAAACATGGTTTTGATTTATGGAATAAAAATCACAATTATTTGATTATTTACATATTGTAGCATAAGAGAAATACAATTCCCTCTTTGAGGAAAGTGTATCATTTTTATCAAACAATAACAAGTCACAGTCATTATTAAATGCAAAACCATAACATTATTTTTATCTAAACGCTTTGTATATACTACATAGTAACTGTTTTTTAGTACCAAAATCTCCTAGGGGACCCATGGAATATGTTTATTTACCAACAAATTTGTATATTTATAATCAATATCATTAAAGTAATTCTCACTCCCACTATCCTTCTTAAGGATGTTGTCCAACTCAATAAAATAATTATTCATCATAGTAACATAATTTTCCGGAGGATATTATTAACAGTATACTTTTTTCCCTGGGGATGCCCTATAATTATACACTTCACACCTAAGGGTATTGGTTTGTTTTAATATATATACATAACATTTTTATCATGTCACCATGAATGAATATGTGAAAAAATATGTTTCTTTTTTTACTCCATAACTCAAGAGAAATAATGTTTTCCCCTATAAATGGTATTATTTTTTCTTTGTATTAAATATTGTGTAATGAAAATCTCCAAAAGGCTAATCGAATAATTTTTTAGCTCACCTTTAACTGTACTACTTTAGTAATTGTTTTTTTCACTTTTTATTGATATCAGTCCACTATTTACTATATGGATTAGTGTGTTGGGATAGAATTCCACACACCTATTGAACATCAATGAATTCTTGGTTAAGATATCCAATACCAAAATTAAATCCAATATTAATTATCTTTTTACTAATTTTATTCTCTACTTAAAATATTAAATTCATTGAATTTCTAAAATAACACAGACTTATACCTAAATATATATACATATACATTGATGGACCCAAGTATGTTATTTTGATGGTAGAGGAGTTTTGTTTGTGTTTGTTTTCAATCCATATTGGGTTGATCAAGGGGTTTTTAAGATAATTATTATCATAGTACAAGACAAAGCATGTGTTTATGGTGGCTCATTTCCCTTGTGTTTTCAAATTTTTAGTCCTCAAAATCAGGTGTTTATTATTTTAGAAAAAGAAATTTTTTATGTGAAGGAGTCAAAAAATATTGGTTCATGGATCGTGAAGTAATGTTTTCAGACTACATAGGAGGTACATGGTTCAGTATGGAAAATGGAAAATGTTGGATTTTTTCATAGCGGTGCTATGAAGTTGCCAAGCGTGGTACACAGATTGTGAAAGAAAATGGTTCATGAGATGGATATGGTATACAAAAAGGTTCCTAGTATACGGAAGGAAAATAGTTCATTGATGGATAACGGTATGCGAGATGGATTGTTATTCATAGAAATGAAGCTGTGATTTGATAATCCATGAAGGGAATCATTGTTGAAAAAATATGGCGATTTGGGATATCGTGATGGAATAAAAATAATATGCATACTATTTAGAAAAAAATATTGTGTAAGATGCAGGGTACGTGATAATGGAAGATCTGCATCAATGACAGGGTAAATATTTGTTTATTGAATTTTGTAGATATATTTTCCTATATAAGGAGAAATAATCCCTTTAATTAAGGCACAACATTGAGATTAAAAATCTTAAAGGAATTCATTGAATTCTTGAGTGTTCTATGGGAAGACATCCCTACAAAAGAGACTTTGATTAGGAATCAAGAAATAATTTGGTGATTTATGGAATGGTTTATAGAAGATGATTCATAGAATATGTTTTATGGAATATATTTCATAGAGGACGGTTCGTAGAATATAGTTCACAGAGGAGGAGTTGGTCCTTAGAGAAGGAGTAGTATATAGACACAGTTTTTGAAGCCATTACGTGGTTGTATTTTGTGGAGGTATTACAAAAAGGTAGTTTACGCAGTAGTCACAATATGTGGTGTAGTGTAGTAAATAGAGGAAGAAGGCTAGTACATGGAGGAAATTTTCATGAATGAATAATAAATAGAAGAGTGAATTACTTGTATAGGTGAAAACAAGACTTCAACAGAAAATCTATCGACAGTTGATGATGCATGAAGTAATTCCAACTGGATGAATCAACCATCAAGATGACAGACTAATTTTAGATTCTCCCCAACATAATGAGTAAAGAAGATTCAATGTATATGATCTGGATGATGTATTTTTGTATCTCAAAAACCTTGTAAAGGCAGAGTGCTTGGCCTAGAGTGACTGTGCTAAACTTTTGTAATCCATAACTAGTGAATATTATAGGACTTTTGTATGTTTGAAAATTGTCGGTGTATACTCCTTGGACTATACATTAGTGGAGAACCAAGTGAAATTATTGTGTGTTCCTTATATGTGATAATGTTTAAATTACTACACATTACTATCATATAGATTTAACAAGTTCTTTCCAACATGGGAATAATATTTGTCACTTTTAAATAAATGTTCACACCCTGATTCTTCCCTACCCTCTTAGGCTGTTTCAAGGTCCTACAAGTGGTATAAGAGAGTATATACTACTGTTGTTCACTCATCCCTTTGTTTATATAATGGAGAATAAATTGAATTTTGGGGGAGTCCCCCTCTTTGATGGAAGCATCTTTCAAATCCGGAAGAATAGGTTGATATCTCATCTAAGATGTCTTGGAATGGATGTCCTTTTTTCCACTTCACAAGGAATATAGGTCACTAACTCTACAATGATGTTTATGACTAATATTGATAGAAAAATGCTGTATACAGATGCCAAAGCACATAATTCCCTCACTATAGCACTCTCCGATCGAATATATCTAAAGGTGACGAGTTTTACGTCAGTAATGTTTATTTGAGAAAACTAGAGAATATTTATGATAGTGATAGCAAAGTAAAAGAGAAGAAACTATATGTTTTACCTAATAGGGTTGATGATCTGAAGATACATCCTGAAGGAAATACAGAATCCTTTTTCAATCCAATAACTTAATTTTTTGGAGCTATACAAGTACTTTGTGAAGAAATCCAAGGCATTAATATTGTAATGAAAACTTTGAGAATCCATCCACCTCTTTATAATGCAATTTTTTCATCCCTTGAGGAATGGGATATTTCCAAAAACTTATATACAATCTTTTGAAAAGACTGGTGGAAAATGAGATGAGATTCAAAATGGAAGATGTAATGACTCAAGAAATAAAGGAAATGGAAGTCAAATTAATGGAAAAAATGAAATTTCATGATATAGTATTTATGAATATAATGAGGACAAATAAATTCACTCTCTCAATTCCATGAAATTTATTGATAGAAAAGGTAAATTTGATGGAAAGTTACTTTTGGAATGTTGTTGTTGTGGAATAGTTGGACAGATTGCCTCTTGGTGACCAAACAAAGTACGATTATGAAGAAAGTGAAGTTGGAGATATGAAGATGCTTCAAAAAATGTTTTTTCAAAATGGAGGCACTATGTTTGGTAGGAAGTTACAGAGAAAGAGTTTTTTCAGTGAAGAAAAATGTGATGATAGTGAATTATTTGAGGTAGAAGAACTGTAATTAAAATATGGAACCCACACATCAATGATGGATACTATTGAAAAGTTATAAGCATCTGGAGATAATGCATGAGATAATCGGTTGACCACTGATGTCGATCTCATTTTCAACTTAAGGATTCTTTTGATAAGCTTTAGAATCGATGAAAGATATTCAAAAAGAGGAGAGAAATTGTGGAAGAATCATCAAAATATATTGATATAGTATAATTTTAAATTGATCGACTTGAGGATATAGTAAAGTGACATTTAACAACATTTAAAAGCTCAAAAGATATAGTTTAACCAATTATCAGAATTTAAGAGCACAAAATATACATTGTTGACATCAAATCTAGACTAGTGGAGAAGTCCAAAACTATTGAGGTACATGAAGAAGAATTTGTGACTCTTAAGAGTAAACGTAAAAGTAAATAATGTCCAAAATAATCAATGATGAAAATTATGTGTTGAAAATTCTCAGATGATGAGTAGATAAAGAGAGTTAAGAAGGATTCTGATGGTGTTGAAATGGTTTTGTATGATCAAATACCCTCATTCATCGGAAATCTAGGAATTTGTTGTGATGCAGAAACATCAAAAGCTGGAAGTAAAATGGGACGAAATAAAGTCAAGATGAATGTCAGACATATCACAACGACACCAAAATTAAAAACAAAGAATCTCTCAAATCAATCTAATAGGAGGACAGAAAAATAACCTAGTGATTCTAGAGAGGATAGGAAGTCAAACTATCTTCCTAAGGAAGTTTACATGAGGTGGAATATAAGTAAAAAACATTTCTAATTATAAAATTTCAATAATGTGGCTATATAGTCCATACCATGTCTTACTGTGAAGAGACAAATAGCTATTTGAATGGGGAAGAGTTAGTAATTCAAAATAGGAAAAAAAATTCATATCCTAATTCTTATTGAAGAAATGATTTCTATGGATATTGTTTTCATTATTCTAACATTAGACATAAAGCTGTTGATTGTAGCCAGAGAAATGGTAGGAACATTTTGTAGAGAACTAATATATAATTAAATACTCTTTAAATAGACGGTGTTCCAATTACAAATAATTTGTATCCACCGTAATATAAATATGATTATGAATAATCAGGTCGCATGGAAGAGAGAATTAGAATTACATCTTTATCCTTTACTAAATATAATATTTCAGGGAAGGAAATGAATAAAATTGAAAAATACAACCTTACAGAAGTAGATCTCAAAGTTAAAAATAACAACAGCACTTGGATTATAAATACCGGATACTCATACCATATGATGAGAAATGCTGACCTATTAATGAATATCAAGAAAACGGTTGAATCTATAGTGAGATTTAGTCATGATGGTGCTTTTTAGATCAAAGGTAGTGGGTGTACTGAACTGGTAAATGGTGAACTGAAGAAGATTGAAGTTATTTATGTGGACGTGTTGCATCACAATATCTTAAGTGTGATCCAACTCTATGAATTGAGACTTATAGTGAAATTAAATCAAAATGTAGGCACTATAAAAGGTACAACAATGAATTCTGTAATGAAGTTATGTAGAACAAATCGAAACTGATATCTGGTTGATAGTAAAGATAACGATTTTTATATGAAATGTGAAGAATTGAACAACTTTTGGAACTGAAGGTTGGGTCACATTAATATAAAAGATATAGAAAAGATGTCTAAAATGATGATTTTCATGGATTTCCCAAATCTGAAGTGTAAAGAGTAGAATAATTGTTGTTATTTCATGTAAGGAATGTTGGTTTTTGGTTCATATCTTCCAAGGAAGAAAATAGCATAAAATATTCTTGACCTCATTCAGATAGATGTATGTGGTCCGATAAATATCACTGGAACATATGAAGAATGATACTTCATCCTTTTTATTTAATAATATAGTACATTGACATGTGTGATGGTTTCATAGAGGAAACAATAAGTGATTTATTGTATAGAAACTTATTGTCGAATAGTAGAGAATGATACTAGATGGTCAATCAATATTCTATGGTCTAAAAAGGCTGGGGAATACACAACAATTTAATAGAAAATTAACAGTAGAAACAAGGAATACAACATGATGTGGCTGTTATGAGGACTCCGTAATAAATTGGAGTTGCTGAGCAATAGAATTGATAGGTGAACAGTATGTCTAGAACTATTCTGATTAAGATTTGTATCTACCACGATTATTTGAAAGAGACTATTTAAGCCACAATTTATATTCAAAACCTAAAAGATCTTTATATACGAGAAACAAAGACACATTTCATGGAAGAAATCCCTCTTTTATGTATTTTCATGTTTTTAGAAGTAAATTATTTATCTAAAAAAATGATGGAAATCAAGGAAAGTTTGGTGACACAATAAATTGTAGTACAATGATTGAGAAATCACGTCATAATGTTGACTAAATTTTGAAAAGTAGTTATTTGAAGAAAATTGAAGATAAAACCTAGAATGAATTTTGAAATCTAATTTTTTATGTAATAAAAGATGTGGAATAATTTGGACAAGGAATAGATCCAAATATAGAATTAGAGAATGGTGTAAAAAACACTCAGGAATTACATCATGATGTTGACTAAGAAGATGTAACATCCCCAAATGATAAAGGGTTAAATGACTAAATTATATGACCCATGTCAACAAGGTGCACCTTCCTTTTTAGGAGCCTACCTGGTTAGAACTCCATAGTTAAGTGTGCTTGGCTAGGAGTAGTGATCAGGATGGGTGACTCTCTGGGAAGTTTCCCAGGGCGTGTGTGACTGAGGACAAAACACACTAGAGAGGACATGTGTTGGCCTTTGGGGACTGTCATTAGTCAGATGACTCGTTCGGGCACGTGGGTGGACCCTAGGGTGGGCCCCACATGTCTACGGGGCAACTGGGGGTACCTGGTGGGCCAAGACCCGACAACCATGATAAGGCGGGGTGTCTGTGCTGTCACCGGGACCCGGTTGTCACAGAAGAAGTGTTAGAAGAGGAAACCATGGATAAAGAAAATTAATCTGAACCTCATATGAGAAATCAAATAGATTAAATTGATCATTACAAAATCATTGGGTATTGTATAGCTCCAAGAGAGACTAGGATAAATAAGAATAATAAATTGTTTGTATTCATATTAGATGTGGAACTATCCTCATTTGAAGAAGCTGTAAAGGATGAATCAATGGTTAAATCCCTGAATGAAAAGTCTGACCAGATCGATAATAACCAAACATGGGATCCTTTTCTGAGACTTGAAAATCAAAATGTGATTAGTAATAAGTGGATATTCATGAATATGTTTGATGGGAAAGGTAATATGATCAGAAATAAGGTGATATTTCTGTATAACTGATATTTACATATTAAATGTGTTGATGTTGAAATAAAATTTTCTTTGGTGGCTAGACAAGAGTCAGAAGACATTTTCTTTCCATAGAAATTCACAGAAGATACAAAGTGTATCAAATGGATGATAAAACAGATTTCTTAAATCTTGAAGAATAGGTCAATATTTAACAACCAATGGGACTTCTTCTTAGTAATGATGAAATATATGTTTTCAGATTAAATAAGGGATCTATATGGTCTGAAATAGGAACCACATGAATGGTACTCTCGATTTTATTCTTATCTAATGAAGCATGAATTTAAAAGAGTAGAGTGGATCACAAACTCTATGTAAATAATTCTCAAAAAGATCATTTTATGGTTCTGGTGTGCCTAGATGATATTATATTTGGTGGAAGAAGGTAGGGATCAGTGAATGAATTTTCCAATCACATGAAATCATAATTTTAAATGTCCATGATTAGTGAACTCACATACTTCTTTGGGATGTAAGGGATTAATATAAAAGACTACACTTTTATCTATTTGGAAAATTATGCCCAATAGTTGCTGATAGAGTTCCCGATTCATGAATCCAAACTAATGTAGACTTTGATATTTGGTTGGAACTAAACATGTATATATCAACCTTTCTCTTTATTACACATTTAAACTTGATTTATTACCAAAAATTTGACTTAATAAAACCATGAAGATCGTGAGTTCATGTTTATTTGTGGCTTAAGAACAATACATGCAAACATAAGTTATAAAATACAACATCTTTATTAAAAACATCTTTTACATGGCCACGACATTCCTTCATACATTTCACTACATGGGATAACCTGAGTACATACATAAGAAAATGGTGATCTATAAATCCCACTAAGGCAGTAAAAAAGAATAACATGATGAATACAATAAATGTTAGGAATTATTTATATCAATGGAGCACAAGAAAAACATGAACATAAAGGCATTATATTTCATGATGATTATAACATGGAAATGTGGAAACAATTTAAAACACTCCATCATTAACATAAAGAAATCAGGTAAACCCCTGTCTCAACAAAGTGGAGAAATTTCCTAAAAGGAATCAGCTAAAACCTTATCACAACATTACATATCATGATTCTAAACATTAGGTAATTGATTGAAGTGTCATCAAGGCTCTCCCTACATATTCATTTCAATCTCAGGATTAAGTGTTTCACATAGATCATATAACATGGATTCATTCAACATCATCATTTTATCCACAATAAAATAATGTGGAATACATACATGGAATAAAAATTAAATAATTATAATTGTGTAAAGGTGAGTTCCTTTGATATAGAAATGGGTATGGTATTCATTACATGGTGATTTCATCTTGGAAAACAGCAGTTTAATTTTGGAAGCATAATAGAGTTATATGAAGATTCATAAATTAGGGTAATGAGAGAGAAAGGGGTATCTCATTATTTATACATGAAATAGACATTAATGTAATCATGAAAAATAATATCCCCACCTATGAAATGTAATTTATATGAATAATGTAGAATAAATTCTTGAATGTAAATTAGAAGAGATAAATCTCTTACGGAATTTCGGCATGGTAATAGGTAGACACGAAAGGAATTAATGAGAGAGAAAATAATCTATCATCATTTAAAGATAAGTAAGGAAGTATGGGGGAGGTTTGAAATAATACTCCCACATTTTTAATTGAAAATAAATGTCTGTAACAACATAAAGAAACTTTGAAAAAATGAGGAAGGAAGAAATCCATTACATGGTTGTGTGATCCCAATGGATTGGGAGAGGATTCTTGGGAGCTCGGGGTACCTTGGAGGAGATTCTATAGAGGGTAGGATAGAGTAGGGATGTGGTCCAAGGATTTTGAGTGAAGGGGAATGGGAGCATTGGTGGGTTTTTATAGGAAAGGATATGTAATTCTTTATTATTTAGGTTTTGGACACTACAAAAAAAATTAAAATATATAATCCAACCAATGGTATTTTCCCATTGTATTTGATAAATATGAGTGTATTTTTTTTAAATCTTTAATGTATGAATATATTAAAATATTAGACCTTCCTATGTGGAGGTGAATCACACTCTCAAAGAAATGATATTAAAATCATAAAATATGTTATACATTTTGGAGGATTCACTATGGATTTATAAAATAAGTAAAACAGATGTAAACATACATTATTTTAAAATGAAAACATATATTGGGAATGAAATAAACATTATAGTATTTCTTACATCATTTTCGAGTCATTATGATGTCATAAAAACATATATTTTATTTATAAGGTATTTAATTTTTACCCAAAAATTCGACTATCTCAGAAAATTAAGAAAAATTCACTATTGGAAAATTTCAAAGTTCTGATTCCAAAAAACCATATTATTTTTTTCTGAATAATTTTCTAAATATGTGAATTTTCACTTTTAGAAATAAAACCCACATTTATTGAAAATTCACGCTTTTTGACAGAAACAGTTTACAAACCTTAATAATATTTACATTTAACCTCATCAAATTATATAATAATTTATTATTTATAAAAGTAATTTTATAATAATATTTTACTAAAATATTAATAATTTAAAAAATTCATTAATTCCTTAAAATAAATTCTTTAAAAATACACTTTTTTATCGTATCAAAAATATAAATCGTTTCAAACTGATTACCTATTTATTTACAGATAATGAACTAATATAATCATAATTTATAAGAATTATTTAATAATATTATAAATAAAAACTTTTATTAATATAATAATGTATATATTTCTCCAAATTACCATTTTTACCCAATGAATGAATTTATCAAACTCATCATTTTTTTAAGAAAGACTATTATGATAAAGGAATTGATGGAATATGACTTTTATTTATAAAAATGGATTACGCAATAAGTAACCAATACCTTGTTACAAAACCCCTTATAACACCTACATCGGACCTAAGGGAAAGGTGAGCGGTTGTGACAGACTCATGTGGTGGCTAAGATAACATCACCCGTTTGGTAATCTCTCTAAACTTGAACTTCTCTCGTAAGTGATTCCATTCAATCTGAACATGTTATATATCAGTTTGGTCTTTGTCAAAAGTGAATACTAGTGACATGAATGACTCAATATATAGGATGAGTTCATCCTCTCATTTGACTACATTGAATGTATTTTTTTTAAAACTTATATTTATATAAATTTTGTGATCACTGTTCAAAAGCTATATAATAAAAGGTAAAGATATGTAAAGGGTTATTTAGACCCAAAGATAAAAATAAAAAATTTCACGCATTTTCCATATACATAATACATTAAAAGAAAGGTAATTTTATTTATAAATGTTTGGGTATTTACAACATTCCCCCCTTTATAAATTTCTCCAAACGAAATTTCCTTCTGTCACACGAAAACAGATGGGGGTAACTCTGCCTCATCACTTCCTCCAGTTCCCTTGTTTCTTCATCAAACCTATGGTTTATCCACAACACATTGACAAACGGAAATTTGATATTTCTTGTAACACCCCAAGCTTCCACCGTATGTTTCCCTTTGAATAATTCAATAGCTTGCATTGTACTCAACTTCGAGATTCTAACACACCGTGTCCAATCAAACTAGCCATTATGAATAGTAATACCCACTCTTCGAAATTTAATAAATTTTATCTCTCAAAATGGACTTAAATTTTGGATTCATAATATTGAAATTATCCTAGGGTGAAATTTTGGTATTTTTCTGAAAACATTCAATTTTTGATTAATAGTGAAAAACGCTAAGACATGGTTTAAAACCAAATTTTTATTTAAATACTTAATTATTTTGTTTAAATTTATTTTAGGTAAAAATAGATAAATAATACCTATATAAGTTCAACGTAATTCATTGGAATCAATTTATAATAATTTTAGATATATAAAAATTTTATTGAACTTTTCACTGTCTTTTACCCATCTCCTAGGAGAATTTGCAAATTCACATAAAACTTTATTTTACCGCTTCTGTGAGTGGAATTTCGAAAATCCAAGAGACACAGTTCATATCAAAGAGTAAAATATGGTTCAATAAGATAAAAATAATTTTTGGCGAATAGTATCTTTTTACTTTTATTTACCACAGTTAAAAGTAAATAGCGTATTTAAGAGAAAAGATGATATTATTATTACCATAAAACATATCCAAATTCTATTGGATAAGTATAATTCGACCAAAAACAACCTTATGAATAAAATATTAAACTCTTTGGTCATCTTGGATTAGATTAGGACATTTATTATTATTTAATTCAAAGAAGAGTTAAAAGAGTTAAAATCAAAGTCTAATAACAAAAACATTATTAATAGAGGGTTATAAATAAGATAAATTCGATTATAAATATTAATTAGAAAGATAAAATGATTTCCTATATAATTGTATTTTATTTATAAATTTTAGATATTAAATAATTTAATTTATTTATGACACAATGATGATGTAATAATTATTTTATTACAGAAATATTAAAATAATTGATATTCTAAATACCCAAATAAATATAATTTGAGACTTTTAATGAATTACAAAAATTTTATAGGTTAATATAACATGTTAGGGTTGATTAAATTAATTAGTTTCTAAGTAATAATGCTGTTATAAATGTAGCAAAAACATAATACCAAATAGTGTCAAAATTGTCAAAAAAGTGTTTTTAAAACAAATATTATATTATTAACTGATATTCAATTCCTAAAAATATAAGGCTTGTCCAAAGGACTTATATAATGATAGTTGTATCATTAATGGACCACTTGGGGGTCTCTTGGAATTATATAGTAAGTTTATTAACTATATAATATAAAAATAAAAAGAGACATGGTAAATGTCAAACTATTTAACTAAGAGTTAAATATAAATGATAAGGTTAATTTAGTGACCCAAACCGTTCTAAAATATATTGGTTGAAATTATTTCGATTCATCCCTACCTTATCATCGAAATAAGTCACTTTGGATCCATTATAAACTGAATATGAATTTATTATAAAATAATATTTTATGTTTTTCATAAGGTTCCCCTCACCCCTCTTATAGAATGGCACTAACCCTTCCCTAAATTTGACACCTTCAAAGCCTTTTGGCTCAGACAAAACCAGCCCAAATATTATATCAACTTCCCTCACTTCAACCTAGTGGCCATAGTTTGATCAGAAATCCAACCTAAGGAGCCCTTTTGATCAAATCAAAAGGAAGAACCCGAAAAAGAGATAATGTTTTCACCACCCTTTTTCAAGTTCCTTTCTTACTTCTTTATTATTTCCATTCTAAAATAATAACTCAAGTATCTTCTATATATTTTGATGGTATTATAAATATGGTACAACCCTATTCGTTATTCTATCCATCCTTTGAATGACATGTCACCATACGTGTGTACGTACGACTTACCGTCTCCACGTCGTGGTGTAATTGTTATTCAAAACATTATTATTTGGATGGGTATGATAATGATGTCTAACTGAAGTAAATAATAAATGTAACATTATAATTAATCTATTTATATAATATAACATCTAATTATATATGATTTTAATATCAAAAGAATGATATTGTCACTCGTGCGTATGTATGGACTACCGTCTCCACGAACACGATGAGATTCATTCTCCATCATATCCATTCAAGACTAATTTTCATTTGATGATGAAAAATAATTTTTAAGGACTTGATATCATTCTGGATATGAATAATATAAAACCTATGGATAACAAACACGACTTATGTAACAAAATATATAAAATAAAATGAGTAAGTGAACACCCGAAACGACGATAATACTAAAATATTATTAACAATGAAATTTTAAAAGATCATATATGATATAATATTTATGTATATGATTATCATATAATTTAATAACAATGATTTAACTATTATACAAGAGGTTAACCTACCCTCGAGCAAGGAAAATTACAATGTAAGGGTTTATTTCACAATCTCTTCATTATCCGAGGTTGTTTATACTTAATTATCTACTGGGACCTCTTTATCATCCACATACATGTTTCGTAAAAATTTATTTTAAAACATTTTTACTATTTTGTAGACTATGGGTTAAATTCATTTATACCCTTGTTTGAATTTTATAAGATATTTTTAAAGTAATCATTCTGTCATTTTTCAAACAAGGTCTTTTTAACCTTTTCGATAGATTTAAGGTAAAAATGCCTTTTTCAACTTATACAGCAGGTGCGGATATTTTACGCCATTATAAAATTGTCAAATCTTCCATTAAAATCTTATAAAAATATTTTCAAAGTAAAGTTTTCCTTTTAAAATTATGTGACTTTTATATGATTTAAAAAAAAGATATTTCTCTCAAATAGTTTTTATTTAATCTATATCAACATCCTTTGATAGATTTTAAGTTTATTTGAAGTTGATTTATTATGATACAAAAATTCCATATTGTGTTGAAGGTTTAGTGATATATTTGACTGTGGATGTGTTATTTTTATACTATTCATGGTTTATGGATATATTGTTGACATTTCTTATGCTAGTTTCAATACGAATGTTTATGTTATGTTTAAACGTTTTCATATGAGGAATGCATTGGACTTAGTATGTGACAGGTGGATCCCGCTATAGCTCCTTGATGCATCGGTAGGTCTCATGAGAAAAACTAGTGTCTTGGCACAAGGCCTTGAATAAAACCTATTTGTAGTCTTGGCACAAGGCCTTGACTACGTGGTTATGATAGTCTAGCATTATGCATTACGTCATTACGAAAGTGGTTATTGATATTGCATGTAATTATTCGACTAGTACAATATCCATGTGAATAAGTAAATGGAATTATTTTATTTTATTTCTACCATATTATGATGAAGTTTAAGTTTAAAAGGATTTTGTTTTAGTTATACATTGCCTTAAATGTTTAAGATTAATTATGAAAGTTTCTGCTATATTGTTATTCTTACTGGGCATCTGAGCTCACCCATTTATGTCTTTTATTTTTCCCAGGATGTGAAGAAGTATTTTATGAATGACCTACATGGATAGTATAAGGGGATATGATGTGGTCTATGGATTCAAGATGTTTTTGTATTTTTTCACTTTATGATGTAATGTAAACTTTATGAATGTATCTAGTCATTCCAAGGCTACTAAACTAATCGGTCTTTCGAGACTTGATCTTTTGTGATCATGCCAATGTTATGTAATAAATCATTGACTCTGGGTAACTGTGGTGTGGGTGTTACAGTTGGTATCAGAGGAATTTTAGTACAAACCATGGATGATAGATTTAGATAAACTCTGATTAGAGCACATAGACCTAAGACGTACTTTGAGGATTAGTGTAGAAGAACTTCCAGGTATTTTGTTATTATAGAGATTTTATGAATTTTCCAAGAAATACATCCTTGTCTGGATACGAGCAGGTAGAGGTGGCTCCGACACAGATGTACCTAGGGGTAAAAACTGAAAACACCGCTTTGAGCTAGACTCGAATGGGAACTGGTGCACGACAATGGGCCATGCTGCACTCTTGGTTACGACACACTCGGGGGGATATGCTTAGGATAATTCTCATTTTCTTTACAAACCATTATGAAGGGTTTATGAGTATATACTTACTCAAAGAAAACATTTTTATGATTATGGATTATATCCATAAACTGTCCAGTTTATGGTAAGTGTTTTACAAGTTTGGAATTATATATTTTGATTCATAAACTAATCCAGTTTATGCCATTGTTTAGAAATAGAACCTAGTGGAAGGAATGTAAACTGTATCAATGCACACACTCCATAGATGGTTTTCACTCCTGCTGAAGATAATTATAGTAGAGACTGTGATACAACTGGTGCTGATCAACTTATCACCATGCCGGGAAAACTCACTCAGGTTATGAATAATAACCTTACCCTTATGGAGCACCGAGATCTGCAGCATGGAGGATCAATGTTAGATCTCTTCATTAGGCAACAATCACCAACATTCAATGGGAGTACAAATCCATTTGTAACTGAGCAATGTATAAATTCATCAGAGAAAATATTCCATGCCTTGGGGAGTAGTGAAAGGGAAAAAGTTATCATGGCAGTTTACCGCCTCACTGGAGATACTGACCAATGTTGGTCATTGATTCAAAATAGAATGTAAGATGATGAAGTATCAAATATGGAATGGAGGGAGTTCAATGATCTTTTCTTAGAAAAATACTTTGCTCATGACCATTGAGCAGATATGGAAAGGCAATTTCTGAGTTTTAGAAAAAAGGAGGATGAGAATGTTGCAATGTATGAGGCTAACTTTACAAGGATAGCGAGGCATGCAGAAGATTATATACGTAACCCAAGGAGTAATATTGATCATTTCTTTTATGGGTTAAATCCATTTTTCTATCGAGCATTAGTCTCTGTTTCCCTAGGAATTTGGGAGTGACCTCCTTGATTCAAGGTTCAAACATTCCAATCAGTTTCAAATGGGTTTGTTCGTAGAACCGGAAACATCCAATGATTCCACATCCATTTGGACCTACGTTCCAAAGTTAGGTGCTCATTAGTTTTTGTACTTATGAGGCTTAGGAATTTGCATTGGTCGAGAGGATGGCAGGTCGGACTCATCACACCTTTTTGAGGGGAATTATTGTCTACTCTGGGACTCTCTTTATAGATTTAAGTTATGTTTGTAAATCCTTATTTTATTACCAAGTATAAAAGGAGATTTCCTTCAGATTTGAAAATCAATGATTAAATATGTAGGAAATTTAGAAAATATTTTTATATGTATTCGAGGTTCTTCATTAATAGAGAATCAAATGTATTTGTTAGAGATTTTTGGTCAATGGTATCCTTCGACACGTTTATATAGAAGTATCTTGGTCATTACGATGTCCATGATGGTTTTAAATCCACTCAGTGGGGCACTTGAAGTTTATTGTCATTCAGAATTACATGGATTATTTCAGAGTTGGGATCGAACCCGCAGATGGGCTACCTACGTATCCTTTGTATAGAAAAGGAATCTGAACCCATGTAGTTCGAGTAAGGGAGTATGATGTTTATGATTGATGGGTCAAAGAAGGATTTCATAATTAATTTTACACTCTAAGCTCACGTGAGTCATGATCGGTGTGAGAAACAAGAGGTATTGGTAAAAAACAGACAATTGTGCGTGAAAGATGCAATCATAAGTAATAATATGGGGCTTATGTATGTATGACTACCCAGATAAATGAAGATTAGGATTTACATCAGGGAAGAAATACAGGAACATGGTCCATAAAGGTATATGTGCTTCATGGAGATTTAAATACTCTAACATGGGGCTTACTCCTGAAAAGGAGGCCCAAATTAGGAGAGGACTTATTATTGGGTTTTACTCCGGAGAAGGAATCCCAGATCAAAGGTAAATTAGGAATGGTTAAGAGAAATTAAGACTCGGGCTTACTCCTGAGAAGGAGGCCTAGGTTAAGATACATGAAAAATAAAGGGACTTGTTAAGAGAAATTAAGATTGGGGCTTACTCCTGAGAAGGAGGCCTCGGTTAAGAGACTTGAAAAATTATGGGACTTGGGGCTTACTACTAAATAGGATGCCCATATTATGACTGGGTCTTATTCCTAAAAAGGAGGCCCATGTTAAGAGAATTATGGTTGGGGATTACTCCTGAGGAGGATGCCCATATTTGAGAATTGTGACTGGGGCTTATTCCTGAAAAGGAGGCCCATATTAATGAGTTCTCTCATCTTAAAGGATGAGGTTGAATGAATGAAATATCAATCTTTAGTGGCATAAAGATGTGTAAATCACTAGGTTTTGAGAAATATTCCACAGAATCCCTTTCAGATAAGGAAGTAAAATCAATAAATCATGCCATAAATGGCATTGAAGAGTGTCTTGAAGACTGAATCTTGAATAGGAGAGGTTTAATGGCTTAAGAGGGGTGAAATGGGAAAGAAGGGAAGCAAAAAAGGTAGTGGCGCCAAAGTCCTGGCAGGCGTGCAGGTACTGCGTGGGAGTGCAAGTCCTGGTCGTGCAGGTATACCTGCGTGACACATGGGTACATCTGCGATTGTTAACTAGTAGGGTAATACTTGAGCGACTCTTGGTTAAAGCCTTTAGAATAATCTTGAGGTTCTTCCATAAGAGTGGTGCGCATGTTCTATTGAAGGAGTTAGGCGGCACGCAAGTGTGGCCATTTCCATTAAGGGCTGGCCACTCAGGCGCACAAGTGTTGATGAGTTTCAACAAATAGGCCTTCCTCCCCCTCTTTAGATCTTCCGTTCTAGGTAAGAAATTACCTTAGTAGTGTTTCAGAAGCTTTGAGAAGAGAATAGGGCGCTGGGAGCTCAAATCTGAGTTTCTGGAAAAATTCCCATTCCAAATGGGGGGCCCACCGGGTCTATTTATAGGCTGGAGAAGACCCCGGGCGGTTATCCTTTAGGGCACGCAAGTCACTTGCGCGACCATTAGGCAGCGCGCAAGTGGACTTGCACGACAGTGATGGATCTTGCGTGGCACATGTGCTTTTGAAGTCTTGTTCATGCCTTTGTTGATTTTTGATGTTTTCTTCAAAGGATGCATCAATTTGTGCTATGTTATTTCCATTTCCATTATTTTAGACAATGTGATGAAAAAGGAGCGTCAACAGTCTCACAATCCTTCTTTTCATACGAAGATATTGTCTCATGTGCTATAATGACAGAAAATGAATTCTCTAAGTCTTATGACTTTAAAGAAAAGAAAGAGAAGAAGAGATATGCTGATCACTCTGGGAATTGAAATAAGGGGAAGATGGGAAAAGGTGAATATCCATCCTACAGTAAATGTGGTAACAAACACCTTGGTACTTGCTTGAAGGGAATGAGAGTCTGTTACAAGTGTCGTGAAAA
Source organism: Viscum album (assembly GCA_963277665.1). Classification (NCBI taxonomy): domain Eukaryota; kingdom Viridiplantae; phylum Streptophyta; class Magnoliopsida; order Santalales; family Viscaceae; genus Viscum; species Viscum album. Next base: position 356,519,938 of record OY728163.1, read on the forward strand.
AGGCCAACAAGCTTGTGATTGTAAGGGGAAGAAAGAAGCTACCAATGTTCAGTGCTATAATTGCAGGGAGATGGGACATTATGCAAATGAATGTCCTAAATGTCAGGGAAATTTACCTCAAAAAAGGCCATGGGATCAAGGCTAAGCTTTTACTATCACTACTGCTGAGGTAGAAGCTGTGAAAGACGTGGTGGCAGGTAATTTAATAGTTTCCTCATGTTTAGAAAATGTTTTATTTGATTCTGGATCATCGCATTATTTCATATCTTCCGAGTTTTCTAAGAAAATTAGATATTTCCAATTTTATTTTACAAGGGAGTTTTAGGTCAAAACTCCTAAGGGAAATATCATTTCAACAAGGTTTTGTGAATTAGTCCCCATTAGAGCACATAAATGTTCTTTATCATCTGATCTCATCATCAAACCCATGGTTGAATTTTCTATAATCCTCAGTATGGATTGGATTTCAGATGATGGTGTAAAGATTTATTGTAAGAATAAGGAGGTTACGATTTTTGATAATGATGATAAAGAACACCTTATCTTTAGAGCAGAATCATCACCACTTGATTCTTATCTAGATCCACCCCCATTAGCTCAACTAAATTAAATTATTGGGGAGGAATAGAATGAAATAACTATGGGTGAGGAAAGGATTGTTCAAATAGAGGATGTACCTATTGTGAAATAATATGTAGATGTGCTTTTAGAAAATTTACCAGGACATCCTCCAGAACGAGAAATTGAGTTTTCTATTGATTTAATTACCTGGTTCAAGGCCTATATCGAAGACCCCTTATAGAATGTCCACTATGGAATTAGTGGAACTAAAGAAACAACTAGAGGAATTTAGTAATAAGTGATTTATTCTCCCTAGTGTTTCGGCATGGGAACCCCTATTCTTTTTGTTAAGAAAAAAGATGGATCTATGAGGTTCTGCATTGACTACAAGAAGATTAATGCTATAACAATAAAGAACAAGCATCCTCTGCCTCACATTGATGATTTATTTTACCAACTCCATGGAGCTCAATACATTTCCAATATTTAACTTTGATCTGGATATCATCAGTTGGGTGTGAGGAAGGAAGACATTCCGAAGATATTATTTTAAACTAGGTACGAGCATTACGAGTTTACAGTAATACCTTTTGGGCTGACTAATGCACCCCTTATTTTTATGGATCTAACGAACAGAGTTTTCAAGGAGTATCTTGATGAATTCTTAGTGGTATTTATTGATGATATCTTGGTATACTCCAAATTCTACGAAGATAATGAAAATCCCTTGACCATTATATTGAATACTCTGAGAAGACATGAATTATATGGGATGTTTAGCAAGTGTGAATTTTATCTTCAGGAGATTTATTTTCTTGTCCATATGGTCTCTAAGGATGGAATCTATGTTGATCCTTCTAAGACAAGAGATATCCAAGAGTGGCCAGCACCGACGAGTATAACTGAGGTACACAGTTTTATTGGTTTAGCAGGTTATTATCAATGTTTCGTCCAGAATTTTGCCCGGTTGGCTAACCCATTAACAAAGCTCACACGTAAAGGGGTTAAATTTGTTTAGACAAAAGAGTGTGAAGAATGTTTTGAAGAATTGAAGAAAATATTATTCAATGATCCTATATTGACTCTACCATATGGGAATGATGGGTTTGTTATTTATAGTGATGCTTCAAAGAAAGGACTTGGTTGTCTCCTTATGCAGAATGATAGGGATATTGCCTATGCATCACGACAGCTGAAAATTCATGAGCAAAACTATCCTACTCATGATTTTGAGTTAGCTGCTATAATCATTGGTTTGAAGATATGGAGACATTATCTCTATGGTGAAAAATGTGAGATATATACCGATCACAAGAGTTTGAAGTATATTTTCTCACAGAAAGAACTAAACATGAGGAAAAAAGATAGCCTGAACTACTCAAGGATTATGATTACACAATACACAACCTCCCAGGGAAGTCAGCTAAGGTGGCAGATGCTTTGAGCAGAAATGATCATGGAGTTTTGAACAAAATGAGAGTTGAGAGGGATCCTATTTTCATGGATCTAGTAAATATGGATATGGGAATCACCATGGAAGGTGAAACATTGATAATTTTTAAAATGGTTGACAAACCATCTTTACTAGAAAGGATTAAGAGTTCTCAGACTGATGATGAGGAATTTCAAAAGAAGATTAAAGCTGTGAATGATGGGATATTGAGTGACTTTGTGTATGAAGATGGAATTTTGAAATTTGGGAAGAGACTTTGTATTCCCGGTATAATTGATCTAAAAAGGGAATTGTTGGATGATGCTAATAGTTCCAATTTATCTATACACCCTAGGAGCACCAAAATGTAGAGATATTTGAATTTACATTTTATGCGGGACAATATGAAGAGGGAGATTGCTGATTTTGTGTCAATATTTATGGTTACTCAACAAGTGAAAGCTGGAAGGAAACAACCTAGAGGAGTCATGCAACCTCTTCTCATACATGAGTGGAAATGGGATAATATCATGATGGACTTTGTCATGGGACTACCAAACAATTCAAGAAGGAACGATGTAATATGGGTCATTGTTGATCGTCTTACCAAGTCAGCACATTTTCTTGTTATAAGGGAAGATTTGCCACTTGTACATCTAGAAAGACTATATATTAATGACGTTGTGCGGCATCATGGAGTACCCCTATCTATTGTTTCTGATCGTGATCCCCATTTTACTTCAAGATTCTAGAAGATTCTTCAGAAGGCCTTGGATACTGAACTTCATTTTAGCACTAGTTACCACCCTCAAATAGATGTACAATCAGAACAGACTATTCAAACCTTAGAAGACATGTTGAGATCATTCTCACTTGACTTTCTGGGTTTGTGGGATCAATATTTACCTCTGGTAGAAGTTTCCTATAACAATAGCTTCCATTCAAGTATTCATATGGCACCATATGATGCGTTATACAGAAAGAGAGGTCACACACCAACCTATTGGTATGATGTTTGTGAAAGAAAACTCGTTGGCCCAGAACTGGTGGAGGAAACAATGTAAAAGGTGAAGGTAATCCAAAATGACGTCAAAGCAGCTCAATGTAGGAAGAAGAGCTATGCTGATAACCGAAGGAAGGATTTGGAATTTTAGGTAGGAGATCATGTTTTCTTGAAGGTATCTCTATGGAAGGGAGTAATAAGTTTCTGTAAGAAAGGTAAATTGAGTCCCATGTACACAGGACCTTTCAAAATTCTAGAACAAATTGGGGCTATAGATTGCAGTTTGGAAATGCTATAAAATCTCTCCCAAGTTCATGATGTGTTCCACGTATCACTGTTGAGAAAATACTTGCCTGACCCAATCCATTTAATCACCTATGAGTAAGTAGAACTCGAACCCAATATATCTTATTGCGAAGATCCCACCAGGATTATTGATACCAGAGAACAAGTGTTGAGAAACCGGACAACTTGTCTGGTAAAAGTTCTATGGAGAAACCATTAGTTGGAAGAAGCAACGTGGGAACCTGAGAAACTTATGATAAAGAACCACCTGTGTCTTTTTATGCTGGATTATTCTAGAAATTTTTTGAATGAAATTATTTAAAGGAGGGAAGAATGTAACACCCCAAGCTTCCATGGTATGTTTCCCTTTGACTAATGCAATAGCTTGCATTATACGGAACTTTGAGATTGTAACACACCGTGACCAATCAAACTAGCCGTTATGAATAATAATACCCACTTTTTGAAATTTTATAAATTTTATCTCTCAAAAAGGACTTCATTTTTGGATTCGGAATATTGAAATTATCCTAGAGTGAAATTTTGGTATTTTTCTGAAAACATTCAATTTTTGATGAATAGTAAAAAACGCTGAGTCATAGTTTAAAACCGAATTTTTATTTAAATAATTATTTATTTTATATAAATTTATTTTAGGTAAAAATAGATACATAATACCTATATAATTTCAATGTAATTCATTGGAATGAGTTTATAATAATATTAGATATATAAAAATGTTATTGAACTTTTCACCGTCTTTTAACCATCTCCTAGGAGAATTTTCAAATTCACATAAAACTAAATTTTACCGCTTCTGTGAGTGGAATTTCGAAAAACCGAGAGACACGGTTAATATCAAGGAGTAAAATGTGGTTCAATAAGATAAAAATAATTTTTGGTGAAAAGTAACTTTTTACTTTTATTAACCACAGTTAAAAGTAAATATGGTAATTACGGGTAAAACTGATATTATTATTACCCTACCACATGTCCTAATTATACTGGATAAGTATAATTCGGCCAAAAACAATCTTAGTAATAAAATATGATCCTCTTTGGTCCACTTGGATTAGATTAGGACATTTATTATTATTTAATTCAAAGAAGAGTTAAAAGAGGTAAAATCAAAGTCAAACAACTAAAATATTTTTAATATGGGGTTATACATAATATAAATTTGATTATAAAAATTAATTAGAAAGATAAAATGATTTCCTACATAATGTTATTTTATTTATAATTTTCAGACATTAAATAATTTAATTTATTTATGACACAATGATGATGCAGTAATTATTTTGTTAGTGAAATATTAAAATAAATGATATTATATATACCCAAATAAATATAATTTGATACTTTTAATGAATTCCACGAATTTCCTAGGTTAATATGACATGTTATAGTTTATTAAAAGAATTAATATCGAAGTAATAATGCTGTTATGAATTTAGCCTAAACAAAATACCAAATAGTGTCAAAATTGACAAGAAAGAGTTTTCAAAACAAATATTATATTATTAATTGATATTCAATTCCTAAAAATCTAAGGATCATACTAAAGACTTATATAATGATAGTTGTATCATATATGGACCACTTGGGGGTCTTTTGAAGTATATAGTAAGTTTATTAACTATATAATATAAAAATACAAAGAGACATGATAAATGTCAAACTATTTAACAAAGAGTTAAATATAAATGATAAGTTTATTTTATTGACCCAAACCTATCTAAAATCTATTGGATGAAAGGAATTTTACCCATCCCCACCTTATCCTCGAAATAAGTTACTTTGGAGCCATTATAAACCAAATATGAATTTATTATAAAATAATATTTTATGTTTTTCATAAGGTTCCCCTCACCCCTCTTATAAAAGGGCACTCCGCCTTCTCTCAATTTCACACCTTCATTGCCTTTTGGCTCGGCCAAACCCTGCCAAAATATTCTCTCAACTTCCCTCACTTCAACCAAGAGGCCTTAGTTTGATCAGAAAGCCAACCTATAGTGCCCTTTTGATCAAATCAAAAGGAAGAACCCGAAGAAGACGTAATGTTTTCACCACCCTCTTTCAAGAACCTTTCTTCTTCCACTTCTTCTTTCTTTGTTATTTCCATTATAAAATAATAACTTCAGTATATTCTGTATATTATGATGTTATTATAAATATGGTACAACCATATTCAGTATTCTATCCATCCTTTGAATGACATGTCACCATATGTGCGTACGCACGGCTTACCGTCTCCACGTCGTGGTGTAATTGTTATTCAAAACATTATTATATGGATGGGTATGATAATGATGTGTAATTGAAGTAAATAATAAATATAAAATTATAATTATTATTTATATATTATATACCATCCAATTATATATGATTTTAATATCAAAATAATGATATTGTCACTCGCGCATACGTACGGACTACCGTCTCCACAAACGCAATTAGATTCATTCCTCATCATATCAATTCAAGACTAATTTTCATTTGATGATTAAAAATAATGTTTATGGACTTGATATCATTCTGGATATGAATAATATACATCCTATGAATAACAAACAAGGCTTATGTAACAAAACATATAAAAGAAAATGAGTAAGTGAACACTCGAACCAACGATAATACTAAAATATTATTAACAAAGCAATATTAAAAGATCATATATGAAATCATATTTATGTATATGATTATTTTATAATTTAATAACAATGATTTAACTATTATACAAGAATTTAACCTAGCCTCGACCAAGTAAAAGTACAAGGTAAGGGTTTATTTGACAATCTCTTCATTATCCGAGGTTGTTTATACGCAATTATTTACTGGGACATCTTTATCAACCATATCCATGTTTCTTAAAAATGTATTAGAAAACATTATTACTATTTTTTATACTATGGGTAAAAGTCATTTATACCCTTTTTTTAATTTTATAAGATATTTATAAGGGAATCCTTCTGTCGTTTTCCAAACAAGTTCATTTTAACCTTTTCGACAGATTTAAGGTAAGAATTTCGTTTTTTACTTATACGGAGGGTGGGACTATTTTACTCCGTTGTAAAATCGTCGAAGCTTCCCTTACAAGATTAAAAGTATATTTTCAATGTAAATGTTTCCTTTTATACTTATGTGACTATTAAATGATTCAAAAAAAAGAGATATTTTTCTCAAATAGTTTTGATTTCATCTATGTCAACATCCTTTGATGGATTTTAAGTTTATTTGAAGTTGATTTATTATGACACAAAACTTCCATATTGTATTGAGGGTTTTTTGATATGTTTGATAGTGGATGTGTTATTTTTATACCATTCATGGTTTATGGATAAATTGTTGACATTTCGTATTCTAGTTTCAATATGAATGTTTATGTTATGATTAAACCTTTTCATATGAGGAATGCATTGAACTTAGTAAGTGACTTGTGGAGCCCGCTATAGCTCCTTGATGCATCGATAGGTCTCATGAGACAAACTAGTGTCTTCACACAAGGCATTTAAAAAAACTAATTTTTTGTCTTGGCACAAGGCCTTGACTATGTGGTTATGATAGTCTTGCATTATCCATTCCATCATTATGAAATTTGTTATTGATATTGCATGTGATTATTCGACTAGCAGAACATCCATGTGAATAGGTAAATGGAATTATTTCATTTTATTTCTGCCATATTACGTTGAAGTTAAAGTTTAAAAGGCTTTTGTTTTAGTTATACATTTCCTTAAATGTTTAATATTATTTATAAATGTTTCCGCTATATTGTTATCCTTACTGGGCATCTAAGCTCACCCCTTTCTTTGTTTTATTTTTCCCAAGACGTGAAGAAGTATTTTATGAATGACCAGCAGGGACAGTATGAGGGGATATGAGTGTCGTCTATGGAAACAATATGTTGTTGTAGTTTTTCAATTTATGATGTAATGTAAACTTTATGAATGTATCTAGTGATTCCAAGGCTACTAAACTAATCGGTCTTTCGAGAATTGATATTCTTTTATCATGCCAATGTTATGTAATAATACACCGACTCTGGGTAATTGGGGTTGGGATGTTACATTTCTAGAAATTTTTCCATATCTAAGATAATAACAACTTTATCTTCATAGGAAAGGTCATTCTCAAAGGGTACCACCCCTGGATTGAGTATATGTGATGGTTTAGGTATGTACTTCCTCAAAAGTGATTCATGGAATACTTCATGTGTTTGAGAGAGGTTCGGTGGAAGTGCTAGTCGATAGTCCATTTCTCTGATGCGATAATGGATCTCAAAAGGGTCAATGTACCATTGAATAAGCTTTCCATTCTTTTGAAATCTCATCACCCTCTTCCATAGAGATATATAGAGGAAAACCATATCTCCAACATCAAAATTTAGGTCTCATCGACTGTTGTCAGCATAGCACTTTTTTCGACTCTAAGTAGCTTTGATGTGCTGCTGGATGGTTTTAACCTTATCCACCAATTTTCCTACCATTTCTATACCTAGAATTTTTCACTCCCTAGCTTCATCCCGACATTCCAGTGTTTTTCACCTCTTCCCCTGAAGGGCTTCATAAGAAGCTATTTGGATTCTTGAGTGAAAACTGTTGTTGTAAGTGAACTCAAACAGAGGAAGATTTCAATATCATGCTCCTTTGAATTCCATTGAGAATTATCTCAATAGGTACCCAAGTGTTTGGATAGCCTGCTCAGATTGTCCACCAGTTTGAGGATGATAATATGTACCGAATTTTAGCTTTGTATTTAGAGAATGTTGGATACTCTTTTAGAATATACAGGTGAGTATTTTATCTTGATCGGATACAATCGATAGTGGTACACCATGTAGCTTTACCACATCTTAGATGTATATCTGTTCTAGTTTAACCAAAGAGAATCCTCTCTAATTTCAATAGAGTGTTCCGTCTTTATAAGATAATCCACAACAACCCAAATAGAATTGTTTCCTTTGGATGTCTTCAGAATTTCGGAGAAAAATTCCATGGTGATTATCTCCCATTTCTATGTTGGTATGGTTAATGGTTTCATCATCCCCTTATACATCTATATATCAGCCTTCGCATGCTGAAATACCAGGCAATTTGATGTATATTCAGTGATCTATTTCTTCATGATATACCACCAATAATGCTATCAGATATCCCGATACATCGTGGTGTTTTCTAGGTGGATGAATAAATTCAAACTATGTGAATTATCCAAAAGTTTTTTCTTTAACTCTATATTTTATGGAACACTTAGTCTTGACCAAAATCTCACAATTCATTTTTCATTATCCTTGAAATATATGGATATCCCTTTTCTAATAGTTTCCACTTTCTTCTGAATTCCCACATCAACTTTTTTACCATCCTTTAACTTTTCCAAAAGAGACGGTCAATAAATCATTTGTGAAAGGATTGATGATGTCACGTACTTTATGATTTCCATGTACATATTTATTAAATCTAAAAAGATTGGATCTTTTTCAATTCTCATCAATGATTTAATTTGTGGGTCCATTCATCTTAGATAATCTACCACCTTGTTTGATTTCCTAGGGTGGTAATGAAATGATCATTCATAATCCATGATGATATCAAACCATCTTCATTGGTGAATGTTCATCTCTTTCTGTGTGAATATATATTTGATACTTTTGTGATCCCAAAATATTTTACAGTTTTCCCCAAAGAGATAATGATGCCATATTTTCAACACAACGATAATAGCATCCAACTCCAGATCATGTGTGGGTTGGTTTTTCTCATGAATTTTCAACTACCATGAGGCATAGGCGTTGATTATTTCATTCGTCATCGACACACAGCCCATTCCATTCTTTTAATAATCACTAAATATAATTAAAAGCTACCCAATTTTGGGTAGTGTGAGAACATGTGCAGTGATAAGCCTCTTCTTCAAATACATGAATATTTCTTCACATTCATCATTCTAAAAAAACTTGACTCCTTCTGAGTTAGCTTGGTAAAAGGGTTTGACAATCTTGATGAATTTCTCTTGAATTGGTGATAATACCCATCTAACCCAAGGAAGCTACATATATCTATCACAGATGTTGGCCTCATCCATCCCTCAATTGCTTTTGTTTTGGAATAATCCATTGATTTACCATTTCTTACTATGGTATGTCCCAAGAATGAGACTTCCTCAAAATAGAAATCACACTATCTGTAATATTTAAAAAGCTTCCTCTTTCTCAATATCTCTAGTACAGTGCTTGGATTTTCATCATTATCATCCTTGGTTTTGGAGTATATAATAACATAACCAATAAATACTTCAACAAAATTTTCAACATAATCTCTAAAGTCACTATTTATCACACCCATGAATATTATTGGAGCATTATTGAGTCTGAAAGGTATTAATAAGAATTCATAGTTCCTGTACCATTTAGGAAAAGCAGTCTTGGGGATATCCTACTTTTTCACCATTACGTAGTAATATCCCAAACACACATCCTCCTAGGAGAAGTATTGTTCCCCATATAGTTGATTTAACAATTCATCAATTTTTGATAAAGGATACTTATTATTTATCATGATTTTTTTGATCTCACAATAATAAATACAAAGGTACATTGACCCGTCTTTATTCTTGAAAAAGAGGATGGGTGAACCCCATGGTGAAGCACTTGGGCTTATAAACCCATTATCCGGATTCTACTTTATTTGTATCTTTAGCTCCTCAAGCTCCACAACATCCATTCTATATGGAGTCTTGTGTATTGTAAACACCACAGGTATAAGATCAATCGATAATTCAACAACTATTCTAGGAGGAAGACCAAGATATTCCTCAGGAAACACATCAGTGAATTCACATACAAAAGGAATGACTTTGAGGATGGTTCCTTCCTTACACTCAATCATCTGAGAATGATACATTTTCTCATTGGGATGTAATATCCATGATTGAGATGATGTTTATAAATAAGAATCATCATCTTTTTTGCACATGTACAAAATCTGGGGGTCAATTCACCATATGAAGAGTGATTACCCTCTCATAATAGTTTATGTTGGCTCTATATAGGGAAAGCCAATCCATACCAAGAATTGAATCAAATTCAACCAGAGGAAGTATGAATAGGTTCTTCAAGATGTTCAATCCAAAAAATGTTTCATGGGAGGAGTTATATTCATGGGATTTAATAACTTCACCATTTTTGTTTCTCACCAAAATCTCGACCTCAATGATTTGTGGTGGTGTTATGATTGTTATACTAAATATCTAGGATATAAAATAATGATTTAAATGATAATAAAAGACTATGTTTTCTATTCATGAATGAATAACTATCATACCTATCACCACTTCGTTGTTAGGATTCACTTCGGTGATAGTAATGGCAAATTCTCACCCTTACTACCTTGGAGGTTGTTCGTTGCTTCCAATTACCCTTGGAATAGAGCACTGGTTTGCATTGTTCCCTAGTTTCTTGTATTTTTAGAAATGGACATTTTGTTGTGGGTAAATTGCAGCATTCTTTTCCTCTACCAAAGTAGTGGGTTTATCTCATAGGAAATAATTATATAGGTTCCCTTATCTTTCATACCTAAAGCATTTATTCAACCCCTTTAGAAAATTCTTAATGTTCTTCTTCTTGCACCTTTAGCTAGTGGGATACTATAATTTCATAGCACCATTATTTTTGTTTATCAGACCACTAGAATTAATTTCCACTTTCCGCTTCTTGTCCCCATGATTTATATATGATTCTCCAATCTCCATGTCAACTTTGAGGGCACATCAGACAAAATCCTCATAGATTTCAAAGTTGAGGATCACCAGAAATTTTTGTAGTATAGGTTTTATCCCACCAAGGAGGCTCTTAACCTTGCATTCAGGGGTAACAAAAAATATAGAGGTGTATTATTCAAGTCTCATAATGTTTTTCTCATATGTCCCAACAGATTCATCATCTTTTTTCTTGAGTGAAATGAAATATCTTACCTTCTTAAGAGGGAGGGTGTGGGGAAAATATTTATCAAATTTGTTTTTTTTTAATCCTTCTATTTTAATTCATCAATCTCTTCCTTTGGTTTTATTTTTTTGATCAACGTCAATGATTGATCAGATTCACCCTCCATACGATAAATATCCAGAATAAATTTATCTTGATCATAACATTGAAGGACGAAGAATATCTTCTCTATGGGGTTGATCCATTGTTCGACGATTGAGGGATCAGATTATCAATTTAAATAATATGACTTTGTCAAATGATGATCTTGATTGCAACTTGTTTCTTATTGGGGGGGATGTTTCTCTTGACCCATTCTTCTAATCAAAACATGAGTTAACTAATAGAGTATTAGGACAAAGTTTGTGATTCCAACTCCCAACAAATTGGGCATATCACTAGAACAATCATCACATTGATCTTCGAATCAGTTGTTAGCCCGAGTCCTCCTATTATTGTCCATTGGATAGAATAGAAGTAAAATTTAGGGTAATTATTTTAAACTATTAAACACATAAAAAAACACCAATGAAAAAAGGGATAACTTATAAATTACATTTAAATCCATCACTTATTAATTTCTGGGATTCAATCTACATTATCCATTATATATTTTGTATCATATATTCTTATGGAATTTTTTATCCCTTAATATTGGTTCATAATAATCTTATGAATTTACCAAATCATATCCCTAGGGAGTGTCAAAACAAGAGTCATCCAGGCCCATCTTTGTGCACAAGTTCCCCTTAAAGTCTATCTCAAAGTAGTGTTTCATATTTTACCCCTAGATACATCTGTGCCAGAGCCACCACTACTTGTTAGTATCCATACATGGATGAACTTTAATTAAAAACCACTTACTCTATACTCACCAAAATTATGGTATTATTTTATTATACTCAATATTATCCCTATTTATTTCACTAGAGTTTTATATCAATAATCCCAAAAACTACTAAATATATCCTATGATAACAAACTATAAAAACTCATCTCTTTATTACACATTTAAACATGTTTTATTACATAAACATGCACTTAATAAAACCCAAAAGATCAATAGGTCTAGTGTATATGGGTCTTGAGAACATTACGTGAAAAGTAAGACATAAAATACAACATCTTTATAGAAACATTCTTTTATATGACCACAACATTACTTAATATTTTGTTTTACATGGGATAACCAGATGACATACATAAGTAATGGGTGAGCTATAAATCCCAGAAAGGGTTTAAACAAGGAATAACATGATGGGTACAATAAATTTTAGGATATATTCATATCAATGGAGCATAATAAAAACATGAACATAAAGGCATTATACAACAGGGTTATCATAACATGGAAGTGTGGGAACAACTGAAAATACCAAATCATTTACATAATGGAATCAGGTAAACCCATATCTCAAAATGGTGGAAAAATTTCCTAAAAGGAATCTAGTAATACTCAGTCTCAATATTATGTATCATGATACGAAATAGTATCCAATGTGTTGGAGCACTATCAGGGTGCAACCTTCATATTTATTTCAATCTCATTATTAAGTGTGCCACATATTTCATCTAACATGGATTCATTCAACATCATCATTTCTTCAGTGATCAAAGAATTTGTAATAAATACATGTAAGTAACATTAAATAATTATATGTTCATAACGGTGAACACCATTGACATAGAAATGGGTATGGTATTCACTACATTAATATTTGGGCTTGGAAAATTACGGTACAATTTCGACAGTGTAACAACATTACATGGAGACTCATAAATTGGGTTGGTGAGATAGAAATGATTATATCAGAATTTATACATGAAATAGAGTGTAATAGAATCATGGAAGATAATATCTAAACCTATGAAATGGAATTTGGATGAATAATATAGAAGAAATTCATGAATGGAAATAAGAAGAGTGAAATTCCTTACAGGATTTCGGCATGGTAACGGGTGTACACATAAAGTATTAATGAGTGATAAAGGGGTATATAATCATTCAAAAATAAGGGGTGAAATATATAAGAGGTAAAAAATCATACCTCAACATTTTTAATTGAAAATAAAAGGGTATATCAATATTAAGAAACTAAGTCAAAAATGAGAAAGGAAGGAATCCTTTACTTGGATGTATGATCCCAAAGTCATGGGAGAGACTTGAGAGAGGCTTCTTGGGAGTTAGAGGTACCATGGGGGATTCTAGAGATGGTAGGATATATCATGGACGTTTTCCAAGTATTTTTAGTGAAGTTTAATGGTATCTTGGGTGGGTTTAAATAGAAAAGGCGATGGAATTGTTTATTATGTAGGTTTTTTTCACCACAAACTAAAATATTCAAAACTACAAACCAACCCATGGTATTTTCCTATGGTTATTGACTAATAGTAGTGTAAAACCTTATTTTATATGTACATTTTCTGAACATATTAAAATATTATGGTTTCATATGTGGTGATGAGCCAAACCCTCAAGGAAATCATTTTTAAATCATAAAATGTATTATACATTTTGGAGGATTCACTAAGGCATTATAAAATAGGTAAATAATTTAAAATAACCTTATTTCAATGGGAAAACATATATTGGGCCAAGAATTCCCATTATAGTATTTATTAAATCATCATGGGGTCATTATGATGTCATAAAACACATATCTTATTGATACAGTATTTAATTTTTACCCAAAAATTTGACTATATCAAAAAATTATGAACAATTAACCATTAGATAATTTCATATCATGATTCCAATAATAATTTTTTTTTTATATAAATAATTTTCTAAATACTTGAATTTTTACTTTTAAAATTAAAACTGATATTTATTGAGAATTTATGGGTTTTGGAAAAAATTGTTTTTAAACCATCATAAAAATTTCATTTGAGTTCATTAAAATTATATAATCATTTATTATTCATAAAAGTTACATGATAATAATTTTTTTATTAAAAATAAATTATTTCAGAAATTCATTAATTCAGTAAAATAAATTATTTAAAAATACACATTTTTTTCGTATTAAAATATGGATATTATAAAATTGATTACATACTCATTTACAGATAAATAACTAATATAATCATCATTTATATGAATTATTTTTATAATATTATACATAAAAACCATAGTTTAAAATAATAATATATATATGTATCAAAATTACAATTTTTACCTGAAGAATCAATATATCAAATTCATCATTTTGTTTTAATAAATACTATTATCATAAAGGAATTGATGGAAAATTATATTTATTTATAAAAATTTATTACAAAATATGTAACTAAGACCTTGTTACATAATCCCTTATAACACCAATATAAGACCTATGGATAAGGTGTGCGATGGTGACATAGACTTAGGGCGGCTCATATAACATCCCCTAGGAGGTAATCTCTATTAACATGAACTTATCCCATTGGTGATTCAGTTCAAGATTAACATGTTGAAGCTCATCTTGGGCTTGGTCAAGAGAGAATCCTAGTGATGCTACCTCCTTCCCAAGCTTTGAAAAATGAGCTTCTAAAGGCCCCAATCTACTAGACCAGTCAATCCACTCCTTTTCCTATGTTGAAAGTATTTTTTTAAACATTATATTTATATCAATTGTCTGATCACTGTAAAATGACTATATAATCAATTGTAATGACACTTAATGGTAATTTAAATGAAATAATATTAAAAATAAGGTGATGTGTTTTCTATATCCAAAATACATTAAAATAAATAGAATTTTATTTATAAATGATTGGGTCGTTACATTGGGAATCATGGGGATGGGACATCTGTACATACCACTATGTACAAGAGAATAATTAGAATCCCATTGTACTTAAATGAAACATGTCAATATTTTTTCATTGAAACATGCTTAATATCCCTCTTTCAATGTAATCAGAAGGAAGAACATACAGCAGTATTTAAATGAATCAAAAGGTACACTCAAGGTACTCAAAAATATGGAATGTACTTTGTTGTAGGAAAAGATAATAAATTATCATCATTTTCTGATGCTGACTAGGCTATAGATGTTTTGGATAGAAAATCCAAAAGTGGTGGAACATTCTTCATTGGAAATAAATGTTTCAGCCCGTTGTGTATGAAATAGGGAAGAACTTCTCTCAGTCTTGCTGAAGCGGAATATATCTCTACTACAAAGGCTTCCACTCAACTACTTTGGATGAGGTAACAAATAACTGATATTAGTGATGAGGTGAGACATCCAATGGTGATACCTTGTGATAACAAGTGTGAAATTTATCCAATAAAAAATCATGTTAAACAATATCATACGAAACACATTGAAATCAGATATCACTTCAAGAAGGAAAAAAAGGAACAAGGAATGATTAAAAAATCATATTGGAACTAGTGATCTAGTGGATGACATACTTACCAAGCCATTTTCAGTACATGTGTTCGAGAATCATCAGTTGAACCTTGTTTTTCAAAAATCTCCCGATGTATGGTGAGGTTACAAACACCCCCTCCTCCAATTTTTTAATATATTTTTTAATCTATTTATGGAATTGATGCAGGATTATAGAGAAGATATGATCTTGGGGGTACGTTTTAAACTCTATAATGTACAAATATAAATTTTTGTGTTTATTTCCAATGGAGGAGAGTGGCTATATTAAATGTGTTGAATGAAATGTTTTTCTGGTTATAATTGAGATTCAACAAGTTACAATGGGGGTGAATGAGAATGGATAAAATAGTTAGAGCTTACATGGACATCCTTAAAACATTACAAGACATGAGAATCCAATTCATGCTTACCCTCTTGTTTTCTACACCTATCACTTCATGGTAGTGTTATTTCTTACAAATTGGGATTTGATTGTGGTTCATGCTTCATTGAATCTATCTATATATTTACAAAAAAACTAAAGGGGGATTTTTTTTGGACCAAGGCCATTCATTGACAGTAAAAGAGTTTGGTTTGTGTTTGATGTATATCAGGTTTGGATTATGGAATGCATAAGAGGTAAGTGGGTCAAAAAAGAAAAATAGAAAATGTAGGATTTTTGTGTAGCAGTTCTATGCTGCCAAAAAGGTGCGTACATAGATAATAAATAATAATGCTTCATGGGAAGGTACACAGTATGCAGAAGGATAATGGTTCATAGAAGGTTGGAGGTACACGAGATCTATTGTCATTCACGGATACAAGGTAGTGATTTGGGAAGCCGCAAAGGGCATCTTTGTTGAAACTGAGATGGTGATTTGGTCCACCATGAAGGAATAAAGGCAATATGTAGACTGTTTAGAAAAATGGTTTGTGGAAGTTGCACAATATACGGTAAAGGTGGAGCAGTATCAAGGATTTGGTAAATATCAGTTTTGAGGATTTTTCAAAGATATGTTTCCTATATAAGAACTACTAATCACTTCATTATGGAGAAAAAACTGAGATTAAAAATACGAGATCAATTTGGTGAAGTCTAAAGCATTTCATGGGAAGAAAACCCCGTAAATGAGACATTTATTAGAAATTAGGATGGAATTCGGAGAATTCAAGAATGGTTAATGAATGATGGTTCATGTAAGATTGTTTGTAGAAGATATTTATCAGAATATGGTTCACGAAAGAAAACTCATGGAGGGTGAGTTGGTCCACAAAGAAGAAGAAGTACGAGGATGTAGTTTGGGAAGGAAGTACATGGTTACAGTTGGAAAAGGTAGTATGCAGAGGTGGTTCATGAAGCACTCAGAGTACACGGTGCAGTACCGTACACGAAGGGAGAAGGCTAGTTTGTGGAGGACAATTAGTGAACAAACAAAACATAGAAAAGTTAATTACTTCAATAAGATAAAAAAAATACTTCAAAAGTGCATCTATATACAGTTGATGATGCATGATTTAATGACAACCCATTGAAGATACCTTAATGTAGATAAACTATGTACAAATTCTTCCCAACATTGTGAGTAAGGGAGGTGTCAAGGGGATTGATATGTGGAATGTAGTGTGTTATGTCTAAATCCATGTAAAATATGTGTGCCATGAATTGAATGACTCTGCTAAAATTTTATAATACACAACTAGTGAATATTAGTGGGCTTTGGTATGACTAAAAACTTATTAGCTCATGCTCATTGGACTATCCCTTAGTGGTGAACCAAGTAAAATTATGGTGTGTTTTTTCTTTGTTTCAATATTTAAATTACTGCACATTACCAAAAAAAATAGATTTATCAAGTTCCTACCAATGTGCAAACAAGATCTATCACATTAAAATAAAAAGTTAACACCCTGATTCACCCCTCCCCTCTCATGGTGTTCTATGGTCCTTCATACATTTCTACTTAAATCATCAATAGAATTAATGTTTTAATAATAACCACCACTAGGTATTACATGAAATGTTACAAACCCACTAGTGTCCACCAATTCTTAAATATTTGAATCCCTTTCACCTTGTATAATAAATTGTAGCTAGTTCATTCTTTCTTTTAAACATCTATGACATCTGTCAAATAGTTTTATATCATCCTCTTATAAGTAACCATATAGATATAGTATTGTCAAACACTTATTGTTTTCATCAGCATGATGGTGATTCTATAGTTAGTAGTCATTAGAGTCACGAAAAAATGATTTTTTATTATTGAAAAATACCTGGTTTTCCAAATTTTAATACATAAAAACCATAATTTAAGTGTCACCTACAATAACATACGATGTCATAATTAACGTACCATATTTTCTTTCCAAGGATGAAAATAATACTATAACTATGAAGGAAGAATAGAGAAAATATATTCATGTTAAATGTTTGAACATAATACAAATATTCTAAAACCAAGACCATCCTAGTTGGAAATGGAAGGGGTTATTTCCAAATGGATTAAGCAACCAACATCTCACCATTGGAATCCCATAAATTCAACTATCCTATGAAAATAATTCAATATATACATGGTTTGTGTAATTGAATACAAATATGAGAAACATAATCTATATTTATTTCTTAATATGTTGATATTGATAGAATAATCTCTATAAAAAATTCACCTAAATCTTCCCTATGATTCTTTTAGTAGGTGTAGTCTTTCATCTAGGGGCCTGACATTAAATTTTTTAAAAAATTATATAATTTCCCTTTTATGATAATTGGATATACCATTTCATGGAGGAATATTTTTTGGGAGCACTAGACGTGGAATTATTATTGGGTGACATTTCCTTGTTCTTCCATTACATATTCACAATAAAGAATGTGTGCTTATCAAACCATATTTCAATATAAACATGATGAATCAAGATAAGATATTCCAAGAGATAATTCCCACTATTTATTATATTATAATTAATAATAAAACTAGAGAACCCTTTAGATAGTGAGGATAGTATGAGATCTTCATGAGGCTCATTGGGGATTATAAACCATAAGATTTTTATGTTCTCAAAATATCAAACCATGCTTACTATATATGGCCCACCAAGCAATAACTCTATAATCTTTCTCATGAACAATACATTAGATATCTCATATATCATTAACATTTTCTTCTCTTTCTAATGAATGAGAACGTGATAAATTATTTAAAGAACATATATATCCTTAAGTTTATTTAAAACATTGGAGAACATGTATTATAACCTGAGATATTGGATATATATATACATATTAATTTTATTCATATAGAGAAATATATCTTCTTTACTGGACTCTTCTCAATGATCATTGAGAATATGGGTTTTCAGATTATATTATCTCTTTTCATGGTGTAGTATAACCATTAAATTCCTATACCATTCCTCGAATTTAGTGTATGTGAGATATTGGATATATATATATATACATATTAAATTGTAAAATCCACGTGACTATCCATTTCGATAATTAATAAGATAACAATATTAGATCCTTATATGTGAGACTAAATTAGACTGAAATGTTTTTCAAATTTTTTAAACTCTTTTTATTTTGTTGAAACCTAAAATCCCACACTATTAGTTTTGGAATATATCATCTATTGAATATTCAAGTGGAAAGTATCAATTTTCCATTAAACATAACCCATACTTGTGACTAAAAATTTATTTTAAGGGGTTTTTATTAGTGTAACATTCCAACTACATAAACATATAGCTACATCATGTTATTAGTGAAATCCGCAATCACAAAATCAAGTACACAAATTTTCATAAACTGTTTTTCTTAGATACACTAATTAATGATTGGTTCATCAACAATTGATGTGAACAATGTTATGTCAACCCAAAAAATGAAGATATAATTCCAAGATAATTGAAAACCCCCTAACATGGTCTTTTCAGGAATATTGAATTATGGATAATTTTTAACACTGTTGGGGGAAGGATATACCAAGATAATATACAATTTTTGGGACCATAATATTTAAATATAAAATGCCTAATTTATCATGTCACATGATTTTTAATGCTATGTTGATGTTACTTATGCTATTAACCATGTCTAGAAATTTTTATCCATATTATTATATTTTTTATAATTCCATCCATTTTCTTATAAATAAATTGATTTATTAACAAAATAATCCATGAAGAATTATCCATGAAACTGGGAAAAAATAAAATAAATAATTCAGTCTGAAGATGTTCTTTTCTAATGATTATTAACATAGAACATAATAATCATACTAATTAACAATGAGCACATACTCCTTCAACAATTCCAAGTTTGAGTTATCTCATTCCACATGTTCCCATGTGTACCACATGGATTGGTTTTTCCTCAACTCTAAACATTATCCACCTCCACTTACATGGGAGCTCTATCATTTATAGGATTTTACTCAATAAAAATTCGAGTGAAAAAATAATTGATTAATGTTTTTTATAAATAAAATATGGGAATTCATTCCATTACATAATGAGAGGATGGTAATGACACATATTCTATTTTTTTAATTATTAATTTATTACAAAAACCAGGAAATAATAATAATATAAATAAACCAATCACATATATAGGATGTTCTATGACCATATTAATCCACATACACAAATGTATATGAAAAAGTGAATATGAAAACATTCACTTTAAATAATTCTTTATTATTAAGATAATGTCCATGAATTAATTCAAAAATTTAATTAAAAAATCAATTAATTACCTTTATCTTATTGACCATCTAAAATCTTAGACAAACACCCATCATTAATTCTAATATGGAAGCTAATACGGTTTAATATAATTATATAGATAATTACATGTAATCAATTGATCATTTATTAATTATGAAAATCACGTTACATAGTCAACACATTAGATGTAAATTATATACTTTTTTTAATCTAGTAATTAATTACAAATTTTGTTATTTAATTGTACTATTTACTATGAAACTACTGGATATGAGTTAATAATCTACACACGATGTTTTCATTTTTTTTGTATCTAAGTTAGATTCATATTGTCTCATCATGCGTGTCAATATGGATAAATGACACGTACTAACAAGCTACATGTTGTGTCTTTTTCCTACTGTGTGTCAACTTAACCCCCTGACAAACATATATTTTAATGTGGTGTTTAATGATTCATATAGCATGTACATCAATTGAACGTCATTTATCTCATTAATATTCCAACCTATCTGTCTCAAATGATGTATCCCAAGTATTTAACCAAAATAATAGCATGAATATATTCACTAAACTATGAATACCACATGATGTGCATTCCAGTAAAAAATTATGTCATCTGACAGACTATGTTCTAGGTTGTCCCGATGAACATGTAGTGTGAATTAAAAACATTAATGGTTATCACTATTTGAAATATTATTCATACAGCATCATGTATAAGTGTAGTGAACCAATGTATATGAAATTTACTTTTGGTAACCAACCATGTATCAAATTTGGCATTCCATAATCATCATGATTTCTAATGGCATCGCAGATCATTCTATATCTATTCATAATCTACTTAAAATGATATTAAACATGAATAAATAATATAAATATGTTGAAAATATATTAATTAATATTTGTATTAATGAATGAATAAATAAGAATATAAAAATAAAAAACAAATCTGTATAATCAATAATTGAAAAATAATTATTTATAAATTATAATGTGACATCTATAATACATCTTCATGGTTTTAGGCAGTGTAGAAGTACTATTGGGACTAGAAAAATAATTTTTTATTGAATTCATTAATAACATATTGTGTACATGTTGATGAATATTTAGAAAAAAATTAATTATAATAAACATTAATTAGAAAAAACATGGAATCAATAACTGTTGATCTTTCCACATATATGTTATAATTAATTAATTTGATTAAATTAACTCCTTTTATTAATTTTTGTCTTTATTTTCAATGAGTCTTTGACAAAACAATTTCATTTAAACATTGTAGTAATTTAATCAAGAGTAGATTCCCTCTTGAAGGGATACACATGTACTTTAGAAACATACAATCATTATCGTAGAATCCTTTTTGTGCAATAAATGTTAAATAATATCATTACATCAATCTTTTCTTATTTTAATGAAATATATCAAGGGGATAAGGATTCACACTTTTGGAGGAGTAAAATTGATCATCGTTCTCATAGAATTTTGAAGGAGATCCTTATAGTGTTCGAGAGAATATTTTCTCGATCACTTTGTGTACAATGATATAATGTTTCATGGTATAAAGGCAATTGTCCAAACCTGATATAAATATTGTTAGGGTTTGAATATTATAATTACATATTTTCCCTTATTAGTTTCATAATCCATAGTGTACCCCATGACTAAATAATAAATAAATTAACATTATTCACTTGACATGCACTAAAACTTGGGATATAAAATTTTCTCTTGGAATAAGAAAAATAATATTCATTAAAAGAAAATTTATATTGAAATTTTACACAAAACCATTAAACGTGGTCTATAAATATTGTTTAATATTTATCAGGGCTTGAATAAAGATTATTTATTTAATCATTAAAATATCACCATATTATTATATAAACACTTTAAATATAATATTTAATTAATTAGTGACAAAATATTATTTAACTAATCATGTAAATAAATGAATAAATAGTTTTTGAAAATATGAATAAACCATAGAAAAAATAATATATATTATAAATAGTAGGTAAATAAATACCAATTGAATAAATATTGATTTAAATATTTTACTGACATATATATTCTATAAAGAATACGGTTATTGAACATTTGTGATCAAACTAACATTTTTAGTTATTACACCATGTCTGAGAATAATATTTATCCAATATGATAAATTAATATAGAATTTAATTGAGGTTACAAATATAGTTTTTTGTTTCCCTCTATGAACGTTTCTATGTTGAATAATGGAATGAAGGATAAAGTCCATGGTCAGCGACTAGAGACATGCAAAGGCTCACATAGAGAATGAATTTATTGTTGTAATGAAAAATAACCTCCCTTAAATGAATAAATTGTAATGTAATACCTAAACATAAATATCTATAATCAACTATGTTGTATACTAGTTCCATCATCTAATGTTCTCTAAGTTGCTATCTTTGACTATCTTAAAATGAACTTTATGACAATAATACTAGACCATGGACATTTTCTTGAAATCTCAATGACCGAAATGGGAATATGATATCAATAACTATAAAATAAAAGAAGGGAAAATACATTATTTCATTAATCATTAGAATATTTTCATTTGTCATGCACCTAATGTATCCTCAATATCCTCATACATATGTCATAAAAATTTCCTTAATACATCATTGTACATTACTCATGAGATATATTAAAAATTATATTCAGGTCCAATGATCATTACCCAATCAAAATGATGGTAACATACATTGATAAATATAAATGTTTATTTTCTACTTGAGGATCACAGTATCAAAATTCATTTGGACTTGATATGTGGGGTGTCATGTTCCTATAATCTCATGCCCATATGATTAAATGGGGTAGACATCATGATAAAGTGTCTCAAAGTCTTATGACTATCCACTTATGATATAATATATCATTTTGGTATTATAAAATTATATAATCTATCTATATTACTTTTTATTATGAATAAAGTTAGGGTACATCTTGGTTACCATCATATTTGGGAACTAGAATGACCATTCAGTGTGACATGTACAATTATGATATTATCCTAATCTATGTAACAAAAAATAATAGTCATGACATGATAATAAGTTTTTATTAATATTCAAATATGTGTATAAATTCAATAATAATCTATATAGAAGTTTATTCTAGGGAACCACCTCCAATAGTAAATATCTAATTAAAGAAAATGATCAAAACATGTTCTTAGAAAAACATCTAGTACGTTTTAAAATTCTTATGATAGGATTCTAAATGGGAAATAATTTTTTAAATAATTATTTTATATCTTAAAAAAATATTAATTCAAGAAAAATCACAATCTATCTATTCATTATTATATCATGATGAGGTCTTAATTAATTTGATATTTGTAAAAATAATATTTTTTACTATCCACTTAAAAATATACCAATTCAGAAAAAAAAAATCTATCATAAATATGTCAATATGAATAAAAACTATGTTTTCATCAAATTAAAATTTATAAATTTATAAAATTAGTTTTTAAATGAAAAAATTATATATATGTATATAAAAAATAGAGTTTATAGAAAAATAAACCCCTTTTAAACCTCAAGTGTTCTAAATATTATTTTTTAAAAAAATTATATTAATTTATTATTAATATATTAGTTTACAATGTTAAATATTTCATATCACATTTTAATTTTCATCAATTTATTTAATATAAAACACTATAATTTAAAAATAGTTCTTTTATAAGTATCCATTTGTAACCTTGAAAATAATTCACCATATAAAATTTCTTAATTATCTACTAATCCAAAAATTTCATCATTAAATAAAAAATATATATAATGAATAAATTAATTGCCAATAATTTTTCATTAATGTTATATACTACTTATAATTAAAAAATGATGTTACACATTTTACTCTAATGATGTACTGTAATAAAATATATTTTGATTCATTTTAGTTCATTCTTGTGTGTAACATAGTATATCTAATATTTTCTTTAATTTAAAATAGAATTAAAATTTGAAGTCATGGGGCATTAGATTATCTCCAAGGTAAATCAACTGTGGCTTCACATTATTAATTTGTTATTACAAAAATGAGTGTATAGTTATATAATAATAAAATATGATTTATAATTAAAAATTAAAATAAATTTATAATTCCCTAATAAGAAAAATTAAATTATTAATTATAAATTTTCTATATCATTGGATGTATCATTATAAGAATCATATATATGATGGAATTTCTAAAATCATAACATGATAAAGAAATACTAATATTTATATAATACTGGATTAATTTATATTCCACTTTGATGATCTGAACAATTATTTTACTATAAATATAGAAAATAACTGAAAATATACTATGAAAAAATTATTTCAATTACAAAAGTATAATTTCAGTCTGGTAATGTTTTAAGATTTTTTTCACCTCTGATTCTCCTCTTATTATAAAAAATATATTACCATGATTAATTTTTCATTCTAGAAGAACTAAAATTGAATTTTATTAGATCATAAGATCCACTAAAGGGATAACAAGTTATTCTGATAGACTCGATACATTTAGAAAAACTAAAATTTTTAATAACATTTGAAGGTAATTCCCAATGGAATATGAATAAGTATTCCTATGAAGAAATAATACATTAATATTTAAATCCTCAATAATGAAAGAAAATGTTTAATAAAAATAATTCCATAAATTATTAATACTAAAAAACTATAAAATAAGACTCACCAAATTTAAAACCCCAAAATTATATAGATTTTTTTACATATTATTCCAAAATAATGATATTTTTTATCTACAAACAATATTAATTATCCATATGAACATAGAATAAAATTTTATTTTCCATAATCATATATTCTTGAAAACATTCAAATTATTTCCAAAAAATATTTTGAATCACCAGAAAAAATCATATATTCTTCCAATTTTTAACATAATTTTTATCAATAAAATAATATGAAATTATTTTATGTAAAATTCCATACTCTAAATTAATTTATTATTTAACAAATTATGAAATTTCATTATCCCAATTACCAATAAATACATAATTATCAAAGAATTTATTAAAACTAAAGGTTTTCTATACAATTATACTTCTACATCAAAATATATAATTCAATTCATGCCAATTAACCATCAAAATAATTAATTTTTTAATCCAATGTCTGACATACACCATAATAATATATTAAAACATAATAAAATTCTCTTAAAATGACATTAATTACCGTTACATCCCATTAAATATGGCTTGAAAGGTGATCTTTACCATTGATAATATACTCAACCATAAATTTAAAAACCTATGATGAAATTTATAACTCTAAAATTACAATTATCGTACAATATCCTAAAAAATAAATTCATATCAACCCTACTCTGATATAAACTGTAATAGTCCAAACATGCATATTCAAATATGGTGCTATGAGAAGTATAATTTACACATAGGATTGATACTGACTAATGAGGCCACTTATAAAAATGCATAATCAAAATAAATTATCGAGTCACATAAAAACCCAGAAATATTTTTTAGATCTTTAGATAATGATGAAAAATGTTACAAAACAAAAGTCACATCATTTTCACCCATTTTACATTATTTCTATTATACCCAGATTTTATTATTTCATTATACTCCTTCAAAATAGCCCATAAAATTATACACACATGATACCATTCAAGATATATAATATTTATTAGACTTTATTATAACCATAATAAATAATAATATATGAATTTTAAGATCAACTTCTTCTTAAAGTTAGCATACATTGAGATCTATCAATGAATAAACATGGCAGGAATAATATTTAAATAATAAATAATAATCAAATGTTCTATATAAAAACTATCTTCGAAGGTTAATATTTATACTAATTATATAACATTGTAAATAATGACATGGATAGAAATAAATGGTCTTATATAGACTGAATACATAATCCTAGACATCATAATCTCACCTTTGTGGACTCACTCCAAGATATTATACATAATTAGAAAAGGTGTACACCAAATTCCCCTGATATATTTTCTCATGAGACCTATCAATATTTCAATAGAATATCACGGGCCCTACCCATTTCTTAATAAGACATTTCCATTATTCATATTGAACTAATGAATAATTAATAAATACAAAATCAATATTCTTTATCAATAAAAAAATAACTCTATTTTGGAAAACTAGCATTCAAAAGGGAGATATTTTCCCTAATCAATAAATGGGACAAAGTGATCATAAGAAATATATAAAAAGAATGAATATGTTCTTATTGAGGAATAAGTTACTTTATAACATGTTATAATAGATTAAAAAAACCTCTATAAAACATTAATAATTTTATTTTAATATAAGAAGAAATATAATTTTTTGGTATCTTTTTTTAAAAAAAATAGAGTAATATTCACCTCTAGAACTAATTATATACGTAATAAAAGAAAAAATTTACAAAATTATTTAAACAAAATATATATAAATATATTATTAAATGTAAATATGATAATGTAAGAAAATTATGAGTGAAAGATAAAAATATACAATAGTCGAATGAAATCCCATTACCAAACAATTTCCAAAATCATATTGCTTTCTATAAATGTAATTTTTTCCCAAGAATAATTGGGATAGGTATTACAATGGAAAAAAATCAATTAATTGAATGGAATTTAAATAATTATTAATGGTCATGAAGATGGGAAAATACTTTCAAGTGGAAAATTCTTAGAACAGATTCTATATATGGTTTAGTAAACAAAATGAAACGATGCAGTTATATAAAAAATAATAAAAAGATTCCTTTTAAACAATTGAATAAAAGTAAAAATAAAAATAAAAATAAAATGAAATTAATAAATTATTAACTTATAGAAAAAAAATTCCTTATGAAAATTAATTAATATGGATATGGATTTAAAATATTCCAGAACAAAAAGGAATAATAATGTATCTATTTCCCTAAAAACACTCTTTCATTGGTTTTGAGTAACAAAGAGAGGAAAATGGAATGGATATATATAAAACATTTAAAAAAGTAGAGTATAAAAATATATGTGGTCTTAATTATGGAAATAAAATATAATTCACCCAAATGACATTCCGGAATAAACAATTTGAATTGAAAGTTTGATTGAGAAATAAACCATTACCTTGGATTCCAAATTTTTATGAAGGAATTAAAACCAACTATATAATATATTTATCTCCATTTTTATTCAATAAAAAACTAAAATATAAATATATATGTTTTTACATCATTTATTTATAACTTATTTTTACCCAATTACTTATAATGTTTTAATAAAATCAATTATATAGGTCTCAATTGTTCTGTTTCTCCTTCCTTTTTGGAGTCATTGGTTCCAGTTCTTACAAGAAATTCATGGTTTCAAAAAAATTACTAATTTAATATATATATATATAATATTTATATATTAAAAAAACTTTTAGGACCATCCATTATTGTGGTTATGGAAAATAAAATGTGTTGTTCATGGAAGATGTTGTCTGAATGTACACATTGGTGGAATTTTCAATTTTCAATTAATAAATGGAAAAGAAAATATGTAAAAATTTAAATTAAAAAAAATTCAGTCATATAATATATATTTATTATTCCAGCTATTTAAAAATTCATGTGATGTGGTGATGAAAAATAAATTGCATTCATTATGGAGGAGGAAGCAAGCACATACACATAAGCGACATTTTGATTTTACAAAAGAGTTGAGGGAAGGAAATTAGATACTAGTTTTTGTTATAGAAATATAAAAATTTCTTAAATAAGATTTATATTCATTAAATATATCTTTATAACTGTCCATGATAATTGGTAATGAAAAATGAAACACATAACCTCATGAAGGTGGTAGTTCTCATATACGACTGAGCAACATTTTCATTTTTAATTATATGGGTAGTGAATAGAAAAAGGTTACCCAATTAAAATATATAAATATTATTATATTTAGGAAATTTATTAAATTATTATAATATTTTTATTTATAATTTTTAGGTGGTAATAGTGGAATTAAACATGATAGAATATGGTTCGGTTGATTTCCACTTTGGAATCCTCTATGGTTTTTTTATTAAGGATTATTTTGTTGGTGTATTAAGAATAAGAAAACATATTTCTAGATGATAAGTGTTTTTGGTAGTGATTTCGGTATATATTTTTAGAACTATGGTTTTGAAATAGTTTTTTAAAAATATAGAGAGATATTTCTTTTATAACTTAGAGGAGCGACACCCTTGTAAATACCCAAAACAATAAAATAAAATAAAGACATCTCCATGGGAATATATAAAACATTATAAAAATATTGAATAAAATATGAGGGAGGTACTATAAAACTCAAATATTCAATTTGGGATAGGATTTATAGATAATTGTGTTATTATATCATAGCAGAAACCCCTATTTATCCATTTACCCTTAATGTGATGATATGATTTTACAATGATTAGAAATTTTATAACTAAAAATTTAATAGAACATATTAACTAATTTGAATATAATGATTACAAATATGGAATCAATGTGAAATGATATAAATTTTATAAGATGTGTATGAAAATAATATAGATATTCCAAGTGAAATGATAAATAGTTTTTTATGTCTTTTTAGGTATAAAAATATTTTACACCAATAACATGTATAAAGTTTATGTTCATGATGAATATTGGATTATTATTAAAATTACTAGAGATATTAGAAATTAAAACCAATCCATTATAGAATCTAATCTCATCACCACTTAATTATATCAATAGATAAATAAGTGTTCTTTTGTTAGAATAAAAAATCAATTATTTTCATAAATGTTAATATAATGATACTAAAATGAAAATAATTTTCATAAATGAATTATTTTTCATCAAAAATATAGATTATTACTGTAAAAAATTTACAATATTTTAATATATTCTTATATCAGGATTATTTTATAAACCTAATGATATTTTAGAAAATAGTATATTTCAGAATTGACCTAAAAACATAATATTTTTTAAATCCCAAAAAACACCTTAAGCTATTTTTGATATTATTTTTTATAAAATTATTTAAATTTCCAAAAATTATTCTTTCATAAATTATAAAATTAAATTTTAATGGAATATATTAAATATAAATATAAATATGTTTTTTAAAACTATGACCACTTTAAACATAAAGTATTCTTAATATTTTTTTCATATAATTTTATAAATTGATAACTATTAATATATTAGTTTATGAATTGAAATATTATATGTATCCGATTAATAGTAATAAATTTAATTAAGGTAAAATGACAAAAAAATAAATACAGCTCATTGAAAAAATATCGAATTTTAAAACTAAATAAATTTATTATTGTGACATTATATATTTATCCACTAATCATTACATATAAGAAATAAGATCTTGTGTTCGTACAGTTTGGAAACATCTAAACATAATTTATGTTTTCTATTTTTTCGATGTGTTATTTCATAAATCACTATTCAGAATATAATTTTGAATTTCTTGATATCTTAAATGAATTATTTTGGAAAAGGAATAGATCCCAAGTGGTTTCAGATGACTTAAAGGATCCTTAGGATGAGATAGAGTGTCTACTATAGTTATGTATGAAGATATCCTCTAACCACCCACTAGTCCCCACCCACTGGTCACTGGTTGTCAGTAGAAGAAGGTGTGACTAGCTACACCCATTGGCCAACCAGTGGCATGGATAGTGGAACCTCCATTCTATAGGTAACTATTTACGAGATGATGGGACAAAATGGGTAAAATTATCTTTTACCCCCTTATTCATAAGAGGGGGTATCCTCCTCTCCTTTCGTGTCCCATGTCCACATAGACAAGGGGCCTAGTCCCTTCCTTTACCTCTTCCCCCAATGCCTATGGGTGTCCATGGTGGTGTGTTTATAAATCTTTAAGGTGAGAGTTAAACTCTATTGACCTCTATTGGTCCTCTATTCCTTTAATTATAGTTTTTCACTTGTCCTACTAAGGATTTTATTGATGATTCCACTAGATAATGGTGGAATAAACCATTTGAAATGTGTCATTCATACTCCTTAGTAAGAGCATGACTCGAGACAATGTTGGCCCACTATTGAACATCATTTTGATGATGTTAAATACCTTTATTGAATTTTTACTATTTTTTTATATATTATTACATAGAAATGATTATGGATTTTGGATGTGTGTTAGGTATTTTCTCCAGATTGAGGCAACTCAAGATGGAATTGATTTCCATTTTGTTATGGTTCTTGTATGATGGTCTGACCAGTGTGGAATTCAGTGGGTATTCATTAGTTGATTTGAATGTTTATATACATTCATAATGTTTAATTAATTACAATTTATTAAATATAAATAAAATATATGTATTTTTATGTGTATTAGGGTCTCGTGATGATAGAATATGGTAAACTGGATTTCAAAAAGTCTC
Organism: Viscum album; assembly: GCA_963277665.1. Lineage (NCBI taxonomy): Eukaryota > Viridiplantae > Streptophyta > Magnoliopsida > Santalales > Viscaceae > Viscum > Viscum album. The sequence goes on from OY728163.1 coordinate 356,550,766, forward strand.
AGTAGAAGTTATCATATGAATACTATAAAAATTGTTTTTGATTCACAAAGAGGTTGGTGGTCTTCGTACCATTCCTGTATCCATTTTATTATATTATGATGTTTGTGGATTCTCATCCAAAAATTAAAAGGGATATTAATGCCTATATTTTTTACAATTGTTATATTTAAAATTATATGTTTTAACTTGTAAATTTAAATGTTAACACATATGTAATTAGGTATTAGGTATTGGACAAAGGGCCATGGTGGATCCTCAAGCAATATAAATCTTTCCTCGATCACTGATGCACAATGTCATGAATATTTTATTTATTAACTATGGATTTTGGACATCATGAGGGGTGAAAGGAAGATAAATAAAACCTCTTCATATTTTTTAATGAACTTATGGCCACATTAATTGAGAAGAGTAGCCTCAATGTACCTCATTAGGTAATTTATTTGGGTTTCCATCTTAGATTGGTTTACTTTGATGAATTTTATGGACAAATAGTTTATTGAATGGTCTTTGTTGAACTTTGGGTATTGTTTGATAAATTTTGGAGATTAAGAATAGATATTTTTTTTAAGGATTACCCTTTTTGGGTATTATCTGATCTCATAATAAATTTTTTTGTTTTAGTTTTGGTTAAGGTCTAAAGACATGGGAAATGTATAGTTCTATTTTGTGGATTAGATGATTCTCAAGAATTTGATTATAGTACTCTTAATGCGAACAAGTCTTCCTAAATACTCGTCGTTTGGGGAAAATATGAGTTTGTGTAAGGAATCTAATAAAAGTTGAAAGTCCACATGATAAGTGATTATGTTTTCTTATGAATAAATTTCCCAATAAAAAGTAAAGTAAAACAAAAATGTTGTTTATTAACTTTTCCTACAGGGGAATCGAATACCATTTAACCCATCACAAGTTCGTGATTTTTTTTATGGTTAACTTTCTCCTAGACATGTTTACTATCACTCTCCCTCAGAACATGACCCTTTGTTTTTTCTTCCATGTCCATGTTTTCTTACACGGAATCCTAGTATGGGTTAACTCGGGTGACCTTTGTGCTTATCTTTCTTTATTTTAAAGTGATTGTTTTACCGACTCTTGTTCTGATGTGGGGCTTTCAAGGATGTTTCCAAGCTCAATTTTAAAAAATTGCGAGGACGCAATTCCCAAAAGGGGGGAAGGATGTAACACCCCAGGTAAATAAAGAATATGACATTTTAATATTTATCCATATTTCTGAATAAAATATTAATATGGCCTTAAAGGGGACGCTATGCTCGATGGCGTACCCAACACGTAACAACGAGTTTCTTGGGAATCTTACGTTGCACTCTAATAATAAAATAATATTATTTTAAATGGTAGTTAACATGTAGCCGTTTTATTGGTGGGAATGGATAGAAATAACTAAAATATGATTATATATGTTTTTAAATGTTTTTACATTTATCCAATAAAAGATAAACGCTTAAAATACCGAAAGAATTCAATTTTAGGGGTATATGCCCTGGTTTTCACTAAAGGGTCACTTATTGCCTTTTGATGGCGAACCGTCATTAAATATAGTTTTGTTCACTCTTATATATTCAATTGGACCAAATAAAACTATTCTTAAGAATTGTGACATAAAAATTTACTTTGTGTAAATTTTTGGTATCTTTCCGATAAAGTTCATTTTTTTAAATGAATAGTGTAAAATGTTGTATTTTAATTCAAAACCACTTTTTAATCTAATTTATTTATATGATTAGATTATCTTTTGAATTGTTTTTAAAGAGAAATTATAATATATTTTTACCTTTAAATCCAATAGTGGCCGTTGGAATTAATTTCACTTTGAAATCGGACTTAAACTAGTGTCAATCTTTTGATACTTATTGTTTCATAAAAACACGCTATTTGCTTTGACAGCGGGAATTAATTATTAAATAAATTAATACAACTTATATGTTGTGAATTTTGAAAAATAGACTTCATTTTTTAATTCAGAATATCAAATATAGCTTAGGGTGAATTTTTGGATTTTTTCTGAAAAATTTCAATTTTTGATGAATAGTGAAATCACTAAGTGATACTTATAAAAACTAATTTTCCATTTAAATGAAATTTTTTCACTTTTGTGTATTGAATTTCAAAAATCCGACATACATGGTTGTCATTAAGAAGTAAAATGTGGTTCAATGAGATTAAAATAATATTTTTGTGAATAGTAACTTATTAAGTTTTTAATCGCTTTTAGTGGTAATTAGTGTAGTTTAAGGTAAAAATAATGATTTAATAATATGAAATGACCTAGAAACATGTCCTAACCTTATTTTATGTGTAATGGCCGACCAAGAAAAGCCATGGGAAAACTTGGGGACCCCATGGAGCCACTTTGGTTGGGAAATGACATAAATAAATTTTTATTTAATGTTAAAGTAAAAATGACACAAACAAGAAATGTTTTACTAAAACAATTATTATATGGGGCAATACAAGTCAGATTTTTTATTATAAATATTCATTGGAAATATAAATAGATTTCATACATCATAGTATTTTTTTTATAATTTTTTAAAATTAAATAAATAAATGTATTTATGACATCATGATGATGCAACGAGGACCTCGTTATTTAACGATTTAAATAAAATGGAAAGATAATGTAATATCTAAGACAAAAACATGTCCAAAACTTATTGGATGGGTGGATTTAGAACCCTTATCACCTTATCCACTAATTATATCAATGTGGGACCTTTTAAAACCGAAACACATTTTTAAATAAAGTAATATTTCTTACATTCCAAAAGTGCCCCTCCTCTCCTCTTATAAAAGGCCCCCACCTCTACCTCAATTCACACACTCTTCAAGCCTTTGGCTCGGCCAAACCCTGCCCATTTACTCTCTCCACATCCCTCTTCTCATCCTAGAGGATTCCCTTTGGGCAGAATACTTTCAAAAGAAGCCTTTAGGCTCAAATCAAAAGGAGTTACACTTTTAAAGGTAATTCATTCTCTCGTGTTCATTTGTTTAATTTTGCTTCTCCAACCCCCTAAACTCTTTTTATTTACTTCTTTTGTAATGAAACAAGTATCTTAAATATACTAGGATGTTGTTATAAGATTTATTCGAGCTACACTCTCACACAACTACATCAAATGGTTAAAGAACATACGGTTTCCAATTCTGCCTCCCTAAACGATGATTGTTCAACACTCATATAACACCTTCAAAGGTGGCCATTTAGATGAAACTATATTTATATATGATATATAATATGTTTATGTTTTACTTAAGCTTATGCATTTTCATTTGTTTCATACCTTTATGGTTTCCATTGTGGGTAAAAACAATAATTTCATTTTAGGAAGTGCGGACTACCGACCCCTCAAAGTGATTTGATTCGTTAATGCCATACGTGGGATGTATAAAGGATGGATTTAAAGTTATTATATATGATGTTATAATAGAATTATTATATACCTCCATATCATTATTATTTCTTTCCATTTAATTATGAGATAGAAATGAAAGTAGCGTTCATGCGTATGTATGGCTTACCGTCTCCATGAACGGTGCATTTCATTTCTTATCCCCAAAAGTAATGTACTATTATAAGTACACATATATAATGGATATATATGATGAATGATACATATAAATGATTAATATAATCCTGAAATTAAAATATACATACCTCTCATTTAGTTTTAATTCCATTAATATGACAAAGAAATGAAAGTAGCGTTCATGCGTACGTACGGCTTACCGTCTCCATGAACGGTGCATTTCATTTCTTACCTCTAAATGATTATGTTATATTATAAATAAATGTATATTCTGGATATATATGATATATATTATATCCAAATCTTTAATATAATTCTGGATATAATGAACATTTGACCACATGAACAACATGTAATTGTAAGAAGTCCACTTTCGACTTAAGAACCAAATATTGACAAAACAAATGTTATTAACTTAAATGATTAAATAATGATTATAACATTGAAATAAGTGATATAAAAGGAATAATGAACTATAAAAAGGTTCTTAATAAAGTGGAAATTAACTCAAGTTTATTATTCAGGACGTTAAAGAACGATCGAGTCAAGTCGGACCCGAGGTAAGGGATCCTACACCTCTCTTTCTTTTTAAGTACACTCTTTTATGTCATTCCTTTTAAGCTCATCTTTCTTATGATTGGGATGTTATTTTATATTACTCCCACTGTACTTATTATGTTCATATGATGAGAGACCATATTTCCTCTCATCAATCCATTTTGGAAGTTTTAAGTGGCGCCGTTAGGCTGCCGAGTTTTCGAAAGGGATTTTTCATCTCACTTTTATTCCTGTGTGATTTATGCTACATTTGCCACAATTGCATTTGAGTGGTTTATGTACTGCCCATTATTTCACTCCTTTTGTAATATAATTCCATTTATGGGTATTTACATATTCATTTTATGACACTTCTTCAATGGGGTGTACTTTTCGAAAGTTACCCAAGTCGGTAATGGAACCATTCACCCTCCTCATTTTAAAAGACTTCGTTTGTTATGTCTTTTTATTCACATACTATTATGTTGGAATATGTTCTTATATATCCTGATTGATGTCAATTTTATTTCCAAGTGATGAGATCCTCTTTTTATCTCTCATCATCTCATTTTCTGAATTTTTGAAGTGACGCCGTTAGGCTGTCGAATTTTACCAAGGGAACTTCTAAACCCAATTTCGATTTCTTTGGGTTCAACATGTAGTTATTGAATATGTCATCCTTTGAATATGTGTGAATAACCTTTTATTGTCTTACACTTAATATCCACTTATATTGGGTGTATTTATATTTGTCACACATAATTTTGAGATTGAATTATCCTTAATTTAAGGATACCTTATTTATAAGTGATTTCATCACATTTGACATTTCTATTGAGACTTCATTGTTGTTATGCACCAATTCACTATTATATGGTGTATATACTGTCCTTTGGAATATTATATCATGAATTCCTTTATTTTCATGATATTACAAAGTTTTGATTAAATGTTATTCCTCAATTATTGTATTCAAGTGTCTCTCATTTTGTTAAAAACCCTTTAACTAAAATATCGTTTTAAATGTTTTAATGATTTATTCTTATAAATATTTATCATTAATAACCATGTTTTCAAAATGTTTTTATGGATTTATTTATATGGATATTAATGTTTTAAAATGTTAAAATCCTCAAAGTGGTATGGGACACTTTGATTCCAAGATCTCTTTATTAAATGTTTTATATGGTTTTGAGAATGGTTTTTTGAATGGGTTCATTATTTCAATATCTTAAAATGTTATATTTTTATTGGAAAGTGGGAATGTTATGTTTCCTTTATGCATGTTTTATGTGATACGATTATGTTGAGGTTCTTGGGCATTATTATGAAGACGGGTGGTTCCGTGATAGACTAAGGGAGGGTGAGCCCGTTATAGCTCTCCAATGCATTGGGTAACGCGAAGGGGTCAAACGTTAAGGTTTCTCCGAAGATATTTAGGGAATATACTGTGATGGGTATTCCAAACGTAACCAAGAGTGTTACTCCCTACGTAAGAATTTTATAAATGCCTCAAGTTACCTTTATGTCTTATGTTTTCCATGATTTCTTCATGATTTGATGAGGTATGTTAAAGTGCCTATGTTTTATGGGTAAAGTATGATTTCATTCTTATGTATATATGAACTCATGTTTCCTTTCTAAATTTTTATAACCCTTACTGAGCTTTTTATGCTCATCCCAAGTTTTTGAAATGTTTTTCACAGGTCAAGGGAAAGGTACATGATGTGATGATAGTGTCAAGGATGTGTCCAGAAAGAATCCATGTTTTATTTTCAATATGTTTCCGTTGATGGGACGAATGAATACTGTCTTTATATAACCACTTTGTTTATATGTGGAATGTAATGCATGTTTTATTATCTAATTCTCTAAAACTCTAAACCTGAAAAGATCCTTGGCGTAAATTATTCATTTAATTCAATATTAAGTAAGGTTTAAGGTTGGGGCCTTATATGGAACATATTAAGGATGATTTTTTGGTAAAACTGTGTTACATATATCAAATAGTGATGATCATAGGATTATAATATACATATGTATCATTTACTTTTCATTATTTTAATATGATAAAGAATTAGAAGTTGAATTCATACATACGTACGACCTACGATCTCCATGAATGGTGAAGTTCATTTCTTATTTCCAATTATTATAGATTATTATAAAAACATATGTACTGGATATATTTGACAATAAAATAACGGTTTAAATTCTAGATATGATGAACCCATGATATAATTAATAAGAACAACACATGACAAGTTCAAACACAGTTGAGAAAACTAGTGAATTAACACCCGAAATAGATAAAATAATTAAAGAGTGTTAACAAATAGGTAATAAAATATTATAAAAAGTTAATATATGTTGTTATAAATATTATTATAGTTATTTTTTAGGTTAATTAAAATGTTTAAACCACTTATATAAAATTTTAAAGGATGTTCACCTGAATGGAAACATAAGGAAACTATTTCATCTCAATTTACCTTACACTGAAAATTATTGGTTGTTATGCACCTAGTTTTTTTAATATGGTCTATATACTTCCCTTTACCATGTTTTATCTTGAATTTATTTATTTTTTTCATATAATAATTTTCATTTAATTTTATTCCTTCTTGTAGATTTCAAGTCAAAAGTTTCAAAGTGGTAGGGGACACTTTGGAATATTTAATGATTATTCTCCCAAAGAATGTTTTTAATGATTATATTTTGAAATCTCACATATTTTATAACAGTTAACATTCTCTTGAAACATTCAACTTTTTATTATACACCTAATTTTTTATATATGGTTTATGTACTTTCTCTTTTCCATATAATATCATTATTTATCCATTCTTCAAGATATTTTGAGTTTCAATTTGAATTATTTCATATAAGGGGATTTGAGTTAAAAATTACCATGTGTAAATACTTTCACAACCCTATTATTTTTCATTGGATTATATTTTTTCCTCATTGTAGTCAATATTCTATTATTATGTGTATAATGACATTTACTATCTATTAATGTATTTACACTACTATATATGGATTTACAGTTGATACCAAAAATCTACTAATTGATTCATTCTCACTCCAACATTTAAAAAATTCAAAGAGTTTAATTTACAATATCATTTTTTTTATGATTTTTTACACTTTAATTTCAATCAGATTATATTTTTATATCATTGACTAATAAACTATTTAATTTCATAGTCATCTGGTTATTCATGACCATTCTAAATTATTATTACCATTTTTCTACTCTTTTGTTCTCAAAATGATTTAAAAAACGTATTTATGAAAACAAAACTTCATTTATCTTCTATGTTAGAGAACATTTTTAAAAAAAATATTTTTTTTATTAAATTTGTTTCAATTTTTTTTAAAATTCTCACAATGATTTGTCAAAGTAACTTTTACACTTTTATGTTTTCAAAATAATATTTTTTTCGCTTTCTAAACATTTTATTTTTTAAAACCTTTTTACTACAGAAAGGAATGTTATTTTTAGCTCATATGACATGTAAATATTTACCAACCATTAATTATTTGATGTTTCTTTTTTCATTTTTAAATGGTTTCTTTTTAAAAAAAATGTTTTTGAATGTTATTTTTAAGGAATTTTTTTTTATTTTTTTTAAAAACAAATGTTATTTTCCTCAGGAATGTTTTTCATGATCTTATTCTATTTCATAAACATCAAAAAAACATTTATTTTTTCCCCAAATGGGTTATGTTTTATTGATATCATACTTATTATTCCTCTATATGGTTTATGATTTAATTGGAAAATGATAGTATTCACATTAACTTCCTTTATTTGTCTATTAGTCCCCTTAAAATATTGTATTTTTATTATCAGTGAACATTTATTTTTCAATAGTTATCAATATAATTTATCATGGATATGTTCATTTCCTAAATATTAAACAATTTTCTATATGGCGATAACTATAACAGTTATCTGATTATTTTGGGAAATATTGATAAATCTGTATTCAATACTCCACACAGATATTTGATAATGCACATTGTTGAATAAATTATTCAATTTCTAAGGAATGATTTGGATAATTATTACATAGGTGGGGACGGGGTATAAATATCCCCTCAAGGAATATTTAGTCACTTAAGATGATTTAGATACAAAAATTATATGGGTTTCTATTTGATATGGCAAACTGTCTAGTGAATGTATTGACCGTAATGGTTCTATGTACCTAGGACACATGGAATCCCATAATTAAGAACTTCCCTTATTTAGATTATATTAGTATTAACCCATGATATGTTTCATTGGCATATCTATGTATACATTTCATTTTTATTTAACTTATTACATCTCATGTGTTTCGATTTCTTAGCTCACCATATTGATTTTTCCTTATCTAATTATTTAAATGTCATGAGTTTCAAGTTATTTCCTTTCCATATTATTATGCACTTCATTCAAATTTTTCTGATTTCATGGTCTGTGTGTTTAGTTATATACCATTCCATAATTATTATTCTCTTCGATTCACGATTTTTTCTTCAATAATTTACCCTTACTAAGAATTTGATATCCTCCTTATTTATTTTCCTTCTATAAGAATCTTAGAAGTATACTAGGAGATATTTTTTGTGATATAATATATAGAATAAATTTATCCTTAAATTTAATTATTTAGTTATAATTTTTGTTGTATAATTATTATATTAATTTGTAATATTAGACCCAAGTATGTGTCTATTTCATAGATACTACAAAACTCTTGGTCCATCAGGATTTTCTTTCATATAATTATGCTAATTTGATGGTAGTCGACACTAGATTTGGGATTTTTGGGGCCAGGTTAATACATTTTATACCATACTCCCTTGGTGTGGTTTTTTTATTAGATTGAAAATTCCCATAGGGCGATGGTTGTAATTTTTTGGCTGAGAAAACTCAAATTGGGGATATCTATGCTACATTTGGTATAATTCATTTCATGAGACAACTCACTTAGGGAATATTTATTTTACTAATATCCAAAAAAATATTAAATAAATGGTTTGTTTAAATCATTTTAATAACCCTTAGCTGATAAATAATAATGTAGGGGAGGTTAGGGACACATATTTTGTATATCAGGGGGACATTCTATTAAATTGGGTGGGGGGGAATGGTCATCATGACATGATCCGAGATAACTTATAAAAATAAATAAAGTATGTTCAATCATGTTCGTAATACTATGTATATTCATTGGTAAGGTATATAGTACATGGGTTGGTCAGATCCAAATGATGTGCTAAGACATTCCTACACTGGTCAAAGAAGTATTGTTTTTTCAAGAGAATATGGTTTTCTAGTTTATTTATGTTATTTTAATCCATCAATAATGCACATATAACTACATTTATTGTTATTATTGGACTTAATTAGTTGTACCATAATAAGTACTATACTCAAATACTATTTGGGGAACTACTTACATGGGTACCTGAATAAACACAAACTTGTTTATAGGGTAATGTTGTCTTAAGGCCTATGATTCCATGATCTAGATGGAGTAGGTCATTTGATGTTCTGGAGTTCTGGATTAAGTCAATCTTGACTATTTTAATTTGTTATACTATTAATTTATTTCATAATTTATTTATTAATTTATCATTATTTGGTATGTGTGTTTGGCCCTATAAGAAATTGAGGGTGTACGTGTATTTTTCTATTTTTTATTTTATTACAGATTGTTTTTTTATATACTTAATCCTATATATTTTTAATATTTCATTTTTAAGATGATGTGTGGAATTTTTTTATTGTTATGAACACTAATTCTGGGGTATAGTCTCCCCACAGTACCTCCTTAAAACATTGGATCTAGTCTGCATCCTTTTGCGTATGAGGAGTTCCACCTAATGTCTTTTGGAAAACCTAGTCTAGTTAATGTTTATTGTGAGTCATTTTTGGAATTAATATACTAATATTAAGGATATTGATTTTATTTATTACTATTGGGGGATACTATTTACAAGAGGAATATGAATGTGTCAAGTCATGTTATGGAACCCAAACTAGTTCTTGTGAACACCATTTTGAGTGTAAGTATAGGTTACTAGTGATGGAATTCTAATTTTTAGTTTTCATTATGAATGATATAGGATTTAACTTCGTGTGATGTGAATGATGTTCCTATTTATGATTTCCTTGTGTATTTTTGTCTCTCAGAAGGTATAGATGAGATATAATTCATGTATCATATCAGGGATCTGAGAATCACAAGTCATATAGGCCTGGTAGTGTTATTATTTTCACTGATGAGTAAGGATGATCTATTTAAATTATCATCATCTAATTATCTTATTTTTCCAATGCAGGTTCATTGTTGAATTATACATTGTTTGGATGACCTATATGCATATATTTTATTCTATTCGCTGGTCGTATAGGTCCTATACGGAGATAATCGATGGTTATGGTAGTGATAATATCCCCTATTCAAAGGATGAGTTGAGATCCTTTGGGGTGAGTAAGGGTAATTTATTCCTCATAGGTACACCCTGTAAGGGTGAGTATTGAATTGTTTTGGTTTCATAAAGTTACATTAACAACCATTATGATGTTTTCCATAATAGTATGAAATGAGAGTCTTCTTATATGAAATGGATGAATTTAGTTCTATAAAATATATCATCTCATAAAATTTCATGTGTGATAAACTAGAGATTTTAAATCATGAGGTATCAGTATTGTGTAAGGATGCTTGGTGAGAATTAGTTCCTCAATATGCATGTGATCATGATTCATAGTTGAAACCCTTGAGAGGGCATTTACATGTGAGATGTTTTATGGTTATATGAGGGTAAAAAGTGGTAATTCATGTATGTTCTAACCTAATAATGAAATAATTTATGGGATATGTGAGAGGATCTAGATACTGGGATATAAGAACAAATGATTACTGAGGTAGAGAGATTTTGAGGATAGAGTGAATACCTCAAGAGGGGTTGGACCAGGTCTATTAGTTCTACTAAGAGAGGAATAATGTGTATGTGCTTCGGGAGTTTGTATATATACACTGAAGGTGCTATCGTGTAAAGACTCAGAAATTTCAAGGAAATTTTTTTTGGATTGGATTTGAGTTTGAATTCTTAAATCTTGATTAAAAACTTCTAACGCAATGGGCTCGGGTCGAAGAACAAACCTGACCCTCCACAGATTGTTTGCTTGTGCGCGTTTTGACGAGAAATGATGTAACGAGACCACAACGGCGAATGGAAGCCATTTCAGTGAAGAACAGGCCTCAGTAGAGCCGTAGGCACAGACGATGGGCAAATCAGACCACCGGAGCGCGTCTGGTGGTCCGCGGAAGACACTGCTGGCGCGCCAGCAACCGGAGGCGGCGACACCCCAGCACGCCGCCTGAGAAGACCCTCCGTGACAAAAGCTGTGGTGGCGACGCGGAGGATCCCGCAACCGCGTGGTATCCGGGACGCCCGGGGGCAGTGCCAACTGGGGCTGCCAGTGTCAATCAGTGGGGAGGCCACGCCTCCCCCACTCCGTGTAACGCTCGACCAGGCTGGTCGAGCAGCGCCAGCTGGGGTGGGTCGCGCCCTACCTGGTCGGGCTGCGCCCTACCGGATCGGGCCGTGCCAAACCGGGCAGGGCCGTGCCCTACCAGGTCGAGCCATGCCCCACCAAGCTGGGCCGCGCTCTACCAGGCTGGACCCAGACCCAGGTTGGGCCGACCCGGGGGTGTTGGGCCGGGTCGGACAGGGCCCAGACCCCTATTTTCCGACCGTTTTTGGTTAAACGAACATTTTCTTGTGCTACGGACATCCTATTAACTCACCGTCAGTTGTGTTGGATTCCTTGGATCGAGACAGTCGTTTTGGCATATTACACTCTAGGTTTTGGTGATGTTTGGGTACAGCCGGGTTGGTTCAAACTCGAAACCTACCGGGCCCTCGGAGCGGAAACACTTATAATTTGAGGACCGAACATTTGAATGACGTACCGTCGACTATGTTGGATTCCTCTTGATGAGACAATTCTTTTGGTATACTTTAGCTAAGGTTTGGACGCAGTTGGAGTATGACTGAGATGGATTTTACCCAAAATCCAACCGGGCCCCTGGAACGGAGAGGCTAATAACTCATAGACTGGGTATCTGATTGACGCGACGTCTGTTGCGTTGAGACCCCTATGACGAGGCGGTCCCTTGAGATACTTTCACGTAATATTACATGAAACGTGGAAGTATGGACCAGTATCTCATGGAGCGGACCCTCCCGGATATGAGTGTACGAAGTACGAAGACCTTGTAGCTGGCTGAGACTTGATGACTGCTTGTCTGATTCGATTCAGATTGACTTGATTAGCCCAGGGGATGGAGCGCCCGGTATTTGGCGGCAGACCCATGGAGGACAGAGTGCCTGGTGGTTGGTAGCAGACCTGCGGTACTCGACAGGAGGAGTACCTCTTTAGGCTATTAGGGAGAGCGCACGGTATTTGGCGGCAGACCCACAGCGAACGGAGCGCCTAGTATTTGACAGCAGACCCACGGTACTCGACAGGAGGATTACCTCTGTAGGCTATTAGGAAGAGCGCCCGGTATTTGGCGGTAGACCTACAACGGACAGAGCACCTGGTATTTGGTAGCAAACCAGTGGTAGTCGACAAGAGGAGTACCTCAGCAGTCTAAGGTTAGTGAGAAGTGCCTCGGTGTTGCGATAGGCCCACTGTACTCGACAGAGGAGGAGTTCTCCAGCAGTTCTTGTTTTGTAAATGAAAATCCTGGTTTGAGATGAGTCAATGACCTTTGGGTTTTTCCTCATGACTGAGATGAGTTACATGATAACTTAGGTATATGTATGGGCATATAACTAAGTAAAGGTTATCTATTGAGATCTTTCTTTGTGGTTTATCCTTGTTAGATTAAGTGAGACCTTGAGGGTCTCAAGGTCCCTACTGAGTATCGTTATACTCACCCCTGCAAGGTCTATGACCTCACCTTGTTTTGTTGGATGCAGACGATGGACATCACTGATTGTGGTTGAGGCTTGTAGAGATGGACGGTACCTAGAGGTGGACTTCAGGACGAGACAGTACCCGGAGGTGGACTTCACGACGAGACGGTACCCGGAGGTGGACTTCACGATGAGAAAATACCCGGAGGTGACAGATGGACGTGGATAGATGAGGTGGCCATCCATACCTACCCTTTAGGTAGGAACTCCGGAGGACGATCCAGGAGCAGGTTGACACATTCTTGCGGTTTTGTCTTTTCCTTGTACTTTACTTTTGGGCTTGTATTTCTGGCCCCCTTGTACTTACAACACACTTGTTATGTTGATTTACTTAGTGTTTCCTTCTGCTTGTACTCTGTTGGAGTGTGGTTATGTTTCATAAAGGCAATTCCTTCCCTTTCTTATGGGGATTTACGCCTTTGGTGCTAGTCTCCATCCCATGGCCTATGGAAGGCGGGCTTAGGGTAGTCACGACACGGGCTCCTAGGACGGGTCGTGACATATCGAGTGTGGTATGTGAATCATGATGCCTTAATATATTACGAAATGATATAAATTTATGACTGTATTTTAGGTATTGAACCATCCTTTAATGTGTAGTTTCATTCAGATACCTGACACTGAGATTCATGGATAAATATTCGATTCATCCATATCCATGGGTAAATTCTAAAGCATTGGAATGTATTTGGATGGTGGATAAGTGTGTGGATGGCTTCAACATGGGTGAATCACTAGAAATTTGGATGAGATATTTTAAGGATTCTTTTATTTTTACTAGATGATTCATAGTGAGTATACTATCAGAGGTATTGATTTGTGAACCTTTGATTGTGTGAGATATCAAACTCTTATTAGAAAGCATTGATAGTGTCTCATGATCTGAGGCTATAAGAACTAAGAGTGATGAACTGAATATTTAACCCTAGTGATTATATATGTTCAATTATTATAATTTTGGGATCCTTCTCATGAAGTATGGTTTCAGGATGAAACCAATTAGTTGGAGACCATGTGATTTACATATGCCCGATTCCATTTGGTCTGAGCATCTTGTGATACGAGAGAGTGCATCTTCTATCTTAAATGATACTAGGAAGCCTAAAATGATCACCAACAATGTCTAATGTGTTGGATCAATGAGTATTAATTGTTAAATAAGGACTAATGAGTTGTAAAATCAATCTTACGTTCCAGGTAGCATGAAGCATATAATTCATGATCAATGTGTCCCTATAGAGAGAGGTGGAAACATGAATGGATCATGTGTTGTAATATAGGAAATTCGGGTTTAACCTTGTTGTACATGTTGGAGGTTGATATATTGGAAGATCATTGATTTGGTGGAGTGACACTCATGACTTCGTGATTAAAACTATTAAGGTTCCATACATATAGAAGGGTATGTAGTGTAGTGTGGTGGGTAGTGCACTATGGGAAAAATTAAGGGTCTTTACCTAGATTATGGATTAAATTTTTACTGGAATACATGGTAATGTTCCCTTTGGAATAAAATGACATATAAAATTATGTTTTGTGTTGGAACATGGGAATGAATGGTCTTTTCCACACCTTGTTCCTTCATCAGTGATAGAGGTGGTGTAAGCCATTATGATCTGCAATTCCGTTAAGATGTGTGATGAAAATGATGATCCTATGGTAGGGAGTATAATGTTGGTCATTAGTGACATGACCTAATATTGAAATGATTTTGGTGAATGAAACTAGTGGTTGTACTCTTATTATAAATATTTTATTTCAGTTATAAAAAAGACTCAAATTTCCCAAAATTCCTATGTGAATTCCATTTTTAAAAATGGATATGGTATGGGGTGGAGTCTGAGAATCCTCTTCAGGCTCGGGATAAATTTATGTGATTCAAATATGTCATACTAGGTAGGTATTTCTATCATGGTATGGCAATGTTCAAGGATAGTTTAAAATTATTAATGTTTTAGTCGATGAAATCATAGTAGTATTTAGTTATAGATATCCATATTAGTACTTGAACTGTCACATGATGCCTCTATGGCTTACAAAATTGTGGTCAGGTGGTTTGTAATTTTTTAACTAGTGTATCTGAATTTTTTGGGGAAGGTTGTCTAGAGGATGTTTGGATAGTGATTTTACATCTAATTGGATATTGTTGTCTAAGAACCAAAATGGGTGAATCATTATGGATACTACCAGACTGTTTCTTGCATAGACCATGTATTTTCAAAAAATAGTCATTGTTATTGGGATTTATTTATGGATGATAGATCATATTTTTATTTATAGGGTTATAGATGATTAGTACTTGTTCTAGTGTTAGACTATAGCTCTTACATTTGATTGGTCTTGGAATGTGGTGACTAATTTAGGGGAATTATTGGAATGTTATGATTATACATTGATATGAAATTCTAATGATCGGAAGGCACCATAACATAAAATGTTCTTGTGGGATAGTTTTTATAGTAGGGATAATCATGGACTTGGTTCCATACTGGATGATAAAATCATCCTTTATTTTTATATATGGGTTCTTGTAAGAACATATTTAGTGTTTTAGAAATGAAAATGGGTGGTTTCTCTTTTTTTTGACTGGGAACCTTAAAATTAAAAATTAACCATGAATGTGTATTAATGTTTTGGGATGGGACACAGTGGTTTGAATATGAATTCAAGACTCGAGATAGTTGGGATATGTTGAAAAACCATGAGAGAGACATCTTAACGATGAAAAGTATGGTGGATGGGAGGTTTTGTGATCTTGTATTTATGTGGTATAGAAACTTCCTGAGGGAATTTGAAATTTTTATTTGGTGGATGTGTTTTTTCCAAAAAAATGATTATGAAAGGAATTACGATGGTTTAAAGACGCTTGATGAATGATTTTAGATCTGAAATAGTGCCCATGAGGTGCCCTGGGGATGGGAGGAGTCTCAAGAGTGTCCCTTCTAAATATTACAACCATGACTACAATAGACCATTGTCTAACCGGTAGTCCCCAATAGCTCACTGTAAGAGTTTGGCAGTAGAAGGTTCCACTTTTTGCAACAACTATTTATTATCTAGAATAGTGAAACCTCCATTCAGTATGTTTCCACTAGTTACCTAATGAAATTAAAAGGAGGAAACACAATCCTTTCCCGCATTAACATAATAGAGAAAACCCATATCTTTATTCCCTTCCCCTGATCATGCGTACCTAGGGCAGATCTCCCATTATTCTCATCATCTGATAGAAGAACATTTATCCGTAGTGGTTGTTTTCTTGCATTTTTTTGGTTCAATTCCTCCTCCAATAACCACTTCTATTCTCCTATTTCTATCATTATAATTTTATGTTACTTTGATTTAGGGATAATTTTATGATTCTACCAATTCATGGTGGATTGGTCAATCTATCCTAGGGGTTTCATACTACAATGAAAGAAGAGAACCCAAGATGAAGTGTGCCAATATTCTTATGTAATTCTCATGAGGATACACCATCTTTTTTCTATGTTTTTTCAATTAATTTGAATATAATTGCATTAGATATCAGTGATAAAAATTGATTCCTTTTCCCAGTCTATGGTTGGGGCATTCGACGAGTCATTGAAATGTGTTTAATCGTGGTTCTAATGTGATGTGGCAACCCATATAGTATTCTATGGTTATGTATTTTTGAAATTAAAATTTTAATTAATTGAAAATTGTGTGGATAATTTAAAAGAATTATAATTAAATAAATTAATTATATTAGGATGTGGATCATTTCCACAAAAGGATGGATAACAGGATGATGCATTTGGATGAGTCTCAGTGGAAGCTTCCAAATGAAGAAATTAATGAAATTGGATTCACCATATAGTTCATGGTCATGGTAATGACCCTTTGGGATTATAAAACTATGATAGATCATCTGTATCCTCAATGGGAGATTTAACCGAAATAAGAAAAATAAATGCTGGATTTAAAATAAAATGATCTAAAATGTAATGAAAATTGAAAACATATATGGACTCTTGGATATGGTAATGTAACAATCTCTAAAATGGACCCTTGAACCCTATATTTTTTTCCTCTTCCGTCGATGGTAGAGGCCATGGGAATTATAATGATTCCATTTAGTATTAGTACATCATGAAGGTTTTGACTAGGTTTATTGTGACCTAGTTTCCTTATGTTGCATCTTCTGGTCACCACTATGTCAAAGCATGACATAAATTGATAAGAGCATCTTGGAAGACCACATGTGGTCCCCTAAGTTACCATAGAGTAATTGGTTGGATGGGATAGGTTTGGGGTGTGTTTGACCCCATGTTATTGGTTAAGATAAATAGATAGTTTGAAAATAAAAGGGGTGAAATAGGGTTCGTTCATTATGGTGGGATTCAAAGGACCCATGTTGGGTTCCATGCATGATTTTGATCTAGAAAACACATTTGGGTGTCTTATAAACATTTTTAAAAAGGTAACCTTAGTATGGACTCAATGATATTTTGACCCCAGTAATATGGTGTTCATAGTATGGATAGTGATATACAGTGCAGATTTACATCCAATCCTTATTTTTATTATTTATATAGTTCATTTAAAAAACTCACATAGGGGTTATAATTATATTTATTTTTATATAGTATACTCCCTTTGTGCGGTTTTCTATTTCATGGAAAATTACTATGGGTAATTGGTTTCTTTTTATATAATAAAACTCTCATAGGGGAGGTTTACGAAACATTTGGGACTATGACCCACAAATAAAAATCATATAATGTATGTTTTGGTTATTAATTATTGAGAAAATTATCATTGGGAAGGTTTTTATTACAGGTAAGGTTATTCATTTTTTGGGAAAAATCACTTTTGAGAGTAATTTGATAATTATTCTACATAATGGGGAGATGCATGAATATTATATTATGAGGGATGGTAATCATATTTTTTTTAGAGACCCCATGTCACTATTAAAATTTGGTATAGTTGATAGGGTTCATACACCTAATGATAAAAAAATGGTATTGTGTATAGTACATCAGTTGTCATGGTCTATTTAACATTATTAAAGTCATTCTAGAACTGGAAAAATAAT
Organism: Viscum album; assembly: GCA_963277665.1. Classification (NCBI taxonomy): domain Eukaryota; kingdom Viridiplantae; phylum Streptophyta; class Magnoliopsida; order Santalales; family Viscaceae; genus Viscum; species Viscum album. Next base: position 356,568,910 of record OY728163.1, read on the forward strand.
ATATTTTTTTTGTTTTTTGTTAACAACAATCCTTACCAATATCATTATATATTTCCTCCATGACATGTTTTCATATCATTTCATTTATCATTATTAATGGACCATGTTGGTTTTACTCTAATAAGATATATACTCAATCTATACTTAGGCCACCATTTTACATGGGCATCCTAGAAAACATTCACATGGTTGTCGCGTCAGGTTGGGATGAGGCCCAATATTATATGATCATGATTGAAAAATATCAGATTGAATTTTGGAGTATGAGATGTGGTGAGACATGGGGATTATAATGGATCCTACTAATATATTATTTTATCTGTTATTTCTTCCTTTATCTTCATTATTTATATATGATCATCCCAGCAGTTGATCATGAATGCATGCATGCATGTTTGCCTTTCATTTTGTCAGAGTATGTTCAGTTTATTTATTTCTTCTTTTGAACATTAATTATTTACATATTTTAGTGATGTTTACCTATTATTTAATTATTTTTGAATATCTTACATGGGTTATATTCTCCTTATAGTTATCTATAGTCTATACGACGCAATTCTGTAACATCTAATGTATTGGGAGGCATGTATGAGGTCTTATGGAGAACCGTTCTGGTTACTTTTCATAGTGATCCATCATAGGATGTTATATTCTAATATCACTAATAAAAACATCAAATGAATAAATAAATTTTTGACTCTTTATTTACATTGAGATTCATTACTTCTTATAAATTCATAATGAATTTTCACACTGTATTGTCATAAATAATTATTATAAATTATATAGTGATTTGTTATAGATCATTGTTTTTGGTAACACAAGTTATCAGAAATTGTATTATTTGAAAGAGAAACTCATATTTGAATCTCAGGGTGTTTTAGGGAGAACCTATACTGGAGTAAAATATATAAGGTTCCCCTTCAAATTATACTGATATAGATGAGAACCCAATTCCTATAAAACATCCAAGAGATCCTTATGTCTATAGAATTTAATCATAACAAAAATTGGTGTGTGTGGGATAAGAGGAGTGAGTGGACATTGGGTGGTATTTTCCATACATAAAACATTAAATAATTATTGGGATTTATCATATAGTTATAATTACTGAGACTTGTATCAAACTAAAGTGAGTATGGTGGATTTTGGAACATCCACGCATCATTAGTGTGCTCAATGTTGACATATCCTAGTGTGGGTAGAATAAATAAAAAAATGTTTTTTTTCATTCAATTAAATATTTTTGTTACATCATTTTTGATCGATGGTGAGGTAGATTGAAATTTCCCATGTTCATTAAGAAAATGGTACATTCCCCATGATAGGGATGGGATGAACCAAAGGGGAATATTTTATTTTGGTGACACTCTGATTCAGCTTCTTGCCCATTACACTATATATATAAATTCAACCTTTTCCTAAACAATATAAATATAATTATAATACTACATGCTAGTGACAATATTTTATGTCATAGTGTAATTCAAATAACATGTGTTTATGAGGAAAAACATTATTTATAAAAAATATATTGTGGGGAAATTTTTTGATTATATTTGTTATTTGGATAAATCCGGTAATAATATATTGTATTACTAATAACCAATCATATTTTTTCTTGGTTTAGAACTAACCAGAATGGTGTTATTTTTTTAGTTAGTAAAGTGTTGGATGAGTCTATAGTAATCATTTTTGGAATACTATGTTAAAAGAGTGTCTATAGAAAGCCTTAGAATTTTTTTCAAATATTTTATATCCTGTATTTGGAAATAATTACCAATAAGAAAAAATTATTTATTTATATTATGTTTTTAAAACATATAAATTTGGTTAAAAATCCTTAAAGGGGTGTACTTGTGTTCTTTTTTAAGATTTTTTAAAACATGAATCTAAAAATGACTGATGTATATGTTTATATAGAATCTAAATCCATAAAAATATTATAATAAGGGTTTCATGTCAAAAATAAATCTTGATATTTATTAAATATATATAATCAGCTAAAATCAACACTTCCTTTTGTTTAGGCTATCCACATAGGGCATATAAGATAGAAAACAGATTCCCTCTATAAGTTATACACTTTTCAAAATAAGTTATAACTATATCAAGTGATAGTAATATCAGTTTGTATATTTCTGGGAATTAAAATTGTGTTTTATGTTTAGTTATGGTTTTTATGTGTTATGACATAGATATTATTAATGTGTAAAATAAATACTTATTAAAATCACTTGGATCTCCAATGTATATGTTCTTGGTGTATATGAAGCATCATATGGGGCATTCCCAATTTTTTTTCTCATTAACAATGGTTAATATGGGATTTAAATGTTGAAATACATAGTGATAAATGAAATTAAATCAATGAATATAAAAAATCGACAAATACCAGAACCAAATCACAATATCCTGACATATTATTTACAACTAATTTACGAAATTAATGAATTTCATTATGAGAAATCATTTATTTTTTGATGGATCAAAAATATACATCTATACCATAAAATCATTTAATTTTATGGATAAAGAGTATATTATCTCAACCAAAGATCACATGTGATCTATAAACCTTTGAGCATCATCATAGGAATCTACGAGTGCTAGTATGGTAGATTCTAACTATTTATTTATTCTCCTTTGATCACATTGGTAATCGCTTCCAAAGGATCTTCCTTGATCACACACTATACATGAGAGTGGAAGGTGGAGGAAGGTCAAACTCTAACATTGAGAGTGTTCTATAGAGGGAGATCAATAGGGATTTATATGATTCTTTCTTGATGTCATTCTGCACAACACGAAAATGAATTCGTACTATTAAAAAAATAATTTGGATTATATTCCACTAGGGGTAGAAAATAATGTCTTCACATGTGTCCTTTATTATTTCATTAATACCTACATTACCTAGGTAAATAATAAAAATATTAATGTTAATATTTCTTGACATTCCTTAAATATGAGAATTAAATTAAATATTGTTTAATCAAATAATATACAATATATTTTATTTATCACCAGTCCATTAAACTGAGTCTTTTATTAAAATATAATATTTATTGGGCTTTCAATAAAGAAAATTTATTTTATAAATAAATATAACTAAATTATTCTTCAATAAATAAGGAAATATTTAATTCTCTAAATAGAAAATATTTATTTATTCATTATTATAATCACAAAATATTCTCTAAAAAAACAGGTGATAGAATATATGAGATCAATAAAATATGAATAATTATTGAACCGTATGTGAGAATAATTTTTATTGAAATTTTTAAAATAATAAATAATAAAATATTCAACATTTATTCTAGATACATTTAGTGATTGAACATATAGACCTCTTTCTTAGTGGTATCATGCGAAGCAATATGAAGTAAAATGTTAGAATCTAGAAACATTCAATAGAACTCATCAAGAAAGAAGCTAATGTCTCAACAACATAATAACTATTATGGTGATTACTATGTAATATAATCCCTTTATCATGATATCTCTAATAAAGAAGATTTCATGCCAATTTCATCACCTTTTTTGCTCGATGCCTCTTTCTATGACTTTCTATAGATCGAACATTACCGTATAACACCATGGAAATGAATTAATTTAGGCCATATCATTTCCATCAATGGGATTAATATATCAAATTCCATTAAATAACTGTATGTATAAATCCTTTCTCACATTATTAATTAACTAATTATTACTCTTAACATATCCTATATCTCCTACCTCACTGTGATCATATGTCATCAACACATTCATCAATACATCAAGGTTCACGAATTATGGTACTCATAAATAATAACCTAAATTTATAAGTATCAATACACACATATGAAAATTAGAACACACAATGATACATATAAATGTAGATTTCATATTGGTGGGTGTCACTCTCATAATATCCTACAATATATATTTGTATCAACGTATACTTGAGAAGCTTCCTCAAAATCCAATGAGTCTCCTCCTTGGAAATCATGTATCATTTTTTTCCTAGAAGATATTTCATCAAGCAATAAAACATATATTTAAAGATATTTTAATTACACATATGGTTTTCATCTGAATAGGTAACTACTATGACCATTTACTGTGAAAAATACTCTTATTACATTTTCAAAAACTAAGTTATGTAGAAGAAAAATCCTAATGTGATAAATATTTTATTAAGGTTATCAAAATGTACACCAATATCGGTTCTAGGGAACCAAATATAACAGACTCCAAGTTTCACTAGATCCATCTACTAAAAAACTTTTGTTTACTCGCTCTCATATGATACTCATGATTTTGCTGAGATATGACTTTAGTTAAGTATATATCCATTATTTCTTCTATAGGAACATGGATTACTATAAATTCAACCCTCTGAGAAAAATCTATGAAGAGATGAATATTATAAAGTATTTGTTTTTGCTGTTATTGTGACCTTGGCTCTTTTTCAAGATCCACCACTATTGTGTTATCACAATACACTATGAGAAGGTGTTTACTACTATTTACAACATCAATATATTGGAAAAAGTTTCATATTCAAAAATGTTCCTTAGATGCATCAAAATACTGTATATTCTCTAACTCCACTGTCAAATAAGTGATAGTTATCGAATTTGAACTCTTCCAATACACAGATCCTCCATTGAGATTGAAAACATATTGTAATAGTGGCATTAGATCATTCTTTTCTATTTGAAAATAAGAATCAATATATCCCATGATGAAATTCTAATCAACTCCCCCATAAACTAGGAACATATCCATAGTTCTTCTCAAATACTTGAGGATAGCCTTAATAAAAAAACTTTTGATATTCTCCTAGATCTTCTTATTATCATCCTACCATTATCAATGAATGGGAAACATCAATTATAGTATATAATATTATATACATGATTCATCATATCACATAAAAGTATGGGATATTACACATTCTCTATTTATCTAACTGTGTCTGAGAGAACATTTTCTTAGAAATATGTATCCCTTGTAAAAATAGAAAAAATACCCTCTTATATTGTTCCATACTAAAAATCATAACTATATATTTATTTTATGTACTTTAACATAGTCTAATAATCCTCTTGGATCTATCGTGAATGATCTTGATCCCAAGATTATAATAAATGTCACATAATTCCTTCAAGGAAGAACTATTTTATAACAATTACATAACAGACTATAAGACTGGTATGTCTTTAAAAATATGTAACATTCCATAAAAATATACAACTAGGATAACATCCACTTTCCCATTAAACAACTTTAAAACATATGACTCTAGTTCATTCTTAATGAAACCAAATGATTTTATAGATTTATAGAATCTAAATTTCCATGACATATATGTTTTCTTAAATCCACAAATGGATCTCTGTAACATTTATATACTTTTTGAATAACCTGGAGTCAGAAACCCTTCCAATTATTTCATTGGACATCATCCTAAAGGTTCTCATTAAGGAAAGATGGATTGATATCCTTTTTCCACGTTTCATAGTCATGGAATGATGATATTGAAAATATAATTATATTGGATTTAAACATGAAAACTGTTGAAAAGTTTTCATCATAGTCATTTCATTAATTGTTTTAAACACTTTAGCCACACACCATTATTTTTAGGTATTTATTTTACCTTCAATGGAAATTTTTCTCTTGAATACCCATATCATCGTATGGGATTTACATAAATTGGAACATCGACTAAAACCCAAACATGGTTTTGATAAATGGAATATATTTTAAAATTCATATCCCATTTCCATCCTATAGTTTCCAAGAACTCTACTACCTCTTTATTGGAGATAAGTTCATCATTTGAAACCAATAATGAAACTCCAACATTGGTGACATTAAAACCATATCTCAATGGCTCTCTTAACTTGCTTTTTATCCAATATAGTACTTGTGTTTCTGGAACTACTCCCATCATGGGAACATGTGGAATTTGTTCCTCTACCTACCCTATTTATCTTGAGAATATGCTTCATTAAAGATAATTTTCTACCATTATCAGTTTTGAGGATATACACAACTAAAGAAATATGTATAGCTTATAGACAATCAATTTTCTTGTATGAGGGATTTTATATTATGTATCCCTTTGTTTCCATAGGATACCATATTATGATACACTTTGTTTCCTATCGTTCAAGTTTGTTTTTATAGAGGACCTTAAAAAATATCCTTGCAACCCCATTCGTGTGTATGCAACAAAATGGGTTTCCTTAAACTCTATAAATCAATGAGGAATCCATTTTCTAATTTAATCGGTCCTCCTTATTATATGTACAGTGTATTTTTTATTGAATATCCCCAAAAGTAAAATATAATATTTTTGTGAATCATCATCGACCATATCATTTCTAACAAGGTTTTGTTCCACATTTCACTAAAATAATTCTAATATGGTGTGTTAGGTGGATTTATTTGAGATAGAATCTCAAACTCCCATATAAATTTGATAAGAAACTAGTTAAGATATTCAGAATCTTCATTAGATCAAATCTTCTTTATCTTGTTTCCATGTTGATTTTCTACTTCATTGTTGAATAACTCGAATATCTCAATACACATGAACTTATATATCATTAAATAAACATTCCCATATCTACTCAAATCATTATTGAAAGTTATGAAGTAAGAATACCCACTAATATTTTCTACTGAAAATAGTCCACACACATCATTTTTTCCAAATTCTAAAATATCTGTGGCACTTTCTCCCTATCCACAAAATGGAGGATTGTCCATTATTCCTTGTAATCATTATTGACATCTTTTATGTTGTTTTAGCTCAAAATATTATAAATAAACATCTATATATATATATATTTATGAAACACATCTTGTTTAACTGACAAAGAAATTGATTCCATATTTGGGCATTATATAATTCATGTGAGCATGATTCATTATCTATTTACAATACTTGTTTTCATTATTTAATGTATAAATTCCATTATTTAAATGTTTCATATCATAACATTTGTTGTCTTTATAAAGGAAATAAATTTTTTTTTGCAGAAATAAACATAAAACCATATGCATCTAGAAATGATAATGAAATTATGTTATTCATACTAGTTAGTACAAAAACATGATCCCTTAAAACCAATATCATTACTATAGTAATTGAAATGGGTTGTAATCAATGAACAGATAAATCAACATATCACCATTGGAATCTCTAAAATCCACACCTCCACAATAAATCATTTGGAATCTACTAGGTTCATACATTTGGATATTGATGTGAGCACCATAGGATGTATCTAGTAGAAAATGTATAGATATTGAAATATTACACTTGATAATGGAAGAACCATTATCTTCTCCATACTTTTGGTTGTATTTTCTCTTCGTGTGGATTTTCATAACCTAGGAAACACATAATACCACATTTTCATTTTCATGCCTCTAGATCTTCCTCTTTGTGGAATGAATGTTCATGGGAGCTTTATAATTTTTATGAGTCTTGGGGCACTTCCACTTCATTTTCATTTTCATAATCCTCATATGGACTACATATTTGTCATACCCCCTATCATTATCCACATAGTGAATCAAATTATGAGATTATAAATGACTCTTATCATTATTTCTCATATTATAATTAAAAATATAACTAGATAAGGAATTGTGTAGTTAGAATCGTATGATATCTAGGAATAATTCATAAGGTAATTTAATCCATCATATATATAATAATTAAATGTATCCAATAATCTTTCCTAAATGAGAACCATTTCATTAAAAATCCCCATGATTAGTTATAAAAAATAGAATTAGATATTGAATATGCCTCTTCTCTTATCTTATCTTGAAAGAGATCCTAATGGAGAGCCATCATTATAGGTGTATTCATGTCCTCATGTTGTTTCAGAAGCTCAACGATTATATATTATGGCTTGAAATAATGAAATTAAAAAGAAAAATTCAAATGTTTCTCATTGATAAGGAACTATAAATCACTATCCATGTTACCAAGTTAATTTGAAATAGGTTCTTCCATGCCATAAAATTTCATATCCTAGTGGAGGATAATGCGTAAGAACCATTTCCATTATTAGAAATTTTACCCAGAGAGAAGGTTATGCATACCATATGTATATCAAAATGACATGTTTGAATTATTTTTTATTATGGTGTATAAAAATAAGTTGAGATGTGTCTTAGTACATTATATGAAAATATTTTGAGAAATAAATAAATAATATATTTATTAATATCTCACTATTTTATCAAAACCCAATATCCAACACCATTATCTCATGAATATCCTATTTATTGGAAATTATAGTGAAATAGATCCATTTTCCCCTTATCATCTCCCCAAAATTGCCCGGTCAATCAATTGGAAGGGTGTTAGGTAGACAATCCAAATTATAACTACATTGACAAATAGTTCATTGATATATTGAGTGGACTCCCTAATCCTAAATTCTTTGAATTTAATTTCCTCATCCTTTAACTCTTTGTTACACCATGTATTTCTCTAGAAGTCTGGAAGTCAACCCTAGATGTGAACTATGTTATGTCAACCCAACACATCGAATTTTAATTCCCTAATAATCCAAAGCACCTCATCTTTTCCTAGTAATGAAATTTGAACAATAATATGATTTAAACAGAAGTAGTGGATGGATAGACTGACATAATATATATAATTGTTGGATTTTATCTTTTATGAATACATTGTAAAAAAATAAAATATTTAAAGCTTGTTAATATTAACTGTACTTACCTAAGTGATTAACCATGTCTTAAATAATATTTACACATGAGCCAATTTATTTTAGTTTATCTTTAATGATTTTTAATTCCTTAATTCATGTGATCGCAACAAAACATCCATAATGAAATAAACATGGAACTTGAAAAAATTAAATAATAAAGGGGTAAGATCAAGAGATATTACTAATAGTTATTTTATCTCATTGATGATAAACCAATCATCAACCTACGGGGGAAAAACGTGAACCATTTATTGTATGGGTTGCATAATTCCACTTATCAACCTGTGTATATCTCTTGTATTGGTTTATGATTGGCTCCAAAATTGAACCACCTCTACTAGATTGGTTTTCCCATCCATCACATAATATATCAGTCCCATGCAGGGGATGGAACCAAGGGATTAGTTAAGTGGTCTACATAAAAGAAACCACGGGCACATAAGCCCTTACATAATGAGTTGATAAATGACACATAAGACACAAAATTAATAAAATAATAATTTAAATGAAACCAATAACAAGGTAAGGTATGGTCTAGGATCCTGAACATCAAAATGCATTCCAAAAATTAAACATTTAATTAAATTCACATTGATTTATAATCATCTATATTTAATATAAATCACGATTGATTAAATAAATTATATTATTTAATTGAACTATGATATTATCTTAATTATCATCCGAATTTCATTGATATTCTCATCAATTATAGTTTTAACCAAATTGAGTAAATTTATTTAAATTTAACTATGTAAAAAAGTGAGCTTTGGATAAAACATGGCGAGTAACCATTTGAACCACCCATTGTGTATTATACACCTATACATTTTACTCTTGTAACATGTGGCATTCAATACTTATCATGTAATTTCATGGTGTGTACTATCAACATAATTACTACACGGAACACATGGTATTTACATCACATTTTATTCACCAATGTACATGTATTAATTACTGTAATATTACTTATACATGATATGTTGAATTTAAAAATATGAAAATATTTAATTAACCATATATATATATATAACCCATCACATGGAATTTAGCATCAACTTAATTACCCTAGGTTACACATGTTGATACATTCTGAGTAGTATACTAAATTAAATATTAATTATATGTAATTTGGTAGAAACATACCATGTGTATATTTAATTTTACATGTTGTGTATTTTTCTCACCATCTATATGTGGCACACACCTAAGGACTCATCGTGTGACCATGCCATTTTGAATATTGTAGTATACATTGATTACATGGGAAACACATTATGTAGTCTCTATGTTACATGGACAATATTCCTGTAGGCCATCTAAAAGGATACACAACCAGTCTGTGAATAAGAGAATACATGTCAATTGTGGAAGTAAAACTATGTTCACTCCAGAAGACTGTGCACCAAGATAGCCTAGTATACACACAACGTATAATTAAATTCACCACATATAATAAATTCACATTCCTTGAATTAATCCTGATTTAATTCCTGGTGCATTAAACACGAGTACACCATGTGTACATCTAGGTTACATGTTGTGTACTCTTGTGTTATCTATCCAGACTCCTCATCTCCTCCAGATGAGATCCTCCAAATTATTACATTTATAAAATTAATTCAATTGATTATATTCTTGAGAAATAAAGATATACGGAAGATCACCCTGTCATTATTGTTAATCGATTCAATTTGATTTGAAAAAAAACAAAAAAGTTTAAATTATCCAATAATATTTAACAATTATAAATAATTATGGAACTTCTTTGATACCAATTATATGTTATATCTGTAGTGAAATAATTGGATGGGGCTTGCCCAACATTGATTTTTTTCCATGATCCATTGTTAATCCAAGATTTAAAAAGTGATAAAAATCTTGATCAATGTAATTAAATCCAAGAATATGAAAAAGGAAAAAAAACAAGGAACCAAAGAGCATGATCATCTTAAATTATTTATAATTAATTTAAGATATTAACGAAATACCATGAGGGAAATTCATTTTTCATTGATTGATCTGAAAATATATGGATATCATTACATCATTACATTATTGGAATATGTAGTATATTCCTTCCCATAGTGATCCACATATATTCTATAAACCTCTGAATGTCATCGTAGAAATATCTATGTTCTATTATGGTAAATCCCAATGATTTCATCGTTCATCTTTTATCATCTAAATAATCACATAGGAATGATTCTCCTATATATATCCTTTTACATGGGATTGTAATGTTTAATAAAACCACTCTCTATTATAGATAGAGATTTGGGAGAGGGAGCACTATGGGGCTTTAGAGGATTCTCTCTAGATGTCAGTGTGCACAACATTGAAATTAATTGGCTCTCTTATAAAAATAGGATAATTGGGTTTATATACCACCAGGTTTAGAAAATACAAATTTAATATGAACCCATTATAATTTCTTTAATCGCTATAGAACCCCATGTCTATTTTTATAATAATAATAATATTATTTCTTAATATGTGCTAAACTCAAAAATTAAATTAAATATTATTTAATAAAATAATACTCAATATATATTATTTCTCACTAAACCATTTTACTATGTATTCTATTCTTCCATAATATTTATCAAGCTGGGAATAGTGATTATTTAATTAATAAATAAAACACACTTAATTATTCTCCAATAAATTAATAAATATTATATTCAGTAACTAGAAAATTAATATTCATTACATATTCTTATCACATAATATTCTCTTGAATAACTAGTGAAAGAATATAAGTGATCATGAAAACCTGAATATTTATTAATTCATATTTGGGAATAATATTTTATCAAAATTTTTAATTAGAAATAATAATATATTATATAACTCTAATTATGGAAACAATTATGGTATAAACAGATAGGCCTCTTTCTCAATAGAATTAGGTAAGGAAGTTAGAATTCCAAGGATAGAATATAGAAGAAATCCAAAAACCCCATATTGAATTAATTTAATGTCACATAAAAATAATCCTCTATATGGACAATTATATTTTAATATAATCCCTTTATCACAATTTCTCTAATCAACAAGGTCACATGACACTGTCATCAACTTATGTGCCTCGTGTCTCTTAAATTGATTTTCTAGAAATTAAACTTTCTTATATGACTCCATGTCCATGTATTTATTTTCTATATATCATTTTCACTAAAATATGTTCAATATAAAATTATATTAAATAATAAAAGGTATAAATCTTTTCTCACATTATTCATTAATGGAATATTACTTTTTATGCATCGAATGTATCCTACTATATTCCGAGGATATATTGTCCTGGTTTTAATCAATAAAACAATGTAATCGACTTATAATACTCATTAATAATAATATTAAATTCTAAGGATCATTACATTGTTCCCAGATAGAATCATACAATCAAACATAAAAATTTGGATTTCAGAATGGTGGATTTTGTTATCATTATATTCTACATTGTGTATTATAATGGTTGTACACCATGAGAAGGTGCCTTAATTTTTTATGAGTCTACACCCATGAAATTTTGTATCATATTTTCTTAAAAATTATTTAATCTATATATAAAAAATATATTTCATAATACTATCATGGATCTTTAAGGATCTTATCAAATTGGGGAACTTATATAACCATTATGTGTGACAAATACTCTTAAGGCACTATCTCATACTTTGTCACAACGAAGAAAAATCATTAAGTGATAAAGAGTTTATTAATATTAAAAAATTGAAAATGGGTTATCATAAAGTACCCAAATGTTGTTTTTATAGTAATAACTCCAACACAATGTGTTATTTCAAAACATCTCAATCTTATTAATTTATTAAAAATTATGTTAATATATAACTCCATGTATATATTATTTATGGACTGATTAATTCTATTTTAAATACCAAACTATAGGGTATAGAAACTTGAATAAGGCTTACCTATAATCTTTTTTTCTACAAAATATAAAATATATTTAATTGGTAAACATTAATGTGCAAATTGAGTTAGTTTTTATGGGTATTTTATTCAATTGAGGATAACCATTAAGTATAGAATGATTTTTTTTAAAAAAGAGAAATTTAAAGGTATAATTATTCTTATGTAGTTTAACAATAATGAAAATGGGACCTATTATGACTAAGAAGATTATTGATAGAGTTTTTTTACGACACAATGTGTTTTATGTGAAAGGTTGAGTTTGAATGTTAATCATATACTGAAGGTATGATGAAGGGGATATGATTGAAGTTTCCCATGAAGATTATTATTGTCATCAAACGATTTAATTTCAAAAAAAATATGAGTTCATGTATATCATATATTGTGATGTCAATTTGGAATTATGTAATTTACTAGTAGAGGTTATATCTAGTTTTGGGAAATCAAGAAAAAAATACTTGTTGGTATACTCCTAAACTATTTGGGTTTTATGATTTGACAAAAATGATAATTAATTATTTCTAAAATATGTATAGATAGATCATTTTTCAAGAGGATTTTAATAAATTTAATATTTTCCCAATGTAATATAAAAAAAATATATTTTTTTGGATTGTTCATGGTCCTTGGTATATATTGAAAAATTAGGAACATAATATGTCAATTTTTAGTAGAGTGCTCACAATATAAAACGAAATTGATTATACTGAAATTATAAGGATATTAAACATAGGATGTAGTTTAATTTTTTCAAGGAAAAAAATGTTCAACCCACTATTAGATTCTTCATGCATCATTCGCATTGTTGGATAATGAATTTCTCATAATTCTTCAAAAAAATATGAAAACAGTCATCCTTAATTACCATGGAAGATAAAAAATGGAATATTTAATCATTGTTTATTCAAATGAATTTTGGTTTATATCAGTTTTAAAATATTTTAGATCACATAAAAAAATATTACATTATATTTTCCCGTTACCCTATCATTGTTTGTGATAAATCAATAAACACATGTTTTGATGATGTATCATTATGGTGGGATCATAGGTCCATCCAATTCAATATTTTATCTCCATGTATTATAAGATGTTTCAAAAGTGGATTTTATTAATCCAATAGCTCTTATTTTAAGTAAAAAAATTTGAAACATATGATTGTTATTGAAATTTTTATTTAAAATTCAGACATTTGTAATTGAAACAAGTTTATCTTCAATGTAATAATGATATGTTTGGACCAAATATGAATTTATAACGAATAAGTAATATGGAAGATAAGTATAAGAAGATATGATGTTATTGATTATTAATGATTCTTATATGCAAAAACTAATAACAGTTAAAATTGAAGTAATGCTTTAATTAAAGATGGAGTTCAATGGTTGTGTAGGTTATAGTTTTTTGTTACTGTTTGAGGATAAAAAATTGATATATAATATTTGATATCATTTTTAAGGAATACTTATTATGTTATGTTATTTATTTGTCATGTATAACTTCTGTATTTTACAATTTTAGTGATTGATGTGAGGCAAAATCGGTTAAAATCTATATAAACTCGATATAAAGATTCTTGTTAAGGTTAAATGATCCTTGTTGTGATTTTATTTAATTTTTATCTTAATTCAGTCCATATCGATGTCAAAATTATTTATTTAAATTTTTTTGTTCCTTATTTTGATGGGTATCCCTTGAAATTGTAATCCACTAGTTATTTATTTGGATCGTGTACTAATAGATAATTAAATGTGATTCAAAAATACAGTCATTACATTTGAAGGATAACTCTATACATTACTTTGTTTATTTGGTGGTATGGATGTGAACATGAAGTTTTAAAATAAAATTTACTAACATAATATTTTTTATCTATGTTAGAGGATTTTTTTTGATAATTATTTTGTTTCAACTAAATAATGGATGATTATTGATTAGTGGAGAAGCCAAAAAAATTAATAATCAATGATTCATCATCCCATACCAATGAATACTCATATAGTGAATCACTAATATTGATGGAACTTTATCCTATAATTAGTATTTTTGTTTTTTGTTTCCTTTAATGAAATAATTGCTATTTAAATTTTATGGTATGATTCACTCTTCCATTATTTAAATTATTGGTTATATTTTTTTAATTTCCATCAAAGATCATTTCAACATAATTTTTTGTAAATATATTTCCCATATTTATTGATAAAATTCTCACTCCTTAGATTGAAATAATAGTATAATTCTCCCACTCATTGGTTATGTAAGTACTCAAAATTAAATGTGACTATTTTACTCTAAACTTATAATATGCAGTAATGACTCAAGAAAATAAAAGTATTATTTAGATTGATGGATGTCTAATATATCCTATAATAACCACACTATTAGAGGACATGTTCAGGAAGGTTATGAGGATCAAGATAAAAAATGGAATTTTTAAGAATCACTGAGATATTCAAGAATATAATGTTTGAGTAAAGGATATAATACTACAAATTAGGAAGGCCTAATTTTAATACATTCATATTCAAGAAAATGAATACATGGATTTATTTTTATCTAGAGTTAATGTGAAAATGAGACTCATGAGTGGTTTAAAATAATATTTAGATGATTTGATAACTATTAACAAGGTTATTATATCTTAACAAATATGTTTGATTGTAATGATTAATAACAAGAATATCTTTATTTTTAAAAAATACTAATGGATGCCTTTATCATTGTGTTGGTTACATATAAAATGTGGAAACATATTTTTTTAAGAATATATGTATATGATAAAATGAAATATCTTCTAATTACATAATGAACGATAGATAATCTTGAGAAGTTAAGGAAGTGGATAATGATTATTTTTAATAAATTTATTTTGGTGTGAAATTTGAACTGATATGTTTATAATCTCATGAAGTGATCAAAAGTTAAAAAGTAGATATTATGGAATATATTTTTTGAAGTGTTTCATGTATGCATGAATGTGAAATATTTTAATAAATTCTCAAATATTAATGTAGACGGAAGTGAAGAAGGTGATTTCTGATCCAATATATTCTATAAAAATAAGACTTCATTGTTCGGTACTATAAAGTCACCTTACAATGGAATAAGGAATAAAATTTAGAAATTCATAATGACCAGTTATTTTTCATAGACAGATGATGAAAAATGTGATCATATTGAATGTGGTGGAGATTAATCATCATTTTATATGGGGATGAATTATTTATTTCTATAGAGAATGAAGATGACTTCTCTAGAGAATTATATAAGGAATAAATAGACATTGAATTCAGATATAAAATATTTTTGATGAGGGTCCTAGGAAAATAACTATTCTAATGATGAAGAGTAATAATTTTTGTAAAAAAATAATGTACCAAATGATTTTGGGATTTTCCAAGGAGAAAGAGAGTTGTAATTGGTGATAAAAGTTGTAAGTGTAAGTGTATACAGTGACAATGATAAAGATTTCAATAATTATATATTGGATAACATAAAAAATTTAAAATAAAATTGTGAATTTCTGATACTTTTTATGGATTAAAAAGGTTAATCTAGTCATATCTCATTTGATTTCAAACCATTTTGTTATAAATTACATGATATATATATAGGAAGTGAAAAGAAAATTGAAACATCCAAGATTTTTTGTGAATATTTTAGTCATAAAAAATCTCATTATATCGATTAAAAAATTATTAAACATGAAAATAAAATAACACTTGGTAACATTAATATAAATAATATGGGTAAATTTAACTCAAAATTTTAATTCTATACATCAAAAAATCCAAGAACCAGGGAATTAGAGCTTACATGTACTAAAAAATAGTATTAATATAAATTCAATAAAATTTAAAAAAGATGTATTTTTTGAAAACATAAATATTGTTTTAAAAAAATGAGATAAAATAAGTTGTTAAAAAAGTGAAGCAACTCAAGTGCCATGATTATTTATAATGATAATGTTTTCCTTGAGTATTTTATTTTATTTCTATTTACATGTTATTACTATGGTGTATATGGTTTTGTGGAAATGAATTTGTTTGATGAATGAAATATTTTTAGATAATATTTGAAGTTTTAGAAGAAAAAATTTGTTGAGGTGAAACCTTTTCAAAGATAAAAAGATTGAAATGTGTTAGAAAATTCAAGAGTTCAGGTGATGAATCAATTTTATGTTCCATACTAATTCAATGGATGATGGGATTAGTATAATCATTTTTCTATAGGATATGTAACAATATTTCATGTATGATTCATTCTGATTTTTTTAAATATATTAGAAAATGAAATAAAGGGGAATGAGAACTGACTCACGATGGAAGTTACATTGAGTGATACTCAAAAGAGTCCCCCTTGAGAAATTGAAAAATGTTTATCATAACATATTATTGGCGATATGAAACAAATTAAATGATTTATGATGCATAGAGAAGGGTTATTAACATTGTAATTTACAAAGGAAAAAAGGATTAGATAAACATAAACAAGATAAAATATTTAATTATTACAACTGCACTCATTATTAATGGTCTGAAAAACAACATTATTTTTTTATATGTGGAATGTCAAAAGATGTGATATTTTGAAAATATGGATTTTTGATGAAAATATTTTGTATATATGTGATATAACTCAAAGAAATTTGATAAAATGAGCATTATTTTATGTGGTAGAAGATGAAAATTGGTTTTTATTTAATATAATTTGATAGTATTGTGTAATATGAATATTAACAACATTGGTCAAATATAATTAATAATAAAACACATGATGATAATTTTTTAGATTTTATATTTCTAGAAAATGAACAAAAATTATAATTTAGCACATTTAAATTGCAAAATATTTTTAATTATCCTACAAAAATTGGGGAAATCCAAATAAAAACACTTATAACTTTGCAATTTGGATATTTGTGGACCAATGAAGTAGAAATTATAAAATAGTGATAAATATTTCATTTAATTATGTTATGAAATTAAATATGGAATATGAATCATATTTATGATGGAAAATATAAACCCTTGAAAGTATTCCATTGTTTTATGAGAAGTACTCATCCTAAATGGGATAATTCATTTCAGATGTTCATTTTGAATATTGGTGATGAATTTAGGAAGTGAAATTTTGATGAATATATAAAGAATTATATAATTCATCATTACTAAATTGCATTACATACCCTATTAAAAAATATTTATGAAATGTACTCCTATTGTTTGATTGAGATAGATAAAAATATGTTGGTTAAACATGGTACATCTCATTTATTTTTAAGGAAAGCTATTTGGATAATATTAAATATTCAAAATTAATATTTATAATATTTGTACTCTCATAGGTCATGTTTCGAAATATATAACATGAATACCCAATGAAAAAATTATCTGTTTGTGTATTGAAGCTCATATGTCATTAAATTTACGTGTTCAAATTTCATAAATTTTTATTAAAGCGTATTTGAGGGATTTTTCATGGATATCCATGAAACATGAGAGAATATCATATCTAAAATAAGTAATTTGGAAGGTTGTTTAATGATTCAGATATGAAGTTGTCTTGCAACTCATTTGATGACAGTAAATAGTATGGTTGTCATTTTAAATTCCATAGAGAAGAAGGAAAATTACTATGAAAAAAATAAATATATATTTTAGTTATTGGAGATAATGGATATGTGCACAAAGAACATGTCCTCCAAAACATATAATGTGATTAATATTGTAATTACCCAAGATTTTGAATAATTTAAATAATACTATCACTAATATCATGTGTCACAGATAACTCTAAAATAATGTAAAAATAGAATAATAAGAACCAAGAAATAAAATATATACTTGAATTATATAATCATTACAATAACTAAGGATAATAATTAATTAAAATAATTATATATTATTATTCTCTTTTACAAATATTTTAAAAAGTTTTCTATTCAAAGTAGCTTATATAAAAGGGTATTGTATATTACCTTAATAAATAAAAAAACAAATTTAATTTTTTTTATCACATGTAAAATTTAGATTATAAAAAATACAATATCAATATTTAAATATTTAAAATTTATACAAAATAATATTAAATTCACTTGATTTTTAATAATAAATTTTCAATAAAAAATATTTTCCTTAAAATTTTATATTTTTATATAAATAATTAAATATATAAATTTAATAATTTTAATATAAAAATAAAAAATGAATTTTTTAATTTACTATGTCAAAATTTATCTTAGTGTTATTTTTCTAATATTTTTCTTAAATGATTTTTTAGGTGAACAATAAAATATATTGTTTTTAAAAATTCCATAAATTTAATTAAATTATTATTATATGATAATTAATTAAAAATTCATAGATCATTTGTTTACAAATGAAATTTTTATTAGAGAATAAATTATTTTAAAAAATATGTGTTTTACTTATAAAACCCTACATAAAATTTTAAATTTTACTCTATATTTTTTTTCAGAAAATTATTTGTTTATATTATACATTTTTATTTCAAATTTAATTTGTTGCATACTTCTAAACTGGAAAAATTGAAATTTATTTCAAATTAAGAATTAGTGTGTCCAAATTATCCATTAAGGGCCACATTATTATTTTTATCATAAATATTATGTTACCTTATATAAAAATAGTTAATATTATGAATGATAAAATGGTAAAAGTATTCATTAAAGTTGTAGTAGATTAAAATATGATAAAACATATCTATATAATTGCGTGTATGATAATTTTATCTACATTATATATCCTGAATTAATTTTTCTCATTTTTCAAGAGACTTCAAATGTTTAAAATTTCATCCAATTATATTAAGTGGGAATATTTACAAAAACATCAATCTCATCATTTTTGAAGTTTCCACTCACCACCCACTCATGGATCTCACAAAAATTTTGTACCTTCCTAAAACACATCACTTTAACATAAATATATACTAATCTTTCAATATCATCATATTCTAGTGAAAATTGATTTTTTTATTCGACCAATTTCAAAAGGATCTTTTACAAAAATCTCAAAGAGCTCAACACAAGTAATCATTTTTACATATATTTTTTTAATTTTTATTTTTATGATACAATTATAATTTTCAAGTACCTATTTAATTAAATCAATATAGGTAATATACAAAATTTTATTATTCAATGGTAATATTCATTAACAACATTTTTTCTTTTATATTAAGGAATATTAATATATAATTCATGTGTTGTTTGGACTACCCCTCCCTGAAATAATGTGTTTCATTTTCATTCACCCCTATATTAGCCTAGAAAAAAAGTTTCTTTTAGAAATAATTATTATATTTTTATTATTTTTATGGTTAAAAATAATTAAATATAATAATACATTACCCAGTTCTTTGGAAAAAATAAATCATCAACATTGGGTATGTCTGGACTACCACATCTATGTAAGTATTGAGTTCAATTTTTCATTCCCTTACCACCACATATAGCTGGTCCTGAGATATATTTTTAATCTTAAATATGTTTTTTAAAATATCATTAATTTTTTGGCATGAAATTTTGGGTAAACTATTAATGATAATATCGACAAACAATCATCATTAATTCAAAATTTTAAAACAATCATACTAAGAAGTAAATATTTATAATAGTATTATATAATACTTTAAAACAAATTATTTTTTATTATATTTATTTATAATTATGTTATATAAAAATATTAAATACCCAATGTTATCCTCAATATTTTAGTATAATGATATTACAACAAAACCATGAATTATTCATCCATTAATCATGACATGATCATGTTTGGGTTAGATTAACCACTTAATTGATTAATGATAAAAATTTATACAATGTATGATTATTAAAGAAAATTATAGTAACAATAGGATATAAATATCTAAATAATTGTTTTTTGGTATTTAAAAAGATACATTGTTATTTGACTCAATTATTCATTAAACAACATGATTTGGATCAAAATCACTGCAAATTATTTGTTGTCGATTTCAACTTCAAGGATAAAGTGTGAATTACTCATGAAATAAAATTTTATCAACATAAAGCATTATAATATATCCATTAATGTTTCAATAGTGAACAATTAATAATGATATTTTTTATAATTACTAAAAATAACACGGTAGTTATGAAACTAGTTCAAAATTGCCTTGACTCCCACACTTCACATCAAAAATTGTTAATTACAAACTTATATAAAAGAGAGAATAATTATAAATGAATAATATAAAATGTTATTTATTTAAAAAGGGCTCTGAAGTAGGTTACTAAGATAATAATATTTTGAAGGAGCATAATGTTCATTTTATTTAGAAGGGAAACACGGTAAAGGTCTTTTTGTTGCAAAATTTTATTTCTGATAATGTGTTTCCTAATTATAACTATGACAATTTTAATATCATGGGTTTATTTACTAATGAATATTGTTACCATATTTATAGAGTCTTAAGATAACTATAATGTACTTTTTAAAAAAATGGACATTGATTCAATAGATACACAACATGAATGTGGTTTTGATAAAAATTCCCCTCAATCCATAACAATTTTTCATCTCAATTCCTATTCATTATATATTTTTTAAATTTCATCTATAATTTTATTAATCATATGGTTTATATACTTACTAAAAAAATATTTTTGAAAAAAATGCATTTAATACATATATGTTTTATTTTTATTTTGTTTCAAATCTTCCAATGACTTTTGATTTAGTGTTCAGTAGAGCCATAGGGTTTTGAAAACACAATTACCATTCATTTAATTATACTCCTCAATGTCGAATGTTGTCCATAAAAATTATTTTTAATGATTTAAATTATTTTATTATGTTGAAAAACAATATTATTTTCTTTATAACTAAATTTTATAACCATTTCATCATCCCAGATTATTTCATTTATAAAACGAGATACAAAAGAGAATAATTTCCATATTTTTTTAACAACCCTTTATTTTCAATGTCGATATTGTCCCTTTACACAAATGTTTTTTTAATATATGGAATGATATTATGTTTTACTTCCTGGTAACATTATATTTAAACTTAGTATTTTATGAAATGGATATTTTATCAACTATAAAAAAATGTGGTATTCATAAAAGTATATTTTTATATATAAAAAGATTTTAATTTCAAGCTTCTATATGTTTTCTTCAACCAAAAATTTTATTATATAAGAAAATTATTTATTAATTATTTAATATTTACAAATATAATGTTTTAAAATTCGATTATAGACTTAATTTTTTGTATATATTATTTTAAACTCAGTTATAAAAAAATTTAAAATATTTTTATTTAAGTATTTGTTTTAAAAAAATATATCAAATTTATTCTTGGTCTGAAAAATATTTATATTCAATGTAGTCTTTTATGAATATTCACCTTTTATGTTCTCTTATAATTTATTTAATTTCATTGAACAAGATTTAGTACCATTTTATTTTATTTTTTATTCTATTTAATGAGTTAACATTTCATATTTTCATAAAATCCATTTTCATTATGGGCATAATTTTAGGATGTGATGATTATTTTTCAATAAGTACAAAAATGTATAGATTGTTAGATTTTTGGGACCTGTATCATCCTACAATAAATTTAGTAAAGTACTATATCTCATGAGACAAAATGATATTTGAATAGGTTAAGAAGTTTCTAGGTTGAGAAAGTGTGATTGTGATGGCGAGTGGTTATACACAAAAATGTTTGTCTTAATACATTAGAATGTAGTTAGGTTCATTGTAACATACTAGGTAAATAAAGAACGTATAATTTTCATATTTATTAATATTTGTGAATAAAATATTAATTTTACTTTAATGGAGATTCTATGTTCGATGGCGTACCAAATACGCAACAACGGGTTTCTTTGAAATCTTATGTTACACACAATGCTATGTTATACTGAAATATAATAATATAATATTATTATTTTAAATGGTAGTTAAATCATAGCCATTATAATAGCAGGAATGAACCAAAGTAACTATAACATGATTACACATGTTTTTAAATGTTTCTATATTTATCTAATAAATTGTAGTTGCTTAAAATAAGAATGTATCTAATTTTAAGCATAAATACTCCAGTATTCTTTAAAATGTCATTTACGACTTTTGATAGAGCACTCTATTTAAATATTGGTTTGGAAAATTTTTTATATTCTATTTTAAAAAATAAAATTTTTATTTAGAATCATGACAAGAAAATTTACTTTGGGAAAATGTTTGGTATTTTCGTGATAATTTTTTTTAATGAATAGTTAAAAATATTGTATTTTAATTCAAATTTACCTTCTAATATAATTTATTCATATGGTTAAATTATATTTTTAATTGTTTTAAAAGTGTAATTATATTATATTTTTACAAATTTAATCCAATTTTGTTCATTTGATGTAATTTCACTTTAAAATTAGACATTAGGAATTGTCATTATTTTGATAGTTATTATTTTTTAAAAACACACTTTTTGTTTGGAAAAGGGGAATTTATATAAAATTAATTAATGAAACTTCTACATTTTGAATTTGGTAAATTATAAATAATTTGTGAATTCGGAATATCATATATAGCTTTGGGAAAATTTTCGTTATTTTTATGAAAACCTTAAATTTTTTATGAATCGTGAAAACACTGAGTTGTAGTTAAAATAACTGACTTTTTCATTTAAATGAAATATTACCACTTTTGGTAATTTATGTTCAAAAATACTAATACATGGTTTTTATTATTAAGTAATATTTGGTTCATTAAGATGAAAATAATTTTTGGTGAAAAGTTACTTTGGACTTTTGTTTACCGACGATCAAGGTAAATTTGGTAATTCAAGATTAAAACAATATTGAAATAATATAAAATTAACATAAAACTTCTCATAACCTTATTGGTTGAGTAATGGAAGACCAAGAAAATCCTTGGGTGAGACCTTTGGCCTTTTAAAGCCACTTGGTTAAGATAATGATATTGACAACTTTTTATTTAAAGTAAAATAAAATATATCATAAACATGTATTATTTTATTAAAACAATTCTAATGTCGGGTTATATAAGAGATATATTTGAATATAAATAATATTTATAAATATAAAAATATTTCCTACATCATGGTATTTTATCAATTATTTTTCGACATTAAATAAATAAAATTATTTATGACCCAATAAGGATGCTCTGTTTACCTCATTAATGAATGATTTAAATAAATATTATTATAAAAATTTAAAAAATTATAAAAAACCATTCCAATTACTATTGGATGATTTTATTTCGAACCAAAGTCATCTTATCTTTAACTTTAATATGTTTTGGAACTTTAGAAACCTAAAATAATTATATAATATAATAATATTTTAAAACATTCCTAAAGAGCCCCTCCCCCCTATAAAAGCCCTCACCTCTAACACATTACTCACTTCTCTCAAGACCCTTGGACCATCCAAAACCTTCCCAAATAAGATATAAAGATTCCACTCTTCCACCTAGAAGGCTTACCTTAGGCATAAGGCACTTCAAGGTGTTTTTTTGGTTCAATCCAAAGGGAGTTACCCGATTTAAAGGTGACGTCTTCTTTTAAGTTATTTTCTTTTATATTACTTTTCCAACCACCTAAACTATTTTTATTACTTTATTTTATATCAACGTATGTATCCTCAATGTAATTGGTTATTTTTATGAGAAATATTTCAACTACACTTACCGACACCTCCATCTAATGGTTAAAGAGCATATTGTTTATGTGGACGACGAACTACTGCCTCACAAAACGATTATTGTTCAGTCTTCTGCTACCATCTCTTATGGTGGCCATTAAGATGGAACTGTATTTATATGTGATATATATTATATTTTTATTATCTCTATACTTATGTATTTTTCATTTATATTATACATTTATGGTTTCCATAGTGGGTAAAAACAGAAATTTCACTTAAGGAAGTGCAGACTACTGCCCCCTCAAAGTGATATGACTCGTTCATGGCATACGTGGGATGTATAAAGGATAGAGTTAATGAAATTATATATGATATTATACAGGAATAATATAATTATGTATCATTAAGTTGTCATTCCATTAAAATACAAAATTGAAATGAATGTAGCGTTCTTGCGTACGTACAACTTTCCATCTCCCTGAACGGTGTATTTCATTTCTTATCTCCAAATGTTAAGTAATATTATAAATTCATATATATACTGGATATATATGATATATATGATCTATAAATCATGAAAATACTTATGGAGATAATAGAAGTTTTACAACATAAATAACTTGTAATTATAAGAAGTTCATTTTTGACTTAAATACCAAATACCGACAAAACAAACATTATTAAAATAAATGATTAAATAATGTTTATAACATAGTAATAAGTGATATAAAACTAGTAATAAACATGAAAAAGGTTCATAATCAAGTTGAAATTTACTTTTGTTTTTATTCAGGAGATTAAAGAACGAATGTGTCAAGTCAGACACGAGGTAAGGGACTTTGTCTCAATATCCATTCCTCGATGCATATTTTGTTTTATACATGACATTTATTTATATGGTGTATAAAAACCGTTGAACTTCCATTTCATTTAAAGGAATATTTTCCTACAAATCCTTTTACTAAATGAAAAAAATAATGTTTGTTTTAACGTATGCAGTGACAACGAACACTTCCGACACAGTGATTATTATCTGATCTATGGCTTCTTTAACAAGATGTAATGTTTTAAAAGAAAAATAAATACCATATACTCTTTTATGTATTTTGGTATTGAAAATGGTATTGATATTGGATTTTTCATGACAATATATTTACATGATATATTGTGATTGAAATGTTGAAATGTTATATTTCATTTATGTTTGTTTTATGTGTTATGAATAGGTTTTTGTTCTTGAAAATTGTTTACGTATACGGGTGGTTTTTTGATAAACCATTGGCGGGTGAGCCCTAGATAAATCTCCAATGCATTGGGTAACATGATGGTGGTAAACGAGAATGTTTCTCTTTAGAGATTTAAGGAATATACTATGATGGGTATTCCAAATGTAACAACCTACATGACTATGGTAGCTACAACTTAAGTATGATATGGATGTCAGAAATTTCCTTTAGGATTTGTGATTACTATGTGTTATTCATAAACTATATTATTTCACGACGTCTGTTAAAAAAACATTGGTTATTGTGAACTAATGTTATCTTTATTTATTTTATAGTACTTATAGATCTTTTTATGCTCATCCAAAGTGTTGAAATGTTTTTCACAAGACATAAAGATGAATAGGGTCAAGGATGTGATCAAGGAAATGTCATTCTCTCTAAAACATAGAACTATACATGACTCTTTTTTCATGATTTTTTATTTTATGAAAAAATGGAAATTGAGTAGAGGTGTCTACTTTGAAATTTTTGATATGTAATGTAATAGTTATGACCTAATTATCTAAATATCCAAATTTTAAAATATCCTCAATGTGAATTATCTATATAATTTAAGATTATGTAATTTTTTAAGGTCGGGTCCTTATAGTTGGTATCAGAGGTCAGTTTAGACAACTTTAGGAGTTAGGATATTGTTAAATGTTTACCTATAAATTAATTTATGGAAAGAGTGAAATGATATAGCATTTATAGATTACCATGTTTCTTCTTTTAAGTTATTTTTTCTGTATGATTTTTCAATCTGGAAACATGGCCATTGTACTGGAAAGGCATACAGAGGGAAATGACCTTCCAAATTAGTATTTGGAGATTGTTGGAATCAAAATTAATCATTTTACTGTAGTGATGGCTTAGATGAATTAGGTGATAAATATCAGTTGTTTTTATAGATGATAGAAAAACGTGAAAGTCATTTAAGAGTTGTCTTGAAAACATTAAAAGAAAAAAAATGTTAGGGAAATTTATCAAGTGTGAGTCTTGGTTACAACAAATTTCATTCCTTGGTCATATTGTTTCAAAAAAAGGAATAACTTTTGATCCTTATAAAAAAAAGTTGTCAAATAATGTCCAAGACCAATAAATATAACCAAGACCCATAGTTTTCTTGGTTTAGCAGGTTATTACTGGAGGTTTATTGAAACTTTTGCCTGGATTTCTGGCCCACAGACTAAATTAATTCTATAAGGTGTTAAGTTCATTTGGAAAAAATAATGTGATTATTGTTTTATGCAATTGAATAGAAGATTGGAGAATGCTTTTATTTTGGCATCACCTTTAAGAAATGGTGAGTTTGTTATCTACAGTGGTGCTTCATTGAAAGGACTTGTTTGTGTCCTTATGCAGAAAGATCAGGTAATTTCTTATGCTCACATTATTTGAAACATCATGAGTTAAATTACCCTATAAATGATTTGGAATTAGCTGATTATTCATTTTCTTTTAAAATATGGAGGCATCATTTATAGGGATTAAACTGTTAAATATTTACTAAACACAAAATTTTAAATTATACATTATGTCCAAAACAATTAAACATGAGACAGAGGAGATGTCTGGAATTAATCAAGGAATATGATTCCACAATTCATTACCATCTAGGAAAGGAAAATAAAGTGGATGATTTTTTGAGTCAAAAAATTAATACTTCATTAACCATGGTACATTTGGAATGCGATACTTTGGTTTTTTATTTGATGAAATTTGGCATAGAAGTTGTTGGAGAGAGAAATTCCTCTATTTTGTTTCAGGTGTCATTGAAATCATATCTATCAGATAGAATTAATCAAGTTCATAAGGAATATAGTGAGTGACATAAAATGGTAGAGTTGGTTCATAAGGGCATGTTTCCTGATTTTAACATTGATAATGATTGTGTTTTGTGATTTGGGAAGATATTATGTGTGACTTTTGATTGAAAGTTGATGAAAGAGTTATAATATGAAGCTCATAGTTCTCTGTTTTCAGTTCATCTTGGCAGTACAATGACGTACAAAGATCTTCGGGAG
Source organism: Viscum album (assembly GCA_963277665.1). Taxonomy (NCBI): domain Eukaryota; kingdom Viridiplantae; phylum Streptophyta; class Magnoliopsida; order Santalales; family Viscaceae; genus Viscum; species Viscum album. The sequence goes on from OY728163.1 coordinate 356,596,582, forward strand.
TATTACTGCTGGGATGGAATGAAAAGAGACATTGATAACTTTACTGTGAAGTGTTTGAATTTTCAACAGTTTAAATCAGAGTAACAGTTATAGAAAGGGATTCTTCAGTCTTTACTGGTTCTAGAGTTGAAATGGAAAAATATATCCATTGAATTCCTTGTGGGATTACAGAATACATCTCGTGGTAATAATTCAATCTGGTTTATTTTTGATCGATTGATTAAATCTAAAATTTTTTTTCCTATTTGAGATACTTTTTCTCTAGATCAAATTTCTCGGTTTTATATTAATGAGATAATCAGGTTGCATGGAGTTACCCTCTCCATTGTATCTGATAGTGATCCTAGGTTTACATCTAACTTTTGGAAAGTCCTTCCAATATTGTTGGGCACTGATTTAAATTTTAGTATAACTTTTCATCCTCAATCAGATGGGAAGTCAGAACGAACGATTCAGACCTTGGTAGATATGTTACGCGCTTTCTCGATGGATTACTAGGGAAGTTGGGACCAACATATTTCTTTGGTTTAATATTATTATAATAATAGTTTTCATTCCAATATACAGATTGCTCCATTTGAGGCATTATATGGGAAGCGGTCTCGAACTCCAACCTTTTGGGATATAAGTAGGTGAAAGGAAGCTAATGGGACAAGAATTGGTAGAAGAGATGGTGGAAAAGGTTCAGTTGACTTAGAAGCTCATGAATATAGATTAGAGCAGGCAGAAAAGTTATACGGATAATAAAAGGAAGGGTATTTCTTTTGAGGTTGGTGTTCATGTCTTTCTCAATGTTTATCCATGGAAAAGTGTGATGTGTTTCGGTAAGAAGGGAAATGTGAGTCTGAGGTTCATTGGACCCTATGAAATCATGGAGAAAGTTGAATCCTTTGCCTACATAGTAGATTTATATCCAAGTTTATCCTAGGTACACAATGTTTCTCATGTTTCAATGTTCTAAAAGAATATTCCGGATCCATCTCATGTTTGTAATTGAGAGATATTTCAGTTGGAAGAGAATCTCTATTATGAGGAACAACCAGTCCAGATTCATGATGGAAGAGAGAATGTGTAGCAGAATGAGGTAATTCATTAGGTAAAAGTTATATGGAAAAAGCATATGGCTGAAGAGTCAACCTGGGAATCTAAAAATACTACGAGGGATAAATACCCCCACATATTTGATAAGTGAATAGAATTGGAGGGATGTTATTCCCAAAAGGGGAGAAGGATGTAACATTCAAGGAAAATAATGAATATAGAATTTTCATATTTATTAATATTTATGAATTAAATATTAATTTTACTTTAAAAGGAATTCTATGTTCGACGGCGTACCCGATACGCAAAAACTGGTTTCTTTGAAATCTTATGTTGCTCACAATGCTCAGTCAAACAGAAATATAATAACATAATATTATTATTTTAAATGGTAGTTAACTCCTAGAAATTGTAATGGAAGAAATGAACCAAACTAACTATAATATGATAATACATGTTTCTAAATGTTTTTACATTTATCCAATAAATTCTAGTGGCTTAAAATAAGAAAGAATCTAATTTTAAGCACAAATACTATAATATTCTTTAAAAGGACATTTACCGCCTTTTGATTGAGAACCCTATTTAAATCTAGTTTTGGGAAATTTTTTATATTATATTAGAAAAAGTAAAATTATTATTTAGAATCAGGACATCAAATTTTACTTTGGGCAAATTTTTCGTATTTTCCGGATAAAATTTATTTTTTAATGAATAGTGAAAAATATTGTTTTTTAATTCAATTTTTCCTTTTAATTTAATTTATTCATATGGTTATATTGGATTTTTAATAGTATTTAAAGTGTAATTAGATTATATTTTTACCATTTAATCATATTTTGGTCGTTGGAAGAAATTTTACATCGAAATTATATATAAACAAGTGTTAATCTTTTGATAGTTATTATTTCTTAAAACCACGATTTTTGTTTTGACAACGAGAATTAATTTTAAATTAATAAGTGAAACTTCTATGTTTTTAATTGGGTAAAATAGATATAATTTTTTATTTGGAATATTAAATATAGCTTAGGCTGAAGTTTTTGTATTTTTCTAAATACCTTTAATTTTGTATGAATAGTGAAAAGACAAAGTAGTAGTAAAAAAATTGACTTTTTCATTTAAATGAAATTTTACCACTTCTATGAATTTAATTTAAAAAATACAACATACATGGTTGTTATTAGTGAGTAAAATTTGGTTCAATAAAATGAAAATAAGTTTTGGTGAATAGTAACTTTGGACTTTTATTTACAGCGATTAATGGAAAATAGGGTAATTATAGTAAAAACAATATTATAATAATATATAATTACTGTAAAACTATTCATAACATTATTGGATGATTAATGGCCGACCAAAAAAATCCATGGGTGAGACTTTTGTCCATTTAAAGCCACTTGGGTAAGATAATGATGTTAATTACTTTTTATTTAAAGAAAAAATAAAAATATCATAAACAATTATTGTTTTTCTAAAACAATTTTAATGTGGGCTTAGATAATTGAAATATTTGACTAAATATTCATTAAAAAGATAATAAATATTTCCTAAGTCATGGTATTTTATTTATAGTTTTTAGACATCATACAAATAAAATTATTTATGACACAATAAGGATGCACGGTTTACCTCATTACTGAATGATTTAAATAAATAAGATTATAAAAATTAAACAAATTTCCAAAACCTGTACAATTATTATTGGATGATTTTATATAGAACAAGAGTCATTGTATCAATGAGTTTAATAAGTTTTGGACATTTATAAACCAAAAATCATTATATAAAAAAATAATATTTTTAAACATTCTTAAAGAGCCCCTTCTCCCCCTTATAAAAATAAATCACGTCTAACCCATTACTCACACCTCTCAATCCACTTATCTCATCCAAACTCTGACCAAATAGGCTCTAAATATCCATCTCTTCCACCCAAAATCCCTACATTATGCATAATGCACTTCAAGAATTCCCTTTGGTTCAAACCAAAAGGAGTTACCTGATTTAAAGGTAACATATTCCTTTATGTTATTTTCTTTTATTTTACTTCAACAAACCCATATAATTTTTTATTACATTATTTTAAAAAAACACCAATATAAGAAATATTCTATGTCTTTTTTATCTGAATGATTCTCTCTACACTTACACACACCTCCATTTAATGCATAAAGAACATACTGTTTATGTGAACGACGAACTACTACCTCACAAAATGATGATTGTTCAATCTTCTCCTGCCACATCTTATAATATCCATTGATATAGAACTGTATTTATATGTGATATATATTATACTTATAATGTCTCTATACTACAATATTTTTCATTTATTGAATACCTTTATGGTTTCTATAGTGGGTAAATACGATAATTTCATTTGAGAAAGTGTGGACTACCGCCCCCTAAAAGTGATATGACTCATTCATTCCATACATGGGAAGTTTAAATGATAGATTTAATGAAATTATATATGATATTATTCTGGAATTATAATATACCTATTTAACATTATGTTTTCATTCCATTAAAATAAGGTATTTAAATGAAAGTAGCGTTCATGCTTACGTACACCTAATTGTCTCCATGAACCGTGCATTTCATTTTGTATCTCCAAATGTTATTTAATATTATAAATACATATATATACCTAATATATTTGATATATATGATCTAATAATCATGAATATAATTATGGAGGTAATGTAATTTTGACCACATTAACAAATTCTAATTATAAGAAGTTCATTTCTAACTCAAGTACCAAATATCAACAAAACGACCATTATTAACACAAATTATTACATAATGCTTATAAAATCGTAATAAGTGATAGTAAAGGAAAAATAAAAATGTAAAACATTCTTATGAATGTAGAAATTAACTTTAGGTTATTATTCAGGATATTAAATAACGAACAAGTCAAGTTAGACACTAGGCAAAGGACTTTATCTCAATCTCCTTTCATTGATGCATATTTTGTTTTATAGACAACTTTATTTTATATGGTGTATATAAACCATTGAATTTTCATTTCATTTAATGGGAATATTTTTCTATGAATAATTTTACTAAACTAAAAGAAATAATGTTTCTTTTATCGTAAGTGGTGATGATAACTTTTTCTGCCTCTGCGAGTATTATATGATCTATGACTTCCATAACAAGCTGTAATGTTTTTAAAAGGAAAATAAATACCATTTAATCTTTTTTGTATTTTGGTATTGAAAATGGTTTTGATAATGGATTTGTTATGTCAATATATTTAAATTATATATTTTGATTGAAATTTAAAAATGTTATGTTTCTTTTGTGTTTGTATTATGTGTTATGAATATGTTATTATTCTTGGGAATTATTTACATATATAGGTGGTTCTATGATAAACCTATGGCGAGTGAGCCAAAGATAGCTCTCCAATGCGTTGGGTAACATGATAGAGGTAATCCTAAATGTTTCTCCTAGGATATTTTGGGAATATATTGTGATGGGTATTCCTAAGGTAACTCCCTACGTGGCTGTGAAAGCTATAATGTAAGTTTGTTATGGATGCCACAAGTTACCTTTTTTATTTATGATTACTATGTGTTAAAAATCTTATGATTTCATGAGTTATGTTAAAAAGATTATGTTTTGGTTAACTAATGTTTTATTTCTTTATTTTATTACCCTTATTGAGATTTTTATGCTCATCCCAAGTGTTGAAATGTTTTTAACATGACATAATGACGAATAGGGTCAAGGATAGGATCAAGGAAATTTCATGTTGTCTAAAACATGAAACTAGACAATAATAGTTTTTTCAAGAGTTTTTATTTTATGAAAAAAATGAAACTGAGTAGAAGTGTCTAGTTTGTATTTTTTGAGATGTAATGTAATAGTTATGGACTAATTCTATACAAAACTAAACTTGAAAAGATCCTCAATGTGATTTCTCTATTTAATTCAATATTATGTAATGTTTTAAGGCTAGGTCCTAATATTCACAGTTAGAAATTATTATTTTATTTAGATACACTCAAAAATTTATTTGTTATTAGGTTAGTGGGTAGCACGATTCACATCATTAATCAATATTATATTTAATATTACAAAACTTTCTTTCCTACTGTATATAGATCTTGGTTTATGTATCATGTTTTGATTTTTTATTCCATGGTAAATTTTTGATCATTTAATGGTGTATTCCTACATTGTGTGTGTCTATAAACATGTTTTATATGACATATGTTTTGGGGTCTTATTTTCATACCTGTCATGATTATATCCATATTTTCATCTTATACTCACTTTTCATAATTTATTATTATCACTTATGAACCCTTATTGAACATAAAATATCACCAATTATAATTTTTTGCATTCCTCTAGATTATGAAGAAAATAAATTATGAAATTTATAGAACAATATAATATGTAATGATTTAATGGTGGATTTTGAATACTTTTTATGGATTAATATGTTTTATGAATTATTGGAAATGTTCAATTGAAGAGAAATTTCTGTGTTTTATAAGTTAATATTTTTTTCACCATTATATAAATCTATAGCCCTAAAAGGTCATATGAAGGTATTGAAATGAAATATTTTCATTATTTCATTTAATTACTGGATGACTAGGTAACGGATGTCATAATTTGATTGAAATCAAGTTTTAGATAATGTTAATGGTTAATATTTTATTGGTTGAGACTAATTTAAGAGTTTAATATGTCATAAATATTTGATAGGTTTAGATTTTTATTAATTTAAGAAGTATAGATAACCCTTTTCCTCAGATGTGATATATTATGTATTTTAAGGTTTAGTATAAGAGAATGTAACGCACTGACCATAGTTACCCAGAGTCGGTGTATTATTACGTATCACTGGCACGATCACAAAAGATCAAGTCTCAAAAGATCGATTAGTTTAGTAGCCTTGGAAGTACTAGATACATTCCTAAGGTTTACATTACATCAAAAAATGGAAAAATAGAACCACATTGTTTCCATAGAAAACACAAAGATCCCATATACTATCCCTATAGGTCAGTCATAATATACTTATTCGCATCCTAGGAAAAATAAAACATAGAAAGTGGTGAGCTCAGATGCTTAGTAAGGATAAAAATATTGCGAAAACTTTCATAAATAAGCATAAACATTTAAGGCATTGTATAGAACTAAAACAAAAGCCTTTTCAACATAAACTTCATCATAATATATGAAATATAAATCAAAATAATTCAATTTACTTACTCACATGGACATTCTACTAGTCAAATAATAAAATGCAATATCAATAGCCACTTTCATAATGATGGAATGCATAAGTCCAGACTTTCATAACCAAATAGTCAAGGCCTTGTGCCAAGACTACAAATAAGATTTTGTCCAGGCTTTATGACAAGATAGTAGTTTGTCTCATGAGACTTACCGATGCATCGAGGACCTATAGTGGGCTCCACCCATCACATACTAAGTCCAATGCATTCCTCATATGAAAAGGATTAAACATAACATAATCATTTGTTTTAAAACTGGCATATGAAATGTCAATACTTTATCCATAAACCATGAATGGTATGAAATAACACATCCACAGTCAATTAGATCACAAAACCTTCAATACAATATGGAAGTTTTTTATCATAATAAATCAACATCAAACAAACTTAAAATCCATCAAATGATGATAGCATAGATGAAATGAAAACCTTTTTAGAGAAATATCTCTTTATATTTTTAAATCATTTAAAGTCATCTAATTATAAAATAAAACACTTATATTTGAACATATTCGTATAATCTTGTAATGGAAGCTTCGGCGATGTTATAACGGCGGAAAATAACCACACCCGCCGTATAAGTTAAAAAAACCTTCTTACATTAATTTTTTCAAAAAGGTCATAAATTACCTTATTTGGAAAAAGATAGAAAGATTACTTTATAAACATCTTATAAAATTCAAACAAGGGTATAAATGAATTTTACCCATAATCTATAAAATTTTAAAAAAGTTTTGAGAAACATTTTTAAGAAACATGGATATGGATGATAAAGAGGTCCTAGTAGATAATTGCATATAAACAACCTCGGATAATGAAGAGATTGTGAAATTAATCCTTACATTGTACTTTTCCTAGGTCGAGGGTAGGTTATGATCCTATATAATGGTGAAATATTTGTTATTAAAATATATAAGAATCATATACATTAATATGATATCATATACGATCTTTTAACATTTCTTTCTTAATAATCTCTTAGAATTATCGTCGTCTCGGGTGTAAACTCATTCATTTTTTTTATATTCTTTGTTACATAAGTGATGTTTGTTACAGATAGATTGTATCTTATTTATATTCAGAATTATATTAAATATTTAAACATTATTTTTAATCATATAATGGAAATTATTTTTGAATGGATACGATGGGGAATGAATCTCATCGCGTTCGTGGAGAGAGTGATATATACATATGCACTTGCGACAATATCATTCTTTTGATAATAAAATAATATATAATTGGATGGTATATCATATTTACAGAATCATTATCATGTTATATTTATTATTAAATTAATTACACATCATTATTATACCCATACAAATAATAATGTTTTGAATAATAATTACACCACGACGTGGAGATGGTAATACATACGTACGCACGTATGGTGACATGTCATTCAAAGGATGGATATAATAATTAATATGGTTGTACCATATTTATAATAACATCACAGTATATATAATATACTGGAGTTATTATTTTATAATGGAATCATCAAATAAAGAGGAAGTGGAAGAAGAAAAGAACTTGAAAGAGGTGATGAAATATTTACCTCTTCTTTGGGTTCTTACTTTTGATTTGAACAAAAGGGCTCCATAGGTTGGCTTTCAGACTAAAGAAAGGCCTCTAGGATGAAGGGAGGATAGTTGATATGGTTTTTGGGCAGCGGTTTTCTGATCCAAAAGGCTCTGAAGGTGTGAATTTTAGGGAAGGGTGAGTGCCCGTTTATAAGAGGGGTGAGTGGCACCGTAAGAAAAGATAGAAATATTATTTTATAATGAAATAATTTTCAATTTATAATGGTTAGAAAATAAATTATTTAAAGGCTTAGGTGTGAATGGGTCTAAAACCACTCAACCCATAGGTTTTAGACATGTTTGGGTCACTATATGAACTTTATCTTTGATTTAACTCTTAGTTAAATTGTTTGACATTTACCATGTCTCTTTGTATTTTTATATTATATGGTTTATAAAATTACTATATACATCCAAGAGAACCCCAAGTGGTTCATTAATTATACACCTATCATTATATAAGTCTTTTTGAAGAACCATAGATTTCTAAGAATAGAATATCAATTAATAATATATTATTTGTTTTAAAAACTCTTTTATGCCAATTTTGACACTATTTGGTATTTTGTTTTTGCTAAATTCATAACAAGATTATTACTTATAAAAAAATTCATCTAACCAAACCTAACATGTCATGTTAACCTATAATATTAGTTTAATTCAAAAAAAGTCTCAAATTACATTTATTTGGATATTTATAATATCAATTATTTTAATATTTCATTAATTATGTAATTACTGCATCATCATGGTGTCATAAATAAATTAAATTATTTATTGTCTAAAAAATATAAATAAAATACAATTATGTGGGAAATATGTTTATATTTTTAATTAATATTTATTGTTTAATTTTTCTTATGTTTAACCCTATATTAAAAATGGATTAGTTATTAATCTTTGAATTTTACACTTTCAACTCCTCTTTGAATTAAATAATAATAAATGTCCTAATCTAATCCATGTAGACCTAAAATGTCATATTTTATTCCTATGGTTTCTTCTGGTCGAATTATACTTATACAATATAATTATGACTTGTGTTATGGTAATAATAATATCATTTTTACCATTAATTACCCTATTTACTTTTAACCATGGTAAATAAAAGTAAAAAGTTACTATTCACCAAAAATTATTTTCATCATATTTAACAACATTTTACTTACTGATATCAATATTGATTCTCAGATTTTTGAAATTTAACTCACAGAAGCGGTAAAATTATGTTTTATGTAAATTTGCAAATACTCCTGGGAGGTGGGTAAAAGATGGTAAAAAGTTCTATAAATTATTATAAATCTAAAATTATTATAAACGAACTCCAATTAATTACATTGAACATATATAGGTATTATGTATCTATTTTGACCTAACATAAATTTAAATAAAATAAATTATTATATAAATAAAAATATGATTTTAAACTATAACTCCTTGTTTTTCACTATTCATCAAAAATTGAATGTTTTTAGAAAAATATCAAAAAATCACCCTAGGCTAATTTCGATATTTTGAATCCAAAAATGAAGTCCACTTTGAAATATAAAATTTATAAAATTTCAAAAAGTGGGTATTACATTTCATAATGGCTAGTTTGATTGTTTTTGGTGTGTTATAAAACGAAGTTGCGTACAACACACGCTATTGTTTTATTCAAAGAGAAGCATTCCTTGGAAGAATGGGGTGTTACATTCTCCCATCCAAATAATTTCTTCTTTGAAATTTCTAGAGTATTATTGCATCAAAAGACTTGGGTGGTTCTTCATCATAAGTTTCTTTGGTTCCCACATCGCCTCTTCCATCTTATGGTTTCTCCATAGAACTTTTAACAGACAAGTCTTCTAGTTTCTCAACACTTGTTCTCTTGTATCAAGAATCTTAACAGGCTCTTCTCAATAAGAAAGATCGGGTTCCAGTTCTAATTCCCCATAGGTGAGTACCTGTGTTGGGTCAGGCAAGTATTTTCTCAATAGTGATACATGGAACACATTCTGAACTTTGGAGAGACTTGGAGACATTGCCAACCGGTAAGCTACATCCCCAATTAGTTCTAGAATTTTGAAATGTCTGATGTACCTGGGACTCAATTTTCCATTCTTACCAAAATTTATAACACCCTACAATAGAGATACCTTCAAAAAAACATGATCTCCAACCCGAAATTCCAAATCCTTCTGTTATCAGCATAGCTCTTCTACCTACTTTGATATGCTATGATGTGGTTTTGGATTACCTTCTCCTTTTCCATCATTTCCCCCACATGTTCTGGGCCTACGAGTTTTCTTTCTCCAACATCATCCCAATAGGTTTGTGTGTGACATCTCTTTCCGTATAATGCTTTATATGGTTCCATCTAAATAATTGAATGGAAACTATCGTTATTGTAAAATTCTACTAGAGGTAAATTTTGATCCGACATACCTTGAACGTCAAGTGAGCATGATCTTAACATGTATTCTAAGGTTTAAATAGTCCATTCTAATTGTCCATCAGTTTGGGGGTGGTAGGCAGTGCTCAAACGAAGTTCAGTATCCAGGGCTTTCTAAATACTTTTCCAGAATCATGATGTAAAATGGAGATCATGATCAGAAATAACCGATAGTGGTACTCCATGAAGTCTAACAACATCATTAATATATATTCTTGCTAAATGTTCAAGTGAAAATCACCCCTTATAGCAAGAAAATGTGCTGACTTAGTAAGATGATCAACAATGACCCATATTTCATTGTTCCTTCTAGGAGTCTTTGGTAGCCCCATGACAAAGTCTATCGTGATATCATCCCATTTCCACTCAGGTATGGGAAGAGGTTGCCTGACTCTTCCAGGCTGTTGCCTTCCAGCGTTCACTTGTTGACAAACCAAACATCTTGACACAAAATCACCAATCTCCCTCTTCATGTTGTCCCACCAAAAATGTTCCTTAAAATCTCTATACATTTTGGTGTTCCCAGGGTGTATAGAGAAATTGGATCTATGAGCATCATCCAAAAATTCTCTTTTTAGATCAGGTATATCGGGAACACAAATTCTCTTCCCAAATTTCAAAAATTCCATCTTCACATAAGAAGTCACTCAATATCCCATCATTCACAGCTTTAATCTTCTTTTTAAACTCCTCATCATCAACCTGAGAACTTTTTACCCTTTATATTAATGATGTTTTGACAATCATTTGAAAAAGAATTGATGTTTTACCTTCCATGGTTATCCCCATATCCATCTTCACTAGGTCCATGAAAATAGGATCTCTTTAAACTCTCATCTTGTTCAAAACTCCTTAATGTTTTATGATCAAAGCATATGCCATCTCATTTACCTTCCCAGTGTGGTAGTGTATCGTGCAATCATAATCCTTGAGTAGTTCAAGTCATCTCCATTTTCTTATGTTGAGTTATTTCTGTGAGAAAATATACTTCAAACTATTGTGATCAGTATAAATCTCACATTTTCACCATAGAGATAATGTATCCATATCTTAAGAGAAAATATTCTAGCTTCTAGCTCAAGATCATGAGTAGGATAGTTTTACTCAGGAATTTTTGGTTGTCATGATGTATAGGCAATAACATTATCATTCTATATAAGGACACAACCAAGTCCTTTCTTTGATGCATCACTATGAATAAAAAACCCATCATTTTCTGATGGTAGATTCAAGGTATAATCATTGACTAATATTCTCTTCAATTATTCAAATCATTCTTCACATTTATTTGTCCAAACAAATTTCTCTCCTTTATGTGTGAGCCTGGTTAATGGGTTAGCCAATCGGGAAAAATTCTAGACGAAACACCGATAATAACCTTCTAAACCAATAAAACTGCGTACCTTAGTTATACTCATCGGTTCTGGCCGTTCTTGGATTTCTCTTATCTTATAAGTATCTACAAGGATTCCATCCTTAGAGATAATATGGCCATGAAAAGATATCTCTTGAAGCTATAATTCACACTTTCAAAACTTCCCATATAATTCGTGTCTTCTAAGAGTTTTCAGTATAATGAGCAAGTGATTTTCATGATCTTTGTATCTTTTGGTGTATACCAAGATATCATCAATAAATACCACTATAAAGTCATCAAGATATTCCATGAAAACTATATTAATTAGATCCATGAAGATAGAGGGTGAATTTTTCTATCCAAAAGGCATTACTGTAAACTCGTAATGCCCGTACCTAGTTCAAAATACTGTTTTCGGAATGTCTTCCTTCTTCAAACACAACTGATGATATCCAGATCGAAGGTCAATCTTTGAAAATTATTGATCTCCATGAAGTTGGTCAAATAAATGATCAATGCGAGGTAGGGGATACTTTTTCATTATTGTTATAGCATTGATCTCCCTATAGTCAATGCACAACCTCATAGATCCATCATTCTTCTTAAAAAAAGAATAGAGGCTCCCCATGGAGAAACACTAGGGTGAATAAATCCCTTATTACTCAATTCCTCTAGTTTTTTATTTAGTTCCTCTAATTCCATAGTGGCCATTCTATAAGGGGTCTTCGATATGGGCCTTGATTTAGGAATAAAATAAACAAAAAACTCAATTTCTCGTTCTAGAGGATGTCCAGGTAAATCTTCTGGAAACACATGAACATATTCTTTCACAATAGGTAGATCCTCTATTTGAACATTCATTTCCTCACCCAAAATTATTTCATTCTCTTCCTCCCTAAAAATTGAATTTAGTTGAGCTATTGGGGTAGATCTAGATAAGAATTAGGTGGTGCAGATTCTGCTCTAAAGATAAGGTGTTCTTTATCACCGTCATCAAAAATAGTAACCTCCTACTTCTTACAATAAATTTTTGAATCATAGTTTGAAAGCCAGTCCATAACGAGGATTATATAAAATTCAATCATGGGTATGACGATGAGATCAGCAGATAAAGAACATTTATATGACCTAATGGGAACTGATTCATAAAACTTTGTTGCAATGATACATACCTTAGAAGTTTTGACGGACAACTCCCTTGTTAAATCAAATTGGAAATATATAATTTTCATAGAAAACTGGGAAGATATGAAACAATGCGATGATCCAGAATCAAATATAGCATTGGCTAAACTCGAGGAAACCATTAAATTACTCGCCACAACATCTTTCGGTGCTTCAAACTTTGAAATTGTGATAGCATAAGCTTGGCCATGAACACTTGTCCTTTTGTGAGGTAATTCCCCTGACGCTTAGGACATTCATTTGCACAATTCCCCCTTTCTCTACAATTGTAGCATTCAACATCGACAACCTCTTTCTTCCCTTTACAATCATGAGCTTGGTGTCTTTTTCACCACATTTGTAACAGACTCACATTCCCTTCAGGCAAGTACCAGGGTGTTTCTTCCGATATTTACCACAGGATGGATATTTAACTTCTCCCTTATTCCACTTATTTACATTTACATAGTGTTCTGAAGATTTCTTATTCTCTTACTTTGCTTTATAGTCGTAAGACAGAGGGAATTATTTTTCCCTCTAGATAGCACATGAGATAATATCTTCATATGATGAGAAGGATTTTGACACTAATGCTCGATGGAGAAATTGTTTTAACCCATCAAAGAAATGATGAATATTACTTCTTGGGTTACGTATATTTTCTGAAGCATGCCTTGCTAACTTTGTAAAGTTGGCTTCATACTTTGCGACATTCTCATCCTCATTTTTTCTCAGACTCAGAAATTGCCTTTCCATATCTGCTCGATGGTCATGGGGAATGTATTTTTCTAAGAAACTTTATTCAAACTCCCTCCATTCAATATTTGATACTTCATCATCTTCCTTTGTGTTTTGAATCATTGACCACCATTGATCAGCGTCTCCAGTGAAGCGATAAACTGCCATGACAATTTGTTCCCTTTAGCTACTCCCCAAGGCGTGGAATATTTTCTCAAAGGAATTTATCCACTGCTCAGCTACTAGTGGATTTTTACCCCCATTGAATGACTGCAGTTGTTTCCTCATGAAGCGATCTAACATTGATCCTCCCCGCTGCTGATCAGGGTGCTCCATATGGGTAAGGTTATTATTCATAACATGAGTGAGTTGTCCCAGTATGGTGATTAGCTGATCTGTAGCAGTTTCATCACCAGCTCCACTATAATAATCTTGAGTAGGAAAGAAATCCCTAAATGGAGTGTGTGCATTGATGTGGTTTCCATTCCTTACACTAGGCACCATTTCTAAACAATGGCATAAACTAGATTATTTTATGAATCGAAATACATAATTCTGTACTTTTAAAACACTTAACATAAATTGAACAGTTTATGGATATAATCCATAATCATTAAAAATGTTTTCTTTGAGGAAGTATATATTCATAAACCCTTCAAAATGGTTTGTAAAGAAAATGAGAATTGTCCTAAGCATATCCCATGGGAGTTTCGTAACCAAGAGTGCAGTAATCCCTGTTGTCATGCACCAGTTCTCATTCGAGTCTAGCTCAATGTGGTGTTTTCTGGTTTTACCCCTAGGTATATCTGTGCGAGAGGCGCCTCTACCTGATCGTATCCAGACAAAGATGTATTGCATAGAAAAATCACAAAATGTCTACAATACCAAAATTCAAGAAAGTTCTTCCATACTAATCCCCAAAATATATCTTAGGGTAATGTGACCTAATTAGAGTTTTTCTAAATCTAGGTTCCAAGGTTTTTACTAAACTTACTATGATACCAACTATAATTCCCCGACCACAGCTACCTAGATTCGGTGTATTATTACATATCATTGGCATGATCACAAAATATCATGTCTCTAAATATAAATTAGTTTAGCAGCCTTAGAAGTACTAGATACATTCATAATGTTTACATTTGATCATAAAATAGAAAACTAAAAAAATCCATAGACAACACTTATATCCCATATACTATCTATGTAGGTCAGTCATAATATACTTCTTCTCATCCTAGGAAAAATAAAACATATAAAGGGGTGACCTCAGATGCTCAGTAAGGATAACAATATAGCAGAAACTTTCATAAATAAGCATAAATATTTAAGGAAATGTATAGAACTAAAAAAAGCCTTTTCAACATAATCTTCATTATAATATGGAAAATATAAATCAAAATAATTCCATTTAATTACTCACATAGATATTCTACTAGTCAAATAATCATATGAAATATCAATATCCACTTTAATAGTGATGGATTGCATAATGCCAGACTTTCATAACAATATAGTCAAGGCCTTGTGCCAAGACTTCAAATAAGATTTTGTCATGGCCATGTGCCAAGAAACTAGTTTATCTCATAAGTCCTACCAATACATCGAGGAGCTATGGCAGGCTCCACCCATCACTTACTAAGTCCAATGAATTCCTCATATGAAAATTTTTAAACATAACATAAACATTCGTATTAAAAATGGCATACGAAATATCAATACTTTATCCATAAACCATGAATGGTATGAAATAACACATCGATATTCAAACATATCACAAATCCTTCAATAAAATATAGAAGTTTTGTTTCATAATAAATCAACATAAAAAAAACTTAAAATTCATCAAAGGATGATGACATAGATGAAATCAAAACCTTTTTAGAGAAATATCGCTTTCTATTTTGAAATCATATAAAAGTAATGTAATTATAAAAGAAAACATTTTTATTTGAAAATATTACTATAAGATTGTAATGGAATCTTAGATGATGTTATAACGGCGGAAAATAGCCGCAGCCGCCGTATATGTTAAAAAAACATTCTTACCTTAATTTTGTCGAAAATGTCATAAAGTACCTTGTTTGGAAAATGACAGAAATATTCCTTTATAAACATATCATAAAAGCAAAACAAGGGTATAAATGAATTTAAACCATATTCTACAAAAAATTATGAATGTTTTGTAATACATTTTTAATAAACATGGATGTGGATGATAAAGAGGTCCTAGTAGATAATTACATATAAACAACCTCGGATAATGAAGAGATTGTGAAATTAACCATTACCTTGTACTTTTCCTTGTTAGAGGGTAGGTTAACATCCTGTATAATGGTGAAATAATTTTTATTAAATTATAAAAGAATCATAAATAGTAATATGATATCATATATGATATTTTATCATTGCTTTGTTAATAATATCTTAGTATTATCGTCATTTTGTGTGTTAACAGATTCATTTTACTTTATATGATTTGTTACATAAGTAATGTTTGTTATGGAGAGTATGTATCTTATTAATACTTAGAATTATATTAAGTCCTTGAACATTATTTTTAATCATGTAATGAAAATTAGTCTTGAATGGATACAATGGGGAATGAATCTCATTGCGTTCGGGGAGAGGGTAATCCGTACGTATGCACGAGGGACAATATCATTCTTTTGATATTAAAATAATAAATAATAGGAAGGTGTATCATATATAAAAGATCATTATCATGTTATATTTATTATTTACATCAATTACACATCATTATTATACCCCTCCAAATGATAATGTATTGAATAACAATTACACCACGATGTGGAGACGGTAAGTCGTACGTACACACGTATGTTGACATGTCATTCAATGGATTGATAGAATAATGAATATGGTTATACCATATTTATAATAAAATCATAATATATATAAGATACTATAGTTATTATTTTATGATGTAAACAACAAATACATAGGATGTGGTAGAAGAAAGGAACCTGAAAGAGGTTATGAAATATTTACCTCTTCTTTGGGTTCTTCCTTTTTATTTGATCAAAATGGCTCCATAGGTTGGGTTTATGACTAAAGGAAGGCCTCTAGGATGAAGGTAGGACATTTTAGAGGGAATTTGGGTAGGGTTTGGATGAGCCAAAATGCTTTTATGGTGCGAATTTGAGGGCAAGGGGAGTTACCTTTTATAAGAGGGGTGAGGGGAACCTTAAGTAAAGCTAGAAATATTATTTTATAATAAAATTATTTTTGGTTTCTAAGGGCTAAAAAAATAATTATTTAAAGGATAAGGTGGTTATTGGTCGAAAACCACTCAACCAATAGGTTTTAGACAGGTTTGGGTCACTATATTAAGTTTATCGTTTAGATTTAACTCTTAGTTAAATAGTTTGACATTTACCATGTCTCTTTGAATTTTATATTATATGGTTAATAAACATACTATATACTTTCAACAGAACCCAAAATGGTTCATTAATGATAAAAATATAATTATTTAAGTCTTTTGGACAAACCTTAGATTTTTAGGAATATAATATCAATTAATAATATAATATTTGTTTTAAAAACTCTTTTATGTCAATTTTGACATTATTTTTAATTTTTTTTACTAAATTCATAATAGAATAATTAATACAAAAATAAATCATCTCACCGACCCCAACATGTCAAATTAACCTATAAAATTATTGAAATTCATAAAAAGTTTGAAATTACATTTATTTGGATATTTATAATATCAATTAATGTGATATTTCATTAATTAGGTAATTACTTCATCATCATTATGTCATAAATAAATTTAATTATCTAACGTCTAAAAATATAAATAAAATACCATTATGTATTAAATAGTTTTATATTTATAATGAATATTTATAGTAGAATTTATCTTATGTGGAACCATATATTAAAAATGGTTTAGTTATTACTCTTTGAATTTAACAATTTTAACTCTTCTTTGAATTAAATAATAAAAAATGTCCTAATATAATCCAAGTGGACCTAAAGGATCATATTTTATTCCTAAGGTTGTTTCTGGTCAAATTATACTTATCTAATATAATTAGGACATGTTTTAGGGTAATAATAATATCATTTCTACCCTTAATTACCCTATTTACTTTTAACTGTGGTAAATAAAAGTAAAAAGTCACTATTTACAAAAAAATTATTTTCATGTTATTAATCCACATTTTACTTACTGATATCAACCATGTCTCTTGTATTTTTTAAATTCGACTCACATAAGTGGTAAAAATAAGTTTTATGTAAATTTTCAAATAATAATAGGAGGTGGGTAAAAGAAGGTAAAAAGTTCAGTAAAATTTTTATATATCTAAAATTATTATAAACTGACTTCAATGAATTAAATTGAACTTATATATGTATTATGTATCTATTTTGACCTATAATAAATTTAAATAAAATAAATAAATATTTAATTAAAAATTCGGTTATAAACTATAACTCAGGGTTTTTTCACTATTTATCAAAATTTCAAAGTTTTCAGAAAAATACCAAAAATTCGCCCTAGGCTAATTTTGATATTTTGAATCCAAAAATTAAGTTCATTTTGAAAGATAAAATTTATAAAATTTCTAAAATTGGGTATTTCTATTCATAATGGCTACTTTGATTGGTTGTGGTGTGTTAGAACTCTTAGTTGCGTACAACGCACGCTATTGTATTATTCAAACAGAAGCATACTGTGGGAGGTTGGGGTGTTACAGAGAACAGTAGTGAAAAACCAGTGGATTTTTCAAATGTAAATTTTTGAGTATATAATAACATCCATCAATTTTAGTAAATTATAGATTCTATGGTTTTCTTATAAAATAAATTCCTATCTAGATATTTTAAAATGGACGAAATATCTAGAATATTTGTACCAGAACAAAAGAAACCTAAAGAGGGAATTTTCATTATTATGTCAACTATGACTTGGTTTATGAAATAGAGGCATAACCACACTCCTGGATAGATAAACTGTGGGGGACTTCTTTGATTAATTTGAACTGACATTCTATATTTTTTTATATATTATAACATATTATTCTGAAATTTGAAGATGGAAAAATGATAATAAAATTACCATGGATCACCAAGGATTGAATAAAAAGGGTCACATGTTTAACAAAAATTATAAAGTTTTATAAACAATCGTATAATTTGGGAATATTTATTTTGATAGAGTTTTTCATAATCATATTTAAGATATATTTACCACTATTTTATTAGGTTTTTCATGAAATAAGATAAAAAATGAAAATGAAGAATGTATGTATCCAAAATCCCATATGTATAATAGAAAAATTGGGGAGGGGGGAATTAAATGATTCAATCCATGAATATAAATCAAAATTAATTCTAATAGAATTAACTTTAGTAGATAATATGTTCTCTTACATGAAAATAAATATTGATTATTTTAGTTATTTTCATTAGTGAGTGATATTTTTGTGTATTAAGATAATTATTGAGGATTATGTGAAACATCTGTCAATTATTCTTCAATAGTTTTACTTTAGAGAATTATAATCATTTGTTAAATAGTATTGTCACCTAGAATAGTTATTTAATTTCAAGTTAACAATTTTCTATCTAATTATTAAAAACAAATGATTGGGGTATGAAAACCTTATAGGTTAAATAGATGATTTTAGTTCTTGTTATAAAAGGATAAATGAGTTTGAAAAAGTATGTCAGTCCAATTTTCATACATCAGGATTGATACATGATTTGTGGTAATTTTTGAGAAGTTTATATCCTTTTTGGGAATATATTGACTAGTGCACGATTTCATGATCAAGTTTTTGGATATAACAATTAATTTTTTATGGGATTATAATTTCATCATGGTTTAATGACATAAAGATTGAAATGTTTTTTTATAAGATATTTTATGGAGAATATATATTGTATATACATACTCGGTTATAAGATTATCTTAATGATTATTGTTTTTTTTAGGAAAGTCATGTAACATGATATTGCATTAGTGGGTAGGGAATATGTCATGTTAGAGGTTATAACTTTAATGAGGAATATTCTTGGAACATGTTTACTAATTTTCAGCAATGAGTAATATATAAAATTCCTATGATAAAATTTATTTAACGGGGGAAGAATGTAATGACCTGAGATTTAGGACTATTAAAATTAATACTATCATCAAAAGTTTGGGTCATAATGTAACACCCGGACCCCAGTTACCCAGAGTTGGTGGATTATTACATAACATTGTCATTATCACAAAAGATCAAGTTTCGAAAGACCAATTAGTTTAGTAGCATTGGAAACACTAGATACATTCATAACTCTTACATTACATGACAAAATGGATAAATAGAACAACATATCCTCCATAGTTCACACTCATATCCCCATAGACTATACCTGTAGGTTAGTCATAAAATACTTCTTCACATCCTGGAAAAAATAAAACATAGAAAAGGGTGAACTCAGATGCTCAGTAAGGATAACAATATAGCGGAATGTTTCATAAATAGGCATAAACATTTAAGGCAATTTATAACTAAAAAGTCCATTTAAACTTGATCTTCAGCATAATATGGAAAAAATAAAATGAAATAATTCCATGTACTTATTAACATGGATATTCTGCTAGTCGAATAATCACATTCAATATCAATAACCACTTTCATAATGAAGGAATGCATAATGTCAGACTATCATAACCACATAGTAAAGGCCTTGCTCCAAGACTAAAAATATTATTTTGTAAAGGCCTTGTGCCAAGACACTAGTTTGTCTTATGATACCAACATATGCATCGAGGAGCTATGGCGGGCTCCACCCGTCACTTACTAAGTCTAATGCATTTCTCATATGAACGGCTTTAAACATAACATAAACATTCGTATTAAAACAAGCATACTAAATGTTAATACTCTCTCCATAAACCATGAATGGTATAAAAATAACACATCCACATTCAAACATATCACAAAACCTTCAATACAATATGGAATTTTTGTATCATAATAAATCAACTTCAAATAAGCTTAAAATCCATCAAAGGATGTTGACATAGATGAAATCAGAATAATTTGAGAGAAATATATCATTTTTTAAATCATTTAAAAGTCACATAATTATAAAATAAATCATTTAATTTGAAAATATTTTTATAATCTTGTAAGAGAATCTTCGACGATTTTATAACGGCCGAAAATAGCTGCACCACCGTATAAGTTAAAAAATACATTCTTAACTTAATTTTGTCGAAAAGGTTAAAAATGAACATGTTTGGAAAATGACAAAAAGATTCCTTTATAAATATATTATAAAAAGTCAAAAAAGAGTATAAATGATTTTAACCCATTGTCTATAAATTATTAAGACTGTTTTGAAATATATTTTTAAGAAACATGGATGTGGATGATAAAGAGGTCCCATGTAGATAATTATGTATAAATAACCTCAGATAATGAAGAGATTGTGAAATTAACCCTTACCTTGTATTTTTTCATGGTAAAGGGTAGGGTAACCTCATATATAATGGTGAAATAATTTTTATTAAATTATACAAGAATAATATACATTAATATGATATCATATATGATCTAACATTTTTTGTTAATAATATCTTAGTATTATCGTTGTTTCAGGTGTTAACAGATTCGTTTTCCTTTATATTCTTTGTTAGGTGAGTCAAATTTTATATGGATGGGATGTATATTATTTATATCCAAAATGATATAAAGTCTTTAAACATTATTTTTAATCATCTAATGAAAATTAGTCCTAAATGGATATGATGGGAATGAATCTCATCGCGTTCGTGGGGACGGTAATCCGTACGTACGCATGAGCAAAAATATCATTCTTTTGATATTAAAATAATATATAATTGGATGGTATATCATATATAAAGAATAATTATCATGTTATATTTATTATTTATATCAATTACACATCATTATTATACCCATTCAAATAATAATGTATTGAATAACAATTACACCACGACGTGGAGACGGTAAGCCGTATGTACGGACGTATAGTGACATGTCATTCAAAGGATGGATAGAATAATGAATTTGGTTGTACAAGATTTATAATAACATTATAGTATATATATGATACTGGAGTTATTATTTTAGAATGGAAACAACAAATAAAAAGGAAGTGGAAGAAGAAATGAACTTGAAAGAGGTGGTGAGATATTTACCTCTTCTTTGGGTTCTTTCTTTTGATTCAATTAAAAGGTCTCCTTAAGGTTATATTTATGACTAAAGTAAGGCCTCTATGATTAATTTAGGGATGTTGAGAGGATATTTGGGTGGGGTTTTTCCGATCCAAAAGGCTTTGAAGTTATGAATTTGAGAGAAGGGGGAGTGCCCTTTTATAAGAGGGTTGAGGGGCACCTTAGGAAAAACGTAAAGTATTATATTATAATTAATTAATATTCAGATTATAATGGCTAAAAAGTTTATTATATAATGTCTAAGGTGGATATGGGTCTAAATAATTTAAACCAAAAGGTTTTAGATAGGTTTTTATTACTATATTAACCTTATATTTTAGATTTAACTCTAAGTTAATTTGTTTGACATTTACCATGTCTCTTTATATTTTTATATTATTTGGTTATTAAACATACTATAAACTACCAAACAAACCCCAAGTGTTTCATTAATGATATAACTATCATCATATAAGTACTTTGGCCGAACATTTTACTTTTAGGAATATTATATCAATTAGTAATATAATATTTGTTTTAAAAACTCTTTTATTTAAATTTTGACACTATTTAATAATTGATTTTTGTTAAGCTCATAAAAACTTTATTAATTCTAAATAAATTTATTTAATCAATCCTAATATGTCATTGAAACCTAGATAATTAGTGTATGGCATGAAAACCTTTAAATTTTATTTATTTTAACATTTATAATACTATTTATTTGATTCTTTCATTTATATGAAAAATACCGCTTCATCATTGTGGCATAAATAAATTTAATTATTCAACGTATAAAATTATAAATAAAATACCATTATGTATGAAATTGTTTTATCTTTCTAATGAATATTTATAGTTTAAAAGATAACATATATAACCCTATGTAAAATTTGTTTTTCGAAAAGATACATGCTTATGTCATTTTTGTATTTACTTTAACTTAATTAATATAACGTGTCATTATCACTTACAAGTGGCTTCATGGGGTCCCAAAATAGACCCAATGATGCCCATAGTCGGAATTGTATCATAAAATAGGGTTAGGATATGTGTTAGGATAATTTAATATTCTTATAATATTATTTTTTACCCTTATTTACCAGATTTATCCTTTAACCATGGTAAATAAAATATTTACCGAAGTAATCATTCAAAATGTATAAAAATAAAAGCTACCTATTTACATAATTTAAACCACATGATTATAAATATGAAATCTATTTTTTGAAATTCAAAACACAGAAGTGGTAGGAATTAATTTAAAATTAATTCCCGTTGTCAAAACAAAAACCGTGTTTTTAAGAAACAATATCTATCAAAAGATTGACAGTTGTTTATGTCCAATCTCAAAGAGAAATTACATAAAATGATGAACATTGGATTAAATGGAAAAAATATAATCTATTTATACTTATAAACCACTAAAATATATAATTTAACACTATAAATTATTTTGATTAAAAAAAGTTGTTTTCAGTTAAAATATAGTATTTTTTACTATTCACCCAAATATGAAAGTTATCAGAAAAACACGAAAAAAATTTGAAACTAAATTATTAGGTCCCGATTCTAAATAAATAGTTTATTTTGTCAAATGGAATATATAAAAGTTTCAAATATTGAATTTAAACGTTTCATCCTTAAAAGGCGGTATAATTGCATTTTTTGAAATAAAAAATTCTTTTATCTGAAAAAATGAATGTGTTCATACATTATGTCCAAGAAACTAATAATATGGATTCTAAAATTATAAAGATTATATATAGTTCAATATTCAGTTAATACTATTCATAACCTCTTTTGAACGGCTAGTTTGGTAATCTTGTGGTACGCTCGAACCCGGTGTTTCGTGTAGTGCAAGTTATTGAATTACTTTGAAAAATAACGTACTAAGAAATCTTGGGGTGTTAAACAAAGGACACCCTAAAAAACACAACTCCCTCCTAAAATAAACCAAAAAATATTACAATTATAGAAATAATATAATAATTTTTATATAAAAGGATAGTAATATACTAAAATAATTATATGTTATCATTCACTTTTATTAAAATTTCAAAATTATGTCTTTCAAAGAACCTCTTATATAAGGTATATAATATTCCTTTAAATAATTAAATTAATCACATTCAAATTTTCATTATAATATTTAATATATTTATTTCTAAAACTTATAATTCAATATTCAATTATTTAGGGATTTATATGAAATATAATTAAAGACAATATATGTTAAAAAATCATTTTTCAACAAAAACAGTTTTCCTCATAATTTATAATTTATTAATAATAAAATTTATGAATATTATAATATTAATATGATAAAATTCAATATATAATTTAGAATTTATGTAAATTTATATTTTTAATATATATCTAAAAGGATTTATTTTTAGGTGAATAGTCCAAAATATCATTTTTACAAATACTGTGAATTTTAGGAATTTATTACTATATAAATATGAATTAGATGTTGATGAAATATTTTAGTTAGACCAAAAATATATTTTATATGATAATTTTTTATTTCAAAGACTATGGTATAAATTTAAAGTCCCATATTTGAAATTTTAAGATTTATGTTTTGATTAGAAAAAACTGTATTATTACATTTTATAATTTTCAAAAAACTAATTTTTTATTAATTCGAATGAAATGGTTTTAAATATTTGATTCATTGGATTAAAATTATCTTATAATTTATTACATGATGTGTGTTTAAACCTTATATATTTTCCACTCAAATATTTATCAATTTTATATGCACTTTACACATTTAACATATGGCCCCTTTATATTATTTTCAAATATTTATAAAAAAATCAATTAACACTACTAATAAAAGGGTTCTCCCACCACACCATGAAGGAAATCATAAAAAATTTTATTTCCCATTAAACACTAAATCTTTTGATTCCCTTCGAATAATATATCCACATGCTTAGATTTTTTTGAAATTTTATTAGATTATTCCATTAATTTCAAAGGCATCTTCTAAAAAATATCAATGTCATAAATGTGAATAATAATTATTTCGTAAATCCATTCTTTTATATATTTTTTTCATTGATATAATTTTAAAATACCTATGAAATAACCTTAGTTTTGATTATATTATTAATTTTATTATGCTAATATAATAATAATTAGTCATATTTTCCATTTTATGTTAAAAAACAATAATTTATGCATTTTGTGGAGTATCACCTCTAGTGTGAAATGTGTTTTGTTTTCCTTCTTTACATTACATTTATAGCCAAAAAAATGAATTTATTAAATAATTATTAAATTTATACCGTGTTTATGATTCTTAAATAATAAAACATGTTTCTCATTTCTATCATTCTATAAAAAATAAAATAATAAATATTCAAACATATGGAAAATTGCCTTCGTGGAATGATGGATTTCTATTTTTCAATTAAATATGAGAGTTAATGGGTTTTAATATAATTGGGTTTTCTAGATACATGTTTTTATTATGATTTCCTTAAAATTTTATATGAAATATTTGAGAAACTATTAATTATATGATCAATAAATGATCATTGTAAATTCAATCATT
Source organism: Viscum album (assembly GCA_963277665.1). NCBI lineage: Eukaryota > Viridiplantae > Streptophyta > Magnoliopsida > Santalales > Viscaceae > Viscum > Viscum album. Next base: position 356,621,952 of record OY728163.1, read on the forward strand.
TAAAACAAGAACATTATAGGGAAACATTCTAATATAGGTTATGTGATATTTTTAAATACATTTTTCATTATTATAAATCAATAAAATTATTATATGTAAAACTAATAAAAACTAAATGATTTCAGTATACCTCTATTATAATAATATTAAAACCAACCCACTGGAAAATTATTTATTAATCATGTTATGTTAAGGTTTATGTCATTTTAAATTTGTTATATGAATGATGCTATGAAATTATGTCATGGTTGACTATGAAAAAGTAATTACTAGCATATTTGAATATGAATTTTTTAATAATGATTTATTTTTCATTTAAATATTCATATATATTAAACTCATCAACTAAGAAAATACCCTATATAGGTCAAAAATAATAAAAAAACATTTTTGTCGATCCCAACCTCTATGTTGAAGACTAATATGCTAATGAAATGAAACATAAATTTCATAAATAATTATAATTCATCAATTAATTTATCATTAATCAAATTTAATGATTAACTTTTGGGAAATAAATAATAGTAACACTTCTATTACCAAACTTAGCCAAATCAATCAAATTGACCACACCTGACATCAAAAATATATAATAAATAAAAAATATATGGAATAATTATAAATAAATATTAAAAGGGGTATTGATATGAAAATGTTCTTAAATAGGTCATTGTGATATTTATTCTTATTGTGGTATGACATAGTGTGCATTCTACCATGACAGGAAAAAGGTAACCGATTATTTACCATCAATTTAATCATTTGAGAATTATTTCATTATCTGTAGTTTGATAAGATTATTATGGAATTCATATTTACTAATGTATTAATTTTTAATTATTTATGAGTTTTAAGAGCCATAAAATGAAGTCTTTTTATATCTTAATGTATTCAAAATTCACCCAACATTAATGTAGTTTTTGATGAAAGTGACACTCAAACTATTAGGGGTTTTATATCATTTTCTCTTTTTTGGGACATGTTTTCATATCAAGAACCTGTTTATTATTTAAATGGTGAGTAGAATTAAAAATAAATCATTTTTAAATAAAACATGGAAAATTCATTTTATTTATATATCCATGTGATTTTGAAGCATCCAATGGAATTTTATTCAAATTTCAATAAATCAATAAGGGTTTTGATAACTGAATTAAATTTCATTGAGATATACTACTCTTTATTAAATATAATTCTATAAATTTATGTACAATAATTACTATGATAATATTATATATGAAACCATCATTTATTTCTGGTGAATTGTGTGTTATATCATTGTCTTTTACCAAGATAATTTCATTTATAAAATGATATATTATAAACAATTATTATTGTTATTTCTAATAAACGTATATTTTCCAGGTCTATATTTTATTTTTCTTTTAAAAAATTCCTCTTTATTTGAAATTATATTACGCTTTATCTTAGTTTACTGAATTAATTCTCATTAACCCTTTCTGAAAATAATGTTTTATAAACTCTAGAAATGATTTCAGTTTTATTGAATATATAATTTTTAGATATAAATGGCTTTTAATAAAAATCTCAAATATCTTATATTATAACCCACACATTCTAATAGAAGAAAATTAATATTTTACGATTCTATATTTCCACAGTTAATATGTTAATATTTTAATAGTAAATTTATGAAAAATATTTTATAATTTATATTTAAGTGACTTTCATACAAAATTTACAATGGTTTTAAATAAATATATTATTTAAAAAAAATTCATACAATTTTTTTTTCATATCTGAGATATTTACCTATAATGGTGTTGTGTTTCATGATTCACCTTTTTATGTTATCTTATAATTTATTTTACATAGATGAAATTTTTTTATTAGTTCAACATATTTTTGAAGCTATTTTATATGATATGATTTAATAATTCCATGAACCCCATTTTTTAATTATATTAGTTATTTTGAAAGGAATTGCTTTTTTTTCAAATTTGTGTTAAAATGTATGGATCATGATATTGATGGGATCTATATATTCCTCCAATTAATTTTGAAAATGATTAAATCTCTTCATATTGAAATCTCATGTGAAAAATTTTTATAAAAATTTTATCTATTCAATTTTTTTATAATTGGACAGGTTAGCAAGTAACCAGGTTCAAAAATTGTGATTGTGATAGAATTTATCTTTATATAAAATATTATTTTTGAATATTTTTGTAGGTATATAGTATAATAAATAAATGAAATCCTATTTTTATTATTATTCAACTATCATTCCTATGTTTCATGGATCATGATTTAGCCATCTCAGTTTGTCTTATTATTTCATGTTTGTGGTTTAATCAATTGATTTATATGACTTTATTTTTTTCTTGATGAAAAAATGTTGTATAATATATGTTTTTTTACAGTAGTATATTTTTATATATCATGATTATTACCATGTTATAATCTTATGATTACTTATGATCATTGATTATTATCACTTATGCTACCCTTAATGAGCATTTGAGCTCCCTGCTTATTTTGTTTACATTTACCCAATTAACGAAGATTAAAAAGTATCAAATTTATAGAAGAATGTATTATAGGAATAATTATTGGGAGATGGTCTTGTATTGTTATGGATTAATCAGTTAATTTTTTTAGACAAAAAGATACATGAATTGGTCACCCAATTCAAGCCCCTAAGGATTTTTTTAAATAAATAGTGTTACAAAATATGATTGAGGGGTAATTTGTTTACACAAACAGAGAATGAGAAAATACATAAAGATATATCAAAAAGTCTCAAAGAAAAAACCAAAACAAATCAATCAAGAAAAATAGTCTACCATTAAAAATAACATCATGCCAAAGTGGAACAACTAGGACATGCACTGCAAAGCATCATCCAACATTGCTTGTGATTGCACACAAGGTAATAAAAAATCAATATTCTTGTCTAGACTCCACTGAAAACTGGATTCAAAAGTGGATTCTCCACCAAGAACATCCAATAGGCTCCAGATGTAGTGCACCGTGAAAGTCCTGGATGTCATGCAGGTCGATTCATTATAAGAGGTCGTTGAATCTCTCCAAGCCAGTGGAAGTTCACAAAAATCCAGTAACAACCAACACAAACAGATGATGCAATCCAAAAGAATAAATCTCACCATATAGAACATACACTCAAAGAGTATCCAACCAGTGTCTTGCATCCTCTACCAATATAAGGGATCAACAATTTAAATGTGGAAATAGTCCAACCTTAATAATAAAAAGTACCATAATAATAGTACAATGGTAAAATGCATAAAGAGGTATGTTAGACCACAACCACCCACAACTGACAGAACTAGTGGCCTCAGTTAGCATAAATAGAACAAGGTCACGTCAATACATCAAAAGGTAGAATAGTGCATAGCGAACTCGGGACATGCCCCAGCAATATCTAGATTTTGTCCTTAGGACAAAAAACCATATTTCTTTAATCTTTCACCATCTCATAATGAGATTCCATAAAGACAATATTCCCTCTTGAAAGAATTAGCGAAAGACAATGATAGAAAAAAAATCTAAAGGCCACGAAGCAGATCATAAATATGATCAAACCCATGGTATGTCTTCAAATTTGAAGTTCTGATTCTTCTTGTATTCATCCACCATCATTGTGTAAATTCAATTTCTGATTTCAAGGTATGTGTCTAGAAAAATTTGAGGACCGATATTTTTAGGATGTGTTATTTGATCTTGCTACTCCATCCATGAAATAACCTCATCACTGACATTAGAATTCCCCCAATATTATATGCATCTCTGTAAATAAGATCTTTGATATTCTCCTCCTCCTTATCAGAGATTTTCACAAGTTCAACTGGCTATTTGGGAGGCTCAATATCTTTCTTAGAAGCTTGAAGGGATCTGGTAACTATTGTTCTTTCTAAATCATAATAGTCTATATGTTTCCTAGAATTCATGGAGTTTCGTGTAATGTATCCATCCACATCCACCATCGGTATTTTCCATTTTCTAGTGCTTGATTTGAGATACTCTTACTCAAATCTATATGATGGGTCTTCTTCTCCCTGAAGAGAGTCATCAGAGAGATCCCATTTTTCCTTGTCCCTTGAATCAAGCGAATCAAGCATACTCCTCTTATTTACCTCCATATAAACAGTGAATCTTTTGTTACGTGTGATATCATGACCATCGCCTATAGAGCCTGCTAATTCCTTGCTTGCAGAGGGCTGACTGTCTATATTCACATCATTCATTGGCCCTCCACCTGATCTTGAGGGATCAGTTGTGACATTCATTCCATCAAGACAAAGAATTTGGTTTCCCTTCGCAATCCAGGTGGCTTTCTTGACATCAGGAAAAGCATGTTTCTGACCAAATACATTGGTGGAATGACCAAACATAGAACAATGGTTACAATAGTCCGGAATAAATTCATACACCACCTCTTGAGAGAATCCATACTCTCCATTTTAGATCCAAATGTGAGATGGAACATCCTTAGATAAATCAATTTCAACACAAATTCTTGCAACAAAGTGTCGTGAGAGAAACTTCGTCCCTGAATCCAATTTCAATTAATCAGTTCATTATATAGTTGGAAAATATCCCTTAGTAATTTTGTTAGTTATTATTTTCCCCTAATTTTATAAAAATCATAACCTAAAGTGTATTTAGAATGTATTTAAGTGGATCCATTTCTTGAAGTAATGTGATTACAGGTTTATTAGTTCTATTGTTTCATAAAGGTCATGAAAATATTGTAAATTCCTGGTTTTTGAAGGATTTGGTGGTCCAATAAATCATTAATGATCAAGTTAGGTTTCTATAAACAAGGGGATGTTTCAGGATAGTATCACTCACCTCATTGATTTCTCATGATTAAAATAATAGTTTGGATGATTAATTGAATAATTAAGAATGTATTCTTTCCACTTATATAGAAGAAGAATGGACTAAAAATAACAAAACATGAAATGTTGTGCCTATATCGATGACTAGGTATTTAATAAAAATAATGTGGTTGTCACCTATCATATTTAATGTGATGGGAGAAATGATAAGTAATATATAAAGTATTTTTTGTAGTGTATATTATAAATTTTAATTCATCACATTTAATATGAAATTGTTTCAATCCCTTAGGATTGAATCTATATGGATTTTTATTTAATTATTTCATAGAGGAGATCCAAGATTCAATAAATGGTTGTCAATGAGCCATTATAAATATAGAAAATTTAGAAGATCATTACATTCATAAACCTAATGAATTTTTTCATTGATATGGGAATAATAAGATTATAAGTTAAATAATATTCGGTATGGTTTAAAAAAATATTAAGATTATGGAATTAGAATCATAACACATGATTTTGGTTGCAATAATTAAGGAATGGAATAATAGAAAACCACCAATAAAACATAAAAATAAAATATTAATTTATCCTTGACATTACATACCATAATGATATTACCTTTTCTAGAAATAGAAAATATATTGTTGAATTAAATTTTCAATCAGATAAAGTAGATGTCTAAATTTTTTATATTGGAAGAGAGGTTGTGATACTTATAACTCAAAATGTTTTAAGAAGAATAATGATTTATATCTTTCACAAGTGATTTATACCCATAAATTGAAAAAATTGTTTTGAATGATAGATGATAAGTGAATTTATATCATAATTTCAATAAGAACAATGACATCAAAAAGGTAAATATTTAAATGGGGATAATATTATTTGAGTATTTTCCTTTTTTTATCCTAAATGATAGATGTTTTCAACGAATGAATTGAGTAATATGTATCAGATATCACCAATTGTTTTTCTATTTTATAGCCTAACCTTTATTACTAATTTATATCAAAGTCAAAATAAATTATTATTTTTTGTATAAAAATTGTGTAATTATTTATATATTTAGTTAATAAAGTGTTCATTGTGATGGACGATGTCACCAAATAGTTGGGATACCCTAGTACCATGATAACTAAACCATCTCGAACATAGATCGAAGGGAATTCAAATCCCCAAGGGTTGGTGACAACCACCTAGAATCACACAAGATATAAGAGGGAACAAATTTTCAACAATGATATAGATGATAAAATATTAAAATAAATTATTCTCAACACTAAAATGGTAAATGTAATATAAGCCTAACATGTATAAAAAACCCCAAAGTAGTATAATATCAATGTACTCAATAAATAAATAGATAAAACTCAAGCATCTCCAGATAAAACATCACTCCAACCCTAAGTAATTAATAACATCCACCACCTCAGACTGGATTTTTTTATTGCTCGGACCTAACATTATTGAATTTAAAAGTTGTAAAGTAAAATGTATAGTGTGAGCTATAAATCCTAATAGGGTCTTAACAAGTGTTCGATAATATTTTCCATAATAATATACCAAAATATTCTTTTAATTTAAATATAAAGGGATATCGAAATACATATTCATATTTAAAACAAAAAATGCATTTATTTAAAATTAAGGAAAATATTTCAAACATTGATTAAATAAAGATTTTATATAAAAAAGTTTATATAAATCAACTTTTCTGAGAAAAAAACGTTGTATAATCAAGGGAATATATTTATATCAAAATAATCACTAAATAACCATTATCTTATTCCATACAACATGATAATTTTCTATTATAGGATCCTCACACTACTCATATTGATGATCTCGGTTAATATGTGTACACATGTTCATCAGGATTAGGATAAATAGCACTCATTGATATCCCATTGGGGATTAAATCTGTCAAACTACAATTTTTTTGAGTTATCATCATTAGTTTGTTTCCATAGAATCATCATATTATCATTATAGTCCCAAATAACCCACTTAATACCTAGGATCACATGTTCTCAATCAATAACTCTATAAACACTGTGAAAATCATGTCACGAACCATATCAGGTCTACATTCGAACTAGTACTCAACCCGGTCTGTGGCAAGGCCTGAAGGGTGTTTATGATTCCCATGAGCTGGAAAATAGTTATTGGGTATTGATGATATTATTTTGGAAGGTTTTACCCATTTACATAATATAAAAAAAATGAGATAAATAAACCAGACCTTAATAATTGACAATCGAACAAGACATGACCAATTTATAAATTTAATGTTTGTTACTCTATGAAAAATCCCCAAATTGGACTATAATAAAAGAAAATTAATACTCAAACCCAAATATCCATGCAACGTGAGGAGCAACATCATCAATTCACCACCACCAAGATCCATGATGAGTAACCTCTAAGAACCCAAACCGCCACTACTGAACACATTGCCTTTACCCGGAACAAACAGACAATAAGATATACATAGACCCATTAGTGTTAAAAGGGAGTGATCCATTTCCTGATAGGGTTCCACCCAAAGGGATTACATGCTCTAATCATTAAATGACAAATACACTTTCATGTTTTATAATTGCAAGAATTTCTAAAAAATTTCAAAGGAAATAAATTTAAAAGAAAAACCATTTTAAAGGAAGAAAATAATAAATAAAAAACCCCATGATTTTGAAATAACCATTATTTTTTACCATATGTCGATGGTAAGGGAAACATAAGAAAATATAACTAATCATATGAGAGGCCCAACATGTAGTAGCTAGTAATGGGACCCTATAACATCACGGCTGAGTGAAACGTGGCTTAGTAACCAAGACCAACAACTTTATTAGGCACAAGCTGCTATTAGGGGACACCCCCATAACCTAGTGGTCTACAATCATCAATCAAGTTTAGTTAGACTTCTTTTCATCAATATCGCTATGTGAAACTGGGATAAAGAAACCTCTATATCACTTGGAAACTAGTCCTAGTCCACCCACCTAATTATCTGGTCTTCCCTCTTTTTCTTATACTCATTCATGTTCCATTTTTCACATATCAACCCTTGTACATCCAAATTTCATTTCAAATTTATATGCACACAAAAACATTTCACAAACACATTTTTCACCATTTATATAATTTAATAAACCATTAAATTAATTTATAAAAATAGATTCAATAAACATCCCAAGGTCTTTTCACCAAAAAATGAACCCAAAACCCTTTTAAAAAATTAACGACATATCAATTCCATATCAAAACACAATATTCACCCATAAATAATTTAATAAACTTATTTCATGATTTATAAAATAATAACACATGACACAAAAAGGGTTTTCACATGAAAAAAACCCAATTTCACATAAAAATGCCACATTAAAATTAACTCATGGTTAGCCCTATCAAAAACCACTTTATCACCACATATATAATTTAATAAAACAATAAAACACTTAATAAAACATTTCTATGATGCAGAATACTACTTTACCCCAAAAAACCCATATACATCCCTTTAAAATCAAACACAAAGTAAATTATTTTCCAAAAACAATTTTCATCATTTATACAATTTAAAAAATCATTTATACACTTAATAAAATATTTTCAGGATGCACCATAAGAGTTTACACCTCAAATACACACATTTTCCTCATTTAAATACCACTTTGAACCCAAAATCATTTCATTTTCTTTTAAAAAACATTTTTCTCTACATTAGGTAATCAACTAACATGGAAAAAAACTCAAGAAAGCATAGAAATTCATAAATTATTGGTTAAGGATGTAATCACTAACCTCAGGTAGAGTAAACCCTTAAATTTGGTCTGAATCTTCAACTACACCCTAGTCGCACCCCAATAAACCAACATCAAACCCTAATAATCAAGATTAAACCCAAATGAATAACAATTAAAACCCTAAAACACAACCATACGCACTGAAGAACCAAATCTAAAAAGAAAATGAGGTAAACCACTATATCCAAGGAGGGAATTACCCAGGGTAAACTACACCTGTGGCGAAGGGAGAGGAGGATCAGAATGTAGTATGGGAGGCCGATACATGAGAAGGGTCCTCTAGAGGGGAGCTGCGTACGTGGAAATAGAGTGGGGTGCTAGGTGGTGTCGGGATATGGAGAGTTGGGTAGCTGTAGGGAGGCTCACTGGAAGGAGGTCGCCAAAGGGAGCCCTTTAGTATGGGTGCACAATAAGAGACGTAAGGGGAAAGGGAGGGTCGTGTGTGAGAGGAGGGGGAAGTGGATATAAGTTGGGTGGAAACCCTAAAAATGTTAACATAATTATAATAATTATAATGATAATAAGCTTAATAATAATTTTTATAATATTAATAATAACTATAATTATATTAATCTTATTAGTAATAATAATATTTTTAATAATAATATCACCATCATCATTATTTATAAAACAATTATATTAATTTTTAATTTACTTTTCATATTTTTATTTTATCTTTCATTTATAATTATTCACATAAACTGTTATTTAGAAAACCACGTAGGCCGTATAGTGACCTGGGCGTAGCCGCATGGTTTCCAAACTTTTCTCTGCTTATGAGCTCGATGTTGGGTAGCCTGAAACAGTTATTTTTAATTAAAAACTAAAAAAATTAAATCAGGACTTAACTCAAAACCCAATAAAAATATCCCAAATCATCCAAACCATCACCCCTGATTCCTAAGAAAAATAACTCAGAACCTATCCCTAGTTAGAAGCAAGGAGAAATTAAAAACATGGGTGTGACAATTATCCCTCCGAAAATTATTTATTTCCCTTCAATGCCACAACATGGTTGAACACAAAATCAAAAATTGAGACTCTTTTACTGTTGAAGGAAATTCCCATTGCACAACAGACCAGATGAGGCAATAAGACTATATATATAGAAAATGACTTTAAATTTATACTCATAGGACCCAAAATGAAATCCCCATTTAGTGTCACCCACCCCCATAAGATAAGACACCTCAAATTGATCGATAATAGGAAAGAAACTCTCATTCTATAATCCAACCTATTAAAACAAAATTCCTTAGACATTTCAAAACTAAAATCCATATCACTATATTGAAACACGAAAACAAGATCAAACCACATCCTGATAAATTCTCCCATGATTTTAATTCAACGAAACTATTGTGTGTGCTCGGGTCCCAATGATTACACAAAAGATGATCTTGGGGTTAGATAGCCCTTAAAAAGTCTTTTTATCACTGGGTTGACACCAGGAACATAACAGAATTACTAACAGAGGGAGGCTCGAATGGACTCCCCACAATAAGGTACATTCTATTATCAATTTATTCCAGTATAATTTCAGTAATACCCATGATGGTTCTCCACACAATAAGATCCAATATCCTACTAACTTTCATAGTCAAATGAGAGAAAACCGACATGGGCTAACTTGGGAACATCCCACACAACCTTATCTCCCATCACAAGGTGCCCGATTAACAAAAATACAAACCCTATGGGCAATAATAAGTGGTTCACTACTCCCATAGGCATTACCATCCTCAGATGATCCCAAATCGAAATGGAGGATAACTCGCGAGGCTATCCACACATTAACAGTCACACAAAGATCAATATTCATAAGGGCACAAGCACTGTGTTCAATAGAATAAGACAACCCCACCTCCTTATAACCAAGGATGAACTCTTTCACCCACATGATTTGTAGAAACGAAATAGGGTCATCACGACCCATCCAACCAGTGGTACCATTCCGAATAGAATGGCTATGAAAAAATACTAAACTATATCCATTCCCCAAAATATTAGAAAAACATTAGACTATGGTCCATTACATCCCTTGGGGGTTTCCAGACTACATGCCAGCTTCGTTCTAGGACCTATGGCTGAAGATCTGGTGATTGATGCATCTCTTTACTTGTATTCATGTATCAAAAACCCCCAAACATGACTTCTCATACTGGAGTGAAAATCAACCACATCGTGTTCTAGAGAATCCCAAAAGAACACAACACACTCGGATACCCCCTGAATCCCAAATGACACTTTAAAAAACCCGGGGCATAATAGATGTATGAGCATCATCCCTTTCACTCTAAATAAGAATCAATAGAAGAAAGAACACATGGTAGGCATGTTCACTCAGAATACATAAGTTCGAAATTCTCTGAAAGGAAGACATGGTTCCGTTAAATTGTAGGCTCTTAAAAAGTCCCACACATCATTCTTCACATATAAGAGAAAACATTACTATACAATATGTCATCGAGCATGGCTCTTTCCACAGATATAAACATTACAAGGAGAGTAACCTTAAACTGAGTCCCCACTAACACAAGATTCCTAAAAAGGCCTTAACAAACTCTTAAGGCTAGTCCTATAATATTTGTCGCCTAGCATGATCCTTTCCATAGAAAAAATTGAAAAAAGTCCCAAAAGGCCCTTTAAAATAGTAGTCATTACAGAAAACTTTTGAATTCTTCCACCATTAATCACTGGAATTCATTCCACCACTTCTGGATAAGACCCTCAGACACATCAGTGTAAGATGTCACCTTCGATAACTCAAGGCAATCACAAAACATATGGAGCTAAGGTCCCTTTCAACCTTCCACAAACAATCACCCACTATAAGAGGACCCACATAAAAAATGGGAGAGTTATAATCAATTTCTGAATCTCAAGAGTAATGTTCTTACATTGATCAAATAGAAGATTTTCCAATGGAGAATCACCTATGGTCCCACTTCAATCATACATTTACTCTTCATGATGATGAACACAAGACAAGAAGGTGGAAAAATGAACTAATAAAAATGTTCGATTGGATAAACATACCACAATAAGACTCCAAACACGCAAAGGGTACCACTGAAAGAACATTCTGAAACACTCATCAAAAGAAACCATTCACCATTATCATAAGACTAATTACATATCATAAAAAACGCAAATTAGAACTTCAATTAAATAAAAAGGGTCCTAAAACAGAAAATAACTTCGGAGAAAAAAATCCCAAATCATTAATAAATACACCACACAACCACTAGCTATCAAAAAATAAAAATTTTCCTTCAAAATCAATATTTAAAATATGAAAGGGTTGGTGGGTTTCACTCTCACCTATAGAATATCATGGAACTCCACACATACATGTTCCCATTCCAATCGTGCACTCATCCACATCATGCAAATGTCCTATGCATGTGGTCAATCATAAGAGTACCAAAGGTCAAGAATTTTTTTTCAATTTCCACAATAAACATTCAACCCACATCCTTCACTATCTCCAAATTACTAGCCACAAAATCAAATCCCATTTTGAATCAAAAAAAAAATTTCAGAAAAACACCAATCATTAAAATAAGAAATCACTTTCCAATCATACATATCGATTTTAAAACACTCTCAACTTCACAACAAACTCTATTTTACCCACACCAAATCATTTGAAAACTCATTTATCCTCATTTGAAATAATTTTCCTGAAATTCATGAAAATTTTCAAAATCCCCCTAATTTGAAGATCAAAATAAATTTTAAAACACCACACATAAATTTAAAACATTTCATTCCACTGAAACACTTTTAAATTGTTTAAAAATCCAATTTAAAATAGATTTCCAAAACCTGTAAAGATACCGAAAAAATAAATGGGAAACTAGTGTCTATGGGTGACTTGTACATATGGTTGGTGGGCATATTCCAATCATTAAACCATTATGGATAGTGTTTTAGGACATAGTCCCCCACTCCACATGGATTTATAGGCCCTATAATCTCACTCAGACCATTGACCCAACTCCTATTTTATTTCCCAAATAGAAAGCACCCAATAATGCCAAGGAACTCAGTTAAAAACTGACTTTTCCTTGTGACTTGAGTCCCTTAATTATTTTTGTCAGCCTATAACCCTACTCATAATTTTAATGTCAATTCTCAACCATACTAGATACTATCTACACAGACTCTTCCCTAAGGAACATGTCCCAAACGAGTGTTACCTGCCCTGTTATAATATTTTTACAAACCAAGTCGGGTCTTCATCTGAACCGGTGCCCGATGTGGTCCATGGAATGCCCCGAAGGGAATTCCAAATCCCTACATGATGGAAACTAGTTCATGGGTAACAATATATACTTAGGGAATGATTTTCCCATTTTCATAATATAAAAAAAATGAGATAAGGAACCCAAATCATAAAAATAGACAACAAAATAAGGCATGATTTATATATAAATGTAAAGTTTGAAACTCTAAGAAAAATCCCAAAAAGGACTATAATAAATAAAAATTAAAAATCCTACCCAAAATTCCATCTAATTTGAAGAAAAAAATCCTCAAGATGCCACCACCAAGATCCTCAAGGAGATACCATTAGGAACCAAAACTGCCAGTACAGAACACCTTCCCTTTACCTGAAACTAACAGATAACATGATCTATTTACACCCAAGGGTGTATATAAGGTGTGATCCATTTCCCAATAGGGTACCACCAAAAATTATTCCTTAATGTAAACCTTAAATGACATATACACTTTGCTGATTTATAAATTAATTAAATGCTTTAACAATTTCAAAGGAAACAACTTCAATGAAAAAACACTTTAAAGGAAGGCAACAATAAATAAAAACAACCATGCTTTTTAAGTAACCAATATGACATATCATATGCCGATGGTAAGGGAAACATAGAACAATATTACTAATCATTAGAGTGGCTTTATAGGTACTAGATATTAAATGGAATCTAGAACCTAACATCTCAACGAAACATGGGTTAGTAACCACAACCACCATCTTTTTCATGCACAATCCCATACTAGGGGACACCATCATAACCTAGGGTTCTCCAATCATCATTCAAGTTTAGTTAGAATTTCCATCGTTAATCCTCTTTTGTAAACATGGGCCAAAGCCACTTCTGTATCACTAGAACACTTGTCCTAGAGCACCCACCGAGTTACCCCGGGCATCCCTCTATTTATTATGCTTGTTCAAGTTCCAATTTAACATAACACCACTTGAACATCAGAATTCCATTTAAAAAGCATACGCACACAAAAAAAGTTCTGATTTATTTTCACCTTTTATATAATTTAATAAAACATTAAAACAGTTTATAAAATAATAACACAAAACATCCCAAGGATTTTCACAAAAAATGCACCCAAAACCCACATTAAAAATTAACCTCCAATAAATCCCATATCAAAACATAATTTTCAGTCCATTAAAAATTTAATAAACCAATATCATAAATCATAATATAATAAATTGTGACACAACAAGGGTTTCCAAATGAAAAAAAATCATTTCAAATAAAATGACACCTCAAAATTAACACAATTTAAACCTATCAAAAACCACTTTCACACCACATATATAATTTAATAAATCAATAATGCATATAAGTAAAAATTTAAAAGATGAAAACATGGTTTTAAAAAAACACACTCAAATTATTCTCTTTAAAATAAAATGCACACTAAAACAATTTCCAAACACAATTTAAATCATTTATACAATTTAACAAATAATTTCTAATCTTAATAAAATTATTTCAAGATGCACCATTAGAGTTTACACCATAAATATACCTATTTACATTATGTAAAAATTCAATTTTCAGCTAAAATCATCTCAATTCATTTCAAAAACCCTTTTCACACAAAACAAGGTAACCATCAAACATGAAAAAACACTAATGCGAGAATAAAAATTCATCAATTAATCATTAATCATAGAATCACCTACCTCGGGTGGAGAAAACCCTTAAATTTGATTTTCATATTCAACCACACCCTATCTGCACCTCATGTAACAAAATTGAATCTTAATCATGAATATTAAACCCAAATGAACAAAAATTTAAACAAAAAACCGCCCTTCCTGCTAGAGAACCAAATCCTGAAATAAAATGGTGGAAACCACTAGGTCAGAGGAGGGGTTAACCAAGGGTGGACCACACCAACGGTTGATGAAGTTGTGAAGAGGCGTTCGTCCTGAGAGGCTAGAAGCATGAGGTGTTGTCGCCGAAGGGGAGCCACATATGCATAAGGAAAGCAGGGCACTGAAGGGGTCACATGAGGGAGAGTAAGGCACCGACAGGTTCACGTGAGGTGGAGTGGGGAGCCATGAGGGAGGCACTCCAAAAGGAGGTCTCCTAAGGGAGCTCTCCAACATGGGGCACACGACATGAGTGGGAAGTGGGGGAGGGAATGTGGTGTGTGAGAGTAGGGGAAGGGGAGATAGGTAGGGTGAAAACCCTAAAAAAATATTAACTTAATAATAATAATCATAATCATAATAATAATGATAATAATTATTATTATTATTATTATTATTGTAACATTTTTTATAATAATCATAATAATAATATTTTTAATAATATTATAATCATTATCATTGTAATTAAAATATTTTTTTATTTTTAATTTAATAATAATAATATTATTTTATCATTAATTTTTAATTATTTTTTTAATTTTTTATTTATTTATAACACCAGGAAGGCTGCACAGTGACATGGGTGAAGCTGGACAGTTTCCGAACTGTACTCTCGCAATTTACCAGATGCTGTCAAGCTCAAAACACATTTTTTTTCAATATAAGTTTAAAATTTTAAACTAAGGCTCTACTCAATCTCCAAAAAGAATATCCTAAAACATCAAACCCTCTATATCCGGTTCTGTAGAAAAAAAACTGAGCACCCAACCTGAGTCGGAACTAAGGAGAATTTAAAAACTCTAGTGCGAAAAATCATGTCACTTCAAATAAAATTAAAAATTAAATTAAATTTCATATTTTTATGTTTCAATATGCTAATTATATTTCAAATATAAAACATTGTTTTTCATCAATTCATCTGTTCTCAAATCAAAACTAATCAAATGTTCTTGTCGTTTTATTTAAGATGTTTAACTCAAAATAATTATCAAGTCATTTCTTAAATTCCTTCAACTTCAAAATATTCCCCAAATTCAAATTCAATTAAAATTTGTGTGTTTTCCCCAAATTCTAAAACATCTCCGCCCAACTGAACACGAGAATGGTATTCGGACCGGTGGTTCACATGACCTCAAGCATGCCTCCCTATATGCTAGAGTCTTTTGACTAACCATGAGGGTCTAAAGAGGTGCTGATTGAAACTATACCCTCATTATTATAATAGAAAAATGGTATTAAAAATAATAAGGAGGTAACATGAAACATAGGAACAAATCATTAAATAAAGGTAGAGTAGTAGAAGATTAATAATTTAAACCAATTACAAATGATGGACAATGTAGATCCCTAACTTATGGATGAATGATATGTAATTATACATAAATAAACCATTGAATGTACCATAGACAACATGATACAATATTTTACAAGAATAAGAAAATTAACTAAAATAATCAATTCTACCAAGGGAAATAACCAAGAGTATCTTGAGATCTAATTCAGTATGCTCTAAAATCCTAGGAAAAAGAAAAAAACAAAAGCAACGATCCATGGTATGATGAACATAAGGTTCACTCAGGTACCCCTATGCATTTGAGGCCTGACCAGGGTAGGAGAAATAAATTCCAGTATGCTACCAACCATAGTATATATGACTGAATCAAGACTATGATATAAAGTAAAGTAGTGTGCGGGTATGGGAAGAATAATAAAACTGTATAAAAAAACAAACACACTCCAAAGATCATAAAGGAAAACTAGTGGCTATACCTGCTTCAGTTCATAGCTTGAATGATTTTATGACTAGTAACCATATGTATATAGTAACAATACATACATAGTACTGTTATATATATCACATCCACCTATATTAATTTATTAGGTACATATGCAAGTGGCCATATACTTGGATTACTATGTTTTATCTAGACTAGTCATAACTCAGTCATCCATAACCAGTATTAATGAGCATATAAGCTCAATCAAAATGGTACATGCCCCACATCACAATAAAGTGTGATATTTCAATCACAACACTTGTGATGGTGAGTGAGCTATCATGTCCTCACTCAAAATAGGGAGTGTTCCGCCTTAGCAGAACGTCCGACTAGTATCACTGGTGTGAGATGCCATGAATCAACACTCGATGCAAGGGAGTGTGATTTCCCACCATGATCAGTAGACCCCTTACCATTATCCACAATCGATTTATAAGGAAAAATAATATTTATAATATTAATAATAACCACAAGGAATTAAATCCCATTCGCTTCATCTAATAAGTCGGTTATATAACAATCGGTGTTCTATTTATTTCAATTTCGAAATAAATCATTTACATAAACCTGAAATAGATGGAGTGACCTTCATATCATTTAAATTTTATTCCATTTCAATTAACCCATTTAATTTTTTTGTCGAATTAAAACCATCCTAAATAATGTTGTTCGATATAATCAAGTTAAAAAAATTTAAACATTGGAAACAATCAAGGAAGGAAAACCATCAGGTCAAAACAATCCATTAATTTCAATCAACTCGTTTTCAAAAATCAACCATCATGAATAATCGAATCAATTATTGAAATTTAATTTAATTAAATGAAACATTGGAATTTAATTTAATAATAATCAAGGGTACTTAGATGGTTCAATAGACTAATTTGGAAAATACCTAGAAGGTCATTTTCATTCCTTTCAAAATCCATGCCCTTGGGAGGGGATTCGTTTGTTATTCATTTAGATATGAATACGTCAATCTATTAAATTTACAAGATAGGATTTCTATATAAAAGTTGATCTGGTTCAATGTAAATATTTATCAAATAAGGACAATTCCCTATTAATAATAACCAAAAAGGTCATGTGCTAACATGCCATAGATCCATCCATGACATCAAATATTTAAGTTAAGAACATCATAATCTTAAATTCATCACGAGGTGGGTATGGGCCCGTAAGGGGAGAGGTAGAGCTAGGTCTTCTCCCATCACCATCGCCTTTCCTCACCGCGCTCAGGCTCCATTCTTCCCCTTGGTCTGTTGTTCATGACGGTGGCCTCCTCAGCTCTGTCCTTTCAGCGGTGCACTTGATTTTTCTGGTCATTTGTGTGACTCCACTATTTGGATAGGGTTTCATGGTGGCGTTTCTATCCAGAGGCCAAGCCCCATCTACGGGTTGACGGATCCACTTCGTCAGTGGATGCATGCTATGTGGTTGAGCATGTTCTCTATGTGATCTATGGATGGTGGCGATTGGTGATTTCATCTCCTTTCTCTTTGCTTTTATGTTTTGAGTAGTATTTCATAATTGAATTCGGCCTGGTTGTTCTTGGACATGGAGGGTTAGTTGTTTTGGATCTAGACCGTCGATAGTGGTGACGACAGACGTTGGTGAAGCTCAACCTCATTCCGTTTGATGCGGTTTAACCTATTTATTACTGTTCGTGAGGGTTGCTGGAGTTGGATGTGAAGTTTTTTATTATTTTTTTACTGCGGAGGTTTTGTTATTGATTTTGGTTTATTCAGTGAAGGATTTCAGTTTTGCGAGAAAGTGTCTCAGGATTTTTCTCCGACGTTGCTGGTAATGACAATCACCGATATAGCTCTCTGACGTCCTTATTTGAAGTAGATTGGTATGAATTTATGCCTGGTGTCGAGACTCGAGGTGACACAACAATCGAGATGATCCATTTTTCGAGGTCGACACGTGATGTCTCGATGGGTTCGCGTGTCGAGGATTGTGGCTCAAGGTGATGATGGCGGTGGAGTTTAAATTTGAATGATTACATTTGAATTTTTTTTTGAATTGTCACGGTTCCCAGTTTCCGAAAAGTGGATTTTTATAAAATACCAAAAAACAAGGTTTCCAGGATAAAATTCATCACATTTTAATTTTTAAGACAACACTCTTCATTCGATGGGTTTTATTATAAAAAATGAGTTATTTATCAAAAACATCATTTAATCATAAACAAGCACCATATTCAAGATCCATAATTCAATTCACCAGATGTGCATTTAAAATTGCTATCATCAAGTGGAAATTCAATTATTAATCAAATAAAAACACTTATAATTCGTTTTGGGCATGAATTTGTTTAATTATAAATTTTAAATATAAGCTAGCACAACCATGTGGTGTCTGTAATCGAGATTGGAAACTTATAATTACCCAACAACACTTAGTGGCTATAATACAAGGTGTGAAGATCAAATTAATATAAAGCATCCAATTTTAATGAAATATTCCAAAAATGATGGTGCGTAAATCCATGATGCTATTCATAAATGATGTAAAATTTATGATAAAAGTCATATACCACATAACTTTTGTTAAAAAACCTATCACTAATCCCATATACTGATCTGATTTGGTCTAATTTGAAAGAAATCAATGAAATGGAAATCCACCATGAATGTAGGGGAAATTATGTTTCCCAAAATAAATCCATCAAGAGAATATTAAAATAAAAACAATTAAATAGAAATTTTGAGTTTGCTATTGTGCATCCATAGAGACTGATGGCATTCTACTTAGACATTAGACAGAGGCGCTCCATTGAATCCTCAAATAGGGGGGAGGAAAACTCAAAGGCTCCCTTGAGAGGGATCACATGGATTTCATGAGGATAATAAAAAGAAGAATTATGTTTTAACCTCATTAAGGATAAAAGATTCATTTTACGCTTAACAACCAAGTTTTATGGTATGGCCAAACTACTTATCAACCGTGTGACACCCAATCCTTATGAATCCACCTCACATGGTTTGACCATCATGGTTTAATTAACCTTGTGCCATCTATCCGATGACTAGTTATTAGTTACTTCGTATGTGGAACTACAGATGCTGTAAAAATGTATAGTTTGGGTAAACCTTGTGAAGCTCTTGTAGGGTGTATCTAATCCTTTGAAATAGGCATCATGTTTTTTTCTGAGGGCTACATAGTTTGAGACAATCCATGCATCACTACCAAGACATAAAAAACATTAGACTTATAGCCATTGGCTTTCCCAAAAATCGAAGAGTTACTTGAGAAACATATTGGGAAATTAACCATGTTTACCAAAAAATATTTTGAGGTGTTAAAACTCATGGAATTATGTTCTGAAGCTTGGTTCGAAGAACGACCCATCTAGTAAATGAAAAATATAAAATTCCCCTTGGAATTTTACCTTGGATCCAAAAATTGGTCCTTAAAATATCCCCACCTTGGAACTTATCATCCCTAATAAGCCTTGGGAAATAATGGAAATATCACTCTACCTACAAGGGTTGTGAAGTCTCATTCAAATGGTCACAATATATTTTAAAATGCCTAACACACTTCCAAGAACATCATAAGAATGCAACACATGGGTCATTAAAACCTGATAAAATTACTTACAAATCAAGCACTTCATAATTCTAACAATTCTCTCTGTGTGATTTATTTAACATGGAAAAACTGGTTACATATGATGTTATATTAATGACCCATCTATGATGAAATGTTCAAATCTTAATCAACCTAACAGAATTGGTTGTGAAAGATTTTCTCAAAAGACATGAACAACATTTAAACCACTCCCACCATATCCTAGAAATGTGTTTAAATATGTATCTCTTTACTATAATCATTTGAAAAAAGGAAAATAACTAGATCCCCTGTGGAAAAATTATCTCTATGATGCTCGACATAGATGGCCATCACATTACAAACTAAACCATAATGCTTACATCCAAGGTATATTGCATCTACAATAAAAATGTTCATCAAATCTCATACTTAAAAACTGGTGACATTCCAAAGATATTCCATCACCTGATCATTTAATCTTTCATGCCTCAACATGAACAAGTTTGTAACCCCAGTCCATCGTAATGTAATTCTTACCCTTTAAAAAACAACTTTGTGCCTAAAAAAAAGTTTTGGATAACCTCTGATCCATCAAACTTGGGTCAATGGAATTAACTAAAGGTAGTCCATAATCCATGTTTACAAGTGAAACATTGGTACAAGGTCATGATGTCCACATCAAAACATTGACTGCGCCTGTAATGGAATCCATCTAGTGGTCATGTCAAGATAATATAGATGTTATTCATGATTCTCTATGGGTTGTTCCTACATGGGAACCCATTTATCACTCAAAACCAACCAAACCCCGAGCAAGAACCACATGTACAACATTCAACTCTGTGAAAACCATCGAAACAAGCCCTATAGATTTTAAAAATTTAGTGTGGCATAATAACAATTCCCTATTAGTTTATCAAGTATGACTTCAAGAAAGGGAAAAATATAATCTATAACAAGAATACACTAAGAGGGTTTGAATAGTTCCAATCAATCATTACTAACTACTAGAAATAAGAATAGTTGAACAAAAACTAGTTGTCTTTTTGGAATAAGCTTATCTTCACCGTCCAATGCACCATCATTAACCGACCCAAAATACATTCATTATCCGTGGAATTATGTGACTGATCATGCTTAACCATCAATTTCCATCCAAAAACATTGGTTTTTTGCAATGGTTTCCTATAAATCCCACCATAGTAACATCATTCTACAAATCAAGCACCAACATTAACAAAAATCACAATCCCAAAAGGCATTCATGAAAAAAAGGCCATTTCAAAATAGTCCTCATTGGTTTTGATCCTTCTTTTTAGAAGAAAACACTTTACCAAAACTGATGTTACACTCTCCACATTAGGAGTGTTCTAGTAATAGATATGAGAGACAAATCATCCGCTCCTAAGGGATAAAGAGCATATTCACCTTAAATATATATGTATGTAATTTGGAATGATATCCAAGACCAATTTGATTGGACTATCAAAACATTGAATTCATAAGCAAGTCACCCTAAGAATTTAGATGAACTTGATTATTTAAATCATAGGCCACTCTTTATTAGAGGTGACCTGAGAACATTCTTAATAGCTCATGGATCAATGATATCAATGATATCAACCAGTTCGTTACATCATTTAACAACTTGACGTGCACCACATATGTGAACACATGATACCCTGATGTTTGGGAAGAAAATTGAAAATCCCTGATACTATACGTAGTCTATCCTTCATATGCATTCATGTATCTGATAGAATGTATAGAAAACATTTCAAATGTCATTCCATCCCATACAATTGTAAAACAGACTAACGACCTCTCGAGCTGACATGGGAAGAGAAATAGGGTGATGAGACATACTAAATGACCGACCATTACCTAGGCAGGTATAACATAATAAAACTGAGAATAAAATAATTCCCTGCCCATAACAAGGGCCAAGGATACTATGACAACCCTTTTGAATAAGGGTGTTATTTAGAAACCTTGAGTCTTATTAAGGACAATGACCCTTTAAATGACCCCAAATTCAGAAAGTTCAAAACATTAGCCATAAATTAACTCTCTAAGGGGGCTTCTTACCATGGGATAACACCTGACGAAACCATAAGATATTTCCCTATAAAAAGGTCATGCTAGAAAAAAGTACCTAGGATTAAGATCATGTGATTTAATCTGATGTTAAAAAGTAGGAGGCCTACAGAAAACACACACACTTTCATTCCATGAAAAATTGAATAGAAGTTTTAAAAACCCTTTCACGATGGTTATCAAAGTTGTCCACCAGAATAGTTTCTATTTTTATTTCATTACATTATTTTACATTTTCTCTTGAAACATTTATATGATTTAAACTAGAACCTCAGGTACTATTTGTATTATAGGGGAACTTGGTACTTGATTTAAGTAACACTCAAAGGAAATGATGGAAAGCTATGTAAAAATTCATTTTAAACCTTAAACATTTGTTGACATCATATCATAATTTGGAAATCTATAAAATAAATTCATTTTTAATTGATAATGTTACTTATTAGGGTCCCATTAAACCAGTCTAGGTTCATTAGAAAGAAAACTAATATTAGTTGTTCAATTATAGAGATTATAAACACCCATAATGGGCTATCTCATAAGAAACACACCCAAAATGACCTACTTGTGTCCCAGTTGTCAATTTAGAATCTAAATACATGGTCTACATTTTCGTGTGTTTAAGTCACAAGAATTTATAATGACAAATAATTAATTTCATATTAAAAATAACTATCTTTTACACATTTAACAATTTTTTAATATAAAATTCTAATATATAATTCTTAATTTATATGGGTATCCATATACCAATACATAAATCACACATATAATTTATAGGTTAGGATTTGTCTTTTATAAATCAAAATCAGTTCACATTAAAATTTTACTTTGGTGCCCTTTTACATTTTAAAAAATGTCTCTATTCATAAATAAGGGTCCAGAGATGATTCGAGTATACATGTTACATTTTCCCAGTTATAAGGTGCCTATAAACCTTACAACTGGAAATTGCTTCCTAATAATCACAACCATTAATTTCAGTCCATTCCTCCAATTACATATCAAACAAGAGAAGTATTTTATCATCGGTATTAAACATATAATTCATGCTAATAAAATAAAATCACAACATGTAATCATTGAATCATGGAAGAACGTGCTAAATGAACCAGCATCACGACAAATAATCATGAAAAAAAACTAAAATGATAAAATAAGAACACCAAAGAATATTATATTAATAGGAATGAAAAATAAAAGGAATCATGGAATAACACTCAAGGAACCCAATAAAAAATAGAAATAAACCTATAAATTCAACTACATGGCATGAAATATGCATTTCATGTGATTTTATATGTGCCAAAAATAAAGTATGAAATTCTTAATCCTTGTCGTACCAAGACAAGGGTAAAACTAACTAAATTTAATAAATCAATTTGTAGAGTAATATACATCAATCAATCAAGGTGAAATAATAATCAGTTGTAATATCAAAAAAGACGAACAATAATCTCTTCCCTAGCCACTTGGTCATTTCCCAGTGGGTGGGGTGGTTAGTCCCAAACATGGCATGTTACTAAGAACCGACATATTCTTAGTCTTATGTATACTGGCCCAATATAGTATGAAAAAGGAAAACAATTTTTTGATACCACTTTGTTACATCCCAACCAAACTGACCACTAAAACATTAGATAGACCAGTGGTTCACATGACCTCAATCGCTCCCCCCTGTATGCCAGATGATACCGACTAGTATAGTTGTTCTAAAGAAGCGATTGTAGGGAGACTATACACTCATTATTAGAGTTGCAATGCGGTATTACAAAAACTAATGAAGCAATAGGCAATATATAATATAGTAAAAAAATGAAGACAAAGAAAAAAATGATTAATAATATAAACCGAATATTAATGATGTCCAATTCCAATCCCTAAAATATACCTTCATGTCCTGGTAATTATAAATAAATAAATTATAGAATGTATAGTAGGTATTAGGACACAATGAATCACATGAACAAAGAAAATAACTAAAATATGTAAGGTCGTCAAGGGATATCTCTATCAGCATCCTAATCCCCAACACATCCCTAGGCTCCTAGCAACCAAGTATAAGAAAAAAATACAATAAATTGTCCATAGTCCCATGAATATAAGGTCTACTCAGGTACGCTAGTTCAATAGAAGCCCAAGTAGGGTGTGGGACCTAAATAATAGAAGGTTCCCAACAATTATGACTCTTCTTGAATGTGGTCCATGATATAAATGAATACAGTGTCCTGATATGAGCAATATAACAAAAGTAAATAAATAAACAAAAACCCGCCTAGGTTTCTAAGGGAAATCTAGTTGCTATACCTTCTTCATCTTTGAGATATAAAGAATGTATGATCAGTAACCATATATTTATAGAAATAATATATAAATAGTATATATATATATATACATATATATCACATCCACCTATATGAACCAAGTAAATATGGATGTAAGTGTCCATATACCTAAAATATCAGGTGCTAGTGGGATCGGGCATAACTCAATCATCCATAACCAGTCTGAAGGAGGATTTAATCTCTATCTAGATGGTACATTCCATACATCCCAATAGGGAGTGATACATCATGCACGACACTCAGGATGGTGAGAGAGTAATCATGTCATCATTTTAAATTGGGAGAGAGGTTCCACAGCCCAATATCATACTAGTATGACTGGTTTGAGACGGTATGACTCAACAAATTATATAAGGGATAAGGATTTTCCACCATGCTCAATAGATCACTTACCATCATATATAGACTATTTTTTGGTGTAATCTAATATATAATAATAACATGATCCATGATGCATTACCTCCAACACATTATATCTAATAATTCAGTTATATAAACAAGTATGATCCATTAATTTCAATTTGAAATAAATATTATATATAAGCATGTGATAGATGGTGGGTCCTTTCCACCATTTCTTTTTCATTCCACTTTAATTAAACCGTTTAATTATTTCATGGCACGTAAACCTTCTTGAGGTGATCCACTCAATATAACTAAGTTATAATGATTAAAACTTTTAAAAAAAATCATGGAATGTAATCCATCATGTTAATCCTTTTCATTTATTTAAATATACTCACTTAATGAAAGGAAACATCATTAATAAACCACTTAATTAGTGAAATTCCTTTGAATAAAACAAAACTTGTAAATTCATTTAATAGACTCAATGGAACATAGATGGTACCGTGGTCTAATTGGGAAAAACCTACATGGGAATTCCGATTCATTATGAAAGCCAAGCCTGTGGGAGGATCTTTTTCCATTATTAATTTAGATAATGATAGTTTAATCCATTAAATTTATAAAATTATCTAAGTACTCAGAATATGATCTGCTTAAATATAAATATATATCAAAGGAGGAAAATTCCCTTTAAGAATAATAAAAGTGGGAATTTACTAACATTCCTTAGATCAAGACATGGAATCAAAGCATTGTGTAAAGCTACATCATAAAGTATAATTAATCACTTTTTAATTTTGGGGATAATGAACATAATTCAAGGGGTTTTCTTATAAAATAATGACATTTTTTATCAAACAATTCAGTTAATCATAAATAGGCGTCATATTCAAGAAACAAAATTCAATACACCATGGGAGAATTTAAAATAACTACCAATAAGGGTTAACTCAATTACTAATACTATCTAAATGCTTAGAATGTGTCCCATGAATTTATTCATTTAATTAAAAATGGAAAATTTTAGAAGACACACTCATGGGGTGTCCATAATCGAGATTGGAAACTTCTAATTACTCAACAATGCTCGATGTATATAATACAAGGTGGAAATATCTAATTAATATAAAGGAGATAGTCATAAAGCTAGACGTGACAAAGGCTACCATGTGGCACAATGAAAAATTTTATAAATAATGGAATATATAAGCAAAAAGTCGAAGGCCGCCTTAATTATTCTTAGTACGTATCACTCATCTAATAATAGGCAATGATTTTTCCCAATTTGGGAGAAATTTAAGAAAATTTCATTCTCCCAAAAAAATAGGGAAAATGAGTTTACACCTTAATAACTTCCTCAAGATAATATTAAATAAATAATTATCAAATTTTAATCAATAGCTTACCATTATAGATCCATATAGATCAATTATGTTATTTTTGGACATCAAATGGAGGAGATCCATTGATTCATAGAATAGGGTAGAGAAGAACCCAAATGAACCCGGGAGAATCCTCATGCGGCTTCTAGGTGGAGAATAAAAGGAATAATGAGTTTTTTACCTCAGTAAATGTAAAAATTTCATTTTAACCATAAAACCCAAGTCATAATGTTTTTCTAAACTATAGTCCAACCGCGCGACAACCAATCCCTACGAATCCACCTCGCACAGTTTGAACTACATGATTTACCTAACCATGCACCAACAAGGCAATGAATAGTTCTTAGGTACTGCCTAACTGGATCTAGCTGTGTGGGAAAGGTGGATGGTCTGAGTAAAACTTGTGTAAACCATACAAGGAATTTATTTTCATCTAAAAGAGGATTTATGGTTTGTTGTTGAGGTCTATACAGTATCAGAAAAATTGTTTACCTTTCTCAGACCTCCAAAACCTAGGACTTTCATACCTCAGTTCTCCCAAAAATGAAAGAGACACTCTAGAAACCTCTTATGGATTTAACCAAGTCTAAAAACTACAAATTAAAGTTTTAAAACTTCAATAATTATGTTATGAAGCATAGTATAAAGAATAGATCATCCAGTGAATTCCAAAATTCAAATTCCCCTAGGAATTTCATTTTGGTTCAAAACCTTATTTGTTACAAAATCCATGCCATTCCAAATTACAGTTCCAAAATATCAAATATTACTTTCATAAATCAATTGAAATATATTTTAAGCAATAAAGAAAATTATGTTTTTAATTATATAGGAAATATCAAATGTAACCCCCTACATTTAATCACAGAATCAACAATCAACACCGAGAGTGGGATTAGACAATAAAGAATGAATTTATCAAAGGTCAAGAAATCAAACCTAGACTCACAATCCCATAAAATATAGTATAGATCAATAAAGAAGTTGAAGATTTAATACATTCTTATGGAGGATATAATGAGAAACCAAAATAAAACTGATGGGAGAATATTCACATACCCAGAGAATATTGAACGAGATCTGCCAAGAAAAGGGTCTAGATGAGTCAAAACCACTTCGTGAGAGCCTCCAAATATAGGGAATATAGTTAGTTCAAGTGAAGCTTGAGAGAAATATAAAATCGATGGGTCTAGATTATAAAATAATTATTTAAAATAAAATATTTATGTGAACATTATTATATGGTAAGGGTTGCACAATTAGAAAAACTGTGAACCCTAGCCATTGACCCCTTAATTGGGGTGCATGGATTCTACTAAATGGGTGCACAGTTTTTTAAATTGAAAAAAACCATAAAATCCCTCACCTTACAAGGTTAAATGGTTTACAAATAGGGTGCACGTTTAGGGAAAACTATGTACAAAATGTTCACAACCAATAAAACATCAAAAATATTCCAAGTTTCACATGAACAAAACATAGACAGAACCCAAAAAACAATGAAAAATTAATTTTCTAGGTGTACCTATAAACTAGTAATGTGATATTTTATCCCCCCCATAGAAACATTTTTTTGGTCGAAATCCTATGGAAAAGTTTCCATATCAAAGAGACGAGGACACTAGTCACTTGTATGTTCCTCACACTCCCATATCACATGAGAATTAGAATTATTCTTCCATATAACATAGAACTATGGTATGTTTCTCTCATAATGTACCTACTTCTCAAAATTAGCAATCTTGTCTATATGCTCAGACTTAGATAAATCAGGATCAACATAAATATCCTCCCAACTCAAGACCTAAGATGGGTTAGAAATATACTTCCATAGCTTTGATATATGGAACACATTCTATATCTTCATCAACCATGGTGTAATTGACAAATTATAGTCCGCCTTCCCCACCTACTAAAAAACCTCAAAATATCCCACAAAATTCGGAGCAACCTTCCCTAGCCTCTCATGTCATTGGTAACCCATCCTTGGTGAAAATATAAAGAACATATGGTCAATAACTATGAACCCCAACACACTATGAAAATGACTAGAATAAGATTTATATCATCTCTATTCCATAAACATTCTAGGATTAAATAACGTAATATTTTTTATTATATCTTGGAACAAACTCTATCCAATAATTGATGATTACCCAATCTCAGAAAAACAAAACATGGATTTACAAATTTGAAAATACAATTATTCAAAATCAGAAATTATGATTTTGGACCAGTAACTATTGTTATAAGAAAACTAAAAATGTCACAAATAGTTATCATAAGATCCACAAAAATAAATGACGAAGGCACGAATCATATTGTCAAAAATCATTACAAACCTTTCTATCTATCTATCTGGTTATATACGGTATTTCATACTCAAGAGAACTTGAGATGTCATCACAACCTTAATTCCATTACAAAAATTATAAGTAAAACATATATCTCTTTTAGACACAATAAATTATTTAACTCTATCAAAATGAAAATTCTCTTTTACATAGATAGTTCATATCTCCTCAAATTTGGTTGTACAATAAATCGGTATGAAGTGAGGTAATTTGATCAGCCTATTAATCATAACCCATAGCATATTCTTCTATCTCTCGGTAAGCGGATAACCAACAACAATGTACACAGAACATTTATCCATTATCCAAGTCGGAATTGGATGTGGCTGAAGAAAACATGAAGTTCTCTTGTGTATATCCTTAACAGTTTGTAATGTGTAGAAGGGAAAAACAAAGTTAGACATGTCTCTTATCAAACATGGCCTCTAGAATTGTTTTCTGATATCATAAATCATCATTGTGGTTCCTAGGTGGACAACCCATTATGAAGAATGTAAATACACCATCATAGCTTTTCTCACAAGAAAAGGTACAACATACTAGTTCTAGAAACATAAGATATCATTGTTGGAGAATGACCACTTCACAATGTTCTCCACATCATAAATAGATTCCTTAATTATATAGAAAGTTTCAAAAAATTGTTACCCCTAAAGACTCATTTCATGCAGAGAAGTGTTCAAATTAACACTAGACAAGACTACCTTGAAACCCTATTCCCAAACTCCTGAATGAAACTATGATAAAAGAGACCTCAATTTCAACTCTTATAAAGGTTATTTAATAGAATGGGTAGAACATTTCCTTCCCTATGCATTTTCAATGGAGATTTTTCTCAATGTATAAAAAATATTGAAATAAAAATACTATAGTAACTCCACCTAACACCTCTATCAAAGACTCAAAAATTTTTGAGAGAAGATATAACTCAAGATTTTGTGATGATAATACACAATAAACCTTTTCTTAAAAGGTTAATGACTTCAAAAATAGAGAGAATGCATCATGGATGTGGGTTTTAGGTCATGGGTCAGATAAATCTTCTCTTGTATCATAAGATGCTGATAGCTATATGCCATCATGTGATCACGCTCCATAAGGAAACAATCAAAACATAAACATGATTTGTTATAAGAGAACACATATCCTCACACGGACACTAGAATAATATTCCCTAGTGTAGAATAAAAAAGTAATTTCAACATAAAAAATAACTCTAACATTTATAATTCGAATCTAACTCCATCCCATTCTGAGTGAGGGTATTAACCAGTGAATCCAACATCGAGATAAACTTTATGAAAATTCAATAATACCATGTTAAACCAAAAAAATATCTAAATTTCTAAAACAAATAATGGTTTATTCAATGTCATAAAAACCTTGAACCATTTAGGATTAATAGAGATACCACGTTTTGAGACCATGTTCCCTAGGAACATTACATATCGAATCTAGAAATCACATTTCTATTGCTTGGAATAATTTTTTGATTTATCAATAATTCCAAAATATCTCTCATATTATATAAATATTTCTCCTCAAACTAAAAGTAATCTATGATGTCATACACAAAGACCACCAAGAATGTATCAGGATACTCATGGAAGATCCAGTTCAAAAACACTATAAGAGCATTGATTAGACCAAATGCCATGATATGATACTCATAATGACCATACCTATGATAAAAGATAATTTTCAGTAGGTCAAACCTATCATCAATTTGTGGAAATGAAACTATTATAGTAAATCAGTAGTGTTATTAGAAATAAAAAAATAGTCGAAGTGTTCTATATTGTTTTTTGTAAAGGGAACATGTTCCACCCAATACGACACACGTAGGTATAGAATCCTTCAGTAAAATATATACAACTTAGTCATCAGCACTTTAATTTCATTTGGGGTTATATGGTAAGGGGGAATATGAACTAGTTGGGTGCCTTCTAATAAATCAACATAAAATTCCACCTCTCCTAAAGATGGAAAAATTGAGAAATCAGAAAGAAAACATTGGGAAACTCGAGGAAAACATAAAGGAGATTATCGATCAAAGATTCATGCTCATTATTAAAATAAAACCCAGATATTACTTATCAAAATTATAAATAATATTTCATAGATATACTCAACCTCAGGTCCCATTATCCCATAAACATATGTCACACCCCATTAGGTGTAGTAAGGGAGACCCATTGAATAAAGCAGTTAATTTGGGCCTTAATGGTAATAAGGAAATCCATCCCTGAAATTAGATAAATTGATATCTTGTTAATTAAAAACAATTAATGATTACATTTATATATAATAACTAGAAAACAAAATAAACACATTGTATACCATTATCTCTCTTCATTGTGAGGGGTGTAGTAATATCAATGACGTAAGATAAAAGCTACACAGGTAGATTTAACTGGTTCACAATACAAGTCAATATAAATTAATGATTTAAATGAGTATCTAAAAAATCCATCTATAATTAATAAGCTACAGTAATAATACCCTTCAGGATCACTGGAGCCATATATGCTTCCTTTGAATACTCTCCCACTATGTGAAGAAGCTTCATTCCTTTTTCTTGTGGATGGAACACCATTAATGAAGAAACATTTTATTTTAGTATAATACTTGTTTTTGTTGAGCATTTTCCACTAAATGGGATAGAAAATATATAACAAAATTTTAGTAGGTTAATTGAGCATCCATAGGTACTATAGATCTTTTGTGGATAAATGTAAACATGATTCAAATGCCCCGGCTGTCCATACTAGAAGAAATTCAAAAGCAATTTTCCGAGAAATACAGGAAGTCTATATATATCCTACTATCATGATCCTCTAATAGAATCATCACAAATGACTTATACTTTAATAAATCACATAGAACTGACATTGATAAAAAAATGAAACTCCTATTAAACATGATGTGTTAGCTAAGTCAAGCTCAACCATCAACACCCTATTTTGCATGTCAGCATAAGAAGTGAGCTTTTGTAGAAAAAACTAACAAATAATATTGGGTAGAAAGCCCAAATCGATCCATTGAGTCTTAATATTATAATTTCATTCAATCTTATGTTAAAACATCCCAATCTTGGAAAAGTGGTTAACATCCCCAATCATGAACCTATTATCCTATTTGATTTTGATGAACTCCATTACCTTATCCCACACTATAAACTATATAATAGAAATATGTGTGAAAATAACACCAAATTACTTCCACTATAAACACTTGTTCTTATTCAACAAAATCATTTAATCCCACCATCTCTTACTCGATCATTCTAGCATGAGGGTGGAACATTTTCCCTTGATCGTATCAAGAATTTCCAAGAACTCAAAAGAAGCTCTATCATTCTCGATCAATCCTCAGCATCATGAGGATCTTTATTGGTTTGGAAGTATGGTGGATTATGAAGAATGAAATACTTATCATGATTTTTATATTCATACCTATCAGGATCTATAACTAGAGTCTAAATGGGAATGGGTGTAAGCTCAGATCCCATATCTTAGGTGATACACACAATAATCTCTATAATATTCTAGCCCATGGGAGGAGATTCTCACTATGGTTCACCAACAACTTCCTCCAAGAGATTATTCATACATCTTCTTGGAGTTATAATGTTACACATCATAAATATAAAACACAAAAAACATCATAATATTACTCAGATAAACAAATCTGATAAGGGAAACATGAATATTAATCCAATATGATAAGATATCATGATTTGGATTTCAACCTATCTAAATCAAAGAATGAAAAGAATATAATTAGATCAAATTAATCCTCAAGTTATTTTCCAAAACTACCCATAGTAAATTAAGGGTATTTATAATGATATATGTATAGTCTTCCAAAAGGAACTACTTCCCAAGTCCCAACAATATATTCCAAACTACATACTAGAATAAATTTAAAATGCTTAACATTAACCTTTGATACCAACATTTCAGAAATATTCATCGATACCATGGTACCAAAATAATTGAGCTAGATCTAGCATATCCCAAAGGGTTTTACCAATCAATATGGGCTGGTGACTATAACTAAACATCACACAAGTTAAGAGAGGGAACATATATTCTATATAAAAAATCTAAGATAAAAGGTAGCAAGTCAGTATTCTCAACACTCAAAATAGAGAAAGTACCACAAACCAAATAGGTAAAACAAACCTAATGCAGTACAAAATCATGTTAATCAAAAATTGGTGAGATAAAACTCAAAAATCCCAAATGTAAACCACACTCTAGTCCTAAAAGGATTAGGAACATTCTTTACCTCTATGGGGAACCTTCACATTGCTCCAAATTGGTATAAGAAAAATCAAAAAACACTCGAAGGAAAAATGTAGGGTGTGATCAATAAAGATAGGTTGGGTCTCAACTAGTTTTCCATAGTATATTCCATAATAATAAACCAAATAATTATTTCAATATAACTAAAACAAGATATGGTAATACATTTTCATATTAAAAACTAAACATTCCTTGATTTCTAAATAATGGAAAACATTTACAACTTGTATTAAATCAAAATTTTATATATAACATTTTATATTAATAAAATTAATGTTTAAATAAGTTATATAATCAATGTTATATATATATATATATAAACAAACCAAACAAGCTTCGTGTTCATATTCCTTATAGTATGATAGTATCTGGTAATAGGATCCCCACACTACTCATATCAGTGATAGTGAAAATCTTGTGTATACATGTCCCTCAACCTCAAGCTGAATAGGAATCTTCAATATATCATTGGGGATAAGATCTTCCAAAATATGTTTTCTTTTAGTTTAATTTGTCGATCCAATACTAGTGAATCATCATCCTAGTGGATTTTTCTATATAACTAACTTACTTCAAAATCTCGCATCTACTCAATCAATAACTCAATCTATCAAAATTGGAAAAATCACCTCATTCAGAATCAAATCATCATTTCAATTCAGTTACCAAATATTTAGTTTCAATATTCTAATTTTGTTTTAATAACAAAACATGGGTCTTTCATCAATTCAATATTATTCTACACAGAACCAAGAATAGGTTCTTATCATTTCCATTTAATCCATTTTACTTAACAATTCTCAAATTATTTCATCAATTCCATCAATTTTGAAATACACACCATATTCTAATTCTATTGGAATTGGGGTTTTTCTCCCAAACACATGCCATTCTAAATTCTCATTCCAAATTATATGAAATTGAGTTTTCATAAATATATTGAAATCTATTTCAAACAAAAAATAAAATAAAGGGGTAAATTATATGTCCAACTTTAAATAGAACAACATTCCATTAATCATATAATCAAAAGACAACACTCATAGTGGGATTATCCAAAGATGAAGGAAGAAATTATAGAATAAGATATAAAACCTAGATTCAACATCTCATCAAGAAGAGTTCAGATCCTTTAAAAACAGGATGATTTAATAACATCAATGTATGATAGACTTATAGACTTCACGAAAACCCATGAGTGGATATTCACATTCTGGGAGAAGATTGATCAATATTCGACATACCTAAATCCTCCACGGATAGGGTTTAGAGTAGTTAAAACTATTTCTTAAGAGCCGTTAAATCTTATAAAATTTATTTAGGTAGAGTGAGGGTTGAGTGGGAGATAAACTGGTGGGTTTTTTATTTTTGAAATAATTTCACAGTATAAAAAAGTCCACTATCACGATGATATGGGTAGGGCCACACTATTTGAAAAACAATGGGCCCTAACTGAGCACTAATAAATGGGGGCGAATGGTTTCTACTAGGTGGGTTTATGTTTTCTAAACTCATGAACCAACCTCACAAACCCTTACTGTATATGGTTACGTGGTTTACACTATGGGAACTATTTGGAAAAATCGTGCGCCAACCATGCACAATCCATAAAACTTCCAAAAACAATCCAAAATTTTACCAAAAACGACGCAAGACTAAACCCAACCAAATAATGCACTAAATAATTCTATAAGAGTAATTGAAAACCAGTAATGGGATATTACAGATATGACACAATGATTTTTTAAAATAATAACATTATATTCAGTAGTGTACTTGACATGCAACACAAAGGTTAAATGAAAATGAAATCTTGTTATATAATTATGATCATTTACAACTATCTATTCAATTGGAATGTATAAATTATATTCAATAAATTATGAAATATATATTTAAATGGACTTTTCACATTATGATTGAAATTTATTTGTTTAAGTGAAACATTCCCATGAAACAACCTATATAATATTTAAAATAAAGAACATTATAATGTGTCACTCTCTTAGTTTTAAATAACTATTATGTGTCTATATAGTGATAGAATAATGTAATGAATGAATATAAATTTATATTTTTGTTAATAATAAAATTAGTTTCATGATGTTAATTTACTTAAAAATTTTATTTGTAATATCATTACCTTAAATTCTTATACAAAACCAAAAAACTATTTAAACTATTAGTAGAAGAATAAATTAAATGATTTTCAAATTATAAATGTTAACGAATGTGTGTGATTTATAATTTTCAATGAAATTTAATGATAAATATAACATATTACTAATTTTCAAAAGAATTATAACCTAGTTTAATTTTTTATATTAATGTATTGTATGTCAAATTAAATGAATAGTGTAAAAATTGGAATTAATGGAATTATATCAGAATAAAATTTTGATAAATTTTTTAAAAATCATAAATACCTAGAATAAGTTTACCCTTCTAGAGTAAAAAACATTCTACCATGATTAAAGATAAAATTGGAGAACCAAACGAATAATAAAAAATCTAATTTTCAAAATGAAACAAAAATCTATTCACATATTATTATTAAATGGTGAAGCAATCTTATCCTAAATTATATTCAAATCCTTGGATATTTGGAAGAATTTATTTATAGAATTTAATTATTATAATGTAATCTATTTCCAAAACCACAAGGGTGCCCATTCTTTCAATTATAAAATGGAACCCCTCATTTTCCATCATCACACCACTTCAAGCCATGTAACTATACAATCCCCTA
Source organism: Viscum album (assembly GCA_963277665.1). Taxonomy (NCBI): domain Eukaryota; kingdom Viridiplantae; phylum Streptophyta; class Magnoliopsida; order Santalales; family Viscaceae; genus Viscum; species Viscum album. The sequence goes on from OY728163.1 coordinate 356,657,671, forward strand.
GAAAATACACTATGAACTTATTATCCATTTCATAGATGTATTGGTCTTCCCGAAATACGAACTCTGTCATCCTCATGAAGATACCTAAATGAGTTTATTCCAAGACAAGGAGGTTTGAACATGTAAGAAAAAAGTCATACATAATGTAATAAACTTTTGTCTCGTTTTTATTTCTATGAGATACATGACATATTAACCAAAATTTTTATTTAGTTAGTTTATATACTACCCATGAATTATTTTTATGATTATTCATATAAAATTAATGGGTATTTACATATTCATCTAAGGTTATTCCCTTCATGGGGATTATGATTCAAAAGTTACAAATTCATTAAGGGTTTTATGTTACAATCTCATTGTTTATAATAATTATTTGTGATTATGTTTCTAATAGATATGTTTTAGTAACTAAATATAATAAATAATGTTTTTTCTAATACTTGGATTATTTATATTGTGTAAATTTTTTCTATTTATTCTCCTCACCTTAAGCATTCAATTGACCAAAAATGTGTCTCAACGAAAATCAATTTCATTTCAATATTTGGTTCAAAAAACATTTCTTCCATATCCAATTTTTATTAACAAAATATAAGGATGTTTTTTAATAATCTTATATTGTATTTCAATCTAATTTACACCCATTATTTTCTTAAAATTAGATTAAAATCAATCTTTTTATTGTTTTCGAAATTATATACTTTGTAAATTCTCTACAATAGTTTGAATGGGATATTTTATTTTAATATATATGGAATGAATGGAATTTCATACCTTCATTTATTATAAAATTTTAAAATCATCCATTATATGTGTCAAATGTTATTTTTAGTGAAAAAAGTTCTCTACTATTAGTGGAGTTGTTATGTATTACAATGGAAGTTTCATAGTTAAAATAATACTTTTCTGATGAAATTTTCTAGAGATACTTTAAAAGCTATTTACATATATGATAACATAATTTCTTATTAAATATATCTTACTATATTTAAGGTCTAATAATACCATCCTTATTCGTTCTATGGGTGTTTAAAGATTGTTATTAAGAGATATTTATTAAAACAGTTTATTTTCCATGGATTATATTTAAATGTCATGATTTATGGTCTTTTTTAATTTATATGAATTAATTAGGATTATGGGATGCTTGGGTTTTTTAAATACCAAAAATTAATTATGTATTGATGGATAACTCATGAGGTAAATATTTCAAGGGTGGATTAGATTTTATTTGTACCATCTTATTAATAGACTTAGCTTTCACATCTAGAAGTTTATATGGAGATCTAGTTTTCATATCAATGACTTTATGTATGGACATATATTTCATTTCCATAAGTTTATGTGCGGATCATTCTTTCTAGTCCATATGATTATGTGTGGACTTGGTCCAATGTCTAAAACTTTGTGTGATGAATGAATTTCATTTCCATAAATAAATGTGGGAACATGTTTCTATACATGGTCAAAATGTTTTAAACTTATGTGTATGTTAACAAACTATTGGTTTATTCAAATTTTATTCATTGAATGATTATGTTCATTTTTTATTTCATTATTCATGTCTTATGAAATTAAATGTTGTATTTCTTAAATCAATATTATGATCTTTAACATATAAGGTATGGTTTTCAAATGTTTATCCCATATTCACAAACTCTTTATCTCCTATTATGTATTAGTTATTATTGATAACACCATTGTTTATAGTTTCTTATAATATTATCTAATTCATTATTTTGTTTCCTTGTGTCTATTTTATGAATAATTGTATTATGTTTGAAATTTCTAAGAGGGTATCTAGTTATGAAGAACTTTATGGGTCATTATTTGATTCAATTATGAACTAGCTGTTTATGTATCCATGTTTTCAGTTTCACAATACCAATATGATTCTAGCATTAATTGTTATATTATATAATGAATATTCATATAAATGTATGAAATATTTATATATGAACATAATGGGTTTCTATAGTTGGTATCAATGGAAGGTTTAGTTAACATTTTGAAATTAGGAAGAGAAAACTGTAGTGAGAAAATTAGGGATAAGATAATATATATTATAATATCCTAAAAGTTTGATGATGATCATGGATGGACCTGTTTAACCAAATAGAATTTTATATTGAACTAGACTATTTATTTAGAAATCATATAAATTATTTTTAATGATTATGTGTTAACTACCATGATTATTTTTTCTCACACTATACTTTTTGTTATTAGTCAATGTCTAGACCTAGGAGGAATTGTTTGAAAAAATAGTGAGATAGATAATGTGGTGATTATAGAAATCAACATGGAATGAGAAATAGAGTGGATGATATCATCATTATACCTGATCAGTTATTATGATATGTGTTTAACACTATGTACCTTAAATAACTATCAGAATCACTATCTAAGAGAAGGATTTATTTTTCTAATAGATCGGGTGGTGAAATAATAGATTAAAGAGGGGATAATTTTATTCATGTTAGAAATGCGGAATTTGAAATACAGGATAAAGTTAAAAATTAAAAATAAAAATTTTTATGTGTGGAAAAGAAGGGAATTATTTAATGAATTTTGGACAAAAATAATGGGTTCGACAAAGGTATTTGATGTTCATTCTAAGGTTTCATTCATAGGATTTCATTAAAAGTGGGGAACCTAGATTTTATCTGAGTTAATGGACACTTTTAAATGACAAATCCTAGACCATGTAAGTAAATATTTAATTAAATTTGATTGAAGTGTTTGTGCATTAGGATTAATGAATTATGTTATATAATTAATATTTTGATATAAGGATCACGAATTATCAAAGAATTGGTCTGCATTATTTTTTGAAACCATATTTTTAGTTGTCACAATAAATAATTAAACAACTAATTGTTATTTGGGATAAAAATATGATTAAAATTTATGGGATAGTGTTGGTGTATTTGAAATTGATTATTTGAGGAAAAACTGATTTAGGTCATTCATGATGATGTTTATTTTATTTTTGGATTTATGTAATATAAAAAATATTATGTGAAAATATTTGAGGTATAAAGATTATGTTAAATTTCAAATGAATATATCTTTCAACGTAATCCCAGCTGAAGAGTTTAGAATACGATCCTGGGTTTGTATATTTAAGGTTATTAATAACTCCTTTAAGGACATAACTAATGAGATTTTTATGTGAATTAAATATCTTATGTGGTTTCAAAAATAATAATTCATTAAATATTATATTACCCATTGGATTATCACATGATTTTTTATAAGTATAATTATGGTTTTTGATATGGTGTTAAATTGACAATTTTTATGGTCGAAAAGTGAATCATGAACAAGGAAATATATTTGAGATATTTATAGATAAGCTAAGGATTACCTTTCATGTAAGAATATTTATTGAATTCCTGATAATTTATATAATTTCACCACATTATATGGTAAGTCATGGTAATTACTAATATTCTGGGAGATGATTCATTAGGTTGAGATATATATAACCCTTGTGTTTTACTTGTGATTTAATATGAATGAATATTTGGGTTGAATGAAAGTTAAAATTTTTGGTATGTAAGATTAAATGAATTAGATCACCTTTTAGGATAAAATATATATTAATTTTTTTTTATTATTGTTATTTATGATATAGGGTCATTTATTAAATTATATAAGTGGATCCTTTTTTTTATTACTGAAATTTTATTGTCAAATAAAATGGTTTACACAAATTAGATAATATATTACCTTGAACTAAAAAATTAGTTGTGGTTAAAATTTAAATAAACTTAGAAGTGATTAATATAACATTTTGGATTTCATAGTAAATTTTAGTGGTTCAGAAATGGAAAAATCATCTTCAATATGCATCATTTGAGAAGAAAGATGATTTTATGGTGAAAAAAATTTAAAGGATAACATTCTACATTTCATGTAAGAATCTTTCCTAATGAACTTTGTTTACATGGTGAATAAATCTATAAAATATAGGTAAAGGATATTAATACAAAAAATATGCATTGATATCTTCAATTATGATGAATTTATATCCTTTTAACCCCTAACTAATTCATGGTTTAGTGGTTTTTTACTTTCTCCTAATCATGTTCTATCTAACTTTATATTTGTCTGTGGGAGTTATTTTCACTTATGTGTAAATATTCATAATTATCACTAATTTTATCATACTTGGAAACCATTTTTTTTTGTTATTTTTAATGACCTTTATTAGTCCCATTCTCTCTTTTAAGATAAAGATTTAGCATCCTATTTTATGATGTGGTTTTTCAATTATATAATTTGAAAATTTCAAAGCCTTGATTACTAAGAAAACTTTCAAGTTACAATTTTAAAATTTATTAATGTGTGTGATAATTTAACACCCCAATATTTTATAATAAAAAATCATGTTTTTTCACATATACAAAATATATCAACGGGCATTAATGACAATGAAATATTATTATTTAAATATTCCAATGGAAAACTACTATATAATTGGATGATATGAATAAGATTAATTACGAAATGATATATATATATATACATATATTACATTAAAATAAAAATGTATTTATTAACTTTTTTACATATAAGAAACCAATTATTTTTTAGTTAATTCATTCTATTAATTAAAAATATGTATTGTCACAAAATTAAATTTACTAATTTTGCAGAACAAATATTATTAACAATTTTTATGTCTTTTATGGATTATATTTTCTAAAAATATATTATTTTTTAATTAATTAAGATAAAATTTTATTTTTGTTAATTTTTCATAATTATTTTGAAATGATTGATTTTTCTATAAATATAAAGGGATAATTCTTTTTATTGAAATCAACATTTTCATTTCAGAAATTTCTAAGGGTCAATTTATTTTAAAATAATTTCAATTTAATATTTTTTCTATTTTATTATGAATAACTCAATTAAGTACATTATAATCGATTTTACTATTTAAATGAGTATGACAACTTTTTTCTACATAAAAATGAATTTTCTAAAAAATTGGTTTTCAGCGTACAATGTATTTTTATCAGAATAAATTAAATTTGTTACTTTGGATGAATTATTTTAAGGAAATTTATATATTATATTTTAAAATAAAATTTTAACATCCATTGAATATGATTTATCTTGGTATGGGCTAAAAATGAAGCATGTTTTATGTATAAGAAATATTTTCTAAATAGTAGTTTTCATCTCATTTTTCATGTTGATTTTTTAAATTAATTTATACCTCTCTCAGAAATATTATATTAAAAATTTATTATATATTTGGAATTAGTAGGTTAGAATTTGGTAAATATTCTAGTTTAAGTTTTTACAATGTGAATATTATCTATGGTAAAATTTATCACATAATTAAAAGATTAATCTGGTTAATCTAGTTCTAAATTAAATGATTAGGCCATAATTTTCTAAAATAATTATTATTGTATAAATTTAATTCAACCATTATCACCTTAGGGTTGAAATATATTTTCTTAATGTACATTTCCCTATGAAAATTACATATATAATATTTAAAACAAGGAATGTTACAATGTGTGACTCTCTTTGTTTTAAATGTCTCTTTTATGTGAATATTGGGAAACAAAGTTGGATACGAATTAATTTATGTGAATATATTGATAATAATGGAAATATTTTATTTATGGTAATTTATTTCCAAATTTTAGTGATAATATAATTACCTTAAATTCTTGTTCAATGCTAATAGATTATTTATTATATTAATAAAAATAATAAAATAAATGATTTAAAAAAATATTTAAAGTAATATAATTTGATTTAGTTATAGTGTTACACAAATTATATAGATTAATATAATATATTATTGATATTTAATAGTACAATGACTTAATTAAACTTTTTATCTAAGTCTTTAATTCAAATTATATTAATATTGGTAAAATTTACATTAATGTCATTTTATAAAAATAATATTTTCAAAATCATTTCAAAATCATTTAAATCTTAAAGGAGGAAAAATTGGATAATATATGGTTGAAAATGTTTTAACTTTTCTTTTTACAAACCAATTTTTACCTTATATGTAAAATTATGTCCCTTTATGTGTAAAAAATAAATTACTTCTTTTAAAAGTAAAATTTATTAACCAAGTGGTTAATAAAAATGACATGGTTTAAAAATACACTAAAACCTATCCAATTTTTATTGGATGATGAAATTTGAATACTACATTTACTTATTTTTTAATACATGGTAATTTGGAATTATTTGGAGGGATAATGAATAAATGATATTTTATTCTTTTACGAAATCCCATGAGTTCGCCTCCACTTAATTATAAAAGGACACCCTGCCTAGATCTTCTTCACCCCACTTTGAGCTATCTGGATGGAAAAAACCTTGCCAAAATCTATTCTCAGCATTCATATATACATCATAGAGAAGTTTTTATTACCAAAAGTCCCTACGATACTTAACAATAGGCCTATGGAATATTTTCAAAGAATCGGTTTGGACACATAAGAATGAAATCAGGCATAAGGTAAGAAATTTTCATTTAATATATATTTTTATGAGACACAATCCATATTAAAATTATTTTCTTTTATGTGTTCTATATACTACCCATTAATTTATTTTCTGATTATATTTATTAATTCTCTACAGAATTACATATCAATATATAGTTCCTTATTTCATTGGGCTTATGATTCAAATGTTACCAATGTCATAATTGTTTTATTTTACAATATAATTGTTTATAAATATTTTTTATAATTATGTATCTGATGATGAAATTGTATTATATACCTCTAATAAAACCCAATAATTTTCTTATCCTTAGAATATTTCATAATAACTGAAGTTTTCCTTGTATTCTTATCACCTTATGTACCGAAGTGTCCAAAAATGTGTTTTTAATGATAATGAAAATTATTTATCTCTTTGGATGAAATAATTTTATTACATATCAATTTTTTCAATAACTATTTTAATTATTGTTATTAATATTGTCCTATGAATTTTTAATTTTATTTGGACACATGTTTGAAATTTTTTACTTTACTTAATAGGAATCATCATGATTGTTTTCTAGAAAAGGTGTTTTTTAATTTACTAAAAATGTGTGAAAGGGATGTTTTATTTTATTTTATTTGGAATGAATGGATTCTGACACCATCATTAATTATAAATTCATTTAATATTACATTATATTTTCTAAAGATTATTTTCAAATAAATTGTTTTATTTCCTATTTGGATTTTTTTATAAAATGGTTAGATAAAAGTGAAAAAGATATTTTACTCCAAAAATTTTCCAAATATGATTTAAAGGGATTATTTATCTATGATAACATCCTTTGATGTTCCTTACTCTTTACTAAGTATACTATGAAATGATACCATACCTATTCTTTCTCTATGTTGTTTATGCTTATGTTGATGAGATGTTTATAAAACCCATTTATTTTCCATGGGTTACATAATAATGTCATTATTAATAATCTTATGTATTTTTTATGAATGAATTATTATTATGTGATATTTGGGTTTTTAAATACCTCAAATGAATTTTTGAAGATGGATATCTCATTAGTTAAATATGTTAAGTTTGAACTAGAGTTATTATTCATAATTTTTTGCATGGATTAGGATTTTATGTAAATGAGATTATCCATAGATCTAGTTCTCATATTCCTATGATTTTGTATAGACCTAATTTTAATGTCCATAATTTTATGCATTGACCTTGATTTCATATCATTAATACATGTGGTTCTGGTTTTATTTACATAATTTAATGATACATCTTAATTTAATTTCATTAACTTAATGTGTGACAATGTTTCTAATTATACATATTCACAATGTTTTAAAAATATGTGTATTCCACAAATTCATTTCTTATGTCAATGTTATTCTCTCATGGATTAGGTTCATTGATTAATTTATGATTCATGTATTATGAAGTACCATGTTTTATACCATGAATACATTTTATGATCATTCATATGTAGTGTATAGTTTTATAATGTTATGATAATTTTCTCATTTACTCGTGCTAATGTTATGTCTATGTGGTCATTTATATATCCCATGTTTACCTTTAGGGTGCATCTATGCTCACTATTTCTTATCTATCCTTATCAATATTTTATGAATAATTATATTATCTAATATATGTATAAAAAGAGTTCTAGTCATGAATAAATTACTATGATATGATGTAGTTCATTTATTCCCTTCATGTTTATGTATCCTTTAATCCAAAGGCACTCAACAAATACGATTTTTGAATGGATTGATATGTTATTTAATAAATAATAATCTAATAATATTAAATATCTATATATAAAATGTATGGGTCACTATAAAAGAAGTATTTTATAATCCAAATTCTTTGTAAAGTGGTGTATGTTTCTTAATACAATTGGGTGCTCCATAAAATAAAAGGACATATATTTCCACTAATCATTGTACAATGGAATTGTAATATGATTATCTCACCTAATAAAAAACTCAATTAATGTATATAAATGTAAAAATAATTTATTTTATGTTGAAATTAATTTTACCCATTATTATATGTTATTATAATCATGGTTTCATAATTATTTTGAGAGATCATGTTTACTATTCTGAATTAATGAACATTTATATCATGTTTCTTTTTATCAAATAGCGTGGGAGAATTATTCTTCATGATGGTGTATTTTCTTATAAAGGGAAATATAGACAATGTTGTTACCAAAAAAATACCTATGGTTACAATTAAAAAATTAAATATGCCACTTGGAGTTTAACATTGACATTCTCAAGGATATAGTATGGTTTCCCAAAAAATATTTTCCCATTTTTAGTAGTTTTTCTACAAATAAGGATAAATATTGAAGTATAATTAAATATATATATATTTTCTTAAAGTGGAATAATTCATACATTTAGGGGATGTATATTTTTGTAGGGTTTTAGAATTAAAAGATTTTTTGTTATGTTTTCACATGTAGTGTGTGTGTATGAAGTGGTTATTTTAGAATTTGTGTTGGTGAAATTGGTTAGGGTATAATAATTTCAAAAAATTTTGTGAAGTATTTATTAAATATTTTTATTTTTGAATTTTTTCTAAAATTATATAATATTTGATGATTTATAATGATAAAGTATTTATTTATAAGTGATGGTGTGTTACTCTTACGAATATATTTTATAATATTATTCATTATTGTTGTTTTACACCATGTTACCTCATGTAGAATTAAAATGTTAAAATAATTATTTATATTTGTGTTTTAGGATTTTTATATTTTCATGAATTAACGATGATTCAAATTTGGTGTTTTCATGTATGTTTTCAAGAATTAATGAAGTTATAAATTAGGTGTTTTCTATGTATTGAATGATGTTTGAGTTACTAAGGTACCAAAAAATATGTTGGATATGAATGGGGAAATTATTGTATAAAGGTTCACTGATGTTTATGTTTTTTATGAAGTGTTTTAACTTACTATAAATGACTAAATAATATTCACAATAAGCTAACATAACATATTTTAGTTTGGATAGAGGTTATATTGATGTCTTGAGGTAAAGGGTAGAGTGTATAATTTGTTGAGAGAAGGAAGAACAAAATACATCATGGTGTACTCCAAATATTATATGATCTTATTATTGTAGAATAATATTAGTATTAATTAACAAAAATAAATATATTGTAGGTCATGTTATTTTATTATTTTTTCAAAATACTCATTTTAAGATATTTACCTAAATTACATCATGGGATTTAAGGATTATTCATGGTTACTAGAATATAAATAGAAATTAATAAAATATTACATCATTATTATTTTTGGAATTCATGTGATGATTATACTATAATAATTATATATATTTTTGGTGTGAGGAAAAAGGGATTGGATATTGTTTTTATCATGAAATAATAACTGGAAAGGAATCAAGTCATTGTTTAGACATCTTCTTCAAGGCAGTTTTGTTATGTTTTTGGGATTCATCAAACAACATAGAAATTATCACTATGACTTTTTATAAATAAAATGGATAAGGTTTCATTTTTTCTTATTCTGAGTGGGAATTTTTTAAATTAATTTCAAAAAAACTAATCAGTTGAGTCAATAATACATCATGTCATGACCTAACGATAATGTAATTTATAAAAAAATTTAGATTTTATTTTTTATAATTTTGTGTACTTGGGACTAAATCAAAAGATACTTTATCATGATATATTATGTCCACATACCATAAAAATGATATGTAAAATGACTAGATTGATCAAATTGATAAAATTGATATTGAGGATATTAGATGTTGAGATACTTACTGAATTTGGTATTTAAATTTCAAATTTGAATAAAAGAGAGATGTGTTATTATTTTTTTATAACTATATGTGTGGAATGACTATGATTATAGAAAATATAATAAAGAGGAAAATAATCCTATGAATTACTATGGGTACTAATTATAACAACATTGGTTTATGGGGGAATCCTTGAATAGTAAATATCTAACTCTTACATTTAAGAAAAATAGACTATACTTGTTGATTTGTGAGATATTATGTTCCTATTATTTTTTTCTTTATTGATCATAGATTTATTAATTCTATAAGGAATCACTAATAAAATTGAATAATATTATTTAGTGATCTATATTAGCTGTTTACTAATAATACATTAGAATTTCAATGATCAGATCGAAGAAGAGATTGTGATACTCTATAAATAGTACATTTTAATATTCTTATTGATGCTTGAAGATCCTTATTTATATTTAATTGACAATATTTTAGGATTGTGTTTGAGATTTCATAATTCATATTAATAGAAACTTTTACAAGAACATGTATCAAGGAAAATCCCTTATTTTCTTAATTCATTAAGTTATATTGTGGATCATGTATTGAATGAAGATACCTGGCCTTTATCGAGATGTAGACATGTATTTATAAGCAGAACCATTATATATCATTTTGAGACATTTTATTTTTTTGATGTGAAAATGAAAACAAAAAACTAAATTGACTTGACTCAAATGGGTTTGGTATGATTAAATAATGTTTCTAAAAACTGTTTATTTATCTCAACTTTTTATAAATGATTATTATATATGAATTATATATTATTTTTATTAGTGGTTCACCCCTATTGAATACACTTGTGTATCCTCACAAATGTTGGTGGTAGTCTGTGCTATATAACATGTAAAAATTATAATATGATGTTATAGTTTCTTTATTGTATGAACCTCTATAAGGAAAGACATTTTAAGAATTTAAAATAGACTATACGGAAATATATGACACATGTTATTATAATTATTGGGGATATAATATCATTGATCCATGTAGTTATAGATATCTATATTAAAGAGAATTTTATTCCCATGAGAGAATTATTGAAAGGAGATCACTGAAGTGATCCATGAATAAGCCCTTTTAATTATTTCACTAATATTGATTTTTAAACCACTCAAATCCATTTCGTTATATATACCAATATGTTATTTTTTTTTTAATTTTGTGATTTAAAAAAGTGAAGAAGTAAATAATTGAATCAGATTTATTTTTCACTCCATACCTAATAAAAACTCAGAAGCTTATTGAATACTGAAATTGAAAAAAATATATATATATATTGGTATTAGATCACCTAATATAATCTTGGAGAAAATAGTAATGATTTACAAGCATAGTGGAAGAAAATGATTAAAATAAAATGGTTAGAACCATAAAGCAGTATAAAATTATCACTATATCAGTTTTGGTTAAGTCAAAATCATTAATTGATATTATAATTGATGAATATGGACATATTGATCTCAAGATAATGAATGACTGTTTTGTCAAAGATGACATGGGATAAGATTTAGGCTCTTCGATTGATGAAAAAGATTTAATTCTATATAATAAATATTCTAATTAAGAAATCATTGTAGAGTACTATATTAAAATCATATAGTGGATGTTTGTAATATAGAATCGGAGTTTTAATGAAATAAAAAATTTTAATCTAAGGGAAATTTAGTGGTGATTATTTACCGCTTTTGTTGGTAATTTGGTTTTTTGTTTTAGTTTTTTTATAGTGTCTACCATTGTTTTATAATTGGTTATATATTCTGAAATTGTTATTTAATCAAACAAAAAATAGTGGTTGTAATTATTATCATTGTAACCCAAAAAATAGTGACAGATATGACTCAAAGGCTGTTCCTAGAGTCATTTGGTGCTACAGATCAATTTTTATCTTGGAGAATGATATCCCTAGGTAGAAATTATAATTTGGGGAACTCTATATGAATTTATTTGGGTTGTCCACATAAGAATTTTCTCTGAGTAGAATATCCATCATTTTATTTGATCAACATAAAAATATATTTTTTCAATATTTATTACACATTTAAGATATAGTGGTTGTGGGAATAGTGACTTTAATTAAATATAGGGGATGGTCTCATGTTTGTGTTACCTTTATAGCTGAAGGAGACCACTATTATGGAGTTTGTACTTTACCAACCAATGAATATAATGCATTCATAGTTGATTAGTTTTGTTAACGAAAGATATAAAATAACCCTGAGTTTTCTCACATCAAACCTTATTTTGTTATCTATTTAATGTTTGATTGTCACCTATTACATTTGAAATGTTTTCAATTTTTTGATAGTGCAATATCTTTACCCCTTGTGGTTACATTTCGCTCCACTTTTTTGTAATAAATTTTATGTGTTCATGGGTTGGGTGAATAACTCCTCTCTTTTACTATTCTATTAACGATGCATGTTTTTCTATAAGTTAGATTCAATAAAATTATATTTCAGTTTTGAATGATATTTATATAATTAAATAGATATTTAGTTTTTTATGATTTATATCTATATATTTTTAGAAAAATGGTTTATTTATAACTATTCTAGGATTTATTTTACTTTCATAACCAGTATATAATCATCTTACCCAATCATACCGAGTCTTAGAATTAAAATATCAATGATTAATTTGTTTTATAAATGAATTTACTCATGCATGGAAAGACTAGGGGAATTTAGCAAAGATTATTTTGGATACATAATGATTATTTATATTACAATAAATTAGGTATAGATAATTATTATAATGGGTAGATAAGAAAATTAAATATATAGAATATGATGTTAAATGATTTATTAATGGTAATTTTAATTTAATTTAAAAAATTCTTGGAAAAGTTATACCAATAATGAATTATTCTATAGTAGACTATTTTACCTAAACTTAGAGATACTGAATTTCAAGAAAAAATGTCCACTTTCCAAATTTATTATCAAAATTTTTAAATCCATTAATCTATTATCAAACAATATTTATTCTATCAATGTATGATAATAATTTTTTAAATTATTAAATTCAATTGTGAAAATAAGGATTTATTACATCCTAAAAATATTAAATAAATAATATCCATTTTAATTAAAAATAAAAGTTATAATACTATTTTACACTCCTTGTTATAAATATTTGACCTTAGAGTGATCATTGTTAATTTATATTAATTTAGGCTTGGTTATAAAGAGATAATAATTATAGTGAGAAATGTATTCATATAATTTATCTAGTCATCATGATCACTCTATCTGTTTAAAATATTTTTCAATTGTTTATAAATTTTATCAATTGTGCAAGGGGAACTATTTCCCCTTCATATAAATATAAATACTGTAATATCTTTTATTTCTAGGAATTTTTCATTTGGATTATATAGGGTGTCATATTGTAAGATTCTTGTTGAATAATAATGATTAAACTTTTAGATATTTTCAATAATGTAAATAGTATACAACCTTACCTTGATAGAGTTCATGTTGATATAAAATAAACCTTTTTGGTCTTCAATTCTTATTAATCATCATAACAAGTATTATATGATGTGTTGATATTGAATAAAGGTTAAAAAAATAATATCAATACTTATCTTCTATCAAAGGATAAGGAAATGTGGTAATACCTCTTTATTTTGGGTGCCATTTATGGTGATATAATGACTTCATGATGATGTTTCCACTTTTTTATGCAGCTTTCCACATCTTATTGACGACTTAATTTATTTTTTTCCAAATTATGATATTAATGGAGATTTTTATATTATTGGTTAATATTATTGTGGTAATATAATTCATTGAATATTTTCATGAGAATGAGTTATTTTGGTGAAAATGTGTATAAAGGTTCTTTGTATTACATTTTTTATGTTCTAAAAACTATATTTTTTGTTGGTTCTAATCAATATTTATTGGAAATATGATTTTGAAGTAATTTTTAAGTTGGGGTGTTCTTTATAATAATTATTTCAATTTTCCATATTTAGCTTTGAAAATCATATGTTGGAATTAAATTCAATATATCTGAATTCCTTATAAATAGAAATATATTATTTAACGATCATGATATAATTTTTTAATGAGATCATAAATATTGTCTTAAAGCCCCATATATAACCTTTTCATGTCATTTGCAGTTGTGATCCTTGAAATTAAAAATGTAAATTCAAAATAAAAAGTGTAGTTGAAGTTTATTTTTATGATATTGACTAAAAACATCAGCCATTTATTAGAAAAGATGTGGTGATTGACCCGATCTAAAAAGAATGAAGCCTAAAAATATACAAGAGGAGATAATTTAGTTAGGATATTTTCCCATGTCAAATTCACATATAGATATTTTCAGTGATTGCTTCCATGTGGAGGATTTTGATACCAAAACCAAAGGTGATTACTATTTATCTTGGTGTTGTGAGTCCAGAAATGAATGTTCATGTTGGGTGTTAATTATATTGACACATAAATAAGACACATCATTACAAACTGGTCATACATTGAACACATTGGATGATTATATTTATGATAAGTTTTATTCCTATATATATATATATTAGAGACATTGATTTCGGTTTTTGTCATGATTTACAATTTAATTCCTTGTATTTTGGATATATTTTTTTGGAAAGAGTAGTTTAATCATTAAAAGATTTGATGTTTTGTATTTCATCAATAGAAAAAAATTAACAACATATATTTTACTCATGATTTGTAATATTTTCATATAAAAATCCAGCATATCGAATGTAATTCCATTAAACTAATATTGGACATGAATTTTTACGATGAATAAGATGAAGATGTTAATGTAACTCATGATGTGAAAGCATCATATTCTATACCAGACATCCCTCCATGAATCCTAAATATTAGGAAACTAATACATGTCCAGAATCATCCATACAAATGAAATTTAATGATGTAAATCATTTATGTTACATTAAATACATAATATCATTGCTTTATGAATTTTATACAAGACATCAAATTTTCTGTGATGTTTGGAAGATACCGAATAATTGGATATTTGAAGATCCAGTTATATGATGTGAACCAAAAATTCATGATATGAATTTTTAGAGGAACATGTAATTAATTTTAACACAAGATGTGAAATCCTTACACATCATGAGTTAATTATCTTATATATATATTCATGTGCGTCTGATGTTCCTAATAGATACCAGATTATCTTCTTTTTCTATTTCTTTTATTTATTTTTTAAACCTAGTTTATCTTATTTTCTCTTCAGTTTCTGTTCATCCTTTTCTATTTCACATCATCAAAATAATTTTTAACTTATCCTTCTTTATTTGGAAACATTATTCATTCAATTCAAATTTTCTTCTTCTAAAACCAATATCTGTGAATTTTTCCTTCTCTATTCCATGTAAGTGCATTAGTTTATTCTACATGCTTTAATTTTGAATTTATTTATAAATATTTCATTCAGGATGATGTTATTACATTTATTTAATACTATCACTTCCATGTGCGGGTAACCATCTGAAGCTTATGGGTTGAGAGTAGAGGTAGCATAAACCAAATGGATTCTTAAATAAAAACATGGACCCCATTTGTATATGAATTAGGTTACGAAATAATTTTAATCATATTCTATTCCCCAATCCTAATATGGGGAATTGAAACAGAATGACCATGACCTAGTTGGAGTTAATAAAACGATGATGAATAACATGTGATGCTTTATACCATTGATATTAAGCATAATTATCCTAAAAAGATTACCGCCACTACACCATATAGTGGATTACTATCTGGTCAGATCCCGTTATTTTCAAAAAAATATAATTGGTGACTTTTTCACTACTTTACATCATATGATATTGGTCTATCACCAAAAATATTTAGAAATTCAGATTTTATAAGCTCATAAAAAAATTGATCTCATTCAATTCATTATTAGTTGAAAAAACCATTTGATTTGTTTATAACCCAAAAATTTAAAATAGTATTTGGAATCCAGTATCATTTTATTGCTTCTATGATTCAAGCCTCTCCAAAATTTACCTAAGGGTTTGACCCCATACATCCATTTTTTTGTTCACCCTTGATGTATTGTTATTTGTTTTTAATATAAATTTAAAATCTTATCATTCCAATAATGATTCTTGGATGTTGTATGTGACGATCAAATTTTAATGTCATCATTAGAGACAAATATATTAATTTATCATAGTGACCATTAATACAAGATTAGGATTTTCCCACACCCTCTTCCCCTCTTCCCTATTATTTTTCTTATATTCAAACATGGATCAATTTCTATATCCATTCCTATCTTCTAGTGCATGATCCATACACCCTAAACTCATTCGAGAGGCCTAGGATTTCAAGATACTCTTGAGATCATCCGTAAAATAGAGATTCATATACTTTTATTTGAATATATAAGCATGGACTAGAAAAATAATCATTTAGATTATAACCCTTAAAATAAAAAAAAATTGGTTTACTTGAAAAACAAGATGTTCCATAATTTATATCCGCAAAAACCAATTTTTATTACAATTTTCTATACATTTTTTGTGATTCTTCCTTCATCATTTATCCTCCATCCCAATTAAATTCAAATGAGATTAAACTAGGACTCATTCATATGATCCATGATATGGATAAATGTTTCTAACTTCAGAGAAAATATCCACACAAGTACATTAAAACATTCTATAAGTTTATGAAATCATTAGAAATCAAGGTGTATCTTCTAATTCCATCAAGATTTATGTATGTCCATTTTCATTGCATGACAAAATCATGGATGGGAATAAAATACATGCTCTTGAATCCATTAATACTTTGGAGGATCTAGTGAAGAAATTCAATGAAAACTTATTTCAACCCATACATTCATGGAAATAGTGAAATTAAAGAAACAAATTTCAAAAGTACATGGTGAATCAACTAAGGAAACATAGGATCGCTTTATATAATTGAGTCAATAGTAACAAGATCACAGAGTAGATGTATGCATATAGATTCAAACATTAAATTATGCCCTATAACCCACTACAATTACTGTGGTAGATTCCACCATTGATAGGGGACATATACTCATGACACCAGATTAGATTAATCACTTCTGTATGAGGTATCACATAATGAAATTCCAAGGAAGAGCAATAGAGGACTGCGCTAATATAGAATTCAACAAGTATAAAAAACAAACAATATTGTGGCTCATGTTGAATATTTTATTAATGAACAATAAAAAATAATCTACCATCCCAACCACCACTACCACTACCAGCTGCTTTTATGCTAATTAAATCATGTGAAATGTTTGGGAGACCACACCAATACTAAGACTGTCCATAAATAATAGAGGAAACCAATATATATTATTTAAATAAAATTAATTAAATTCAACATCCACAATAATATAAGAAACCATTTTAGCAACAAATACTAGTTCAACAACTAAAACAACCAAATCATGGTAACAACCAATATAATACTGATCATGCATCACCACCGAATCTGATACAACCTATATACCCATCTATGAATCAATCTCATTGAACTAAAAAAAACCTGTGATTCCATCCTTTTATATGTATGGATTAATATTTTTCATCCCCTTGTCTTTAAAACATTCAGTATGCTCCATCAATGTAGCCATAAGAAGACCCACCGATAATGTCAACCCAAGAAAAGTTTATTACTGACTTCTTCAAGAAAGTAGGATAGCACAGGAATACTCATCAAATATAGAAAATAAACAATGGGATACTATACATTACCTAAAGAACTAAGTATGGTTGATTTTTAATTCATTATTGTACTGACTATTGGATATACTTCCTAGCAATACCAAGACACACCAAATAAAAGAGGTTAATGATGTTTTTATTCATAGTGGAAATGAGATAATAGTTCAAAAACAATACAAATGAGATGAAAATTTGATTGGTGAACTATAATTCCATTAAACTATCATAGACAAAAACACAAAAGAGAGTACCCATGAAACTAGTAATGAACAAAATCTGGAAGCATATTCATGTGATAATGGTCATTTAAAATATAATAGTGTAATGAAATATCTCTATGTGGAACTATCGGCATACATACCCCCTCTTATATTCCCAAGTAGATTTGTACAAGTAAATAATAAAGGTTTACTAAAATAAATTTATATAAATATTGAATAAACTCCCTAAAAATATCTCCATTACTGAAGAAACTTCCCAGATGCTCATGTATTTAAAAATTCATATAGGACGTACTCCCAAATAAGAGAAAACTGAGAGACTTTGGAGTAATTTCCTTGAATTAATAATTACATATAGTCGACCGAAAAAGGCTCCAACCAAAATTGAGAGAACACTATATTTTATTGACTCCTACAATAAATGAATGTTTAATTTTGAGACATCATTATGATATATAAGAGACTGTGTTAATAAAATTCCAATTAGTATCTACTAAAAATTAGGACTTGATGAACCAAAACCCAAAATAGTGGATCTTTAGCTGGATGATAGATCATTCAATTATTCTTAAAGACTTCTTAAGGATGTCTTAGTAAATGTTGAAATGTTAATATTCTATGATTATTCCATTATCCCGGATATTGTGTATGAATTAGATTTCCTGATAATTCTATATAGACTATTTCTTTCCACTGGTAAATAATTGATTGACTTCAATCAGGGAAAACATTTCATTTGATCCGATGATGAAATAGTACCACTAAATTTATTGAAAGCATCCAAGAAATGTGGAAACTAGTTATATTGTTAAGAAATTATTCCCACTAAAGAAAAAGTAGATTTTATCCGAATTTTGGATGATAAAGTTACTCTATCCCCTAATGAAGAGGAGTGTAGTAAATATAATGTGGAAAATTACATTAAACCTATTTTGAGTGACAGTTTTCCATTTTCCACACCATTATTCCTAAATCCACTAAAATTATAATAAAATCCATTTGACACCACATTAATGTAATCATTCAAAGAAATTGAAGATGCACTGTAACGCCCCGACCCCAGCTACCTAGAGTCGGTGCATTATTACATAACATTGGCATGATCAGAAGAAAGATCAAATCCCGAAAGACCGATTGGTTTAGTAGCCTTGGAAACACTAGATATAATCATAAAGTTTTACATTACATTTCAAAGTGAAAAACTACTACAACAACAAAGTCTTCATATCCACACTATTAAACCCTCATAATATCCCTGCAAGTCATTCATAATTTACTTCTTCACTACCTGGGACAAATAAAACATAGAAAAGGGGTGAGCTCAAATGCCCAGTAAGGATAACAATATAGCGGAACATTCAAAATAATCATAAACATTTAAGGCAATGAATTACTAAAACAAAAGCCTTTTAAAATTGAACTTCAACATAGTATGGCAAAAGTAAAATGAAATAATTCCATTTACTTATTCACATGGATATTCTACTAATCGAATAATCACATGCAATATCAATAACCACTTTCATAATGTTGGAATGCATAATGCCAGACTATCATAACCACATATCCAAGGCCTCGTGCCAAGACTAAAAATAAGATTTTGTCAAGGCCTTGTGCCAAGACACTAGTTTGTCTCATGAGACCTACCGATGCATCGAGGAGCTATAGCGGGCTCCACCCGTCACTTATTAAGTCCAATGCATTCCCATATGAAAAGGTTTAAACATAACATAAACATTCGTATTAAAACTAGCATACGAAATGTCAATAATTTCACCATAAACTATGAATGGTATAAAAATAGCACATCCATAGTCAAACATATCACAAAACCTTCAATACAATATAGAAGTTTTGTATCATAATAAATCAACTTCAAATAATCTTAAAATCCATCAAAGGATGTTGACGTAGATGAAATCAAAATTCTTTTTAAAGAAATATCTCCTTTTATTTTGAAATCATTTAATATCCATATAAAATAAAACATTTTCTTTGAAAATATTCTTATAAGCTTGTAAGGGAAGTTTTGAAGATTTTATAACGGTGGAAATTAGCCGCACCCGCCGTATAAGTTAAAAAAAACATTCTTACCTTAATTCTGTCGAAAAGGTTAAAAAGGACCTTGTTTTGAAAACGACCGAAAGATTCCTTTATAAACCACTTATAAAATTCAAAAAGGGTATAAATGACTTTAACTCATATTCTAGTAAATAGTAAAAATGTTTTGAAATGCATTTTTAAGAAACATGGATGTGGATGATAAAGAGATCCCAGTAGATTATTACGTATAAACAACCTTGGATAATGAAGAGGTTGTAAAGTAAACCCTTACCTTGTACTTTTCCTTGGTTGGGGTAGGTTAACCTCCTGTATAATAGTGAAATAATTGTTACTAAATTATACAAGAATCATATACATTAATATGATATCATATATGATCTTTTAATATTGATTTGATAATAATATCTTAGTATTATCGTCGTTTCGGGTGTTAACTTACTCATTTTCTTTATATGTTTTGTTACATAAGTCATGTTTGTTGTATCTTATTCATATCCAGAATGATATCAAGTCCTTAAACATCATTTTTAAATCATTAAATGATAATTATACTTGAATGGATACGATGGAGAATGAATCTCATCGCGTTCGTGGAGACGGTAGTCCGTACGTACGCACGAACGCTATTTCCATTTAATTTTTATTTTAAAAGAATCGAATCCAAATGATACATAGGTATATTACTATTCCAGTATAATATAATATTTTATATATGTTACTTAAGTTCATTAACACCATCCTTTATACGTTCCATGTGTGGTATGAACGAGTCATATCATTTTAAGGGGGCGGTAGTCCGCACTTCCTCAAATGAAATTATCGTATGTATATACAACATGAAACGAATAATGGTATGAAATAAAATGGAATTACAGAAGCTTATATATAAAATATATATCATTAATATCATATTTAATTACAGTGCCATCATAATGGCCACCATGAGAGGCGGTAAGATGTATTTGAACAATCATCGTTTCGTGAGGCGTTAGTTTCCCATCCACAGAAACATTATGTTCATCATCCATTAGATGGAGTTGTGTGTATGTGTAGTTTGAATCCTTCTTATAACAACATCCTAGTATATTGATGATACTGGTGTTGTTACAAAAGAAAGGAAATAAAAAGAGTTTGGGGGTTGGAGAAGCAAAATAAATGAAAATAATTTAAGAGAAATCGTTACCTTTAATTTAGGTAACTCACTTTGGTTGGAACCAAAGGACTTCTTGAAATGATTTTTTCCTAAGGGGAAGCTTCAAGGAGGAGGAGAGGGATGTGGGGAGCTTAGTTGGGCAGAGTTTGGACGAGCCAAGTGGCTTGAGAGGTGTGAGGAATGAGTATAAGTGGTCTCCTTTTATACGGGAGAAGAGGGGCTCTTTAGGAAAGAGTGAAAGTATTACTTTATAATATAATTATATTCGGTTTATAATGGTCCAAAAATCATTGAGGTCGAAGATAAGATGACTCATATTCTAAATAACATCAACCAATAAGAATTGGACAGGTTTTAGATAATATTTTAATCATTATAATCTTATTTATTTAAATGATTTATTAATGAGGTAAACATTGCATCATTATTGTGTCATTAATAATTTAAATTATTTGATGTCTAAAAATTATAAATAAAATATAATTATGTAGGAAATCTTTTTATATTTCTAATGAATATTTATAATCGAAAATCCAACATGTATAACCCTATGTAAAAATTGTTCTTCTAAAAGATGTAAGCTTATGCCATTTTTATTTTTATTTTAACTTTATTAATATAATGTGTCCCTACCACATACAAGTGGCTCCAAGGGGTCCCCAAATTGACCCAAGGATGCCCATGGTCGGGTATGTGTCCACCAATAAGGTTAGGACACGTTTTAGGGTAATTTTTTATTATTATAATATTATTTTTTAACCCTTATTTACCGGATTTACCCTTTAACCATGGTAAATAAAATATTTACCACAGTAACTATTCAAAATGTCTAAAAATAAAAGTTACCTATTTACACAATTTGAACATCCTGATTCCAAATATGGAATCCATTTTCCTAAATTCAAAACACAGAAGTGGCAGAAATTAATTTAAAATTAATTCCCGCTGTCAAAACAAAAAGCGTGTTTTTAAGAGATAATAACTATCAAAAGATTGACACTTGTTTATGTTCGGTTTAATTGTAAAATTATGTCCAATGACCAACATTGTATTAAATGGTAAAAATATATTCTAAATATACTTTAAAACCACTCAAATTCATAATTTATCACTATTAATTATTTTGATTTAAAAAGTTGTTTTTAATTAAAATTTAGTAATTTTCACTATTCATCAAAATATGAAAGTTATCCGAAATGTACCAAAATTTTACCTTAGGATAAATTCGATATTCCGAATCCAAAAATGAAGTCCATTTTGAAATATAAAATATATATATATTCAAAAATTAGGTATTACTATTTATAACGGCTAGTTTGATTGGTTATGGTGTGTTAGAACTCGGTGTTGCGTACAACACACGCTATCACATTATTCAAAGGGAAACGTACCGTGGAAGCTTGGGGTGTTTCATTTTAAATTTTTGATGTCCCCAAAAAGTTTTAAAATATTGTATTTAAAAAGGTTTCACTATTAAAAGTTGATAAAAGTGCAATACTGAAAATGAATCTGTTCTTGCATTATGACTAAGAAACTCGTAATATGGATTCTAAAATTATAAGGATTATATAAAGTTTAAAATGTAGTTAATTCTATTCATGACCTCTTTTAATGGATTTTTTTTTGTAAGTCAAGGTGTTATTGAACTCGGTGTTGTGTGTAGTGCAAGTTATTGAATTATTTTGAAGAAATAACACACTATGAAATCTTGGGGTGTTACATTCTCCCCTCCTTCAATAAATTGCGTCCTCACAATTTGAAATTGTTCTTTGAAAATAAAAGGTTGAAAGTAGATAATATATTTGTGGGAAAACCCACATCGGAAATTGGGTTACTAAAATTTAGTCTTAATATGAGGAAAAGAGAAATGAAAGGGTCACCACCAAATTATGATCTCGATTAGGAGAACATTGGTGGCAATTAGAGACATATAATTGGAGGAAAAACGTAAATATTTATAGGTAGTGATTGAGGTCATCAATCACAAACAAGTATAAAATTGAGGTCCTTAAATTCATCAATATATGATGATTTGAAATACCATCGGTTCAACAAAACATAGGGTATTAGGATAACACATTTTTGACGTTTCAAAATATCTTAGTTGAAATCCCACATCGAAAAATTAATTAATGAGGCCTCTATTTTAAATAAAGAGTGGAAAGTATGAAGATTACCGAAAATAACACATACTAGGGTTCCATGTAAGAAAATATGGATATGGAAGAAAAATCTAGCCATCAATTATCTGATGGAGAGTGGTAGAGAACATGGCTATGAAAAGGCCAACAATCCCAAAGCCATAAATTTGTGATGATTTAAGGTACCATCTAGGACAACATTTTTGTTATAAGTTTCTATTATTAATGTTGAGGAATTTATTTATGAGATTGGCTAAGATAATAAGGAGATATACTTACTTTATAATTAGAATTTTACCCATTAATAAATTTCTACCACAAACTCATCTTTCACTCTAAAAGATAATAGAACGTAAATTTTTTTTTCTATTTATACTATTCGTACAGGGTTCCAAAATAAATGAATTTATAATTCATCTACAAGATCTTTTAATAAAAACTACATTATTTAATCCAGGACATATCGTGGGCCAGTGGTAGGTGATACACCCTTGTCGCCCTTCGGTTGCGGGTTCAAGTCTCGCAGCCTTGCCGGACGCGACGGGTTGCCGCCCGACCTCCGGGTTGTCCTTTTATAGCAATCCAAAATAATCCAAACTAGAACTATCCAAAATACTTCTATCAAAACTCATAGTCCAACATTTATAAGTAAGTTAAACATAATGTAGAACCTTTTTACCCCGTAATAGAATATGAATACCTTCATCATGTATTTTTTAATACACCGAAACATCCTGAATTACCATATTCCTTATTGATTACATTCATGCTCCCTTATTCCATATAGAAAGCTGGATATACTTCATTAATCCAAAAATGTTTTAAACCCCAAAAAAATGATGGAATATACAAATCATTAATCAGTTCCAAGGTAGTCAAGAATATCCAATATAATTTATCCAAAACAATCACATATTATTCCAAAATCACTACCTCAGTATCAGAACTATATTATGGTTTATCATTCTCTCAACCATATATTTTCCAAAAATCTATCCTGCTAATGAGTCACTTTTCTTTGTTCCACACAATCTCAAGTCCTTAATGAAATAGTACTGCAGTACAATCCTTATATACTCCATAATTATTATAACAAGTACATTGTTGATACAACACTCAATTGACATAATCAACATAAGAACTCTAATCATTCCTCTTCATCTGTGGTAGTATCATAACTTGATTATTATCCAATAAAATCATTTGTGGCATAGTCTGATGACTGGGACATAGGTTCGCGTAGTGTCCAAACTCCTTGCAAATGAATCATTGTACATTTGAAACCATTTTCTTACCCTTGCAGTCACGTACTTTGTGCCCTTTTCCTCCACACTTATAACAAACTCCCATTCCTTTCAGGCAAGTTCCAGGGTGTTTCTTTCCACAGTTACCACATATGGGAAAATTCTTCTTTTCCCTCTTCCCTTTATCCATCTTTCTCTCTTCTATCCTTTTCTTCTCTTGCTTCCCTTTAAAGCCATAGGACTCAGTAAACTCTTTACTTATCTTATCAATACATGATATTATTTCTTCATATGATGATAATACATGGGAGACTATTTCTCTTATAAATTCTAGCTTAAGACCATGAAAGATATGATCCTTCCTTCTCTTTAGATCATGTTCATTTCTGGAGTTCTCATTCCTTCTACTGGGCGCCATTTCTAAACAATGGCATAAACTAGATCAGTTTATGAATCAAAATACATAATCCCATACTTATAAAACACTTAACATAAATTGAACTATTTATGGATATAATCCATAATCATAAAAATGTTTTCTTTGAGGAAGTATATACTCATAAACCCTTCATAATGATTTGTAAAGATAGTGAGAGTTATCCTAAGCATATCCCCCGGGAGTGTCGTAACCAAGAGTGCAGCAAGGCCCGTTGTCGTGCACCAGTTCCCGTTCGAGTCTAGCTCAAAGCGGTGTTTTCGGGTTTTACCCCGAGGTACATCTGTGCCAGAGCCGCCTCTACCTGTTCGTATCCAGACAGGGATGTATTGCTCGGAAAACTCACAAAATCTCTATAATACCAAAATTCTTGGAAGTTCTTTTATACTAATCCTCAAAGTTCATCTTAGGTCTACGTGCTCTAATCAGAGTTTATCTAAATCTAGCTTCCAAGGTTTGTACTAAACTTCCTCTGATACCAACTGTAACGCCCCGACCCCAGCTACCCAGAGTCGGTGCATTACTTCGTAACATTGGCATGATCACAAGAAAGATCAAATCCCGAATGACCGATTGGTTTAGTAGCCTTGGAAACACTAGATATAATCATAAAGTTTTACATTACATTTCAAAGTGAAAAACTACTACAACAACAAAGTCTTCATATCCACACTATTAACCCCTCATAATATCCCTGCAAGTCATTCATAATTTACTTCTTCACTACCTGGGAAAAATAAAACATAGAAAAGGGGTGAGCTCAAATGCCCAGTAAGGATAACAATATAGCGGAACATTCAAAATAATCATAAACATTTAAGGCAATGAATTACTAAAACAAAAGCCTTTTAAAATTGAACTTCAACATAGTATGGCAAAAGTAAAATGAAATAATGCCATTTACTTATTCACATGGATATTCTACTAATCGAATAATCACATGCAATATCAATAACCACTTTCATAATGTTGGAATGCATAATGCCAGACTATCATAACCACATAGCCAAGGCCTCGTGCCAAGACTACAAATAAGATTTTTTCAAGGCCTTGTTCCAAGACACTAGTTTGTCTCATGAGACCTACCGATGCATCTAGGAGCTATAGCGGGCTCCACCCGTCACTTATTATGTCCAATGCATTCCAATATGAAAAGGTTTAAACATAACATAAACATTCGTATTAAAACTAGCATACGAAATGACAATAATTTCACCATAAACTATGAATGGTATAAAAATATCACATCCATAGTCAAACATATCACAAAACCTTCAATACAATATAGAAGTTTTGTATCATAATAAATCAACTTCAAATAATCTTAAAATCCATCAAAGGATGTTGACGTAGATGAAATCAAAATTCTTTTTAAAGAAATATCTCCTTTTATTTTGAAATCATTTAATATCCATATAAAATAAAACATTTTCTTTGAAAATATTCTTATAAGCTTGTAAGGGAAGTTTTGAAGATTTTATAACGGTGGAAATTAGCCGCACCCGCCGTATAAGTTAAAAAAAACATTCTTACCTTAATTCTGTCGAAAAGGTTAAAAAGGACCTTGTTTTGAAAACGACCGAAAGATTCCTTTATAAACCACTTATAAAAGTCAAAAAGGGTATAAATGACTTTAACTCATATTCTAGTAAATAGTAAAAATGTTTTGAAATGCATTTTTAAGAAACATGGATGTGGATGATAAAGAGATCCCAGTAGATTATTACGTATAAACAACCTTGGATAATGAAGAGGTTGTAAAGTAAACCCTTACCTTGTACTTTTCCTTGGTTGGGGTAGGTTAACCTCCTGTATAATAGTGAAATAATTGTTACTAAATTATACAAGAATCATATACATTAATATGATATCATATATGATCTTTTAATATTGATTTGATAATAATATCTTAGTATTATCGTCGTTTCGGGTGTTAACTTACTCATTTTCTTTATATGTTTTGTTACATAAGTCATGTTTGTTGTATCTTATTCATATCCAGAATGATATCAAGTCCTTAAACATCATTTTTAAATCATTAAATGATAATTATACTTGAATGGATACGATGGAGAATGAATCTCATCGCGTTCGTGGAGACGGTAGTCCGTACGTACGCACGAACGCTATTTCCATTTAATTTTTATTTTAAAAGAATCGAATCCAAATGATACATAGGTATATTACTATTCCAGTATAATATAATATTTTATATATTTTACTTAAGTTCATTAACACCATCCTTTATACGTTCCATGTGTGGTATGAACGAGTCATATCATTTTAAGGGGGCGGTAGTCCGCACTTCCTCAAATGAAATTATCGTATGTATATACAACATGAAACGAATAATGGTATGAAATAAAATGGAATTACAGAAGCTTATATATAAAATATATATCATTAATATCATATTTAATTACATTGCCATCATAATGGCCACCATGAGAGGCGGTAAGATATATTTGAACAATCATCGTTTCGTGAGGCGTTAGTTTTCCATCCACAGAAACATTATGTTCATCATCCATTAGATGGAGTTGTGTGTATGTGTAGTTTGAATCCTTCTTATAACAACATCCTAGTATATTGAGGATACTGGTTTTGTTACAAAAGAAAGGAAATAAAAAGAGTTTTGGGGTTGGAGAAGCAAAATAAATGAAAATAATTTAAGAGAAATCGTTACCTTTAATTTAGGTAACTCACTTTGGTTGGAACCAAAGGACTTCTTGAAATGATTTCTGCCTAAGGGGAAGCTTCAAGGAGGAGGAGAGGGATGTGGGGAGCTTAGTTGGGCAGAGTTTGGACGAGCCAAGTGGCTTGAGAGGTGTGAGGAATGAGTATAAGTGGTCTCCTTTTATAAGGGAGAAGAGGGGCTCTTTAGGAAAGAGTGAAAGTATTACTTTATAATATAATTATATTCGGTTTATAATGGTCCAAAAATCATTGAGGTCGAAGATAAGATGACTCATATTCTAAATAACATCAACCAATAAGAATTGGACAGGTTTTATATAATATTTTAATCATTATAATCTTATTTATTTAAATGATTTATTAATGAGGTAAACATTGCATCATTATTGTGTCATTAATAATTTAAATTATTTGATGTCTAAAAATTATAAATAAAATATCATTATGTAGGAAATCTTTTTATCTTTCTAATGAATATTTATAATCGAAAATCCAACATGTATAACCCTATGTAAAAATTGTTCTTCTAAAAGATGTAAGCTTATGCCATTTTTATTTTTATTTTAACTTTATTAATATAATGTGTCCCTACCACATACAAGTGGCTCCAAGGGGTCCCCAAATTGACCCAAGGATGCCCATGGTCGGGTATGTGTCCACCAATAAGGTTAGGACACGTTTTAGGGTAATTTGTTATTATTATAATATTATATTTTAACCCTTATTTACCGGATTTACCCTTTAACCATGGTAAATAAAATATTTACCACAGTAACTATTCAAAATGTCTAAAAATAAAAGTTACCTATTTACACAATTTGAACATCCGGATTCCAAATATGGAATCCATTTTCCTAAATTCAAAACACAGAAGTGGCAGAAATTAATTTAAAATTAATTCCCGCTGTCAAAACAAAAAGCGTGTTTTTAAGAGATAATAACTATCAAAAGATTGACACTTGTTTATGTTCGGTTTAATTGTAAAATTATGTCCAATGACCAACATTGTATTAAATGGTAAAAATATATTCTAAATATACTTTAAAACCACTCAAATTCATAATTTATCACTATTAATTATTTTGATTTAAAAAGTTGTTTTTAATTAAAATTTAGTAATTTTCACTATTCATCAAAATATGAAAGTTATCCGAAATGTACCAAAATTTTACCTTAGGCTAAATTCGATATTCCGAATCCAAAAATGAAGTCCATTTTGAAATATAAAATATATATATTTTCAAAAATTAGGTATTACTATTTATAACGGCTAGTTTGATTGGTTATGGTGTGTTAGAACTCGGTGTTGCGTACAACACACGCTATCACATTATTCAAAGGGAAACGTACCGTGGAAGCTTGGGGTGTTTCATTTTAAATTTTTTATGTCCCCAAAAACTTTTAAAATATTGTATTTAACAAGGTTTCACTATTAAAAGTTGATAAAAGTGCAATACTGAAAATGAATCTGTTCTTGCATTATGACTAAGAAACTCGTAATATGGATTCTAAAATTTTAAGGATTATATAAAGTTTAAAATGTAGTTAATGCTATTCATGACCTCTTTTAATGGATGTTTTTTGTAAGTCAAGGTGTTATTGAACTCGGTGTTGTGTGTAGTGCAAGTTATTGAATTATTTTGAAGAAATAACACACTATGAAATCTTGGGGTGTTACATGCACCACCTATCTAAATATTCTAAAAACTAAATTATGTGCAAGAATAGAAACAAATAGAATTATTAAAGAGGCACATAAATTCAATCATGATGGGTGTATATGATATCATGGGGATTAGTAGCCCAATTAGAACCACTAAAAGTATTTCAGATCAATGATATAAACCCAAATTGCAACCCCAGAGTTGAATCACCTCACTAATTAAAAATGTTATTATAAAGTATTTTCTAGAAATTCTCAGTAATGGTATAATATTTTACATCTTCAACAATGAGTGGGGGATCACACTGGTAGTTGTATCAATGGAAGGATACATGAATATTATTAAAACCTATGAAAATGAATTTATCCCAATTTCAACTATTACTGAATGTTGTTTATGTTTCCACTAAAGAAATATCAATTCATAAACCCAAAAAGAAAATTGTATGCTCCCATTCATGGATCATATTATTTATAGATTAGTAGGTCATGAATCTTATTTCATTCTATGTGGATATGGAAGATTCAATCAAATCACTATCAAGACATATGGTTTTTTAAAGAACTTTTGCCCATCCAAATGTAATATTACTATAATAAATCATGTTATTTTTAGTGTGTAATGTACTATTAATGTTTCAAAGGTGTATAACACATATATTTCATGATATTATAGAATAATCACTAAAAATATTTATGGATGAATTTTGTGTCTGTGGATGATCTCTTGATGTTTTTTATATTAATTTGGAACTTGTTCTTGAATTTTATAAATAGAAATATCTATTGTTTAACTGGTAGAGATATTATTTCATATTTTGAGTAGGAATCATACTCTAATAAAAAATCTCTAGGAATGACTAGAAGCCTATCTAGTTAAAATTAATGTAATCAGAGACTTACATAAACCCAATGCTGTGAAAGGAATAAAGAGTTTTTGGGGCCACATGAGATTTTATCCCGACATATATAAAGACTTTGAAAAAATGGTCTGACCAGTAACACATCTTCTGTTAATGGACATTCCTTTTGACTTTAATAATGAATTTCATCAAGACATTAATACATTGAAAAATATATTGGTGTGAACACCTCTAATTTTTTTTCATGACTAGGATAAATACAATAAAATGATGTGTGATTCTATTTATTTCACTATAAGCACTATTTTAGGATATATGGTTTTATATATCTTGAAAAATTTTTATTATGCATTCAATACATTAAATAACGCTCAGATAAATTATACGACCATAGGGAATGTGTTTTTGGAATTAGTATTCCCATTTGGTATTTTTTTATTCATATATCCTACTCCCTAGAGTTATGTCTTATAATGATCAAACAATATTGAATTACATTTTTAATAAAAATGATTTCAATTTGAGAACGATATAGTAGATTCTTTTTATATAAGAACATGATATCAACTTTAATGATACAAAAGGAACAAAAAATTGTTGACCATCCATCAATACTTCCTCTTCTCGATGATGATGATGAAGAATATATAAACATTAATAAATACTTTCCCAATGGGAGACTTATTAACATGGATGTATAAAGACAACTATGTTTATATAATATCAAAAACTATTTTTCATCAAGAACCATCTATCAATATTTTACCTTTTCATGAAATTTTGAAATTTATAGTCGATGCTTCTCACTATTAAAAGGATGAGACACTATAATTTAACTATTATACTAAAATTTTAATGTGTCTTTATATTCTATATGATGAAATTCAATGTGTTCCAAAGCTCCATCATAATTTTATCACTGTTGTACACCATGGCCCTAAATGTAATGTATCTATAATCTTGCAAAGTGGGCTATTCGAGACCATACATCATTGGACTGAAAAGAGTTTTTTCATTGTTGTGATCATTTCCAAAGGATAAGAACAATTGTGAAATGTAATGAGATTCCTCACATTCCAATTATAGAAATATAAATATTTAAAATCATAGGGATTGATTTTATCGGTATGTTTATTAATTGCCATAGAATGTTTTATATATTGGTCATAAAGAATGCATTTCAAAATGGGTTAATGAATAA
Organism: Viscum album; assembly: GCA_963277665.1. NCBI lineage: Eukaryota > Viridiplantae > Streptophyta > Magnoliopsida > Santalales > Viscaceae > Viscum > Viscum album. The sequence goes on from OY728163.1 coordinate 356,689,432, forward strand.
GCTATCACGCATGACACAACCTAGGTAGTCAATAACATCAAATAGAAAAAAACATTTCCAGATTGGGATTCCATGGATTAATCATTAGTAATCTAGGAGCTCAATTCAAGAATACTTTTGTTAGAGGGATTCATAAAACAATATTTGGTTCAGTACCACATTGGCACCCCTACAACCTGAAAATTATCTAGAAAAGATAAATTTTATAATCAAGAGATAAATAATATCATGTAAATGGAAATCAATAAAAATATAAAGTATGGTAATCTCAAAAATGATGACACACCTTGAGAATAATACATTTCTTATAAAAAAACATAAACACTACTCCTTTCCAACTTGTTTACAGAAGCTGCAATAATTTTCATGTTGAAGTAGAGAACTTATTATACTAGTCAAAATAAAACGATAAACCTCAATGTTCAAAAATATAGAAAATAAATAATGCTAAAAAATAATGAGATAGAACAGATAATAATGTATTTTTATGAAAATGTAAACCATTATATGGAGAAAACAATGAAATGGAATGATTGGTGTATTGGATGGAAAATATTAACAGAGGGTGATAATGTTATATTATTAGATTCATCTCCCAAAAATATTCCATGGAAAACTAGAGTCCAAATATTCGGGAACATTTTATTATTTTTGGGTTTTTCCTTTTGGAAATATTTAAATTCAAGAGTTGAAAGACCGCCCTTTAATGTCCATAGTTAATGAAGGAAAATTGATTATATTTTTTTAAAATTATCATATGTTATTTCATTAACATTGTTTTGATTCAAGGTTTTTATACCTCTCAATATAATTTAAATAATTCAGTGTGTGCTAAAATATTTTAGGTTCCATATCATATAGTAGGTTTTATGAGATTAGCAAGGATTCGTGAATCTAAAGAAGGATAAAGACTGATGGGAAAAATATGGTTTGTAAGAGGCATAATTTACATCAGAAATTTGATTCATGAAATGAGTCTTTTGGAATTCCTATATAAACTATAAACACAAATTTAGTGTGTAATGCAGCAATTTAACCCCCTACCACTCGAGATCCTCCCACTTCACCCTCTCGTCTTCACCATTCGAAACTCCTGCTTCCACGTGCCCTTCCTCTCTTCGTCGTGCAAGGAAACCCTAGTTATTCCCCCGTACAAAATTGGTTCACACTATTCCACTTCACCACTATGTCCCTTATGAAGTTTAATTGTTTTCCATCTTCCAAACCCATGGAAGAGTGTGATGATCAACATGAATCGATGTGGTCAACCCATGCTTATTCGTTTCCACCTATAAAGACATCCCCAAAACAATATACATCAGGTTATTCTTTTCAATTTACTTCCTACCATGAAAATTCATCCTACCACCAATCCAAATGTCCTTTATAGTAGTTATATCTCCATTCATACATCTATTTTTATGATAAAATTACTTAGGCCCTCTTTTCCAATCATCAATCCATGCCTTTGCAGACAAATAAGATGCTCAACCATACCATGGTTGAGAAGGTATTTATGGTCAAGGAAGTCATTGAGCTCATTGTAAGAATTCATATTTATAACGTCATTGAGGTATATAATGTGACCTTCTAGGAGATAATTCTTGTTTTACTGGCTACATTTGAGTTGGAAATTATTCATGTATCCATCTGATTGGAAGGAAGACCATGGGATCATGCATAGAGTGAGTTCAGAGTTTTAGAAGTTATTTATTCGACCAAATTTTCTTCCTCTCCAAAATATTATTCCTTGTAGCTAGACAAGAAAAATATAGAAACCTATATGAGCTTAGCAATAATTGAAAAAGACCCCAAGAGCCTTAACGATCCACACAAAACAATGAGAACCCAACATATGGGTGCTTCTCTAGGAATAATTCTTTAGGCTTTAGCCCATACTTGGCTAGCCTGAGGACAATCTCATTTGGAAGACAATATTATTTATATAATAATATAATCTTATACCATGTATGTCCCCATCATTATCATGGATCACTCGTTCATACTATATTATGAAGCACATATGAGGGTGCACATAGAACATTGATGGGAGGGATCTTTGATACACATTTGTTTTAGTCTTCGGGTGTTTTCAACTCATCTTAGCCCCAGTAATCATGTGAACTAATGATGTTAGTTGATTTACTAATGATTCATTAAATAGATATTCATTAAAATAAATGGAGGAGTTATTAGTGGGACCAGGAGTATGCTAACCCTACTACCCTATAATAGTGTTTTTTACAGAACATGCTCGATGGGACAAGAGACCTTCTATAGCATTTAAGTCTGAGGTGGCTTCTATCGATCCATCTACCATACAATTGACCTTTGTGTGGATAAATTCCTAAAAATCTCTATCTGGGACCATCCTTTCGTCGAACACTACAAAAACTACTTATACCTCTATAAACTCCATTGACATGGTGGGGAAGATCTAGCAAACAACTATTTTGAAGGAGATAAACAATTCTCTAGAGGATATTTAGCCTGTTAATTTATGTTTTTCCAAAGTGTACCACTCCACTATTATTTTAGTTTTAGGTTTTTTTATTTACTCACTATATTTCATCCCCTATTTTGTATAATTATTATTATATAATTTAAGTGATAGATTTTTTCACTAAAATGAATTTATATCTTTTTTAACAAAACTTTTATATTCGGATAAAAATTTCTTGATCATTTCATCACACTATCCCTTTTGATACACATGTTAGGCCACTTATTATCCTTCCCCATGAGGTATTTACTTGTGTAAATACTTTACTGGGACTTCCAATTGATAATAATCAATGTATTGCAGTAATGTTCCTTACCCTCATAAGATGCATGGTCTACCCATATTTGGGTTGGTGAACTACACCAATCGCCCATGAGATCATGGGGAAACACATTGATGTTTATGAAATGCATAGAGGATAGCTGATCCAATGGAATGCACCATCTTATCTATTTTTATCAATCTTGTTGATGATATATTATTTTTTCTTTATAGTAATATACCCATATTGTTTATCTACTAAGTTTTTTTATCCTAGTAGATTTTTTCTATGTTTTATTTATATGTATATTTCAAGGTAATTTGTTTGTATTATTATACTTTCATATATATCTAAGATGATATCCATTTATATCTACTATGTGGACCATCCCATTTTCTACATATATATTTACTGTATCCTATGAACTAATCATTTATCTAGTCCATGAGAATTTTGTTTCTAACATTACTATATGTATCCTAGTTTCACATCAATGTCCCCCATTTTCTCCCACAGTACGACATTTTTTATTTAGATCTCTCAATTCACTATACTACTATCACACATGGCATTTCAAATTTATTTCTAATAACATTTCTATCTCTCTGACATCACATCCCAAAATAGTTCACAAACTGTTTCATTTTATGTGTAGGGGTGACATTATTGAACTTTATTTAATATTCATTAAGATTCTTTTTGTTCTCATTATCCTGAGAGAGATTTTTCTTTTAAAACATTCATCCACAGGAAATCTCATTCCAACAATGGAAATTAAACTAAAAAATTTATTAGAAAATGTAAAAATATATTACGTATTCATTGTTATAATATTTGTAATATTTTGGAGTCATGCAATTTTATTTTGACTATAAATTTCAGGATATTTATTTTGATTGAATTGATAGTAGTTATTATTACCTGAGTGATTTACCATATATATATTCCCATAATTAAGATGATTATAGACATACATTTTCCCATTATTCTCTTATAATTTTTCTTGAGATATACTTGGGGAATATAATCCTATAAGACTATACATTGGAATCTTATCAAAGCTATGACTGAACTAATGCACTGTTAAAATGACCAAAGATTTTTTTCCAACCATTTTATTAGTATCGACCTATATATTATCCTTTCTTTATCCCATAGAATCCATGGATGACATTTTTATTTTTAAGCAATGTTACAAGCCCATTTATGCCTTCTAACCTTACTCTTGATATGAATTCATTATTATCAAATGAAAAATTGTAGGGGGATGGTAATTACCAATTTAAATGGGATGTTTATTATTGAGAAGATTTATGATTTTATTCTCACCCGTTCTATGGTAGGTGGTCCATGGTTTTTTTGATATACCATACATGATTATCCAATATATTAAAAAATGAGTTATGTATTAGGATTTTCAAAAATCACCATTGTCTGATTGATGAATCCCAGCATAGATAACATGTGTATAGGTGGTGGATATGATGTCTTTCTTAACTAGATTATCCCAAAAATGAGAAAAAGATGGAACATGATACATTAATTCTACTTTTATGGTACATCGATAGACCTACCCTGAGCTTTTTGGAGTGTGGAGAGTCTACTTTTTAGATTAGGTTCATTATTTCACTGTTCCTTATTTTCATGCATTGTAATTTAGATTTAACCTAACTTTTATTTTTTATTTTTTATCTTTTATCCAAAAATCAATAGTCTCATAGTCATTTGATCCTTATTGTTGAATAATTAATTATTAATTTTTTATTTCACATTATATAGTGAATTTATTAAATTTTATGCAATATAGTGGTTAAGATCGTTTATTCAGGGTATTAGAATAAATTCAATTACATTTTACCTTAATTAATTATAGAAAATTCATGGCGAGGTAAATTTAATAATTAGTATATCTTATAAAGAATAATTTGAAACTAAAATTGAAAAAAATGTATTTTAACATTGGACATTATTATGTGGAATAATTGATCTTATCTACTGGAGTGATTTTAGAGGACTAGATATTTCCACTAAAAAATTTCCCAGTGTGATTTTTCATAAGGCTTGTTTCATGTTAACAATTTATTTTCATTTGGAATTATTATCGATATTATTTTTTCTTATGGAATATAAATTGTTCAAGAGCAGGGGAATATTATAAATTTAGTTCATATATATAATTTTCAGACATTTCATTCGTATTTTTCTTGTTTTATAATATAATATCTTGGGTTTTTTTGTGTTATTATAGGAAAACGAGTTATATAATGAAAATAGGTGCTCTTATAAATTTCATCAATCGAATACAATTCATATCATGAATATGACACATGACATATATTTCTCAGATAAAGGGCTCATAGAAATCAAATTTCAGGAAATGAATCCAATTCATGAAGTGAATTTCCAAGATTAATAATTTGAAGAAATAAATGTAAATCCTAATGTGAATGTGTCCAATAATGGACTTGAATAACCTTCATGAATCATTGATCCTATAAAATCAATAAATTTTTTAAATCATTTGATCCTAATATTGTCCCGAATTTGAATTGTTTACCTAACCTAAGAGACTTCATATTAATTCCTGAAAAATTATATACATGTCATGAAGTTCATCATGATACTCATAAGATATGGAATAATTGATAATTTTAAGATCCCATTAAACACCATTAAACACAAATACATTGTGTGAATGTTTTGGGGAATAAGTCTAATTACTGACATTAAATCTATACACTTACAAAGTTAATCATCCAATTTATATTTTTTATGCTTTATTCATTTCCAATAGAAAACCTAAAATGCTATTTTGTACTTTGTTTTATGTGTTTTCTTAACCATGGTTTTTCTCATTTCCCCATTAATATTTATTCTTAAAATCTTGATTCATTTCATCCAAGGGAATTATGGATTTCTAATTCTTTTTTCCAGATCCATTATGATTTCCATTCAATATTGTTGCTTTCAATAAAAATTGTGATGTGTTTTTATTTATTCATTAAATGTATATGAGTTGGATGATTATACTTTCCTTGATTATGAATTTCATTATTAATTTTCTAGTCATGTTGATGCGATTTCATTGATTCAATACCACTATTAACATGCATAGATAACCAGATTTGGGATATGTGTCGAGAGTATGGGTAGAATAAACCTAATAAAGTATTAAATTAAATATTTCGAAAACCATTGGGTAAATATTATGTTAATATATCATTTTCACCCTACTTATCTACATAACCCTTCATCAAGGAATTTAAATAAAAATATACTGACATAGTTTGTGTTATGATAAATATGACCAATATTGTATGACGATGTCTTCCTTTGAAGTTATTTTTATTTCACCTAGATAGATGAGCACCTCTAGACCATAGAGTTGTTTCCTTTCTAAGAAGATCCAATTTTTTTGACTAAAACTAATTAGTGAATTTTAAAGTACATCACAACCAAATCCATAAGAGCATCTTAATATTGATTTCAGAATACCCTTAGAATAAGCCCCCTGAAATTGTTCATGATCCATACTTATCATTTTAATTAAATAAATCTAATTATTTTAGAACTCATTATTTTATAATTCTGTAAGAAATCAACTATCATTTTACAATTATAATGTCCAGATCCTTTTTATCTATTCCCTATTTTTTGACCCTGGATATCTATTTCGGTGCATACTCTTGTAGTAGTGTTAGTTTTGTTTAATATAAATTTAAAATCTAATCACACCAATGTGGGATCAAGAAAACCACATGTGATGATAAATTTAAATTATGGAAGTTATAGTTGTGGTGAGGGTTCCTGGGGAGGATCATGGTTGAATTGATGGGGGATATTTTTTCTCTTTTGTAGAAATTATTCATATAATAGATCTACATTTTCTAATATTTTAGTTAAAATTATTTTCATTAATTTTTTCTAACATTTCATTTTTATAAATTTTTCACGTGGAATGAAATTTTACTGAAACATGTATATCATTTAGATTATGTAATTATTTCGTAATGGATCACATTTCTTATTTTCATTATCTCAAAAGAAATCATTTTCAATGATCAATAATCAATGATAGATGATTGTGTTAACATTTCAATAAATTTTTAAGAACATTCCAAATTTTAAAAAAATCTATCAAGGAGTTTTGAAATAAATTAAATGAAAGAACATAAATTTTTAGATAGAATTAGGTTTTAATGATTCATAAACATTAACATTCTATACTTTTGAGCTTTATATTTGACAATATATAGTGTTTAACTATCCCTTATCTTCTCCATAAAAAAATATCATGAAACCATTCCATGATTGTTGGTTTAGTAATTTTTTACATGATAGAGGTAAAGATAATATGATCATAAAATAAAACAAATTTCCTTCCACATCATTTATTTGTTCACAAATCACATTAATTTTATACTTTATTGATGAACTATTTATTCAGGTTTATATTATATTTTACTAATCTCTAATTTCTAGATTGATTTATTTCCAACAATATTTTTCTTATTATTTTGCATCTTGTTTTTCTTGTTTTTTGGGTTCCTTAATTTTTTCACATTAACATATTTTTCACCCTTACCTATATATCTACCCTACCATACATTGTACATATTTTATATTGAAAAATAATTTTTTTTTCATAAGATTCATCACCACACAATATTATATATTTAAGGTTTCAACATGGTACATTTTTGACTTTGAGGACAATAAAAGGTTTTTGAATAATTAGTTTAGTTTTAATAATAATTTGTAAATAGTACTAAGTGTTAATTGTTTAATATAAGGAGTGCATGAGGATTTTTTTAGGAGTAAAGGTTTGAGGAAGAAGATAATATTTGATCAATAATTTTGAATTTAAAATATTTAATATTTAAATTAAATAATTTTCTTGGAAATTTTGGCATGGATGAAATTTTATGATCATTAATTAATATTTAGTTAATTTCATAATATTACTTTTCCATTAATGAGGGGACATTAGTATTTAATATCTAATCTTGTAATATATTTAGTTATGAATTGATTAAATACACAATGGATTTCTAAATTTTATTATTATTCTCTATTAATAAATAATAATTATCTAATATTATGGGGTTATTATTGTATTTATTTGTAATCAGTAATGGGAAATAATTCATGTTTTTCAAATATAGAATTTCCCTTAGTGAAATTATATGTTGAGATACATCAATCTCCATGGGTAATTTATGAATATAAAATTAATTATATAATTAGTGATCAATGATAATGTGGGGATATTATTTAGTGTCTTCAACTAATATAGTTTTCAATGGACAAACCACGGACTAAGAGGGTTAACGTCAAGTGAAAATGTTAATTTTAATTAGGAGAAATATGGGAAAGCCATAGTGGAAATATGATGTAGTGGAAGAAAAAAAAATCAATTATTTTGGTAATAACTATTATTTTTTAAATTTATAACATGTGAATATGGAGAAAAATACGATATATTTTTTTTTACTCCTAATAATTCAACTAAAAACACATACAAGAATAACTAATACCCTATTTCTCATCCATTATACCTAAATGACCTCACCTCTTTCTCAATCACCTTAGACATAATCATCAAAATATTCATTAATCATTCACTGATGTTTTCCACAATCTATGTTCCTATTTTATCTCTGTTTAACTTTTTAAATTAGAACTATAATGAAATGTGGGAATTCAATGGTGGTAAATCATTATTGAATATTTAACATTACTTGGGGTCATTGTCATGTGGTCAAATATATCTTGATTTAACATCATATTTAATAATAGAATATGACATTTTCATTTCTACTAATAAATAAGAATAAGATATTAATTTTACGTTAAAGGGGATGCTTTTTCCAATAGCGTACTCAACACGCAACAATGAGTTTCACCTAAATCTTACTTTGAAAACAACACTAAGTTATAAAAAAAAATAATACAGTAATATTATTATTATTTTAAAAGGTAGTTAACATCTATCCGTTGTATTCACGAGAAAAAATGAACTAACTAAAATATAATTGAAATTGTTTTTGAAATGTTTTTACACTTATATAATAAATTCTAGAGGCTTAAAATGAGTATGAATCCAATTTTAATTATAAAATTCTCTAAATTTTTTAAGGGTCATTTTACTACATTTTGATGGACAACACTTTTAAAAAATAGTTTTCACACTTTTATATGTTATTTTTGACAAAAATAATTATCTTCTTTGGAATAGGGATATCAAAATTTACATTAGTTGAAATTTTTGTATTTTTATGAAGAAATTCTTATTTTAATGAATATTTAAAATACTGCATTTTAATTCAAAACTAATTTTTCCTCTAATTTAATTATATAGTTATATAAAAATTTTAATTTTTTTAAAGATAAATTGGATTATGTTTTTATCATTTAATCCATGTTAGGACATAGAAAGTAATTTCACATTTAAATTGGACATAAATACATGTCAATCTTTTGATAGTTTTTACTTCTTAAAATCCCACTTTCTGGTTTTGAAAAATAGAGTTAATATTAAATTAATTACTATAAAATCGGTGTTTTGAATATAGAAAAATGGATTCCATATTTGGGTTCATAATATAAAAATTATTTAAATAGGTAAAATTTAGTTTTGGATATTATGATTAGTAACATCCGTATTTTTTTTTGCCATGGTTAAAGGGTAACTTAAGAAAATAAGGGTAAATGTTATATTATAATAATATAAAACTGACCTAACACATGTAATAATCTAATTTGATGGGTCATGGGTGACCAAAAAAAATCTTACGCCGAACTATAGGCATTTGGGTGCCACTTGGGTGTTGCAAGGACATATTATAATAATTAATTTAAAGTACAAAGAAATATAAAAAAAACATGTCTCTTTTTACTAAAACAATTTTAATATAGGGTCATATAATTGATATCTTTGACTATAAATATTCATTATAAAAAATTATTTCCTAAATCATTGTATTTTATTTATAATCTTAATTAATTAAATATATAAATTTATTTATAACACAATGAAGATTCATTGATTATCTCATTAATGAAATACAGAAATAAATGAAATTATAAATATTTCAATAAATGAAGTTTAATGATTTTAAGGTCATCTGAAAATTATATTGATGATTATGACCTGTTATATTTTAGTTAATGTAGTTTTTTTGGAATTAATCAAGTAGTTATGACATTAACAAAAATCAATTAACAAATATTGTCAAAATTGACATAAATGAGTTTTCAAAACAAATACTATTTTATTGAATGATATAATAGTCATAAAAATATAACATAAATCCAATTGATATTTATAATATTAACAATGTCATTAATTATCCACTTTAAGTTATTTTATAATTTTATAGTAACTATATTAAACATATAGTTAAAATATACAAGAACATATGGTAAGAGTTAATTTATTTAACTAAGGGTTAAATCCAAACTATAAGGATAAATTTCTGACCTAAACAATCCAAAAACTAATTGGTTGATAGGTTTTCGACCCAAACTCATCTTATCCTCTAATTATATCACATTGGAGCTATTATAATTCTAAAATCAATTTATAATAATATAATATTTCAGGACATTTCTAAAGTTCCCATCCTCCCTCTAATAAAAGGACACCACATCTACCCACTAAATCACACCTATCGAGGGCCTTGTATCATAAAAAATATTCTAAAATAAGCTCCAAGAATCACCCCTTAATCTTATAATCCCTTCCTTGGGAATACATGAATTCAAGAAAGAATTTTGGCTCAAATAAAAAAAAGTTCCCCGATTTAGATTTCACATCTTCTCTCAAGATCATTTACTTTATTTTGCTTCTCCACTACATATGCTCTTATTATTCAATTATTATTTGAAAACACCAGTATCCTAAATATTATGTGATGTTTGTATTCTTATTTTTAGACTTACACAATCACACACCTCCATCTAATTGATATAGAACATATTGTTTCTTTATATGGTGAACTACTGCCTCACGAAACGATGATTGTTCAATTTTCTCATACCACATCTCATTGTGGCCATAATAATGGAACTATATTTAAATATGATATGTATTATATTTATATTGTATCTATTATTCTATAATTTTTATTTAAAATGTACCTTTATTCGGTCCATAATGTGTAAATATGATAATTTCATTTGAGGAGGTGTATACTGTTGCCCCACCAAGTGATATGACTATTTCATGCCATACATGGAACATATAAAGGATGGAGTTAGTGAAATTAAGTATTATATATTGAATATATTTTATAATTTAATTATATTATACCTATGTATCATTTAGTTTTCATTCCTTTATTGTGACAATGAAATTATATTAATGTTCATCCATACATATGACCTACCGTCTCCATGAACGATGCATTTCATTTGTTATCTCCAAATATTGTAGATTATTATAAATACGTATATACTAGATATATATTATTTTTTAATCATGAATAATATTCTTGAGTTAATGTACTTTTTACCAGATGGACACTTTATAATTATAACAAGTTCATTTTTGACACATAAACCGAACATGAACAAAATGTCTGATATGAACCCAAATAATTAACTAATAGCTATTACATGGTAATAAGTAATATAAAATGAATAATAAACCTGAAAACTATTTTCAATCAAGAATATATTAACCTATGTTTATTATTCAGGAACAAAATGATTGTGTGAGACCAGTTAGACTCCAGGTAAGGGAAATCATAAATCAATATCCACTTATTGAGTTAAATAACCATGTCATTAATTTTTTTTAAAAATATGTGTGAATGACCTATGACTATTTTACAGTTAATATCTACTTTTATTGGGTGTATTTTTCAATTTCCCACATATTAATGTCATTAATTTCTCCTTAATCTAATGATACGATCATTGTAAGGGTCCTTGTTTCAAACTCCTTCAATTGAGACGTTTCTTGATGATATACACCTTCATTTCGTTTTAGAGTATATACCACCCCTTTTCCCCTAATTATCTATATTATTACCATATTCATGATTTTTAATTTCCGGTAAAATGTTCTACTTCCATTTGGCATATAATTTAAATGTACAAATAGTAAATTACTCTTTATATAAAACATCATTTTAAATATTTTCAAGATTTAATCTTATAAATCATTATCTTTCATGCCCATTTTTTCAAATCTATTTTAAGGAATTATTTATATGGACATGAACTTTTTTAAATAAAAATTAATTTCAAATGTTTCAATGTGTTATGGGAAACATTTATTCAAAATTATTTTTTTAAATGTTTTAATTTTGTTTTAAAAGGGGATTGATTATTTCAATAACATTGAATTGTTTTTATATTTATACATCATGAAAGAAATTTAACTATTTTATATCACAATTATGTTATTATTTTTACCTTACAAGTTTAAAATATTAATTTAAAATAATGTTTTTTCCTTTATGAGTGTGCGACATGTAATGATGAAATGTGATTTCAAAGCACAAATGTTTTTTTCTTTTATACTTGGTTTATGTGTTATGATTATGTTATGGTTATTAGGAATTTATTAAGTATATAGGTGGTTCCATGATAAACCATGGGCGGGTGAGCACATGATATCTCACCAATGAATTGGGTAATGTGATGGAGGTAAATGATAAAGTTTCTCCTAAGATATTTACGGAATATACTGTGATGGGTATTACAAATGTAACCATGAATATTTCTCCCTATTTAGTTGTGAATTCTATAATGTATGTATTTTATGTGTTCAGTAAGTCACCTTTGTGATTTATTATTTATATGGATTTATTAGGACTATTATGATGTCATAAGGTATGTTAATGAGTTTATGTTCTATGGGTGGTATGTATGATTTTAGGAAAATGTTTTCATACGTTTGAAATATTCCAGGACTAATGGTTTTATAAATTATTTTATATTCCTTAATGATATTTTTATTCTCATCCCATGTTTTTGAAATGTTTTCTACAGGGTATATGGTTGGTTAAGAGAATAGAAGAAGTCAATAATATTTTTTATCGAATAAAAGAAATCATGTTTTGTTTAAAGGGTTTACTTTGGTTGAAAAAGTAAATACTAAGTGTAATAGTCCACATGTAATGACTATGTATATTATGTAATATTTATGACCTAATTATCTAAAACTATAATCTTAAAAAGATCCCCAATCTGAAACAAGTTTAAATTATTGACTTAACTCAATATTTTTTATTGTATAAGGTCGGGGCCTTAAAGTTTGTATCAGAGGATGGTTTAGAAAAAATTAGAGAATGAGATGTTCTCTTATGATTTTTGGATATCAACATGGGTTTATAATTTTATGGTTGATCATAATTTAAATGTCTTATAATCCCCCTTTGAGGCTTATGTTTTAAAATTTCAATTTAATTAATTTATATTTTTAGAGACATTTATTTTTGTGGTAGTTATGGTTTTGTAAATTTGTGGATGAAAAATTAAAGTTATATAATTACTATTGTGGATAAAAAATGTTATGGTTTATTTATTTATTTTATCTCATATTGTTAATGTTATAATAATTATACAATTTTTCGAAATGGTTATGTTCAGTTTCATCGTATCTTCCCTTTATTTTCTAGTGCTTTCGTGTCCATGTATCCGGGCATTCCTCATATTCGGTTAATCTTGTGGTCAAATACCTTTTCCCCAGTCTACTCTACACTTTACAATTTTACCATTGTGTTAGACCCCATTTTGGTCTAACGTGATGGTTCCTAAGTCAGATTACGATGGAGATGTTGGAGTGTTGATCTGTTGCTTCAATTTCTTTGGTTTTTGGGATTTTTGGTGTTTTTTGTAGGTTTGCAATGACAATTCTCTCAGTGGTGGAAAATGGATGGAGTTCCTTGGGAGGTCGCTTTGCACCCAGTCGATTTTAGATCGGTGCTGGCTTCAGATCCCATCACTCCTCTAGTAGTCGGTCTGGTGCGGTGGTTGGAAAGAAGCTTTAGGATGTGGTCTTCATGTGGTTCTGGGTTCAAGTTGGTTTATCCTGTGAAGCTATATCCCTTCTGTGGTAGTTCTATTGAATATGTATGATTCTTTTTGTTTTGATGGTGGCCATGATTTTTTCCTGGTTGAGGATGATGGTGTTTGGGTTTCTATGAGGTGGTTCTTGCCTTGTATTTTGGTTCAATTCATTGGTGGAATCGTGATATGTTGATGGTGAGGTTAAAAATGTCTCTAGTGGAGGGTTTATTCTCTGCGGCTCTAGCGATGATTATGAAATGCAAGGAGGATGATAGGTGATGCCGATGGGGGAGTTTTTATCAGTGATGATGATTGTGGTGTAGGCAGGCGTCGATGACATTTTAGACGATGATGATATGGCAATGGTGACGACGATGAAAGTGGTGATGAATGTCAGCATATCTCTTTGTTTGAGGACATTATGTTTGATGTCTTGTAGATCAAGGTGGGTTTACTCATTGTTTTAGGTGGATATGTTGGTATTTTAGAATTTTCAATGTTGAATTTTCATGTTTTGATTATGGTGGTATTTTTGGATGAGGGAAATATTCCAAGTGATGACTCTTGAATGGTTCCCACTTACCAAAAAAGTGGACTTTAAAGAATATAAAAAATGGATTCGATGTGTTGTGTGAAAAAGGAAAACATGCAGACCATGTGACAACCCATCACATTGGACAAGGCATCATGAATTGAACCAAAAAATGATGTATGATAGGCCTTTATCTCCTACCATGGGACTACATGAAGTCCCTGGTTAGTATGACTTATTATTACTAGTTAATTTATTTTAAGGATTAAGAATAAGTTGATTTTTGAGGAATATATTTTATCGAATGGATATCCATAGTATTGGAAAATGATTTGGGGACTACATGATAAATGATATTTTGGAAGACGTTCAATGTTTTTTGAACATTATATGATAAATGTAAATAGAGAACTATGTGATTTTTACATAGTAATGGTTCAATTATATTTTCAAAGAATATATGATTCTAATTGTGGAAGTATGGTAATTAGGTTATTTATGGAAATGATTAACCTGTCATGGATAATATGTGATTATGTTAATTAATTTTTAGTATGAAACATTAAGAGTGATTGATTTTATTTGGAAATACATGAAAAATTTTTTTGGAAGAATATGTTATGAAATTCGTTTGAGATTTGGGTTTCAATATTAATTTCATTATTTTGTGGAATTTTAAGGACATTTGATTGATGAATGGTCTATGTAGAATATTGGGTATTACTGTTGAATTTTGGAGATTAAAAGTAGTCCTCTCCATATAATGGATTATTCTTAATAGGGAATGTTTCATCTTGAACTGTCCATTTTGGTTTTGGTTAATGTTTCAATATCGGATAAATAGACAGTTAATCTATTGTAGATTAACAATTTGATTCTCCCTGAATACTCATCATTTTGAAACAAAGATGAGATTTTGGTGGAATTTGATTAAAGGAAAAAAATCTAGTATTCAAATATGTAAATTTCCTTATGTACTTATTTTAAGTAGTGAAATAATTCTTGAAAATTATGAAAAGAAACCTTAAAAAATTATTTCTTTTACATTTTATATTGATAAATCAAAGACCTTTTATCCCCTCAAAAAGAGTGTGTTTTTCTGATGGTTAAATATCTCTTGAGCATTTTTTTTATCACACTCTATCAGAACAAGATGGTTACATTTTCTTCTATATTCAAGATTTCATACATGGAATCCTAGAATGTCTTTTCTCAAGTGACCCTTTTACATCTCTTTCTTTCTTTTAAAGTGATATTTTTGTCGAAACTTCTTTTGATGTGGGATTTTTGAAGAAGTTAACGAGACAAATTTTAAAATTATAGGGACATAATTTCCAAAATGGGGGGAAAATGTAACATCCCAATTAATTAAAGAATAATACATTTTCATATATAGTAATTTTAATGAATAAGATATTAAATTTACATTAAAGGGGATCCTTTTTTCGATAGTGTACTTGACATGAAACAGTGGTTTTCTCCCAAATGTCATGTTACACACAACACTATGTTATACATATAAATAATATAATATTGTTATTATAATTTTAAAAAGATGTTAATGGATAGCCTTTGTATTGGAATTAATTAATTGAAATGACTAAAACATGATTAAAAATTCTTTTTATATGTTTTTACATTTTTCTAATAAATTTTATAGGCTTAAAATGATAATGAATCCAATTTTAAGCATAAACTAATCAAATATTTTTAAAAGTATTTTTACTACCTATTCATGGTGAACCTTTATAAAAATATTTTTTTTCACTTTTATATGTTATATTTGACAAAAATAACCATCTTAATTGGAATCAAGACAACAATATTTATCTTGTTTGAAATTTTGGTATTTTTCCCATGAAATTCATATTTTAGTGAATAATGAAAATACAACATTTTAATTCAAAACAGCCTTTTTGTCTAATTTATTTATATAGTTATGTTATCCTTTAAATTAGTTTTAATGAGTAATTTTATTATGTTTTTATCATCTAATCCAATTTATTCTGTTGGAAGTAATTTCACATTTAGATAGGACATATTCCCAAGTCAATCTTTTGATAGTTTTTACTTCTTATAAACTCGATTTCTGGTTTCTACAAGAAGAATTAATTATAAATTAATTACTAAAATTTTTTAATTTGTAAAAATGGATTCTATATATGGAATCAAAAGGTCCAAATTATGTATCTAGGTACGTTTTATGTTTGGTCAGTATAAATAGTAACTTCAGAAATTATTTTTCGTTACCATAGATAAAGGGTAAATTCGGTAAATAAGGGTAAATATAATATTATAATAATACAATACTACCCTAACATGTGTCCTAATATCATTTTACAGTCATATTCAACCAAAAAAATTCTAAGGCCGTTCTTTTGGAATTTGGGTTCCACTTGGTTGTGATAATGACATGTTATAATAATTAATTTAAAGCAAAGAGAAATATAACATAAACATGTATCTTTTTGCGAAAACAATTTTAATATAGGGTTATATAAATGATCTATTTTACTATAAAAATTCATTTTATATTTATAAATATTTCCAAAATCATGTTATATTATTTGTTATTTTTATAAATTAAATGAATAAATTGATTTATGACACAACAATGATGCAGTGAATACCTTATTAATGAATGATTCAAATAAATAATAATATAAATTCTAAAATTAATGTTATTTGAATATATTGATGAAATCCAAAACTTTAATGGATTATTATGACATTTTATATCTGAGTTAATGTAGTTGGTTCTAATGACTCAATTTTTTATGAATTTAACAAAAATAAATTACTAAATAGTGTCAAGAATGAGATAAATGAGTTTAAAAAAAATACAATTTTATTAAATGATATAATAGTCATAAAAATATAGTATTCTTTTAAATGACTTTGATAATGTAAAAATATCATAACTTATCCACTTTAAGTTCTCTCGGAATTTTATAGAATCTATATTAACCATAGAGTGAAAAAATACAAGAATACATGGTAAGAGTTAATTTATATAACTAAGGGTTGAAGACAAAATATAAAGTTATATTTATGAGATAAACATCTCTAAAACCTGTTATTTGAGGGGATTGTCACTCATCCTCCTCTCATCCTTGAATTATATTACTTTTGAGATATTATAATTCAAATATAAATTTATAATAAAATAACATTTCCAGACATTCTTAAAGTGCCCCTCCTCCCTCTTATAAAAGGTCACCACCTCTACCCATTTAATCGCACCAATAAAACCCATTGTCTCATAAATTGGTGCTCCAATAATCTCCCATCATCTCTCCCATACTCCTTAAACGATTAACACATGTATAAGGAAAATCAATAAATCATTTCGGATCAAATAAAAAATTGTTACTCGATTAAGAGGTAATGTCTTCTCTCAATCTCCTTTCCTTTATTTCACTTCTCCACTGCCTATGATATTCTTATTCTATGATTACATAACAATACCAATGTCCTAAATATTATAGGATGTCTTATTCTATGTTTTCTACCTACACTTACACACACATCCATCTAATGGATATAAAGTATACTATTTCTGTGTATGGGGAACTATTGTCTCAGAAAACGACGATTGTTTAATTTTTTGATACCACCTCTCAGGGTGGCCATAATGATGGAACTGTATTTAAATACTATATTTATTATATTTATAATTTCTCTATGATTTTTTATTTTTTATTTACCACCCACCTTTATTCTTTCTATAATGTGTAAATACGATAACTTCATTTGAGGAAGTGTGGACTACCGCCCCCTCAAAGTGATATGACTCATTCATGCCATATGTGGAACATATAAAGGATGGATTTAATGAAATTTTGTAACATATATCACATATATATTATACTTTAATTATACTATACCTATGAATCATTTAATTTTCATTCATTTATTATGAAAAGTAAATGAAATTAGTATTTATGTGTACGTATTTCCTACCATCCCCATGAATGATGCATTTCAATTTTTATATCTAGATATTTTGGATTACTATAGATACCTATATACTAGATATATATGATATTTATAACTTTAATACTATTCTAGAGATAATGAAATTTTGACCACATGGACAATTTTTAATTATAACTTGTTCATTTTTGACTCATGTATCGAACATCGAAAAAATGTTGGATATAAACTCAAATAATAAACTAATTTATATAACATGGTAACAAGTAATATAAAATAAATAATAAACTTGAAAAGGGTTCTAAATAATTTATATATTAACCTATTTTTATTATTCTAGAACATAATTATTGTATGAGAAAAGTCAGACTCAAGGTAAGAGAAATCGTAACTCAATTTTCATTCATTGAGTTAAATATCCATGTCATTGGTTTTGTTTTCCAAGAATATATGTGAATGAATACTGATTTCATTACATATAATATCCACTTATATTGGGTGTATTTGTTTTTCACATATTAATTTCATTGATTTATCTTTAATCTAATGATGTGACCTTTGTAAGGGTCTTTGTCCCAATCCCCTTTCATTGTGACATTTCGTGATGATATAAACCATTAATTCTTTGTAATGTTTATATATAGCAACTTTTACATTAATTATCAATATTATATCTATACTAATGATAGTTAATGTCTTGTAAAATGTTTTACTATCATGTAGCATGTAATTTATTTGTTCAAATTGTAATGTACTCTTTATTAAAAACATCGTTTAAAATGTTTTAAAGATTTAATCTTCTAAATTATTCTATTTCATGTCCATGTATTCAAAATTATTTTAAGGTCTTATTTATATGTACTTGAATGTTTTTATATATAAATTTTTTTTCTAGACTTTCATAGTGGTATGAGACACATTGATTCAAAAATATTTTTTTAAATGTTTTAATTGTGTTTTAAAAGTGGGTTAGTTATTTCACTAACATTGAATGTTTTATATATATATATTATGAATATAATTTCTCTGCTTTATGTTTTTATTATTTAATTATGATTAATTTACATGTTTAACATTTTATTTTAAAATAATGTGTTTTTTATTTATGTTTATGCATCTTGTAATAATGATATGTGATTTTAAATTGGAAATGTTATTTTTTCCACTATGATTGATTTATGTGTTCTGATTATGTTATGGTTCCTGGGAATTATTTATGTATATGGGTGGTTCTGTGATAAACCTAGGGCATTTGAGCTCGTGATATCTCTTCAATTCATTGGGTAACATTACATAGGTAAATGATAATGATTCTCCAATGAGATTTAGGTAATAACTGTGATGGGTATTGTAAATGTAACCGTGTATGTTAGTCCCTATGTAGTTGTGAATGATACAATGTAAGTATGATATGGATGTTTCAAGTTTCCATTATGATTTATTATTTCTATGGGTTTATCAGTAATCTTATCATTTAATTAGGAATGTTGAAGAGTTTTTGTTTTATGGGTTAAAAGTATGATTTTGTGAAAATGTTTTCATAAATTTTAAATATTCATGGACTAATGGTTTTATTCCTTATTTTATGTTCCATACAGAACTTCTTATTCTCCTATGATTTTTTTGAAAACATTTGCACATGGTATAAGGATGGGTATGATAAAAGAAGAAGTTAATAATATTTTTATCAATAAAAATAAATCATGTTTTTAAAGGGTTTTCTTTGGTGGAAAAAGTTGATACTGAGTGTAAATATCCACATATAATGTATGGGTATATTATGTAATTGTAATGGACAAATTCTGTAAAACTTTAAACATGAAAATATCCTCAATGTTAAATAAGGTCAAATTATTGACTTAACTCAAGATTACTTAATGTTTAATGTTTTTTCCTTATACAAAATCACCCTATGAATGAGGTATCATTTCAGATTTTCTTTATATTAAGGGTTTTATTTATTACATAATTATTTAGGGTGTGATATATAGTAATGAATATGGGTATATTTTTAATAATTTAGTCCATGAGGTTTTAATCTAAAATAATGTTCACTAAAACATTTGATTTGGTCAATATAGTTCTCTATGTAAGATGTATCAAACAATCCTTATGATATAAGATAATAAAATTATTGGTATATTTCATGAAATACATATAAAATAATTTAATTTTTCTTCTTATGTAATAATTTAGTCAAATTGTATCGATCAATGGTTAAAATAATTTTTTCCTTCTTCTATTTATTCTAAATTACTATTTTTATATATAAAATGTTTCCATGGTTGTAAAATAATTTAAATGAAATTTGACTAACATTATAAATTTATCACATGGTTAATATTGATATTTAATGTTTCTAATCCTTCAAAATGAAATTTTTATGATAGTAAGGCTTAATAATTTGTGCTTTTGAATTTTGAAGTTATTATACTGATAATTAGTGAATTATTTCACAATGAATACATATGTATAAATCATTATTATGGAATTCTATAATTTAATTTAATGATTTCTGATGTATATAATATTGTATTTAAAATTGATTATATTTATTTTAATGAGATAAAGTGTTGTTAAATAACCATTATTGAATTATAATGCCCTATTCCATCAGTGTGTTTCATATTATATTTATTCATAGCATAACTACTTGTAATTTTAGAGCTAAGATGGGGATATAATCACAAAATGTATGTTATGAATCATACATTATATTTAAGCCCCGATAGAGTTTTTATTAAAGGACACACAATAAATATTTTCTATTAAAGAAGATAAAATAAAATATACTATTTTAGGTTGTCACTAGATATATAGGAGTTAAATGAAACAAAATCTAGAATTATGTGAATTATAATGTTCTAGAAAATTATTTTATTGACATATGAATTAATTTCATCAAAAAAAGTGATGATATGTATATAAACAATTGAGTAAAAAAATTCATTATGTATAGTAGTGTGACATATGAGGTATGTAATATTTAATTCAAATTATTTGGAAGAAGACAAATATAGATACTCCTAAAAATGTGTTTCTTGTAAAAAACATTAAATATAAAATAAAAAATTAAATTGGTTGAGATAGATTCTGAACTATGTGAAATATATTAAAATTTATATTATAGGAATGTTTATTTACATAGAAAAAATTATATAGTTTAAAAAACACTCTATCAGAGATAAACAAGATTGGTTGATCGAATACGTAAAAAATAAAGTGATTTATGTAATATAGTTCCTAATGTCAAATAAACAAAGCATGTTGGTAAAATTTATATCCCTCATATATGGTTTTCTACCTATTAAATGTATTTCATGAAATATACATTAAATATAATATTTTATTTAATATATCTCTTTGATGTTATATAAAAATAGTTACCCAATTGAATTATATAAATAATGTGTCGTTTTTATAATTCCTGTTTATTTTTGTCAATAATATGAGTGGTTAATGCTGTTTTTTTATTGGGATAAATGAAAAATATTGATTATAATGGGATGACATCACTGAAAAATAACAAGTATATAATATTAATTATTTTATACAATTATGGTTCATGGATGTAGTCTTGGAGATATATATAGTGACCAATGAATTTTACAAATATTATTACATGATTTTAAAACCTAAATTTCTAACAAGTAGAACCCCAAGGATATAAATGAGTACATTCATTGTAATACTTAGTTCATGTAACATCAAAAGTACACATAAAACATGATATCATTATTTTATACTCTATAATGATCTTATAAATCAAATTGATCTCCTAAAACTACATTTGAAAACATCGTGAATATATATAAAAGGGGTTAGTAAAAAAGATCAGTAATGGAATAAACATGATAATGAAGTGTAACTAGAGAGTCAAATGTATAACATGATGTTGTAAAACATAAGTCACATGAGTACACACATAGGATAACAACATAAAGATCCTAGAATCAGAAGATAAAGTAAACATATGAATTGTGGTTGATATATATAACATGACATAAGCTTGAGTAAAGGGTAACTATAGTGACAATATCACATTGTGGACAATGTATCATAATAGAATATGTTTACTCACTAATCCCATACATAGTACCTCATTATTCTAAGGATTTACTCAATTTATTGGAGATCTATCTAGGAACACCCATCATAACATTTTCACGATTATGTATTCTAAAAAATGAAAATCAATCATAATGATTGAACATAAGATTTTCTGATAGAATGAAAATGGGATGCATAATATTGTCTCCTATAATAATCAAAGGAAATTTCAAAATGAAATAGTTTCATAAATGAAGATATATTGCAATGTAAAATTTAGGGGCAATAATCTAGGAATAAATGTGATATAAATATATACATAATTTATATTCAATCTATAAAATAAAATTTTATCTTTATTGATGAAAAATATATTATAATATTAAATAGAATATTTTCGGACAAAAAAAACTTTTCACATTGAAATAAGTGCTTCGAAATTTAAAAAATATCCCATAAATTATGTAATAATATTTTTTCAAAATTAACCAATGAAACATATAATATATGCTTCCAATAATTTATTTTTTATGATAGAGGGTATTTCCCTATAATTTTGATTAGAATAAAAAACCTGTTTTCTCACTATTTTAAAATAGAAAAGTCCCTCATTTTGAAAAAAAAAGTATATTCTTTTCAAAAAATTCAGTAAAAATAAAAAAATGGGTCAAAATGTATTTATAAATATTTTTTTAATGTTAAAAACATTATTGATTATATTTTAAATAACAAGGATATAGAATAAAAAGGATTTTCTATTAAAGACAGAAATGAAGTTATCTTTTCTTAAAAGAATTATCTCAATCATTTCACGTGCCAAAAAGATGGAATGGAATTATTACATGAAAATATAGTTAATAAACATTGGATGTTAAATTTAATTGATTTTATTTTATAATGATAATATATTTTTATATATTGGAAATTCATGTATAATTAGTCAAAATAAAATAGAGATTGAAACATAATCCATAACCATATCAGTAAAATTCGAATCATAATTCCTATGAATAATGTAATTTATTTGAAACATAAAATATCATTAATTATGATTTATTCATGATAAAAAATGTATATTGTAATTATATACACCATTTAAGTGAAATTTATTTCATAAAATATTGTGTGACTAAAAGAATAATGTTTATAGATGAATCACTTACCTTGAGTTCTGGCTTTTTCATGAACGCCATTTTTATCCATTATAATAAAATTATATCAATAATTTTTTTCTTTGAAAACTCTTCCAATTTTAATACATATACATAAAAATTTATTTAATTTATTTTAATGATGTATTTAATTACTTAACCAAGTATATCAATGTCAGCAGTTTTGGAGGACGCTTAGTCCATGATTTGAAAATGGAATTAGTGTTTCAATTATGATAAAAGGGATAATATTTTCATCATACATATAATAATAATTTAATAATTATAATTGTGATGCATAAATTATAATTTTATAAACAACCATTAATTATGGTCATGCAAAAGGTACTATTTATCAATCATGGAGATGGTAGGTCATTATTAAGCAATTGTAATGGTTCCATTTTGCATTGATCATGATGGGAATAAGTTAAGTGGATTTTTATATTCATATTATAATAATAGTGTAATATACTTAGTAATATTTAATTAAATAAACATACATAAATCATTTATTTGAGTTGGTAAAAAAATGAATCACATCATTTCGTGATGCGGTCGTCTTATGTACACACTGGAGACATAATCATTTTTCAATAGATATAAAGGTAAGAATTTATATGACATATTAATTTCAAAAAATAAATCTTATTTAATTAATTTCAGATATAAAAAATAAATTCATCATCATGAAAATATTGGAGAGGTGATGATGGAAAATGAATAACATCGGTTCATGGGGCGGTTGTCCACTGTTCACACGAATGATGGTTTCATTTCACATTTGATGGAAGAGGAGTGGGATTTACGTTATTCCATTAAAATAAAAACATAATTTTATTTTTTTTGTAGACCAATGTTACTATATGTTAATTAGTTAGTAATATTTTAAGGATATGGAGGAAGAAATAAAATAAGGATGCTTGGTTAAGAGTAATGTATCTTCTTCAGAATGCCTCTTTAGGATTATAACTAATGCCTTCCTAGATTAGATTTCTAATAAAACTAAATATTAGAAGATGGATGTAAGAAATTAAGGAATGAATTTAGGTTGGTTTCTTCTTATACCTTAAGATTCCAATATGTAAATAGGGTAGGAGAATTGGTTCCATTTTATATGTGATGGGGAGTTTCATTTTTGTAAATACCCATACATATTCAATAATGGGAAGTCACACTAAATCCATGTTCCTCCAAAATTGATAAATAAAAGTGTTTAGTATAGATATGATCAAGTAAAATATATAAAATCTAAAATTAAACGTTTTTTAATCATCTTACTCCCTTTAACACATATGTTTAACCCACTGGTAACCGGGATTTAAAATTAACCTTGGTAAATGATTATTTTCTATTTTTACTATTCATATTTAAAAATAATTAAGTTAAACTTAGTAAAAAAATTAATTTTATTATTCAAATTTTGGAATATATTTTATTAACATTTATTCCCTAAATATTAAAATTTAACTTAAAATAATCAATGAAAAATGGGTCGAAAAAAGGGTTTTTAAGGAATTTATTCTTCAAACATAAGATGATCATACATTAAATATATGACAAGTATTCATAATTATATGAATTTAAATTAATATAAATAGTTATATAATATATAAATTAAATTTAAATCTTCCCTTACTAAGGTTTTTGGGATTTATTAAAATTGACAAACATTATGCATTTTAAAAAAAATTAAGGAAAAACAAGATTTCAGAATAAAAAACAAACATATTCCAAAATAATAAAAATTATGATTAAAATTAAATTAATTTGACTAGTTTAAATAAAAAGGTTAACATAACACTTTAACGCTAAATAAAAATTAAATTATAAGATTTAAATTACTTTATTTAGTGGAATGAAATGACTTTATTTGAAAAATCCGTAATTTTCACCATTCATTGAAATATTAAATAAGTCGGAAAAATTAAAAAAATTAAGCTGGTGTTTCTAATTATATTTTTATTAGAATATAGATATTAATTTTATAAAATATAATTTCAAAATGTTCTATAAATTAATAATTATATTTTTTCATGAAAAGAAACAATAATTTTTTTTTAAAGGAAATATTTTTTATGAAGACTAAAATGACTATTTAAATTTTTTTGGGAATTTATCAATACATTTATATATATTAAGACCGTTATATATATATTTCATTAATTATTTACTACTATTTATCCCACTAATTTCACAGCTAGGTCATAACAGTCACTTTTAAAAAATAATATTTTAATAGTATATCATAGTTTTTTAAATGTAGTGGTGTGTATTGAATTGTCTATCGAAGATAGTGTTACTTTAAAATATTATTGTGTGAAATTATATCTACATAAATGAATTTTATCCTTATAATTTTATCTTTTTAATAATAACCATGTTTTTTAATGTCAAAAACATCTTTTTAGAAACCCACATAAAAAATGATTAATAAAACATTCCCCATAAAAGAGGGAAAGTTAAATAATAATTTCAACACAAAACATGGTTTCCAAATAGGATAACATTGGTGGATGGTAAGAAAACATGGATTTTAAAAGAATAACCATATATGTGCTAATGTTATAACCTATTTTTAAAGCGATAAGAGTCCATAATTTTATCAAAATGAATAACTTTTTATTTAGAGATCCTTTCACTATTATCAAGGGATAATTTTACAATATAGAATAAGGACATAAGGAAATATACTTACATTAAAAGTATAATTTCATCCTATAATAATTTATCAACACAATCTCATTTTGTCTTCTAAATGATGAGTATTCTAGATAAATTATTTTATACTTAAATCTCTATAATAAAATTATAACATATCATAATACATAAACATATTCTTATTGACCTTAGACATTAAAAAAAATAAAATGGAAAAAAACTGTTAAGATAATTCCAAAAATTAATACACCTTTATAATAATTATAAAAATCAAATGTTCAACATAAATCATTCCATAACTAAACAATTATACATCCTATATAACCTCAACCTTTAAGGATTTGATTGTGTTCTTCTTCTATATTCCTTTATATTAAAACTAATGGTAATATATATATATATATGTTAACATAATATATGGTTTCCCAAAATATCATAAACCACTTCAATATGCTAGTAATTAAAAAAGCTTTACTGCACTCTTATTTTTTATAAAATCGTGTTAATACTTATCCACCATATAAACTAAGTAAAATAAATTTTATAGTAAATAGTACATCATGGATGCTAGAGGTAGGAAACACTGCCTTGTCACCCTTCACTTATTGGTTAAATACTTGTGGCCTTGATAGATGCAATGATCTATCACTTGGCATACTGGTGGTCCTTTTTCTAAAAATATGGAATAAATTGATAATCATTTTTTTGTTCACCTATATCCTATAACATTTTTAATAATATTTTGAACATATTAAAAAAAATCATTAGTAATAAAATAAATATTTTAACTTCTAATGTTTCTTATCTAGATATTTATATTCCACAAAATCAAATAATTTTAATTGAACATAATTACCACAATATCAAGTACATGTCAATTATTTTCATTTCCCCATTTATGTCTCTTTCCATAAAATATCACTTTATCATTAAATAAAATTTATCTTTCATTATTACTAATAAATATATTGTTAAAAAAATTAAATAAAAAAAACTATAAAATATTACTTAAAATTTTCATGATACTATAAATAAAAATAGTCCAACAACATTATTAAATAAATTAAAAACCTAAAAACTTTAATATTTCTATAACAATTCCTGCCAAAATATAATACCTTTTAATTTAATAATTAGATTATGGATTTGACTAAGTTAATTATAAATTAGTCCACATTAATGATATTGAAATGTTAGGGGTTCCTAACGATGAAATTGATTTCTCTATGTCTTATTAACCAGACACTTATTCTTTACTATATAAATTAGCTGCTTTTTCCCCTCATTTCTCATATATAAAGCATCTTTTAGTTCATTTAATGTATTTTACATGGTTCTAATTCCAAAATTTCTAACATTATGGAAATTGAATATTAATTTCTAGATCATCTTCAAAGCTTGAACATCTATAAGATGCCATCCTTATTTTTGTTTATGTTTTGCAAAATTTAACTATGGTCAAGTTTTGAATCATAATTTATGATTGTTAATTTGTCCTAATAAAATTTTTTATAACTATTATTCCCATTAGTTTAGGCATATCATTTGGAAAATAATTTTATTACCCATCATATTGGTTTTTGGTATCCTTTGACCAATTTCCCAACATTATCTAAATGAAGGAAAATAAGGTTTGAATACTTTAACAAATAAATGTACATAAGGGAAACATAAAATGTGGAAGTAATAACTCACAAATGATAAGTATATAAGGACTTATTCGTATTTATTTTTTAATATTTATTACCCATGAAAATATTTCCATTTAGGATTCCCAACAAGAATTTTTTTAAGTGTTTTCTAATGCTTATGAAAATATTTTCTGAATTTCCAAAGCATATCGATTGGGATTGTCAAACTTTTTGTATAATATAGACCATTTTCATGTGCTATATTATAATCGAGGGTAGATAAATGAACATGTTTTATAGGTATTACCCCTAAGTATGAATATTCATGATCCATATGCACCATTAGTATCTAGACATGGATAGAAATTATCAAAAACTAGACACACTATCTGTCACCTATATTCCCATAAATTTTCCTCTACATATAATTATTGTAAGAATTATCCCATGGGTTCTCACTATATATTTTCCATCCAAGTTTCCCAAGGAAAACAAAAACTTTTACTTGGTACCAAATATTGCATCCTAATACTTTTAAGTATATTTTTATTGGATTTTTTAATATAAATATAGAATATGTATAAAACCAATGATCGATAGGCATAGTGTCTTTGGATGACTATCTTCATAGTATGTTAAAATGATACAAGAAAAATTAAATCATAATTTTATAATCAATTATGAGATATTAAATCCATTTTTCTCTAAATCCCTTCATAATATAACATAGGGAATATATTGAGAATATGGGTGCGCTAAAATCCATATAATGGAATAAACATGATAATGACGAATAAATTGGGAGTGAAAAGTGAAACATGATGTCATAAAATGGATAGAACATGCATAATAAAATTGGATAAAAACATTAGTCACATGGTATCAGAATAACATGGAAACATTATATTACATGAAATAAGAATGATTCAAACCTAATATCCATGAAAATATCACATCATGGACAATGTCCCATAGTTGATTTTGTTTACTCTCTAATCCAATACATGATAACTCAAGAGACTAAAGGTTTACACAATTTTTTAGAGAAAAATATAGGATAACCTATTCTAATATGTTCATGATTATGTGTGTTGAATAATGGAAATCAATCATGATTCCTAAAAATAAGAATTACAAATGGAAAGAAAATGGGTTTCATAATATTTAAAAATATCATAATCAAAGGATATTTTTTAATGAATGTATTTGACAGATGATCATGAGTCATATATAAACTCATAAATGTATTGGATAATAAGATTTTAATATGTGTGAGAGAAAAATATACATAACTTTGAGGAAAACCATAACATCAAAAAATTTCATCATTGATGAAAATGTTTTTAATATATTAAACAAAATATTTCATGAGAAAAATACATTTTAAAACATGAAATCCCTACTTAAAATTTAAAAATAAATTAAAACATTTTATATAAAAAAAATTATTTTAATGGAAACATGTAAAATAATAAATGAATATTATATAAATTGTGCGGACTTATAGATGGCTAATTTTTTACAAGTTGTATATGATAAAAAACATTACTTTCAAACTGCTATGAAAATGATGAAATACCCTGGTTCTGAAAAACAAAAAAAGATTAATTTAGAAATGATTTTTAAAAATTAAAACATTGGTAAAATTATTTTTAACAAATAATATTTATAATTTTAACAAACTTATTGATAATAATTTTATTAATATTTTTTCAGATAGAAAAAGGTTTTTCGACAGAAGAGATAAATGATGTTAGATTTTATAAAAAACATTTACTTAGAAATTTAATATTCCAAACAAGAGAAAATGGAACTATTAATAGAATATTTCATGAAAAACTAGATGATAAAAAATGATATTTTTAAATAGGATATGATAAAATAATTTCCTACTATGGAAATTTAAGAAAAAACAATCCCAATAACATTTATATTGAAGCATAAACCCTTATCTGTTCAGTATCATTTATATCATAACACCCATGAATGATATAAATGAATTTCAACATAAAATATAATTTTTTATGAATTAATAATGTAATATTATCTGAAAGATAATTATATAAACTATTTAATTGAGATTAGGTGTATAAAATTCATTTGTATCAAATAAGGATGTTTTGAGCTGAAACTATTACTATAAGTACAAATTTGTCATGTATGAATTATATATCTTGTATAATAAACCGATATCAATTATTTGATATATTAATAACTATTACAAGATTTATACCCTTATTATTAGAAAATTTACACATTTTATTTTGATGTTATATTTAATTACATAATCAGTTATATCCACATAAGTGTTTTGGAGGATACTCAATTCGTAATTTAAAAATGACATTGGTTTGTTAACTTTCTTGAAAGGGAACATTGACAAATAATATCCATATATATTTTAATTTTACAGTTCTAATTTTTATAAAGAATTTATATTTTAAAAAACATCCATGAATTATGGTTATTAAAAATTAATAGATATACAATCCTAGAGACAAAAGGTCAAACACACACATGTGTAATGTTTCGATTTTTCTGTAACTATGTTGGAGTTAATGTAAATTTATTTTATATTTAATGAATAATAATAATATCACAAATATAATATTTTTTAATTAAATTAACCTATATATATACAATCAATCTGGTAATAAAATGTATTACATCGGTTCATGAGGCGGTAGTCCTCCGTACACAAAAATGATGTTATCATTTATCTAATGATGGAAATGTATGATTTTATATAACATGTTAAATTTTAGGAATTACTATTATTTAATTAAAATAATATATAAACATTAAATCCTTCATCACAGACATCCATGAGAAGTGATTATGGAATATGAAATACATCAGTTTGCGAGGTGGTAGTCCACTTATAAGGCCCCAGCCTTAAACCTTACTTAATATTGAATTAAATGAATAATTCACATTGAGGATCTTTTCAGGTTTAGAGTTTTAGAGAATTAGAACATAACTATTACATCTTAAAAGATTACAAAGTAGACACTTCTACTAAGTCTCCATAAAATAAAAACTCTTAAAAAGAAAGATGTCTAGATTCCATGTTTTAGATAGCATAAAATTCCCTTGATCCCATCCTTGACCTTATTCCACTTTAAGTCCTGTGAAAAACATTTCGAAAAACATGGGGTGAGTATAAAAAGCTCAGTAAGGGATACAAAAAGAATGAAAACTGTTAGTTTTTCAAACATCAAGTAAACCATGTATACTATATCAAAGTAATACCTTCACCTTCATGAAGTAGTAAAAAAAATCTTCACTGAATAAAGTATCATTACTTACCTTTTTGTAACCAAAGGATTACCATAAAACCCATATAAAGAACACATAGAATATATAAAGGTAACTTGGGACATAAACATACTTAAGTGGAATAACCATACGGTTGACTTCCACACATATCACTTAATGGAATAGCCATACGGCCAATTTCCATACATACTTAATGGAATAGCCATACGGCCGACTTCCATACCCAATGCATTGGAGGTTATAACGTAACCACCCGTCCTGGTATTCACGGCACGACCCGTCATATGGTTTATAACGTAACCACACGTTAAAATGTCTAAGTACCAATATAAAATCATAAAATATAAAACCAATATAAAGGAATGACAACATTTCCACATTTCAATCACAATATATCACAAATATATTAACATAATAGAATCATTTATCAAAACCATTTTTAATACCAAAATACATAAAAGAGTATATGGTATTTATTTTATTTTAAAAACATTACGGCTTGTTGAGGAAGCCAAAGACCAAATAATACTCACGGCGGCGGAAAATGTCGTTGTCACCGCATACGTTAAAAAAACATTCCTTTTTTTCGTTTAGTAAAACGCTTCGTAGAAAAATATTCCTTTTGTACAAAAGTAAAAGTCAAATGGGTTTATACACCGTATAAATGAAAGTTTTGTATAAAACGAAATATGCCTCAATGAAAGGAGATTGAGACGAAGTCCCTTACCTCGGGTCTGACTTGACTCGATCGTTCTTTAACGTCCTGAATAATAAAATTGAGTTAATTTATACTTGATTAAGAACCTTTTTAAAGTTCATTATTCCTTTTATATCACTTATTGCCATGTTATAAACATTATGTAACCATTTAAGTTAATAATGTTTGTTTTCTCAATATTTGGTTCTTAAGTCGAAAGTTGACTTCTTACAATTACATGTTGTTCATGTGGTCAAAAGTTCTTTATATCCAGAATGAAATTCCCGATTTGGATATCATATATATCATATATATCCAGCATATAAATGTATTTATAATATTACATAATCATTTAGAGGTAATAAATGAAATGCACCGTTCATGGAGACGGTAAGCCGTACGTACGCATGAACGCTACTTTCATTTCTTTGTCATATTATTGGAATTAAAACTAAATGAGAGGTATGTATATTTTAATTCCAGAATTATATTCATCACTTAGATATATCATTAATTATATATATCCATTATATACATGTACTTTTAATAGTACATCACATTTGGGGATAAGAAATGAAATGCACCGTTCATGGAGACGGTAAGCCGTACGTACGCATGAACGCTACTTTCATTTCTATCTCATACTTTAATGGAAAGAAATAATAATGATATAGAGGTATATTATAATTCCAGTATAACATCATATATAATAACTTTAAATCCATCCTTTACACGTCCCACATATGGCATTAACGAATCACATCACTTTTAGGGGGCGGTAGTCCGCACTTCCTTAAATGAAGATATCGTGTTTACCCATAATGGAAACCATAAAGGTATACCAAAAATGAAAAATACAGAAGCTTAAAGAAAACATAAACATATTATATATCATATATAAAAATAGTGACATCATAATGGCCACCTTTGAAGGTGTTAAATGAGTATTGAACAATCATCGTTTCGGGAGGCAGAATTTCGCCATCCACGGAAACCGTATGTTCTTTAACCATTTGATGTAGTTGTGTGAGAGTGTAGCTCAAATAAATATTATAACAACATCCTAGTATAATGAAGATACTGGTGTTGTTACAAAAGAAGTAAATAAAAAGAGTTTAGAGGGTTGGAGAAGCAAAATAAAACAAATGAACAAGAGAGAATGAATTACCTTTAAAAGTGTAACTCCCTTTTGATTTGAGCCTAAAGGCTTCCATTGAAAGGATTATGCCCAAAGTGAATCCTCTAGGATGAGGAGAGGGATGTGGAGAGAGTAATTGGGCAGGGGTTGGCCGAGCCAAAGGCTTGAGAAGTGTGTGAAATGGGGTAGAGGTGGGGGCCTTTTATAAGAGGTGAGGAGGGGAACTTTTGGAAAGTAAAGAAATATTACTTTATTTGAAAATGTGTTTCGGTTTTAAAAGGTCCCACATTGAAATAATTCGTGGATAAGGTGATAAGGGTTCGAAATCCACTCATCCAATTGGTTTTGGACATGTTTATTTCATAGATTTTACATTATCTTTCCATTTTATTTAAATCGTCAAATAATGATGTCATCACTGCATCATTATTATGTCATAAATAATTTAACTTATTTAATGTCTAAAAATTATAAAACAAATACTATGATGTATTAAATCTTTTTAGCTTTCAAATTACTATTTATAATCAAAATTTGGACTTGTATAACCCCACTCAAAAATTATTTTAGTAAAACAATTTATGTTAGTGTCATTTTCACTTTAACATTAAATAAAAATATATTAATGTCATTTTCCAACTAAAGTGGCTCCATGGGGTCCCCAAGTTGGCCCATGGCTTGTCTTGGTCGGTCATGACTCACCCAGTAGGTGTAGGACAAGTGTCATGGTGTTTTCACATTCTTATAATACCATTTTTACCTTAAACTACACTAATTACCTCTAATCGCGATTAATGAAAAAAAGTTACTATTCACCAAAAAATTATTTTAATCTCATTGAACCACATTTTACTTCTTAATGACAACCATGTATGTCGGATTTTCAAAATTCAATACACATTAGTGGTAAAATTTCATTTAACTGAAAAATCAGTTTGCTTGATTACCACTTAGTGGTTTCACTATTCATCAAAAATTGAAGTTTTTCAGAAAATTACCAAAAATTCACCCTAAGCTATATTTAATATTCCGAATTCAAAAATGAAGTCCATTTTACAAAATTCAAAACATATAAGTCAAATTAATTAATTTAATAATTAATTCCCGCTGTCATGACAAATAGCGTGTTTTTGTGAAACAATAAGTATCAAAAGATTGACACCAGTTTAAGTCCAATTTCAAAGTGAAATTGATTCCAATGACCACCATTGGATTAACTGGTAAAAATATTTTCTAATTTCACTTTAAAACCAATTAAAATAATAATCTAATCATATAAATAATTTAGATTAAAAGGAGGTTTTGAATTAAAATACAACATTTTACACTATTCATAAAAAAATGAACTTTATCAAAAAGGTACCAAAAATTTACACAAAGTAAATTTTGATGTACTGATTCTAAAGAAGAGTTATATTTGGTCCAAAATAAAGTATAAGAGTGATCAAAACTATATTTAATGAAGATTCACCATTAAAAGGTGATAAGTGAACCTTTAGTGAAAATTAGAGTATATATGCCCTAAAATTGAACTCTTTCCATATTTTAAGACTTTATCTTTTATTGGGTAAATGTATAAACATTTAAAAACATATCTAATCATATTTTAGTTATTTCTATCCATTTCCGCCAGTACAACGGCTACTTGTTAACTAACATTTAAAATAATATTATTTTATTACTTGTGTGCAACGTAAGTTTCAAAGAAACTCATCGTTGCATATCGGGTACGCTATCGAACATAGCAACCCCTTTAAAATAAAATTAATATTTAATTCGTAAATATTAATAAATATGAAAATTATTTATTCTTTATTTACCTGGGATGTTACATCCTTCCCCCCTTTTGGGAATTGCGTCCTCGCAATTTTATTCACTTATCAAAATAAGTGGGGGTATTTATCCCTCATAGCATTTTCAGATTCCCACGTTGCCTCTTCAATCACATGGTTTTTCCACAAAACCTTTACCTGATGAATCACCTTATTTCGTAACACTTGCTCCCTGTGGTCAGGAATCTGGACCGGTTGTTCCTCATAAGATAGGTTCTCTTCCAGCTAAACTACCTCAGGACTCAAAACATGAGATGGATCTGGCATATACTTTCTCAACATCGAAACGTGAAAAACATTGTGTACCTGAGATAAACTCGGAGGTAAAGCCACTCGGTATGCAACTGATCCAACTCTTTCCAGAATTTCGTATGGTCCAACAAACCTTGGACTCAACTTTCCTTTCTTACCAAATCTCATCACACTTTTCCAAGGAGAAACCTTGAGAAAAACATGATCACCTACCTCGAAAGATAGATCCTTCCTCCGATTATCCGCATAACTCTTCTGCCTGCTCTGAGCTGTTCTCATGTGTTTCTGAATCAACTGAACTTTTTCTGCCATCTCTTTTTCCAATTCTGGTCCCATCAACTTCATTTCACCCACTTCATTCCAAAATGCTGGAGTTTGACACCGCTTCCCATATAATGCCTCAAATGGTGCCATCTGTATACTGGAATGAAAACTGTTATTATAAGAAAACTCAACTAAAGAAATTTGTTGGTCCCAACTTCCCTGATAATCCATATAACAATCTCGTAGCATATCCTCCAATGTCTGGATTGTTCGTTCTGACTGCCCATCTGATTGAGGATGAAAAGCTGTACTAAAATTTAATTCAGTACCCAACGACTTCTGAAGGCATTTACAAAAATTAGAAGTAAACTTGGGATCACGATCCGATACAATGGAGAGAGCAACTCCATGTAACCTGACTATCTCTTTAAGATACAAACGGGAAAGTTGATCTAGAGAGAAAGTATATCGTTTAGAAAGGAAATGACCAGATTTGGTCAAGCGATCAACATTAACCCAGATTGCATTATTACCTCGAGATGTCCTCGGTAATCCCACAACAAAGTCCATGGATATGTTTTCCCATTTCCACTCTGGCACTGGTAAAGGCTGAAGCATCCCTGCCGCTCTGCTTTAACCTGTTGACATGTCAAACACTTCACAGTAAAATCACCAATGTCTCTTTTCATTCCATCCAACCAGTAATACTCCCACAGATCTCTGTACATCTTAGTACTGCTTGGATGAACTGAAAACGGGGAACTATGAGCCTCACATAACAACTCATTCTTCAACTGTGAATCACAAGGCACACATAACCTCTTCCCAAACCTCAAAACACAAACTTATCCAATAACACACGGAAACTTTTATTCATAAGGTCCATGAATACAGCAAGTGCATTGTTTAACCCAAAAGGCATAACTATAAATTCATAATGGCCATATCTAGTACGGAACGCAGTCTTCGGAACGTCTGCTTCTTTTACTTTCAACTGATGGTACCCCGACCTCAAGTCAATCTTCAAAAAATACTGAGCTCCCTGGAGCTGATACCACTTCATTCGATGGCCCAACATCTGCTGAAGTTGTTGCAAAGGATTTTACCACCCCTTTCTGCTTGTAGTCTAACTGCTTCCCATCACTCAAGCTCTTTGTCGGACACTCGTCTGCATAATGACCCATTTCATTACACTTAAAACATCTTACCGTTGGCTTTTCATTTCCTGCTTGATCATCTTCCTTACAGTTACGAGCAATATGACCAGACTTACCACACCGAAAGCACTTACCAGACTTGTATAAACATTCTCCAGGATGCATTTTACCACACTTCTCACAGGATGGATATTTGGTTTTCTTACCTCCTTGCTTATTTGATGAATTCTTCCCCTTTTCTTGCCAACTAGACCTCTTATTCTGTTGTTTGTCATAGAACACCTGATCATCGGCAAACTCCATTTCTACCTTCTCCGCACATCGAACAAGTTTTTCATAACTTTTGAATTCACGAGAAGCTAAAGCCCTTCGATACTTTGGCTTTAACCCTGAGTAAAAACGGTTTATTTTACTATCAAGTTCTCGTATGAAGTTTGGAGCATACCTTGCCAATCGAGTGAACTTTTCTTCATAAGTAGCCACTGAATCATCCTCCTGCCTCAATTCTAGGAACTGTTTTTCCATCCTAAGATGAACCACCTTAGGAAAATATTTCTCAAGAAACATACCTTTGAATTCGTCCCAGTGAAGATCCTCAATCTCATCACTATCCCTTATATTTTTGGCCATCGACCACCACTGATCAGCTTCACCTTCAAAACGGTAAATAGCAAGACTAACCTTTTGATTTTCTGAACACCCCATGACATCAAAAATCTTCTCCAGTGCTTTAATCCACCCTTCATCTTTCACAGGGTCAGATGATCCTCTGAATGATGGGGTATGTTGCCTTATGAAATGTTCCACCACTGACATGTTCCTCTACGGTTGATCTGGCTAATCTCGTGCATGGATACCACCACCATTTATAGCCTGAGTCAACTGTGCCATCACTGCAACAAACTGTTCAGTTCCGATTCCGACCATCTCAGGTTGCTGATTTGGAAGGTTATCTTCCTCCTGATGTCATCCCAACATAGCTTCTTTGTTTCCTCTACAGAAAACCATTCTGAACACAGAAATATCTTAGGCGAAGCAACATGGTAATCCGTAAATGCTATATCATTTCAATCATATTATAATTTAACAGTTTTTTAACTCCTAAAGTTGTCTAAACAGACCTCTGATACCAACTATAAGGCCCCAGCCTTAAACCTTACTTAATATTGAATTAAATGAATAATTCACATTGAGGATCTTTTCAGGTTTAGAGTTTTAGATAATTAGAACAGAACTATTACATCTTAAAAGATTACAAAGTAGACACTTCTACTAAGTCTCCATAAAATAAAAACTCTTAAAAAGAAAGATGTCTAGATTCCATGTTTTAGACAGCATGAAATTCCCTTGATCCCATCCTTGACCTTATTCCACTTTAAGTCCTGTGAAAAACATTTCGAAAAACATGGGGTGAGCATAAAAAGCTCAGTAAGGGATACAAAAAGAATTAAAACTGTTAGTTTTTCAAACATCAATTAAACCATGTATACTATATCAAAGTAATACCTTCACCTTCATGAAGTAGTAAAAAAAATCTTCACTGAATAAAGTATCATTACTTACCTTTTTGTAACCAAAGGATTACCATAAAACCCATATAAAGAACACATAGAATATATAAAGGTAACTTGGGACATAAACATACTTAAGTTGAATAACCATACGGTTGACTTCCACACATATCACTTAATGGAATAGCCATACGGCCAATTTCCATACATACTTAATGGAATATCCATACGGCCGACTTCCATACCCAATTCATTGGAGGTTATAACGTAACCACACATCCTGGTATTCATGGCACCACCCATCATATGGTGTATAACGTAACCACCCGTTAAAAGGTCCAAGTACCAATATAAAATCATAAAATATAAAACCAATATAAAGGAATGATAACATTTCCACATTTCAATCACAATATATCACAAATATATTAACATAATAGAATCCTTTATCAAAACCATTTTTAATACAAAAATACATAAAATAGTATATGGTATTTATTTTATTTTAAAAACATTATGTCTTGTTGAGGAAGCCAAAGACCAAATAATACTCGCGGCGGCGGAAAAGGTCGTTGTCACCGCATACGTTAAAAAAACATTCCTTTTTTTCGTTTAGTAAAACGCTTCGTAGAAAAAGATTCCTTTTGTATAAAACTAAAAGTCAAAGGTGTTTATACACTGTATAAAATAAAGTTGTGTATAAAACGAAATATGCCTCAATGAAAGGAGATTGAGACGAAGTCCCTTACCTCGGGTCCGACTTGACTCGATCATTCTTTAACGTCCTAAATAATAAACTTGAGTTAATTTATACTTGATTAAGAACCTTTTTAAAGTTCATTATTCCTTTTATATCACTTATTGCCATGTTATAAACATTATGTAACCATTTAAGTTAATAATGTTTGTTTTCTCAATATTTGGTTCTTAAGTCGAAAGTTGACTTCTTACAATTACATGTTGTTCATGTGGTCAAAAGTTATTTATATCCAGAATGAAATTCCCAATTTGGATATCATATATATCATATATATCCAGAAAATACATGTATTTATAATATTACATAACCATTTAGAGGTAAGAAATGAAATGCACCGTTCATGGAGACGGTAAGCCGTACGTACGCATGAACGCTACTTTCATTTCTTTGTCATATTAGTGGAATTAAAACTAAATGAGAGGTATGTATATTTTAATTCCAGAATTATATTCATCACTTAGATATATCATTAATTATATATATCCATTATATACATGTACTTTTAATAGTACATCACATTTGGGGATAAGAAATGAAATGCACCGTTCATGGAGACGGTAAGCCGTACGTACGCATGAACGCTACTTTCATTTCTATCTCATACTTTAATGGAAAGAAATAATAATGATATAGAGGTTTATTATAATTCCAGTATAAAATCATATATAATAACTTTAAATCCATCCTTTACACATCCCACATATGGCATTAATGAATCACATCACTTTTAGGGGGCGGTAGTCCGCACTTCCTTAAATGAAGATATTGTGTTTACCCATAATGGAAACCATAAAGGTATACCAAAAATGTAAAATACAGAAGCTTAAAGAAAACATAAACATATTATATATCATATATAAAAATAGTGACATCATAATGGCCACCCTTGAAGGTGTTAAATGAGTATTGAACAATCATCGTTTCGGGAGGCAGAATTTCGCCATCCACGGAAACCGTATGTTCTTTAACCATTTGATGTAGTTGTGTGAGAGTGTAGCTCAAATAAATATTATAACAACATCCTAGTATAATTAAGATACTGGTGTTGTTACAAAATAAGTAAATAAAAAGATTTTAGAGGGTTGGAGAAGCAAAATAAAACAAATGAACAAGAGAGAATGAATTACCTTTAAAAGTGTAACTCCCTTTTGATTTGAGCCTAAAGGCTTATTTGAAAGGATTCTGCCCAAAGGTAATCCTCTAGGATTAGGAGAGGGATGTGGAGAGAGTAATTGGGCTGGGGTTGTCCGATCTAAAGGCTTGAGAAGTGTGTGAAATGGGGTAGAGGTGGGGGCCTTTTATAAGAGGAGAGGAGGGACACTTTTGGAAAGTAAAGAAATATTACTTTATTTGAAAATGTGTTTCGATTTTAAAAGGTCCCACATTGAAATAATTCGTGTATAAGGTGATAAGGGTTCGAAATCCACTCATCCAATTGTTTTTGGACATGTTTATTTCATAGATTTTACATTATATTTCCATTTTATTTAAATCGTCAAATAATGATGTCATCGCTGCATCATTATTATGTCATAAATAATTTAACTTATTTAATGTATAAAAATTATAAAACAAATACTATGATGTAGGAAATATTTGTATCTTTCCAATGACTATTTATAATCAAAATTTGGACTTGTATAACCCCACTCAAAAATTATTTTAGTAAAACAATTTATGTTAGTGTCATTTTCACTTTAACATTAAATAAAAATATATTAATGTCATTTTCCAACTAAAGTGGCTCCATGGGGTCCCCAAGTTGGCCCATGGCTTGTCTTGGTCGGCCATGACTCACCCAATAGGTTTAGGACAAGTTTCATGGTGTTTTCACATTCTTATAATACCATTTTTACCTTAAACTACACTAATTACCTCTAATCGCGATTAATGAAAAAAAGTTACTATTCACCAAAAAATTATTTTAATCTCATTGAACCACATTTTACTTCTTAATGACAACCATGTATGTCGGATTTTCAAAATTCAATACACATTAGTGGTAAAATTTCATTTAACTGAAAAATCAGTTTGCTTGATTACCACTTAGTGGTTTCACTATTCATCAAAAATTGAAGTTTTTCAGAAAATTACCAAAAATTCACCCTAAGCTATATTTGATATTCCGAATTCAAAAATTAAGTCCATTTTACAAAATTCAAAACATATAAGTCAAATTAATTAATTTAATAATTAATTCCCGCTTTCATGACAAATAGCGTGTTTTTGTGAAACAATAAGTATCAAAAGATTGACACCAGTTTAAGTCCAATTTCAAAGTGAAATTGATTCCAATGACCACCATTGGATTAACTGGTAAAAATATTTTCTAATTTCACTTTAAAACCAATTAAAATAATAATCTAATCATATAAATAATTTAGATTAAAAAGAGGTTTGGAATTAAAATACAACATTTTACACTATTCATAAAAAAAATGAACTTTATCAGAAAGGTACCAAAAATTTACACAAAGTAAATTTTGATGTCCCGATTCTAAAGAAGAGTAATATTTGGTCCAAAATAAAGTATAAGAGTGATCAAAACTATATTTAATGACGATTCACCATTAAAAGGTGATAAGTGGACCTTTAGTGAAAATTAGAGTATATATGCCCTAAAATTGAACTCTTTCCGTATTTTAAGCCTTTATCTTTTATTGGGTAAATGTATAAACATTTAAAAACATATCTAATCATATTTTAGTTATTTCTATCCATTCCCGCCAGTACAATGGCTACTTGTTAACTAACATTTAAAATAATATTATTTTATTACTTGTGTGCAACGTAAGTTTCAAAGAAACTCATCGTTGCGTATCAGGTACACTATCGAACATAGCAACCCCTTTAAAATAAAATTAATATTTAATTCGTAAATATTAATAAATATGAAAATTCTTTATTCTTTATTTACCTGGGATGTTACACCACTATACACAAGAATGGTGATTTTTTCCCATTTTATTAAAGAGGTTATGGAATTGGATTATTCCATTTAATACAATAACATCATATTATATAGAAGATAAAATTTGTATTATGTCATAATTATAGTGTAATATTTAAAATAAGTGGAAGAATAAATAAAACAATGATGCTCGATTAAGAACAATTCCTCTTCTTTGGACCACGACTT
This sequence comes from Viscum album, assembly GCA_963277665.1. Lineage (NCBI taxonomy): Eukaryota > Viridiplantae > Streptophyta > Magnoliopsida > Santalales > Viscaceae > Viscum > Viscum album. The sequence continues at coordinate 356,731,209 of OY728163.1, forward strand.
TTGCATTATACCTAAGGCCTTCCAAGATTAGATTTTTGATCAAACCAAGAATAGTATGAAATGGGTAGGTAATTAAGGAAGTTATTTGGGTAGTTATTGGATATCATAAATGGAATTTTTAATTTTTTAAAGTGGAGGAGTAAATAACCCCTTCTATAGGTGAGAGGGAATGGAATTTTTATAAATACCCAAATATATTCAATAATGGGGAGTCACTCTCAAAAAAAGTTCCTAAAAAATATATAGGTAAAGTATTTTAGGTGTCATATAGTCAATAAAAACCCCCAAAATCCAATAATATTATTTTAACATGTTACTCCCTTTAGCTCTTTAGTTTCAACCCTCGGTGAATTGGTATTAACATTAACTACGGTAAAAGTTAATTTCTATTTTTATTAGTCATTAACTAAAAAATTAAGTTCATATCATTAAATAAAATTAATTATTGTGATTAAAAGTATGGATTCTGCATTATCATACTCAATTCACATAATTACCAAAATTAACTTTAACATTAAACCCGTAAAAATTGATGATCCCTCATTTTTTAAGAAATTATTATTTTCTGCATAAGATGACCACATATTAAATATATTATTAATAGTCATCATAATATGAATATAATTTTCTATAAATAGATAAATAATAAATAAATTTAATATAAATATTTTCTCTATATTATTTATTTTAATTAAAAAAAGGATAAAAATTATTATTTTAAAAATTGTTTATAGAAATCCTTTTAATAAAAATAAAAATGAACATATTCCGAAATCACAAAAATTTATGATTCAAATGAAATTAAATAGATTATTATAGATAAAGTGGTTAATATTTCAAATTAATATGAAATATTAAAATATAATGGAACTTTTAAATTACCATATTTAGTGAAAATAAGTGGAAATATTTGACAATTCATTAATTATCAATATCCATTGAAAAATAAATCAATTAAGAAAAATACAAAAAATTTACCAGAAGTTAATTTTGATATGATGATTTTATAAAATATTTGAAATTTATAAAATAAAATTTATATATTTTATGTAAATTTGTTATAAAATGTTATCTCAAACATTAATAATAATCAATTTTGGAATGAATAAATATTTCAAAAGAGTAAAATGTCTATATTAAAAATTAATTTATTTTTTTATTATAATTTATAAATAAAATTATATCAATTGGGATATTCATATATCTCCCATAATTTATGATGGTTATATTTAAATAATTATATTTTAATAGTATACCGTGTTTTGTTTTAACTCGTCATTCTATGTTAGATACACTATAAAATGTAGTGTTATTTTAAAATAATGGGGCGTAACAATATTCCTTTTATTTCATTAAATTTAGTAGTTAAATTAAAAATACTTGATATTAAATATTGATGATAAATAACTAGATTCTAGGTGATGTGTTTTAATTCACTTGAATAGAGTTTTACTACATTATACTTGATATGCAACTCACTAATCATGAATAACATTGATGTTTAAAGTGATTTATTATATTTTAAAAATATTCATGTTTACATACCTTATTTGATTTAAATATATTTCTATAAATAATGTTGTTATTGTTGTGAGTTGAATGAGATCATGTACACACATACATTTAGTTATTCTATGCACTTGTCAAAATACCTAAGTGAGTATTATAGTTTTGATCATTTTTAAATTAATTGGTTAATCATTCATGTTGAATTAGATCGAGTTAAAATTTACATGGAGTTATTCAAATCAATTATTCCATGACCATAGTGATCAAATTTCATTTAATATTTTTAATACATAGATCTATTTTTATTAAAATATACAATCAAGTGGAATTTTTTTTTTGCTTTACCACTATTCTTCTCATCATAAAATTATTCATTAAATTATACTTTTATAAAAAAAATTTATTTTGAATATTTATATGTTATATCAATACAATAATGCAACATTTATTCCAATTATTAATTGATCATTGAAAAAAAATTAATTCATTTAAAGTGGAGTATCACTCCCTTTACACTCAAGGATAGCCACTCATCCAAAGTGGAATGACTTATAAAAATAGATTATGTCCACACATGCTGCAAAATTTTAAATTTTATAAATATACATGAAGTGGAAAACATGATGATAACCAACCTCATATAATATTTCAATAACTAGAAAAAATATTTTAGATTTCATTGGGTAATAATTTCAAAAAGGGAGATTAAATATTTATTTATTCCCCCATTAAATTATCTTATAATCCTATATTGTCATAAATTTTTTTATAGCCCTATCTACCCTAAATATCCATCAATATTTTCTTATTAATGGGTTTTTATATAATCATGGAAAATACTAATGTTATTAATAGTAATTTATATCCATAGTTGATAGAGGAAACATATTATCTTTATAAGGAATAATGGTTTACTTATTTGGTATCATTTTCATCATCCCTTTATATAATGACCATTGTAGTGAGATAAATATTATGAGGTCACATATATACTCTCTAATAAATTGGGATTTTTATATATCACCATGAGTAAATTTTTTTTCGAATTGTTGGCGCCAAAATTCTGGACAGAGAAGAAGCCAATACCGAAGGCAAGGTTGACTGCCTCGCAAAGATATTTCACGGAGATCCTCCAGCACCATGGCCACCGAGAAGAAATTAGGCGGGCCGCTTCGTGAATGCATTTGACGTTCACGAGCCCACCTTGAAGCAAGGAGGTGGGCCGCTCCATGAACGCATTTGACGTTCGGGAACCCGCCACAAACCAAGGAGGTGGGACACTCCGCGAAGGCATTTGATGTTCGCGAGCCCACTGCAAAGCAACCAAGACACTCTTTGTGCTAATCCACGGTACCTCTTACCTATAAATACAGGGCTCCCCCTGAGCCCAAAAGATGGACAGTCTGACCTTTCGACTTCCCAACTCCCGAATCGTGAAGCATCCTTCTACTATGTGAACCATGAGCTATGCGAGGTAGTTTTGCTCCACTAAGTGGATCCCCCTTTTCTCGTTTTGATCCCCTATTCAGAGAGGGATGAAATTATTAAAGCCTAATGGAATTAGTGAAAGAAAGGGATCCCCAAGGGGACTCGGGTCGACACGGAGTGTTTATGCTTTGCAAAACACCCTTCATGTACACAAGATCCCCATGCTAAGGCAGGGTCACTATACTTCGCGAAGCACATTGCTTCTCAACACCTTGCATTACAAGGCACCTTTTCTCATCGAGGTAGTTCTCTGATAATGCATTTACACTTCATGAAGAAACTCCCATATGCACCTCTACCCTATTATTATGCTGAGACACCCAACTTCGCGAAGCACACCCCTTCGTAAGTGCCCTCCACCACACGAAGCAACAAAGATTCACAAGGCCCTTGCCTATGAACTCCTCTTCTTGGAAATTCCTTTTCCAGTGGGACCCTCCAGGTTTGAATGATGTGATTTCAAAGTCCCTTGGACAACACCACTCATTGTGTTGCTTAACCTCAGACTTCTTCTCATAGGCACGCTAATTTCTATTACTTCTTTGCATAGCCACGCTAACATGGGCCCCTCGATGGTTCTCTCCGTGACACCCCTTTACCATGGATTTGCATGTACCCTCCATGTGCCAAGGAGTATAGGGTACCATTTGTTTACGTCCTAGCGGTGCAAAGTAAACCCACCTCGTCTGAGCTGCGGGACGTTAAACTGTCAAGCACCATCGTCATCAGCACATGACGTTAAATAGTGATCTCACCCTGTGACTCGCACGCAGGGACCCTGGCCTTGGGAATTCTCCACGCCCACTCGTCTCTATCAGGATGGGATCACCCCTCACAGAGGATGATATCCTCTTTAATGGAGGGGTGTTTTTCCGCAGGGAAAGGGAAGCCACCTTAGTGTAAGCCCCTAGCTTTTCTTGCAAGAGGCAGCATCCCTGCTCCTCATTTCATCTTCGGTCCCCTGGGCCAGCGAAGGGCGTTGTCAGAAACGGTGATTCTCCTTTCATTGGTACCAAGTCCCCCTCCCACTGTTCTTTGTCTCCTCGGGCCTCCATCCAGGATTTAGTCCCAACCTCCTCGGGCAGCTAACCACGCAAAAGACCCTGTTTCCTCCCTGGGCCACTAACCACGTGTAAGCCCCACTCCACTTCTCACAGACGCACCTTTCGTGACGTGATTGTCAGGTCTCTGCTACCTCTTGTTTCTCACACTGAGCATGACTCACGTGGGCTTAGAATAAGAACCAACACTGGAATCCTCATCTTGGGCATCATATAGTGTACTCCCAACACCCTACCATTCAGAACTACGAGTACTTTGATCCATTCCAAGGCATGGTACGCATGAAGCCCCCATGAGCTTCAAGCCCACCACCCGGTTGTTCCAACCATCTTCACGTTGGTTCACCAACATCTGGGTATCGTACATTGTAAGCCCCACGCCATCTCTAACTATGAGGACTTTGATCCATGCCAAGGCATGGTACGTAGGAAGCCTCTCTAAGGTTCAAGGACACCACCCGGTTGTTCTGACCATCTTCACGTCGGTTCACCAACACCTAGGCAGCCTAGAGTGTAAGCCCCACACCATCCCGAACAATGAGGAATTTAATCCATGACAAGGCATGGTATGTAGTAAGCCTCCATGAGGTTCAATCCCACCACCCAGTTGTTCTGACCATCTTCACGTCGGTTCACCAACACCTGGGCAACCTAGAGTGTAAGACCCACACAATCCTGAACTACTAGGACTTTGATCCATGTCAAGGCATGGTGTGTAGGAAGCCTCCTTGAGGTTTAATCCCACCACCCGGTTGTTCCAACCATCTTCACGTCAGTTCCCCAAAACATGGGAATCCTAGAGTGTAAGCCCCATACCATCCTGAACTGCGAGGAATTTGATCCATGCCATGGCATGGTACCTAGAAAGCCTCCTTGAGGTTCAATCCCACCACCCTGTTATTCCGACCATCTTCACGTTGGTTCACCAACACCTGGGTAGCCTAGAGTGCAAACCACACACCACCTAAACTATGAGTTCTTTGATCCTTTCCAAGGAAGGGTACGTAGGAAGCCTCACTGATGTTCAATCCCACCACCATCCATTGGTCCCGACCATCTTTGTATCAGTGCACCATGCCCCCATCATCTTGGGAAACCTACAGTGTAAGCCCTAGGCACGCATTTGGAACTATGTGGTCTTTGATCCTTGTCAAGTCAAGGTACGTAGGAAGCCTCCATGAGGTTCAAGACCAATGACCATTGGACCCCAGGTCCACCTTCACGTCGGTTCTCCGATTCCACCGACCCATCCAAACTACGAGGACATTGATCCTTGCTAAAGCAAGGCACGTAGGAAGCCTCCCTGAAGTTCAAGCCCACCATCCACCTGGACCCTAGGTCCTTATTCATGTCGGTACACCTACACCCATGGGAATCCTGGAGTGTAAGTCCCACACCCATAACCTCAACTACGTGGTCTTTGATCCTTGCTAAGATAGGGTACGTAAGAAGCCTCCATGAGGTTCAAGCCCATCATCCATCTGACCCCAGGTCCACATTAATGTCGGTTCGCCCCCGTCCCACGTTATATTAAACTGTATCCATCATTCAGTGGTAAGCCGTTGTCACTCCAATCAGTGGTAAGTCGTTGAACCCCAATTGGCGGTAATCCGTCGTCAGATGAACTACGTGAACTTTGATTCCATACCACATGGATACATAGGAAGCCTCTTTGAGGCTCAAGCCCAAAACTATCATCATCCACATGAAAATTCCATCCCGTTCACCCTTTACTTCAGTCATATGCTCCATCATCCATCCTGATTCTAACCCGAGCTACCACATCCTGCTGGGATTATGCCACCACATTCCCCATTCCAACTAACAACATTCGGGACTCCACCCACACAATGGACCCAATATCATTGTTCCCTCCAGGGGTTTCTCCATCTGATCCACTCTAGTCGGTGTTTTGATCAGCCTGATTTGTCTCTGCTAGATGTAAAATTTTCTGTATACCCTGTGTTAAACATGGGAAGTTGAGAAAAACCTCAGATACATGCCGATGGAATATGATTTCCCATGTTCGATGTGGGATGCCTCGGGCTTCCACACCATCGAGAAGCCCTATAATAAGGGACATAAGATAGACACATCAATATCAAGTGTCCAAACATGCCAGTGATGCCCAGCGTGACTACTCACCTAACTGAAGGTTTCTGCCATGACCGGACCTCTTGGAGTGTCTTGACAGAAGCAACATAATTAACTGGTGTCCATGGAGATATAGTGATGGGTAGAGTTTCATGAACATCATCTCCAGTCTATGAGGGAGACCCAGACTAGGTGATGAGTTCCAAGGAGGAATCTGCGGAAGGATGAACCGACATCTCATCATCCCATTTCGATCAAGCAGCAAACGTCCCTGAAAAAGAAGCGGATGCTACCTTCCTTTGGAAAGCAACAACGTGGGGCTACAAAAGCCACGTCTCTCGTCCTCGAACGAGACGGACGCACGCGCCCCAATGATGGAATTGTAAATAGAAATGATGAACATGATGGGAAGTTTTTATCCTCAATATGGATATAAGTAGCGCTCAGGGAATCAACAGATTGACGTGTCACAGGATCCAGATATCTGGCATCGGGTCCCCCCAAGAAAATAGCGGGCCTGGCGTGAAACTCACCAGAAGTTGGGGTAATAGAATTTTGGACATTTTATTTTTTGACGTTGTCAGTGTGGATCCCTCTTACCGATCACGGGAGATGGGATGGCAGGGGGCATTGGTGTTCATTCCTTTTTCTTTCAGAACTGAAGAGTTCATCTCAATGCTTCTCAGAAATCAGGTTGTTGCCTCTAGAACACGATAACCACCCGCCCGCCTACGTAGGGGAAGGGGAAACGCCAGCATAGCCGCTCCATGTGGCTTCCCTGATTCGATGATGACCTCTACATTCATGACCGTGGGGAACCCATGCCCCATCTCCCCTTTATAAATTATCCAACAAAGTGTAATTAACTACCTCGTACATCCTTACAAGGAGGAGGGCATCATCCCAACGCGAGATATGGCCAGCCTGGATCCGGAGGCATCTGCACCACGCTGTCTATGTTGCCCCCAATGGCCGAATAGGGAGTGTAACACCCCAATCTTCCATGGTAAATTTCTCTTTTAATAATACAGTAGTGTTTGATGTACGCAACTTCGAGTTCTAACACACCACAACCAATCAAACTAGATGTTATGAATAGTGAAACACACTTTTTAAAATTTTATACATTTTATCTTTCAAAATGGACTTCATTTTTGGATTAAAAATATTGAAATTATCTTAGGGTGAATTTTTGGTACATTTCTGATAACTTTCATATTTTGATGAATAGTGAAAATTACTAAATTTTAATTAAAAACAACATTTTTAATTGAAATAATTAATAGTGATAAATTATGAATTTCAGTGGTTTTAAAGTATATTTACAATATATTTTAACTATTTAATACAATTTTGGTCATTGGACATAATTTCAAATTTAAACCGGACATAAACAAGGGTCAATCTTTTGATACTTATTATTTCTTAAAAACATGTTTTTTTGTTTTGACAACGGGAATTAATTTTAAATTAATTTCTGCCACTTATCTGTTTTGAATTTGGAAAAATGGATTCTATATTTTGAATCGGGATGTCCAAATTGTGTAAATAGGTAACTCTTATTTTTAGAAATTTTGAATAATTACTTCGGTAAATATTTTATTTACCATGGTTAAAGGGTAAATCCGGTAAATTAGGGTAAACAAATAATATTATAATAATATTAGTTTATCCTAAAAGTTGTTCTAACCCTATTAGTTGATACATGTCTAACCATGGGCATCTTTGGGTCTATTTTGGGACCCCATGGTGCCACTTGTAGGTGATAAGGACACTTTATATTAAGTAAGTTAAAGTAAATACCAAAATGACATAAGCATATATATTTTAGCAAAAAAAAATTTACATAGGGTTATTTATGTTATATTTTTGACTATAAATATTAATTATAAATATAAAACGATTTCCTACATAATGGTATTTTATTTACAATTTTTAGACATTGAATAATTAAATTTATTTATGACACAATAATGATGCAGTATTTTCTTTATTAATGAAAGAATCAAATAATTAGTATTATAAGTGTTAAAATAAATATAATTTGAAAGTTCTGATTCCATCCACGAATTTTATTGGTTAATATGACATGTTAGTAATTCTTAAATGAATTTTTTTCGAATTAATAATGTTTTTATGACTTTAAAAAAATTTAACTATTGAATGGTGTCAAATTTGACATAAATGAGTTTTTAAAACAAATATTATATTATTAATTGATAATCTATTCTTCAAAATATAAGGTTTGGCCAAAGGACTTATATCATTATTGGTGTATCATTAATGGATCACTTGGGGGTCTCTTGTATGTATATAATAATTTAATTAACTATATAATATAAAAATACAAAGTGACATGGTAAATGTCAAACTAATTAACTAAGAGTTAAAACTAAAAGATAAGGTTAACATAGTGACCCAAACCTGTCTAAAATCTATTGGTTGAAATTATTTCGACCCATACCTTCCTTAAACTTTAAATAATACACTTTGTATCAATTAGATACCGAATGTGAATTTATTATAAAATTATATTTCTAGCTTTTCCTAAGGTGCCCCTCACCCCTCTTATAAAAGGGCACCCCCCTTCACTCTAATTAACCCCTTATAAGCCATTTGGCTCAGCCGACCCCTGCCCAAAAACCCTCTCAACTATCCTCCCTTCATCCTAGAGGAATAAATTTTATAATAAATCCATCCTAATGAGCCATTTTGATCAAATCAAAAGGAAGAACCCGGAGAAGAGGTAATGATTTCACCACCCTCTTTCAAGTTCCTTTCTTCTTCCACTTACTTTTTATTTGTTGTTTCCATTCTAAAATAATAACTCTAGTATATTAAATATACTGTTATGTTATTATAATTATGGTACAACCAAATTAATTATTCTATCCACCCTTTGAATGACATGCCACCATATGTGCGTACGTACGGCTTACCATCTCCACGTCATGGTGAAATTGTTATTGCATACATTATTATTTGTATGGGTATAATTGTGATGTGAATTTGATGTAAATAATAAATATAACAAGATAAGTATTCTTTATATATGATATAACATCCAATTATATATTATTTTAATATCAAAAGAATGATATTTTCGCTCGTGCGTAAGTACAGATTACTGTCTCCACGACGTGATGAGATTAATTTCCATGTTCACAATTAATCGACGATTATAAAAATATATATTACTAATAAGTATGTAATATATGAAATAATAATTCTACTGGAGATAAATATATTTATATATATAATTATTTATGTAGTCACATATGTCTTATTCACTTACTTCTGTTCAATACTATATGAAAACGGAAACAGCATTTATGCGTACGTACGGACTACCGTTTCCATAAACGGTGTTTTCCATTTCATTTATACGTCTATTATGAATATTTAAATTATATATATATATATGATATATAAATCATATTTTATATTCTGGAAGTATTTAAATCACATTCTATGTGATACAATCAAGAGTTACAAGTTAAAACACGTACGATAAAGAAAGCGATTATTACCCGAAATATTAATATAACATGGATATTATTATTAAATGGGTAGTATAAAGTCATAAATGAATAATTTATGACATCATAAATATTAATATGGTTCTGGTATAATTTAATTACATATTATAGTCTTCATAAAGGTGGTTAAATTTACCCTCAACTAAAGAAAAGTGCAAGGTAAGGGGTTTTCACCACACTCCTTATTCCCATGAGATTAATGCCATAATGCCACTATTACCTTTTGTGTGGTGTATGTACTGCCCATAATTGTATTCTTTGTGTAATAAACTTTAATTTATGTGTATTTACATATTCATTGTATGATACCTCTTTCATGGGTTGTATGTTTCGTAAGTTTCCAAATTGTTAAGGGTTTATTTCACAATCTCTTCATTATCCGAGGTTGTTTATACATAATTATATACTGGGACCTCTTTATCCTCCACATATATGTTACTTAAAAATTTATTTCAAAAAATTATTAATATTTTACCGAATATAGGTTAAATTAATTTATACCTTTGTTTGAATTTTTAAAAGAAGTTTATAAAGGAATATTTCCGTCGTTTTCCAAACAAGGTCCTTTTTAACCTTTTCGACCGAATTAAGGTAAGAATGTTTTTTTAACATATAAGGCGAGTGCGGCTATTTTATGCCATTATAAAATCATAAAAGCATCCCTTACATGATTATAAGAATATTTTTAAAGTAAATGTTTTCTTTTATAATTACGTGACTTTTAAATATTAAAAAAAAGATATTTCTCTCAAATAGTTTTGATTTCATCTATGTTGACATCCTTTGATAGATTTTAAGTTTATTTGAAGTTGATTTATTATGATTCAAAAATTCAATATTGTATTTAAGGTTTTTTGATATGTTTGACCGTGGATGTGTTATTTTTCTACCATTCATGGTTTATGGAGAAATTATTAACATTTCGTATGATAGTTTTAATACAACTGTTTATGTTATGTTTAAACCTGTTCATATAAGGAATGAATTAGACTTAATAAGTGATGGGTGGAGCGCTCTATAGATTGTTGATGCATCAATAGGTCTTAGGATACAAATTAGTGTCTTGTCACAAGGCCTTGATAAAATCTTATTTGAAGTCTTGGCACAAGGACTTGACTATGTGGTTATGATAATCTGGAATTATGCATTCCATCATTATGAAATTGGTTCATGATATTGCATGTGATTATTCTAATAGTAGAATATAAATGTGAACAAGTAAATTGAATTACTTCATTTTATTTTTCCATATTATTCTGAAGTTCAAGTTTAAAAGGCATTTCTTTTAGTTATACATTGCCTTAAATGCCTATGCTTATTTATAAAGGTTTCTGCTATATTGTTATCCTTACTGAGCATTTGAGCTCACCCCTTTCTATGATTTATTTTTCCCAGGATTCCAAGAAGTGTATTATGATTGATATGCAGGGTTAATCCAAGGGAATAATTATGTTCGTGAAGGATTATTTATGTTGTTTTTTATGTTATAAAGCTTAATGTTACATTCATGTATTTAATCTATTTTCCTAGACTGCTAAACTGATCGGTCCTTCGGGACTTGATTCCTCGTAATCATGCCAATGTATTAAAATAATGCACTGAGTCTGGGTAACTGGGGTCGGGGCATTACAGGGAGCCATTGCTCCCTACCCCAACATACAACCGCTTCGGGAGCCTGTCCCCGGAGCGCTTTGACAACTCGCTGCCTTATGCTAACAAGGTAGGTGATGTCCAGCCCAGCCCGGTCAGAGTCCCCATCCAAGGGCTCCCAGTGAGGGATCCCACCAAGCCAAGTCAACGCCGCTGCCTAACCTTTCTGGGTGAGAAGTAGGTAAACTATACACCTGGGCCACCAGTCCCAGCTCATCCGACCAGACTCCAGCGTCGGGCGCAAGGTGAGGAGGACGCCCACCAAGGGGCGTCAACGTCGATGACTACTATGGCTCAAGCCACCACCGACGCATACCATCTGATCCTGGAACATACCATGCAGGGGCACCTCTACGCCCAACGGGGATCGAGGCCCCAACCACCCCATAGGCAGGCTGGGTTGACTCTCCTGGTCATAGGCACAAACAATGGTCGCCGCGAACCAACCCATAGCGATGCCACCCCATACGGAGGTCCTCCCCGTAAGACTATTACATAGAGCATGGGCCTTCCCCACTTTGAGGCTCAATATGGAGGTCTGCCCCGTGCTACCCCCAATCCGAATGAAGACTTGCCCCATGGCAATAATATTCGGCACGAAACCTTTCTCGTGCCCATTACACCGGGTATGGAGTCATTCCTCCTACCCCCAATCATCGATGTAGGGACATCCTCCATCCGGTCACTCTCCAATGTGGGGATCCTCCCTACATCCTCTCCACAGCTGGTAAAGGTCCTCCTCACCCCAGCAACTAGAGGGGTGATGTTCAGCGTCAGTCCACCCACACCAAGCATGGAGGTCCTCACCATACTCTTATAGGTCCCAGCAGAGGTTTTTCTTGCTCTAGTGCCATTCATGGATATCCCCCATGTACCCTTCAACATTAGTCCTGGTGCCCCTCGCACCCCAGCTTTCTCGGGTGGAAACCATCTCCGCCCCAGTACCAGTGAGACCGATGGACCCCATGTCAAGAATCACCCCTGCCCTGAGGAGCTACCTAGGGGCTGGATGGCGGGCCGCCGCCTCCATAAGAAGAATTTGAGAAGGTCCGGATGGAGATCAAACTGGTAAGCTTCTCAAACTCTGAAGCAGAGTATGACTCAGCTTGGGAACCATCCCCTTCCCCATCTGAGTCAAGGGTCGGGGCAGGAACAAGTCACATAACCCTGTTACTCCCGTAATATGAGGTCCACAGGAATCCCACATCCCTCTGTAGGTATATCCAGGAGGATGAAAATTTTGCAACCCCGTAGGTTATGGTCGTGCAATCACCACCATCGTCGTTGGAAGCGCTCTCTAACTCCACAATAGATCACGAAGGGAAATTATGGGGACCAATGGTGGGCGGCAACATTGTGACCCATCACCAACAGCCCTAGCCCCTGAGCCCAGAATGGCGACCGTCATCCCCTCTTATCGCGACTTGGTGTCCAGGCTGTTACTCTCTTCAGAGGATAGCCTGAGAACCAGTGGCCAATCAGCCCGTTCACCATAATCTCCACCAGCCAGCCTTCCATCCCAGTGGTCTGCCTCTGTACCGTTGCCAGTTCCTCAACCACCCCCAGTTGGCAAGTGGGGCAATCAAGGGCCAAACCCTGAATTTCAGCCATGTAGCTTCTGAAGCATCCTTGCAGCGGACCACTTCCCTGAGATGTTCTGGCATATGGAAGCATCGAATTTCTGTATACTATAATCTCGCACTATGGAGGAAGTTGAGTGTTTTCACTACACCCTATGGGTGACAAATTTCATCCTTCTTCATCAACGTGTGGTCTATCCAAGGAGACAAGCGCATTTCGATGGAATCGACGAGAAAAGTCGTCTAGTTGATCTGGTCGCACTCCCTGTTGCCTAGTGCCCCGAGTCACCAGGTTTCCGTGAGGCCCTCCAATGGCAATGCATTTAGAGTATCAAGGTACTCCACAAAATTATCAGGGAGGCAACCACCATGTGCAAATCTGTGGCTGGGGGCAGTATGTTACCCTCCTCTTCAGTCCTATCAGGAGGCAGCCCGACTCGCTATGTGATATTGAGGACATGCCCCCAGAAAGGGTCACGGTCAACATCAACGACATAGTGGACACGAAGGATGAGCTGGAGTTTCTAGATGGAGACTTACCCCCTGAGGGTGTTCCACCATTATTGGACCCATTGGGGAGGATTGCTCGTCAGCAGAGGAACCTTTTAGGTCTTCCTACGCCCTCCAAGGCATTGGTAATCGGTCGGGATTCCAGTAAGGGAAAAGAGAATGTCGGAGCTGTCAAGAATTCCGACCCATCCACCATAGTGAAAAAGATATAGGAAGACTTCGAGAAGGCCACATTGCGCCAACAGTTGGCTGAGCAGAAGAGGTTGGTCAATGACCTCCTGGCTGAATACGCTGCAGAGCGATGGCCTGACTTTGTTGATCCTAGGACGGGGCAGTAGGGGCAGGAATAACTACTCCTCAGCGAGATGCCTCCAGGAAACCCTGATCGTGTCGCTCCTGAAGACAGGGCGGAAGCTGGAGCTCATGGCCAGAGGGTGCGTAATCTCTCCCCAAAACCTCCTGAATGGCGCGACAGTCCATGGAACCCTGCTCGGGCTCTCCCGGCAGCGCCAAGAGTCGCTCCACGACCCGCTCCACGAGCCGCTGAGCCTATCTAACATGTTAAAGAGTCTGGAAATGCTCTTGTGGTTAGGGATACCCATCAATACAGGGACCCCCGCATAGATAATCCTACGTCGATGCTCATATCCCCCCTTGAGGCATTGGAAACGCGGAAAGTGGCAATCCCACTAGATGGAAAGCCATACCCGGCATGGATGGATGATTTGTTGCCACCTCTAGGCTTTGGTAATATCACCTTCTCCCCATTTAATGGGATGGGGGACCCACCGCAGGACTTTTCCCACTTCAACTCATGGTGTGGGCCCATATTAGGGACTTCATCACAACAGGAGGCCACCAAGATCCGCTGTTTTGTTCAGACACTGGAGGGGCCAACATTCGTCTGGTACAACCACCTCCCTGTCGGATCCGTGACCAGTTGGGAGGACCATCGCAAGAAATTTCTTTATCAGTTCAGTTCCAGCACCTGTAAAATGAGCATTGCAGGCCTCTTAAAGTGAAAGCAAAGGCTGGATGAGCGAGTCACGGACTTTCTTGCTCGGTGTAAGGGGCTTACATACTCCCTTGACATGCCACTGACTCAAAAGAAATTACTTTTGTTGTGCATAGGGAACGTCAAGATGGAACTGGTTCCTTCCATGTTCACCCAGAACTATCATGGAGGATTCTAAAACTTCTCTGACAAGGCCTAGCGCCTTGAGGAATCACTACAACATGCCAGCCAGGCGCGCCCGTTGCCCACTGTAATTCCAGCAAGGAGAGCTACCAGAGCCGAGCCAACCGCAGTGACCCAAATAGAATTCCCCAAATAGCTAGAGTTACTACCAGTGGCATCATCCCCATAGCTTCGCAGAGGCCCTCCACCTCAGGCGCAACCTCTGGCTTAGCAGAGTCCTCATAATCGACAATCACCCCCATGGAATGCACCGCCACCGCCTAGGTGGGACAATCTGGGTCTACCTCCTTGAAAGGCCCCTCCGTCCCCTCATCTGGGCCAGGCCCCAACGGCCCCCTTTTTAGAATGAAGAAAACATACCTACTCATTCAGCGACAATCAGGTCCCCGTTTACTTTCATATCACCCTAGAGCAGGGGATTATATGGTTGCCTAAGTGCAGAACACCAGAAGAGGTGAATTTCGATGATCACTCCAACTACTGCCTCTATAATGGGGTTCTGGGGAACACCTTCAAGAAATGATATGTTTTTAAAGACTAGCTACAAGACCAGGTCGATAACAACATAGTCAGGTTGGGCCCAGCCCCGACAGAAGTGGCAGGTGTCTTTGTGAGGTCATATGGTAGTAGCGATAGTGAAGGCGAGTGGAAACAGGTTTCCAACCATGGGTCCCAGAAGTACGACGACTGGATGGCTCGCAAGATGGTTGCTCGCACCCATGGAATTATTCGGGCATGCCTAAATCATCCGGAACCTTCAGAAGCTACAGCCACCACTACTGCATCATCATCTCAGCTGACATCTTCCTAGAAGAGCAAGCATCGGCGGTGCAAGAAAAATAAATGTGCCTCGCCAATGCCATCGTCGTCCCGTACTCTCGGTGACTTCGTGCCCCCTGAGATGGGGATATCTCCCAGAATCCGCCCAGGAGTGGATGAATCTTCAAGTGACAGTCAAAGGTACGTTTCAGTTAATACCATGGAGTTGGTAAATCCCTATATGACTCCCGATGAGGGGGAGCACTAAGCGAACCTCCCCAAAGTCCCAAGCCAACGCCATGGTCGGCAGAGCCGTGGCCATATGGGTCATCGAGGCACATCAGTTGGTACCTTCGGCCAATCCGTGCATGACACCGAGACCAGACACCAGGCCTAGTTCAGATCTCAGCACTCGCAGCCCCTTCATCTGGTGTCGTCATGACCGCTTCCACCACATTTTGTGCTAATAGATCAGGAAGAGAAACCTCACTCAGGCCGCGACCAGCCTTGCCCAACTACAGAGCGATCTCAGTCATATTGTCCTCATCCGGTGGCTACTCATTAGGCTTCGACTAGTGATCAGCGGGATATGCCCAGCACAAGCCAGTCGCTGGTCTAGCATGTAGGGACCACCATGCCTCCTATCATGGAGCTGCCTCTTGTAAGAAGAATTTATCACCCAGTGTAGAATTATGATGTCTTGAAGCACCTTTCCAACATCCCAGCAAGACTTTCCATCCTTGAAGCCCTTTTCTTGTCGTTAGATATGCGCGAGGCCCTCGCTGAGGCTTTAAGATGCCCCCTCCAGTTTGTGATGAAGGTAGCAGTTACAGAAGCCTTTTAATCTAAAGCGGTCAATAACACCGATTTCCAGGCCATCATTTCGTTCTATAGAGAAGATGAAGGCTCTACCATACAACGGAACATCAATCAGCTATACTTCACCAACCAATTTAACGGTGTGGAAGTTCACCGATGTCTTATTGACACCGGCTCCGGGATCAACCTTATCCCAACATAGACATTGTGAAATATGGGGTTATCTGAAGATGACCTGACACCCACTGATTTAAGGATCTTGGGATATGACAGGACAGAGTAGACCCCGATAGGCAGGATCCGTTTGAAGACCCAGTTTGGTGGCCTAGTCGCCAGTACTGAGTTCGGGGTTTTCTCCAAGGACACCGCGTATAATGCGTTGATGGGCAAGCCATGGCTCCACCTGCATGTGGTGGTCCCCTCGTCGTATCCCCAATGCCTCAAATACTCTCTAAATAGTCAATTAGGCATACTCCAAGGTAATGCGTCTCCTTTTGCTTCTTGTGAAACCTGCTATCTAGATTCTGACTATTACAAGAGCAAGGATAAGTACATTCTGGAAAGTGAGATTGAGCCTGCCATGGTCACAGTTAACCCCTAGACAGGTCTGGATGACGCCTACGTCTTCCCGATCCATCGATTTGAGGCTACAACCCCCGACATGGGTAAATGCTTTTTTGTCTCCGGTATAAGAGGAAAGCATATTCCCAAGTCCAAGCCATGACCTAAAATAACCTAGTACTCCTACAAAAACCAGGATCAGGTGATCATGGAACCTCCTACCCCTATATGATATCGGTATGTCCGCCCCAGGGCAACGACAGTACATCATATGTGTCTATTTCACCGGGATAAAATCAATCGGCTCAAGCCGACGTGCCACTATTGATTTGTTATCATCAAGCGTAGACATTTGGGTTAAAGTCCAGATGGGATCGGATCGACTGCCTTCATCGCTATGGTATCAGTAGCGCGTTAATCCTCTGATATGCTTTCCACTGCTATCCAGACTAGTACCATCCCTCTGTCAGGATTGGCCGACCCAGAGGAAGCTTCTGCTATTGAAAATCCCTCCTCCGCAAGAAAAAAAGAGGATTTGGAAGATGCTCTCCTAGCCTTTGAAGAAGGCGTTTCCACCACGGTCGATGAACTGGAACATGTGAACCTTGGTAGCGAGGCAGATTTGAGAGCCACATTGATCAATGCCACCATGTCCCTCGATGAGAAACAACGGTACATCGATTTCCTGAAGCGGCATCGTGATGTATTCACCTGGAGTTACGATGAGATTCCAAGACTAGATCCTCAGGTAGCCATCCACCACCTCGGTCTCCCGACAAATCATCATGGGTTCAAGCAGCCTCCCAGGAACATGCACCCTTCTCATGGTTCCATGGTCATGGCTAAAGTTGACTAGCTCATCCGACCCAACTTCGTTAAGGAGGTCTAGTACCTGAAGTGGCTAACAAACATTATGCTGGTCATAAAGAAGAATGGACAGATCAGAGTCTGTATCGACATCCGAGATCTCAACCATCTCTATTAGAAGGATGATTTTCCCCTTTTAGTGATAGAGTTGATGATCAACACTACATTTGGGTTCCAAGCCCTCTCCGTCATGGATGGTTACTCCGGATATAACCAGATTCAAATGGCCCCCGAGGATGAAGAGTTCACTACTTTCAGGGTTCCCCAAGGTACCTTCTATTAACAAGTTATGCCCTTTATCCTGAAGAATTAAGGTGCCACCTATCAGTGGGTCATGCACCACATATTCAATCCATTCCTTGGGACATTGGTGGAATGCTATGTGGATGATCTAGTGGTCAAATATCGCCAGCACCAAGACCATCTCACGAACCATGAGAAAGTGATCGGCTTCCTCTACTCCCGCCACCTGAAGATGAACCCACTGAAATGTGCTTTCGGGGTCACCTTCGGGATGTTTCTTGGCTTTTTTCAGGTATTTAGGCATCAAGATCGACCGAGAGAAGATCAAGTCCATCTACTAGATGCCTCCCCCAAGCAATATACATGAGCACTAAAGTTTTCAAGGCAACTTAGCCTATATATGTCGATTCATTGTGAATCTTGCCGACAAGTGTAATCCATTTTCCAAAATCATGAATAAAGGCTCTATCTATGAATGGGATGAAGAGTGTCATACCACGTTTGAGGAAATTATGTAGAATCTCCTCTAGCCTCCGATCTTGATGCCACTCATCCCCGGAATGTTGCTGATCCTATACGTGACTGCCCTGTAACGATCTCTCGGTTCCCTTCTCACCTAGAAGAACAATGAGGGGATGGAAAATAGTGTATACTACCTCAGCCGCTTGCTCCTCAATATGGAGACCAGATACTCCCCCATTGAGAAGAGCTGTCTTGCGCTGGTATTCGAAGTACAGAAATTGTGACACTACCTCCAACACCATGAGGTACAGCTAGTTTCCTGAGTAGGCCCACAGAAGTACATTCTGAACCGCCCCTTGTTGATCGTCCATCTAGAACGGTGGGTAGTAATCCTCCAGAAGTTCGACATTAGGTTCATCCCTCAGAAAGATATCAAGGTACAGGCACTGGCAGACTTCCTTGCTACCCATTCAACCCCCGCGTACCAGTCCCTGGACTTGGATTTTCCCGATGAGGCAATCCTCTCGGTAGATCCTGCCATCCCATGTTGGTAGATTCACTTTGATGGTGCCTCCAGGAGCCCCACCTGTAGGAGAATCAATGAGCCTAGACTCAAAAGAGTGGGCCTGGGTGTTCTCTTTATTACCCCAGTGCAAGACATTCTACCATACTCATTCCAGTTGTCAGAAGGCTTAACCAACAATGAGGCAGAGTATTAGGCTCTTATCACTAGCATCAAGATGGCCCTCGAGATCGATGTTCCCCATTTTCATGTGAAAGGTGATTTTGAACTAGTCATCAAGCAAGTAAATGGGGGCTATGTTGTTATAAATCCAGAGCTCATACCATTGTTGGAGTGCACCCTCCCGCAAATGGCCTGGTTTCTATATCGGTCGGAAGTTAATCATGTCCCTCGATCTCAAAACGGCCGAGCCGATGCCCTGGCCAGCCTGGCAGAATCACCTGCAGAACACGAGCAAGATGATCTGATTATAAACATGGCACATCGGAGAGTCATTTCCCTCGTCGCCCCATATGATGCCGACGACCTGTGAGTAAGCCATCTTACTACCGAATCCTCCACTTCAGGACCCCTATGTCCCCCAGATGCAGTGGTTGAAGCGACTCCCGACTAGAGAGACACTTTTATTGAGTAGCTCCAAAATGGTTTTCTCCTGGCTGATCTGGCCGAGCGTGAGAAAATCTGACACCGCGCGCTGCAGTTTACCCTCCATAGTGGTCCCAGTCATGAGAAGATCCTATAAAAGTGCAGGTTTGATGGAGTTCTCCTCCATTGCATCCAAGGAGTCGAGATTTCTCAGGGCATGAAGGAGTTTCACGCCAGTTCCTGCGGTGCCCACTAGGATGGGTTGAAGATCTGCCATCAGATCTGGAGACTGGGGTACTTCTATCCCTCTATGTTCTATTATTATATTGATTTCACCAAGATATTTCATGTGTCCCAAGTTCATGATAACTTCCTGCATCGGATGCCAGAACCTCCCCACTCCACCAAGTACTCTTGGTCGTTTACGGTGTGGGGACTCGATGTCGTAGGACCATATCCAACAGCGACAGCTCGCCAGTGCAGGTTTATCCTAACCTCCACGTATTTCTTTTCCAAGAGGGTAGAAGTAGTCCTGCTCAAGGAGGTCAAGGCCCGTTCTATCATTGACTTCGTGAGCTCCAACATCATCCACTGGTTTTGAGTCCCTCATGTCATCCTCACCAATAACAGCACCAACTTCCGAGCAGCCGAACTGATGAAATTGTACGCCAAGTACAACATATATTCAAAACATACCTCCCACTATCACGCGCAGGAAAATGGACAGATCGAGGCATTCAAAAAAACCCTCACTAACATTTTGCAAGAAATGGTTGGTCAAAAAAAGAAGTGTTGTCCGGACAATCTCCTCAACTCCCTCTGGGCCTATCGGATGACGACTCGTAATTCCACCCAGGTTACACCATATTCCCTGGTGGACGGAGTTGAGGATGTCCTGTCCATCAAGATCCAGCTGCCCCCATTATGCATAGTGGTCTATGACCATCAGGCACCAGATAAGGTAGTTGATATTCATCTAGGCGAATTGGATGCCCTTGATGAAAATAGGCTTCTTTCCCTGCACAATCTGGAAAGGCATCAGAATAATATATCTAGGGCCTTCAACAAAAAGGTTCGCCTTCGCTCTTTTCTATAATGTGACTTGGTATTGGCCCTCAGGGTGCCAATGATCCCTGGCAGGAAACCACCCAAGTTGGATCCCAAATGGGAAGTACCTTACATAATTCACAGGGTTTACCCCAATGGAGTGTACTCCCTAGTGACCATGTGTGGTGAGCGAATAACTCCTCCCTCCTATTCCAAGTTCCTCAAGCAATACTTTTCCTGAGCCTATTGGTCCTATATGACCTTAAACTGCTGGTCCTGAAAGGCCTTAAATTGTTGGTCCTGCATGACCTTAAACTGGATGGTCCTGCATGACCCTAAATTGCATGTCGGTCCTACATGACCTAAAACTACACGCTGGTCCCACATGACCTAAAATCGTCTGGTCCTACATGACTTTAAACTGCGCATCATCCTGCATGACATTAAAATGCATTTTGAGAACTATGTATGGCTTGATTCCAATCCTCATGGGATACGTAGGAACGCTCAGATGCCTCGTCCTAAGCCCAGCCCCGAACTCTTCTCTTTGACTATCCCCCATGGGTATTGTCCTCCCGAAGGATCCTTGCATGATATGGTGTTGGCATCCTTAGGCCCACTCATTCTAAGATTATAATGGTAACACCGTGTGCCCACTCCCATTATTCTATCCTCCCACGTCCTAATCGCTTGACGTTTAACTGCATGGACTTCAAGAACTATGTATGGCTTGATTCCCATCCTTATGGGATACATAGGAATGCCAGGAAATTTTGTCTGGTTGCCAAGACCAAACACCAGAATCTTCCCCTTGGGTCAAGACATATGGTTGGGGTGTATAATTTTTCCCCAATTCACATCGATCTAACCTCGATCCGGTCAAACATCCCGCTCCCTGGAGACGTTCTCCTTTTTCATAGATGGGTAAAACTATGCTCCACCCACTCCTTTGATTGGGACTCCATCATATTCCCCGTCCAAAAGGGCCCCTGAATGGTATGGATGCTAGGCCTAAGGGATCTCTTACAACTTTGGGACAACTCCCTCACGAATGTTGAGCAACAAGCCGATACAAGTCCCGCATTGCGAATATGGTCAGCAGTCGATGCCCATTTGTTGCTCCCATTTTAGGTCTCTTTAGGGACACTGTATTATGAACATGGTCAAGAGTTGTCCTATGACATTTTAACCACCCCAATATGTCCCAAACATTGAGTGTAGTGGTTAATTCTGCCCCGTTGTATCTCCAAGTGACGAACTCCCTTCGAGAAAGGCCAGGTTTTAGTCCCCCATATGACAGAGAGAGTCGAGATGTGCTCCTTGTTTCCCACACTGAGCACTGCTCACTTGGGATTAGGAGCTGTGATGAGGCAGTAATCGTACAAGAGGACATATGGCCTTCCATCTGAGGCCCAGCCTCTGGCCCCTTGGCCCTTTCGGGCCCCGACCCAAGTTCTCTCTTATGGGAGTGTATGGTGTGGTATGGGATTATGTTCTCATTCACGTCGGGTTACTCTCCATGTTTTACACATCCATAAATGATATACTTCATCCCCTCTTCATCCTCAATGCAATACATTAAACTGCAAACTGGTCGGGCCTTCAGACTGAGGCCCAGCCTCAATCCCCTTGGCCTTTTCGGGCCCCCGACCCATGTTCTTATTTTGGAGTATATGGTGTGGTATGGGACTATGTCCTCATTCATGTCAGGTTTGTAATGACCACACCATTTACCTCATCTTGGGAATTCTCTATCCCCTTACTCTATACTCATCCCTTCAAATCAGTTACTCGCAAGTTGAGCACCCTCGTCGAACCTCCTCGACGATTCACCAATGTACCTAAGGGTACTATGGTTTAGCACCTAGAATGTCAGATTCTACCCAGACATGCTTTCACCGATTTCTGAGGCTTCACGTTCCACTTGATTAGGGCTTCCAATGCCTTTCCCACCTGAAGGGACACCCAAGTGGCATGGATTCTAGGCCTAAGGGCTCTCCTACCATTATGGGCCAACGACCTCGAGGGTTGCGGACAATAAGCTGATACAAATCCCACATTTTGAATATGGTCAGCGATCGATGCTCAATTGTTTTTCTTATTCTAAGCTAACGTGATATGGTTATTGTGTTTTGAACACGGTCAACAGCTATCCTCCATCACCACACCAACCCCATTAAGCCCAAAATGTCGGATACATGATTCACATCCTTCTCCACCTCATCATGTCCATGTAGAACTTCAAAACTCATGGTAATATTTCTCAGTACACATTCACATGTTAGGAGGACCCAAGCCGTGATAAGGGCATTGTTTGAGGCTCCACACCAATTTCCCTTTGGCGTGCACTCAAGGTAGTTCAACAAACCTCTTCCGCCCTTGTTTCCCAAAACGATTTTTACTCACGTGGTCTTAGGGATTGGGTTGAGGTCTGCACTTACTTGGAGGGTTTTCGCTCATCCATGGTCTAAGCTCTAATAACGTAAACTAATATCTCTTCCAGAACTACGTATGGCTTGATTCCCATCCTCATGGGATGTATAGAAATGCCTGAACACATTTTCTCTGGGTCTATCCCCAGGAATCCAAAATCATGTCCCGTCTATTTCAGCCCCTCGGCCCAAAATCTCTGAGGAACATGTTGTGTAGTGAGTACATCATAGGTCCCCATTCACGTTGGGTTTTGGAAAGACTGCACCAGGTGCCTCCCATGTCTTCTCCCCACCTGGTAGGAGATCTCAGACCGCAAAATAAGATCTCCTCTAGAACTACGTACAACTTGATTTTCATCTTCATGGGGTATGTAGGAATGTCTGTGCACCATGCCTCGAGCCTATCTTAACTCTTGTTTTCAGTCCCTTGACTGAAAACCTCTCCAAGGAACACATGGTGGTCGGAACCCCCGGTTCCCATTCACGTCGGGTTTTATAATTAGCCCACCATGTGTCTCCCGCGTTTCCTACCATCCATTGTCCAAGTTCTAAAACCCTAAACTAATATCTCCCTATGGGAAGGGACTCAACTCCCTCTATCAAATATGCCTCGTTGTCGTGTTCAGATGTGATTTGACAAAGAGCCTGAAGTGTGGAATTTTCTTGGGGACATTCCCCTCGTTCTATGTCCAAGCTTCATGAGCACGCTATTTGGATCCTCATCCTCTTATACATATCAAGAGACCCCCTAACGGCCTATTCCCATGACTCATTGGCTCACCTACCATTTCGGGCCAACGTCCCTAAAGATCTTAGATTACATTTTCGACAGGTCCCGTGTTTCGAACATGAATATCAGTCCAGCCTCATTTAATTGTCCCCATTTCATATTAACGCGGTATGCATAGTGTGTTTTGAATACTGTCAAAAGTTATCCTTCTTATTCACTCCACCATCATTGTGATCCATATTTAAAGCATCATGATTCACACATTTCCACTTCCTCATGTTCAAGTGGAATTCCGACATAATAGTCCTTACTTCATCGCACATCTAGGTGCGGTACATGGTCAGGTTAGCATCATTGGGCTAACATTCACTAAGCGTCCCTTCGCCCTAACATGTTCTTCCCTGTGTCGAGAAAGTCCCAGCACTACTTCATGTTTCCCACATCTAGCACGACTCACGTGGGCTTAGTAGTTTTGGTAGGATGTGCACCGGTGTAGCCATGGTTTCCCATCATCTCGTACGACGTTAAATTATGCATCCATAACTACATATGGCTTGATTACCATACTCATGGGATAATTAGGGACACAAAGGCATTTTGCCTATGGTCTAGCCCCAGGAATCATAAATCATGTTTCTCCTCATTTCCGGCCACCAGGCCTGACCCCTTGTGGGGAACTATGTAACTGTAATTTTTTCCTGGAAAAGTTCGGGATACCCCAAGATGACATTGGGAAGCAACGACACCCTCACCAGAGAAGTCTTGTCTAAAAGAACAAATGATCCATGATCAAACTGATTCATCCATCTAATTTGCTTCCACCATGGGGGCGTAATTTCGAGAGTGTTGGATTCTTTTCGAACAAACCATCACTCCACAACACACTTTGTGTGCCCCTTATTCAGACCATCATCCACTTTCATGTCTAAGGGAACCCCCTAACAGTATAGATGCTTGTCTTTTGGCCCACATATTTTCCTGGCCCAATGTTCCATAAGACTAACAGATGGTATTTTGAGTTAGGCCTCGTGTTTCAAACATGGTCAGCTGGCAGCCTTCATTTTCTATCCGCACTCTAGGATAATACAATAAGAATACTATCTTTCAAATGCAATAAATAGTTATTCTTTATTGTCATGCCACCCCCATAATGTTTTGAATCCTAGGTATCGTGATTCACACTTCCCATTACCATCTGTTCGGATTGATTTTAGTGCCCCTGGTGTTACACCATTCGTGCACAAGAGAACACTATGAAAACGGTAATTCGGATATTTTGAGAGCTTCATTATCCATTATGGTCTCTTCCATTTCATCCCGGAAATCCATACTGGTTGATCAAACCCCGTATGCCTGACTCTTGGTTTTCACTCTTACATTTGGATAAGGTGATAAGGTGGTCATCCCTTGTTTCTCACATCGAGCCTGACCCTCGTGAGCTTAGGGAATGATCACTGGACGCTCTGCGAATATCACAAGGATGCAATAAACAAATGTAAACAATTGAACTCATGCATGGTACGACATCAAACAATAAAAGCATGAAAGTACATTTAAGGGTTTGTAATCATTATATTACCCGGGGGTCGACTCCCCCATGGACGGACTGACCTCATCAAAGGAACACTATTGCTCTTCCACCCTCTGGCTAGTGGCATCCAGGAGTTGCTACCGCATGTTTACCTCCCACACCTCCTCAATAGTGAGAGGGTGCAGTTTTCCAACCGTGACCCGAGACCGCTCCACACTGGTCTCAATAACGGCCATCACTTCAGAGGCTCACTTCATGCCATCTTCGGCCTCCGTTAGCTAGGATTTCAGTTGTGAGATGAGCTCTGATTGCGCATCAAGAGAAGCGTAATGCTCATCTTCCTAGGCCTGCAACAGTTCAACCTTGTTTTTGGTCTCCTGGGGTCTTTTGATGTTCACCGCCTTCCTCCCCTGCCATCCCACACAGAGGCCATGGTCATACTCTCGAATCTTTTCCACCATAAGATCTCAGATGAGCATGTGAGGGTGCTTGGCATCCACTCCCCTGGCACATAGTTCGCGTAGACGAAGGTGAAGTCTATCCATATCGTCTAACCACAATGCTTGGGGGTGTTATTGATGAAGCGTGTGATCAACTTCCATGATCGGAGATAGACTATTTTGTTGTTCTCCTAGTTAAAGGTCGTCTCGTCCTAGTTGGTGCGATAGGAAGGCTCGTATGTAGGTAATGCCCCAATGAACTTCTCAGCAAGGTCCACATCTGGCGTTGGATTAGGTGTGGTGGGGCTTGAACTATCTGGTTGATCCTCATCATCAGATCCCACCTCAATAACCTCAGTCTCAGTCCCACTGGCATCCGCACCAGTGATCAGGAGTGTTGTAGTTAGGTCAGGCTGGATGTCCACCTCCCCGAACATTGGCATGCCTCTGGGAAGGGTGCTACCAGATGTACTGACCAAATTTTCCATAGCGGCCTAGGCCAATTGAAGGAATTTACACACCAAAAAAAGGGGGACGTGACTATCAGTTAACGTGTTCAGGGGATGGAAGTCATAAATTCAGTAGAGAATACTTACAAAGATCAAACCCCTGGTCTCTCTCTTGGGATAATGTCATCGAGACCACGAGACGTGGCCCCCCATATATGGTTGGTAGGTCTGGAGACTCTGGGGGAGCCGCCTCATATGTCATAGCCCTTCCAGACATGGAAGTTGATACATCCATGAGTGTGGATCCTAAAGGTCTCGTGTCTGCACCCACTGAGGGGTGATAATGAGGTTTATCTACAAGGTAATCCTGCACAGTGCGGATGCTGATAAGGAATCCAGAGTAACCTAAGAGTAGACCCTGAGGAAGGAATTGGGGTTTTTACCACGTGGGCCTCTGTGAAATCATTAAGATCCTAGGACTAGTCATCGACTTCACCCTCCTCCAATGGACTCCCTCTACCAGCCTCTTCCCCCAAAAGGATTCGTCTAATTCTTCTGGAAGAGGAAAGAACTCCCTCAGGTCAGCGGATGACAGTTGTAGAGGGACCATACGATCCAACAGCACCCTGACCTGGTCTTTCATCGGGTGCAGGGCACCCCAAGAGTAGATTATGTCTTCCAGTTCGGCCAGGTATTTCTCTACCTCTACCTAGGATACTGCAAAACTGACTTTAATTGGGCCAATCGTTGGAAAGTCCATACCGATGTGGTTAAGGTGCTACCATATCTCAGATGGGGAAAGGAATTACTGGTTGACTTCCTAGATGTACCAGGCCTCCGAGAAGACAAAATTCTCTGGCATGTCAATATGGCGCAACCATTTCCCCAGGGCTTGTGTAAAAAACCTGCAGAATCCTCTTGGTGGCCTCCCCTCTGGATGACTCTGTTCTCCTTGGACCATCGGTTCTGCTGCCACTGCCGGATCCGCCACCACTTCTTCCCCCTCAACTGTTGCAGGCGTCACTGCTACAGGAGCCCCACCACTATGGGATTCCCTTGGCACCTTTCGGACTCAGCCCTGAGGTTGGGGAGGCTCACCATCACTGAGTAGAATGGGTGGCCGCTTCAGCGTCTCCCCCGGGTAGGCTGCCTCCCATCTCTGAAAAATTCCTTTATCAGCCCAAGGATGGTGGTCGGCAGTGGGAGTTCATTCTGCATCTTCCCATCTTCCCATGTGAACATGAGCCACATCTGCCTCATCACACACGGGTTCTCCTCTTAACGCACCTCCATGTAGACCTGTGGGGTCAGTTGCTTTAGGCACCAGAACTGCCTTGCAAACTGGTGTGGGGTGTATGGCTCGTATAGATGCTCGCGGTCCACCCTGGGCACCAAGAATCCACCGCGAAAGGCCAGAAGGTAGGCCCAATTCTCTTCTACTCCCCGACCATCATCAGTAAATACCCTAGTCGGCAACAAAAACTAGTGGAAATTGAATTCCTCTATGCTCCAGACCCGATTCAGAACCGATGGTGTGGTCAGCTTGGCCGAAAAGCTCCCCGCGGCATTCCAGATCGATGGATGGAAGTTTTACCCTGGAGGAAATATGGGGTTCAGATACTCATATATTCCCCTGATGTGCACCGCTATCCACCCATACAAGAGGTGGAACATCCCACATACCCTCGGTGGCCCCTTACCTTCACTGATGTGCCAAAACGATTATACAACTTGGCAAGCATCGAGATCCCTAGGTTGACCCACCCTTCTGTCGCCAATGTGGATGCCATGATGAATGTTCTTGGTCGCACTCCCATGTTGGTATCCCTCACCAGTAGGATCCAACCATAGATGAGATCTATGATGAATGCCTCCAGCCTAAATATTGGATGTTACTCAGTGCTGACACTAAACCCAAAGGTCTTCCACTGGCTATTATCCAATAGACACCAGTATGAGTGTTCCTTTCTCTGAGCCTCATTTGGGAAAGTTCGAGGTCTCGATGGGAACTGATGGTTTATCGAGAAGTTCAGAAACTTTTTGAACCAATTCTTGATGTGGACATACCTCACTGCCTCCTAATCCTCCACTGTCACGAGCTCCATCAATACCATTGAGAGACATGAAATCTGATCTTGGTCCTTCCACGCACCCATAGAAGGGAGGAATTCATCATACATCACCACCAATATCGGGACCCTCGAGATCTGATTCACATCCCATAAGCTAATTTTGACCTCCCCGTGATGCAGGTGGAAGGTATTGGTCCCCGGTGGCCACCGGCTCAACAGCTCTGGCATTAGCTACTTCGGCTGGTATATGTGAAACTGGGAAGCACAAGCTGCCTCATACATGCCCAATCTTCTTAGCTCTTCTCCAAACTCCTCACACGAGGCGCCTACCCAGTATTCCCAGACCCAATAATTCGTGAAGTTTCCACCCTGGCATAGGTTCCATTATTCAGACCACCCCTTCTTTGGGTTCCCTAGCGCTGTATTGAGGATAGTTTGGTACAGAGGAGGGGACGTCTCTAGATGCAATGCATTCCCGTCGATGTTGTTCAGATGATTGTATAAGTAGTCGGCAATGACGGGCGTAAAATCCTCCTGAGCATGGCCATCAGCCACCCTGAACCATCGGTGTAGGCATGGCGTGCTCCTAAACCAGTAAGCTGGCTCATCCCTACTTTATTCAGGGATGAAGATGTCATCCCTCGACCCAAAGCCATACTGGGGAAACCTCCTACAGAATGGGTAGTTCTTTTGGCTCTCCGATAGCATCTCCACCAATGAACTATGGTCCGAGTGGCTACCGACTAACTCTCCTAGCCCTAGACTGTTCGCCATCACATCCCTTTGGGATGCATACATAAGGACCACCTGGTAACCTTCTTGGTGGGCCATTCAGTTCTAGTACTTTGACGATTTTCTGGCTGGTGCGCGATGCTCATTTGTAGAGCGCATTCGTGAAGACTCTACGTGAAGACTGTTTGCAGAGCGCTGCTTAGGCATTCATAAACCAGATTTTGGAGCACAAACGTGGAGTCAAGGACTCGCAGTGCGCCGCGAAGACTCGATTTGTAGAGAACCCTCACGGAGTATGCGAATCTTCGTAGATCAAGAGCGCAAAAGGAAAAAATTGCGGAGAATGGAAATTCCAAAATAGGCGACCGCCCCCTATTTTTAGGCGATGACCTTTGGAGCTTCACAGCGTGTCCAGAGCGTGATTAGCTTCGCGGCGCGCGTGGCCCGCGTATACCCTCTCCGCACTGCGAGCCCTCTTCACGATCCAGTATCACAAACGGTCGAGGATTTTGGCGATTACCCTCATATTTCAACCCTTGATCTCTCCACGGCTCCAATTCTGAGGGGGGGAATTTGTTGGCACCAAAATTCGGGACAAAGAAGAAGCCAAAACTGAAGGCAAGGTTGACTGCATCACGAAGCTATTTCATGGATTCCCCCTAGCACTAAGGCTACTACAAAGAAAAGAGGTGGGCCGCTCCGTGGACACATTTGACATTCGTGAGCCCGCCGCGAAGCAAGGAGGAGGGCCGCTCCACGAATTTATTTGACGTTTGCAAGCCCACCGCGAAGCAAGGAGGTGGGACTCTCCTTGAAGGCATTTGACATTTACGAGCCCGCCGCAAAGCAACCAAGCCAATCTTCACACAACTCGGTGGTGCCTCTTTCTTATAAATATTGGGCTCCCCCTAGGTCCAACGTACGGACAGTCCGAACTTTCGACTTACCATCTCCCGAATCACGAATCATCCTTCTACACTGCGAACCATGAGGTGTGTGAGGTACTTTTGCTCCGCGAAGTGCCTCCCCTTGTCTCATTTTGATCCCCTATTCTAAGAGGGATGCCTTTCACAAATCCTAAAGGCCTTCGCAAATGAAGGGAATCCCCAAGGGGACCCGTGTCAATACGGAGCATTTATCCTTCGCAAAACACCCTTCATGTACACACGATCCTCATGCTAAGGCAGGGTCACTGTACTTCGTGAAGCACATTGTTTCCTGACACCATGCTTCATGAGGCACCTTTGCTCCGCGAGGTAGTGCTCCATGAATTCCTTTCCACTTCACGAAGCACCTACCATATGAACCTATGCCCTATGCTTAGGCTGAGACACCCCACATCGTGAAGCACACCCCTTCGCAAGTGCCCTCCTCCACGCGGAGCAACAGAGCATCACAATGCCCCTACCTATGAACTCCTCTACTTGGAAACTCCTTTTCCTGTGTGACCCTCCAGGTTTGGATGATGTGATTTCAAAGTCCCTTGGACAACACTACCCGTCGCGTTGCTTCACCTCATTCTTCTGCACATAGGCACGCTAATGGCTATTGCTTCTTCGCAAAGCCACGCTAACTTGGGCCCCTCAATGGTTCACCCCATGATACCCATTTACCACGACATTGCCTATCCCCTCTCGGCACCAAGGAGTAGAGGGTACCGGTTATGTAAGTCCTAGGGGTGCGGAGTGAACCCACCTCATCTGAGCTTTAGGACGTTAAACTGACAAGCACCATCGTCCTCATCACATGACGTTAAACTGTGATCTCGCCCCATGCATCGCACATAGGGTCCCCCACCTTGGACATTCTACACACCCACTCATCTCCACGGAGTTGGGATCACCCCCCACAGGGGATGCTATCCTTTTTATTGGAGTGATGTTTGTCTGCTGGGAAAGGGAAGCCACTATGGTGTAAGCCCCTAGCTTTTCTTGCAGGAGGCAACATCCCTGATCCTCCTTTCATCATTGGTCCCTAGGGCTAGCAAAGGGAGTGGTGAGAAATAATGCTTCTCCTTTATTCGGTACCAAGTCCCCCTCCTGCTGCACTTTATCACCTCAGGCCTCCATCCTAGAGTAAGTCCCAACCTCCTCAGGCTTATAACCACGTATAAGCCCCTGTTTCCTCCATGGGCTGCTAACCACGTGTAAGGCCCACTCTGCTTCTCATGGATACACCATTTGCAACGTGATTGTCAGGTTTCTACTACCTCTTATTTCTCACACCGAGCATGACTCACATGGGATTAGAGTAAGCACCGACCCTGGAATCCTCATCTTGGGAATCCTAGAGTGTAAGCCACACAACCTACCATCCCAAACTACAAGGACTTTGATCCAAGCCAAGGCATGGTAGAGTGTAAGCCACACAACCTACCATCCCCGAGGTTCAAGTCCACCACCCGGTTTTTCTGACCATCTTCATGTCAGTTCACCAACACCAAGGTATCCTAGAGTGTAAGCCCTAAACCATCTCGAAATAAGAGGACTTTGATCCATGCCAAGGAATGGTATGTAGGAAACCTCCATGAGGTTCAACCCCACCACCTCGTTGTTCTGACCATCTTCACGTCGGTTCACCAACACCAAGGAATCCTAGAGTGTAAGCCCCACACCATCCCGAACTACGAGGACTTTGATCCATGCCAAGGCATGGTACGCATGAAGCCTCCCGGAGGGTCAAACCCACCACCCGGTTGTTCTGACCATCTTCACATCGGTTCACCAACACCTAGGAAGCCTAGAGTGTAAGACCAACACCATCCTGAACTATGAGGACGTTGATCCATGCCAAGGCATGGTACGTAGGAATCCTCCTTGAGGTTCAAGACCGCTACCCGGTTGTTCCGACCATCTTCACGTAGGTTCACCAACACCTGGGCTTCCTAGAGTGTAAGCCCCACACCATCTCGAACTACGAGGTCTTTGATCCATTCCAAGACATGGTGCGTAGGAAGCTTTACTGAGGTTCAAGCCCACCACCGGTTCTTCTAACCATCTTCACGTTGGTTTACCAACACCTGGGAAGCCTAGAGTGTATGCCCCACACAACCTGAACTACGAAGTCATTGATCCTTTCCAATGTAGGGTTCGTTGGAAGCCTCCCTGAGGTTCAAGCTTACCACCATCCATTGGTACCGACCATCTTCGTGTCGTTTCACCAAACCCCCATCATCTTGGGAAACCTAGAGTGTAAGCCCTAGGGCCCGCATTTTGAACTACGTGGTCTTGGACCCTTGTCAAGGCAAGGTATGTAGGAATCCTCCATGAGGATCAAGACCAATGACCATTGGACCCCAGGTCCACCTTCACGTCGGTTCGCTGATGCCACCCACCCATCTGAATTACAAGGACTTTGATCCTTGCTAAGGCAAGGCATGTAGGAATCCTCCCTGTGGTTCAAGCCCACCATCATCTAGGACCCCAGGTACTTATTCACGTCCGTTAATGGACACCCATGGGAATCCTGGAGTGTAATCCCCACACCCATGAACTAAACTACATGGTCTTTGATCTTTTCTAAGGTAGGGTACGTAGGAAGCCTCCATGAGGTTCAATCCCACCATCCATCAGACCCCAGGTCCACCGTTACGCCAGTTCACCCCTTTCCCGCATGATGTTAAAATGTATCCCTTGTTCATGGGTAATCCATTTTCACTCCATTCTGTGGTAATCCATTGAACCCCAATTTGTGGTAAGCCGTTGTTAGATGAACTATGTGGAATTTGATTCCCTATCACAGGGATACGTAGGAAGCCTCTTCGAGGATCAAGCCCAAAACCATCATCATCCTTATGACGATTCCATCCCATTCACCCTACACTTCATTCAACCGCTCCATCATCCATCCAGATTCTTACCTCGGCGGCCAGATCCCGATGGGATCATGCCACCCCATTCCCCGTTCCAATTAACAACATTCGGGAGGCCACCCACGTGATGGCCCCAATATCGGTGTTCCCTCCAGGGGGTTTCTCCATCTGATCCACTATAGTCAGTGTTCGGATCAGCCTGATCCATCTCTACTAGTCGTTAAACATGTTGTATACCCTGTGTTAAACACGGGAGGCTGAAAAAAACCTTAGATACATTCCCATGGAATATGATTCCCTGCGTTCGATGTGGGATGCCTCAGACTTCCGCGCCTTCTATAAGCCATATAATAAGGGACAGAAGATAGACACACCAATCCCCAGCATCCAAACACGCCAGTGATGCCCAGAGTGACTACTCCCCTAACCGAAGGTTGCTGCCCTGACTGGATCCCTTGCAATGTCATGAACAAAGCAGCATAATTAACTAGTTTCCATAGAGATATGGTGCTTGGAAGAGTTTCATGAACAATGTCATAAGTCAATGAGGGTGACCCGGACTAGGTGATGAGTTCTGAGGAGGAATCTGTGGAAAGAAGAACCGGCATCCCATCATACCTTTTCGATCAAATAGTAGACGTACATGAATAAGGAGTGGATGTTTCCCGCCTTTGGAAAGCGGGAATACGGGGCTACAACAGCTGCATCTCTCGTCCCTGAACAAGACGGAAGCGCGCACCCCGAAGAAAGCATCAGAAACAGGGAGTTATTTATTTTTAAATTATTATGAAAATATTTTTATAAATCACAACATAATTAAAACATTTTACAAAAATAAATCTAAATGGATCATTATATGGATCTATATATCATTCAACAAAACAAAATATAATCCCAATTTTAAGTAGTGTCCCACATTTACATAATAAAAAGTAAAAGTAGACATATAAAAAAATACAAAAATCCTATATAATATTCTATAAGTGTACAACACCTCGACATATACAAGATCTAACACCAACTTATAACATTTTACCTCACATATATCTTCAGACATAACATATTTTAGTATATAATATGAGAATATATGAGTTTTCATATTATAAAATAAGGTGAAATAAAAAAACTCTAAAACATTCCAATGAAATAACATATCCCTATATGTAATGATGTTTTGAAATAATGAAATTTAATAGTTTATTCAAAAAAATCAATACATACACATAATGAAAATAACAAAAAAATAGTTAATCATCAAATCCTATAACATTTCTTGACATTTCTTAGGGAAATCCAGTTATTTATTTGTATAATATAGCCATTATTTCCCATTTCAAAATTTTAGTAACATATCCATTATATTACCTTTCACACATAGGAAAAAATAGTAATATAATTCCTCATTCACTCAAGGAATAATATTTTACTTAAAATCTTATCTTACTTGGTGTATCAAAATATTTATATTCCCTATCAATTTTAGAATAAGAAATATATATCATTTTTTTCATTAATCTTATAAAATATTGAATATATCGGCCTTTCAATCATTACATAAAAGAGTTATATCATTTTACATTCACTCATATGAAAACATAGTCATGAAAATTCTCATTCACTAATTGAATGAAAAACACCATGATACTATCAATTCAATTGAAATGATCAAATGGAAAATAATTTACCAAATAATTCATACACGTGTTCCAATGAATTATTCTAACTTTCATATCTTAATACAAGTTCAACTTCATTTCCATAAACTATTAACAATGCCGTAATATTTAATCAATAATTACATTATATAATTTTTCAAATAAATAATAAGAAATTATAACATAAAATATATATACATGATATAATAATGTTGTCATGAAATTGATATCATTAATACAACAACATTAAAATCCCGTTTTTGTAAAATTCCATAAAAACAATAATACATGTAGATCGATAATAAAAATATAAGAATATTTGAAATTCATTTAAATAAATTCTAATACATAATGATGTTTTTGTATTCCCCTATGTTGAATCCCACATAATATAAGCTAAAATATGCAATGAGAAATGATTATGTTTGTTTAGAGGTCACATAACTCATTAAACATCAAGTATTATAGAAAATAAAATTTATAAATTCCAATTACTTTATCTATAATATAAGTATCATTCTAATGGCATGTACTATAATACTATTTTTTGAAATATAAATAAAACTGAATAAATTTGATATAAAACCCTTAGTTTTACCAATCCCAAAACCAAAATAACACAATTATGTTTTTTTGATATGTTGGTATAGAATAAATAAATTTAAATCAATATATAATGTATATAAAATTGATTGAAATCTACTATATAATTTATCCATCGAATTGAGAAAATCAAGGCCTAAAAAAAGGTGGGAGAAATGTTTTCCAAAAGGACACCAATTAAAATTTGCGTTCATATATCCAAAAAGATTCCCAATGTGTATCCATTGAATTTATATTTGTTATCATGTATTGGGATATAACCAATTGTTTCCTAGTGGTAATGATACATATCAACCAACCCCATGATTCTATAATTTGGTACAAGTTCTTGATTTGGTGTACTCAATAATATCTCCTACTATAAAAAATAAATTACACCCTCACTCTCTATTTTATCATGATCCATAATAAATAAATATATAACATAAATAATAACACACCCTAAAATTTCATATAAGTGTCAAAATTATGACTAACTACTAATATTAAATATTATCTTCTTATTTAAATTCCTCCTATTGAAATTATAACTACAAAAATATGGATTTGTTGCGGAGGGTTTTTGTGAACTAGCGGTGGTTTAAACCACTATCTAATAGTGTAGCGGTGGTTATTAAAACCTTCATGCATTGAATGGTCACTAGTAATTTAGTGGTGATTTTGTTAGTGTCAGTTTTGTTATGTATCATTTTCTGAGATTTTAGTGGCGGTTACATTTTCATCTAGTAGTGGTTTTTTATAAAAAAAAATACACAGGGAAAATATAAATAAGATAAATGAAACAAATGTGGAACATATTAGTGTTCATTTATTTTAGTGGAGGTTAAGCCTAATAACCACTAAACTTATTATTTATAATGTATTTAGCGAAGATTACATAAATCATCTGAAAAATCAGATTTCTATTTAAAAAAAACAATAAAAAATATAAATATGAAAAAACAAATATATAATAAAATGAAACCTAAATATATGATAAACTCATCATAAATATTTCATACATCCATAGTCATATAAAAACTTTCAGTTATCAGAACCACAATCTTAGTCAACTCATACATCTATCAATATACTTATACAACATTTCCAACAAAAACCCATACCCAATATACATCCATATCATAACCTCCAATACTTCTGTCTTCCTTAATAACATGTCATCAACTAAAAATGACAACATCATCTCACCAATTGTAAAAAAATGAAAAAAAAATTAAAATAAACATAATAAATATGAATTATAATAGAATAATTTAACATTTTTAAACATACCATGGTTATTATGAATCATAATAACATCCTTCTTAAGAATTTCATGGATCAGAATGGCCAACCTTCTTCATACTTCTGGCATCTGTCACCTACAACCAATAAACTATATATTTATGAAGAGAAAAGAGAAAGAGATAAGACACATATTATATTTAGAGTTTTTCATATAAATTTTTTTATTTTGTTAAACAAATAGAATTATTTTAACATAAATCAAATAATATATATTTCAAAACACTCTAAAAATATAAACATACTTATTTCAGGTAATATTCAACAGTTGAAACTAAAAAGGCATGAGTAAATATTCTAATTAACTTTAAATGAGACGTGTGGTATGATTGGAATTTTCTTAATAAATTTTTTTAAACATTTTAAAATCACAACATATCCTATATTTCAAAAACAAATCAACAGTAGTTATCCCATGATTTACCATCAATCTATGGTTTTTTTCTACGGGTTTGACCACTTGACAAGCGTTTTTGTGTTTAAAAAACTAAAAAATGATTTACAATCGTAATAATAAAAAAATAATTCAGAATGACATGATTTCAATTCCTACATTTCATAATTAAATATATAGTTTTTTTCCTCATGGTTATTGGGAAATCTGACATCGCATTCTTGGTCCACCCCAACACTTGTTTTTAAGGCTTTTGTATATTCTAGAACCGTATACAATGTTTTTCTAGCCTCATTACATGTGAGATTGATTATTATTCAACATTAAAACGTCAAAGACAACTCATGTGTTATTTTACCATGATTTTATATCATGATGAGGATATTGTATATGGTTTTGATAGTTGCATGCACGTTTGAATGTTTTAAAACACTAAAAACACCTTTACTGTCATTACCAAAAAAATGATAATTTAGAATGACGTTACATAATTTCCTTATTTTTAAAAATTAATTAATGGTTTTTGTCCCTTGATTTTTGGGAAATCAATCATCGTTCCCTTGATTTGACCCCCTAAGACTTGTTTCTTAAGGCTTTTATAGCCTTATGCATTGTATACGAATAAATTCCAAAAACACTGAATATATAATTGATGTTTCTTATGTGTGTACACATATAAAAAAATTTAGAAGTGTTTTTATTAGTATTTAACATCAATATAAACTATTTTTCAATGGTTTGGACCATTGTATGCACATTTTAGTGTTTTAAAACACTAAAAATGTGTTTATGGCCATAATGGGAAACCCCAAATTTGGATTGATGTGTCATCATTTCATAAAATTCAAAATTAAATTTATATTGGTTGTCTAATGATTTCATTGGAAGATGACATCATTTTCTTGTTTTATCCCCTCGATACATGTTTCTAAAGTCTTGTCATCCTCTATGTAGTGTATACCGAGCAATTCCAACCACACTACACATTAGATTGACATTATTTCTATGTGTACACTTCAAAAACTACTCACTGGTGGTGGTCCAACGATTCCACACCAATATGAAGTATTTTATATGGTTTTGACTATTACACACACATTTTTGTGTTTTAAAACACTAAAATTACATTTTCTGCCCTAATGGGAAAACCATAATTCAGAATCAAAAGGTCTCATTTTCTACATTTCAAAATTAAAAGTACAGTTATGAACCATTGATTTCAATGAAATATGACTTCATTCTCTTTGTTGTGACCCCCCAAAACATGTTTCTAAAGGGCTTTATACTTTTCAAAAGTGAATATTGAGTAATTCTAACCAAACTACATGTCTAATTGATGTGTTGTCTACGTGTACACATCAAAAATAACTCAACAGTTGTTTCTAATGAATTATCATCAATAAAGAGTTTAATTTTATAGCTTTGACAGTTCCATGCATGTTTTAGTGTTTTAAATAACTAATTACATATCTGTAAGTATAATGGGGAAACTATTAGTCAGAATGACATGTCGCCAGTTCCTATATTTCACAATAAAATCTACGGTCGATGTCCCATTATTTCAGCCCAATTCGATGTCGTTTTCCTATTTTGACCCCAAACACTTTCTTTTAATGGCTTTTATACATTTCAAAATTTTATAAAATGTAATTATGACCACACTGTACATCATATTTATGTGTTGTATATGTGTAAATGTAAAAAAAAACCATTGGTTCTTGTCCCATGATTTCACATCAATCTAAGGATTTCTTTCTATGGTTTGGACCATTCCACACCTGTTTTAGTGTTTTAAAACACTAAAAATACGTTTACATGAATAACAGGAAAACCATAATTTCTAATGATGTTTCGTGAGTTACTATATTTCAAAATTATATCTGTAGTAATTTTACCATGATTTTATGGAAATCATACATCCTTTTCTTAGTTTTGACTCTAAAACCCTTGTTTTTAAAGCATTTTGTAACTTTTAGAAGTATATAATGAGTGATTTAAAAAACACTGCACATTGAATTGATTGTTTTTGTAATTTATCACATCAAAAAAACCAACCAGTGGTTGTAGAATTATTTCACAACAATATAAGGTCTTTTTCTATGGTTTAAACCATTCCAAACATGTTTTTGTGTTTTAAAACACTAAACAAATTATTAAAGCAATAATGCGAAAACTATTATTTAGAATGATGTTTCACCGATTCCAAAATTTCAAAATTAAATATATGAACATTTTCCCAAGATTTCTAGTTAATCATCCATTATTTTACTAGTTTGGACAACTTGAAACTTGTTTTTAATGTCTGTTGTATCTTTTAGAAGTGTATACTGAGTAATTCCGACCAAAATGCATGTTATAATGATCTTTTTTCTATGAGTGAATGTTAAAAACAACACATCAGTGGTTTTACCATTATTTCAAATAATATGAAGACATTTTATATGGTTTTTACCATTCTAGGAATGTTTTAGTATTTTAAATACTAAATACGTTTTTACAGTGATAATGGGAAAACCATAATTAAGAATGACTTATTTCTGGATCCTACATTTAAAAATACAATCTATGATTTTTCCAATTATTAAAGGGAAAATTTTTTTTCATTTTCCTATCCCCCCAAATATGTTTTTATGGTTTTTTTAACATTCCAAAGTTTATAACAAGTAATTCCGACCACACCACAATACGAATTTATATATTTTCTATGCATACACGTAAAAATAAACTCATTTGTTGGTTTTACATGATTTCTCATAAATATGAGGTTTTTTTCATTGGTTTATTGTTTCTCACATGTTTTAGTGTTTTAAAACACTAAAAACCTATTTATATCCATAAAAGGAAAACCGTAATTTGGAATTACGTATCATTGATTCATACATTTCAAAATAAAATCTATGGTAATTGTCTCTTTATTTCAAGGAAACATGGCATTGTTTTTTTGGTTTTGACACATGAAAACTAGGTTTTAAAGTATTTTGTACATTTTGAAAGTGTTTACCAAGTCAAAAATGAGAAAAAAATTATGGATTATTTCATGCCTATATAATGATCTATAATTAATTTTTGATATATATTATTAAACCAACATGTTAATTCAAAAAAAATATGTGGTCGGGGGGACTCAAAATGTGTGTTTACTATATAAATGTGTCATTTTATTTTTATTTGTGGATATTGTGTCTGTTATTTGCAAATTTTTGAATTATCTAAGGAATTTTGAATTTACCTTAGCAGGATAAGTTATAAGGCTGAAATTTTTCCAAAGGATCATGGGATTCATATGTTGAAATACAAAAACTAACGAATTTTCGATTTTCTGACCACCACTATTCCTGGGTTTTCCTATAAGAGTCATGTTATTTCACATTTTATTTTAATCTTGCAATTTCTCTTTGTGATTCCAAATCAACGGCTGTACTTGAACCCCTACTGGGTGTATCAGAAATTTATGATGCCACCCAACCAAAGATAACTGATGGGGTATGCCCAAAACCAATCCCCTATACATGTCTATGATGATCCTTTGCTAAAAATATATCAACTTCATCATTCTAGGAAACCGTTTCCAATTTTGAAGGGTTTACATCCCAGACATCATGAATTTTAACCTATTAATAGAATAATAATAATAATAATAATTTTTTTAAAATATATGAACTCCATAATGTTATCCAATTAGTAGATTTTCTATTAGAAATCATTTCTATTTAAAAATAACAAAATCAAAATATTTAAAATTATATTATAATAAAAAATAATGCTTAAAGCCAATTAATGGGGTCCAACTTGATATATCAAATGACACCCAACTGGCATCGCTTGATCTATGTAGCGGGAAACATTTAATTGGGTTTAAGGATTGTTAGTTGTAATAAAATATTATTAATTCTTGCATTTTTATGGTAATGAAATAATATGATATGGTAATGAAAATTACTTACTCTAATGTCTTTGGTATGGTCATTTACAAAACTATAATTGACTTTCTTTTGCACTTTAAAAAAACATCTCTATTCTGCAAACAAAGTGACCTAATTCATTATCCATTGTAAAAAAATTATACAAGTTAAAAACATCATTTAGTTATAATAAAATGATATAAATAATAATAAAAAAATAAAAAACAAAATTGCTATATTTCTTAAAAAACAATAGGACCCTACAATGTTAGGAATTAATTACATCTCAGGATTCACAAATTTTTTTATAATTCATATTGAAAAAAAAATTATAATAATATATAATCATATTGTGTTTAAATTATTAAGATACTATATAATATAAAATTACCTCATGTGATGCATCTTAGTTGATATAGATAACGAGCCTCCATTTCTTACAAAAAATGCCTTCGTGAACATTCTCATTTATTTTTAGAGAGAATTGTCATTAAACTCAAGCCATAATATACATTTAAAATATTCCCAATTTTACCCAAATATTTCAAATTCCACGGTATGAAATAGTGTTAGGGACATCATAATGAAAAACATCTAGAAAGAAAAAAAATACTTTTTCAAAATTTTTAAA
Source organism: Viscum album (assembly GCA_963277665.1). Taxonomy (NCBI): domain Eukaryota; kingdom Viridiplantae; phylum Streptophyta; class Magnoliopsida; order Santalales; family Viscaceae; genus Viscum; species Viscum album. Next base: position 356,772,370 of record OY728163.1, read on the forward strand.
AAACACCCATGTCTTTTAAATTATTTTCCAATGAATATTAAAATAATATTTCCTTTACGTGAGTATCAAAGACTTCAATTTTCCATGATATACGAATATGAATATAATATTTATAATTAATTGGAAAGATCACCGTCTCACATGAAAGAATACCACTAATTTGACCATACCTTTTGACAGTGTCACTAGTAGGGACCCCAAACACATCAAATTGATTGACAATCTCAATTTCCTTGAGGCATTATATGTCTTCTATGTTCATATTTGTATCTATTCTATGTTTGTCTTTATCTAATTGAAATTTCATAAAAACTTATAAAATATAAATTATTTCTAAAAAATGACATACATACATGTAATGGAAACTCACCAATATCCCTTAGATAGAGGGGAAATGAATTGCTCTGTCAGAAGAGGTGAATCAGTTGGTGGGATACTAACAACCTCTTGGGAAATGGCTGGCTCTCTAGTTGTCTCAGGTATAATAGAATCACTAAGATCCATAGAAGATTACTGTAGTGGTGGTGTGTAAAGGGATGACGATTGGTTAGGATCCATAATTTTTTTTATTCTTATAATTCCAAAATTTCAACTAGTTACGGTATATTAAATGCATAAAAAATGAAAAACTAAAATCTTTTTAAAAAATAATAAAAAATAAAACAATTTATATTTGTACAAAACACTTATCAATAATAACTTGTTATATGATTTCATTACCAATTTTTACATTCAATTATCTTCATCTTAATTATATTTATTATTATCAACCTTCATTGATATGAGTCATTAATTTTCACCTTGTCTTAGAAGTTATACTATTTAAATATTTTCAAAAAAAATTATTCAATGTTTTGTGGTTTATGAGGTCCACTGTCACAAATCATCAAATGATCTTCCTTGCCCATATGATATAAGTCTCTGTTTTTTAAGTATTGAACAACAAATCAACCTTCATGTATTTAATCATCCACATAATAAACCATATTTACATATAAAACCAATATAAATGGATTGTGTTCTAAATGCTCACTGATATCCATCATGTGAAAGAAATTTAAAGAAGTAAAATGTAATGAATCATTCACTATACCACTATCAATGTTTTCCCACATTTATTTGAACAAGACATTTGAAAATTGGCCATAGTAGTTTTGTTAAATTACATCATTCAACTTCCCATAGTATCCCCCCTTTGAAAATATAAATAAAATATTATTTTAAGTTTTCAGGACTTCTTCATAATAAATTGTATGAATCCTGAAGCAATGAGTATTATAGGCCTCAAATCTCTTAACCTTTCATAAAGGACCTCAAAGAAAAAACTACAAATCCTTCGATATTTCAGCAATATTTATAATATTAATTATATATACAAAATTATATAAGCTATTACTATTAACATAGACAAAATAATTGCACATCAATAATATGAATATGATTATATACTAACATGTTCGAAGATCCATTTTAAAACCTCCTTAATAACAACTTTTTCTAATTCCAACTCCATTCAAGCTTGAACCGCAAGTCACCTCTTGGTTTATAATCAAAATTATTCAACAAATGCATCCAAAATAACAATATTTAATATAACATATCTATGTTATAATAGAAACCCCAAGTCATTTAGTGTAAAATTTTACCCTATTTCAATTGGTCATCTAATATTGGGAAATACTGATGACTAATTTTCAGAGTGAAAATGAATGGAGATGTCATAATCACGTCCTTCAGGATTAAATCTAGTCAAAATACCTCGAATTATTGATTGAAAGGGATTCTTCATGGATTGAGGGATAGAAAGACCACAATGATAATTTTATGCCAGGTGCTACCCTCACCTCTCCCTCTCATTGGAATCCCCCAACGGAAGGGGTTCTTAAAAATAATGTGCATGCATCTCTCCCAAAGGATGGGCTTGTTTCCCTTGGCCTTATATCCCATAATCATCTGGGAAAAATATTTGCTGCAAAATATGATCCACATTAGGCTTTCTAGGAACCGGCGGTTGCTGAGGCATGGCCATACTTGCTGGTTTTTTTCTTGCATTGGAATGTGGATGGAGCGATATTATTATTGAGTCTAACTGCCTTACCATAATAGATGCAATTAACCGCAATGATGGTGGGCTCTAGTCTTTTGGCATCATCATTAAGAGAATTCTCTCACCCTTCCAGTGCTTCTCTTCTTGCACCTGTTCCTTTACAAAAAAGGAAATAAAACAATGCAGACTATCAGCTTCTGGCCTTAGGCCCTTTCGACTCTATCCAGCTCTGGTTGGACAATTTCCCTTCTTGGCTTTGTACTTTTACTTCTGCTGATATTTGTCATTAATGAGTTCTTCTTTAATCAAAAAATATATATTTCAAATGACTTAAGTACCTAATGGAAAAAATAAGAAACATATTAAAAAATTGAGGTAATATTTGATAAAATAAAATTCACTAATGAAAATAAATAAATATATCAATTTACCTCTCAATGGGATACCTCCATCAATAGTGTACCAGTTCACCATGCTTATCTTCTTCAACAAAATGACCAGTGAAATGAATCATGACTGTGAACAATGAAGGGGAAATAAAATCTCTAAATGACAGTTTCAAAATAAATCTTTCTTTAGATTTATAAAAAACAGTTTTATTTTGTGTTTTTTTTTTGGAAAAGTCCTTTGAGAAATGTAAAGAACTCAATTAGAACAGTAGTTAATTTTTAGAAAAATTATTACGCAAATATAATGACAAAAAATACTCAATCATAATAGGTGGCTCATGAATTTTCAATTTATTAAACTTTTGATGTTTTAAATCAATTCACCTTGATATGTTAGTTGAATATCCATATTTCACTTTTAAATTCGTTAAAGTGTGAATGAATATGTCTTTATAAGGATTATTTATTAAAAAAAAGTTAAAGGATGCTTATTATTCTCATTTTCATACAACCCATGATTTATATTTATTGACTCCAAATCCTTACGAGCTTTAAGGTGACCCATCGATTTACCCTGCTCATTTAGAACTGTAAAAAATAAATTCTTATAAATATCCTTAAGAATATATATTACATTAGGATTAGGATTTATCCAATTAAAATTTCAATAGAGAAGTAAGAAAAATATACTATTTCTTACATTGTTGTGTTTCAGCTTCTTCAGATATTTTACCTAATACCCTTTCCTCCATCTTTTAAGTGATGACATTTTATAAAATTTTCAGTTACATTCATTAACTATCCCATGATTTATAAACCATATAACACCTTCGATGAAATTCTAATTTCAATATCTCAATTGAATCATGTCTTATTAAAACTAAATTTATAAGAAGAATCATGAAATCTATAATGACAAATAAAACACTATTTTCTTCTATAAGTTATTCATTGAGGACCAAAACAAAAATTAGAAACTTGACATGGCAAACTGGTATGAGTGTTCCAAATAGAAAAATTTAATAGTCTAGGAATGAGACTAATAACCCACATTAAATAATGATTCATTTTGAATAGTTTCCTCATTAAAGAATCATATTTTTCAATACTGTTATCCCAAAATTCTCAAAATTATTTTATTAGAGGATAAAGGTATGCATAAATTTCATTGCAAATATTTTTATTTCTATGAATTATCATAAAAATAGTGAAATAATTATTCTTCATACACAACTATAGAGGTAGATTACAGAGGATCAATACAACTATTCAAGTGTTATAGTTAGTACATAAAGTACCAAAAGGGTTGAAACCATTAGAATCCAATCCCAAACATATATTCCTAGGATCCGAACAAAAATATGGATATAGAAAATAAAACATATTCCATGGTATAAAATATTTTTGATGTCTCATCATCCCATTATTAATATCCTTAGTATTCCTCTTCATGTCATATGTAGACCTAAATGACATGAATAATCTTTGCAAGCATAGTTTCAGAGGAATATAATGCAATAAAATTGCATCAACCCTATTTAACCATCTATCCATCAAAGAAGTGGTAGTATTCATCAATTAGTATGGTTGTATGAAACTATTTAGTTGTTTCATTTGTAGTTCATAGAAATAATTGTATTTTTAAGGTAATTTAATATTATTAAATTTTGGGTTGTTTCAATTTTGGATGAAAAGTGAAACCACTAAGTGGTAGTTAAAACCCTAATTTTTCATTTAAATGAAACTTTACCACTTATGTGAATTTAATTTAAAAACTCTGACATACATGGTTGTAATTAGGAAGTAAAATTTGGTTCAATGGGATGAAAATAATTTTTGGTGAATAGTAACTTTTGAGATTTATTAACCGCGATTAGAGGTAATTAGGGTAATTTAAGGTAAAAATAATGTTATAATAATATTAAATTACCTTGAAACTTGTCTTAATCTTATTGGATGACTCGTGGCAGACCAAGACAATCCATGGGTCAATTTGTGGGACCCCATGGAGCCACTTGGGTAAGATAATGACATTAATACCTTTTATTTAAAGTAAAAATAAAAATGTCACAAACATGTATTGTTTTACTAAAACAATTTTTACAAGATTTTATACAAGCTATCTTTTTGACTATAAATATACATTCTAAATATAATAATATTTACTACACCATGGTAATTTTTTTATAATTTTTAGGCATTAAATAAATAAATTTATTTATGACACCATGATGATGCAGCGATTATCTCATTAATGAACAATTTAAATAAAATGAAAAGATGAGGTAACATATAAGGCTTAGACTTGTCCAAAACCTATTGTATGGGTATATTTAGAACCCTTATCACCTTATCCTTTAAATATATCATTGTGGTACCTTTAAAATCCGAAAATCATTTCATAATAAATTAACATTTCATGACTTTCCAAGAGTTCCCCTCCTCTCCTCTTATAAAAGGCCCCCACCTCTACCACTTTATTCACACCTTCAAAGCCATTTGGCTCAGAAAAATTCTTCCCAAATACTCTCTCAACTTCCCTATATTAATCCTATAAGTCTCTCTTTGGGTAGAAGTCTTCCCCTGGAATCCTTTGGCTCAAATCAAAAAGAGTTACCCGATTTTAAGGTAATGTCTTCTCTTATGTTCTTTTGTTTCATTTTGATTCTCCAACCCACTAAACTCTTTTTATTCATCTCTTTTTTAACAAAAACAGCATATTAAATATAGTAGGATGTTTTTATGAGAAGGATTGGATTTACATTTACACACACCTTCATCTAATGGATAAAGAACATATTGTTTCTGTGGGTGGCGAATTACTGCCTCACGAAATGATGATTGTTCAATCTTCATTTAACACCTCTCATGGTGGAAATTATGATGAAACTATTTATATATATGATATATATTATGTTTATATTTTCTTTATGCTTTATTTTTCATTTATGGAATACCTTTATGATTTCCATTATTGGTAAACGCGATAATTTCATTTTAAGAAGTGCAGACTACCGCCCCCTCAATGTAATTTAAATCGTTAATGCCATATGTGGGACGTATAAAGGATGGAGTTAATGATATTATATATGATATTATACTGGAATTATAATATACCTTTATATCATTATTATTTCATTCCATTAAATACAAAATATAAATGAAAGTAGCGTTCATGCGTACGTACGGCTTACCGTCTCCATGAACGGTGCATTTCATTTCTTACCTCTAAATGTTATATAATATTATAAATTCATGTATCTACTGGATATATATGATATATATGATATATAAATCATGAATATAATTCTGTAGATAATGGATATTCTACCACATAAACAACTTGCAATTATAAGATGTTTATTGTTGACTCAAGTACTGAAGATTGATAAAACGACCGTTATTAACTTAAATGACTACATATTTTTCATAACATGGTAATAAGTGATATAAAAGGTATAATGAACTTGAAAAATGTTCTTAATCAAGTAGAGATTAACTCTAGTTTATTATTCAGGAGATTAAAGAACGATCGAGTCAAGTCGGACACGAGGTAAGGGACTTCGTCTCAATCTCCTTTCATTGAGGAATATTTTGTTTTATACACAACTTTCTTTTATACGGTGTATAAACCCATTTGACTTTTACATTTATTCAAAAGGAATCTTTTTCTATGAAGCATTTTACTAAATGACAAAAAGGAATGTTTTTTGTCATATGTATGCGGCGACAACAACTTCTCCACCGTCGTGACCATTATTTGAGTTTTGGCTTCCTCTACAAGCCATAACTTTTTTTAAATGAAAAATAAATACCAAGTTTTAATTTTCTTTTATTTTGGTATTGAAAATGGTTTTGATAATGTTTTTATTAAATCAATGTGGTGTATTGATATCTTGGGATTTAAATGTGTAAATGTTATGTTTCCTTTATGCATGTTTTATGTGATACGATTATGTTATGGTTTACGATATGTTTAAACCTGTTCATATGAGGAATTAATTGGACTTAATAAGTGACAGGTGGAGCCCGCTATATCTCCTCGATGCATCAGTAGGTCTGATGAGACAAACTAGTTTCTTGGCACAAGGCCTTGACACAATCTTATTTGTAGTCTTGGCACAAGGCCTTGACTATGTGGTTTTGATAGTCTGGCATTATGCATTCCATCATTATGAAAGTGGTTATTGATATTGCGTGTGATTATTCGACTAGTAGAATATCCATTTGAATAAATAAATGGAATTACTTCATTTTATTTTTGGTCATATTATGCTGAAGTTCAAGTTTAAAAGGCTGTTGTTTAGTTATACATTGACTTAAATGTTTGTGTTTATTTATGAAATTTTCCGCTATATTGTTATCCTTACTATGGAGACTATGTTATTGTGATTTTTCACTTTATGATGTAATGTAACATTTATGAATGCATCTAGTGTTTCCAAGGCTACTAAACTAATCGGTCTTTCGAGTTGTGATCATTCCAATGTTACGTAATAATGCACCGACTCTGGGTAACTGGGGTCAGGGCGTTACAGTTGGTATCAAAGGTAGTTTAGTACTAACCCTGGAAGCTAGATTGAGAAAAAATCTGATTATAGCACGTATCCCTAAGATAGACTTTGAGGATTAGTATAGAAGAACTTCCTAGAATTGTGGTATTATAGAGATTTTGTGAGTTTTCTGAGCAATACATCTCTGTCTGGATATGAGCAGGTAGAGATGGCTCTAGTACAGATGTAGCTAAGGGTAAAACCCGAAAACACTGCTCTCAGCTAGACTTGAACAGGAACTGGTGCACGACAACGGGCCTTGCTGCACTCTTGTTTACGACACTCCCGGGGGATATGCTTGGGATAATTCTCATTTTCTTTACAAACCATTATGAAGGGTTTATGAGTATATACTTCCTCAAAGAAAAATATTTTTATGATTATGGATTATATCCATAAACTGTTCAATTTATGTTAGGGGTTTTGCAAGTTTTTTATTATGTATTTCGATTCATAAACTAATCTAGTTTATGACATTGTTTAGAAATGGCTCCTAGTGGAAGGAATGGAAACTGTATCAATGCACACACTCTATGTAGGGATTTCCCTCCTACTCAAGATAATTATAGTGGAGATGGTGATACAACTGGTTCTGATCAGCTTATCACCATACTGGGACAACTCACTCAAGTTAGGAATAATAACCTTACTCGTATGGAGAACCCTGATCTGCAACATGGAGGATCAATGTTAGACCGCTTCATGATGCAACAACCACCAACATTCAATGGGAGTACAAATACCTTATTAGCTGAGCAATGGATAAATTCCTTGGGGAAAATATTCAATGCCTTGGGGAGTAGTGAAAGGGAAAAGGTTATCATGGCAGTTTACCGCCTCACTAGAGATGCTGATCAATGGTGGTCATTGATTAAAAACACAAAGGAAGATGATGAAGTATCAAATATAGAATGGAGGGATTTCAAAGAGATTTTCTTAGAAAAATACTATCCTCATGACCATCGAGCAGATATGAAAAGTCAATTTCTGAGTCTGAGACAAAAGGATGATGAGAATGTTGCAAAGTATAAGGCCAACTTTACAAGGTTAGCGAGACATGCTGTAAATTATATGCGTAACCCAAGAAGTAAGATTGATCACTTCTTTGATGGGTTAAAACCATTTCTCCATCTATCTTTAGTATCACAATCCTTCTCATCATATGAAGATATTGTCTCATGTGCAATGAAGACAAAAAAGGAATTCTCTAAATCTTATGACAATAAAGTAAAGCAAGAGAAGAAGAGAACAGCAGAACAAAAGATAGATAAAGGGAAAAATTGAAAGAAGGATTTTCTATTATGTGATAATTGTGGGAAGAATCACCCCAGTACTTGCCTAAAATGAATGGGAGTTTATTATAAATGTAGAGAAAAAGGTCAGCAGGCTCGTGATTTCTAGGGAAAGAAAGAGGTTGTCAATGTTGAATGCTACAATTATAGAGAAATGGGGCATTATGCAGATGAATTCCCTAAGCACCAAGGAAACTTACCTCATAAAATTCCAAGGGATCGAGGCCAATCTTATGTTGTTACTACAGTTGAAGTGGAAGAATTATTATATTTGTGTTTTTGGACTCAAGAACTATATTATGGTTATAAGAATAATGTGATATATATAAGGATTGTATTGCATTACTTTTTGTTTTCATTAAGGTTTTAATATGATGAAGATAATCATATTTTTAGTATGTTACAATAAGATAAACTTTACTTTTTGTGGGAATCTGATGTTACAATTGATTTTGGAATTTAGAGACCTTTTAGAGAATGTCTGGACAGATGTGTTTTGGATAACTGTAAAGGTTGGAATAGATTAAGTTGAACTTTGGATAGTATTTTTTAAGGTTAAAACATTTCAGAAAATTATTTTTGAAATATTATAATACTGTAGTTTTAGGAAAAGGACAACCTGCAGGTCGGGGGATAACCCATCACGTCTGAAAAAGCTGTAGGAATCGAACCCACAACCATAGTGCGACAGGCCTTTATTACCTACCACTAGCAGACAGGAAGTCCCTGGTTATTACAAAACAGTTCTCCTAATCTAAATGGTATGTGTTAAAATTTGGAACCTTGTACGATTAGGATAAATATAATATTTTTGAGTTCTATTATCTTTTTGAGTGAAAGATGGGTTTGTGGTAAAAAATTATTAAAGAATGAAAAGTCTACATGACAAGTATGTATATTTCCTTACGTTCTTATTAAATCTCCTAAATAAATTCCTCAACTTTATTAAAGGTAACTTAAAACAAAAACTTTGTTGGTTAACTTTTCCTACTAGGGAATCAATGATCGTTTAACCAATCTCAAGTTTGTGATTTTCTTGTAGTTAACTTTCTCCTAATCCTGTTTTCTACAACTCTCCATCAGACCTTGATGGTTTGTTTCTCCTCCATATCAATGTTTTCATATAATCCTAGTATGGGCTATCTCGGGTGACCTTTGTACTTCTCTTTCTTTCTTTTAAAGTTATATTTTTATTAACCCTATTTTCAATATGGGTTTTCCACAAAGGTATTTTCTACTTTGAACCTTTTATTTTATAAGAACAATTTCAAATTGTAAGGATGCAATTTATTGAAGGATGGAAGAATGTAACACCCCAACCTTCCACGATACGCTTCTCTTTCAATAATGCAATAGCTTGCATTGTATGCAAGTTCGAGATTCTAACACACCGCGACCAATCAAAATAGTCATTATGAATAGTAATACCCACTTTTTCAAAATATATAAATTTAATATTTCAAAATGGACTTCATTTTTGGATTCGGAATATCAAAATTATACTATGTTGAAATTTTGGTATTTTTCTGAGAACTTCCAATTTTTGATGAATAGTAAAAAATACTTAAAAACAACTTTTTTAATCAAAATAATTTATAGTGATAAATTATACTATTGAGTGGTTTTATTGTATAATTAGAATATATTTTAACATTTTTATCCAATGGTGGTCATTATAATTAATTTCACTTTGAAATTTTACATAAACAATTATCAGTCTTTTGATATATATTGTTTCTTAAAAACACGCTATTTATTATGACAGCAGGAATTAATTATTAAATTAATTAATTCAACTTATATTTTTTGAATTTTTTAAAATAGGCATCATTTTTGAATTAGTAATATCATATATATCTTAGGGTTAATTTTTGTTATTTTTCTAAAAAACTTCAATTTTTAAAGAATAGTGAAAACACTAAGTGGTAGTTAAAAACTAATTTTTCATTTAAATGAAACTTTACCACTTCTGTGAATTGAATTTAAAAAATCCGACATAAATGGTTGTAATTAGGAAGTAAAATTTGGTTCAATGGGATGAAAATAATTTTTGTTGAATAGTAACTTTTGAGTTTTATTAACTGCGATTATAGGTAATTAGAGTAATTTAAGGTAAAAGTAATGTTATAATAATATGAAATTACCTTGAAACATGTACTACTCTTATTTGATGACTCATGGCCGACCAATACAATCCATGGGTCAATTTGTGGGACCCCATGGAGCCACTTGGGTAAGATAATGACATTAATACCTTTTATTTAAAGTAAAAATAAAAATGTCACAAACATGTATTGTTTTACTAAAACAATTTTTACAAGGGTTTATAAAAGTTATATTTTAGACTATAAATATCCATTGGAAAGATAAAAATATTTAATACACCATGGTAATTTTTTTATAATTTTTAGGCATTAAATAAATAAATTTATTTATGACACCATGATGATGCAGCGATTATCTCATTAATGAACAATTTCACTAAAATGAAATGATAAGGTACAATCTAAGACTTACACTTGTCTAAAACCTATTTTATGGGTATATTTCGAACCCTTATCACCTTATCCTCTAAATATATCATTGTGAGACCTTTAAAATCCGAAAATCATTTCATTATAAAGTAACATTTCATGACTTTCCAAGAGTGCCCCTCCTCTCCTCTTATAAAAGGCCCCCACCTCTACCACCTTATTCACACCTTCAAAGCCATTTGGCTTGGCCAACCTCTAACCAAATACTCTCTAAACTTCCCTATCTTACTTCTAGAATCCTCACTTTGGGCAGAAGGATTTTCAAGGAAGCCTTTGGATCAAATCAAAAAGAGTTACTTGATTTTAAGGTAATGTCTTCTCTTATGTTCTTTTGTTTCATTTTGCTTCTCCAACCCCCTAAACTCTTTTTATTCCTCTCTTTTGTAACAAAAACAGAATATTAAATATAATATGATGTTTTTATGAGAAGTATTTTATTTACACTTACACACACCTTTGTCTAATGGTTAAAGAACATATTGTTTTTGTGGGTTGCGAATTACTGCCTCACGAAACAATGATTGTTCAATCTTCTTTTAACACCTCTCATGGTGGCCATTATGATGACATATTTCGTTATATGATATATATTATGTTTATTTTTTCTTTATGCCTTTTAATTTTCATTTATGGAATACCTTTATGATTTCCATTATAGGTAAACGTAATAATTTCATTTTAGGAAGTTTGGACTACCTCCCCCTCAAAGTGATTTGAATCATTAATGTCATATGTGGGATGTATAAATGATGGAGTTAATGATATTATATATGATCTTACACTTGAATTATATTATATATTTATATAATTATGATTTCATTCCATTAAATACGAAATAGAAATGAAAGTAGCGTTCATGCGTACGTACATCTTACCGTCTCCATGAACGGTGCATTTCATTTCTTACCTATAAATGTTATATAATATTATAAATTCATGTATCTAAGTGATATATATTATATATATGATATCTACATCATTAATATAATTCTGGAGATAATTGATATTCTACCACATAAACAACTTGTAATTATAAGAAGTTTATTTGTTGACTCAAGTACCGAAGATCGACAAAACGACCGTTATTAACTTAAATAACTACATAATTTTCATAACATGGTAATAAGTGATATAAAATGGATAATGAAATTGAAAAAGGTTATTAAGAAAGTAGATATTAACTCTAGTTTATTATTTAGTAGATTAAAGAATGATCGAGTCAAGTCAGACACGAGGTAAGGGACTTCGTCTCAATCTCCTTTCATTGAGGCATGTTTTGTTTTATACACAACATTTTTTTATACGGTGTATAAACCCCTTTGAATTTTACATTTATTCAAAAGAAATATTTCTATACGAAGAATTTTACTAACCGAAAAAAAGGAATGTATTTTTTCGTACGTATCTGGCGACAACGACTTCTCCGCCGTCGTGACCATTATTTTAGTTTTGGCTTCCTCTACAAGCCATAACTTTTTTTAAATGAAAAATAAATACCAAGTTTTAATTTTATTTTATTTTGGTATTGAAAATGGTTTTGATAATGTTTTTATTATATCAATGTGTTGTATTGATATCTTGTGATTGAAATGTGGAAATGTTATGTTTCCTTTATGCATGTTTTATGTGATAGGATTATGTTATGGTTTATGATATGTTTAAACCTATTCATATGAGAAATTCATTGGACTTAATAAGTGATGGGTGGAGCCCGCTATAGCTCCTCGATGCATCGGTAGGTCTCATGACACAAACTAGGGTCTTTCCACAAGGCCTTGACAAAATCTTATTTGTAGTCTTGTCACAAGGCCTTGACTATGTGGTTATGATTGTCTGGCATTATGCATTCCATCATTATGAAAGTGGTTATTGATATTGCATGTAATTATTCGACTAGTATAATATCCATGTGAATAAGTAAATGGAATTAATTCATTTTATTTTTGGCCATATTATGTTGAAGTTCAAGTTTAAAAGGCTTTTGTTTAGTTATGCATTGCCTTAAATGTTTATGTTTATTTATGAAATTGTCCACTATATTGTTATCCTTACTGAGAATCTGATCTCACCCCTTTCTATGTTTTATTTTCCCAGGATGTGAAGAAATATTTTATGACTGACCTACAGGGATAGCCTGAAGGGGATATGAGTGAGGAATATGGAGACTATGTTATTGTGATTTTTCACTTTATGATGTAATGTAACATTTATGAATGTATCTAGTGTTTCCAAGGATACTAAACTAATCAGTCTTTCGAGACTTGATCTTTTGTGATCATGACAATGTTACATAATAATGCACCGACTCTAGGTAAATGGGGTCGGGGTGTTACTGTTATGAAACTATAAAAATCCGTTCATTCCATATAAGTTAAAAAACATTATCATTGTACTTTTGTCGGAAAGTCAAAAAGTACCTAGTATGGTAAACAAAAGAAAGATTCCATACATACTACATAGTAAAAGTTAAAAAGGGGTAAACATGACTTTAAACATACATGGAAGAATAGTAAGCACATTTTGAAAACATTTTTATAAAAACTGAACATGGATGATAAATATAACCCTAGTAAATACTTATGTATAAGCAATCACGGATAAAAATGAGATTTGAAAAATTATCCCTTAACTTATGTACAGTTTCTTCCATATCTATCCGAGAATCCTGTATAGTGGGTTTAAACATATTATTAACTTATAACAGAACCATAATAATATTTATGATCTCATATATGATTCACTGACGACTTTATATTACCCTTTCATTTGTCAATTCCATGCTGAAGTAGTGTTTTGGGTAAAATCGTTTCATTTATTGTACATGATTGGACTTGTTGTTCTTGATATTATTAATTATATCCTGATTTACATAATTAAATAATGTAAAATATGATTTATATATAATATATATTCAGAATATAAATATATATGATAGATCGATAAATGGAATGAAATTCAATGCTCATGGAGACGGTAGTTCGTACGTACACATGAATGCTGTTTTCATTTCCTTATTGAATTGAATGGAATTAAGTAAATGAAACATATATGTACATAAATCCATTATAATTATTATGTCATATCTTTCATTATTATTTATTATATATACATTATAATCATTCTTGAATGTCTAACATGGAGAATGAATCTCATCGCGTCGTGGAGACGGTAATCCGTATGTACGCACGAGCGATGATATCATTCCCATAATTGTTGAATGGTATTGGAGTGGATCATATAATATCTCAGAATTAATATCATGTTATAATAATCATATATAGTTATTATTTCCACCATTATACCCATCCAAGTAAGGTGGTGGTGGAAAAACAGATTACACCACGGTGTGGAGACGGTAAGTAGTATGTACGTATGTGCGGGGATTTTGTATTTCATAGGAATAGTAGAAGGTAAAATAGCATTGTTTAATATTTATAATAACATATCAGTATATTAGTGATACAAATTTTATTACTTTATAATGAAACAACTAAATAAGAGGATGTATAAGAATAAATAAACTTGATAAATCAGTATAAGAGATTACCTCTTCCTCGACGCACCTCATTTAAACTTTATCTTAAGGGACTAGAGTTGGCCTTTTCAGAAGACCAAAATATTCGGAATGTTACTAGGGAAGCTGAGGAGAGAAATGGGAAGGGTTTTTCCGAGCTTTAAGGCTCCAAATTGTGTGATAAGGAGAGGGATGAGGTGACCTTTTATAAGAGAAGAGAGGGGCACTTTTGGTTACCTAAAAAATATTAATTAATAATAAAATCAAACTCCACATAAAAACCTCCAAAATTGACTCCATTCCAATATGAGATAATATGGGGTTGTAATCGCATCAACCAATAAAATATATACATGTTTTAATTTTATTTTAAACCTTATCATCTTGATTTATCCTTATTTAATCTATTTAATCTTATTTGTGGAAATAATTTTCTAAATTTTAAATTATTATAAATACTTACTTATGTTTTGTGAATTGTCCATAATTTGATAATTTATGACATTTTAGACCATAAAAATTTAAATTTATAATATTTAAATATTTTTTTTATTTTTAAACAATTTAATAATATGTTATTTTTATAAAATATCAATAGTGTCAATTTTGACACTATTCATTTTTTTGAATTTAAATAAAATCCAGACAGATGATATGTTCAAAATATATATATAATAGATTCCTAACATGTCATGTTATTTTATAAAATTTGTGGATCACACTAATTAGTTCATATAATATTTATTTTAATACTTTTAATATCATTTATTTGATATTTCTCTTAATTAAATAATTACTACAACATTTTTGTATAATTATTTAATATACATATTTTTTGCATAAAAATTAAAAAAAATACTATGATGAATATAAATCCAATATATTTCATAATAATCCTTTTAGTCGAATGTGTATTTTAAAACACCCAACTTTTAAAATGTTGTGTTTATTAAATTACGAAGGTGACAACTTTGACATCATTTAAAATAAAATAATATAAATTTCATAATCTGTTTTATAATTCTTCCAATGGTCTATAAGTCTACCCTTGGATTATTATGGTATAGATACACTCTAAAAATAAGGTTTGGTCATGTTTTTGGTTCTTTTTTATGGGTATTGGTATTTTAATAAATACTATATCATTGATTTTTCACTAAATAAATAATTCATGCATCATTAATGTATAAGCTATTAAGGTAATTAAATATTTCTTAAAAATTACAAATAAATAACCATAAAAAATAAAAACATTTTATATTTCAAATTAGTATTTATAATCGAATTTATGGTCTATATAACCTTATATTAAAAATACTTTAATTATTAAAGTTTGAGTGAGACATATTTCACTTTCTTTCAATAAAATAAATTAAAGGTCCTAATCACATCTAAGAGGGCTAAAAAAGATACCATTTTGACCCAAGTATATTTTAGGACGAAATATAATCATCCAATTATATTAATACAAGTGTTATGGTAATTCTATAATATTATTTTTACCCTTAATTTCCTGATTTACCTTTAACGGTGGTAAATAAAATTTATCGTAGTTACTATTCATAATGCCTAAAAATAAAAAGTAGCATATTAACATAATTTGTACCTATGGATTCAAAATATGGAATCCAATTTTCCAAATTTAATACACATAAGTGGCAGTATTTAATTTAAAATTAATCCCTCTCTTGAGAAAACGGGTTTTAAAAGTTAAAACATTGCAAAAGATTGAAATGTTTTTACAATGAATTCAGTGTAAAATTAATGATAATGAATTAAATTATATTAAATGTAAAAAAATATTCTATTTATACTTTAAAACCATTCAATATAATAATTTCACCATATAAATTATTTTGAGGAAAAAATTTGTTTTTAATTAAAATTTATCGTATTTTTACTATTCATCAAAATATGAAAGTTAACGGAAAAATATTAAAAAATTATCCAAAGTTAATTTTTATTTACTTATTGAAATGAATAAGTTTATTTCATCAAATTAAACTTATAAACGTGTCAAAAATGTATTTAAAGTGGGTGCACCATCAAAAGGCGGCAAAATTACATTTTTTTATAAAATACTTCCTTTATCCAAAAAATTAATTCTGTTCTCATACCATGTTATAGAATTTGTGTAATAGGAATGATAGTGTTATAAAAATAAAAATTTGGTTAATAATATTCATAACGGCTAGTTCATAATAATATTATAACAATATATTGTTGTTTAGTGAAACTCGGTATTGTGTACAACACACGCTATTGAGGAAGGCCACTCTTGGGTGCAACACTAACCAAGAATAGTGTTGCATATACTACAAGATAATATGGTGTTGTGTATAGAGAAATATAATCTTGATGTAGAGTACAACACAAGACAATAATAAAATTAAAAATAATATTTCTCATAAAATCTCGTGGTGTTACATTCTACCCCCCCCCCCCCTTAAAATAAATTTCTCCCTCGAAATTCATCGGGGTTATAAATGGTTTACTACTTGAAAGTTTCATTCATAAAAACCCAAATCGTAAAAAGGAATACTAAAACTTAATTTTAAAAACTAATGTATGAAACATAATGGTTACCCAAATTAAATCATCACTGGGTTTCCACACATAAGAACATAGGTGAAAATATGGATATGGAAGAGAAATCTAACCATCAAGTTCTGATGGAGAGTGGTAGAGGACATGGATTTGAAAAATACAATGATCACAAAGCCATAAATTTGTGAGGACATAAGGTACCATCTAATTCATCAGATATGAGGGTACTATGACAACATTTTTGGTTTTCAAGATCATTTCCCTAAAGTTGAAAAATTGGAATTAGAAGAAATACTTACTTGATTTTGGTACAATATCACCATTTGTCATTCCTTGAACAATTTTCACTTCATATCATAAATAAATAAAGTTTAATTTTTCATTCTTGATGTGTTATATATTCATGTGATGGAACGAAGGGTCATTTCATCTGTCTCTATCACAAAAAGGTTAACACAAGTTAATAAATATACTTTAGTCCATCTATGGTGAGATAAATCATATATAGTTCCTAAAATGGACTTCTAATTCATCTATCATACCACATAATAAAATAAAACTAATTTCTACAAACCAAGGACTTTCTGTAGGCCAGTGGCAGGTGATAAAGGCTTTCTGCACTTCGATTGTGGGTTCTATTCCCGTAACCTTGTCCGACGTGACGGGTTATCGCTCATCCTACAGGTTGTCCTTTTTCTAAAACTACACCATTATAACATTATAGAAAACTTTTCTAGACTTAAACAATACTATCTTATGTCCAACTTAATCCATTGCAACATTTAGTCTTACCCAAAATACTTATGTCCAAACTCACAGTATTAAGAAAACGATTACTATAAAGGTTATATAACAAACATGTCAATACCATCATATATCCCCCATATATCATAATATATATCTTGTTGGTCACATCCAAAACATGTGAATACCTTAATCATGTATTCTTGGAACATGAATTACCATATAACCTTAGTGAAAACATGACGGTTGTCAAAAGTTAACTCTTTCCACATACCAAAGTCCCAAAAATTCTATATACTCAAATAATGATATCACTTTGTCCTCATATCAGTCATGAGATCATTAATATTATCCCACGTATTATTTTATCCTTATCCCTTCATTATGCGCATATCATCTGATTTCCAAAAAATATTTCAATCACTTTTCATGGTTACCGGAACCATATTCTTATAGAAAACCAAAATGGCCAATACATAGATATTTCAATATACCATAAAATTACCTCAACATCATTATTCTTGAATTCCAATACATAATCCCTTCAATCCATCCTCTTCAATTATTGGCATGGAATAGTTCCTTCCTCGATTTAGAAGTAACCTCTTAGGTCAGGGCATTGATTTGGGTAATACCCTTGTTCTCCACAAATAAGACATTGAACTCCATAACAGGCAGTCACTCTACGCCCCTTTTCCCAACATAGATAACATCTTCACCTCCATTTGAGGTATTCCTAAAGGTTCTTTTTCCCTTATTTTTGATATGTAGAAAGCTTAATCTTCCTTCCCCTATCTTCCTCACCATTAGAACATGCATAAAAGTCCATCTTCCTCTTATTTGATGACTTTGGAATACAACTAAAGTTCACCTTGTTAATCATATATCGAGATGACTGATTTGGCATAATCACCATATCTTTCTCTCCAGGAATTATGTAATTTCGTTGATAATAGTCACCAATTTTTCCATTTGAATCAATGTTAACTGAATTCCTTCTTGTTCCCTCCATTGAATAAAACCAGAAACCATAGTGTAAGAAACGGTTAAAATAATGAGGAACCAAATAATCATAGAAATTCACTTATGGGATGTCTAACATATCAAAAATTCTTTAATCCATGACACCTTTGGTTCACTCTAGGTTATTCATGATTGTCAACATAATTCTAGGACTCTAACCAATAGTTATACTAAATCTTAGGGACATTCATAGACATACCTTTGAAATATCTCTTGGGATCTCACTAAATCTTCTGCATCCTAGTTTCAAAAGGCTAACTATACCTTTCCTCCGATACCAACTGTAGAGACCCAAGCTTGATGTACATTAAAGTCACATTAATTTTTCAGAATACTTAATACATAACAAAAAAAGACACCCAAGGACTGTAATAGTTTAGTGTCTTCAGAAACTTTGAACATAATCTTCTAATCATGGTGAAAGGTCTTCAACATCTCTCATAAAGATATTACCCTTTTGTTTTCTTACCTAAAACCTTTCTTTATATCCTAGGGAAAATAAAACATATAAAGGGTGATCTCAAATTCTCAGTAAGGGCAAGCATGGATAAAGTAAAACAAACCATATACATTTGAACTTAAAAACATGAACATAATGTTTAAATATCAAAATCTTGAGCAATGACATAAAACATGGCAGTAAGTAAGGCATAGATCATAATGGAACATTGATCATGATAAAATAGAATGGGAATAAAACATGTAATTGTGGAAAACTATTAATCACCTGATATGATTTCCATAGTAGCCAAGGCATTGCTTCCAAGACCATCATAGTGGACAAAGTCCATTACTGAACCGGGTCTACTTGTCGTTCCGTCCCTGTATTATTGAACCGGATTCAATTACCAATCCAACCATGTCTATCTTGTGAGATATAAATCTTTACCCAATGTATTGGATTGAGATATAGGTCCCACCCATCTCATAATGAAATCATTTTTTCGTGTGCCACAAAATAAACATAAATCTTTCATCATAACCCAACAAATAAAATGGGTTTCATAAACATCATCTCATCATAACATAATCTATATAAAATAAATGGATATAATTTCATCATAAAAAAACATAAAAACATGTAAATAATAGTAAAATTATACTTGAAAAATACCCATATTAACGAATGTCATCTTATATGGAAAATAGTTTTGATAAAACACTTGAAATGAATTCTTGAGGAAAATATGTTTTATTCTTCAAAATCATCTTCTTTTATCAAAATATCATAGAATTTTAAAATAAAAGAATTTCATAGGAAATAATCATGAAATATTATAGAGGAAGATTCATGGAAATAAGGCGTTATGAAATTGTAAAAATCTGTGCATGCCGTATAAGTTAAAAAAACATTCTCTTTGTACTTTTGCTGGAAATTCAAAATGTACCTCGTATGGTAAACAAAAGAAAGATTACATCCATACTGCATTGTAAAAGTCAAAACGGGGTAAACACGACTTTAAAAATACATGGAAGAATATTAAACACTTTATGAAAACATTTTTATAAAACATGGACATTGATGATAAATATAACCCCAGTAAATACTTACGTATAAGCAATCTCGGATAAAAATGAGATTTGCAAAATTATCGCTTACCTTATGTCCAATTTCTTCCGTATGTGTCCGAGACTCCTATATAGTGGGTTTAAACATATTATTAACTTATAACATAACCATAATAATATTTATGATATCATATATGATTCACTTATGACTTTATATTACCCTTTCATTTGTCAATTCCATGGTAAAGCAGCGTTTTGGGTAAAATCGTTTCATTTATCGTACATGTTTGGACTTGTTGTTCTTGATATTGTTACTTATATCTAGATTTACTTAAGTCCAGAATGTAAAACATGATTTATATATAATATATATTCAGAATATAAATATATATTATAGATTGATAAATGGAATGGATTTCACCGCTCATGGAGACGGTAGGTCGTACGTACGCATGAACGTTGTTTTCATTTCCTTATTGAATTGAATTGAATTAAGTAAATGAAACATATATGTACATGAATATAGTATAATTATTATGAAATATATTTCATTATTATTTATTATATATACTTTATAATCATTCTTCAATGGTTAACATGCATAATGAATCTCATCACATCGTGGAGACGGTAATCCGTACTTACGCACGAGCGACTATATCATTCCCATAATTACTGAATGGTATTGGAGTGGATAATATATTATCGCAGAATTACTATCATGTTATAATAATCATATATAGTTATTATTTCCAACATTATACCCATCCAAGTAATGTGGTGGTGGAAAACAGATTACACCACGGCGTGGAGACGGTAAGTCGTACATACGTACACGCAGTGATTTCATTTTTTGTAGGATGGGTAGAAGGTGAAATAGGGTTATTTAATATTTATAATAAAATCTAAGTATATTAGTGATACTAATTTTATTACTTTATAATGAAACAACTAAAGAATATGAAGTAGATGAATAAAGAAAATTGAAAAATCAGTAGAAGAGATTACCTCTTCCTCGACGCACCTCCTTTAAACTTTCTCTTAAGGGAATAGAGATGGTCTTTTGAGAAGACAAGAACATCCAGAATGTTACTAGTGAAGTTGAGAAGAGTAATTGGCAGGGGTTTTATGAGTTTGAAGGCTCAAAATGGTGTGATAAGGAGAGGGATGACGGGACCTTTTATAAGAGAAGAGAGGGGCACTTTTGGTTACCTAGAAAATATTAATTAATAATAAAATCAAACTCCACTTAAAAACCTCCAAAAATGACTCCATTCGAAGTTGAGATGATATAGGTTTGTAATATAATTAACCAATAAAATTTAGATATGTTTTAAGTTTATTTTATACATTATCATCTAGATTTATCCTTATTTAATCTATTTAATCTTATTTGTGGTAATAATTTTCTAAATTTTAAATTGTTATAAATACTTACTTATGTGTTGTGAATTGTTCATAATTTGATAATTTATGAAATTTTAGACCATATAAATTTCAATTTATAATTGTTAAATATTTTTTTGATTTTTAAACAATTTAATAATATGTTATTTTTATAAAATATCAATAGTGTCAATTTTGACACTATTCATTTATCTGAATTTAAATAAACTCCACACAGAATATATGTTCAAAAAAAATATTTAATAGATTACTAATATTTCAAATTAATTTATAAAATTTGTTGAACACACTAATTAGTTCATATAATATTTATTTTAATACTTTTATAATCATTTATTTGATATTTCTCTTAATAAAATAATTACTACAACATTTTTGTATAATTATTTAATATACATATTTTTTGCATAAAAATTAAAAATAAAATACTAAGATGAATATGAATCAAATATATTTCATAATAATCCTTTTATTCTAATATATCTTTTAAAACACCCTACTTTTAAAATGTTATGTTTATTAAATTATGAAGGTGACAACTTTGACATCATTTAAAATAAAATTATATAAATGTCATAATCTATATTATAATTCTTAAAATTGTCCAAAAGTAGACCCTTGTATGCTTATGGTATATATATACTCGACCAATAATGTTTGGTCAAGTTTATGGTTCTTTTAATGGGTATTAGTCTTTTAATAAAAACTATATCATTGATTTTTCACTAAATAAATAATTTCTGCATCATAAATGTATAAGCTATTAAGGTAATTAAATATTTATTAAAAATTACAAATAAATTACCATAACAATGAAAAAAAATTAGATTTAAAATTATTATTTATAATCTAATTTATATTCTGTATAACCTTACATTAAAAATACTTTAATTGTTAAAGTTTGAGTGAGACATATTTAACTTTCTTTGAATAAAATAAATTAAAGGTCTTAATCACATCCAAGAGGGATAAAAAAGATACCATTTCGACCCAAGTATATTTTAGGACGAAATATAATCATAAAATTATATTAATACAAGTGTTAGGGTAATTTTATAATATTATTTTTACCCTTAATTTCCTGATTTACCTTTAACTGTGGTAAATAAAAATTACCGTAGTTACTATTCATAATGCCTAAAAATAAAAAGTATCCTATTAATATAATTTGGAACTACTGATTCCAAATATGGAATCCATTTTTCCAAATTCAATACACAGAAGTGGCAGTATTTAATTTAAAATTAATCCCACTGTTGAGAAAATGAGTTTTAAAAGTTAAAACATTGCAAAAGATTGAAATGTTTTTACCTATGAATTCAGAGTAAAATTAATGAAAATTACTTAAATTATATTAAATGGTAAAAATATATTCTATTTATACTTTAAAACCATTAAATATTATAATTTAACCATATAAATTATCTTGAGGAAAAAATTTGTTTTTAATTAAAATTTAGTATATTTCTACTATTCATCAAAATATGAAAGTTAACATAAAAATATTAAAAAATTATCCAAAGTTAATTTTTATATCCTTATTGAAATTAATAAGTTTATTTCATCAAATTGAACTTGTAAATGTGTCAAAAACTAGATTTACAGTGGGTGCTCCATCAAAAGGCGGCAAAACTGCATTTTTTTTAAAATACTTCTTTTATCTGAAAAATTAATCTTGTTCTCATACCATGTTCTATAATATGTGTAAGATGAATTATAATGTTATAAAAATAAAAATTTGGTTAATAATATTCATAATGGCTAGTTTATAATAATATTATAATAATATATCGTTGTTTAGTGAAACGCGATATTGTGCACAACACACGCTGTTGGGGAAGGCTACTCTTGCGTGCAACACAAGCCAAGAATAGTGTTGCGTATACTACAAGATAATATGGTGTTGCGTATAGAAAAAGCTAATCTTGGTGTAGCGTACAACACAAGACAACCATAAAATTAAAAAGAATATTTCTCAAAAAATCTTGGGGTGTTACAGCTTAAACCTTTTAGGGGTGGTATTTTCAAGAGATAAGAACCTATAAGAAATATATCTGATTCTTTGGGATGAATTTAGGAAAAAAATCCAAAAAAATTTGCTTAATGTGTGATGAATAGTGAGGTGGTTAAAGTCTCCTTTTATAAGTGAGGGGAGTCACATTTTTCTAAAAGAGATACAATATTAAAGGTAAGTGGCTCCAAAAGTTATAAATAATGGATATGGGAAGCTTTTATGTAGATAAAACCCTTCAAAACCTTTTTGGAGATAATTGTTTAGGACTATTTGTCTTGTTCTCCTTATATTTAACTATTACCATAAATTAATTTTACCACAATAACTCTTTTTTTACCCATCATAACTTATTCCTGATGAACAAAATTAAAATTTAACTTATTAAATAATTTTTATATTCTTATTAAAAATATTAAAATCATTATATAATATTATATTTCTAAAATCATTAAAAATTAACACTAAAACAAAAGGTGGTTAAGGCATAAAAAATTTAGAAAAATATTACTTAGGTTGAAAAAATTTTAATCATAGTTTTCTAAATTGAAATAAATATTATAAATTAATAAATTTACTTATTTAATGAAATTTGATGAGTTAAAAGGTTTCATAAACGTTTATTCCTTGTTTATATCCCAAAGATGTCATAAAATTTATGGTATTTGTAAAAATAGCATTTTATACTATTCGCTTAAAAATAAAACTTTTTAGAAAAATATTGAAAATTAATATTAAGATAATATTTAAATGATGAATCTTAAAATTAAGTTCATTTAGCAAATTTAAATTCTAAAATTTAGTAATTTAACTTTTAAATTGAAACATAAAATAAAATGAAAAGGTATTTTTAATAGTAATTGATTTTTTTAATATTATCTTTTCTAATTCTATTTTCTGATTAAATACTAATTAAATTACAGTTAATAAATTTTTCATATGGAGACTATATTTTATCATTAATTAAATATAACATATGAAGTTTTATAAAATATAAAATCAACAGTGCCTAAAAATTCAATTTTTGTAAAATTCATTTTTAAGTACAAAATGATCTTTTTAGTTATTTAGAAACACTAATTGAATTTTATCAATACATTGATATTAAAAATGACATTTAATTTTTTTTAGTAGATTTAAAATTTTAGTTACTTCTATTTATAACTACTATTTCAACAGCTAAATTATAATGGTCTCTTTTAATACTTATAATATTATCAAAATAAAATGTATTGTGGTTTTATTTTAGTCCAGTGTTGCGTATGAAAAAACCATTCAATATAATATTTATTTAAATAAGAATTACATATTTAAATCTCAATGTTTTACATTCTCCCGATTAAATAAATTTTATCTTTGCAATTTTAATTAGTACTTATTAATGTAAATTGTAAAGGATATGTATAAGATATACAAGACTCGAGATATAATTTCTACTGATATATCAACCTCACTAAATTAGGTAAGACTATGAAACTAGTCTATTATTTAATAATAGGACTATTCTAAATATGGAATTTTTTCCACCATTTCAGTTAAGAGACCCTCATTACTTGATATCAAAACCCATATTATGGAATTTTTTTCAAAAGGGAGTTCACAATCACCCTTGTATTGATAGACTTTCATAAGTTGATGCAAAATGTCAATTCCTTATTCTACGGATTAATTTTACCTCTATGTTTAGATAACCATTCCATTTATAAAATCACATTAAATTTATCTAAATAAAGAATAATAATATTTTTTCTAGGCATGCTCCCACAAACTTAAATTTTAGATATAATAATATTACAACTAGATGTTTTCTTTGATAATTCAATACCAAATATTTTTAGGTTATGATATAATTATCTCTGAAAACATCCTAGATATATTATTTTTCTTATAATCACACTCCAATAATACATAAACAACTCTAGAGTGTAATATTTGTGTACCTTAATTATCACAATTCGCTTCAGTGGTTGTCATATAATATTACCTTCCTTTTTCTTTTAGTCTAGGAGGTTGATGATGCTTACCATACTTATTATCCCTTAGATTAGGGAATTTACTAGGATAATTTCCATGTTATCAAAATTTATGATATTGAACTATTTGTGGTACCTTAGGATGAACTTTATTTCCTTTCATAATGTTAATTGAACTCTTTATGTTTTCATAGAAATTATTTTTTCTATGCCCTATTTTTTCACATATAAAACATCTTCAAGACCCTTAGAGAGATTTTTTTAGGTTTTTCTTCTCACATTCTTGACATATAAAAAATTCAATGTTCTTTCATATAAGTCTTTATCCCTAGAACTATAATGAAACTCTATCCTTTTATTCTTTTGTGTGTTTGGGAATTCATATATTCTCAATTTTTTAATCATAATTCATGATATATGGTAAGGAATAACCACAATATTCCTCACTACTACTCCAATTTCATTTAGTTTGTCATTAGTAAAATAACTATATTTTCCATTACATCAATTTTTAACTTGATTCCTTATTGTTTCATTCATTACTATAATAAATACAAGTTGATAAAAATAATTATATTTATATATGAGAAAAGGTAAAACTATGATCATCGAAGAAATAATCCATAAATATTATTCATAACCAAACTCATGAATCTTAAGGTTTAAATCTAGGTTATTCATAACCATTTTTATATAAGTTTCTCTAACTAAACTAGTTATATATTAAATCGTCGTATTCTATTAAAATAATTTATAATGGTTTATAAAGATAATATGAATCAACCAAATAATATCCATTATGAGTATCAAATTAGGTGTGTAGTTATTTCTCTTTTTCATGCACCAGGTGAAGATTGAGTTATACCCAACCATCCATTTGGGGGGTTATTACCACTAGGTACATCTATGTCAAATTCTATATCCACTTTTTATATCTAGATGGTGATTTAGTCTCTAGGAAACCACACATTATCTTCCTTATAAAGATTTTAAGATGTTTTCATATACATAGACTTGTCCTTAGAGTCTATCATAGGGTTTTGTGCTCTAATATATATTTTCTTAAATCTAGTTCTTAAGGATTCTATTAAATGACACTTTAATACCAATTATAACATCTTTAACTCTAGTAACCCTGATCTGGTGGTCACATTTTTACATTGAAACAAGATGTAAGGTATCACATCATTAAGGATCACATAGTTTAGTAGTATTGGGAGACTAGACACAAACATATTTTCTATATTACATTAGAAACTTCAAATCCTACCATAATAAAATTCTTGAAAACTTCTTTATTACTTTTAGTTAACCATATAATTCACTCAGAGATCCCTTCCTGGTATACTGTGGAAAGGAAACAGAATAAAGGGTGAGCTCATATACTCAGTAAGGGTCATAGAGTAGAAACTATTATAGATACAAATGGAATACGCATTATGGTAGAGTGAGTTATCAATAAATGTACCATATAATTAATAACTTTATTATTAAATGTATCCTGGATAACTTAGAAATGTAAATAATCACATGGATATGAATAACCTAATTCATGGTGATATAATTCATAATTCCATAAATCTTAAACTTACTGCACATTATAGAAATGTTAATAGTCAATAAATATTCCATATAATTAGTAACTTGAGTATAAAATATATCCAAGATAACTTCGAAATGTAAATAATAACATGGATGAAAATAAACTAATTCATAGTGATAGAATTCATAATGCATGAAATCTTGATCTTACCATTAATGACTTATTCTTAGACATTATAATTTCAGTCAATGATATAGTCAGGATATAATTATTTCCATCAAGGTTTCATCTAATAGATCATTCATTATATCAAGTCTATATTCAATAGATCATTCTTTCTATCATTATTATATCCAAGAGAAAATTATTTTTATCAAGGTCACTTCCAAGAGATCATTTTTTAATTGGGTAGGAATACACAAAATACTTAAACCTTTTGTATCATGGTACAAATTGATTAAATGAGGGTTTATATAATGGTGATACCCACCCATCACTAAATTAATTCCAATTCATTCACCATAGGAAATATATGAATAACAATTCAATTCAAAATCAGCATTCTTTATTCATCTACAAACATCCATATTAGAATAACAACATATGATACTTCCATACTTTTTTCCGTCAATAAATGGAATATAATGATCATAATCCTTCTAGAGAAATAATTTTGATCTATTATAAAATCATATACCATATATAAATTAAATGGGTTTCATGAAAACTTATTTAAAGCATCATCATAATAAGTCATCCAGAGAAAGAAGGTGGATGGTATTATAAAAAAATATCCCAAGTATAAAATAAATAACATTTAAGGATGTTTATATAGATTAAAAACACCCATTTAAGATTATTAGATAAATAACTATGAAAAATAAGAATAAATAACCCTTTCTGAAATGATTAAGAACTAAATAAAATTTTTTCTTTAAAATGGAATACTACGATCTTGATAAAACACTATAAAAATAACCTTTAAAACCACAAAGAGTTTTCAAAAAATATAACAAAAATATTCTTTCAAAAAAATTATTTTAGAAGGCATAAAAACACTGAAGACTTATTTCTTAAAAACACAAACCTTTAAAATCCATTTTAAAATCAAGAATTCCCTTTTTAAAATCAAGATTTTACTTTTTAAAAATATAACAATATTTCCTTACATATTAAAATTCATTAAGTATTAAAATCATTTGGAAAACCATTTTAAAACATAGAAATTAATCATCAAAAAGAATAATTCTAATTAAAATGAAAGAAATCATAAAAGAGTTTTTATAAAGTGTTTTACCATAGTCATAAAAGATGATATTAAAAGTCATGTTCAAAAGTAATTTTCAAAAAATTACGTTGAAAAATATTAAAAAAATTTGAATTTAAAAATTAATTTTCAATAATGGAGCCTTTGAAAATACATGAAGGTTTTTTAGAGAGAAATATGGAGTGGAAGATAAAATATACAATCATGAAAGAAAATTCCTTTTATTATTTTAAAATACCTTTATCAAAACCCACATCATAAAAAGGATAATAAAATTTTCATTTGAAAAGTGGAAATGTAAATAAAAAAATCATTTGAGATAATACATATTTGGGTTTGAAAATATGAAAGGGAAACATTCATTAAAAGATATAATTTGTATATGGAGGGAAAGAATCCATTAAAGAGTGTGGGGATTATTCTCAACAATATTATATTTTTATGATGAAATAAATCCATTAAAGGAAACTAATTGATGAAACGGTAATTCAAAAATGATTTCATGATATATAATTATAAATCCATATAAATTAAAGTGTAATTACAATATAATTAAATTATAAGGTAAAATGTACTAAACTTATACGAATAATGTTGAAGAAGAACGATCATAACTCAATGAAAAGAAATCGAGTTTGAAAAACCCTTACAAATTTAAAAACATGTGGATTAAAAGACATTAAAAAATATAACTTTTAATTTATTTTTAAACCACTTTAATTTCATGATATTATGATAAAAATATATAGGAAATTATATAGACCACACAATCTAAAATTATTGGTGAATATGTTATATGTCTCAGATAAATAAAAGTTAACCAAGAAATTCTTACGACCATAATAACATTTGAATCAAAACATCTTGAAAGAAATAGATTGATGTGAAACTTTTAAAACTATTAATTAAAGATCTAATCATGATATAATACTTAAACCAGGTAGTATACGCACTATATAGAATAGAAAAGGTGTATAATACAAAACATGTCTCAATGAATTGAAATTAAAACAAAAATCTTACAATATTGGTATCTCTTGAATCAAAATACCATGAAATATAGAACTTAATATAGATTTTAAAATACATTTAATTTCATGAATTGGTGATAAAATAAATCATAGGTAATTATATACACCACAAAATATAAAATAACTAGTGAATATGGAATATTCTTGAGATAAATAAAAGTGAGGTGCACACCCCTTATAGATTTTATAACATTTAAATAAAAACAACTTGAGAGAGAGATCTGGAGATGAAATGATAAATAACATGCATAAAAGAGTGGATCATTATATATACTATAAATATGCATCATACAATCTATATAAAATAAAATAGGTTCATAATACAAAAGATGTCTCAAAGAATTGAAATTCAAATAAAACACTTACAACATTGGTATCTCTTAAATAAAAAATCCCATGACACAAGGAAAATGAGGTGGATATCTAAATACATTTAATTTTATAAAATTTATGATGAAATGAATCCATAATTCAGTATATAAACCACCTAAAATGAAATAATTATTGAATATGTTATACCCCTCAAATATAGAATATTGAGACAAGAATCCCTTACCTTTAGCACCTGAGTTTCAAGAAATCTATTTAACCTACTATATTATAAAATAAACATATTAATCACTTATATAAATATATTATTCATATTAATTACCCTTTATGTTATTCAATGATAACTATTATTTATATATTCATTAACTGGTTTTTCTTTTTTTCATTGTTGGATATAGGCAATTATGATTATTTCACGCATGCTATAAAATGTTGATGTGGATCCCAATTCTTTTAAAAAAATCATCATTAAAAATTATAAAATTTATTGGTATTTATTATTTTTAATGTTTTTTAATTTTTTTAATTCTATTTTATGATAATTTTAGTTGTGATTCATAGAGATGCAATCGAAGATGAGCTTATCTTAGGTAATTTAAAAATATCACCATATTACTTTATAATGATCATTAATTTATGTGGTAATGTAAAATAATCATATTCATGAAATATATGAATCCTTTATGTAAAATAAATTCATAAAATATATTTTAGAATCATCCATGTACTGTGATGATAAAAAATGGAACATGTCTCCCATGGAGGTGGTAGCTCGCACTTACACACAGGCGACTTTTCATTTTTCATAAAATGAAAGAAAATATAAATTTATTTATCTTTAAATAATATTAATAATTTTATAAATATTATATTTATTTAATAATTAAATTCTTATAACAATACTTTTAAGGTGGGTGTAAAAAATAAAACATGTCATTCATGGAGACAATAGTTCGTACATAACATGGATGATGTTTTCATTTTTATATGGACAATGGAGGATGGTAGGTAATGATTGTTGCATAAATATAATAACACTTAAGTATACTAATGATACTTATTTTATTATTTTAATATGGTATATTATAATTTGAATCCCTAATAATATCAATTAAATAAATGGAAATGGAAATGAGTTATTTGATAATTTATTCCAATAGTCCTTAGAACAACTCCTTTGAAAATTGTCTTAATCCTTCTAGTTTTGGAATTTTAAGGATATAATTGCTTATATGAAATTTAAATGAGGTTTTTGTAGGTATTTGAGGAGAGTTTGGTCAAACCAAGTGGCTTATGGTGTGAGGAATAGTAGGGTGGTGAAAGTCTCCATTGTAGGTGAGTGGAGTGGCATGTTTGGTAATATGAGGTGAAATATTCAATGAAAGTGATTCCAAAAGTGGTAAATATTTGATAGGGGAATATTTTTAGTCAATAAAATACATAATAACATTTTTGGATAAATATTTGTAGGCTTTTTAGGCTTTTCCCTTCATTTTTAAATTTCATCGTAATATAATTTTATCGTGGTAAATATTTTTTATCCTTTGTAACATATTTTTAATGAAGAAAATTATAATTTATATCATTAACTAATTTAAATTTTATTATTAAAAATAATAAAATAATTTTATAATATTTAATTTCTAAAATTGATAAAAATTATCTCTAGAATATTTAAAGTTTAACGCATATAGATTTTTTTAGAAAATGTTACTTATGTTTTAAAAATTTTGATCATAAGTTTATAAATTAAAATTAATAATATAAATTTATAATTTAAATTATATAATAAAAAAATCAATAAAAAAATTTCATAAACATTTATTTTATATTTACATCCTAACGATGTCATAAAATTCATAGTATTTTTAAAAATAGTATTTTATACTATTCACATAAAAATCAATCTTTTCAAAATAAATATAAAAAATTAATATTAATCTAATATTTACATGATGAATAAAAAAATAATTTTATTTAAAAAAATTAAAATTTTAAAATTTGGTAATTTTTCTTTTAAAAGGAAATATAAAATAAAATAAAAAATTATTTTATAGGAAAATGATTTTTTAAATATTAACTGTTCATATTATATTTACCTATTAATTAATAATTAAATTATTTTTAATGTATTAGTCATGTGAAAATATATTTTATCATCAATTAACCATAATATATTTAGTTTCTTAAAATAAATAATCCATATTTCAAAAAATTTAAATTTTTTAGAAAATACATTTTTAAGAATAAACTTATCTTTTTAGTTATTTGTATACACTAATAGAATTTTATCAAATAATTGATATTAAAAATAACCTTCATTTTTTACTTTTACATATATTTAAAAAAATGCTTCTATTTATACCCACCAATTCAATTGCTACATTATAATAATATCATTTAATACTAATAATATTATATTAATGAAATTTATCACATTTTATTTTAGTTTGGTGTTGTGTGTGAAACAAGATATTAAATGTAGTATTTATTTAAGGGAGAATTGAATATTGAAAAATATGAGTGTTATAATTAATTTCCTCTTTTTTTAAACTACCCTAATATTTTCCTCATAATGAGAGGCACTTCTGATTTTGAGGCCAGCCATACCCAAAGCCTCATCATTGACTAGAAAAATTGTATCCCTAACAAAGAAAAATATGGTTATATGATCATCGTATGTAACTCCCCCATAATCATTATACACTAACATAGATTAAGGGTTTTTTATTGGCCACACAGTAGCAGGGAAATGACCTCTATAGTTAGATCAGTTCGAGGAACCCCTCTCTGATGATGGGGAGAATGTTATAATTATATGGAAAGATATTACTGAGTAAAATATACCAGTTATGTTTTGTCCCACATCTAACTCCAGATATGAAACTCCAATGACATTTAAAGATGAGCGCATACAATATTTTCACCAAAATCTATTGATGAATATTCATATTCTCAATATGAAAAACCTGAATTATGGGGAGTCTGCTAATTATGACCAAACAAAAAAGTGAACTATGACACAAAATTGACTAGGCTACCCTATCTACTACAGGTAATCCAAATCTTATAAGGCATAAAAAAACTTACAATAGGCCTATCTCAAGAGAATTAAGTTACTCTTCAAGATAATCATGGATGCTCCATTAAAATATTTATATTATAGGATAGAAAGAATATGTACCCTTACACTTCACCCCACTCACTAGACAACCTTGTTCATCAGAGTACATAACATGTGATGTTATCTCTTGTAAAAAAATATCAGTCATGGGCTTCGTATATTCTAGTTTATCTATTAAGTGATTCCATATCACCCTTAAGGTCCATAAATGGTGTACTCAATGAGAGAAATCCATTTAACATATCTTGTATCTGATGGATTTGAAATTCTAACACACATCCTAGTTGAGGAAAGAAAAGATCATAACCATGGAACAACCCTTAGTGGAGAGAAACTCGTGTCCAAAAAAGTAGCTCCACCAAGATCATTCCTAGATAAATTCTTGGAAAATCAAGAGGTCAATAATGGTCAGTACCACCACAACATTAGAGTATCATCCCCGGTCTTTGGAACTGAGGGAATTTTTACCACCACCACCACCCCTTGAATCATCATAGCTGCAATGGATCTTGGATTTTATGGTAGTGGAACCAATTCAACCCCTTCTCATAGGGTTGGTGGAATTTATATTATTTCCCCTTCCATCATAGAATAAATCATTCTTATATAGGCTGGTGGAAGTTCCAAAAGAGGATGAAACCATACAATTTCTCCCCTTACATGTTCTTTAAACTTCAATAGGGGAGATATTAATGAAAGTAACTAAAGATTACCTCATGGTAACCAGATATAAAGGAGGGAAATAGAGGCCTCACAGGTTTTATAGGACAAAATATCCCATTCAGAAGACAAATGTTAAAAAGGATCATAACATACCCCATGGAAGATATTCCAAGGATGGGTAACCCACTAACTCTTCAGGGGGGAAAGGGAATGATTATTAATACGTGTTATACATCAATAAATGTCATCATCATAAGGATTTAAAATAACCCCCAGTATGAATCTGATTTAGAAGTTCATGGTAAAGAGACATCCACCTGAGATCAGCTATCATTGATAAAAAAAAGTGTGCATACCGAGAATCAAATGTTGTCTCAGAATCTGGTGTCTCTATAAATACCCAATTATTAAATACTCATTGAATTTCATCTAAAGAGAAAGATAAAGTGTAGCTATATTCACTGCCCACCAACCACCCAAAGAAGTTAAATCCCATTCCATTAAGGAAAGGTTCACCTGTTATGTGGTTGAGCTCAAAGAATTAATGTAGTTCAATATTTAATTACTTAGAGGTCATATTCTTACTGATTAAATTCTCATATAGATTATAATTTCTCTCACATGATACACATTCAAAAATATGTAACTACTCAACAAATACAGGTATAATCCCACCACTAAACTAGGTCTCAATCTATACTTTCATTTTATATAAACTTATAGGTTAAAGGTTATGAGGAATTCCTTCCACTATGTCAGTAACTACCTTCCTTTTAGGATAAATAACTTAGGTCAACTCAAATAGGGCATCGATAGCTTAAATGAGAAATCTAACCATATCTCACTCCTCATGTAGATCATACTAGGTAATTATCCAAAAAGACATTATCATCATATCTTCTTACCTCTATGAAGTCACATACTAGTAGAATGGAGTTTATGGATGCATGGAATGCACTAATACAATCAAAGAGGAATACATATCCTAATTGGGTGGAATATACTCCTCCTCCTAATTTTGAGAACATCATTTTTTCATTCTTAAATGGAATGGGAAACCCAAAGAAGTACTTAACACACTTTTTGTCTCAATTTTGTCCCATTATAGGAAAAATGGATAAACATGAAGCATAAAATCTTAGATGTTTTGTATAAACTAAGGAATGGATGACATGTTTCTAGAATAGTAATATACCAGCATGATCTATTGAAAATTCGGAATATCTGTGATGAAATTTACTTTACCATATTTTCTCAACACTAAAAAATACTATTATCCTTGACCTCTATAATTTCAAACAACATGATAATGAGAGGGTCAAGGAATTTATTGTCATATGGGAGGGGCTAAATTACTCCCTCAATATGTAGCTTCCCCAAGAGTATCTACTAATGATCATAATTGAGAATCATTATGATTATTTTCAAATGATGCTAATTCCTTTGAAATACCCCAATGTATTTTGGGATTTTTCAACTATGGAACAATTCCTGGAAAATTTAATATGACAGCCTAAGGAAAAATATATAATGATGTCATTAGTAAAAGGGAATAATCCTAATAGAGTAGAGTATGTAATTTTTATGCTCGTGCCAGTATCCGTAACAAATATGGTATTTAATCCTATGTAGTATCATGGGTTCCTCCCTAGAATTATAGTAATATAAGTTTCCCAAACAATAGGGTAATTAGGCGTAGAGGCATCCACCATTCAAGGATCAAATTAATTTTATTTCTTCCCAAAATAACAAATCTCAATGTACTTTATTGTAGCTATGGAAAATGATCTGTTAAAATTTCTAATGGCTTGGAATCCCAATGAATTTATTCAAAATGATATCCCTCATTATAAACCCTTCCACCGAATGATGGGTAAATTTATTCAAGAATTATTCATCTTTAAGGAGATACTCAAAAATATGGTTCATTTTGGATAGATGAAGTTGGTAAAACCCCCATCATAGGTGTCTCATATTATTGCCACTCTACTAGAAGAATAATGGGAATTGTAAGAAATCCCAATAAAAAGTGAAAAAAAATGAAAATTATATGAATAGTAAATCAGTTAATCATTCTCTGATTAGGGAATAATTGAAGCATCCAGTTGTGACCCCAACTTCCCACATAGTATCTGAGATGAAATCTTCATCATATCAGTCTCCTAAGAGTCAGTGTAATCACCACTGATGAAATAAGATAAAACAATAGGAGTCATCAATGGTACCTAATATGGCATATGATACTTTTAATTTCATAGATTCATCATTTGATAATGTTAGAAAACTCAAAAAATGATATAATGGTCACCACCCCACCAAAAATAATCCGCTATAGAAAAAGGAATTTAGTATGTACCAATCAATATCATCTACCTGACCAACCCCTTTTCTATCAAGGATAAGGACTTTTATAAACCTAGAATCCCCACCCATGGCTAGGTATTAGGTCTTAGAGGCTAAGGAAGTTATGGGATATGAGGATGAAATGGACATTGATACTCAACTTCCATTTCTAATAAAGTTATATACTCCATGGAAACCTGAATATAGCCCTATCAAAATCTCAATAGGATAATTTATGTGATCTTGAATCATACAAATATCACTCAAATCCCATCATACTGGAAGATCAACTTGTAGATAAACAGTTGTCAAGTAAATTTTAACTTATAAGAAGGTTGGTTCATAGCAACCCATAAGCCATTAAAATGGCCCCCTATGATGGTTGAGGTAAGGATTCATTGACATAATCAATAGTGAATTCCATGCCATAATCTAAGGAGCTAGCCCATGATTATAAGTGTAGGCCCTTGGTACAAAGATAATATATCCCAAAGTAGTTGGCCATTTCTTCAACCAATCTCACCATTTGGGATGTTCATCACCTCTCTTAAGTTCTTAGGGAAGCACTCATTAAGTCCCTCTTGATCCCTAAAGAGTTTGGGGTGGAGGTTACTAGAGCTAAGGAAAATCATGTGTATCCCAGTCTGGTCGAATTTCATAGGGTTATTTCTTTTATAAATCAATATTAGAGACAATCCATATTGGGGAAAATCAAGTCCTTGTATATATCAGTAAATCTGGGTGATATCGATGTATGTTTGTCACTAATTGATAATAGTTCTAAGATCAACCTCATTGGGATTTAGACCCTCCACCACCTGGGTTAAAGTGATTTGGTCTTAATTCAATCAAACTTGAAAATTTTAGGGCGTGATAAAATATAGTAGAATCCACTTGGGATGATCCAACTCATATCGTGGTTTGGTGATCTCATATCTGACCTCAAATTCTTGTTGGTGCACCTTGACACAACCATTCACATTTTTCTTGGAAGTTTGTGTCTCCACATGAATGTGGTGTTATTATCATCATACCATCAGTGACTCAAATACTCTATTCATGGATAAGTTAGGGTGATTCATGGTGATAATTCCCCTTTAAATACCCGAAACTCCTAGTATATAGACACAAAGTTTTATAAAAGGAAGGGGAAATAACCAATTGTATAAAATGACCTCACGAAAGATTCCCCTAATGGACTAGAGGGTGGCCTTGTCAGGATATGGATAGAAATCAGTAATGACTATATGTTACCCATAAACAGCATTGAGGTGATAACTCTTGATTTTATAAGTTATTAGGTCTTGAGAGTCCCATATAATAATTAGTTGAAGCATTCATCTACTTTCCTTTCATACGTTGGCCAGATGAGAAAACATAGAGTAGTTATAGAAAATTAAAATAGATATTTCTTCATAATCCATGCATATCAAATTGGCCCCAAAGCATATTTATCAATGTGTAGGTTTTATTGACCTTGTGTCTTAACCAACACCACTTATTATCTTCAATTAAGTGGATTTGAATCCTAGGATAAAAAGTAACGATTGGGGTTTGCACACATTTTACCCTTTCTTCATAACATTCACATACACAAAATTTTTCCATGAATAATAGGGTTGTCATTATAGAAAGGATGAAAATTCTCCAAATTCTAATTTCCACAAGAAATCTCTAAAATATCAAGATTTCATAACATCTTATTCTCCTAACAACATTGAGGAGGAAAGATGACATTTCTAAGAATCCCTTGATAATTATGCATCTATATCAACACCTATATGATATCAAGATGATTAATTATCATTCAAAGGAAATAATAATCCACCCATACAGTCTTCTTGATCCCAAAATTACCCTTTTTCTCCCATATCCAATTAAATTTAAATAGAATAGGTAGAATAAGATATTTGAGACACCCCTCCATTATTTGTGGAAGGTGTCACTATCACTATTGATTTTCTTAAACAAGTAAATCTAGGTACTAAGGATGATCTATGGTCTATATTGATCAACACCACCATTTCTCCTAGAGAATAAGATGTATATATATATATCTTTCCTCAATAAGAAATGGGATGTATTCTCTTATAACTACAAATAGATTCTCAAACATGATCCCAATGTTAAAATCCATCATTTACATTTTCTAGATAATCACTATAGTGATAAACAAGTAGCCATGAATGTGAATAAGACCTGTACTATTGTGGTGGTAGCCAAAGTTGAAAAAATTATCATGACCAACTTCATTCATGAAGTTATATTCCTGAAATATCACACCAATATTCTCCTCATCAAGAATAATAATGTAAAAAATAAATTATAAATTAACTTTAGGGATCTTAACCAGTATTTTCCATAGGTTGATTTCTTAGTTGTGATAACATAATTATTTGACAATGTTACTACTAGTTTCTAGGCCCTCTCTTTTATGGATGGGTACTTAGTTGATACCTAAATCTACATGGATCTTAGAAATTAATAATCCACCGCCTTCAGGAAACCCTAAGCAGTATATTACTATCAAGTGATTCTATTTGGATTGAAGAATGCTTGTGCTACATATGAATACACCATGAATTGTATCTTTTGGCCTCTCTAGGGAACCCTAAGGGGTATATTACTAGTAACTTTTATCCCTGGAAAAGGATAATATGGGTTGATAATAATTATATGTAACTCCCCCATAATGTTTATATACTAACATAGATGAAGGGTTTTTGAATTTCTACACAATAGCAGGGAAACGACCTCTATAGTTAGATCAGTTCAAGGAACGCATCTTTGAAGATGGGGATACTATTATGGTTATATGGAAAGATATTACTCAGTAAAATATACTAGTTATGTTTTTTCCAACATCTACCTCCTAATATAAAACTCCAATGACATTGTAAGAGGAGCGCATACAATATTTTCACCTAAATCTATGGATGAATATTTATTTTCTTAATATGAAATACTTTTCTTATGGGGAATCTTCTAATTGTGACAAAAAAAATGTGAACTCATACACAAAATCGACTAGGATACCCTATCTGGTACATGGAATATAAAGTCCATAAGGCATCAAAAAAACCTACAACAGGCCTATCTCAAAGGAATTAAGTTACTCTTTTAGATAATCATGGATGATCCTTCAAATATACATATTAGAGGATGGAAAGAATATGTACCCTTACACTTCACCCCACTCACTGGACAACCTAGTTCATTAGAGTGCATAACATTTGATGTTATCTCTTGTGGACAAATATCAGTCATGGGATCCATGTATTCTAGTTTATCTATTAAGTGATTCCCTATCTTCTTTAAGGTCCATAAATGGTGTACTTGATGGGAGAAATCCATTTAACATTTATTGTATCAGATGGATAAGAAATTCAAACACACATCCCAGTTGAGGAAAGAAAAGTTCATAACCATAGAACAACCCTTTGTGGAGAGAAACTCAATTCCAAAAAAGGAACTACACCAAGATCATTACTAGATAAAGTCTTAGAAAATCAAGAGGTCTATAATGGTCACTACCACCACAACATTATAGGAGTAGCCCCAATATTTGGAACTAGGGGAATTTTTACCACCAACACAACCCCTTGGATCATCAAAGCCACAATGGATCTTGGATTTTATGGTGGTGGAACCAATTCAACCCCATATCATAGGGTTGGTGGAAATTATATTATCTCCTCTTATATCACATAATAAATCATCCTTCTCTAAGCTGGTTGAAGTTCCAAAGAGGAGGCAACCATACAATTCCTCCCCTGGCATGATCTTGCACCTTCAATAGGGGAGATCTCAATGAAAGTTTCTAAATATTACCTCATGGTAACCATCTATCAAGGAGGGAAACAGAGGCCTCACAAGGGTCATACGACAAAATATCCCATTCAGAATAAAAATGTTAAGGAGGTTCATAACTTACCCCATTGAAGATATTCCATGGATGGTTAACCCACTTACTCTTCAGGGGGCATGGGAATGATTCTTAATGCGTGTTATACATCAATAATTTTCATCAGCATCAGGATTGAAAACAACTCCATGCATGAATCTAATTTTGAAGTTCATGGTGAAGATATATCCACCTAAGAGTGGATATAATTGATAAAAAAGGTGTGCATAACTAGAATCAAATGTAGTCTCATAATTTGGTGTCTCTATAAATACCCAATTATTAAATTTTCATTGTGTTTCATCTAAAGAGAAAGGAAAAGTGTAGCTATATTCAATACCCTCCAACCACTTGAAGAAGCAAAACCTCATTCCATTAAAGAAAGGTTCACCTGGTATGTGTCTGAGCTCAAGGAATTAATGTAGTTCAATATTTAATTACATAGAAGAAATATTCCTTCTGACTAAATTCTCTTATAGAGGATAATTTCCCTCATATTGTACATATTCAAATATAGGGAACTACTCAACCAATACAGGTAGAATCACACCACTAAACTAGGTCTCAATCTATACTTTCATTTTATCTAAACTAGTAGGTAAAAGGTTACCAGTAATTCCTTTCACTAGGTCAGTAACTACCTTACTTTTAGGAAAGATACCTTAGGTCAGCTCAAATAGGGTATCGATAGCTTACATAAGAAATCTAACCATATGTCGCTCCTCCTGTAGATCATACTAGAGAATTATCCAAAAAGACATTGTCATCATATCTTCTTAACTCTATGAAGTCCTATTATGGTAACATGGAGTTTACAGATGGATGGAATACACTGATAAAATCATAGAGGAATACATATCCTAATTTGGTGGAAAATACTACTCCTTCTAATTATGAGAACCTCATTTTTTTCCTTCTTAAATGGAATGGGAGACCCAAAGAAGTACATAACAGACTTTTTATCTCAATTTTGACCCATGATAGGAACATTGGAGAAACATGAATAATAAAATCTCAGATGTTTTGTACAAAATATGGAAGGGATGACATGTTTATGGAATAGTAATATACCGGCATGATCTATTGAAAATTGGGAATATCTATGATGAAATTTTCTTTACTATATTTTCTCAACACTAAAAAATACTATTATCCTTGACCTATATAATTTCAAAAAAAATGAAAATGAAAGGGTTAAGGAATTTATCATCATATGGGAGGGGCTAAATTACTCCCTCGATATGAATCATCCTCAAGAGTATCTACAGGAGATCATAATTGAGAATCATTATAACGATCTACAAATGATGTTAACTCAATTGAAATACCCCAGTGTATTTTTGGAGTTTTCATCTATGTAACAATTCTTGTAAGATTTAATATCACAACCAAAGGAAAAATATTTACTGATGTAATTAGTTAAACGGAATAATCCTAATAGTGTAGAGGATATAATT
This sequence comes from Viscum album, assembly GCA_963277665.1. Taxonomy (NCBI): domain Eukaryota; kingdom Viridiplantae; phylum Streptophyta; class Magnoliopsida; order Santalales; family Viscaceae; genus Viscum; species Viscum album. The sequence continues at coordinate 356,813,575 of OY728163.1, forward strand.
GTTATTCTTGTACCAGAGTCAGTAACAGATCTGGTATCTAATAATATGTAGTATCATGGGTTCCTCCCCTAGAATGATAGCAATATAAGTGCCCCAAACAATAGGTTAATAATTCATAGAGGCATCCACCATTCAAGGATCAAATGAATTTTATTTCTTCCCAAAATAACAATTCTCAAATTACTTTATCGTAGCTTTGTAAAATGATCTCTTAAATTTTACAAAGGCTTGGAAGCCCGATGAACTTATTCAAATTGATAACCCTAATTATAACCCCTTCCATTGAATGATGGTTAAATTCATTCAATAATTATTCATCTTTAAGGATATACTCAAAAAGATGGTTGATTTTGGATGGATCAAGTTGTGAAAACCCTCATCATAGGTGTCTCATATTACTTCCACTACACTAAAAGAAGAAGGGGAGTTTTAAGAAATCCCAAGAAAATGTGAAAAAATTAAAATTATATGAATAGTAAATCGGTTGACATCATTCTATGATTAGGGAATAATTAAACCATCCATTTTTTGACCCCAGCATCCACCACAGTATCTGAGATGTCATCTTCATCATCTTAGTCTCCTAAGTGTCAGCATAATCACCACTAATGAGATAAGATAAAAGAAAAGGTGTCATCAATGGTACCTATGTGGGAATATAATATTTTTAATTTCTTAGCTTCATCATTTGATAATGTTAACTAACTCACAAAATGATACAATGGTCACCACCCCACCAAAAATAATCCACTATAGAAGAAGAAACTTAGTATGTTCCAATAAATATCATTTACCTAACCAACCCCTTTTCTATTAAGGATCATGACTTCTATAAACCTAGAATCCCCACCCATGGCTAGGGATGAGGTCTTAGATTCTAAATAAGTTATAGGATATGAGGATGAAATGGAAATTGATGATCAAGTTCCATTTTTAATAAATTTATATACTCTATGGAAACATGAATATAGCCCTATAAAAATCCTAATAGGATAATTTATGTGATCCTGAATCATACATATATCACGCAAATCCCATCATACTGGAAGATCAACATGTAGATAAAGAGTTGTACAGTCAATTTTATCTTATAATAAGTTTGATTTAGAGCAAACCATAAGCCATTAAAATGACCCCCTATGGTGGTTAAGGGAAGGAGTCATTGACATAATCAGTAGTGAATTCAAAGACATAATCCAAGGACCTAGCCTATGATTGTAAGTGTAGGCCCTTGGTACAAAAATAATATATCCCAAAGTATTTGGACATCTTTTCAACCAATCTCACCATTTGGGATGCTTATCACCTCTCTTCAGATATTTTGGAAGCACTCATTAAGTCCCTCTTGAGCCCTAAAGAGTTTGGGGTGGAGGTTACTACAGTTGGGGAATATCATATATAGACCAGTCCTGTAGAATTTCATATGGTCATTTTTTATGAGTCAATATTAGAGACTATCCATATTAGGGAAAATTAGGTCATTATATATATCAGTAAATCTAGGTGATATCGATGTATGTTGGTCCCTAATTGATAACAGTTCTATGATCAACCTCATATGGATTTAGACCCTCCACCACTTGGGTAAAAGTGATATGGTCTAAATTCAATCAAACCTGAAAATATTGGGGCATGATAAGAGTTATTAGAATCCACTTGGGAGGATAAAACTCATATCCTGGTTTGGTGATCTCATATCCGACCTCAAATTCTTGGTGGTAACCTTAACACAACCTTTCACATTTTTCTTGGAAGTTTCTATCTCCACGTGAATGTTGTGGAACTATCATCACACCATCAATGACTGAAATACTCTATTGATGGATAATTTAGGGTAATTCATTGTGATAATTCCCCTTCCAAGTCCTACAAATCCAAGTATATAGACACAAATTTTTATAAAAGTAAGGTGAAATAGCCAATAGTATACAATGACCTCTCGATAGATTCCCCTAATATACTAGAGGGTGGAATTTTCAGAATATTGATAGAAATCAGGAATGACTATATATTACACATAAACAGGATTGAGGTGATAACTCTTGATTTTATAAGTTATTAGGTCTTGAGAGTCCCATATAATAATTATTTGAAGTATTCAACTACATTCCTTTCATACATTGTTCAGAAAAAAAACTTAAAGAGTAGTTATGGAAAATTAAAATAGATATTTCTTCATAATCCATGCATATCACCTTGAACCCGTAGCATATTTATCATTGTACAGGTTTGAATGACCTTGTGTCTTAGCCAACACCAACGATTATCTTCAACTAAGTGGATTTTAATCCTAGGAGGGGAAGGAAGGATTGGGTTTTTACACATTTTACCCTTTCCTCATAACATTCACATCAACCAAATGTTTCTATTAATAATAAAATTGTAATCATAGACAAGATGGATATTCTCTCAATTCTAATTTCCCCATAAAATATCTAAAATATCAAGACTTCAGAACATAATCTTCCATAATAACATTGAGGAGGAAAGAGAACATTTATAGGAATCCCTTGATAATGATGCATCTACAACAACACCTATATGATCTCAAGATGATTCAATTTCCTTCAAAGGAAATAATAATCCACCCATATAGTCTTCTTGATCCAAAAATTCCCATTTGTATCCCATATCCAATGATATTGAAATATAATAGGTAGAAGAAGATATTTGAGACACCCCTCCATTATTTGAGGAAGGTGTCACTACCACTATTTATTTTCTAAAAAAGTTAATCTAGGTACTATGGATGATCTATGGTCTATATTGATCATCACCACCATGTCTCATACAGAATAATATATATATATATATATATATATAACTTTCCTCAAGAATAAAGGGGATGCATTCTCTTATAACTACAAATAGATTCTCAAACTTGTTCCTAATTCTTAAACCCGTCATTTAAATTTTCTTGATAATAACTATGGTGATAAACAAGTATCTAGGAATGTTAATTTGACCTGTACTATTTGTGGGGGTATCCAATGTTTAAAAACATATCATGAACAACTTCATTCATGAAGTTTTATACATGAAATTGCACACAAATTTTCTCTTCATCAAGAATAAGAATGTAAAAATTAAAGTTTACATTAACTTTAGGGATCTTAACCAGTATTTCCCATAGGTTTACTTCTTAGTCCTCATAATAGAATTATTTCAAAATGTGATTATTGGTTTTTAGGCCCTCTCTTTTATGGATGGTTACTTAGATGATACCCAAATCTAGATAGATCTAGGAAATGAAAATTTTATGAATAGTAACATACATAGATGAAGGGTTTTTGAATGGCCATGCAGTAGTAGAGAAATGAACTATATGTTTAGATATGTTTGAAGAATATATCTCTAAGGATGGGGAGAATGTTATGGTTATATGGAAAGATATTACTGAAGAAAATATACCAGTTATGTTATGTCCCACATCTACCTCCTGATATGAAACTCCAATGACATTGAAAGAGGAGTGCATACAATATTTTCACCTAAATATATGGATGAATATTCCTTTTCTCAATATAAAATACTTGTCTTATGGGGATTCTGCTAATTGTGACCAAATAAAAAAGTGAACTCTAATACAAAATCGACTAGGATACCCTATCTTCTACATGGAATCCAAATTCCATAAGTCATAACAACAACTACAATAGGTATATCTCAAGGAAATTAAGTTAATCTTCTAGATAATTCTAGATTCACCATCAAATCTTCATATTAGAGGATGGAGAGAATATGTAACCTTACACTTCACCCAACTCACTACACAACCTAGTTCATTAGACTGCATAACATGTGAAGTTATCTCTTGTGGAAAAATATCAGTCATGGGATCCATATATTCTAGTTTATATATTAATGGATTCACTATCATTTTTAAGGTCCATAAATGGTGTACTCAATGGGAGAAATCCATTTTACATATCTTATATCAGATGGATAAGAAATTCAAACACACATCCCAGTTGAATAAATAAAAGTTCATAACCATGGAACAACCCTTAATGGAGAGAAACTCATGTCAAAAAAAGGAAATCCCCCAATATCATTCCCAGATATAAGTCTTGGAAAATCAAGAGGTCTATAATGGTCACTACCACCACAATATTATAGGAGCATCCCCGGTCTTTTGGAATTGGGGGAATTTTTACAAACACCACCACCACTTAGATTATCAAAGCTACAATGGATCTTGGATGTTATGGTGGTGGAACCAATTCAACCCCGTCTCATAGGGTTAGTGGAATTTATATTATCTTCTCTTCCAATATAGAATAAATCAGTCTTATATAGCCTGGTGGAAGTTCCAAAAGAGGAGGCAACTATATAATTTCTCCCCTTGAATGATATTTCACCTTAAATAGGGGAGATCTCAATGAAAGTTTCTAAAGATTTCATCATGGTAATCATCTATCAAGGAGGGAAACAAAGGCCTCATAGGGTTCGTAAGGAAAAATATCCCATTTAGAAGACAAATGTTAAGGAGGTTCATAACTCACCCCATGGAATATATTCCAAGGATGGGTAACCCACTTACCCTTTAGGGGGAAAGGTAATGTTTCTTAACACATGTTATGCATCAATAAATTTCATCAGCATTAGGATTGAAAATAACTCCAAGCATGAATCTGATTTGGAAGTGCATGGTGAAGAGACATCCACCCGAGAGTGGCCATTGAGGTTCAACTGCACCCACTTCACATTTTCATCTATCATTAGGTATTTAATGATGATCAATATTATATCTAACTAGAATAGTTAGAGTGTCTTGATGGGAAAAGTTTTCACAAACTACAAAACCTAGAAATACACAAAAATCAAATTGTGACAGCATTCAATAAGAAATTTTTCCTATTCTTATTCTTCTAAATTGAATTGATGATATCTCTCTGAACTATGATGATACCTAAGAAGAAGTCATCAAAGATCTAAGTGAAGTGGGAGGGACCTTATTCCATGCATAATTTCTACTTCAAAAGATCTTACTTCACAATTACAATGTATGTGGGGCACATCACTCTTTCTACCCATGAAATATTTTGTCAAGAAATAATTTTCATAACTTCGTGTTGGGTTCAACACATCCTCGCTATATTATTTTAAACTACATAGCTTGAATTATATTTCATATGACTTTAAACTACTTATAATACATCCTCACTGCAGTACTTAAAACTATATGGAACAAATTCCATTCCATGAGACATTAAACTTCTTAGAATACTTCCTCATGGTAATATGTTAAACTGCATGGCTTGAAGTTCATTCTGAATTACTTTAAACTTATTAGAAGATGTATTGATAACATGAAGTTAAAATATATATAATCTAAGTCCTCGTTAGAAGATTTTATACCTTATGGAATAAGGGATGTCCTACGTGAACCTAAAATATATCAGAGTGGTCTATTCCAAGGGACTTAAATACATTATATATGAGTTAGAACTACATAATATCCTTTATCATATGATTCTTCATACAGGAATATTTTTTAGGAAAAAACATTTCCCTTCATTCAAAATACTACCTTATTATTTAGGTTCCCTCTTCCTACAACACAACCAAAGAATGATTTGTGGGGATTTTTACATGGGACCCTCATTTAAAAAATCCCCCTCTCCTGTGTAAGATCACAATCTGTATAGGTTTTATATTATCATAACAATGTGTGGAATGATTCTTGGTGGTTTAGGATATATAGTGACATTTGGATCTCTTATCCTAGTCCTGGCCACAAATTCCAAGAAAACCACCCATTTCATCATAGTTTCTAGGCCTAGTCATTCACATTGAATTTCCCTTTATGGTTTCAAAAATAGGAAAAATTTATTTTATGCGTTATCCAAGTATATATAAATATTTTATACAAACATCATCACTATAAGATGTAAAAATATATATCCCAAGTCCATTTTATATGACAATAAAATTTAAAATACATGTAACCTTATTTCATGATGTAAAACTATATGATGTGTTTCATAAATTACCATAATATTTTCTATCACTTGGTGTGAGTAATCTTACAATGGTATATTTTTCTTTTGTTGATCATGACTCATAGGAGGTTATAGGTTCTAATTTTTTTCACTATTTAGCATGATTGAGATGCACCATGTCCAAAGGAAAGAAACATAGTCCTAGTCTCATAACATGAAACTACATGATATATGTTCCAGCATAATATCTCAAACTATTTTTGAGATTATGTGAAACATATTTTCCCTTACATGAGAGATAGATATATGTATGAGTTATCATTGTGTGTTCCCTTACACTCTTTGTTATTCATCATTGAGATAACAGTCCATCAATATAAGAACAATGTGTGGCTTGATTCTCATGCCTTGGGATACATCATAATTACAGAATATCTTATCCAAATCCCAACCACAAATTTTACTCACATTAATTATGCCTCAGTGATGAGACGCATTCTAATTCATGTCAGGTTGTATCATTCATTCTCTCTCCAGGGCACCCATTTCACTCCTATTCTCCTATACATGAGATATATCTATAAAAAGGATGACATATTATAAGAATGATGTGTTATTTATTCATATTCATAGAGGACATGTAGTGATGTCTAGATATTCTATCTTGGTCCTAGTATAAAATTGAAACTAAATTCCCCACATCATCTTGTTGATTGGACCTCTTCAATCACATCTAGTTTTCCACCATGGACCTAGCACTAGGGTGAATCTATACCGTTTTTCATGAGTAATATCGATGAAAAATCCCCTACCGTGGTCCACCCATAATGACTTTAAACTTATTAGAGTGTCTAATTTCATGAAAACATTCTCTTTCATATATGATCCACGTCTGTGGAAGAGGCCCTCTTCAATAGAGATTTCTCTATTTGTGACCCCATGTAATTAAAATGTCCCTCATTTTCATCCTGATTCTTGAGTCTTCTCATTTTCATCGAATTCCCTAGTATCCTTGTATTTATATGGTGAAATATATAAGACTATGTGGCATGACTATAAACTATGGATCATTGCATGCGGTCCATCCCATAAGATTTAAAAGCATTCACCATTGGCTCACTCTATATGGCATGACTCCCATACATGACAACCAAATATGTGTAGGAGTTCACAGTGCATGGATTGTTTCCATCCATTAGTTTTGTTCAAGGTAAATATTACCCTATATATAGTATAACTATGTAGGGATTTATTTTTTTTATCACAGGATATATATTAATGACCAAAATTTAAATTATAGGTCCAGGAAAAAATTCTTCAATATATGATCACATCTCAATGTATAGTCTCCTCATTCAGATAGGTTCTATTTTCATTAGAATATATACTTATATGGAACATACTTTACATATCACAACTATGGATATATTAAATCCTATTACTATAGGATAAATAGTTATTTCCATATTACTTATCTTGGTCCCTAATGTTAATCTCAATCAAATCCCCACTTCTTCTTGATACTAGGATCTTATCAATTCATGTCAAATTTCCCCTCAATGATTCTATACTTGAGATGAATAAATATTATTTTACATACAATCCAAATTGCTAAAGACCTCTAGTATATGATTTTAAATCTATAAACTTATACCTATATCAAAAACTCCCTAATTATTCAAGTACTTCTCGCATGATAATAAACTGCATGACATGTAGTCCACCCTACAAGACTTTAAACTACTTAGAGTGACCTACCCTACATGGCCCAATATTCTTATATGAGATTTGAATCTATATAAATACCTTTAACAGTACATTGTCTCATCCAGATCTTTGAAAACCCTTCACCAGCATATGGACCCCTATCCATAATTCCATGATGTACAAAAATGTTTCATATCCTATGTAAGAGATAGAACTATTTAGGAACTATCATTATAAAGTTATTTATCCTCAAAATATTCCAAAAAAGTGCCTAAATACATAAAAGGATTATTTTTACAAAGTATTAATAAATATAGTAACATTCGTATCTATATATTTTATGTTTTATTCAAGATATAACCTGAAAATTTTCCCAAAATCATATTCATATAAACTCATGGGGGATTAACCTTCCTCATTTATAAATAACATTAAACTACATGTTGTAGGTCCTATCTATATAACATTAAAATGTAGAACACTTTAATTCTTTTTTTGTAATGATAAAATACATGGAATATGGTCTATCTTATATAACCTTAACCTTATTATAGTTTTTAATGCTATATAACCCACTTTCCTAATATGAGAACTATATCCATGTAAGAGGGTGAAGCATATAGTACCCTATACTATGTTAAAATACCAATTTTTCCTTAAAATTCCTAGTGTTTGGGCTCCCCATTTTAATAATTGACTATGTATTAGGGAATTAACCATGAAATAACCATGGAGTAACCTTTACTTCCAACTAACACCAAGATAAATTTTCCTCTCTTTGACGTGAGCAATATTTTCACATGGACCTCAAAATACCTATACATTTCTTGATTCCTATTATTCCTAGATATATAGTGGTGTTTAAACATATATCTCATACCCATCCATAAGTCATCATCCATATCTATTCTATTTTAATCATCCATAAGCCACCTAATAATAGTTATTTTAGGACTAGGACATGTCTACTACTTATTGGATGTTTCCTCCTAAATGTCACATTTTTTTAATTAAGTGTCTGAATCACAATAAAACTTTTACCCTTATTGGTAATAATTATATCAGGATCTAATGGATACCTCTACTTTATAATTATCATCAGCATCGTTATATCCATCCTTTGTAACCAAAGGCATCTTAATCTTAAGGAATGGGTCATCTAATATTTTTATTCCAGCACTGTAGTATAACCTATCATTTGAATGTTTGTTAGTGTTAATATTCCACATACTTTTCCCATCTCAAATTCTTAATTCAAATAATTCAAAATAAAAAATTACATTTTTTTCATTCCTCATTGAAATGTGTTGGTATGATCTCATCTCTCATGTCCCATATGGGTTATCATATTACACACACCCTATCTATATTCCAAGAATCATAACCCTAAAATATATTCACTAAATTGTGATATGGTATACAGTAGAATTTGGTTCTTAATTCACATTGGGTTTTTCTTTACCCTTGTCATGTATATTATCCCACCTTTTTTTCAAAGTTGTCTGACCTTAAACTTCATCCAAATATATTACAAACATCATTACCTTAAACTATATGAACCCCTACCTAATATGGTATATAGTATAAATGGGATCTATATTAATTTTAGTTTTTTCATTAATGCATTGGTTGTCTCACTTTCCATTGGTCCAAGCACTGTGACTTTAAACTATGTGCATCCCATTTTGAAATGTTTTATACTAGCACCATGCTCCTAATTCACATAAAGTTTCATCATTCTCTTTTTATTTAGTCTATATCACCTTTGGTAAATGTTTTATGACCATAAGCCCCAATACAATTTGGTTAAAGTTGTGTGACCTTAAACTCTAGCCCAAAATGGTCCAAATTTTGTAGTCCTTAAGTAACATATGAAAAATCCATAAAACATGACAAGTTGATAACTCATAAAAGTAAATGTGAGAAAAAATCATGTCTCAAACTAAGAAAAAGTTATAATGAAAATGAAATAAGGCACAAACCTCATAGATCCCACTATTTATCCCTAGAAAAATCCAAGTTATACTCACTAGATTCACTGGTCTGAGAAAAAGTATGATAAATTTCCTAACATAAATATTCACCCAACATTTTTTCTCAATACATAGTGGTGTATACTTCATGATTCTTAAAACCTCCTTCAATGTAATTATTCCATAATCTTGCTTCATTTATTATGTTTTTAATCTTTATGAACCTATTATTGGCTATCAGTAACGATTTTATTTTACTGCAAGGGACACATCTATTTGGTAATGATCATTGATTCCACCATATTCAACCCTCATAACTAAAAGAATATGCATAATAGATAGAATTACCTCTAATATATATATACATACTAAACACCTTGTAGTGGAAACAATTATTCAAATGTGTTTCGCAATCATCCCCCATGTACCTATTATATACCATCTTATTCTGATTTAAATACTTCAAGTTATGGTTTACACATTCCATAATCAAAATATTCAAATGGATTTAAATACTATCAATGTTATAGATTCTTGAATTGTACCCATATTATAAATAAAGGGTATGAAATCAAACTCTTGAACCTTTTGTTGGTCCTCATTGTATGACCCTAAACTACATGACACATTAGTCCAAGTATCATGAATTAAATGGTGTGTCCCTATTTTTAGGGAGGTCTATATAGGTATTAGAAACCTCATTCACATTATTTTTTTATCGTATCCTTACTAAATAGACTGTATACTCCTTTATTCAAAGTTGTATTACCTTAAATATCATCTCTATTGTCCTATAATCATGACCTTAAAGTGCATACACCTATCCAAAAAGATTTATACATCATTGACACTAGGATTTTCATTAATTCTTGTTTTTATTCACCTATATTTCTATCAAAAATATCTCATTAGTTAGTCAAAGTTTTTCAGCCTTAAGAATTATTTACATAGGTTTAAATTTTATAAACTTAAATTTCTTGAGGAAAGAAACATATCACTCGTCGGGTTAAAACACTCACAAAAGGAATCCTAGGAAAAAGTTAACTCTCCACTCACTGTATATATGCCTCATGTAATCTAGGAAAATTTGATCATTTTAAAAATAAAAGGTCATAAAATTTTCCAGTTTAAACCCAATAAAGGGTGATCTCAGAAAAATATTAGTTCATACCAGCTAATTCCCCCTATATGAGACATAGGAAAAAAGTAGGGATAAGAAATAAAAGACACAAGGTTTGTGAGTTACACCATATGACCATAGAAAAAATAAAACCATTATCGCTAGGTCCATAGTCCTAGGAAAAGATTATCACCCTCCTTTATTCTTTACATGTTAGTTCAGTAGTTCATGCAAGGCTCACAAAAATTTGATTCTAATGTGATTGATCGCTTTTGAATGTTGGAACCCTCGTTCAAAATCCTTCGTTATTGTTTTCATTATGTTGATTTAATCATATCCATATCTAAATAGATTGTATATAGTGTTAAGATGATGATACATATGCCTATACCTATCTGTGACCACATATATAATAGAATATTATCTCTATATTTAAATGGGCCAAATATAGTGTTACGCTGATGGTACATATGCCTATACCCATCTATGACCATACATACAAGAGAAAATCACTATTCATATCTAAATAGACAAACAATGGTGCATTGTGATAGTATATATGCCTATATGTTTCTATGATAACATGCTTAAGAGGAAACCCCCATTAACTCAAGCATTTTGGAGATTACGATTAACCCAATCCATTTCATTCAATGTTCAAGTGGATTCATGTTCATGACAGCACTCTTAGTGATTTTCATAGGTTACCATGAATTTAAAATTAAAGGAAACATGAACACCATAAGTCAATATCCTCCTATTATTAAACACCATCCTCTAGTTTATTCACTTTAGAAACATACCATATGTTTGTATAATGTGGAAAACTACCCTATTTTACCTTAAAATTAGATTATTTTAGTTCTGAAAAAATCCAAATTTTGGTAGGGAATTTTTTTTGACACTATAAAATTTTTCTCATAAACTTTTATATAGAATCCTTTATACATTATTCACTCATACCAAATAATTCAAGTGTGGGTATAAAATTATCACTTTATCCATGAAAAAATCATTAATAGAATCCCTATATACTACATGACTACTCACACACTGATGGATGTATTCCCATCCAGAACATATCCCATTTTACTGACATGGTAGTGAGAACCACCCACTAGTATTAGTTCATTGGTTTTATCACTTTTTGATGATAATGGGTGTTGAAACTTTAAAACCCATTTTTTAGGGTCTTATATGAACTTTTTTTAATAAAAATAACTAATATCAGAAAACCCAATATCTAGTGGTCTAGTTAGTTTCATGGTACCTTCTATGACTACTCATAGATCCAAAATTGATACCTAGATATATAGTTATGGCCTTTTTAAGTAGGGTGTTTATGAAGCATTCGTGAAGTCCATGCCCACGCCCAAGTCTATATGTGCCTAACTCTCCATGTGCCCAGGTCAATTAACCAAAGTCCCATTTTTTACCCATTTACCCTCTAAGGAACCTAGGTAATTCACCAAAATATGTTTTCTTAGGTATTTTCACCCAGGACTTTGCACTCAGGACCTCATGCTTAGATTTTCGTGCTTAGATCCTAGCACCCAAGTCTTCACACTTAGAACCTCACGCCCTGGTCTTTGTGCCTAGGCCTTTGAACCCAATTTAGGTTATGTAATGGAACCAGCATAACTACTTCCTATGACCTATTTGAATTTCATGAACTACCTGAGGCACCCAATTTCCATGCCCCTGTGTCTCATGTTTTCAATAAATGGACCCTTTAGGCATCCACTTTGATACATTTCGAATACTTGGTGAAATTAAGTGACACCCAATGATCACCTTTCCTAAGACTCCAAATCCCCCTTTGGGTACATTATAGACAAAAAACCTAATGTAATTAACTAAATAAAAGGTTAATTCATTCATGTAAATGAAACCCTTCATTAAAAACAACTTGACCCCTAGTTATCCTATACTAGGAAGAAGGACCCCAAAAATCAACAATGCAAGAGCATTGTAATCCTATCTCCTATAAAAGTTTCTTACTAAGGAGAACCTCACCCAAACCCTTATAGGTATCTTCAAAGTACATCATACCCCTTCACTAAACCTCAATAAGGTAAAATATCTTCACACTAACTCAATTGGAATGAACCCATTTGCTTACCCACCAGTAGGGAAAATCATCACCCATTCGCTTATCCCTCTACTAGTGTGAAGTAATAGCTTCACTTATCCCACCATTATAATGAATAATCTCCTTAACTTAGCCCTCTTCTCTGGATAAGCATAAACTTCACTTAGAAAACCAATAGGGTGAAGCATCACCATTCACATATCCCTATACTAAATTGAATCATCCCACTTTACTTATCCCTCCATTAGAGTGAAGCCACACCTTTTGATTCATCCCTCTATTAGGGTGAAGCCTCTCCTACTCCCTACACCTGGGTGAACCAATTTTCTTAGGTCCCCCTCTAGATAAAACCACATTATTCTTCTCCCATATTATGGTACCATGTGTTCCCTAATTTTAATGGTTGAGCATCCCTTTTCCCAAGCCTCCTACCTAGAAACCCAATTATCAAGGCCTCCTCCAAAACCATCAGATTCACATGATTAGGAAATCAAGTGCACCAAAAAACCCATATTGGATCATGAATTATCATGATATTGATATTATCTTAGGTTTTCCTCCCAAACTAGTAGAACCCATGGGGTGATTATAATCATTATTCCCCATGATAGTGGGGGTTTTGTCCTAGTGATATAGGTGAAACCACAGCTAGCTCAGGGTACCCATCATTTCCATGGATTTTTCATGTTGGTTGACCTAGTCCACTCAATGATACATGTATGCATGGGCCTCCTCTTGGAGTATAGTCCCCAACTATATTTCCATTGATGATTTTATCATCAGATGACATCAATTATCCAAAAACATCTATTATAGGGATTCCCATAAGTAATCCCTGATTCATACTCCTGGGGCCCTATACTATATAAAATTCTTCTAAAAGTTTCATATTACATGTGATCCATAATCCCTCAAAGATTCGTATACCATGTAAGAATTATTAGATTGTCCACCCATGTATAATTTCCACTCAATCCTCTATTGTAACTCCTTTCAGAAAATGAAAACTCTAGCCATGCAACATAAACTTGTACAATAATATCTTAGTCACGTGATATAAAACTACACAACAACATCTTTACCTCATGAAATTAAATTGCATGGTAAAGTCCTGACAAATGACCTTAAACTATGAAACTCGAACTACATTGAATTTGATACCAGATAATTAGTATATGTAGGATGTCTCTTTTAGGTTCAAACCCAACATATAAAATCATATTTCCATAGTTCCATACTACTTATGAAGCCCAATATCCAAAATTACACCTTTACTAAGGCCATATAACTTGTCAACCCATTTTAATGGGGCTATATTTCTCAGGAAATCTCCTATATCCTTCCTCATATGGGTATATTCCCCATGATACAATACATTATTTAATAAGTCTATGTTCCCTAGGAATCTTTTCATTATGTCGTATTTCTAATGAGGCCAAAATCTAACTTAATGGTCCTATTCCAATGGTAAAAATCAGTTACAACCATAATATAGCTATATTCCCTCTGAAATAGAAACTATTCTCAAAGGGTCATATTCCCCATGAGAATAATCAAAACGGGTTTATCATGTATAAGTCACATACTAACCATTTACAGGAATACCTCTCCAATAAGTAGAAACTATAGAACTTTAAATTTCATAGAAATGGTCATGGTTTCACTACACTAAAAGGCACCACATGGTCCTAGTCACATGACCTTAAAAGGTACAACGTGTATCATTAGGCGGCATTGAAATACATGGGTTATAATTATCTTTATAGGGATGTATAAGAAGTCCTTCTCCGGGGATCAATACCAACACAATGAACACCCACTACCTCACTAGATGGAAATAAATACTAAAGTACCAAAATTTGTGGCTTTAAAGCATAATATATTTAATTAACAAGATAAATACGGAGAACCTAAAATGTATATAGGTTTTTACATCAATGCATGTTGACTATTAATCACTAGAACAGTAGTAACCAATCATACAATAATATTTTGAAAATATTCATGAACAAATCATAAATATCATAGAGAGTTCTAGAGTAGTAAATAATCCCCCCACCACCACATAAACGTTTAGATGAGCATAATCTCCCATCCTCTCGACAAATGCATATTCCAAGGTGTCTCTAGTAAAGTCTTGGTGTCTAAATACCTTAAGAAAGTAGGTCTGTGAAGGCTCAAAATGGTCATGCAATAAGAACTTATGGGTTTTAATTAGATACCATGATAAATTGTGATCATTGGAATTTATTCATTAACATGTGGTTGAAGATAAAATAGTTTGATGACATGTTTCTTTTAATTGTCCCATTTTTCGATTTAATGGATTTATTTTTTTATCAAATAGTAAAATTAATTAGAGAAGAAAAAAATATATATAAATTTAGAAGTTTATATATTATAAATTATACACTCTAATTAGACATGATGGATGTGACAATTAAATAATTTATAATGTTCTCATAGGTAGATAGAACTGACCATAAACATGATGTGTTGAAAATAAAGGGGAGATAGTGCATATATTATGAATGGTTTCAAATATGTATACCATATCATAATAACATAAAAACTTTATAATTTTAAAATTAATTTTTATGAGTATATAAAAATAAAGGTGTTTTGTGATTTGGAAGAAAAAAATGAAAATAATATGACTGAGTGGTTTCTTATTCATCGATGTTTAATCCCTTGTTATGGAACTAAATCCTTGACAGATTGGGGATAGATGATACCAAAAACTACCTAAGGATACTGGGAGGATTAATATAAGGTTATTTGGTAAATAATGAGCTAATATAATTGATTTATGATTGATTTACCAAGTAGAGGGAGGGGATTATTTATACTTGAGGGGAGAGTATTTATGAGTTAAAATATTGAATAAATTATTATTTCCTAAGTAAAACTCTAAATAGTGGTATTTTTTACATTATGAATTATATTTTATTTAAATTACATTTTTTTATTAATTTTTACCTACTTTAACACAAAATTTATTGGTTTATAAAAAATAAAAGTAGAAAAAATGAAAATATGTTTTTTAATGATATCCTTTATCTTTTTAGACTTTGGAAATTACTTTATAGGTTTAAAATTTAATTTTATTGTTTTTAAATGGGAAATATATTTAATTAAATCAATTTAGGGTTATCTTAACCATTTTATAATTTACTAGGTCATTATTAGATCATTATTATGTTGTAAAACATGTAATATTTGAACAACTATATTTTTACTATTCACTTAAAAATTCATGTTTTTTTGGAAAATTATCAAAAAATATCTCTTGTAAATTTTTGTTTTATTGATTATAATAATAAAATTTATTTTATAAAAATAATTTTATATCTAAGGTATTTATAATATTTAATATGAAAACTTTGGTTTTCCAAAATATGTTAAAATGCACATTTTCAAAAATTCCCTTATACTTTATTTTGGGCTTTCTAATTTAAATAGTTATTTTACAGCACTCTAAAATTTATAGTCACTTATTTTATTCATAGTAAATATTATTTACAAGTCATTTTACTACTATAATGGTCAATTTACTATTTTCATAGTCAAGTTAATATTCATAATGATCAGGTAATTATTCTAATGACCATATTAGTTTTATATATCATATAAATACTGCATATTTTCTTAATTAATCATTCACTTAGTTATTGATAAAATTTATCTCAATACTTCACAATATTACAATAATTTTTCTAACCATTTGTTTTCATTTTACAATGTTGTTCACGATATTGATAATTATAAGAGACCATAATGATTAAGATTTTCCTATTCTTGTTATGTTTTTTTATTGTCGTATTATATTATTTTCAATTTTATAGAGTATATTTATTCACCATATTTAACATTCCATATTTTTTAAATAAATTATTGTTGGTTAATGTGATTTATATTATACCATATACCTAAATATGACACATCATTATATTTAGAAGAAAATTTCCAAATATAAAAGTCTGGATCATTGCATTATCCCCCCTTATAAATTTTATTCTCAGAGTTTCAATTCATATCCATGGTTTATAATAGATAAGGTTAATTCTATTTAAGTTCATCCAATGGTTTCAATGTTTCCTCTTCATACTTATGGTTTCACCAAAGTATTTTGATGAGGTGAGTTGTCTTGTTGCACAGAACTTTGTCTCTAAGATCTAAGATCTTCACTATTTTCTCCTCATAAGAGATTTTATGCTCTAATAGAACCACATATAGATCAAATACATATGGGGGATTAGGTATTTACTTCCTTATTAGAGATTCTTGGAATACATCATACACTTTATTTAGGTTTGGTGGAAGTTCTAGTTAATAGGCCACAGATCCTATGCCTTAAAGGATATCAAAGGGGTTGATATACCCAACGCTAAACTCTCTCTTCTTTAAAAACCTCAAGACTCTCTTCTGGGGTGATATTTGAAGTAAAACGTTTTACCAAACTGAAAACTCCATTTCTATTTAATGATTATCGAAATAGATATTATATTTAATTTGTGATGATTTAATATATTATTGAATGGATTGAACCTTCTCTATCATATCTTACACAAGTTTAAGTCCAAGAAAATTCTTTTCACAAACAGTATCCCAACATGTTGGAATTTAATATATCTTCCTATATAGAGATTCATGTGAGGAAATATGAATACTAAAGTGTAAATTTTTTTTGTTTGATAACTTTACTGGGGGATGATATTGATCATAGCCTCATTTGAAGTCTATCTAGAAATATCTCAACATGTATTTAAGACTACGGATGATTCTTTAGTATTGACCATTAATCTAGGGGTGATAAGATGTATTAAAGTTAAGATTAGTATTAAAGGTATGTTGAAGAGTGCTCCAAAAATTAGAGGTGAACCTTGGATATTGATTAGATATGATTATAAGTGGTTCTCAATATATCCTCACTACTTCTTTAACATATATCTTGGAAGGTTTTTTTGAGAAATAAATATTATATAATGGTGATAAAGTTATCATTCTCGTTCATTTGATCCAAAAAACTCATATAGTGTTGTTTCCTTCATATATCTTTAAAAATCCATGATAAAATACATGCTCATGTTATACCATTTCCAATTTTTGAATAAATAATGGATGTATCTTCCCCTTAGATTTTTTATACTTTTTCTTTACATAATGAAAAAATAAGAACTTTGTGGTGTACTCTGTAATCACCTTCTTCATATTGTCCCATCATAAGTTCTCTAGTAGATCTCAATACATCTTGGTATTCCACAATGGATTTAGAAAGATGAGTTATGTAAATCACTCAATAGCTCTTTCTTTATCAAAAGTGATGATAGAATGCAGAGTCTAGTTCTAGATCTAATTAATAAATCTTTATAGATATTGAATTCATGATTTTTTTCTTCCTTTATTTCCCGAATCTTATTTTGAATCTTTAATTAATACCTTTGCGCATATTTAATTTTCACAAGGATATATGTTTAGGAAATCATTTATGAAATGAATTATTTTTTTCCCTACCTTTAAGATTTCTAGATCCATCCTTTGTATATCCAGGAATATAGGAACTTTCTAATCCATATCATGTAAACAACCACTTTTCTTCTAATATAATCAGTTACCTCATTCACCTTCCTAGGATATAGTGTATTAATAAATTATAGTCCATGAATAAGTCCAATAATATTTGTTTTTCATGTTTATATACTACTATATGAATATATACTTTAAACCATTTTCATGAGTATATATGTTATACTTCTATCCATAGAGGTAATTCCTCCAAATATTCAATGTAAAGATCACACCTGTTAACTCTAGATCATGGTTTGGGTAATTTTTTTCAAGGATCTATAATTATACTGAGGCATAATCTATTATATTATTATTTTACATAAGTATGAAACCCAAGACTTTATTTAAATCATAAATATATATCATAAACCCTTATCTACTTAAGGGGAGTGTGAGTATAGGTGTAGTGAATATACTCTTTGTGAGAACCAATAATCTCACTTAACATTCTTAAATCTAGATATATTTCACCCCTTTCTATCTTAACTTAGTTAGTGGTGTCAAAAATCATTATAAATATCTCAAAAAGCATCAGTAGTTACAAATAACTTAAGAAAAATATACATCTCCATAACACTTATGGGTATATTCCATTATTCAATCACCTTTATCTTTAAAGGGTCCATAAAAATTCCATATATTATGTTTTCATGCCCAAATAATGTGACTTTTTATATACAAAATTCAAACTTTTAAACTTATAATATAACTTCTCCTTCTTTTATTTCTTCATAACAATCCTTATATGTTTCTATTTTTATTCCTTTCTCTTAGATTATATGAGAATATCTTCAATAAATACCATCAAGAAAATTTTTAGGTAGTATCTAATGACTTTATCCATCAAATACATGAATATATATGGAGAGTTTATAACTTTAAATGGAATCACTATGAACTCATTATCTCTATATATTATACAAAAATATATATTTTGAATATCTTATCTCATAAACTTCTAATAATGATATCTAGAATGAAGATCCATTTTTGAGAAGTATTGAACTCCTCAAAGTATATCAAAAAAACTTTAATATATGGTAGTTGATACATGTTCTTTATAGTGATCTTGTTGAGTTTTTAGTAGTTTATAAAAAGTTTCATTGGCCCATCCTTATACTTATCAATTTGTATTGGTACACTCCATGGTGATACAATGGGGAATATAAAGTCTTTATCCAAATGATCTTATAATTTCTTCTTCAAAGCATCCGGTTCTATCAGGTCAACCCTGTATGGTATATTAGATATAAGTGTCTCTTTGTGTATTAATCCTATTGAGAACTCTACCTCATAGTTTAGGGAAAGTCTGGGAAATTCATTGGGGAATAAATTAGTATATTCCCATATAATGGGAATTTTCTCAAGGTTGTTGTTTCCCTTTTTCTCAACCATTTGAGTAATATATAATACATCATGGGGTATTGGAACATATACTTTTGAAGGATTTTATAATGAAAATACATAATATTCCTTGTATTTTTATAAGATAATATAATGGTTCATGATATAGAAATATATTTCCTTTTTCGGTAATTTTATGTGAGATCTATATAATTAAAGTCAATCCATGCCTATTTGTTGCACCCATTGTCCCAATACACCCTAGTATGGGTTTAATTAAGGTGGTCAATTATTCTTTTCTTACACTAGATCTTGTTCTTATATGACAAGGAACATTTTAAATCTATCATCCTTCATGAAAACATAATATCCAAATGATAAAATTAAAGGCATGGAAAAATATTTTACTAGTAACACCATAAATGGATAATATAAGGAGCATATTTCAATAGTGTATCTATTTACCTATGGATAACACTACTCATTGTATGTGTTATAAAATTTTTAGAAGGATGAACCATCAATCCTAGGGGAACTCCCTATTCTTGTCTCTCTGCACACTCCTTTAAGAAAATGAATACAAAAATATGTGATATGATGATTGATTTTAGTGATTTTTTAAAATAGTAAAACACCAATCTAGAAAAAAAATATCATTTTATGTTAGTTCATCCTTAAATTTATGATCTTTAATGGTTTTTTCCATAGAATATTCATTTCTCTATACTTTATAAATCAATAAAAATTATCTTTATTCTCTTTATTTATGTTAATCCTTCTCTAAATTAAGGATCCATATCCCCAAAATGTGCTCTATGAATTTTCACCCTATAACCCACTGATTGGGTCTTCAAAATTCCCATTAATCACCCATTATGTTGTCCAAATAAACTACACTCCCATTAATTCCTATATGAATTCAAACTACAACAATTTTCTTTATTTTCCTTAGTCACAGCATGACCTCCTTTATTATGACATGATCTATATTAGAAAGAAATATATTGTGGTGTGATGTTCTTCTCCATAGTGTTATCTAATTTGAAAATTGGATCTATATTCCCTAGCCATATCCCATACTAAATCACTAAAACGTCATGGTTTGATCTCCTCAAATATTCACAAGACTTAACTAGTCATGGTGTGTTCCTTTTGATTATGTTGTGACTTCGTGATTCTTAGAAAATCTATACTCATTGAATTGTGTCTAGAGAACACCTCACAAAACATTTCCACTATGTCACTACATGATCCTACTTTTCTCTTGAAAATTTATGACATGACCATTCTCCATGGTGTGTGAATATCCAAGTAGGAAAACCCATTTAAAATCACATATATATCTTCACAGTAGGGTATATATGTTACAGTGGTAAAATAAATGCTTCAAATTTTTCAAAGTAAGAAACCTTACAATTCACAAAAAAAAACTATTATGTATGATACATATGACCATTATATTTTATTCATTCATAATGTGAACACACTTCCCATGCCATTACAATTTATTATGTATCAACGATAAAATATTATGTATGGGAATTTTCCAATTTTCACATCTTTCAAAAACCTTATGTATACATGTTGTGGTCACATACTTTTTCATTATTCCTAAATCTTCACTTGTGATGTGACCCTTGTCCTCAGGGTGTGATTATTTCCTAAAACAACCAGGATATTGGGAGGATATCTCCATCCATGCTAACTCAAATTAAAACTTATTAATAAACTTTAAAAGACTTCCAATTTGAAAATACATCCAACATAATACCTTTTTATTTCAATATTCTCACCATTTTGATTATATTTTCAATCCTATAATGTTCCTAAAAGTTTATTCATTTCCACCCTTTCTCCCCCAGTATACTAATCTCCCACTACCGTTATCATCCCCTTGACAATAAAATTCATAGGTTTTCTCCTTTTCCAAACCTAATATTTTCCAAACATTCAAAAACATCAATTATGAAAATCCTAATAAAATAGATATTAATAAATTTTCTATGTCTATGTGAGTCAAATCTAATTTTAGATAAGATAACTTGTAAATTTCTATAATTTTATCATTAATATCATACCAAACCTTTGTTATGCTTCTAATTTATCGTTGATTATCTCTCCCTTTATATTTATACACCCTAAAAAATATAAACACCTGAAAAAACACACAAAATCCAAGTAAATAGTTGTATAAAATGGGAAGATGGGATTTTACAAACCACCTCAAGCTGAGTGTGGAGCCTTGAGATTTTGGAATATATTTTTCACTAAATTAATACTATATTTGATAGCTTGTCTCATACTCAACACTAAACTAATATGTGTTGAGACATATTATATGAAAATTACTTAGAAAATTATAAGAATAATAAAATCTCCATTCAATAAAAATTTGTTACTCAACTAAAATTTCTTATATTTAAAAAATAAATAATTAATTTTATTTAATTTTATTTAATATTAAAATGGATTTTTCTTTCTCAAATAATAGTTTTTTAAGTGTTGTGTAATTTATAATAATAAATTAAATTAACCAATTTTAAAATATTATTATATATAGACTAATATATTATCATTGTTTAAATTATAAATTTATATCAAGTAATATTAAGAACACTTAAAATGTCATTTTTAAGCAAAAATATTTTCTCTTTATATATTTTATTTTCATTTAAAAACAAAATTTAAAAATTATATAATTTAAATTTTCAAAAAAATGAACTTAATTTTTGAATTCATCATTTCAAAAATATCTTAGGTTAATTTTTTGAGATTTTTCTGAAGTGGTTGAATTTTGGGGTGAGTAATGAAAAATACATATTTGCAAATACTGTAACTTTTATTACATTGTAATAATACAATAATGATTTTAAATATAATAAAAAATCACATAATATATATATATATATAATTTAAAAATACAATATTTATTTATAAAATCTATTTTTTAAATTTTTGAAACTTAAGTATTGTGTTAATTTAATAAAAAATGGTTTTCATCTATTTATTTTAACTAAGTATAAATGAGGGGTAATTCGATTTTGTATTGTTTTAAAATAAAATTAACTCTTATTTGGTTAATAATAAATATATTAATGTCATATAAATAAAAAACATTGATAATTTTATCTTAATCATAATCTATATGCATAAAAATACACTTTTTCTAAAAATAGTTTTTACACATTATGAGCATTAAAATTAAAATTAATTTTTATCATCCTTAAGAATTTTATTTGACAAAAAAATTATTTTATATTTATAATAATTAGGTCAAAATTATGTAATAATTCCCATTTTATTTTTAGTAATTAAAATTGAATTACATATATAAAAATTAGTTACCATTGAAAAAAAAAAGGATAAAGTAAAAAATACAAGAGTAAAAAACATAAAAACATCATGAAAATGTATGTTTGATACTTTATAAACCTTTACTCTTACCCCAATTCATTATTTTTCATTTTTGGATCCATTTTTCCTTTAAACAGTGACTTTTCATTTTATATTATTACAAAAAATACCACTCCCTTTACTTATAAAAGGATTCATCACCACCCCACTTCTCCTTACAAACAAATTCTATTATATTTGACCAAATTCTACGCAAATAAATCCCCAAAAATCCTATAAAAAATCTATATTTTTTTTATTCAAAAAAAATAACTACCAATTCCTTAATCCAATTTTAAATGGAGATCTGCCATGGAGTAATGTAAAATTCTTAATTACAAATTTTTTTATTTCATTACCTTTATTTTATTTTATATTTTCATAAAATATAACCAAAAAATGCCGAAATAATTACATAAATATCAAAAAATTACATATATTTTATTGTTTTTATGTGATATCTATTTTCTAATATTTCACATAACCACTTGGAAAATGAAAACGTCGATTGAGTTATGTGCGGACTACCACCTCCATAAGCAATGTGATCTATTTTTCATAACCAAATTGTATGAAAAGTTAAAAGGGTATATTTAATTGATTAATATGACATTTATAACAATATTAATATACTTAAATTATAATTAATTTCCTTTCTTCCTCTCGTTACATGTAAATAAACACATCACTCATGTGTACGTGCGGACTACTACCTCCAAAAAAGTGATGTATTTATTTTTTTCATCTAGTATTTTATTATTTATAAAACTACCTTAAAATATTATTCAAAACTATAAAAATATAAATAATATCATTATGATTATATAATTATTAAATTATTCCAAAATAATCACTCTTAACCATACTTGCCCATAGATTATATCTTATTCTTGTTTGGGTCTGTTTCACCACCTACATAAAGAGTTTTATAAATTTCTATCATGGATGACTATAGAAAATTAACTACTAGTGTTATTTGACATTAATGAGTAAATAATGATTGTTTTCTAGTTATTCAATGTTTGTATTTATGTTTAACTAATTATTATTTCACCGCCATTTTTTTATTATAAATTACTGAAATAAGCTAATCATTATCTCCATCATCAAGAATCATAACCAAAATACTTATGAAGTGAAATTAAAAAAATTATAAATCATTATAAAACTGATATTATGGAAACTATAATTATCTCATTATTATGAACTTTGAATCTATAAACAATAATTGAGATATCCATTAAGAAGCTAGTACTAAAAAAACAATCATTGCTAATAACATCTAAAAATGAAAATGAAATATAAATAACCAATATATTTATAATAAATGATAATAAATAGGGTTTATAAAATATTATTGTATGAATAATGTTCTTAAATAGTTTATTAAGATAGTTATTTTTTATACAAGATGTTAAAGCACGTCCAGCTAAGTGGGATTAAAGGTAAGGGTTTTTGTGAACCCAATTTCCATTCATTGAGTTATAATTGTTCTTCTGGGAATCTATTCTTATAAATTGGGTATGTTTTATCATATAACTGTATTATAATAAAACAACTCTTTTTTCCAATGAATTTTCATTTCTATCAAATAAGCCCCTTTCCAAATGTTACATGCTTCATAAATTATGATGTTCATAATGGTTTTCTCATCTCAGTTTTTTTTCTTTTAGACTTATGTCATGTCCACCACTTATTTTATTTTTCATGGTGTATATACTACCCATTTATGTATTATTATAATGTTATTATTGAAATTAAATGGATTTAAAAATTCATCACATTTTCTACCTTTCATTGGTTTTTATTGATTTATAATTTTTCATCATGAAGTTAATTCTTCCATGCTTCGGTGCTTCCACCATAAAATAGTATTATATAGTATTTTCACTTACACCATAGGGAAAATGAATTTTTAATTCAAATATCCTTACATAATGAATGTATTTATAATAAAAGTATAACTTTTTTAATAATAATTTGCATCCTTCCTAAGTAATCTACTTGTCTTCCATATCCATGTTTTTTATTCCTACCAATATTCTCCATTATTATTTGGGAACTAAAATATGTGTTATATTTTGTGGACTTCGTATTTAAATTTTAAAATTTTAAAAGGTTGCTTTATTAATATTTTTTAAAAATGTTGGCATTCAAAAAAGGTATTTTGAAATATCAAAATGTTTTTCCTTCCATGACCATTTGTTTTATCTTCCTCTCTACATTTCCTTGATATAATATTTATTTATTTTTCAAGGCTTCATTTTTTAAGTTTTTTCTAAAAAGTACGAGTTTTAAAAAGTTTTTTCATTACATTTTTTAGAATTGATTTTGAAATTGACCCCTAACATAAACCTTTTATAATAATGTTAAAAAAATTTCTAAAATCAATTTTGAATTTCTTTTCAATGTGAACACATCCTTTCATTGATCAAAATAATGTTTTCAATGAATCTTACATTTCTTATTTCAAAATGGTTTTTCAAATAAAATAAATTCATAATGATTTTAAAATGAGAAAAAGTATTTTTTATTATTCTTCAAAAATATTTATCCAATGATCTTAAAATTTTATTTTCTATTTGGACCAACAATCTTAATGCTGCTTATGTTACATTGGGAATATATTATTAGGCTACCATCCATGTTCTTTCTCTAGATGTATTATGTAATATTCTAGGAAACTTTTTAATGAAACCCATTTTTTTCCTTGGGTTAATTAAGTGATGTTTTATGTAAGAAATTTTTCATGTTCCTGTCACACATATATGTAAAAATAATTTTTATGTGATGTGTGGGACCTATATAACCCTCAAATGTATTGGATAAGTCTCTACATATCATGAGATGATAATGGGAAATGAGTAATGATACTTGATCCACTGTGAAAAATAATAATTAATGTCTGGTCCATTATGGGATACAAGAAGTAATTCCTAATTAATTATAGGAAACATGAAGTAATTACTAATACACTATGGAAAACATTATGTATTTCCTGATCTACTATGGTAAATAAAAATTAATTCCTGGTCCACTGTGGGAAATTAGAAGTGATTCCTAATCTACTATTTTATAATTCCTATGCTTATTTTGTGCCACATTTTTATGTAATATGCCTATTATTATGCTTCATATATTTTCTTTATTATCTTACACTATTATGTCATGGTACATGTTTGTTCATTTGAGATACATGTTCCATTGTCATTACGTAAAGAAAAATATATTTTGTTATGTTCTTCTAAATAAGGTATTTCTCTCATGCTCAAGTTTTATCATTTTCTTATGATTTAACCCTTGATATAATGATAAAAAGATTTCACTTACTGACTTTTTGAGATCACTCATCTCTTATGTTTCTAATCCTCATGTTATAAAGATGAGTATAACTTATAATAAGTCTATAATGGAGTCTAATGTGGTTCAGTAATAGAAAAATGTTCACAAGTATCCTAAAATAAATTTATTATGTAGCTAATTATTAAAGGAATTAAGCCTTTAATTCTTGGGATTGTGTGACTATTTATGAGATGTAATATTGAACTTAAAAATGATTTAGAATAATTATATGTTTAGTTTGGTTGTCCTGATTTTACATCAAATCCAATTTTAGTTGTGGAAAAAGGAGTTTGGGTCTGGAGTGCCTCACTAAGGGAGGTGGATGAACACCCAGGGTTAAACAATGATTATAAAATGTTGGTGTGGACAACAGTTTTGTAAATATTTTTTCCACTTCTTGACCCACATGTTCCATTTTTATAATGAATTACATTATCATCCCCTTAATAAAATGGTTTCTTATCTCAATTTTCTTCATTTTTGAATGTTATAGCGAATTATTTTCTATATCAATCACACTTTGTTTGTCACAATGGACTACCATGGGATTCTTTAAATATTATTTATGATTCTATAATTTATATTTCATTTATACCAGTTTCATATATTATTTTGTTCTTAAAATTTAATTTCTTCCACTATACAAAGATAAATTTCCTCTTTCCACTTCCTAATCCATCCAATGTTTTTTCTTCCAATAGAAAATTCTCTTTTTCTTGTTTATTTTCTATCTAAAAAATCTCTAGAAAAATACTTAACCAATTATGAATATAAATATTTATTATTCCCTTCACAATGTTTCAATCCATAATCATGCATGCCTTGAATATACCCTATGATCTATTTCACAAACAAGAGTTATTCCTCCTTGGGATTTCTTTAAAATCAAGCATCCAAAAATTCAATAAGAACAACATTAATCCTTATTTCAATGAGATACAATAAATTTATAATCATATTCCAATAAATTTTTAGATAAACCACTCTTCCTTTTTCATGTCTTTCTATCTTAGTTCCGAACATAATTGGTATTGAAACTGATTTTATTTCATGTATCTCAAAATAATTTAGCATATCCTTTTTATATTTTCCATGGGAAAAAACATATATCCCTCTATTTTAATTACTTATAGCATGATAAAATATTTTCTTTCTCCAATAATTAACACTTAAATCTCAAATATTATAAAACAGTTAAATCTCATTAATGATTTTATCATGCTTCCT
Source organism: Viscum album (assembly GCA_963277665.1). Classification (NCBI taxonomy): domain Eukaryota; kingdom Viridiplantae; phylum Streptophyta; class Magnoliopsida; order Santalales; family Viscaceae; genus Viscum; species Viscum album. The sequence goes on from OY728163.1 coordinate 356,841,286, forward strand.
CCAAATATAATATCATCAATGTATACAAACACCTTGAAAAATTATTTCTTTTTCAATTTCACATAAATATTATAATCAAAACCACCTCTTCTAAACTCCAAATTCTTTGAGATATTGTCCAACTAAGATTATTAGGCATGAGGTGCTTGTTTTAATCCATAGAGAGCCATCATTAACCCTTACACCTTTGATTCATTATCACTAATTATAAATCCCACTTATTTTTTGATATAGACATATTATTTTGGAATTCATTTTAAAAAAAATAGACTTAACATCAATTTTAGAGGTTCTAAATTTCCTTTTAGTAGCCATGGTAAGATAAAGTCATATAGAATCAGGTTTTTCTACTCATTTGAAGGTTTCTTCAACAAAAATTCCATCTTCTTATAAATATCCCTTTCAACCAAACTAAATTTTTTTAATGAAATTTTCATTATTATTATATTTATTTTTTAATAAGCACTTTATTATTATGTTTTTATGATCCTTTGACCTCATCACAAGTTCCAAAGTCTAATTTTTCTCAATTTGATAAAACTCCTCATTTAGGGCCTTGACCCATGATCCATATGTCACCAATTCTTCAAATGAGGCTATATAAACTTGATAAAACAGAGTAGTATGATCTATATTTATCATCCTCCAGGTTTGTGTTAGATTAGTTTTATCACTTATAATATATGACTCGTCGACCTCTGTGATTTCCATGCCTCGGTTCACTGTGCATAGTAACTAGACTAGGTCACCAAAAGACCTCAGGAGCATCACCCCATATGCTAGAGGCGACTGACTAGTAGTGGGGGTCTATGGTAGTATTTTGTAGAGCTTCCCCTATATCATAAAATTAAATAATAGATAAAATATATAGGAAACATCCATGAATAATAAACACTAGAGTATGTATAAGAATTAAGAAAATACACCAATAATTAATGGATGCAATCATAGAGTCATACAGACTCATGTCCATACATCAAGACTGGTCACCCACTAAGATGATCATATATGAAAAATAAAAGAACAAACAAAATATATGAGTATTTACTATGACCATGTTCCTCACCTCATCTTGATATCTAATGCTCGTCCAATATATCCAATTGAACGATCCAATACTAGGCCTCTGCCCAACCTAAACCTATAATCAATGAATCCCACTCGAGTACTAGAGTTCCATGGACACTTGAGTAGGGTGTGAGTACAACATATTAGGTAACCTCTAATGTAATTATGTGAAAACCCATTAAATGTAGTGTTTACATGTGATATGATCATCTGGATATATAAACCATGGGCGTATAAATAAATAATTATCATTGATCATCAAGTTCTTCCATTGAACCCTAATTGACCCAAAAATTATTTAACCAATGTTGAAGTGTCTCTAATCATTTCATGTAGTCAGGAAAACCAAGTATCATCTCTTTCTGAAGGGTCCAGTCCATTATGACCCAAACTTATGGGGGGATATACATCCAACATCAGAACCCATTTATCCTCTCGACTCCAAGGATCAAATCCAAGGTAGCCTAGATCATGGTATCCTTACTCCAAATAAACGGAATACCAAATCATGTTACATCATCTAAACTATGAGGATAAAATAAAAGGTATCCCAAACACCCTAGTATACCTCATCTAACTCTAACCAGCATGTTCAAGGAATCCCAAATAATTATACCCCGGATCCAATACACATATGTATAAATCATGGTATATTCATCCCAAATCTTAGTTTCAAATCCAAGGTGTACCAAAAAAATCTTGTTGACCTCATACAACTTTTAGGAACATATCCTATGAAATAAAAATAATGGTACACCGAGTTCCAATACATGGAATCCCAAAACATGGTACATCATATCATTTGATTGTATACCCCTGCCATGAAGATCCGAGGATCTAGTCTGATTCATCCCAAAAAATCATTTCTTAAATAGGTGTAATATCTTTATCCAAGGATAATCTCCTAGGTATCCCATGTTTATCAAATGCATCCTGGTGTGTAGTGCATCCCACCCAAATCACACTATCAATGTCATATCAACAAGATGGACAACTGCTTGAACCTATCCTACCAACTATGGTCGAACTCTCTTGTTCATGACCTTTCATCATCATAGCCATCACAGGCTCAAATCATCAATTCAAGTTCTAAGGTGATGCATTTAATCATCATTAACCATTTCCCATATAAACACTCGATGGGGTCAACACGTCACTAGGGAACCCACTAGGGTCCCCTAAGTATTACCACAACTAGGACACCCTTCATGGGTCCTCTTATCTCAAACAATATCATGAGTTAAAACCCATCACTCATAGGGAATGGCATCCCTCAACATTTTCGTAACCACTACACAACCACATTGGCCACATCAGCTTCTCCATATGGGGACATGCAAGGGTGATGGACTCAAGCCCATACCATTCCCAGTCAACCCAGGTAGTTCCTCACACCCAACCTACACATAAATCTCCTTATAGTATACCCACCCAAGTGATAACATCTTAGTGGGGTGGACCACTCTCCCCACAGTCATCTCAAATAACTTGAAGGCTTCTAGGAATCTCACGATTCTGTCGCAGATTACTCAGGACACTTGAAATCATTTTACACTCTCTTATATAAGGATACATTTAGAGAACCTACATGAAAGAGATCTAGGTTCATTTAATTTATTAATATCACACCACTCAAGGTATAATCATCTCAAAGAATAAAAAATGATCAAGTCCTTGACCATCGCCGATCAAGGAAATCAAGCGAATGCCCAAGGGTCCATCATGGCCCTTATCAATTTGTACAGTTTACCTAAGAATTCATTTAAAATAAAAAATTTACTTAAATTTAAAGGGTTTGTTCACCATCAATTGAGAGACATCACATCACAATACAAGAATAGATAATAAATTCAAAAACCATAGGTATTTTAAAAGGACCACCAATATGAAACATATATCCCCACCCTTTTTTATCATAGTCCAACAGCTCTAACCAATCCCCTCCATGTCCCATATAGGACTAGCTAAACATCATCCAATCTCCCAAGGCCCTATCTCACAAAATAGTGTCACCAAAAAATTGATTATTCTATTTTATAATTAAATAATCAATTTTAAAAATAGAAAAATTTCTATATTCTCACTAGTTTAAATAGTCATGAGGAAACTACTGGAAATGAGGTGTGGTCCACTCCTAACGCACCACCAAGACTAATCTATAGGAAATCCCCAGTTAACATAACTAGTTGAATGGATAAATAGTTTAATTTAGGTATAAAACCCTTGAAAACACATATAGTGATGTCTCTTCTACAAAACATTTTGTGATTGCATATAGACATCATATCAGGTTCTCCACTAGCTATGTTGGGAAAATTTACCATAAAAATAGTTGATTTCACCATGCTTCCATGGAATCAATGCCAAAACCTGAAGAGATTTGTATTGAAATAAACATCCAAACAAGGAAGAAGAAGAAATGGGGGAGGAATGAAAAATAATACTTAAAAACTACATTGAATTACACCTGTAACCACCATAAACGGATAGAATAAGGGTGAGGGGAGGTCTAACCAAGACCCTTTATGCATGCCTATCCAAGCCAAAAGAGAAATGGGGTTGAGATCCCTTTATAAAATTAAAAAAAATGCATTCTGCACTACCTTGTGGGGTAAATATAATGTTCACACCATGATTATTAAATCAGTTCCCCCTTCTCCTTCACCCATCCCTATTTCACACCCTAAATATCTAGAGCACACCCCATAAAAGGCCTACTACTTCACTTTTTAGCAGCATAAACCCCTATCCACTTGTCTGAAATTCAGTTAAACCCTTGCTACATCCACCTAATCATAAACCAAATCCAAAAATATATATTTGGGGCCTTAAAATCTTCACAATATCATCTCAATTCCTAGTTCTCCAAATAAACCACCCACCAAAATAAAAATAAAAATTCCTTCTAAATTTAATAACTCGTTCGGACATGGGGTATTATAATCTCCCTGTCATAAGAAGTCTTGTATACCATTTAAACATAAAACATTAATTAATTAGGTCAAAAACTCATGTTTAACTCATCATGTTATACCATCAAACTTTAAATGATCTCCTATTATTAAAATTCAAACATGTAGAACTTTATCCATCAAAAGTAAGTCCACTACTTGCTTCCATTACTAAAACAATGAGATAACTCTTACCCACTCCCATCTATCACAAGACACTATAGTGTCATCAATAAAATAAATGTCTAGATTATGGTGTTTACCACCATAAGTTTCATATTATAAAGACCGGTTCTTGATCCATGGTGTTCTCCACCATTGGAAGCGCCTACCAAAACACATCCTCCAATGGTTCAACATATTTCTCGATTTTCTTTCCATCTAAATGCACCTAAACACATATAAAACCACTAGTCATAAGTTAGTAATGACTGTCATCTCTAATTCTATATCGAATCAAATGATTATCCACTTTCCATATAAAGGGATTTCATGCATCATTATCTTCTCAAAAGGTACTGAACAAACCTCAAAATACCCTTATCATACGAAATACGACATACACAAACTATAGTCTTTACTTATATTTCATTCAAATAGTATTTGTATCAACATACACCTTAACTATGGTTAGATAGGTGATTAAACCCCTAAAAATAGGATGAAACTGGTTCACCACTGAACCATGTCATAAATCACTAGGTCACCCTCTGAACCGTGAGATGAATCATGATTCACCTCATAAATCCCCTTAATATCACATCAGAATCATCATGAGCCTGATGTTAACATGATGACTCCATGCAAAATCACATATGATTCTAAACCTAGTATTTGACAGGAATATAGATAAAAACATATTCACTTTCACATTGACATCCAACACCACCTTGATTATCTAATGATCGGTCCTAACTTGTCCATAACCCTACCAGCATGGGTTCAAATCTCCATATCTCATGCTCCATCCATTAATACACATAATTATTGGACATGACTATCTCCCTCATACCTAATTTCCAACATCAAACATAAATTAGCACCCATTCCTAGCACATGAGAAGGTTATCCTTAGGAACTATAAAAATTAAAATTATAACATGGGTAACACCCTAAAACATATAGTGGTGAATTCCCCATCATATATATTACCTTATACTGCTCCTTGAAAACCACTTCAATAAGTTTCAATATCACATGTGTATCTATCCTATTGATCCACACTCATCTCATCCAAAGAACCACCAGTATATAATCAACTCTCTGATTGACCATTCCACCACACCCAAGACCTTTCTAATATCACCTATCTACAGCAAGGGATATTTCCCATTTACTCATAACCTTGGTAAATTATTCATGCAAATTATTTATCTAGTCTTCAATCCCTCAGCTCATACATGGATGCTCACTGATCTATATCATTTCAACAACACTATTCATAAATAGTATAAGCCACCTCAACCTCATTGAAAATAAACAGGTGTATGCCCCCCCCCCCCATACCACCATGTCACTTAACATGAATCATGCTCAAGGAATAACATATCACCATATCTAGGTTCATTTACCTTAACCACTGATCATAAATCATGGAATATCAATCATCAATCTACAAACACCCTTGTAACTTCCATAAAAATCAAGAATCCCACCTATGTCCTAGTCTATGACATGATCACCCACCATCCAAGAATCCTTCCAAAACTACTAGCATCCATCCATGATCTACCATTGTGCCACTTGGAAATGAATAAAAAATATGTTGGGTCATGTATCTTATTGATACTTCCCACAAAACCAAACCTTGAAACCAAAACCACCATCACTCTTAGTTATTTCATCATGAGAAATCAAGGCATAAACATGCCTGCACCAAATCCCTAGTAGCACCTTGTGTGAAATAATATCAAGGAAAGGCACCTACCTATACCTTCTATGTCCACAAAAACTAAAGAATCACCATGCCTGTATTCCATATTTGGTAGAATATCCCATGAATATACCACAACTTGACACATCTATCCATGATTCCCATATCTAGGGAACTCAAAATATAGGGCCAACTCCTCTCATGGTTTACCCTCTATATATCCTAACTCATGTAAAACATATCACCCATCACACTATTCTTGAGTTGTATCTCAAAAAAAACATCCGGATCTCCCACCTAAAACATATATCATAAATTATATATTTCACAGATCAAGGGAAAACTCTCTTTTCCAAACCTAAAATCACACAGTAAATCATGTTCCAAACAACCCACTCTTAGGTCTCACATATACATATACATCAGTAATCTGATACCAAAACCACAACCCCTCCAGGGAATTGATTCTCACCAGGAACATTCCTATGGGACTACCCACTTGAGAATAACAATATTAGCTAATCCTTATTAGGCCTCCATATATAGAAGTCACCCCCCTGATGAAAAGATTAAAATATATTAGTATATACATAAAATGGAATCTACCCACCACAATCTATATCAAGTATCCCATAGTCACAAGGGTCAATTATTTATAATGTCATTTCAATTTATATTGGAAAAAACATATATGTTGTTACTAGAATTTTAAATAACTGAACCCATTTTATTTTTCAAATTAACCTCAAAATTAAATTTACCCACCTTGGATACATCACTAGGTAATTTAGTCCTTGTAATGACCTACTAAGTGTCTCTAAGAATCCCTTACTTTGAGAGACTATATATCTTTCATCATTTATAACAACACCATAGATCCACATGACTTATCATCAAAAGAAACTATATTATGGTTTAGCTGAGCAGAATTCTACCAAAATGCTATATTGGAAAACACTATTTAGGTTGTTACTATCACTTTAAACTGCTAAACCTTATATTTTGTGATAAAAACACAAAATCATGAAAATTTCATGTGAACCCTATGTGAAAAATATGATGTTTGAACATCGGCCTCTTTAAAATGGTCCAAGAGCCAAAAATCCAATAATTTTCCTCTTATTGGTGGGCCAATATCCAAAAATCCAATAACACATAAATGATAAATCTCAAAACACATGTGCATCACACTAGGTGAAAATCATAAAACCATAAAATGAGAATCCAATAATATAAATCACATGTCTACCATCACCTCAAATAGTATGACAAAATAAAACTCTGACACATTTAGTGATATTAGTCAAATAAAGGCTTTGATACCACTTTATAACATCCCTCCCCCCTCTAGTTCACAATGAAATGTATCCAGTATGGGATTCCATGAGACCACAAGCGCACTTCCTCATATACCAGAGGCTTCTAACAAGCATTGGGGGTCTAGGGTAGTACGTTAGGGATACTATACCCTCATATTGGAGTGCACAATAATAGATAAAATATCTAGACAACATCCATGAACAATAAACACCATAATAAAAAGAAGAAATAATAAAATCCATCAATAATAAATGAATACAATCATATAGTGATATAGACTCAATATCATATATCAAGAGTAATCACCCACTAGGCTGATCACATATAAGAAATAAAATACAGAATAAAATACAGGAGGATAAAATATAACCTATAGACAGACATCATCCTAATATCCAACTCACATCCAAGTATTGAGTTGAACGATCCAATCTCAGGGATATAACCAACTCAAACATGAAATCAGTTATGGTTTCTCAAGTACCCATGTTACATGGCCACCCAAGTAGAGTGTGAGTAAACCTTAGTAGGGAATCACTAATTTGGTCATGTACATAACTAGTAAATGTAGTGTCTATATGTGATATGATCTGGTAAATAAATAAATTGGGGGAGAATAAATAAATAATCATTGTTTATCCTTGGGTTCCTCCATTAAACCATAATCAAACCAAACCCATTTTAGCCAGTTTTGTAGTGTCTCTAAGAACATCACACAATAGTGGCAACAAAGAATCATCTTGGTCCTAAGGCTCAAATCCATGGATTCCCAAACCTATGGGGATCTATGTTTGATCCTAGAACTAGTGTATCCTACCGACTCTAAGGATTTAATACAAGGAAGCCCAAATTATAGTTTCCCAACTCAAAATCTAGGGTAGCCCAAATCACGGTACATCATCTCGGACCTAAGGATCAAATACAAGGTAGCCCAAACATGCCGGTAGTCCTCATATGACCCCTAGGAGCATGTTCTAGGAATCCCAAACCATAGTTATCCAAGATCTAAAACATGGTATCCCAAATCATGGTACATCATTCTGACTTCGTAAATCAAATCCATGGTAGCCCAAAACATGCTTGTAGGCCTCATTTGACTTCTATGGACATATCCTGGGTAGCCTAAAATGTGGTACTCTCATATCTAATGCATGGTAGTCTAAAACATGGTAAATTATCTTGATGTACTGTATATCCCACCATACAGATCCATGGTCCTAGTTTGAGGCATCCCAATCTATGTGTCTAAAACAGGATCAACATCCAGGTCATGTGATCATGTCCAAGTAATCTAATGTGTGTCAAATAAATCATAGTGGGTGTTGTGTTCCACCCAAATCAAATTATCAATAATATATATATGGGTTTTTCATATTCTTAAATCCATCTTACCAATCAAGTTCATTCCCTCAAGTGTAATACCTACCATAATCACAGCCATCATAGGATCAAATTTTTTATTTAGGATCAAATGTGACACCCATAATAATAATTACACATTTTCTATATGCTCCCTCAATAGGGTACCAAAGCTAGGATAGCCTTCATGGTTCCTCTTATCTTAATACATATCATTATTCAATAACCATCACTTATTGGGAAATTCATCCTCTCGCATTACCATAACCACTACATGGATGCATTGTCTATGCCAAATTCATCGTGTATGGGTCACAAAAGGAAGATGGACTTAATCCCATACCATTCCCATTTATCCTAGGTTAGTCCTAAAACATAACCTAACCATCAATATACTTAGGATCTACCCATCTAGGTGATCATGTCTCAGGGGGGTGGAACACTCACCTCACTGTATTCTTGTCTATCTTGAAGGATTCTAGTCATATCATGGTTCTATCATGGCTTATTTGGGGAACTTAAAATCATTCCTCACCCTCCTATCCATGGAGGAATTTGGGTAACCTATTCTAAGGGAATCTATGTTTATTAAATTTAATAGCATCACACCGATTAGGTTTTTTCAAAGTAAGAATACAGTATGATCAAGGCCTTAGTCATCAATAGTCCGGGAAATAAAGCCAGTGCCCAAGTTTCCATTATGGACCTTGTCAATTTGTTCATTTTATCTAGGTATTTCATTTTAAATAATTAATTTACATAAATTTAAATAGGTTATCCATCATTAATGGTGAGACCAAAAATAGAATCCCAAGAATAAATAATAAATGAAAATACCATCAAGAATGTATAAGGACCACCTACCTGTAACATGTGTCAACTTTCTTAAAAGATTTCATCCCAAAAACTATTTCCAAGCCTATATATGACTCATCTAAGTCTATCTAGCCATCATCCAGTCACCCAAGACCATATCTCACATCAAGTGTCACTAAAAAATTAGTTATATAATTTTATAAATAATTAAACAATTAAAAAAATAAGAAAAATTCCTAGATTCTCATAGGGTTAACCCATCATGATAAAACCACTATCAATGAGGTGTAGTATACTCCCAAAAAAACCCCACGGGCCTATGAAACATTTAATACTCAATTAACATTGTCAATTCAGTGGTAAAATAGTTTAATTTAGGAAAAAACAATTAAAAACTTATACAGTGGCATGCCTTCATTGAAACAGTAGGTAGAAATCATATCTGGTCCTTTTTTACCTAGGTTGATAAAAAGTCCCATCAGAAATAGAAGATTCACCATGAACCGGTAGAATTGGTGCTAAACCCTAAAATGGTTTTCACCTAAATTATTGTCCATCCAAGAAGGAATAAGAATAGATGGATGAATTGATAACCATATCTAAAAACACTGTCGAACCACACCTATAACTGACCAAAATAGATGGAATAAGGGGGAGGGGAGGTCTGACTAAGACCCTCATCACTTGATTATCCAAGATAAAAGAGAAAGGGGGTCAATCCCCTTTTTCAAAATTTAAAAAAAATTATAACACTATTCCATTGTGTAAACATAGAGTTCATGCCTTTATTCTTCAAGTAGTGCCTTCTTCTTAATTATCAATCCCTCTTTCACACCCTAGACACCTGGAACACACCCCCTAAAACCCCTTTCATAGTGTAAAATTCCCTTTCACACCATAAAATACCTACTTCTATACTTTTCAAATTCTTGGGCCTCTGGGAACTTCTCCAAAATTCACTCAATTATTAGGATAACCACTGAATCTTAAAACACATCCAAAAACAAATATTTAGGTAATTAAAACCATTAAAATATTATATCCATTCAAGGTTCAAAAAATACACCATCCATAAATAAATAAAAATCATTCTAAATTTCATAACACGTCCAGAAACAGTGTATTAAAATCTCCCAATTATATAAATTCATATCTCCGATAAGTCTCATCGATAATTAAACCATCAAACCTGACCCACTCAAGTTTCCAAATCACATTTAACTCACTATGATCTACCCTAAAATACCTAACGATATCCCCTTTCACAACTTAAAACATGAGGTGCATTATCCATCAAAATATAAGACACTTCACACTGCCATATTTGAAACATTGAGATAGAAATTACTTGTTCCCTCTATCCCAAGACACCATGGTTTCATCAATCAACTCATCACATGTCTTATGGTATTCCCCACCATAATTTTCCAATAATAAAGGATGATTCATAATCCATAGTAATCCCCAACATTAGAATCACCTATCAAAATTTGTCCTCCAGTAGTCCAACAACACACTTGGTGTGGTTTCTATCTCATTACACCCAAACATGTATGAAAACTCTCATTAGAATCTAGTACTACCTCTTATCAATGATTCTAGACCAAATCAGATGAGTATCCACTTCCCGTGTATAGGGATTTCATATGATGACCTCTTCTTAAAAAATCACATCCAAACCTTGAAATACCCCTATCATACCAAATACTAAATACCTAAACTATGGTACAAGCTTCCCTTACTTTCAAATAATTTTTTTCTCAACAGACACCTTGACTATGTTTATCCATATGATTCACCTCCTGGAACACATGATGAAATTTTTTTACCTCCTTAACCATATCATGAATCCTTTTTTCACCCCTTAAACCATGTTATGAATCATGATTACCCTTTTTAATCACATTTGAATCATAACAGAATCAACATGATCCCGATTTCAATGCACTTAATCCATCCAAAATTATATCTAAATCTAAACCTAGTATATAACATAGGATTATAATAAACCATATTCACTTTCTCAGTAGTATCCAATTCCACCTTGAACATCCTACGATTGGTGAAAACATTCCCATGACCCTACCAACATGGATTCACACCTCCATTTCTCATGCTCCATCTATTACCACATATAATAGCTATATGTGAGAATCTCACCCATACCTGATAACCAACATAAAAAATCAATTAGCACCTATTCTTAGCTCACAGTAACTTCAACCATGATAGCCACTAAAATTACAATCATAATAGGGGTTTCAACCTCAAACAGAAAATGGTATCCTCTCCACTATATAGATTTCCTTATACCACTCCTTGAGAACCACCTCAACAGGTTACAATATCACACATGTTCCACTCTTCCTAAGACACAATCATTTCATCCCATGTATCACCTACCTATAATCAACTCTCGAGTCAACCATACCATAATACATGATCCCTTTCTAATTTCACCTCTCTCTATGGAGGGAAATTTCCAATTTCTTAAAAACCCCAGGTAACTATTCCCACAAATTCCTCGTCAATTCCATCAACCCTCATCTCACACATAGATGCACATTAAACTATCTTAGTTCAACAACATTATGCATAACCCACACATTCTAACTCAATATTATCCAAAATCAATAAGTGTATACCCCATGTTCTACTAATTCACCTAACCCAACTCATGATCAAGGAGTTTAATGTCATCATATTTAGGCTCACATGCTAAAACCACTTACTATGCTCTATGACATGTCAATATTCTATCTAGAAACTCCAAAGGAACCCTCCCCCACCTTCAAATTCAAGCATATCAACTATACCACGGTCTATCACACAATCACCTTCCATATAGGCATCATTCATAAATTTCTCATTTATATCCATGCTCTACCATTGCACTGGTTGGGAATGCATCCAAAATATATGGTTTTAGTCATCCTATTGATCCTTCCTTAAAAACCAAACTTCAATACCAAAACTACCAGAACTCAAGGTGTTTTTATCATAAAAAAACCATGTCATAATCTTTCATACCCCATATCCCAAGTATCACCTCTTGTGTAATGATCTCAATGTAAGTCACCTATATGTTCCTTCCTTTTCTATGAAAAAAAAAGGCATCACAATGCATTTATCCCATATTTAGTAGCAAATTCCATGTATCAACCTCAATTGGAAGCATCTATCCATTCTTCCCTTATCTATGGAACTCAAAATCCAGGTCCAACCCCTCTCATGGATTACCCTTCATATATCTCACCCTATGTCAAAAATATAACCCAAATCACTAACCTTGAGTTATATCTCAAAAAAATAAGTTCTTTTTCCTAAACCATAGGTCATATCTAATATAATTCACAGCTCATGGGAAACCTATCTGTTCCCAAACCAATATCATGTAGTAACTCACATGCCAAACTACCCACTCAATGGTCTAACATATACATATACATGAGGCATCATATTATAAAATCACCACCCTTATAGGGAACTAATTATCATAGAGCACCCATATATGGGACTACACCCTCTAGAATCACAATGTGGGTTGATCCTTACTGGGAAACCACATACGAGAGTCACCCCATCAAGGATTACATTTGCATCATTCGGTAATAAATATAATGGCATATCCCTACCAAGATCTGTGTTGGGTACCCCATAGTAAGATGGTTCAGATATTTAGAATTCCATTACATGTAATTTAGGGAAATGACATGTATGTTTTTATGGGAATTTTAAATAATTGGGCCCAATTTTTTTTTCGACCCATCATCAAAATTAAATCCACCCACCATGGGTTCATTACTAAGTCATGTAGTACTTGTATTGACCCACTAAGGGTATCTATTCATCCCTTACTTTGAGAGACTACATATATATCATCCTTGAATACCTCACCATATATCCACATAACCTATAATAAAAAAAAACTACATCTGGTTTCAGTTGAGTAGAATTCCACAAACACGATATACAGGAAAACACTATTTAGATTGTTACTAACACTTTAAATAGATTAACCCTATCATTGGTGATACAAATAAAATTATCATGAAAATTTCACGTGGAACCTATATTCCAAATATGATTCATTAACATTGGCCTCTTATTAAAATTATAATATCCAAAAAATAAAATAATTAACCACTTTCCAATGAGACAAGGAAAAAAATACAATAAGTCATGAATCATAAATCTCAAACCCATGTGTTTAATAGTAGGATTTAATGATACAATCATAAAATAAAAAATCTAAGAATGGAAATCAGATGCCCTGGTAACCTAGAAATCATACTGAAAAAGGTGTGCATGATGTACTAGTCATCCATCACCAGATTTGACACATTCTTGTGTCGACTGTATTAAATTTCCCCAAATAGTAATAAAAAATAAAACTCTAATAAATTTCATGATATAAATCATATAAATGCTCTAATACCACTTTGTAACATTCCCACCAATATTCACTATACACAGTAATTGAATTGACTCACCACAGGACCTCAGGCATGCCTCCTCATATGTCAAAGGATACCAATTACCAACAGGGGTCTAGGGTAGTATCGTAGGGAGACTATATCCTCATATTATAGTGTGAAATAATAGATAAAATATCTAGACAAGGTCCATGAATAATAAACATTAGAGTATAAAAAACTAATATGAAAATCCATTAATAATAAATGAATGTAATCATACAGTCATACAGACTCATGGTCATACATCATGATTGATCACCCACCACGATAGTCAAATATAAAAAAAATAAACAAAAAAATATATATTAGGATCAAGTGAAACCTTAAGCCTCGCCTCATACAAATCCCCAATGCATGTACAATCTGACTAGTTGACAAATCCAATCCTAGACGTCTACCCAACTTGAACCTATAATTGGTGAAGGTTTATCGGGTACCCAAGTGTCATGGCTACCTGAGCAGGGTGTGAGTCTAACTCGATAGGGAACCCACAACATAGTTCTATACTCCAAGGATCAAATTTATGGTATCCCAAAAACGCCTGTAAGCCTCATATAACTTCTAGGATCATGCTTTAGGTATCCAAAAGCGTAGTACTCTTGGATCCAATACGTGGTAGCCCAAATCATGGTATATCATTCTAACTTTGAGGATAAAATCCTAGGCATACTAAAAAAATATTTTAGACCTCATCCAACTCAAAAGACAATATCATAGGTAGTCTAAATCATGGTACCCTCAAATCCAATACATGGAATCCCAAAATGTGATACAACATCTTAGGGGACTGTATATCCCACTGTATGGAGCCAAGGACCTGGTCTAAGGAATCCCAAACTATGTATCTAAAATAATATCAATATCCAAATCCTAGTAGCATGTCCTAGTCATAACATGTATGTAAGATACATCATTATGGGCATTGAATCCCACTCAAATCACACTATTAATATCATATAGACAGGTTGGCCATCTACTTATACTCATCCTTCTAATCAAGGTTGGCCTCTCTAGTTCACTAAATTCCATCATCAAAGATATAATAGGCTCAAATAATTGATTAAATTTATAAGGTGACACATACATTTTTCACTACCCATTACCCATACGCACCCTCACTCAGGTCAACACATCACTATCGTACCCACCAAACTCCCCTAAGACTTACCATAGCTAGGACACCTTTTATGGGACCTCTTATTTCAATATATATCACGGGTCAACACATATCACTCAGAGGGAATAAAATCCATTTGAATTTCCATAACCACTTCCAGTCCATATTAGACACACTAGCTTCCTTTTATAAGGGTCACACAAGGGAGACGTCCTGAAGCCCATCCCCTTCCCATTCATCCCAGGATGGTCCTCACACCCACCCAAACCATAAATCTATTTAGGGTATTACAACCTAGGTGATCATGTCTCATTGGGGGAGGAAAAATCATCCCATAGTCATCTTGACTCACCTAAAGGCTTCTAGGCATCTCATAGTTCTGTCACAGCATACTCGAACCACTTACAATCATTCCATTCTCTCCTTTAAAAGGATTCATCCAATGCACCTGCACTAAGGGACTTTAAGTTCATTAAATTTTTTAAAATTTCATACCTCATGGTCCATTCATATAAAGTAATACAATATGATCAAGGCCTCATCCATTGGTGATTTAGGCAATCAAATTTTTTCCCAAGGGTCCATCGTGGCCCTTAGATCATTGTTCTATTTCTTGAGGAATTGCATTTTAAGTAAACAAATTACTTAAATTTAAAGGGTTTGGTCACCCTTAGTGGAAATATATCACATAAAATTACAAGAATATATAAAAAAATCAAATACCATTAGGAATGTATAAAGACCACCTACCTCAAACATTTGTCCACTTCTTTCATAGCTCACACCCCAATAGTGCTGCCTAAGACCATCCATGTCCCATCTAGGTCCAACTGGCCATACTCTATTTTCTTAAGGCCCTATCTCATACTAAGTGTCACTAATTAATTAATTATACCTTTTTATTATTAATTAAACAATTTAAAAAAAATAGGCCAAATACCTAGATTCACACCAGGTCAACTTTTTATGCCAAAACCAATGGTAATGAGATATAGTCTACTCTAAACACACCCCTGAGCCTAAGAAAAATGAAATCCCAAATTAACATCACTGATTAAATGGAAAAAATGGTTTAATTTAGGTATAAAACCCTTGAAAAACACATGCACCAATGCACCTTCACTGAAACATTGTCCAACATCATACAAACATCATCTCGGGCTCTCCTCTAGCTAGCCTGAGAAAAAAACCCATCAGAAATAACTATCTCAACCATGATTTTTTAGAATCATTTCCAAAACCAAATATTGTTTGCACTAAAATAGATTTCCAAGAAAAAAGTAGTAATTGACAACAATACCTAAAAAACATCATCAAGTTATATCTCTAACCACAAAAAATATATAGTTAATACCCTCCTTATGTGTCTGACCAAGAAAAAATAGAAAGTGGGTCAATCCCCTTTTAAAATTAAAAAATAAAAAATGATATCATTATGTGAACACTATTTATATCTAGTGATTCTTCGGGAAGTGCATCTTCTCCCTCAGTTATCCCACTTTCATGCCTTGAATGCCAAGATCACACCCCATAAAACTATTTTGTGTCATGGAAGGCCCTTTCCCATCATGAAAGGCCTAATGTTGCACTTTTCAGCAACTTAGGACCCTAATTACTTCTCTGACATTCACCCAAACCCTCATAACATCTTTTAGACCTTAAATCACATCCAAAAATACATATTTGTTGAATTTGAACCCTTGGAATCCTAACCTGAGTCTTGATTCTCAAAATGAAACATCCACTAAAATGAAAATTCAAATTCATTGTGTATTTAATAACTTGTCTAGAAATAGGTTACTAAAATCCCATCTCATTTATTCCTCTATTGAGTCAATGTTTTACTCTATTAATCAAATTTTTTATACATTGATACATCCTTAGAATCTACTCTACATGTGGGACTATATATGTAACTAGAGTTTGTATTTTTTCCATTTTTTTCATTATTGACCTCGCTCAGGTCTAGAATTATATATATATTCCCATAATTTTATTTATAAACTTTTAAATCACTAATTTCAATGATCTTGTTTAGTATCTTATTGATTCACTTAAATGTCTTACCCTCAAAATAGTAGCCTAAAAATATCCCTCCATCCATTGTATCCTCAGTTTTACCTCGATTTCCTTATTTTTTTTAAATTTAATACTTTCTACTAAACAATATAAAGTTATTAAAATTTCCTTTCTTCCATGATACATCTCGTATGAGGTCTTATTTTCTCTAAGGCTTAGTAAAAATTGATTTTTCATATAAAATGAAACTTGTATAGATTACTTAAAATAGTAACGAGATATTCCACTATTGATAAGAAATTTTTATTCCATGTTGTTTACCATTAAATTTCTCCATTTCATCACAATGTTTAAATGTGGTGTTCTCACTAATGAGACTTCATGTAACGAACCATGTTTTTGATCCAAGGTGATATTCCAAGGGAATTTTAATTTGGGATTTACTATACATGACATTATTTAAACCGAGCATCAAGCGTAATTCTATGAGTTGGAAAACATTGATGTGTTATTTAGAATTGGGTAAAGGATCAAGGGGTTCTCTAGGTGTTTATTGAGGTTTCTGGAGAGCCAAGGCCTAAAAATTTAGGTTTGGGTGGTCTGAACAGTGTGCACAGTTTGTCTGAAACCGTGTTTCCCCCAATAGCAAACTGCTTAACTGCAATAGGTGAACAAGTGTAAAGCACATGGGATATGTCTTCTATAACAAGACTATGACCCTATCCCATGTGTTTAGTGCCACATAGGTAGTAAATTTACACTATTTATTTCCTAGTTGGTGCATGGTAAGGAAAACTGTATGGGTAAACTATTCTAAGTCGGTTTTCTAGGTAGTGAGTGCCACACGATTAGCATACGGTTTGGCCAAACCATGTGGTGAAACCAAATTCCTAGTTTTGAGGGTGAAATTACAAAATTTTCTTAATGATATTCAATTTCAAACCCCTTCTTCCATTTATATTCTTTTCTTATATACTCCTAATCCCTCCACACGTAAATCTCCCTTTCCCCCTCAACTAGGGATCAGGCATCCTCCTTCATCCAGCAACTGAATCACTTTTTGTTAAAAGCATCATATTCATAATGTTAAGCTATTTGGTCATATCTAATCTATTTCAAGATTCTTACTCTATCAGTTTTTCTATTTAGGTGAAATGGTTTTTTCCTTATTTTCAAGTCATCTAAAATCCTTTTCTTTCTTCCCTTATAGGTTGAATCAACCCTTTATAACTGATGAGTAGAGCAATACTCCATAAATTTTGGTGTTCTAATTTATTTCCTATCATTTCGTCACTTTTTAAATGACATGTTGTCGCGTTGTGTGCCAAAACCGTCAGGAGATTCTTCCTTATTTATTAAAAAATTAATTAAAATGATTTTTAATGTCCTATGTGACCTCTCTTTATGGTAAAACCCATCTGTGGGTTGTTTACTTGGCCATTGGCCACCCCTTTGGGTGTATCCACCATTATCGTTCATTTTTTCATGCCTTAAATGGTTAGATCACCATGTGTGAGTTTCTCCTTTATTAATGACTTAATCATTTGAATTAAATCAAGGTAAATAAATGAACATGAGATTAACCATTGAGATTTATACCTCACACTTTTAATTTATTTTCTTATTATTGGTTCTTTACCTTAAAAAACAAGTTCCCTTTTGTTTTTATTAGTTAAATTCCCTTGAGGGGTATCACTTCCTGATAATATGAATTGAGTGATTAATGGAGTTGAATTAGGGGTTGCACTGTGGGTTAAACCCTCTACCCATACCTTAAAGAAAATGGTTGAATTAAATCAATAGGCCAAGTGCTTAATATATATTCCTCATGCCTTGAATGAGCCATTAAAATGGAAATTTCTTGACTAAAATGACTTTAATGTTTTAAATTATTGAACTTATGAATTGGTCACTCTTTCCTGAATTATTACAAATGTATTTCTTGTGTGATGGTTGTATCTTATTTAGAGGTGATATGAGGGGTTCTGACTTAAGGTCCCATTGAACAGACTCTCATGCCATATTATTGAAATTGTTAATGGTTAGTAAATACACTAGGGTGATATCAGTTATGCTTGATATGGGAATGATGAGAATTATCTATTCTTACCTCCAAAAGAGTGTCATTGGTTCCCTATGGGATACCCCTTGGATGGGATTGAAGGCAAGATGGTTGTACTAGGCCTCGAGTGAGAATCAAGACCCTATGTGTGATACCAAGTACAGACTTGGAGGTTAGTGCTTGACTTTTCACACCATGCTTGGAGTGAGACAGGGGTCTCCAACCTTGGGTCTCCACATACAGACTCCATGGAATTGGTTATGAACTGATCCCCTTGAGTGATACTTGGCAAGTCCTACCAGATTTTCAGGGATGGACTTAGGGTGTCTCAAAATATTTTTGAAATTGGTTTCAAACTGACTTGAATAAAATTATAATTAATGTTTTAAAAATAAGAAATGTTCCTTGGTTTGAAAGAAATGTAGGGATTTTTCCCCGATACCCAATCACAAGATTTGGGATAGTCCACCCTCTTACATATTATCTCACCCAATTTACCATTTCAGGATCTATTGGTTCAGATTCACCATCTGAGACTAAATTAGGAAATTGGATGGCAGTCCAAGTGGAACCCAGTCCAATGATTTAACTTTATGTATTTATTTCTATCTTTCATTTACATACTATTGCACACTTCTTATTTATATTTAATGAAATGTAATTTTTTAGACGCCATGGGTGCCATCCTACTGATATTTTATCTCACACCCTTCTCTAGAATCATTAGTACCTAAGTAGACTTTATGACTTTAGGTATTGATAAAGGGAAATCATATAACTTCCAATTCCTGTTCAATATTGCTAGGATGGATTCAGGGAAGGGGACCAAGCTGGTACTCAGGGAGATAGTTGTTGAGATATTATTATTTTATCACATTGTACATGTCTATTATATTTCCTTCTTCTTTTATTTATAGCATATCATATGTCATACATGAAATGTGTAAATTAGTGTTTCCCACTTTTACATTCTTTTATTATATTTTTCTTCTGATGATTTTCCATTTCTTTGTACTAATTCTACTACTATATATTGATCTCATTATCATTTTACCATTGTGCCACTCTAATATCAAAGGTATAGTCTCCCCACCATACCACCATAGACCCTTGTTTCTAGTCATAAGCCTATGGCATACCGGGAGGTGCACTTGAGACCATGTGTTGACCGGTTTGGATACCATTTTAGTGGTGATTCGGGCCCAGATGTTACAAAGTAGTATCAGAGACTTATTTTCCTTTGTTTTATAGTTTTGGGATGGTAGAATGGATACTAGGAATGTTTCAACACTTGGTAAATAGTTTTTCTTAGGTGTGATCAACCCACTTATGGGGAAAAGTGCAAGTATATATGGATGGGATTGTTGTTCGCGTTGTTCATTTATATAGTTTATTTTAATTTTAACTTGAGTGAATGGTGAAATTTTCACTGGATTTGATTTATGAGATTTATAGTATTTAACCTTTCTATGGTATGGAAAGTAGATAGCATTACATGCATCATTATAGGCACATAGGAATCCATATTCAATTCCATGTAGATTTAATTGTTGGAATTTTTGGTATTTTTACAATGCCTTGTATATTTTAATTATCTTCCCTTTTTATTCCATTTTGGGAATTTCAATAACATGTTAGTTTCCACCTTCTTACGTAATTTTTTAACCTGTCATGCTTACTTTACATGCTTGGTTTTATTTAGTGTTATTTCTTTAAATTTACATGCTTTTATTTTTGTTTAACATAGGCTGAAACTCTTTGGTTGCAATTAAATGGGAGTCAACATCCATCTTGTAAGGTTATGAATTAGAAAATGATGACCCAGGAAAACAAAAAATTATAATTGTACCTTATATGTTCAAAGGTTATTGTATACATGTTAAATCTATTAAAAATTTCCTTTTATCCTAAATAAGTTGGATGTAGTTTAATGGGAACCAATTTCCAATTGGTAGAGTGTATGGGTGATTTTTTAATTGTAACATGCTGAATAATATAATAAAACCCTTATAGATTCAACTTATGTATGTTTAAAGGCTTTAATATAAATATTGAAGAGGTTTAATATTATTTACCCTAGATTAAATGGTTTTTTTATATGGGATCCTCCTATAACTTGTAAGGTGTATGGGTACTTTATATAGGGAAAGGTGGTAACCCATAGAACTGAACCATCCGTTATGAGTTTTCTTCTTAGAGACTGATGAGTAGACCTAAAATATCTTGTATTTAATATAATTGGATTCCTTTTATATATTTTACCTCTATTTCTTGGGCTTAAGGACCCATGTAGTTAAAATTATTAAATTCACAACTGGACCCAAGTTGGTCAGCTTTGGAATGTTGTTAATGAAATGAACCCGCTAAGGGTGTTTGTAAAAATAAATCCATAAAATGTTTGGATTGTTTTAAATGGACCAAAAACGGTTAAATGGGACCCTATTATGTCACCTTTTTCTTTTATTATTCCTTAGTGTTTAACCTCATGGGTGTGTTCTTATGCCTTGTATTGTTGGACTTTTAAAACTACTTATAGTCACCTATATGGCTTTGTATGTAAATGTATGGTGGTTCTCTTTTGAATAGTATCTCTTTATTTAATATAATAATCTTTTTAATCTTCCTTAAGATATTTTTTGTGAGGCCTAATAATTAAAATAATTATGTTTAAAATGGGGTTTATATGATAAAATGGCCTATTTATAATGGAATTCCACTGGGTAATAATACTTAAAATGGATGTTTAAAATGATTTTTTGGTGTTCCTTATGGCATTGTTTAAATAAGTGTTGTGTTTCTGACCTTCTTAAAGGTTGTATATTTTCATAAAAAATTATGACCATGAAATGTTTAAAGAGTTAAATGAGATTTGGCTTAATGCCTTAATATGGGACCTTAAGTGGTGTTTTGGCCTAACTCTTTTGTAAGGGTAGCTTAAATCCTTCCTTCCTTCTGACATAAAATGGGTGCATGAGTCCTACTGGTAATACTATTTTCCTATAACTTGGGCTTAAGCTTTGTTGACTCCTATGCTTTTTGACTTTATCTATATTAATCCCTTTATATGTTCAATGCTTTCTATTTTAGTTAGGGGCTAGCCATTGTAGGTAGCTACCTCAAACTCTTTAAATCCATTGTTGGTTTATTTCAATTTATTTATATTCCATGGTATTGTTTTGGTGTTTTTGTCCCACGTAAGACTCTTAAATTATAAAAAAACCATGTTTGATGGGTGGTCATGTGTTTTTTCAATCCATAATCTAAGAGTGGCCTTTTTTAGATGCTCATTTCAAGAGGATTTGACATGCCTAGGGGCATGGCTAGCCGATTAGTAGGTCATGTGACCCTCCTCTTCTTCCTTTTAGTGTTGGATGACACTAGAGGTTTTTAGTTTGTTCATAAGACGAATGGAGTACTATGACTCGGGGATGGTTCTTCCTTCAGACCATCAGATACTTGAATTCATATGGTCGATGATCTAATGGATGATATCCGGAATGTGTCATTTTCGTGTGTGGTATTTGGGTTGTATACGTCATTAAACATGGTAACCATCATCTTGTTAAGTTGTGTAATGAACATTTTTAGTTTTGTGGCCAATTGATCTTGTTTTGTGGAATGATATTACTTTATCTATTAAATAAAATTTTGAGGAAACTCCTAAGGTGGGGAGCATCGCTTCAATTCTGGTTAAATGTGTTCTTCCTGGTAGAGGGGACACAATTTTGAAAAGTCCATTTGATAATGGTAGTTACTGCTTAAAATTCCATGTGGACCATAATATCCCCCTTCTAATTCATTGGTATCATGATTTCACAACAATGTCCTATAATGTTATTTACACAACTTTTAGAAACGTCATTATTTGGGAATGGACTCTGGTGGTTTTCCTTGAGGAACCATGGGATGCCTCATGTGGTGAAGGCATCATGATCGGGTTAGTGATGCATCAGCAGGTGAAGTTGATCTTCTTCATAAAGAATCTTCCTAAGTATGGTTCAATTATTCCTCCTTTTTATGGTTGGGTATGGTTGGGTGGAAACCATATTGATAACTTCACCCTCTTAGTAGCAAGAGTTTCTCGGTTCCTTTTAAATTATTTGAATCCTCTTAGTGTGATCTCAACTTAAAGACGACCATGTCTCATATCTTGGTATCATCTAGGTACACTAAGAGAGTTTTGGTCTTACACCAAGATTAAGTTTTGAAATATGTTGGGATTGATAAGTGGTCTCTATCGAAGTTACACAAAGGATACATGGTTTTTATCGAGGTATGGTTAGTTCTGAGTGATACTTGGGTTCCTATGTAGGAACGCCTTGGGCGGACTCTTGAACAACAGTCATTTTCTGTTGAATTTACCCCTAGATGAAAACCATTCTAGTCTTAGTCAATGATCTGACATGGATGTCTTATATTTTTACCATTTTATCACTTGTAAAAATAGAGTATGGACTACCTTGGATTAGTCCCTTGGACTCCATTTTAATGAATCTGAAGTTATCCCAGACATTTTGTCAAGCTCGGAGGTTTTTTTAAATGGTAACGATTCTAGTGAGATGGTTCAGGATTTCACCCTCTTCCATGTTGAGGCATGAAAAAATTAAATTAACAGGTGATGTTTTAATCAAAACACACCACCGTAAGTTAGTTTTGGACATTGGTGAACATGATCATGCTAAATTCATGATGCCTTGGAGGAAGACATTGTGGTTCAATTTGTAATACACTAAACATCTAAGATAATAATTTTCGAGATAAGTTGGTCGGAGTGGATTGAATTTTATTCCTTATTGTTTTATTTTATGGTTGTAAGGTATTATTTTAAAGAAATCTGTTTGGTTAATGTAGGTGTGGGTTAAGCGTCAGCAGCATCCTTCGAGGAAAACTTGTGTGACCAATTCTGTTAGGCCGATCATGATTTGATAGTTTCTTTTAATGAGGTAGTTTTTATGACCTTGGATGTAATTAGGTACTCCCAATTAAATAAATCATTCCATAGAATTTCTAGAAATATTAGGGGCGTTATTTTTAAGAAAATTCTGATGGTGTAGGTTCTATGGATCAGAATTTCACCTCCCCCATTTTTTAATAAGACCTATGGTGGGGAGGATGATCGGCCAAAATCTTAATGTGATGATAAAATGATCGTGTCTCTATATAAATGGGCTTGTGTGAGTTCATTTTCAGTGTTTTCATAACAAAAGACCATTGGATCGAGTTGTGATTTCTTAAGTGTCGTATACTTAAGAAATGCTAGTTGTTGTATTGGGCATATGGAATACAATGTGACTATTTGCGTGAGATTTCATGACCCTTGTAGGTAAAAATTTGTTTTTTTGTTCCCAAAGGATTCTTAAGGATGAGGTGTTCTAAGGTGGGTAGGTTGAAATGACTTATGTTTTGAGCCAAGGTCAAATTCAAGAGAATTTGAATTTTAGAATTTACTGGACGGTTCATTCTTTAAACTGATATTCAAAACATAATTATAAGATTTGTAACACCTAGATGTGTTTTTTAGACTTTGTTAAAGTCACAAGGGGTTCCCCAGGTGTTTTGTGGAACTTTGGGAGTGTCGGGGCACGAAACCTCATGTTTGGGTGGTCTGAACAGGGTGTATGGTTTATCTAAACCCATGCAGCCCCCAGCAGCAAACCATGTAGCTACAGCAGGTGACCAGGTGTTAAGAACATGGTCTATGTATGGTTTACCAAAATTGTATGCCTTTCCCGCATGTTTAGTTCCACTTAGGGTGTATGTAAGAACTCAGATCTTCATTTCAAGTATGGATATTGTTTTCAGGTTGTTTTGAGGAAAATGAAGAAATGGGGGATTTTTGTGTAAACGTCGTCTACTTTTGAGTACATGTTTTGTACCCAGTTTCCACGTACATCCATGTATTGGTCGTGTAACAGCTGAGTACATGTTCGTGTGATGACCTGGATGAATCATTTAAGTCAGGGGTCTGATTGAGGCTAATACACGGCGTGTAATGTTAATGGACACAATGTGTACTTTTCTTTTTATTGGATATATCATAACAGGGTCATGTATGATGTCCATAAGTGTCTTATTCTCCCCATGGTCCATACAGGAGAGTGATGGAATGGCCTACAAACTTCAAATCCCTCCCGAGTCTCTATCTAAGCTTTGATTGAAACATCATCGAGTGCATTGGAATCCCAACAGTGAGTTCTCAAAACCCCTAGAGACTTTCTCCTTGATTCTTCCTCTCTCATTATTTATTCAAGGTTTGTAATTTTTCACCTTTCTATAGATCTACGCTGATATAGGCTGATTTAAGGTCCGGCATTCAAGGATATCAATCGTACGACATCAAGGTAGGTGGTTTTTGCCTTTTGTTGTTCATATTTGGATTATATATGATAAAAGTGTCATATACCCACATTTGGGGTATTACAAATTTTGAATTTAAACCCTATTTATTACCTATTATGGTTTGGTTGATTGATAAAGGGTAGTTTCATATGCGCAAGGTTAAATTTCTTGGTTAAGGGACACCTCGTGGGTTCATTTTCTTTGATTGACTATTTATGATCGTTTGGTCTAGGTTGACTTGTTATCATTACCTTTTTTTTAGGATGTAATTACTAATTATATGAGATGCATGTGATATGCATTATGGAAGTTTGACCAAGGGGAATTTGACTATGAGATCTTCTTGAGGTAGGGTCATTTATGTATGTTTTACTGTTATATTGACCCAGGGGTATTAACTGTGAGAGTTTCCAGGTGGTCATCGACCCGGGGGGTTTAGACCATGAGAGCTTCCCAAGTAGTCATTTATAATTTAATGATCTTGTGTTGACCAAGGGGTTTAGACTATGAGATCTTTCCAATTGGTTGTTTATAATTTACTGATGCTATGTTGAAAAAGGTGTATTAACCATGAGAGCTTCCCAGGTGGTCGTTTGAAAATGATTAGTGCTAAGTTCGAACAAAGGGGTTATACCATGAGATATTTCCAGAGAGTATTTATTAAATGAATGGTTTTTATGGTATACCAGGGGTGTTAGACTATGAAAACTTTCCCTAAGGATTGTTATTGAATAATTGAATGATTGTGATGAGTCTGCTGAGCCAAAGAAAAATCTTGGACTCGGTCTTACATGATTTGTTTATATGGTATTTTGAGACATTTTTTTGGTTACTATTACATATGTGTATGTAGATATTAGGCTTCATCCTGAGATTACATGATTCAAAGGATGAATAACAAATGTAAATTAAAGTAATTGAAAACTGTAGGACTTTTTACTTTTGAGTACTTCCTGGTTTATTACTTCATTTCTACATATTGCTTGCTATATATATTCAGTGATAGTTAGGCATAGATATTTTGGTGTTTGCTTATTGGGATTCATCTCACACCCTATTTAGGTCATTTTTTGGACCCAAACAGATTATATGGTTGCAGGTATAGATAAGGTAAAGTTCCCTTCTTCATTAGGTACATAATTGATGTAGGAGCTGGAGAGCATGGGACCAAGCTGAGACTTGCGATGCTGTTGGGGTTTACTATTTCTTTTGTACTTTGGTTTCTGTATTTCTTTCCAACAGGTTTATTTTTTGGTTGTTTTCTTATATAGATATTCCATGCATCATACATATATATATTGTGGATTCTAATGGATTTACCTTCAGTCTTCCGCTGTTTATTTCTATTTGGTAGTACTGCATTTTCTATTGTTACTATTTGTTATCCACTATGTATAATCTACCAATGAAGGAATAGTTTCCCCATTATTAGACCTTTTCCCTCACTTCTAGTAAGCATCCTATGGTGTTTGGGGAAATGCGCATGAGTTCATACAACCAACTGGGTATGGGGCACCTTTGGGCGGCACCCAGACCAAGGACGTTACAAAGTGGTATCAGAGCAGTTTCTTTTCTTCTTTCCCATAATATTTGGAGCCTATAGACTGGGATAAGAAGAAATATGTATTTGTTAATAAGTTTTTCTAGGGAGTAGCTAACTCGTGTACTAGGAAAATCCAGGTTACCTTAAATATTGAAATTTTTCTAGTTTTGCAATTGTTACAATTGATTTGATTTCATTGTTGGGTGATGCACTTGTATTATGATATTATTATTGATATCATTAGGGTTTTATTTTTGGTTTAATACAATGAGATGAAGGTATGCCATCTCATACATCATATAGTCACTTTCTAGAGATCACATATTATGCATTCTTGTCATGCAATTTAGGATGGATTACTGATTGCATGTTGTTGTGATAGATGTTGTGATAGATATGCATGATATTTTGATAGATTCCATGATAGAAATATCTTCTGTTTTGATAGGGTATTGGTATATATAAAGTTTAATTTGTATGGATTCCAAGTTTTGGTCTCTAAGGTGTTATGGGCCCTCTTGGATCAGAATTTGGTGGATCATGTTTGAACTTTTATTGAGTTTTATTAAGTTATGATATGAATAAGAATTCAAAACTTCAAATCACAAAAATTATGGGCTCTCACGGATCGTAACTAGGCATGCCTTGGAAAATTTTAAGTTTTCAAGGGTTCTGGAGAAGTTTCAAAGGATTAATGTCTAAAAACCCAAAAAACGCAGCATGTAATGTTATAAACACATGCCATGTGTTCTTCTATTCTAGAAAAACTGACTTTTTTTAAGTACACACTGTGTACCATATGTAAACATTGTGCAGTTGTTGAACATGTGACTGACTGTGTGAGAATATAGATGTGGTTGATAAATGGTTGGTAGAACATGTCATGTACGGGGAGTACATGTCGTGCTGTAAAAGATTGTGTATCTGGCTGTGTAACTAATGACACAGATGGATGGAACTTAATTAGTACACGCAGTGTCTAGGGTGAACACACCGTGTAGTGTAACACTATATGAACAGTGTAGTTCTATCCATTTAAGAGTACTTGGGTAGGAGAGGATATGAAAGTACATGTCGTGTCTTGTAAGGAACACATTGTGTGTATGGGCATTACACGACCAGGTTGGCAGAGTTACACGCCCATGTTAAGGCTTAAGGGAACACGCCATGTAGTGTTTCTATACATCATGTAACTTTATTTTGTAAAATTTGAATGTTTTCATTATCCTAGTCCATTATTTCACTTATAAGTTGTAGTTTTTGATAATCTTGTACTGAGGTGCGCACTTGGTCTTGTAGATTCGAGACACCAAGACTTCCTTCGATTTTACATCAAGTACATGGTGGTGATCAGACACTATAAATGGTAGATCAGGGACTACCAGCAGATCCTCCCATTATGTATGTCTTAGAACCAATTGTTATACCAAATGCAGGTGATGATGCACAGTTCTATGAAGGCTTTATGAGGAAGATTATGACTTTTTAGGGAGTACCACATCCTTCCTCGACTATGGCAGATTTGACATGGGTGTTCCAGCAGCAGCTACCTCCCACTTTCTCGGGGTATGGAGGACTATAGGCTGTAAAGTCCTGGTTGGAGTTCATGCTTTCTATCTTTGAGCATCTGGAGATGCCTCTGGAGAGGAGGGTGAATCTCACGATGTACATTCTATGTTATTCCACCAAGAGATGGTGGGATGTTATATCACAAGTGGGACATCATCTGGATATGGATTGGGAATAATTTTAGAGGACATGCTATGATTACTTCTACCCTGAGACATTGAGGGCCTACCTAGCCCAAGAGTTCATGAATTTGGAGTAGGGTACTCTTTTAGTGATGGATTACTCTTCTCATTTTATAGAGCTCCAAAGCTACACACTTATTTTGGGAGGTGATGAGTTATCACTAGCTAGGAGATTTTAGGATGGTCTTAGGTGAGACATCTAATCATAGGTGAATGTCTTCAAGCTGACTTCGGTTACTGCTATAGTAAATCAGGCGCTAATTACTGAGTGCAATATGAGGGATTTTGGAGCTGTGAGCTAGGGTGGTCCAACATCTAGGGTTGGAACTCTTTTAACCAATAGCAGGAAGTGTCGTAGGGAACGTTCATGGGAGGATTCTTCTGTTATCCAAGTGGTGTGCTACCAATGTAGAAGGAGTGGGCATATGAGACCACATTGCCTGAAAGACCCAATTGAGTGTCGATCTTGCGACAAGATGGGCCACATTCAGCATTTTTGCAGGAATTTATCACCATCAGTGAGTGAGAGGGGGTCTGTTATGACTCCACATTCAAGAGCAGGACCACCAGTTTCCCATTACTTAGGGAATTGGGGTTAGTCAGGCTGAGGAGGTGGTCATGCCCATGGTAGCCAGATGACAGGTTCTCAGCGATAGCAGGGTGGACCAGCTCAGGGTATCTATGTAGGTTCATAGGGATACGGTACAGGTCATACTTTTGCAATGGAATAGACCCAATATGAGAAGGATCCAGGACCCTCCATGGTTAGAGCTGTGATTCTAGTTTCCTCAGTTTTAGATTATACTCTTTTTGATATAGGGGATTCCCATAGTTTCATATTTGTTGTTCTTGTGGAGAGCCTTGGGCTCTGCATCTTTACTTCTGATGGTGTTATGATGTTAGACACTCCGTTGGGGAATATGATGGCTAGTGTATGTCAGTGCAAGGAGTGACCTCTTAAGGTTGGTGGGTGTCACTTATTATGGGACCTCTATGTCTTAAAAATGATAGGATTCAATTTTATTCTCATAATAGATTGGTTGGTCTCCTTTCAGGCCTTTTTTGATTGCTATCACCACAGGGTGAGTTTCACGTCACCAGAGGGCAGGTCTTTTAAACATAAGGGAGAATGGTATGTCCAGGCAGGAAGAGTGGGACCCAGGAATCATGTATTGGGAGTAATTACTTCACATATTTATAGTTTATATCTGGGTGACCAGGGGACTTCACAGATATACTTTACTCTAGTGTTGGTTCATTTCAAAGATTTCTTTTCATAGGAAATTTTAGGTTTACCTTCAAAGTAAGAGGTACATTTATCTATTGAGCTTGTTCCGGGAGTGGCACCAGTGTCCATTACTCCTTATAGGATGGTTACACTATTGTTACATGAGATCAAGAAATAGTTAGAGGAGTTTCATGTGAGGGGTTTAATCCAACCCATTACTTCTCCTTGAAGTTCTTCTATCATTTTTGAGAATAAGGCATGAGGTACCCTCAAACTTTGTGTGGATTATTGGAAGCTAAACTAGTTGACGGTCAAGAACTAATATCCCTTGCCTAGGATTGATGATCTATTTTATCATATTCAAGGAGCCTAGGTGTTCTAAAAGATTGACTTGAGATCCAGTTATCATCAGTTTCATGTTAGACCATCAGATATACCTCTTATAGTATTTCTGAGAAGGTATGGTCTATACAAGTATTTGGTTATGACGTTCAGTCTCATGAACACACTGGTAGTTTTTAGGGAACTAATGAACTGTGTGTTCCATACTTACTTGGATTCTTTTTTGGTAGTATTCATGGATGATATCTTAGTGTACTCTCACACTCGTCACAACAATGACATCCATATTGAGATCGTATTGAGTACACTGAGAGGCATCAGTTATATGATAAGATCTCAAAGTCCCACTTTTGGATGGACCATATTCATTTTTTAGGACATGTTATCTCAGAGACTGGAGTATCATTAGACCCAGATAAAGTGAGAGAAGTATTTTCCTAGGAGCATCTGAAGAATTTCTTTGAGGTGCAAAGTTTTCTGGGGCTGGATGGTTACTATAGGTGCTTTATTCAGGACTTTTCAAACTTAGCAGTGCCACTTACGGGTTTGACTAAGAAGTTTGTGAATTACTTGTGAACATATTCCTATGATTCAACATTTAAGGAGATAAAATGAAGATTGAATTCACCATCTATACTAGTTTTAATGGAGTCGGGAAAGAGTTACACTGTTTATTGTGATGCATCAGGTATTGGGCTAGGAGTAGTGCTTATGCAGGGGGAAGGAGTGGTTGTGTATGGGTCTTGGAAGTTTAGACCACATGAAAGGAATTAACTGATGCACGATATCGATTTGGCTGCATTTTTTTATGATTTTTGAGGTTGGATACATTATCTTTTGGGAGATCATTTTTTGGTAAACACTGACCACAAAAGCCTCAAGTATGTATTTACTTAGCGTGATCTTAATTTGAGAGAGTGAGGGTGGGTTGAGTACCTTTAGTCTTTTGACATTGAAAATTCCTACATGACTAGGAAAGGAAACATGATGGCTGATGCGTTGAGAAGGAGAACTCAGATATAGAAATTTCAGGGGGCTAGCAGTGAGTGACGGCTTATGGATCTATTATTTGAGATGCATTTGGAGGTGCATGAAAAACAGGGTCAGATGTTTCTTTCTTCTATAGTTGTTACCTCTACTCTACTGGATCAAGTGAGAATGATGTAGCTATCAAATTCTGAAGGCCTAGTCATAAGGGGGAGTGTGTCAGGTGAGGACCCTGCTCTTAGATAGATCATAGGTGAGGATGATGTTTTGCAGTTTCATGGGAGCATATGGTGTTAGTAGACATACGTGAGGAGTTGTTGTGAGATTTTCATGCCTCTATATGGGTATTTCATCCAAGTGTCCCCAAGATGTATCAAGATCTACATCGTCATTATTGGTGGCCAGGAATGAAGAGGGATGTAGTTGGTTTTGTTATAAGGTGTTCCACCTATCAGTAGGTGAAGACAGAGCATCAGCAACCATCAAGACTTTTATAGCAGTTACCCATTCTCGAATGAAAGTGGAATGATGTTGTGATGGATTTAGTGAAGGGTTTACCAAGGTTTCCCAGAGGAAATTATGTTGTATGGTTTTTTGCTGATATACTCACGAAGGTTGCGCATTTCTTGCTAATCAAGGAAACCTTTAGTGTTGATGAGCTTGGAAAGTTGTACATCTGAGATATTGTACATTTTTATGGGGTTTCTCACTCTATCATTTTAGAAAGGGATGCTCAATTTACTTATCATTTCAAGAAAGGACTACAAAGGGATTTGGGTACATAGGTACTTTTAAGTATAGCTTACCATCCCCTGATAGATGGTCAGTCTGAGAGAACGATTCAGGTTTTGGAGGATATACTTTGAGAATGCATCTTTGATTTCAGTGGATCTTGGGAGAGACACATACCCCTGGTGGATTTTTCAAATAATAATAGTTTTCATAAAACAATTAAGATGGAACCTTATGAGGCTTTGTATGGTAGGCCATGTCGATCACCCCTATGTTTGATGGAGGTAGGAGAGGCAGCTATGTTTTGACCTTGTCTATTCCAAGAGTCCACTGAGTAGGTTGAGTTGATTTGGAAGAGGATGGATATTTCATAGTTACACCAAAAATATTATGTTGGTCGACAGATATAACCTTTGGAGTTCGAGGTCAGAGATCAGGTTTGCTTACATGTCACACCGAGGTTGGGACACTGCAGGATTAGGAGACAGGGGAAGCTT
Organism: Viscum album; assembly: GCA_963277665.1. Classification (NCBI taxonomy): domain Eukaryota; kingdom Viridiplantae; phylum Streptophyta; class Magnoliopsida; order Santalales; family Viscaceae; genus Viscum; species Viscum album. The sequence continues at coordinate 356,873,768 of OY728163.1, forward strand.
TCATCGAGATATGCCAGACCATTTGAGGTTTTGGAGAGATTCATTCTGGTTGCCTATCGGTTGTAGTTACCTCATAGGTGTCGGGCTATGCATGATTTATTCCATGTTTCTTAGCTAAGACATTACTTTTTAGACTTGTCTCATGTTTTTCAACCTAAGGAGGTTGAGTTGGAGGTGGATGCATCTTTCAAGGATCACCCTATTCAGATTGTGGATCACCATGAAGGTTCTCCATGGTTGGTCTGTTCCTTTGGTATATGTGTTATGGTAGCACAGGCGAGTAAAGGATGAGACTTGGGAGAGGGAGGCCAATGTACGATCACAGTGGCTGGAGTTGTTTGTATTTTCTTCTTTACCACCCTTGGTAGAGAAATTTGGGGATAAATTGATTTAAGTGGGGAAGTTTGTAAGAACCTGGATCTTCATTTTAGGTATGGATCTTGTTTTCAGGTTATTTGTTTAGAAAAGGAAGAAATTGGGTCTTTCTAGGTACACGTCATGTACTTCTGAGTACACTCCATATACCCGGTTTCCAGGTACAGTTGTGTACTAGCTGTGTAATGTCCACGTACATGGTCGTGTGATGACCTAGATGACTCGTATAAGTCAGGGGACATTTGAGGCTAATACACAGCATGTGTTTTTAATGAACATTCCATATACTTTTCTTTTTATTTGATATATCAGAGTCGGGTCACATCTGATGTCCATAAGTGTCTTTTTTCTCCCTGTGGTTCATACAGGAGAGCGATGGAATGGCTGATTAACTTAGAACCCCTCTTGATTCTCTGTCCGAGCTTTGATTGAGATGTTGTTGGGTGAGTTGGAATCCCACCGGTGAGTTCTCAAAACCCCTAGAGCATCTCTTCTTGATTCTTCCTCTCTCAAGAGTTATTCAAGGTTGGGCGTTTTTTACCTTTTTGTAGATCTATGTCGATCTAGGCCAATTCAAGGGTCGACGTTCAAGGATATCGATCATACGACATCGAGGTAGGTGATTTTTTCCTTTTGTTGTCCGTCTTTGGATTATATATTCTAAAAGTTCTATATACCCACATTTGGGGTATTGCGTGTTTTTAAATTAAACCCTATTTATTATGTGTTATGGTTTGGTTGACTGATAAAGGGTATTTTCATATGCGTAAGGTTAAATACCTTGGTTATGGAACACCCCATGGGTGTGTTTCCCTATATTGACTATTTATGGTTGTTTTGTCTAGGTTTCCATGTTTTTCATTCCTTGTTTTGTTAGGATGGAGTTACTGATTATATGAGATGCCTTTAATATGCATTGTGGAAGTGTGACCAAGTGGAATTTGACTATGAGAGCTTCCCAAGGTAGGTTCATTTATATATGTTTTACTATTATGTTGACCCAGGGGTATTGATTGTGAGAGCTTCCAAGTGGTCATCGACCCGGGGGTTTAGACCATGAGAGCTGCCTAAGTGGTCATTTATAATTTACAGATGCTATGTTGACCAAGGGGTTTAGACCATGATAGTTTCCCAGGTGGTCGTTTATAATTTACTGATGCAATGTTGACCAAGGGATATTGACCATGAGAGCTTCCTAGGTGGTTGTTTATAAATGATTAGTGGTAAGTTGGACCAAAGCGGTTAGAATTTGAGAGATTCTCAGAGGGTTTTTACTAAATGAATATGTGTTATAGTAGATCAGGGGATTAGACTGTGAGAACTTCCCCTAAGGGTTGTTATTTAATAATTGAATTATTGTGATGAGTCTTCTAATATGAAGCATAATCTTGGACTCGGTCTTACTTGATTTTTTTAGATGGTCTTTTAAGACATCTATTTTGTTACTATTACATAGGGGGATATAGGTCTTATTCAAGATCCCAAGATTACATGATTCAAATGATGAATATTAAATGTAAATAAATTTAATTGAAAATTGTAGGATTGTTTACTTTTGAGTACTTCATGTTTTATTGCTTCATTTCTACATATTCCCTACTATATATATTTATTGACATTTAGGCATAGATCTTTTAGTGGTTGCCTACTGAGATTCATCTCACATCCTATTTGGTTCATGTTTTGGACCCAAATAGATTATATGGTTGCGGGTATAGATAAGGTAAAGTTTCTTTCTTTATCAGGAACTTTATTGTTATAGGAGCTGGAGAGAATGGGACCAGGATGAGGCTTGTGATATTGTTGGAGTTTACTATTTCATGGTTAATTTGATTTCTATATTGCTTTCCAAAATTGTGACTTGTTTGTATGTTCTATTAGATAAATATTCCATGCATAAAATATATATATATATATATTGTGGATTCTGTTGGATTTACTTTCAGTATTTCGTTGTTTATTTATGTTTGGTATTACTGCTTCCTCTATTGTTACTATTTGTTATCCGATGTGTATACTCTACCAATGAGGGCATAGTTTCTCCATTATCAGACCTTGGATCTCACTGCTAGTCGGCAGCCTCTGGTGTTTGGAGAAATTCTCTTGAGGTCATGTAACCAACCGGGTATGGGGAACCTTTGGGCGGTACCTAGACCCAGGATGTGATAGTGTAACCTCGTACTATTCATCGCATGGTTAGCATATGGTAAGGAAAACCATGTGGGTAAACTGTGCGAGGTGGATTTCCTAGGTAGTGGGTGCCTCATAGTTGGTTCCTGGTTTGTCCAAACTATGCGGACCAATTTTGGGGGAGAAATTACAAAAACAAAATCCCTCAATGATCTTCAATTTCAAACCCTTCCTTCCCTTTCTCTTATTTTCTAGTGGGTTCCTCCTCCATCCATGTGTGAAGCTCCCTTTCCCTACAAAAAAGGGATCAAGCCTCCTACTTCATACCAAAACTAAATCACTCTTCATCATAAGCATCATATCCATAATAGTAAGTTCTTTGATCCTCTCTAATCTATTTCAAGGATCCTCCTCCTTCTGTTAACTATTTAGGTGCAATGGATTTTTCCCCTATTTTCTGGGAACTTGAAAAATACTTCAATTTCTTCCATTCTAGGTCAAATAAATCCTTGATAGTGGATGAGTGGAGCACTACTACATCATGGTAGGTGTTCTATTCTCTTTATTATCATTTCATCACATTTTAAATGATGCTCCATCATACCACATGCCAGACCCTTTCGCTGACACTTCTTTCTTTCTTAATAAATTAATTAAAATGGTTTTCCATGTCTTATGTGACCTCAACTTATGGATAAACCCATATTTGGGTTGTTTTCTTGGTCATTGGACACTACTTTGGGTGTGTCCACTATTAATGGCCATTTTTTCCATGCCTTAAAAGGTTAGATCACCATGTGTGATTTTTTCATTTGTTAGTAACTTAATATTTTAAATTGAATCAAGGTAAATGGATGGCGATGAGATTAACCATTGATATTTATGCCATGTATTTTTAATTTTTTTTCTTATGCTTGGTTCTTCACCTAAAAAACCAAGTTTCCTTTAATTTTTCTTCCTTAAATTCTCTTCAGGGGTATCTCCACCTAATAATATTCCTTCAGTGATTAATGGAGTTGAATTGGTGGTTGATACATGTGTTAAAACCTCTATCCATTTTTTAGATGAAAGGTTTGAATTAAACCAATGGGCCAAGTTCTTAATAAATATTCCTCATGTCTTGAATGATCCATTAAAGTGAAAATTTCTTGACTAAAATTAATTTCATGTTTTAAAGGATTGAACTTGTGAATTGGTCCTTCTTTCCTAAATTATTAAAAATTCATTGCATGTGTGATGGTCGTATCGTAGTTTTGGGGTGATATGGGGGGTTCCGACTTAAGGTCCCCTTATAAGGACTCCTTTTCCATTTTTTTAAGTTTTTAATGGTTAGTAAATATATAAGGCCCCAGCCTTAAACCTTACTTAATCTTGAGTTATTACAAGATTACACATTGAGGATCTTTTCAGGTTTAGAGTTTTAGAGAATTAGATCATAAAACTTGCATTACATTCCACATTTAAACAAAGTGGTTACATAAAAGATAGTATTAATTTTTCACATCAATGGAAACATATTTAAAATAAAACATGGATTCTTTCTTGACACTTCCTTGACACTATCATCATATCATGTACCCTTACCTTGACCTGTGAAAGACATTTCAAAAATTTGGGATGAGCATAAAAAGCTTAATAAGGGATATAAAAATATGGAAAGGAAACATGAGTACATGTATACATAAGAATGAAATCATACTTTACCCATAAAACATAAGCACTTTAACATACCTCATAAAATCATGAATAAATCATAGAAATCATAAGACATAAAGGTAACTTGAGGCATTCATAACATTCTTACATAGGGAGTAACTCTCTTAGTTACGTTTGGAATACCCATCACAGTATATTACCTAAATATCTTCAGAGAAACCTTAACGTTTAACCCCTTCACGTTACCCAATGCATTGGAGAGCTATATCGGGCTCACCCGCCCTTAGTTTATCATGGAACCACCTGTCTTCATAATAATGCCCAAAAACCATAACATAATCGTATCACATAAAACATGCATAAAGGAAACATAACATTTCCACTTTTCAATCACAAGATATCAATACAACACATTGATATAAAAACATTATGAAAACCATTTTCAATACCAAAATAAAAGAAAAGTAAAACATGGTATTTATTTTTCTTTTAAAAAAATGTATGGATTGTAGAGGAAGCCAAAACTCAAATAATGGTCACGGCGGCGGAGAAGTCGTTGTCGCCGCATATGTATGACAAAAACATTCCCTTTTGTCGTTTAGTAAAACTCTTTGTATAAAAAATATTCCTTTCGGATAAACATAAAATTCAAAGGGGTTTATACACCGTATAAAATAATCTTGTGTATAAAACAAAATATGCCTCAATGAAAGGAGATTGAGACGAAGTCCCATACAAAGACGGTATCCTTGGATTAAGGATAAATCAATTACATAATTATGTGTGACAAACTAATACACAAAATATAAGTGGATATTAAGTGTAAAAAAATCAGAGGTTATTCACACATATTCATAGAATGACATATTCAAGGAGTACAAGCTTATCCCAAAGAATCAAATTTGGGTTAAGAAGTTCCCTTGCAAAAATTTGACAGCCTAACGGCATCACTACAAAATTCAGAAAATGAGTTGATGAGAGATAAAAAAGGGTATCTCATCACTTGGACATAAAATTTAAATCACTAAGGATATAGAAGAACATATTCCAATATAATGTTATGTGAATTAAAAGACATAACAAATGAAGTCTTTTAAAAAGAGGAGGGTGAAAGGTTCCCTTACCGACATGGGTATCTTTCGAAACATACACCCTGTGAAATAAGGACAATACAACATTGATGTAAATACTCATAAATGAAAGTATATTACAAAATGAGTAAAATAATGGGAAGTACATACGACACTCAAAGGAAATTGTGGCAAATGTATCATAAATCTCACGGGAATAAAAGTGAGATGAAAAATCCCTTACGAGAACTCGGCAGCCTAACGGCACCACTTAAAACTTCCAAAAATGGATTGATGAGATCAAATAGGGTCTCTCATTATATTACAATAAAATGTAAAGAAAGAGGAATATAAAATAACATCCCCAATCATAACAAATAGGAGCTTAAAAGAAGTGACATAAAGGAGAGTACTTAAAAAGAAAGAGAGAGGTTAGATCTCTTACGAAAATTCGGCAGCCTAACGGCGCCACTCAAAACTTCCAAAATGGATTGATCAGATAGAATAGGTTCTCTCATCATATGAACATAAAAATTACAGTAATATTAATATAAAAGAACATCCCAATCACAAGAAATATGAGCTTAAAAGGAATGACATAAAAGAGTGTACTTAAAAAGAAAGAGAGGGGTAGGATCCCTTACCTCGGGTCCGACTTGACTTGATCGTTCTTTAACGTCCTGAATAATAAACTTGAGTTAATTTATACTTGCTTAAGAACCTTTTTCAAGTTCATTATTCCTTTTATATCACTTATTTCCATGTTATAAACATTATGTAATCATTTAAGTTAATAATGTTTGTTTTGTCGATATTTGGTTCTTAAGTCGAAAGTGGACTTCTTAAAATTACATGTTGTTCGTGTGGTCAAAGGTTCATTATATACAGAATTATATTCATGATTTGGATATCATATATATCATATATATCCAGAATATAAATGTATTTATAATATTACATAATCATTTGGAGGTAAGAAATGAAATGCACCGTTCATGGAGACGGTAAGCCGTACGTATGCATGAATGCTACTTTCATTTCTATGTCATATTAATGGAATTAAAACTAAATGAGAGGTATGTATATTTTAATTACAGAATTATATTAATCATTTATATGTGACATAAATCAAATATAATAACTTTAAATACATCCTTTATACATCCCACATATGGAATTAACGAATCAAATCACTTTGAGGGGGCGGTAGTCCACACTTCCTAAAATGAAATTATCGTGTTTACCCACAATGGAAACCATAAAGGTATGCCACAAAAGAAAAATAGAGAAGATTAATTAAAACATAATCATATTATATATCATATATAAATATAGTGACATCTTAATGTCCACCTTTGAAGGTGTTATATTAGTGTTGAACAATCATCGTTTCGTGAGGCAGAAATTCGGCATCCACAGAAACAGTATGTTCTTTAACCATTAGATGTAGGTGTGTGTAATTGTAGCTCTAATGATTCTTATAACAATATACTAGTATATTTAAGATACTGGATTTGTTACAAAAGAAATTAATAAAAAGATTTTAGGGGGTTGGAGAAGCAAAATAATACAAAAGGACTCAAGTGAAGACATTACCTTGAAATCGGGTAACTCCCTTTGGTTTGAGCTCAAAGGCTTCCTTGGGAAGACTTCTGCCCAAATTGAGGCTTCTAAGAGTTATATAGGGATGTGGAGAGACAAAATGGGCATGGGTTGGCCGAGAAAAAGGCTTTGGAAGTGTGGGTAAGTAGGTAGAGGTGGGTGCCTTTTATAAGAGGAGAGGAGGGGCACTCTTGGAAAGTAAAGAAATGTTACTTTATTTGAAAATGATTTTCGGATTTAAAAGGTCGCACATTGATATAATTCTAGGATAAGGTGATAAGGTTTCTAAATCCATAAATACAATAGGTTTTGGACATGTGTAGGTCATATATTTTACATTATCTTTTCGTTTTATTTAAATCCTTTATTAATGAGGTAATCACTGCATCATTATGATGTCATAAATAATTTTATTTATTTAATGTCTAAAAATTATAAAACAAACTATCATGATGTAGGAAATCTTTTTAGCTTTCCAATTACTATTTATAGTCAAAAATCTGACTTGTATAACCCCATGTAAAAATTGTTTTAGTAAAACAACTCATGTTTGTGTCATTTTTACTTTTACATTAAATAAAAAGTTATTTATGTCATTTCCCAACCAAAGTGGCTCCATGGGATCACCAAGTTGACCCATGGATTTTCTTGGTCGTCCATGACACATCCAATAAGGGTAGTAAATGTGTCAAGCTCATCTCATATTATTAAAACATTTTTTTTACCTTAAACTACACTAATTACCTATAATCGCGATTAAAAACTTAAAAGTTACTATTCACCAAAAAAATTATTTTTATCCCATTGAACCACATTTTACTTCCTAATGACAACCATGTATGTCGGATTTTTGAAATTCAAAACACAGAGGTGGTAAAGTTTCATTTAAACAAAAAATCAGTTTCTTTAACTACCACTTAGTGGTTTCACTATTCATCAAAAATTGAAGTTTTTCAGAAAAATACCAAAACTTTACCCTAAGCTATATTTGATATTACAAATTCAAAAATGAAGTCTATTTTAAAAAATTCAAAACATATAAGTTGCATTAATTAATTTAATAATTAATTCCCACTGTCAAAACAAATAGCGTGTTTTTAAGAAACAATAAGTATCAAAAGATTGACTCTAGTTTAAGTCCAATTTCAAGATGAAATTAATTCCAACGACCACTATTGGATTAAATGGAAAAAATATATTCTAATTGAACTTTAAAACCAAATCAAAAGATAATATAATCATATAAATAAATTACATTAAAAATAGGTTTTGAATTAAAATACAACATTTTTCACTGTTCATTAAAAAATGAACTTTATCGGAAAAATACCAAGAATTTACACAATGTAAAATTTGATGTCCCGATTCTAAAGAAGAATTTTATTTTGTCAAATATAACACATAAAATTTTCAAAAAGTGGATTTAAAAGAGGTTCTCCATCAAAAGGCGGTTAATCGACCTTTTAAAGAACATTAGAATGTTTACGCTTAAAAATTGAATTCATTCACATTTTTAATCCTCTAACATTTATTGTAAAAAGTAAAAATATTTGACAAACATATATAATCATTTTGTAGTTAGTTCTATTCATTCCCGCCATTACAACGGCTAGGCGTTAACTACCATTTAAAATAATATTATTTTATTATTAGAGTGCAACGTAAGATTCCCAAGAAACTCGTTGTTGCGTATTGGGTACGCCATCTAGAAAAGTGTTCCCTTTAAAGTAATACTAATATTTTATTCACAAATATGGATAAATATAAAAATGTCATATTCTTTATTTACCTGGGGTGTTACATCCTTCCCCCCTTTTGGGAATTGCATCCTCGCAATTTTTAAAATTGGTCTTGGAAACTTCATTGAAAATCCCACATCAGAACAAGAGTCAGTAAAACTATCACTTTAAAATAAAGAAAGAGAATTACAAAGGTCACCCGAGTTAACCCATACTAGGATTCCGTGTATGAAAACATGGACATGGAAGAAAAAACAAAGGGTCATGTCCTAAGGGAGAGTGATAATAAACATGTCTAGGAGAAAGTTAACCATAAGAAAATCACAAACTTGTGGTGGGTTAAACTGTATTCGATTCCCGAGTAGGAAAAGTTAATAGACAAAATTTTTGTTTTAAGTTACTATTCATTGAGGAATTTATTTTTGATCTTAAGGAAACACACTTACTTGTCATGTTGACTTTCAACTTTTACTAAATTTCTTACACAAACTCATACTTTCCCCAAATGATGAGTATTTAGGAACACTTGTTCACATTAAGTGTACTATAATCAACTTCTAGAGAATCACCTAATCCAAAAAAGAGAACTATATATTTCCCATGTCTTTAGACCTTAACCAAAACCAAAATTGTTAGAACAAGATCAGATAATCGACAAATGGATAATCCTTTATAAAAAAGAAAATCTATTCGTAATCTCCAAAATTTGTCCAACAAAACCCAAAGTTCAACGAAGACCATTCAATAAACAATTTGTCCATAAAATTCTTCAAAGTAAACCAAACTAAGATTGAAACCCAAATATTTGAAGGATTTAGTCACATAGTCTTCCAAGGTACAAATTAACTTTTATCTCCAAATAACATCAGTTCCTCTTAAATTCTCATATTGAAAAGTAATTAACCTAATCACATATCCTCAATGATAGGTTAATCATTTCCATAGATAACCCAAAATAAACTTACTCTTGATTCCTAAAATCATCTAACTAAAAAGAATTAGTCAAACTAACCAGGGACTTCACGTAGTCCAGTGGTAGGCGATAAATACCAGTCACACTTTGGTTGTGGGTTCGATTCCCGCAGCTTTGTCCGACGCGACGGGTTGTCACACGGTCTGCGTGTTGTCCTTTTTCCAAAACTATATAATTCTTAAAACATTCCCCAAAACGAGACAAAATCTTCAAAAATGATCATAACATATTTTAACCTCAATTTTATCTCATTCCTTTCATTTTCCATAATAACATATAATAACCCATAATTACCTCAAAAGTAAGGATCATATAAACTCTAATGGTTACCTTTATAATTATTACCTGAACATCCACATCGATTGGTCATCTTGTACATGATGCATTACAGATCATACCAAGGTTCAAGTGGTTGATCATGAATCCTTGATAGTTGGTTTAGAATAACCACGAGTTTCCTCGTTGAATCCCCCATTTTATCTAGTATCTTAATCAGAGAACCACCACAGTTTCCTTCAAACCTGTTGTCTCTATAGTGCCTGCTAGATCCATCCATTCACTAAAAACATAAATTTCAGTGTGAGTATATCAACAAAACCATAATGTCCTAATGAGGAAGGTAAACACTAAGATATACTTACTCATTCACTTTATCTAAAACTAGGAATCTTTCTGAAATCCTAACCATTATGGTAATGTCACTTGTGCTTAGAGAATACCCTAACCTCTAAAGTTATCTAAACTGACCTTTGATACCAACTATAACACCCCAGCCTTAAACCTTACTTAATCTTGAGTTATTACAAGATTATACATTGAGGATCTTTTTAGGTTTAGAGTTTTAGAGAATTAGATCATAAAACTTTCATTACATTCCACATTTAAACAAAGTGGTTACATAAAAGATAGTATTCATTTTTCCCATCAACGAAAACATATTTAAAATAAAACATGGATTCTTTCTTGACACTTTCATTGACACTATCATCATATCATGTTCCCTTCCCTTGACCTGTGAAAAACATTTCAAAAATTTGGGATGAGAATAAAAAGCTCAGTATGGGATATAAAAATATAGAAAGGAAACATGATTACATGTATACATAAGAATGAAATCATACTTTACCCATAAAATATAAGCACTTTAACATACCTCATAAAATCATGAATAAATCATAGAAATCATAAGACATAAAGGTAATTTTAGGCATTCATAACATTCTTACGTAGGGAGTAACCCTCTTGGTTATGTTTGGAATACCCATGATAGTATATTACCTAAATCTCTTCGGAGAAACATTAACGTTTAACCCCTTCATGTTACCCAATGCATTGGAGAGCAATATCAGGCTCACCCGCCCTTAGTTTATCACGGAACCACCTGTCTTCATAATAATTCCCAAGAACCATAACATAATCGTATCACATAAAACATGCATAAAGGAAACATAACATTTCCACTTTTCAATCACAAGATATCAATACAACACATTGATATAAAAACATTATGAAAACCATTTTCAATACCAAAATAAAAGAAAAGTAAAACATGGTATTTATTTTTCTTTTAAAAAACGGTATGGCTTGTAGAGGAAGCCGAAACTCAAATAATGGTCACGGTGGTGGAGAAGTCGTTGTCGCCGCATACGTATGACAAAAACATTCCCTTTTGTCATTTAGTAAAACTCTTTGTATAAAAAATATTCCTTTCGGATAAACGTAAAATTAAAAGGGGTTTATACACCGTATAAAAGAAGGTTGTGTATAAAACAAAATATGCCTCAATGAAAGGAGATTGAGATGAAGTCCCATACAAAGACGGTATCCTTGGATTAAGGATAAATCAATTACATAATTATGTGTGACAAACTAATACACAAAATATAAGTGGATATTAAGTTTAAAACAATCATAGTTTATTCACACATATTCATAGAACGACATATTCAAGGAGTACAAGCTTATCCCAAAGAATCAAAATTGGGTTAAGAAGTTCCCTTGCAAAAATTTGACAGCCTAACGGCGGCACTACAAAATTCAGAAAATGAGTTGATGAGAGATAAAAAGGGTATCTCATCACTTGAACATAAAAATTATTGTAAGAGTAATATAAAAGAACATCCCAATTACAAGAAAGATGAGCTTAAAAGGAATGACATAAAAGAGTGTACTTAAAAAGAAAGAGAGGGGTAGGATCCCTTACCTCAGGTCCGACTTGACTCGATCGTTCTTTAACGTCCTGAATAATAAACTTGAGTTAATTTCTACTTGATTAAGAACCTTTTTCAAGTTCATTATTCCTTTTATATCACTTATTTCCATGTTATAAACATTATGATCATTTAAGTTAATAATGTTTGTTTTGTCGATATTTGGTTGTTAAGTCGAAAGTGGACTTCTTACAATTACATGTTGTTTGTGTGGTCAAAGGTTCATTATATACAGAATGATATTCATGATTTGGATATCATATATATCATATATGTCAAGAATATACATGTATTTATAATATTACATAATCATTTAGAGGTAATAAATGAAATGCATCGTTCATGGAGACGGTAAGCCGTACGTACGCATGAACGCTACTTTCATTTCTAAGTCATATTAATGGAATTAAAACTAAATGAGAGGTATGTATATTTTAATTACAGAATTATATTCATAATTTATATGTAACATACATAATATATAATAACTTTAAATACATCATTTATGCATCCCACATATGGCATTAACGAATCAAATCACTTTGAGGGGGCGGTAGTCCTCACTTCCTAAAATGAAATTATCGTGTTTACCCACAATGGAAACCATAAAGGTATGACACAAAAGAAAAATACAGAAGCTTAAGTAAAACATAAAAATATTATATATCATATATAAATATAGTGACATCTTAATGGCCACCTTTGAAGGTGTTATATGAGTGTTGAACAATCATCATTTCGTGAGGCAGAAATTCTCCATCCACAGAAATAGTATGTTCTTTAACCATTAGATGTAGGTGTGTGTAAGTGTAGCTTGAATTATTCTTATAACAACATCCTAGTATATTTAAGATACTGGAGTTGTTACAAAATAAATGAATAAAAATAGTTTAGGGGGTTGGAGAAGCAAAATAATACAAAAGGACTTAAGTGAAGACATTACCTTAAAATCTGGTAACTCCCTTTGGTTTGAGCTCAAAGGCTTCTTTGGGAAGACTTCTGCCCAAAGTGAGGCTTCTAATAGTTACAGAGGGATGTGTAGAGACAAAATGGGCATGGGTTGGCCGAGACAAAGGCTTTGGAAGTGTGGGTAAGGAGGTAGAGGTGGGGGCCTTTTATAAGAGGAGAGGAGGGGCACTCTTGAAATGTAAATAAATGTTACTTTATTTGAAAATGAGCTTCGGATTTAAAATGTCCCACATTGATATAATTCAAGGATAAGGTGATAAGGTTTATAAATCCACCAATACAATAGGTTTTGGACATGTTTAGGTCATATATTTTACATTATCTTTTCATTTTATTTAAATCCTTTATTAATGAGGTAATCGCTGAATCATTATGATGTCATAAATAATTTTATATATTTAATGTCTAAAAATTATAAAAAAACTATCATGATTTAGGAAATCTTTTTAGCTTTCCAATGACTATTTATAGTCAAATATCTGACTTGTATAACCCCATGTAAAAATTGTTTTAGTAAAACAACTCATGTTTGTGTCATTTTTACTTTTACATTAAATAAAAAGTTATTTATGTCATTTCCCAACCAAAGTGGCTCCATGGGGTCCCCAAGTTGACCCATAGATTTTCTTGGTCGGCCATGACACGTCCAATAAGGGTAGGACATGTTTCAAGCTCACCTCATATTATTAAAACATTTTTTTACCTTAAACTACACTAATTACCTCTAATCACGATTAAAAACTTAAAAGTTACTGTTCACCAAAAAATTATTTTAATCCCATTGAACCACATTTTACTTCCTAATGACAACCATGTATGTCAGATTTTTGAAATTCAAAACACAGAGGTGGCAAAGTTTCATTTAAACGAAAAATCAGTTTCTTTAACTACCACTTAGTGGTTTCACTATTCATCAAAAATTGAAGTTTTTCAGAAAAATACCAAAAATTCACCCTAAGCTATATTTGATATTAAGATTTCAAAAATGAAGTCTATTTTACAAAATTCAAAACATATAAGTTGCATTAATTAATTTAATAATTAATTCCCGCTGTCAAAACAAATAGCGTGTTTTTAAGAAACAATAAGTATCAAAAGATTGACTCTAGTTTAAGTCCAATTTCAAGATGAAAGTAATTCCAAAGACCACTATTGTATTAAATGGTAAAAATATATTCTAATTGAACTTTAAAACCAAATCAAAAGATAATATAATAATATAAATAAATTAGATTAAAAATAGGTTTTGAATTAAAATACAACATTTTTCACTGTTCATTAAAAAATGAACTTTATTGTAAAAATACCAAAAATTTACACAATGTAAAATTTGATGTCCCGATTATAAAGAAGAATTTTATTTTTTCAAAAATAACACATCAAATTGTCAAAAAGTGGATTTAAAAGAGGTTTGCCATCAAAAGGCGGTTAATCGGCCTTCTAAAGAACATTAGAATGTTTACGCTTAAAAATTGAATTCATTCACATTTTTAATCCTCTAACATTTATTGTAAAAAGTAAAAATATTTGAAAAACATATATAATCATTTTGTAGTTAGTTCTGTTCATTCCCACCATTACAACGTCTAGGCGTTAACTACCATTTAAAATAATATTATTTTATTATTAGAGTGCAACGTAAGATTCCCAAGAAACTCGTTGTTGCGTATTGGGTACGCCATCGAGTAAAGCATCCCATTTAAAGTAATATTAATATTTTATTCACAAATATGGATAAATATAAAAATTTCATATTCTTTATTTACCTGGGGTGTTACAAAATATGATTGGGGAAATATCATATATTCCTAATACTATTTCACTAAGCATTATCTATCTTTATCTCTAAACGAGTAACACGGGTTCCCTAAGGGATTCCCCTTGGAATGGATCAAAGGCACGATGGTTGTACCATGCCTTGAGTGAGACTTGGGCCCCTATGTTTGATACCAGGTATGGACTCAGATTCTAGTACTTGAATTTTCACACCATTCTTGGAGTGAGATGTGGGTATCCACCCTTACATCGGTACGGAAAGACTCCATGAAATTGGTTATGAATAAATCCCCCCAAGAGATACTTGGAAAGTCCTACCATATTGTCATGGATGGGTTCAGGATGTCTCACTATATTTTTGAAAGTGGTTTCAAACTAAATTAAATAAAAGTCTAGCAAATGTTTTCAAAATGAGAAATGGTCCTTGGTTCAAAAGAAATGTAGGGGTGTATCCTCTAAACCCAATAAATATCATGGGGATAGTCCACCCTATTACATATTATCTCACCCAATTTACCATTTTAGGATCTTTTGGTTCATATTCACCATCTTAACCTGATTTAGGTAATTGGATGGGTGTCCAAGTGGCACCCAATCTAATTTTTTTATTTTTTTCATCTTGCATTTACTTACTATAGAAAACTTTTTATTTATATTGCACGAAATGAAATGATTTAGACACTGTGGGTGCTAACCTACTGATATTTTATCTCACGCTATTATTGGACACCATCGGTACCCAAGTAGACTTTATATCTACAGGTATTGATAAAGGGGAATCATTTAGCTTTAAATGCTTGTTTTACATTGCAAGGATGGAGTTGGGGCAGAGGACCAAGCTGGTACTTGTGGAGCTAGTTATTGGATTGTTATAGTTTTATTATATTGTACCTACCAATTGTATTTCCTTTTACTTGTACTTGTAGAATCTCATCTATCATACATGCATTGTGTAAATTGGTGTTTCCCACTTTTACATTCAGTTATTATATTTTTCTTCATCTTTTTTTCATTTCTTTATACTACTTCCACTAATGTCTTTTGATATCATTATCATTTTCTATTGTGCCACTCTGATCTAGAGGGTATAATCTTCCCACCATACAATTGTAGACCCTCACTATTATTCAGCAGCCTCTGACAAACTATGAGGCGCACTTGAGGCCTTGTGGAGACCGATCCAGCTACCGATTTGGTGGTGAGTCAGGTTGGGATTTTACACTTTATTCTTAATTCTAGGATTATCCTAGTAATTTTCAACCCCATGAGGGGTTTACTCCATGCCAATGTCAAATATGAGAATCTTGATCATTCTCTCAGTTTTATTCTCAAATATTCTTTGAAACCACTTAATACATTAAATCGCCCTTGTATTTTACTACATGAACTTAATACAAACTATTCTGATATAGTCATCAACAAACAAGATAAATTATTTCTCACTCTATGTTCCAAAAGGATTCATGGGACCACACACATAGGTGTGAATTAGATATAGTATATTTAATCTCGTCTTATTATTTGTTTACAAGTTTTTTCTCACTAATTTCCCTCTTACACAAGCATCACGAGTCTTTTCCCAATTTCACCATAAATTTGGAATATTAGTCACAACCTTCAACTTTGAAAGAATTTCCATGTTTTGTTGAATAATATGTATAATCCTTTTTTATTAAAGGATTTTTCCCACTTCTACTATAAAGACACAAGTTTTCTCCTTTCAATCCACTTAGTATAGATTATTTTTTGTTCTCCATCCCTTCATCAATGAGTTTCTAGTTTTTCCTTTGATAAAATAGCCTTTTAAGTTAAATTTTACCTTAATCCTGAAGTCACAAAGTTGACTAACACTCAATAGTTTATGTTAAATACCATCCACATAAAGGAATTATAAATTCCTTAGCTCATCTATGGATATACTTTTCATTCAACTTCCATTGAGTATTAAATCTCCATCATTACTGATTCTAACTACACCATAAACACAACCTTTCACAATCCTTAAGAGATTTATGTTATTGATCGTGTTGGATGACTATCCACTATAAATAACCCAAGTTACATTATTTTTAGTTACTTAAAGAGAAATTTATTCCATGACAGCCTTCCCATTATTTCTATTTTCCATCTAAGACATTCCAAATTGAGTAGAGACATAATATGTGTAACGACTCAAAAATTCATCAATAAAATTCACTTTATTTTATTTAATTAAATGTCTTGTGGATATAGAAAACACATGAAATATTTTTTTATTTGGTTTAAAAGATAATTATGTGTCATTACCATTGATAATATATCCATTGAATAGTGATCACAAAACTAGTATAAATTTAAGGTTTTTTTAAAAAGAATCATTTAAACATAGAAAAAGATGTGGATGGCCTCATCCAGTAGACTCAAGTTGTGTGAAGATCATTTATCATATCTCAAAAAGGAGGTATCTTCAGTAGGATTTTCTCTTAACCAAGCCCAATCCAAGATTCAACACGTTAAACTTGGATAGAATTGCCTACGGGAGAAGTGGAAGTTAATAGAGATTACAACCTGTGTGATGTTATTTGAGCTACCCCAAGAGTCTGTCACAATCACACACCTTACCCATAAGTCTTATGCAAGTGTTATAATGGGTTATGTAACATGGCATTAGTTACATTTTGTGTAATTAATTTTATAAATAAAAGTCTTATTCCATCAATTCCTATATGATAATAGTTTCTCTTAAAAATATAATGAATTAGATAAATTTATTTTTCAGGTAAAATGGTACTTTTTAGAAATATATAAATTATTATAAAATGTGGTTTTCTTAATATTATTATTATAATAGTGTTATAATAAAAATAATTTTAATTATAATTGGTTATTATATTCCTTATTGTTTTTACTCTATAAATGATTAAGTATTCAGTTTGATAAGAATTATATTATCATACGATAAAATTAAAATTGTATTTTTAATTAAAGAATATATTTTGATTAATTAATGAATTTTTGGAATAAATAATATTTTAATAAAATATTATTATTATATAATTTTTAAATATAAATGATCATATAATTTTTATGAAGTCAAATGTAATTTTTATTAAGGTTTGGAAATTGTTTTTTTCAAAACCCATTAATTTTAAATAAATGATAGTTTTTATTTTAAAAGTGAAAATTTTCATATTTAGAAAATTATTTAGATAAAATGAATATTATTTTTTGAATCAAAACATCAAAATTAAACAACATTGAATTTTTCATAATTTTTTGAGATAATTGAATTTTTGGGTAAAAATTAAATACCGTATAAATATATAATGTGTTTTATGACATCATAATGACCCAATAGAGATATAATAAAATACTATAAAAAGGATATTTGGGAAATATATTTTTTCCCTTTAAAATAATGTGATTTTAGATTTTTTTTAATTAATTTTATAATTCCTTAGTGGCCCCTCCAAGACTTATAAAATATTTTTAACATTTTTAAAGTGATTTCCTTGAGAGTGTGACTCACCTCCACATAATAAAGCCTAATATTTTAATAAGTTATGAATTTGGACTTATAAAATAATTTTTCCCACTCCCCATTGGAAAAAACCATGTTCAAAAACCATGGTAAGGTTTGTGGTTTTGATTATTTAATTATATAGATTTCAAAACCTATGTTTTTGAAATATTAAAGAATTCCCTTCTCATTTCCTATATAAACCCACCCAATATCTAACTTATCTTCACTAAAAATCCTTGTATAACATCCCTTATCTTCCCTCCTATCTCTATAATCCTACTAATTCCCCTCAATCTCTCAATAATCCCCTCTTCAAGCTCTTGAAGTCGTACACTCAAGTAAAGAATTTCTTCCTTTCTCATTTTTGTCCAAGATTCTTTATGTTGATATACCGTTTTATTTTTAAATTAAAAATGTTGGGATTTGATTTAGAACCTCCCCCATACTTACCTAATTATTTTTTAATGATTAGAGACCTCTTTCTCTCTCATTAATCCCTCCCATGTACACCTATTACCATGCCAAAATTTCGTAAGAGTTATTTCATTTCTCCTCTTTCTTCAAGTTTCCTTATTATGTTACACCCCTTTATTTACAAATTCCATGTGTTGGGACATGTATATATATTAACCCCTTATTTTCCATTTCATTTAAATATTATGGGATACCATTTTCTCTCTCATCAACCATTTTTATGGATTTTTATGTCACGTTGTTATATTGCTGAAATGGTACTCTGATTTTCCAAGCCAAAATCTTTGTGTAGTGAATACCATAATCATTTCTCTATAAAGGTTATTCACCTTTATGAGCATATACATATTTAATGGTAATTACATTTATATAATAAACATTCCTTAATCGTGGAATAACTTATTATGTTGAATGATTCTGTGTTATATGATCCATGTGGAACACATATGCATGAAATGAAATGTTTATAAAGGGTGTGCCCTGATAGTGCTCTAATGCATTGGGTAATATTTAGTATCATGATATTCCATGTGAAATGAGGGTTTAATCATGCTAATTATAGTGCAATGAGGGTTTAATCTTGCTAATTCAAGTGAAATTAGGGTTTACTCATGCGAATCCATGTGCAATGAGCCTTGTCTCATGCTAATATCATGTTTTATGTTGTTGCCACATTTCCATGTTTTGATAATCATGCTATATCGTGCCTTTATGTTAATTTTTATATTATTCTACATTGATATGCCTATTACCTAACATGTATTGTGTTCTTCATGTTATTCCTTGTTTACTCTATTACTGGGCTTTACAACTCACTATTTTATTATGTATATCTTCAAGGTATCTCATGCAATGCTAAGTATGAAGGAATGTTGTGGTCATGTAAAATAAGTTTCCAATAAAGATATTGTATTTTATATCTTAATTTTTCATGTAATGTTCCTAATTTCCCAAGAAATTAGACCTCTGTATCCTTAGAGTTGTCTTAAGTGCAAGTTTATGTAATAAATCATGTTTAGGTGTGTAATAAAGAGTAGGGTTGTTATAGTTGGTATCAAAGGATAGGTTTAGTTATTTTTGGGATTAAGATTATAAAACCCTTGTGAAATAATTATGGATAAGACTAATTATAATAAAAACATACCTAGATTATGGTGAGTATAGAGTAAGTGGTTTATCAAGTAACTACATCCCTATCTGGATACGAACATGTAGTGGTGGATCTGGAATAGATATATCTAGGAGTAAAACCCGAAAAAACCACTTTTATCTAGACTTAAACAGTAACCGGTTCACGTAAATGGGCCTTGCTTCACTCTTGGTTAGACACTCCCTAAGGATATGCTTTGGTAAATTCATAAGATTAGTATTAACCATTATTAAGGGAATAAAAAATGCTCCTAAGAATATGTATTGGGAAGTAGATCATGGATAATATAGATTAAAGCCTATAAATACATAAGTTAAGGAAATAAATGTAATTTATAAGTTATCCCTTTTTTAATTAGATTCATCTTTATTTGTTACCCCTAACATTCCTTTTATTCCAGCTAATGGTTGGTAATAGGAGAACTCAGGCTAACAACAAATGCGAATATTGTGATGATTGTTCTAATGAGAAGCCCAATCTGATGGGACTGGGATTCACAAACTTTTTCACAATAGTCTCTCAATTAACTCATGTTTTGAATAAAAACATGGGTCAAGAGGATCTTCTAACCCCCCCCCCCCAAGAAAGAACAATCCAAAATCGAGAGCTTCATGTGACAAGGGCCTCCTACTTTCAATGGATCATCTGATCCCTCAATTTACGAACAATGGATCAACTCCATTGAGAAGATCTTCTAAATCATTCAATGTTCCTAAAAAGAGAAGGTTCTTCTAGATGCTTATCATATGGAGGGTGAAGCTGATCAATGGTGGAAATTGATCAAGCATATGAAGCCTAAGGAAGATATCGAGGCGTTGGAATGGAAGGATTTTTGGAAAAAAAATCGATAAATATTTTCCTCACACCCTAAGACTTAAGATGGAAAGGGATTTCCTTTCCCTCAAGAAAAAAAGATAACGAATCCATCCAAGTGTACAAGGAAAACTTCCAAAGTCTTTCACGATATGCCTCCAGCTTTGTCATTACCCCCAAATTCATGGTTGACATCTTCTTTAGGGGGTTAAAACCTAGCCTATGGAATTCCCTAGCTATCCGTGACTTTGATAGCTATGATGAAATTGAATGATGTTCCATCAAAGTTGAAATGGATATCGGAGAATCTTAGAGCTATCATGGGGATAAGAAGTGTAAATTGGACTTTTATTTTGGCGGTCTAATGGATAAATCCAATGGTGCTAATAAATTTCAACACCCCACTTGCCAAAGGTGCATAAAGAAGCACTCGAGAAATTACCTAAAAGGGAAAAGGAAAGGCTTTATCTATGGAAGAGAAGGACACCTGGCCATTAATTTCCAACAAGAAAAACCCATTAATGTGATAGAGGAGATGAACGCTCTGTTTGACCCTCAACGCATTGTTCATTGCTTTAACTACAAAGAACCAGGGTACTTTGCAAACCAGTTCCCTAAGACAGGGGTTTTCAGAGGCAGTCAACAACCTCCAAGGAAGAAAGGGAGATCTTTTTCCATCACTACTACTGAATCAAACCCCAACAATGAAGTGGTGACAAGTACTCTAGTTATTCATTTAATAATATCGAACTCACTTTTTTATTCTATTTTTACACATTATTTTATATCCAAAAAAGATTAGTAGAACAATCCCAACACCACCACACATCATGGAAGTAGAGATTTCGGTGAAAATAGAAAATGGGGAAATTATTGCATCCCATAAATATAACTCTTCTCCTATCAAAATTTGTGGATTGAACTTCACAGAGAACCTCATCATACTCCCTCTGGTGGAATTTGATGTAATTATTGTCATGGATTGGCTTTCCCTATATAGAGCCAACATAAATTTTTGTGAGAGGGAAATCCCTATACATATGGTGAATTCATCCCTGATTCTGTACAAGTGCAAGGAGAAGGATGAATCTTATTTAGCACCATAATCTCAAGAATTGATATTACTACCCTATGAACATGTGTATCTTTATCAGACGATTGAGTCTATAAAAGAAACCATCCTTGAATACATGCCTATTGTGAGGGAATTCGTTGATGTGTTTCCCAAGGAATTGTCTGGTCTTCTTCCTAGAAGATATGTTGAATTGTCGATTGATCTTATACCTGGGGAATTTCCAATATCCAAGACTCCATATATAATGGTTGTTGTAGAGCTTGAGGAGATTAAGAAACAACTGTATAATAATCTAGATAAAGGTTTTATATGCCCAAGTGCTTCACCATGGGGTGCACCAGTCCTCTTTATCAAGAAGAAGGATGGGTCAATGTGCCTTCGCATTGAATATCGTGAGCTCAAAAAAATCATGATAAAGAAAAAGTATCCTCTTCCATGAATTGATGACTTGTTCAATCATATATGTAAAGAACAATACTTCTCCAAGGTGGATCCGCGATCAGGATATTACCAAGTAAGGGTGAAGAAGGATGATATCCCCAAGACTGCTTTTCATACAAGGTACGGACAATATGAATTCATAGTAATTCCTTTTATAATAACTAAAGCTCTAGTAATATTCATAGACTTGATGAATAGAGTCTTTATATATTACCTCAGAAAATTTGTGGTAGTCTTTATAGAAGATATTCTAATATACTCCAAAACCAAGGAGGAGCATGAGGAGCATCTTGAAAAATGAGAATATCTATGCAAAGTACATAAAGTGTGAGTTCTAGATAAAGGAAGTATAATTATTGGGTAATATCATCATAATCAATGCGATATCTGTGGATCCCTCTAAGACAAATGAAATTGAGGGATGAACGAGGCCAACATATGTGATGGATATTCTTAGATTCCTTGGGTTATATGGATATTATCACTGATTTGTGAGAAATTTCTCACAATTTTCAAACCCTCTTACCAAGATAACTTATAAGGGAGTCAAGTTTGCTTGGAGTGATGAATGCGAAGAGAGCTTCAAGGGATTGAAAAGGATGCTTATTGTTGTATCAGTGCTCACACTACCCACAAGTGGAGAAATTTTTGTGGTATTTATTTAGGCTTCAAATAAGGGCATGGGCTATGTATTGATTCTAAATGACAAATCCATTTCCTATACTTCAAGGAAATTGAAGTTTCATGAGAAAATTATCAAACACATGATCTGGAGTTGGATGTATTAATCTTCACTTTAAAAATTTGGCAGCATTACCTCTTTTGGGAGAAGTGTTAAATATATACATATCAAAAAAGCCTCAAGTATATATTCACATAGAAAGAAATGAATATGTTACAATGAAGATGGTTAGAGCTGATCAAAGACTATAACTACTAAATTCACTACCATCCAGGGAAAGAAAATAAAGTGTTATATGCTCTAAGTATAAAGGACCTAGTGATCATATCATTGATGAGAATTGAAGATTATATAATATTATTTGATTTGATGAAGATGGATAGGGGAATCATAAAGAAGGGAACATCACCAATTCTTTCACAATTTATTGCTCAAACATCTCTTTTGGAAAGGTTAAAGGATTCCCAAAAGGATGCTGTGGGAATTCAGAAGAAAGTGGAAACTATCAAAAAAGGTAAATCATCAGAGTTCAATGTTAATGAAGAAGGAATTGTGATATTTGGTTCAATACTATGTGTTCCATCAAATCTGGAGTTAAAGAATAGACTTTTGGATGATGCACATAGATTGAATTTCTCCATTCACCTAGGAAACACAAAGATGTATTGAGATCTTTGAGAGAATTATTGGTGGGATTGAGGATATCGCTGAGTATACATCAATGTGTATGATATGTTAACAAGTGAAGGCTGAGAGATAGAATTCTATAGTGATGATACAACCATTACCCATACCAACATGGAAATAGGAAAACATCACCATGGACATTGTCACCAGACTTATGAAGACATCCAAAGGAAACAATGCTATCTGGGTTTTTGTGGATTGTATTACAAAGACTGCACACTTCATTTAAATTTAAGAGGATTTACCATTGGGAAAACCATCACAGATATACATCAAAGAAGTGGTAAGGCTTCATGGAGAACCAATATCAATTATATCTGATAAAGATCCAAGATTCACCTCCAGGTTATGGAAGAGTCTCCAACACACTCTAAATACTGAGTTGGACTTCAGTACATCTTATCATCTTCAAAATGATGGCCAATCTGAGCGGACTATCCAAAAACTTGAGGACATGTTGAGATCATGCTCAATGGACTTCAAAGGAGGATGGGATCAACATCTTCCTCTAGTTGAGTTCTCTTATAATAAAAGTTTCCACTCAAGCATCCAAATGGCTCCTTATGAAGCCCTCTATGGTAAGAGGTTTAGAACACCAGCATGTGGGGATAAAGTTAGGGAGAGAAAACTCCTAGGTCCATAAATGGTTGAAAAAATGGTGGAGAAGGTTAAGACCATCCAGTAGAACATTAAAGCTTATCAGAGTCGATAAAATAGCTATACTAATAATCATCAATGAGACCTAGAGTTTAATTTTGGAGACATGGTATTCCTCTACATATCATCGTGGAAGAGAATTATGAGATTTTGGAATAATGGAAAGCTTAGGCCAAGGTACATCGGTCCTTTTGAGGTCCTTGATCGCATTGGAGCAGTGGATTATCAACTAGCACTCCCACTGATCCTATCTCAGTTGCATGACGTATTCCATGTATCACTCTTGATCAAGTACATACCTGACACATCGCATGTACTCAATCCAGAGGTGGTATCATTTTATAATTTCCTCTCCTATAAAGAGAAACCAGTAAAGATCTTATATTTTAGGGAAAACATTCTACGAAATAAGACAATGCCCCTCGTCAAAGTGTTTTGGAGAAACCAAAAGTTTGAAGAAACTATGTGGTAACTGGAGGAATTTGTGAGGAGGAGTTACACACATCTATTTTAGTGTGGGAAAAGTAAATTTCAAGGGCAAAATTTCTTAAAGGGGGGAGGCTGTAACAACTCGAACATTCGTGAACAAAATTCTCTTTCTTTTATTTAATTAAATATCTTATTGATATAGAAAACACATGCACTCTTTTTTATTTATTATTGGGTTTAAATGACAATTAAGTATCATTACCATTGATAATATATTCCTTGAACAGTGATCACATGACTGGTATAAATTTAAGGTTTTTTTAAAATAATCCTTTCGATACAAACAAAGAAGAGGATGGACTCATCTAGTAGACTCGAGCTATATGAATATCATTTATCTGAACTCGAAATGAAGGTAGTTTCACTGGGCTTCACTCTTGACCAAGCCCAAGGCAAGATTTAACATGTTCAGCTTGAATGGAATTGCCTATGGGAGAAGTGTAAGTTAATAGAGATTACCACCTGAGCGATGTTATCTGAGCCACCCCACAAGTATGTCATTATCACACAACTTACCTTTAGGTATTATGCAGGTTTTATAATGGGTTATGTGACAAGGCATTAGTTACTTTTTCTGTAATACATTTTATAAACAAATGTCTTATTCTATAAATTTCTGTATGGGAATAGTTTCTCTTAAAAATATAATGAATTAGATAAATTGATTTTTCAGTAAAAATGGTACTTTTTAGAAATATATAAATTATAATAAATTGTGATTTTATTAATATTGTTATTATAATAGTTTTATAAGAAAACTCTTTTTAATTATATGTGGTGATTATTTTCCTTAGTGTTTTTACTTTATAAATGACTAAATATTCAGTTTGATAAGAATTATATTTTTATACGAGAAAACTAAAATTGTATTTCAAATTAAAGAATTTATTTTGATGAATTAATGAATTTTTGGAATAAATAATATTTTAATAAAATATTATTATTATATAGTTTTTAAATATAAATGATCATATAATATTTATGAAGTCAAATGTAATTTTTATTATGGTTTGGAAACTATTTTTCTCAAACCCCGTTAATTTGAAATAAATGAAGTTTTTTATTTTAAAAGTGAAAATTCACATATTTAGAAAATTATTTTGATAAAATGAATATATTTTTTATGGAATTAGGATGTCGAAATTATCCAACTTTGAATTTTTCATAATTTTCTGAGACAATCGAATTTTTGTGTAAAAATTAAATACCGTATAAATATATAATATGTTTTATGACATTATAATGACTCAATAGTGATGTAATAAAATAAAATAAAAGGTATATTCGGTCAATATATGTTTTAACTTTAAAATAATGTGATTTTAGATTTTTTTGATTAATTTTATAATGCCTTAGAGGACCCTCCAAGACTTATAAAATGTTTTTAACATTTTTAAAATGATTTCCTAGAGATTGTGACTCACCTCTACATAAGCAAGCCTAAAATTTTAATAAGTTCGGCCTTTGGCCTTATAAAATAATTTTTTCCACTTCCCTTTGGCAAAAAAACATGGGCAAAACCCATGGGAAGGTTTGTGGTTTTGAATATTTAATTATATAGATTCCAAAACCAAAGTTTGTGAAATATTAAATAATTCCCCTCTCATTTTCTATATAAACCAACCCAAGATACAACTTATATTCACATAAAATCCTTGGATCACGTCCATACTCTACCCTCATCTAACTACAATCCTCACAAGGCACCCCAAGCTCTCAATAAGCCCCTCCTCAAGCCCTTGAATTTACACCCTCAAGTAAGGGATTTCTTCCTTTCCCATTTTTATCCAAGTTTTTTTATGTTTATATACCCTTTTAGTTTTCAATTACAAATATTGGAGTATGATTTTGAACCTCCCCCATACTTCTATCCTTATGTTTTAATGATGATACACCTCTTTCTCTCTCATTAATCCATCCCATGTACACCTATTACCATGCCAAAATTTTATAAGAGTTATTCCATTTCTCCTCTTTCTTCAGGTTTCTATATTATGTTACACCCCCTATTTCCCAATTCTATGTGTTCATACATGTATCTATATGACCCCCATGATTTCAATTTCATGTAAATATCATGGGATGTCCCTTTATCTCTCATCAACCATTTTTATGAATTTTTATGTCACATCGTTATGTTGCTGAAACTGCACCATGATTTTCTAATCCAAAATCATTGTTTAGTGAATACCATTCCCATTTCTCCATCATTGGTATTCACCTTTATGAACATATACATATTTAATGGTACTTACATAAATTTATTCTGCATTCCTTAATCATGGAATAACTTATGATGCTGAATGATTCCACGTTATATGATCCGTGTGGCACACTTATGCATGAAATGAAATGTTTATAAAGGAAACACCATAATATCACTCCAATGCATTGGGTAATGCTTAGTATCATGATGCTTCATGTTAAATTAGGGTTTACTCATGATAATTCAAGTGTAATTGGGGTTTAATCATGATAATTCAAGTGCAATTAGGGTTTACTCATGTTAATCCATGTGCAATGAGCCTTGAATTATGCTAATATCATGTTGTATTTAATTGCCACATTTCTATGTTATGATAATCATGATATATCATGGATTTATGTTAATGTTTCTCTTATGATCCATTGATATGACTATTTCCTAACATGTATTGTATTATTCATTTTATGCCTTGTTTACTCCCTTAATGGGCTTTACATATCACCCTTTTCTTATGTATGTCCTCAGGTTATCTCATGCAATGCTAAGTACAAAGGAATGTTGTAGTCATGTAAAAGATGTTTTCACTAAAGATGTTGTATTTTATGTATTAAGTTGTCATGTAATTTTCCTAATTTCCCTAGAAACAAGACCTAGTGATCCTTAGGGTTGTATTAAGTGCAAGTTTATGTAATAAATCATGTTTAAGTGTGTAATAAAGAGAAAGGTTGTTATAATATGGAATCTCCTCATTTTCCTCAGTATAAGATATGATATCATACTTCTCTTCCTCAAAAGGATAAAAGATATTTTTAAATGGGATATAATTGATTTTTATATAATCCACCCTCCTTTGGATTCAATAGGAGTAATTTTGAACCCTATTTTTCCTAAAATTTATATATTTATAAACAAAATTAGAGTAATTATAATAACACCCATCAAAATAGTTTCATATTTTCATTCTTGGATACATTATCTTACTCTGTTATTGAATCCTAAGTGATTCAACTTTCAAGTAGATCTCTGAATCCATGAACCAGTTTATTGTATGTCTAAGATAGCCAAAAAAAATTATTTCATTAAGGGAAATATTTTACCATTACTTCCTCTCCAAATATTTTCAACCTCTAAGTAACATCTTAATTGTTGATGAATCCTTAATGATTGAGAGATGTCATCAATTTTTTTATACTTAATCATTTATAGTAACTATTCTTACCTTGTACTTTTAAACTTCACAACCAAGACCAATCTTTCCAATAGTCTTAGGTTTGTGAACATTTATGATGTTTCCAACAATCCTTATACATATTCCTACTATTTCTATTAACTCTTTGTCAAATAACTTTTTAAATTGTATCTTTTTCTTACCATCATAAAATTTAGATTCATACTTGAGATTCCTTATTAAAAACAATACTTATTTATAAATAGATTCTACCCTTTTCATCCTCACTTCAATCTAAGCATTAAGATCTTAAAACATTTTTTCTTTCACTTCAATCACTGTTTTGAAATCAATATTCTTATTTTTATTAATCAAACTCAAGATCTTCCAACAATTTTTCGAAATAAGTAATTTTTTATTCAATTTGATCAATTTATTATGATTATTCCTTCATCAATCCACTGATATTTTAGTTTTTCTTTTGTTTAAGACCCACCTCTTTAAGTGCTCCTTTGAGTTCAACTTTAAGATTAATGAATCATTTGGTTTTATCTTCTTACTTAACTTTAGGTTCATATTTTTTGATAATTTCCATCTTAAATTATTCCATATATGAAATAAATTCAACTACATCATCTTCAAAACATATTTCATTATATTCTCCCTCTATACTTAAAAATTTCTTCCACTATAGTCTCTTTCTGGTTGGATTTTCTGATTTAAAGTCTCATCTTACGGGATGTTTTCTCTATTTTGTTGATACTACATCATCTTCAGTTATTTTTCAAGATTTCCTTGTACATATTATTATTATATTCCTAACCTTCCCAAAGTTAAAATAAGTAAATGGTATATTAGTTATATATCGCTTTTTCCCTTATTATTCTTTTCTTACTATAGGTGATAGAAATTCATCATTGAAAACTTCATCATTATTTATAGCTTCATGTATCTCTAGATCCTTTTTGGATTTAAAACCAAAAAAATTTGATAATTGCTTGGGTGTACTTTCTGGTTTCATACAAATTTTTTATACAACCGGCTTTCTATGGAGATAATCAAGAGGTAACACCTTTTCATTGTATAAAGGTGGTAGTCTTTGAATAATTTTATTCCTAATTTCAAAATATTTCATTTCATCACTAGTCTTGTGGATGTATACCACACATTTAATGATATGGTTTAAGAAACTATCAATATTCTCATTTTGGACATATTCAAATCAACAAATTGATATGAAACACTTTTAGTTTTATATCCTTTACTTTGTCATCTCCTTCATAAATATTGGTTAATTTTTCCCAAATTTATTTAGTTGATCTAAATATCATCACTTTCATATACATTTGGTTTGATAAGTAAATTTATGAGGTATTTTGTACCTTTTCATTATCATAGAGAAGTTTCTTGTTAGCTTTAGTCATTTACTTTCTTATAACATCACTGACTTGTATTCCATGAATTACCAAAGAAAAACTATCAAGTAAAAGAGATCATATGTGATGTCTCATCTAATTATTCCATTATTGAAAATTATAACCATTAAAAAAGAATTCATTTTGAATTAACAATATTTTACATAGAAACAATCTTCTGATGACATATTCATCGCATCATAACCTTTTAGATCGGATACCAATTATTGAACCCATAAGTCAAAAACACTGTTATAGTATGATTAATTATTTTTTTCTTTCATAGGACCTTATTTTAAAGTTAGAACCATCATACTTAATGCTCACACACTATCCAAATTTTTAAACTAAATACAGGGAATATATGATTTTACTTGGTTCACCATAAACATCTTGTCCAAAGATCATTCACTGATAATGTGTCGACATATCAGGGGATAACACTACTCACTATAAGTGTTATAAAATTTTAGGAATGGTGCACCATCGATACTAGGGGATATCCCTCTTATTGTATCTCTACACACTACTTTTATACAAGGAATATAATAATTTTTTATATAATGATCACTTATAATGATTCTTTATAATATAAAACCACTATTCCAGTAAGGTTTTTGTCTTTATTCATTAGTTACTCCTTTAATTATTGATCTTGAATGGTCCTTATCACAGTAGTCTCCTTTCTATCTATTTTCAGATTAGTTAATTGTCTTCCATCACTTTCTTCCTATTAATCCTTTTCTAAATTAAGTATTCATCTCCCCAAAACATGCTTCCTGAATTTTCTACCTATAAACCGTTGATTAAGACTTCAAACAAATCATTAATCACTCATTTATTCAATCAAGTGAACTATACTCCCATGAATTCTAGGATGAATTTGAGTAACTGGGATTTCCTATATTTTCTTTATTCCTAGATTGTGATATGATATTATTAATTTTGTAATGATATGAGTCAACAAATAGATCCACATTCTATGACAATATCCCATTTTTAAATACTTAAAAATAATAGTGTGATCCCTTCAAAACTTATCAAGATGAAAACCAATCACAATGTGGTCCTTATGATTGTGTTTTATCTTACTACTTCTCAATAAATACATCCTTACAGCATTCTACCCAGAACACACCTCACACAACATGACCACTATATCACTATATATTCTTTTTTTCTCTTGATAAGTTGTGGAATAATAGTTCACCAAGTAATAAGAATCTCTAAGTAGGTAGATCCACTGAAACTCACCTATGTTACTTCATGACATGGATGATATGTCATGGAATGAAAAAAAAAGTCTTCAACCCATAAAAAGTAAGAAACCTTATATTTCATAGATAATCCTTATGTATGATGCAGATAACCCTTATGTTTCATATATTAATAGTGTGACAATACTTTCCATGTAATCAAAAAAAATACATATCAAAATAAAATGTTGAGTGTGGGACATTACACACACTTTAATATACTTCTAATTTGGTAAAAGATCAATATGATGACCTATGGTTGAAACACAATTATATCATTAAATTCTACCAAAGTATTATAATATTTATAGGGATCATCTTCTCACGCATGCTAATAGGTTAATAATCCAACACTTGGGTTGAAATGATTACATCTCTAGGTGTGTTTATAGATTTTTCCAGTTCAAGGTATCAGGGTGGGGATTCAATAGTTCTAAAAAACTTACTAGATATAAAGGAATTCATAGAAAAATAATTAAATAATTCTTTCACCAATATTTAATGAATATTAAATGTACCTTTCACCATTTTATTTTATTTATTTTAGTTCCCATCATTTCCTAAAGAATAAAAGTTTAAATCAAAAAAAAAGTCAGAAGTGCATGGTTAAATAACTTATTCACATGTATAAATCAATTATAAATCCTTAAATTATAGGATCCTTAAGTTTATCCTAGGTTATAATTTACTAACATAATGTTAAAATTAATTAAACCTTAATTTGATACCAACTATAGTGAATTTCACCTTTCATAAATGATTATTACATAATTTTTAAGGAAAAAATAAATAATAATACAAATCCCAAAATAGGTGGGTTTGGGAAAATTAGGTTTATATGACATGAATACATAAGAAATTTTAGACATTATTTTAATCCTTGTAAATATTCTTAATAAAGACTTATTTATTCCTATTAGTATATATAATCACTTAAGGACATACATCAAAGAAAAGAATGATCTAAAATCCTGATAGGGGGATAATAGAAATAAAATAAGACATTCAAAAAAAAGTAATAATATGGGTGGGAATAATTGTTGAAGCCTATGGAGGATGATTTTGTATTTTTTAATAATTTTCCATCCCTATTTTTATGGGAATGTGATTATTTGTGATTGAGATAATCATTTACATGCAAAGTTTTCTATGGCGGGTGTGCGAGCATTAGTGAATGTGATCATCATTTTCATAAAAAAAATTATATAGATACCATATATCTCATGATATGTCATTCATCACTTATTTATTAATTCTTTTTATATACTGATATGAGTTGAATGATTTAATATATGTGATGATTGATGAACTATTCTAAATTTTCAAGACAAGTACTGACGTTGAGAGTTTTTTCATTAAACTTTCATGGAAGTTAGAAGTTATTATCTAGTGGGGGGTTGGAATTGGATGTTATGATTTATAAAGAATCCATTAAATAAATTATAAAGACCATACATTTAAGAAAGACCCTTTGGGTGAGGTCTGATTTGTTTTGAGGTGTTTAAGAAAAATCCTTCTAAAGATTTAGTGGGGACATGAAGCTATTTGAGTTTAATCTAGTTTTTATGGAATAGAGATGAAAATTCCTTAAGTAATATATGTGGCGGTCATTCATTGGGTGTGTAAGAATCATTTTAAGATCTATGTAATGATAATTTTATCCCTGTGATAGAATTTGGTTAAGTCTTTGAGGTAGTATAATCATCAACTGATGGTGCATAAGGAAGATTTTCTAGATTTTTTTAGGAAATTAAAGCATAAGTATGTATTCACTTTCATAAGAACTAGTATTATTATCATTTATATACATCATAAGGATGAATCTTGGATCTATGAAAGTAACATCTTCGTAAACATCATCTTGTATTTCTGTAAGCATGATTTCATTATGCATAATGATAATTCCTCTTCATAAGGATTGTGGTAAGGATAACTCACATCTGTGTAAATATTAGTTGCACCATAAGGATTATATAACATCTTATAGATGATCACATATTTATAAATATAATTTCTTTTGATTATTTTAAGGGAGTTTCAAAATTAAGATATTCTAAAGAATAAACTAAATTTGGTGATTCCATCTAAGTTATGACTTTAATGGATGAATTATCATGATGTTTTTATTTTTTATTCAAGAAATTATGGAGGAAGTAATATAGAACTTTTGGTTATAGAATGAGTATCTATGATTGAAGTAAGTTCATTACATGTCTTTATATAGTTAAAAATATTTAAATTCATGATAAATGATAATAAAGGGACAAAAAAATTATGATATTATATGGATGTTATGAGACTAAGACTAGATGTTGATAATTTAGTAGAATTTATATTCTAGAAATTTTATAGATAATTATCTTTTTTTAGTGAGTATCATAAAAAATAAAAAAATAAAAACATTAATATGTTAGAAAATTATTGTATCATTTTAGAAAAATATATTCTGAGTATAGATAATAGTCATAAATGTATGTTGTGAGAAGAAGAAGAATTCCATGATTTTTTGAGTATAAATATGCTCTTGATTTCCATTGTTTAACTATCTTCAAATATCTGGTATTGTTTCCTTTCAACAATAAAAAAAATGTCTTCACTGGTTGGTTAACAAATTTTTTATTAGGTATATGTCCATACCCTTTCTTGTACCTATATTGATAATAAAACAAAAGTTATGTGTGATTGGGATAAGAACCACTATACACCAAGGGTGTATTCATCCTTAAGTAGGGTGACCTATTTATCAAAAAATTTATACTCCATAGTATATTCTACATATTTTTAAAAGAGGTTAGTTTTGAATGAGAATAAGGGGATATAGGTTATTGAAAAAGAATAAAGACATTGATTCATCCCCCATCCCCCCCCCCCATCTCTTTTTAACCTATTAAAACCTTTTAAATTTGTAGAGACCCGAAGCATGACGTACATGGACATTACATTACTTTTGCGGAATACTTAACACATAACAAAAAATAGACACACAAGGACCGTAATAGTTTAGTGTCTTTGGAAACTCGGAATATAAACATCTAATCATGTTGAAAGATCTTCAATATCTCCCATAATGATCTTCCCCTTTTTGTTTTTTACCTAAAACCTTTATTTATTTCCTGGGGAAAATAAAACATAAAAAGGGTGAGCTCAAATGCTCAATAAGGGGAAACATAGAGAACATAAAACAATCGATAAACATTTGAAAGAAAAAACTTGAACATGAAATCTAAATATTAAAACCTTGAGCAAAGACATAAATCTTGGAAGTACGTAAGGAATATATCATAAAGGAACATCAATCACGATAAAATAGCATGGGAATAAAACATGTAATTGTGGCAACAATTTAGCACTTGTTATGATTTCCATAGTAGTCAAGGCATTTCTGCCAAGACCATCTTAGTGGACAAGGTCCCTTTCTAAATCGAGTTCACTCCTCGTTTCAGTCCTGTAACACTGAACCAGATTAACTTACCATTCCAGACATGTCTATCTCATGAGATATAAATTTTTACCCAATGCATTGGAGGGAGATATAGGTCCCACCCATCTCAAAATGATAACATTCTTATGTGTGCCACAAAATCAAAAAAAATCATACGTCATTGCATAACTCATGTAATAAAAATGGGATTCTTAAACATCGTGACATCATAAAACAATTCATATAATATAAAGGAATTCATAAAATAATTCCATCACAACATATTCAAATCAATGTAATAATAGTGATAGAAACAGAACCCTATATTATCTTAGATGGAAAATAATTTTGATAAAACACTTGAACTCCATTCTTGAAGAAAATATCCTTTCTACTTCAAAAACATTTTTCCTTTCTTAACATGTCATACAATTTTAAACTAAAAGAAGTTGATTAAAAATAAACTTGAGAACTTGTAAAGTAATATTCTTGGAAATAATTTTTTACAAATCCATTAATGTCGTATAAGTTAAAAAAACATTCTTCTCGTACTTTTTTCGGAAAAGTCAAATAGTACCTCGTACGAAAAACGACAAAAGATTCCTTTAATATCGTTTACTAAAAACTCACCAAAGGGTAAAATTGGATATAAAATTTTTAGAATGATATAAATATTACATATTGAGGAAACATGGATGTGTATGATAAATATTCCCCAGTAAATTCTGATGTATAAACAATCTCGGATAAAAATGAGATTGTGAGATTTTCCCTTACCTTATGTCCGATATGCCTCGTATGTATCCGAACCTCCGGTATAATTATTTAAATAATTTTAATTACTTATTAAAGAATCATATTTACTGTTATGATATCATATATAGTTTACTTATGACTTTATATTACCCGTTCTTTTGTAAATTCCATGTTAAAGCAGCGTTTTGGGTAAAATCATTTCATTTATCGTATGTGTTTCGACTTGTCGTTCTTGATATTATTACTTATATCCTGATTTACATAATTCCAGAATGTAAAAAATGATTTATATATAATATATATTCATCATATACATATATATTATAGATCGATAAAAGGAATGAAATACACCGTTCATGGAGACGGTAGGCCGTACGTACGCATGAACGTTGTTTTCGTTTCCTTATTGGATTGAATGAAACTAAATAGATGACATACATATATATACATAAATACAGTAGAATTATTATTTCATATATTTCATTATTATTCATTATATAAACTTTATAATCATTCATGTATGGTTAACATGGAGAATGAATCCCATCGCGTCGTGGAGAAGGTAATCCGTACGTACGCACGAGGGATGATATCGTTCCCATAATTATTGAATAGAATTGGAGTGGATGGTATAATATATCAGAATCAATATGATGTTATAATAACCATATATAGTTATTCTTTACACCATTATACCCATCCATGTAAGGTGTTGATGGAAAAACAGATTACACCATGGCGTGGAGACGGTATTCTGTACGTACGCACGCGCGGTGATTTTGTTTTCCGTAGGATGGATAGAAGGTGAAATAGGGTTGTTTCATATTTATAATAACATATCAGTATATTAAGGATACTAATGTTATTACTTAATAATTAAACAACTAAATAAGAGGGAGTATAAGAAGAATGGAACTTGAAGAAAACGGTAGAAGGTATTACCTCTTTCTCGAAGTGCCTCCTTTAAACTTTCTCTTAGGGCACTAAAATTGGTCTTTGAAGAAGAAAAAGACCTCTAGTATGTTTATAGGGAAGTGTAGAAGAGAATTTTTCAGGGTTTGGCCGAGCATCAAGGCTCAAAATGGTGTGAACAGAAGAGGGAAGGGGTGCCCTTTTATAAGGGAGGAGAGGGGCACCTTAGGAAAACTAAAAATATTATTTTATTATAAAGTCATATTCGGTTTTTAATAGCTCCAAATTGATTTATTTCAAAGATAAGGTGGGTATGGGTCGAAATCCTCTCATCAAATATAATTTAGACAATTTTAGGTTTCTATTTTAACCTTATCATTTAGATTTAACTTTAAGTTAGATAATTTAACTTTTACTGTGTCTTCTTGTGTTCTTACACTATAAGGTTAATAAAATTACTATAAAAATACAAAAAAACCCCAAGTTGTTTATTATTAATATATATAACCTTATCTAATTCATTTGGCTGAACCTTATATTTTTAGGAATAAAATAACAATTAATAATATAATATTTGTTTTAAAAACCATTTTATGTCAATTTTGACACTATTTGGTAATTTATTTTTGTTAAAATCATAACAAAATGATTAGTTCTAAAAAAGTTAATTAAATCAATAATAACAAGTCATATTAACCTAGAAAATATTTTTAATTCATAAAAAGTATAAAATTACATTTATTTGGGTATTTATAACATCAATTATGTTAATATTTCCTTAATAAGGTAATTACTGCATCATCATTTCTGTCATAAATAACTTAAATTATTTAATTTCTGAAAATTAAAAATAAAATA
The DNA here is from genome assembly GCA_963277665.1 of Viscum album. Taxonomy (NCBI): domain Eukaryota; kingdom Viridiplantae; phylum Streptophyta; class Magnoliopsida; order Santalales; family Viscaceae; genus Viscum; species Viscum album. The sequence continues at coordinate 356,910,230 of OY728163.1, forward strand.
CCATTAGGTGTGAAATATTTTTATCTTTCTAATGAATATTTATATTCGAATTTATCTTATGTATAACCCTATATTAAAAAAAATTTAGTTATTAAACGTTTATTTTAACCATTTTAACCCTTCTTTAAATAAATCAATAATAAATGTCCTAATCTAATCCAAGTGGACCTAAATGGTCATGTTTTATTCCTAAGGTTGTTTTTGGTCCAATTACACATATCCAATAGAATTAGTACATGTGTTATGGTAATAATAATATCATTTTTACCCTTAATTATCCTATTTACTTTTAATCGTGGTAAATAAAAGTAAAAAGTTACTATTCACCAAAAAATTATTTTCATCTCATTGAACAACATTTTAGTCCTTGATATTAACCGTAACTCTTGGATTTTTGAAACTCAATTCACAAAAGTGGTAAATTTTCATTTAAATGAAAAATTCAGTTTTTTAACTACCACTAAGTGGTTTCACTATTCATCAAAAATTGAAGTTTTTCAGAAAAATACCAAAAATTCAGCCTAAGCATTATTTGATATTCCGAATTCAAAATTGATGTCTATTTTTCCAAATTCAAAACATAGAAGTGGCATTAATTAATTTTAAAATTAATTCCTGTTATCAAAACAAATAGCGTGTTTTTAAGAAACAATAACTATCGAAGATTGATACTTGTTTATATACAATTTCAAAGTGAAATTAATTCCAATGACCAAAATTGGATTAAATGGTAAAAATATATTATAATTACACTTTAAACCTAATTAAAAAGATAATCTAACCATATATGTTATTGCGATGAAAAATGTTGTTTTTAGTTAAAATATAGCGTGTTTTTACTATTCATTAAAATATGAAAGTTATCAGAATAATATGAAAAATTTATCCAAAGTAAATTTTTATATCCTGATTCCAAATAAGAATTTTATTTTTTCAAATTGAACTTATATACATGTCAAAAACAATATTTAAAGTGGGTGCTCCATCAAAAGGCGGTAAAACTACATTTTTTGAAAAATACTTTTTTTTACTTGAAAATTTGATTTTGTTCTCATACCATGTTCTAGAAAATGTGTAAGATGAATAATAATGTTATAAAATTCAAAATGTAGTTGATACTATTCATAACATCTAGTTCATAATAATATTATAACCATATATCGTTGTTTAGTGAAACCTGGTATTGCGTACAACACACGCTATCGAGGAAGGTCGTGATTGCATGTGATGCAAGCCAAGTTAGGGTTGCGTGTTGTGCAAGACTCCTTCGTTGTTTCATATAACAGAATCCAACCATATTTCATTTATACATTGAATATATATATATATATATATATATATACACTCAATGTTTCGTAGAATAACTACTATCAAAATTGTGTGTAACATGATCCAAGAATAGTGTTGTGTATACTGCAAGCTCATACGGTGTTGCGTATAGTGCAAGGTAATCTTGGTGTAGCTTACAACACAAGACATCAATGAAATTAAAAGAATATTTTTAATAAAATCTCGGGGTGTTACATTCTACCCCCCTTAAAATGAATTTCGCTCTCGAAATTCGTCGGGGTTATAAATCGTTTACTATTCATAGAAACCCACATCGTATAAAGGAATACTAAAAATTAATTTTAAAAACTAAAGTATGAAATGTAACGATTACCCAAAGTAACTCATCACTGGGTTTCCATATAGGATAACATAGGTGAAAATATGGATATGGAAGAAAAATCTTACCATCAAGTTCTGATGGAGAGTGGTATAGAACATGGCTATGAAAAAGCCATCAATCACAAAGCCATATATTTTTGATGATCTAAGGTACCATCTAATTCATCGGATATAAGATCACTAGGACAACATTTTTGGTTTTCAATATCATTTCCCTAAAGTTGAAAATTTTGAATTAGAAGAAATACTTTCTTGATTTTGGTACAATCTCACTCGTGTTCGTGCTTTGAACAATTTCCACTTCATCTCTTAAAGAAATGAAGTTGAATTTGTTATTCGTGAAGTATTAATAGATCATGTGATAGAATGATGGATCATTCCATCTGTTTCAAACAAAAGGTTAGCAAAAGTTATCAAATATACATAAGTCCATATATGGTTAGGTTAATCATATACGATTCCAAAAATGAACTTATACTTCATATATCATACCGCTTAATAAAATAAAACTAGTTTCTACTAACCAGGGACTTCCTGTAGGCTAGTGGTAAGCGATAAAGGCCAGTCGCACTTCGGTTGTGGGTTTGATTCCCACAGCCTTGTCCGACGTGATGGGATGTCGCCCGTCCTGCAGGTTGTCCTTTTTTTATAAAAATGCATTATTATAACTTTCCATCAATAATATCAAAAAAGTTCTATCCTTAAACAATACTAACTTATGTCCAAAATAATCCATTCCAATCTTTAGGCTTATCCAAAATACTATTGTCCAATCTCATATTATACTAAAAACGATTACCAAAGAGTTCATATAACAATCATGTTAATACCATCGTTGATCCCCATATATCATAAGATATGTCTTTTTGGTCACATTCCAAACATTTGAAGGCCTTAATCATGTATTCTCTTGAAAAAAATTAATACCCATTGAACCTTAGTGAAAACATGAATTCAGTTAAAAATTAACACATTTCACATACCAAAATCCTCGAATTTCTATATACTCAAACCATGATATCACATAGTCCTTATATCAATCATGAGCTCATGAATACTATCAAACATTTCATTTTCTCCTTATCCCTTCATTATGCGCATATCATCTGCTTTCCAAAATATTTGAATCACTTTTCATGGTTATCAGTACCATAAAATTATTGAAAACCACAATAGACTAATACAAAAATATTCCAATACACCATAAAATTACCTCAACAACATTATTCTTTAATACCAATACATAAACACTTCGATACATCCTCTTCATTGATTGTCATGGAATAAGCCCTTCCTTGATTTAGAAGTAACCTCTTAGTTCAGTGCATTGAGTTGGGTAATGCCCATGCTCTCCACAAATAAGACATTGAACTCCATAACAGTCTGTCACTCTATGACCCTTTTCTCCACACAGATAACATATTCCCCTCCATTTGAGATATTCCTCAAGGTTCTTCCTCCCTTCTTTAGAAATCTCAATCATCCTTTCTCTATGCTCCTCACCATGCGAACATGCATAAAATTCCATCTTCCTCTTATTTGATGACTTAGAAATACCACCAAAGTTCATATTGTTAATCATATATCGTGATGACTGATTCGGCATAATCACGATATCTTTCTCTCTAGTCATTACACAATTCTGTTGATCACAGTCACCAATTTTTCCATCGGAATCAACGTTAACTAAATTCCTTCTCATTCCCTCCATTGACTAAAACCAGAAACCATAGTGTAAGAAAAAGTTAAAATAATGAGGAACCACATAATCATTAAAAGTCACATATGGGATGTTTAACTTATCACACATTCTTTAATCCATGACACCTTAGGTTCACCCTAGGTTATTCATGATCATCAACATAATTCTAGTACTTTAACCTGTAGTTATACTAAACCTTAGGGACATCCTTAGACATACCTTAGAAATATCTCTAGGGATCTCACTAAAGTTTTCGCATCCTAGTTTCCAAAGGTTGACTAAACCTTTCCTCTGATACCAACTATAGAGACTCGAAGCTTGATTTTCATGGACATTACATTACTTTTTCGGAATACTTAATACATAAAAAAAACCAGACACACAAGGACCGTAATAGTTTAGTGTCTTTGGAAACTCGGAATATAAACATATAATCATGTTGAAAGATCTTAAACATCTCTCATAATGATCTTCCCCTTTTTGTTTCCTTACCTAAAACCTTTATTTATTTTCTGGGCAAAATAAAACATAAAAATGGTGAGCTCAAATGCACAGTAAGGTAAAACATAGAGAACATAAAACAATCCATAAACATTTGAAAGCAAAAACTTGAACATGAAATCTAAACATTAAAACCTTGAGCAAAGACATAAATCTTGGAAGTACGTAAGGCATATATCATAAAGGAACATCAATCACGATAAAATAGCATGGGAATAAAACATGTAATTGTGGCAACCATTTAGCACTTGTTATGATTTACATAGTATCCAAGGCATTTCTGCCAAGACCATCTTAGTGGACAAAGTCCCTTTCTGAATCGAGTTCACTCCTCGTTTCAGTCTTGTAACACTGAACCAGATTAAATTACCGTTCCAGCCATGTCTATCTCATGAGATATAAATCTTTACCCAATTCATTGGAGGGAGATATTGGTCCCACCCATCTCATAATGATACCATTCTTATGTGTCCCACAAAATCAAAAAAAAATCATACATCATTGCATAACTCATGTAATAAAAATGGGATTCTTAAACATCGTGACATCATAAAACAATTAATATAAGATAAAGAAATTCATAAAATAATTCCATCACAACATAATCAAATCAATGTAATAATAGGGATATAAACAGAACCCTATATTGTCTTAGATGGAAAATAATTTTGATAAAACACTTGAACTCCATTCTTGAGGAAAATATCATTTCTACTTCAAAAACATTTTTCCTTTATTAACATGTCATACAATTTTAAACTAAAAGAAGTTGATTAAAAATAAACTTGAAAACTTGTAAAGGAAGCTTCTTGGAAATAATTTTTTAAAAATCCATTCATACCGTATAAGTTAAAAAACATTCTTCTCGTACTTTTGTCGGAAAAGTCAAAAAGTACCTTGTACGAAAAACGTCAAAAGATTCCTTTCATATCTTTTAGTAAAAACTCACCGAAGGGTAAAATTGGATATAAGAAATTTTAGAAGAATATAAATATTACATATTGAGGAAACATTTATGTGGATGATAAATATTCCCCAGTAAATTCTGATGTATAAACAATCTCGGATAAAAATGAGATTGTGAGATTTTCCCTTACCTTATGTCCAATATGCCTCGTTTGTATCCGAACCTCCTGTATAATGATTTAAATAATGTTAATGACTTGTTATAGAATCATATTAATTGTTATGATATCATATATAGTTTACTTATGACTTTATATTACCCATTCTTTTGTAAATTCCATGTTAAAGCAGCGTTTTGGGTAAAATCATTTCATTTATCATATGTGTTTCGACTTGTCGTTCTTGATATTATTACTTATATCCTGATTTAAATAATTCCAGAATGTAAAACATGATTTATATATAATATATATTCATCATATACATATATATTATAGATCGATAAAAGGAATGAAATACGCCGTTCATGGAGACGGTAGGTCGTACGTACGCATGAACGCTATTTTCGTTTCTTTATTGAATTGAATAAAACTAAGTAGATGACATACATTTATATATACATAAATACAGTAGCATTATTATTTCATATATTTCATTATTATTCATTATATAAACTTTATAATCATTCATGTATGGTAAACATGGAGAATGAATCTCATCACGTCGTGGAGACGGTAATCTGTACGTACGCACGAGCGATGATATTGTTCCCATAATTATTGAATATAATTGGAGTGGATGGTATAATATATCAGAATCAGTATGATGTTATAATAACCATATATAGTTATTCTTTACACCATTATACCCATCCATGTAATGTGTTGATGGAAAAACAGGTTACACCACGGCGTGGAGATGGTATTCTGTACGTACGCACGTGCGGTGATTTTATTTTCCGTAGGATGGATAGAAGGTGAAATAGGGTTGTTTCATATTTATAATAACATATCATTATATGAGGGATACTGATTTTATTACTTCATAATGAAACAACTAAATAATAGGGAGTAGAAGAAGAATGGAACTTGAAGAAAACGGTAGAAGGTATTACCTCTTTCTCGAAGTGCCTCCTTTAAACTTTCTCTTAGGGCACTAAAATTGGTATTTGAAGAATAACAGGACCTATAGGATGTTTCTAGGGAATTGTAGAAGATAATTTGGTAGGGTTTGGCCGAGCATCAAGGCTCAAAATGGTGTGAATAGAAGAGGGAAGGGGTGCCCTTTTATAAGGGAGGAGAGGGGCACCTTAGGAAAACTTAAAATATTATTTTATTATAAAGTCATATTCGATTTTTAATAGCTCCAAATTGATTTATTTCAAAGATAAGGTGGGGATGGGTCTAAATACTCTCATCCAATAGAATTTAGACAAGTTTAGGTTTCTATTTTAACCTTATAATTTATATTTAACTTTAAGTTAGATAATTTAATTTTTACCGTGTCTTCTTGTTTTCTTACACTATAAGGTTAATAAACTTACTATAACAAGACAAACAAACCCCAAGTTGTTTATTATTAATATATATAACCTTATATAAGTCATTTGGCCGAACCTTATATTTTTAAGAATAAAATAACAATTAAAAATATAATATTTTTTTTAAAAACTATTTTACGTCAATTTTGACACTATTTGGTAATTGATTTTTGTTAAAATCATAACAACATGATTAGTTCAAAAAAAGTTAATTAAATAAATACTAACATGTCATAGTAACCTAGAAAATTATTGTAATTCATAAAAATTATAAAATTACATTTATTTGGGTATCTATAACATCAATTATTTTAATATTTCGTAATAAGGTAATTACTGCACCATCATTTGTGTCATAAATAACTTAAATTATTTAATGTTTGAAAATTATAAATAAAAAAACATTAGGTAGGAAATCTTTTTATATTTCTAATGAATATTTATAGTCGAATTTATCTTATGTATAACCCTATATTAAAAAAAATTTAGTTATTAAACTTTTATTTTAACCATTTTAACCCTTCTTTAAATAAATTAATAATAAATGTCCTAATCTACTCCAAGTGGACCTAAATGGTCATATTTTATTCCTAAGGTTGTTTTGGTCGAATTACACATATCCAATAGAATTAGGACATGTGTTAGGGTAATAATAATATCATTTTTACCCTTAATTGTCCTATTTACTTTTAACCGTGGTAAATAAAAGTAAAAAGTTACTATTCACAAAAAATTATTTTCATCTCATTGAACCACATTTTAGTCCTTGATATTAACCATGACTCTCAGATTTTCGAAATTCAATTCACAGAAGTGGTAAAATTTTATTTAAATGAAAAAGTCAGTTTTTTAACTACAACTAAGTGGTTTCACTATTCATCAAAAATTGAAGTTTTTCAGAAAAATACCAAAAATTCAACCTAAGCATTATTTGATATTACGAATTCAAAATTGATGTCTATTTTTCCAAATTCAAAACATAGAAGTGGAATTAATTAATTTTAAAATTAATTCCCGTTATCAAAACAAATAGTGTGTTTTTAAGAAAAAATAACTATCAAAAGATTGATACTTGTTTATATACAATTTCAAAGTGAAATTAATTACAATGACCAACATTGGATTAAATGGTAAAAATATATTCTAATTACAATTTAAACCCAATTAAAAAGATAATCTGACCATATAAATTATTGCGATGAAAAAAGATGTTTTTAGTTAAAATATGGCGTGTTTTTACTATTCATTAAAATATGAAAGTTATCAGAATAATATGAAAAATTTATCCAAAGTAAATTTTTATATCCTGATTCCAAAGAAGAATTTTATTTTTCCAAATTGAACTTATAGACATGTCAAAAACAATATTTAAAGTTGGTGCGCCATCAAAAGGCGGCAAAACTACATTTTTTGAAAAATACTTATTTTACACGAAACATTGATTTTGTTCTCATACCATGTTCTAGAAAATGTGTAAGATGAATAATAATGTTATAAAATTCAAAATGTAGTTGATACTATTCATAACAGAGAGTTCATAATAATATTAGAACCATATATCGTTGTTTAGTGAAACCTGGTATTGCGTACAACACACGCTATCGAGGAAGGTCGCGATTGCGTGTAATGCAAGCCAAGTCAGGGTTGCGTGTTGTGCAAGACTCCTCCGTTGTTTCGTATAACATAATCCAACCATATTTCATTTATACATTGAATATATATATATACACACTCAATGTTTCGTAGAATAACTACTATCAAAATTGTGTGTAACATGATCCAATAATAGTGTTGTGTATACTACAAGCTCATACGGTGTTGCATATAGCGCAAGGTAATCTTGGTGTATCTTACAACACAAGACATCAATGAAATTAAAAGAATATTTTTGATAAAATCTCCGGGTGTTACAAAATTAGTATCAGATAAATGATCACCCTTTAATACCACTTTTTGATCTATCATGGAATAGTACAACTCAATTAATTGGAAAGGGGTTCCAACCTTTGTTGGAAAAGGTTTTCATTTATGTAAGAAGATAATTATACCTTATTATCCCTAGGATGGGATTTTCTTGATGATGATATTTAGGGATTCATAATAACAATTGATATTTTTACATGGACTCTAATTAATAATAAGAATGTTGAGAACCATGGGAAAGAGAATAATGTTTTACTCTCTATATTATCTCAAGAATAAATTACTAGAGTCATGGGGTATAAAACTACCAATGGAATTTGAGAAAACCTGCATAGAATGTATGAAAGGAATAAGAAGGTGAATAAGGAAAAACTATAAATTTATAGAAATTAATTTAAATATATAAGAGTACCAGAAGATAAATTTGTTGGTGATTTTTTCAAAATAGTCAACATTACTTTATGTTCTATCATAAGTTTTGGAGAGAAACTTGATGAGTCCACTGCGGTTAACAATCTCATGAGAATACTTCCTGAAAATTTTTATACCAATATCTCAGTATTGGAAGAAAGATATCTTTATGAATTCATTATTGATAAAATGCATAGTAGTCTCATTAATTATGAGATGATAAGTGGATATTCACTTAAAAGAAAATAAAATAATGATAATAAAACCATTTTTAAGGATTTAAAGGATCTTGAAATAAAATATAGAAATATATATTTATAATGAGAAGAAATTATGGAAGATTATACTAAGACCCTTTCATTTTAAGAAATTTTACTAGATGGATATAAGGTAAGTTCAAAGGTAAATTGCCCATAAAATATTTTAAATTTGAAAATTTTAGTCATTTATCTACCAAATATCCCAATAAAATCAAAGATGAAGATGAGGAAATTAATAAATTTTCATCTTATAAATTCATATCAAAATATAGAATTCAATATCATTTTAAATAGGAAAATAAAATGGCATCCAAATTTTTTAGACGGAATTTATTATCAGTTGAATAAGGATCTATTAACAATGATGTAGGCAATAATGATGAAGATACACATATGGATACTTCTAATAAGTTACTTGTGAATCGAGAAATAGAGAATATTTATTTATTATATAATGATTAATATGTCAATAATGAGTTTACCAAATAATAAACCTTGAGTAAGGAAGTAAAATTGTGCTTAAAATAAATTTTAAGGCTGATAGAAAAGAATTCACATCTCAAGAAGAATTATGAAAAGTATGAACAAACTTAGATTGATAAATAATATATAATTTTTAATAAATTTTATTTTATATTTATTATTTTTGGATATTTTATAGATTATTTTCAAGACCAAAAACTGATATAAAGTGTGATTCCAAGGCCCTATGTGCCCAAAATAAATTTTTGAAATATATTAAATATATTTAATATTATGCATGCACAGTTTTGCTAAAAAAGTAAAATAACTTATAAATCAAGGCCCAGATCAAACATTTTAGGGAACCGCTGAGTTCAGAATGTAGTTTTTACCCTAGGAATGTCATAACCTTTATCGGTATGGGGTGTTTGTGGAAAATTCATCACGGATGTTAAATGAATAAAATAATTATTTAGTTTTTTTTATTTTCAATTTCCTTGATGCAGTAACTAGTATGTATTTAAATAGAATACTATGAAAACATTACAGGGTTAGCTACATAACCCTATATCTATTAGAGAGACATTAGAGAGAGAGTTGGATGATCTCTCTTAGACAAATGGCAATAGGATCATAGATCAGTGACCAACATGCAATGATGTCAGAGGATCTCACAAACTATGACAATGCCACTGCGTTATTTAGTAGTGATCGATCGAAATCAGGGTAGAACATTGTTTTAATTTTATTATTTCCCCGTTCTTAATTTATATGATAAACATTAATCAAGAAACCAACAGATTGATATGTGGTTCGGTCATCTTGTAGGATGGGTTCATTTTAGGGGTTTATTTTTGGAGAATTTTTCTTTCTGATTAAAATTGTTATCTCTTTGTTCATCTTTCTAATTAAAAATAATCTAGGTCAACATGAGCATAAACCTAGGTCCATTCCTCATGATTATTTTTGTGCTTTTATCACCTGATTCTTCATTCATCGTGGGTGTTCTTCATTTGGATCATGGTTTGACATACCCTAAGGAATCGATTGGTGTGCACCCATTTATTATCATAATTATTTAATATCATGGATCTAGGATCATCAAAATACAAAGTTTGTACGATTATGGAAGATGTGGATGATAGGATGATTTTGGATACCCGATTTCATGTTCTTCGGTGCATAGAAAAGAACAACGAATGAACCTATTTTTTGAGTGGATCGAAGGGACAGAATCTAGAGAAAGACCATGGAGAAGTTCATCCAAGGTAGATCCTTGATTGTTTCATGATTAAAGCTGAAATTTGAGGTGGTGGATATGCAAACGCATATGTAAGGAACAACCAACAGATATGGAAATCCCAATCCACATGGTGTGTAATCCAAGATTACACAGTGTGTGGGTCCCTTATAGAGGAATATAGGTTTTTGGGAGAAGTTTAAGGACCACATGACTTGTGACCCTATCACATGGCATGTTAACTCTCCCTAGAAGCTCAGTGTGTACCTCATATGGTACATGGACACAGGATGGAGTACACAGGCAGAGACATGCCATGTACTCCCACATGGACACGGTCAGGCTAGGAATACACGGGTTAAGTTGTATATCAGGACATAGGGTAGAGTACATGGGTAGGATCACACCATGTACTTCCACATGGTCATGAGCACGGTCCATTTAAACGGGTAGGACTTAGGGTCTAAAGAATATGGAATGTAACCCTATTATACATTAGGTACTTCTAAGAAGTTGGATTGGTGCTATTTTCCTCTGTATCTTGGACAAGTTTTTTTAGGATTCATTCCCCATATCCATTCCATGAGGGTTAGTATGGAATTGTCTCCTACACATAGGAAAGTAATCCCTTCAGTATGAAATCTTAGATGGAGTTCTTAGAATCCTTTTTTGAGGCTCGTAGTGAGATCCTCTATTCATCTATGTTCCCTAGGTGGAGTTCTTAGTATCATTGTGACCAATACTATGTGAGTGTTGATCCTATAGTTATTAGGTTAATAGAGATTGAGTTTTTGATATATCCCATGTCCTTGGGAGTGATCCTCATATGTGTATCATATCTCTTTGGACTTTCAGTGTGTACTTCCTATGGAAAGACATGACAATATTTACCTCTTGGATGGACATCATCAATACTATAAAACTCATGGAGTATGTTCTTCCGAATGAGTTCTATGTGGAACCTTCAAGTTAGAATCCTAGGATTTTATTATGGTTGATACTTACCTCTAGATTGCATGTCTCTGTTGAGTATTTATGGATATTCTTTTTATATGTGTTGTAGACATATACCTGTGTAGAGATGACTGTATTATTTTATTGTATTCTTTGTGGTTTATAGGTTTTTTACTGGGTATTGTTATACTCCCCCCTTCATGGGATTTTCCCACACATGTCGTGTCTCGTAAAAATGGTCAAACTTTTGATAGAGTCTTATAAGGACCAAGAAAAGATGGTTTTTAGTGAGACCAAATAGACTGAGGTGTTTTCCTCCAACATATTGATATTATTCCCCCATATTAGTGTCAGTTTGGAGTTATTTTTAGACTCTTTTTGGTGGTCATGTATTTAGCCCTATTTACTTTCATTTAATTCCTTTCATACTATGGTTATGGATTTAGATGTATGCATGTGTGGTTTTTCAATTGTTTTTTACATTTTATCATTTCATGGTCTTTGAGATGTGTTCATGTGTATAAGTAATTAGGCTAAGCCCTCCCTTATTAGTGATATGACTACTTGGCACTGGTCGCAAACCCCTGGATTATTATAGGTAGGTTGGGGAGTTATGACATGGGCCCCATTAGGACGGGTCATGACATAGTGGTATTAGAGAGGTCGGTTCTACCTTAAGACTGGAGTCTATGAGATTGGTTTGGGGAAATAGTGTTAAGTGTTTCAAGTTTGGATTTCAAGCTAGGGACTCCAATGTTGGTGTAGCAGTTGATGTATCCATACACTTGGACTTTGATTTACTTCTTTTTTACTTGGTACATGAGAACATTGGTTGTAGGGAAAGAAATTGTACGTGCATCATATAAGAATGGTTTGTGGTTTCCATGTCCTTCTTGAGTCATCTCTCCATATATACTCTTTGACCATGGTACATCTTTTTTACTTTCAGGATGCCTCCCTGACATATGCCTACTAGGATTCATCATCATGATATGAGGAAGATCCCCTCAGTGATGAGGAGTCGATATAGAGACCCATTTCAGAGGTGATACCTCTAGGTGGTGCACCATCTATACCAATGCCTGTTGAGAAGCTAATGGTATCCGTATTACTAAAAGATACCATGTGCAGGTTGAGCATACTTTATGAGTTTTAGAAATAGATACCCCTTAGGTTTCAAGGAGATCTGGCCCATTGGCAACTGAGAACTAGATTAAGTGGTGACCTAAGTTTTCTATCTGGTCAAGACACCAATAGATCATATGGTAGTCCTGTAAATGATACTTCTTCATGGATCATTAGGATGATGGTGGGGTTTGGTGACCTAGTCTTATGACAAAGTGACTTTAGCATGATTATAGTTTGAGAACCTTTTCAGAGAGGTGTTCTCTATAGATATTCTAAGGGTTTTACATATCCAAGACCTTATACTGATCTATCATAGAATCATGATAATAGTTTAGTATTCATCGATATTTACCAACCACTCTAGGTACCCTATAGATAAGGTTCGGGATCAGTTGTTAAGGGATTGGACCTTCGAGTGAGGACTATAAAGAGACATCAGATCCATTGTTATCCATATATTCATTCCTACCTATGCTGGGGTGATAGAGTGATATTTTGTGGTTGAGAGTTTCTTAGATGAGAAAACATAGCCAGTGGTTGCTGGTAGTGGGAAAGCAGGGGCAGAGACCGTGACATCAGGGAGCTAACATCAGTCTCAAGAAGCTGGACATGTGATATATTTTATGAGGAGGTCCTAGGATAGAGGATATGTGATTTAGGGAACTTAGAATTGGTCCAGCTAGTCTAAGGAGAGGTAGTGCTACTCATGTGATGGAAAGGTACATCTTTTCCAAGATTTTCTGACCTATCATACAACTAATAAAGAAAATGTGTATGGGTCGTCGAGGTAGAGACAACGACATTAACAGATAGGTTCTAAAGGCAGTTTACATGTTATAGGATCTAGGAGGGAAGAAGGAGGTGGTAGATGATTTAACTTGTTACCACCACCACCCCCAAATGGTCCATGACAAGCTCAGGGAGCTGGAGGATAGGGGTGGGGACCACTATAAGTGGTTAAGTCTTATGTCCTAGAGGCTCCAAGAATGATACAATGCATGATTTATTTATTTTATTCCTTAGATTTAATATTGGTAGACATAAGTGTTATTCATTATTTTCTTCCACTTATCTTATTTGAGACATAGATATTTCGATTGATCCCTTGACTCAACCCTTACTCTAGATATTCATATTCGATATGAATCGGTGATCACACAATTGTGCTGATAGTGTGACCTCACTCTTGGAGGTGACAGTTTCTATTAGGATCAATTTTTATTAGAGATGGGACCTTCTGAGATCATAATAAGTATGCACTAGTTATCCTAAGTTTATTCCCATATTGACTATTTCAGGTGTAGGATGTGGTGTTTCCACAGTGATGGAATCTGGTTATCATTTTTCAGTGAAAATTATACTTAGGTAGTGTAGGATGGACTCATATATAGGTGGGTACATCCTATTACCCATCAATTGGCTAGAGTGACCCTTGTTGAAGTGGATTTCATGAGTACCTAGCCTCCTTTAGTGGTAGTGGAGTACGAGGATGTCTTCATTGAAGACGTTCTAGGTTTACCTTCCCATTGAAAGATAGGATTCTATATTTATATACACCTTAGGAAATCACTAATATATGCACCAACATATAATATGGCTCCCATAGAGCTTCATGATCTGAATGCGCTGTTAGAGGACTTACAGATAAAGGGATTTATTAGACCCAGTGTTTCACCATGGGAAGCCCTAGTTTTGTTCACCAAAAAGGTGGACTGAAGCTTGAGGTTATGTGTGGACTACCAGTTCTTGAATAAAGTGACCGTGAAGATCATGTATCAATTATTGAGGATTTATGATCTATTTAAGAAATAGAGAGGGGCTTGATGGTTCTCAAAGGTTTACCTCAGATTAGGCTATCACTAGTAGTGAGTACGGAATGAGGATATACTGAAGATGACATTCATATGTCTCTATGATCACTAGAGTACTTGGTGATTTATTTGGGTGTAAAGACCACCCTATTAGTGTTCATGGTACTTATGAACCGTATCTTTTATCCCTTAATACACTAGTTTTCGGTAGTATTCATTGACGATATCCTTGTGTACTCAGAAACTGAGGAGGAGCACGTGAGACAATTAAGAATGGTTTTGTACATTCTTTGAGAGAACCAATTTTACAAAAAACTCTTCAAGTGTCAATTATGGATACAAGAGTTCTACTTTCTGGGGAACGTTATCTCAGTATATATAGTGGAAGTGGATCTGGCCAAGGTTGAGGTAGTGTTATCTTGGGATCCACCCAAGAGTGTGATGGAGGTACAGAGCTTCCTTGGGTTGGCAGAATATTACTGGAGATTCATACCTGATTTATCCAGGATATCAGCACCCATGAAATATTTAACCTAAAATGGGTATCCTTTCATGTGGAATGAAAGGTTCCAACAGGCTTTTCAGCAGTTGAGGTAGATATTGATGAGCACTCCCATCTATATATTTCTAGATGAGGGTGTTGAGTATGTAGTATTCTTTGATTCATCAAGAACTGGGATTGGTTTTTTTAGATACATATGTGGGAAATGATTACCTATTGGTCACACTACTTGAGACCATATAATCATATTTACGTGACCCATGATCTTGAATTAGTAGTGGTAGTCTTTTCACTAAATATGTCGTGACACTACTTGATGGGAGATCAGTTTATCATCTATTATAATCACAATTATCTCAAGTATATCTTCTCTCAGAATGATATTCACTTGAGATATAGGCAATGGATAGAGTTCCTCTAGGATTATGAATTTGAAACTGTCTATAATCCTAGGTAAGTTAATGTGGTAACAAATTCTCTTAGTAAGATAACTTGTTCATAGTTGGTGAATAAGGCATAGAATTAGTTGGACTCATTGTAGTTATCCATTGTTAATGGAGATGGAATAGTTTACCTCTATTTGATGGTTGTAACACCTCTTCTCTTATATCAAGTCATTGAGGCATGACTTGGGGAAGCTGACTGTGACACCCAATGTACTCAGATATCCATTATATATTCTCCTAAAATATTTTCTAAAGGTGGGTAGATTATCATTCTTTTTAGAGGGCGCATGATGGTACTAGTGAATTTGAGGGAGGAGGTTCTAAAAGAGTTTCATACATCTCCTTTGGTGGTACATACAGGTGTGAAAAAAAAGTACTAGGACCTCTATTGTCACTTCTTATGGCCAGGGATGAAGAATGGAGTCATAGAGTTTGTCTCTTTATGCCTTACTTGTCAGCAATTAAAATCTGAGCATCATGTTCCAATGAGTTTATCTTAACCCCTATAGGTTACATAGTGGAAGTGGGATAGGATATCCATAGAATTTGTAATGTAATTACCATGTACGTTGAAGGGAAACGATTCCATCAAGTTGATCTTATACTAACTCACTATGTCGGCCCACTTATTATATATTTTGGAGAAGAGTTTAGTAGATATCTTGGGATACATCTACGTGCAGGATATATTCTGACTCCACGGAATTCCATCGATGACCTTTTCTGATAATGATTCTCAATTCACATCCTAGATGTGGAGGTGATTGTAGGATGTGTTTGGAACTCAATTGCATTTGAACCCAACATTTCACCCCTAAATCGACGACCAAACAAAACAGACCATTCAAGTTCCATAGGACAGGCTGTGAACTTTCATGTTGGACTTTGGCCATCATTGAGAGGATCATCTACCCCTAGGGGAGTTTACATACAATAATATATATCATTCCATCATTGATATGAAACCATTTGAGGATTTTTATGGGAGATCTTGCAGGTTACCACTTTGTTGGACTGGCCCAAGAGAGTTGACACTCATGAGCCTAGAGTTACTGTGGGAAACTACTAAGAAGTTTCAGATCATCTATGAGTGGATGAAGACTTTACAGATCCATCATAATTCTTATGCAGATAGATTACGGAGGCCTTTGGAGTTTAAGGAGGGAGACCATGTGTTCTTATGGTTTTCACCTCGATGTGGATTATGGATGTAACACCCAAAGGTTTTAAAAATAAACTTGATATATCCCAGTTGTTAAACATAATTTGTTCACCTCCGTGTTTTGAATTTCAAAAAATGGACAAACGTTGTTGCTATCTGTAAGATATTTTGAGTCTGATATTATTAACTTACATTTTTTGTGAATAGTAACTTGACCCTTATAAATAGTATTGTGCCCTTATGAATAGTAATATGACCCTTATGAATAGTAACCTCAACCATGTAAGTATAAATAAAATTTAATAACCTTATAAATGAGAGTGAATATTTAAAAAATTAAAAATTAAGTATTAGTATTTTGTGAGTAATAAATATTTAATTAAAATTTTAAAATAATAAATTGATTTAAATAAAATTAATTTTCATAAAATTTGTTTCTAAATAAATATTTTGTTTTCCAATTATTTTAGGATAATTTTATGAGACCTTAGTTAATTTATGAAGGTGTTATAATATCATTTTTAAAATTAAAATCTGTATTTTTCAAGTAAATAATGATTTTATTTAAAAATTAAATTTCACATGTTTGGAAAATTATTTTGATAAAATAGAGTCCATTTTTTAATTCAACATGTCAAAAAATGGTTATGGTAAATTTTGGGATTTTTCTAAAATACATGAATTTTTTGTGAATAGTAAAAAACAGTAATTTATGGTATAAATACATTAGAATCTAAATACACTATTATTTGAGGCATTAGTAATGTAAGAACACTTGGTTCTAATTAACATGAACTTATTACTATTTTTTGTCACAATAATCAATACTATTTCTTTTCTTGAGTGAAATAATAAAATAATGAATTAGATATTCAAAAATCATCCCTCTCCACCACTATAAAACCCACCCCTCACTCCCTCTTCTCCTCACTCCTCTAAACCTTAATGCTTCTCAAAGTTCAAAAAAAAAATCTTCCATATTATATACCCACATTAATGAGCTCTTGGTCCTTCCAAAATACCAAAACACCATCCCTTAAGGATGTTCTCAAGGAGGATATTTCAAGAGGTAAACCCTCTTCATTTTTCTTTTAATTTCATTTTTAATTTATTTTATTTTCTTATCATATCATAGAATTCTCTATAAAAATTATAATTATAACTAAAATATCATATATATATATATATACTATAATTATATCATTTTAATGTAATATATTAAATCAAACTACTATCTCTCTCTATTTTATTTTAAAACGAAATCATCATCCGGAAGTTGCTGATTTACAACCTTCGTGGACGATGAACCTTCTTAAATTTATCCTTCAAATATGGTCATGAAAACATTTTTATGGTTGAACCATATTATAAAATATTTATTATGTCCTATTTAATGTTTTGAAACCATTATATATAAATAATACTAATTCATATGACAAAACTAGTTCGTAATAATCAAAATATCGCCAAAATAATCTAAATGGTTATCATTAATGTTATATCTAATAACTCATACTCATACCATATAACTGGATGAATTATATCACCATTTAAAATTTTTTATGTTTATTATTATCATATAAATTCAATTCCATAAAATTATACCAATTCCACATGAACTTCCATACTCATATACAAGTACATCGATCATGAAAACCAAGGAATCGAACACTCCTGAATGATAAAAGTGTATCTTATAACTCATCCAAAATGAAATAAATGAACATAATGAAATTATAATAAATAAAATACATGTAGATAATGTTATTAATTAATTAATTAATGTATTTAATTTGATTATACAGGATGTTAAGGTCAAGTGCAGAACTCATTCGGACATAAGGTAAGGGTTTTCTACCCGAACCTCCTTTTTCTATCAGGTTACTCTTTGTCTCTCTTAATCCAAATTAAATTCTTAATTATTATTATTTAATCATCATAAATTATGTTTCAAATTTATATATATGTGTACCACTAATAATCTTTCTTTATTTTATAGTTAGTTAAATGCTTTATAATGATGTTTCTCAATTTTTCTCGATAAACAAGACCAATTCAAGGGAACTTCTAAAATTATTACCTATTTTCAAGTGAACTATATAATATATATTAATCCATAATTGTTTTTCTAAAACCAATCATTTCATAATGGAAAAACTAACTTAGTTATTTTTTGATTTTAGGAAAATATTTTTCCAAAAGTACTCTTCTTTTCAAAGTAAAAGTGTATTTCTCTCAAAAATTCCTCATTGATTTTATTAGAATATTTTTGTCTATTTCAACAAATATATTGAATTTTATGTCTTATTGA
Organism: Viscum album; assembly: GCA_963277665.1. Lineage (NCBI taxonomy): Eukaryota > Viridiplantae > Streptophyta > Magnoliopsida > Santalales > Viscaceae > Viscum > Viscum album. Next base: position 356,929,160 of record OY728163.1, read on the forward strand.
GGTTAATATAGTTTGTTTATCATATATCATATTGTATTAAATTTTTTATGATCAGTTTGACTTTGTATATTCTATCTTGAATCCATTCACCTTACTACTCATAATGGTTAGTGTTTATGTGTACAGATTGGGGAAAGTTGTTTTATATGTTCATGTTGTTTATGCTTAGACCCTTTCATATAAGGAATTAATTGGATTTAGAAAGTGACATGTGGGGCCTTCTATATCACCTTGATGCATCGATAGGTCTCATGAGACAAAATAGAATTGGGTTTTTTCTAAATCCTTACCCTAGTATTTTCAGATGTCTTGGATGAGGCCTTAATAATATATTTTAGATGTCTGATATTATGAATTCCCTCATTATAGTATTAGTAATTGATAAACCATGCGATTATTCAACTAGTAGAATATCAATGGTTATGTTTCGTTCTATTATGGTCATTTATATTGCCTTATTTAGTCAGTTTTCATTCCTTCAATATTATGATCAATTATATTTTTAAAGACATGTGTTTTTAGTTGTTCACCATGCCTAGTGTTTATTTTTATGATAACATTCACTGTATTAATTACCCTTACTGAGAATCTGATCTTACCCCTTTCTTATGTTTTATTTTCCCCAGGTTGTGAAGATGAATATTATTAATGAATTGTAGGGCTAATCTAGGGTTCATAGATATTTCCAATGGAATTTCTCTTATGTATTTCATTTTAAGTTGTAATGTTGAACTTATATTTTTATCTTGTTTTCCAAAACTACTAAACTATTCATTACTTCAAGATAAAAATTTCTTGTAATCATTCCAATGTATTAATATAAGGCACTGGCCCTGGGTAATTGGGGTCTAGGTCCTTACAGTTGGTATTAGAGGAATTTTAGTAGAAAATATGGAAAGTAGATTTAGAAAACATAGATTTTGGAACAAAACCCTTAAGAGAGAATTTGAGGATAAGTATACAATAAGATCACAAAATTTTGGTGAGGTATAAATTATGTGTATATTTTTATCAAATACATCCTTTTCTAGATACTACAAGTGGATATGGTTCTGGTACAGATGTACCCAAAAGTAACAACTCTGATAAGGTGTTTTGGGCTTGACTCAGGGTAACCTGGTACACGACAACGGGCCTTACTATGCACCTAGTTTGACACTCCAGGGTGATATTCTTAGAAAATTCACATTTTCCTTAAAAAACATTATAAAGGATTTAAATATAAATATGTCATAAAAGTAACCATTCTTAGTATTATGATATTATACATTCATAAAATTTCAATTTATGTTAAGTTTTTTACAAGTTCAAAATTATACATTATGATTTACAACCTAATTTAGTTTATGACATTATTTTGAAATGGAACCTAGTGGAAGGAATGGTAACCACATGAATGCATGAATCCCATGTAGTGATTTCCATCTAATTCAATATAATGATCTTGGTTCTAATGCTATGACTGGTTTTGAGCAACTTATAACTATACTGGGATAGCTGACTCAGGTTATGAATAATAACCTTACCCATATAGAGCATCCTAAACCACAATATGGAGGTGCAATGTTAGACTGTTTTATATAGCAAAAACAACCATCATTCAATGGGAATACAAACCCATTTATATATGAGTAGTGAGGATGTTCGATTTGGGCACTTTTCTAGGATGCTGGTGGAGGTTGATCTCAGCTCCACACTAATTGATAAGGTAACCTTATCTACTCCATATGATAATATTCAAATTGATGTTGAGTATGAAAAAAATCCCCTCTTCTGCTCTGAATGTATGGTTGTTGGACACTCTATGGAGCTATGCCGGAAAAAAATTTCTTCTGAGAAGTGTGGGATGAAAGGTCACCCTACCACCCTCTGTCGAATAAAGCCAAATGTGAAAGACTCAACGTTTTCAAAACCTGATAATAAGTACTGTGACCCCCCCCCCAAGAACCAGCTTCTAGTGTGGCTGTTGGGTTGCTTTTAGGGAAGCCTAATTCTAAACTCTCTCTTTTGAAAGGAAAAGAGTTGATGATTGATGCGTCCCCTAAAAGAGTTCATAGCGGCCCTTCTAATCTTCAAGATGATTTGCTTAAGGAGGTTACCTTAAAAGAGAAAGTAATTTCTGCTCCTTCCCTTGTTGATGACTCTTTTCAAATTGATACATCGCATCACGTTGATTGTCACTGGGAAATTCAGAAGCTCTTGTAGTCTTCTAATGTTTCTGGGAAATTGGGGAATCTCTCTGATGATGAAAGGGGAAACAATAGAACCCCTACTCTGGGAAACGTTCAACCTATATCCTTTAAGGATGTTGTCTTAAGTGGTGAGGCAAGGATGACTGATGGTGAAGAATTTTCCTATGTTCCACCAAGGAGGAGACCTCGCAAGGTTTTTTCCCATCTTCTGAAGATCGAGTCGACTGGATTATCTTCAAAGACACCTTATAGAATGGCCCCAATTGAGTTGCAGGAATTGAAGAAGCAACTCCAAGAGAATCTTGATAAGGGATTCATACGCCCTAGTGCGTCACCTTGGGGAGCACCTGTTCTATTTGTTAAGAAGAAAGATGGATCAATGAGACTCTGCATTGATTATCGAGAACTTAAAAAGATCACTATCAAGAACAAATATCCTCTCCCACGCATTGATGACTTATTTGACCAACTACGCGGAGCTCAATACTTTTCCAAGATTGATCTTCGTTCAGGGTATCATCAATTAAGGGTCAAAAGGGAGGATATACCAAAGACGGCTTTCCGTACAAGGTATGGACACTATGAATTTATAGTGATGCCATTTGGTCTTACTAATGCCCCTGCTATCTTCATGGATCTAATGAATAGAGTCTTTAGAGACTATCTTGATCAATCTGTGGTAGTCTTTATAGATGATATTCTTGTCTATTCAAAGAGCAAGGAAGAGCATGAAGATCACTTGAGAATTATATTGAAGACCCTGAGAAAGGAGAAGCTTTATGCCAAATTTACCAAGTGTGAATTTTGGCTTCAAAAAGTTGCATTTTTGGGTCACATAATCTCAAAAGAGGGGATATCTGTGGATCCAGAAAAAACAGAGGTTATCGAAAGATGGTCGAGACCAAAAACAGTAACTGAGATCCGAAGTTTTCTTGGTTTGGCTGGATATTATCGACGTTTTGTAAAGGATTTTTCACGATTATCTAATCCACTCACCAAGTTGACTCGGAAAGGAGTTAAGTTTGTTTGGACAGAGGAATGTGAAGAGAATTTCAAGGAGTTGAAAAGAAGGTTATCCAGTGCACCTGTGCTCACACTGCCTTGTAGTGGAGAAAGGTTTGTGATCTACAGTGATGCATCCAAGAAGGGATTGGGGTGTGTTCTTATGCAAAATGATATGGTGATAGCTTATGCCTCACGACAGTTGAAAATCCATGAGCAAAATTACCCAACACATGATTTGGAGTTTGCTGCGGTAATCGTTGCATTAAAGATTTGGAGGCATTACCTTTATGGTGAAAGGTGTGATATTTATACTGATCATAAAAGTTTAAAGTATATTTTCACACAAAAGGAGCTGAATATGCGTCAAAGAAGATGGTTGGAGCTGATTAAGGATTATGACTACTCAATCCATTACCACCCTGGGAAAGCAAACAAGGTGGCAGATGCATTAAGTCGACAAGACCATGCTAGTTTATCCATGATGAGGATCACAAAAGATCCAATATTTATGGATTTACAAAGGATGGATCTTGGAATTATAATGGAAGGGGGAAAATCTTATCTTTCTCAAATGAATGTTCAACCATCTATACATGTGAAGATTAAAGAGGCACAGAAAGAAGATGTCGAGTTACAAAAGAAGGTGAGAAATGTTCCTGAATTCAACCTTGATTGTGATGGGATAATAAAGTTCAGGAATCGGGTTTGTGTTCCTCCCATCCTCGAATTAAAGAAGGAGCTGCTGGATGAGGCTCATAGTTCTTCATTCTCTATTCATCCTGGAAGCACGAAGATGTATAGGGACCTGAAAGAATACTTCTGGTGGGATGGCATGAAAAGAGATGTTGCTGAATATGTCTCTCAATGCTTGGTTTGTCAACAAGTTAAAGCTGAGAGACAGAAGTCTAAGGGGATGTTACAACCATTACCCATACCCGAATGGAAATGGGAAAACATCACTATGGACTTTGTCACAGGACTTCCTAAAACATCCAAAGGCAATAATGCTATTTGGTTCATAGTTGATCGTCTTACAAAGTCTGCACACTTCATTGCTATTAGAGAGGATTTCTCTCTAGATCAGCTTGCCAGGATATATGTAAAGGAAGTGGTAAGATTGCATGGAGTACCACTTTCTATTATATCTGATCGGGATCCGAGATTTACCTCGAAGTTATGGCGAAGTCTTCAGCATACTCTGGATACAGAGTTGAGTTTCAGCACTGCTTATCATCCCCAGACAGACGGTCAGTCTGATAGAACAATTCAAACCCTAGAAGATATGTTGAGAGCTTGCTCTATGGATTTCAAAGGAGGTTGGGATCAACACCTACCTTTGGTGGAATTTTCTTATAATAATATCTTTCACTCCAGTATTCAGATGGCTCCTTATGAAGCTCTCTATGGAAATAAATGCAGGACTCCAACTTGCTGGGATGAAGTTGGGGAAAGAAAGCTATTAGGACCTGATCTCGTTGATGAAATGGCAGAAAAGGTCAGATCTATTCAACAACACATAAGAGCAGCTCAGAGTCGACAGAAAAGTTATGCCGACAACCGAAGAAAAGACCTAGAGTTTGAAGTGGGTGATAAAGTGTTCTTACGAATATCTCCCTGGAAGAGGGTTATGAGATTTGGAAAGAAGGGGAAGTTGAGCCCTAGATATATCGGTCCTTTCGAAATACTGGATCGTGTTGGAAAGGTAGCTTACCGATTGGAGCTTCCACCGAATCTCTCTCAAGTTCACGATGTGTTCCATGTATCTCTCCTGAGAAAGTACATACCTGATCCTTCACATGTGCTCAGCTCAGAAGTTGTACCGCTGGAGCAAGATATTTCTTATGAAGAACAACCGATAGAGATTTTGGATCGTAGCGAAAAAGTCCTACAAAACAAGACCACTCGATTGGTGAAAGTTTTATGGAGGAACCACCAACTTGAAGAAGCTACATGGGAGCTTGAGGATATGATGAGGGAGAAGTATCCTCATCTGTTTGTTACAAAGTGACGAATTTCGAGGGCGAAATTCTTTTTAAGGGGGGTAGAATGTAACACCCGAGACTTTTTTGTTATATAAATCATCAAAGGAATCTTTTTCTACACAACACTTGCTTGGCTTTCTTTACACGCAATCGCGACCTTCCTCGATAGCTTGCGTCGTACGCAATACCGAGTTTCACTAAAGAACAATATGCTATTAAAACTAGCCGTTATGAATAGTAATAACCACTTTTTGAAATTTTATAAATTTTATTTTTCAAAATGGACTTAATTTTTGGACTTAGAATATCGAAATTAGCCTAGGGTGAAATTTTGGTATTTTTCTGAAAACTTTCAATTTTTGATGAATAGTGAAACCACTAAGTGGTAGGTTAAAAAAACTGAATTTTGCATAAAACTTAATTTTACCGCTTCTGTGAATGGAATTTCGAAAATCCGACAGACACGGTTGATATCAGTAAGGAAAATGTGGTTCAATGAGATAAAAATAATTTTTTTGGTGAATAGTAACTTTTTACTTTTTTTACCGCGGTTAATAGTAAATAGGGTAACTAAGGGTAAATATGATATTAATATTACCCTAACACATGTCCTAATTATATTGGACAAGTGTAATTCGACCAAAAACAAACTTAGGAATAAAATATGACCATTTAGGTCCACTTGGATTAGATTAGGACATTTATTATTAATTTATTTAAAGAAGGGTTAAAATAGTTAAAATCAAAGTTTAATAAGTAAATCATTTTTAATATGGGGTTATACATAAGATAAATTAGACTATAAATATTCATTAGAAAGCTAAAATGATTTCCTACATAATGGTATTTTATTTATAATTTTTAGACATTAAATAATTTAATTTATTTATGACACAATGATGATGCAGTAATTATCTTATTAATGAAATATTGACATAATTGATGTTGTAAACACCAAAATAAATTTAATTTGCGACTTTTTATGAATTCCACTAATTTTATAGGTTACTATGATATATTAGTGTTGATTTAATCAACTTGGTTCGAACATATAATTCTGTTATGACTTTCACAAAAATCATATATCAAATAGTGTCAAAATTGACACAAAATAGTTTTTAAATCAAATATTATATTATTAATTGTTATTTTATTCCTAAAAATCTAAGGTTCGGCCAAATGACTTAGATAAGGATATATATATTAATAATAAACAATTTGGGGTTCTTTTGGCATGTTATAGTAAGTTTATTAACCATATAGTGTAAGAAAACAAAAAGACACGGTAAAAGTTAAATTATTTAACTTAGAGTTAAATTTAGTTGATAAGGTTAACATAATAACATAAACTTGTCTAAATCCTATTGGTTGATAGTATTTCGACCCATCCCCACTTTAGCTTCGAAATAAGACCCTTTGGAACCATTATAAACCGATTTTGACTTTAATATAAAATAATATTTTGAGATATTCCTAAGGTGCCCCTCTCCTCCCTTATAAAAGGGCACCTCCTCCCCCTCCTCCTCACACCAATTTGAGCACTAAAGCTCGGCCAACCCCTGACATTTTCTCCTCTCCACTTCCCTAGAATAATCCTAGAGATCCTGGTCTTCTTCAAAGACCAATATTAGTTCCCTAAGTGGAGGATTCAAAGAAGCGTTCCAAAGAAGAGGTAATATCCATTACCGATCTTTTCAATTTCTTTCTTCTTCAACTTCTTCTTCTTTAGTTGTTTCATGATAAAGTAATAACATCAGTATTACTTACATACTGATATGTTATTATAAATATGAAACAACCCTAATTCACCTTCTATCCATCCTACGGAAAAATGATATCACCGCGCGTGCGTACGTACGGAATACCGTCTCCACGCCGTGGTGTAATTTATTTTCCACCATCACCTTACAAGGATGGGTATAATGGTGTAATGAGTAACTATTTATTATTATTATAAATTAATATTGATACTGAAATAATATACATTCACTCCAATACAATTCCATGATCATAGGAACGATATCATCACTCGTGTGTACGTACGAAATACCGTCTCCACGATGTGATGTGACTCGTTCTACATGATCATCATTACATAGTAATTATATAAATGAATTTAATGAATAAATATGATATATGTTACACTAATACCATTCTGTATATAAGGTATATATAACCTTAAAAGAAGAATAAGAATTTATTCGGCAAAACACGCATAAGAACAAAAGGCAATAAAGACCCGAGTAACAAGTAACAATGAAATATTACTAACAAGAAGCTAAGAATATGGCCATATATGATATCATATCAATATGTATGATTCTGGAATAATTCAATAACATTATTTAAACCATTATACAGGAGCTTCGGACACGTACAAAGAAAATCGGACCTAAGGTAAGGGAAATATCACAATCTCATTTTTATCCGAGATTGTTTATACTTTGGTATTTACTGGGGTGTATTTTATCATCCACATCCATGTTCCCTCAATATGTAATATTATTTCCTTCCTTATACAATAGTTTATATCCAATTATACCCTTCGGTAAGTTTTTTGTAAAAGATATTAAAGGAATCTTTTGTCGTTTTTCGTACGAGATACTTTTTGACTTTTCCGACAAAAGTACGAAGAATGTTTTTTTAACTTATACGGCATGAATGGATTTTTAAAACATTATTTCCAAGAATATTCCTTTAAAAGTTTTCAAGATTATTTTTAATCAACTTCTTTTAGTTTATAATTGTATGAAATATTAAGAAAGGAAAAGTGTTTTTGAAGAAGAAAGGATATTTTCCTCAAGAATTCATTTCAAGTGTTTTATCAAAATTATTTTCCATCTAAGATAATATAGGGTTCTGTTTTTATCCCTATTATTACATTGATTTGATTATGTTGTGATGGAATTATTTTTATGAATTCCTTTATCTTATATGAATTGTTTTATGATGTCATGTTGTTTAAGAAAACCATTTTTATTACATGGGTTATGCAATGATGTATGGTTTATGATTTTGTGGCACACATAAGAATGGTATCATTATGAGATGGGTGGGACCTATATCTCCCTCCAATGCATTGGGTAAAGATTTTATATCTCATGAGATATACATGGCTGGAATGGTATGTTATACCGGTTCGGTGAAACAGGACTGAAATGAGGGTGACTCGGTTCAGAAAGGGACTTTGTCCACTAAGATAGTCTTGGCAATGAGTCTTGACTAACAAGAAATGATTCTCTATGATTATGTGTGTATGACACAAAGTTTCAAGTTTCATGTTATGATTATGGGGATCTCATTTTCACTTCTATGATTTGTTCCATGTTAAGATATTATGATCTCTTTTGCAGGTTATGATTTTCAAAAAGATATGATATGATTTTTATTTCCTTTATTTGCCCTTGCTGAGCATTTGAGCTCACCCTTTTATGTTTTCTTTTCCCCAGGTCAGGAAGATGGATATTAAGTAGAATATGCTAAAAGGGACCCTAGATATGATGAAATAAATGGGATACACTGTAGAAGATTTATGAACCAGTTGTTTATGTTTCCCAATTTCTAAAGACACTATACCTATACGGTCCTTTGTGGTTTTGTCATATGTTGTAATAAGTGTACTTCAATTTTGAAGTATTAACTATGTATGTAAAGTATGGGTAGTTATATATTTTCTCTTAAGATATCGATATATTATCTCTAGGGTGAAATATGTGAGATATATACTAATCACAAGAGCTTTAAATATATCTTCTCTTAGAAATAACTCAGCATGAGGAAAATTATAAGGCTTGAGCTACTCAATTATTATGATTGTTCCATGCACTACAATCCAAGGAAAGAAAATAAGGTGGCATATGCATTGATCAGGAAGTATCAGGGAGTTCAAAACAAAATTATGATTGACTAAGATCCCATGTATGTGGGTCTAGTGAGGATGGATATGGGAATTATCAAATAAGGTGAAGAATAATTAAATTTTCAATTGGTTTTCCAACCATATTTTTTAAAATGAATTAAAATTTATCAATATGATGATGAGAATATTCAAAATAAAATTAAAACTGTGAATGATGGGAAGTTTCTGGACTTTGTGTGTGAGGATAGAATTTTGAAATTAGGGAGAAGGCTATGTGATCCCTCTATACCTAAGCTAAAAATGGAGTTTTTGGATGATTCCCATTGTTCCAATTTCTCTGTACACCTTGGTAGCACTAAGATGTATAGATATTTGAAGGAAAATTTCAGGTGGGATAATATGAAGTGTTAAATTGCTGATTATGTATCAATAAGTTTAGTTTGTCAAAAACTGAAGGCTGAAAGACAACATCCTAGAGGATTCATGCAACCTATTCCTATTCATACATGGAAATGGGATGAAATTTATATGGATTTGTTTCACTATATTATTCAAAACTCTAAGAAATAATGATGCAATATGGGTAATTATTGATCGACTTACCAAATCTGCACATTTCCTCGCTATAAGGGAGGATTTTCCACTTGAGTGCCTTGTACGAATCTATATTAATGAAGTTGTCAGACTTCATGGAGAACCACTCTCAATTGTATCTGGTCATTATCCATGATTTACCTCAAAATTCTAGAAATGTATTCAGAAAGCCTTGAATACTGATATTCATTTGAGTACTGCTTATCACCCTCAAACTGACAGGAAATTAGAAAGGACAATCTCAGTATTAGAAGATATGTTGAGATCAATTTCACTTGAATTTAAAGGTATGTGGGATCATTATTTACCTTTTGGGGATTTTTCCTAAAATTATTGCTTCCATTCAATTATTCAAATGGCGCCATATGAAGCATTGTATGTAAAGAGATGTCATACACCAACTTTTTGGGATGAAGTTGGTGAAAGGAAGCTTGTAGGCCCAGAGCTTGTGGAGGAAGCAATAGTAAAGGTAAAGACTATTCAAACCCATATCAAAGCATCTCAAAGAAGGAAAAATAGTTATGCTAATAATCGAAGGAAGGATTTGGAATTTCAAGTGGTAGATCATGTTTTCTTATAAGTATCTTCCTGGAAGAGTGTTAAAAGATTTGGGAAGAAAGGAAAATTAAGCCCCAGGAGCATTGGTCCTTTATAAATTCTAGAGAGAATTGAAATTGTGGCTTATAATTTGGCAATGCCACCTAGCCTCTCTAAGGTACACAATGTGTTCCATGTGTATTTGGTAAGGAATTACATGTTAGACCCAACACATGTAATCATTTATGAAGGTATAGAATTGGAACCTGACTTATCTTACTATGAAGAGCCTATCTAGATTCTAGACACTAAAGAACAGGTGTTGAGGAATAGGATGACTCACCTGGTAAATATACTTTGTAAAATCTTAAAATTGAATAGGTGACATGTGATCTTGAGTAACTTATGTTGAAGACCTATCCAAATCTTTTTATAAGGTAACATTTTGGAAATTTCAAGGATGAAATTTTTGTAAGGGGGGAGAATGTAACCCATGAAGGTTTTACAAATATATTTAATATAGAATATAATGCATGAAACACTAATTATCTACAAAACAACACTTTGTTATTATAACCTATCCATTAAACATAATTTTTTTCCGCTGTGTTTTGAATTTTGAAAAAATGACATACATGGTTGCAATCAGTAAGATATTTAGAGTCTGATAGGATGAACTTACATTTTTGGTGAATAGTAACTTAAACCTTATGAATACTAATGTACCCTTATGAATATTAATATGACCCTTATGAATAGTAACCACACCCATGTAAGTATAAATAAAATTTAGGCACCTTATAAATGAGATTGAATATTTTAAAAATTAAGTGTTGGTATTTTTTGTGAGTAATAAATATTTAATTATAATTTTAAATTAATAAATTTATTTAAAATAAAATTATTTTTATTAAAATTTATTCATAAATAAATATTTTGTTTTCCTATTATTTTAGGATAATTTTATGTGACCTTAGTTTATGAAAGCATTATAATATCAGTTTTCAAATTAAAATTTGTATTTTTTAAGTAAATAATGATTTTATTTAAAAATTAAATTTTACATATTTAGGAATTTATTTTGATAAAATGGAGTACATTTTTTAATTATAAACATAGAAAAATGGTTATGGTGAATTTTTGGGATTTTTCTAAAATACTTAAATTTTTGTGAATAGTAAAATATGGTAATTTGCGGTATAAATATATTTGAAGCTAAATACACTATTCCTTGATTCATCACAGATTTAAGAACACTTGGTTAGAATTTACCTACACTTATTAATATTTTTGGTCACAATAATCAACACTATTTCTTGTATTGAGTGAAATAATAAAATTATGAATAAGATATTTAAAAATCACCCCTCTCCTCCACTATAAAACCCACCCCTCACTCCCTTTTCTCATCACTCCTCTAAGACTTTAAGCTTATAAAAGTTCTGCCCAAATATTCTTCTGTATTATCTACCCACATTCATCATCTCTTGGTATTTCCAAAATACCCAAACCCCTTCCCTTAAGGAGGTTCTCAAGGAGGATATTTCAAGAGGTAAACCCTCTTCCTTTTTCTCTTAATTTCATTTTCAATTTATTTTATTTTCTCATCATCTCCTCACCTAATATATCCAAATAATAATGATAACTCCATTATCATATATATATATATTAATTATATCATTTTAATGGAATATCCTTCCTCAAACAACTATCTCTCTCTCTTTTATTTTAAAAACAAAATCATCATCCAGGAGGTGTTGATTTACAACCTTCATGGAGGATGAACCTTCGTTCTTCAATTTCCCCTTCAAGGCTGGTCATGAAACCATTTTTATGGTTGAACCAGATTATAAAATATTTATTATTTATTATTTAATTTTCTAAAAACTATATATATAAATAATACTAATTCATTCAATAAAACTAGTTTGTAATAATTGAAATATCGCCAAAATAATATAAATGATTATCAATAATGTTCTATATAATAACTCATCCTCATACCATATAAAAAATGAATTATATCACAATTTAATATTTTTTATGTTCATTAGTATCCTATAAATTCAATTCTAAATAATTATACCAATTCCATACGAACTTCCATACTCATATACAAGTATACCGATCATGAAAACTAAGGAATCAAACGCTCCCAAGCGATAAAACTATATATTATAACTCATCCAATGCCATAAATGAACATAATAAAATTATGATAAATAAAATAAATTTATATAAGGTTCTTAATTAATTAATTAAAGGATTTTATTTGATTATACATGATGTTAAGGTCAATTTCAGAACTCATTCAAAAATAAGTTAAAGGTTTTCTACCCGAACCTCCTTTTTCTATCGGGTTACTCTTTGTATCTCTTAATCCTAATTAAATTCTTAATTATTATTTACTCCCCATAAATTATTTTTGAATTTTATATATATGTGTACTAATCAAAATCCTTCTTTATTTTATGGTGAGTTAAATTTTTTATAAAGATCTTTCTCAATTCTTCCCAATAAACAAGGTCGATTCAAGGGAACTTCTCAAATTCTTACTTATTTTCAAGTGCAATATATAATCTATTTTAAGCCAAAATTATTTTTCTAAAACCATTAATTTCATCCAGTAAAAACTAACTTAGTTCATTTCTACTTTTATGCAAATAGTTTTCCAAAATAACTCTTCTTTTCAAAGTAAAAGTGTATTTCTCTCAAAAATTCCTCGATGATTTTAGTATAGTATTTTTGTCTATTTCAGCTCCTCTATTGAATTTTATGTCTTATTGAGGTTAATATATTATTTTTATCATATACATTATTTTATTAAATGGTTTATGATAATTTTAACTGTGTATGTGCTATCTTGATACCATTCACCATACTACTCAGAATGGTTAGTGTTTATGTGTACAAATTGGGGAATGTTATTTCAAATGTTCATATTGTTTATATTTAACCACTTTCATATGAGGATTTCATTGGACTTATCAAGTAATGGTTGAGTCCTTATATATCCTCCCTATCCATCAGTAGGTCTCATGAGACAAAACAGAATTGGGTTTTGGTCGAGGCCTTACCCTAGTATTTTCAAACGTCTTTGCCAAGGCCTTGACAATATGTTTCAAATGTCTGATATTATGAATTCCATCATTAGGGTATTAGTAATTGATAAATCATGTGATTATTCGACTATTATAATATCAATGGTTATGTTTCATTCCCTTATGGTCATTTAGATGGCCTTATTTAATCAGTTTTCATTCCTTCCATATTATACTCAAGTATATTTTTAAAGGCATGTGTTTTTAGTTGGTCACCATTCTTAGTGTTTATTTTTATGATAACTTACATTGTATTACTTACCCTTACTGGTAATCTAAGATCACCCATTTCTTATGTTTTATTTTTCCAAGTTTTTGAAGATGAATATTATGAATGACTTGTAGGGATAATCTAGGAGTCATTGATTTTTACAATGGAATTGCTATTATATATTTCATTTCAAGTAGTAATGTTGAACTTATATTTATATCTTGTTTTAAAAAACTACTTAACTATCCATTCCTTCATGATAATACTTTATTTAATCATTATAATTTATTAATATAATTCACGGACTCTGGGAAACTGGGTTTTGGTTCCTTAGAATGGATATTTGGCTCAGGTGGTAAGTTATATCTAAGATTTATTCACCCTTTACAGCTATTTTGTAGAGTTGGTGAGGTGGTGTGATTCTTAGCTCTATCACCATAGTTAGACTGGGTGAATGACATCTTCCACATGTCACAGCTGAAGAGGTAGGTGCATGACCCATTTCTTGTTATCGACTGGGGAGAGCTGGACATCGATGATGGAGCAACCTTTGTTGAGTACCTGGTAGAGATTGAGGATCAACAAGATAGGATCTTTTATGGGAGATCAATTACTTTATTTCATGTTTTGTGGTATTATGGGAATATTTAAGAGTATTCATGGGAGCAGGAGGCTCATATTCATGCTGAATAGCCACATCTATTTGTGTAGCCCTTGTTTTGGATTTTTAGGACATAAATCCCTAAGGTGGGGAGAACATAAAGACTTATATTTTCCATTAATTATTTTTTGGATATTTTATGGTTTATTTTTGAGACCATGCACTGAGACGATGTGAAATTCTAAGGCCTTGTCTGCCTGGAATAAATATTTTAAAAATATTTAATAGCACGCGCACATAGTTTTCATGAAAAAAGTGTAATAACTTCTAAACAGTGGATCGAATCAAAAATAAGAGGGTGTTGTTGAGTTCAGAATGTGGGTTTTACCCTAGGTGTGACATAACCTTTATCATATTGGGGTGTTTGTGGAAAAGTCACCGCGATCATTAAATTAATAAAATAATTAATTAAATTATCTTATTTTCAATTCTATTGATGTAGTGAATGGAATGTCTTTAATTAGACTACTATGATGAAATTATAGGTTTATCTGCATAAACCTAGATTTTTTAGAGAGTCATTGGAGAGATAATTGGAGGATATCTCTCAGGTGAATGATAATCGGATTGTAGATCAGTGATTGATGTGCAATGACATCATAGGATCTTTCCAATGAAAACGATGCTTCTTTTTATTATTAAATTATTGATCCAAATCAAGTTAGGATGTCATTTTAATTGGATCCTTTCCCCATTCTTAATTCATATGACTATGCTAACCAATCAACCAATGGATTGATTAGTGGTTCTATCATCTTGTGGGAAGGGTTCATTTTAGGCATTTATTTTGGGATAATTTTTCTTTGTGATTAAAATTTTTATCTCTTTATTCATATTTTTAACAATAATCAATCGAGGTTGACATGAACATTGACCGAGGTATATTCCTAGGTTTTTATTTTTATTTTCTCCCTTGATTATTCATTTATTGAAGGTGTTCTTCATTTGGAATGTGTTCCAACATACCCTGAGGAATTGATCATTGTGCACACATTTCCTGGCAAAACGATTTGACATCATAAATTTGTGATTGGCTCTAAGAACCCGGATCTTCGTTTCAGGTATGTCTTTCCTTTTCGAGAGTTTTGGAGAAAAATGGAGTTTCTGGAAATTTTCGAAGTACACGCCGTGTACTTTCTAAGTACACGCCGTGTACTCTTTTCCGGCTCGAAGCTGTGTGTTGGTTGTGCCCGAGCCACACACACAAGGTGTAGGGGTGATGTGGAGGTCTCTTAAATAGGAGTACGGAAAAACCTAGTACACATCGTGTACTATAAAAGTACATGTCGTGTACTTTCTTTTTTTTCATTAAACGGACCGGGGTCGCGCCTAATCGACGAAAAGCTCTTCTTCTCCAGCTTCTTCATCCGAGAGCACCGGGAATCTGTGGATTTTTGATGAGCTTCCATTCCTCTGTCTGTTCTCCGAATCAATCACCATTGATTGCATTGGAATCACAGCGGTGAGTTCTCTCTTCTGCTTTATCCTTGTTCCATGTTTCCTCCTCGTTTCCAAGTTATCGTGGGTTGATAGTTTTTGGTGTTTTCTTAGATCTTCGATGTTCTGAGGGTAATAAATCATTATGGTTCACATATATCAATCTCCTGGCACCAAGGTAGGTGGTTTGTGCCTTTCCGTAGGAAGTCTGTGAATATTTTGTGCAAATTCCACCAATTCCCTTGAACGAGGAATTGTGGGTTTCCTGTTTTTCCCCTATTGTTTGTCTGCTTTGCTTGATTGCTTGAGTAGAGATCATTGCTTGAAAAATTAGATAATTTATACTATATTCTTGTGATTTTCCTTGAATGTTTTTCTTATTAGGATTTTTTCCAGTTGCCATGCCTAGTTTTAGGATAGTGGAACTATTGTACTGTTATGTTGTTGTGCCTTAGATTGATAGACAAGTAGTTTTGAGGTTTACTTGGCTCGATACGCGCGCTATGAATTTTTATTTCACACTAGACTGTGAGAACCTAGTGTAGTAGACCATAGGAATAATGGATGTAAGGGATTCTCCAAAGTTTCTTTTAATATGATGCGAGACCACAGGGTGAATTGACGATGAGTGCTTCCTCAGAGAGTCTGTAGTTCCTCGACGCGGGCCATAGGGGGGATGAGATGTTGAGTGCTTCCCTAGAGAGCCTTTAGTACGATACGAGACTATAGGGGGAATTGACGGTGAGTGCTTCTTCAAAAAGTCTACTCTTAGATGAACCAGATGTGTGAGATTGTGTGTGCCTCCTAGAGGGTTTCTAGTACTTGTAGTTTGAACCATAAGGGTTAGGCTGTGAGAGCTACCCAAAGGATTACCTGTTTTCTACTTGTTGTTGGTTGTTTACTTGTGTACTTTATATTCTAGAACTGTGGATTGTAGCTACTGTGTGCTTCTCTGTTTACTACTTTCGGCACTTTTACTTTCCTTTTATTCATTGACTGTTAGGTAAAGATCTGTGGGTGATTTCCTACTGGGATTGTATCTCACACCCTGTCTGGGCCATGATTTTGGGCCCAAGAAGAATTTGTTGTTGCAGGTATAGATAAGGGCAAGCGCTCTTTGACTTATGGTACTTGATTGCTTGGAGATGGAGAGCAAGGGACCAAGCTTAGGCTTGCGATGATGCAGGAGTTGCTATTATTTTAGTACTTTATTTTTACTTGTATTTCAGCACATTTTTGTGTTTTCTACGTTCCTTAGATACTTGTACCTGCTGCATCATTATCATCATTACTATATATTCATTGCTTCCACTGTTTGGTTTCAATTATTGCGTATTGTTTACTGCTTCTTCTATTTACCTTTAATTTCTTTTCTTTGTATACCTTACCAAATGAGGGCATAATTTCCCTAATAACTTACCAAGGCCCTCGCTGCTAGTCGGCAGCCTCTGGCATTTGGGGAAATGCACTTGAGGTCATGTGACGAACCGGGCATGGGGCACCTCTGGGTGGCTTCCAGAACTGGGATGTTACAAAGTGGTATCAAAGGGTTTCCTTTCTCTTGACTTAATGTTTAGAGATTTAGCCATGGATAGGATAGATCCAGTACTTGGTGTTAAGCTGTGTCTGGGAGTAGCTAACCCGTGTACAAGGAAAAGCCATACTACTTCGTTTATTGCAGTTTCCTGGTTTTGAGATTTATGGTTGATATTATTTCACCTAGAGTGATTAAGTTTTCATGTGTTGTTGTTGTTTTGCTATTGCGGTTCTATTTCTGTCGCAACCCGATGAGATAAGGGAATGCCATCTCATGCATCATATAGACACTTGTTAGAAATCACATGCCATGCATTCTTTCCATGCCATCTAGGGTGCATTAGTGATTGCATGTTGTTGTGATATACTTGTGTAGATTTTTCATGTTGTTGTGATAGATGCTTTGATAGAATCTCTACTACTTGATAGAGGACTGTTTGTATTGTACTTTGCCTGAATGAACACCAAATATTTATTCTTGAGGTTTTATGGGCCTCTTGAACCAGAAATTAGTGGATCATTGACCTAGTTTTCTTTGTATATGACTGTATTGGATGCCAAACTTTGATTTTTGGGGAGTATGGGCCCTCACAGATCGGAATTTGGCTCCATCATGCCTTATTTTTAGTGTTTTCTGGGCTTCGGTGTAGTTTCAGAGCTACTGCCTGTAACGCCCCGACCCCAGTTACCTAGAGTAGGTGCATTAATTACGTAACATTGGCATGATCACAAGAAAGATCAAATCTCGAAAGACCGATTGGTTTAGTAGCCTTGGAAACACTAGATATATTCATAAGTTTTACATTACATCATAAAATGAAAAACTACTACAACAACATAATGTTTCCACAGTCCACACTATAATCCCCTCATAATATCCCTGCAGGTCATTCATAACTTACATCTTCACATCATGGGAAAAATAAAACATAGAAAAGGGGTGAGCTCAAATGTCCAGTAAGGATAACAATATAGCGGAACATTCAAAAATAAGCATAAACATCTAAGGAAATGAATTACTAAAAAGCCTTTTAAACTTGAACTTCAACATAGTATGGCAAAAGTAAAATGAAATAATGTCATTTACTTGTTCACATGGATATTCTACTAATCGAATAATCACATGCAATATCAATAACCACTTTCATAATGTTGGAATTCATAATGCTAAACTTTAATTTCTTTTCAAGGCCTCGTCCCAAGACCTTGGGGCTAACTGTAATCGGAACCCAACCCGGAGTGCCTCTAATAACCGGACACCAACCCGGAGTGCCTCTAATAACCGGACACCAACCCGGAGTGCCTCTAATAACCGGAGACCAAACCGGAGGGCTTACTTTTACCAGTCCCTAACCTGGAGGGCTTACTTTTACATGTCCCCAACCTGGAGGGCTTACTTTAACCAGTCCCCAACCTGGAACATACTTGTCTAACACATTCATATGAAGTAAAGGTTGAAATATAACATAAACATTCTTATTGGAACTAGCATACGAAATGTAAATAATTTCACCATAAACTATGAATGGTATAAAAATAGCACATCCACAGTCAAACATATCACAAAACCTTCAATACAATATAGAAGTTTTGTATCATAATAAATCAACTTCAAATAATCTTAAAATCCATCAAAGGATGTTGACATAGATGAAATCAATATTATTTTTAAAGAAATATCTCCTTTTAATTTGAAATAATTTAAGATCCATATAAAATAAAACATTTTATTTGAAAATATTCTTATAATCTTGTAAGGGAAGCTTTGACGATTTTATAATGGCGGAAAATAACCGCACCCGCCGTATAAGTTAAAAAAACATTCTTATCTTAATTCTGTCGAAAAGGTTAAAAAGCACCTTGTTTGGAAAACGACGGAAAGATTCCCTTATAAACCTCTTATAAAAAGTCAAAAAAGGGTATAAATGACTTTAACCCATATTATTTTAAATATAAAAAATGTTTTGAAATACATTTTGAAGAAACATGGATGTGGATGATAACGAGATCCCAGTAGATTATTACGTATAAACAACCTCGGATAATGAAGAGATTGTGAAATAACCCTTACCTTGTACTTTTCCTTTGTTGGGGTAGGTTAAACTCCTGTATAATGGTGAAATAATTGTTATTAAATTATACAAGAATCATATACATTAATATGATATCATATATGATCTTTTAACATTGCTTTATTAATAATATCTTAGTATTATCGTCGTTTCGGGTGATAATCGATTCATTCTTCTTAAATGTTTGGTTACGTAAGACATGTTTGTAATGGATAGATTATATCTTATTCATAATCAGAATGATATTAACATTATTTTTAACCCTAAAATGAGAATAATACTTGAATGGATACGATGGAGAATGAATCCCATCGCGTTCGTGGAGACGGTAGTCCGTACGTACGCACGAACGCTACTTCCATTTAATTTTTATTTTAAAAGAATCGAATCCAAATGATACATAGGTATATTACTATTCCAGTATAATATAATATTTTATATATGTTACTTAAGTTCATTAACACCATCCTTTATACGTTCCATGTGTGGTATGAACGAGTCATATCATTTTAAGGGGGCGGTAGTCCGCACTTCCTCAAATGAAATTATCGTATGTATATAAAACATGAAACGAATAATGATATGAAATAAAATGGAATTACAGAAGCTTATATATAAAATATATATCATTAATATCATATTTAATTACAGTGCCATCATAATGGCCACCATGAGAGGCGGTAAGATGTATTTGAACAATCATCGTTTCGTGAGGCGTTAGTTTGCCATCCACAGAAACATTATGTTCATCATCCATTAGATGGAGTTGTGTGTATGTGTAGTTTGAATCCTTCTTATAAAAAAATCCTAGTATATTGTGGATACTGGTGTTGTTACAAAAGAAAGGAAATAAAAAGATTTTGGGGGTTGGAGAAGCAAAATAAATGAAAATAATTTAAGAGAAATCGTTACCTTTAATTTAGGTAACTCACTTTGGTTGGAACCAAAGGACTTCTTAAAATGCTTTCTGCCTAAGGGGAAGCTTCAAGGAGGAGTAGAGGGATGTGGGGAGCTTATTTGGGCAGGTTTTGGACGAGCCAAGTGGCTTGAGAGGTGTGAGTAATGAGTAGAAGTGGTCTCCTTTTATAAGGGAGAGGAGGGGCTCTATAGGAAAGAGTGAAAGTATTACTTTATAATATATTTATATTCGGTTTATAATGGTCCAAAAATCATTGAGGTCGAAGATAAGATGACTCATTTTCTAAATAACATCAACCAATAATAATTGGACAGGTTTTAGATAATATTTTAATCATTATAATCTTATTTATTTAAATGATTTATTAATGAGGTAAACATTGCATCATTATTGTGTCATTAATAATTTAACTTATTTGATGTCTAAAAATTATAAATAAAATATCATTATGTAAGAAATCTTTTTATATTTCTAATGAATATTTATAATCGAAAATCCAACATGTATAACCCTATTTAAAAAATTTTCTTCTAAAAGATGTAAGCTTATGCCATTTTTATTTTTATTTTAACTTTTTTAATATAATGTGTCCCTACCACATACAAGTGGCTCTAAGGGGTCCCCAAATCGACCCAAGGATGCCCATGGTCGGGTATGTGTCCACAAATAAACTTAGGACACGTTTTAGGGTAATTTTGTATTATTATAATATTATTTTTTAACCCTTATTTACCGGATTTACCCTTTAACCATGGTAAATAAAATATTTACCGCAGTAATTATTCAAAATGTGTAAAAATAAAAGTTACCTATTTACATAATTTGGACATCCTGATTCCAAATATGTAATCCATTTTTCCAAATTCAAAACACAGAAGTGGCAGAAATTAATTTAAAATTAATTCCCGTTGTTAAAAAAAAAAGCGTGTTTTTAAGAGATAATAACTATCAAAAGATTGACACTTGTTTATGTTTGGTTTAATTGTGAAATTATGTCCAATGACAAACATTAAATTAAATGGTAAAAATATATTCTAAATATACTTTAAAACCACTCAAATTCATAATTTATCAATATTAATTATTTTGATTTAAAAAGTTGTTTTAAATTAAAATTTAGTAATTTTCACTATTCATCAAAATATGAAAGTTATCCGAAAAGTGCCAAAATTTCACCTTAGGCTAAATTTGATATTCCGAATCCAGAAATGAAGTCCATTTTAAAATATAAAATATATATAATTTCGAAAAGTAGGTATTACTATTCATAACGGCTAGTTTGATTGGTTGTGGTGTGTGTTAAAACTCAAGGTTGCGTACAACACACGCTACTGTATTATTCAAAGAAAGCATACCGTGGAAGCTTGGGATATTTCATTTTAAATTTTTGATGTCCCCATTTAGTCAAAAAGTTTAAAATATTGTATTTAAAAAGGGTTCACTATTAAAAGTTGATAAAAGTGCAATACTGAAAATGAATTTGTTCTTGCATTATATCTAAGAAACTCATAATATGGATTCTAAAATTATAAGGATTATATAAAGTTTAAAATTTAGATAATACTATTCAAAACCTCTTTTGAATGGCTTTTTTTTGTAAGTCATGGTGTGATTGAACTCGGTGTTGCGTGTAGTGCAAGTTATTGAATTATTTTGAAGAAATAACACACTATGAAATCTTGGGGTGTTACATTCTCCCCTCCTTCAATAAATTGCGTCCTCGCAATTTGAAATTGTTCTTTGAAAATAAAAGGTTGAAACTAAAAAATATCTTTGTGGGAAAACCCACATCGGAAATTGGGTCACTAAAATTTATTCTTAATATGAGGAAAAGAGAAATGAAAGGGTCACCACCAAATTATGATCTTGATTAGGAGAACATTGGTGGAAATTAGAGACATATAATTGGAGGAAAACGTAAATATTTATAGGTAGTGATTGAGGTCATAAATCACAAACAAGTATAAAATTAAGGTCCTTAAACTCATAAATCTATGATGATTTGAAATACCATCGGTTCAACAAAACATAGGGTATTAGGATAACACATTTTTGACGTTTCAAAATATCTTAGTTGAAATCCCACATCGAAAAATGAATTAATGAGGCCTCTATTTAAAATAAAGAGTGGAAAGTATGAAGATTACCGAAAATAACACATTCTAGGGTTCCATGTAGGAAAATATGGATATGGAAGAGAGATCTAACCATCAATTATCTGATGGAGAGTGGTAGAGAACATGTCTATGAAAAAGCCAACAATCCCAAAGCCATAAATTAGTGATGATTTAAGGTACCATCTAGGACAACATTTTTGTTCTAAGTTCCTTTTCTTAATGTTGAGGAATTTATTTATGAGATTGTCTAAGACCATAAGGAGATATACTTACTTTATAATTAGAGTTTTGTCCATTAATAAATTTCTACCACAAACTCATCTTTCACTCGTAAAAAAATCTATTTATACTATTCGTACAGGGTTCCAAAATAAACGAATTTATAATTCATCTACCAGATCTTTTAAAAAAACTACATTATTTAATCCAGGACATCTCTTGGGCCAGTGGTAGGTGATACACCCTTGTCGCCCTTCGGTTGCGGGTTCAAGTCTCGCGGCCTTGCCGGACGCGACGGGTTGCCGCCCGACCTCCGGGTTGTCCTTTTATGGCAATCCAAAATTAATCTCAAACTAGAATTTATCCAAAATACTTCTGACCAAACTCACAGTCCAACATTTATAAGGAAGTTAAACATAATGTAGATCCTTTTTACCACGTAATATTATATGAATACCTTCATCATGTATTCTTTTAAAACACTGAAACATCCTGAATTACCATAATCCATATTGATTACATTCATGCTCCCTTATTCAATATAGAATGCTGGATATACTTCATCAATCCAAAAATGTTTTAAACCCCAACAATGATGGAATATACAAATCATTAATTAGTTTCAAGGTAGTCAAGAATATCCAATATAATTTCTCCAAATCAATCATGTATTATTCTAAAATCACTACCTCGGTATCATAACCATATTATGGTTTATCATTCTCTCAACCATATATTTTCCAAAAATTTAACCTGCTATTGAGTCACTTTTCTTTGTTCCACACAATCTCAAGTCCTTAATGAAATAGTACTGCAGTACAATCCTTATATACTCCATAATTATTATAACAAGTACATTGTTGATACAACACTCAATTGACATAATCAACATAAGAACTCTAATCATTCATCTTCATCTGTGGTAGTATAATAACTTGATTATTATCCAATAACATCATTTGCGGCATAGTCTGATGACTGGGGCATAGGTTCACGTAGTGTCCAAACTCCTTGCAAATGAAGCATTGTACATTTAAAACTATTTTCTTACCCTTGCAGTCACGTACTTTGTGCCCTTTTCCTCCACACTTATAACAAACTCCCATACCTTTCAAGAAAGTTCCAGGGTGTTTCTTTCCACAGTTACCACATATGGGAAAATTCTTCTTTTCCCTCTTCCCTTTATCCATCTTTCTCTCTTCCATCCTTTTCTTCTCTTGCTTCCCTTCAAAGCCATAAGACTCAGTAAACTCTTTACTTATCTTATCAACACATGATATTATTTCTTCATATGATGATAATACATGGGAGACTATTTCTCTTATAAATTCTAGATTAAGACCATGAAAGATATGATCCTTCCTTCTCTTTAGATCATGTGCATTTCTGGAGTTCTCATTCCTTCTACTGGGCGCCATTTCTAAACAATGGAATACACTAGATCAGTTTATGAATCAAAATACATAATCCCATACTTATAAAACACTTAACATAAATTGAACTATTTATGGATATAATCCATAATCATAAAAATGTTTTCTTTGAGGAAGTATATACTCATAAACCCTTCATAATGATTTGTAAAGAAAATGAGAGTTATCCTAAGCATATCCCCCGGGAGTGTCGTAACCAAGAGTGCAGCAAGGCCCGTTGTCGTGCACCAGTTCCCGTTCGAGTCTAGCTCAAAGCGGTGTTTTCGGGTTTTACCCCTAGGTACATCTGTGCCAGAGCCGCCTCTACCTGCTCGTATCCAGACAGGGATGTATTGCTCGGAAAACTCACAAAATCTCTACAATACCAAAATTCTAGGAAGTTCTTCTACACTAATCCTCAAAGTTCATCTTAGGTCTACGTGCTCTAATCAGAGTTTATCTAAATCTAGTTTCCAAGGTTTGTACTAAACTTCCTCTGATACCAATTGTAATGCCCCGACCCCAGTTACTCAGAGTCGGTGCATTAATTACGTAACATTGGCATGATCACAAGAAAGATCAAATCTCGAAAGACCGATTGGTTTAGTAGCCTTGGAAACACTAGATATATTCATAAGTTTTACATTATATCATAAAATGAAAAACTACTACAACAACATAATGTTTCCATAGTCCACACTATAATCCCCTCATAATATCCCTGCAGGTCATTCATAACTTACATCTTCACATCATGGGAAAAATAAAACATAGAAAAGGGGTGAGCTCAAATGCCCAGTAAGGATAACAATATAGCGGAACATTCAAAAATAAGCATAAACATCTAAGGAAATGAATTACTAAAAAGCCTTTTAAACTTGAACTTCAACATAGTATGGCAAAAGTAAAATGAAATAATGCCATTTACTTGTTCACATGGATATTCTACTAATCGAATAATCACATGCAATATCAATAACCACTTTCATAATGTTGGAATGCATAATGCTAAACTTTAATTTCTTTTCAAGGCCTCGTCCCAAGACCTTGGGGCTAACTGTAACCAGAACCCAACCCAGAGTGCCTCTAATAACCGGACACCAACCCGGAGTGCCTCTAATAACCGGACACCAACCCGGAGTGCCTCTAATAATCGGAGACCAAACCGGAGGGCTTACTTTTACCAGTCCCTAACCTGGAGGGCTTACTTTTACCAGTCCCCAACCTGGAGGGATTACTTTAACCAGTCCCCAACCTGGAACATACTTGTCCAACACATTCATATGAAGTAAAGGTTGAAATATAACATAAACATTCTTATTGGAACTAGCATACGAAATGTAAATAATTTCACCATAAATTATGAATGGTATAAAAATAGAACATCCACAGTCAAACATATCACAAAACCTTCAATACAATATAGAAGTTTTGTATCATAATAAATCAACTTCAAATAATCTTAAAATCCATCAAAGGATGTTGACATAAATGAAATCAATATTCTTTTTAAAGAAATATCTCCTTTTAATTTGAAATCATTTAAGATCCATATAAAATAAAACATTTTCTTTGAAAATATTCTTATAAGCTTGTAAGGGAAGCTTTGACGATTTTATAACGGTGGAGAATAACTGCACCCGCCGTATAAGTTAAAAAAACATTCTTATCTTAATTCTGTCGAAAAGGTTAAAAAGCACCTTGTTTGGAAAATGACGGAAAGATTCCCTTATAAACCTCTTATAAAAAGTCAAACAAGGGTATAAATGATTTTAACCCATATTCTTTTAAATATAAAAAAAATTTTGAAAAACATTTTGAAGAAACATGGATGTGGATGATAACGAGATCCCAGTAGATTATTACGTATAAACAACCTCGGATAATGAAGAGATTGTGAAATAACCCTTACCTTGTACTTTTCCTTTGTTGGGGTAGGTTAACCTCCTTTATAATGGTGAAATAATTTTTATTAAATTATACAAGAATCATATACATTAATATGATATCATATATGATCTTTTAACATTTCTTTATTAATAATATCTTAGTATTATCGTCGTTTCGGGTGATAATCGATTCATTCTTCTTAAATGTTTGGTTATGTAAGACATGTTTGTAATGGATAGATTATATCTTATTCATAATCAGAATGATATTAACATTATTTTTAACCCTAAAATTAGAATAAGACTTGAATGGATACGATGGAGAATGAATCTCATCGCGTTCGTGGAGACGGTAGTCCGTACGTACGCACGAACGCTACTTCCATTTAATTTTTATTTTAAAAGAATTGAATCCAAATGATACATAGGTATATTACTATTCCAGTATAATATAATATTTTATATATGTTACTTAAGTTCATTAACACCATCCTTTATACGTTCCATGTGTGGTATGAACGAGTCATATCATTTTAAGGGGGCGGTAGTCCGCACTTCCTCAAATGAAATTATCGTATGTATATACAACATGAAACAAATAATGATATGAAATAAAATGGAATTACAGAAGCTTATATATAAAATATATATCATTAATATCTTATTTAATTACAGTTCCATCATAATGGCCACCATGAGAGGCGGTAAGATGTATTTGAACAATCATCGTTTCGTGAGGCGTTAGTTTGTCATCCACAGAAACATTATGTTCATCATCCATTAGATGGAGTTGTGTGTATGTGTAGTTTTAATACTTCTTATAAAAATATCCTAGTATATTGTGGATACTGGTGTTGTTACAAAAGAAAGGAAATAAAAAGAGTTTGGGGGTTGGAGAAGCAAAATAAATGAAAATAATTTAAGAGAAATCGTTACCTTTAATTTAGGTAACTCACTTTGGTTGGAACCAAAGGACTTCTTGAAATGCTTTCTGCCTAAGGGGAAGATTCAAGGAGGAGGAGAGTGATGTGGGGAGATTATTTGGGCAGGTTTTGGACGAGCCAAGTGGCTTGAGAGGTGTGAGGAATGAGTAGAAGTGGTCTCCTTTTATAAGGGAGAGGAGGGGCTCTTTAGGAAAGAGTGAAAGTATTACTTTATAATATAATTATATTCGGTTTATAATGGTCCAAAAATCATTGAGGTCGAAGATAAGATGAGTAAATTTCTAAATAACATCAACCAATAAGAATTGGACAGGTTTTAGATAATATTTTAATCATTATAATCTTATTTATTTAAATGATTTATTAATGAGGTAAACATTGCATCATTATTGTGTCATTAATAATTTAACTTATTTGATGTCTAAAAATTATAAATAAACTATCATTATGTAGTAAATCTTTTTATCTTTCTAATGAATATTTATAATCGAAAATCCAACATGTATAACCCTATGTAAAAATTGTTCTTCTAAAAGATGTAAGCTTATGCCATTTTTATTTTTATTTTAACTTTTTTAATATAATGTGTCCCTACCACATACAAGTGGCTCTAAGGGGTCCCCAAATCGACCCAAGGATGACCATGGTCGGGTATGTGTCCACCAATAAGGTTAGGACACGTTTTAGGGTAATTTTGTATTATTATAATATTATTTTTTAACCCTTATTTACCAGATTTACCCTTTAACCATGGTAAATAAAATATTTACCGCAGTAATTATTCAAAATGTGTAAAAATAAAAGTTACCTATTTACATAATTTGGACATCCTGATTCCAAATATGTAATCCATTTTTCCAAATTCAAAACACAGAAGTGGCAGAAATTAATTTAAAATTAATTCCCGTTGTTAAAATAAAAAGCGTGTTTTTAAGAGATAATAACTATCAAAAGATTGACACTTGTTTATGTCTGGTTTAATTGTGAAATTATGTCCAATGACAAACATTAAATTAAATGGTAAAAATATATTCTAAATATACTTTAAAACCACTCAAATTCATAATTTATCAATATTAATTATTTTGATTAAAAAAGTTGTTTTTAATTAAAATTTAGTAATTTTCACTATTCATCAAAATATGAAAGTTATCCGAAAAGTACCAAAATTTCACCTTAGGATAAATTCGATATTCCGAATCCATAAATGAAGTCCATTTTAAAATATAAAATATATATAATTTCGAAAAGTAGGTATTACTATTCATAATGGCTAGTTTGATTGGTTGTGGTGTGTGTTAAAACTCAAGGTTGCGTACAACACACGCTACTGTATTATTCAAAGAAAGCGTACCGTGGAATCTTGGGATGTTTCATTTTAAATTTTTGATGTCCCCATTTAGTCAAAAAGTTTAAAATATTGTATTTAAAAAGGGTTCACTATTAAAAGTTGATAAAAGTGCAATACTGAAAATGAATTTGTTCTTGCATTATATCTAAGAAACTCATAATATGGATTCTAAAATTATAAGGATTATATAAAGTTTAAAATTTAGATAATACTATTCATAACCTCTTTTGAATGGCTTTTTTTTTGTAAGTCATGGTGTGATTGAACTCGGTGTTGCGTGTAGTGCAAGTTATTGAATTATTTTGAAGAAATAACACACTATGAAATCTTGGGGTGTTACACTGCCGGGAAAAAAACCCAGAATACACGGTGTGTACTTTATATATACATGTTGTGTAGTTTTAACCCGTGTCTTTGACTGTGTGAGTAGAAACATGGGTTGTGAAAATCACCAGGAACATGCTGTGTACGGTAGGTACACGCCGTGTAGTAGTGAGCATGTACCCGGCCGTGTAACTAATAACACAGGTTGGGGGAGCTTGAGTAGAACATGTCGTGTTGGATAGCAACATGCCATGTAGTCTTGTTCCAGGTACCCGGTCGTGTCACGAGCAACACGGGTCAGTGTTATCTTCTTCCATACATGTCGTGTTTGTTCGGAACACACTGTGTAAGGGTTAGACGTGTACTTGTCTGTGTCTCCAATAACACGGGTCAGGAAAAATCTTCAAGTACACGTCATGTTTGTTCATAACACGTCGTGTAGTCTCAGCCGTGTAGTCGGCCGTGTTGCTAGCAACATGGGTCATTGAAACCTTTTCTACTACACGCCGTGTCCACCAGGCACATGCTGTGTAGTCTCAGTTTAAGAAGACCATGTGGGTTAGCTGTGTAAGGAGACACGGGCAGGGAAATAGAGTTAAGTACACGTCATGTAGATTTTATACATGTCGTGTAGTCTTATTTTGTAAATCTTGTGTGTTTCCTTCTCCTTTTTTCGTTTTGTACTCCTTGGTTCTATGTCCTTGTTTTCCTAATCTAAGGTATGTTTTGATCTTTCAGATCTATGCCTCCGAGACATTCTCCGGTTGTATTTTAGTTGTCAGGCAGTGATCAGATGCTAGATATGGCTGATCAGGGACTTCCTGCTGATCCTCCAGTCGGTCCAGCCTTGGCACCGGCTATTATACCAGTTGCAAGTGTTGATGTGCAGTTCAGGGAAGGTTTTTTGAGGATGATTCATACCTTTTAGGGAGCACTGCCTCCTTCCATGACTATGGAAGACTTGATGTGGGTTTTCTAGTAGCATCATCCTCCCACTTTCTCGGGGGAAGGAGGACCTCAGGCTGCAGATTCATGGCTGGAAGCCATGTTGACCATATTTGAGAATCTGGAGACGCCTCCAGAGAGGAGAGTCAATCTTGCTACCTACATGCTCCAAGACTCTGCCAAGAGGTGGTGGGACGTGATCTCATAGGCGGGTTATCAGCAGGTTATGGCTTGGGAGGAGTTTTAGCGCGTGTTCTACGACTACTTCTACCCGGACACCTTGAGGGCCAATCGAGCCTGGGAGTTCATGAGATTAGAGCAGGGTACTCTTTCTTTTATGGATTACTCCTCTGGTTTCATCGAGCTATAGCATTTCACACCCCTCTAGGGTGGGGATGGGATGTTCTTAGCGAGGAAGTTTGAGGATGGTCTCAGGCGGGATATCTGCTCGCAGGTGAATCTCTTCCAGTTGACTTCCATCACTTCCATCGTCAACCAAGAACTGATTGTGGAGCGCAATCTGAGAGACTCCGGAGCTGCGAGCCAGGGAAATTCTTCTTCCAGAGCTAGTTTTCCTCCAGATGACAGCAAGAAGCATTGTAGAGAGTCTACGCGCAGTGATCTGAGGAAGCAAGATGCATCGTCAGGTAGCCAGGTGATATGCTACCAGTGTGGCCGGTCAAGGAACACGAGGTCGTAGTGCCAGAGAGACCCCATGGAGTGCCGATCTTATGGCAATATGGGTCACCTTCAGCGTTTCTGCCAAGTTTTCTCACCAGCAGCTGGCAACGAGATTTCTTCTATAACAGCCTTCAGGAGCAGGTATGGTCTCTACGAGTATACAGTCATGCTGTTCGGCCTCATGAATGTGCCAGTAGTTTTCATGGCACTAATGAACCGAGTATTCCATCCTTACTTGGAATCCTTTGTCATGGTCTTCGTGGATGATATCTTGGTGTACTCTCACACTCAACACGACCATTCTACCCATCTTGAGATCGTTTTGAGTACACTGAGAGAGCATTGGATTTATGATAAACTCTCAAAGTGCCACTTTTGGATGGATCAGATTAACTTCTTGGGTCACATCATCTCAGAGGCAGGAGTATTTGTGGTCCTGGAGAAAGTGAGAGCTGTAGTTTCTTGGGAACATCCAAAGAACATTTTTGAGGTATGAAGTTTCCTAGGGATGGTTGGATACTAAAGATGATTCATTCATGACTTTTCAAGCCTAGTAGCACCATTGATAGGTCTGACCAAGAAGGGAGTGATGTTTTTATGGTCAAATTCTTGTGAATCAGCCTTTCAAGAGCTGAAGGGAAGGTTGACGTCATCACTGATACTAGTCTTTCCAGAGCCAGGAAAGAGTTACACTATTTATTGTGATGCCTCAGGTGTTGGGCTAAGAGATGTGCTTATGCAGGGAGATGTAGTCGTTGCCTACGGGTCACGGAAGTTGAGGCCACATGAGAGGAACTACCCGATGCACGATATGGAGTTGGCAGCTATTGTTCATGCATTACGCTGTTGGAGGAATTACCTTCTGGGAGAGCACTTTTTGGTTTTCACTGACCACAAGAGTCTCAAGTACATCTTCACTCAGCATGATCTGAATCTGAGACAGTGCAGGTGGGTCGAGTATCTTCAGTCTTTCGATTTCGAGCTTGACTATACGTCGGGAAAGGGAAACGCAGTGGTAGATGCGTTGAGCAGGAGAACTCAAATTCAGGAAGTTCAGGAGTCCAGTAGTGAGTGGCAGCTTATGGCTCTGTTCTCTGAGATGCATCTGGAGGTGTACGATAGACAGGGACAGACTTTTCTATCTTCTGTAGTTGTTACCTCTATACTACTTGATCTGGTATGGATGAGGCAGCTATCAGACTCAGAAGTCTTAGTCAGGTGGGAGAGTGGGTCAGGAGAGGACCCTCTTCCTGGATGGACAGTGGGCGAGGATGAGATCTTGTGTTTCCAGTGATGCATATGGGTGCTAGCAGACATACGCGAGGAGCTGATGCGGGATTTCCATTCCTCAGTTTGGGTAGTTCATCCTGGCGTCACCAAGATGTATCAGGATCTTCATCTTCAGTACTGGTGGCCAGGTATGAAGAGAGATGTTGCTGGTTTCGTCTTAAGGTATTCTACTTGTTAGTAGGTGAAGGCAGAGCATCATCGACCAGCAGGCCTTTTACAATAGTTACACATTCCATAGTGGAAGTGGAACGATGTCGTGATGGACTTCGTGACCGGATTGCCGAGGTCGCCTCGAGGGAACGATGTTGTTTGGGTTGTCGTCGACAGTCTTACGATGGTTGATCACTTCTTACTGATCAAGAAGACCTTCAGTGTTGATGATCTGAGATGACTGTACATCCGAGAGATTATACGTCTGCACGGAGTTCCACACTCCATCGTCTCAGACAGGGATGCACGCTTTACGTCTCGGTTCTGGCAGGGGCTTCAGAAGGCATTGGGTACACAGGTACTTTTGAGTACAGCATACCATCCCCAGATAGATGGCCAGTCCGAGCGTACAATCCAGGTGCTAGAGGATATGATCAGAGCTTTCATTATGGACTTTGGCGGTTCTTGGGAGAAGCATATTCCTCTTGTTGATTTCTCCTACAACAACAGTTTTTAGGTGACTATTCATATGGAACTTTATGAGGCTTTGTACGGTAGGCCATGTCGATCTCCCTTATGCAGGTTGGAGGTAGGAGAGGCAGGTTTTTTGGGAACTTGTCTTGTTCAGGAGACCTTAGAAAAGATAGAGTTGATTTGGAAGAGGATGGCTACAGCACAGTCTCGGTAGAAGTCTTATGCTGATCAGCAGAGACGACCTCTAGAGTTAAATGTCGGGGATCAGGTTTTCTTATGTGTCACACCAAGGTTGGAACACAAGAGGATTCGGAGACAGGGTAAGCTTTCACAAGAGTACGTCGGGCCATTTTATGTTTTGGAGAGAGTTGGGTCGGTCGCCTATCGGTTGCAGCTACCTCAGAGGTACCAAGTTCTGCACGACGTATTCCATGTCTCCTAGCTCCAACATTACTTTTCAGACCTGTCTCATGTCTTTTAGCCCGAGGAAGTTGAAATCGAAGTGTATGTATCATTTGAGAGGAATCCTATCCAGATTGTCGATCATAGTACGAAGGTTCTCCATGGGTGGTCTGTTCCATTAGTACGGGTGCTATGGCAGCATGGGTGAGTATAGGACGAGACCTAGGAGAGGGAGGCCGATATACGATCACAATGGCCGGAGCTATTCGGGGTTTCTTCTTCCACACCTCGCTAGGGAAATTCGGGGACTAATTTCTTTAAGGGGGGGAAGTTTGTAAGAACCCGGATCTTCATTTTAGGTATGTCTTTTCTTTTCGGGAGTTTTTTATAAAAATGGAGTTTCTGGAAATTTTTGAAGTACACACCATGTACTTTCTGAGTACACACCGTGTACTCTTTTCCCACTTAAATCCATGTACTGATCGTTCCTGGGCCACACACACGGGGTGTAGGGGTGATGTGGAGGCCACTTAAATCGGAGTACGGAAAAACCAAGTACACGCCGTGTACTCTAAAATTACACGTCGTGTACTTTCTTTTTTTCATTAAACGGACCGGGGTTGCACCTAATCGACAAAAAGCTCTTCTTCTCCAGCTTCTTCGTCTGAGAGAATTGGGAATCCGTGGATCTTCGACGAGATTTTGTTCCTTCGTCTGTTCTTCGAATTGATTGTCGTTGATTACGTTGGAATCATAGTGGTGAGTTCTCTCTTCTGCTTTAGCCTGGTTCCATGTTTCCTCCTCATTTCCAAGTTATCATGGGTTGATCGTTTTTGGAGTTTTCTCATATCTTCGACATTCTAAGGGGAATCAATCATCGTGTTTCACGTATATCGATCTCCTAGCACCAAGGTAAGTGGTTTGTGACTTTCTGTAGGAAGTATGTGAATATTTTGTGCAAATTCCACCAATTCCCTTGAACGAGGAATTATGGGTTTCCTGTTTTTCCCCTGTTGTTTGTCTGCTTTGCTTGATTTCTTGATTAGAGATCATTGATTGAAAAATTGTATAATTTATACTGTATTTTTGTGGTTCGCCTTGCATGTTTTTCTAATTAGGTGTTTTTCAGTTTCCATGCCTAGTTTTAGGATAGTGGAACTGTTGTACTATTATGATGTTGTGCCTTATATTGATAGCCAAGTAGTTCTTGAGGTTTACTTGGGCTGATACGCACGCTATGCATGTTTATTTCACACTGGACTGTGAAAACCTAGTGTAGTAGACCATAGGGAGAATGGACGTAAGGGCTTCTCTAGAGTGTCTTTTAATACGATGCGAGACCACAGGGGGAATTGATGATGAGTGCTTCCTTAGAGAGTCTGTAGTTCCTCGACGTGGGTCACAGGAGGAATGACATGTTGAGTACTTCCCCAGAGAGCCTTTAGTACGATACAAGACTATAGGGGGAATTGACGGTGAGTGCTTCCTCAGAAATTCTACTCTTATATGAAACATAGGGGTGAGACTGTGCGTGCCTTCAAGAGGGTTGCTAGTACTTTTAGGTTGAACCATAGGGGTTAGGATGGGAGAGTTACCCAGAGGATTACCTATTTTCTACTTGTTGTTGGTTGTTTACTTGTGTACTTTATATGCTAGAACTGTGGATTGTAGTTGCTGTGTGCTTCTCTATTTACTACTTCCTGCACTTTTACTTGCCTTGTATTCATAGACTGTTAGGCATAGATCTTTGGGTGATTGCCTTCTGGGATTGTATCTCACACCCTGTTTGGGCCATGCTTTTGGGCCCAATTACACTTTTTTGTCGCAGGTATAGATAAGGGAAAGAGCCCTTCAACTTCTGGTACTTGATTTCTTGGAGTTGGAGAGCAAGGGACCAAGCTTAGGCTTGCGATGATGCAGGAGTTGCTGTTATTTTAGTACTTTGTTTTTACTTGTATTTCAGTACGTTGTTGTGTTTGCTATGTTCCTTAGATACTTGTACCTGCTGCATCATTATCATCATTACTATATATTCATTGCTTCTGCTGTTTGGTTTCAGTTGTTGCGTATTGTTTACTACTTCTACTATTTACTGTTAATTTCTTTTCTTTGTATACCTTACCAAATGAGGGCATAGTTTCCCCAATAACTTACCAAGGCCCTCGCTGCTAGTCGGCAGCCTCTGGTGTTTAGGGAAATGTGCTTGAGGTCATGTGGTGAACCGGGCACGGGGCACCTCTGGATGGATTCCGGAACCGGGACGTTACATTGGACCGACCTGAATGTTGTGTGATTATGGATGTGGTAGAGGATAAAATGGTTTTGGATACTTTATTTCATTTTCTTTAGCACATAGTGAAGAACGGAAAATGAACCCATTTTATGACTGGATCGTAGGGCCAAAATCTGGGGAATGACCATGGAAAGGTTTGACCGAGGTAGATCCTTTATTTTCATCATGATTAGATCCAAAATACAATGTGGTAGTTGTGAAGATTCATGCGGAAGAAATAACCAATGGATTCTAGAAAACCCAATCCACATGGTGCAAAATTTTGGATTACATGGCATGTAGGTCCCTCCTAGAAGCTGCTAGGGTTTTTGGAGAAGGTTAAGGATCACACAGTGTGTGACCTCTACCCGATGGCTTAGCGTATACCTCATAGGGTACACGAACATGGGCTGGAGTACATGGTCATGGGAATGTTGTGTACTCCCATGTGAACATGGATATATTGTGCATATATGATAAAAGTTTTGTACAGAGGCATGGGGTGGAGGCACGGGAAGGAGCATGTCATGTACATCTGCATGGACACTAACATGGGTGGTTTACATGGGTTGGACCCAAGGTTGAAGGAAAATTCTATGATACCCTACAACACACTGTGAACTCTTAATAAAGTAGCTTAGATACCTTATTCTATGTATCTTATACAAGTTTCGTTAGGGTGAATTCCCTATATCCATTCCCTGATGGTTAGTATAGAATCATCTCCAACACATAGAATAGTGATCCCTTCAATAGGACATATTGGATAGAGTTGTTAGAATCCTTCTGTGAGGATTAGATTGAGATACTATATTTATATTTGTGCACTGTTTGGAGTTCTTGGTATCATCGTGAATAACACTGCATGGGCACAGATCCTCCAGATAGTAGGTTAATCCAGATTGAGATGTTGGTATACCTCATGGCCTAGGGAGTGATCCTCATCTATGTATTGTATCTCTTTAGACTTTCAACATGTACTTACTATGGAAAGGCCCAAAAATCATTACCTCTAGGATGGGCATCATCAATACTATCAAAATCGTGGAGTGTGTTCTCCTAGATGAGTGCTACATAGAACCTTCATGCTAAAATCCTATGCTGTCATTATGATTGTGGCTTACCTATAGATTGTGTGTCCTTATTGTTTATATTTGGATATTTTTAATATATGTGTTCGTTGATATATACTTGTGTATAACTAAATGTATTATTATTTTTATGCTTTGTGGTTTCAGGGTGTTCTACCAGTTATTGTTATACTCACCCCTTCATGGGCCTTGCTTGCACATGTTGTGTCTTTTCTAGATGATTGACCTTTTGATAGAGTCTTATACTGACTAGAACCAAATGGTGATTAGTGATACCAGATAGACTGAGATGTGTTCCTGTGGAATCTTTATAGTATTCCCCATATTACTTTTAGGTTGTACTTTTTTTAAGAATCTTTATATTGGGATTGTACTCACCCTTGTCTACTTTCCTTTAATTTCTATTTTACTCTGGTTGTGGGGTTTATATGTACGCATGCATGGTTGTTTAGTTTTTTTTTTACATTTCATTATTGTATTGGCTGGAGATGTTTCTGTGTATATGGGTACTTAGCCTAAGGCCTCCCATGTTAGTGATATACCTACTCATCACTAGTCTTCGGCTCCTGGCCTACTTGAAGTGGGCTTGGGGAGTCATCACATGGGTCTCATTGGTACGGGTCATTACATAATTGAATAATTGAAAATTTTAAAACTTCAAAATGAAAAAGAATAAGATTATTATTGATTATGTAACCTCCGCTATTATACCTAGAGATAAAGGGATTTTTGGATTAAAGTATAAAATTGGTGATATAAAAAAAGGAGAAATAAATATATGACTTCAAAAAGAAAGTTGAAGGTAGAGTATAATTCTCCAAGAAAAAACCATCTTGTATTTATAATGCTCAAAAAATAAATATGAGATAAGAAAATATCATTTAATTCTATCTCAAAATGAAGTTAGGATCCCACAATAATCTTAGAGAGAATAATAATTTGTTTAATATATAAAATAATAAGAAAAAACATAATATGGTCGCATTTGGAAAGATAAAAATCTAGTGAAAATTTCCAAACTTATCCTAGATATTCAAGGAAGAATGTAACAAAAGGATTTGGTGAAAGATACCCCATATTGGCCTTATACTGAGTATAGATATAAATCTATATAGACACAAAAATTTTATCAAGGAAAAATGATTCAAGGTTATTATTGGTGTTATTTTTTTTCATAAATCATTCAATTTAGGGTATAATATATCCCTTCCTTGTCTATTAAGAGAGCATACATCAAGGGGGAGATATCGCTAGCAAGTGAAAAATAAATTTAGGTATCAACATCCTAATAAGAACTTTGAGATGAAAAAATATTTGAATGTTTTCAAGAAACTCATGGTAGATGTGGTCAAGAAGGAAACATTTCAAATGAATGGGTTACAATTACACTAACTTAATATAATCATCCTTAGAAATCTAGAGTAACACATAATCAAAATCAATGGTATAATATTATGTAAGTTTCATTTAAAACATATAAAACTATGAGCCATAGATATTTCATAATGGGTGATCTTCTTATATGACTGTAGACCTGAGAAAACTGAAGAATGTTGAGAATTTTGAAGGTGGTATTATTACATTTATAAATGATATCTATCTTAAAATTAAAGTTATTGGTATAGGTAAACTTAGGATAAATTAGATCAGTCATGATAATGTATTATTTTTTGATGGGATAAATAGTAACCTATTGAGTGTGTCATAACTATTTGAGTATGGTAATGAGGTAATTTTTAAGAAAAATGGATTTATAGTGAAGATATTTAAGGATGTTTATGTTATATAAAAGGGGTAAGACATCAAGGTAACATGTTACAAGTGGGAGAAGATATATAAAACTATTACTCATGATTAAAATTTGAAAATAACTTATGGCATATAAGGTTGGTCTACCTTGTCCAAAAGAAAATAGGGAAACTAATTAAAGAAGAATCAATGAGAAATATTGCTATCTTGAAAGAAGATACATCTACTATTTTTTAAACGTGAAATAAAGGAAATATAATGAGAAAAACCCACAAAGGAGTTGAGATTTTGATAGATAATCCATTCAAGCTGAAATATATAGATGTGTGTGGGACTATGGAAAATAATTCTCCAAATGGAGATAGGTATTTTGTCACTTTAATAGATGACTTTACCAGAATTATATGCATTGTGTCCATGTCCTTCAAGTCTCAAAATTGTGATAGATTTAAAATCTTTAAAAGGCTTGCAAAAAACAAACATTTTTTTCCTTAAAGTGGATGATATTAGGTAATGGAATAGAATATTATAACATTTAGTTATCATAGTATTTAAACATACATAGAATCAAACATGATTTTAGTGCCCCGTATACTCCTTAATAAAATGGGGTAAATGAAAAAGAGAATATAATCCTTGTTGATATGTCCAGATCTATTATTATTAAGCATGTAAAATCAATGTTTTTCTAGTTACAGGACATTTCTATTATAGTTTTTATTCAAAAAATATGTTTCTTGAGGCCCAATTATAAAATTTATCCCTATTAAATTCAGTTTAATAATAATACAAGTATAAAACACTTTATAGTGCTTTGGATTTCATGCTAAATCAAAATAAAGGGTTGAAATGGATTCGAGTTTGATGAGAAATATGATAAAGTGATATTCCTTAGTTACACACCAAATGGAAGTTCCAACATATGTCATAACAAAAATTTAGAGAATATTTTTTAATTTGATGATGTTGTAGTTTTTTAAAATGAAGAAGATGATATGAATTTGATTATTATATACATTGGGGAAGATGTTATTGATGGTGGATCAATAGAAGAAAAAGAACATATTTTAAAAACTTATGAAAATGATATATTATATATATATATCAGTGATAAATGAAGCATGTATTAATTCATAGGTTAAGTTTCAAGTAAAATGAAACATTTTGATACTAAAAATATAATTTGGGATTAGAATCTGGGTGTTCAAACCTGGAGAAGAGTTATGGGAATTAGTCACACCAGCCTACTTTCAAAGATAGAACCCAAAAATATTGATGAATATTTTAAACATAAGGAGTGGATCCAATTTATGAATGAATAACTGGGTCAAATATAGAATAATGATACATGGTAGTATGTTTCATGACCCGTAGAGAAAAATATTATTAGAAAAAAATGGGTGTTCAGGAAAAAACTAAATGAGGATGGAAGTGTTGAAAGAAATAAATATAGGATTGTATGTAAGGGATATTCATAAGTATAAAGGATTGAATTTGATGAGTCATTTTCCCTTGTTTCTTATATTCAAACCATCAAAAAAATCTTGTAATTACTATTTAATGAAATTTAAAAAAAATACACATATGAACATAAAGTCAGTTTTCTTTAATGGTGAACTCGATGAGGAAATATAAATAGAATAGCTCAAGTTATTTATTCTTGGTGATAATGGTACAAGATTTTATAAATTAAATAATGATTTTCATGGACTAAAGAAATCTCCAAGATCTTATTATTTCAAATTAGATGAATACTTAAGAAGCATGAAGTTCAAAAATGGATAGATGGACAACAATTTTTATATAAACAAGACCAACATCATATCACTTATTATGATTGTGTATGTGGATTATATCATTTTTCTAGTGATAAATAAAATTTGTGTACATACTTTTAAACTCAAATGAAGAATAAATTTGAGATTTCATTACTTAGTGAAATAAAGTTCTTCTCTGGATTAAAAATTACCCATATTGTTGGTCATGTTTTCATCTCAAAAGAAAATTATGCTAACGAACTATTTAAAAAAAATATAATAATAGAGGAAATAGGATTATCTAATCCTATAAAAGTGGGAAAAAGGTTGAGCAAAGATTTTGAAGGTAAATCATTGAATTAAAATTAATTCAGATAATTAATTAGAAGTATTTTGTATCTAACTTATTCAAGGTTGGATATATTTAATTCTATCACACTTTATTCCAAGTTTCAATATAATCTTGATTAATATCCTCTAATTATATCCAAAATAATTATTAGATATATTTTAAATACTTATAGTTATGGGATTCTATACAGGAATTAAGGAGAACTAAATCTTAAAGGGTTTTCAAATATTGATTGGGAAAGAGATATTGATGATAGAAATTCCACCTTAGGTGATGTATTTTTCATTGCTGACAAGTGTGCTTCATTGTAATTGAAAAAAACAAATATCATTAATGTTGAGATCAATTGATATAAAATACACGGTTGAAACATAGGAATCTACTCAAATTATTTGTAAAAAGACTCAGCTTGAGGATATGGATGTTCAAACTGGATACCCACTAACAATCGACTTTGATAATAAAAGTTCCATTAATCCAACTCAAAATATAGTGCATTATTGCATGTTAAAATACATAGACATTAAGTATCACTTTCTAAAGGCTAAGTTGGATGATGGTACGTTAATGCTATACATTTTTCTATATAGGGTATAATTTTTTGATATATTAAAAAAAATCTCAGAACTAAGTTATTTGAAAAATTAAGGGTAAAATGGGATTTAATCCCAATATCCAACACTTAGGTATGAAAATTATTAGGTCTCCCAATGTATCTTATCATTTTTAATTTTTGATGAGAATTTATATGCATGGGGATAAATTCATTCTTCTTATTTGTGAATTGTTCTAATTTTTGTATTAAGTGGTGCCGGGTAGAATTTGTAAAATCTATTTCAAAATTATCTCTTTGAATAAGATTATTTATTTAAATATTTTTAAATGATTTATTTTAAGTACAACATTTAGGTATAATTTAATCACTATAGTTTTCTAAATCAATCTATCTCATGTATACTTAGAGTTGATTATTCCATGACTCTTTTCTTTTATAATATTGATTTTATACTTGTTAGTTTTTCACTTTGGTTTTATTGTTAATAAGGGGGATAGGAATTATTAGTATTCATAACAAATCCAAAGGGGTCGATCATTGAACCCTTCAGAGGATGATACTGTATTTTTTTAATGCCTGTTTTCTGATACCTCTTATTAATGGGTGTACAAGAAATGGTGATTATGATCACTGATTTTATGAAAAAAAATTATATAGTGGGTATGAGATAATTGGGGACTGTGGTCAACAATTTCATGAAAATATTTTTATAGGTAGATTTGAACTTGTGATATACCATTCATTGCTTCTTGATGAATTCTTTGCATCTACTAAGATTAGTTAAAGGAGTTTGGATATATAATTATTGGTTCCTTATTCTAAATTTTCAAGACAATTACTAATGTTAAGAGTGATGTCTATAAAATTTTATGTAAGTTAGGAGTTTCCAGCTAGTGGGGGAGTTGGAATTATATTTCATGATTGATAATTAAGTCATTAAAGAAATTGGAAAGATCATTCCATTGAAGGAAGACCCTTTGAATGAGGTCTAAGTAATTTTGATATGTTCAGGAAAAATCCTTCTAAAGATTTGGTGAGCCCCTGAAACTATTTGAGTGAAATACGGTTTGTACAAACCTAAGATGAAAATTACATTAGTACTTTATTTAATAATCATTTTATGGGTGTGTAATCATCATTTAAATATTTTTGTAATGATCAATTCATCCCTATGATGAAAATTTGGGTAATACTTGAGGATACAAAATTATCGTCTAGTAATGCATAAAGATGATTTAATAGATTTCATAAGGATGATTGTTGTATAATCATGTCTTAACTTACATAAGAATCATCATTAAAATCATTTTTTACATTGTAAAGATGAATTATAGAGATTTATATGCATCATCGAAAGCATCATCTATGTAAAAATCATCTTCTGTTTCCATAAGATTGATTCCAATATGAATAAAGATTATCCATATTTATATGGAGCATCATAAGGATGATTCACATATACATAAAAATGAGTTTCACCAAAAGGATCATACCACTTTATAAGGATGATCACATCTTTATAAAGATAGTTTCCTTTGATTATTTTGATGGAGTTTCTAGAATGAAATATTTATAAGAAAAAACTAATCTTGACAATGTCGGTTAAGTTGTGCCTTTAATGTCTAAATTATCATGATATTGTTATTCATGATTCAAGAAGCTATGAAGGAGAAAGTTATGAAAAACTCTAGGTCGAAACATGAGGTTCCAAGAATATATCAGGTTAACTCTATGTCTTTATAAAATTTCAATTATTTAATTAATGATAAATGAAAATAGAATTCCATAAAATTTATGATATCATGTGGAAGTTATGAGACCAAGACTATTGGTTGAGACTTCAGGAGAATTGTTGAGCTGGGAATTGTGGACATAATGTCGATGCAGCCTAGTGAGTATATTAGAAAGGAAAAATAAAAGCATTAATATTTTCAAAACTTGTTGTGTTTTTTAGAAATTTAGAAAATTTATAGATGATTATTGTGAGAGGAAGAATATGATTCTAATCTTTCGAATATAAAGATATTCATGATTTCCATTATTGGTATATATTAAAAGATCTATTGTTGTTTCTTTTTAATAATCATGAGTTTATTCTTTATTGGTTGGTTCCATCATTTTGTAGCAAATACATGGTCATACCCTTGTTTATAACTATCTTGATAATAAAATAATAGTTGTGTGTGAGTGGGATAAAAACCACCATGCATTGGGGTGTAGACATCATTAGGGATTCAAACCTCATTAAAAAAATTATTGATATCCATATTCTATTCTGCATATTTTTATAAAACGTTACTACTAAATAAGAATAGGGGCATATAGGTTATTGAAAAATAATAGAGACACTAATTCACCCCCCCCCCCTCTATGTCTCTATTACCTATCCAGTCCTTTTTAATGAGCATTATTATCATATCATAGGCATAATATCATCATCATAAGAATATTGAAATAATTTTAAGGAGACATGGATTGTGGAACATGAATAATAATGATATAAAATAACATTTTGGGAAAATCCAACATATAAAATGTGAACGAATATAACATCATTTTCACACATGACATATGTATACAAATTTTATTGTGTAGAATAGAACAAAGTTAGCATCATGTTCACACATAATATAAATAATCTCATGAGATATGTCATTTTAGCCAATGCAATAGAGGTGTATATAATTTTGGTCCCATCCATCACATCATAAAATGAACATAATCATGCATTCCATATAAAAAGGACATTTCTATCAATCATAAAACTTAAATAAACCCATGAGAAAATAATGGGTTTCATAATGGTGTAGTAAGGAATATATTGATAAATAAAACATGAAGTTTCCCCAAAATAATAAAGTAATACATAATTTATGGTGTTTAATGGTGGCATTGTCAAATAAAATATCGTATATTATGAAGAGGATAAAAATAAACATGGAAAGAATCAAAAATAGTTTTTATGAAAATTTCTTGATCAAAAAACATGTACGTGTCTTAGAATTCATCTCAATGATGTAATAATGTTCAAATAATTAGAAAAATAAATTAGAAGAAATTTAAAATTCATTTATAAGGGGTTTTAGAAGATTTATAACAAAAATATATAGGAATATAAGAAAAACCGAAAAAAGGAGTTGGGTTTGATAATCACTTTATGAAAAATTATAAGGTTTGTATTTATCATAAATAATTAATATTATAATGAATGGATATACGTATCACTAAAAAGGTAAATAAGAAAATAAATAATTTATTATGAGTAAAATATATGTGCAAAACTTTTTAAATAGTATTAGTTAAAGAAAGTGAATCCAAAGAGAAGGATTGGGAGAGACTACCCTTACAAACATTCTAAGGTATGACTTAATCATAAATATTTTAGATAAAAATAAAAGGATTATGTAAATATATAAATAATAATAATATGAATATGAATAAGGTGTTTTTATAATAAAATACATATAAAATATTTTGAAACAAGGTTATATGAATAAAAATAATCCCAAAAAGAAAGATCAAGAGATATCCCCTTACCTTAGGTAATATTTTGTTATGTTTAATTTACACCTCCTATGTAATCAACTTTTTATTATTAAAACTTTAATATATAATTTTATTAAATTAATTTATATTTTTCACAATCAATTATGATCATTGGAATTTATTTTTTAATATTTGGTTGAAGATAAAATAGTCTAATGATGTATTTCTTTGAATTATTTCATTTTGTTAAGATTTTATGGATTTTATTTTTATATCAATTAGTAAAATTAGATTCATAAGCATAAAAATACATAATTTTTAATTTTTAAATATTATATATTAGTTACACTAACTATTCATGATGGTGGTTATAACAAAATAATTCACAATGTCCTTATAGGTGGATAAAATCGACCATTAACAGAACGCATTGAAAAGAGGGGAGAGAGAGTACATATATTATTAATGGTCTAAAATATTTATACCATGTCATAATAATATAAATAATTTTGAAATAATTTTATTATTAAGATATAAAAAAGAAAATATATTAGGATACTAAAAATAAAAAAAATAAAAAAAAATAAAGAGGATTTTGAGGTTACCTCTTTATTGATGTTTACTTCCTTACAATGGAACTAAATCCTTAAGGGTTTATAGTTGGATCACCATAAAATATATAATTATAGTAATACTCTTAAGAGAAGGGAATTGTGTAGATATTGGGATAACAGGAGTTATTGGGATGTGATTTACCAAGGGGAGGGAGAGGGGGTATTTATACTTTAGGGGAAGGTTATTTTTGGGTTAAAATATTGAATAAATTTTTATTTCCAAATCATAACTTCCAATAGTGGTGTTTTTTATATTATG
This sequence comes from Viscum album, assembly GCA_963277665.1. Lineage (NCBI taxonomy): Eukaryota > Viridiplantae > Streptophyta > Magnoliopsida > Santalales > Viscaceae > Viscum > Viscum album. The sequence continues at coordinate 356,973,600 of OY728163.1, forward strand.
AATTATATTGTATTTTAATTTAATTTTTTAGTATTTTGTAGCCCCTTTATCACTGGATTTTTTAGTTTATGAAAAATAATGGAATAAAAATAAAAAATATTAATGATATACTTTTTCTTTTTAGACATTGGAAATTACTTTTTAGATTTTGACATTAATTTTATTATTTTTAAATGATTAATTTATCTTATAAAATCAATTTTGATTATAGATAAATATTCTAAAATTTATTTGGTCTTTATTACATCATTACTATGTCATAAAACATGTGGTATTTGAAAAACTATATTTTTACTATTTATTTAAAAATGTAGGTTTTAAAAAAAATTATGAAAATTTTATCATGAACAATTTCTATGTCATGATTCCAAAAATAAAATTTATTTTATCAAAATAATTTTAAAAATTGGGAAATTGTAATATTAAATATATAAAATAAGGTTTAAAAAAATACATTAAAATGCACTTATACTTTATTTTAAGTTTTCTAATTTCAATATTTATTTTATAGAACTTTAAAAGTTTTATTTGGTTATATTATTTATAGTAAATAATATATACAAGTCGTTTTATTATTACAATGTAAAAGTGACTATTTAACGGTTAGGTTATTGTTCCTAACAGTCAGGTTACTATTCTTTATGGTCAGTTTACTATTCCAATGGTCATTTTGGTTTTATACTTCCTATAAATACCAAATATTTAATTAATTTATCAGTCACTTAGTTTCCTCTCAAATTTATCTCCATATTATACAAGATACCAATTATTTTTTTGACCCTTGTTTTATAGTTTTTTCAAAATAGTATTAATTCTAAGAGGCTAAAATGATTTATATTTTTCCTATTCTATTTATATTTGTTTTTTCACTTATTTTCCCATTGTACTATTTTTAATATTATATATTATATTTATTCTCCCTATGTAATTGATGAAATAAAATATCATTGGAGCATGTGTTTTACACTATACTATATTCTTAAATATAATTGGAGAGCGTATTTAAAAGGTAATTTCTATGTATAAAATTATGGTTCATTATATGAGTGTTTTCATGTAAGGATTTTACTAAACCTAGCTTAGGAAAAGTTTAATGAGGAGGATTAAGATTCACAAAATAAGTTTTGAAGATCTAATGAATCCAAATACTGAGTTAAATATTTCTTGATCATTTATTTCTTCCCTTTTGTTATAGGTTCAAGAATAATAAATCATAAAATATAGTCAGATCTTGAGACCAGGTTTGTAGAGTTATACGCATAATATGCTTAATAAAACAATTCTATGAGTTTGACTTTCCAATATAGAGAATGAGTCTATAAATATGATAAGTATCATTGGGTTGATGATGGTGAATGATCAAGATATTCACTAACTAGTTTATCAATAGTTCTATCATGATGTAGAAAGGAGGTTCACAAGATGCTAAAAATAATTTTTTCTGTTGATGATTAAAATTTGTAAGTTTAATGTAGAGGTTGGGAATACCTAGCTAGAGGTGTGAATATGATTCATGAGGTGTAAGATTGAATTCAATTTGGTTCACTAGTGAAAAATGGATGTTGAAGATGAGCTAGGTTTGGTGCCATCTTGTTAAGGTAGGTGCAGCTTCCGCGATGAACCAATTGAAGAAATTATCAATTTAAGAATAAATTTTTTCCAATAATAAAAATAAAAAATAAAAATATAATGAGTAAAATAAATTAATTAATAATAGTGGAATAACTTTTGTTTAAAATGGGAATAGTTTTCAATGAAGTTTGGGTGGGTTTCAGTGATAATTTTGATTGAGAATATAAAAAGGAGATGATAAAAACATGAGATTGTGGCTCCGGATTCAACTATAAAAAATTAAGGTTATGGTTTAATTTAGTGGATGGAGGATATTAAAGATTCATTTCCAAAAAACTTCTAAAAAAATACATCTATATATTTTTTCAAACATTGGAGAGTATTAGATCAAGAGTAGTAGGTTCCAGATGGTGATAGAGGATCTAAGATAGAGAACCGCTCAACATAGAAGATTCCTCTTCCTTTAAAATCTTTCTTCATTTATTTCTTCACATTATTCAAATTAAATTATTGTATAATTTTTTTAAATTCAATATGATTCATAAATAATTTTTTTAAAGGAATCTTCTTTTTGTGATTATATTTTTCATACATCATTCTTGAAACTAATTTCATGAATTGGATCACTTTCTATTCTTCAATTATTATCTTTAACAAAAATTATTTTCAATTTCATGAAACAACGAAAGTTTATCTTGTTCATTATTCAAGATTGTAAAAGGAAATTTTTAATCTAAATTTTTTTTAACAAATATAATATTGATCAATGAAGATTAATCTCATCAATATTGAAAGAATATTTTATGTTAATAAATGCAGTCATCACATTATTTTTATTTCTATATTTAATTATGGAATTGGAAAAATGGAAATATTAATTTAATAATAGGTTAATTTCTTGATAGAGTTAGTTGAAAAAAAATCTTATGATAGTTTATCAATTTCAACCATATATTTTCAAGAATAAAGGAATATATTTTAATAATCAATAATAATCAATATTACCCTTGCTCATAAACTATTCTACATCTATTTGTTATACTGCTCCTATGACTTTTTATATACTTTCTGATACACTTCTTCTCACATGCACTCTATAGCTTCAAATTTTACTTCCCTTTCACATCACCTCACCAATAACAATTGATATTTATTTTTGAATATAATTTTTTTTGTTAGAATCTATAATTTTGTTTTAATAAATATCATATGTCCTTACCAATAGAGATGAGCCTTCATCTCTTTACTAGACAGTGTAGAGTTCTTAGTAAAAATAATACTATATCATCATTTTATGATAAGGATACACCAATAGTCCATACCATACATTCATTATTCTCTTAAAAATTGTGATTGTTTTTCATGTGGAAATTTTTTACCTTTTTATTCAAAGTTTTTTGAGTATATTAAATAAAACATTTTCACATGAAAAACACACACACTTTTTTCTCAAAGAATAACATTAAAAAATATATCAAGAAAATAAAAACCCTTTTTAGAAACTTTGACAATCACATTAATAAACCATTTTAAACCCATGTAATAACTAATTTAAGACCATTTAAATCCATAATATAAACCATTCGACAACTCCCTCCTTCTTTCCTCAAACGATAGGGTACATTACCCAATGAATCGGAGTGCTATCTGGGCGCACCCAAAGCTATAACAAGATCACCCAGTTCTATCTAGATAAACCCAATGTATAAGTTGTATTTGGATCACCCATGATCTATAATGGGGATCAACCCTTCATATAATCTATATTAGGCTCACCCATTTTACATATAATTCTTAAGTACCACACCATGAAGAAAATGTTTTATTCTTGCACTTTTCATCATAAAACCTTTGAAAAACTATTTAAAACCCATATAAAATACACTTTTGGATATCAAAATACCCTTTTCTTTTAAAAACCCCATTTTAAGTTCAAAAATATCCAAAATATATAAATAGGGTTTTTATTTGAAGAAAATGTCATTAGAAACATTCTTGAGTAAAATAAACTTTCTATTTTGAAATTAATTATTTTTTTAAAATGTGCACATATAGAGGAAAACATTTTCTCTGAAAGTAACCATATAATATTATAAATTAAGGTTCAAAATATTAAGGCTTAATAATGTTGAAAAATATTTTTCATGTCATATATGTAAAAAAAAGTACATTCCTTTTCACCTTTGTAAAAAGACTTAAAAAGGAACACTGAAAGAGGATTTTTAAAAGAAAGGCCATTACCTTGAGTCTGACCCATCTTGTACATTCTCTGTCTTCCTAAATAATAAATTTAGGTTAATTTATACTTTTTTAAAAATATTTTGTAATTTTATTATTAAATTTACATCACTTATTATCATGTTATAAATAATTACTTAATCATTTAACTTCACATGAGACGTTTTGATGATATTCAGTTCATAAGTACAGAATGACTTTATTAGGTAGACTATGGTCAAAGAGGTCATTATTAAATCATACCCTGAATAATAATTGTTGGACTCCTCATGTATTAATCATGTTTTAATGATCACAAATCCTATTCAATCTATAAACCTTTTTAACTCTATGTAATTAATCTCACATAAAACGCACAGTTGTGTAGTAAAATCTATCCAAAGCTCTTAAGTGATATACACTTAGTTTGGTTACTATAATATATATTGATTTACTTTATAATGACTTATCTGATAAATGATTGAGTTTAATCCATTCCATAAATATCACCGCTTAAGTCTAAATACAGATATTTACCTAAGTCTGAGACACCATGAACAACCAGACACCATGACCACAAGACACCATGAACAAGTAGACACTGTGAACAAGCAAACACAGTGAACAAGCAGACACCATGACATCCAGAAACTATGACATCCAGACACCATGAACAGGCATACCCTGTGACATACAGACATTGTGCCCATGAGACACTGTGAACAAGCATACACCATGACCACATGACACCATGACCAATCCAGACACCATGTGAAGGAGACACCATTTCCATGAAATATTATGACATCATTTCTTAATATATTTGTTGTCTTTCAATTTAATCTCTAATGGTCATATTTGATGATTTTAAATACACTTCCATAATTAATGATTCTTTGTAGACATTTCATCTGATAGTATGAGGTACGAGGTGAAGAATACATGCAACATGTCGGCTCAAACACATGCACTTCAATGTAAAAGAGTAGTGCGGCCCAGAAACAAAAAGATACTGAAAAGAGAAACAAGCTGGTGGGCGTGATCATGATAATGAAGAATACACTTAAGAGAACTTTTGAAGAAAGAATTGTCTCATTCAACTCGACACTGTTGAAGAACACACGAATAATACTTGAATCCTAGAATCTAGAACATCTTTACACTATCAAACATCACGAAGAACACAAGTCGGATCTATCTGACATGCGACACTATGTTTTCCATATGAGGACATGATTTCTGTATATGCTTCATCTCAGAAGTCCAGAGCTACAAAGACTAACATTCAGAGCATTTCTAAACCTATCTTGATATTTCTGATATGTTGTGTATCATCTTACTAGATTTTGAGCAGTGTTTGTATCTGTATAACAATATGCTCTATCTCTTACATTAAACTGAATGATATAAGATATCTTTACTCAAACATCTTTTTACACTTGTGTATACCCACGGATAAGTGTGGAAGATATCTCTGTGTGTCCTAGTTGTTTGTACCCATGAAGAACTGTAGAAGAGGTCCCTGTGTGACCTAGACAGTCCTGTGTACTATTTTTTAACCCTGATCCAGGGTGTGGATCAAGTTTATTTATATAAACTGGTTGGTGGAAGGTGATCACCAAGTGGAGTGGATTAGGTCTCAGCTTGAGATTTAACCACTAGTTTCATATATGTTGTGCTTCTTAATTTAGTCTTATCTATTTTACTGCTTTACTGTATAATTCATCAATCACTAAATTCACATTGATAGTTAATCTTCGAAAGAAGTTATAATTGTCTTGTCTTAGTAAAATAGCATCAAAGTAATATTAATAGCTTATCTTAAGATTATTGAGAACTAATCAATCTTCTAAGAAGTTATTTAAACAGTCAAACTCTTATAATAGTATAACCCTGATTAACTGGGCTATATTTTACATTTTGCGGAAACCTTTTAAGAATACTTTTTAACTATAAATTTTTATAGATACTCAATTCACCCCCTTCTTGAGTAATCTACTCCAACCAACATTTGGTATCATAGGTTGTTTATTAAGACTTCATTTAACCTACTTCAACTATGATTGTAGTTGTACTTTGAAGATCTGTAAATTTATGTTAATTCTAAATTTATAGCTCTTTCAAAGTATTTCTGTATTACGGATAATAGATTGGAAGGTGCTGCAACCAACAGACCAACATTCTTTAATGGAACCAACTATTCTCATTTGAAAATTAAAATGAAATGCATTTAGAAATTATGGGTTTTGAAATTTGGTCTTTCATTATATATGAATATAAGATTACTACTACTGATATAATTACATGGGATGAATCTACCAAAATTTCATACAATAACAATAGAAAAGCTATGAATGCTTTATACTGCTCCTTAGGAGATGAGGAATTCAATATAATTTTTTCTTGTAAAACTGCCCATGAAATATGGGATACCCTATATGTATCACATGAAGGAACATCTAGTATAAAAGAAATTAGACTTAATAGTTATACTATTAAATATGATAATTTTAAAATGAAACCTGATGATCCTATCTCTAACATGTATCTTAGGTTTAATGAGATTGTCAACATAATGATTTCTCTTGGAATAGAAGTCGCTACTAAGGAATAAATCGTGAGAATTATCAGAAGTTTGCCTGATAGATGTAGAGGAACCTCTGGCTCTATTAGAGAATCATACGATATCAGCAAGCTACCTTTAAAAGAACTCATTGGGAAAATGATGATGTATGAAGAAGAGCTGAAATTCCGCAAGGAAAATGAGGATGAACCAAAAAGGAAATATGTTTCATTCAAAACCACCACCTCTAAACACAAAGACAAACAGGATTTGGAAGCTTCTATAGAAATTTCCAGTAGTGAACAATCATCACCTGACAGTGATGAGGAGATGGCTCAATTAGCCAGAAGATTCAAGAGATTTTACAAGAAGAAGAACTTTTTCCAAAAACCTAACTTCAAGGGAAAATATGACCAAAAAGGAAGTTGGAAGAAGGATTGTAAAAGAAGTGACAAGACTGATGATATTGTCTGCTATGAATGTAAGCGCAAAGGACATGTCAAGGATGACTGTTCAAATATCAAGTACAAAAAAGAGATATGAGGACAAGAACAGGAAGTATAAAAAATCAATGAAAGCAACCTGGAGTGCTTCTGAGGACAGTTCAAGTGATTCAGAAACATCACATGATGAACAATCTAACAAAGCCAATATGTGTTTTATGACATCACATCTAAGGTAACACTGGACTCTCCTGTACATAATTTATACTTTTCTGGAGATGAGAGTGACTCTAAAAATATGACTAATGAAGAAATGTTTGAATACTGTAACATGCTTGAAGAAACCTGAAATAAACTAAAAGACAAATATAAATCATTGAAGAAACAATATTCTCTTACTGTGACGGTTAATTCTGAACTCACAATTGAAAAAGAGAAAAATGATCAACTTCTCACAGAGAACAACGAATTAAAAATGTCTAATGAGCAATTAAATAATGACCTATAAAAGTTTACCAATGGGAAAAATACCCTTACTCAAATTCTAGGTTAACAAATTGCCCCTAAATACAACACTGGAATTGGTTATCAACCTGGAAAAAGAAACTTTGGTATAAAAAATTTTGTTTTTAAATCTAGGACATATAGTTTTACTCCCAGTTCAGGACACAAATCAACTAATTCAATTTATGATACACTTTCTATTGTTTCAAGTTTTTCTAGACCAAATAGAGTTTATTTTTTCAAATACTTCACATAATGCTTATAGGAAACCTGTGAGGAAGATATGGGTTCCTAAATCACTTATTACTAATATTACTGGACTCAAACAAGTATGGGTAACAAAATCTATTTTTTCTTAATCATTTTGTAGGAAATTTTCTTAAAGAATTCTTATAAAAGTTTATGGTACTTGGATAGTGGATGTTCAAGACACATGACACGAGACTACTCATGCTTCAAGAACCTAATAAAAATAGACAGAGGACATGTCACATTTGGTGATAATGCGAAAGGAAAGATTATTGGGCTCGGCCAAATCGGTAACTCTAACTCAGTTTTAATTTCTAAAGTATTGTTTATTTATAGATTAAAATATAATCTACTTAGATTCTCATAATTATGTGATGATGGATTTCATGTTAGATTTGAAAATGATGCATGCAATGTCTTTAATTCTAAATAAGAATTAGTGTTTTCTACATTAATAAATGAAAATGTTTACTTTGTTAACTTAGATTCCTTAGCTTCTCAAAATACTTCATGCTTAAGTGTATTTCATAAATAATCTTGGATATGGAATAGAAGAATATGACATTGTAATATTCACTCCCTTAGAAATCTAACTAGAAAAATCTTAGTTAAATACTTACCCAAACATGAGTTTCCAAATGAAAAAGTGTGTAATCCCTATCAAAAAGTAAAACAACACAAAATTTATTTCAAACCAAAGAAAGAAGTGTCAACTTATCAACCTCTCAAACTGGATCACATGGATTTGTTTGGACCATATAGAGTTTCTAGTTTAAATGGGAAGCACTATGTTTATGTTCTTGTAGATGAATTTTCTAGATATAGTTGGACCTTTTTTGGCTCACAAAAGTGAAGCCTGCTCTTATTTTATTAAATATGCCAAGTCTGTAGAAAATATTAGTGGACTTAGAATTAAATCCTTAAGAATTGATCATGGCTGTGAGTTTGAAAATCAAGAGTTTGAATCCTTTTGCTCATAAAATGGTTATAGTCACAATTTCTCTACCCCTAGAACACCTCAACAAAATGTAGTTGTAGAAAGAATAAATAGAACCCTGCAAGATATTTCTAGAACAATTCTTAGTGAATATGATCTACTTATTTATTTTTGGGATGAAGTTGTCAATAAAACAAGCTACATAATCAATAGAGTGTTGATCAGACCTATTCTTAAAAGGAAACCTTATGAGTTATGGAAGAATCAAAAACCCAAGGTTAACTACTTTAAAGTTTTTAGTTGCAAAGTATATATCCTTAATAATAAGGAAAATCTTGACAAATTTTCATCCAAGAGTGATGTAGGTATCTTTTTAGGATATTCCATGTCCAGTAAATCCTATAGAGTGTTCAATAAAATAACTAAATGTGTGTAAGAATCTGTCCATGTAAAATTTGATGAAATAGATCCACATGAGACTAAAACCATTCTAGAGAACCTGGAGGATTATGTATCAAATTTGAACATTAATCTAAAATCCTCAAACCTTTCTGTGAAAAAATCTATGAAAAATTCCAGTTCTAAAAATTCCTTAGACTCAAGTCACAATGAACTTGAACCTGTTGATGAACCTGAAATCACTAGGCCCTCCTTTTCTAGAGCAATTATAACTCTTAAGAACCATCCTTTAGATGTTGTTGTAGGAGACCTAGACAAAGGAACTCAAACTAGAGATTATCTTAGAAATCAGATTGAACATAAAGTCTTCTTGTCACAACTTGAACCTAAAAACATTAATTATGCTATCAATGGTGAATTTTGGGTGATGGATATGCAAGAAGAACTTAATCAGTTTGAAAGTAACAAAGTTTGGAAACTTGTTGAAAGACCTAAGGACAAATTCACTATAGGCACTAAATGGGTGTTTAGAAATAAGGTAGATGAAGCTGGTAACATAGTTATAAATAAGGCTAGATTGGTTTCACAAGGCTATAGTCAAGAAGTAGGAATTGACTATGAGGAGACCTTTTCACCAGTATCTAGACTTGAAGCCATCAGAATCTTTCTTGCTTATGCTACACATATGAATTTCAAACTATATCAAATGGATGTTAAGAGTGCATTCTTAAATGGGTATATATCTGAGGATGTCTTTCTTGAACAACCCCCTGGTTTTACAAACCCCCATTTTTCAAATCATATTTTTAAATTATCAAAAGATTTATATGGTTTAAAACAAGCACCAAGATCTTCATATGATAGGTTGAGTACTTTTATTATTTCCAAAGGTTTTACAAAAAGAATTGCTGGTCCTAACCTTTTTATAAAATTAATTTATAATGATGTTTTAGTTATTAAAATCTATGTAGATGAAATTATCTTTAGATCTTCAAGAAATTCTTTATGTGTTGATTTTTCTAAAATGATGTAAAATGAATTTGAAATGAGTATAATGGGTGAACTAAAATTCTTTCTCAGATTTCAAATCTTTCAAAATAATGATGGTATTATTTTAACTCAAAGTAAATATACTAGATATCTTCTAAAACATTTTGGATTGGATAGAACTAAAAGTAGTGAAACTCCCATGAGTACCACTTGTAAGTTGGATCTTGATAAAGATGGAAATTTTTTTGATCAAACCACTTATAGAGGAATGATTGGAAGTTTACTCTACTTAACTGCTAGTCTACTTGACATTATGTTTAGTGTGTGTATGTGGTCTCATTTTCAAGCAAATCCTAAGGAATCTCATTTAAATGTTGTAAAGAGAGTTTTCAAATACCTCAACCATACACCCAATCTAGGACTATTCTATCCTAGAGGATAATTATTTGAATTAGTTAGTTATTATAATGCTGATTTCGGTGGTTGTAAGTTAGATAGAAAAAGAACCTCTGTAACATGTCACTTTTTAGGCAAGTCGCTAGTATCATGGTGTAGTAAGAAACAAAATTATGTTGCATTATCTACTGCAGAAGTTGAATACATAGCTGTTGGAAGTTGTTGTGCACAAATCTTGTGGATGAAACACATATTACTAGATTATGGATATCAATATAGAAATGTACCTATAAATTGTGACAAAACAAGTGCTATTAACGTCTCCAAAAATCCTGTTTTATATTCTAGGATAAATCATATTGATGTAAGACATCACTTTTTGAGAGATCATTATCAAAAAGGTGATATCAATTTGGAATTCATTGGTGATGAATATCAGCTTGTAGATATATTCACAAAACCACTAAATTTTGAAAGAATAGACTACATCATACATGAACTAGGCATGATAAACCTTAAGTAAATGTATTAATGTATTATATCTTACTGCTTCATGTTTATGGTCTCATAGTTAGTATTTCGTGATTACTATTTGACAGTCACTGTCTCACCATAAATTTCAGTCACTATCTCACTGTAAAGTTCAGTCACTATCTTACCATAAAGTTCAGTCACTATCTCACTATAAAGTTTAGTCACTGTCTCACCATAATGTTTATTCATTGTCTCACTGTAAAGTTCATTCACTGTCTCACTATAAATTTCAGTCACGATCTCACTATAAAGACCTGATATGGTCTCACCGTAAATATTTTTATTTACAAATTAAAAAATGTATCACATTAATTATTCATTCCACCTTTTTATTTTCCCACTATTTTATTTTTTTCAATGTTTGGTATTCCTAAATTATAAAATAAAGAAAGTGTCACTTTTCCTTCACTCAATCTTTCTTCTATTCACCCAATTTGTAACCCTTATTCAACCATTCAACCCTTCTCTCTCTCAAACCTTCAGTGAATGACCAGGATGAAACGCCCTTCATCGTCAACTCCTGAAAAACGTAGCTCAATGAAAAAGAAGACCGCACCATAGCTAGCACCCAAAGGTCATGTAAATCCAAATCTGGTGAAATGGGTAGTGGTACTTGAGAAAAAGATATGCCCTAAGTGGATTATGTTGACTAAGTATCTAGTTTTGAAAGTTTTAAAAGATCAAGGCTGGTTAGAATATTTTTTTAAGGAAGATAGAACTATCTACCCTAATTTAGTGGCTCAATTTTATCAGTACGTTTAGTTTTCCTTCGATTCTAAAGATGGTTATGCTGTGAAAAGTTGGATAAATTGCCATAAATTCACATTCTTTTTAAGTTTATGGGTTTCATTCCTTGGGATACCTCATGAAGGCATCTGTGAGGACTATCAAAGAGGACCTCCACCTTCTAGTAAATTCTTTACTTTGGAAGACACTTTGAAAAACTTAACCAGAAATGGAACCAAGAGGAGAGACATCATTGTTGAACTATATAGAGAATCTAGACTTCTGTTTAAGTTTATTCAGAACTTGATTAGCCCCAAAAAAGTTGATTTTTTGTACTAAAATATCAGGATGTGTTTTTTATTCATCTTATGAAAAATGGGCATAAGATCAAGCTTTGTAAGTATGTTATGCACCATATGTGTGAGCTGATAAAAACCACATCCAAGTCAACCTCCCTGTTTTATTCTCATATTATCTCAGCCATGCTTCATGCCAAAGGTATGGTTGGACCAAATGAAGAAGTTATTAAGGATTTTGAGTTCTTCCTTTAGAAATTCATTATCAAGAGGATGAAATTCAATTGGAATCCTTGGAAAAAGGCATGGGTGGAAGACAATGATAGGATCTATAAAAAGTTCAATCCATTGGAATATCCCTTTAGACCAAAATATATTTCTGATCCTGGTTTGAAACCAGATGAAGTTGTTGAGTATTCTGAAGAAGAAGAAGAAGAAGAGGTTGTTGTGCCTCCTAGGGAAATTGTTTCTAAAAAGGAAGACAGTACTCATGTCCCTCATGTAGTAAGTGAAAAATAAGTCCCTACTTCTAAAGATGTTGTTAATATGGAAGATCAACCTGAAGTTGAGATAGAATATGTTTCCAAAGAAACCGAAAAGAATGTTATGGAAGATCTTATAGAAGAAGATTTACCTGTTACACAAGAATCTAACCTTGAGGAACTCCCAGTGGAACAATCTGTTCCTGAATTCATTCCTTCAGCTAGAGAAAGTTTGGAGCTAGATTTTCAGTTGGCTAGACAAGAAATGGGTGAGGAACTAAGAGATGAATTTGTAGAAATAGATCAAGACCCTAAGCCTCTTAGTCCTGAGAAGGATGAAACTATTGAGGGGGAGCAACCCCCAAATCTAGAATCTATTGAAGTACCAGACCCAATTGATCCAAGCCCTGTAGACACTTGGTATAAGTTCACTATTTTTTATGATGTGAATGACTCTCAGGAAGTCTCAGTAAAAGGCCTTGACCTTTATATTATGTTCCAATTGAAATATGTCTCTAATCTTTCCCTTGAAAAAGAACCTGAGCCTGTCTCAGTCCCTATCTTCAAACCTTCACCAGAACAACCATACTTGGTGAATAAAGATGATCTGAAAGAATTTGGAGCTACCCTTTTGTCTGGAGTTGAAAAACTCTTGAATACCCAACCAACTACTATAACAAATCTAAGTGAGAGAGATGCCTCAATGTTGGTGTAAAAAGTTATTTGGAAGATTCAACCCAAAATATTTCATGAGATTCAGGAAGTTAGAGTTGAAAATAGACTTCTTAGTGATGAAGTGAAGACTCTAAGAGGTATGATTGAACACATGAAGAAAGTGATGAATTCAAGATCATATCTTTCTTCTCATCCCGTGGAGCCTGTTTTTCCTCAAACCCCATAGAATATTGCCTCTCTGATTTAACCTCATTTAGCTTCCTTAGCTGTAAAGGTCACTGAAAGAAACAAAAAGATTTTGAAAGATATGTGAGAACTTATTGTTAATCTTTAAAAGCTAATTGATGAGTATACGGGGTGCTTTCAAAAAGTGATAAATCAACTAAAATCTATCACCTCAGTTTTCGCTGCTTCTAAAGCATCTGGAAAATCATCTCAACCTTCCTTAGATAGTGACCTGCTCAGAACAGTGGTCAAAGAAGAACTTCAGACTATGCTTAGTGATTTTAATAAAGATTCTCTATCTGAAGTTATCAAGAATAGTGACAGAGTTCTTGATCTGGTCCAAATCCATTCAAAAATTGCTAATGGTGATCAGAAAGAAATTGTAATGAAAGCGGATTTATACTTTAATTGAATATTCTCAAAGCCTAACATGATCAATCATTTCAAATATCTTGTAGAAAATCTAAGGATTCCTCATTTTACTCAATCTTTCAAGACTCAAGCCCAAAAGATCACAGAGTTCACTCGTCTGTTGGATAATTTTAGGGAAAACAAGGATGACTTTAAGAAATCTATATAGTATGGTGGAGAGATAATTTCTTATTTTATCAAGCTTATGAGGCCCTATCTTCATGTACATAGTACATCCATTGTTTCTCCTGCGGCTGAACCTCTGAGACCTAGTTTTCCTGCATTCACCTCTTCCCTCACCTCCATATCTATTTATATCAGTTAGGAACTGAGTTAGATCAAGACTATGATCCTTTATCAACAACTGCCTTGGTTTTCAACTACACCTACTCCGATTACCTCTGTCTTTGAAGGTATTCCTTTACCTTCTCTATCAACCAGCTCACTCCCTTCTTCTACCTCAACCTCTACTCCTATGAATTCCTCTTCTGTTGCTGCTGCTAAGGGAAAAGAGAAGACCATCCAGTGAAGAAGGACAGTGCTTACTCTCTTTTGATAGTAATCTTGTTACATTTGTTTTACTTTTTGTAATTCCCACATTTTTATCTAATACATTATGCACTTTTCTTGTCTCTTTAGTCTTTCTTTTTCTTGCAACTTTTTTATAATACCAAATGGGGGATAAATATCTATAGGAGAACACTCACTCTAAATATACATGATTTATGATCATCAAAATGGGGGATATTGTTGGAATCCTCATGTATTAATCATGTTTTAATGATCACAAATCAAATTCAGTCTATAACCTTGTTAACTCTATGTAATCTATCTCACATCAAATGCACAATTGTTTATTAAAAGCTATCTAAATATCTTAAGTTCTATACACTCAGTTTAGTTGCTATACTATCTATTGATCAACTTTATAATGACTTCTCTAACAAATGATGGAGTTTAATCCATTCCATAAATATCACTACTTAAGTTTGAATACATATATTTTCCTAATTCTGAGACACCATGAACAACCAGACACCGTGACCACAAGACACTGTGACATCCAAACACCTTGAACAAGCAAACACCGTGACATCGAGACACCGTGAAAAAGAATACACCATGAAATCCAGACACCATGACCATGAGACACCATTAACAAGCAGAAATTGTGACCACAAGACATCGTGACCAATCCAAACACCGTGTGAAGGAGACACCATTTCCAGGACATACTATGACACAGTTTCTTAATCTGTTTGTCATCTTTCAATTTAATATCTAACAGTCATATTTGAAAATTTTAAATACACTGAAATAATTAATGTTTCTTTGTAGACATTTCATCTAACAGTACCAGGTATGAGGTGCAAAATACATACAACCTGTCGGCTCAAACACATGCACTCCAAGATAAAAGAGTAGTGCAGCCCAAAAACAAAAAGATACTGAAAAGAGAAACAAGCGGGTGGGCGTGAGCACGACAATGAAGAATACACTTAAGATAATTTTTTAATAAATAATTGTCTCATAAAACTCGATGTTGCTGAAGAACGCACGAATCATACTTTAATCCCATAATCGAAAACATATTCACACTATCAAACATCATGAAGAACACAAGCCGGATCTATCTGACTTACGAAACTCTGTTTTCCATACGAGGACTTGATTTCTGCATCTACTTCATCTCAGAAGTCTAGAGCTGCAAAGACTAACATTCAGAGAATTTCTAACCCTATCTCAATATTTCTGCTCTGTTGTGTATCATTTTAATAACTTTCGAGTAGTGTGTGTATCTGTATAAAAACACACTCTATCTCCTGCATTAAACTAAAGGATACAAGATATACTTACTCAAATATCTTTTTACACTTGTGTATACCCACGGATAAGTGTGTAAGAGGTCCATGTGTGGCCTGGTTGTTTGTACCCATGAAGAACTGTGGAAGAGATCCCTATGTAACCTGTATAGTCTTGTGTACTGTTGTTAACCCCGATCCAGGGTATAGATCAAGTTTATTTATATAAACTGCTTAGTGTTAGGTGATCTCCAAGTGGATTTTATTAGGTATCAACTTGGGACTGAACCACTTGTTTCATATCAATTGTGCTGCTTAATTTAGTCTTCTCTGTTTTACTACTTTACTGTATAATTCAGCAATCACTAAATTCACTTTGATAGTTAATCTTGGAAAGAAGTTATAATTGTCTTGTCTTAGTAGAATAGCTTCAAAAGTAATATTAATAACTGATCTTAAGATTATTGAGAACTAATAAATATTCTAAGAATTTATTTAAACACTCAAACTCTTATAATAGTATAACCTTGATTAACTGGGCTATATTTAACCTTTTGGGGAAACCTTTTAAGAATACTTTTTAACCAGAAATTTTTATAGATACTCAATTCACCCCCCCTCTTGAGTAATCTAGTCCGACCAAAAATAATCATGAAATAATTATCATTTTTTTATAAATAAATTATACTTTTAAATCCATATACTAAATATGGTTATGGAAAATGAACTATTTTATAATCATGGAGATGGTAGGACATATGTACGCATAAGTAAAGTTTCTATTTTTCAATGATTTTTATAGAAATAAGGTAAGTATAATTTTACCTTAATAGAATGAAAATAATATCTTAAATATAATTCTAATTCTTTAAATATACTTACATATAGTATTCATATGATTTGGTGATGAAAAATGACTCACATAACTTCATGGAGGTGGTAGTTCACATGTACGCACGAACGGGGTTATCATTTTTATCTACATTGAAAGATATAAAGTTAAATGATATATTATCTTTTCATAATGATAAATATGTCATGAAAATAATATATAAACATTAATTATATCATTATAACATGTCTTAGGAGATGGTTATGGAAAATGAATTACATCGATTCGCATGGCGGTAGTCTGTCGTACACATGAATGATGGTTTCATTTCCCATTTGATACAAGAGGAGGTGGATATAGGTTTTGATATTAACATAATAACATCACCAAATATGGATTATAATGGGGTTATTATTTTATAATGGTTTAAAAATATTTTAAGGAGGTGGAATAAAAAACAAAACAAAAATGATTGATTAAAAATGATACCTCTTCTTCAGACAACCTCCTTTTCTTAACACCTCGATACCACTAAGGTTGGTGTTATGCTTAAAATAAGGCCTCTATACTGAGAATATGGATTATAGGAGTGTATTTTGTTAGGTATTTAATGAATTAAAATTTTTTTTAAGTGTGAATAAATGAGAAGAAGAGGTTCCCTTTAATAAGAGATGGGAGGGGTACTCTTGGAATTTCTCAAACTATTAAATTAATATAAATTAATTTTTAATTAAAAAGGATAAAAGGTGATTTATTTCAAATATAATATGATTATGGGTCTTAATACCATTATAAAATAAAAATTATCTATGTTTTGACTATATTTATACCCTTATCTTTTGGTTTTAACCCCTATTTAGCCTCTTTTACTCTTACCATGCCAATATGAATTTTTAATTTTGGAGGGTTAATATAGTTACTATAAAATAAAAAAATACACATAAATTGAAAAGTTATGATTTTTTAAACATTATATTAATCCCTTAGTTTAATTTAAGATTTTTATGAATTTTATATCATTTAATAAAATATTATTTACTATAAAATGTCCATGATGTCAATTTTTAAAACTATTCATTACTTTGACTTTAATAATATCAAGATAACACTTATAAATAAGACCAATTATTTTAAAACATCTCCAACATGTCGATTTCATATATAAATTTCTTTTTTGACATTAAATATCTCAAATTATATTTATTTTAATATTTTTAATATCATTTATTTGATTTTTTTTTCATTAATTGAATAGTTACTGTATCTGTGATGTGTAAGCATTTAAGGCATTTATTTCTTCACTAAAAAATAAAAAAAAATATAATTTTTATTATAAATATTTTATATTTAAAAATAATATTTATAGTCAAACATATTCTCTAGATAACACCATATTAGGAATATTACACTTATTAAAAACAAGATTGTGCCATGTTTGACTTTTCATCAAATAAAATACTATAAAGGTCATAATCGCATCCAAGTGGACCCAAAATGTCATAAATTAGAACCTTGGATGATTATGGTCTATTTATACTCATATAATAAGATTTAAGTAGGTTTTTTTTCATTGGATAGTTCTTATCATTTTATTTGTAACCTAAATTACCCAATTTACCGTTTACCATGGTAATAAAATTACTAAGGTTACTCTTCATATTAACCAAAAATAAAAAGGAACTATTTAATAGATTTGGGCCTCATGATCTCAAGTATGTAATAAATTTTTCAAAATTTAAAATACAGAAGTAACAGAATTTAATTTAAAATTAAACTAGTAAAATGCAATAAAAATAGTTTTTGAGAAAATATACCTTTTAAAATATAAAAAAAATTATACTAAATTAAAGTATAAAATAAATTTCAAAAAAATAATTTTATTATTTTAAATAAAAAATAACTAATAAAAATGTAAAACTAATCAAAACCATAATTTTGACCTTATAAATACATTAACATAATATAAATTTTTCAATACAAATCATTATTTTTCACTATTTATTCAAAAATCAATATTTTCAAAAAATAATATAAAAAAATAATCCTAAGATAATTTTGAAATGATAAATTTAAAAAAGAAATTAATTTTTTAAAATTAGAATTTTATAATTTGAAAATTAATCTTTTAAATAAAATCTTAAAAGAAATGAGTTTAAAAACCATTTCTTTTTTGATTTTAAGAATTACTTAATATATTTATAATGAAAATAACTACATAATTTAGGAATAATTATAAATATTAAAATTATTTATTATATCATTAAATGGGATTTTACATTCCCCTATAAATTATGTCCTCGTAATTTTGAACTCAGTCTCGATAACCAGAGTTTGACTTTTCAAAATACCTTTGTTTAAATCCCACATTGTAAAAAGGATTAATAAAACTTTCACTTAGTAAGAGAGAAAATATATGTAAGAATTTCATTTAGTGTAACACATATAAGGTTTCCAATTAGTAGAACATATGTGAGAAGTGAAAACATGGATATGGAAGAGAAAACTAACACCCAAGGACTGAGAGAGATTGATAGAGAACATAGTGATGAGAAAGTTAACCACTACAAAACTGTAAATCTGTGATGGGTTGAAAGGAAAATAATTTCTTGGAAAGAAAAGTAAACAAATAAAAAAAAATTCAAAATAATTTTTCTAAATTTGAGGAATTATTTTACTAAGGATAAGAACATAAGTAAATATACTTTCATGATAAGTAAAATTTCATCCTTAAATAAATTTCCATCACAAACTCATATTTTTCTCCAAATAATGAGTCTTCAAGATAAATTTTCATTCCTGAATCACTAGAATCAACTTATACATATCATCAAATCCACAAAATAATAAATATATATTCCTCAAATATTTATAAATTAACCAAAACCAAAATAGTTAGTACAAGATAATATAATTATACAAAAAGAATAAACCTTTATATAATGAAAAAATACTTTAATCTCCAAAATTTAATAGTAATGCCCAAAGTTAAACATATACCATTCAATAAATAACTATCCTTAAAATTACACAAAAATATTCTAGAATAATATTGAAAACAAAACATCATAAGGATTTGATCATATAGTCTTCCAAGATAAATTTTAACATTTATATCCAAATAACATCAATCACTCATAATGTCTCATACCAAAAATATAATTTCCTGAATCACATAATCTCCAATATATGATAATCATTTCCATAATTAACCTGAATCACTATAAATCCATAATAAAATCATATATGCTTCAAAAATGTAATTCATCCTTTATTCCTAAAGTAAAATCCCATGGTATTTTATTTACCTTAATCATATAAGGTTCCCAAACTAGTGAACGTCTTTTAAAATAACATTAATCACTTAATCACTAAATCATTTTCCAATCCAACGGTTATCTATTTGATAAAACTTATATTTAAAAAATGAAATTAACCTTTATCTATTAGATATTTTAAATAAAGAAACATTATTTCATACTAACCATGGCATCATGTAGGCTAGTGGTAAGTGAAGCACCCTTATCAGCCTTCGATTATAGGTTAAAACCTTACAGCCTTACTAGATGTGATGGGCTATCACCCAGACAATAGGTTTCCCTTTTTATAAAACTATAATCCTTATAAAATTACTATAAATTGGAGAAATATCCTCAAAAATAATCATAATATATTCATTATTAAATAAAAATATTTAACCATGAAGTTGATCTTATACCTTTCATTTTTCATCCCAAAATGTAATAACCCATAATTAACTTAATATCATATATATTATAAACCACAAAGTATTCCAATACCATTAATCATATGTCTACTGAAATTAAATGAATTCTTCCTCAAATAACATTTATAATAAAACCTATACTAAACCTAGGGGTTGCATTACTATAAATATATCTCAAAATACTCTTAATCACTTTAGTCATCCACTACTTAAAACCTAAAAAAGGGGATTTCAAGAATTTGAACATAAGATCAACCTTAAACTTGTAAAACCATGATGATATTCATAACTATTCATATTACCACACCAAAAAACATCATAACTTATATCATCATCTAAACCCTCCTCTGCTAACAACTGTAAGAACCCAAACTTAAACAATACATATTCTTCTAACTTTGGACTAGAATTATCTTTATTATAATACAAAGGATCTTTTCATTTTATAGTTTTAGAGAATTAGGACAAACTCTTAAATAGTAAACTCAGACATTACAAGTGGACACTTATACTCAATATCCACTTTTTCCATCCAACAAAAATTTTCAAAAAAATAGTTTCATTTCATGATAAATATTTATAATCTTAATCTTGACCTCATCCTTATCCCTACTCTTCCTTAAACCATATGAAATTTTTTTAAAAATTTGGGATGAGCATAAAAATCTCATTAATGGACATAAAAATTAGAAATCTATTACTCTAGTGAAAACATGAAAACCCATGTAATATTTACCTTTTTCATCAAATTTATTTGGCCTATAAAATAAAACATTTCTACATTAAAACATATACAAAGTAAATAAAAACCATTTTTGGTAACTTAGAGTATCAAATTTATATCATATTTTAAACCCATTTAATAAATAACAGTATCCCAGTTAGATCCATAAGAGAAACCCTTCATTAACTCCCTCCTTATTACCTTGAAATAAAAGGTAAATTTCCCAATTCATTGGAGCACTATTTGGGCACACCCAAATATATAACGGGTTCTCCCAATTATAGTTGGGTTCACCTAATTTATAAGTTGTATCGGTCTCACCTAGGAGCTATAATGGGGCTCAAAACATCATATAAGTTGTATTAGACTCAGTCATTTCACATATAATTCTCAAGTACCATATCATGACAAAACCTATTTATCATTTCACTTTTCATCATAAAACCTTTGAAAAACTATTTAAAACCCCTATATACCTTCAGATATCAAAATACCATTTTTTTTAAATAAAATTTTAAATACAAAAATACCCAAAATAAGTTAAAGGGGGTTTTTATTTTAATAAAATATCATTAAAAACATTCTTGAGGAAAATAACCTTTCTATTTTGAAATTACTTATTTTAAAAAACTACGCACGTATAGAAGAGAAAATTTTCTTTGAAAGTAACCATATAAAATTTTAAAGTAATATTAAAAATATTAAGGCTTCATGATAGTAGTAAATTCCTTTTATGTGGTATATTTAAAAAAATATATTCCTTTTTACGTTTGTAAAAAGAGTTGAAAAATGAACTTTAAAAGAGAATTTTTAAAATAAGGTTCTTTACCTTGAGTCTGACTCATCGCGTACATTAGTTATCTTACTAAATAATAAAATTAGGTAAATTTTTACTTGCTTAAGAATATTTTCAAGTTTATTATTCCTTTTTTATCACTTATTATCATGTTATATACAATTACTTAATCATTGAAGTTCAGATCAAACGTTTTGACGATATTCGGTTCATAAGTCCAAAATGACTTTGGTAGGTTGACTATGGACAAAGATATCATTATTCGATCAACCCTATAATAATAATCATGAAATAATTATCATTTTTTATAAATAAATTATACTTTTAAATCCATCTATTAAATATGGTTATGAAAAATTAACTACGTTATAATCATAGAGACGGTAGGTCATACATACACATGAGTAACGTTTACATTTTTCAATGATAATTAGAGAAAGAAGGTAAGTGTAATTTTATCTTTCCATAATGATAATAATATCTTAAATATAATATAAATTATTTAAATATACTTATATATATCATTCATGTGATGTGGTGATGAAAAATGAATCACATCGCTTTATAGAGGTGGTAGTCCACACGTACGCATGACCGACATTATCATTTTTATGTGAATGGAAAGGTAAGAAGTTAAATAATATATTATATTTTAATAATGATAAATATTTCATTAATATTATATATAAACATTAATTTCATCATCATAACTATTCTTGATATAATGTGATGGAAAACAAATTACATCGATTCGTGAGTTGGTAGTTCGCCGGACACACGAATGATGGTTTTATTTCCCATTTTATGGAAGATGAGATGGATATAGGTTATAATATTAATATAACAAAATTTAATTATATATAGAATACTATTTTTATTATTTTATCAAGGTTCTAAAATATTTTAAGGAGGTGGAAGAAGAAATATTATAGAAACACCTAATTAAAAATGATACCACTCCTTTAAACAATCTCTTTTTCTTAACTTTTTAATACCACTAAGTTTGGTGTTATTCTTAAACTACAGCCTATATAATGATAATATTTATTATATTAAATTAATTTTATAGGTATTTTTCTAATAAAATTAGTTTTGAAGTGTGAATAAATGAGAAGAAGAGGTTCCCTTTAATAAGAGAGGGAAGGGGCACTCTGGGTATTTCTTAAAATATTAAATTTTAAAAAAAAATCAATTAAAAATGGATCCAAAGTTATTTATTTAAAATATAATATTATTATGGGTCTAAATACCCTTTTAAAATAAAAATTATACAAGTTTTTACCATATTTATACTGTTACTTTTCATTTTAACCCCTTTAACTCTTATTGTGACAATATGGATTTTTACTCTTGGAAGGTTAATATAGTTACTGTAAAATGAAAAACAACCAATAAATTGACCATGGTTGATATTTTAAACCTTATAATAATATATTTGATTAATTTAAAAAATTTATGAATTTTATATTATTTAATAAAATATTATTTACTATAAAATATCCATAATGTCAATTTTTATAACTCTTCATTACTTTGACTTTAATAATATCAAGATTACACTTATAATTTGAAACAATTATTGTAAAACATATAAAACATGTTGAAGGAATTTATAAAATTTATTTATTACATTAATTATCTGAAATTATATTTATTTTAATATTTTTTATATCATTTATTTTATTTTTCATTAATAGAATAATTATTGTATCAGTGTTGTGTAAGAACTTAATGTAATTATTTTGTCACTAAAAATTAAAAATAAAATACCATGATTAAGATAAATACTTTATATTTCAAAATAATATCTATAGTTTAAAACATCTTCTATATAACATCATGTTAATAATATTACACCTTATTTGAAAAAAGAGTGTGACATGTTTGAATTTTCATTAAATAAAATACTATAAAAGGTCATAATCTCATACAAGTAGACCTAAAAGGTCATAAATTATACCCTTGGATTTTTATGGTCAATATATACTCATTAAATAATATTTATGTAATATTTTTGGTTATTTGATAGTTCTTATCATTTTATTTTTAACCTAAATTACCTGATTTACCCTCTATTGTGGTAATAAAATTACTAAGTTTACTATTCATATTGACCAAAAATAAAAGGGAACTATTTAATAAAGTTTTGTCTTATGATTCCAAATATGGAATCCATTTTTCAAATTTATAGGCACAAAAGTTTCAAAATTTAATTTAAAATTAAGATGGTAAAATGCAACGAAAAATAGTTTTTTGAAAAAATTCTCTTTTAAAATATAAAATGTATGTATACTAAATTTAACTATAAAATAAATTTAAAAATAATAATTAGATTATTTTAAATTAAAATGAACTAATAAAAATTTAAATCTAATCAAAAATATAGTTTTTACCTTGTAAATACTTTAAAATAAAACATGGTTTTCAATAAAAATCTGTATTTTTTCACTATTCCTTGAAAATCAATTTTTTCAGACAATTCTCAAAAAATCATCCTAAGATAATTTTGAAATTATGAATTTAAAAATGAAATTAATTTGGTCAAATTAAAATTATATAATTAGATAATTAAATATTTAAATAAAATCTTATAAGAAATGATTTTAATAAAAACATTTCTTTTTTTATTTTAAGAATTACTTAATATATTTAAAATGAATATAACTACATAATTAAATATTACTAATAAATATTATAATGATTTATTCTATCATTACTAGGTTTGTTACATCACATCTCTTGTTGACACCCTGAGAGGGGGTGAATCGGTATGTTTCACAATTCAAACTTTTTCTTACTTAGAAATCTCTTTGGATATCATTCCCATGTTGGAAGGAACTTGTTCAACCTATGATAACCTTCTCACATAATCTCATAAAATCTAAATCATGAATAAATAAATTTAAAACACACATCCCATAAATATTTTATTTGGTTATCTTTTATTATGATACATTCAAGGAGCATACACTCAACATTGTGTTGGTGTACTAGAAATCCACTATAAACTCATTGTTTTAGTGGATAAATGATTAAGATAAATTCACTCAACGCTAAGGCTTACTACTAGTATAATTTATCCAAAGTCACTTAACACCAAGAAACTATCCTTGGTGAATGGTTTACAGAATATATCACTACCACCCAAGGGTTACTCCCTTCTCTTATTTTACACACTACTCTAAAAGATATCAGTTTATAGACTTGTAGGTCTCTTCTTAGTATATTGACATGAAGGTCACACCAGGATTGATATATAGACCTAATATAAAATATATCATATTTTTAGATGTGATTATTTGATTCATACCATGTGCTGCTCCCAAATTAAAAGGCCAAATATATTCAACTTTATGTTATAAGAATCGAAACAATACCTCCCAACCAGTATTACACAATAGAAAATCTCTAGATATAATAAAATATATTCTAGGAAACATCCACTCCAAATATTTATTAATATTCATATGAACTCTACACTTCCAGACCTAGTCTTCAATGGAATACAATTCAACAGTAAAAGAATCCTCTTTAATTTA
Source organism: Viscum album (assembly GCA_963277665.1). NCBI lineage: Eukaryota > Viridiplantae > Streptophyta > Magnoliopsida > Santalales > Viscaceae > Viscum > Viscum album. The sequence goes on from OY728163.1 coordinate 356,998,636, forward strand.
GATATTTAATGAAATCCATGTTACTTAATACTTTTCTTACTCTTCCTTCTCCATTATTAGAACTCTCTATTCCTTTTCTCAATTCATTATCTTAGTTCTATCCAGAAATTTTCCCATTTTCATTCTAGCCATATCCCTCTAATTCATGTTACAATATTTTAATTTCAAAATCAAATTCAAGAATTTAAATAACTTTATCTTCCTCTTCTTCAAATCCCTCTATTAGATTATCTTTAAGTAAATCTTCATCGTTGGAATCTATTTAGGTTGTTGAAGTTCATTCCATAACCACCAAAAAGTTGAAAAGTGTCAGTAGATCAATGCTATTTTAATTATTCATATTTTATCAATCATAATGTGAAAATATTCACAATCATTCAAATTATAAATTTTATTTTATGATTTATAATGTATATCATAATCTAGTTTTAGTCGATTACTTTTTCTTAGATGAATCTTATGTATTTCCTGGTGATATTTATGCATCATCCCAATCACCTTTACATATCATTCTCATGACCTTTATGTATCATCATGATGACCTTTATGTATCATCCTTATGACCTTTCTATATCATGCAGATGAATTTAACATATGACACTTTGTTAAATTATTATGGTAAACCTTTACATATCATCCTATACATCTATAAAACTAACGTTTAACAACGCTAGTATTTATCAGTGCTAGAAAAAATGTTGATAAATGGCATATTTATCAATGCAGATAAATTTAACCTTTTATCAATTCTTTTTTATAGTACTTGTAAAGGGAACCTTTATTAGTGCTTTATTTTTAGTACTAATAAAGGATATCCTTTATTAGTGCTGGATTTTTAGCGCTGATAAATATTTCTTTCATCATCATTTTTTTAGCACTGATAAAGGTCTGAATAAATAAAATGAAATAATTAAATAAATAAAAAATAAAAAATTGATTTTATTAAAAAAAATACAAATTTTATTAATTAAATAATTATTTATAAAAATGAATAAATTGATTATAAATTATTAAATATTAAACATTTTATTAATTAGATAATTTTGATAATTAATGTTATTAAATTGTATATATTAAATATATAGATATATATTAATGTATATAAATATGATTTATATATAAAAAAATATTTATGTGATGTACATTAAATAGTAATATATTAATAGAATAATGGTTTATAATTAAAAATTTATATGAATTGAAAATATTGACTAATTGCATAATACACAACATATAATTGAATGTTGTTTGATTTTTAAATTTAACATAGATCAAATCTATGTTACACTGATTTCACATATACGTAATTAATGCATTTTTATATACAATGTACACACATAAAACTTATCCATTTTTTCAATATCGTTAAAGTGTACTTATTCTTAATTTATTCAATTTCACTCATTTTTAACATATATACAGGAACTTAAAATTAAATATTCATTAATAAAGTTAAAAATATATCCGTAAAAAAATATTTATAAATAAATATATTTACAAATGTACATTTACTATATTTATACAATTATATATTTATAATTATAAATAATTAAATATTTTTTAAAGTTTTTATATAATTATAAATAAATAATTATATATATGTAAATAATTATTAAATTTATAATAAATTTAATGAAATAATGAATATATTTACTATATTTATATTTATATATATTTATTATATATATATATATATTTATAATTATATAAATATATATATGATGATGTAGATATTACTTTTTTAAAATATTTATAAAATTATAAATAATTAATTAAAAAATTATAATAAATGTATTTAAAAAGGAATATATTTACTATATTTATATTTATATTTATATTTATTTATTAAGTATATATAAATATTTAAAAAATATTTATAATTATAATTATCAATCCTTTAACAGCGCTTAAGTAATAAGCATTGATAAAAGCATCTTTATCAGCACTTTTTTTACACTAATAAAAATGAGGCTTTATGAGTACTAAACAAAGCACTGATAAAATGAAAATTTATCAGTGTTATAAGTTTAGCACTAATAAAGAGTTTTTTTATCAGTACTTAGGTAATTAGTACTGATAAAAGGACTCTTTATCAGTGCTTTTTTATAAGCACTGATAAAAGTGTCCTGATCAAATTTAAAAAAAACTAACCATTTGCAAACTCGTTGTAATGTCAGAATATTTCTGTGAAATCCACCCATTTTCGGTGCTCCTCCTCAGTAAATCGAAGCTCAAATAACACCACTCAACTACCTCCAGTTGCTCAAACAACTCATCTGACATCCGGTTTTCGATTGTAATTAGGGTTTTCAAAGAGGGTCTCAGATTTTCTTTAACTTGGCGAGGTAGTCCTTCCAATTTTTTTTTTGTATTTTTGGTTTTTTTATTTATTCTTTGACGATGTCATTATTTTTTGTCTAGTGATTTTATACTAGAGGGGTGGGCCTTCCAATTTTCTTAGTTTCCTATTTTGATTCAACTCTTGATCACTCAGGGAGATTTTATTGTTTATGTACTCGATGGTGACACATGGAGTCACATGGAGTTTAGTTGGTTTTTTATTTTGTTTATGTTTCCCAAATTGAGCACCCAAAGTTATCATACATATTTTTTATTATTTATTTTATCAATGTATTCCATACATATGAAATTTTAGAAATTTAAATTGGGGATTTTGTATACGAGATAGTTAAAGGTAGGTTAAGGAATTTATTTTAGATTATCCTACTTCATATATTCTTTTTTCTATTTATATGGGTTGGTTTGATAATTCAATATATGGATGCATCATGTAAGTTTTTATTTAAATTTTCTTTATAATATTTTTATTTATTTTTTGGTAAAATTATTCCCACTATGTTGTTTTTCATGCCCTCGTGCTTGTTGCTAGCCCAAGGGGGATTCAGAATGTTCATTGTACACTATCATGATATAGATTGAAATTCCACCCACAACATTTTAAAATTTTATTCAATTTTAAATTGGTGTTAACATGTATTTTCAATCTTACTTTTAAAATTTATAAAACACTTCCCTCGTATACATGGATTGGGAAATAAATATCCCATGAATTACATGAGTCACCTATAAATAGAGGAAAATTTCAACTCACTAATCTTCAACATTTAAACATTGGTCATTGTTAATGTTGAAAATTATTATCATTGTTCATCTCTGGAAACTCTAAATATTATGTCATCTACATTGATAAACACTTTCAATCTATCCATAAAATTATTTTTTATGTAATGATTATGATAAATCCCTTATTTTTTAAATTAAATTTCTTTAATAATTCATCTAACCTTCAATACCAAGCTCTTAGTTATTATTTTAATTCATACATAACCTTTTTCAATTTACAAACATTATTCTCATATTAAAGAATGATAACACTATTTGTTTGTTTGATGTAATTCATATTCTTATAATCCATTAGCAAATACTAATTTTGTATCCAGTTGGAGTACCTTGAATTTCCTTGGGATGGTTTAGTGTGGTGATATGACATACCAAGAGTCTTAATATGTTTTAAAATATTTATATAACATTAATTTTAAATTTAATAATTCCTTAGGTTGCTACATCTCTTATTCCAATACATTTTTAAATCTTATAGTTCATTGAATGAGAGTTTGTTATTCTTGTTTATCATATTTGAGTATTGTATTACTCCTTAATTTCCTATATTGTATTTTTAATTTTTTAGGATATTTAAGAAATATTTTATGTAGAGTAATTCTTTTCTTAAATTCAATTACCCATTTTCTTCAACATATTTAAATTTTTTGAAATAATCAAATGTTGATCTTACATTATTATAATTTTCTATAACTTTCACTTTTGATAATGAATATCTTATGTTTATTTATATGTATGTTGTATAAAATTAATCTTTTATGAACCCAATATGATGGATATGAACTGAAAAATGGATGCACTCTAATCATTTGAAAAACTAATATGAAGATTGAGTTAAATATTTCATCAAGTTTTCAAGAGAGCATACAGACGACCCTTCTAAAATCATATGTCTTTGTTTATATTGTTTTTATTCAAGACAAATTTTTTAAGATGAGTTTTATGAATATTGATGTCTATTTAGATCCATTTATCAATGGAGCCAAAATGAGGTTTGGTTGTGCATCACTCACAAATCTAATAAAAAAACTAAGGATTCTCTATGCACTTCACTACTTTTATTTAACTACCGCTTAGCATAGCATCTGACCTGAACTTCCTATCTGGAATCCTCATGATGCTCTCATCCCACACATAGAGAGAAATAAACTAATTAGATTCTTGAAAATAGAGAGAAAATTTTATAGGATAAGATAATTCATTGGGTAAATGTTTTGTGGAAAACACATATGATTGAAGTACATATAGAATCTTTAGTTTTCTTATTAACTTTTTGATTGATGCACAGTCAGTCCTTGTTTTGGATCCATTTATCAATGGAGCCAAATAGATATCAATATCATTAATTTTATCATGATTTCCTAACATCCATATAGTCTTCCAAACCATAATTAAGTGCACATAGAATCCTTAGTTTTTTTATTAGCTTATATTTGGACCAAAAACCCCTTTGGAAAGATGTAAAGGTAATGTTAATATATAATGTCTCTATTTTACCAAAAAATAATATAATAAAAACATTGATTTAATTTTCATTATTCCTTGTAGAGTTCATTTATTTTAGAAGATTTTTTTCCATGTTTCATTCCTTTGTAGGAAGAGAAACGATGTTGTCTCTACTCAATCATAGAGGTAATCTTGATGTTTTCACAGTAAAATCATTGTCCATAGAATTAATGTATTGTTTATTTATGTTTAATTTATTTCTTTTTATTATTAATCACATAATAATTTTTTTCTTATATAGGTGGATTATTTTGTTCGAGTTGGGGTCCTCTATCCAACTTTCATGATTCTTATCTCTTAAAACCTTTTCACCCCTATAGTGGTGCATTTATCACTTTCTTTCAAATTACCTTCGCTTCTTTTACAGGAAGAGAAATGGAACCACCTCTTCTCAATCATAGAGGTAATTTTTATGTTTGTATAGTAAAATCATTTTCCATATATGTTGGCGCCAAAATTCGGGATAGAGAAGAGGCCCAAAGAAGTCCCCATTGACTGCCTCACGCAGCCACTTCGCAGAGTCCCCCCAGCACCGCGGACACCGTGAAGCAAGGTGGCAGGACACTCCACGACCGCATTTGACGTTTGCGAGGCCACCGTGAAGGAAGGAGGCAGGGTGCTCTACGACTGCATTTGACATTCTCGAGCCCACCGCGAAGCAAGGAGGAAGGCCGCTCCATGACCGCATTTGATGTTTGTGACCCGCCGTGAAGCCATCAAGTCCCTCTTCACACCGCTTGAGCTTCACTTCGTGGTTCCTATTGCCTATAAATACTAGGATCCCCCTGAGCCCAAAGGGATGGAAAATCCGACCCTTTGACTTCCTATCTCCCGAATCTTGAAGCATCCTTCCACTCTGCGAACCATGGGCTGTGCGAGGTACTTCTGATCTGTGAAGTGCCTCCCCTTTGTCTCGTTTTGAACCCCTCTTCCAATAGGGATGCCTTTCATGAAGCCTAAGGGACTTCGTGAAGTAAGGGGATCCCCAAGGGGACTCGGGTCATCATGGATCATTTATGCTTTGTGAAACACCCTTCATGTACACATGATCCACATGCTAAGGTAGGTTCATTGTACTTTGCGAAGCACATTGCTTCATGACACTTTGCTTCGTGAGAAACCATTGCTCTGTGAGGAAGTGCTATACAAATGTCTTTCCACTTCACGAAGAACCTCCCATATTCACATATGCCCTACGCTTAGGCTAAAACACCCCACTTCGCAAAGCACACCCCTTCGCAAGTGCCCTCCGCCACGCAGAGCAACAGAGCTTCACAAGGCCCCTGCCTATGAACCCCTCTTCTTTGCAATTCCTTTTTCCATGCAACCCTCCAGGTTTGCACGATGTGACTTCAAATTCCCCTAGAAAATAATGCTCATTTCTTTTCTTCACATCATGCTTCTTCACATAGGCATGTTAATAGCTATTGATTCATCGCATAGCCATGCTAATGTGGGCCCCTCAATGGTTCGCTCCATGACACCCCCTCATCACAGTGTCGCCGATGCCTTCCCTCCCACAAGGAGAAGAGGGTACCGGTTATGTAAGTCCTAGGGGTGCGGAGCAAACCCACCTCGTCCAAGTTGTAGGACGTTAAATTGCCAAGCACCATCGTCCTCAGCACATTACGTTAAACTGTGACCTCACCCCGTGCCTCGCACGCGGGGTTCCCCCACCTTGGACATTATCCACGCCCCCTGGTCTCCACAGGGGATGATATCCTCCTTCTAGGAGTGGTGTTTTTCTGCAGGGAAGGGCAGACACCTTGGTGTAAGCCTTTAGTTTTCCTTCCAGGAGGCAGTATCCATGCTCCACCTTTCATCTTCGGTCCCCAAGGTCAGCGGAGGGCGTGATAGGGAATGGGTCTCCTCTTATCTATGGTCCTAAGTCCCTCTCCCATTGCGCTTTGTCACCAACAAGACTCCATCTTGGAGTAAGTCCCAATATTTCTCTCCCTGGGCCACTCCGCGTGTAATCCCCACTCCACTTCCCACGAACGCCCCTTTCGTGACGTGGTTGCCAGGCCTTTGCTACCTCTTGTTTCTCACACCGAACATGACTCACATAAGGTTAGATTAAGCGTCGACCCTAACACCATCCTCGTCCGGAATGACGTTAAACTATATTCCACCACCCAAACTACAGGGACTTTGATCCATGTCAAGGAATGGTGCGTAGGAAGCCTCCATGAGTTTCAAGCCCACCACCCATCAGACCCCAGGTCCAACTTTACGTCGGTTCGCCGACACCACCCGAACTATGAGAACTTTGATCCATGTCAAAGTATGGTACGTAGAAAGCCTCTACGAGGTTCAAGCCCACCACCTGGTCATTCCAAATCCCTTAACATCGGCTCACCAACACCTTGGGCAGCCTAGAGTGTAAGCCCCATGCCCCATCCCAAACTATGGGGACTTTGATCTATGTCAAGGCATGGTATGTAGGAAGCCTCCACAAGGTTCAATCCCACCACCTGGTCGTTCTGACCTCCTTCACGTCGGTTCATGAAACACCTTGGTCCGCCTCAGAGTGTAAGCCCCAACCAATCCCCAACTATGGGGTCTTTTAATCCATGTCAAGTAATGATACATAGGAAGCCTACACAGGTTCAATCCCACCACCTGGTCATTCCGACCCCCTTCACGTCGGTTCGCCCCCGTCCTGCATGACGTTAAACTATATTCACCATTTGAACTATGTGTTCTTTGATCCTTGATAAGTCAGGGTATGTAGGAAGCCTCCCTGAGGTTCAATCCCACCACCCATTGGTCGCTTTGACCCCCTTCACGTTGGTTTGACCCCATCCAGTGGTAAGTCATTGACATCCTTATCCAGCGATAATACGTTGCGACCTCATTCAGCGGTAAGACATTATCAACCTCATTCGGCGGTAATCCATCGTCAGATGAACTATGTGGAATTTGATTCCTTGCCACGGGGATATGTAAGAAGTCTCTTCGAGGATCAAGACCAACATTACCGTCATCTTCACAAAGGTCTCATCCCATTCACCATCCCCATCAACCGCTCCATCATCCATCCTGATCCTTACCCGGGCCACCACATCCCGGTGGGATCATGACATTCCATTCCCTATTTCGTCTAATAGAATTCGGGAGGCCACCCTTGTTATGGACCCAATATCAGTGTTCCATATAGGGGGTTCCTCCATCTGATCCACTCTAGCCAGTGTTCTGATCAGCCCGATCCATCTCTGCTATACATTAAACTTGTGGCATACCCTGTGTTAAACATAGGAAGCTGAGGAAAACTTTAGATACATTCCCATGGAATAAGATTCCCTATGTTTTATGTGGTATGCCTCGGGCTTCCATGCCCTCGAGAATCCCTATAATAAGGGACAGATGACAGACATGCCAATCACCCAGCGTCCAGACATGCTAGTGATGCCCCATGTGACTACTCCCCTAACCGAAGGTTGCTACCCTGACAGGACCCATTGGAATGTCCTGACAGAAGCAGCGTAATTAACTGGTGTCCATGAAGATATGGCATTGGGAAGAGTTTCACGAACAACTTCTTAAGTCTATGAGGGAGACCAGGACTAAGTGATGAGTTCTGAGGAGGAATCAATGGAAGGAAGAACTGACATCCCATCGTCCTATTTCAATCAAGGAGCAGACGTCCCTGAACAAGGAATGGATGTCTCCCACATTTGGAAAGTGGTAATGTGGGGTAACAATTGTGCATCCTCCACAGACGGATGCGCATGCACCAGTGAAAGTGTCAGAAATATAAATGGTGAACTCAACGTGAAGTTCTTCTCCTCAATATGAAGATTAGTAGCGCTCGAGCATCAATGGATTGACGTGTCATCAGATCCAGTTATCCGGTGTCGGGTCCCACCAAACAAATAGAGGGATTGGCATGAAACTCACTAGAAGTTAGGGCAGTAGAACCTTGGACATTTTGTTCTGCGACATTGTTAGTTTGGATCCCTCTTACCGATAACGGGAGGCAAGATGGAACTGGGGCATTGGTCGTCAATTCCTTTTTCTTTCAGCACTGACGAGTTCATCTCTCTGCTTCTCAGAAATCAGGTTGCTGCCATAGGAACGCAATCACCGCCTGCCCGTCTACGCAAGGGCAGGGTAAATTCCAGCATATCCACTCTGCGTAGCATCACCACTTCCACAACGGCCTTTGCATCAACCATTGTGGGGCACCCGCGCCCCATCTCCCCATCGGAAGTTATCCAACAAAGGGTAATTAATGACCTCATACGTCGTTACAAGGAGGAGGTCATAATCCCAACCTGGGCTATGGCCCACCTGGACATGGAGGTGTCCAGGCCTTGCTGTCAACGCCACCCACGAGGGCCGCGCAGGGAGCCATTGCTCCCCACCCCGACATACAACTGCTTCGGGAGTTTGTCCCCAGAGCGCCTTGATGACTCCCTTCCTTACACTGATGTGGTGGGTGATGTTCGGCCTAGCACGGTGAGAGTCCCAATCTAGGGGCTCCCAGAAAGGGCTCTCACCTGGCCGCATCAGCGCTGCCACCCCGTCTTTCCAGAGGAGCAGGTAAGCTATGCACCTGCACCACTAGCCCTAGCTCATCCGACCCGACGCCAGCATCAGGCACGAGCTGAGGAGGACGCCCGCCAAGGGGTGTCAATGTCGACGACAACTATGGTCCGAGCCACCACTGAAGCATATCATCAGGTCCCTGCACACACTGAGCAGGGGTTCTTATATGACCAACCGGGATCGAGGCCCCAACCGCCCCATGGGAAGGCTGGGTCAACTCTTCTGGTCGCAAGCATGAGCAGGGGTCACCGTGAGCCAACCCACAGCAATTCCACCCTGTACGAAGGTCCTCCCCATACCACTACCACAGAGAGCGTGGGCCTTCCCCACTCCGAGGCTCGGCATGGAGGTCCGCCCCGTGCTACCCCCAATCCAAATGAAGGTCTGCCCCGCGGCAGGGATGCTCAGCATGGAAGCCTCTCCCGTGCCCATTACCCTAGGTATGGAGTCCTTCCTCCTGCCCCCGACCGTCGATGTGGAGACATTGCCCATCCGGTCTCTCTCCAACATGAGGATCCTCCCTATGTCCTCTCTGCAGTCGGTGAAGGTATTCCTTGCTTCGGCAACTATAGGGGTGAATTCCGGCCTTTCTCCACCTGCACCAAGCATGGAGGCCCTCCCCATGATCATTCCGGTCCTAGCGGAGTTTTTTCCCACTCTAGTGCTATTCATGGAGGTCCTTCCTATGAACCTTTCAACATTTGTCTCAGTTATCCTCACACCCCAGCTTTTTCAGGTGGAAACCTTCTCTGCCCCAGCACCAGTGCGGCCGGAGGACCCCATGTTGGAAATTAGCCCTGTCCCGAGGAGCCACCCAGGGGTAATAAGGTGGGTCATCGCCACCACAAGAAAAATACTTGGAAGGCCCATACATAATTAAAGCTGTTCCGCTTCTCATACTCTAAAGCGGAGTATGACTCAGCCCGGGAACCCTCCCCTCGCTCATCTGAGTCAAGGGACGGGGCAGGGATGAGGCGCATCAGCCTGGTGCTCCTAGAATGTGAGGTCCACAGGATTCCCACTTCCCTCCGTAGGTTTATCCAGGAGGATGAAAATCTGGAGAGCATGTAGGTTACGATCATTCAATCACCACCATCATCATCGGAAGCGCTCTCTAACTCTACAAGAGATCACGAAGAGATATTCTAGGGACCAATGGTGGGCGAGTAGAAGCGCAACCCACCACCAGCAGCCATGGCCCCTAAGCCGGGAATGGCAGTCGTCAGCCCCTCCTATCGCGACGTAGCAGCCAAGTCGCTAGACTCTTCAGAGGACAGCCAGAGAATTGGCAGCCAGTCAGCCCGTTCATTGTATTCTCCACTGGCCAACCTGTCATCCCAACGGTCTGTCTCGGTACTGCTGCCAGTTCCTCAGCCACCCATAGTTGGCGAGTAGGGAAATCAAGGGACAGACCCTAAATTTGAGTCTAGGAGCTTCTGGATCATCCTTGAGGTATACCACTTCCCCGAGAAGTTTTGGCCCGTGGAAGAGTAGGATTTCTGCATACCCAAGCCCCTCACCCCATATAACGACCCATACTTTACATACATTGTTAATACTTCAAAATTGAAGCACACTTATTACAACATATGACAAAACCACAAAGGACCGTATAGGTATAGTGTCTTTAGAAACTGGGAAACATAAACAACTGTTTCATAAATCTTCTATAGTGTCTCCCATTTATTTCATCATATCTAGGGTCCCTTTTAGCATATTCTACTTAATATCCATCTTCCTGACCTGGGGAAAAGAAAACATACAAAAAGGGTGAGCTCAAATGCTCAGCAAGGGCAAATAAAGGAAATAAAAATCATATCATATCTTTTTGAAAATCATAACCTGCAAAAGAGATCATAATATCTTAACATGGAATAAATCATAGAAGTGAAAATGAGATCCCCATAATCATAACATAAAACTTGAAACTTTGTGGCATGCACACATAATCATGGAAAATCATTTCTTGTTAGTCATGACTCATTGCCAAGACTATCTTAGCGGACAAAGTCCATTTCTGAACCGAGTTCACTCCTCGTTTCAGTCCTATATCACTGAACCGAAATAACCTTCCATTCCAGCCATGTCTATCTCATGAGATATAAATCTTTACCCAATGCATTGGAGGGAGATATAGGTCCCACCCATCTTATAATGAATCCTTTATTATGTGTGCCACATAATCATAAATCATACATCATCGCATAACACATGTAACAAAACTGGGAATCTTAAACATCATGACATCATAAAAAATTCATATAAGGTAAATGACTTCATAAAAATAATTTCCTCAAAACATAATCAAATCAATGTAATAATAAGGATAAAAACAGAACCCTATATTATCTTAGATGGAAAATAATTTTGATAAAACATTTGAACTCCATTCTTGAGGAAAATATCCTTTCTACTTCAAAAACACTTTTCTTTTCTTAACATGTCATACAATTATAAACTAAAAGAAGTTGATTAAAAATAAACTTGAAAACTTGTAAAGGAACCTTCTTGTAAATAATGTTTTAAAAATCCATTCATGCCGTATAAGTTAAAAAAACATTCCTCGTACTTTTGTCGGAAAAGTCAAAAAAGTACCTCGTACGAAAAATGACAAAAGATTCCTTTCATATATTTTACTAAAAACTCACCGAAGGGTAAAATGGGATTTAAACAATTTTAGGTGAATGTAAATAATATTACATATTGAGGGAACATGGATTTGGATGATAAAATACACCCCGGTAATTACCAAAGTAAAAACAATCTCGGATAAAAGTGAGATTGTGATATTTCCCTTACCTTAGGTCCGATTTGCTTTGTACGTGTCCGAAGCTCCTGTATAATGGTTTAAATAATGTTATTGACTTATTCCAGAATCATACATATTGATATGATATCATATATGGTCATATTCTTAGCTTCTTATTAGTAATATTTCATTGTTACTTGTTACTCGGGTCTTTATTGCCTTTTGTTCTTATGCGTGTTTTGCCAAATAAATTCTTATTCTTCTTTTAAGGTTATAGATACCTTATATCCAGAATGGTATTATTGTAACATATATCATATTTATTCATTCAATTCATTTATATAATTACTATGTAATGATGATCATGTAGAACGAGTCGCATCACATCGTGGAGACGGTATTCCGTACGTATGCACGAGCGATGATATTGTTCCCATGATCGTGGAATTGTATTTAAGTGTATTTATACTATTTCAGTATAAATATCACTTTATAATAATCATATATAGTTACTCATTACACCATTATACCCATCCTTGTAAGGTGATGATGGAAAGTAGATTACACCACGGCGTGGAGACGGTATTCCGTACGTACGCACGCGCGGTGATTTTATTGTTCCGTAGGATGGATAGAAGGTGAATTAGGGTTGTTTCATATTTATAATAACATATCAGTATGTAAGTAATACTGATGTTATTACTTTATCATGAAACAACTAAAGAAGAAGAAGTTGAAGAAGAAATAAATTGAAAATATCGGTAATGGATATTACCTCTTCTTTGAAACGCCTCATTGAATCCTCCACTTAGGGAACTAATATTGGTCTTTGAAGAAGACCAGAACCTCTAGGATTATTCTAGGGAAGTGGAGAAGGGATTTTGTCAGGGGTTTGCCGAGCTTGAGTGCCCAATTTGGTGTGAGGAGGAGGGGGAGGAGGTGCCCTTTTATAAGGGAGGAGAGGGGCACCTTAGGAATATCTCAAAATATTATTTTATATTAAAGTAAAAATCGGTTTATAATGGTTCCAAAGGGTCTTATTTCGAAGGTAAAGTGGGTATGGGTCAAAATACTATCAACCAATAGGATTTAGACAAGTTTAGGTTATTATTTTAACCTTATCAATTAGATTTAACTCTAAGTCAAATAATTTAACTTTTACCGTGACTTTTTGTTTTCTTACACTATATGGTTAATACACTTACTATAACATGCCAAACGAACCCCAAGTTGTTTATTATTAATATATATATCCTTATCTAAGTCATTTGGCCGAACCTTAGATTTTTAGGAATAAAATAACAATTAATAATATAATATTTGATTTAAAAACTATTTTGTGTCAATTTTGACACTATTTGATATATGATTTTTGTGAAAGTCATAACAGAATTATATGTTCGAACCAAGTTGATTAAATCAATACTAATATATCATATTAACCTATAAAATTAGTGTAATTCATAAAAAGTCTCAAATTACATTTATTTGGGCATTTATAACATCAATTATGTTAACATTTCCTTAAAAGGGTAATTACTGCATCATCGTTGTGTCATAAATAAATTAATTTATATAAAGTCTAAAAATTATAAATAAAATACCATTATGTAGGAAATCTTTTTATATTTCTAATGAATATTTATAGTCGAATTTATCTTATGTATAACCCTATATAAAAACTTATTTAGTTATTAAACTTTGATTTTAACTATTTTAACCCTTCTTTAAATAAATTAATAATAAATGTCCTAATCTAATCCAAGTGGACCTAAATGGTCATATTTTATTCCAAAGTTTGTTTTTGGTCGAATTACACTTGTCCAATAGAATTAGGACATGTGTTAGGGTAATAATAATATCATTTTTACCCTTAATTACCCTATTTACTTTTAACCGTGGTAAAAAAAGTAAAAAGTTACTATTAACCAAAAAATTATTTTTATCTCATTGAACCACATTTTAGTCCCTGATATTAACCGTGTCTCTTGGATTTTCTAAATTCCATTCACAGAAGCGGTAAAATTAAGTTTTATGCAAAATTCAGTTTTTAACCTACCACTTAGTGGTTTCACTATTCATCAAAAATTGAAAGTTTTCAGAAAAATACCAAAATTTCACCCTAGGATAATTTCAGTATTCCGAATCCAAAAATGAAGTCCATTTTGAAAAATAAAATTTATAAAATTTCAAAAAGTGGTTATTACTATTCATAACGGCTAGTTTTATTTTAATAGCATATCGTTGTTTAGTGAAACTCGGTATTGCGTACAACGCAAGCTATCGAGGAAGGTCACGATTTCGTGTAAAGCAAGCCAAGCAAGTGTTGTGTAGAAAAAGACTCCTTTGATGATTTATATAACATAAAAGTCTCGGGTGTTACATTCTACCCCCCTTAAAATGAATTTCGCCCTCAAAATTCGTCACTTTGTAACAAACAGATGAGGATACTTCTCCCTCATCATATCCTCAAGCTCCCATGTAGCTTCTTCAAGTTGGTGGTTCCTCCATAAAACTTTCACCAATCGAGTGGTCTTGTTTCGTAGGACTTTTTCGCTACGATCCAGAATCTCTATCGGTTGTTCTTCATAAGAAAGATCTTGCTCCAGCGGTACAACTTCTGAGTTGAGTACATGTGAAGGATCAGGTATGTACTTTCTCAGGAGAGATACATGGAACACATCGTGAACTTGAGAGAGATTCGGTGTAAGCTCCAATCGGTAAGCTACCTTTCCAACACGATCCAGTATTTCGAAAGGACCGATATATCTAGGGCTCAACTTCCCTTTCTTTCCAAATCTCATAACCCTCTTCCAGGGAGATATTCGTAAGAACACTTTATCACCCACTTCAAACTCAAGGTCTTTTCTTCGGTTGTCGGCAAAAATTTTATGTCGACTCTGAGCTGCTCTTATGTGTTGTTGAATAGATCTGACCTTTTCTGCCATTTCATCAACGAGATCAGGTCCTAATAGCTTTCTTTCCCCAACTTTATCCCAGTAAGTTGGAGTCCTGCATTTCTTTCCATAGAGAGCTTCATAAGGAGCCATCTGAATACTAGAGTGAAAGCTATTATTATAAGAAAATTCCACCAAAGGTAGGTGTTGATCCCAACCTCCTTTGAAATCCATGGATCAAGCTCTCAACATATCTTCTAGGGTTTGAATTGTTATCTCAGACTGACCGTCTGTCTGAGGATGATAAGCAGTGCTGAAACTCAACTCTGTATCCAGAGTATGCTGAAGACTTCGCCAGAACTTTGAGGTAAATCTCGGATCCCGATCAGATATAATAGAAAGTGGTACTCCATGAAATCTTACCACTTCCTTTACATATATCCTGGCAAGCTGATCTAGAGAGAAATCCTCTCTAATAGCAATGAAGTGTGCAGAATTTGTAAGATGATCAACTATGACCCAGATAGCATTATTGCCTTTGGATGTTTTAGGAAGTCCTGTGACAAAGTCCATAGTGATGTTTTCCCATTTCCATTTAGGTGTGGGTAATGGTTGTAACATCCCCTTAGACTTCTATCTCTCAGCTTTAACTTGTTGACAAACCAAGCATCGAGAGACATATTCAGCAACATCTCTTTTCATGCCATCCCACCAGAAGTACTCTTTCAGGTCCCTATACATCTTCGTGCTTCCCGGATGAATAGAGAATGAAGAACTATGAGCCTCATCCAGCAGCTCCTTCTTTAATTCGGGGATGGTAGGAACACAAACCCGATTCCTGAACTTTATTATCCCATCACAATCAAGGTTGAATTCAGGAACATTTCTCACCTTCTTTTGTAACTCGACATCTTCTTTCTGTGCCTCTTTAATCTTCACATGTATAGATGGTTGAACATTCATTTGAGAAAGATATGATTTTTCCCCTTCCATTATAATTCCAAGATCCATACTTTGTAAATCCATAAATATTGGATCTTTTTTGATCCTCATCATGGATAAACTAGCATGGTCTTGTCGACTTAATGCATCTGCCACCTTGTTTGCTTTCCCAAGGTGGTAATGGATTGAGCAGTCATAATCCTTAATCAGCTCCAACCATCTTCTTTGACGCATATTCAGCTCCTTTTGTGTGAAAATATACTTTAAACTTTTATGATCAGTATAAATATCACACCTTTCACCATAAAGGTAATGCCTCCAAATCCTTAATGCAAATATTACCGCAGCTAACTCCAAATCATGTGTTGGGTAATTTTGCGCATGGATTTTCAACTGTCGTGAGGCATAAGCTATCACCATATCATTTTGCATAAGAACACACCCCAATCCCTTCTTGGATGCATCACTGTAGATCACAAACCTTTCTCCACTACAAGGCAGTGTGAGCACAGGTGCACTGGATAACCTTCTTTTCAACTCCTTGAAATTATCTTCACATTCCTCTGTCCAAACAAACTTAACTCCTTTCCGAGTCAACTTGGTGAGTGGATTAGATAATCGTGAAAAATCTTTTACAAAACGTCGATAATATCCAGCCAAACCAAGAAAACTTCGGATCTCAGTTACTGTTGTTGGTCTCGACCATCTTTCGATAACCTCTGTTTTTGCTGGATCCACAGATATCCCCTCTTTTGAGATTATGTGACCCAAAAATGCAACTTTTTGAAGCCAAAATTCACACTTGGTAAATTTGGCATAAAGCTTATCCTTTCTCAGGGTCTTCAATATAATTCTCAAGTGATCTTCATGCTCTTCCTTTCTCTTTGAATAGACAAGAATATCGTCTATAAAGACTACCACAAATTGATCAAGATATTCTTTAAAGACTCTATTCATTAGATCCATGAAGATAGCAGGGGCATTAGTAAGACCAAAAGGCATCACTATAAATTCATAGTGTCCATACCTTGTACGGAAAGTAGTCTTTGGTATATCCTCCCTTTTGACCCTTAATTGATGATACCCTGAACGAAGATCAATCTTGGAAAAGTATTGAGCTCCGCGTAGTTGGTCAAATAAGTCATCAATGCGTGGGAGAGGATATTTGTTCTTGATAGTGATCTTGTTAAGTTCTCGATAATCAATGCAGAGTCTCATTGATCCATCTTTCTTCTTAACAAATAGAACAGGTGCTCCCCAAGGTGACGCACTAGGGCGTATGAATCCCTTATCAAGATTCTCTTGGAGTTGCTTCTTCAATTCCTGCAACTCAATTGGGGCCATTCTATAAGGTGTCTTTGAAATAGGCAAAGCACCCGGTACGAGTTCTATTGAAAACTCAACTTTATGATTTGGTGGAAGACCCGGTAATTCCTCCGGAAATACATCATAAAACTCTCGTACGATGGGTATATTCTTAATCGCGAGTTTCTCACCAACCATTTGAGATAAATAACCTTCATTTAGTGGAATCAATACCCATAAAATGGAAGAAATTTCCACTGGAAGGTTATGTTCATCCTTGCATTGATAGACGATCATAGATTGATCTGGAATATGAAATGTGACTTCCCTTCTTTGGAAATTGATATGAGCTCCGTATAAAGAAAGCCAATCCATGCTAAGAATCACATCAAATTCCACTATAGGAAGGATCACAAGATTTGCAGGAAGCACTTTCCCACAAACTTCGATCGGAGAAGAATTATAAACTTTTGATGCGATTGATGTGCCATTAGGTGTTGTCACAGCTAACTCAACATCTAATTGTTGAGGTAATACGGTGATACCCTTAGAAAATTCTT
The DNA here is from genome assembly GCA_963277665.1 of Viscum album. NCBI lineage: Eukaryota > Viridiplantae > Streptophyta > Magnoliopsida > Santalales > Viscaceae > Viscum > Viscum album. The sequence continues at coordinate 357,016,287 of OY728163.1, forward strand.
CTGAAATAAAAGAGTGGGTGGATCCAGAATCAAATAAAACATTTGCTACTTTAGAGTGGATGGTAAGTGTACCTTTCACCACATCGTTATCGTACTCCACATCGCTGATAGAAATTGCATGTGACTTTCCTTTGTCTTTAGCCTTAAGAGTTTGTTGACGTTGACCATCATCATCAACCCTTGGATTTGGGCATTGATTGGCATAATGCCACATCTCCTTGCACTTGAAACATTGAAGTGTAGTAGGTTCATTCTGTGTATCCCTTCCTTTGTTTGCATCATTAGACATCTTCTTCCCATTATCGCGGCATTCAAATGCCCGATGACCTTCCTTTCCACATTTGAAACATTTACTTGTCCCTTTAAGACAACTCCCTCCATGTTTCTTTCCACACTTTGAGCATAAGGGAAAGCTCATCTTCTTTTCAGTGTGCTCTTTAGATTTTCCTTTGAATTCCATTTTCCTCTTCTTATCAAACCCATATGACTGATGGGTTACTCCAATCTCCATCTCGACTTTGAGAGCACATCGAACGATTTCCTCGTAGCTATTGAAGTCCCTTATGGCTAACGCCCTTCGAAGACTTGGTTTTAATCCACTAAAGAATCGATCGATCTTACTCTCAGGTTGGATAATAATACCAGAAGCGTACCTTGCAAGTCTTGTAAAATTTGCTTCATAGGTACCAACAGATTCATCATCCCTTTGCTTTAGTTCAAGAAACTCTTTCTCCATCTTTGTTCGGAGAATACAAGGGAAGTACTTATTGAAAAATAAGTTCTTGAACTCGTCCCATTCCATGGACTCAATTTCATCCCTTTGCCTCGTATTCTTAATAAGATTCCACCATTGATCAGCATCTCCTTCCAAACGATACACTGCTAGGATGACTTTATCATGTTCAGAACATTGAAGAACTGAAAAAATCTTTTCAGTAGTACTAATCCATTGTTTAGCAACTAATGGATCAGTAGACCCGCTGAAAGAAGGTGGACGCTGCCTCATGAAGGATTCAACAGAATGTTGCTCCTTCCTTTGCTCGTTTGGAAGTTCTGCATGATTCATAGCTTGAGAAAGTTGTGTGAGCATGGCTACAAGATTTTTCATTCCAGCTCCCATATCGTTTGGATGCTCAGAGGGACAATCATTGCATTGCCCATCGCATTCCGCATTAACACGGTTCCTTCGGGTTCCAGCCATTGACTAAAACCAAGAAGAATAGTGTGAGCAACACTAATTATAATAGGAAAACCACATAATTCAAGAATAAAATTTTCACACTTAAGGTCTTATCCTAGGTTATTCATGTCCATTTCTAAAACACTAAGATTGTGTTCTATGCTTAGACTTATCCTTAGGGTTCTTACTAAGGCTTTCACATCCTAGTTTCCAAAGGTTGACTATACCTTTCCTCTGATACCAACTATAACGACCCATACTTTACATACATTATTAATACTTCAAAATTGAAGCACACATATTACAACATATGACAAAACCACAAAGGACCGTATAGGTATAGTGTCTTTAGAAACTGGGAAACATAAACAACTGGTTCATAAATCTTCTACAGTGTCTCCCATTTATTTCATCATATCTAGGGTCCCTTTTAGCATATTATACTTAATATCCATCTTCCTGACCTGGGGAAAAGAAAACATACAAAAAGGGTGAGCTCAAATGCTCAGCAAGGGCAAATAAAGGAAATAAAAATCATATCATATCTTTTTGAAAATCATAACCTGCAAAAGAGATCATAATATCTTAACATGGAATAAATCATAGAAGTGAAAATGAGATCCCCATAATCATAACATAAAACTTGAAACTTTGTGGCATGCACACATAATCATGGAAAATCATTTCTTGTTAGTCATGACTCATTGCCAAGACTATCTTAGCGGACAAAGTCCATTTCTGAACCGAGTTCACTCCTCGTTTCAGTCCTATATCACTGAACCGAAATAACCTTCTGTTCCAGCCATGTCTATCTCATGAGATATAAATCTTTACCCAATGCATTGGAGAGAGATATAGGTCCCACCCATCTTATAATGAATCCTTTCTTATGTGTGCCACATAATCATAAATCATACATCATTGCATAACACATGTAACAAAAATGGGAATCTTAAACATCATGACATCATAAAACAATTCATATAAGGTAAATGACTTCATAAAAATAATTTCCTCAAAACGTAATCAAATCAATGTAATAATAAGGATAAAAACATAACCCTATATTATCTTAGATGGAAAATAATTTTGATAAAACATTTGAACTCCATTCTTGAGGAAAATATCCTTTCTACTTCAAAAACACTTTTCTTTTCTTAACATGTCATACAATTATAAACTAAAAGAAGTTGATTAAAAATAAACTTGAAAACTTGTAAAGGAACCTTCTTGTAAATAATGTTTTAAAAATCCATTCATGTCGTATAAGTTAAAAAAACATTCCTCGTACTTTTGTCGGAAAAGTCAAAAAAGTACCTCGTACGAAAAATGACAAAAGATTCCTTTCATATCTTTTACTAAAAACTCACCGAAGGGTAAAATAGGATTTAAAAAATTGTAGGTGAATGGAAATAATATTAAATATTTAGGGAACATGGATGTGGATGATAAAATACACCCCAGTAATTACCAAAGTAAAAACAATCTCGGATAAAAGTGAGATTGTGATATTTCCCTTACCTTAGGTCCGATTTGCTTTGTACGTGTCCGAAGCTCCTGTATAATGGTTTAAATAATGTTATTGACTTATTCCAGAATCATAAATATTGATATGATGTCATATATGGTCATATTCTTAGCTTCTTATTAGTAATATTTCATTGTTACTTGTTACTCGGGTCTTTATTACCTTTTGTTCTTATGCGTGTTTTGCCGAATAAATTCTTATTCTTATTTTAAGGTTATAGATACCTAATATCCAGAATGGTATTATTGTAACATATATCATATTTATTCATTCAATTCATTTATATAATTACTATGTAATTATGATCATGTAGAACGAGTCGCATCACATCGTGGAGACGGTATTCCGTACGTATGCACGAGCGATGATATTGTTCCCATGATCGTGGAATTGTATTTAAGTGTATTTATACTATTTCAGTATCAATATCACTTTATAATAATCATATATATTTACTCATTACACCATTATACCCATCCTTTTAAGGTGATGATGGAAAGTAGATTACACCACGGCGTGGAGACGGTATTCCGTACGTACGCACGCGCGGTGATTTTATTTTTCCGTAGGATGGATAGAAGGTGAATTAGGGTTGTTTCATATTTATAATAACATATAAGTATGTAATTAATACTTATGTTATTACTTTATCATGAAACAACTAAAGAAGAATAAGTTGAAGAAGAAATAAATTGAAAATATCGGTAATGGATATTACGTCTTCTTTGAAACGCCTCTTTGAATCCTCCACTTAGGGAACTAAGATTGGTCTTTGAAGAAGACCAGAACCTCTAAGATTATTCTACGGAAGTGGAGAAGGGATTTTGGTAGGGTTTGGCCGAGCTTGAGTGCTCAATTTGGTGTGAGGAGGAGGGGGAGGAGGTGCCCTTTTATAAGGGAGGAGAGGGGCACCTTAGGAATATCTCAAAATATTATTTTATATTAAAGTCAAAATCGGTTTATAATGGTTCCAAAGGGTCTTATTTCGAAGTTAAAGTGGGTATGGGTCGAAATACTATCAACCAATAGGATTTAGACAAGTTTAGGTTATTATTTTAACCTTATCAATTAGATTTAACTCTAAGTCAAATAATTTAACTTTTACCGTGACTTTTTGTTTTCTTACACTATATGGTTAATACACTTACTATAACATGCCAAACGAACCCCAAGTTGTTTATTATTAATATATATATCCTTATCTAAGTAATTTGGCCGAACCTTAGATTTTTAGGAATAAAATAACAATTAATCATATAATATTTGATTTAAAAACTATTTTGTGTCAATTTTGACACTATTTGATATATGATTTTTGTGAAAGTCATAACAGAATTATATGTTCGAACCAAGTTGATTAAATCAACACTAATATATCATATTAACCTATAAAATTAGTGTAATTCATAAAAAGTCTCAAATTACATTTATTTGGGCATTTATAACATCAATTATGTTAACATTTCCTTAAAAGGGTAATTACTGCATCATTGTTGTGTCATAAATAAATTAATTTATATAAATTCTAAAAATTATAAATAAAATACCATTATGTAGGAAATCTTTTTATCTTTCTAATTAATATTTATAGTCGAATTTATCTTATGTATAACCCTATATTAAAAATTATTTAGTTATTAAACTTTGATTTTAACTATTTTAACCCTTCTTTAAATAAATTAATAATAAATGTCCTAATCTAATCCAAGTGGACCTAAATAGTCATATTTTATTCCAAATTTTGTTTTTGGTCGAATTACACTTGTCCAATAGAATTAGGACATGTGTTAGGATAATAATAATATCATTTTTACCCTTAATTACCCTATTTACTTTTAACCGTGGTAAAAAAAGTAAAAAGTTACTATTCACCAAAAAATTATTTTTATCTCATTGAACCACATTTTAGTCCTTGATATTAACCGTGTCTCTTGGATTTTAGAAATTCCATTCACAGAAGCGGTAAAATTAAGTTTTATGCAAAATTCAGTTTTGAACCTACCACTTAGTGGTTTCACTATTCATCAAAAATTGAAAGTTTTCAGAAAAATACCAAAATTTCACCCTAGGCTAATTTCTGTATTCCGAATCCAAAAATGAAGTCCATTTTGAAAAATAAAATTTATAAAATTTCAAAAAGTGGTTATTACTATTCATAACGGCTAGTTTTATTTTAATAGCATATCATTGTTTAGTGAAACTCGGTATTGCGTACGACGCAAGCTATCGAGGAAGGTCACGATTTCGTGTAAAGCAAGTCAAGCAAGTGTTGTGTAGAAAAAGATTCCTTTGATGATTTATATAACATAAAAGTCTCGGGTGTTACACCCCATAGGAAGTCGATTGTTTCCGCTACACCCTCTGGGCGATGCATTTTAGTCTCCGTCATCAGTGTGTGGTTTATCCAAGTATCCAAGCACATTTCGAAGAAATAAGTGAGTAGTGCCTTCTAGTCGATCTGGCCGCACTCCCTATGGCCCAACACCCCGAGTCACCAGGTCGTCGTGAGGCTCTCGAGTAGCAATGCGTTCAGAGTATCAAGGTAATCTGAAAAATTATTAGGGAGGCTACCCCCCATGTGAAAATCCATGGATGGGGTCAGTATGCTGCCCTCCTCTTTAGTCCTATCTAGCGGCATCCAGACTCGTTATGCGATATTGAGGACATGCCCCCAGAAAGGGTCACGGTCCACATGGCCTACATAGTGGACAAGGAAGATGAGCTAGAGTTTCTCGATAGAGACTTACCCCCTGAGGGTATACCACCACTGCTGGACCCATCGAGGAGGATTACTCGTCAGTAGAGGAACCTCCTAGGTCTCCCTGCTCCCACAAAGGCATTGGTACTCAGCTGGAATGCCGGTAAGGGCAAAGAGCGTGTCAGATCTGTCAAGCACTCTGACCCATACGTCTCAGTGCAGAAGACGGAGGAGGACCCCGAGAAGGCCATGTTGCACCAGAAACTTGCTGATCAGAAGAGGTTGATCGACAAACTCATGGTTGAACGAGTTGCAGAGCGACGACCCGACTACGGTGATCCTAGGTCAGGGCAGCAGGGGTAGCAACAACTACCCCTTGGTGAGATGCCCCCAAGAAACCCTGATTATACCTCTCCTGCAAACAGGGCTGAAGCCGGAGCTCACGGTAAGAGGGTGCGGTATGTCTCGTCAAATCCTCCCGAACGGTGTAGCAATCCAAGGAATTTGTCCCGGGTTCCCCCAACTTCCCCGCAGGCCGCTCCACCAGCCGCTCCATGAGCCACTGAGCCTGCCTACCATGTTGAAGAACTCGGCAATGCACTCATGGTTAGGGATCCCCATCAAGACAGGGACCCCTATCCAGATTATCCCATGGCGGAACTCATATCCTGCCTTGAGGCATTGGAAACACAGCAGGTGGCAATCCCACCAGATGGCAACCCATACCCGGAATGGGTGGATTATATGTCGGCGCCTCTGGGATTAGGAAACCCCACCTTCTCCCACTTTAATGGAACAGGGGACCCATCGCAGCACCTTGACCACTTCAACTCAAGGTGCGGGCCCATGTTAGGCACTCCAACACAGTAGGAGGCTGCCAAGATCTGCTGTTTTGTTCAGACACTGGAGGGGTCGGCATTCGTCTGGTACAGCCAGCTCCCCGTCGGATCTGTGACTAGCTGGGAGGACCTTCATAAGAAATTCTTTTACCAGTTCAGCTCTACCACCTGGAAGACGAGTATCGCAGACCTCTTAAAGTGAAAACAAAGGCCTTATGATCGAGTCGCGGACTTTATCACCCGGTGGAAGAGGCTCACATACTTCCTTGATATGCCACTGACTCGGGAACAATTACTAATGATGTGCATAGGGAACGCCAAGACAGAACTATTTCCTTATCTGATCACCCAGAACTACCCTGGAGGATTCTGAGACTTCTCCAACAAGGCCTAGTTCCTTGAGGAAGCCCTGCAACAGGCCAGCCAGACACGTTTGTTGCCCCCTGTGATTCCATCAAGGAGAGCTGCCAAAGCCGAACCTGTCGCGGTGGCCCAAATATAAGCCCCCACACAGCTGGAGTTGTTACCAGTAGCACCGACCACGCAGCCTTGCAAAGGTCCTCCACCTCAGGCACAGCCTCCGGCTCAGCAGCATCCTCAGAATCGGTAGGCGCCCCCGCATAATTCGCCGCCACCGCCCAGGCAGGACAATCATGGTCCACCTCCTCGACAGGCCCCCCAGGCTCCTTGTCAGGGCTAGGCTCCAAGGGCCCCTTATCTAGAAATAAGACATCGTACTTACTCGTTCAGAGATAATCAGGCCCATGGTTACTTCCATAGCGCCTTATAGTAGGGTATTGTACGCTTTCCAAAGTGAAAAAGGGAGGAAGAGGAAAATCTCACAGATCGCCCCAACTACTGCCCCTATCATCGAATTCTGGGGCACACCCTCAAGCAGTGCTATGTGTTTAAAGACTGGATCTAGGACCATGTTGATAACAACGTAGTCAGGTTGGGCCTGGGCCTGGTACAAGTGGAGGGTGTCTTTGTAAGGTCAAACAGCGGTAGCGACAGCGAAGGTGAGTGGCAGCAGGTTTCCAGCCGCGGATCCCAGAATTACAAAGACCATATGGACCGCAAAACAGTCGTCCATGCCCATGGAATCATCCAGGCATGCCTGAATCAGCTGAATCCTTCAGAAGCTACGTCAACCACTTCTGCATCATCATCTCAGTCAGCCTCTTCCTAGAAGAGCAAGCATCTACAGTGCAAGAAAAAGCAATGCACCCCGCCAATGTCGTCATTTTCCCGCACTCTCGGTGACTTCATGCCCCCTGAGATGGGGATCCCTCCCAGAATCTTCCCAGTAGTGGATGACTCTTCAAGTGAAAGTCAAGGGTATGCTTCGGTTAATACCGTCGAGTTGGTAAACACCTATATGACTCCTGATGAGGGGGAGCGCCAGGTGAGCCTCCCCAATGTCCCCAGCCGACGCTAATGTCGGTGGAGCTGTGACCATATGGGTCGTCGAGGCACATCAGTTGGCACCTCCAGATAGGCCATACATGCCACTGAGACCAGGAAGTAGGCCCAACGTAGAGCTTAGCACGCGCAGCCTCTTCATCTGGTGTTTTCAGGACCACATCCACCACTTTTTTTGCTACTGGACTAGGCAGAACCACTTCAGTCGTACCGCAACCAGCTTCGCCCCTATGACAACCCTGCTTTTTATTACAACTTAAACATGATTTATTACGTTAAACTTCACTTGATATAACAAATAAGATAGATAGGTTTAGTGTCTTTGGGGCTTAGGATCATTACATAAAAACTTAAAACATGAAATACAACATCTTTATGGAAAACTTCCTTTACATGACCACTACATTCCTTCATACTTAGCATTGCATGGGATAACCTGAGGACATGCATAAGAAAAGGGTGAGCTATAAATCCCAGTAAGGTAGTACACATGGAATAACATGAGGAGTAAAATAAATGTTAGAAAATAGGCATATCAATAGAGCATAAGAAAAACATGAACATAAAGGCATGATAAATCATGATAATCATAACATGGAAATGTGGAAACAACACCTAAAATGGAATTAGCATGAGCCAAGGCTCATTGCACATGGAGCATGAGTAAATCCTCATTTCACATAAAGAACGAGTAAACCCTCTTTTCACTTGAATTAGCATGAGTCAACACTCATTGCACATGACGTATCATGATACTATACTTTACCCAATGCATTGGAGCGCTATAAGGGTGCACCCTTCTTAAACATTTCATTTCATGCATAAGTGTGTCATATGGATCATAAAACATGGAAGCATAAAACATAATCATTTATTCCATGATAAAGGAATGTGAATTCATAAATGAAACTTTATAATCAATAAGTAAATGTGCATAAAGGTGAATACCCTTGATGGAGAAATGGGCATGGTATTCACTACACAATGGTATTGGCTTAGAAAATCGGTGTGATTTCGGCAGCGTAACGGCGTGACATAAGAATTCATAAAAATGATTGATGATAGAGAAAGGGGTTCCTCATCATATTTACATGTAATGGACAGTAAGGAGGTCATATAGATACATGTCCCAACAATTGTAATGGAATTTAGATTCATGATACAAAAGTATTGCTTGAATGTAAATGAGGAGAGAGATGTTCCTTTCGGAATTTCGGCATGGTAACGGGTGTACATGGGATGCATATAATGAGAGAGAAATGGGTCTCACATAATTCAAACATAAAGAGGGAAGTATGAGGGAGGTTAAAAACCATACCCCAACATTCATAATTGAAATTAAAAGGACAAAACAACTTAAAGAAAATTGGACAAAAATGAGAAAGCAAGAAAAAACCCTTACTTGGAAGTGTGCTTCCAAAGGCTAGAGAGAGGCTTGTGAGAGGCTTCTTGGGAGCTTAGGGAACCTTGGGAGGATTATAGAGAGAGTAGGGCAGATTTTGGACGAACTCCAAAGGCTTTGAGTGAGGAGGAAGTGGGAGCTTGGGTGGGTTTATATAGGAAAGGTGAGGGAATTCTTTATTATTTAGGTTTGGGACCCTTATATTAAATTAATCCAAACCACAAACCATCCCATGGTTTTTGCCCATGGTTTTTGTCAAAGGGAAGAGGAAAATAATATTTTATAAGTTCAAGATTCGAACATCTTAAAATATTAGGGTTTCTTATGTGGAGGTGAGTCACCCTCCCATGGAAATTAATTTAAAAAGACAAGGTGTTTAATAAGTCTTGAGGGGTCCATTAATGCTTTAAAAAGTAAGCCAAACAAACCCAAAAATCACATTATTTTAATGGTAAAACATATATTGTCTGAACATAAAGATTATAGTATTTTATTACATCACTATTGGGTCATTATGATATCATAAAACACATTATATATTTAAACGGTATTTAATTTTTACTCAAAAATTTGACTGCCTCAGAAAATTATGAAAAATTCACCGTTGGATAATTTTGACGTCCTGATTCCAAAAATAAAATTTATTTTATCTAAATAATTTTCTAAATATGTTAATTTTAATTTTTAAAATAAAAACCGACATTTATCAAAAATTCACGGGTTTTGACAAAAATGGCTTTCAAACCTTAATAAAAATTATAATTGCATTCATACAATTACATGATAATTTATATATAATAGAATTAATCTAATAATAATAATAATAATATTTTATTAAAATATTATTTAATTCAAAAATCCCTTAATTTAATAAAATATATTTCTTAGTTAAATAATAACTAAAAACACCATTTGTACTTTAAAAACTATTTACAATGTATCAATAATGACAAGAAATTATATTCATTATTATATACAAAAATAATGTACATGAACATAGTACTATCGATTAGTTACATAACCCCTTAAAACAGCCGCATAAGACCTAAGGGTAAGGTGTGTGATGGTGATAGACTCTTGGGGTGGCTTGGATAACATCGCTCAAGTGGTAATTTCTATCAACTTCTACTTCTCCCGTAGACGGTCCCGTTTGAGCTTGACATGGTGAAGCACAGCTTGGGCTTGTTCAAGAGAGAAGCCCAAGGATGCCACCTCTTTTCTGAGCTCTAATAAATGGGCTTAGTATGGGGAAATTCTACTGGATGAGGCCATCGCTTCCTTTGTCAAAGTAAAATTGGATGTGTTAAAGCCCTATATTTATACTAATCATGTGATCGCTATTCGACGGCTATAAAAGTAATGGTCACAATTCTTATCATAAAACCAAAGAAGTTGACATTTTATAAAAACATTTTATATAAAGACACATTTAATAATATCAAGAGGTATTTTCCATTAATGAAACTTTGGGTTGTTACAATATTCCCCCCTTAAGAAATTTCGCCCTCGAAATTTTTCTTTTCCCATACTAAAACAGATGTGGGTAACTCAGCTTCATCACTTCCTCCGATTCCCAAGTTGCTTCTTCAAACTTGTGGTTTCTCTACAACACCTTGACGAGGCGCATTGTCTTATTTTGTATAACTTTTTCTCTATGATCTAAGATCTTCACTGGTTTCTCCTCATAAGAAAGATCGTCTTCCAATTGTACCACCTCAGAAGAGAGTACATGTGAAGGGTCCGGTATGTACTTACTTAAGAGGGATACATGAAAGACATCATGTACTTTGGCCATAGGAGGCGGAAGTGCTAGTCGATAGGCCACAACCCCGACACGATCAAGAATCTCGAAGGGGCCTATGTACCTTGGACTTAACTTCCCTTTCTTTCCAAACCTCATGACCTTATTCCATGGAGATATGTGTAGAAAAACCATGTTTCCAACTTTAAACTCAAGGTCTCGTCGACGATTATCTACATAACTCTTCTGTTGACTCTAGGCTGCCTTGATATGCTGCTGAATGGTTTTCACCTTCTCCACCATTTCATTGACCATTTCTGGTCCAAGCAGCTTATGTTCACCAACCTCATCCCAACATGCTGGTGTTCTGCACCTTTTCCTATACAGGGCTTCATATGGTGCAATTTTGATGCTCGAGTGGAAACTATTATTATAAGAGAACACAACCAGAGGAAGATGTTGATCCCATCCTCCTTTAAAATCCATTGAGCACGCTCTCAACATATCCTCAAGTGTTTAGATATTCCACTCAGATTGGCCATCAGTTTGAGGATGATTGTCCGTACTAAAGTTCAGTTCAGTATTCAGAGCATGTTGAAGACTCTTCCAAAACTTAGAGGTAAATCTTGGATCTCGGTCAGACATAATAGATATTGGTACTCCATGCAAACTTACCACTTCCCTGATATATTTCTGTGCCAGTTGATCCAATGAGAAATCCTCCCGAATAGAAATGAATTGTGCAGTCTTTGTAAGACGATCCACAACAACCCATATTGCATTGTTGCCTTTGGATTTCCTCGGAAGTCCGGTGAAAAAGTACATGGTGATGTTTTCCCATTTCCATTCTGGTATGGGCAATGGTTGCATCATCCCTTTAGACTTTTACCTCTCTGCCTTCACTTGCTGACACACCAGGCACTTTGATGTATATTCAGAAATCTCTTTCTTCATATTATCCCACAAAAAGTTTTCTCGGAGATCTCGATACATCTTTGTGCTCCCTGGGTGAATAGAGAAATTTGAACTATGCGCATCATCCAAAAGTTCTTTCTTCATCTTCGGACTTGATGGAACACATAGTCTTTTCCCAAAGCACACAATTCCTTCTTCATTAACATTAAACACTGAGGATTTCCCTTTTTCGATAGCTCCCACTTTTTCTTGAATTCCCACATTATCCTTTTGAGCATCCTTTAACCTTTCCAAAAGAGACGGTTGGGAAATCATTTGTGAAAGGATTGATGATGTTCCCTTCTCTATGATTCCCATGTCTATCTTCATCAAGTCTAATAAGATTGGATCCTTCTCAATTCTCATCATTGATAGAATCGCTGGATCCTTTCTACTTAGGGCATCTGCCACCTTGTTCACTTTCCCAGGGTGGTAATGGATTGAATAGTCATAATCCTTGATGAGCTCTATCCATCTTCTCTGGTTCATATTAATCTCTTTCTGTGTGAATATATATTTAAGACTCTTTTGGTCAGTATATATCTCACATTTCTCTCCATAGAGATAATGCCGCCAGATTTTCAAGGCAAAGATCACCGCTGCCAACTCCAGATCAAGCGTTGGATAGTTTCACTCATTTATTTTCAACTACCTTAAGGCATAGGATATCACTTTATCATTCCGCATCATCACACATCCTAATCCCTTCTTTGAAGCATCATTGAATACCACAAAAAGTTCCCCACTTGTGGGTAAAGTGAGAACGGGCGCAGTGATAAGCCTCTTTTTCAACTCCTTGAATCTTTCTTCACATTCATCACTCTAAGCAAACTTTACTCCCTTTCGAGTTAGCTTGGTAATAGGGTTGGACAATCGTGATAAATTTCTCACAAATCATCGATAATATCCAGCTAACCCCAAGAAGCTACGGATATCTGTTACCGATGTTGGCCTCTGCCATCCCTCAATTACATCTGTTTTGGAGGGATCCAGAGATATCCCATTTCTTGTGATGATATGGCCCAAGAATGAGACCTCCTTCAACCAGAACTCACACTTTCTGTACTTTGCATAGAGCTTCTCCTTGCGCAAAGTCTCTAGTACATTTCTTAAATGCTCCTCATGATCCTCCTTGGTTTTGAAGTATATTAGAATATCATCTATAAATACTACCACAAATTTGTCTAGGTAATCTCTAAAGACTCTATTCATCAATTACATGAAGATTTATAGAGCATTGGTGAGTCCGAAAGGCATTAATATGAATTCATAGTGCCCGTATCTTGTACGAAAAGTATCCTTGGGGACATCTTCCTTATTCACCCTTACTTGATAATATCCCGACCGCAAATCTACCTTGGAGAATAATTGTGCTCCACACAGCTGATCGAACAAGTCATCAATTCTTGGGAGAGGATACTTGTTATTTATTGTGATTTTGTTAAGTTCACGATAATTGATACAAAGCCTCATTGACCCATCCTTCTTCTTGACGAAGAGGACTGGTGCACCCCATGGTGAAGCACTTGGGCTTATAAACCCTTTATCCAGATTCTATTGTAGTTGTTTCTTCAGCTCTTCAAGCTCTAAAACAGCCATTCTATATGGAGTCTTGGATATTGGTAAAGCCCCGGGTATAAGTTCAACTGAGAATTCAACATCCCTTCTAGGAGGAAGACCAGACAGTTCCTCGGGAAACACTTCAGCGAATTCCCTCACAATAGGCATTTCCTCAAGTATGGTTTCTTCCTTGGACTCAATCATCTGAGACAGATACGCATGCTCATAGGGCAGTAATATCCATGCTTGAGATGATGGAGCTAAAGTAGATTCATCTTCCTCCTTACACTTGTAAATAATTGGGGGTCGATTCTCCATATGGAGTGTGATTTCCCTCTCCCGACAATTTATGTTGTCTCTATATAAGGAAAGTCAATCCATGCTAAGAATTGCATCAAATTCCACCAGAGGGAGTATGAAGAGGTTCTCCAGGAAATTCAATCCACATATTATAACAGCGGAGGAATTATATTCATGGGATGCAATGATTTCCCCATTTTTCGTACTCACCGACATCTTCACTTCCATGATTTGTGGTGGTGCTGGGATTGTTCTACTAAACTTTTGAGATATAAAAGAATGCGTAGAACCTGAATCAAAAAGTATGTTCTCTATTCTTGAATGAATTACTAGCGTATCTGTCACCACTTTGTTTTCGGGGTTCACTTCGGCAGAAGTGATGGAAAAAGATATTCCTTGATGCCTTGGAGGTTGTTGGTTGTCTCCGAAAACCCTTGGATTAGGGAAATGATTTGCAAAATGACCCGGTTCTTTGCATTTGTAGAATTGAACAATGCGTTGAGGTTCAAATAGAGTGTTCCTCTCCTCTGTCGTAGCCGCAGGTCTTTCTTGCTGATAGTTAATAGCTAGGTACCCTTCTCTTCCACACCTGAAGCATTTCCTCATCCCCTTAAGGCAATTTCCAGGGTGCTTCTTTCCGCACTTTTGGAAAGTGGGGTGCTGGATCTTCTTTGCACTGTTGGATTTATCCATCGGCCCACCAGTATTGAATTCCACCTTACGCTTCTTATCCCCATGATACCCCTGTGATTCTTCGATCTCTATTTCGACCTTGAGGGCACATCGGACAATTTTCTCATAGCTGTCGAAGTCACGGATCGCTAATGCTTTCCACAGGCTAGGCTTCAGCCCACTAAAGAAGCGGCCAACCTTGCATTCAGGGGTAACGACAAAGCCAGAATCATATCATGCAAGCCTTGTGAAGTTTTCCCCATACGCTCCAACAGATTCTTCGTCTTTTTGCTTGAGGGAAAGGAAGTCCCTTTCCATCTTAATCCGGAGGGTGCGCGGAAAATATTTATCGAAAAACATCTTCCGAAAATCCTTTCATTCCAACGCCTCGATCTCCTCCTCAGGATTCGTATTTTTGATCAACGTCCACCATTGATCAGCTTCACCCTCCATATGATAAGCTTCCAGGAGAACCTTCTCTTTTTCAGAACATTGAAGGATGGAGAAGATCTTTTCAATGGAGTTAATCCATTGTTCAACGATCGTGGGATCGGATGATCCACTAAAAGTAGGAGGCCTTTGTCTCATGAAGCTCTCGATAGCGACTTGTTCTTTATTAGGGACGTTTAGACATTCCTCTTGACCCGTGTTTCTATTCAATGCTTAAGTTATCTTAGAGAGAAGCATGACAAAGTTCGCAATTCCCACTCCCATTGGATTGGGCATCTCATTAGTGAAGTCATCACACTGATCTTCACATCGGTTGTTAGCCCGAGTCCTCCTATTACTAACCATTGGCTGGAATAAAATGAATGTTAGGGCTAACACATAAAGGGTAATCCAAAGACAAAAGTTGATGACTTATAAATAAACTTTCATTTCCTTAACTCATGAGTCAATAGGCTTCAATCTAGACTTTTCATGATCTACTTTCTAACATATATTCTTAGGGGAATTTTTTTAATTCCCTTAATAAGGGTTTATACTAAGCTTGTGAATTTACCAAAGTATATCCCCTGGGAGTGTCGTAACCAAGAGTGCAGCAAGGCCCGTTGTCGTGCACCAGTTCCCATTTGATTCTAGTTCAAAGCGGTGTTTTTGGGTTTTACCCCTAGGATACATCTGTGCCAGAGCCGCCTCTACCTTCTCATATCCAGACAGGGATTTATTTGCTTGATAACCCACTTACTCAATACTCACAAAAACTTAGGGACGTTTTTATTGTACTTAGTATTGTATTTAATGCTTTACTAGGGTTTTATAATCCTAATCCCAAAAAATAACCAAACCTATCCTTTGATATCAACTATGACAACCCTGCTTTTTATTACAACTTAAACATCATTTATTACATAAAACTTCACTTGATACAACAAAGAAGACCGATAGTTTTAGTGTCTTTGGGGCTTAGTATCCTTACATAAAAACTTAAAACATGAAATACAACATCTTTATTAAAAAATTCATTTACATGACCACTACATTCCTTCGTACTTAGCATTGCATGGAATAACCTGAGGACATGCATAAGAAAAAGGTGAGATATAAATCCCAGTAAGGGAGTACACATGGAATAACATGAGGAGTACAATACATGTTAGACAATAGGCATATAAATAGAGCATAAGAAAAACATGAACATAAAGTCATGATAAAGCATGATAATCATAACATGGAAATGTGGCAACAACACTTAACATGAAATTAGCATGAGCCAAGGCTCATTGCACATGGAGCATGAGTAAATCCTCATTGAACATAAAGCACAAGTAAACCCTCATTGAACTTGAATTATAATGAGTCAACACTCATTTCACATGAAGTATCATGATACTATACTTTACCCAATGCATTGGAGCGCTATAAGGGCGTACCCTTCTTAAACATTTCATTTCATGCATAAGTGTGCCACATGGATCATAAAACATGGATTCATAAAACATAATCATTTATTACACGATAAAGGAATGTGGAATTCATACATGAAACTTTATAATCAATAATTAAATGTTCATAATGGTGAATACCCTTGATGGATAAATGGTCATGGTATTCACTACACAATGGCATTGCCTTAGAAAATCGGTGCGATTTCGGCAGCGTAACGGCGTGACATAAGAATTCATAAAAACGGTTGATGAGAGAGAAAGGGGTTCCTCATCATATTTACATGTAATGTAAAGTAAGGAGGTAATATAGATACATGTCCCAACAATTGTAATGGAATTTAGATTCATGATAAAAAAGTATTGCTTGAATGTAAATGAGGATAGAGATGTTCCTTTCGGAATTTCGGCATGGTAACGGGTGTACATGGGATGCATCTAATGAGAGATAAAGGGGTCTCCCATCATTCAAACATAAAGAGGGCGGTATGAAGGAGGTGAGAAACCATACCCCAATATTCATAATTGAAATTAAAAGTACAAAACAACTTAAAGAAAATTGGACAAAAATGAGAAAGGAAGAAAAAACCCTTACTTGGAAGTGTGCTTCCAAAGGCTAGAGAGAGGCTTGTGAGAGGCTTCTTGGGAGATTGGGGCACCTTGGGAGGATTCTAGAGAGAGTAGGACAGAGGTTGGAAGAACTAAAAAGGCTTTGAGTGAGGAGGAATTGGGATCTTGGGTGGGTTTATAT
Organism: Viscum album; assembly: GCA_963277665.1. Classification (NCBI taxonomy): domain Eukaryota; kingdom Viridiplantae; phylum Streptophyta; class Magnoliopsida; order Santalales; family Viscaceae; genus Viscum; species Viscum album. The sequence goes on from OY728163.1 coordinate 357,033,220, forward strand.
AGGAAAGGTGAGGGAATTCTTTATTATTTAGGTTTGGGACCCCTTATATTAAATTAATCCAAACCACAAACCATATCATGGTTTTTGCCCATGGTTTTTGGAAAAAGGAAGAGTAAAATAACATTTTATAAGGCCAAGGTCCAAGCTTCTTAAAATATTAGGGTTGCTTATGTGGAGGTGAGTCACGCTCCCATGGAAATTAATTTAAAAATACAAGGTGTTTAATAAGTCTTGAGGGGTCCATTAATGCTTTAAAAAGTAAGCCAAACAAACCCAAAATCAAATTATTTTAATGGTAAAACATATATTGGCCGAAAATAAAGATTATAGTATTTTATTACATCACTATTGGGTCATTATGATGTCATAAAACACATTATATATATAAACGGTATTTAATTTTTACTCAAAAATTTGACTGTCTCGGAAAATTATGAAAAATTCACCGTTGGATAATTTCGACATCCTGATTCCAAAAATAACATTTATTTTATCTAAATAATTTTCTAAATATGTTAATTTTCACTTTTAAAATAAAAACCGACATTTATCAAAAATTCACGGGTTTTGACAAAAATGGCTTTCAAACCTTAATAAAAATTATAATTGCATTCATACAATTACATGATCATTTATATATAATAAAATTAATCTAATAATAATAATAATAATATTTTATTAAAATATTATTTAATTCAAAAATCCCTTAATTTAACAAAATATATTTCTTAATTAAATAATAACTAAAAACACCATTTGTACTTTAAAAAATAGTTACAATGTATCAATAATGACAAGAAATTATATTCATTATTATATAAAAAAATAATGTACATGAACATAGTACTATCGATTAGTTACATAACCCCTTAAAACAGCCGCATAAGACCTAAGGGTAAGGTGTGCGATGGTGAAAGACTCTTGGGGTGGCTCGGATAACATTGCTCGAGTGGTAATTTCTATCAACTTCTAGTTCTCCCGTAGACAGTCCCGTTCGAGCTTGACATGGTGAAGATTAGGTTGGGATTGGTCAAGAGCGAAGCCCAAGGACGCCACCTCTGTTCTGAGCTTTGATAAATGGGCTTCGTATGGGGCAATTCTACTGGATGAGGCCATCACTTCCTTTGTCTAAGTAAAATTGGATGTGTTAAAGCCCTATATTTATACTAATCATGTGATCACTGTTCAATGGCTATAAAATTAATGGTCACAATTCTTATCATAAAACCAAAGAAGTTGACATTTTATAAAAACATTTTATATAAAGAGACATTTAATAAGATCAAGAGGGATTTTCCATTAATGAAACTTTGGGTCGTTACAGCCCCACTACAGGACTATCTCAGTCGTTCAAACCTCATACAGCAGTGACTCTTCAGGCTTTGACTAGTGGGCAGCGGGATATACCCAGCACTAGCCAGTCGCTGGTCTAGCCGGCAGGGACCGCCATGCCTCCAATCGCAGAGCGGCCTTCTGTAAGCATAAGTTTGCACCTAGTGCGGAAGTTTGATGTCCTCAAGCACCTTTATGGCATCCCAATGAGGATTTCCATCCTTGAAGCCCTTCTCCTATCGTCAGATATGCACGAGGCCCTCGCTGAGGCTTTGAGGAGCCCCCTCCAGTTTGAGATAGAGGTAGCAGCTGCAGAAGCCTTTCATGCTGAAGCAGTTGAGGACGCCTAATGTCAGGCCATCATTTCATTATCAGGAGAGAATGAAGGCTCTACCATATAGGGGCACATCCACCCGCTGTACATCATCGGCCAATTTAACGGTGTGGAGGTCCGTCGTTGTCTCGTTGACACCGGCTCCGGGATCAACCTTATCCCGACACGGACACTGTGGAAGCTGGGGTTATCCTAGGATGACCTGACTCCCTCCAATTTAAGGATCCAGGGATATGATAGGATAGAGCAGGCCCTAGTTGGCAAGATCCATCTGAAGACCCAGTTTGGTGTCCTAGTTTCTAGTACTGAATTTATGGTCGTCTCCCAGGACACCGTGTGCAATGCATTGATGGGAAAACCATGGCTCCATCTGCACGTGGAGGTCACCTCGTCATATCACCAGTGCCTCAAGTACTCTCTAAATGGTTGAGTAAGCATAATCCAAGGTGATTCATCTCCTTTCTCCTCTTGTGAAGCTTTTTATCTGGACACTGACTATTACAAGAGCAAGGATAAGAAAATTCTAGCAAGTGAGGTTGAGCCTGCCATGGTCACAAGTGACCCCTGGTCCGATCTGGATGACACCTATGTCTTCCCAATCCATCGATTGGAGGCCACGACCCCCGACATGGAGCAATTATTTGTTGTCTCCAGTACGAAAGGAAGGCATATTACCAAGTCCAAGCGACGGTAGAAAATCACCTCGTACTCCTATGCAAACTAGGCTCAGGTGATCCCGGAACCTCTTACCCCCGTACGGTATCGGGATGTCCGCCCCATGGAAATAGAAATACGTCATGCATGTCTATTTCTCTAGGCTGGGATTAACCGGCTCAAGCCGACGTGCCACTATTTCTTTGATATCATCAAGCATGGCCCCTTTGGCCGAAGACCAGATGGGATCGGATCGACTGCCTTCATCGTTATGGTCTCAGCGATGCATGAATCTCTTGATATATTGTCTACTGCTATCCAGGCTAGTACCAACCTCCCGCCAGGTTCTTCCAACCCAGGGGAAAAACCACCCACTGGGAATCCCTCCTTTGAAAATAAAGAAGAGGATCTGGAAGATTCTCCCCCTACCTTTGAAGAAGGCATCTCTTCCACAGTCGATGAACTGGTACAGGTTAACCTTGGTAGTGAGGCAGATCTGAGACCCACATTGATCAGTGTCGCCATGTCCCCTGAGGAGCAACAGTGGTACATAGACTTCCTCAAATAGCACCGTGACATGTTTTCCTAGAGTTACAATGAGATTCTAGGACTAGATCCTTAGGTAGTTGTCCACCACCTTGGTCTCCCAACAAATCATCGCGGGTTCAAGCAGGCTCCCAGAAAGATGCACCCTTCTCACGGTGCCATGGTCAAGGATTAAGTTGACAAGCTCATCAAAGCCAACTTCATCAAGGAGGTCCAGTACCCCAAGTGGATAGCCAACATCGTGCCAGTCAGGAAGAAGAATGGATAGATCAGGGTCTGCATCGACTTCCAGAATCTCAATCGTCACTGTCCGAAGGATGATTTTCCCCTTCCCGTGACAGAATTGTTGATCAAAGCTATGAATGGGTTCCAAGCCCTCTCCTTCATGGATGGTTACTCTGGATACAATCAGATCTAGATAGCCCTCGAGGATAAAGAGTCCATAGCTTTTAAGGCACCCCAAGGTACTTTCTGTTACCAGGTTATGCCCTTTGGCCTGAAGAATGCAGGTGCCACCTATCAGCGGTCCATGAACCGCATATTCAAGAAAATCCTTGGGACATTGGTGGAATTCTATGTGGATGATCTGGTGGTCAAGTCTTTCTAGTGCCAGGACCATATCAAGGACCTTGATAAAGTTTTCGGCTTCCCCCGCTCCCGCCACTTGAAGATGAACTCGTTGAAGTGTGCCTTCGGGGTCACCTCCGGGAAGTTTCTTGGATTTGTTTTCAGGTACCGAGGCATTGATATTGACCCAGAGAAGATCAAGGCAATTAGCCAGATGCCTCCTCCGAGCAATATTTGGGATCTTTGAGGTTTCCAAGGCCACTTAGCCTACATACACTGATTAATTGCGAATCTGGCTAGCAAGTGTAAGCCCTTTTCTCGGGTAATGAAGAAAGGATCTGCCTACGAATGGGATGAAGAGTTCCAGACCACATTCAAGGAAATTAAGAAGTACTTGATCCAGCCTACGGTCTTGATGCCACCCGTCTCCAGGAAGCCACTAATCTTGTACATGACTACCCTGGAACGATCTCTCAGTGCCCTTCTCACCTAGAAGAACAATGAGGGGACAGATAACAGTCTCTACTACCTCAGCCGCATGATCCTCGATACAGAGACCAGATACTCCCCCATCGAGAAGATATACCTTGCACTGGTATTCGCAGTACAGAATTTGCGACACTACCTACAGCACAATAAGGTATAGCTGGTCTCTCGGGTAGACCCGCTGAAGTACATTCTGAATCGCCCCATGTTGATCGATCGTCTAGCACGGTGGGCTGTAATCCTTCAGCAGTTTGAAATCAGTTTTGTGCCTCAGAAGGCTATCAAAGGACAGGCATTAGTAGACTTTCTGGCTGCCCATCCAACCTCCACGGACCAGTCCTTGGACTTGGATTTTCCCAATGAGGCAATCCTATCAGTAGATCATTCCATCCTGTGTTGGCAGATGCACTTCAACAGTGCCTCCCGGAGCCCCACCGATAGGAGGCTCAATGATCCTTGACTCAACAGAGTGAGTCTGGGTATCGTCTTCATTACCCCCGGCACAATCCATTCTTCCGTACTCATTCCTATTATCATAAGGTTGCACCAACAATGAGGCAGGGTATCAGGCTCTTATCACTGGCCTCGAGCTGGCCCTCGAGATCGATGTGCCCCATTTTCATGTGAAAGGGGATTCCAAACTAGTCATCAAGCAGATCAATGGTGACTAAGTTGTCAGAAATCCAGAGCTTGTATCATTTCTGTAACTCACCCTACAGCTAATGGCCCAGTTCTCTTCTCAGCCGGAGGTTACCCATGTCCCTTGGTCACATAATGGTCGAGCGGATGCTTTGGCTAGCCTGGCTGCATCACTTGCAGAGCCCAAGCAAGATGATCTGATTATAGACATGGCACGCTGGAGATTCATTGCCTCTGTCACCTCAGAGAGTGATGACGGCCTGCGATTAAACCATATTACCACTGGGTCCACCACATCTGAACCCCCAGGTTCTCCAGATATAGTGGTTGAAGCAACTCCTGACTAGAGAGCTCCTTTTGTCAAGTATCTCTAAAATGGTTGCCTCCCAGCTGATCAGGCCGATTGTGAGCGAATTTGACGTTGTGAGCTGCAGTTTACCCACCAGAGTGGTCCTAGTCTTGAGAAGATCCTCTACAAGCATGTGTTTGATGGTGTTCTCCTCCGTTGCATCCAAGGAGTATAGATTTATTAGGTCATGCATGAGGTTCATGCTAGTTCCTGTGGGGCTCATCATGATGGGTTGAAGCTATCCCATCATATCCGAAGACTGGGGTACTTTTGGCCCTCTATGATCCATGATTGTATCGAGTTCACCAAGAGATGTCACACGTGCCAAGTTCATGCTAACTTCCTACATCAGCTGCCAGAACCTCTCCACTCCACCAAGTACTCTTGTCCATTTGTGGTGTGGGGACTCGATGTCATGGGACCATACCCACCAGCGACATCTCTCCAGTGTAAGTTCATCCTGACCGCCATAGATTTCTTTTCTAAGTGAGCAGAAGCAGTTCTGCTCAAGGAGGTCAAGGCCCATTCCATTGTTGACTTTGTGAGCTCTAACATCATCCACCAGTTTAGAGTCCCTCACATCGTCCTCACCGATAACGGCACCAACTTCTGAGTAGCCAAGCTGAAGAAATTGTATGCCAAGTACAACATCCTTTCAAATCATACCTCCCGCTATCACACGCAAGAAAATGGGCAGATCAAGCCGTTCAACAAAACCCTCTCTAACATTCTGCAGAAAATGGTTGTTCAGAACAAGAAGAGTTGGCCAGACAAGCTCCCCAACACCCTCTGAGCCTATCATACGATGACTCGTAATTCCACCCAGGTGACCCCATATTCCTTGGTGTATGGATCTAAGGCCATCCTGCCAATTGAGATCCATCTGTCTTCATTACTCATCGTGGTCTATGACCAGTAGGCACTAGATAAGGTGGTTGAAATTCATTTGGATGAATTGGAATCACTTGAAGAGAATAGTATTCGTGCCCTACATAGTCTGAAAAGGCATCAGAATAAGAAATCTAGAGCCTTCAACAAGAAGGTTCACCTCTGCTCTTTTCTTCAAGGTGACCTGGTATTGGCCCTTCGAGCGCCAATGATCCCTGGAAGGAAACCACCCAAGTTGGAGACCAAATAGGAAGGACCTTACATATTCCACAAGGTTCACCCCAATGGATCATACTCGTTGGTGACCATGAATGGTGAGCATATAACTCCTCCCACCAATGCCAAGTTCCTCAAGCAATAATTTTCCTGACCACACTGGTCCTGCATGACCTTAAACTGACCAGTCCTATACAACCTTAAACTGTGCATCATCCTACAAGACGTTAAACTATGTCTTGAGAACTACGTATGGTTTGATTCCCATCCTTATGGTATATGTTGGAACACTCTGACACCTTGTCTTGATCCCAACCCCCAAACTCTTCTTTTTTACTATTCCCCCTGGGTATAGTTCTCTCGGAGGATCCTTGCATGATATAGTGAAGGCTTCCTTAGCCCCACTTATACAAGGGTTATAATGGTCGCACCATGTTCCCACTCCAATTCTTCTATCCTCCCATGTCTTCACCGCACGACGTTAAACTGAATGGCCTTCAAGAACTATGTATGGCTTGATTCCCATACTCATGGGATACATAGTAATGCCCAGACATTTTGTCTGTTGGCCCAGCCCAAACGCCAGAATCTTCCCCTCGGGTCAAGACATATGGCAGGGGTGCAAACTTTTTCCCCAATTCACATCGATCTAACCTTGATCCATCCATACGTCCCGCTCTCTGGAGATGTTCGCCTCTTTCATAGATGGGTACATTTATGCTTCACCCACTCCTTGATTGGGACTCCATCATCTTCCCCATCTGGACGGGCCCCCGAATGGTATGGATGCCAGGTTTAAGGGTTACCTTACCACTTCGGGCCAATGCCCTCGAGGATGTTGAGAAACAATCCGATACAAGTCCCACATTTTGAATATGGTCAGTGGCTGATGCTCATTTTTTGCTCCCATTTTAGGTCACTATAGGGACGTTGTTTTTCGAACATGGTCAACAGTTGTCCTAGATCGTTAGGACCACCCCAAGATGTCCCAAACATTGAGTTTAGTGGTTCATTCTACCACGTTGTATCTCTAAGCGATGAAATCCCTTCAGGAAATGACAGCTATCAGGCCCCGTTTTATGGGGAGAGCTGAGACTGGCTCCTTGTTTCCCACACCGAGCATCACTCACATGGGCTTAGTAGCTGTGATGAGGCAGTAACCATACAAGAGGGTGTATGGACTTCCATCTGAGTCCCATCCTCATGCCCCTTGGCCTTTTAGGGCCCCCGTCCCAGGTTCTCTCTTATGGGATTGTACGGTGTGCTATGGGATTATGTCCTCCTTCACGTCAGGTTGCTCGCTGTGCTGTACACATCCCTAGATGAGACACCTTATCCACTTCTTCTTCCTCACTACAAGACGTTAAACCACAAACTGGTTGGGCCTTCCTGACCGAGGCCCAGCCTCAGTCCCCATGGCCTTCTCGGGCCCCTGTCCCTCATCCTCAATGCAGGACGTTAAACTGCAAACTGGTTGGGCCTTCCTGATTGAGGCCCAGCCTCAGGCCCCTTGGCCTTCTCGGGCTCCTGGCCCAATTTCTTACTCGAAGTGTACGGTGTGGTGTGGGATTATGTCCTCATTCACGTCAGGTTATTCATCGTGTCGTACACCTCCCTTGTTTGGGTTATCTTACTCCCCTTCTTCATCCTCACTGCAAGACGTTAAACTGAATACTGGTCGGGCCTTCCTAACCAAGGCCCAGCCTCAGGCCCCTTGGCCTTCTTGGGCCTCATCCCAAGTTCTTACCCAGAGTGTACGGTGTGGTGCGGGATTATGTCCTCATTCATGTCAGGTTACTTGCCATGTCGTACACCCACCTTGTTAGGGTATCTTACCCCCGGGTGACTTCAATAACTACATGTGGCTTGATTCCCATCCTCATGGGATACTTAGGACCACCTGAATGTCTAGACTTCGGGTCCAGCCCCATCTCCCAGAAATCTCCATTTCACCTTGGCCCCTTGGCCTTCCCTTCTCTGGGGAGGGGAGTATATGGCGTGGCATGGGATTATGTCCTCATTCACATAGGGCTTGTAACGACCACACCATGTACCTCTCCCTCATGGGATTTCTCTATCCCCTGACTCTATAATCATCCCTTCAAATCGGTTACTCTCAAGTTGAGCACCCTCATCTACCCTCTTCAGCGGTTCATCAATGTGCCTAAGGGTACTCTGGTTTAGTATCTGGAATGTCAGACTCTACGTGTACATGCTTCCACCCGCTTTTCAGGCTTTTTGTTCCCCTTCATTGGGGATTCCATCACCTTTCACACCCGAAGGGACCCCCAAGTGGCATGGATTCTAGGCCTAAGGTCTCTCCTATAATTACGGGTCAACGTCGTTGAGGGTCGCAGACAACAAGCCGATACAAATCCCGCGTTGCGAATATGGTTAGAGGTCGATGCTCATTTGTTATTCCCCTTTTAGGCTAACGCGATATGGATACTGTGTTTCGAACACAGTCAACAGTTATCCTCCATCTCCATTCCAACCCCATTAATCCCAAAGTGCCAGTTACATGATTCACATCCTTCCCCACCTCATTATGTCCAATTAGAACTTCAAATCTCTTGGTACTATTCCTCAGTGTGCATCTGCACATTTGGAGGAAAAAATCAGTGATAAGGGCATAATTTGGGACTCCACGCTGATTTCCCTTTGGCATGTGTTCCTGGTATTGCAATAAACATCTTCCTCCCTTGTTTTCCACACCGAGTTTGACTCACGTGGGCTTAGGGATCGGGTTGAGGTCTGCACTTACTTGGAGGGTTTTAGCTCCTCTAGGGTTCGATCTCTAAGACCATAAACTAAGATCTCATCTAGAACTATGTGTGGCTTGATTACCATCCCTATGGGATACATAGGACTACCCGGACATCTCTTTTTTGGGTCCAGCTCAGTTGGGAGCTAGTTTCTCCTGCCCCTTGCCCTCTTACCTCTATGTAGGCCCCTTGGCCTGAGGCTTCTTTGTCGAAATTGCATAAGGTGTGGTGTAGGATTATGTCCTCATTCACGTCAGGTATGCTGTATCGCATCGTGAACATTCCTTTATGTCCAAGCCATATGACTTTAAACTATGCCACCTGGTCCTATCACATGACCCTAAACTGTGAAATTATCATCCTGGCTACACGACGAAAAACATAACTGCATCATGATTTCCTCACTCAAAGGTAGACCATGTTTGGTATTGGTCACATGCCATACCATCTTTCAATGCCTGATACAGCTTGATTCTTGTGGCGATGCCAGGTCCTACTACCCTAGGCATGTCGCTTTACAAAAAAAAACCACTCACCTTAAAGGACAAACAAGATTTATCAAATACCGTTTCTTTTGGTGCAAGGGTCATGCCTGCACGCTCCTTTTATCCCTGGAACTAGTACCTTACCATGCCACCTCAAGAACTACGTGCAGCTTGATCCCCATATTCATGGGGTATGTAGGAACGCCTGTGCCCTTTTCCTCGGGCCCAAATTAACTCTTGTTTTTGGTCCCTCAACCTAAAACCTCTCCAAGGAACACATGGTGGTCAGAACCCCCGATTCCCATTCACGTTAGGTTTTTTTAATTACCCCACCATGTGTATCTCATGTTTCCTACCATCCATGGTATGAGTTCTACAACCCTAAACTAAGATCTACCTATGGGAAGGGACTCGAATCCCTCTATCTAATACATCTCGTTTTCATATTTAGATGCGTTTTGACAAAGAGCCCGAAGTGTGGAATTTTCATGGGGATATTCCCCTCGTTCCATATACAAGCTTCATGAGCTCGCTATTTGGATCCTCATCCTCTTCCACATCCAAAATGACCCCCGAATGGTATGGATGCTAGGCCTAAGGGATCTCCTACCGTTTCGGGCCAACGTCCCTAAGGATATCGGACGACATTTGTGACAGGTCTTGTGTTTCAAACATAGTCAATGGCCGACCCTCATTTGTTTGTCCCCATTCTAGGATAACACGATGTGGATGCTACGTTTCCGCCATGGTTAACAGTTATCCTCCATCGTCACACTGCCATCATTGTGATCCAGATTTCGAGCATCATGATTCACACATTTCCACTTCCTCATGTTCAAGTGGAATTATTACAAACTCAACTTTACCTCTTCACGCGTCTAGGTGCGTTACATGGACGGGTTATCATCATTGGGACGACATTCCTCAAGTGTCCCTTTTCCCTAACATGTTCCTTCTTGTGTCGGGAAAGTCCCCCATTACTTCTTGTTTCCCACATCGAGCATGACTCACGTGGGATTAGTAGTTTTGGTATGATGTGCACCGGTGCAGCCAGGCATTTCATCATCCCGCATGACGTTAAACTGTGCTCCTAGAACTATGTACGGATTGATTCCCATCCTCATGGGATACGTAGAGACACCCCGGTATTTCGCCTAGGGTCCATCCCTAGGAATTGTAAGTCATGTTCCTCCTCATTTTCGGCCCGTGGTCTGACCCCTTGTGGGGAACTGTGTAACTGCAACTTTGCCCTGAACAAGATTGGGATGCCCCAAGATGACATTGGGAAGCAACGGCTCCCTTACCAGAGAGGCCATACCTAAAAGAAAAAATGATCCATGATCAGACTGATGTGCCCATCTAATGTGCTTCCACCACGGTGGTGTAATTTCATGAGTATCGGATTCTATTCGAACAAACCATCACTCCACATTCCATGCTTTTTGTGACCCTTATTTGGACCCTCGTCCTCCTTCACATCTAGCGGAACCCCCTAACAGTATGGATACTCGGCCTATGGCCCGCCTATTATCCTGGGCCAATGTTTCGGAAGACTAACGGATGACATTTTGAGTCAGGCCCCATGTTTAGAACATGGTCAGTGATCGACCCTCATTTTTTATCCCCACTCTAGGCTAATACAATAAGAATATTGTGTTTCGAATGTGGTCAATAGTTATTATTTATTGTCATGCCACCCCCATAATGTTCTGAATCCTAGGTATTGTGATTCACACATCCCATTCCCATTTGTTCAGATCAATTTCAGCGCCCCTGGCGTTAACCCATTTGTGCATAAGGGCATGCTAGGAAAATAGTAATTCGACTATTTTGAGAGCTTCATTATCCAGTTAGGTCTCTCCCATTTCCTCTCGTAAATCCAGACCGGTTGTTCAAACCCCGGATTCTCGAAGCTTGGCTTTCACGCCTACGTTTGGATGGGGTGATAAGGTGGTCATCCCTTGTTTCTCACATCGGGCCAGACCCAGGTGATCTTAGGTAACGATCACTGGATGCTCTGTGAACATCACAAGGATGCAATAAACTAATATAAACAATGGAACTCATGCATGCTATGGTATCAAACAATCAAAGCATGAAAGTACATTTAAGGGTTTTTAATCATTACAGTACCTGGGGGTCGACTCCCCCCATGGATGGATTGACCTCATCAGAGGAATGTTTTAGTTCCACCACCCTCCGGCTGGTGGCATCCAGGAGTTACTGCCGCTTGTTTACCTCCCACTCCTCCTCAATAGCGAGAGGGTGAAATTTGTCGGCCGCAACCCGAGCCTTCTCTACACAAGTCCTGATAATGGCCATCTCCTTAGAGGCTCGATTCATGCCCTCTTCGGCCTCCGCCAACTGGGCTTTCAGCCATGAGACGAGCTTTGATTGCGCAATGATAGAAGCATACTGCTCATCTACCCAGGCCTGCAACCCTTCAACCTCATTTTCGATCTCCCAGAGCCTCTTGATGTTCACTGCCTTCCTCCGTTTCCATCCTATGCTGAGGCCACGGTCATACTCTCGAATCTTTTCTGCCATAAGATCTCGGATGAGCATGTGAGGGCATTGGGCATCCACTCCCCCAGCACACAGTTCGCATAGCCACAAGCGAAGTCTATCCATCTCATTCAACCATAAAGATTGGGGGGGTTTATTGATGAAGAATGTGATCAGCTTCCACGATCAGCGATGGACTTTTTTTTTTCCTCTTCAGAGGTCATCTCATCCCAGTCGGTGCGATTGGCAGGCTCGTATGTAGGGAATGCCCCCAGGAACTCCTCAGTCGGGACCACATCTAGCATTTCATCAGGCGTGGCGGGGCCTGAACTATCTGTTTGATCCTCATCATCGGATCCCACCTCAATAATCTCAAACGTAGTCCCACTGGCATTCCCACCAATGATCGGGAGCGCTGCAGTTTGTTCAGGTTGGATGTCCACCTCCATGACCATTGGCATGCCTCTGAGAAAGGCGCTACCGGAATTCCCGACCAACTTCACCGTGGCGGCCCAGGCCAATTGAAGGACTGTACATGCCAAAAAAGGTGACGTCTCCAGCTGCAATGCCTTCCTGTAGACATTGTTTAGATGGTTATATAAGAAGTCAGCAATGATAGGCGTGAAGTCCTCTCAGGCATGACCATCGGGCACCCTGAACCATCGACGCTGGCACGACGTGCTCCTAAACCAATAAGCTGTCTCATACCTACTTGCTTTAGGGATGAAGACATCATCCCTTAGTCCCAATCCATACAAGGGAAACCTCCTACATAGCGGGTAGTTCTTCTGGCTCTCCGATAGCAGCTCCTCCAGTGAACTATGGTCTGAGTGGCTACAGACCAACTCTCCTAGCCCCAGACTGTTTTCCATCTCATCCCTTTAGGCGGTATCTATAAGCACCCCCTAGGCAGCTTCTTGGTGGGCCATTCAGGTCTGGAACTTGGATGATTTTCTGGATGGTTCGTGAAGCTCATCCATAGAGCGTGATTGCGAAGACTATTCGCAAAGACTGTTTGCATAGCGCTACTGGGGATTTCAAGCATCGGATCATAGAGCGCCAACGCGGGATCTAGGACTCACAGAGCACCGCGATGACTCGATTCGCAGAGAACACTCATGAAGTACGCACAGATTCGTGAATTGAGAGTGAAAAAGGACAAATTTGTGGATAAGGGAAATGAAAAAAGAGATGGTAGGCCCCTATTTATAAGCGACGGACTTCGGAGCTTCACGGCGTGTCCAGTTCACACGGAGCTTCACGGCGCACTCGGCCCGCGTGTCCCCTATCCACCTCGCGAGCCTTCTTCCCGAGCCAACATCGCGAACGGACGAGGATTTTGGTGATTTCCCTCAGACTTCGACCCTTGATCTCTCTGTGGCTTCAAGTCTGAGGGGGGCCATTTTTTGGCGCCAAAATTTGGGATATAGAAGAGGCCCAAAGAAGGACCCATTGAATACCTCGCGAAGACACTTCGCAGAGTCCCCCCAGCACCGCGACCGCCGTGAATCAAGGAGGTGGGACGCTCCGTGACCACATTTGACGTTCACGAGGCCTCCGTGAAGCAAGGTGGTGGGGCTCTCCACGACCGCATTTGACGTTCTCGAGTCTACCACGAAGCAAGGAGGTGGGCTGCTCCGTGACCGCATTTGACATTAAAGACCCGCCGCGAAGCCACCAAGTCCCTCTTCACACCGCTTGAGCTCCGCTTCGCGGAACCTCTTGCTTATAAATATTGGGTTCCTCCTGATCCCAAAAGGACGGACAATCCGACCCTTCGAATTCCCAGCTCCCAAATCATAAAGCATCTATCCACTCTGCAAACCATGAGCTGTGCAAGTTAAGTCTGCTCCGCAAAGTGCCTCCCCTTTGTCTTATTTTAAACCCCTCTTCCGAGAGGGATGTTGTTTGCAAAGACTAAAGGCCTTCATGAAGGAAGGGGATCCCCAAGGGGACCCGGGTCATCGCGGAGCATTTATGCTTCGTGAAACACCCTTCATGTACACATGATCCACATAATAAGGTAGGGTCACTGTACTTCGTGAAGCACATTTCTTCAAGACACTTTGCTTCGCAAGGCACCTTTGATCCATGAGGAAGTGCTCCATGAATGCCTTTCCACTTCGCGAAGAACCTCCCATATGCACCTCTGCCCAATGCTTAGGCTAAGGCACCCCACTTCGCGAAGCACACCCCTCCACAAGTGCCCTCCACCACGCGAAGCAACAGAGCTTCACAAGGCCCCTGCCTATGAACCCCTCTACTTTGCAATTCCTTTTCCCGTGCGACCCTCTAGGTTTTCACGATGAGACTTAAAAGTCCCCTAGACGATACTGTCGGTTTTGTTTCTTTGCCTCATGCTTCTTCTCATAGGCACGCTAATGGGTATTGCTTCTTCGCATAGCCACACTAACGTGGGCCCATCGATGGTTCTCTCCATGACACCCCCTCATCACGGTCTTTCTAATGCCTTCCCTCCCACAAGGAGAAGAGGGTATCGTTTATGTAAGTCCTAGGGGTGCGGAGCAAACCCACCTCATCCGAGCTGCAGGACGTTAAACTGCCAAGCACCATCGTCCTTAGCACATGACATTAAAATGTGACCTCGCCCCATGCCTCGCACGTAGGGTTCCCCCACCTTGGACATTCTCCACGCCCCCTGGTCTCCATAGGGGATGATATCCTCCTTCTGGGAGTGGTGTTTGTCTATAGGGAAGGGCATCTACCTTGGTGTAAGCCCCTATTTTTCCTTCCAGGAGGAATCATCCCTACTCCTCCTTTCATCTTCAGTCCCCAAGGCCAACGGAGAGCATGATAGGGAATGGGTCTCCTCCTTTCTTTGATCCCAAGTCCCTCTCCCACTGTGATTTGTCACCAACGGGCCTTCATCCCAGAGTAAGTCCCAATCTTTCTCTCCCTGGTCCGCTCCACGCATAATCCCCAATCCACTTCCCACAGATTCCCCTTTCATGATGTGGTCGTTAGGCCTTTGCTACCTCTTATTTCTCACACCGAGCATGACTCACGTGGGCTTAGAGTAAGCATCGACCCTAACACCATCCCTTTCCCGCATGACATTAAACTGTATTCCCCAACCCAAACTACGGGGAATTTGATCCATGTCAAGGCATGGTATATAGGAAGCCTCCACGAGGTTCAATCCCACCACCCACCAGACCTCAGGTCCACCTTCACGTCAGTTTGCCGACGCCACCCGAACTACGAAGACTTTGATCCATGTCAAGTCATGGTACGTAGGAAGCCTCCACGAGGTTCAAGCCCACCACCCGGTCGTTCCGACTCCCTTCACGTCAGTTCACCAACACCTTGGGAATCCTAGAGTGTAAGCCCCATGACCCATCTCGAACTGTAGGGACTTTGATCCATGTCAAGGCATGGTACGCAGGAAGCCTCCACGAGGTTCAAGCCCACCACCCAGTCGTTCTGACCTCCTTCACGTTGATTCACCAAACAACTTGGGCCGCCTAAGAGTGTAATCCCCAAATCATCTTGAACTACGAGGTCTTTGATCCATGTCAAGGCATGGTACATAGGAATCCTACATGAGGTTCAAGCCCACCACCTGGTCGTTCCGACCCCCTTCACATCGGTTCTCCCCCGTCCTGCATGACGTTAAACTGTACTCACCATCTGAACTATGTGGTATTTGATCCTTGCTAAAGCAGGGTATGTATGAAGCCTCCCCAAGGTCTAAGACCACCACCCATTGGTCACTCCGACCCCCTTCACGTCGGTTTGACCCCATCCAGCGGTAATCCATTGACATCCTTATCCGGCGGTAAGCCGTTGCGACCTCATTCAGCGGTAAGTCATTATCAACCTCATTCGACGGTAATCCATAGTCAGATGAACTATGCGGACTTTGATTCCCTGTCACGGGGATACGTAGGAAGTCTCTTTGAGGCTCAAGACCAACGCTACCATCATCTTCACGACGGTCTCATCCCATTCACCATCCCCATCAACCGCTCCATTATCCATCCTGATCCTTACCCAGGTCGCCACATCCCAGTGGGATTATGCCATTCCATTCCTCGTTCCGTCTAATAGCATTCGGGAGGTCGCCCATGTGATGGCCCCAATATCAGTGTTCCCTCCAGGGGTTCCTCCGTCTGATCCACTCTAGTTAGTGTTCTAATCATCCAGATCTGTCTCCGCTGGACGTTAAACTTGCGACATACCCTATGTTAAACATAGTAAGCTGAGGAAAACCTCAGATACATGCCCATGGCATAAAATTCCCCATTTTTGATGTGGGATTCCTCGGGATTCCGCACCCTCAAGAAGCCCTATAATAAGGGACATAAGACAAACACGCTAATCCCCCAGTATCCAGACACGCCAGTGATTCCACATGTGACTACTCCCCTAACTGAAGTTTGCTTCCCTGACCAGACCCCTTGGAATGTCCTGACAGAAGCAGCGTAATTAACTGGTTTCCATGAAGATATGATGCCGGAAAGAGTTTCACGAATAATGTCTTAAGTCTATGAGGGAGACCCGGACTAGGTAACGAGTTCCTAGAATGAATCCATGGAAGGAAGAACTGACATCCCATCATTCCATTTCTATCAAGGAGCAGATGTCCCTGAACAAGGAATGGATGTCACCTGCCTTTGGAAAGCGGGAATGCGGGGTAATAGCTGCGCGTCCTCCACAGACAGATGCGCGTGCCCCGGTGAAAGCATCGGAAACAATATAATTAATGTATTGTTTCATATTTATATTTAATTTATTTATTTTTAGTATTACTCACATAATAATTGTTTTCTTAAACATATGGATTCTTTTTTTCAAGTTGGGGTGCTCTGTCCAACTTTAATACTTCTTATTCCTTAAAACCTGTTCACCCCTATAGTGGTTTATTTATCACTTTCTTTCAAATTACATCCACATATTTTGTAGGAAGAGAAACGACGCCTCCTCTGGTAAATTACAGAGGTAATCTTGATGCTTGCACAATAGAATTATTGTTCATGGAATTAATGTATTATTTCATATTTATGTTTTATTTATTTATTTTTAGTATTACTCACATATTAATTGTTTTCTTATATGGTTGGATTATTTTGTTCGAGTTGGTATGCTCTTTCCATCTTTCATCCCTTTCTACACCAAAAATTCCATAGACTTCTTCTCCATCAAAAGCTTTCACCCCTACAGTGTTGACATTTATCACTTTCCTTCAAGTTCCCTCCACTACTCAATCATAGAGTAGATATTGATATTTTTATAGTAAAATCATTTTCCATAGAATTAATTTAATATTTAATAATTATGTTTAATATATTTCTTTTTATTATTACTCATAATAATTGGTTTCTTATATAGTTTGATTCTTTTTTTCAAGTGGATGTTCTTTTTTTGAAGCTTCTCATGTAGTGTTGGTAGTTTGACAAATAAAGTCTATGAAAATCATAGTAACTTTGATAGTTATGATTGTTTTGAGAATTTGGGATGTGTAGGAATCAGCCACACCTTAATCCAAAACATGATGTTACTAGTATGACTCCAAGTACTTGTTTTTATTTTAAATTGACATTAATTTTAGTAAAAAAGACAACTCACTCAATGTGTCCGTTATCAGTTTAAAATCGACATTTGACTTTAAAAGGTTTAACTCAATGAAAAATGAGAAAAAATGATTTTATTTTCTTAATAATTTAGGAAATTGATTAATAAATCATTTGTGACGTGTAGGAATCGGTCTCATGTCAAATCGATGCACAATGTGATCTGTATGAGTCAAAATTCATGTTTCAAGTTTAAAATGACATTTTAATATAAAAAACTCAAGTGATGTACTCAAAACTGAGAAAAAACATTAATATTTTTTTGATACTTTATGATAACAATTCATAAATGATTTCTAACATATAGAAATTAGTCACACCTCAATCTGATGCACGGTGTGACCGGTATGATACTAAGTGTGTCTTTATTTAAAATTGACATCAATTTTAGTAAAAAACAAATCGACCTACTCAAAACTGAACAAACACATTCATATTTGTTGATAATTTGGGAAAATGATACATAAGTGATTTGATACATTCATGAACTATCTGTACCTCAATCCGATGCATGGTGTGACTGATGTGACTCCAAGTGAATGTTTTTATTTAAAATTGACATCAATTTTAGTAAAAATGGAAACTGACCTACTCAAAACTAAGAAAACCCATTAAAATTATTTAAATAATTTATTAAAATAATCGATAAGTCATTTTTTATGTGTAGGAATCATATTCACCTCAATCTGATACACAATGTGATCGGTTTGAGTCAAAGTGCATGTTTCAATTTTAAAATGACATTTTAGTAAATAAGAAAAGTGACTTACTCAAAACCAAGAAAAAGCATTCATATTGTTTTGATACTTTAGTAAAATGATCTATAAGTCGTTTGGGATGTGTAGGAATTATCCACACCTCAATCTAACGCATGGTCTGACCGGTATGACTTAAAGTGCATCTTTTTATATAAAATTACCATCAATTTTAGTGAAATGGACAATTTTCCTAATCAAAACTAAGAAAAAACATTCTTATTATTTTGATACATTATGAAAATGATCCATAATTCATTTTTGACATATAGGAATCATTCGCACCTCAACTTGATACATGATCTGCCTAGTATGACTCAAAGTGTCAGTTATTAATTTAAAATTGACATTTTACTTCAAAAAGTTTCACTCACTGAAAACTAATCAAATGCACTTGTATTTTCTTAATAATTTAGGAGAATTATTCATAAGTAATTTTTGACATATAAAAATCTGTTTCAAATCAAACTGATACACTATGTGATTATAATGATTCAAAAGTCTGTGTTTCCAGTTTAAAATGTCATTTTAGTAAAAAAGACAACAGATGTACTTAGAACTGATCAAACACATTCAAATTGTTTTTATACTTTATTATAGTGATCCACAAGTCATTTGAGACATGTTGGAATCAGTCACACCTCAATCTGATTCATGGTTTAACTGGTATGACTCCAAATGTGTCTTTTTATTTAAAATTGATATCAATTTTAGTAAAATTAAAACTCTATTAATTTATTTATTTATATTAATACTAACATAAGAATTTTTTTCTTATATAGGTGATTTATTTTTCTCAAGTAGTGGTGGTTTGTTTAGAAATAGTATGATTTGATTTAGGATTTAAATATAAAGGAATATTGATATTTTTGAATGTATGTAATAATTTTTATTTATGTAATTGTATGAACCAATGTCTAAAATGTCTATAATATAGTGTTTCATTCTTGTGTTTGTGTTGTAAATTTTATCTCAATTAAATCCTGTATTGGGACTTGTTTTTGTTTATATATGGTGTGTTTATGGTGCTAAAGTGTGCTGTAACAGCACACTATAGTGGTGATGCAGTGTGCTATTACATCACACTACAGTGTGTCCCATTATCATTTCTTTTAAAAACGCTGATAGAGGCCACATTTATCATATATTTTAAAATTGATGATAAAGGTTTACTTTATCAACGCTCATAGAATCACTGATAAATGATTCCTTTAGTGGTGCTAAATTAAAGCGCTGATAAATGGTCCCATTAGTGGCACTAAATTAAAGTGTTGATAAATGGTTCCTTTATCAGCACTTTTAAAAGTGCTGAAAAAAGGTATATTTTATTAGTGCTTTCTTTAGCCCCGATAAAAGACCACTTTATTAGTGTTTTTTCAACACTGATAAAAGACTAGGTCTTTTAGCCTCTCTCATGTATTCAACACTTTTCTAGTGCAGATAAAGGCCATTTCTAGCGCTATTAAAGGCTGGTTTGGTAGTAGTGCTCGTTACCTTTACATGTCGGCTTGGTTACCTTTACATATGGGCCTAGTTACCTTTATGTATGGGCCTTATTACCTTTACTTATTGGCCTAATTATCTTTATATATTAACTTTGTTATCTTTGCATATTAACGTAGTTACCTTTATGTATTGTTCTAGTAACCTTTATATATTAAGACTTTATCATTCTTCTACATGGATTACTTTTACATATCACTTCAGTTACTCTTATGTATATAGATTTTCTATTTTTTGAAATCATAAAATCTAAAACCTTCATACTAGAATTCATATCATCCTTCTCCAACCATATCATCCTTATCCAAAAATATTCAAACCTTCTCATACTTCTTCCAAAGATATGATAAATGTTTCACATTCAATGTACTTGATATATAGTGATATAAATGTTTTATTAACAAATCCAACATAAAACCTTCTGGTTGTAATGATCTACCCCTTTATATTTTTGTTGGAAATGATTCCATAAAATCCTTGAACCATCAAGAGATTAATATCAAATCCATAAAATCCATAAACCATCAAGTGATAGAGATAATCTATCCCACTTTCTATTTTAATCCAAGATCCTATAAACATGTGGATTTTACGGGCTTCATTCCTCCCCTTTTTCAACAAAATGTAAAGGGTTCATATTAACTAAATACTTCATTCATTCTTCTACTTTTTTTCTATAAAAGGTATCATAGTATCTTTATCATATTTACTTGCCCTTTGTCAATATATCTTCACTATATTCATACCCCCTTTGTCAATAATCTTCATAAATTTAATCAAAGTTCTTTCACATTCAAAACATTATATTATTTCAACCACTTCTTGAATATAACCATATACTTTGATATTCTTTCAATTATCCTTCATTATAACTTCAATTTAAACTCACTTTTATTTTTAGATACATTCTTATCAAGAAATTATAGCATGTGAATTCTTCACTAGGTAATGAGTCATCAAAAATATATAAGCCTACTGGGTCAAAACTGGATGTAGGAAATATCGGTCTAAGTTAATAAATTCAATGATTTCCATGTCACTCACTTATTTCCATAACACTTATAGAAATATTTTTTACTTTCTTCAAAATTTTATCCTTGTGACATTAATCACACTTACATAAGACTATTTGTATATAATAAATAAATAAAAATGTGTGTGAGTTATATCGCATGTTGATCCAATTGATACCACATTTTCATGATAAACTAGTGATACCATTTGATATCCATGATCTTAATTTCTTCAAAGGAATTCTCTATTCCAAGATGATTCTAATCATCCTTTGAATGTTTATCACCAAGTTCCCTTAATTTCTTCAGTTTTAGACACAAAATATTGTGATAATCTTTAGCATAAGGAAATAACTTTTTGGTCATAATACATTCTTCTCGGTAGATTTTAGTAACTTGGAATGTAACAAATTAATACCACATTATTAGTTCATAAACAAATAAAACAATTATTCCTCTATAGATGTAGTTGTTACTCCATCAAGTTTCCTTATTTCTTCTTTTGGGTTTTCTAAACCTTGATAAAGTCTTAATACTATATTTTTAATTTCAAAATTATCTTTATATCATTTGAAAAACTCAAATATGGATTTGACACATGTTTCACTCCAAATCAGGCACTTTACTAGTTGTACTTTATTATCTCAACATGTATAACCAAATTGAACTTTGATATTTCATGGTGGTTAGTTGATATTTCATATTGGTCATGTTTTTCTTAACACCAATTGAGTTTCTTTATCACTACATGTATCTCTAGATTTAGAAAGTTTCTCCATTAAGTCTCTCTAACCCTACTTATTGTCTCATATTTTTCTTTAACATCCATAGTGGATATTTCCAACACAAATTGCTGCATTTTACCTACTCTCAATGCAATCAGTCAATATCAATGCATTCATATCCTTTCAATGCACACACCCCATGGATAATATCTCCCCCTTAATCGTGAATCACTCAAATTATTATATATAAAAAAATAAATTGAATTGAGAGAGGGGTTTCTCTAAAATCCTTGAGTTCAAGATTGTTCTTTCTCTTATTGAATCAATTTATTTCTTCTATATTTATTTCAAACCTTCTTACTATTTTTTTCCTTCAATGATACCACTAATAAATTATTCCTCATGAGTATATTCTTTCTCACACTTCTTAGCCTTTGAATTTTTGAACATTCCTTGTGTGGTGATCTTTTTTATGATTCCACTTGTGAATGATTCCTTTCATTTCATAACAATACATCCTCCATATATGTTACAAGTCTCTTCATGTTCATTCCTCTACACATTTTGAAAATATTTATTTATCTAAACATCTTCATTACTATATATGGGGATAAAATCATCTTTATAGTTAATTTTCCACAATTTCTTCTTTTCCTTATATAAAATTTGTTATACCATAATAGCCTTTGATTTCTAACACACATCCCTTATATATCCTATCTAATATTTCTTAGAGAACATGAATCTATTATATAATGTTAAAAAAATCTTTTCATAACATATTGATTTCTTTTGGTCATTGGAGTAGTGGTATTCCTCATCATTCCTTCTCTACTTCTCATATTTTAATACATTATAATATGTCATTTTTAGCCGTAATAATATCATATTTTATTGTAATAATCATTGCTTATTCTTATTATACTTGAATTGCATCCCAAAAATTCCATTCTTCACTTATTCATCAAGTGACCTTGTTATCTATAAAAAAACATAGTCCTGCAAAGGTTTACTTTGAATTCTATTTTCAAAGAATAAGTTTTCTTCTATATTTTAAGTTTTTATTCATGTTACTAACACCATAATTAGAAGAATTATAATTAGAAGTATAATAATTATGAATTATCTCTTGTGGTGTGGATAAAATTAATACTCCTTTACTTTAATAATTTGAAATAAATCCAATTCCAGATTCATAAAAAATTACTATATAACCAGTCATCCCATAATAAAAACACATGTTTTCATATTTCTCTCTTCGGATCCACTTGTTCAATTCAACCACTTTATTTATTTTCTATCTTTATTTCCTTTATTTATCTTTTTATACTCCTCTTATATCCCTTTTTAAATTCATTTTAAGTTTCTTAATTTCTTTAGATAATTATTTATCAATCCGTAAACCTTTTTTCCCCATAATATTTGGTCTTTGATCTTTAAAAAACTCCTCAAAATATCTTGAAAATTCATAAAATCAATACTAAATTTTCTTATTTGCTGCAACTGATTATTCAAAAAAAAAATTAACTTCTATACCAAAGAACTTTAAGTTTATCTAATCTCTTTCACATAAAAAATATTTTACTTTTTATTCATATTCCATTTTTAAAAACTTCATCTGATCTTCATTTCCTTCTTGTAAAGATTCAAAATAACTTTTAAGCTCTTTAATCATTTTCCCCTTAATATCTAACTGGGAATTCTTAACTAATATGCTAGATTTTAATTCTCTTTTCACTAATTTTGTTTTTTATTTAAGAGTCTTGATTGAATATTTATATCTAAATCCATTATTATCATTCATTAACTGATCAAGAAGACATATTCCTTGAAATTATTTCTAAATGAGATCTTTATAGATCCTTGTTATGGTATCATAAAATTATTTTAATAGTTTCACTAAAGAAAAATTATTTTTGTGAATCTATTCTCTACATACCTTTATTGAGACCTTGTACATATATTCTCCATTAGTAATCTTATCATATATAATTTACTTATCTACTTCACTAAATCCACCAAAATATTTGCTTCAAGATAAATCATCATCAAAGGGATCTTCAAAAGTCATTCTTTTGAACATAGTAATTTATTCCTCAAGAGAATCAATCCTCTTGTTTCTTTATTAAATAGAAACACTCAAATTTTTTATCACCTTGGATTATTATTATACATTTTTATTCAAATAAAAACCTGATTTATATTCTACATGAATTTTATATTGATCATAGACTGCTTGTTCAAGTTGGTATAATTTAGCCTCAAGTTTTTCAACATAGTCATATAAATATTTCAATAGTCCTCTAATATTCTGGTTTTTATTTCTTTTAATAACTAACTAATTATTCAAGATCACCCTCCATTTTTACTTCAAGATCAAAAACTTTTTAGGTTTTAATAATACAAAGTAACATAATAGGGGAGTGAATTGTGTCTTTTAAAATTTCTTCACCAATTCTGGATTTTGACTCCCTTTTTGATTTATGTAGATTGTAGTGTTTTCTTCAGTATAAAATATGGGTAGAGAATAAATAGAAATAAAGAACATAGCCAATTTGTAGTGTTTTGGTTCACAAATATTCCCTAGTCCTCTCCACCAATGCTCTCTCTACAAACTTGGTGAATTTCACTAGAATGTTCCTCTTATCACTAGACCACAAATACATAACTGAGTGAAGGCAGTTGAAACCTTTATAATAAGTCTAAAATAGAGCCTTATGGTTATTTAATAGGGAACTTATTATCCATAGATTAATATGAGAATGTTTTATTTCACCACATCTATGTACAATATGTTGATACTCTAATAATTCAAAAGATTTTGATTTGATAGTTCGGGTTTATCTTCAAAGTTGCAACAGCAGCAACTGATAGTAGATGGATATTCTTCTCCAAAAATGAAAGTCTTCAAGAAAGAGTACTTATGAAGTGATTATGGTTACAAATGATCTTCAAATAAAAGCAGCAAGGAACTGTAGCATCAATCTTATAACAGCAAGATATTGAACATGTATGTCTCCAAAGTGTATCCTCTTCTGTAATAAATAGATTTGATCGATTGTTGCAGAATATCTATAAAATATTTTCATGAGAAATAATCCATATGTTTATGAATATCATATCACATGTTTATATTATTTAAAAATACTCAGTTTATATAAATAGATTTCATTAAGACGAACAAATCCAAAAAATTGCTTGATAGATCATGGGTATTCAAATTGAGAAATGTATAGGGGATTCATAACTTCCCTTGATAAAAGGAGTGAATTTATCCATTGAATATGATCCTTTGAATCATTCATATTGAGTTTTTAATCAGTCGTAAGTGATCTTTGAATTAACCTGTGACTCTATCAAGATCATTGTAGAAATCTCAGATAAAATCGTGAATTAAATCTTTGAGGTTGAAAAGTCAAACGTAGGGTTTCTTCAAAAAACAAAAAAAATACCAAATATAGGGTTAAAATATGTAGCTTTCATTTTCCTAAAGTTAGGTTCACAAAGTAAAATTGATGATCCATACATTTGTCTCTCAAACATAAGGACATAGGGTTCTTTAACTATACTTTTCTATCTTGAAAAATGTAAGCTTCCTTAATAATACATTTCTGATAATGTATACATGATGATCCATATGTACTATTATGAATGTAGGGTTCTAAAATGCATAAAAGGTGTCATTAATTCCTATGGGTGTGGGTCAAATTATAAATTTATATAGTCCCAAACCTTACTAACTATAAATGTGTAGTATAGAAAAAGTGTGGGGTTTAACCCATAAAGATCAGGGAATGCAGCTATGACAACTATTAACTAAAGGTTAAATTATTCAAATTTTAGTTTGATTTAATTAAAATATTGATGAAATTAATATAAATGATGTAAAATAGTGAAATAGAATAAAGGGGAATTAGTTTCCATGGGTAGTTTTTCTAAAAACAAATCATGATTGCACTTATAAAATGATAACACTCAATGGCTGCATAATCAATCATGTTTAATTGATAGAGAGATGATTAAACCCTATAAATCAACCCTATCATCTCAATTCATGGTGGTCTAATGAATTAAAATAACTACAGTACATTAAGATCACATTTCAATTCGAGAAGAATAATCACATTCATTGGTCATGAATTAATTCTCTTAATCATGTTGGTTTTTGTTCTCTATTAAATACACTTGGTCTATTATTTAATAATATATATTATAATAATGAGTCAAAACATGATACCAACTGAATATAATCATTTCACAAGTGAATAATGAAATAAAACAGTTTGATACACACCCATTTTGACTGATTCTGCTCTCCCCTATGGATTTATCCAATCATTATTGGGTGATAGCCAACAATGAATAAACTATATTCCATCAAAAAGATAATAGACAAGAGAGAATTAGAAGGAAAATGAATAAAAGATATATTGAAATTAAACATGATAAAATCCAATGATTACATCAAATAAATAAAAGAAAAACATAAATATAACCTATCTATGAAGAAATATGGGTAGAAACCCTATGAAATCCTCCTGGTGGTCATGCCTCAAGTGTGGAATAGAATAATTTTATCATGGATAGAATCCTCCTTCTATAAGCCTCATGGTCATACATAGGGTTCACTTGGGTTAGAATGGAATTAAATGGCCATTTGGGTCAAAATATATCTTAAAATCCCGTCAAAAGGATATGCTATAAAATCATTGTTTTTTTTCTCTATCGGGGATTACACCACGTGTAACTGAGTTTCACCACGTGTAATTTTATGTCTAGAAAATTACACCACATGTAACTCAGTTTCACCATGTGTAATTTTCTACCTGGAAAATGACACCACGTATAATTGAGTTTCACCACATGTAATTGTCCAGGATGCTTTGATTTTCTTCACATCATGTCCTTTCATTCACCACATTCTCCGATACACGTCGTGTAATGATTAAAATGTGTGTAATTAAATTTTAATTATCTAGAATCCTTGTTTTTCCTTGGTTCTTCAATTTTATTCCCCAGATGTTCTCCATGATCATCCTTAAAAATCTGGTGTCACGCCACTTCACTTACCTCATAGTGTGAAGTGACTTTTTCTTCCTCAATTGCAATATTTTCCTTAGTATTGCTCCAAATTTCAATCCAACATAATAATTTTTAAAACATTAATATAAAGAAGATATATTCAATTAAGTCAATTAATATTCAATGAATTCATATATAAAAACTTTTCAAAATATATATACAAAATAAATATATCAAATACCCCCACACTCAAATCTTTACTCTTCCTTGAGAAAAACCTCAATATCAAAATACCAAGGACCCATACATCCACAGGGGAATTTTCAAATTATGATTCTCACAAAAAAAGTTATAAATAAATATTATAAAATCACAACACATGCCTAATAAAGAATCCAAAAATCATGCTTTATTTATAAATTCAATT
Organism: Viscum album; assembly: GCA_963277665.1. NCBI lineage: Eukaryota > Viridiplantae > Streptophyta > Magnoliopsida > Santalales > Viscaceae > Viscum > Viscum album. Next base: position 357,060,025 of record OY728163.1, read on the forward strand.
GATGACATTTTTCCCTTTTCACACACAGTTTTCAACTTTTCATCAATACTCATGCCATTTATGATTTACCTCACCATTTAATTTTTTCACTCATCACTCAAGGTAATAATTTAATAGAGTTATGCTCATACCTTAAGTACATTTTCCTAACCATAGGCTTGCATTGAATCTAATTTCTCCACCCTGTAAATACAAATATCACAATTAATCATGAGGTCTTTGAAATAAGGATCATATGGATCAGTGGCTGAGGGTAGGTAGGTAAAATATTGAAAATCAAGTAAGGTTAAAGGAGGAGGCTAAAATATAATGTATAATTCATGATATTAAAAATACAAGCTCAATGAAATTATCCTACACAAAAATGTAATGTCATCTCACCCCCCCCTAAAGCATAGAGTGAAAGATCACAAACAAAGTAATAATAATGAAAAATAACCCTCCCTTATTGTTATTTTTTTATTTTTTTCTTCTTATTTTATTTTCAAAATTCATGATTGGAATAAACCTCACATCCACCACCTAACCACATATGATAAAAATCATTGGTCTAAAAAATGGTGATTTTTTATTCTCCCAATTCACAACCCATTTTTTCATCGTTTTTTTATGAAAATTGCCCTAGGATAAGTATCACATCCATCATCTAACCACAAATTATTGTGAGATCATCAGTCTAATAATGGTGATTTTTTACATATCTGAGGAACAACCCATTTTTTCTTTTTATTAATTTTTTAGCAATAAGAGGGATATACAATGGAATATAATGAATATAAATATAAACCTTCCCCAAAATCCCATGGAAATGCCCTGAAGTCTTCTCTTGTGAACAATATCTCACACTCACCATGAAAAACTTCTCCCCCACACTCATTCATTTAAATATCATGAAAAATACAAAGATCTGGGTAGGAATAGAAATAATGGCTTGTAACATGGCTCAATCCCAACATGGTCATCCATATATTCTATGGGATAATGGAGGATCAATGTGAATGCGGGTCTCAAGATATGAGGTATCATTAATAAAATTCCTTAATCATTTCAAAAGTGAATTTTTACAGTCATAGATTTTACAAGATAATAATGAAAGTTCTAGTCGGTTTACATGCCCCAAGTTTCACTCATGAAATATGCTCAGAAAAACAGAAAATATTTGGTCCATAATCCTCTTGGGAATGGGAATAAAATGAAATTCAATCTGTTCATGGCATGAAAATCAATAATTAGTTTACTAAATGCATGATTCTAGGAATCAACATCATGAAAAGAAATCATATCAGCAATTATTTTCAATAAATTCCTAATTAAAGTAAGCAAGTGAATTTTAAATTTTCCATTTATATATTTTTCATTTATGGGATCATATTTAAATTTTTCCAACATGTCAAAATATTTCTCCTTAATTCTGATGTCTCCTTGATCAGTGAGTACATGGAAAAAAAGTAAATAATTTTTGTAGGTGAATCTAATTCAATTCAATTCATGCAAAAATTAAAAAAAAAGTAAATCATGTGATAGAAAAAACGAGGGGTTCAATTATATAAACAAGTATAGATAGTAATCTCCTTCCATTGATGCTTCTAAATGAGTCTCTTAGGTTCTTTTTTTCCAAGTTCACAACATGAAATCAGATTACATGACATGTAATATTCATGTTTTCAACTATTCAATCGCTTTTTGCTTCTTCCTTCCAGGGGATTGAAAGATAAAAATAAACAATGAAATTAAATGCCTTTTGAAATTTAAAATATATAGATCAAGTATGTGAAGAGTAAAACCATAGAGAGATTTATTAAAATAATACAATAAAATAAATATAAGTCGTAGAAATAAATTTTTAAAAATCGAGTTGCCTCCCGGTAACTGCTCTTTTTTTATGGTTGTTAAACTCAACCCTTTACCTTTTTTAGCTAATTGTAACATGGTACAAATCTAACTGTCTTATATTTACCCATATCTAGAATTATTGTGCATTTGGGTTAGTATTTCGGTCCGTCATTATTTTGTTCATCATGGCTAATGATGGGCTGCAATTTGAGGATAGATGTAATGAAAATAATAAGAAATCAAAATCTGACCAAATTTTGTAGTTCGCTTATACCACCACTTCTTCTCTATTTTCCTTATTATGATCCTATTTAATGAATTCTTAAATTGAAGCATCAGTTTTATCTTTGTCTTCTTAAAATTATAGGAGGGATTCTCATTATTATTTAGTCTCAAGAATGTCGGTAAGGTCGGTGCATGTTTTCCTAATATCCTCTTTCTTTATCATTTCTTCTTCCTCTAACTATGTAGATTATACCACTTAAACCTCCATCTCTTCTTCCTCCTCTAACATCCAGTCTAAAATTTCCCTTATAATTCTTTCCTATTCTTCACATAGTTCCAAAAGGAATTATCTTTGTTCTTCTTGGTCTTTTTGTGTATATAGAATGGATACCTCAGGTGCTGATACTTCTTTTAAATCTAGAGGTTTATCTATTTCAATGTTTCAAACATAATACATGAAATGTTCATTGTTCTCTACCTTTGATTTTTCTTCCTTTTTTTGTTTCTATAGTATTGAAATTCTTCACCTTTTTATCTTCTTCATCTTCAAACCAATCAATCCCTGTATTAAATTTTAATGGTAAGTTTCATACTAGGGAATCTAACTTTGAAATAAAATAATAAAGGTGAGTAATCAAATCTATATATTCATTGATATGGGATTCATTATCATCCATCCTATTATCTAACAATGGTAGGAACTATGTGAGAAATGTGTCTATTCTATCATCTAAGTTCTGCTCTTGAGGTTGTTGGAAGAAAAATATTTCTTAAATGTAATGCTCTTGAGGTGGTTTTATTTCAACATCTTGGACTTCCTCAACTTCATGATGTTCATCATATTCAAAGATACATTTATCTACATTAGAAACCATTGGTAGGAAAAATTTAAAATTATTAATGATTTGGGAAGGGTGAGTAGTCAATTCGTCCTACTAGTTGAGCTCAGCCTCATTATAGTTCATCCTATTTTCCATCACTTCAATGTTTTGAGAGAGTAATTTGGTAAGTCTTTATTCTTAATGTTGATCTTGAGCATGATTTAAGTAGTAGTTTTCATGAGTGTACTACTCAGCCCAAAAATTTCCATGGTAGATTTGATAGTCAAGAGATCCTCCATTGGGATGATATTAGGTGTCATTCCACTATTGGGGTTGGAATTCATTGTACTCATGAGAATATGAATCATTCTGATGGTTGTCTTTTTGTTTCCGCCCTTCTAAATTTAGTGCTTCTCATGTGGTCGGATATTCCAGATATTCAATATATTATGATGGTGGTGCAACATAATATTGGGTCATCTAAAAACTCATTCTATACACCACCAGAAACTACCAAATTCATAATATATGATAATAAAATAATAAAAAAATACTATAAAATCAATTAACTATACTATAATCAGTAGACAGAAATGGGATAAGAAAATTCTTTGACCTAAGAAATCTGTCTTGAGTTGTCTGCAATGCTCCACTACTCCATAACAACATCACCAAACTTTTACATGCCTAAAAGGCATCATTAATTCCTCTAGGTGTGGGTCAAATTAGAAATTTATATAGTCTTGAACCATACAAACTACAAAGGCATAGTATAGTAGAAGTGCAGGGTCAAACCCACAAAGAGCGGGGAATGAAACTATGAAAACTATTAACTAAAGGTTAGGTCATTCCAATTTTACTATGATTTAATTAAAATAATGATGAAATTAATATAAATGAATTAAAATAAAGAAATAAAATAAAGGGGAATCAATTTCCATGGACGATTTTTCTAAAAATAAATCATGACTGCACTTAAAAAATGATAATACTCAATAAATGTGTAATCAATCATATTTAATCAATAGAGATATGGTAAAACCCTATCAATCTACCCTAGCATCTCAATTCATAGTGATATGATGAATTAAAATAACTACAGTGCATTAAGATCAAATTGAAATTGCAGAAGAACAATCACATTCATTGGTCATGAATTAATTATCTTAATCATGTTGGGTTTTTTTCACTATTAAACACAATTGGTCCATGATTTAATAACATGTATGATAATAATGAGTCGAAACATGGTACCAACTAAATATAATCATTTTTTAAGAAAGGAATGAAATAAAATAGTTTAATACACACCCATTTCAACTGATTACGCTCTCCCCTGTGGATTTATCCAATCATTATTGGGTGATCTCCAACAATGAATAAATCGTAGTCTATCAGGAAGAGAATAGATAAGAGAGAATGAGAAGTAAAAGGAATCAAATATATATTGAAATTAAATAAGACAAAATCCAATGATTACATCAAATAAATAAAAGAAAAACATAAATAAAACTAATATATAAAGAAATATGGGTCAAAACCCTATGGAAGCCTCCTGATGGTCGTGCCTCAAGCATGGAATGGAATACTTTTCTCGTAGATATAATCCTACTTTTATAATCCATAGGGTTATCCATAGGGTTTTCTCGGGTCAAAAATGGCATTAAATGGATGTCCGAGTCAAAAGATATCTTAAAATCCCATCAAAATGATATATAGGAAAATCACCATTTTTTACTATATCAGGGGATTACACCACATGTAACTGAGTTTCACCACATTTAATTTTCTATATTGAAAATTACACCACATGTAACTAAGTTTTACCATATGTAATTTTCATTCTGGAAAATTACACCACGTGTAACTGAGTTTCACCATGTGTAATTGTCTAGGATACTTTAATTTTCTCCACTTTATGTCCTTCCATTCACCGCATGCTTCGGTACATGTCATGTAATAATTAAAAGATGTGTAATTCCATTTTAATTCTCTGGAAGCCTTTTTTTCTTCGTTCTTCAATTTTATGCCCTGGATGTGTTTCATGATCATCATTAAAAATTTGGTGTCACGCCACTTCACTTCCCTCATAGTGCAAAGTGACTTTTCATTTCTCAATTTCCATATTTTCCTTGGTATTTATCTAAATTTCAATCTTGTATAATAATTTTCAAAACATTAATATCAGGCACATATATTCAATTAAATAAATTAATATTCAATGAATTTGTATATAAAAACTATTTAAAATATGCATCCAAAATAGAGATATTAGGTTCTTACCATACTTGTTGTTTCCAAGCATAGGGTTTATTCCTTACGTTACATTTATCAATGTCGAGTATAAACAGTGTTTCCAGAATATATTAAAACACATTCTAAACATTTTAAAGAATATCCCTTGCAACTTAAAATCTTGAATATAATTCCAAAATAAATATTGTAATGAATATTAATTTCCTGAAATACACTTAAAGTAATATCATTAGTAAAACAAGAGTATTTGTGTGCATCAAAATAAATAAGATTTATAGAGTGTTATTGAGAAAATACATGCCCAAAAATCTCCCCCTTTTTGATGATCACGAAACCCATAAAATAATTTATAGAAAATATGGGATTTTTTAAACACACATAAAGAAAAAAAATTAAAGATTAACTTTATCTAAACAATATTTTGATTTCATAGAACTATTTTAAATAAAAATATATTTAAATGAAATGTTGTGTCTACCCAATTTTCTTCTTATTTTTCTGATATCAAAAATAAAGTATAAGAAAAAAAGATTATAATGCTTTCAATTTTTCACAGAACAATAAATGAATTTTTATAATGTACTATTTGGATAAATAATACATTGATTCTAGAAGTATAGATAAAAAAATAATAAATTAATTAAAAAGAATAAAATATAAAAATAATAGATGAATTTTATTATAAAAACTATACAAATACAGTAGAGGTTTTGGCCTGAGAAAAAGGTTTAAACAGTGGGTCTGGTAGAAGGTGAAAGGGTCTGGTTAAGAGTAGGTTCTAGTATTGGATCTGGTTGAGACTGAGCCACCTGAAAAACTTCTTTCAATTATTCCATCTGAGCTTGTAGCTTTTCTGCAAGATTTTCTACCAACTTTCTCAAAAAAAATCCTTGAATATTGACTAAATTTCGTATTTTTAATCAAATTGACTTTCAAAAGGTCATGAAAATTCTCCTCTATATAAACAAACTTATATAACTTTTCACTAAACTGATTGATCATCATCCTAATTTTGAGTTCACTTGAAATGAGTTGCTCAAAAATATATATCTTATTTTCTAATAGGACTGATAAGGGTGTACTATTACACTAAATGTTATTAAGCCTTCCATTCATATCATCCATAACTGATGTGATATCTTGAGACCTTATGATCAGATCTAGTGAAGTTGTAGGTGTATAGGTAGAAGTGTCATAATGATTAACACTCCCCTTAACTAATTCAAATTAGCTTCCCAAGTACCATTTAAAATCAGCAAAATCTATCAAAGAAATATATTCTTATTTAAGCTTCCCAAACTGGTCCAACACATCTCTTTTAAATGCATCAAAATCTATTTTAGACACATAATTTTCTCTGATTTCTTAAAGATAAGTCATAATAGACTCTAATTCTATTCTTGAATCAGATTAATTCCTCAAATCAGAAAAAATATTTCCTTGAAGCTTCTACCTCCTATAGAAGACTTGAAATCTCTTCTGGAGCTTTGTTAAACTTTATAACCAAGTCTTTAATATTTTTTGACATATATTCAGATGTTCTTTCATCTAGATTATTTAACAGAGCATCAACCTCCACAATAGCTAAGGGATTAACATTAGACTTCTCCACAGACTTATCACTTGAACAGGATATACCATCAAGGGAATATGTCCTTTCTTGAGAAATATATGTAGTTCTTTCTATGGAAGGACTAACGATAGAGATTTCTTGATTTTCAATGGTCTGGGTGGTCTAAGTGGATGATTTTTTAACTTATTTCTCTCCTTGAGTAACCTTTTCCTGGTATTCTAGTTGAGGAATATCCTAAAACTCTCGAGCTTGAATTTATACTTTTTTATCCTTGGTATGAACTGGTTCTTCCAAATGAAATTAATTAGATACATCTCTAGATCCTAACACTAGTTCTTTAGGTTGGGGGTCTTCTCTATTCCTTGATTTTAAAAAAAAGGTTCATCTTGAACTTATTTTTCTTCTGAAACTGTTGAAACTAAATCTGTATCATCATATCTAAGATTTCGCTTAGTAGACTGAGCAACACTGGATATTCTAACTTCTTCATTTCTTAATTTTCTTTTCTCCTCCTATGAAAAAGATCCTGATTTTTATTCATCATCTACACTAACAATTATTAGTTTTAGTTTCATTGTATTCCAAAAGAAACAAAATTTCCTAAGCATACCAACATTCAACACATTTTTGTGATAACATTTGACTCTATAATCAAAAAGACGAATCATATTCTTCCTAAACAAAATAAGAGATAGGATCCTTCCTTAAGGGTAAAATGACATTATTGCCTATGAATGAAATTAATAACTCAGATATATCATCATATATCTAGGAAAATTTAGCTTTATGTCACTGATAAACAAAAACATTATGTACATTTCTAGGAATAAAATTTTCTCCATTTCAGCAACCCTGGGAGAATTAATAGTTTGAATAAACTTGACTAACACTTTTTGGTCTTCCTCAAGATCCGTTAAAAACATTTTTCTTATGTTTTTTGTACCATATAGAAAAGATATTATGTCTTCATATTTTTTATCTTGATTTCCAATTGATTGAAGATCAAAGTAGAATACACCTTCATGAAGGAATTTTAAAATTTGAGAAATTTCAATGAAAGATATTGAAAATTCCTTATCTTCTATTTGAGAGGATATTGTACCTTTTGATTCTTCGAAACTAAACTGAACAGAGCTAAAAAAGTGATTTAATCCTACCACATAATGAAAATATTTATTTTCTTCATTGAAAAGAAACTCCAAACCTTTAAATGCTAGATCTTATTTGATTAAAATTTTCATCTCATACATCCACTCAAAATAAACAACCTTTCCTTGAATAATCTTTCGAGATGGAACGCATTGATGATTCAAATCACTTGGTTTACCTTCGTCAGTTTGCTTGGTCTTTTTTATTTTTGAGAATATTAAGATTTAAGGTTTTCAAATTCTAGGGTTTAGGAGAGAGATGAGGGTTCTAAGAGGTGAAACGGTTCGAAAATGAAAAGGTAAAGAAAGACGAAGGGTTTTCTAATAGATGGTGACATGGTCTGGTTTCTCATGCCGATTGTGCAGGGTAATAATTAATTTTTTTTTTGAAAATACATGATTTAAAACTAAAAATGAGAAAAATTTATTTAAGAAAATGAATGAAATACTAATTTTTAAGTGAAATTAAAGTAAATGAATAAATACAATAAAAAATTGACCAAAGTAAATTAAAACAAGTTTAAAATAAATTAAAATAAATTAAAATTATAAATATACTGAAATTAAATAGATTGATAAATACTTATTTAAAATTAAATAAACCTAAATCACCCTTAATAAAATCAAAACTTGTAGTGGGAAGTGGCTTAGTGAATATATCAGCTAATTGATATTCAGTATTAAAAAATTTTAAAGATATATCCTTTTTAAAAACATGATACTTTATAAAAAAATGTCTTATATCAATATGATTAGTCCTAGAATGACTTATAGTATTTTTCAAACTATTTATAGCACTTTTATTATCACATAAAATAGGTATATTTTTAAAATTTATTCCAAAGTCCAGTAGAGTATTTTTCATCCACAATACTTGTGCACAACAACTTCCAATAGAAGCATATTTTTTCTTGGCTATTGACAGGGAAACTGAGAGTTTTTTCTTACATGACCATGATACTAAAGATTTTCCTAAAAAGTGAAAGGTTCCTAAGGTGCTTTTTCTATCTAATCTACAAACTCCAAAATTAGTATCTGGATATGAAATTAAATTAAAATTGGAAGTTTTGGGGAAAAGAAGAGATTGAAAAACAGTTCCTTCTAAATATATAGAAATTCTTTTAACATCTGTAATATGAGATTATTTTGGATATAACTAAAATATGGATTATAAAAATATATAAAAAATAATTTATGATATACTAGCAGTAAGATATAACAAACTTCCAATCATGCCTCTGTATAACTTGTTGTCAACTAGTTTTCTAGTTTCATCCAAATCAAGTTTTATATTAGTACACAATTGAGTTTTGTATGTCTTTCTATTCTCTAATCCAAAAAAAAATCAATAAATCAATAATATATTTACTTTAATTTTAAAAAAATTCCATAATATTTTTGATAAATTTGAAATCCTAAAAAGAAATTCAGTTCTCCCATCGTACTCATTTAAAATTATTTTTTCATTAGTTTTGAAAAATCATTACAAATCTTTTTATTTGTTAAAATGAAAATAACATAATCAAAATAAATTTATACTAATAAAATATTATAAAATGCAGTTTTTTTAAAAAGTGTTGGATCTTCCAATACAATAGTAAATCCATTTTTCAAAATAAAAGAACTTAATATTTCATACCAAGCTCTAGGTGCTTGTTTATTTCCATAGAGCACTTTTGTAATTTTAAAAATTGAATTTGATTTTTAAGGATTTTCAAAACCAATAGGTTGTTTAATATAAACTTCCTTCATTAAATATCCATTTAAAAAGGAATATTTAACATCCATATGATATAATTTAAAGTTCATATGTGATGCATAAGCTAAAAGTATTCTAATAGATTTTAATATGGCTATAAGGTTAAAGGTTTCATCATAATCCATACCTTCTTCCTGATTGTATCCTTATTCTACTAATCTTGTTTTTTTCTGCTTATGATCCCTTGATCATCCTATTTATTTCTAAAAACCTATTTAGTTCCTATAACTGGATAATTGGATGGTATTTTTACAAATTCCCAAACTTTATTTCTTTTGAATTGGTTTAGTTCTTATTTCATTGATAATAACTAACTTTTATCTTCTAAGGCTTCCTCAATAGTCTTAGGTTATAATTGATATCAAAAGGTAGAAAATTCAGTTATGTTTCTAATATTTTTTCTAGTTCTTATTTCTAAATATAAATCTCCTATAATCGTTTCCAAAGGATGTTTCTTTAGGGTTCTTGACTATCTAGGCAAGACACTTTCAAGTTCTTCAGTTTCACATTCTTCTGAACTAGACTTAATTTTATTTATATCATTTTCAAAATCATATTTATGGGTTTCAAGTCTCATGTTTTCAAACTAATCATTAATTTCATCAGTTTGATATTTCTCTTTAATGAGAGGGTCAGTTTTATCAAACTTCACATGAACTGATTCTTCAAAAATCCTTAAATTTTTATTAAATACTTTATAGGATTTAGAAGTAGCAGAATATCCTAAAAATATTCCTTCATTAGATTTTGGATCAAACTTACCAAGGTTTTATTTATTATTCAAGATATAAACCTTGCATCCAATAGTGCTTTATTTATTGAGATATTCTTTGGATCTTCAACAGTTCCAACACCAACAATATTTCCTTTTTCATTGCCACTAAAAGTTATTATACCTCTATCCATTTGAGTTAATGCATATAAATTTGATTATTCTCCACTCATGTGTCTGGAATAGTCATTATCTATATACCATATAAATTTTTTATTCTTGTGGCTTTTCCTATTCTTCTACTTTATCCATAAATCACATATTGGATTTGAGATTTTGTGGCTATTTCTCTTAATTAGATTTTGAGGACCTTTTGGAGTCTTCAGATACAGTCGAAGTATCTTTTATTACTCTTTTTCCTATATTCTGATAATCAGTATTTTTCTAATATTTCTTTTCTATCCTCCTTTTTTCATCTTTTAATTGAGGTAAATCAGGTCTGATGTGACCCAATTTTTTTCATTCATAACAGAAAAATTCTCTAGGTTCTTTCTCATCCTTAGTGAAGAATTTTCTAAATCCTCTTTTCTTTTTGTAAAATTTTCTAAACTTTCTGGATAGTTGAGCTAGTTTCATTTCAGAATCTAAGGAATCTGAATTTTTATATGCTTTGTCTTCTTGTTTTGTTTTTCTATTATGCTTCTGAGATGTTACTTTTAGGGAAGTATTTTTCCTTTTCACTACAATCTTATGATCTTCAACTTAATCTTTCATTTCTACTTCGTACATCATAAATGTTCTAATCACTTCCTTTATAGTCAAATTCTTAACAGGTGATGATTTTTGAATAGTATCAGATATGTCATTCGACTTAGATGGAAGTACTCTGAGTACTTTTATCACTTGATCAGATTGACTTATGGGATCTCCCAAGGTATTAATATTGTTAACAATCTTTGTTAACCTTCCATTCATCTATGCAATGATTTCACCATCAAAAATTCTAAAGGTTTCAAATTTTAACTTTGTTGTAGCATATCTCATCTGTCAGATATTATCTATTCTTTCATAAGTGATTGTTAATGTTTTCCACATCTCATAGGCTATAGTAAATTTTAATACATGATTAAACTCATCAGTACCATGTCTATAGATGATAGAATTCATTTCTTTTTAATTGATGTCATATTCAGCTTCTATTTCAGTGGTCCAAGTCTCTAGTTTTTCAGGAATCACATAAGGACTGATGATCTTCAAATCAACTTTGAATAAAATATTCTTCAAATAGATGATCATATGAGATTTCCATCATCCATAGTTTTCACCATTGAATTAGAGATCACAAACTATAGACATTCCTTCACCAGGATCATCCATTTTCATCTCCTTTGTATAGACCTTATGCTCTTCATCTTTCTACAACTTTAATCCAAAAGCTATCCTATAATACCAATTGTTAGTTCTAAATAATATAAAGTAACACAAGAGGGGGGTGAATTGTTTCTTTTAAATTTCTTCAATAATTCTGGATTTCAACTCCCTTTGTGATTTATGTAGATTGTAGTGTTTTCTTCTATATGAAATATGATCAATGCATAAATAGAAATAAATAATTCAACCAATTTATAGTGGTTTGGGGCACAAATATCCCCTAATACACTCCACCAAGATCTCTCTGTGATCTTGGTGAATTTCACTAGAAGGGCCCTCTTATCACAAGACCACAAATCCATAACTGAGTGCAGGTAGTTGACACCTTTACAAAAAGGATAAAACAGAGCCTTTTGGTTCTTTAACAGGGAACTAATTATCCATAGTTTAATAAAATAATTTTTTACTCACCACAATTGCGTACAAGAATTTGATACTCTAATAAATCAAAAGATTTTGATTTTATGGTTTAGTTTGATCTTCATGGTTGCAAAAGAAGCAATTGATAGTAGATGGATCTTCTTCTTCAAAAATAAAATTCTTCAAGAAATAGTAATTCTGAAGCAATCCTGGTTGCAAATGATCTTCAAATAAAAGCAACAATGAATAGAAGTAGAAATATTACAGCAATAAGAGATTGAACATATATGTCTGCAAAGTGTATCCACTTCTAAAATAAATAGATTTGATCGATTGTTGCAGAATATCAATAAAAGATATTCATAAGAAAGAATCCATATGTATATGAATCTAATATCACCCATATCACATGGATATATGATTTGAAAATACTCAGTTCATATAAATATCTTTCATTCGGTCAAACAGATCCAAGAAAATCACCTAATAGATCATAGATATTCAAATTTAGAAATTTCTAGGGGATTTGTAACTTCCCTTGAGAACAGGAGTGAATTTCTCCATTGAATATGATACTTTGAATCATTTATATGAAGATTTGAATCAGTTGTAAATGATCTTTGAATCAATCTGTAATTCTGTCAAGACCATTTCATAAATCTCAGATAAAATTGCGAATTAAATATTCGACATTGAAAAATCAAACATGGGGTTTCTTCACAAAACAAAAAAAAATACCAAATGTAGGGTTGAACTATATAGAGTTTATTTTCTGAATTTAAGTTTGAAAATGTAAGGTTTATCATAAAATTAAAGTTTATGATCCATATGTTTGTCTCTCAAACGCAAGGTTCCTTATGTAGGGTTCTTTAACCATAAATTCTTATCTTGAAAAAATAAGGTTTCATCCAAACATAAGGTTCCTTAACCATAATTTTCAGATAATGTAAGGTTGATGATATATACATATTTTTCTAAATGTAGTGTTCCTAACTTACGTGTTGTTTCCAATTGTAGGGTTTATTCCTTACATTATTTTTATCAATGTAGGGTATGAATAATATTTCCATCATATATTAAAACGCATTCCTGAAATTTTAAAAAATGTCTCTTGAAACTTAAAAGCTTAAATATAATTTCAAAATAAATATTTTAAAGAATATTAATTTCCTAAAATACACATAATTTAATATCATTAGTAAAATAAAAAAGGGTATTTGTGATCATCAAAATCAATAATATTTATAGAGTAATGTTGAGACAATACATGCCCAACACAACTCCCTATAGTTAATTCAAATCTTGAACTATCAGTATACCCTTTTAAGAAATAGAAACCATACAAAATTGATAATATATTTTCAAGATTAAACTTCAAAAATAGAATGTTAGGATCTGATACCACTTATTGTAACCTAAGGCACCCTAATAGGTGGTTGAATCAAGGTGTTTCCCAATTAAAAATTTTTATTCCTTAAAAATATTTTTGAACTTGTTCCCTCGTTGGAAAGAACTAGTTTAACCATTTATTACCTTCCCAGACAATCTCATTAAAACTAAATCATGGATATAGAAATGTAAAATACACAACACACAATGATTTTACATGGTTCACCCACACTAAGATACATCCAAATATCATGTTCTCAGTATTATGTTGGTGTACAAAAAATACACTATAAGTTCACTATATTGGTGGATATAAAAATTAGGTGAATTCACTCCTCATAAAGGATCATTTTTTGTTCAATGGTTTAAGGAATATCTCACTGCTTCCCAAGGGTTTCTCCCTTCCCCTCTATGCACTGCTCCAGAAGATATCAGTTTATAGACTTTTAGGTCTCTTCTCAGTTTATCAACATGAAGGTCACACCATGATCAATATATAGACTTGATATAAACTGTATCATATTTTTAGATGTGATGATTCAATTTATACCATGTGTTGATCCCAAATTCCATGGATAGATATATTCAAATCCATGTTATAAGAATTGAAACAATTTCTTCCAACAAACTTCACACGACAAAAAAACTCAATATATAATAATTCCAGTATGGGAATTATCCACTTCCTAATCTTCATAGATATACATAGGAACTCTATAATTTTAAACCTAATCTTTAATTTAATATAATCTAATAGTAGCTTAATCCTCTTTATTTAAGATATTAAATGAATCACATGTTGTTAAATAACTTTCTTTTTCTTCCTTATCCCTTATTGAAACTCTCTATTCCTTTTATCTATTATATATATTAGTTCTATCAAGAATTTTTATCCTTCTTTTCATTCCATCTATATCCCTCTAATTACATTCAGGAGATTTTAATTTCAAATTAAATTTCAATAAGTTAACTAACTTGAACTTACTCTACTTCAAATTCATCTCTTGAATCATATTCAAGTATACCTTCACTGCTGAAATCCATTTATTCTTTTTAAGTTCATTTCATAACCAAAAAATAGTTAAAAAGTTCCATCAAATCAATCATGTATTAATTCCTCATATTTCAGTAATCACAGTTTGGAAATATCAATGAATGAACACGTTACCAATTATATTTTATGATTGATAATGTTTATCATAATTTATGGTTGGACAATTAATTCTTATAGAATGAATCTTATGTAGTTCCTAGTGACCTTTATGTGTTATCATAATAACCTTTATATATATTCGCAATTACCTTTACGTATCATCCTAATAAACGTTACATATCATTCTGATGACCTTTATTCATCATCCTAATAAACTTTATGTATGGGTATTTTTTAAATTCTTGGGGGTAACCTTTTTTTATCAACCTAGTTGCCTTTATATATCATCCTGGTTACCTTTAAAAAACCAAAATAAATGATTCATGTGACATTTTCTTAATATATATTCATATCAAGGTATCTTCGTCGTTTATTTTTATTTTTTCACAAATCCAACCCAAATGATGATCAATAAATTTTTCCCACAAATTCTTGGAAACACATTACCTTCATTATCCATATATCATCATCAACATTTAGTGATTGTTAATAAATAAAATATACAACCACCTTGTTACAAAAAACTTATATGTATGCATGCTTATATTGATTTAGTTTTGGAAACCTATTACTTCACCAAATTAATATGTTCGAACCAAATTAATGTGTAACTCATTAATCAACTCATGGTTTGTATTACTAACCCAAAAATAAAAGCTAAATAAATTTACACATATCCAAATTAATTTAAAGCATAAGGTACATGAATCCATTAAATTTAAAGTTTTATAATCATATGAAATCAATAATAACCACAAGAGTAAGCATGGTGTGATGGGTAGCAAACTCCTATTTTTCTAAAAAAAGCCATAAGCCTCCAGGGCAGTAAGTAGTCTGACATAAAGTCCCTCTACCCATAATTATTTACTAATAGTAGACATAAATTACATAATAACTCTAAGACCTAATATATATAAACTATATTCAACCACTAAATTAAATCTTATAGCTTTATAATAAACCATACACAAGGTAGAATAAAACCAAATCTTATATTGTTAAACATTTCATCTAACTCTTATATATATGGTATGACAATTTATAATAAGTAGTTTAAATATTTTAAAATAAATAATACAATATCTGCATCATATAAACAATTTATATACATGAATATTTAAATAGATATTTCATAAATAAATAAACAATTCAATTATTTAACATGTGATATAATAACTTTAGATAGTATTGTTTTATCATAATGAATTTTGATATGCCTTTTTGGTGATTGTTTATTAGAAAAATAATTTTTTATATTTTCCTAAAGACCATGGATTTCCACCATGATTTTATCGACTTGTTCAAACTATTTTAGACCACAACATAATGAAGTGTCGCAATCTGTTTTAGCCTTTTGGTCTCACCAAGAACCATGACATAGTCTAAACCATTTTGGGCACTATTTTGGTTCTTGGGTCTCACCAAGGACCGTGTCATTGATTAAAGATCATATAGTTTTAATAAAAAAAATCACTAAGAATAAAAATAGATTTTTAATATCCACTAAGATATGGTTGGTCATCATGGTGGTTCTAACTATGATATAGTGGTCAGCTAACCACTTTGTGGTGACATAAAAAATAATACCATGTTTTATAATTTGAACAATAATCATAATTTTCCCTTAGACCACACTTTTTTCTATGGTAATTTTAATATAATGTGGCATGGTGGTTGAAAGATCATTCTATTTTGGATAAAAAAAACAACATAGACCATGTCATATGGGTATGTCCATATTGGGGTTCTAGAAAAAAATATGATTAAATTTTTTGAAACTAATATCCATCCTATAAATTCATCACCAGCCTTTTCTTTGATACCATTGATGGGTTTTATGAGGCATATTAATTCCCATTAGTAGTGGAAGTAAACAAAAAACTGATTCTAAGATCAATCAGGATCATAATCAACTAGATGAAATAATAAAACCAGATAAAAATTACACCTCATTGTCCATGCTTGTGATCATTGATGGAAGTGAGTTTGATCAATTTTACTTAAAAACCAATGGATTCTTTCCTTTGATGTTATCCACCAGCCACTGGAATCACTAAATACTTCCATAGGAACCATTATCCACAATTTTGTGTTATCACCTCATCCTTAAAGGGAAATAGAGATAATAGAAATCAAGAGAGATTCAACCAATAGAGAATAATCTCTTGTGCTTCTAATTAGAACCAAGAAACTCCATTTTATATTACTAATTTATTAAATAAAGAATCTTCTTAGAGTTATAGAATTTAATACATTATTAAATGTCCCAATTACTTGGATTCAATATCATTTATTAATATAATAATTAAATTCCATTAATAATCATTGTTTTATCTACACATCATCATATGATGTGTCAATGGGATGAAATAACTATGATAATCAACATGAGATATTTGGTTGAATGATGTCATATATAATTCATCATATTCACATTTATGTGGTACTAAGAAACTTAGGAAGGAATAGACCATGACATGGTGACTTTCACCACATTTTGATTAGTGATTTAGTGAACAATACTAATGGGAACTTCCAACAAATCCGAAGAGGTTGAATGTTGGAATTTAGTTTGATCAAGATAGAATAATGGTTTAATACATTAAAAAGAGGTTTTTTTGTTGTTAATTAATAATACATGTTAGAATATGATTATTATAAATCCTTAAATAAGTTTCTATGTGTTTTTAGAAGTTTGGAATTTTTTTAATGAAGCATACAAAAACCTTCTTATAGTATATACAAGAACATCATAGTTATTTTCTAAAGTTTGGTAGAATTATATTGGATAACAAGGGAAGAAAACATATAATTTTTTTATCAAAACATGTCATGATATGTTGAATAAAAACCAAGATGGATTTGGTTGATCAACGTGATAAAGAAAACATTTTGTAGTTGGAAGTTATGGTTTAAAAATATTAGATTTCAAAAGGAACTTTTAGGGGCTATCCAACATAGTTTGATGAACATGATGTGTCTATAACTCAAAGTTTTAAAGGTATTTTTAAAAAAATATTATTAAATAATAGTAAAAATAATAAAAATAAAAAATAATTATTCATATTTCATGGTTTTACAAGGGTAAATAAATAGCATCATTGTTTTATCCAACTTGTTGTAACAAATGTTTTAGATAAATTCTCTTAAATATGAAAATAATATGGTTTTTAGGATAATTTATTTTGTATACTATGGTTTATATAGAATTTTTTACTTTAAATTTAATATGTTTTGTAACACCCCAATATTCTAAAAGAATAACATTGGGTTCTAAAACCTATACGATATGCAATATTGTGATTAAACAAATATATTATTCGAATATGATTATTATAACCTAGCTGTTAAATTTAAGGGTATGAATAGTATAAACCAAATTATGATTTATTTATATAGAGTTATTAATAAATACAAATTTATTGATCAATTTTTATTAAATAATCACTCAAAGTTTTATAAAGTTTTATGCTTCAAAATGCATTTTCTTCCAAAATAGTTTAATTTTGAATTTTACATTTGTAAATTATAATTAATTTACACTAATTTTAGAAATTGAATTTTATAAAAATATTATAATTTTTTAAACCATAATATGAAAATTTTCTTAGGGTGAAATTTAGATATTTTTCTGAAAAGAGTGATTTTTGGTGAATAGTGAAAAATACTATTTTTTGTAAAATTGTCATTTCTTAATAATAAATTAAGCAATTTTAAATTCAGATTATGATTTAAAATTAACTCAATTATTATTTATTTATATTTTAAATAATTAATTAAATTTAAATCATCTTTATACCTGATTTTGGTATGAGTTTATTTTTAGGTTTAAAAATGCATTATTTTTTAAAACTATTTTTATGTACATAATGTTTCTCTATTTTAATCAATTAAAATAATATTTAATGATGAAATATTTAAAATAAATTTATATATTATATATATAACTATGTTAATTTAAATACATATCTTTATTATTACTAGTCATATAGTTAATATAAGATCATTTTATGCTTGAAAATGCATTTCTTGAAAAGATGTTTTTCGATGCGATTTGTGGGTTTATTTTTAAATTAAATTATACTGATTTTAAAATTAAATTTCATAAAATGGAATCCATATTTTTAATTATAATAATTAATATTATATAATAAGGTAAACTTTTTTTTTGGTCAAAATTATTAGTAAAGACGAAAAAATTTATTTACCGTGATTAAGGTCAAAAAAGGGTTTGGCACGTTATATGTGCTTATGTTGAAATTAATTCTTCATGAAAATGGAATTTTCTTTGATAAATTGGATTTAATATTATGAATAATTGGGTTAAAATTATCTAATAATTCTCATTTTATTTTAGTATTAATGGATATATTACCTATGTTAAATAATCTAATTATTATGGTGAAAATTAAAATAATAAAAGTAAACTTAGAGGATAAGGGAATAACATGTTTAAAACATTATTTTTGTTGGATGTGTTTATATACCATAAATTTTATTTAATACATTATTTATCAATTTTGGAGGCACATGGGGTGATATTAACTTCCCATTAAATCTATTATATCCCATATACAAATATTTTATTATGATTATGGTATAATATTTATCTATCTCTTTCTCCATCAAATGGGAAACAAAGTCATCACCCGTGTGTATGGAGGACTACCGCCTCACGAATTGATATAATTTTTTTCCCTCACCAACTGACATGAATAATCATAATGATAAAAATAATGAATATATATGATACATATTAAATAATATTAATTCTTTAAAATTAATATTCCATCCACTTCCTTTCCCTTTTACCTATTAAAGGAATGATATTGTCGCTTGTGTGTGTGTACGACCTACTATCTCCACGAAGCGATGCAATTAATTTTCCTTGTCCAAATTTAAATAATGGTTATAAAAAGGTATATAATTAATAGATGTGATATTTATAACATTGATATAATTCTGGAAATTATTTATCTATATCCTGTGCACAATAACTAGAACTTCTATGATAAAACAGCATAAGAAAGCGAAGCAATTAACATCTTAAACAATGATAATAATGAAATATTATTAACAAAAGAGTAATAAGATTGTATAATAAGATCATATATGATATTATAAATATGAATATGGTTCTATTATAAATTATTAACATTCTTAAAACCATTATACATGAGTTTAAATCATGTTCAACTAAAGGGGAGCATGAGGTAAGGGACTTTGTCTCAATTCCCTTTCATTGAGGAATATTGTAATGTTATGCACCTAATTTATTTTATATATTTATATAATTATTATTTTATATTTAATATCATGAATAATTCATAATTAATGATATTTTAAGTTTCAATTTGAATTATTTCATCCAAGGGGATTTGACTTGAATGTTATCAAGTTATAAGTAATTTCATAACTTAATTTCTTTTCATTAGGTTATATTACTTCTTCATTGTCTTTGATATTATAGGATTATGTGTATAATGAATTTTTATTATTTTATATTTTATTTTAATTTTTTTATGTATATTTACATTTGACACAAATAATCACTTCTTTGATTAATTCTCACTTCAACTTTATCATATTTTTAAGGGTTTATTTTACAATCTCATTTTATTAGAGATTGTTTATGCTTGTATTTCCATTAAAGGAAATTATTTAATCAATGTATAACAAACCCATTTATTTTTATTTTCCTATTTTTATTAATGCAATTTTCAAGTAATATTACTATTTTCCACTCTTTGGTACTTAAAACTATTGATAAAATGTTTTCAATAAAATCTGAATTTGTTACTCCCTTCGGTCGAAAATCCTTTTCCTTCCAAATCCATGTTTTCTAAAAAAAATTAAAGAATTTTTTTTAATATTCTCCAATGATTTATTAAAGAAATTTTGACCCATTTTTTCTTTTAAAAAATGGTTTAAGAGTAATCTTCTTGTAATTTTTCGAATGAGGTGCCTTTTGATTTTTCTTACAAAAATGTGAAAGGGATATTTGTTTTAACATACTCAGTATATACATAAATTTCCCACCGACATGACTAATCATTGCTTTGAATCATCCTTTACAATTTTACAAGGTTACTTCTAAATAAATTTGTTTTCCCTAATATTTTAGAATTTTTTAGTTTTTAAAATTTATTTTCTAAGTGAGAAGTGTATTTTCACCAATAATTTTTTAATGATATTTTTATGGTATTTATATTCATACATGATATAAAACCCTTATTTTACTTATATTAAACTAGGTATATGTTGAAATTATATTTTCCTTATTTATTCTCTAGATGGTTTGTGATTGGTTTGATCAGGGAAAGTATCGATATTCACTTTCTTGATTAATTTTGTGGTTGTTAACCTTATCTTGAAACATTCACTTTCTTGTGAACATGGGACATTACATTTACCGTAAATATCTATATTATTTATCATGTATATTCTTATTGGTTAAACCATATATGATTTATACATACAGTGTTTTACTTTGAAATTTATTTTATTGACTCGGGAAATATTGATAAATTTATATTCTTTACTCAATACGGATATTAGTTGATAAGTATTATTGTTTATGAATTCAATTTATCATTTGATATATAAGGAATGCATTGGACATGAAGTGATGGGTGGGGCCCAATTATAGATAACCCCTTGATTCATTGGTAGTCTCATGGGATGAATGAGTTAGCTAGCCTTATTTAAATGGTTTTTGTGTATACCTACCCATCGATTAAACTATCTTGGATCAATATCATAATGGTATATATATTATGATGTTTGAGATTATGAAATCCGATATTAATCATTTCCTTTATTAATAATTCATTTATTACTATCTATTAGATTATTTCATTGATATTATATGTGGATGCATTTTGTGATTATGTTATTGATTAAATGGAATGTGTTTTTAGTTATTTACCTTACTATATTGATTATACCTTAACTAATCATGAAATTAAAGTTATTGATTAAATTTAATATGTTTTTAGTCATTTACATTTCTATATTGATTATAACTTAATGGTTTATGATATATTTCATTGTATGTATCTTTTAATGGTCATTTGATATCACCCTTATTTTGTTTCCTTTTTTTAGGATATGAAGAAGGAATCTTTGAACAAGTTCAAGGATTTAAAAATTTTATGTTCACTATATTGTATTTCATGTTTTTATATGTAATGTTAGATTCAAGTATGTATCTATTTTACTAATACTACTAAACTATTTGATCCTTCAGGATGTGATCACTTGTATCTTATGCTAAATAAGTAAAGTAACCACTCGCTTTAGGATACTGGGGTCGGGGTATTTATAGTTAGTATCCAAGAAAGTTTAGTAAAAATGTTGGGAAATACATTTAGGAAAACATATATTAGGGAGTATATCCCTATGATATAATTTTAGCATAAGTATAAAAGAATATCCTAAAGCTTTCGTGAGGAATAGATTATGTGGTTTTTCTTAAAAAACATCCATATATGGATACTACAGGTGGGTGTGGTTCTAGAACTATTGTACCTAGGGATAATTACTCTGAAGAGGGAACATTAGGATATGACTTTATCATCACATGGTGCATGATAATGGGTCTTACTATGCACTTGTTTTGACACTCCTGGGGGATATTCTTTGGATAATTGACATTTTATTTACAACTCTATATGAAGGATTTGAAAGGATGATGAAAATGAATGACTTAGGTTAAACCTAAGGTGTCTTAGATTGAAAATAAGTTTTCATGGTTTAAATATACTATAAATGATTACATGGTTTTACATTATGGTTATTTTTTCTCACACTAAGTCTTTTTGGTTTTATTCAATTGATAGAGCCTAAAGAAATTGTGTTAACATTGAATATTATGGAAAATGTGGTGATTAAAAGTAACCAAATGGTATGTTAACTGTATTTAAATATATCATGATTATGAAAAATAAATTATCATGATATATGATTAACAACCTAGACCTTAATCAACTCTCAGACTCACCAAAGAATAGAATGATGGAGTTTGCTAAGAGATCGAGTGGTGGAGACCATGGAGGAATGAAGGCTAGATTTTCTTCATTTTAGAAATTTAGAAAGAGTCGCCTAGGATAATATCTCAAAGGAAGAATAAAATGTTTTATGTGTAGAAAATAATGGCATATATAAATGAATCATTGATGAAAAGTTATGAGTTTAATGTAGAGATAAATATTTCATCCTAGAGGTCCATTTATAGTTCATTGTCTTAAATGTGAGGAACCTAGGAATTATCTAAGTCAATGCCCTATTTTAAATGTTAAGTTAATGACCAAGTAAGGTCCTATGTTGAAGTAAATGTATTTAAGTATTTATGTATTAGGATTCAAGAATTATATTGTAGAAGTATTTTTACCAATGGTATTTTGGTTATAAGAATCATGACACATCTAAGAATTGTTTTAATTTTGGAATCATATATGTCTTTATGTAAGATTAAATTAATATTTATGGATACCATCATGGTTTTATGATTTTATGGTTAATCATAAGTTAAATTTCTTAAACACCCCTTTTTTAGGTTTTATATGATGGGTAGTTTATCAAGATTAAGGTTATTTTGGGAGACATTTATGGTAATACAACTCATTGGTTTAATATATGTTTTAGTGAAAAATATATTTAAGGAAGAATAAATTTACATTTTGTGGACCTGATATTAAAATTATTGATGTTTTGATAATTATAGGTCATTTAAATTTGGGAATGTTGTATTAATAAGAATAATATAGTTTTGGATAAAAGGATAACCCACATGTCGGGTGACAACCCATGGCACATAGTAAGGCCATGAGTCTTGAACCCACAATTGAAGGATGATAAGGGTATAATGCATACCACTAGACTATGTGATGTTCTAGTTTTTATGAAATTGTTTTTACTTAAATTATTTGAATAATATATTCTTATGTAATGAATTAAGTTTAATTTGGTTGTTACTGTTGAGGTTTTAGAAATTAATGTATTATATTAATCCATATTAGATAACATGTGCAAATAATTTTGATTTTAGTAAAAAATGTAGGAATATATTGTAATGATTTTTGGATTTTGTAATTAATTATAAGTTTATTTTAATGCTTCATGCATAAAAAATATTATTGGATATTTATTTCTTAGAGTAAGAGGTGAAGTAAAAATTGATTGAAGCGCAACCAAAGGATGAAATTATGCTTATGAAAATAAAAATATAATAAGTATATTTTCTGGTGTTATCTATATCAATAGTATAATAACCCATAAACTTTATTAAAGGGGTATTTAAATGAAAATTTTATCTTATTACCTTTATATTCAATGAATCAATGGTCATTTAACTCATAATTGATTTATGGTTTCATAGTCGTTGACTTTCTCTTGTTCATTCTCTTTTTTGTAATCAATGATCCCTATAACTCTATATAATTATTTATTCTTTTCTTCCATGTCCATATTTTAACTTCCCACTAATATTATCCTACTTTTAAACCTATTTATGTGTTATTTTATATGACCTTCATATTTCCCTTCCACTCTTTTAAGAGGAATTTTATAAACCCTTTTTATGATGTGGGTTTTCAATAAAGGTATATTCAAATATCAAAAACTTTATTTATGAGTGCAAGTTAAAATTGTGAATATTAAATTTATTGAATTTGGGTATAATGTAACACCCTAATATTTTAAAATAAGGAAATTGTGTTCTATAGCATATACGACACGCAACACTGAGCTTAAATGACCCACGAAATGTATTATTTAAATATGATCATTATAACCTAGTCATTGAATTGGTGGGTGTGAATAGGATTAACCAAATTATGAAATATATATAGATATAGGCCTTGATAAAGCAGATTTTATTGATAAATTCTTAGCAAATAATCACTCAAATTATTAGTAAAGTCATTTTATGCTTCAAAATATATTTTATTTAAAAATTGTTTTATTTTGCATTTTATGCTTGGAAATTATAAATCATTTATACCACTTATAGAAATTTTATTTTATAAAAAAAATATTATTTTTAAAATTATCATATTAAAATTATCTTAGGGTGAAATTTTGGGATTTTTCTGAATATAGTGATTTTTCAGTGAATAGTGAAGAATACCACTTTTTGTAAAATTGTCATTTATTTTCAATAAATTATGTAATTTAAAATCCCAATTATTAATTTAATTTGATTTAAAAATAAAAAAAATATTATTTAGTTTGGTTTAAAATATTTAATTACATTTTAATCATTTTTATACTCAATTTTGGTATAAGATTATTTTTAGGCTTAAAAATGCATTTTTCTGAATACTAAATTCCAGTGCAAATGTTTCTCTTTTGTAATTAATTAAAATAATATTTAATGATGAATAATTTAAAATAAATTTATATATTATATATCTAAATATATTAATTTAAATCCATATCATGATTATTACTAGTCATATGGTTAATATATGATCATTAAATGCTCAAAAAATGCATTTCTTGAAAAACTATTTTACGACACGATTTATGGGTTTATTTTAAAATTAAATTATACATCTTATATGAATTGAATTTTATAAAATGGATTAAATATTTTTAATAATAATAATTAATATTATATTATAATTTCAAATGATTTTTTTGTTCATAGTGATTAGTAAAGAAAATAAAAATTATTTACCATAATTAAAGTTAAAATGGGGTTTTTCTTGTTACATACGCTTATGTTAAAATTAATGTTACACACACATGTACTTTTTATTTAATAAATTTTATTTCATATTATTAATAATTGGGCCCAAATTATATCACAATTCTCATTTTATTTTTTTCTTAAAGGATAAATTACCTAAGTTAAATAAACTAATTACCATGGTGAAAACTAAAATGGTAAAAGTAGGTAAACTTAGAAGATAAGAGAATAACATGTTTAAAAACATGTTTTTTTTTTTTTTTTTGAGGTTTATATAGACCATAACTTACCTAAAATTCATTATTTATCAATTTTGGAGGCACTTGGGTGAGAGTGACTTCTCGATATTGAATAGCTGTAGGTATTTACAAAAATGTCACTCCTCCAAAATTATAAAAGGGAACTCCCTACCCTTACTTCTTCACACCTCTCAAGCCATTTTTATTGACCAAACCTAGAAAAAATATCTATAAAAAATACTTATTCACATTATAGATCTTCTGTTCATCTCAAAATATCAACCATATGGTCCTTAATAAGAGATCTAAAGGAGGTACTTTTAAGAAAAGGTAATTGTCTTTAATAAGCTTTTTCTTTTTACTTTATATGTTATCACCTTCAATTATGTATTAAAAATTACAATATAAAAAATATAATGTATCAAATATAATTAGATGTTATTTTCTTTATTTCCTAATATTTATCTATCTTCTTCTCCATCAAATAAGAAACAAAGTCATCACTTGTGTGTATGGTGAACTACCATCTCCCGAACCGATGTAATTTGTTTTCCATAACCGAATCACATGGATAGTAATAATTACAGAAATAATGAATATATGTGATACATATGAAATTATATTAGTTATTTAAAATTAATATTTAATTTAATTCCTTACCCTTTCACCCATTAAGGGAATGATTTTGTCGCTTATGTGTACATACGACATACTGTCTCCACAAAGTGATGTGATTCATTTTCCTTAACCAAATTTAAAGAATGGTTATAAAAACGTATATAATGAATAAATGTGATATGTATAAAATTAATATAATTTTATAAATTATGATTCAATATCCTATACACAAGAACTAGAACTTCTCTGACAAAACATGCATGAGAAAATGAAGCAGTTAACACACGAAACAATGGTAATAATGAAATATTATTAAAAAATGTGTGATAAGATGTTATAATAAGATAATAAATGATATTATAAATATTAATATGGTTCTTTTATAAAATAATAACATGATTAAAACCATCATACATGCGGTTAAATCATGTTCAACTAAAGGAAAGTATGAGGTAAGGGACTTCATATCAATTCCCTTTCATTGAGGCATATTGTAGTGTTATGAACCTAATTTCCTTTATATGGTATATATAATACCCATTTTATATGTAATATCATGAATAATTCATAATTAATGATATTTTATGTTTCAATTTTAATTATTTCATCCAAGGGGATTTGAATTGAAAGTTAGCAAGTGGTAAGGAATTTCATAACTCAATTTCTTTTCATTGGGTTATATTACTTCTTCAATGTCTTAGATATTATAAGATTATGTGTGTAATGAATTTTTATTATTTTATGTTTTATTTAAACTTGTTATATGTTGATTTAAATTTTACACATATAATCACTTCTTTTATTAATTATCACTTCAATGTTATGATATTTTTAAGGGTTAATTTCACAATCTCATTTTAATCAAGATTATTTATGCTTGAATTTACATTGAAGGAAAATATTTGGTAATTGTCTAATAAACCCATTTAATTTTCTTATCCTATGGTTATTCATGAAATTTTCAAGTAATAGTACCATTTTCCTCTCTTTGGTACTTTAAATGATTGATAAAATGTTTTTAATAAAATATGACTTTATTACTCTCTTCGGTTGAAAATAATTTTTCTTACAAATCCATGTTTTCTACAAATTTTTAAAGAATTTTTTTTAATATTATCCAATGATTTATTAAAGAAATTTTTACCCATGTTTTTCTTTTAAAAAATTAATTAAAATGAATCTTTCCATCATTTTTTGAATGAGTTTCCTTTTGAATTTTCTTACAAAAAATTGAAAGAGATATTTATTTTAACATACTCAGAATGTGTAGAATTTTCCCACCATTATGAAAAGTTTACAATGTTTATTTAAAATAAATATTTTCCTATTATTTTGGAAATTTTTAGTTTTAAAAGTTATTTTCAAAGTGAAAAGGGTATTTTTATCAAGAATGTTTTAATTATATTTTTATGGTATTTATATTAATAAACAAAAAACATTTATTTTACTTATAATACACTGAGGATATGTTTTAATGATACCATACTTATTTATTTGGATGTTTTATGATTGGTTTGATTAGGGAATATATTGACATTTACTTTCTCGGTTAATTTTTTGTTTGTTAACCTTCTCTTGAAACGTTCACTTTTTTCTAAACATTGGTCATTATATTTCCCTTAAATATTCATATTTATTATCATGGATATTATTATTTCTTAAGACATATATCATTTCTATATATGGTGTTTTACTTTGAAAGTTATTCGATTGACTGAGAAAATATTTAGAAATCTTTATTCTTCACTCAATATGAATATTTGTTTATAAGTCATATTATTCATGAATTAAATTGATCATTAGATATATGAGGAATGTATTATACATGAAGTGATGGGTGGGCCCCAATTATAGATATCCCCTTTATGCATCGGTAGACTCATGGGATGAATCAATTGGTTTAACTTACTTAAATGGGTTTGGTGTATACCTAACCATCGATTAAATTGTCTTAGAGTAAGGTCTTAACGGTATGGATATCATGATGTATAAGATCATGAAATCTAATATTAATCATTTCCTTTATTAAGAATTCATTTACCATTATCTATGAGATTATTCAATTTATATTATCTATTTATTCATTTTGTGATCAATTTATTGATTAAATGGCATGTGTTTTCAATTATTTACCTTTTCATATTGATTATGCCTTATCTAATCATAAGGTTAATTTATTAATTAAATGGAATCAGTTTTCAGTCATTTTTTTTAACATATTGATTATACATTATTTATTCATGATAGATTTGATTGTATGTATCCCTTAATAAGAATTTGAGCTCACCCTTATTTTTTTCCTTTCCTTGGGATATGAAGAAGGAATATTTGAATGAGTTCAAGGATGTATAATTTTTACTTTCACTATATTTTATTTCATATTTTAATATGTAATGTGAGGTTTTATTATGTATCTAGTTTATTAAGACTACTAAACTATTTGATCTTTTGGGATGTGATCGCTTGTATCTTATGCCAAAGTAGTAAAGTAACCACCATCTCTGGGCTACTAAGGTGTAACATCCCAAACCCAGATTCCACTCAATAGTGCCTCAATCCCGGTTAGCCACATAGCCTTAAGTTTATCTCCCTAAGTGTTAGTTTCTACCAACTAAAAGTGAGGGCTTAGGTGTGATCGTCGGAATACAATTCCCTCATCACCAGAGTGTGGAAAAGTGAAAATAGAATAACAATAAAGTTGTATAAATAGTAAATCATACAGACAATAGATAACAGTAGGAATGGAGAACAATACTAAAAGAAAACTCATATATAATTATGAAGAATATACATGTCATATGTCTATAAAATCAATTAAAAATTGTTTTATAGTAGAAAAATACAACACATGTATCAAAAGTACAAAAAGGCCAAAAATATCCAGCTAGCATCGTGAGCCACAACTCGATCCCATACTCCCCTACTCCTAAGTAGCTATCAAGAACTTATAGTAGGGATATTTACCTTATCAACACCTGAAATCAAATAGTTTGTTTGGGTATCCAAAGGTAACCTAAATAGGGTGTGAGATATAATCCCAATAGGTAACAACCCAAGTTCATGTGCCAATCAGTCAGTGAATATATATATAACAATAGTTTGCATACAATAATAATAGTAACTCAAGGAATTACTCAAAAGTAATCATATTATAAGTTCGGGTTCTCATTAAAATTCTATTTTAATTAATCAATTTCAATTCAAAGATAAATCGATGATTTAATAGTCAGGCCTATGTCATCTATAACATGCTCATTTAAAAATTAAATACCATTTAGTATGTAAGACTCAATACCCAATGCATAGACCGGTGTCCCCCGTAGCTCATATATCTAAGGATTCATAAATAGTCCATCCATAAAGGTATAAGTTAATACTGAATCCAAGTTCATGCTTTGGCTTGGATGACACATCACATAAGTCATTTCATTAATTATTCAATTTAGAACCTGATCCCATCCTTGTCATTCCTAAGTTGGAATCTATGTATCACTCTAGGTGTAATATGAACTAACACCCTATGAGCCCATCCATGGTGAACCTCTCAAGAACCCAGGTATCACTCAAGGTGTGGTATTACATCTCAACCACTCGAGTCCATCCTTGGTAGTCCTCTAATAGAGGAAAAGTATCACCCATGTAATTATAATTAAATGACCCTTAATTCTATCCATGTAATTCTCATATGAATCTATTATCACTCAGTACATAATATTCAAATCCCCAATGAGTCCATCCTTGTCAAACCAAGTATCAATCGGTTATAAAATTCAATATCCAAATGAGTTCATCCATGTAATTCTCATATGAATCCATGAGTCACTCATGGCTAATAGGAATTTAACCAATTAAAACCAATTGATTGATTCTATTAAACAATATCATTTAAGATGTCATGGACAAACCAAGAACATTTCAATTCAAACCTCACCCCAAGGGTGTCTAAAGGCACATGCCAATATTTAAGGGATTTCCTCACAAATACTCACATGGGGAAAACATTATAACAAGATTCTCATGATCAAACAACCAATTATATGGAATAACATCTATTTAACTCACATGGGGATTTCAATAATAAGTGAAATTTAATATTAAACTATAAATTACATAACAAGTTCCAAGGTTCAAGGTCATCCCATTCCATACCATTAAACAATTAAATTACATTTCATATCACAATTACAATTATAACTCATTCCAATTACAGTTGGCAATTCAACATTAAACATTCCTTAATAAAGGGTAAAGGGCACACCTCAAAGGAGTCCAATTTTATATGCCATAAAATGGTCCATTTATAATAACCAAGACACCCAAAGGGGTGGTTTCATTAAAGGTTCTAGACCTATAATCATTAAATGATGGACTCTTTAATTACATAGGACATGAGTACCAATTTAGTTTAAGGATAAAAAATCAATTTAAGGCATCGCCTGAGAATTGGGAACGAGGCACAACGGAGTATATATAAATCATCTTTAATTTTAGATAAAGTCATGAGACCACCTACCTTAGTTCCATGGTTGATAGTTTGTCTAGTATCTGCTCCTGATTCAGCTCAGATTGAGAGAAATATGAAGAACAGATGAAGAACCTAATAATAGGGAAAATCACCTTGCACCTAAATAGTGAAACCGATACCCATAAGAATTAATAATGGATAAAAATTAATTTATATCTTACCATTGATGATCTAATGAGATGAACAGCCTTCGATTTGGAAATTGGATAGAGAATTAGTCTCAAATCTAAGCTTAGGCTTCAAAGGAAGCTCTCAAAATGAAATGGTTGTTATTCAGTAGAGAAATGAATATTTAGGTTTAAATTAGATTTTAATTTAATTAAAAACTATAAAATTTCCCAAAATTTAAGGGATTTCATGGTTTAGGTGCATGGTTTGACAAACCATGTTCCAACCATGCACGGGTATCTGGAGGAAGGGGCATGGTTCATGGATTACCCTCACAGTTTGACTAACCATGCCCAAATTGTTCCAAATCCCACTGCCAAAATTGTAGAACAACCCGAACAGTTGCGTACATCATCTCTAATGGTTTCCTCAATTCGTGTGGGCTTATCCTTCTCTCTTCTCAAGCCTTGCATGGTTTTTCAAACTGTGTGGCCTTCCCCACATGATTTGTACTAACTATGCAATAAGAATTTTTTACCCCAAAAGATTGGTTCTAGGATTCGAATGAGCCTTAAACACCCCTATTACCTATATAACCTCCAAGGTAATTCATAATAGGACATTTTTAAACATTTAAACTAAGAATTGATGAAAAATAAAGGATCCATACCTCAAGGTAGAACCAAGTTCTTACATAAGGTTAGGGTCTTTACATGTTTTGGTTTACACAATTGTGCCATGGTTATTAAAATAATTACATGAATTGAATATTTTAAAATATTTTCAAATATGAAAACATATGGATATTTATAGGATATTTTACTTGAAAATTATTGATGTTTTTGAAGACTGATTAAGGGGTGAAAAATGACATAACAACTCAGATATTTTTAGAGGAGATATCTTGAATAGATTAAAGGATTAAAAGGAAAAATATAGAATACATAGGTAGTGATAAAAAAAATAGATGTTTTATTTTAAATATCTAAGATTTTGAGGTATTTTTTAATTAAAGTTTGGATAATGTGCAGTTTACTAAATATCTAAATTAGCTCCTAGAGATGGAGCTAATGAAAAAAAAAACTCTATCTACCTGTTGTATTAATTTAGTTTGATTCCTTCACTATAATAACCTATGATTTGATTCTTCATAACCTTATCTTGAAGTAATAATTATGGAGGTAATAATAGGTGGTGATCCTTATACTTTATATCAAACCAATACAAAAATTATATTCACTTTATAGGGTAATATTGGATTCATATTACATCATTACATCATTGTTTTATGCTCCTTAGAAATTTCCCTTTCTAGTGAACCGAGTAAAATATTTGTGTGCATGTGTTTTATTTTCTTTATCTAGATATTATTCTTGAGTGGGTTTATTGATAAATTCATATGTTCTTTATAACATAAGAATAATATCCATTCATTGATAAAAAAACACTCACCCTAATTTATCTCCTCTTAAAGTGATTAAATCCTTGGTAGTTGAAACAATTTTTTAACCATAAAACTATTTTCATTGATAGTTTTATAACACATTATTCCCTTTATCAAACATAAAAGCATATTATTTAATAAATATCCTTAAAAATAATAAAATTAATTTGTATAATTATCATTAAATTCTAAAAATAAATAAAACCACGTTTGTTTTTTATGACTTATTGTCATCCAAAAGGTCTCATGTTAAAGTCTTTATGTGCAATTACTTGTGTGGGAGAGTGTTTTTATATGTATCCCCCCAAATTTAATAAATTACCAAGTCAAAAAAACAATTTTGTTGTAGAATCTATGACCTGGATCACCTAAATGGCACCTAAACCAGAGACCCACTGACCTCAAGTGAACCTCCCCATACTCCAGATGCTACCAAATAGCAGTGGTGATATAAGAGGTTATATTTAGGATACTATACCCTCTATAATAAAATATAATAAGAAACAGTGAAAGTAAGATAAATAGTAGTCGATATGATAAAAAACATAGCATATCCAATAACATACCATATATTATACAAAAGTAAATGTATAATTTCATACCGATCACACAAGACATAACTTAAATGACCATAATTTGATGGCATACAAATAGGTCCAAAAGAAAAAAAATCAACCAACCCAACACTAAGGATTCACATGATTCTACTCTAAAATCCAACTGCATCCAACCTATATATCCACTGCACCTATGGGTACTATGATCTATAAGTCAAGCTATGACAACCACATGTCACTATTAATTTTATTTTATATTACTTTATTTTACTTTATTTTGGGGTGTTTTATGTTTTTTGGTATGTTTCGGCCCGAAAATTGGAGAATCTAGAATTTTTCCCTCTATGCACGGTCTGTAAACACCTTTTAAAGGAAACTGTGTGGATACCTTTACATAGGGAATTTTCAAATTGTTTTTGTTCAATGAATGGATAATCTACATGGGTAGCACATGATTGTTTCTAAATTTTGTGAGGCCTAGGGAAATTTTTGTGAGTCATATTTGATTTTGTGTATTGGCACACGACATACAGATGGTTTGGTAAACCATGTGAAAAGAGTGTGAGTTGTATCTGTAATGTGATAGTGTCATTTCGCATGGTTTTTTCTTGGTTATTAAAATCATGTGGGGTTCTCAAGATAAAAATTTGATGTTGGTTTTTTTGGGTAGTGTCCACCACACAGTTTGGAAAACCATGCGACCAAACCATGTGGTCTGCCCAAATTTCATTAAAAGTGTGAAATTTACCTTTTTCTCCTTTAGGATTCTAAGTATTGGCCTAATTTTCAACTCCTTGTGTTATTCTAATACTTTTTGTGCATGTGGTAGATCTCTCCCTTATTCCTCTTTGATTTGGATCTCCTTCTCTCTCAAATTTCAAGCAGTTTTGTGTGGCAAGCCCTCCTTTTTTCCTCTTTTATTCTCCTCTCTTCTTCCCTTTCCATATCTCTTGATTTTTTTCACTCCTGTGAAACCTAACCACTTTTTAGGTTTTTATTAGGGTTTATTTAGGTTATAATGATAGTTATTTTGGTTATATGGGGTAGAGTAGGTTGTTTATTTGCTTAGTAGTTCATTCTCTATCGAAGTCGATGGGTTTCAGTGGGTTCCGTTTGAAATAAAGTAGGTGTTTCTATAAAATTCCCTTGTAATGAATGTTATAAATTTTTTTGTGTTTTTAAAGGTTTATTGTGATTTTGGAAGCATTTTATAAGCTCAAAGTAGGATATAAATTATTCTCAAATGGTTTGGGGGCTTGGCATAGAAGTGTCGCATGCCAAGAACTTGTGAAAATGCCTTATTGACCTCTTTAAAAATGATGAAATTGTTTTGGAATGGTTCCTTATGGAACTAGTTTTTCATGTAAAATCCTTTTTATTTTTTAAATAGATTATAAATGGTTTAAATATTGGCATGGACCTAGGTCACATGCCAAGTATTTTTAAAATTCCCTAGTGGATTTTAAAAAGGGTATTTAAATGTTTCAAAAGGGGTGTTGACACCAATTTTATCTTTAAAGCATGTGTATTGTGTTTTAAAGTCATATTTTAGAAATTTAAGTGGATTTACCTTCATTTTATATAACTATTTTTGGGACTATGGGGTCTCATGGTGGTTTTAAATATTTTATAATTAAGAGGTGTGGTTTTGAAATAAAATAGTACTTGGAACCAATTGGATTCTTTATTTTAAAAAGGGATGTGTTTCCTTATAAAGTGATTTTTATGGAAAATCTTGGATTTCTTAGTTTGGATTTCAAAGAGTGGTTTGATAAATGGTTTCCAAAGGATATTTGAAAAGTGATTTTTTAATAGTGTAAAAATAGCTTAGCTTCCCGAGTGCTTTTTTTGAAAGCACGGTTGGCACCATTAGTAAAGTAGTTTTATAAATTTATGAGACCCTCATTAAACCCCCATGTGACTATTTTTATGTCTAATGTGGAATGATATCCCTTAAAGGATGTTTTATATTATTGTATCATTATATTCCTCTTTTTCATGGATTATAAAAGATGGAGGTTGTTTCTTGAGAAGGTATAAGAGGTATAGCATGTGTTGTTTTCAAATGATTTATATTTGATATATGTAATTATTGATTTTATAATCACCTCCATTTGACTTTTCATGGGAGTATTGAGAATATATTTAAGTGACCTGTATAATAGAAAGACCTGGTTTTTAGTAGTGGTATGCCTAGGGAATGTTGATTGGTTATACCATTTCAGTTATGTTGAGAGGATAACAAGTCATTTGAGCTTGTGATATTCTTTTTTATTCCAATGGTAGTGAAGGAGATATAGGGGTGTTTATTTCTGGATAGTTTTATGGGACTACTACGGATGTTGATAGGTTTAATAGTGTTGTATTAGGTTCCTTGTCTCTAATCCAGGTCATTATTACTAGAGCCTAAGGATGATGCCCATTATGTTAGGTCCATCTTGGGATAATTTAGGGGATTAATTTTATGATTCGATTATATTACCCTAGTTTATTTAAAATTTGCACCATTGTTTGGTTATTTCTTGGATTGTGATTCCTCTATGATTTGGTGTATGCATGTGATTTATTT
This sequence comes from Viscum album, assembly GCA_963277665.1. Classification (NCBI taxonomy): domain Eukaryota; kingdom Viridiplantae; phylum Streptophyta; class Magnoliopsida; order Santalales; family Viscaceae; genus Viscum; species Viscum album. Next base: position 357,095,438 of record OY728163.1, read on the forward strand.
ATCACTTTGAGTGTGTTATTTTACCTTCAAATTGGTTTTGTTTAATGGTCTGAAAGTGTGTTTTAAAAAGGAAAATTTTTTTGGGTAGCTCTTAAATTTTTTTTAAGAAATGGGGATTCCTTAAGGATGTTTATAAAAAATTGTTTTTTAAGGAAAAATTTTTGGAAATAGGGAAATCATGGTGTTTTTTGGATTATTTTCCATGGATTTAAAAGTCCATATTTCCTTAGTGTGAAATTATTTTATTTAAATTGTTTAACCATATTTGTTTTATTTTTATAAATGGTGGTTCTTTATAAAATTATTAGTGGTGTACCATGGAACTTGTTTCATAAATCATGTTAAAACCCATTTTTTATCTTGTGTTTAAACATGAATTTTATGTATTATTTTTACAAAGGGTATTTCTATAGTCTTGGTGGGTGGTAATATATTAGGTTTTATAGCTCATGCCTATATAGATCTTCAGAAGGTTTCTAGTACCCATCACTATTTTAGTTATTTGGAATGTTTTATTGTCCTTTATGACTGGCATGTTTATATATCTACTTCTGATTGGTATTTATTTTTGTTTGTATGTTTATCCTTATTGGATATTTTATCTATTTTCATTGTTGTTCATTTTATGTTAATATATGATGGTGAAATTGTTACCAAAGATCATTCTTCAGGCCCAGGAACTTGTTGTTAGTCTATAGAGATTGGGAGTGCCCTTTTGGCTAATGGAATACTGGATTAGTTGTCTGGTGAGATGTAATCCTAGTTTGTTTTGTTACAAAAATTCTTACCCTTACCCGATTCACGGATCATAAAGTCTGTACATGTCCTGGAGGGTTTGTGGAGGGTGTGAGTATGAACTCGATAGGACACCACCAATTATGTCTCCAGATAATTTATACATATAATATTTTCTTCATTTTATATATTTATTTCAATTATTTAAACCCTTAAAATTTATCAATCTAATCTTATTTACATTAATTTTAGATTTATGGTGTGTTTTGTGTAAAAATGTGAAAATTACTTAATTATATAATTTTATCAGATTTTAATCAATTTATTATTTTAGGCATAACTTTTAAAATTTTATTTCAATTTGAATTATTCTTTTTTTATTAATCCTTGATTTAGTTTCTCCAACTTTTTATTTTGGACCAAGATCTGATTCGAACAAATAGAGGTCTAAAAAATCAATCCATTTGAAAAATTGTTTGAGCAGACAGGGTGGAACCCACCATCGTAAATGAGGCATAAATCGTGTTACACATCTAAAATTGAGGTAATTACAATTATATTTGAAATATTACTCATATAATCATTTCTCCATTATATTTTAATGAGTTATGAACTCATTAAGGGTCCCATTAAATGCTCAATTTTGATGAAAGATTATAAAAGCATTTGTACATAATAAAATCTCAGAGTAAATTGGCTATAACTTGTTTTACAAATAGTGAATGGAATTAAAAAAAAATCCCGAATGGAAAATATATTTTGGAACAACTTTTTAGAAGTTAATTTTCATTTATTTGGTAAAAAAGAGTAGGTTTCACATGAAAAATTTTTAAGGAAAGATTCTGGAATCAAAATTTCAACTGTTGATGACCCATTATTTCCTAAAACACATTAATGGTTGGTTATAACACCCTAAAGCCTTTTCTATGCCAATAAATAAGAGTATAGATGTGGATTAAAAAATAGATCGATTGGATAGGGAAGTTAGGATGACATCCATGCTTTAGGTTTTTTATTTTAATTTCTTTTATTTTTGTTTTCTTTCCCATATAATGCATTCATATTTTTTTATTAAACTATTTCCCTTTATTATTCCATCCTTTTTATCTTACAAACCTAATTTATTTATCTCTTCCTTCTTCTTTCTTAATCTCTTTTCTCTTTGAAATGTAATGTGACTAACCCGAGGCTTGGCTCTGGGGTAGGTTTCATGGAGTTATTTATTAATTTTCTTCAATTCAACATGTTTTTAATCTATTTATGGTGGATGAAAGAATATTTCATGGGTATAGTGGTCATCCACCATGTCACTATTTCCAAATCTATTTATTTTCTTTGATTGATTATTTTTTCCTCCCATCTCACAAGCAATCCCTAGATATGGTGGAGTTGGGGTTGCTTAAAGGGATTAAAAAACATACAGTGGAGTTGAGTCTTTTTGGAATTTCATTATTAGTTCAGGTGTTATCTTATTTGACTATTAGAGGAGGTGTGGTTTGGTATGCCAAAGTTATTCTAAAATTACACACTCAATAAATCAAGGGAAATTAATTAATTAATAAGGTTTCAGCAAATGAATTATCAAATTGAAATTAAACAACTAATAAATAATTAATAATCCCATGTTATCCAACACTAGGACCAAGAGCTTTAATCCCTAATTTCATTCTATCTTAATCTGATTTTAAGATAGTTTATTTATGCATTTCATTTAAATTTCATATTTTCCAAATACCCAAAAATTGAATTTTTTTGATAAAAAAATAAAAACAGTAAAAATAATTAGATTATGTGGATTATAATTAGTGATTGAATTAACTACAAAACTCCTCAAGTGATATAACCCTTGTTATCCTCTCTACTGCATCAGGAAAATAAAATTTCTTTTGCCACACCCTACAATAGGCATGCATAAAAACTGGCATCGTTTCTAGGGATCTAAATATTTATTTCGATCACTTTTTCTAAATTTACATTTTTCTAAATATTTTTATTTTTTTCTTTATAAAAAATATAAAAAACCTCTTTCCATGATGTATTCAAATTTAAATTATTATGCATGGGTAGATTACTCACAGGTGCAACAATAAAACAACAACAAGAATATTATAATATAGCGTGAATGCATGAATTTAGAGAAATAATAGAATAAGAGATAAGAAAATAATAAAGAGTGTTTGAATATGTTCATGCATTGATGGAGCAACCCAACCCTGAGCCAGAGAAAGAACCCGGGGAAGTGGGGGAAGAAATTTCACCACTCATCTTTGAAATTGAATAACCTGAGAAGCTAAAGGTGGAGGTACCTGAAGATTCATTCCACATTGCTCAACCATTTCTAGAGGAGATAGATAAAATTTCATTTTTTTACTAATATATAAGAGAGAGATCATGTAAATTTGGATAAATTTTGAAGAAATTAGGAAGAAATTGAAGTACATCATGATATCATTATCTCTTAAAAAGAAGAATGATTAGTACCACTACACCACTCTCTATCCATGGAAGAATAAGAAACCACCCAAGTAGTATAATTCGAACAAATTATTAAGGATCCTGACTACATACCTCTATCTAGTGAATATAATCTCCAAGAGACACTTTCAATTGAAGAGGAGATTAAAGATGAACCAAATTGGGTAGATGATACAATCTTGAACTCAAACTCTTTTAATTTTGTTGAAAATAATTTGAGTATCACTCATAATATTTTTGAATGTTTAGTTTTGGCCAACTCATATTATTCCCTAGAGGAATATGATGAAAAATAATATGCACTTTTTGAGGAATACATGGAGCTCCCTAAAGACATAGAACATTTACTTGAAGGAGTACAAGAAGAGACCCCAATGAATTTTCCTGAAGAACAAGAGACATAAGGTACCTACATTAAAAGGGAATATTTTGAAATTAATACTTCAAATTTAAAATTTTAATCTCCCTTTGATTTTTATTTTCATGTAGAACATCTGGAGTAACTATTGGATTGTGAATAAGATGTTGCGTAAGTAGCAATGATGGAGGAGGTGGTTCACCATGCATGTTGTACCACATTACTAAGGGGGAGATCTGGTGTCATATATACATGGAATTATCTTAAAAAAGAACAAGGAAATGGAAGCTGTGAAAAGCCACATGTGGTGGTTCAAGTCCAAGAAAATCCACCCACCATCAGATTATGGATAACAACTCGTACATCCCTTTGGAGGTAGTAAAAATTCAGGTCCCACTTGGGGGATCATACCAAGATTTATATTTAAATTATTTCTAGGTTATATTTCAAATTCATTCTTAATAATTAGTCCTGCATAAATCCCACTCCCTATTATCTTTTTTATCATAAAGACATGATCCTTATTATTAATTAAGTAATTTACTTTTTTAGGACCATGATGTAATAAGGCATCCCCTAGACATTAGAGGAAGCAGACTAAGATTCATTTAAAAATAGAGTTCACTTTTACTGTTTATCTTTTAAACTTCCTAATTTTTTATCTAAGAATATGTTTTGAGATTTGAACTAGAAAATTCATGCCTATGCTTGAATTATTTCCTTGACTTATCTAGGACATATTAGTTTTTTAGGAATCCTATGATTTCATGTTTTAGATAGAAATTTTAATGAGATTGAATGAGTAAAATGGAGAATTGTATGATTAAAGTAAAACATGTATATTAAAATGAAGACTCGTGATTTAAGGCAATTGATTGATCCATATAAATGAAATTTCATTAACATTTTTCATGCTTTAAATTTATAAAATTCATGTGAATTGATTTTTTATTATTAATCATTCCTTGAGTGATTTCCCAATGTTATAATTTTCATTCTTGAGAGATTTCTAGACCAAGTACTTCCTCTTTATTCTTGAGCATGTTTCTTGAGTGATCTTGGGATATGTAATCAACTGGAACTTTCATGTGAACTTTTCAAAGTTTTGACTGTGCAAAAACCCATTTAAAATGATTAAGGAATCTTTTGATAAACCACATATTCTTAAAAGACCACCCTTACATCAATCCTTATTTATCCCATAGACATCATGAAGGGCCTTTATAGAAATACGCCATTTTTTAAATCCATTTTTATCCATTCTTACCTTCCTCTTAGAATTTGTGTGATATTTTAAAATTTAAGTGTGGGGGTTAAAGGAGTCATGGTGTAAGGGATGCAATAAATTTTAAGGAAAAAAGTGTGGGGTGATTATTGTAGGAAATTAAGGTTGTTGATTCATTCATGATATTTCATTATTTTCCTGTCTTTAATTAAAAAAATGAAAAATGAAAAAAAAACAAAAAAATGAGAAAAATGGGTTGTGATTTGTTAAAACAAAAAGTCACTGTTACTATACCTATGATGTTTATCACACATGGTTAGGTGGTAGATGTGAGGTTTATTATAATCATAAATTTTGAAAAAACAAAAAAAAATATGTAAAGGTTATTTGAAAAATAAAAAAAATTATGAAAGTAAAAAAAATAAAGAGGGTTCACAAATAATTCAATATGCTTTATTTAGTCATAACCATTAATTTGAGTTTTGTGGAAGTGGGAGTTTCTACTTTGAAGAGGATAATTTCATTATACATTTATTTTTGGTATCATTCATTTTACTTAAGAGATAAACCTCCTCCTTGAGCCTTAACTTTCAAACATTAATTTCTACCAACCTTAAGCCTTAGAGTCATTTGAACCTTTAATGAATCCCTCATGATTTTATGTGAATTTTTCCTTTACAGAGTATAGAAATAAGTTCCTTTACAAGACTATGTATAATAATCATGTTCTTATGATATAATAATAACACTACTTGAATTGTATCATGAGTGATGAGAGAAAATAATCCATTGTGAAGTAGATCATGATTTGACATGTTTAATAATAATGAATTTAGGAACTTAAATGAATGAAAGGAGAAGTTACATTATTTTTCATGGGGGGAATAAATTTCATGAATTGATTGTTTCTTTGAAAATTTAGAAATTAAATTGATATTTTATGTGGATTTTTCAAAATTTTATTTAGCATTGAATTTTTTTTATTTTATTACTTTGGAATTTAAATATCGTTAACATTGGTTCCCTTTTAATTCCATGTTGAGATTTTATGCTTGATAACAAGCATGGTTTAAGTTTGTTTGAATTTATAGAGCTAATATTTTATTCATTTTTTATATGTATTTCAATTATATAAACCCTTAAAATTTATCAATTTTTTCTTATTTTTATCAATTTTGTGTTTATGGTTTGTTTTGGGTTAAAATGTAAAAAATACTTAATTCTAGAATTTTAGTAGATTTTAATCACTTTTTTATTTTGGGAATAACTTTCAAAATATTATTCCAATTTGAATTATTATTTTTTGGGGGAATCCTTGATTTAGTTTCTATAACTTTTTCTTTTGGACCTAGATCTGATTTGAACAAATAGAGGTTTAAAAAATCAATCAATTTGAAAAAAAAATTGGGAAGACAGGGTAGAACCCACCTCTATAAATGAGGTATAAATCATTCTACACACCTCCAATTTAGGTGATTCTAGTTGTATTTGAAATAGGACTCATAGAATCATTTATCCATTTAGACATAATAAAATCTTAGAGAAAATTGGCTATAAATTATTCTTCGCGTGGAGGATGGAGCTGTTATTTTTTGGTCAAACGACCAAGAAATTTAGGAAATAATTTCTAGAAGACAATGTTCATTGATTTGGTCAAAACAGGGGGGTTACACACACAAAATTTTTAAGTAAAGATTATAGAACTGAAATTTTATCTATTGACGACCCATCATGTCTCGAAACACATTAATGGTCTGTTATGATACCTCAAATCCTTTTTCATATCTATAAATAAGAGGTTATAGGTGGATTAAAAAAGAGATCAATCGAATAAAGAAGATAGGATGAAATCCATGCTTTATGATTTTTTTATTTCTTTTATTCTTGTTTTATTTTCTCATATAATGCATTTATCTTTTTTTATTAAAGAATTTCCCTTTCTTCTTCCATCCCTTTTTCTCTTCCAACCCTAATTTATTTCTCTATTACTTATTCTACCATTATATCTTTTCTCTTTTTAATGGAAAGTGACTAACTTAAGGCTTGGACCAAGAGAGGTTTTGTGGTGTTCTTTATTATTTTTCATTAATTTAACATGTTTGTAATCTATTTGTGGTGGATGAAAGAATATTCATGGGTGTGGTGGTCATACACCCTGGCACTATTTCCAAATCCATTTCTTATCTTTGATTCATTTTTTTCCCTCCCACCTCTCAAGAAATCCCTTCATATGGAAGAGTTGTGGTTTCCTAAAGGGATGAAATGGTATACAGTGGAGCCAGGTCTTTTAGGAATTGCATTCTTAGTTGAGGTGTTATTCTATTTGATTATTGGTGGAGGTGTGGTTTTGTATACCGAAGTCATGCTAAAATCACACACTTAATAAATCAAAGGAAAGTAATTCAATAATGAGGTTTAACTAGATGTATTATCAAATTGAATTTAAACAACAAATAAATAATTATTTAACCCGTGTTATCCAACCCTAGGAATCAGACCTTTCTTACCTAATTTCATTCTATATGCATCTGCATTTAGGATAGATTATTTCTGGATTGCATTTAAATTTCATATTTTCTAAACACCTAAAAATTGAATTATTTTGATAATTAAATAAAAACCAAAAATATATATTAGGTTAATTAGAATTAGTGATTGAACTGAATACAATTCTCCTTAAGTGAGACAACCCTGATCAACCTCTGCGCTGCATTAGGAAAATAAAATTTCATTTCCACACCCTATGACAGGTGTGCACCAAAACTAGCATTGTTTCTAAGTAGTTAAATAGTTATTTAGATCACTTTTTATGAATTCACATTTTTGTAAATATTTTTCTTTCTTTTCTTTATAAAAAAAATATAAAAAACATCTTTCCATGATGTATTCAAATTCAGATTATTGTGCATGGGTAGATTACTCGAAGGAGAAACAATAAAAACAAAAAGAAGATTATAATAGATCTTAGATTTAAGAATTTATAGAAAGCATAGAACAACTAACAAGAAAAGATAAAAGAACATTTATGTCACGAACCATCCCCCGGGGTCCGCATCATGACTACCCCAAGCCTACCTTCCATAGGCCAGGGGCTGGCGACTAGCACCAAAGGCGTAATTCCCTAGAACTGGGAAGGCATTGACTTTATAAAAAGTAAAAACACACACAACCAGAAAACAAGAGGAAGAAAACACTAAGTAAAACAGTATAACAAAAGTAATGAAAGTACAAAGGGTCCAGAAATACAAGCCCAACAGAAAGTTACAGCAACAACTGAAAGGAAATTACAACTGAAAAGACAACAGCTGAAAGGTGAAGCAGCTCCTGGATCATCCTCCGGGTTCTTACCTGAAGGGTAGGTACAGATTTCCTCCTCAGCACTCCGCATCTATCGTCTGCTCCGTGTGCCGTCATGCTGAGGGTCCACCTCCAGGTACCGTCCAGTCCTCGTACACTCTGCCTCGGTCAGCGTTGTCCGTCGTCTGCATCCAACACAATGTGGTGCAGGTATAGCCTGTGCAGGGGTGAGTATAACAGTACTCAGTAGGGACCCCGAGACCCTCAAGGTCTCACTAAAACCAACAAGGATAAAACACAAAGGAATATCTCAACAGATAAATTTTTCTTAGGTATATACCCACACATATACCTAAGTTAGCAAGTAACCCATCTCAATCATGAGGAAAACACAAAGGTCATTGACTCAGCTCAAACCAGGATTTTATTCAAGATGTAGAAACCACGGCTACTGGATAACTCATCCTCTATCGAGTACAGTGGGCCTGCCACTACAACCAAGCACTTCCCACTAACCTTGGACTGCTAAAGTACTCCACCTGTCGAGTACTGTGGGCCTGCTGCTACAACCAAGCGCTTCCCACCATGGGCCTGCCGCTACAACCAAGCACTCCTCCTCATAGCCTATAAAGGTACTCCTTCTGTCGAGTACCGCGGGTCTTCCGCTACAACCAAGAGATCCTCAGCCGTAGGTCTTATGCTACAACCAAGCGCTCCCCACTGGGCCATCTGAATCACTCCGAGTCGATCGATCAGCAGTCGTCAAGTCTCATCCAGCTACTAGGTCTCTGCACTCCGTACGCTCGTCACCAGGAGGGTCCGTTCCACAAGCTACTGGTCGATATTTCCAAGTGTCACTTAACCTCACGTGGAATTATCTCAAGGGACTTCCATGTCATAGGGGTCTCAACGCAACAGACGGAGCGTCAATCGGACGCCCGGTCTGTGAGTTATTAGCATTTCCGTTCCAGGGGCCCGGTTGGATTTTGGGTACAATCCAACCTGTCCATGCTCAACCACATCTGAATCCTGTGTAGAGTATGCCAAAAGAACCGTATCATCCAGAAGTATCCAACATAGTCGACGGCACGTCAATCAGACGTCCGGTCCTTAAGTTATAAGTGTTTCCACTCTGAGGGCCCGGTTGGTTTCGGGTTCGAACAAACCTGGTCATACCAAAACTTCATCGAAACCTTGAGTGTAATATACTGAAATGACCGTCTCGATCCAAGGAATCCTATGCAACTAACGATGCATCTATCGGAGCTCTGTATCTCTCGTTATGGGCGTTTAAACGAATCTGGTCTGAAAAAGGGAGGTCTGGCCCCGGTCCGACCCAGCCCCACCCACCCTGGGTCGGCCCAAACCGGGTCGACCCGACTCGGGTCTGGGTCTGGCCCGGTAGGGTGCGGCCTCCCCAGCTAGTGTGGCTTAATGTCGTACCTCCCATTTATCCAGAACAGAAAATCCTTTTCGTTTCATCCCACTGTCACGGCTCAGCCGCGGCAGTCTGCTCCTGCGGCGCGCCAACGCAACCAGACGCCGGTGTCACCATGCCGGCGTGGCGCGTCGGTATCACCGCACCAGCATGGCGCGCCGGCGCCGCCTTCCTCGGACCACCGGACATGCTCCAGTGGTCCGATTCTTCCGTCGTCTGTGCCTGCGGCCCTCTCGGGACCTGCTCTTCACTACAACGGCTTCAAATCGCCGTTTCAGCCTTGTTTCATCGTCGCCCGTCAATCCGAGCACAAACGAACAACCATCGGAGGGTCGTCGGGCTGTGTTTGTTCGGCCCGCTCCCTTCACATTAGGCATTATCAATTGGCCAAAGATAATCATGGTCTCACGTAGAACGAATAACCATTTTATTCAAATAAAATTGAAGCAATTCACCCTGCAATTCCCCCGCAAATAATTATTCCCAACCCGCAAAAGAAAACGTCTGCGGATCAACTTGATAATAAGTTGATCCACGTTATTTGTTTTATAAGGGAAGAACATAGGAATACAAACATACTCAAATTAAACCCCTACCTTGGAAAAGATTCGTGGTAGTCGAGCATCGTGGATGACGGTGTCGATTCCGTCGTCGTCGGAGAAGAACCGTTGTCCTTGGTGAGTTCTCTGCGTCGGTGTCTCCTCCCTTGATGCGGAGGAAGAAAAAGGATTGAATAAACGTGGAGCATTCTTCTCCAAGTTGTTCTCCATTGAAGTTGAGTGTTCTTCTTCAGAGAAGAATATCGTTCTTCGTTGAGGAGAGGAATACCTTTCTCCCTTCTCAAAATCTCTCTCCCCCACTCTCCTTAACACAACGATTGCCCCAAAAATAAAATAATAAGCCTATGCTATTATTTTATTAACACATGAAACTTAAAAATTCAAAATTAAAATCACTTAATTAATTAATTGAAGAGGTTGAATTTATTAATTAGGTTGTGTTGGCAAACAATTAAGAGGGATATAGGAAGAGGAAGGGATCCTCATAAATAAGGGGAGTTGTCACATTAAACATGGGAGTTTAAATGGGGTTTAAGGGATTTTATGGGGAGATGAATGGTTGGGGATCATGTGGGACCCAACTCTCAAATATCCACACATGGGATGTTGGGTGGTTGTGGGCCCCACCAACAACTTCCCATGGGAGGAATTAACCTCCTTAGATACATAAAATTTTTCTAACAATTTTATTTATCTTTTTAATTAAACCACTGTTTATAACTTCAATCCCGCATAAAACGCAATTGTGGTAAAGGTCCCCTTAAGAAATTACCGGTGCTTTGAGTTCATCGGTGCCCTCAGATTTCAATTCCGAGAACCGGTTCAAAAGATATAAAAACCCGCTTGTTTTTTCACTAAACGTACCCGAGCTAAACTTCGGAAAATTATTCCGGGCACACCGGGCCTCGGAATTAGGTGTCGTCAGAAACTACGGACTCATAAAATTACAAAGAAATTAAGAAAAAAAATTCCTTGAAATTTACGAGTCTTTAAATTACTCCCACCTCGGGGATTTATGTCCCCGTAAAGCTACAACACACATTAGGGAAACTGAAGGGGTACTGAGCACGCATCTGAGCCTCTTTCTCCCATGTGCTTCCCTGGAGGTTCCTGTGCTGCCAGCGAATGTGCACCAGAGGAATCAACCATCCACATAGGACCCGCTCTTGTCAATCCTCAATCTTCACTGGAACCTCTGTGAAATTATCCTTGTGGTCAATGATGTGGGACGGGTCGTGGTCGTATCTTCTGAGCTGAGATACGTGGAAGACATCGTGCACCCGACGCAATTGAGGTGAAAGTTCCAGGTGGTAAGCCACCTCTCCTACTTTTCTAAGGACCTAGAAAGTCCGATGAATCTTGGAGATAACTTTTCTCCTCGGCCAAATCTCTTTAGACCTTGTTGAGGTGAGACCCGTAAGAAGACGTGGTCATAATCCTCGAACTCCAGTGGTCTTCGTCTCCTATCAGCATAGGTCTTATGTCTGCTCTGTGTAGTATTCATTCGCTCCTAGATGATATGTACTTTCCCTATCATAGACTGAACCATCTCTGGTCCTACAAGAGATACTAAGATTTCCCCTTTTTCGAAAAGAGAAATTTGGTCTCATCCCCTGGATAAACCACATCCTTTTTCTAATACAGTCCATCCTGACATGAACAGTATTATTTCATTCCATAGACAACGTTGTAAGGCCTAAATGCTACTACCAAGAGATCCAACCATTACTCTCGCTTCCAAGGGTTGAGTCACACTGTCGGTATCAGTGTGTGGTTACTGGGTCTCCTCCAGTAGGAATCTCAAAAGTGAGGGTCAAGTCAACAGTTTTAACCTGAACCTCTTAGTATTAACCATACAAAAGGCAGGAAGGAAAATGTCACAAATATAAGTGTCTTTTATTACTACATCTCAAAGTACAAAGACACATAACAACCATAAACAACAACAAAACAGAAACTAGAAGCACCAAGAACAAAGGCCTCCATGCCTGGATCTAGTCTCGTTCCTGTCCACCTACTTTTAGAGCTCCATAGTCGTATGCTTCAGCTACCTGAAGTTGTGCTCTCCCATATCCACCTGCTCCATGTGGTTGGGGTGGACCTCCTGGTGGTGGTGGTGGCAACACCTCGAAGCGTCGTCCACCACCAGCTGCACAGCCATCTCCTCTGCCTCGGTCTCTTGCTCCTTTTGATCCGCCTCGATCAAACCTCTGCCTCTTCCTGGGAGGTCCTTCCTCTATCTGTTGATCGTCAGTATGGCGGGTCGGACAGTCATGTGCCATGTGACCAAGCCCGCCGCAAGAGTAACATTGTCTGCTCCTGGTAAGTCGTTCTCTACCCAAGGTGCCTCGCACACATGATCCTGAGTCATACGGTCGACCACCTCTGGGTATGGTCCTCTTGGACCCCTGTGTCATATGTCTACTGCCAGCTGCAGAAGACTCCGTTGCATGTCGACTAGTGGTGGGTTCTGCTGTTGGAGATTGCTCAGCAAGGAAAATCTCCACTAGGAGGGCTCACTCCAACACCCCTGTCTGCATCGGGATGCTGTGAGAAACAATTGAAGCTCTAATATCTCGCCTGAGCCTTTGCTCGAAGGTCCGGGCCCTGAAAAATGGGTCTCGTACCATATCTGTAGATTAGCGCGAGAGGTCTGTGAACCTTGCTGAGTACTGTGCTACTATCATGCTGCATTGCTGAAGATGCAGTAGCTCCTGTATACGCACCGCATGAAGGGTGGCTGGTACAAACTCCACCTGGAACAGACCCTCGAAGTCTGCCCATAGAAGTGTCGCCTTGTCATGCATCTGGAGCATCAGGATCCATCATCTGCCTGCTGCTGCCTGAAGGAGGCTGGCAATAAGGATCACCATGAAGTCGGCTGGTGTCCCTACCAGTATGAAGACTCTCATCACAGCCTCCAGCCAATCCTCAACTGCCTGCGGGTCGGTCTCTCCCCTGAACCTGAGTGGCCTCTGGCGTTGGAACTCGTGCAGCGCGCTCAAGCGGTGTGCACTATCTATTGATGGGGTTGGTGGAATCGGTGGCCCAACAGGTGGTAGTACCGCTGGTGCCTCTGCTGGTGCCTCAACTAGAAGTGGGCCCTGTACTGAGGCATCATCGCTCGATGGGCTGCCAGTACGTATAACTCTCGGGGCCCTAGCTGGTCGTCTGCGGGGAGGCATCCTGAAAGAAACAGATGTGACACGATCAAAGACTATACCTGGTGAGCTGACTTGGTTTGATATAATTAAAAAGAAACTTTTAAAAACACACACTCAATCAGTGTTTTCATGCACTGAGTTGGAAATCAGAAGTCAGGGTCCTGGTGTATGGATACGTCAGCCGCCCGCACCAACACTGGACTCCCTGAACTAAAAACCACACTTAGTACCCTTAAAACTATTGCTTCACAGAAAGAAAATATCATAGTTCTAGTTCTGTGGTAGAACCAACCTCCCTATGATACCAATTTGTCACGACCCGTCCCCCGGGGCCCGCATCGTGACTACCCCAAGCCCGCCTTCCATAGGCCAGGGGCTGGCAACTAGCACCAAAGGCGTAATTCCCTAGAACTGGGAAGGCATTGCCTTTATAAAAAGTAAAAACACACACAACCAGAGAACAAGCATAAGAAAACACTAAGTAAAATAGTATAACAAAAGTGCTGAAAGTACAAAGGGGCCAGAAATACAAGCCCAACAGAAAGGTACATCTACAACTGAAAGGAAAGTACAACTGAAAAGACAACAGCTGAAAGGTGAAGCAGCTCCTGGATCGTCCTCCGAGTTCCTACCTGAAGGGTAGGTACAAATTTCCTCCTCATCACTCTGCATCTATCGTCTGCTCCGTGTGCCGTCACGCTGAGTGTCCACCTCCGAGTACCGTCCAGTCCTCGTACACTCTGCCTCAGTCAGCGCTGTCTGTCATCTGTATACAACACAACGAGGTGTGGGCATAGCCCGTGCAGGGGTGAGTATAACGATACTCAGTAGGGACCCCAAGACCATCAAGGTCTCACTAAAACCAACAAGGATAAAACACAAAGGAAGATCTCAACAGATAACCTTTTCTTAGGTATATTCCCATACATATACCTAAGTTATCAAGTAACCCATCTCAATCATGAGGAAAAGAAAAAGGTCATTGACTCAGCTCAAACCAAGATTTTATTCAAGATGTCAAAACCACGGATGCTGGAGAACTCCTCCTCTATCGAGTACAGTGGGTCTACCACTACAACCAAGCGCTTCCCACTAACATTGGACTACTAAAGTACTCTACTTGTCGAGTATTGTGGGCCTGCTGCTACAACCAAGCGCTTCCCACCATGGGTCTGCCACTACAACCAAGCGGTCCCCTTCATAGCCTACAGAGGTACTCCTTCTATTGAGTACCACGGGTCTGCCACTACAACCAAGCACTCCTACGTTGTGGGTCTGCTGCTACAACCAATCACTCCCCACTAGGCCATATGAATCACTCTGAGTCGATCAATCAGCAGTCGTCAAGTCTCAGCCAGCTACTAGGTCTCTGCACTCCGTACGCTCGTCACCGGGATGGTTCGCTCCACGTGCTACTGGTCGATATTTCCAAGTGTCACATAAACTCACGTGGAAGTATCTCAAAGTACCGCTATGTCATAGAGGTCTCAACGCAACAGACGGCGCGTCAATCGAACGTCCGGTCTGTGAGTTATTAGCATTTCTGTTCCAGGGCCCCGGTTGGATTTTAGGTACAATCCAACCCAAACATGCTCAACCACATCCGAATCCCATGTAGAGTATGCCAAAAGAACCATCTCATCAAGAGGAATCCAACATAGTTGACGACACGTCAATCGGACGTCCGGTCCTTAAGTTATAAGCGTTTCCGCTCCGAGGGCCCGGTTGGTTTCGGGTTCGAACTAACCCGGATATACCCAAACTTCGCCAAAACCTTGAGGTTAATATACGGAAATGACCGTCTCGATCCAAGGAATCCTACGCAATATACGGTGCGTCGATCGTAGGTTTTTAGCTCGTGTTATGAGCGTTTAAACGAATCTGGTCCGAAAAAGAGGGGTTTGGTCCCGGTCCGGCCCGGCCCAACCCATCCTGGGTCGGCCCGAACCGGGTCGACCCGACCCAGGTCCGGGTCTATCCCGGTAGGGCGCAGCCTCCCTAGCTGGCATGGCTTAATGTCGTGCCTCCCATTTATCCAGAACGGCAAAGTCGTTCCAGTTCATCCCGCCGCTGCACCGGCGTGGCGCGCCGGCGCTGCCTTCCGCGGACCACTGGACACGGTCAGGTGGTCTGATTCGTCCGTCGTCTGCGCCTGCGGCCCTCTCGGGACTTGATCTTCACTGCGATGGCTTCAAATAAACGTTGCAGCCTTGTTTCATCATCTCCCATCAATCTGCGCACAAATGAACAACCAGCGGAGGGTCGTCGGGCCGTGTTTGTTCGGCTCGCGCCCTCCACGTTAGGCGTTATCAATTGGCCAAAGATAATCATGGTTTCACATAGAACGAATAACAATTTTATTCAAATAAAATTGAAGCAATCCACCCTACAATTCCCCCACAAATTACTATTCCCAACCTGCAAAAGAAAACGTCTGCGGATCAACTTGATAATAAGTTGATCCACATTCTTTTTTTTATAAGGGAAGAACATAGGAATACAAACATACTCAAATTAAACCCCTACCTTGGAAAATATTTGCGGTAGTCAAGCATCGTGGATGATAGTGTCGATTCCGTCATCATCGGAGAAGAACCGTCATCCTTGGCGAGTTCTCCGCATCGGTGTCTCCTCCCTTGATGTGGAGGAAGAAAAAGGATTGAAGAAACATGGAGTGTTCTTCACCGAGTCATTCTCCGTTGAAGGTGAGTGTTCTTCGTCAGAGAAGAACACCATTCTTCGTTGAGGAGAGGAATACCTTTCTCCCTTCTCAAATGCTCTCTCCCCCACTCTCCTTAACACAATGATTTCCCCAAAAATAAAATAATAAGCCTAAGCTATTATTTTATTAACACATGCAACTTAAAAATTCAAAATTCAAATCACTTAATTAATTAAGTGAAGAGGTATAATTTATTAATTAGGGTGTGTTGGAAAAAAATTAAGAGGGAGAGAGGAAGAGGAAGGGATCCTCATAAATAAGGGGAGTTGTCACATTAAACATGGGAGTTTAAATGGGGTTTAAGGGAGGTTATGGGGAGATGAAGGGTTGGGGATCGTGTGGGCCCCAACTCTCAAATATCCACACATGGGAAGTTGGGTGATTGTGGGCCCCACCAAAAACTTCACATGGGAGGAATTAACCTCCTTAGATACATAAAATTGTTCTAAAAATTTTATTTATCTTTTTAATTAAACTACAATTTATAACTTCAAACCTGTATAAAATGAAACTATGGTAAAGGTCCCCTTAAGCAATTACCGGCGCTGCGAGTTCATCGGTACCCTCGGATTTCAATTCTGAGCACCGGTTCAAAATATAGAAAAACTCGATCATTCGTTCACTGAACGTACCCGAGCTAAACTTCGGAAAATTATTCCGGGCACACCGGGCCTCGGAATCAGGTGACGTCAGAAACTGTGGACTCGTAAAATTCCAAAGAAATTAAGAAAAAAAATTCCTTGAAATTTATGGGTCTTTACAATTTAAATATGTTTGTGCATTAATGGGGTAACCTAACCCTAAGCCGAAGCAAGAACTTGAGTAAGTGGAGGAAGAAATTTCACCACTCATCTTTGAAATTGAAGATCCTGAGGAGGTAAAGGTGGAGGTACCTGAAGATTTATTCCACATCACTCATCCATTTCTATAGGATATAGATGAAAGATCTTTTTTTAGTGATTTACAATAGGGATATCATGTAAATTTGGATAAATTTTGGAGAAATTGCGGAAATTAAAATACATCATGATCTCATTATCCCTTACAAAGAAGAAGAATCAGTACCACTACACCTCTCTCTAGCATTAGAATAATATGAAACCACCTAATTGGTTGAATTCAAAGAAATACTGGAGTAGCCTGACTACCTACATCCATCCAGTTAAGATTGATTTCAAGAGACACTTTCAATTGAATAGGAGATTAAAGTAGAACCAACTTAGGGAGATGGTACATTCTTTAACTCAAACTCTTTTAATTTTGTTGAAACTAATTTGAGTATAACTCTATCACAAATCCCTCCCTATAAAGATATTTCAATGAGGGGAGAGATATAATGACCCCTGAGTCCCGCCTCCAGTAGGCCCTAGATTGGTGGCTAGAACTGAGGGTATAAAAATCTCATGATATGGGAGGCATTACCCTTTATAATAATATAGGATCAGGAGATAATATGAATCACCCACAAACAACTCCAAGACATAATATAAAAAAATCCAAAAACCATCCCACATGCATGTATAAATAGAACTGATACAGATAAAAGTATCCAAAGTAAATACCCAAAAGTAAAGCTAAAGCAGCGACACGATAACTATCCAAAGGTCCAAGATAGTAATTCCCATAAGGGTCCATGTAATCCTCCCAGAAACCTGAAAATAGTTTTATATAGATAGGGTGAGCATATAAGTATACTCAGTAGGAAAAACAAAGTCTCTCATGCACGTGTGAAAGAACTATACTAATGCACCTATGAGGAAAATGCAAAACCAAATAGCATATATCAAGGAATACTAATTATCCCAACCTCACTAAGGAATGATAACTAGATAACACAAAACAAGTAATATAATATAATAGGAATCACATTGATAAGGGTATCGCACACCACTTTCCCACTAGTATGCCGCTCTCACAGCCAATGTCGTATGTCCTAGTGCTTTCATATCTTCCATATACCACACCACCCCACAAGCATGATCACAACGTACATCACCCATAGAAACCTAGGCTCACTACCTCATAAGCATGATCACAACAAACCTCAACAGAAAACACCTAGGCCACCACCCCAAAATCACAGTCATGTCTCTCCTAAAAACATCTGGGGTTGTCACCCCTTTCCCAAAAACATCTAGGCTATCACAGCGACCATCTAATGTACTAAAAGACCTCTAACCATCACGTCCTATGTAATACCTACCTCACCTGGAAGAGAGAGCAAGAAAGAACAGGTGCCCATCCATCTATACTCCTCACTAGATGTTGGGAAAAACTCCCCCTATATGACTATGCGGGTGTTGGAACATAGTACTCGACATGGGTGGGATGTGTATTGAAATAAAAAGAATATATAAGTATATATATAATATCAAAAACTTAATCCCAAACTATGGGTTCACAAACAAACCAACCAACTCACAACACCTTCACTTTTTCTTCCGGATCTAAATGAATAACACCACACATCAAGCCACACACCTCATTTCACATTCCCAACTAATTCTCATTTAACTCACCCCATTCATTTTATTATTTAGAATCAACCACATTTAACCACATAACCCACTATTTAATTACTCATTAACCATTTTCATCCTATTAACCAAACCAGCCCATGTCATTTCAAACATTATTAATCATTTATTCCATTAATACTTGGGCATCTATCACAAATTAATCACCACCTCACCGTCCAAAAAGCACGTATAAAAAATCCACCTCCTATCCTACCCAAAATCACAGCCAAAAAAACCACATATCTATGTACACCCCATTGAAACTTAGGGGTGTTATCATATAAACCAAAATCTTGGGGCAACCATTTCATTATCCAAGTATAAGTATTTAACCAATTTATATTTAGGGTGATATTACAACAATCAAAATAGTCACAATACATATATCCAGTGCAAACAAATCCCTCGATGATAACAATTTTTAGCGGAGCATCAAGCTCATACAATCCACAATATCACAATAACAAATGAAGACGTAAAAACATGTGAATCAACCCTCTTTTACCCCTTTCAATTCAATTAACCAATTCTTTATCTTTGATTAATTTGGAACAATCATAAACTATAGATAAACAAAATCAAACTCCTCCCTCATGATACACAATAAGTAAAAATGGTGGAATCCCAACCTCAAAGAAGCTTTGTCGACTCGTTGCACACCACAGGGCAAAGAAGAATGCTTGAAAACCACAACCGCACCATGAGAAAACACAGATCAACCTACATATAAATCAAATACCATTAAAACAAAACCCAACACACACCAAAAACTATAAAAAAATCACCATAGTGGATCTCTGGAAGAATAATGGAAGAAAACCAACCAAGAAAGAGAAGGGCTTGCCATGGATTATCAACAAACAACCACTAGAACCAAAGGATCAAAGAGGGAGAAAGAGGGCTTGAAGAACTCATTATGGCACCTAGGGTTCTCCCAAAATGAGAGGAAGAAGAATCCATAGATGAATGAATGAAAATTCATCCATAAAAGAACTTTAAAACTGCACTACATCAGGGATTTATAGGATGTGTAATCCCCTTTCACATCATGTAATCCTCAGGGTTTAGTTTCACCAAAAAACATGTCGCCTTTTTATTATTTAACCCTAAAAATCTAAAAATCGTGTACCAGCCCAGGAAAAATCATGAAACCAACTTTCACATCATGTAATACACTTACACAGAGTGTATCTCTTGTAGCAGTTATTCTACACCCCCTTCTTCCACCGAAAACTCCTGGAACCTCCCCTGAACTCCTCCAATAACTAAAATTGACAAAGTAATGAACTAGGAGGGCACATACCGTTACATAAGATACCTCTCAAATGATTCTCTCCCTCAAAGATCCAAAACCAATCCCAGAAGAAAAGGGGTATAAACAACCACCCCATGTAATACCTCTCAAGGATCTCATCATACCTCAAAAGCTACCACCATCCAAACATGTCAACCCAAATGACCACAAAACACATTGCACAACCACATCACCACAACCACAAACCACCTCCTCTTAGAAAACCACTGCACAACCATCTCAACCTCCATACAGCCCAAACTAACAACTGTTACAACCAATAAACTGAACCATTATGAACACATGAATTAGGTAATTCCATCTTCCATGTCAAGATACTATCTGCTTTGGGTGGCACTGACTCGCCCGCATGAGTTTAATCACATCACAATTAATGTGTCTTGATTAGGAATCAGTGCCTAACTATTTTATATATCATTACTTTATCACACATCACACCACACACATCACAAACTAAGGAAAACAACTCTTCTCATAAAACAAAAAAGATCCAAACATCACTTCACAAGAAAAAAAAGAGTAAAGAAAAACTCAAAAAAACTCCATGTACTGGGCATGCATATTTGTTTATTACTCCCAAGTACTCTCCTTCAGGCCACCATGCCTCCACAACACATGAATTAAAGGAATGATCCATCCACTTATCACCTTATCTTGGCGATCCTAAATCTCTATTGGTTGTTCCACAAACATCATACCATCCTCGATATCCAACTCTCCCTAGTCAATGACATGGGAGTCATTGTGAAGATACTGATGAAGTTGATATATGTGGAAGAAGTTGTGGATCCTCTATAACCATGGTGGAAACTCCAACTAATACGCCACCTCACCAACTCACCCCAACACCACAAAGGTCCTAATAAACCTGGGGGAAAGCTTACTACCTTTACCAAACCTCTACTACCCATGTTGGGGGGAAACTTTCAAGAACACATAGTCTCCAACCTTGAACTCCTAGGGCCTCCCTCTGTGATCATCATAAGACTTATTTTGGTCCTTCACTACTTTAATCCTCTCAAAAACAAGCTGAACTTTCTCTATCATGTTCTACCCCACATCAGGACCAAGAAAAGATGTATCCCCAACCTCTGTCCAGCAAAAAAAAGAATGACATAGTCTCCCATAAAAAGCCTCGAACAAAGCCATGACAATGGAAGAGTGACAACCATTATTATAATAAAAATCTACCAAAGGCAGGTGTTGTACCCATGATCCATAAAAGTCCAAGATGCATGACCTCAACATATACTCCAATGTTTGGATAATCCATTCTGTATGTCCATTTATCTGACAGTGGAAAGTAGTGTTGAGGCATAACTAAGTGACAAAATCATGCTCCAATCCCCTCCAGATTTTTGAGGTAAAATGTGTATCCATATCTAAGATAATGGACCTTTTAAATCCATGAAACTACACCGCCTCATCCACATACCTCTTATCCAAAGAATCAACTATGCTTGACTCCTTGATTTTTAAGAAGTGGGTCGATTTCGTCAACCGATCCATGACCACCCTAATAGCATCACAACCTCCCTGAGTTATAGGTAACCCTATGATTAAATACATCGATAATTAATCCCATTTCCACTCTGTAATATTCAAGGGTTTCAACAAACCACCAGGAACATGGTGCTCGACCTTTACTTGCTAGAAAACCAAGCACTTTTTCACAAACTCTGCCATATCTCATTTCATCCTGGGCCACCAAAACTATATCTTCAAGCCATTGTGCATATTGGAAACTCCTATGTGTACCACCAAATGTGAGTTATGAAACTCACAAAGGACTCCATCATGCATTAATACCGGAAAAAACAACCTCCCATGAAACAACATCTGGTTCTGATCATCCTCTGACCATCCCTCCGGAACATCACCATGGACAAAATGATTGTGCATCACCTTTGCCTATGAGTCTCCCTACTGAGACTCCTCCACCTACTACATCAGATAATATTGCACCATTATTAAACAAATAGCCTCTGCCACCATCCAATCTTTCATCTAAGTGCAAGGCTTACAGCTCATCCATTACTCTCCAAGCATCCCCAGACTCCTGAACAACACCCTTACATGACTTGATTCTAAAAGAATTGGACACAACATTTACCTTTCCTAAGCTATAGGAGATATCAAAATCATAATCCTGAAGAAAATTCATCCACATCCACTGTCAAAAGTTCAAATCACACTGGGAAAAGATATACCTCAAACTCTTTTTATCTATGAAGACCCAAATCACACCTCAATGAGGTAATGCCACCACAACTTTAGTGAAAACACAACCATTTATAGCTCTAGATCATGGGTGGAATAGTTACGCTCATGTTTACAAAACTTCCTAGATCTGTAAGAGATCACTTACCACTACTGCATCAACATGCATCCTAAGATCAGATGGGAAGCATCACAAAACACCTCAAACAACACACCCTCCTCCGGAAACTAAAGCACTGGAGCACTGACCAACTTCCCCTTCAGGTAACAAAACACTACCTAGCACTGATCAATCCACACAAAATCTTGGTCATATCTATTCAAAGCTATCAATAGGTCTAAAACTCAAGAGAAATCAGGTACAAACCTCATATAATCACCTACAAGACCAATAAAACTATAAACCTCTGCCACATTCTTGGGTGCTACCCAAGAAAAAACTGCTTCAACCTTCTACGGGTCTACTGCCACACCCTGATGAGACACCACATGCCCGAGAAAATTCACCTCTCGTGTCTAAAACTTACACTAGGAAAACTTTCCATAGATATGGTGGTGTTGAAGAAGATGCAATAAAGTTCTAATATTATTAGTATGCTCCTCCTCTAACTTCAAGTAGATTAAGATATCATTGATGAATATGATGATAATCCAATCCAGGAACTCACGAAACACAAATTTCATAATCCCCATGAACATGGATGGTGTGTTTGTAACACCAAATAGAATGACTACAAGATCAAAGTGATCATACCTGCATCTGAAGGTAGTCTTTGTGATATCAACCACCTTCACCCTCAACTGGTGATATCCATACTACAGACCAATATTATAAAACCAAATCACCCCTCTAATATTTTTGAAACAATAATTTATCCTTAGAAGAGGGTAATGGTTTTTTAACATCACCTGATTCAACCTTCAGTAGTCTATACACAACCTTATACTACCATTCACCTTCTTGGTGAACAACACTAGAGCATCCCACAGTGACACACTAGTTGGATAAAACCCTTCTTCATCAAATCATCTATCTAAATCCTCAACTCCCACAACTTAGAAGGTTTTATTTGATAATAAGCCGTCAAAATTAGAGAAGCACCAGGCTGTAAGTATTTATCGAACTCAACATCACACTGAGAGGGTAACATCACAAAATCCTCAGGAAAAACATACAGAAACTAACCAATGACCATGGAAACCTCTACCATATTAGCATCCACTGATTCCACTGACAACTCATCCAATAAAGAAAGAAGGGACTCTACACACCGACTACCCACCTAAAAACCCAGATCACTAAAGAAAACCATACATCGGTCATCCACATCTGAAAACATGAATCTCCTATAGAAGCAATCGATAACAGAACATATAGAATAAATCCATTAAATTTTGAGGATGACATCGTATTGTTATATCTATAGCAAGAAAAGATCCCTATGGGACTGATGCAACCCCATCATCAGTTTACACCCTCGGCACACATCAAACAAGTTGGTATGGCCTCTGAATAGAATAGTAAACACTAATGGAACGAGAATTATCTATAAATATAGTACTAGATCATGGGATAGAGTGTGTGAAATAAATAAGTGTGAAGATCCTAAATCAAACAAGGCACAAACAAGGGTACTAAACAAATGTATTATACCTCTGACGATCTCTCTCCCTTCTGGAATCACTGCCTCTACTTCATATAACTGACCATGCCCAACTCCTATACCTATTTACTGATAAAAACATCCATGTAAAATCTTGGGTTGCAGTCATTGAACACAAGGAACATCCTGAGGTCATACTCTACCAGATCCATCTCCCCTTAATGGAGCAAAAACCTGCTGCCCATACAGCTGAAACAGCCTCACTGGAAACTATTGTTGGGACTGGCACTGAACCTATCCACCTCCACCAAACTGAGCTTGGGGAACCCCTAGGAACTGATTCTAGTGATGGACATGAATTCCACATCCAAAACACATTGGTACAAAACTCCCAAGAAAAGCACAGAAACCACTAGCCCTATAAGGATGGAAAGGAAGTTGTTGTGGTCAACTCCCTGCCAGTCTAAATCTTGAAGGTCTTGGTTCCTGAGGCCTACCACTGACAAATTTGATCCTATAGGAACCTTGTTGGTTCCCCTCCCATGGAAAACCTTCTCATGATTGAATCTACTCAATTACTTATGTCTTATTCTAAACCTCTAGATACGTCGGCAATGTAAAAGGAGTAATTACATACTAGATAGAAGGATGGAGTGACTCTTCAAGATGTCTTGCACAAGAATCCTCATTTGGAAAAAGTTATGTGGGGAAAGTCAGAAGGTACTTAAACTTTATTCCCATATCCCATAATTAAATGATCCCCTGTTAAAGATAAATAAGCTCTTGCCTCTTTACTTCCTTCATGGTCGACGAACAGAACTCTGCCCGGAACTCCTTCTGGAAGTTGACCCACAAAACATCTGCCTCCTTCCACTCTCCTAGATAAAACATCCACCACTAACACATATCTCCCTGCATATTATTGATTTCTAAAGGGACCTATTACTCCATTAGGGGATGAATCAAACTAAAATTGATCCTGAGCTCCTCCGTATAACTCTATGTCTCCATGTTTAAAACACTACCCTTGTAATTCCCCATGGCCATCCACTGGAAAGCACACAATTTTCTCTACCATTGATCAGCCTTCTCAACCAGATAAACCCTATCATGATAAAAAAATCATACTATTGAACCTCAACTGCCTGAGACATAACTGAAAAGGATCCAATGAAAATGAGCCATAACTGAAAGGTAAACAAATAACTTCCTAATCCCATTAGAGTGTAATTTTATTAAGATTCATTTTAACTCATTTAATTCATTTTTTATCCTTTTAAAATTTACCAAAAAAACCCAATTCAAACAAGAACACAATCCATTATGATTCATGTACCTTTCCTAGGTCTCTACCTTGAAAGTAGGTCCACCTCACTTGGTTGTTCAACAAGATTAGTGTCTGTGCACTGGATCACAGGGGGCCAAAAATCACATGTCCTAGTCAGTCTCCCTGGCCCATGTCATACACCAAGGTCAACTGGAATTATTTCCATACCACCCCATGTAATAATCATTGTTCCTAACTTCAAAATTCATCCTATCTCTCAACCATTACCTCTGATACCACTCTGTCACAACCTCTTCCCTCCAAAGATACTACAATGAGGGGATAGAGATAATAACCCCAGAGTCCCACCTCTATTATGCCCCAGGTTGGTGACCATCACTGAGGGTATAAAAATATCATGATATGTGAGGCATTACCCTCTATAATAATATAGGATCATGAGATAATATTAATCACCCACAAACAACTCCAAGACATAATATAAAAAAAATCCAAAAAACTATCCCACATGCATGTATAAATAGAACTGATGTAGATAAAAGTCTCCAAAGTAAATACCCAAAAGTAAAGATAAAACAACGACACAGTAGTTATCCAAAGTTTTGAGCTAGTAATTCTCAGCACTCTCCATGTAATCCTCTTGGAAACCTGAAAATAGTTTTATATACGTAGGGCGAGCATACAAGTATACTCAATAGGAAAACCAAATTCTCTCGTGCACATGTGAAAGAACCATAATAATGAACCTGTGAGAAAACATCACAACCAAACAACACCTATCAAGATATACTGACCATCCCAACCTCACTAATTCATACTCACTAAATAATGAAAACCAATTAATATAATATAATAGGAATCACATCGATAAGGTTACCTCGCACCACTTTCCCACTGGTATACCGCTCTCACACCCAATGTTGTATACCCTATTACTCTAATATCTTCTATATACTACACCACCCCACAAGCACAGTTACAACACACCTCGCCTGTAGAAACCTAGGCTCACCACCTCAAAAGTACAACCATAACACATCTCGCCCAAAAACACCTAGGCCACCACCCCACAAGCACGATTACATCTTGCCCGAAAACACCTATGTCGCCACACCTCTCCTGCAAACACTTGGGCTATCACAAACACCATATAATGCACTAAAAGTCCTCTGAGCATTATATTTTATGCAATACCTACTTCTCCAAGAAGAGAGTGTGGGAAAGTGTTGGCACCCATCTATCTGTACTCCTCACTGGATGTTGGGAAGAACACCCTCTATATAACTATGTGGGTATTGGTACATGGTTCTTGATGTGGGTGGGGTGCATATAGAAATCAAAATAATATACAAGTATATATATATATAATATCAAACACTCAATATCAACCTATGGCTTCATAAAAAAACCAACCAACTCACAACACCATCACTTTTGTTGCCACCTCTAAATTCATAACACCACACATCAAGCCACAAACCTCATTTCACATTCCCAACCAATTCCCAGTTAAATCACCACATTAATTTCATTATTTAGCATCAACCATGTTTAACCACACAAACCATGATTTAATTACTCATTAACAATTTTCATCCCATTATCCAAACCAACCCATGTCATTTCAAACATTATTAATCATTTATTCCATTACTACTTGAGCATCTAGCACAAAGCAACCACCACCTCATCATCCCAAAATCACGACCAAATAAACCACCTCCTCACTGCCCCAAAAGCATGGCCAAACAAACCACATATATCCCCACACCCCATTGAAACCACACATCATCATACCACAAGAACATCCACACATCACAACACATAAAGATCATTTCTACAGGTTTACAAAGGGGCCTTTATTACATTCCACTTTATTTCAAGGGTGTTATCACATAAACCAAAATCCTAGGGAAACCATTTCATTAGACAAGTATAAGTAATTAAACAATTTCCATTTAGGGTGATATCATAATAATAACAATAGTCACAATAGTCGTAATACATATATCCAGTGCAAACAAAGCCCCCAACGACCACAATTTTCAACAGGGCATCAATCTTGTACAATCCACAATATCACAATAACAAATAAAGTTGTAAAAACATGTGAATCAAACCTCATTTACCCCTTTAAATTTAATTAACCAATTATTTATCTTTGATTAATATAGAACAACCATAACCCATAGATAAAGAAAGTAAACCCCTCCTGCATGATACACAATAAGGAGAAACGGGGGAATCCCTACCTCAAAGAAGCTTTGCGAACTCACTATGCACCATAGGGCGAAGAAGAACACCTACAAACCACAACCACACCATAATAAAACATGGATCAACCTACACTGAAACTAAATACCATTAAAATGCAACCCAACACACACCCCAAACCATAACAATTTTTCCACAATGAATCCCTAGGAGAATAATGGTAGAAAAGCAACCAAGAAGTAGAAAGGTCTTACCACGAATTACCAAAAAATAGACACTAGAATCAATGAATCAAAGAGTGTATAAGAGGGCTTGAATAGATCCTCAGGGTTCCTAGGGTTCACCCAAAATGAGAGGAAGAAGAATCCATGGCTGAATGACTAAAAATGTGTCCGAAAAAGAAATTTAAAATTGTAATGCATCATGGATTTATGCGATGTGTAATTCTCTTTCACGTCATGTAATCCTCGGGGTTCGGTTTCACTGAAAACCACATTGCCTTTTTATTATTTAACCCCAAAAATATGAATGTCACAAACCATCCCTGGAAAAGCCATGAAACTAAAATTCACATTGTGTAATACACTTACATGGTGTGCATTTCCTGCAGTAGTTCTAATGCACCCCCTTCTTCCACCAAAAACTCCCAGAACCTCCCCCAAACACCTCCAACAACCAAAACTAGAAAAGTAATAGACTGTGATGGAATGAACCATTACAAACTCCTAATAGTTTTGAATTTTAATATTCAGAGAACTCCTATTACACCTTGGAGGAATGTGATGAAAAAGAATATGCACCTGTTGAGGAACACCTCAAGCTCCCTGAAGAAATTGAACATTTACTGGAAGGAGTACAAGAAGATACCCCATTGGTTTTTCCTGAAGAACAAGAGACACAAGCTACCTAGATTAAAATGGTAGATTTATAAATTAATACTTTAATTTTTAATTTTTAATCTCTCTTTGATTATTATTTTCATGCAGCACATCTGGAGTAACCACTGTATTGTGAATAATACATTGCAAAAGTAGTGAAGATGGAGGAGGTTCCATACTTCATCCTACCCTTTCCATGAAAGTTATACCGCATTATGAAGGGGGGATCTCGTGTACTCTATACATGGAATTATCTTAAAAAATTAAATGAAAGATGGGAAAAGCCACATGTGGTGGTTAAAGTCCAATAAAATCCACCCACCATCAGATTATGGATAATAGCTGGTACTTCCCTCTAGAGGTAGTAAACATTCAGGGTCCACTTGGGGGGATCGTACCAAGATTTATCTTTAAATTATTTCTAGGAATTTAGATTTCAAATTCATTCTTAGGAATTATTCCAACATAAATCCCACTCCCTTTTATATTTTCTATAATAAATGACATGATCCTTATGCTTAATTGAGTAATTTACTTTTGTAGGACCATGATGGAACAAGGAATCCCCCATAAATTAGTGTAAGTGAACTAAGATTTGTTTCAAAATGGAGTTAACTTTTAGTGTTTATATTTTAAAGTACCTAAATTTTTGTATGAGAATATGTTTTGAGATTTGAACTATAAAATGCATGACCATGCTTGAATTATTACCTTACTTGACTTATCTTGGATACGTGAGTTTTTTAGGAATCCTATGATGTCATGTTTTAGATGTTAATGTTAATGGGATTGAAATAGTAAAATAGAGAATTTGATGATTAAAGTGAAGCATGGATATTAAAATGAGGACTCATGCTTTAAGGAAATGGATTGATTCATGTAAATGAAATTTCCCTAACATTTTTCATGCTTTGAATTTTTGAAATTTATGTGTATTGATTTTTTATTATTAATCATGCCTTGAGTGATTGTTCAATGTTATAATTTATATTCCCGGGAGGATTTCTAGACCAAGTACTTATTATTTATTCTTGATCATATTTCTTGAGTGATCTTGGGACATGTCACTGACCAGAACTTGCATGTGAACTTGTCAAAGTTATAACTATGCAAAAACACATTTAAAATGATTGAGGCATATTTCGATAAATAAATTATCCTTAAAAGATCACCATTACATAAATCCTTCTTTATACCATAAAGACTATGAATGACATTTATAGGGATGATCCATTTTTCAAGCCATTTTTATCTATTCCTCCCCTCCTATTAGTATTTTCATGATATTTTAAAATTGAAGAGTGGGGTGAAAGGAGTCATGGTGGAAGAGATTGAATGAATTTTAAGGAGGAAGTGTGGGGGTGATTATTTTGGGAAATTAAGGTTGTTTATTAATTAATTATATTTCATTGTTTTCCCATCTTGAATTAAAAAAATAAAAAAAATGAAAAAAAAAGAGCCAAAAAAATGAGGAAAATGGGTTGTGATTTGGTAAAACCAAAAACCGCTATTACTAGACCTATGATTTTTATCATACATGGTTAGGTGATGGATGTGAGGTTTATTTTAATAATAACTTTTTAAAAAATAAAAAAATGAAAAGGTTCTTTGAAAAATAAAAAAAATATTATACTAGTAAAAAAATATTCAAGTGGGTGCACAAATCATTCATTATGCTTTATTTGATCATAACCTTTAATTTTAGTTTTGGTGAAGTGGGAGTTGCTACTTTTAAGGGGATAATTTCATTACAAATTTATTTTTGATATAATTAATTGTACTAAAGAGATAAACCTCCTCCTTGAGTCTTAATTTTCAAACATTAATTCCTACCAACATTAAGCCTCAGAGACATTTGAACCTTTAATGAAATCTCTCATGATTTTATGTGACTTTTGTATTTACAAAGTAGAGAAATTAATTACTTTATAATCCTATGGATAAGTAACATGTTATCATGATATGAGCATAACTCTACTTTAATTTTATCATGAGTTATGAGAGAATATAATTCCTTGTGAAGTAGATCGTTATTTTGAATTTTTAATAATAATTAATTGAGGAACGTAAAGGAATGAAAGGAGAAGTTCCATCATTTTTCAAAGGGGAAAAATAAATTTCATGAATTGATCATTTCTTTGAAAATTGAGAAATTAAATTGATATTTTATTTGGATTTTTGAAAATTTTATTTAACATTGAAAACTATTTAATTTTATTATTTTGGAATTTGAATATCTGTAACATTAGTGCCCTCTGAATTTCATATTGATATTTTAGGGTTGAGGAAAAGCACGATTTAAGCATGAGAGAATTTATAGAGCTAATATTTTTCTCATTTTTTATATGTATTTCAATTATTTAAACCCTTAAAATTTATCAATTTGATCTTATTTTCATCAATTTTAGATTTATGGTGTGGTTTGGATTAAAATGTGAAAATTACATAATTCTAGAATTTTAGAAAATTTTAATCCCTTTTTTATTTTGGGAATAAATTTTAAAATATTATTCTAATTTGAGTTATTATTTTTTTATATTAATCATTTATTTATTTTCTTCAACTTTTTATTTTGGACTAAGATCTAATTTGAACAAATAGAGGTCTGAAAAATTCAATCAATTTGACGAATTGTTCGGGTGGATAGGGTGGACCCCACCTCCAAAAATGAGGCATAAATCATGCTAAAAACCTCCAATTGAGGTGATTATAGTTATACTTGAAATATGACTCATATACTAATTTATAAATTAAATTTTAAGTAGTTATTAACTCACTAAGGGGTTTATTAAATGCTCAGCTTTGATGAAATATTCTGGAAGCATTCAGCCATAATAAAATCTCAGAGTAAATTGGATATAACTTTTTATACATGTGGTGAATGGAGATGAAAGTTTGTTATCAGACATAAAATATATTTTTAAACAACTTTATATAATACAATTTTCTCTGATTAGGTAAAAATGAGGGGGTTCCATGAACAAACTTTTTAAGAAAATATTCTGGAACTGAAATTTCAACCGTTGATGACCCGTTATGTCCCGAAACACATTAATGGTTTGTTATGACACAAAAAAGACTCTTACATGCCTATAAGTAAGATACTATAGGTTTATTATAAAATATATAGATTGAATTGTGAAGCTTGGATGACATCCAAGCTTTAGGATTTTTATTTTCATTTCTTTTATTTTTTGTTTTCATTTCCCATGTAATGCATTCATATTTTTTTATTAAAGTGTTTCCATTTCTTCTTACATTATTTTTTCTCTTCCAACCCTAATTTATTTATCTCTTCCTTCTTCTTCCATGATTTATTTTTTATTTTCAATGTCAAGTGACTAACTCAAGGCTTGGCCCTGTGGGAGGTTTCACAGTGTTCTTTATTATTGTTCTTCAATTCAACGTGTTTTTAATCTATTTGTGGTGGATGTGAGAATATTTCATAGGTGTGGTGGTCTTTCACCATGGAAATATTTTCAAATATATTTCTTTTATTTGATTTATTATTTGTCCCTCCCATATATCAATCAATATCTTCATACAATGGAGTTTGGGTTGCCTAAAGGGATGAAACAACATATGGTGGAGCCGGGTCTTTTAGGAATTTCATTATCAGTTGAGGTGTTGTCCTATTTGACTATTGGAGGAGGTTTGGTTTGGTGCACTGAATTTATTCTAAATTCACACACTCAATAAATCAAAGTAAATTAATTCATTAATTAGGTTTCACTAAATGAATTATCACATTTAATTTAAACAAAAAATAAATAATGAATGAACTCATGTTATCAAACCCTAAGACCAAGACCTTCCTTTCCTAATTTCATTCTGTATGTATCTACATTTAGGATAGTTTATGTTTTCCTTACATTTAAATTTCATATTTTCCAAACACCCAAAATTTAATTGTTTTTATAAAGAAATAAAAACAACAAAAACAATTAGATTAGGTGAATTAGAATTAGTGATTAAAACAACTATGACACTCCCCAAATGAGACGACCCTAATTAGCCTATGTGATGCATTAGGAAAATAAAATTGATTTTTTCATGTCCTATGATAGGCGTATATAAAAACTATCAATAATATACATATTTATATGAGTGTATGAAAATTGAAAAGTACAGAAACCAATACAAACCACTTAGCTTATTCCACCTGTGCTTGACCACCCACTAGTGAGCTTTTAACTGATTCAACTAGTGTTGGAGTGGGATGAGGTGTCCACATTTTTTCGTACAGAAATCACCTAGGACCTTCTAACTAAATCCATACTCTAAAATTATACAAAAAAACTCATGAACAATACATCCATCCCAATCCATTCATGAGTCCCAAAGGAACCTCCACAACCCAAAACCCAAGTCACATGGTCCTCAGACACTTTTACCAATCACTGAATCAACAACCAAATGAAACCCAAGGTATAGAGGCATTTTTTCTTTACCAATCATGTATAATCTCCCCTAGTTTATCCTACACATATGGTTATCATTCTGTACCCAACTGGTGATCTTAGTCACCCCCCAAGATCATGTGCCCACCTA
Source organism: Viscum album (assembly GCA_963277665.1). NCBI lineage: Eukaryota > Viridiplantae > Streptophyta > Magnoliopsida > Santalales > Viscaceae > Viscum > Viscum album. Next base: position 357,128,001 of record OY728163.1, read on the forward strand.
TGGCATATCCCTCCCTCGAAACAATGGTTAACACCATCACCTCCAAATTGCTCAATCTGTGGATAACACCATCAACAACCATTGGTCAAAATGACCTCATATACCATATCACATGTTCACATGACCCTAATAACCTCATCCCCACAATGATCGGCAATCACCAGCAACCTATGGAAATAGCATATTTGTTGACCCTCAATTGTCTCCCATGGCTATGTTCATCACCAGTCATTTCTAACCAGCGCCCCATGTTTCCCCCTCATTGATGATCAATATTACCTGTATCATGTTATTGTATTAAAACACCACCCATATCCATAAACCACATCAATCACAAGAATCCAATCCCATTCAATCCATGCAAGTAAGGTTTATTGAACAAGCCAATGGTCCAATGACTATCACATCATACCCCTACAACACAACTCAGCCCATAGCCACACACAACAGCTCTAGACCACCTTGGGAGAACACCTAAGTACCCCAAAGACCATGATTGGTTTTAGTTCTAGTCACTCACATGGCCTTACCCATGTGTGCATTTCACATAATGCATAAACACACATATAACACAAAAAATAACTAGACACAACCTGCTTAAAGTTAGCAAGGCTGAACTCATAAAGTTTCCTCAGTTGATCTACCTCCAACTTGGAGAAATCATAAAATCTAATATAACCATGAAATTAGGGAATAACTAAGGAAGAATAATAAAATGGTGAGATAAACCAAGAATAGACATCCTAGGAAAACTAGCCTTAATCATGGGAGTTCAACATGACAATTAGCATGAATAATGACCGACAACTAGAGTGGGTCCCTTTTTGGAGGAGAAAAATGATAGTGAGAGAGTGGAAGGATCTTGGTTAATTCTAGGTTGAGAACCCCCCCCCCCCCTCTATTTATTTCACTTCATTAATTAATTAAAACTAAAAAACACCCCAAGGAATCATTGTGTGCCTAACATCTTGTCCCTAGGTACCTACTAGGAATCAGATACCCATCTGAGGTCCATCGGGTGGCTGGTGAACCTCACAAGGCCACCTGCTCCCTTGACCATGCCACCAGGTACTCGGTACTAGGAAACTAGGTGATCGATACCCTCTATCTTCAAAGGATAGGTTCTGACACTCCTGCTAACATCTTGAACCAAACCTTTGGTCCTTCTATGACCCCTCTGACACCTCAAACTTGGCCACCACACACAGCTAGATCACTCCCGAGCTCAAACTACCTCACATGGGAACTCGAGCTGTCATAGTCATCCCTATATATGAACCAATATTATAAACTTCAAATAGATTTTATGAATTAGAAAAAAAAATATTTTTGATACCCCATGTAATAAAACATATAACTTATAAACATAATGTTAAGGTATTAAAAATAAGAATTTAAACATAATTTCAACTATAAATAGTATTGTATACTTGTTAATTGGGTAATCAACCTTACTTAACCTAATTAAATCAAGCTCGAGTACCTCTTAACCAAGTTCGAGTTGGGTTTAGGTATTACACATAATACCCATTTATATTTGAATTCAAATTCATATGCTTCATATAGAATACCTTAAAAAATATATTCATATAAATTATTTTTTATAACATTACAAAAAACATTATATTTTGGATCAAATTTTAATTTCAAATGATTTTAATTCAAAAAAATTATAAAAAATTAAAAAATAAAAATTAAATGACTAATATATAGGTTTGGGTTTCAATAATTGGGTACCCGACCCTACTTTACCCAATAAAATTGGGTTTGGTTAATGTAATATCATGTCTTTTTCTAGGTATGTATCTCTCTGAGTTTCTCAATAAATTTTATTTTTGGTAATTTTTTCCTCATAGTTAAACCTTGTTGGTCGTGTTCCATCATGGATACCTGTCAAATGAATAAACATAGTCTTAGGTTGTGAGGAAACTTGAGAAAACTGGAGAGGATCCATGTGGAGATCTTTGTGGGGGAAAATGACCAAAAGTCTAGAGATGTATGTTTATCTAAATTAATGGATTTTGGGTATAAATGGGTTAAGTTTTTTGTGGGTTCTTAGTAACTTAAGAAGATTTAAAGGAGGTTTAGGTTGTTTAAAGGGAAAAAGGGGCTGAAAACCCATCTGGAGAACATTTACACACTGTGTAAATGGATTTCACATCGTGTAATGTTTGGGTGTTTTTTATAAAATAATATGAGGTGACGGGTTTTTCAGCATATCCCATTAAAAATATTTACACAATGTGTAACTATATTATATACCATGTAATTCCCCAACCTACTATTTTAGAGCATGTTGTGTGGTTGAGTTTTCATTTTATTTCATTGCAGCCCTCTCCTCTCATCCCTATAGAAACTTCTAGGAAATGTTGGAGTGCCAAACTTCCTTTTGGATTTCCTGATAACACCTTCAATCCCTAGTAACTGTATCTGGTCTATTTTATCCCTTCTCTCCCTTGGTTATTTAAATTTTGTGGTGAAATACTTTAATTGTGTGCATTGTTGGTTTTGATCTTGATTGGTTTTGATCTAGGAACCTCTTTGTGATCATTCACACCTTATTCCTCTTGGGCGTTTTCCATTATAAGCATTGTTGGATCATAAATTAAATTTAGGGGGTCTAAATCTTAACTCTATGGTTTGATAATTTCCATGTTTATGTAATATTGTGATTACGCCAACAAAACGTGCACCTGAATAAATTAAATAATGAATGGGACTATTCATTGGATTCCTTTGGTTTCAATTGGCTTCTGACCTATCTTATGGATATCATTTGGGTGATCGAACCATGAATATAATTGAATTGGATAATGGATTAAAGTGTTTATATCATGACATGAGACCTTAGGTGATTACTTGATATAGAATTCCTAAGTTGTGGCTTATTACTTATTGTTCTGGCTGTTGATAAATTGTGATATAATTGAAAGTGGTATATGAAAGACAAATGGTAATTTTCATAATTATCCATTAAAATTTATGATGTGATATTGTGATATACATGTTGTATGAAAGGACTTGCGTTCCACGCTGAAATGCTTTTATATCAGGATAAGTTGTGGAACATGCACACTTATATGTTGTAATGCTGATATTGAGTGGGATCAGCCTGGTCCTATACTATAATTCTTATAGAGAATGGTCTTTACCCATTCTAATGTTGTGATGCTTATAGGGCTTTGACTCGGATGTGGTGATGCTTATAGGGATTTGACCCAGATTTTTGTGACTATACCATGGTTATATGGTTGTGGTTGGTATGTTCGTAAGACATGCTCCGAGATATTCATTCATGGCACTGAACTACGTTATTTTACCATGGTTATATGGTTGTGTTTGGAATAGTTGTAAGACATGCTCAAAGATATTCTGGCATGGAGCTGAAGGAGGTTTTTTTCGTATTTTATTAATTGTTGAATTAATTAATACACATGTTTATTGCTTTATTTCATACACTTCTTATCAAATTGGTTTGTTTATACATGGTTTTTTCGAACTACTGAGTTATAATAACAACCTATTCAGGCCATCATTTGGTACCTGATCAGATTATGTGGATGTAGGTTTGGACAACGGAAAAGAACCCTGTTATTGATTTTTGCTTGCTGGATGAGCTAGAGTTTAGAGGTGGGGCTGACTTAGAGTTTGGGACTGGGTAATTTTGAGTCTTTATTTGAGCCTAATAGTATTTTACTTATATTGTTTCAGGTATGACATTTAGTTTCATTCTATCATGTCATTACATTATTCCTTTATTATTTATTGAAGTATTCATTTGGATTTATTATTGGTTTCTATTATGTCTATACTTTGATTTCTTTCATTTATATGGTTTATCACTACTACTATGACACTTCATACCAAGGAGTATGGTCTTCTCACTATAGATTTCACACCCCCACTTCTATTCGACATCCTCTAGCGTACAAGGATATGTGTTGAGGTCTCATAACCAACCCTTTTTGGCCATGTGAGAGAATGTTAGATCAGGGGACATTATAAAGTGGTATCAAAGGAGAAGGTTTTATTTTCTTCTATTTTACTATTTGGTAAATGTAGAAAAGAGTCTAGGATGTTTTAGTACTTGGTAATGAGCTTGTTCGTGGGAGTAGTTGACCCATGTATGAGGGAAAATCTGAGTTCCTAAGGATGGGATTGTTGTTTGTGTTGTTTGTTTGTTATAGTTGATGATATTTCACCTTGGGTGATTCACATGTTGGGTGAGGTTATTGTTTTATAATGTTACTATTTCTTGAGATTTTTGCTCGTGAATTGATATGGCACGAGATGAGAATACATGCATCATAATAGGCACATGGGAATATATTGACATGCATTATTAATGATAAGGTTATATCTATTTTTTCATGTGATATATACTTGACTGTTGAACTGTGATATGAGATATATGTTTCACTAGATAAATAAAATGAATTTACATGTCATTCTAAAATACTTGTAAGCCATGTTTAGAGAGACCAGGAGTTAGTGGTTCTCTATCGTAGTCACCTGTTGAGGTTGAAGTTGTTGTTAGTCAGTGATCTAAGGTGTGTGTTTGTCTTGTAGAGAAAATGACTCCTCATCTTAGACTTGACCATCAGGAGAGTGGAAATCATCATGATACTAACACAACTGAACTAGAGATTCCTATAGTTCCTGAGGATCATATGGATTTTTAGCTTCACGACAGATTCTTGAGGGTCATGTGATCCATGGAAATGGATATCATTCATACGATTACTTCGATGTTTGAGATAAAAATAGAGTTTTAGTTGCAGTATCCACCTATATTCATTGGGGAAAGAGGGACCTAGGAAATCAAGTTTTAGATCGAGTTAACCCAAACAATCTTCAAGAATCTTGAGACACCACTATCACAAAACTGGGTTTCTGCAGCGCCACCCTTTAACAATGCTTTTTTTAGTAGCGCTGATAAAGGAGGGCTTTATCATCCCTTTTTCTTAGTGCTGATAATTTTTTAAAAAAATCATGAAAAATAATATATTTTTATATAAGTATATTTATATTGATATAAATATAATATGTATTTTTAAAATATGTTTTAGATAAGTATAAATAGACTATTACATTTAATATATAATAAATTTAGTGAAAATGGATTTAAAATATTTTAAAAAATACTATTAATTAATAATTTTCTAATTATAATCTATTAATAATCATTTAATAACAATTTGAAGACACAAAAAATCAAAAAATAATAATAAATATCTAAAGTAATTTAAAAATGTAACTCAACCTTCAAACGGTCGTAACTTTTGATCCGGGTGCCCTTTTGAGCTCTACAACATATCAAATTAAATCCTACGACGATATCTATGCTCTAGTGATTTAAGAGAACCTTTAGTAATATTTTTAGAGTCCCAAAAAGGCCCATAAGGCCTCCAAATCTGATTTTTTTAGTCGGGATACCCCGATTTTTTAACATTCAAATAGGTGTAACTTCTGATCCGGATGTCCTCTATGCCTATACCACATATCATATCGAATATTGTTTCATTTTATTCGATTTGAAAGGTTGTGGAGTTGAAATGGACATCTGGATTAGAAGTTATGGTTTTTTTTAACATTCTATGGCTTTTCAAATACACATATATATGTATTCATTCGTAAATATATATGTGTGTCTGTGTCTATGTCTGTGTCTGTGTGTGTGTGTTATATATGTATGTATGAATGTATTTATTTATTTATTTATAAACACACATAAAAAACATATTTTATAAATGTATTTAAAACTAATCTTATAAATATATATTAATATACAAATAAATATACAGATAAAAAATTATAACTAAATATATATATATATATTAATATATGAATAAATATATATATATATTATTATATGAATAAATATATATGTATTAATATAACTAAATATATTTATACTAATATGAATCTATATTAATATATGAATAAATATAACTATATATATATAAATAAATATAAATATATATTAATATACGAATATATATATATATATTAATATATGAATAAATATATATGTATTAATATAACTAAATATATTTATATTAATATGAATATATATTAATATATGAATAAATATAACTGTATATATATATATAAATATGTATTAATATACGAATAAATATATATATATATATATTAATATATGAATGAATATATATGTATTAATATAACTAAATATATTTATATTAATATGAATCTATATTAATATATAAATAAATAGATATATCATTAAATAGAGAAAAAACTAAATAGCTTAGTGGTAAAGGTGTAGGCGCGCAAGGGGGAGGTCTCGGGTTCGAGTTCATGTAAAAGCAGGGGTGCGCGCGGGCAAGTGGGGGATGCATGGGAAAGTACAGCACACAGAGAGTGTGAGGGGGTCCACCTAGCACTGATAAAAGGGGGGTTCAAGCGTTGTTAAAAGCCCCCCCCCCCCCCCCCCCCCCGAGCATTGTATTTTATTTTTAACTTTTTTTTAACATTTTTTTACTTTTATAAGTGTTAAAACAAAGCACTGATAAAGAACCTTTTTATCAGCACTTTTTTTAACTCTGATAAAAGGGGCCTTTATCAGCACTTTTCTGAGCACTAATAAAAGGGACCCCCTCCCTTATCTTTGCCTTGATTAACAGTTCTTTTATAGCGATGTTAATGCCCTTTTCCAGCACTGATAAAGGCCATATTTGCAGTAGTGCACCCATGGAAAGGATAGTGAATCTTGATGTATAAATGCTTCATAGACCTACCAAGAATTAGTGGGGTATTTTAGAGGATGTTAGGTTGTAGGATGAGCTATTTTGGAAGGAATTCAAGATGAAGTTTCTAACCCATTTCTATCCCAAGAATTCGAGGGATGAAAAAGCTCATTAGTTCATGCATCTGACATAAGAGGGAATATCAATGATAGACTATGTTGGATGTTTCTCCAACCTACAGTGCTTTATGCCATCTTTGGAAGCTAATGAGACCTCCAGGGTGAGACGTTTTTTGGACAATCTTCACTTTGAGATCAGTTCATAAGTGAACATTTTTCACTTAAGAAGCTTTGAGGACATGATGAATCGAAAGCTCATCATGGAAGGAAATCTGAGAGAGGCCCCAAGTAGTGACCATGCTATTTCAATAGTTCAAATTAGGAGCTCTTCTTCAGGTTGCAAGAAGCACCTCTATGATAGTTTCTTCCAAGGAAGTAGCGGGCAGAGCATCCAGGGTGGTGAAAATCCATCTTAGGACCATGTTCTGTTCTAGTGCTATCAGTGTGGCATGTTTGGTCACAAGCGCCTACAGTTTCCTCACTCCATAGTTGAATGTCTTATTTTTAGTAGACTATTTTTTCTTCATGGGGACCGTCTACCATCAAAGGTATGATTCTTATATCATTTACCATAGCTTGTGTTTTGTTTAATACAAGATCATTTCATTCTTTTCTATCTACTATTTTTCAAATGGTTTGGTCTTGGATGTTTAAATATTAGATGGTTATTTGACCATCTATACACTATTTGGAGTGCGATCATAGAATGGAAAACATTGCTAGGTGTGTTCACTAGAGATCGATGGTTACCATTTCTTTTGGGAACAGTTCATGCTGGAAATGATAGACTTCAATTTTATTCTTGGTATGGATTGGCTAGTTCTATACTAGACTCATATACATTGTTAAAAGGGGAGAGTTACCTTTCTATATGAATAAGGAGGTAGTTATTTTCACCAAGGTGAGTGAGATCTTCAGGCTGGTCATGCAGGGACAATTTAGTAAAAATTAGATTATCTCACAACTCAGATAGCCAATCTTTCTCTAGATGATGGTGGAATGCAGCATGATTCTTTTCCTCTGGTGGTAGACCATTTTTAGGATGTTTTCCCTGGTGAGTTTTATGGTTTTTCACCCAAGTGAGAGACCAAGTTCACGGTTGAGTTAGTGTCAGGAGTAGAGCTAGTTTATATCCCTCCTTACAGAATGGTACCGGTAGAGCTTCAGGAGTTGAAAGTTCAGTTGGAATATCTAGAATCCAAAGGCTTTATACAACCTAGTACTTATCCTTAGGGTTATCTAGTTCTCTTCTCTAAGAAGGTTGATGGGTATTTGCACTTATGTGTGGATTATTAGAGTTTGTGCCATATGATGGTCAAGAATCGATATCCTCTTATGTGCATTGATGATATTTTTGATCAGTTTATAGGTGCTAAGATATTCTCTAAGATTGATTTGAGACCAGGTTACCACTGGTTGATTGTGAGACCAACGGACATACCTCAGACTACTTTTAGGAGCAGGTATGGATTGTATGTATTAGTAGTGATGTCATTTGAGTTGATTAATGAACAGGTTGTATTCATGGCCTTGATGAATAGGATATTTCATCCTTTTCTCAATCGGTTTTTGGTGGTTTTTGTTGACAATATCTTAGTGTACTCCTAGTCAAAAGATGATCATGCCAAACATATTGACATCATCCTGGGTACATTAAGAGAGCATTGGCTTTATGCCAAACTAACCAAATGCAGCTTATGGATTAACAAAGTGAAATTCTTTGGACATGTTATCTCAAAGGTAGGAGTTTTAGTGGAACCAGATAAATTTGCAATCATTATATCATTAGAACATCCCAAGAATGTCTTTGAGATTCAGTGCTTTTTGGGTTTAGTACATTATTATCAGTGCTTTATCCAGGATTTCTCCTGTTTGACAACCCCAATGTCTAGGATGACCAATAAAGGGATAATTTTTGTTTGATCTAATGCCTATGAGAGAGATTTTTAGAAGTTGAAAGGTAGGTTGACCTCAGCACCTATGCTGGGTAAAGAATATACTATGTACTATGATGCATCTAGAGTTAGACTCAGAGCAGTTCTAATGCAGGAGGATTGAGTGGTTGCTTATGGATCCAGGAAGCTGAGACTGCATGAGAGGAATTACCCAACTCATGATCTGGAGTTAGCAGCAATGGTACATGCCCTTATATATTGGAGACATTATCTCATGGGTGAGAGGTTTATGGTATACATGGATCACAAGAGCCTCGGGTACATGTTTTCTCAGCAAGACCTAAACCTTCAGTAGAGGAGGTGGGTTGAGTATCTATAATCTTTCAACTTCAAATTGTATTATACACCAAGTAAGGGAAACATCATTACCAACACTTTGAGATGAAAGACACAAACAGAGGCAGTATGAGAGTCTTGTGATGAGTGGTGGATAATGGACCTCTTTACAGACATGCATCTGGATGTTTAGGAGTCTAAATGTCGAGTAGCTCTGATTTCGACATCTGTTATATCTATGATTTTATACCAGATTAATACAGATTAGTTGTTTGATCTAGAGGTCTCAGTTATGAGAGACAAAGTATATGGTGGGGAGACACCTTCAGGACAAACTCTCAACAATGGTAATTCTATTTTTCATGGTTGAGTATGGGTTCTTACGGGCTTATGCAAGGAGCTGGTGAGGGAGTTTCATGCTTCTAGATGGGAGATGCATCCTGGTTTGACAAATATGTATCGTGATCTCTATAGATAGTACTAGTGATCATGAATGAAGAAGGATGTGGAAAGCTTCGTGGCTTGATGCTTCACTTATCAGCAGGTGAAAGTCGAGCATCAGAGGCTAGCTGGGCTTTTACAGCCTTTTCTCATCCCTAAGTGGAAATGGGATGATATCATAAAAGATTTTTTGATATGACTACCCAAGATAACCCATAATAATGATGTTTTATGGGTGATTGTGGATCAACTGAAGAAGGTAGACAACATCTTACCTATCAGGGAGACCTTCACAGCTGATGATCTGGGCAGTCTTTACATGCACGAGGTGGTTCGGTTGAACGGTGTTCTGAGGAGTATCATTTCAGACAGAGATCCTCATTTCAAATCGCATTTTTGGTAGGGTCTTCAGAAGGATCTGAGATTGTGGTTTCTTTTGAACACATCCTTTCATCCACGGACTGATGGTCAATCTAAGCAGACTATTCAGGTTCTGAAGGATATGTTTAGAGCTTGTGTTTTGGATTTTGGTGGTTTATGGGAGCTACATATGGAACTCATGGAGTTTTTATATAATAATAGCTTCTAGGAATCGATCCAAATGTCACCTTTTGAGGCTTTGTATGGAAGGTCATGTCGTTCCCCTCATTGTTGGTTGGAGGCAGGTGATTCGACGCTTGTTTGGGTTTAGTCTCATGTTGGAGACATCTGAGCAAGTTTGGTTGATCAGACATCGTTTGGTAACCACGAAAATTAAATAGAAATAATATGTTGACCATTAGAGTCAACCTCTATAATTTGAGGTTGGTCATCATGTTTTCCTTTGGGCGTCACCTAGATTGGGAAAACATCGTATCAAGAAATAGGGAAAGCTGGCGCTCAAGTTTGTCGGGCTATTTGAGATAGTGGCAATGGTCGGTCAAGTGGCATATTGTTTAGCCATTACACAGTGCTACAATTTCATACACTACGTGTTTCATGTGTCGCAACAATGAAGATATCATCTAGATCCCTCCCATGTGATAAAATTTGAATATGTCAAGCTTCGCGTTTATGCGTCCTTTGAGGATCATCTGATACGTCTTGTGGATCGTAGTGAGAAATATCTTCGGGGTAGGACTATAACATTGGTTCGAGTGCAGTGGAAGTATGGGAGAGTTCCGGAGGAGACCTAGGATAGGAATTCTAATATACGAACACAGTGATCAAACTCATTCACTGAGACCTCACAGTGATTCTTGGAGCAGCTCAGGGATGAGCTATTATATTATGGGGAGGTTGTAAGATCCTGTTTTTTTCTAGGTGTGTCTCCTTTTGGGTATGTTTTATCTCATCTTTAAACCTTGGTGGTTGTGTTCCATCATGGATACCTTTCATTTGAATAAACACAATCTTATATTGTGAGGAATCTTGAGAAAATCGGAGAGGATCCTTGTGGAGAGCTTTGTTGGGGAAAATGACTTAAAGTCCATAGATGTATGTTTATCTGAATTAATGGAGTCGGGGTATAAATAGATTAAGTGTTTCATGGGTTCTTGATAATTTGAGAATATTTAAAGGGGTTCAGGTTATTTAAAGGGAAAATGGGTTGAAAAATCATCTGTAGAACATTTACATGTCAAGTAATGTGTGAGTGTTTTTAATAAAATAACCCAAGGCGGTTGGTTTTTCGACATATCTCATTAAAAATATTTACACGACATGTAACTACATTACATGTCGTGTAATTCCCCAACCAGTTATTTTAAAGTATGTCATACGTTTGAGTTTTCATTCTAATTTGCCGCAACCTTCTCCTCTCGACCTAAGGGCACCTTCAATGTGATTTTGAACTGTCAACCTTCCTTTCGGATGTCTTGATAATGATCCCTGGTAAGTGGTTTTGGTCCATTTTTTTCCTTATCTCTCTTGGTTCTCCAACCATTGTGGTGAAATCCTTTGATCATGTGCGTTGTCGGTTTTTATCGTGAGCAGTTTTGATATAGGAACCTCTTTGTGATCATCCTCACCTTCTTCCTCTTGGGTGTTTTTCGTTTGAAGCATTGTTGGACCATCAATTAAAGGTAGGGCCTAAATATTAACCCCATGGTTTGATAATTAACAAGTTTATGCAATATTGTGATTGCGTCAATGAAACGTGTTCCCGAATCAATTAAATAATAAATGAGATTATTCCTTGGAGTCCTTTGATTTCAATTGGCTTCTGACTTGGCTTATAGGTACCTGTTGGGTGAGCGAGCCATGAATATAATTGAATTGGCTAATGACTTAAACTATGTCTAGCATGACATGAGACCTTAGGTGATTTCTTGATATGGAATCCCTAAGTTGTGGCTTATGGTTTATTGTTATGACTGTTGATCAATTATGATATAATTGAAATTTGTATATGAAAGACAAATTATAAGGACTCGGCCTTAAACATTACATAATATTGAATTAAAAGAATAATTCACATTGAGGATATTTTCAGGTTTAGAGTTTTAGAGAATTAGGACATTACATTTACATCTCAAAAGATTACAAGGTATAAATATCTACACAGTTTCCATTTTTTTCATAAAATAAAAGACTCTTGAAAAAAAGAGTCATGTCTAGTTCCATGTTTTAGACAGCATGACTTTTCCTTGATCCCATCCTTGACCTTATTCATCTTTAAGTCCTGTGAAAACATTTCAAAACTTGGGATGAGCATAAAAAGCTCAGTAAGGGTTATAAAACAAAGAATGAAAACATTTGTTCATAAATACATACAAAACATGAACTCTTTTACTTGCCTCATGAAATCATAAGATTTATTAAAGACACATAGAAATCATTAATCATAAAGGTAACTTGTGGCATCCATATCATACTTAGATTGTAGCTATCACAGCTACATAGGGAGTTACTTTGGAATACCCATCATAGTATATTCTATAAATCTCTTAGGAGAAACATTCACGTTTACCTCCATCACGATACCCAATGCATTGGAGAGCTATCTCGGGCTCACCCACCCTAGGTTTATCATGGAACCACCCGTATACATAAATAATGCCCAAGAACCATAACATGATCATAACACATAACATAAGAATAAAGGAAAGATAGCATTTCCACATTGAAATAACAAAATATCATTTCAAGATATTGAAATAATAAATCCATTCTCAAAATAAAATATGTAAAAAGAGTATATGGTATTTATTTTTCCTTTTAAAAAACATTTTGTCTTGTTAAGGAAGCCAAAGATCAAATAATACTCGCGGCGGCGGAAAGGTCGTTGTCACCGCGTACGTTAAATAAAAAATTCCTTTTGTTGTTTAGTAAAAATATTCATATAAAAATATTCCCTTTTAATAAAATGAAAATTCAAAGGGGTTTATACACCGTATAAAATAAAGTCGTGTATAAAAAAATGCCTCAATGAAAGGAGATTGAGACGAAGTCCCTTACCTCGTGTCCGACTTGACTCGATCGTTCTTTAATATACTTAATAATAAACTAAAGTTAATTTCTACTTACTTAAGAACCTTTTTCAAGTTTATTATTCCTTTTATATCACTTATTACCATGTTAGAAACATTATGCAATCATTTAAGTTAGTAACGTTCATTTTGTCGATATTTGGTACTTGAGTAAAAATGAACAACTTATATTTACTAGTTGTCCATGTGGTCAAAGGTTAATTATATACAGAATTATATTCATGATTTGGATATCATATATATCATATATATCCATTATATACATGTTTTTATAATATTACATAACATTTAGAGGTAAGAAATGAAATGCACCGTTCATGGAGACGGTAAGTCGTACGTACGCATGAACGCTACTTTCATTTCTATTTCTTATTTTAATGGAAATAAAACATAATGATACATAGGTATATTATAATTCCAGTATAATATCATATATAATATCGTTAACTCCATCCTTTATATATCCCACATAAGGCATTAACGAATCAAATCACTTTGAGGGGCCGTAGTCCGCACTTCCTCAAATGATATTATCGTATTTACCCACTATGGAAACCCTAAAGGCGTGCTATAAATGGGAAGTAAATAAGAATAAGGAAATAATAAACATAATATATATCATATATAAATATAGTTCCATCATAATGGACGCCATGATAGGCGGTAAGATGTAATTGAACAATCATCGTTTCATGAGGCCTTAGTTTTCCATCCACAAAAAACATTATGTTCTTCATCCATTAGATGGAGGTGTGTGTAAGTGTAGTTAGAATACTTCTCATAAAAACATCCTAGTATATTGAATATACTGGTTTTGTTACAAAATAAAGGAATAAAAAGAGTTTAGGGGTTGGAGAAGTAAAATAAAAGAAAACAATTTAAGAGAAACTGTTACCTTTAATTTGGGTAACTCCATTTGGTTTGAACCAAAGGACTTCTTGAAGTGCCTTATGCCTAAGGTAAGGCTTCTAAGAGGAGGATAGGGATGTTGAGAGATTAATTGGGCAGATTTTAGATGATCCAAATGGCTTGAGAGGTGTTAGTAATTGGTTAGAAGTGGTCTCCTTTTATAAAGGGGAGGAGGGGCTCTTTAGGAAAGTGTGAAACTATTATTTTATTATATAATGATATTCGGTTTCTAATAGTCCAAAAATCATTATATTCGAAGATAATATAACTCATGGTCGAAATAAAATCATCAAATCAGAATTAGACATGTTTTGGATAATATTTTAATCATTATAATCTTATTTATTTAAATCATTTATTAATGAGGTAAATAATGCATCATTATTATGTCATAAATAATTTAATTTATTTGATATCTAAAAATTATAAAAAAAATACTATCATGTAGGAAATATTTTTATTTTTCCAATGAATATTTATAGTAAAAAATATGACTTATATATTACCATATAAAAATTAATTTACTAAAAGAGTTTTGTTATTGTCAATTTTGTCTTCACATTAAATTAATTAATCTAAAGTGTCATTATCTTTCATAAGTTGCTCCATGGGGTCCCAAAATCGACCCAAGGATGCCCATGGTCAGACACTACTAATCCAATAAGGTTAGGACAATTGTTAAGGTAATTTTAAATTATTATAATTTTCTTTTAACATTGAATTTCCCTATTTACCTTTAACCGCGGTAAATAAAAGTCAAAAGTTACTATTCACCAAAAATTATTTTCATCTTAATGAACCACATTTTACTTATTTATAACAACCATGTATGTCGGATTTTTGAAATTTAATTCACAGAAGTGGTAAAATTTCATTTAAATGAAAAAGTCAGTTTTTTAACAACCACTAAGTGGTGTCACTATTCATCAAAAATTAAAGTTTTTTAGAAAAATACCAAAAATTCAGCATAAGAATTATTTGATATTCCGAATTTAAAATTGATGTCTATTTTTCCAAATTCAAAACATATAAGTGACATTAATTAATTTAAAAATTAATTCTCTTTGTTAAAACAAATAGTGTTTTTTAAGAAACAATAACTATCAAAAGATTGATACTTGTTTATGTCCAATTTCAAAGTGAAATTAATTCCAATGACCAACATTGGATTAAATGGTAAAAATATATTTCAATTTCACTTTAAAACCAACTAAAAAGATAATCTAACCATATAAATAAATTAGATTAAAAGGCACTTTTGAATTAAAATAAAGTATTTTTCACTATTCATTAAAAATGAACTTTATCAGAAAAATACCAAAAAATTACCCAAAGTAAAATTTGATGTAACCATTCTAAAGAAGGATTATATTTGTTCAATTAGAACATATAAAGATGACCAAAACTTGATTTAATGAGGGTTCGCCATTAAAAGGCGGTAAATCGGCCTTTTAATGTAAATTATGCTTAAAATTAGATTCATTCACATTTTAAGCCTCTAACTTTTATTGGATAAAGGTAAATACATATAACAAACATGTATAATAATATTGTATTTAGTTTCATTCATTCTCGCCACTACAACGACTAGGAGTTAAGTACCATTTAAAATAATAATAATATATTATTAGTGTGCAACGTAATATTCCAAAGAAACTTGTTGTTGTGTATCGGGTACGCTATTGAACATAGAAACCCTTTTAAAAGTAAAATTAATATTTAATTCACAAATATTAATAAATATGAAATATGTCTTATTCTTTATTTACTTGGGAAGTTACATCCTTCCCCCCATTTGGGAATTACGTCCTCACAATTTTTTATTCACTTATCAAAATAAGTGGGGGTATTTATCCCTCATAGCATTTTCAAATTCCCACGTTGCCTCTTCAATCATATGTTTTTTTCCACAAAACCTTTACCTAGTGAATTACCTTATTCCGCAACACTTGCTCTCTACGGTCAAGAATCTGAACTGTTTGTTCTTCATAGGAGAGATTCTCTTCTAACTGAACTACCTCTGGGCTCAAAACATGAGATGGATCTGACATATACTTTCTCAATATCGAAACATGAAAAAAATTGTGTACCTGGGATAAACTTGGAGGTAAATCCACTCTATACGCAATTGATCCCACTTTCTCCAGAATTTCATAAGATCCAATGAACCTCAAACTCAACTTTCTCTTCTTACCAAAACGCATCACACTTTTCCATGGAGAAACTTTGATAAAGACATGATCACCTACCTCAAAGGAAAGATCCTTACTCCGGTTATCGGCATAACTTTTCTATCTGCTCTGAGCTGTTCTCGTGTGCTTCTGAATCAACTGAACTTTCTCTACCATCTCTTCTACCAATTCTGGTCACATCAGCTTCCTTTCACCTACTTCGTCCCAAAAAGCTGGAGTTCGACAACGCTTTCCATATAATGCCTCAAATGGAGTCATCTATATGCTAGAATGGAAACTATTATTATATGCAAATTCAACCAAATAAAGTTATCGGTCCCAACTTCCCTGGTAATCCATCGAGAAAGCACGTAACATATCCTCCAAGGTCTAAATTGTTCATTCTGACTGCCCATCTGATTGAGGATGAAAAGCTATACTAAAATTTAATTTAGTACCCAATGACTTCTGAAGGCCTTTCCAAAAGTTAGAAGTGAACCTGAGATCACGATCAGATACAATGGAGAGGGGAACTCCATGCAACCTGAATATCTCTTTAACATACAACCGAGAAAGTTGATCTAGTGACCAAGTATCTCTAATAGGAAGGAAATGAGTAGATTTAGTCAATCGTTCAATTATAACCCAGATTGCATTATTACCTCAAGATGTCTTTGGTAATCCCACAACAAAGTCCATGGATATATTTTACCATTTTCACTCTAGCACCGGTAAAGGCTGAAGTATTCCTTTCGATAACTATCGCTCTGCTTTAACCTGCTGACAAGTCAAACACTTCACAGTAAAATCAGCAATATCTCTTTTCATTCCATCCCACCAGTAATACTCCCGAAGATCTCTGTACATCTTAGTACTGCCAGGATGAATTAAAAATAGAGAACTATGAGCTTCACATAACAACTCATTCTTCAAATTTGAATCATAAGGCACACATAATCTCTTTCCAAATCTCAAAACACAATCATTATCAATGTTACAATCAGGAAACTTACCCTTCTGAACTAACACAACCTTTTTCTGCAACTCACTGTCTTCCTTCTGCGCTTGCTTAATTTTGTCTGATAGAGGTGATTTCACCGACACCTGAAATAAAACAGAATAATTTCCTGTAACAACAACTTCTATTCAATAGTTCATCAAATCAAAACCCAAAGGATCTCGTTCCAAACGTAACATGGTTAATGAAGTATTACTTTTTCGACTCAAAGCATTAGCCACTTTATTTTCTTTTCCCGAATGGTAAAGGATCGTGCAATCATAATCATTGATTAATTCCAACCATCTCTTCTATCTCATGTTTAATTATTTCTGAGTGAATATATACTTCAATATTTTTTGATCAGTATATATTTCACACTTCACTCCATACAAATGATGCCTCTAAATTTTTAAAGCAAAAAACAACAACAGCTAATTCCAAATCATGTGTAGGGTAATTTAACTCATGTGGTTTCAATTGACGTGAAACATAAGCAATTACCTAATCATTTTTCATTAGGACACAACCAAGTCCTTTCAACGAATCATCACTGTAGATAACAAACTCACCATTTCTGGAAGGCAGTGCCAAAACTAGAACATTCACCAATCTTCTTTTCAATTCCTGAAAACAATCATCACATTCTTTTGTCCATATGAACTTAACACCTTTTCGAGTTAACTTAGTCATTGGACTAGATAACCGTGCAAAATTTTCAACAAACCTCCGATAATAACCATCCAAACCAATAAAAATACGAATCTCGATTATATTTGTAGGTCTTGGCCATTCTTCAACAACTTTCGTTTTAGCAGGATCAACAGTTATGCCATTTTTTGAAACAATGTGACCAAGGAAAGAAATTTGTTGTAACCAAAACTCACATTTGCTGAATTTCCCATAAATTTTCTTTTATTTTAAGGTTTTCAAGACAACCCTTAAATGAATTTCATGTTCCTCTTTACTTTTGGAATAAGCCAAAATATCATCAATGAACACAACCACAAACTTATCCAAGAACTCACAGAAAATTCTATTCATAAGATCCATGAATACAGCAGGTGCATTGGTTAACCCAAAAGGCATAAATACAAATTCATAATGGCTATATATAGTATGAAACGTGGTCTTTGGAATGTCTTCTTCCTTTACTTTCAACTGATGGTACCCCGATCTCAAGTTAATCTTCGAAAAATACTGATTTCCCTGGATCTGATCAAACAAATCATCGATATGAGGCAAAGGATACTTATTCTTAACAGTTATGTTATTCAATGCTCTATAATCAATGCAAAGTCTCATTGAACCATCTTTATTTTTAACTAACAAGACAGGATTACCCCATAGTAACATGCTAGGTCAAATGAAACCTTTATCTAATAACTCCTGCAATTGCTTCTTTAACTCTAAAAGTTCAATTTGAGCCATTCGATAAGGGGGTTTTGAAATTGGCTTAGCATTAGGAACTAAGTCAACAGTAAATTCAACTTCCTGATCAGGTATAATACTAGGAAACTCATTAGGAAAAACATCAAGTTACTCGTTTACCACTGGCACATCATTAATCTGAACAGTTACTTTGTTTTCAACAATATGTGCAAGGTAACATTCATTTCCATCTTTTACTAGTTTCTTAGCTTCCTGATATATTATCAACAGCAAGGGTTCATTTTTGTATACAAACTGAAAATCATTCTGAAAAGAAACCTCTTTAGCTCTACACTCAATCTTAGCTTGATAAACAGAAAGCCAATCCATGCCCAAAATAACATCAAACTCTACTAGAGGCAAAACAATAAGGTTTGCATGTAGATTCTTTCCTCACACAAGGACAGGAATGTTCTTATGTTTTCTTTTTGTCTCAACATTTTCTACATGTGTTTTTACCATAAGTTCTATATTCATATCTTGAGATGGAATTCTCAATTTACTAGAAAACTTCTCAGAAAATGAAAGGGTGTGTAGAACCCAAATCAAACAATGCATTGGCATAGTCTGAACAAACAAATAGTGTACCTGATACAACTTCATTTGATGGCCCAACATCTGCTGAAGTAGTTGAAAAGGATTTCGCCACCCCTTTCTTCTTGTATTTTGGATGCTTTCCTTCGGTTGAGTTCTTTGTTGGACACTCATTTGCATAATGACCCATTTCATTGCACTTAAAACATTTTACTGATTGTAAATCAGATTTTGTCTTACCATTACCCTGATCTTTTTCAGTGCAATTACGAGCCTTATGTCCCATTTTACCACATCAGTAGCACTTACCAGAATTCAAAAGAAATTCCCCAACATGCTTTTTACCACAATTTTCACAAACTGTAAACTTAAGTTTCTTACCATCAGACTTTTTTGAAGAGTTCTTCCCTTTCGACTGCCACCTCGACCTCTTATTCTGTTGTTTGTCAAAGAATATCTGATCATCGGCAAACTCCATTTCCACCTTTTCCGCACAACGAACAAGTTTTTCATAACTTTTGAAATCACGATAAGCTAAAGCCCTTCGATACTTTGGCTTTAATCTTGAGTAAAAAAGGTTGATTTTACTATCAAGATCTCGTATGAAATTTGGAGCATACCTTGCGAGTCGAGTGAATTTTTCTTCATAAGCAGCCACTGAGTCATCCTCCTACCTCAATTCCATGAATTTTTTTTCCATCCTAAGACGAACCACCTTAGGAAAATATTTCTCAAAAAACATACCTTTGAACTCATCCCAATCAAGAGCATCAATCTCCTCACTATCCCTAATATTTTTCACCATCCACCACCACTGATCAGCTTCACCTTCAAAACAGTAAACAGAAAGACTAACCTTTTGATGTTCTGAAAAACCCATGACATCGAAAATATTTTCCAGTGCTTTAATCCACCCTTCTGCTAGCACCAGATCAGATGATCCTCTGAATGATGGGGGATGTTTCCTCATGAAATGCTCCACTACAGACATGTTCCTCTGTGGTTGATCTAGCTAATCTCGTACATTGACACCACCACCGTTTATAGCCTGGTTCAACTGTGTCATCGCTGCAACAAATTGTTCAGTTCTGATTCCAACCATCTCAGGTTGCTGATTTGGAAGGTTGTCTTCCTTCTAATGTCATCCCAACATAGCTGCCCTGTTTCATCTGCGGAAAACCATTCTGAACACAGAAATATCTTAGGCAAAGCAACATGGTAATCTATAAATGCTACATGATGTCAATATTAACATAAATTACTTTATGGATATTACTTTAACAATACCCTAATACCTAAAGTTATCTAAACCGACCTCTAATACCAACTATAAGGACCCGACCTTAAACATTACATAATATTGAATTAAAATAATAATTCACATTGAGGATCTTTTCAGGTTTAGAGTTTTAGAGAATTAGGACATTACATTTACATCTCAAAAGATTACAAGGTAGACATATCTACACAGTTTCCATTTTTTTCATAAAATAAAAGACTCTTGAAAAAAAGAGTCATGTCTAGTTCCATGTTTTAGACAACATGACTTTTCCTTGATCCCATCCTTGACCTTATTCATCTTTAAGTCCTGTGAAAACATTTCAAAACTTGGGATGAGCATAAAAAGCTCAGTAAGGGTTATAAAACAAAGAATGAAAACATTTGTTCATAAATACATACAAAACATGAACTCTTTTACTTACCTCATGAAATCATAAGATTTATCAAAGACACATAGAAATCATTAATCATAAAGGTAACTTGTGGTATCCATATCATACTTACATTGTAGCTATCACAACTATATAGGGAGTTACTTTGGAATACTCATCACAGTATATTCCCTAAATCTCTTAGGAAAAACATTCATGTTTACCTCTGTTACGTTACCCAATGCATTGGAGAGCTATCTCGGGCTCACCCGCCCTAGGTTTATCACGGAACCACCCATATACATAAATAATACCCAAGAACCATAACATGATCATAACACATAACATAATCATAAAGGAAAGATGACATTTCCACATTGCAATAACAAAATATAATTTCAAGATATTGAAAAAATAAATCCATTCTCAAAATAAAATATGTAAAAAGGGTATATGGTATTTATTTTTCCTTTTAAAAAACATTCTGGCTTGTTAAGGAAGTCAAAGATCAAATAATACTCGCGGCGGCGGAAAGGTCGTTGTCACCGCGTACGTTAAAAAAAACATTCCTTTTGTCGTTTAGTAAAACGCTTCATATAAAAAGATTCCTTTTGAATAAAATGAAAAGTCAAAGGGGTTTATACACCGTATAAAATAAAGTCGTGTATAAAAAAAATGCCTCAATGAAAGGAGATTGAGACGAAGTCCCTTACCTCGTGTCCGACTTGACTCGATCGTTCTTTAATATCATGAATAATAAACTAAAGTTAATTTCTGCTTTCTTAAGAACCTTTTTCAAGTTTATTATTCCTTTTATATCACTTATTACCATGTTAGAAACATTATGCAATCATTTAAGTTAATAACGTTCATTTTGTCGATATTTGGTACTTGAGTAAAAATGAACAACTTATATTTACAAGTTGTCCATGTGGTCAAAGGTTCATTATATCCAGAATGATATTCATGATTTGGATATCATATATATCATATATATCCAGTATATACATGTTTTTATAATAGTACATAACATTTAGAGGTAAGAAATGAAATGCACCGTTCATGGAGACGGTAAGTCGTACGTACGTATGAACGCTACTTTCATTTATATTTCTTATTTTAATGGAAATAAAACATAATGATACATAGGTATATTATAATTCCAGTATAATATCATATATAATATCGTTAACTCCATCCTTTATACATACCACATAAGGCATTAACGAATCAAATCACTTTGAGGGGGCGGTAGTCCGCACTTCCTCAAATGAGATTATCGTATTTACCCACTATGGAAACCATAAAGGCGTGCTATAAATGGGAAGTACAGAAGCATAAGGAAATCATAAACATAATATATATCATATATAAATACAGTTTCATCATAATGGATACCATGAGAGGTGGTAAGATGTAATTGAACAATCATCGTTTCGTGAGGCCTTAGTTTGTCATCCACAGAAACATTATGTTCTTCATCCATTAGATGGAGGTGTGTGTAAGTGTAGTTCAAATACTTCTCATAACAAAATCCTAGTATATTGAGGATACTGGTGTTGTTACAAAATAAAGGAATAAAAAAGATTTTAGGGGTTGGATAATTAAAATAAAATAAAACAATTTAAGAGAAACTCTTACCTTTAATTTGGGTAACTCCCTTTGGTTTGAACCAAAGGACTTCTTGAAGTGCCTTCTGCCTAAGGTAAGGCTTCTAAGAGGATGAGAGGGATGTTGAGAGCTTAATTGGGAAGAGGTTGGACGATTCAAATGGCTTGAGAGGTGTGATAAATTGGTTAGAAGTGGTATCCTTTTATAAGGGGGAGGAGAGGCTCTTTAGGAAAGTCTGAAACTATTATTTTATTATATAATGATATTCGGTTTCTAATGGTCCAAAAATCATTATATTCAAAGATAAGATGACTCATGGTCGAAAGAAAATCATTCAATCATAATTGGACATGTTTTGGATAATATTTTAATCATTATAATCTTATTTATTTAAATCATTTATTAATGAGGTAAATAATGCATCATTATTATGTCATAAATAATTTAATTTATTCGATATGTAAAAATTATAAAAAAAATACTATCATGTAGGAAATATTTTTATTTTTCCAATGAATATTTATAGTCAAAAATAAGACTTATATATCACCATATAAAATTTAATTTACTAAAAGAGTTTTGTTATTGTCAATTTTGTCTTCACATTAAATTAATTAATCTAAAGTGTCATTATCTTTCATAAGTTGCTCCATGGGGTCTCAAAATCGACCCAAGGATGCCCATGGTCAGCCACTACTCATCCAATAAGGTTAGGACAAGTGTTAAGGTAATTTTAAATTATTATAATATTCTTTTAACCTTGAATTATCCTATTTACCTTTAACCGCAGTAAATAAAAGTCAAAAGTTACTATTCACCAAAAATTATTTTCATCTTAATGAACCACATTTTACTTCTTGATAACAACCATGTATGTCGGATTTTTGAAATTCAATTCACAGAAGTGGTAAAATCTCATTTAAATAAAAAAGTCAGTTTTTTAACTTCCACTAAGTGGTGTCACTATTCATCAAAAATTAAAGTTTTGCAGAAAAATACCAAAAAATCAGCCTAAGCATTATTTGATATTCCGAATTCAAAATTGATGTCTATTTTTCCAAATTGAAAACATAGAATTGACATTAATTAATTTAAAAATTTACTCCCGTTGTTAAAACAAATAGCGTTTTTTTAAGAAACAATAACTATCAAAAGATTGATACTTGTTTATGTCCAGTTTCAAAGTGAAATTAATTCCAATGACCAACATTGGATTAAATGGTGAAAATATATTTCAATTTCACTTTAAAACCAACTAAAAAGATAATCTAACCATATAAATAAATTAGATTAAAAGACACTTTTGAATTAAAATAAAGTATTTTTCACTATTCATTAAAAAATGAACTTTATCAGAAAAATACCAAAAAATTACCCAAAGTAAAATTTGTTGTCCCCATTCTAAAGAAGGATTATATTTGGTCAATTAGAACATATAAAGATGACCAAAACTTGATTTAATGAGGGTTCGCCATTAAAAGGCGGTAAATCGGTCTTTTAATGTAAATTATGCTTAAAATTAGATTCATTCACATTTTAAGGCTCTAACTTTTATTGGATAGAAGTAAATACATCTAACAAACATGTATAATAATATTGTAGTTAGTTTCGTTCATTTCCGCCACTACAACGGCTAGGAGTTAACTACCATTTAAAATAATAATATTATATTATTAGTGTGCAACGTAAGATTCCAAAGAAACTCGTTGTTGCGTATCGGGTACGCTATCGAACATAACAACCCTTTTAAAGTAAAATTAATATTTAATTCACAAATATTAATAAATATGAAATATGTCTTATTCTTCATTTACTTGGGATGTTACACAAATGGTAATCCACATAATTAACCATTGAAATTTATGATGTGATATTGTGATATTCATGTTGTCTGGTAGGACTTGTATTCCATGCTGAAATGCTTATATATCTGGTTTGACCTAACACTTGCACACTTGTATGTTGTAATGCTAATATTGAGCAAGCTCGGCCCAATCTCATGCTTTAATGTTTATAAAGAGCGGGCTTTGCCCATTCCCATGCAACAATGCTTATAGGGCTTTGACCCGGATGTTGTAATACTTATAGGGATTTTGACTCGAATTGTTGCGACTATACCATGGTTGTAAGACATGCTTCAAGATATTTCGGCATGACGTCGAATCTAGTTATTTTAACATGGTTATATTGTTGTGGTTGACATGGTTGTAAGACTTGCGCAAAGATATTCTGACATGGAGCCGAAGCAGATTGTTGTTGTATTTTATTAATTATTGAATTAATTAATACACATGTTTATCTCTTTATTGCATACACTTCTTATCAGACTAGTTTGTTTAGACACGGTGATGTCGACCCACTGAGTTACACTCACACCCTATTCGAGCCGCCATTTGACACTCGAGCAGATTACGTGGATGCGAGTTTGGTCAAAAGCAAATAACCGTGTTGTTGATTGTTGATTGCTGGATGAGCTGAAGTTTAGAGGCGGGACCGACATGAGGTTCGGGACCGGGTACTTTTGAGTCTTTATTTGAGTATGCTAGTCTTTTACTTATATTGTTTCCAGCATGACATTTAGTTACATTCAAGCAAGTCATTACATTATTCTTTTATTATTTATTGGAGTATTCACTTGGCTTTTATTGTTAATTTTCGTTATTCCTATACTTTGATTGCTTTCGTTCATATGGTTTATTTCCACTGCTATGACATTTCATACCAGAGAGTATAGTCTCTCCACTATACATTTCACACCCCCGTTACTAGTCGTCAGCGTCTGACGTGCGAGGAGACGCGGTTGATGTTTCGTCACCAACCCTTTTTGACCACGTGAAAGAGTGTCAGATCGAAGGACGTTACAGTTAGGGTTCAGATTTTAAAAAAAATCACTCGATTATTAATTGGGTTAGGTTCATGTACATATTATATGGTACCCAAAACTTGATTATTAATCAGGCACAGTTCGAGTACCTCTCATGGAGTGACCAAATCTTGAATATGTATAAATTATTTTTCTCTAATAATATGATAAAAAATGATATATTTGGGAATGAGTTTTACCATAAGAAACATTATAAAAATTAAAAATAATAATTATAAACGAGTAATTAAACAGGTTCGGGTTTTTAACGGGTACTAAAATATAGGTATGGAGATTCAAACATGGGGGAATGACAACTGAGGACCAAAAGTCCCCCTGATATCGGAGAAGGACCTCCGGCAGTTCTGGGAACATTATTTTTTCGCTGTTCACAAAATTGACCATGGTACTTTTTTGGTATTAGGGGTACTTTTGGTCCCTGTTGTCATCCCCCATTCAAACATTGTTCAATGGATGATTCAATTTTGATGGATATCAGATCCCTCGTCCTCCCCTGGTTGATATGTTAAAAATAACTATATAGAATTTATTTATTTATGTTGGGGCAAGTCAGCCGTTCCAGATTTGGGCGTACATTTTTTTCCCTCGGGTTTTCGAATCTC
Organism: Viscum album; assembly: GCA_963277665.1. Taxonomy (NCBI): domain Eukaryota; kingdom Viridiplantae; phylum Streptophyta; class Magnoliopsida; order Santalales; family Viscaceae; genus Viscum; species Viscum album. The sequence continues at coordinate 357,153,763 of OY728163.1, forward strand.
TTGCTTTTGAAGGCTGCTGGAGGATCTTTGTTCGAGTTCGTCTGTGAGTGTTTGCTAGTTCTTTGGAGTAAATTACGTAATTTGGAGCTAGAAATATCCTACCGCTACTCTAATTTTCGAACTCCCCGTCCCTTTTGTGCTCCTGATCGTGGCATTTTCAAATTCTAGGTTCGTTCTTTGATCTCAATGATTTTTACTCGCGTTCCGCTGCTTGGGTTTGCTAACTTTAAAGTAAATTTCGTAATTCGGAGCAAGAAACATGTAATCCTTACTGCAGTTTGAATTCCACGTCCGTTCTTTGCTCTTGTTCGTGGATTTTTCTTTTTGGGTTGCAGTGTCAGCGACTTCATGGAGAATGCAACGAACCCTGGTAATAACGCGGAGAACGACGGAGCCGATGGAAGGAATGGTATGTCGGGCACCCCCTCCACGTCTACGCTTACAGAAAGTCGACTGTCTGACCGGCAAACAAGTATCTACCCGTTCGGAGGTCCTTTTTGATTTGCCTCTTTTCATTTCAACTTGTTCAACATCCTCTGCCTACCAGCAACGCCGCTGTGAAAAGCTTGATGCAGAAAATTCATTGAACGAACTGGAAAACTTCTGATCTTACCGCTGTTTCAGTCTTCCCCGTTTCTTATTTTTAATTTTTTCTTCTCAGCTGCTGACATTCTCCTGTGGAGGCGACGGCTCCTGTCGTTCGGTGTCATCATCGTCGCGACCGTAGCGTGGGTTATAGTCGAGCAGTCTGGTTTGCCGTTCTTATCACTTTGCGCCGACGTCTTGCTGATTGTGGTTGTGATCCTGTTCCTTCGAGCCAACTTGGCAGTTGTCACAAAGAAGTATGCTCGTGCTGTCTCCGTTCAATGTTTTATCACTGTTTATGTTCAGTAATTGCTTGATCATTCTCAATGCTTTCCTCTTCACCGTACTCGCTTTCCCTTCTGGCTGGGCAGACAATTACAATCATTGCCGGAGCTTGAACTGACAGAGGAGATGGTCAATGATGCTGCTGCAGCATTCCGAGTTAAAACCAACAGTTTGCTGTTCATGGCCCATGATATTACTGTGGGAAAGGACTTCAGACTTTTCTTCAAGGTTAGTCTGGATTACTGCTACAAGAATGCAGCCTTGTTTCACTGTTGCATGAATCTACATGGGAGACTAACATGTCACTGCCCAAACCAGTTGACGCCACGAGTGTTATGACAATCAGATACCGCTATTATGATTCTAGTACCACCATCAGGATTGTGATTGTTGAAACAATTTACACAACATAATAAGAAAAAAAAAGCATGGAATTGAACACGTGAATTTAATGCAGAAAACTCCCAATGGATTTGGGATGAAAACCACAGGAAAAGATAAAATAATTTTACAGCAGTCTTGAGAATCTTCCATGAAGTCTTTCTTTCTGACAGCAATCTTTATAATATTATAGGAAATTTTCCTTGCAAGGCTTTGTGAAACTTTCAATAACGAGTGTCGGGCTCGCAACTTATTAAGTGATGTTCTTGGATTTCTTTTGTTGAAGCAACTGGCTGTATTTTCTACTAGTTTGGAAGCTGCATGTATTTCAAATTCGGAGAAAGAAAATATGCTTGAACCATATCATTTTCCCATTTGACAGGTGGTGGCTTTTCTGTGGCTTTTGTCGGTCATTGGCGGTTTCTTCTCCTTCTTTACATTCGCTTATATTGGTATGAGCATTTAACCTGTGGGAAGTACTAATTAAGAAATGCTAACAACATTTATCACTAATGATAAGTAATTTGGAAAAACAAATGGTGTTTGTTATTTTTCTGGAAAACACTCGCACTTGATTTATCGAGGAAAACCAGCTAAATAAGTTGCAGAAAAAACCCTCTCAATGGATAACTTGGAAACACATAGGTTATGTTTGACAAAACTTATTGAAAAGCACTTATAGCCCTTATCACTTATGATACGTGCTTTTGTACAAGTGTTTCCAGATTGCTTATTGAGAAAGTGTTTTCATGTTACGTGATTTTTTTTAGGAATTTATGTACTTGGATCTGTTTGGCAACACTCATCAATTATGATAAGTGCTCCTGAACAAGTGTTTCCAGATTGCTTATTGAAAAAAATGCTTTTCTGCCATTTATTCAACTGCTTTTCTTCTGAAATTTAAATGTAAGTGTTTTTTCATAAATAGAACAAGCACTGCTCATTCTTTCAAATTGATTATCAAAAGCGATAAGTGCTGTAAAAGGACACCTTAATGATTTTTTTTCAGAAACAGAACAAATTCTGATTTTTTTTCAACTGTTTATTTGTAAGCACTTTTCAGTAAGTGATAAGTGATAAAAGTATTTTTCAATTCTTGTAGAAGTATTGTCCATTCCCAGTTGATAATGCCCTAATGGATCCTTGGCATGGCTAGGATTCAAACTTGATCGAATTGTGGTTTTCAAGTTCGAGTTAAAATAATAAATGTGTATTTAACATTAATTTATGTATTAAAACATCAACTACCCCATTAAGCTTACATGATACTCAATTAAGTTATTTTAATACGTGAATTCAACTTGATGTAAATTGTTGACAGGAACCATTGTGTTGATGACGATTCCTGCATTGTACAACAAATTCAAAGACCGCATTGATCGATACTATGGATCGATCCATCGGAAATTTTCAAATCACTACAGAATAGTGGATGAGAATCTGCTGAGTCGGTTGCCCGGGAACATACCGAAGCATAAAGAGAACTAGATCAAACATTTGGCTTGCAGCTGCAAACCTGACATGTGGGCAATTTCTTTGTTGTGTGTACAACACTGAAGACCAGTGTTGCAGAGGTATGTAGATGAAATTAGAACACCTCGCTGTGACTAGAATTTGTGTAAATTTTGTATGATTTTTGTTGGCGTCAGTCTTTTGAATTCTGTTTGGTCGCTCCTGAAAAGCTTGCGGCACAACAAAAGAAAAATGGTAAAAAAAATGGGGGATCAATGATGGAAGTATAGAGATTGAGTCCGAGGTCCAAGACCAGAGTCCATTGATCCCAACCGGGGGGGGGGGGGTGTGCAGTCTGGATTAGGGTTTTCTTCCTATTAATATTTTTTTTGTAGCCCTGGTGGTTTGTAACTCAATTTTATAATGAAATTTGGCTTCTTCTTGCATGTGGTTTTCTCTCAATTTGGGATTTTTTTTAATGTAAAATCCTAGTGTTCTTCATTCAATTGTTTTGTAACAAGTGATATCAGAACCATGATTTAGCCGAGTTGTGATGTGGAAGACATATCCTCGGTTTGATGTTGTCACGATAATGACGGCTCAGTTGGAGCATCTAGATCAATGATAGTGCTTTGTATCCAAAGTCTTCTTGATTTAGTGGTGGTCAAGTGGCAACTCGTTAATGAAAATGATTTGTATCAGGTGTAACATATAAGTTTGAATGAGCTACTTCTATCGTCAATTAGTTTAGGATAAGTCCCAGTTGAGTTTATGTGTTTGACTTGGAAGGTCTAGACCGGAGGAAAATAATGTTTTGAAGCACAACATTATCTATATTTGAAACACAAAATAATGTTTTTGTGATCATTTATGCACTCAAGAGTAGAATGATTCTGTTGTATTGTTTGAATTTTAAGGGGAAAAAGTTTAATGTATTTGTTTTTCGAAAGTTCTGTGGTTATTATGTTTTGAATGTACAGGATTGTTTCTAGCTCTCCAAGAAAATTCTTAATTTTTCCCAGGCAGGTCCATGCATTTTTAGTTTGTATATACTAATTGATTGGCTCGCGGTAATTATTATTTTAAAATAATTTAATGATGTTAATAGAAAATTCATAAAAAAACTGTAAATTCATTAGTTTTATTCTAGGGTAAATTTTTGAAATGGTTTTATTATTATTATTATTATTATTATTATTATTATTATTATTATTATTATTATTATTATTATTATATGATTTTACTCTTTGAGATCATTTGATGTTTTTAGCTTGGGACTTTTAAATATTGTTTTTTGTGAGTATATGATGCAATGATGCATTTTTTTTTAATTTTATAACAATATTCATTATATTTTTGTATGGAATCATTCATGGTATTTGATTTTGTATTTTTTTTTTTGATAAAAACCACATGTTTAGTGTTATGTTTTTTTATTAATGTTTTGTGACAAAACATATACATTATCTAAATATAAAAGCAAGGGCATACAATTATTATATATTCTCTTTTATTGATGTTTTTAAAATTGAATATGTATTGATTTAAAAAAAAACACCAATCAATTGTCTTGCACATTTGTGACAACCCATGTCATTGTTGTATTAAATATTATTCAATTATGAGCTATCTTGAATTTTTGGAAGTTTTTAAATTTAAATTTTGAATTTTTAAGAGTTTTTCTCTATTGCACATTTAGGAGAAACTGTGCGGATCACCCTTATGTTTCAAAGGAAACCATGCAATAGACCCTTATATATGTCTTTCCTTGTGGCGTACGGTTGACACATGATCGTGTGAGGCTCAGTGGAAACCGTGTAAGTTACTTATCCGCATAAGGTCACTTGCGCACGGCTTGAGCACAGTTTGGAAAACTGTGCGAGAAAAGTGTGCAGTGTCGCAAGTCGATTGTAGTGGGGGCTACAAAGTTGACATACAATTTGGGAAACTGTGGGGTAAAACTGTCACATCCATCTTTTTCAATTAATTTTTATTTTAATAATTCTTGACTCCGGGTTCTCGCACCATGGTCTAGGCTGGGTCTCGTCTTAAAATTTTTGCCGTTTAGTATATCCACTGAGTTTCGGACTTGTGCACGGTCATCGCGCGGTTGGCGGCGGCCGCGTGGTCGGCCTAGGGATCGGTCAATTGCTTATTATTATTATTATTATTTGCACAATAATAATAATTATTTGCATAATAATTATTATTCTTCTTAATTTTTTTTTTATTTTTATTGTTAATAAATTTTATTAATATTATATTTATTATTATTATTTATATTATTATTATTATTGTTTATATTATTATTGTTATTATTATTTTTGGTTTTATATTTTTATTATTTTTATCATTATTATTATTATTTATATTCTTATTATTGTTATTATCATTATTAGTTTTATTATTATTATTATTATTATTATTGTTATTTTATTAAAATGAAAAAAAACTAATCAAAACCCTAATACCCCGCCGCCTCCCCCCCTTTGCCTATTCCGCGTCGCGGGCCGCACCCCCCTTCCCTGATTTTTCCCTGCGTGAGCCCCCCCTTCTCGTCTTCTCCACCGTCCCGGCCTCGGCTTCGCCGTCCCAACCTGCGCGCCGCATCGCCCCAGGTGCTCCCCCCCGTGCACGTCGCACCACCACGCCAGCCCTCGGCCTCACCCCCTCCACACTGCACCTCCGCCTCCACCTTACTCCCATGTCAGGTCTCCCTCGGCCTCGCCCCCCCACAACGCCCCTGACCTCCGCTCGCCATAGTCGGCCTTCCCCAGCTCCGGCTCACCCTCACTCCCCTGCCGCCTTGCAGGTCCTCTCTGGCCTCCGCCCTCGTTCCCCGTCCTGCCTCACTTCGTAGCCGCACTCCAAGCCTCATCCGGCCGCGCTCCGACCTCCCACCTCCGGCATCGCCTCCTTTCGCGCTCACCTTCTGCTCCGGCCAGCGGCGCAACCACACTGCTGCCTGTCTCCACGACGTGCGCCCGCTTCCGGCGCACCAGGCCAGCGGCCTTCATTTCCTTCGGACAGCTCCGACCCACGACCCCCCTACCCTCCGGTAAACCCGAACCCTCCTTCGCAGCGCCTCTGCCTCCCCTCCGGCGCGCGAACTTCACCCTTCCAGTGTCTTCTTCTTTTGGGTTATGTTTTTCTTCAAATTAATTAAACCTTATGGTCCAAGTTTGTGCAACACGTTTTTATTGTTGTTTTAAGGTGTGCGAGGGGTCTTTGAGGATCGGTTCCACCTTCTGCAGAAGCAGCGTCACGTTTGCACGCTTTTGAGGTAGGCAATTTCCAAATTCTTTCTTTCCCGCACAACCCACGACACTTGTGTTTTAGATAATTGTTTTTTTAATATAATCTGCATCTCAATAAGTGGTGTTGCTAAATTATTGCAGTGATTTGTGTTGGTTAAAATTGTGAAAAAATAGTTTTGGAATGTGTCTCTTTATGTGTAGGTGATTCCGTATATAATGATGTTATTTGATGAACTATTTGAAACACACGACCGATTGTCGCCTATCGACCGGTCAAGGTTCCGGTGCTCTGCTAATATGTATAGCAGCACTTGGGTCGAATCCTCGGTGATGGTACTTCGTAATAGTCGTTTGTTTTTAGTTGATTGTATTTTGATTAGGGGGGTTTGTTTGCAGAGCTTAATTGAAATGATTGATTGTATATAATTGATTTAACAAATTGATAAATATTGGGGTGAGTTCATCATTAGGTAGTTAAGCTTGTGATATCCTTGAGCTTTGCTTTATATTGCATTTAAATTAACACCACTTCATAAGTTGACGTTGATTAGAATTCTTAAGTGTTAAAGCTTTAATCCAAGCCTTAACTTAATTAGGATTCTAATCTCAATCAGTACATGTTTATGGCAGTGTATTTGTGGTTCCAATAATCCATGGAAACCACATGCTAAACAAAATATGTCATTAATCCATGGCATATTAAGTCCAACATACACAATGTTAAATTAACGAATACACATCGAGCAAATACTCTCAATCACTTAACATCCCTAAATTATAACTCACCCCAATGAGATATTTACTCAGCCATTTGGGTTTTTAATATTCTGGTTATAATAATTATGATGATAAATTAAGAATAGAAGAAAAAGAAAGGGATTAGAAAAGATTTTTGCGTCGAACACACACACACACACACGAACATTGATGATAATTAAAAACAGATTTTCGATTGAATGAGAAAGCAAAAGAAAGGAAGGAGATTCAACTTAATTTAAACTATTTTAAGAACATAAATATTAAACTACAGAAGGTGGATGAGAATAAGAGATATTGAAGAAGTATCTTGCATTAAAACAAAATTACAAAAGAAAGGACTTACAAAATTACAAAAACGAAGAACACGAAAGTAAGTGAAAACAAAGAGAGGAGGAAAGGTCTCTAAAGTGAAAACTTGAGTATGGAAGATCCTCCCAAGCCTTTGGCAAGGCTTTGGTCGTGCCAATATGTTCTCCTCTCTTCTGAAATGCCAACCCCTCTCAAGGAGAGAAATGAAGAGTATTTATAGCCCAAGGAGTGGACTGTTTGCATTCCCAATTTGTCCCTCCACTTGCATCGCCAATTTGGCTATTCAGACAGCCGAATCTCCGAATATCTCATTCTTCAAAGTTGTAGATAATAAAGTTGGCCGACTACTGTCAAAATTTGGAGGCATTTGGACAAGTGGAGCCAAAGTTATGGCTGTTTTATTAAACAAAGGTAAACTGTCCATTTCTATCCATGCTTTTTCGATGGCCAAAATGTGAATGGATTTTGGAACAGGAAGATGCCTTCAAATCCGAATGATTTCTTCAACAAAGTCAGCCGCCTATATCTCCTCTTTCACACTGAAAAAACTCAGCTTGATTTGATGTTTACATCATGAGATATGTCATGAATACTGTACTGATTTTATTTCTCGGCCAGAATGGTGGGCTGGACTTCAAAGCATATGTTGGGCCTTGAAATTTTTATCCAAGACTCTTTATATTGTCCCTCGAACTATGGTAGAGAATAATGGAATTTGGACTTCTGTATTTAGCCCAGTAAATCACAGATTCTTTGGTCTTGTTTTTAAGGACCATATGACCCTTCAAATGGTAGAATTGGCTCATGGTACCTTCTAATGAAATGTTGTATATTGAAAGTAGAATCCTACAAAACAAGAACCACACAATTTGGATCAGTATAGTGATAGTTATTATTAAAACAATAAACTAAATCAATTGGACTACTTTTAAAAATGCTCAAAAATTATACTTAATATTAAAACATTAATATTTCACACAAATTATGCACATTTCATATAAAATCAGTAAAGGGAGTATATAATAAGACATGAAAATATTAACAACATCACTATTCTACTTGTTCATCTGGTTTAGTGTGTTTAGCATGATCTACAATTAGAATGCTTGGTTTACCTGTTTATCGGGTTGAGTATGTTTTGGCGTTTTAAGCCATGCATTAATTCTTAGAACTATTGAATATTTTTTTTGTTTAATTACGGAAATGGTTCCTTTAATTGTGCAAAAGTGCATTTGGTTGTGCATGTGTTGTTGATTAAATTTTGAAAGGTGCGAGAGTAGTTTTCAAAGGGTTTGGTCATGCAATGAGTTATAAAATGGCATTCACTTGTGAAGTTGGTGAAATTGCGATGCAAGACTTTGTTTGACCCCTTTTAAATGCTTTACTAAATGAATAAATGTTTTGTTAAAGGATGTTTGGATTGCGAATCATGGGTGCAAAATGTTCCGGTGTGTGTGTTTGGGTTTTGTTTGAAAGGGGGTGGTAAGTTTGTGAAAATGATTCTTGATTTCTAAATGGCTTTGGGTTCTTTGTGTGGTTTCTGAAATGGCATGAAATGAAGTCTTTGAGCATATGACCGTTTGACATTGGAAATGAAAAAGTGGTTTTTGTGTGATATTTTGGGTAATGTTTTTGGATATGCAAAGCTAATGGTCTATTTGGCAACACTTGTGTTTTCAAAGAAGTGATTCAATTGTGTAAGTAATGTGGCGACCCATTTGGTACCTCCAACTCAAACGATGATATTTGTATGCACTAAAAAAAACATTGTGCATTTTTCATTTAGAGTTTGAAATGTTTTACTAAAAATGCACTAGAGACTTTGGAATTAAAGGCTCGTTTGGAACTTTCAGCTTTAGTATAATGTTTGTATTGATTCTTTGAAATGATGGTGTTTTGATTACTGTATGCCCATCTAACAACTTTAGTATTTTGGAAAAGGTTTCAAATGGTTTTAATGTTTTTCATGGCATGACGGCCCAGTTGGCACTTTGTTAATGTGAGGTGACTGAATGTGTATATGAGGTGCTCATGTCTAGTGTAACTCTTTATGGGTGAACGTATAGGAAGCGTCTATGTTTGGGGAAGGTAAGTGCGGTGAGATGAGTCACGCGTGCGAGGGCCTTCCTACTTACACAATATTATTATAACCACCATGAGTTCCTAGGTGTCTTTTAGATATCGAGTGACGGTTGCTGATCAACCCCGATTAGACGGGTTGGTACCCCCTGGATTTGTTGCTAGGTCACGCAGGCTTTGCCATTAGATTGGTCAGTTAGGGCGACTAGTTGGTTATAGACTTAGGAGCTTCACCATACGCCGATAGGTGGTTCCGAAACCAAGTATGTCCAGGGGTCTTCTAGAGATGTTTAGGATCACTCATGGTTACTGGATTATTTACATAGCTTGTTTACTTTCTGTTGCACTAGTTTATTTTCAGTTTGCACCTTTTTACTTGTTTTACTCTAGCCCAACTTCAATATTTATTGTTTTGGACTTTATTTATAAAATGAAAAATGATTTTGGAAATGGTATGTAGCATGTGTTGGATTTACTTTAAACGGGAAAAACACGTTACTTATTTTTTTTAAAATGTGAAAAGCCTACTTTCATACTTGTATTTCAAACTTGTGTTAATGGATTGTTTCGGGAAAGGAGACGTTGGATTCTGTGGTTTATTTTGGCATCCCTACTGAGCATTTTCAATGCTCACACCTATTTTATCATTTTAGTTGCAGGTTTCCTTTGCTCAGGTTTCCTTGGCTGAGTTGCTCGTTATTAGAGTAAGGTCGTCCTTTGGTTGGGAGGTGACCTGGAAGGTCATGTAGAGGTATGTTCGGTTTTACTTTTGTTCCGCTGCTAGATTTATTTTTATCGTCAGTTTTTATTTATCTGTCTTTATTTTGTTTATGGGAAAAATCGTTCCCAACGATTAAATTTTGATGCCCGACACTAGTTGCCAGCTCGTGGGGATCAGGAACGCCCTTTAGGCCATGTCGCGGACCGGCTCGGGTGACCGGTTCAGGGTCGACCCATGTTGGTTTGTGACAAAAACCATGAGGGGTTGAAGTTTCATTCCAGTGCAAGCTACATGGTTGATGCACAGTTCGGTAAACTATACAACCAAACCATGTGAGCTTCCTAGATTATTTTAAAAGTGAATTTCATGTTATTTTCCTCTTTGATTTTAAGTGTTTTGGCCCTCTTTTCCTCCCCCCACCCCGCGTGGCTAATCGATGGAGAGCTCAAGGGAGATTCTCCCTTCTCCCTCCATAGAATTATGCATCTTCTCTTTAGTTTCCAAGCGGTTTTGGAAGGTAAACCCATCCTCCTTCCTTACACCTATCCTCTTCTTTGTACTTCCAGACCCCCTCAATATTTGTTCAATTACATCCACATGTTTCATGTTGCATTTAAATTGATTTTTTCAATTGTGATATACTTATATGTTGTTTGTTTGATTGATCCTCCTGTGTGGATCATGCATGCATGGTTGAACACTATTTACTTGCAGTATTTTTTTTATATTTCCCAGTAAATTTCATTTGGATTCTTGGTTGTTTTATTTCTTCTAGTGGGTTGCGAATTTGTTTTATTTTGACTGTTGATCATTAATTATCTAACAAACATTGTTTGCGCTTGGTGAGTTTGTCAGTCGTTCTTGTTGCATCTCACAGATTGGGTTGGATCCCTGTTGTGCCCCCACAACATCTCACGTGCTTCTATGTGTCACAACCAATTGTTCTGGTTTTGTTACTCAAACAACCTCTTGATTTGGGCCATCCATACAACCCTCATCCCACCCCTTCACCTGCTAACGCCTCATCTGCCTGTCATGATTGTTCGATATATTTTTCTCTCTCCATTTGATTGAGCTCCTTCATTTTCTCTAGTTTCGCTTGAGATAGTTTGGCAAGAGAAATTTTGGTTCTTGGTGAGATCTCGAAGAAGAGAAACTGAGGTTTCTCGACGCTGCTACTCCCATAATCCTCAGCCTATCATTTCCTTGTAACGGGATCCTTGTTCCGGTGGAGATTCGATGGAGACGTTGGTCTTCTTGGGTGTTGGATGACAACACGACAAACCCGAGGCTCCAGGCTTGACTCCTTTCATCGTAACCAATTTTCTATCAAGAAACATGGCTTTGTAAGCAAATCCCTTTTACATTTCATCATATATGGTTCTATATCCTTTTGTTTGTGTGTGCTCGTGAGTTCGTTTAGGAGTGGATGATGCTGATTCCTTATGACAAGTTTCATCACCGCCACCTAGTTCAACATGGTCGACCTCCTTGGATAGTTTCTCTGATCCATCTTCTTTCTAAATTCGAGTATGTATTTATTGCATGTTTTTCTTAGTAATAAATCATTTCCTGAGGTGGTTTTATCACTATGAATGTATGATCAACGTGATCCGAAGCTTGTAATATCTTGATGTCCATTTATTACTTTCTGTTTTTTGTTTTCATAATCCTCAAGAACGCTCATCTGTTTTCTGAAAATTAATTTGCAGTTTTTCAAAACAAAGCAACTTACCTATTCATTTCATAACCATCGCATACAAATCAATGGGTCTTGACCATTTTTAGGGGTAGCCGCGATAACACTGCCCCCAAAAATTGCTATCATTGCCTTCTAAATCATGAAGGATGAGGTCGACGAAATTTGACACTGATAAGTTTGATGGTGAAAATGATTTCAACTTATGGAAAATGAAGATGAATGATCTTCTGGATCAAAATGAACTCATTGATGCTCTTGGTTGTTCTAAAAAGAAAATCACCGCCCAATACCCTGATGGAATATCCAATGTTACCTATATTGATCTCTTTGAAGATACCCTTAGGAAAGCTTGTAGCTTAATGCTTTTATATTTAGGTGATACAATTTTTTAGATAAGTTTCTTAAGAGTCTTCTGCTACTAGTATTTCATTTAAACAAGAATCCCTATACATGACTAAATATATTATTGGTAGATAGTATAAAAAAATATATGATTATATACTTTCGAAATGTTCCCTAGAACTGTAGTCAGGGATCACATTGATGAATTTAATAAAATCCTATTAGAGATTTCTAGCATAGATGTTGAACTAAGGGATGAGGACCAAGCTATAATACTATTAACATCATTGGATGACTCTTTTAATTCGATTAAAGTTTCTATGATGCATGGAAAAGAAACTCTTACTCTCAAAGAGGAAACTCTGGTTTATTAGCCAAAGATCTTCAAAAGAAGGGTAGTGTTAAAGCTGAGTTTGAGGGTCTGAATGTTAGGGGTAGAGATGAGTCTAGGGGTAGAAGAAGAGAGAGAAGTCAACCAAGAAAACATAGATCTAAATCCAAGAATGAAGTCATAAAATTAATTCAGTATAAGTAACCAAGACACATAAAGAGGAACTTACCTAACAAAATAAGTGACTATAAAGAGAATAGTAATGACCATTCTTTGTTAGTTGAATAAGATTTCAAAAATTATAATGTATTGAAAGTTTGTGACCATGCCATCTCTGAGGAGTGGATCCTAGATTCCGAGTGCTCTATCCATACGTGTCACATGAGATAATACTTCACTAAGTTGAGAGAAGTTGAGTCGGGTGAGGTCTTCTTGAGAAATAACAAAAGCTATTATATTATGGGGACAGGTTTTGTTTTGTTAGAACCTCATGACAGGATTGTCCAAACTCTTAAGAAGGATAGATGGACATCCGACTTGAAAAGAAATCTCATTTCCCTAAGAGTCTTAGATTAGAAAGGTTGCACCTTCCGGTCAGGTTCTGGTAGCCTGAGAATAGCTCGTGGATCCCTTACTAATAAAGGGAAATATCTTAAATGGTATATATGTGTTAGAGGATAAAATTCACATGAAAAGTTAAATTCCTCAAGTTTTTCGGGCTTAGATAAGACCACCCTTTAGCATAGAAGGCTTGGGCACATGGGTGCCAAGGGCCTTGATGAACTTAGGAAGCAAGGGTCGTTGAGTGATGTTACTCTTAATAGTCTTCCTTTCTGTGTGGATTGTGTCTATGGGAAATCTAGAGGAGTTAGTTTTAGTAAGTCAGTATAAAACTATAGTCCCTCTTGAGTGTATCCACTCTAATCATTGGGGTCCCTCTAGGACTATATCCCACAGGGAGGCTATTACTTTGTTACATTTATTGATGATTACTCTAGGAAGGTATGGATTTACATTTTTAAACAAAATTTGGATACCTTTAAGAATTTCAAGAACTGTAATGCTAATGTTGAAAATGAATCTGGTAAGAAACTTAAGGATCTTATGACTAATAATGGTTTAGAGTATCTGTCAAATGATTTCAATGAATTTTGTAACTTTGAAGGCATCAAAAGATACCAAATTGTTGTGGAAACCCCACAAAAAAAATAGATTAGTGGAGAGGATGAATAAGACTATATTAAAAAGGGTGAGATGCATGATATCCCATTCTAGTTTACTGAGGTCTTTTTGGGATGAGGTTTCCACTACGACAGTGTGCTTGACTAATCATTTCCTGTACTCTACTAATGCCTTTAAGACACCTGAATAACTTTGGAATGGTATACCCCTATTAATGTGCACCTTAAGGTTTTTGGATCGATGACTTATGCTCATACCAAGAATGATAAGATGGAACCTAGGTGTTGGTTTCAGATTATGATAAGATGGGGGGTGAATTTCCATTATTAAAATAAAAGTGAAATGAAAGGTTAATTTTAAAATAAATTATTTTAAGGTAATAAAGCGAGAAATTGAATACACGATAGTTGATAAATTCGATTCGAGTTAATAAAGATAATATCAAAGTAATTTAAGTATGAAAATGATCGAACCAAATTTATGCATGTATGTGAGTCTATGTAAAATGATGTGATGTAGAAAAGTAAATAGAGGTAAAACAAAATTGACAAGGAGTTCATCTAAAGCACGATGTGTGCCCCTACGTCTCCAATCCTCTACTCGATAGGTATATTGTATAAATCCCTTGATCTCAATGGAAAACAAGAAACCAATCCCTCACAATTGTGGTTTGTTAGAACCCTCTTGAGCTTCATCGATATCCAAGTATCCCATACCACACTTTTACAGAGTGCAATCCATTAGAGAAAGGAGGTTGAGGAGATGGAGGTTTACTTTAGGAAAATCCATTAAATTCCACTCCCAAATCTATCTGATGGATGAATTACAATGGTGGATGAGATATTTTTGATAAAGGAAGGAAGCCTTTGAAGGATTTGGAACTTTGGAGTTGTCTCTTTGAGAAGCTTTAAGAGATCTAGCGATTTTCCAGTGATTCGAATAAGGATAATTGTTTGAGAGTAAGGTGTATCTTCTAAGGGTTTGAACAAATCCTTTTATAGGCTCCAAAGTCCCATGAACATTCTATAATTCATTGGGTATATTGAATCTATTGAAGACTTTCATAAATTCATTTATGACCACATACAATGCATCCGTTCTGGGGCTGTCGTGACACCACCGGGTACCCGACAGCCTCCACTGGGTAGTTAGTGGGCTATTTGGAATCGGGTGCTACTAGTGATCCTCCACAACCTAGCTACTACTATCCAACAACTGGTTGGTGTCCTTCAAGTAGAGATATAGAATTTTGGTAGAACCATTGGTTGGCTGGTGCTCCTCCACCGGGTAGTCGGTGGTCTTGCTGGAGAAGACCTATTACTGGATGTAAGGCACCTACTAGCTGGTGCCCTACACTAGGTAGCCGATGCAGCCCACACACCTTTAACTTCAAGTGATGCAACCTCCACTTCATTCTAATTCATTCAAAGGATCTTATAAGCTACTTCCAAGAACTTTAAGCATGAAGAGTGAAATGTCTAAGCCTTCAACAAGATCGACGTGTTGTCCATGAAATGTATTTAAAAAATATATAAATTCTATTAAATTATTCACTTTAAATGAAATAAAAGAGTCTCAAAAAAATACTCAAATGAATAAATTAGATATATAAGAGAGTGTTTTTGATCATGAAAAAAAACAATGAAAGATAGAGGTACAATAATCTCCTCCTTTCTGATGATCTTGAATACTTAACTTAGAAAAATAAATTAAGCATAAATAGAGAGAAAAAGAGATATAAGATATTAAAGTAAATTCAAGATATTAGAGAACACAATATTTAAAAATCTTATTAGATAGACCAAAATATATTAAGAATATTCAATAAGCTCAAGAAGTTAATATATCAAGTATAACAATAATGAATTATTTTTAAAAAGACCCCCTTTGTAAACCAAATAAACACTATAAAAAGAAAAAAAGAATAATTTTTTTTTGATAACATATCCCCCTTTTTGAAAATTTCACCCTTTGAATACCAACAAAATAACTCCCCGCTTTGTGATTATCAACAAGAGAAAAATAGGAAGAGAGAGGAAAGTTAAAAAAAGAGAGAAAAGGAAAATAAAAGATAAAATTTTGAAAAGAAACCTCTTAATTCCCAAACTTTCCAAATAATATATTCACTATAGAGATATTTTAATGTTAAAGAGTTTAGAAAGAAGAAATAAAGGAAAAATATAAGAAATGATGAAAAGAATAAGAAATAAAGAGAAATATAAATAGAGAAGAGTAGAGAAAAAGAAGAAAATAAAACTTTACATACCTTTTCCACGACATCACTTTTTCCTTAAGGATTTACTTTACCTCCATGATTAGTTTCTTCATTGAAAAGTTATTAGGGAAGGAAAGTCCTTTATAAAGTGAAAGAATACTTCATAAACATCCTTTGATTTTAATTTTGACAAGGTCAACTCAAGAGGAAAATATTTAGAGAAATAATAATATAAAATAACATTTTACTCACCATTAATCTTATTTAAGAGAGATAAAAACACACATCTTTTTTTTAAAATGAGTATATATATAAATAATTTTATGAGTTTTGAAAATGAATTTGAAAATAAAATTTGAAAATCAAAAGTATCAAAGGTAATTTTAAAAACATTACTAATATTTATTATTTAGAAAATATGATTATGAAAATTTTGAAAATAAGAGAATATAAGTTACTAATTTTGAAAATAAAAGATCTCACATAAATAAAATTCTAGAAAAAATGATAGATAAGGCCCCCCCTAAAATGGTAACATAGGTGAGATAAAGGGGCCATCACCAATAGAAGAATAAAATAATAAAACAAGAAATTCAATATTTAAAATGATTTTAAAAAATAACTCTAGATAGCCATAGGTAAAATGAAGAATTTCACAATTGATCCTTTCCATGTTCACCTTAAATGAAATTGAAACGATTGAGGAATAAAGTTTTGGTGAAAATATTAGTGAGTTGATATTTCATTGAGACAAATTCCAATAAGATATCACCTTTTTGGAAGTGATCTCTTATAAAATAGTGACAAAGGTCAATGTGTTTGGCGCAAGAGTATTGGATATGTTTTTTAGAAATATTTATGGAATTGGTATTGTAACATCCCAGCCCGAATCACTCAAACTAGTAGCTAAACCAGTTCATCATGTGACTTCAGGCATGCCTCCTTGCACGCTAGAGGCTGTCGACTAGCAGCGAGGGTCTACTAAGAGATGTGGAGTGACTATACCCTCTTTATCAAAGTAAAATAATATCAGAAACCATAATAATTAATAACAAAAAGTAGTTATAATAACTAGTAGAAAACCACACACCACATAACTAAATCCCAAAACTGGGTAAATGCCCACAAACCAATACAATAAACATGCCATGTCATAATAGTGTCATGTGTCAAAAGAAACCCAAAACAAAGACACATAAAAAATCACCAAAATGGGTCTCGACATCATGCTTGGACCCCTCATCCATGATCCATCCCAAGTCCCAAATCAAACATATATCACATGGCCTTTTCCGTTATCTATACATGCAACCATAAAGTCTACTATAGTACCAACAATATCCTGATAAGGGTGTAAGTACAACTAGTCATCCACCACCAATGATTTCTAAAGCAATATCTAGTATAAAAAATAGTGTATATAAATCTAAAAAAGAATAATAGATAGGTAAATAATGAAAATAGGTTTCATAAATAAACAATATTCAATTAACCTCATTATCCCTCAGGTTCCAAGTGACACTCGATCCAATCAAACCTGCATCAGCTCATGTTGGTTGTCTAAAAAATATACTATAGGTTCCACATATTCTAAATAGGGAGAATTAGTCCAAGTATCCAAGTCGAGGATATAGAGAAACATATCCAAAAATCCTAATCAATGATGTGGAGTTCCATGTCTAACATCCCAAACCAAAGGGTGTGGAGCCTCATATCCAACAATCCCAATCAACGATGTGAAGCATCATGTCTAACACCTTTAACCATTTCATGAACAAAAAAATTTACAAGGTCCAACATATTTGACCTTATTAATGCATTAAAAAAACAAGGTTCCACCTTTTTAATATTCATTATTCCCCATTTTCCATCACATTAAACACATTTTTATCCAATTTCACACTCAAACCATTTCACCATTCATTCATGTAGCCCGACCGTTAAATATTCTTTAAGGCCATTTAACAACTTAAATAAGATTACTTTTAACCATTTACCATTTATTCTATTTATCATTTCATAAACCATTTAATTCTCAATCAATACAAACAACCCCTTATTCCATGTTGACAGGCCATACCACAAGTCTAACTGGTTTAAACTCATAAACCTTCTATTCCATCTTTTACAACCCATTCATACCATTACCAAGGAATTAGAACACTCCATGGGTGGTCATAGGTCTTGTCTCATAGTCATCAACAGACCCAATGAGATTCATGAAGGGTTTACCACAACATTTAAAAACCCAATATATTATTATTAAAAAGAATAAGTTGTGCAACATGTTGGCATAATAGAACCTACCAAATACAAATGAAAAAAATCAATCCCATGGGAAATAACTAATAGACCACATACTTTATTCATGTAGACAACCACTCGTCCAATCCTGATCTTTGATTCTAGCTAAAACATATGCAACCACAAAAGAAAATAACTCCCTAGAAATAGGGCTCATGAGACTTAGAATAGGAGGAAAACCAAGCTATTAATCTTCTAGAAAATAGAAGGAAACAAACTCATAGACTTACCCAGGGCTTCAAATCAAAATAAATAGCACTTCAAATGCCCTAGAGTCAGAGGAGATCCAACCTTGGGTAAGGAGGGTGAATTTAGTTTCACCCTAGGATGTTGGGAGTGAAATGAGGAAAAAAATCGATGGATATGGATATAAGACTGAGAGGGTAAAATCATCAAATTTCTACTTATAATGAGGCACACAGTTTGGCTGCATAACTTTCCAAACCATGTGCCAACTGCGTGGGCTCCTCTTTTCATGGTAAAATCAAGTCACATGGTTTTCTAGGCCACCCACATGGTATTCCAAACCGTACAGAAGCCATGTGAATGACTTTGGTCTCAACTTGCATGATTTCTTGGCCATCTTGTATGGTTTTCACAACCATGCTTACCCATGAACCATGACACATGGTCATGGGTCATGGTTAACACTAACCATGTGTTAAATATGCACCATGCAATGTAAAATCCATTTTTCATCTTTTCCAAGTATCAAACCCCTGAGATGATCCTAAGACCTTTTCTACTCCCAAAAATCATTCCACAAGACATTTTAAGGAGTTAAACCAAAATTTAAATAGAAACATACCTTGTCAAAGGGTCGGGATCTTACAATCTCCCCACCATATAACATATCATCCTGGGGATACACTCCCTAGCATCACTAAGACTCCAAGGTAAAAAGGTGGGGCCATTGGGCCCACATATCAGCTTCCCCATCCCAAGTTTCCTCTTGAACATGTCTATGCTGCCACATCACTTGGACCAATGGAATGATCTTACCCTGAATAATTTTCTCACTGTGATCCACAATATGAATTATATTCTCTTTAATGGACACATCATCCTCAAGCTCAATATCATCAACATCAATCACATGAGATATGACAACCCTGCTTTTTATTACAACTTAAACATGATTTATTACATAAAACTTCACTTGATACAACAAAGAAGATTGAGAGGTTTAGTGTCTTTGGGGCTTAGTATCATTACATAAAAACTTAAAACACGAAATACAACATCTTTATTGAAAACTTCCTTTACATGACCACTACATTCCCTCGTACTCAGCATTGCATGGGATAACCTGAGGACATGCATAAGAAAAGGGTGAGCTATAAAGCCCAGTAAGGGAGTACACATGGAATAACATGAGTAAAATACATGTTAGACAATAGGCATATCAATAGAGCATAAGAAAAACATGAACATAAAGGAATGATAAAGCATGATAATCATAACATGGAAATGTGGCAACAACACTTAACATGGAATTAGCATGAGCCAAGGCTCATTGCACATAGAGCATGAGTAAATCCTCATTGCACATAAAGCACGATTAAACCCTCATTTCAATTTAATTAGAATGAGTCAAAAATCATTGTACATGACGTATCATGATACTATACTTTACCCAATGCATTGGAGCGCTATAAGGGCGCACCCTTCTTAAACATTTCATTTCATGCATAAGTGTGCCACATGGATCATAAAACATGGATTCATAAAACATAATCATTTATTCCACGATAAAGTAACGTGGAATAAATACATGAAACTTTATAATAAATAATTAAATGTGCATAAAGGTGAATACCCTTGATGGAGAAATGGGCATGGTATTCACTACACAATGGCATTGGCTTAGAAAATCGGTGCGATTTCAGCAGCGTAACGGCGTGACATAAGAATTCATAAAAAAGGTTGATGAGAGAGAAAGGGGTTGATAATCATATTTACATGTAATGAACAGTAAGTAGGTCATATAGATACATGTACCAACAATTGTAATGGAATTTATATTCATGATACAAAAGTATTGCTTGAATGTAAAAGAGGAGAGAGAAGTTCCTTTCAGAATTTCGACATAGTAACAGGTGTACATGGGAGGCATTTAATGAGAGATAAAGGGGTCTCCCATCATTAAAACATAAATAGGGAAGTATGAGGGAGGTGTGAAACCATACCACAACATTCATAATTTAAATTAAAAGGGCAAAAAAACTTAAAGAAAATTGACATAAATGAGAAAGGAAGAAAAACCCTTACTTGGAAGTGTGCTTCCAAAGGCTAGAGAGAGGCTTGTGAGAGGCTTCTTGGGAGATTGGGGAACCTTGGGAGGATTATAGAGAGAGTTGGGCAGAGGTTTGATGAACTCCAAAGGATTTTAGTGAGGAGGAAGTGGGAGCTTAGGTGGGTTTATATAGGAAAGGTGAGGAAATTCTTTATTATTTAGGTTTGGGACCCCTTTTATTAAATTAATCCAAACCACAAACCATACCATGGTTTTTGCCCATGGTTTTTGGAAAAGGGAAGAGGAAAACAATATTTTATAAGGACAAAGTCCGAACTTCTTAAAATATTAGGGTTGCTTATGTGGAGGTGAGTCACACTCCCATGAAAATTAATTTAAAAAGGCAAGGTGTTGAATAAGTCTTGAGGGGTCCATTAATGCTTTGAAAAGTAAGTAAAACAAACCCAAAATCACATTATTTTAATGGTAAAACATATATTGACCGAACATAAAGATTATATTATTTTATTACATCACTATTGGGTCATTATGATGTCATTAAACACATTATATATTTAAACGGTATTTAATTTTTACCCAAAAATTTGATAGTCTCAGAAAATTATGAAAAATCCACCCTTGGATAATTTCGACGTCCTGATTCTAGAAATAACATTTATTTTATCTAAATAATTTTCTAAATATGTTAATTTTCACTTTTAAAATAAAAACTGACATTTATAAAAAATTCACGGGTTTTGACAGAAATGGCTTTCAAACCTTAATAGAAAATTTTAATTGCATTCATAAAATTATAAGATCATTTATATTTAATAAAAATTAATTTAATAATAATAATAATATTTTATTAAAATATTATTTAATTCAAAAATCCCTTAATTTAATAAAATATATTTCTTAATTAAATAATAACTAAAAACACCGTTTGTACTTTAAAAACTATTTACAATGTATAAAAAATGACTAGAAATTATATTCATTTTTATATACAGAAAATAATGTACATGAACATAGTACTACTTATTTGTTACATAACCCCTTAAAATGGCCGCATAAGACCTAAGGGTAAGGTGTGCGATGGTGATAGACTCTTGGGGTGGCTCAGATAACATCGCTCGAGTGGTAATTTCAATCAACTTCCACTTTTCCCGTAGACGGTCACGTTCGAGCTTGACACGATGAAGCTCAGCTTGGGCTTGGTCAAGGTCGAAGCCCAAAGATGCCACCTATTTTCTGAGATCTGACAAATGGGCTTCGTATGGGGCAATTCTACTGGATGAGGCCATCACTTCCTTTGTCTGAGTAAAATAGATTTTTTAAAGTCGTATATTTATACTAATCATGTGATCACTGTTCAACGGCTATAATAGAAACGATCAAAATTCTTGACATAAAACCAAATAAGTTGACATTTTATATAAACATAAAGAGACATTTAATTAGATCAAGAGGGATTTTCATTAATGAAACTTTGGGTCGTTACAATATTCCCCCCTTAAGAAATTTCGCCCTCGAAATTTTCCTTTTCCCACACTAAAACAAATATGGGTAACTCAGCTTCATCATATCCTCCGATTCCCAAGTCGCTTCTTCAAACTTGTGGTTTCTCCACAACACCTTGACGAGGGGCATTTTCTTATTTCGTAGAACTTTTTCTCTATGATCTAAGATCTTCACTGGTTTCTCCTCATAATAAAGATCATATTCCAATTGTACCACCTCAGAAGAGAGTACATGTGAAGGGTCCGATATGTACTTCCTTAAGAGGGATACATGAAAGACATCATGTACTTTGTCCATGGCAGGTGGAAGTGTTAGTCGATAGGCCATAGCCCCGACATGATCAAGAATCTAGAAGGGGCCGATGTACCTTGGACTTAACTTCCCTTTCCTTCCAAACCTCATGACCTTCTTCCACGGAGATATGCGTAGAAACACCATGTATCCAACTTTAAACTCAAGGTCTCGTTGATGATTATCTGCATAACTCTTCTGTCGACTCTGGGCTGCCTTGATATGCTGCTGAATGGTTTTTACCTTCTCCACCATTTCTTCGACCATTTCTGGTCCAAGCATCTTATGTTCACCGACCTCATCCCAACATGCCGGTGTTCTACACCTTTTCCCATACAGGGCTTCATATGGTGCCATTTGGATGCTCGAGTGGAAACTGTTATTATAAGAGAACTCAATCAGAGGAAGATGTTGATCCCATCCTCCTTTAAATTCCATTGAGCACGCTCTCAACATATCCTCAAGTGTTTGGATAGTTCGCTCGGATTGGCCATCAGTTTGAGGATGATAGGCCGTACTGAAGTTTAGTTCAGTATTCAGAGCATGTTGAAGACTCTTCCAAAACTTATAGGTGAATCTTGGATCTCGGTCAGACACAATAGATAGTGGTACTCCATGCAACCTTACCACTTCCTTGAAGTATATCCGTGCCAGTTGATCCAAAGAGAAATCCTCCTGAATAGCAATGAAGTGCGCAGTCTTTGTAAGATGATCCACAACAACCCACATTGCATTGTTGCCTTTGGATGTCCTTGGAAGTCCAGTGACAAAGTCCATGGTTATGTTCTCCCATTTCCATTCTAGTATGGGCAATGGTTTCATCATCCCCTTAAACTTATGCCTCTCTGCCTTCACTTGCTGACACACCAATCACTTTGATGTATATTCAGTGATCTCTTTCTTTATATTATCCCACCAAAAGTTTTCTCGAAGATCTCGATAAATCTTTGTGCTCCCTGGGTGAATAGAGAAATTTGAACTATGTGCATTATCCAAAATTTCCTTCTTCAGCTCCGGACTTGATGGAACACATAGTCTTTTCCCAAACCGCATGATTCCTTCTTCATTAACATTAAACTCTGAGGATTTCCCTTTTTGATAGCTTCCACTTTTTCCTGAATTCCCACATCATCCTTTTGAGCATCCTTTATCCTTTCTAAAAGAGAAGGTTGAGCAATCATTTGTGAAAGTATTGATAATGTTCCATTCTCTATGATTTCCATGTCTATCTTCATCAAGTCTAAGAAGATTGGATCCTTCCCAATTCTCATCATTGATAGAATCGCTGGATCCTTTATACGTAGGGCATCTGCTACCTTGTTCGCTTTCCCAGGGTGGTAATGTATTGAACAGTCATAATCCTTGATGAGCTCTATCCATCTTCTCTGGCGCATATTAAGCTCTTTCTGTGTGAATATATATTTAAGACTCTTGTGGTCAGTATATATCTCACATTTCTCTCCATAGAGATAATGCCGCCAGATTTTCAAGGAAACGATCATAGCCGCCAACTCCAGATCATGCGTTGGATAGTTTCGCTCATGTATTTTCAACTGCCTTGAGGCATAGGATATCACTTTATCATTCTGCATCAGCAAACAACCTAATCCCTTCTTCGAATCATCACTGAATACCACAAAAAGTTCCCCACTTGTGGGTAAAGTGAGCACGAGTGTAGTGATAAGCCTCCTTTTCAACTCCTTGAAGCTTTCTTCGCATTCATCACTCCAAGCAAACTTTACTCCCTTCCGAGTTAGCTTGGTAAGAGGGTTGGACAATCGTGAGAAATTACTCACAAATCGTCGATAATATCCAGCTAACCCCAAGAAGCTACGGATATCCGTTACCGATGTTGGCCTCAACCAACCCTCAATTGCATCTGTTTTAGAGGGGTCAATAGATATCCCATTGCTTGTGATGATATGGCCCAAGAATGAGACCTCCTTCAACCAGAACTCACACTTGCTGTACTTTGCATAGAGTTTCTCCTTGCGCAAAGTCTCTAGTACAGTTCTTAAATGCTCCTCATGATCCTCCTTGGTTTTGGAGTATATTAGAATATCATCTATAAAGACTACCACAAATTTTTCTAGGTAATCTCTAAATACTCTATTCATTAAGTCCATGAAGATTTTTGGAGCATTAGTGAGTCCAAAAGGAATTACTATGAATTCATAGTGCCCGTACCTTGTATGAAAAGCAGTCTTGGGGACATCTTCCTTCTTCACCCTTACTTGATAATATCCCGACCGCAAATCCACCTTGGAGAAGTATTGTTCTCCACGCATCTGATTAAACAAGTCATCGATTCTTGGGAGAGGATACTTGTTCTTTATCATGATTTTGTTAAGTTCACAATAATCGATGCAAAGCCGCATTGACCCATCTTTCTTCTTGACGAAGAGGACTGGTGCACCCCATGGTGAAGCACTTGGGCGTATAAACCCTTTATCCAGATTCTCCTGTAGTTGTTTCTTCAGCTCTTCAAGCTCTACAACAACCATTCTATATGGAGTCTTGGATATTGGTAGCACCCCGGGTATAAGTTCAATTGAGAACTCAACATCTCTTCTTGGAGGAAGACCAGACAGTTCCTCGGGAAACACTTCAGCAAATTCCCTCACCATAGGCATTTATTCAAGGATGGTTTCTTCCTTGGACTCAATCATCTGAGCCAGATATACATGTTCATAAGGCAGTAATATCCATGCTTGAGATGATGGAGCTAAAGGAGATTCATCTTCCTCCTGACACTTGTAAAGAATCGGGGTTCGATTCTCCATATGGAGTGTGATTTCCCTCTCCCGACAATTTATGTTGGCTCTATATAAGGAAATCCAATCCATGCCAAGAATTGCATCAAATTCCACCAGAGGGAGTATGATGAGGTTCACTGGGAAATTCAATCCACAGATTATAACAGGGGAGGACTTATATTCATGGGATGCAATGATTGCCCCATTTTCCGTACTCACCGACATCTTTACTTCCATGATTTGTGGTGGTGCTGGGATTGTTCTACTAAAATTTTGAGATATAAAAGAATGCGTAGAACCTGAATCAAAAAGTACGTTCGCTATTCTTGAATGAATAACTAGCGTACCTGTCACCACTTCATTGTCGGGGTTCACTTCGGCAGAAGTGATGGCAAAATCTCTTCCTTGCTGCCTCAGAGGTTGTTGGTTGTCTCCGAAAACCCTAGGATTAGGGCACTGATTTTCAAAATGACCTGGTTATTTGCATTTGTAGCATTGAACAACGCGTTGAGGTTTGAACAGAGCATTCCTCTCCTCTGTCGCAGCCGTGGGTCTTTCTTGCCGACAGTTAACAGCTAGGTGCCCTTCTCTTCCACACCTGAAGCATTTTCTCGTCCCCTTAAGGAAATTTCTAGGGTGCTTCTTTCCGCACTTTTGGAAAGTGGGGTACTGGATCTTCTTAGCACAGTTGGATTTATCCATCAGACCACCAGCATTGAAGTCCACCTTACGCTTCTTGTCCCCATGATACCCCTGTGATTCCACGATCTCCATTTCAACCTTGAGGGCACATCAGAAAATTTCCTCATAGCTGTCGAAGTCACGAATCGCTAATTATTTCCGCAAGCTAGGCTTTAGCCCACCAAAGAAGCGGTCAACCTTGCATTCGGGGGTAACGACAAAGCCGGAAGCGTATCGTGCAAGCCTTGTGAAGTTTGCCTCGTACGCTCCAACAGATTCTTCATATTTTTTCTTGAGGGAAAGGATGTCCCTTTCCATCTTAAGCTGGAGGGTGTGCGGAAAATATTTATCGAAAAACATCTTCCAGAAATCCTTCCATTACAACACCTCGATCTCCTCCTCAGGCTTCATATTTTTGATCAACGTCCACCATTGATCAGCTTCACCCTCCATACGATAAGCATCCAGGAGAACCTTCTCTTGTTCAAAACATTGAAGGATGGAGAATATCTTTTCAATGGAGTTGATCCATTGTTCAGCGATTGTGGGATCAGATGATCCACTAAAAGTAGGAGGCCTTTGTCTCATGAAGCTCTCGATAGCGACTTGTTCTTTCTTGGGGGGGGGGGGGGTTGAAAGTTCCTCTTGACCTGTGTTTCTATTCAAAACTTGAGTTAGCTGAGAGAGAAGCGTGAAAAAGTTCTTGATTCCCGCTCCCATTGGATTGAGCATCTCATTAGTACAGTCATCACACTGATCTTCACAACAGTTGTTATCCTGAGTCCTCATATTACCGGCCATTGGCTGGAATAAAAGGAAAGTTAGGGGTAACACATAAAGGGTAATCCAAAGACAAAAGTTAATGACTTATAAATAAACTTTTATTTCCTTAACTCATGAGTCTATAGGCTTTAATCTAGGCTTTTCATGATCTAATTTCTAACATATATTCTTAGGGGATTTTTTCTTTAATTCCCTTAATAAGGGTTCATACTAAGCTTGTGAATTTATCAAAACATATCCCCCAAGAGTGTCGTAACCAATAGTGAAGCAAGAACCATTATCGTGCACCAGTTCCCGTTCGAGTCTAGCTCAAAGCAGTGTTTTTAGGTTTTACCCCAAGGATACATCTGTGCCAGAGCCGCCTCTACCTGCTCGTATCCAGACAGGGATGTATTTTCTTGATAACCCACTTACTCAATACTCACCAAAACTTAGGTATGCTTTTATTATACTTAGTCTTGTCTCTAAGGCTTTACTAGGGTTTCCTAATCTAAAAAATAACTAAACCTATCCTCTGATACCAACTATGACAACCCTGCTTTTTATTACAACTTAAACATGATTTATTACATAAAACTTCACCTGATACAACAAAAAAGATCGAGAGGTTTAGTGCATTTGGGGCTTAGGATCATTACATAAAAACTTAAAACATGAAATACAACATCTTTATTGAAAACTTCCTTTACATGACCACTACATTCCCTCGTACTTAGCATTGCATGGGATAACCTGAGGACATACATAAGAAAAGGGTGAGCTATAAAGCCCAGTAAGGGAGTACACATGGAATAACATGAGGAGTAAAATACATGTTATACAATAGGCATATCAATATATAATAAGAAAAACATGAACATAAAGGCATGATAAAGCATGATAATCATAACATGGAAATGTGGCAACAACACTTAACATGGAATTAGCATGAGCCAAGGCTCATTGCACATAGAGCATGATTAAATCCTCATTGCACATAAAGCACGAGTAAACCCTCATTTCACTTGAATTATCATGAGTCAAAACTCATTGAACATGACGTATCATGATACTATACTTTACCCAATGCATTGGAGCTCTATAAGGGCGCACCCTTCTTAAACATTTCATTTCATGCATAAGTGTGCCACATGGATCATAAAACATGGATTCATAAAACATAATCATTTATTCCACGATAAAGGAATGTGAAATTCATACATGAAACTTTATAATAAATAATTAAATGTTCATAAAGGTGAATACCCTTGATGGAGAAATGGGCATGGTATTCACTACACAATGGCATTGGCTTAGAAAATCGGTGCGATTTCGGCAGCGTAACGGCGTGACATAAGAATTCATAAAAAAGGTTGATGAGAGAGAAAGGGGTTCCTAATCATATTTACATGTAATGGACAGTAAGGAGGTCATATAGATACATGTACCAACAATTGTAATGGAATTTAGATTCATGATACAAAATTATTGCTTGAATGTAAAAGAGGAGAGAGAAGTTCCTTTTAGAATTTCGGCATAGTAACAGGTGTACATGGGAGGCATTTAATGAGAGATAAAGGGGTCTCCAATCATTAAAAAATAAAGAGGGAAGTATGAGGGAGGTGTGAAACCATACCCCAACATTCATAATTTAAATTAAAAGGGCAAAACAACTTAAAGAAAATTGACAAAAATGAGAAAGGAAGAAAAACCCTTACTTGGAAGTGTGCTTCAAAAGGCTAGAGAGAGGCTTGTGATAGGCTTCTTGGGAGATTGGGGCACCTTGGGAGGATTATATAGAGAGTTGGGCAGAGGTTGGACGAACTCCAAAGGCTTTGAGTGAGGAGGAAGTGGGAGCTCATGTGGGTTTATATAGGAAAGGTGAGGGAATTATTTATTATTTAGGTTTGGGACCCCTTATATTAAATTAATCCAAAACACAAACCATCCCATGGTTTTTGACCATGGTTTTTTGAAAAGGGAAGAGGAAAAAAATATTTTATAAGTCCAAAGTCCGAAATTCTTAAAATATTAGGGTTGCTTATGTGGAGGTGAGTCACACTCCCATGGAAATTAATTTAAAAAGTCAAGGTGTTGAATAAGTCTTGAGGGGTCCATTAATGCTTTGAAAAGTAAGTCAAACAAACCCAAAATCATATTATTTTAATGGTAAAACATATATTGGCCTAAAATAAAGATTATAGTATTTTATTACATCACTATTGGGTCATTATGATGTCATTAAACATACATGGAAATGTGGCAACAACACTTAACATGGAATTAGCATGAGCCAAGGCTCATTGCACATGGAGCATGAGTAAATCCTCATTGCACATAAAGCACGAGTAAACACTCATTGAACTTGAATTAGCATGAGTCAACACTCATTGCACATGACGTATCATGATACTATACTTTACCCAATGCATTGGAGCGCTATAAGGGCACACCCTTCTTAAACATTTCATTTCATGCATAAGTGTGCCACATGGATCATAAAACATGGATTCATAAAACTTAATCATTTATTCCACGATAAAGAAATGTGGAATTCATACATGAAACTTTATAAACAATAAGTAAATGTGCATAAAGGTGAATACCCTTGATGGAGAAATGGGCGTGGTATTCACTACACAATGACATTGGCTTAGAAAATCGGTGCGATTTCGGCAGCGTAACGACGTGACATAAGAATTCTTAAAAATGGATTGATGAGAGACAAAGGGTGTCTCATCATATTTACATGAAATGGAAAGTAAGGGGGTCATATATATATATGTCCAAACAATTGTAATTTAATTTAGATTCATGATACAAAAGTATTTCTTGAATGTAAAAGAAGAGAGAGAAGTTCCTTTCGGAATTTCGGCATAGTAACGGGTGTACATGGGAGGAATTTAATGAGAGAGAAAGGGGTCTCTCATCATTAAAACATAAATAGGGAAGTATGATGGAGGTGCAAAACCATACCCCAACATTCATAATTGAAATTAAAAGGGCAAAACAACTTAAAGAAAATTGGACAAAAATGATAAAGGAAGGAAAAACCCTTACTTGGAAGTGTGCTTCCAAAGGCTAGAGAGAGGCTTGTGAGAGGCTTCTTGGGAGCTTGGGGAACCTTGGGAGGATTCTAGAGAGAGTTGGGCAGAGGTTGGACGAACTCCAAAGGCTTTGAGTTAGGAGGAAGTGGGAGCTTAGGTGGGTTTATATAGGAAAGGTGAGGGAATTCTTTATTATTTCGGTTTGGGACCCCTTATATTAAATTAATCCAAACCACAAACCATCCCATAGTTTTTGCCCATGGTTTTTGGAAAAGGGAAGAGGAAAAAAATATTTTATAAGTCCAAAGTCCGAAATTCTTAAAATATTAGGGTTTCTTATGTGGAGGTGAGTCACACTCCCATGGAAATTAATTTAAAAAGGCAAGGTGTTGAATAAGTCTTGAGGGGTCCATTAATACTTTGAAAAGTAAGTCAAAAAAACCCAAAATAACATTATTTTAATGGTAAAACATAAATTGGCCGAACATAAATATTATAGTATTTTATTACATCACTATTGGGTCATTATGATGTCATTAAACACATTATATATTTAAACGGTATTTAATTTTTACCCAAAAATTTGACTGTCTCAGAAAATTATGAAAAATTCACCATTGGATAATTTCGACGTCCTGATTCCAGAAATAACATTTATTTTATCTAAATAATTTTATAAATATGTTAATTTTCACTTTTAAAATAAAAACCGACATTTATCGAAAATTCACGGGTTTTGACAGAAATGGATTTCAAACCTTAATAAAAAATTTTAATTGCATTAATAAAATTATAAGATCATTTATATTTAATAAAAATTAATTTAATAATAATAATATTATTTTATTAAAATATTATTTAATTAAAAAATCCCATAATTTAATAAAACAGATTTCTTAATTAAATAATAACTAAAAACACCATTTGTACTTTAAAAACAATTTACAATGTATCAAAAATGACTAGAAATTATATTCATTTTTATATACAGAAAATAATGTACATGAACATAGTACTACTTATTTGTTACGTAACCCCTTAAAACAGCCGCATAAGACCTAAGGGTAAGGTGTGCGATGGTGGCAGAATCTTGGGGTGGCTCGGATAACATCGCTCGAGTGGTAATTTCAATCAACTTCCACTTTTCCCGTAGACAGTCACATTCGAGCTTGACATGATGAAGCTCAGCTTGGGCTTGGACAAGGGCGAAGCCCAAAGACGCCACCTCTTTTCCGAGCTCCTACAAATGGGATTTGTATGGGGCAATTCTACTGGATGAGGCCATCACTTCCTTTGTCTGAGTAAAATGGATTTGTTAAAGTCCTATATTTATACTAATCATGTGATCACTGTTCAATGACTATAATAGCAATGGTCAAAATTCTTAACATAAAACCAAAGAAGTTGACATTTTATATAAACATAAAGAGACATTTAATTAGATCAAGAGGGATTTCCATTAATGAAACTTTGGCTCGTTACATGAGAAGGGTCGGGGTGATACTACCAAAGTTCACATGAAAGACATCATGTATAGAATTATACCACTGTAGAAGAGACAATCAATATGCTACTAGATCGATCCTTTCCACAATCTCAAATGGACTGACATACTTGGGTGCCAACTTACCCTACTTCCAAATCCGATGGTGATCCAATCTCGGTGAGACTCAAAGGAACACATGGTCACCCACTGTAAACTCAAGAGGTTGATGATGTCGATCAGAGTATGACTTCTATCTACTCTAGTTATCAACCACACACTTCTAGATCAACTAGACCCACTTTGATGTCTCCCATAAGACCCAGTCTCAACAACTCTAACTCTCCTTCTTCTATCCAACATAAAGGTGATCAGTATGACCTACCATAGAGTGCCTCATATGGTTCCATCTAAATAGTCATCTAATAATTATTATTATATGAGAACTCAATAAGTGATAATTGCTTCTCCCAAGTTCCACTGAAATCTAGATGCATGCTCTTAACATGTCCTCTAACACCTAGATAATATGTTCTCATTTCCCATCCATTTACAAGTGGTAATATGTACTCAAAAAAACATGAGTACCAAGATCCTTCTACAACCTTTACCATAAGTTTGAAGAAAAACATGGATCATGATCTAAAATAATACTCTAAGTCACCCCATGAAAGTTTAATACCTCCTAAACATATAAGTCTCCCAAATTGGTAAGAAATGGGCTACCTTTGTCAACTGACCCACAATCACCCATATCACGTCACTCTTCTGAGGTGTCCTTGGTGGATCCAACATGAAATATATGGTAAAATCACTCCACTTACACTCTATAATGGTAAATGGATGTAAAAGAACAGAAGGATGCTGATGCTTGACCTTCACCTGCTGAAAAGTGTAGAATCGCGTCACAAAACCTATATTTTTTTCTTTATTCCTAGACACCAATACTTTCTACAAATATTATGGTATATTTTGGTCAAACTAGGGTGAACCACCCACTTTGAAGAATGGAACTCTTGCATCAGATCCTCCCTCATACAAGTAGGCACACATACATGACCATGAACATGAGTAATCTCATCACCATTGATAGTACATTTGAGAGGTAACTCCCCATCATCAAAGATATTCCTCAATGCTAGACACTCTGGATCCTCATACTACCTCCAATTGACCTAGTTTAGAAGAGAGGGCACAACAAACAAATACATGAGTATCATCAGTTCCTGCTCCTCCTGAACACCTATATAGATGTCCGCGTACAAGGCCATCATCTTACACTTAGAGCTTGACTCCTAACCGCCCAAGTCCACATATTTTGTCTCAATGAATCCACAACACTATTTCCTTTCCTCAGATTATAAGCTAGCTCAAAGTCCAAATATTGCACATAATCAACCCATGTCCACTCATAGAGATTTATAACACACTGAGAGATGATATATTTAAGGATATTATGATCAGTATAAATATTAACCCTTTAACCTAATAGATAACACCACCAATATTTTAAGATGTGGACTACCATGAATAACTCGATATCATGTGTAGGATTGTTCTATTCATGTGGCCTCAAATATTATGATCCATATTCCATGACTTGATCTCCTTACATCAGCACTACCCCATATCCGATCCTAGATGCATCAAAATATAGAGTACACTCCTTACCCATCTTAGATAATATCATAATCGGTGTTGTGGTTAAATGAATCTTCAGTAATTGGAAAGAATTATTGCATGATTAAGACCAATAAAAATTTATGTCCCTACTGTTCATTCCTGATAGTGGAACTAACAAGTGAGAAAATTCCCTGATGAACCTTTGGTAGAAACCCTCTAAACCCAAAAAGCTTCGGATATCAAAAACATTCTTGGGTTTCTCCCAAGAAATAACTACTCAAACCTTCTCAGGGTCCACTAACACACATTATTCTAAGATTATGTGACCTAAGAAGTGTACCTTTTTGACCCATAAATGACACTTATATAGCTTGGAGTATAGAATATACTTTATTAGTATACTCAAGATGATGTCAAGATGTTTGGAGTGATTGTCTTGAGAATAGGAGTACTTTAAGACGTCATCAAAAAAGACAACCACAAACTGATCTAAGCACGGGTGGAAGATTTATTTCATTAAGTCCATAAACACAATAAGATCATTCTTCATCCTGAATGACATCACAATAAACTCATAAAAGAAATATTTTTTTTTGAAATTAGTTTGTGGTACATCATATGATCTCACCCTCAACTGATGATAGCCTAATCTTAAATCAACCTTTGGGAATACACAAGAACCCCTAAATTGGTCAAAAGGATCATCAATATGAAAAATAGGGTACTAGTTCTTAATTTTTATCGGGTTTAACTTCCAGTAATCAACACATAAACATAATGTTCCATCATCATTTTTGGAAAACAGAACTGGCGATCCCCAAGGTGACATACAAAGCTAAATGAACCCTTTATCCTCTAATTCCTCCACTTGAGTCTTAAGATATTGAAGCTCTATTAGTTCCATTTAATATGGTGGAATGGAAACTAGATTAGCTCCAAGCATCATCTTAATGGTAAAATAAATTTCTCTATTAGGCCAAAACCCTAGAAACTCCTCAGGAAACACATCCTGAAACCGATCCACTATAAGAGTGAAGACATCCTACACCACTCCCCTATCATCTAGCATAATAATTGAAAAATGGGATGTGATATCATCTAATTTCTGATAAAATGGACCTGCATGGACTACTTAGACATCCCACTCTATGTGATGAACTTATATGTCACCCTCAAAAGACATGAAAGTCAATATACTATGGTAACAATCAATGTGATCTTGATATGGAACCAACCAGTCCACACCCATTATCATTCCAAAATCTGATATCTTAAGTATGAACAAATCAAAAAGGAAATGGTACTCACCAAACTTAAGGGAATACCCCTTACGAAGATAGATGTCCTCTGATCGCACCCCCAATGGTGTGTCGATTGACATAACCCCAAACAAGAACTCCACTGCTAGACCCAAATTGTTCACAAACTATAAAGATATAAAATAATGTGAAGATATTGTATCAAATAAATAACTATCAAGAATAAAAGCTACAAGAATTATATCTAGACAATCAATGCTCCAGCCTCACTACCCATAGGTGAATATTGAATTGCATGTATCTAACTTGTTCGTATACCCTAAACTCATATTGGGGTCCCATGCACTACACTGCTTTGCTGATACGGCTTCTCCTATCCTGGAATACCTTTCCCCCACCCCGAATAGTATGAACAATATAATTCCAACCTCCAAACTGATACAAGGTAGAAGACCCACTTTTAGTGTTTTATATCAGGCTAGGTACTTCGTCACCAACCATTTGTTGAGGGTTCGTATAGAACCTCTATATGTGTCCCATCCGATCACAAGCTCAAAACTCCACTTTTATTTGAGGAAACTGACCATACATGTGACCAGGATTTCCACACTGATAGTATACCACTTGATCACTCCCCTAAGCGGTTGATCCTTTCCCTTGGGTACTCTTCCCACCACCACTTTTGTGAAAGTTCTCATAATGACGCTTCTTACTATTTGACGATGCACTACAAGATCACCCAATTGATACTACCTGTCTTCCACTCGAAACATATTTTAAGTTTCCCTTATAAATGAGAGCTTTATTTACCACCACAATAAAATTCTTCAAATAGAATATATTCACTTATGAATTGATCACACATCTAAGTCCATCCTAAAAATGTTTCTCCCTAGCCACCTCATCTCCTAACAACGTCAGGAAAAGATTTTGTATGTCAGTGAAGTGGTTGAAAAAATATAAAATTTACATATTCCCTTGGTTAAAATTCATGAACTCCATATCTCTCTCCTATCTCAATGTCTTTGGGTAGAAATTCTCCAAAAAACTTTACCTAGAAATCCTTCCAAGAAATTTCTTCTAGATACTCATCCTAGAAATGAATATCCCACCAGCACTTCGATGATCCCTAAAAAATATAAGATTATAACATAACTCTATTCTACATAGGACTCTCCAAGTGATCCAAAATCATCTTGATAGATTCAATCTAGAACTCAGCCATATCAAGTCCACCCTCTCCTGTGAACTTCAGAGGATGTTGTAGCTGAAACTCCCTAGTCAGGTCAAACATACTCGACACTACCCACATGATATATCTATCCCAAAACTATATGAAGTGGGTGAAATTATCACATAACTTCACTTCCATCCTATCACCTAGAACCAAAGGGGGGTCTGGTTCCACTACCAGAGGTGCATTCTCAACAACATCCTCATGTCTCTTTATCAACAACCATCATTGTAGAGGCATCCCTCTATAATGGAAAATGAAATTTTCTGAGCACACAACATATAACTTACATGGTTACACATAAAAGGTGTCACAAAAACATATAAAAAATCTACCCCACATGCACTATCCCAACAAAAATAACCACAACAAAGTCACTACACCCAACCATCCCTATCCAGGGACACTGGTTAACTCAGGGTAAAACAAGCTTCTAAATTATAAACTTTACATTTGACACCATTCTAACTATTTCAAACAAAATATTTCAATTTAAAATAGTTTAAACCTATTTATTAGGCACTATTTATTTAAAACCACAAAAGAAATAGAAAATAATTTTATTTTTCATAACCTAACCATAACAATATTTTCCATGTTTTCCTAATATGATGCATGTCACATAAATCCCTAAGTGCCTAAAATGATGCATACATACAAAAATATCATTCCATGATGGTCTATGAGAAAAATCATAGAAAATAAAAACATCAGATAGTAAGTGTATCACCAAAGGTGAAATAAAATTTCAACTATAACAAGTGAACATAAATAACCACAATCCATCCCTAGAAACTTGAGTTTCCCCCCACACATGGGTTATCTAATTCCATACACGAGCTCCTTACCAAAGCTCAACACATCCTAGTCTCTTATATAACTTTAAAAAATTATAAAGGAATATAAAATAACCACTCTAATACCACTTTGCAACATCCCGACACAGTTCACTTGAACTAGTATCCTAACTTGTTCTTCAAATGACCTCAGGCATGCCTCTCTATAAATCAGAGGCTACTGACTAGCAACAAGGGTCAACTAAGATATGTGGGAAGAT
The DNA here is from genome assembly GCA_963277665.1 of Viscum album. Classification (NCBI taxonomy): domain Eukaryota; kingdom Viridiplantae; phylum Streptophyta; class Magnoliopsida; order Santalales; family Viscaceae; genus Viscum; species Viscum album. Next base: position 357,189,620 of record OY728163.1, read on the forward strand.
TATACCATCTTTATTAGTGTAAAAATATAGTGGAAACCAAAATAAGTAATAAAAAGCATTATAGATAATAAACATAAGATAACCACACATCACATAAGCAAATCCCAAAACTGGGTAAATTCCCAAAAACCAATACAGTAAACATGACATGTCATAACCGTTTTATATATCAAAAGAAACTCAAAATAAATACACAATAAAAATACTCAAATGTCCCATGAAATCATACCCAGTCTCCCCATCCATGCTCCATCCCAATTCCTAAATCATCTATCAATCATATGGATTTTCCCTTATCTAGACCTAAAACTATGAAGTCTTCTTGAGTTCTAATAACGGTCTGAGTAGGGTGTGAGTACAACTTAGTAAGTCACCAAAAATGGTGTCTAAATAAATATATAATCTAAACAGTAGTGTATGTAGATGTAAAAGGGAATAATAAAAATAGAAATAATGAAAACATGTTTCATAAATAAATAGTATTCAATTAACCTCATTGGACCTTGGGTTCTAAGTGAAGCTCGAGCCAATAAAACTTGCATCAGCCTGTGTTGCTCACCTGAAAAATATACCATAGGGTAACATATTCTAAACAAGGATCATTAATCCAAGTATCAAAGTTGGGGATACATAGCACTATATCCAAAAATCCCAATCAATGACGTGGATCACCATTTTCAACATCCCAAACCAAAGCGCACAGAGTGTCATGTCCAAGAATACTAATCAACTATGTGGAGCATCATTTCCAACACCTTTAACCATTTCATCAAAAACTAAATTTACAAGCTCCTACACAATTGAAATTATTAATTCATTAAAACAACAAGGGTGAAACTTTATCAATATTTATTATTCCCCATTTTCCATTACATTAAACACATTTTATCCAATTTCAAACTCAAACCATTTCACAATTCATTCATATATCTTGACTGTTAAATGTTCTTCAAAAACATTAAACAACTTAAATAACCCCCTTTTTAACCATTTACCATTTCTTAACTTTATCATTTCATAAACCATTTAAATGAACCCTTATTCCATTCTAACAAGTAATTCTACAATTCTAACAAGTTTAAACTCATAAACTCTCTATTATATCTTTTACAACCCATTCATACCATTACCGAGGCATTGGCACACCCCATGGGTGGTTGTAGGTCTGGTCTCATAGTCATCAATGAACCCAATGTGATCCATGAAGGTTATAACATGATATTTAAAATCCCATACTATTATTATTAGAAATAATTATTTTCACAACACATTGGAGTAATAGTTCATACCATATACACATGAAAAAAATAAAGACTATGGGAAATAGCTTATAGACCACCTAACTTATTATTGTAGAAAAATATTCATCTAATCCCAACATTTGATTCAATAAAAAACATATAAAACCACAAAAAATAACTCCTTGAAAATAGGGATTATGAGATTTAGAAGAAGAGGAAAAACCAAGCTATGAATATTTTAGAAAATAGAAGGAAATAGAATCATAGACTTACCTGATACATTGAATTGTAAGAAATGGAACATAAAACACCCTATAATTGAAGGAGATCTAACCTTGGGAGAGGAGGAATAATTTGGTTTACACCCTAGTATTATGGGAGTGAAACTATGGGAAAAATTATGGGAGATGGATATAATATTGGGAGGGAAAATCATAAAATTTCCACTTTTAATGAGGAATATGGTTTGCCTACACAGTTTTCCAAACCATGTGCCAATCGTAAGCTCCTCTATCTATAGGAAACTCAAGTCACATGGGTTTTTAGGCCACCTGCATGTTTTTCCAAACTATGCAAAAGCCACATGAATGGTTCATGTCCCAACCCACACAGTTTCTAGGCCACCTTGGATGGTTTTCACAACCATGCTTCCACTTGAATCATTCCGCATGGTCATGGTGCACAGTTAGCACTAATCACGTTCTAACCATGAACTAAGTACTATAAGATCCCTTTTCTATATTTTCCATGTCCTTAACCCCTAGGAAACTCCCTAGACCTTTCCTACTCATAGGAAGCATTACATACTCCATTTAAAAGGAGTTTACCAAAATTAAAATAGAAACACACCTCGTCAAAGGTTTTGGATCTTAGAGGTATTATCAAACTTCATAGAGATATGGAATAATGTTAGACCAAAGTCCAGGAGCGTATTTTATATCCATGTAATCTGAGTACAACAACTTCTGACAACTATATATTCCACTTTGGCTATAGAAAGAGCAGCTGAATTCTACTTCTTACTACTCCAAGAGATGAGGGATTTTCATAGAAGATGGAAAGTTCCACTAGTACTTTTCTAATATAGTCGGTATACCTAAAAACCAGAATAAAAAAATGAAGTTAATTCAAAAGTGGTCCCTTTTGGATAAAACAGACCAATATTTTTAGAACTAAAAAAACTCCTTTGACATATTTGAAATGAGATTCCTTAGGGTTTGGTTAAAAATGAGCATAGAGAAAAACACTAAACATGATATCAAGTTGGGTCATAGTAAGGTAAAGTATACTACCAATCAAACTTCTATAAATTTTATTGTCGAACATTTTACCGACTTTATCCAATGTTAACTTACAAGCTGTACTCATGGGAATGCTAATTTCCTTAGAATTATCCATTATGAATCATTTAAAGAGTTCGTTGATGTATTTTACATAGTTTGAAAATATTCCATCATTTCTTTGAGAAATTTGAATATTAAGAAAGAATTTGTGTTCACCCATAAATCTCATTTCAAATTCATTTTTCATTAAATCATAAAATTTGAAACAAATATTTTCATTGGTAAAGATTAAAATTACATCATCAATATAAATTATAAATAAGTAATAAATTATTTTATATTTGTTTTAAGAAGGTGTTGAATGGGATTTTACCATTTTAAAACCATTTTAAAGAAGACAATTTGAAATACATTCATACAAAGCCCAAGGATATTATTCTAAACCATAAAGAGCATTGGTAAGTTTGAAATCAAAATTTATAAAAAGAGGAATTTCAAAAACTAGGTGGTTGTTCTAATTTTTTTTTAAAAAATAAAACCATTTAAAAAATAAAACCATTTAAAAAATCACTTTTTAATCATTTTTAAGAAGAATATTTTGGAAAACTTTTATAAAAATCAACATGGATTGATTCTTTAACTATTTTAATACTTTTGTAAAATACATGTTATTATTTACTTGAGTTAGAGTATCCAAGAAATATACCTTCATCAGATTTAGAATTGAATTTTACAAGATTTTCTTTAGTGTTTAAAATAAAATATTTGAAGCTAAAAACTTTGAAAAAGGTGACTTTTAGGTGTTTTATTAAACCAAATTTCATAAGGGGGTTTCTTAAGAGAATGCCTAAAAATAAAACTATAAATTATATAACATACAATATTTATGACCTCAACCTAAAAATATTTTGGTACTGAAATTAATTTAAAAGAGTTTAAGCGATTTATTAGATTTTTTGATTTTTTCTCTCTTGTACCCCATTTTTTTGAGGGGTCTAAAGAGTGACAAAGAATGATTATATTCTTTGTAAGAACACAAATAATTAGATTCCTTATTATCAAATTATTTACCATGATCATTATGAATTGAAATAATTTAAAAACCACTTTCATTTTAAACTTTTTTGAAAACTTGAGGAAGGCTTTGCAAGATTCACTTTTATGTGTCAAGAAATAATCCAATTTGAATCTTGTAAATTCATAAAAAATAAAGATATTATAGGTATTTATTTCTAATATTTAAATTTTATTAGGAACAAAAAGGTCAATATGAATCGTTTTAAGTGATTTTAAAAAGGAAATACCTTTTTTTATATTTAAAACAGGATTTGTGCTGCTTACCAAATTGGCATGCTTCACAAACCATGAAATTGTTGAAATGAAATTTGTGAAGATATAATACTAGATTATAATAGTTGAGTTTGACAATATAATATAAGATAAAATGACCAATACATATATTCTAAATCCACAACTCATTCACCTTTTCACTCAAACATTTGATGTTTTGGCTAGCAATAGATTTTAAATTGATTATATAAATAATTTGAAATCTTGAGGTAGTAAATAAACTTTTTCCACTTGAATTAAAAAATTTGTAAAAATCATTTTCAAAAGAGATTTTAAAACTTATATCACATAAATGGCGAATACTTAGTATATTTTGTTTCAATCATTTTACGAATAAAACTTTAAAAATTAAGGTTGAGTTAGAAAAACTGATGGTACCTTCACTAATTATCTTAATCTTAGAATTATCACCAAAAGTGATGTAACCACATTCAAGTTTATTTATTTGATTGAATTCAGCGAGGTTTTCACACATGTGTATCAATAAACAAGAATCTAGGTACCACATTTCTTCTTGGGTTTTTCTCGAGAGACACTTTTCCTACAAAATTATATGATTGATGTTTTATACCCACACAAACCTGGGTCTGCTTACATTATCCAATAATGATTTCAGAATCTAGATATCCTTAGTAGGTTTTCTTTTAGAAAAGTTGTAAGATAAATGGATTAAATTTGGTCTTCCATATCACACATTTTTTAAATCCTATTTATATATTAAATTTATTATTCCTTCAAAATAATTAAAAAATTTATCTCATGAGAAACTTTTTACAAAAGTAGTTTTCAAATGATTTTTAGAGGTTCTTTCACAATTAGAGTAACCAAAGCAGACCTATTCTTTTCTTGGTTTTTGAGAACCTAAAATTTTATTTAAAATTTATTCACATTGAGTTAATTTAAAAAGTTATTTTTTTGAGTTTTTTAATGTTGGATTGAAGATTATCAACATCTGGTTGATTTTTGATTTTCATGATGAGATATTCCTTTCCTTTGAGGATATGATTATTTTCTTTCTAGATATGTTCTTTCTATTGAACCACTTGATTGTATTACTTTTCAAGTTGTTCATATTAAGAATAATGTTGAAAAAAATCCATTTTAGATTTTATTCCAAGAGTATTTTAGTTCTTTAAAATTTAGTTTATCGGGGGATCAAGAAGAAAAAGAGAGAGGAGAGGAAGAAGAAGATGATGAAATATGAAGAGGGGTACTAACCTCAATGTCTTCATTACCTTCACTCAACATCATGAATTTGAAAGACTTTTTAACTTATTTATTTTCTTTGAGATTATTCTTATAGATGGGGTACTATGGTTTAATACAAACTTTATTTTTACACTCATATCATGTTACCTATGGTTCCACCTTTTGATTTGGATTTTTGGATTACTTTTGGGGGTTCTTATTATAGTAGAAGTTGTACATGTTCTTGGAAATAATATTATAGTCAATTACATCACCTATGGATAGTTCATCATTGGTATCTTTGATGGTGACGGTTTTCTTAAATTATTTGGTTTCATTGGACTAATTCTTCACTTTACATTTCATTTGTAATTTCATATTTCATAAGGGAGCTGATGAGTTCCTTGACCGCCATACTTTTCACATCTTTGGCTTCTTGAATGACCATGACCTTAAGATCCAATGATCAAGGTAAAACCAAAATTATTTTCTTTATGAGTGTTTATGTAGATAATACATCATTGAGGGACTTTCTACCATTAAAAATGTCAGTAAATATTATAAACATAATTAAAATAGATTCATTGGAATTAATAGAAAAACATTCAAAATATTGAAAAAACATATCTAATCTAGTTTCCTTGACTTTATTTTCACATTCGTGTGTGACTTATAATAATTTACAAATCTAATAAGTATATTTTCAAGAATAAACATGATTGAATTCATTTTTATAAAGACCATAATGGAAGGAATTCATAGCTTTTTTATTCAATTCAAAATTATTAACATATTCACGGGTCTAATTTTTTTAGATTCTTTTCTAGGAATATATTCACACTTTACCATTTTCCATATGGGATAAGAAATACTACCAAGAAAGGTTGATATTCGATTCTTCTTATAATAATATCTGGTTCCTTAAAAAAATAGGTGCATGTGAATTAGAATTAGATGAGATAATAAAATCTAACTTTGAAATTAGTTAAATATATGAAAAAATTGAAAATAAACACAATTTTGAAAACAATGGATTTTTGATAAAAAGGAAAAGAACTCCTTTGATACCAGTTGTTGGTTATATATTATAGAAAGAGTGAGGGTGAATTTCCATTTTAAAAATAAAAGTGTAATAAATGGTTTATTTCAAAATTAAATGATTTTTAGATAATAGAGCATGAAATCAAATACATGATAGTTGGTAAATTTGATTCAAGTTAATAAATATAATATCAAAGTAATTTAATTGTGGAAATTATCAAACCAAAATTATGCACTTATGTGAGTTGATATAAAACTATGCAATGTGGAAAAGTAAATGGAGGTCAAACACAATTGATAAGGAGTTCATCTAAAGCACAATGTGTTCCCCTACACGTCTACCCCTTCAGTAAATATAAATATTTTATAAATCCCTCTATCTCATATATGAATAAGAAATATGTCCCTTAAAATTGTGGTTTATGAGAACCATATTTAGCTTCACCAATAGCCAAGTATCTCATCCCAGACTTTTATGGAGTGTGGACCATTGGAGAAAGGATGTTAAGGAGAAAGAGGTTTTATTTAGGAAAACCCATTACAAGACACTCAAAAATATATTTAATGGATAAAGTAAAATGATGGATTATAGATTTTAGGTAAAGGAATAGAGCTTTTAAAGGATTTAGAACTTTGGAATTATCTATTTGCGAAGATTTGGGAGGTCTAAAAATTTAGCGATGATTAGAGTCAAGAGCATTGTTCAGGAATAAGGTGTATCTTCCAAGGGGTTAGTCACATAATTTTATAGGATCCAAAAGGCCTAGTAAAATTCTGGAATTCATCAGGTGTATTGGATCCACTGAAGACCATCATAAATGAATTTATGACAATATACAATGCATACTCTCTGGGGATGTCACGACGCCACTAGGTAGCCAGTGGGTAGCCTCAAGGTGAGTGATATTAGAGATCCTCCACTAGCTAGAAGTGACGAGACAATAGCTTATTTTTATCCTTTAATAAGAGATATGGAAGTCTGGTCGAGCTATTGACTGTCCAGTTCTCCTCCACCAGGTAGTCGGTGGTCCTGCTGGAGAAGACCTACTATTGGACATAAAGCACCAGCTAGCTGGTGCCTAGTAATAGATAACGAGTGTAGCTTCACACCTTATGATTCAAGTGATTCCACCTCCACTTTATTCTAACACCTTCTAAGGATGTTCTATGCTTCTTCTAAGGACTTTAAGTACAAAGATAGAAATTTCTAATACTTAGAAAAGACTAAAGTATTTTCCTTGAAATGACATTAAAAACTCCATAAAGTCTAGTAAAGTATCAACTTTAAATGAAAATTAAGGAGTCTAAAAAAACTCAAATGAAAAAAATTAGATACATATGAGAGTGTTTTTGATCATGATAAATAAAATGAGAGAGATAGGTATAAAATTATCTCCCTTTTTTATGATCACAATCACAAAAATTAAAAAGATAAATTAAGAATAATTAGAGAGTAAAATAGATTTGAGATATCAAAGGAAATTCAAGATATTAAAGAACAATATTTTGAAAAATATTATTATATAGAACATAATATATTAAGGATATTTTATAATCTCAAAAAGTTAACATATCAATTATAATAATAATGAATACTTTTTAAAAATCCACCCTTTCTAAATCAAATAAACACCAAAGAAATAAATTAGAAGAAAGCGTTTGGGAAACTTTTCCCCTTTGTGAAAGTAAATTTTGAAAATTTCATACTTTTAAGACCAATACAAGGACTCTCCCCCATTGTGATTATGAAAAATACAAACATATGGAGATAGAGGAAAGTGAAATAATGAAAAATAAAAGAAGAGATAAAATTTTGAAAAGAAATCACTTAACTTATAGACACCACAAATAATTTAATAATTAAAGAGAGAGATATTGGAATGTTAAAGAGTTGAGAAAGAAGAAATAAATTGAAAAAATAATAAATTAATAAAATAGAATCAAATAAATACAAAGAGAAATAAAAATGAGTAGAGACAAAAAAGAAAATCAAAATTTACATACCTTTTCCATGAAATCACTTTTGCCTCAAGGATTGACTTTACCTCCATGATTTGTTTCATCATTGAAAAGATATTAGGGAAGTAAAGTCCTTTATAAAGTAAAGGCATACTTTTTAAACATACTTTGATTTTTATTTCGATAAGGTCAATTCAAGAGGAAGATAGTTAGAGAAACAATAATATAAAATAACTTTTTACTCATCATTAATCTTATTTAAGAGAGATAAAAACAAACTTTTTTGTTTTTAAAAAATCATATACATAAATAATTTTATGAGTTTTGGAAATGAATTTAAAAATAAAATATGAAAATAAAAAGTTTCAAAGGAAATTTTAAAAACATTACTAATATTTATTATTTAGAAAATATATTTTTTAAATTTCTGAAAATAATTGAAAATAATAACTAATTTTAAAAATAAAATATCTCTCATAAATAAAATTTCAGAAAAAAATGAGAGATAAAGATCCCCCTAAAATGGTAATACATGCGAGATAAAGGGATCATAGCCAATAAAAGAATAATATAATAAAACAAGAAATTCAAGTTTTGAAAATATTTTAAAAAGATAACTCTAGATAACCATAGGTCAGATGTATAATATCACAATCAAGCCATTCTATGTTCACCATTAAGAAAATAAAAAATGATCAAGGAATAAAGGTTTTGTGAAAATATCAGTGAGTAGATATTCCATTAGGATAAATTCTAAAAATATATCACCTTTTTGGAAGTGATCTCTTAGGAAATAACAACAAAGGTCAATGTGTTTGGTGTGAGAGTATTAGATAGGTTTTTTAGAAATATTGATGGCACTCATATTATTGCACTTGATAGGGATATAGTCAAATGTTATCCCAAATTACATGAGATTAATTTGTATCCACATAATTTGAATACAACAACTCTCGATGGATATATATCCCGCTTCATCTATTGAAAGTTAAACTTAATTCTACTTCTTACTACTCCTTGAGATGAGTTATTTTCGAAGTAGATGGAATGTTTCACTAGTACTTTTACTATCTAGTTGGAATCATCAAAAATTAGCATTAGAAAAAGAATTTAATTCAAAATAGATTCATTTTGGATAGAATATACTAAGATTTTTAGAATTAAAAAAATCCTTTCAATAGATTTGAAATGAGATTCCTAAGGATTTGATTGAAAATAAGTATAGAGACAAACACTAAACATGATATCATGTTAGACTACTATAAGGTAAAGTATACCACCAATAATACTTTTATAATGTTTTTTTTCTGACCATTTTACCATATTCATCCAATTTTAACTTACAAGTTTTACACATGGGCATTACAATTTCTTTAGCATTATCTATTATGAATAATTTTAAGAGTTCATTGGTGTATTTGACTTGGTTTAAAAAGTTTCTATAATTTATTTGAGAAATTCAAAAATAGAGAAAGAATTTGAGTTCACCCATAAATATTGTTTGGTATGCTTGATCAAATTTCTTGAGAGGGGGGGGGGGGAATCAGGGTATGATAGATTAAAACTAATTCTCCTTCAGATCTTGTTTTGTCATTAAACAAAACAAACTTCAGTCTTTCTCCCATAGCAATATATGAACAAAAATGAAATCATGCACAAGACATAATGATTTCACTTGGTTTAGCCTCACTGGGCTACGTCCAAGGAGTATACAATGGATATGTGCCGATGTAACAAATCCACTAAATCTCACTACCAATTAAAAGGTTTTGTCTAGATATTATATACCCAGGATCACTACCTTTACAAGGTTTAGGGTCTTCTCACTGCATTCCCAAGGGTCACTCCCTATGTCTCTTCCTTTGGATCACTGCCGATGAGAAGGATCACCGTCTTCATCTTCCTTATCTCACTACTCTTGGAAGGGTTCCACACACTGTTTATGGGCTTTTAGGTCCCTTTATTTTCATGAAATCACCCATCCTCAACTATAGGTAGATGCTCGGTTGAAATCTCTTTTTTAACCTGTAGATGAAATCCACTTTTCCACATACTTTTAGTCAGAAGAAATTGATTTTGTAAACTGTTTAAGTCTTTTCATAAAACACCTTCTTACTTTATGAATTGCATAGCATGTATGCTTCACAAAACACCTCTTCTACATACTTCCGTCCCTTTTGTTTCTGTGTACTACCTCTATGTACCGCTTCCACGTACCACTTCTACATACCGCTTCCGCGTACCTCTTCCATGTACTAGAATTCCTTCTTTCAATGACCATCTATTTTGCGGACCACTTCTCCTCCACGAACCAACTCTCCTTCCATGTACCATTTTCATTTTCATTCTAGGGTTCCTCACAAAACCTTTTCATGAACCATTTCCATGAACTCCTTCTTCTTTTGTGGAATCCTCCTCGCAAATCACTTCTCCTTCATGAACTTGTTTCCCGCAAACCACTTCGTACTTAGAAGAATTACTATAGAAGATATGTTTTCTTATGAAAATCACTGTAAGTAATGATGGGATTATCACTCCTTATATAGGCAAATAGATCTGAAAAATTTGTTAATCCAAGATTTACCAAATCTTCACTGCGTACTGTGCTCCCACGAACCGTTCTTCCTACACATCCACGTACTACCTTTATTCCTTCACAACCACCAAAATAAATATGTTTTTTTCCAATGATAGTCCATACCACATACCAAAATCCTCTCATAAACCACATGACATCCTATGAATTTCTTCCACAAACTGTTTGCCTTTTGTGAACTGCGATCCTCCTCGCAAATCGTTTTGCCTTCTGCGAACCGTTCCACATACCTCCTTTGCAATTAGCGAACCATACTTCATGGTCCACGTACTGTTCACTCCTACATGAAAATATTTATTTTACAAAAACCAAAATACTGGGTTTAAGGCACAAAAATTTTGAAAACACTAGGAAACTATGCTAACTTAAGCACCTTATTCGGCAAACACCAACCATACTCATTCGCAGTCATCTGACTTTTTCAACAAGCACAATCACACCCAAAAACATATTGAGAGGACACCTTGAGGGATTTTATCAAAAAATACCATCTCAAATTAATTTTTCATTAAATTATAAAATTAAAATCAAATATTTTCATTAGTAGAGCTTAAAATCACATCATCAATGTAAATTTGAACAAGCAATATATCATTTGAGTTGTGTTTTAAAAAGAGATTTGAATAATATTTTCCTATTTTGAAACTAATTAAAATAAGATAATTTTAAATACATTCATATCAATCTTGATGGGATTTTTTTAAACCATAAAAATATTTTTTATGTTTAAAAAAATAATTTGGAAAAATAGGATTTTCAAAACTATGTGGTTATTCTATAATTTTTTTAGAAATAAAACCATTTAAAAAAGAAATTTTGATATCCATTTTAAAGAGTTTGAAATTCAGATGATAGTGTAATTAAAATAAGATTTTTATGGATTCTAACTGAGTGATGAGTAAAAATGTTTCACCATAGTAGATTCATTCTTCTTGATTATAACATTTTATAACTAAACAAGCTTTGTTTCTAGTGATATTACCAGATTCATATAGATTATTTCAGCAAACCCATTTATAGACTATAATAGTTTTATTGCTCAGTCTTTCCATGAGAGTCCATACATTATTTATAGTGAATTTATTTAGTTCCTATTGCATGGATAGTACCCAAATTTCATTATTAATGAAATAATTAAGGTTTTATGGTTTAAGGTGAGAGATAAAGGCTAGGTGTTCAGCCTCATTTAGGATTAATCTACAAGTATGAGTTCCCACTTGCAAGTCACTAATGTCATTTTCAATGGAATTATATTTATATATTTTTTAAAACTTTTAGAAGATAATTATATGGAGATTATTGTTCTTATTCAACTTATTTAGATGGAAAAGATTTATTTAAAACATTATTTTAAAAAAAATTGAGAAAAATATTTTTGTAAAATTTCATAAAAAACAAAAAGGATTGATTCTTAAAATTTTTAGTCCTTTTTTTAAATAAATGATAAAATTTTATTGAGTTAGAGTACCCAATAAATATACCTTCATTATATTCAGAATCAAATTTTCCAAGATTTTATTTGGTGCTTAAAATAAAAAATTTACAACCAAAAACTTTAAAAAAGACAACTTTGAGTTTTTTGTTAAACCAAAGTTCATAAGAGGTTTTCTTAAGAAAATTCCTAATGAGAACATGATTAATTATATTACATTAAGTATTCATTTCCTTGACCTTAAAATATTTTATAAGAGAAAATTAATTTAAAAGAGTTAGAGCAATTTCTTGGATTATTTGATTTTTCCTCTCCACTACCCTATTTTGTTGAGGGGTTTGAAGAATAGAAAAAGAATGATTATAACATTCAGAAGAATAAAAATTATTAAATCCATTATTATAAAATTCTCCTCCATGATATCCATGAATTTAAATAATTTTAAAACCTTTTTCATTATCAATCATTTTTGAAAACTTGATGCAGGCATTGTAAACTTCACTTTTATAAGTCAAGAAATAAGAAAATGTGAATATTTTAAAGTTTTAAAAAATTATGAGAGTATAGGTTTTTCCTTCTATAATTTCAATTTTATTAGGACCAAAAATTAAATATGAATCAGTTTAAGATATTTTGAAGTGGAAATACATTTTTTAGATTTAAAATAAGATTTGTGTTGATTACCAAATTGTCATGCTTCACAAACCATATCCTCATTGAAATGAAATTTGGGAAGATATCATACTAATTAATAATGATTTAGTATACAAAAATAATGTGAGATATAATAACCAAGGTGTATATGAAAAATCCATGACTTATTCACATATGCATTCAAACATTTTACATTTTGACTAACAAGAGATTTTAAATTGATTGTATAAAAACTTTGAAGTCTTGAAGTAGTAAATAATAGTTTTCCTTTTTAATTAAAAACTTTTTAAAAATCATTTTTGAAATATATTTAAAACCTATATCACACAATTGACTAATAATTAGTATATTTTTACTTCTTTTATGATTTTTTTAAATTCAGGTTGAGTTATAAAAACTGATGGTACCTTCACAAATTATCTAACCATTGAAGTATCACCAAAAGTGATGTGACCTCCTTCAATTTTATTGATTTCATTGAATTCAGAGAGGTATATACACATGTGTCTTGAGAAACTTGAATATAGGCACCACATTGCCTCTGGGGGTTTTATCAGGAGAAAATTTTCTTAAAAAATTAAACGATTGATGGTTTTGGATACCCACACAAACTTGGATCTTCTTAAATTATAAAATAATCATTTTGGAATCCAGATTTTATTAGTAGGTTTTATTTTGAAAAAATTGCAAGATAGATGGATTAAATTTGTTCTTCCATATTGTGTGTTTTTTCAATCACATTCACTCATTAAATGTCTCAATATTTTTCAATAATTACAAAATTTATCTTATGAAGAACCATTTAAAAATTAGTTTTTAAATTAATATTAGAGGTTCTTGCATGATTGAAGTAGCCAAAGTTGACCCATTATTTTCCTGATTTTTTAGAACCCAAGATTTTATTTAAATTTTCATCAACTTGAGTGAATTTAAAAAGGTAATTTTTGAGGTATTTAATGGTGGATTGAATATTACCGACATTCGGTTGATTTTATATTTTCATAATGAAATATTCTTTTTCTTTGAGGAGAATATCTTTATATTTTTGGTGATTTTATTTCTCTTTAACCAGTTGATTGTATTTATTTTCAATTTGTTCATATAAATAATAAAGTTGAAAAAAATACATTTCTAATTTGATTGTGAGGATATTTTAGTTCTTTATAATTTATAGGATTAGAGGAGCAAGAAGAATAAGATAGGGGAGAAGAAGTATATATATAATAGGAATAAGAGGAAATAAAAAAGGGGTACTAACCTCAACATATCCAAAAAACATGTTTCATAAGACACTTAAGGATTAATTAACTTGAAGTAGATGGCGATGTTGAATCTATGGAGTCATGAATTACACCCCACATCATGAATTTGAAATCTTTTTGACATTTTTAATTTCTTTGATCTTATTTTTGTTGATGGGGAACTAATATTTAATGTGAAAATTCTTTTTTACACTCGTAGTGAATCACCTCCAGTTCTTACTTTAGAGTTTACTTTTTAGATCACTTATGGGGATTATTCTTATCTTAGAAGTTGTACATGTTCCTATATAGAAGATTATAGTCAATTACCTCAGGTCTAGATCGTTCATTATTGGTATCTTTTGAGGAGATTTTTTTCTTGAATTATTTGGTTTCATTTTCCACCTTCTCTACTTTTTATTTCATCACGATTTTGTATTTCATTAGGGAGACATTGAGTTTCTAAACTGCCATATTTTTTACATCTTTAAATTTTTTAATAGCTCGGAACTTAGGATATTATGAGCTAGGTAAAACCCTAAGGATTTTCTTTATGAGCATTTCTGTAGATAATACATCCCTAAGGGAATTTCTACCATTATATATGTTAGTAAATCTCATAAACATACTTGTAATAGATTCATTATAATGTATAGTAAAACTTTAAAAATCTTGATGGAACATATCTAATCTAGTTTCCTTAACTTTATTTATTCATTTGTGTGTAACTTATAATAATTTCCAAATCTCATAATCAATTTTGAAATAATAAACATGATTTAATTCAGTTCTATCAAGACCAAAATGAAATGAATTCATAGCTTTCTTATTCAATTCAAAATTCTTAACATCTTTGAGAGTCTAATTTTCTTTAGATTTTTTGGTGGGAACATATTCATGAATTACCATTTTACATACAATATATGAAATACTATCAATAATGGTTACCATTTGATTCTTCCAACAGAAATTTTTGGTTCCATAAAAAATAGGTTCATGTGAATTATAAAAAGATTCTATAATAAAATATAGATTTTAAATTAGTTAAATATTTGTTTTTTTGAAAACAAACAAAATTTTTAAAACCTGAGTTTTTTGATGAAAAGGAAAATTAATCATTTGATACCAATTATTGGTCAGAGATTATGGGGGGGGGGTGTGAATCACCCTTTTAAAAAATAAATTTGAATAAAAGGTCAATTTCAAAATTAAATGATTTTGAGATAATAAAGTAAGAAATAAAATACATTGTATTTGATAAATTCAACTCAAGTTAACATATATAATATAAAAGCAGTTTAAGAATATAAATGATTGAACAAAATTTATGCAAGTATATGAGTTGATGTAAAATGATGCAATGTGGAAATGTTAATAGAGGACAAACATAATTGATAAGGAGTTCATCTAAATCATGATGCGTGCCCCTATTTCTACACCCCTCAACTTGATATGTTTATTATATAAATCCCTTAATCTAAATGGTGAACATGAAACCCACCCCTCAGAATTATGGTTTGTAAGAACCCTGTT
Source organism: Viscum album (assembly GCA_963277665.1). Classification (NCBI taxonomy): domain Eukaryota; kingdom Viridiplantae; phylum Streptophyta; class Magnoliopsida; order Santalales; family Viscaceae; genus Viscum; species Viscum album. The sequence goes on from OY728163.1 coordinate 357,205,138, forward strand.
GAGCTTCACCAGTATCCAAGTAACCCGTCCCACACTTTTACGGAGTGTAAACCATTGGAGAAAGGAGGTTAAGTAGAGAGAGAGGTTTTATTTAGGAAAACCCATTACAAGGCACTCAAGAATCTATTTGATGGATTAAGTATAAAAGTGGATGAGATATTTGAGAGAAAGGAAGAGATACTTTGAAGGACATGGAATTTTAAAGTTGTCTATTTGAGAAGCATTGAGATATCTAGAAATTTGGTGGTGATTTGAATCAATAGTGTTGTTTAGAAGAAAAGTGCATCTTCTAAGGGGCCAATAATATCCTTTTATAGGATCCAAAAGGACTAAAAACATCATGGAATTCATCGGGTGTATTGAATCCATATAAGACCATTGTAATGCATTAATGAACACATACTATGAATCATAATTGGGGATGTCATGACACCACAAGGTACTTGATAGCCTCCACCAGGTAGCCGATGGAATTCCTAGAGCTAGGTATTATTAGATATTCCTCACTATCTAGTCAATATTGGATAGTAGCTAGATTACAGCCTTCAAATTGAGAGTTTTAAGTCTAGTGGATCCACCGACTGACCAGTGATATTCCACCAGGTAGTTGGTGGGATTTTTGGAAAATACCTTCTAGTATACATAAGGCACTAACTAGTTGGTGCAACCTGCACACCTTAAACATCAAGTGATGAAACATCCACTTAATTCTAATGACTTAAAATGATCTTAAAATATATATCCAATGAATTTAATCACAAATATAGACATTCCTAAGCCTTTTAAAATATCAAAGTGTTGTCCTGGAAATGACTTTAAAAACTCCATAAAATCTAATAAATTATTCTCTTTAAATTAAATTTGAGAGTTTATAAAACAATCAAATGAAAACATTAGATACATAGGATAGTGTTTGTGATCATGAAAAACACAATGTGATAGATAGATACAACATTAGGGATGTCAAGTGTATTTTTGTGGGATATCTAGAGGGTGTGAAGGTTTAGAAGTTATAGATGGAAGAACCTCGTAATAAAAAATAAATGACAATCCATGATGTAGTGTTCCATGAGTATAGTCTATCTAAGGAGAATATTGTTGATCCTAGTGTGTCCAATGACATGAATAATGTGTCTACAGAGGCCACACACACACCCCAACTTTTGGTTATTGAACTCTCTTTAGAGTCTAGAGAAGAACCCGAACCTAGGGCTATCTTCACTAGCCTCCCTCTATAGACTCAAGGCGAGCTTGATTCCGATTCAGTCTATGAACTTGAGGTGGAGGAATATTATAATCTATAAGATTATCAATTTACCATATATAGAGAAATTTGGGTAATTAGACCTCTAACTCAGTTCATCCATATTGATTTATCTACCTACGTATTTATTATAGCTCAGGAATTATATATTGAGGAACCAAAAACCTATAAACAAGCTATCAAGTCAAAAGAATCCAAGAATTTGTTATATTATATGCAATATGATATGAGATACCATCATAATAATAAAACATGTATTATTATAACTAAACCTAGTAATTATAATAATATAGGTTGCAAGTGGATATTCATAATAAAGGAAGATAATACCATGGAATCTAAAATCAAATAAAAATCTTGATTAGTTGCAAAGGGTTCCTTCAATGGGAAGGGATTGATTATAGTGAACTATTATCGCTTATTATAAATTATTCATCTATAAGGATTCTTATTTCCTTTGTTGCTCAATTTTATTTTCATATTAATATTTTGTATATTAAAACTGGTTTTTTTCATGTAACCCTTGATGAACATACTTATATGATGCCTCTTAAAGGTTTTTGAAATGATTTCAAACCTAATAAAATCCACATTTTAAACAATTCCTTGTATAGATTTAATAAATTTTCAAGGAAATGGTATAATAGGTTTGATTCATTCATGATTGGAAATTATTTTAACAAAAATTAGTTTGATGTATGAGTTCATTTTAAGCATTTTAAGCATGAATTTATTTACCTTCTTTTATATGTTGAGGAAATGATCATAATATATAAAAATATAAGTCATAAAAACCATTTAAATACCCAAATTGATTATGTATTTGAGATAAAGTATTTAGGAAATGAAAAAAAATTCTTATTATAGAAATAATTAGGGACAAAAGAGAATGATCCTTGCATATGTCTCAACATGATTATATAAAAAAAGTAATAAAGAAGTACCTCTTTCAGCACATTAAACTGGTTACCATTCACTTTGGATAAAAATTTATATTTTACTTGAATCAAACTCCATGTAATTAAGGTGAGACTAAATTTATGAATAATATTCCTTATGCTAGAATATTAATAAGTCTTATGTATGCAATGGTCTATTCGAGGCCAGATATTACCTTTGATATTTTTACTTTGAGAAAGTTCATTGGTAATCCTGATAAACCTAATTGGAAAACAATAAATTGTATCCTAATGCATGTTTCAATGTATAATATAATATTTTAATTAGATATATAATAAATAGTAGTTTTTATGATGACATTTCCAGTTTTGTGGATTCTAATTATGATGCTAAAATTGATAATTATAAATCCCTCATTGTTTTTTCTTTCTGAAATATGGAGGAAAATTATCCTTAAATTAAATATGAAATATATTATATCACTTTCTACTCTGAGGTGGAATATAAATCATTGAATGAGGTAATTAAGGAAGCTATATGTTTGAAAGGTTTTATTCATGAGTTATCTTTATCTACTGATATTTCAGTAGTTAAATGTGATAGCCAATTAGCTTTACATTTTTCTAGAAACTATGAAACTATGTTTTACATGGTAATTCAAATAAAATATAAATTAGACTTCATTTTTTATGTATATTATAGAATCTGGAATGGTGTGTTTCACAAATATACACACTGGTGTCAAATTTAAAATATTATTTAAAGTTGGTGAACTTAGTCATAATTTCATAATGTAGGTTTCAATAACACCATTCATAAATATTTTTAATTACAAGGTAGATAATATTTTGAATTAAATATTCATGTTTCATGTTGAATTTATTTTTTTAATCGCGATATGATTATACGCTAACTATTTGATTGATCTACTTGTGTGGATTGTGCATGCATGGTTGAAGCCCGTTTAGATGTTGTATTATTTTTCTATATTTATTATTAATTTTCCTTTAGATTCCTAGATATTTATTTCCTTTTATAAGGTTAAGGATTGTTTTTTTATTTTTTATAATTAATGATCCAATGGCTATTATTTTCAATTGGTGTGTTTGTTGGGTGTGTTTATCATCTCTCACAGATTTGTTTGGATCCCTTTCATGCCCCTATGACCTATAATGTGCTTTCATGTGTCCTAAATAGTTTTTCTTGATTTGTTACTCAAATGACCTCTTTGACATGGTTTATCCATGCATCCCTCATCCCATACTTACACCTGTACTGTCTTATGCCTTGTCTTATCATCATGATTTTTTGGCGGCCTTGTCTCTCTCCATTAGATTAGTATCATTCATTCACTTTGGTTCTTCTTAAGAGAGTCCAGAAAGATAACTCTTGGTTCTTGGTGAGATATCAAAGTATAATAAGGGAAACTATGATTTCTTGAAACTAATTATCCCTTGATCCTCAACATACCATTTCCCTATAACCATATCCTTGATCTGATTGAGATTTTTTAGAGATGTTGATCTTCTTGGGAGTTAGACAATGACAAGAAAAACTAGAGACTCCAAGATTGAATCCTTTAATCACTACTAGGTTTCAATAAAGAAACCTGTCTCTATAAAACAATCCATTTTACACTTTATTATGTATGTTGTTGTATAATTTTGTTTGTGTGAGTGTAAGAGTTTTTCTAGGAGTGGAAAACACGGACTCCTCATGATGGGTTTCATCATTGCCACCTAGTTCAACAAGGTTAGACTCTCAGATATTTTCTTTGGTCTATCTTCTTTATACATTGTAGTTTATATTTCTTACATGTTTTTCTTAGTAATAAATCATTCCTTAGGGTTGTTTTCTTATTGTGTATGCATGATCAACGTGATCCAAATCCATAATATCTTGATTTAAATTTATTACTTTTTGATTTATAGTTTTTTAATCCTAAAAAATTTTCATCTATTTTCTAAAAACAATTCACGATTTTTCTAAATAAAACAACTTACCTATCCATTTCTTAACCATCACATATGAATTAGTGGATCATGGATATTCTTGGGGATAACCTCAACAACACTTCCCCTAGTAATTTCCTTTTCTCCCATGAACCATAATGATAGTGAGGGTCAAATATAGGGTTTGGGATGGGTTTAATAAAGGGTATTTAGTTTTTTAGGGTTAGTAGAGTTCACTTCCTTGTGAGGTTTTTCTTCCTCCATTGAAGGCGAGTGGTTCCACTTATATTGGGGAAGGTTTTTTTTGAAATTATTTTATTAAACAAGTCATGAAATGCATGGGTTTCTTAAATTCATTTTCTATCAAATTTATACCTATATGTGATACCCATGATGCGTTTTTAAATTGGTTTTAATGATTTATATACTTGGAATAAAATTTTTCTAGTGGATGTAGTTCGCTATTTCTAAAACAATTATTTTTTTTCATGTTGAGTTTTTGTGAAAATGCCTAAGAGGAACTTTTTCATTGGATTTGAAGTAAAAAAATGGTTTTGGACCTTTTTTGACTGCCAAAGATCATAACCAATGATTTAATGGTTTTTCAATCAAATAGGTGTTTGGTTTTCAAGTGACTCCTAAGGCCAGAAATATGTGGTTTTAAAGTTTCAAACCTTTTTTTTTAAAGTGATTAATCATTGTCTCTTTTTAAAGGATGTTTCATAACTTAATTTTATATAATATATAAGAATTCCTATTTGATACTTAACAAAAGGATTCCTTTGTGTATATGACTAGGATAGTTTTATAACATGGTTTACAAGTTTGTTTTAAAGACCCAATTGGAACTTTGTAAAATGAGTTTTCTTTGATGATTGAAACACTCCAGTTGGATTGTAGCTGCAATATAAACATATGGGAAATTTATTTTGTGTGTGTACAACACTGAAGACTGGTGTTGCAGAGGGTTATAGATGAAACTATAAAATCTCATTGTGTAAATGATAAAAGTATCATGTAGGTGATAAGCTCACCCTATACACAATTATATCACTATTGGGATTATTATCCAATATATTTTGAAGGCTAATAAATTTTAATACCTAAAGTTTACATCTTATTAGTACTTGCATTAAAGAAATTCCAAATTTGAGTGAAAATTACTTCTCTATTATAATAATTTTAATAAAATTTGTATGATTTTTTTGGTTTCATGGTTTGAATTATGTTTATCCCATCTTGAAAATCTAAGAGTACAATAAAAGAAAAATAGTAAAAAAACATGGCATCATTAATGAAAGTGGAGGGATTAGGTCAAAGGTATAAGATTGGAGTCCATTATTGATCCCAACTGGGGGTGTACATTTTGGATTATATTTTTATCTATATTAATATTTTTTTTGTAGCTTTGTGAAAAAACTTATAACTATCCTCTTCATTATGAAATATTGCTTCTTCTTTCCCATGAGTTTATCTCAACTTGAGGATTTTCATGTAAATCTCGATGTTCTTGATTTTCATTTTTCTTGAATTTTATTGGTTTTCATTCAATTTCCTTATAAAAAGTAATACATGAACTATTATTTAGACTAGTTTTATGTGGAATTCATATCCTTAGTTTAATGTTGTCATGATAATGGATGCTTAGTTGGATCATGTAGATCCATGGTATTACTTTATATAAAAATTATTCCTAATATAGTGGAGGTTAAGTGAAATGTATCATTGATGAAATATTAATTGTATAAGGTGTAACATATAATATTGAATGAGCTACTTCTACAATCAATTAGTTTTAAGATAGAACCCTAGTTGTGTTATGTGTTGGGATCAAAAGGTCAAAACTAGAGGAAATATATTGAAATTTTGGATATCAATGTATAATTATCCATGTTTAAAATAAGAAATAATGTTTTATTCATTTATGAAATCAAGAGTATAATGAATATGTTGTATTATTTGAATTTCAAGGTAAAAAATTTAATGTATTCGTTTTTCAAAAGTTTTTTCTTTATATTATTTTGTATTTATCAGAGGTTGTTTTTAACTCTCCATCCAATGTGGATTAGATGTTACTGGGTCCATGTAATTTTAGTTTATATATTCTAATTTATTGGATCACAATAATTATCATTTTAAAATAATTTAATGATATTAAAATAAAATTTATAAAAGATACTATAAATTCATCTCCTATTCACTCTTTATATTTTAGTATATTTTTTGGGTAATTATTTGAAATGATTTATTATTATTATATTTATTTTTTAGATATAGATTAAAAGAAATTAAATATATGGATTTTAAAAATATGAAATGGTTTCAATCTTTTAGAGTATTCCATTTTATATTAAGATTAAAATCATTGTATGATTTTTTCTTGGGGTTTTTATAGAAACACCTAAAAGGTTTAAATCATTTGATTTATTCTTAAAGATAATCATTAAATATTAATACTTAATAATATAATTAATTATGTGTTTTGTGTTCATTTATTTTAAATAATTTTTTATGTATTTTTTTAATGATGCATTTCTTTAATTTTCTTATTTTATAACAATATTTGATTATGTTTTTGTATGAAATCATTCATGGTATTTGATTTTTTTATGAAAAACACATGTTTATTGTATTTTTATTAATATTTTGTGAAAAAATATTCCTTATACCTTATTTATAGTAATATTATTATTAAATTAAGGACATAGAATTATTATATATTATTTTATTAATATTTTTAAAATAGAATGTGTATTAATTTTTTTTAAAAAAACAAACAAATTCCATGTATTTTTGTGACACCCCATGCCACTATTGTGTTGAATATTACTTAATTATGAGTTATCTTTAATTTTTGGATGTTTTTTAAATTTAATCTTTGAACCATTAAGAGTTTTTATCTATTTAAAGGTCACCACATGATTAGAGTAAGCTATGTGGATGAACCTTACATTTTTGGGGAAACTATGCAAGATAACCTTACGTATGGGTTCCCCTATGGTGAAAGATTGGAATACGGTCATGTTAACTTGTTGGAAATTATGAAAGTTACTTATCCAAATAGGGTATCTTGTATATGACTTCATAATGGGCTGGAAAACCATGCGAGAAAATTGTGTATAGAGTTGCACCTCAATTGTAGTGGGGGATTCAAATTTTTTATAAACCATGCAGCTAAACAGTGTGAGGTTAGAGTTTCTTTCCAATGTGAGAAACATAGTTGGTGCATAGTTTTGTAAATAGTTAAAGCTACCTAGACTCATTTAAAAGTGAATTTCCATTTATTCCCTTTTTGATTTTAAGTGTTTTGGCCCTCTTTTCCTCCCCCTCTCATGAAACCGACCAATAGAGAGATAAAGGGAGCTTCTAACTCCATATTCCATGGATTCATTCCTCTCCTCCTTGATTTTGATGAGGTGTGAGATTAATTTCATTGGGAATAGGAATTTTTAGTTCACCAGAAATAGAATATCTGGTGAACTTATTTCCAATGATCTAATGGATATGAAGTGGTAGTGTTATAGTGTTAGTTCACAAGAAGATGCAGGCTGATGTATAAGGATTTATTCCATCAAAAGTGAATTTATTAGACAATATACAAGGTTCCATATCTATGATATATTCTAAAAGGCAACAATCAACTGTATGAGAATGTTGAGGTGATGAAATTATTTGAACATAAAAATGGTTCCTCTATAAATCTCAAAGGTGGTGGAATTTATCCCATGAAGGTTGGATGATGATAGTGACTTGAATCACTATAAGGGAACTACTATATAAGGTTGGGTATATTAATTGTGATTAGGTATTACTTACTTTATATGATTTTGAGATTTATATAATTGTAATCTTACTATTAATTATTTTAATAGAAGTGAAGCAATATTCTTACATGTATGAGAGTGAAATACTGAACTATATAATCCATTTGTATTGTTCATTTCCTTTCAAGTTTACTTCACATCATTCTTTTTATTATTCTTTTCAAATTTCTTCTGAAGGTTTTATGTTATGGTGTGGTGAATTGGGTATAGTGTTAATGTTAGGTCCACAAGGCTGAGTACCCTGAGAGAGGGGTTGAATCAGGGTATGTCTAATTTAAAATTAAATCCCATTCCGATCTTTTTTCGCTGTTAAGAAAAACACTCTTCTCTCTCTTTCCCGTTACACAATGTAATCAGAAAGTAAAGCATGCACAGGACACAACAATTTTTACTTGGTTCACCACTAAGGGCTATGTCCAAGGAGAATACGCCGACAGGTTATCGGTCGTACAAAATTTCACTAAACTTCACTAGTTATGGATTACAAGGTTCGGGCACAGTCACTCTGTCCCAAGCTCACGACCTTTACAATGTTTAGGGTCAGCTCACTACTTTCCCAAGGGTCACTATCTATTTCTCTCTCTCTGGATCACTACCGGTGGAGAGGATCACCTTCTTCCTGTTCCTTTGCTCACTGCTTCAGAAAGGATCCACTCACAGTTTATATAACTGTAGGTCTCTTCATTTGCATGAAGGAATGCATCTTCCTCTATATGTAGATGATATGTTGAAGTACAACTTTCACCCGTAGATGAATCTCACTTTTCACCGAAGGTATCGGGAAATATTCCAGCTTTCACGTAGCCCATAATAACCGTCGTGAATCAACCCTTTCTTGGTGCGCAGGTCTAACCCAGCGTGAAAGTCACAATGGGCACGCAAGTCCACCTCAGTGACTTGCGCAACACAAGCTTCTTCAACTTCAAACATGCGTGACACACTTCCCTTTACGTCCAAACCAACATTGGCACGCAACAAACAACAATCTCCCTTCATCAAATCTGGCACGCAAGTCCCACTTGTTAGACACACCACCACTTGCGCGACCACCACACCTACGCGACGGGAGCTCTGATTCTTCAAAGTGTTGAACTCCGTTGAGAAACGAGGAGGGGTGGTCTAGTATTTATAGGCAATTTGACCACCCTGCACGATGGTCCACAAGTCAACCTTCAGTGCGCAAGTCTCGGCACACAGGTCTCTTCCCCTGCACGTCACTTGCACGACCCACTTACAAACTTGCACGAACCTCTTTAATTTTCCATATTTTGAAGTTCTGATCTTGAAAAACAACAGGCGTGCAAGTTTCCAATCCTCCTAGGCACCGACGTGCAAGTCCTTTCTCTTGGTGCGCAAGTCACCTGCGCAACCAACTCAATACTTGTGCGACCCTTATCCCTTTTCCATATTTTGATGATCTGATCTTGAAAAACATATTGTGCACAAGTTTTCAAGCCATCAAGTACACGGCACACAAGTCCCTTTACCAAAAACCACTTTTCTTCATTTTTCAATTTTTAGGACCAAAAATTTGGCAAACACTGGAAAACGGCGGCACCTTGTATCTGTTCTTTTTGTGCCACCTCCAGATCATCCATTCCTTTGTCGAAGTTCTTGAATCAAACATTGATCGTTAACCACAGATCTTGAACTCGACATGCCACCATGAAATCCCCTTTGTCAACAAATTTGTATGTCATAGTTTTCTTTGTCAACAATCACAGCAAAATTGTCCACTTTGTCAACAAACACAATCACCTCAAAAATGCTTCAATGATACCTTGAGGGATTTTTGCCCAACAATCTCCCCCTTTGGGTTTGTTGACAACTATTCCATATAAATATACATCGTTAACTCTTCATCCAACATTCCTCCAAATGCGATTCTGATAGCGATCAAGGATTTACTCAACACGTACTCTAAGCCCACATGAGCAATGCTCAGCGTGAGAAACAAGAGTAAATGAAAAGTTCATCAATGAATCACTTCATCTCTTACACTCATTGTTGACACCAAACTGATACCAATTTTTGGAAATATTCTTCCAACACCACTCATCTGATTTTATCACGATCCTCATCTTTCGTGATATCTATTCTTTGATCGATCACTTCTAGCATCATCAGATTTAATACACTCCCCCTTTCTCATTGCTCGCCTTATCTCGCTGCTCCACCTGTCAGCTTCTCCCCATATCATTCATGATTTTTCAAATAGCCACACTGTCTCCCCCTTGAACAATCACTATTTTCTCACCCTTTGTCAACAAACCCAAAGATCGCTCCTTTGTAGTCTATAACAGAGTAGATAACACATTTCATCACATTAGGGAAAAACACATCAGACCTCGGGGAGAGGGGGATGTGTCACATCCACACTCTTTTAAGTGCGTGGAGTCGACTTAACTCCCAGAGCCAGTCGATTCCTCTCAAAAGCTTCCTTGGGTAAGGCCTTTTTTAGAATGTCTACAACCTATAGCTCTGTAGGCACATACTCCAATTTCACAATTCCCTGCTCAATCTTCTCCTTGATAAAATGATACTTTATCTCAATGTGATTTATCCTTGAGTGATGGGTGGGATTTTTGATGAGATTTATATCACTTGAGTTATCACACTAGATTCCGATCGGAGACTTCACTTCAACTCCCATATCTTCAAGCTGTTGCTTTATCCACAATAATTGTGTGCATGCTTGAGTGGCCGCAATATACTATGATTCTACGGTGCTCAATGAAATGCAATCTTGCTTCTTTCTTATCCAAGAAATACACAATCCACCAAGATAGAATGAACCTCCTGACGTTGATTTTCTATCATCTTCTGATCCGGCCCAATCTGCATCTGTGTAACCCAATAACACTGATTGAGATTTGTCATTATACATCAGGCGAAATCCACGGTGCCTTTGATATATCTAAGTATTCTTTTCACTGAAAGCATGTGGATTTTTTTTGAGATTACTCTGATATCTCACTGCTTGGCATGTGGAGAAAAAAATATTAGGCCTTGTTGCGGTCAAGTACAACAAACTTCCAATAATTTGCCTGTATTCTGTGATATTAACTGCCTTGCCATTCTCATATTTTGATAATTTCATCCGAGTAGCAACCAGAATCTTCATCTCCTTGGAATTCTCCATTCCAAACCTTCTTAGAACTTCCTTGGCATATTTGGACTGAGAAATGAAAGTGCCATTACTTCCTTGTGTCACCTGTAAACCAAGGAAAAATGTTAGCTCTCCAATCATTGACATTTCAAACTCATTTTTCATGAATTCGGAGAACTGTCTGCACTGAGCTTCATCAGATCCGCCAAATATTATGTCATCGACATAAACCAACACCATCATCCTTTTATTACTGTCGTTGCTGAAATAGAGATTGTAATCAACTCCCCCACGCTAGAAACCAATCTTCTTTAAGTACTGATCAATCCTTGAGTACCATGCTCTTGGTGCTTGTTTCAGCCCATACAACACCTTCTTCAGCCTGCAAACTTTGTTCTCATCCTCATGAATGAGAAAACCATATGGATGCTCAATATACAACTCTTCTTCTAGAACTCCATTCAAGAATGCAGATTTGACATCCATCTGGAACACTTTGAACTTTCTTTGCACTGCTATGGCAAAAAATAATCTGATTGTCTCCAGCCTAGAAACTGGTGCAAATGTTTCATCAACATCTATTCCCTCTATCTGGGAGTATCCCTTGCACACTAGCCGTGCTTTGTTACGAATCACTGTGCCATCTTCATTCATCTTGTTGCGATAGACCCATTTAGTTCTGATGACATTTTTATCCACTAGCCTCGAAACAATCTTCCACGTCTGGTTCTTCTCAATCTGATCAAGATCTTCATTCTTAGCCTGAACCCAGTTTTCATCTTCATCTGCATCGAAAATTTTTTTTGACTCCACTTGAGATAAAAAAGATTTTTTCTGCAATGATTTCATTCTTCAAGTCTGAACTGGATCTGTCTGATCACCAATGATATTTTTCCTATCAATTTCAGCTCGACTCTTTGGCTTCCTTGAAGACATAGACTTGACGCTTTCTTGTTCATCATCGGTATCTTATTCTAAGTCATCCTCTGCCACTGCTACTCCCCTTGTGTTACTTACCTCATCATCACTTTCATCCAGAAACTGTTCACTGGGTCGTTGAGCATTCTGTTCATTTTCAACTATAGTGACATCATTGCTCTCAACAATTTTTCCCAGCCTTTTGTTGAAGCATTTATATGCTTTGCTTTTCCCTAAGTAGCCAAGGAATATCCTCTCATCTCCTCATGACTCAAACTTCTTTTGATTTTATTTGTTGAGTATGAAACACTTACTCCCAAATATTATAAAGTATTTCAACGTTGGCTTCTTTCCATACCACATTTCATATAGAGTCTTCCCTTCCTTCGGACACAACAGAGACCTATTCGAAATATAGACCGATGTCAAAACTGCTTCCTTCTGTTTGTGAATTTTGTACCGTTATCAGTACGAAACTTCTGAATTTTCTACCCAAGCATATTTTCTGATTCCTTCCAATACTTATTTATGCAACTGAACACCTCTGTCTTATGGGTAATGACAAATACCCAAGACATTCTGCTATAATCATCAATGAAAAGAATATAGAACCTTTTCCCATTAATAGCTCGTGGTAAGATAGGTCCACATACATCAGCAGGCACCAATTCGAGCACTCTAGTTGATTTCTGTTCCTTTGTCCTGTATGTCTTTCTGATGATCTTCCCTTGTTGGAAAGCATCACACATATGAGTGCGATCACGTGATAGTTTGAGAAGGTCTCTAGCAGCATCACACTTTACCAGATCTTCTATAGATGGTTGTAATAGATGACCAAGTTGTTTATGACACAGCTAGTTTTATTCCTCTCTAGATAAAAGGCACGTATCTTCTTCCCTACCTACAAGGTAAAGATTTCCCTTTGTCCTTTTTCCCTGCAGAACAACTGCTCCATCTTTTCCTTTCACAACACACATCTTCTTGGTAAATCAGATAGAATTCCCAAAGTCATATAGTTGACTGACACTGAGCAAGTTATGACTAAGACCCTCTACTACCAAGACATCAGCACATCTCATTTCTTTGCCCCCAAACATGGATTTTCCTGAGCCAACAATCTTCAGGCCTTCATCATTCCCAAATTTGACAACTTCTTCTTTATCATATTTTAGGCCTATAACAAGATCCTTATTACCCGTAATATGAGATGTGCAACCACTATCAAGGATTCACACACCAGAGAGATCTGATGCTTTAAGGGAAATCTCTACCACCATGACCTTCTCATTTTTCTTCTTCTTGGTCCATACTTTTTCCTTCACACTCAGAATGGATTGAGGCTTCTGTTCTTTCTCAGATTATGATGGAACAACTTCATCTTGAAAATCCGCAAATCTATTCTACATTTTTAACTCACCTATCAGTTTATTGATCTGATGCTTGCGAACATTTTGATTCTGCTTTGGCACATTTCTCTGAATGGTCGAAGTACAGTACCTAGCCATGTGCCCAAATCCTCCGCACCAAAAACAGCGTACTTAGAAATATGTTCTGGAAAACCGTTCTCTGTTTGGCTGCCACCTCTATTCTCGTTCCCTTCGGTATCTTTTGGCTATGGAACACACATACTATGAATGTCCCATCTTTCCACAACAATAACACCTGATATAAGGTGTATTCCTTTGTGTTACTTCAGCACTATGAGTTTCCCCTTGGGATCTTTGAATATTTTGATTCTGCTTCGTGCCCAAATCAACCTTCAATATTGGGACAGGTGCTTGCAGTCTGACTTCAATTGCCACATATTTTTGCTTCTGATCAGGCCCTGAATCAGCCTTAACGTTTGAGCTCAATTGCTGCTTCTTTCCTACTAAACTACTAGGCTCCTCTTTCATCTTTTCAGTCTTCTGAATGACCTACTTTCCCAAGAATGTATTAGGAATCAATGGTTTTTCCTGGTCTTTAACTTCCCTCCACAGACCGACAACTTCTTCTTCAAGATATTCGATACGCTTGACATGATCTTTCACTTTTATATTCATGCCATTGATCTCCCTTTTCTGTTCTTCAATCTTGAGCTTACACTCACTAACTGATTCTGAGTTCTCTGGTGTTGATGACTTGAGTTTTTCAATTTCTTCCAACAACTCAGACTTCTCTTCTTCCTACTACTACATATAGAGTTTGGCATCATGAACAACTTTATTGACTTTATTAATTTTTGCTCTCCAAACATCTATATCCTCAAGAGGTGCTTCCAACTCAGCTTCCATATCAACTCTTCCTTCAACTTCTTCTTCTTCTTCCCCAGCATCAGTTTCTTCCTTTTCTTGAGAACTATCGATGACCTACACCATATAATTTTCTCCTCCATCTTTGAAGTTCTCTATTTCCTCAACCTCTTCAACCTCAGACTCATCTGAACTTTCTATTTATTGTGAAAGAAGATTCTTCTTCTTGAAGAAATTTCTCTTGAACCGCTTCTTCCCTTTCACATAGGCTGAAGATTTCTTCTTGGTAATTTCAACATCATCTTCATCATTTTCTTCTTGAAACTTTTTGGGGCATCTGGCTACGAGATGTCCAACCTTTCCACATCTAAAGCATGCAAGAGGTAGTTTCCCTTTGAACTTTACTTTTCCTCTTTGAAGATTTGAGGAGAGGAATGACATTACCTAATCTGTCTATTCCTCTTCCCAAGAGTCTTCAATGGTGAGATTTTTCAAGGCCTTGAATTCCACCTCTTTGGATTTCCCCTTTTCCACAGCATCATTATCATCATTTCTCATTTCATATGCAACAAGAGTGCTGTTTAGGTTATCCAATGTAAGCTCTTTTGGATCTTTATCTTCTTGCACTGAATCTTTCGGATTGAACCGAGGTGGAAGTTTCCTCAAGACATGCTTCACAATTTTTATGTCTTCAATAACTTCTCCAAGACCTCGCATATATTCCACTAAAACATTTACCCTGTCGAAGAATGCATCAACAGACTCATTCGGGTTCATTCTCAAATCTTTATACTTGTTCCACAACACTTGCAATGTTGCCTCTCTAACCTTTGTATCCCCTTCATATATATTCAATAACTTTTCCCACATGGCATGTGATGTTTTTCAAGACATAACCTCTGTATATATAGGATATTATAGGGCTCCCCCTAAGGAATTGATTTCTTTGACATCAGTATCCAACTCTTTATGCTCAGCTTCTGATAATTCACCACTATTAAGATCAGCTGTTATGCCATGCATTGCTGCTGTGAAAACATCCATTCCCAAAGATCAGAAGTAGCGTTGTATCCGATTCTTCCTTAGCTGAAAATTGTTTACGTCGAAGATCGGAATCCCTTTATGATTAGTGACCTCCATTGAGAGAAGAACTACTGCCAACCTTTTGCTCTGATACCAATTGTTAGGTCCACAAGGCTGAGTACCCTGAGAGGGGGGGGGGGTGAATCAGGGTATGACTAATTTAAAATTAAAGCCCATTCCGATCTTGTTTCACTATTAATAAAAATACTCTTCTCTCTCTTTCCCGTTGTAAAATGTAATGAGAAAGTAAAGCATGCACATGACACATCAATTTTTACTTGGTTCACCGCTAAGGGATACGTCCAAGGAGCATATGCCGACAGGTTTTCGGTCGTACCAAATTCCACTAAACTTCACTATATGTGGATTACAAGGTTTGGGCATAGTCACTCTGTCCCAGGCTCACTACCTTTACAATGTTTAGGGTTAGCTCACTGCTTTCCCAAGGGTCACTCCCTGTTTCTCTCTCTCTGGCTCACTGCCGGTGGAGAGGATCACCTTCTTCTTGTTCCTTTGCTCACTGCTTTAGAAAGGATCCACTCATAGTTTATAGACCTGTAGGTATCTTCATTTGCATGAAGGAATGCATCTTCCTCTGTATGTAGATTCTCTGTTGAAGTCCATCTTTCACCCGTAGATGAATCTCACTTTGCACTAAAGGTATTAGGAAATCTTCCAGCTTTCACACAGCCTGGAATAACTGTCATGAATCAACCCTTTCTTGGTGCATAGGTCTAACACGACACACAAGTCTCAACGCGCAAGTCACAATTGGCGCGCAAGTCCACCTCAGACACTTGCGCGACACAAGCTTCTTCAACTTCAAACTTGCGCGACACACTTCCCTTTACACCCAAACCGACATTGGCGCGCAACAAACAACAATCTCCCTTATTCAAATCTGGCGCACAAGTCCCACTTGCGTGACACACTACCACTTGTACGACCACCACACCTGCGCGATGGGAGCTCTGATTCTTCAAAGTGTTGAACTCCGTTGAGAAATTAGGAGGGGTGGTCCAGTATTTATAGGCAATTTGACCACCCAGCGTGACGACGCGTAAGTCAACCCTCGACGCGCAAGTCTCAGCACACAGGTCCGTTCCCCTGCAAGTCACCTATGCGACCCACTTACAAAATTGCATGAACCTCTTTACTTTTCCATATTTTGAAGTTCTGATATTGAAAAACAATAGGCACGCAAGTTTCCAATCCTCCTAGGCACCGGCGCGCAAGTCCTTTCTCTTGGCGCGCAAGTCACCTGCACGACCAAATCAATACTTGTGCGACCCTTATCCCTTTTCCATATTTTGATGATATGATCTTGAAAAACATATGGAGTTCAATTTTTCAAGCCATCAAGTACATGATGCACAAGTCCCTTTTCCAAAAACCACTTTTCTCATTTGTTGATTTTCAGGCCCAAAAATTTGGCAAACACTGGAAAACGGCACAACCTTGTATCTGTTATTTTTGTACCACCTCTAGATCATCTATTAATTTGTTGAAGTTCTTGAATCAAACATTGATTGTTAACCACAGCTCTTGAACTCAGCATGCCACCATGAAATCCCTTTTTTCAAAAAATTTGTATGTCATGGTTTTCTTTTTCAACAATCACAGGACAGTTGTCCACTTTGTCAACAAACACAATCACCTCAAAAATGATTCAATGATACCTTGAGGGATTTTTTCTCAACAGTTAATATATTTTTTGAATCATATCATGGGGTTTGTTTTGGATATTTCTCTTTCATGTATGAGGTTATAATGGATTGTCCTCAGGTGGTTTAACTGAAGGGTGGTTTTGGACTGAAAAAGTGGAATCAAATCTCATGGCTAGAGTGATTAAGGAGGATTATTCCCCGGTGATTGTTTTTTAGATATTAGTTCAATAAAATTCATTCTTACATTTATAATACTAGTAAGAAATCCATAACCTCTTGTTTTATGAAGTTCGATAATAGCGGGAGTTCAAAATTTATGGTGGGATGTAATCAGATGAGTGCAAGGTCTAGATGGAGGAGTTATATGGTATGAATTTTTTATTTTGGAAAATACCTATAGAGTATTGTCTACTGTATAAATACATTGATATTTCATTAATTGGATCTAAGATATAAGTGATGATAAATTTATAATGAGATAAGATGGATAATAAATCGCTCAATATGACACGAATGATACTTTCTTGGAATATAGTGTTTAAAATCTATGAATTGAAGACCACATTAGAACTCATGAAGACCTTAGCTAATATGAATGAGAAGACCGTGACAATGAACAAGGAATTATTTTTAAGTAGAATATTTACCATGATATTGTAGTAAGGTTAAAATATGATCATTTAAATAGATTCAACGTAATTTAAAGTTATATGGAATTAGTAAAGGTTGATTTTAGAGACTCAGCCTTGGAACTGTTGTTACTTTCCTCGCTTCTGAAGTCACAAGACATGTTGGTGATGACTATGAGTAATTCCAATTTAAAGATAGATTTTAATTTCATTGATGTGTGAAACCTTATCTTGAATGAATAAACTAATCTAAATAAGATTCAGTTATCTTCCGGTAACCCTTATGGTGCAGAAGGAAAAGGATGTACTTTCTAGATGGAATGGTCACTAGAAAGGGAAAGGTCAAAGGAGATGAAGAAAGAGTATCTCATTAGAAGGTTCTCCCATGTGTTGTAATTTTGGGAAGAAAGGCCATTTGAAAAAGGATTTTATTGATCGGAGGAAGAATACTAAAAGATTTAATTCTGGTATTGGGTATATGAACCTTGTGTCTGAATAAAGGAGTGGTTTTCTCTTAAGTACTACTAGATTACTTGAGTCTTGGGTGATAGACTCTGGAGTTTCATTACATTAAACATATGAGAGGGAGAGTATAAAAAATTACATCTATAGAAGATGAAATAGCATTCATCTGGAAGATAGGAAAACTCTTGAGATTATTGCTATGGGGCAGTCTCTCTTCCGACAATGAATGAAAGCTTATTGATCTTACAGGACTTGTGAAACATCCCTATATTAAGGAATAACTTAATGTCCATAGGACAACTTGATGAATTAGGTCTCTGTACAATGTTCATGGATGGAATCTGTAGAATTTCACATGGATTAATAGTAGTAGAAAAGGGAGTAAAGTAAGGGACCTTGTATCTTACAGGTTCATTAGAAGGTGCAATGCATGTTGAATAAGTTACTTCCATTAAACTTTGGCATGAGTTTATTGGTCACCTCAGTGATAAGAGAATGAATATTATTTATATTAATGGATTATTAAATACCATAATCATGGGTTATGGAATGTACAAGGATTATATCCTTAGAAAGTAGCGAAATGTGTCTTTTTAAATGGAAGAAAAAACTTCAAAGCACTAAATATTGGAGTTAGTTCACACAGATGTTTGGGGGATAGCTTCAATACATTCCCATAGAGGTTAAATCTACCACGCAACATTCATCAATGAATCCACATGAAAAGTGTGGGTGTACTTCATCGAACACAAGTTATAGGTGTTTTAAGAATTCATCTAATGAAGGAATATGGTGGAGAAGGTGACCAAAAGTATTTTTTAAGTGATTATGACCATACAATGGTGGTGAGTACGAAAGTAGGGGGTTATTGAGGTTATTTTAATAGAAGGGTACTTGTTTTTAGAAAACCATGTTAGGGAATTTGGATAAAAATATAGTTGCAGGGAGGATGAATAAGACTTTAGTGGAAAATTTTAGGAGAATGAGGATTCAAACAGGGTTCCCCAATGTGTTTTGGGTGGAGGTTGTGAGCTATGCCACATTTCTAGTCAATTAGTGTCTATCATCACCCATTGATAAGCAACTTCTAGATAGCTTCTAGTATAGAAATGTTTTTTATTTGAACCAACTCAAAGTCTTTAGAGTAATATCCTATGCCCATGCTGATGCTAAGTAATGAGACAAGCTGGACGATTAGTCTCTAGTGTGTTACTTTGTTGACTATGGAAAATAAGAATTTGGATTTTGAATATGGGATAATGATTCTTAGAAATTAATCATAATTCAAAGTTTGATATTAAATAAAGAGATTCTGAGGATGGATTGGAACCTAACTAGAAATATGATGAAATAAAAGTATCACCAGAAGATGATTTTCACTTGGATGGATGATCAGAATATACAAACCTATTAGAAAATTCAATAAGTATGAAAGTTCAGGAAACACTAGAACATTTGGTGGAGTTATTAGAATAAAGGGGTCAAATTTTGATGGTATTTCCTAGGTATAAAGTACCAGATAGTTCAAATACCATTGAAACTCAAGCATCATAAGTTCATATTCTAGAAGTTTTAGTACTGGAAAGAGCTAAGCTACAAGAATAACTATGGTGATTTACTAGGGAAAGGTGCCAAGTGAAAAGGTATGGGAGTACTTTTCATTATCTAATTTTTATAGAAGACAGAGATCCTTAATTTCAAAAGGAGTCAAGGTGTTTTAAGGATTAAATATAAGGATTTAGAGATGAGGTATGTGTAGACGCCGAAAAAGTCCGTTGCTCCTCAAATGAAGTTCCGAATGAGGAAAGCGAGATCATATTGGGAGTCAGAAGCATGTTCCGGAAGGCCCGAAGGCCTTGCGTGAAATATCGGAGGCCCGCACGCAATATTGGCAAGGCGCGCGCAATCCTTCCGGGATTCGCGCAATGGACCGAGTCGGCGCGTAAGTTTCCGCGCCCGACCCCGTGCGCGGCCCGATTCCGCGCTGGGCCTATTTCGCACCCGCGCGTCGAATTGCGCGCCCGCGAGCCGACTTGCACGCTCGGGGTTGCCTATAAATACAAGGCAACCCCCGCCGTTTTGAAGGTTGCCAGAATTCGAAGGGTCTCCGGTGCGCGCAATCCCGCCCCCTCCGCGCGCAATGCCCATCTTCAGGTAACCTCTTTTATTTCGCGCAAGCCAGCCCCGGGGTTCGCCTTCGCGCGCAACCCCTTCGGCCCCTTTCCTTTGACCAACTCCTCACCCAAAGGCCTTCGCGCGCAAAAGAAGCCTCTTACGCGCAATTGCCCCCGGGTGCGCGCAATCCATCCCGATTGCGCGCACCCCCCCTTACTAAGTGGCCATTCGTTAAAGAATGGGCCGTTGCCCCCACGCGCTATCAGAGGCCCGGTGCGCGCAATCTCTATCCTCCGTGCGCAAAGCGCTGGCCCAATTGCGCGCCAGCCGCCCAATTGCGCGCCGACCCGCGGTATTGCGCGCCAAGCTCCTCTTTTGCGCGCAAACCGCCAGGGTCACCCCCTTTGACCCCCTGAGGGTACCCGCCCGCGTGGCGCCCGATGATCTTCATCCTGGGTGCCCGCACCGTGCGTTGTCTTCCCGTGCGGCCCTCCAGGCCCGCGCGAAGTGACACGGACCCATTGGCGGCACTAATTCATCCAAGCTACACGACGTTAAACTGCGTAGCATATGGGCCTCCTCAAGGTGTAAGCCCCAAACCCCATCGTCCAACATGACGCTAAACTGTACTACGTCCGCGCTACAAGACGTTAAACTGCCAAGAATCTTCGTCCTCAACACACGACGTTAAACTGTACTTCGTCCGGCAAGACGTTAAACCGTCCACTTCGTCCTCAACACACGACGTTAAACTGTACTTCGTCCGGCAAGACGTTAAACCGTCCACTTCGTCCTCAACACACGACGTTAAACTGTACTTCGTCCGGCAAGACGTTAAACCGTCCACTTTGTCCTCAACACACGACGTTAAACTGTACTTCGTCCGGCAAGACGTTAAACCGTCCGCTTCATCCTCAACACACGACGTTAAACTGTACTTCGTCCAGCAAGACGTTAAACCATCCGCATCACCTGATCCCGTGCTTCGCACGCAGGGTCCCCCCCGGTTTGGATGTGGCCCCCACCCGCTCGTCTCTACAGGGATGTCGGGATTGCCCCTCTTTAGGGATGATTTATTGGAGTGGACTTCGCCCACGGGGGTAGGGTATTGCAAACCCCTAGTTTCCTGTGGGGGACTGCACATGTGTATATCCATCGTGCTTCCCCACTGCCGAAGCCAGTAGAGGGCGTGACGGGGATCGAGGTGTCTCTTACCTTCGGCCCAAGTCCCTCTCCAACTGAGCTTTGCCGCACTTAGGTTGCCTCAGTGCGTAAGTCCTGACAGAATGAACTACGTGGACTTTGATCCCTGTCTCCTAAACAGGGTACGTAGGAAGCCTCCCTGAGGTTCAAGCCCACCACCTGGTCGTTCCGGTCGTATCCACGTCGGTTCGTCCATCAGTGGACCCCTCCCGGGTTCACATTCGCGTTGATCCACCCGGCCGTTCCATCCCCCTCTGTGCGAGGTGGTCCGGTTCAATCCTCCGCCCGGTAGCCTCGACCTCCTTGTGAGTCGGCTTGCCTTCGTCCAGCATGACGTTAAACTGTATATCCGAACTACGCTGACTTTGATCCGCGCTAACGCGCGGTACGTAGGAAGCCTCTACGGGGTCCAAGCTCTTCACTCCATCATCCATCCTGATCCTTACCCGGGCCGCCACATCCCGGTGGGGTCATGCCATTTCATTCCACTCCACTTCACTCGGGAAGCCGCCCATGTGCTGGCCCCAGCGTCGGAGGTTCCCCGCAAGGGGTTCTGTCATCTGATCCACTCCTCGTGTTGATCAGTCCGATGCCGTCCCCGCTGGACGTTAAACTCACAGCATACCCCGTGTTAAACATGGGAAGCTGAGGAAAACCTCAGGTAACGCAGTTCCCCGCACCTAGAGCGGGATGCCTCAGGCCATCACGCCTTCGAGAAGCCCTATTAGGGACGGAAGGCAGACATGCGGAGCCGCAGTGTCAAGACGTGCCCCCAACACCTAGAGCTACCCGATCTCCTCAACGCAGGTTGCTGCCCCGACCAGAACCCTTGGAGCGTTTGGGAAGAAGCAGTGTAATTAACCAGTGTCCATGAAGATATGGCGCCGGGAACAAGATTCATGAACATTCTTAAATCTATGAGGGAGACCCGGATTAGGCGATGAGTTCCGAGGAGACGTCCACGGAAGGAGGAGCCGACATCCCATCATCCCGGTTTCGATCAAGGAGCAGACGTCCCTGAATAAGGGACGGATGCCGCCCGCCTTTGGAAAGCGGGACTGCAGGGCCACAAGCCGCGCTCCCATCCCCTCGGGTCGACGGGCGCGCGCGCGAATGCGTCCTGGCAGAACAGCGTCAGAACAGAAGCCCGACGCACATCCGCACCGAAACAGAAAAATGGTGAACCCGACGTGAATCTCTTCTCCACAATATGAAGACCGATAGCTTTCAGAGGTGTTGGAAGACTAGCATGTTGCCCGGCCGAGCATTCAGCACCGGGGCACGGAACCTGCTAGGGGCTGGGGAAGGGAAATCGGGCACTCCGTCTCACAACGTCGATGGCCTGGGTTCCCCCCACGGAAGGCGTCGTGGCACTAATGATTGGTTGTCGATTCCTTTTCCTGTCAGTATTAATGGGTTCTTCTCCCTGCTTTCAGGAATCAGGTCGCCCAAGCCAGTGCCCGATCGCCGCCCACCCACTGGCGCAGGGGTAGGGGAAACACCGACGCGGCTACTCCGCGCGGTCCCGCCCGTTCCACAGCCGTCCCAGCAGTCGCAACTGCGGGACAACTACGCCCTCTCTCCCCCTCGGAGGTCATCCAGAGAAGGGTGATCGACAACTTGGTGTGGAGATATGAGGAAGAGGGAGTCATCCCCACCAGGGACATGGCCCGCCTAGACCTCAAGGAAGCTGCACCTCGCCACCAACGCCGCCCCTGAGGGCCGCATAGGGAGGCACCGCTGCCTACCTCGACGTCCAACCGCTTCGGGAGTTTATCCCCGGAACGCTCCGACAACTCCCTCCCCTATGCGGATGAGGTGGAGGATGTCCGGGACCACCCTATCCGAGATCCGCTCCAGGGATCCACGATAAGGGCTCCCGCCAGGCCACGTCGACACCGCCGCCAGGCTTCTCAAGTCGAAGAGCGGGTTGTCCACATGCCTGCACCGCTGATCCCGACTCGTCTGTCTCGACGCCAACGTCGGGCACGAGCGGAAGAGGATGCCCACCTTGGGGCCCTAGCAACAGCGGCCGCAGTGGCCCAAGCCACTACTGGCTCCAGTCACCAGGCCCCTGCGTATCCTGAGCAGGGGCACTTCTATGCCCGACCCGGATCGAGGCCCCGACCGCCCCAAAGGCAGGTTGGGTTGACTCTCCCGGTTGCTAGTACAGGCAATAGCCACCGCGTACCACCTCGCGGTAGCGCTATTCACCAGCATGGTCTACTCCGTGTGGCCGATCCAAGAGGCATGAGTTATCCCACCTCCCGATCCCGGCCCGGAGGCCTGCCCGGAAGCATCTCTTACCGCGTCCCCTTTGATATCTGTCCCGGTGCTCCTCGCACCTTGGTTTCCAGTCCTCTTGGCCCCAGCACTGGTGCGGCCAGAGGACGCCAGGACAGAGATCAGCCATGCCCCGAAGAACCACCGAGGGGCAGGAAGGCGAGGTGTCGACGTCGAGGGAGGAATGTTAGGGAATTCCGGACAGAGATCCGACCGGTTCGTTTCTCTGATACAGAGGCGGAATATGATTCGGCGACGGAGCCCTCCCCCCGATCCCGCCAGTCAGGGGCAGGGGTAGGAATGCGGCATGTCAGCCTCGTACTCCCCGAGAGCGAGATCGACCTGATCCCTGCTTCTCTCCGAAGGTATATCCGGAGTAGCGAGGGCCTGGTAGACCCCCAAGGATCAAGCTTGCGGTTGGTACCGGCCCCTCCAGAAGCGCCTTCTGCCTCGATCGGAGAAGCCGGAGACCTTTTCTGGGGACCGACGGTCGAGCCACGATCTAGTGCACCCTCGGCGAGCACCGACACTACGGCAGGATGTTCTCTCGCCGGCCCGTCCTATCGTGATGTGGTAGCTGGGACACCGCAACCCTCAGAGGGCGGCCCGAGATATGGAGGCCAATCGGCCTGCTCACCGTATTCACCGCTGGCCAGCCCGCCGGCCCAGCAGCCCGCCGGCCCAGCGGCCCGCCTCGGAACCACTGCCGGTTCCCCGTTCATTCCCAGTCGCTGAAGGGGACCAAGAAGACCTGGGTCCCGAGTTTGAGTTGTGGAGCTTCTGGACCGTCCTTGCAGAGGGCCACTTCCCCGAGAAGTTTTGGCCAGTCGTAGGACTGGACTTTGATGCACCAGAATCACTCACCCCGGATGAGTTCGAATGCTTCCGCCGAACTCTCCGGGAGACTCACTCCCGTATTCACCGCCTACAAATGCCATATCCTGGGAGTCAAGCACACCTGGAGGATATTGGTGAGCAGTGCCGTCAGATTGACCTGGCCACGCTCCCCACGGTTCGGCACCCCGGGTCATTTGGGCACCACGGGGCCCTCCAACAACGATGCGTTGAGTGTTTTCAAGTACTCCGCAAGGCTATCGAGGAAGCCACCCCCCACGTGTACATCCGTGGATGAGGGCATTACGCTGCCCTACGCTTCAGTGCGATTCGCCGACAGCCCGACTCGCTGGGTGGCCCTGAGGGTATGTCCCCAGGGACGGAAACAGTCAATATGGATGACCTGTCGGGAGAGGGGAACGACTTGGAACATCTCGACGGGGGATCTCCCCCCGAAGACAAGCCGTCGTTGGATCCATCGATGAGAGTTACTCGTCACCAGAGGAACCTCCTGGGTCTCCCCACGCCCACTGAAGCACTGACGTTGAGCCGAAACGTCAGCAAAGGTAAAGAGCACGGCGGGGCTATAAAGCCCTCCGACCCATCTGCCTCCATATAGAGGGCAGATGAGGATCCCGAGAAGGCCACGCTACGTCAACAGCTCGCCGAGCAGAAGAATCTAGTTGACCAGCTCCTCGCCGAGCGCGCTGCAGAGCGGCGGCCTGACTACGGTGATCCTAGGCCAGGACAGCAGGGACAGGAACAACCGCTCCTCGACGAGACTCTCCCGGATAACCGTGATTATGCCATGTTTGCCGACAGGGGAGAGGCCATTGCATATGGAAAGAGGGCACATTATGTTTCACCACACCCTCCCGAACGACGTGGCTACCTGAGAGACCCCGCTTGGATTCCTCCCGCTGTCCCAAGGGCCGCTCCGCCCGCCATCCCACGAGCTGATGAGTTCGACGGCCCGGTCGACAACCCGATTGAAGAGCCATGCAATGCGCTCGTGGTTAGAGATCCTTGTCAGGACTGGAACCCATGTCCAGACGATCCGATGGCGGCACTCATCACCCGCTTGGAAGCCTTGGAGACTCGGCAAGTGGCGATCCCACTGGATGGAAAGCCATACCCAGCATGGGTAGATGACATGCCGGCACCTCCGGGATTCGGGAACCCCACTTTCGCCCCCTTCAACGGGACTGGAGATCCACCACAACATTTGGCCCATTTCAACTCGAGGTGAGGGCCTATGTTGGGAACTCCGGCGCAGCAGGAGGCCGCTAAGCTTCACTACTTTGTCCAGACACTGGAAGGGCCAGCATTTGTCTGGTACAGCCAGCTCCCCGTCGGGTCAATAGCTAGCTGGGAGGACCTTCGTAGACAGTTCCTCTACCAGTTCAGTTCCACGACCCGGAAGA
This sequence comes from Viscum album, assembly GCA_963277665.1. Taxonomy (NCBI): domain Eukaryota; kingdom Viridiplantae; phylum Streptophyta; class Magnoliopsida; order Santalales; family Viscaceae; genus Viscum; species Viscum album. The sequence goes on from OY728163.1 coordinate 357,231,039, forward strand.
CGAGCATCGCAGACCTCTTCAAGTGTAAGCAAAGGCTTGATGAGCGAGTCGCGGATTTCGTCGCCCGATGGAAGGGTCTCACGTATTCCCTTGACATGCCATTGACTCAGGAGCAGTTGCTGACAATGTGCATCGGGAACGTCAAGACCGAGCTGGTCCCTTCCTTGATCACTCAGAATTACCCCGGAGGGTTCAGGGACTTCTCAGACAAAGCTCAACGTCTTGAGGAAGCCCTGCAACAGGCCAGTCAGGCACACCCGCTGCCTCCTATGATCCCTGCAAGGAGAGTCAGCAGGGCTGAGCCCGCTGCTGTTGCCCAGATAGAGGCCCCCAGGCAGTTGGAGCTGCTGCCGGCGAGGCCAGCTCCACAACCTCACAGGAATCCGCCTCCACGGGCTCAGTTCCTGGCCCAGCAGCGGCAGCCCCAAAACCGGCCGGCCCCTCCGCGTAATGTACCGCCACAACCCAGGCGAGATAATCAGGGTCCACCTCCTCGGCAGGCCCCTCCAGCCCCTCATCAAGACCACGATCCCAGGGCCCCGCGATACCTGACTTACTCATTTCATGAGGATCAGGTCCCCGGTTATTTCCGGAGCGCCCTGGAGCAGAGGATTGTGCGACTGCCTGAGTGTTGGAGGCCAGAGGAGGCACATCTCACGGATAACCCCCGCTACTGCCCTTACCACCGGGCCCTGGGGCACACCATCTGGCGGTGCTACGTGTTTAAGGACTGGCTCCAAGACCAGATTAACAATAATGTAATCAGGTTGGGCCCAGATCCAGCACAAGTGGCAGGTGTGTTCGTGAGATCAGATGACGATAGTGGCAACAAGGATGAATGGCAGCTGGTCTCCGACCGCAGATCCCATAAGTATAATGACTGGATGGCCCGCAAGACGATCATTCGTGCCCATGGAATCATCCGTGCGCGCTTGAATCAGCCTGAGCCCCCAGAATCTGCGGGTGCTGCTTCGGCATCGTCGTCCCAGCCTGCCTCTTCCGAGAAGAGCAAACGGCGGCAGCGCAAGAAGGAAGAGCGCGCCCCGCCAGTTCCACCGCTATCCCGCACTCTCGGCGATTTCATGCCCCCGGAGATGGAGGTCCCTCCCTGGATCCGCCCGGTGATGAATGATTCGTCCAATGACAGTGTTGGGTACGCTTTGGTTAATACCGTCGAGCTGGTAAATCCCTTTTCAGTTCCCGACGTTGAAGAACACCAGGTGGACCTCCCTAGTGTCCCCGGTCGTCGCCACTGTCGGAGGAACCGTAACAACAGGAGTCGCTGGGGCACGGCAGTTGGTACCTACAGCCAGGCCGTGCATACCACTGAGACTAGGCAGCAGGCTCAAAACCGAGCTCAGCGCGCGCAGCCCCCCCATCCGGGGATGACGGATTCGCCCCCGCCACTGTTTGTGGTGTGGGACCAGGCAGAACCACCTCAGCCGCGCCGCGACCAGCTCCGTCCTGCCACGAGTCCATCCCGGCCTCCTGGCCCCAGTACGGTGACCACTTCCCGGGCTTCAACCAGTGAACAGCGAGATGCGCCAAGCACCAGTCGGCCGCCGGTCCAACCGGCAAGGCCCGTCATACCTCCAACCGCAGAGCAACCTCCTGCAACCAGGGGCTCGCGCTTGGCAAAAAAGTATGATGCCCTGAAGCACTTGGCCGACATCCCAGCAAGGCTCTCCATCCTTGAGGCTCTGCGCCTATCATCTGAGATGCGCGAGGCGCTCGCTGAAGCCCTGAAGAGCCCCCTCCAGTTTGAGACGGAGGTTGCGGCTGCAGAGGCCTTTCACGCCGAAGCGATTGAGGACGCCGAATGTCAGGCAGTTATCTCGTTCTCTGGTAAGGATGAATACCCTCCTATACAGGGGCACATTCGTCCACTGTATGTGACTGGCCAGTTCAATGGCCTTGAAGTCCGGCGCTGTCTTGTCGACACGGGGTCCGGGATTAACCTGATTCCAACTCGGACGCTCCGGAGATTGGGGTTGTCTGAGAATGACTTGATTCCCTCCGACCTCAGGATCCAGGGGTACGACCGCACCGAGCAAACTCCGGTCGGAAAGATACGTTTGAAGACCCAATTCGGTGACCTGGTTGCCAACACCAAATTCATGGTAGTCTCTCAGGACACTGCGTATAACGCATTGATGGGCAGACCATGGCTCCACCTTCATGTGGTGGTTCCCTCATCATACCACCAATGCCTTAAATACTCCCTTAATGGTCGAGTAGGCGTGCTTCAGGGAGATGCCTCTCCTTTTGCCTCATGTGAAGCCCGCTATCTGGATGCAGACTATTACAAGAGCAAGGATAAGCAGATCCTGGCAGGTGAGGTTGAGCCTGTCGCTGTTGCAAGTGATCCCTGGGCGAGTTTGGATGACGCTTACGTCCTCCCGATCCATCGGTTGGACGTAGCCATGGTCTCGACGGCCTGTGAGTCTCCTGATGAGATGACCGCGACCGCCCATGCCAGCACCAGCGGCCCAGCAGGGTCTGGTATCCCCAATGCAGTTTCCAACGCAGTCTCTCCCGTGGACGATCCCTCCCCGAGTGGAGAGGACATGGAAGATGCACCCCAGCCTTTGAGGAGGGCGTCTCCGCCACGGTCGATGAGTTGGTACAGGTGAACCTTGGAACCGAGGCAGATCCAAGACCCACATTGGTCAGTGCCGCCATGCCCTCTGAGGAGCGGCAACAGTATGTGGACTTCCTCAGACAGCACCGTGATGTGTTCGCTTGGGGCTATGACGAGATGCCGGGGCTAGATCCTCAGGTAGCCGTCCACCGCCTTGGTCTCCCGGCGAACCATCGCGGGTTCAAGCAGCCTCCCAGGAAGATGCACCCATTCCACGGTGCTATGGTTGAGGCCGAGGTTGATAATCTTATCAAAGCCAACTTCGTGAGGGAAGTGCAGTACCCCAGATGGCTGGCCAACATTGTTCCGGTCAGGAAGAAGAACGGGCAGATCAGAGTCTGTATCGACTTCAGCGATCTCAACCGCCACTGTCCGAAGGATGATTTTCCCCTTCCGGTGACGGATCTGTTGATTGACGCCACGACAGGGTTCCAAGCCCTCTCCTTCATGGATGGATACTCCGGATACAACCAAATCCGGATGGCCCCCGAGGATGAGGAGTTCACTGCCTTCAGGGCCCCCAAGGTATCTTTTGTTACCAGGTCATGCCCTTCGGCCTGAAGAATGCAGGTGCCACCTATCAACGGGCGATGCACCGCATATTCAAGCCAATCCTCGGCACACTGGTGGAATGCTACGTCGACGACTTGGTGGTCAAATCGCGCCAGCGTCAGGACCATCTCAAAGATCTTGAGAAAGTGTTCGGCTTCCTCCGGTCTCGCCGCTTGAAGATGAACCCGTTGAAGTGTGCCTTCGGGGTCACCTCTGGGAAGTTTCTTGGCTTTGTGGTAAGATACCGGGGTATTGAGATCGACCCAGATAAGATCAGGGCGATTAGCCAGATGCCTCCCCCAGGTAACATTCGGGAACTGCAAGGGTTCCAAGGCCACTTAGCCTATATACGCCGATTCATTGTGAATCTGGCCGGCAAGTGTAAGCCCTTTTCTCGGCTCATGAAGAAAGGTGCCACCTTTGTTTGGGATAAGGAGTGTCAGACCGCTTTCGGGGAAATCAAGCAGTACCTGCTTCAACCCCTGGTTCTGATGCCGCCTGTATCCGGGAAGCCGCTGGTCCTTTATGTGACTGCCCTGGAACGGTCCCTTGGTGCCCTTCTCGCCCAGAAGAACAACAAGGGAACAGAGAATAGCCTCTATTACCTCAGTCGCATGCTCCTCGATGCGGAAGTTAGGTATTCCCCCATCAAGAAGAGCTTCCTGGCGCTCGTATTTTCTGTACAGAAATTGCGGCACTACTTGCAGCACCACGAGGTATAGTTGGTTTCTCGGGTAGACCCGTTGAAATATATCCTGAGCCGGCCTATGTTGACTGGCCGTCTAGCGCGGTGGGCTGTGATTCTCCAGCAGTTCGACATCAGGTATGTGTCTCAGAAGGCCATCAAAGGGCAAGCATTGGCGGACTTTCTGGCAGCTCACCCGACCTCCGCGGATCAGCCGCTGGATCTAGGCTTTCCTGATGAGGCCATTCTCTCGGTCGATCGTGCCGATCCATGCTGGAAGATGCACTTTGACGGTGCCTCCCGGAGCCCCACCGGTAGAAGACTCGATAGTCATAAGCTCAACAGAGTGGGCTTGGGTATCGTCTTCATTACCCCAGAGCGAGCCGTGCTGCCATACTCTTTCCTGTTGTCAGAGGGCTGTACCAACAATGAGGCGGAATACCATGCCCTCATCACTGGCCTCGAGTTAGCTCTCGAGATCGACGTGCCCCGTCTGTGTGTGAAAGGGGACTCCGAGTTGGTCGTTAAGCAGATCAATGGCGACTATGTTGTCAGGAAGCCGGAACTTGTGCCATTGCTGGAGTGCACCCTCCTCCTGATGGCCCAGTTCCCTTCTCGGCCAGAAATTGTCCATATTCCCCGGTCGCAGAACAGTCGAGCAGATGCTTTGGCCAGCCTTGCTGCGTCACTCGTAGAGCCCGAACAGGACAACCTGATCATCAGCGTAACGCACCGCAGGCTCATCTCTCCCGTTATCCCGGAGGGAGATCGCGGCCCATCGGTAAGTAATCTCACCGTGGTTGCCCCTGTGCCTGGAGCCCCGAGTACCACAGATATGGCAGTCGAAACAGCCCCTGATTGGAGGACGCCTTTGGTTGAGTACCTCCAACATGGCATTCTCCCGTCGGATCGGGCCGAACGCGAGCGAGTTCGACGCCGCGCATCGCAGTTTGTCCTCCAGAGTAGTCCCGGCCTGGAGCAGATCCTCTATAGACGCGGATTTGATGGTGTTCTCCTCCGCTGCCTTCAGGGAGTTGAGATCCCGCGAGTCATGCAAGAGGTTCATGCTGGTTCGTGCGGTGCCCACCAGACTGGGCCGAAGCTGTCCCACCAGATTCGGAGGTTGGGATACTTCTGGCCCTCCATGATCCATGACTGCATCGAGTATGCCAGGAAGTGCCATGCGTGCTAGGTTCATGCGAACTTTGTGCATCAGCCGCCGGAGCCTCTCCATACTACCAGGTATTCCTGGCCCTTTGTAGTCTGGGGGATGGACGTTGTGGGACCTTACCCGCCGGCGACGGCTCGCCAGTGCCGGTTCATTCTGACCGCTATAGACTTCTTCTCCAAATGGGCAGAGGCGATTCCGCTCAGAGAGGCCAAATCCTGTTCTATCGCTGACTTCGTGACCTCCAACATCATTTATCGATTTGGAGTGCCTCACGCTATCCTCACGGATAACGGAGCCAATTTATGAGCGTCCGAGTTGAAGAAGTTGTACGCCAAGTACAACATTCGCTCGAACCATACATCTCGCTATCATGCGCAGGCAAATGGACAGATTGAGGCGTTTAACAAAACCCTCTCTAACATTCTGCAAAAGATGGTTGGTCAGAACAAGAAGAGTTGGCCGGACAAGCTCCCCAACGCCCTCTGGGCTTATCGGACGACGACTCGCAATTCCACCCAGACGACCCCTTATTCCCTGGTGTATGGAGCTGAGGCCGTCCTGCCCATCGAGATCCAGTTACCGTCCTTGCGCACTGCGGTCTACGACCAGCAAGCGCCGGACAGAGCTGCTGAAGCCCGTCTAGTCGAGTTGGAAGCACTGGATGAGAATAGGCTTCGCGCTTTGCACAACTTGGAGAGGCATCAAAGCAGAATGGATAGAGCTTTCAATACGAAGGTTCGCCTCCGCTCCTTCCTGCAGGGTGACCTAGTACTGGCCCTAAGAGCACCAATGATCCCCGGCAGGAAGCCGCCCAAGTTGGAGCCCAAGTGGGAGGGACCTTTTGTCGTCCACAAGGTCTATTCCAATGGCGCGTACTCCCTAGCGACTATGGATGGTGAGCGTGTTACTCCTCCCACCAACGCTAGGTTCCTCAAGAAGTACTTTTCCTGAGTGCACTTCGTCCCGCATGACGTTAAACTCCACTTCGTCCCGCATGACGTTAAACTGCACTTCGTCCCGCATGACGTTAAACTGCACTTCGTCCCGCATGACGTTAAACTACACTTCGTCCCGCATGACGCTAAACTGCACCACGTCCGAGCTACAAGACGTTAAACTGTTCAGCATTCGTCCTACATGACGCTAAACTGCACCTCAAGAACTACGTGCGGCTTGATTCCCATCCTTATGGGATACGTAGGACCGCCTGAACATTCATGTTTCAGGCCCAGCCCCATCCTTTGGGAATCTCCATACCATCTCGGGCCCTTGGCCCAAGTTCCTCTGGGTATGCGCCGTATGGTGTGAACGCGGGGCTATGCCCTCATTCATGTCGGTTTGCTCGCCACGCTGTATTCCCCCCACGTTTGGGGATGCCTTCCGCTCCCCCCTTTTTTGTTTCGTCCTGCATGACGTTAAACTGCACTTCAAGAACTACGTGTGGCTTGATTCCCATCCTTATGGGATACGTAGGACCGCCTGAACATTCATGTTTCAGGCCCAGCCCCATTTCCCAGGGATCTCTATCCCGCGTTGGGCCCCTGGCCCAAGTTCCCCTCCTTTTTGTGCGAGGCGTATGGTGTGAGCGGGGGATTATGTCCTCATTCACGTCGGTCTACTGGCCGCGCCGTACGCCTCCCCCGTGTGTGGGACTACCTCACACCCCTCATCGTCCTGCATGACGTTAAACTGCCTCTCAAGAACTACGTACGGCTTGATTCCCATCCTTATGGGATACGTAGGACCGCCTGGACGTTTGTGTTTCAGGTCCAGCCCCATCTTTTGGTTGCTCTCAGGGTGAGTCCTTCGACCCTTTCCGGTGATCTGTTAACATGTTTTGGGTACTCCGGGCTATGACCTGTAGTGTCGGATTCAATCCTGACAAGTCCTGTGTTACTTGTCAGGCCTCGCGCTTCCTCTTGTTCGAGCCTTCACTCAGAGGGATCCTCGTTAGCGGTTTGGATGCGATGCCTCAGTGCTCTCCTACCGCTCCGGGTTGATTTACCGGCGGGTCCTGGGACGCAAATCGATATGAATCCTGTGCTTGAGCGGTTGATGCTCATTTGCTTGCCTCATCCTAGGCTGACGTGATCGGATGTTGTGTTGCGGATATGTTCAGCAACATCCTTGATCGCCATGTCAGCTCTTTCAGGCTCTGAACATTGGTTGCGCAGTCCTCATCACACTCCGCTTCTGTGCGTTGTAGTGGAATCTCGACACTCTCTCTCTTCATACTGACCTTCAGTACACCTCTACACGTTAGGCAGGCCAACCAGGGTAATGGTGTCCTTCGAGGCTCCCATGATCTGAGCACCAAGGATATGTGCTAATGTCTTCCCTAAGGGCCATGTGTAGCTAGACCCTCATCCCCATGAGGAGGAAGGAGTCGCCCGAACAATCGCGTTATGGGCCTAGCATAGCTGGAGGCTAGCATCTCTGCCCCTCGGGTGATAGACATATGCAAGCCCCTATCCGAGGATCCTTCTCCTGGAATTGTGCGTGACCGCAGGGATGGGATGTGTCCCCACCTTTGCTGGGTCCGCCGTACCGCAATAAGCGGATTCCTCTATGGTCCGAGCCACACGACCTTAAACTGTGTTTCCTGGTCTTACCACACGACCGTAAACTATGATCGTCTTGGCCGCCCGACGAGAAACAGCACTGCATCGTGATGTTCTCCTTGGGGGACACTCACTTTGGGCGCTGGTTAATAACCACGCCATTTACCAATGCCTTTCATGGCTTGATTATTGTGGCGACGCCAGGGATTTTTTAATCACATGCATGTCACTGCACAAAGAAAAACCATCCACCTTTAAGGACAAATAAGAAATATCAAATGCCGCTTCTTCTGGGTGCGAGGGCCAGACCCGCACCCCTCCCCGCGCTGGTGCCCGATTGTGTTGCGCCGCGCTTCAAGAACTACGTGTGGCTTGATTCCCATCCTTATGGGATACGTAGGAACGCCCGGATGTTTGAAACTTCGGGTCCAGCCCCCACCTCTTAAAGATTCCCCCTTCTCTTGGGAATCCGCCGCCTTCGGGTCACCCTCAAGGCGTGTCCCTCGACCCCTTGCAGTGGTCCACCAGTGTCAAGAGTACTCTGGTCTATTGCCAGGAGGGTCAGGTTCAGCTTGGTCAGGTTCCTTCCACTTTTCAGGCTTCATGCTCCCCTTCATTCGGACCCATCACCTACGCCCTGGGTGGAACCCCCCGTGAGCGGTCTGGATACAATGCCTCAGTGCTCTCCCACCGATCCGGGATGGTTCCCCCAAGGGCCTGGGGCAGAAAATCGATATGAATCCTGCGCTTAAGCGGTTGATGCTCGTTTGCTGCCTCATTCCATCAACGGTCAGTGCGATATTGATGCTGCTTTTCCGCCACGGTCGGCAATACTCCCATATCGTTACGCCGGTGCCCCCAGTCCTTGAGTGAATGGCCGCATGATTCACATTACGTTTTCCACCTCCATTCTGACCAGGCAAAATATCGGCACTCTTGACACTATCCCTCAGTGCATCTTCGCATATCCAGGGGATAGGACCATGATGTGGCGTACTGAGAGGTTTCTATGGTCCGAGCTCTAAGACCTTAAACTAAGATCTGCCCCTATGGTCCGAGCTCTACGACCTTAAACTCAGATCTCCCTAATTGGGGTTCTATGTCCCGCATGACGTTAAAACTGCACTCTCAGAACTACGTGTGGCTTGATCTCCAGCCTGATGGAGTACGTAGGAATGCCCGGGCATCTCGACTCGGGTCCAGCCTTAGGGGTCGCTAAGTTCCGCCCCTCCTCGTCGCCGGCCGTCTGGCCTGGCTTCTGGTAGAGTGGTTCGGTTGTGATATTCTCCCTAATTTAACTCGGGATGCCCCATTGCAACGATGGGAAGCGATAGTTTCCTCGTCAAAGAGGTTCTGTCTGAGAATTGGGGTGATTCACGGCCAGATTGGTGCATCCGCCTAATGCGCTTTCCCCATGGTGGCGCAATTTTGGGAGTGTTAGATTCTGTCCGAACAAATCATCATTTCACCCCACGCTTCGCGTGCTCTTTTGATCCGGATTTCCACCCTTATGTCTGAAGGAACCCCCACAGCGGTATTGATGATGACATGTGATCCGCCTCCTGCAATATGAATGATGACCTTCGGTCCGTCTATTGCAGTAGTATGGTCGATTGATCCATTGTCCGCTTGCCGTCTTGGGAATTTCCTGGAAGACTGACCGTCGTGGATTTCTGAATTCAGGACACGCGATTCACCCTTTTTTCATCTCCTTATGTTCGGATAAAATCTCAACGCCCCTAGCATTGTCCCGCTCGTGTGTCGGAACAAGTTGGGGGGGTGGTACATTGATTAGGTCTGAGGTCTCCTTTCCTAGGAATGACCTACCTCTTTTCCTTAGAAATATAGGCCCAATTGTGGATGCCTGAAGCTTGGTTAACGCTCCCGCAAGACAATGAATTGTGGTTGAGCACGTTAAGCCAAAAGATGCAGGTAAATATGTTGATTTATACAAATGGATCGAAGTATTGAGTAGCGGAAGCAAAAGGTTTTGGGAATGGCAAAAACAAAGCCCCTAGGGATTAGCTTGCTGAATGGATCTTTCCAGCACCTCTACTCTTTGGCTGGCGGCCTCCAGAGCTGCTTCTCGCTCTCTGCATACCCTCTCTTCGTTGGCGGTCGCAGCGCGCAGCTCGCCGATCCTGGCCTGTGCATGCTCCCGCTCGACTTGAAGTGTGACCATCTGGTGGCCCGCCTCCGTCAGCTGTACCTGGGCGTCATCCAGCTGGGCCGTCAATTGCTCCACAAGCTCATTGCACGCTGCGACGAGGGCCTCCTTCTCTGCCGCCTGCCCTTCAAGGCGCCGGACTTCCTGCTCCGCCACGAGGAGCGCCCGCGTGTTCTCTGACATTTCCTGACATTGTGCGACGTCGGCACGCCGGCGGATCTCGCGCATCTTTTCGGCCATGAAATCACGGACCGTCAGATGGAGGCGTCGAGCATCAGCTCCCCCGGCACACAGGAAGCGCAGCCAGGTTTGAAGCGATCCCATGCGCCCCAGCCACTCCGATGGGGGTCGCTTGAGGAAGCACTGGATGCACTTCCACCCCCTGCGGCGCGTTATCCGGCTCTCCTCGACCGCCTCAGAGTCCGAGTCATCCATCTCCTTGGGGTCGGCAGGCCGGTAGGCAGGGAAGGCAGCCAGCAGGTCTGCTGCAGGGTCCGCCCCTGGGATGTCCTCACAGGGGATAGGTTCCCCAACATCTGGGCGACCTTCTTCTCTTGCCCCAGCGGCGTTGACACCCTCTTCATCCCCCGACCTCTCTCCGATGGCAGCACCGCCGGCGTCCGTCGCCCCCTGATCAGCAGTTGGTGGGGCCGGCTCGGTGAGAGAAGTCTGTTCCGGAGGAGGCGGCATGTCTGCCACTGGTCCGCTCGTGGATGGCCCGGGTTCGACAGCCTGACGAGCCTCCAGTATTGAGATCACTGTGCAAGGCATGCCGCGGTTAGTCACAGATCGTCAACGACAAGCACCAGCAGTAAAGTAAGAAGACTTACGGGAGTCCAGAGCATCGTCTCCCGCTGTCCCGGCCGCCGCAGGAGCAATTGCAGCGGGGGACCCCTCAGCGCTTGTCAATTCAATGATAGGTGTCTGGCCCCCGCCCTGTCCTGCTGGCGCCTCTCCTGCTCCTGCTGAGGATGCCTGACCGACATCCGTGAACTCCTGAGGAAGATGAAGAAATGGGTTAGAAGCTGCATAAGAGAATGGACGAAGCAGGTTGAGTAGGGATAGAAGCGGACCTCGAGGAGCTTAGTGACATCAACATTGTCAGAGCCGGCCACCTCGCCGCTCTCCCGTGGGCTCCCCGGATGGGACCTTCCCTCAGAGCCTTCATCCTCCCCCGTCTCCTCCTCTTCCCCAGAGTCACCGTTACTATCACCTTCCTCCGGCGACATCTGTTCTGGAGCAGGCTCTAGACCGAGCATCACCTTCACCAGAAGGGATGGCTCCGCACGCTGACCGCGTTGGCGTGCATACTCGTCCATGGCCGTCAGATACGCATACCGCCGGTGGAAGTTCACCCTGTCGGCGACCTGAAGGCGCCCGACCTCTGGCAGATGGATTCCTTCTCCGGTTATCTTCTGCCAGATGGTTTCGGTCCCCAGCGACTGCCGCAGGGTCATCCAGGCCGACCACAGTGCTGGGAAGACCGCATCGTGGGAGGGTTCGAGCAGACGCTTTATCTACTTCCCGGGCCGCTCCCCGACCACCGCACGTGCCCCCTCTCTGGGCGCTGAGGCCGTGGCAGCAGTCTGCGATGTGCCCGCCGCCGAAGTCCCTGCCCGCGCCGGCTCCGCTACTTGGCGCACCTCCGTTCTCCCCCGCGTAACAGCGCCTCGCCTCCTTCCTTGACGCCCGGTATCCGCACAGGTGACCTCGAGCTGCCGAACTAGTTTCCGTAAAAGCCCCTCGGGGTACGCGATGGCCCAATGATCGGCGTACTCGGTTGCCAAGCCTGCGTCGACCCCGGTAGGAGGGAGAGTGATGACATCGCCTGAGCCGAAAGCGGCGAACACTAGCCACATCTGGCGAAGGACGCAAGGGTTAGTCTCCTCCCGGACAGCGGCGAACACCCTCTTCGGCATCCGTTGAAGGCACCCGAACTGCCTGGCGAACCGGGTTGGCACGTAGGGCTCGCAGATCACCTTCCCGTCGATCCGAGCCACGAGCACCCAGCCCCGCATGCTAAGGAAGTATTCGTGCTGCTCTAGCGGACCCTGTCCATTGTCGATCATCTGGACAACGGGAGTGGGGAACGGGCCGAAGTTGAAATTGGCGTGATTGCCAATCCGAACCCTCACGCCCTCCTCATTTAGGGTCATCGGAGCAACCCCCGCGATGTTCAGCAGGGAGGGTCACAGGCCGTTGCCCGGAGGAATGACGGCGTTGGAAACGTGTACCCACCGAGGTGAGCAGCCACCCAGCCGTGGAAGAATTGAAAGGGCCCACAGAACCTTCGTGGAGACCCCCCTCTCAAGATGCGTCCCAGGATGTCGTACAACCTAGCCAGCACTGGGACCCCGAGGTTGTATCTTTTGTTGGCGGCCATGGCGCCCGCCATCGCCAGTGTCGCCGGGCGGACACCCATCCTCGCGTCCCGCACTGGCAGGAGCCACCCACTCAGAAAGGTAGCCAGGAACGCCGCGTACCGGACATTTGGGTCCCGGGCCTTGATGACGCGGTACCCCCATGAGCCGTAGTCTCCCGTCTCCAGGACCCGCCAGTACGACCCGTTCCGGCTCCTCTGAGCCGCGGTCAGGCACCGCTTCCCCCTGCCTAGCATCTTGACCGCTGGGTCATGCTCCAAGAACTGGCCGAACCACTCCTTGTAGGCTATGTCCTTGCGGAAGTCCTTGACCCCGAGCCGCTCCGTAGCCAGGTCCAGTAGATGACATGTCAGGATGGGAGTCCGTGACCTGTCGCCCCAGGTGTTCCTCGGAGGCAGGAACTCATCGTATTGGTAACCCTCCAGCGGGATACCTCCAATGCAATGGATGTCCCAGAGGCCGATGCCGACCTCCCCATGATGAAGATGGAAGGTGTTGGTATCCGAGGACCAGCGGGTGAACAGATCCGGCCCAAGCTCGGGCTGCTGGTAGAAGTGGAACTACGACGTCCACACCGCCTCAAACAGGCCGATGTACCGCAGTTCCTCCGCGAAGTGATCGCAGGTGTGGCGTACCCAGAACGCCCAGGCCCACTCACTGGTGAAATTGCCCCCAGACCGCAAGTCCCAGTCCTTCAGCCAGCCCTTGGTATCGTCGGTGACACTCTCGCGATACGTGCTCGAGTAGAAGGCTGGAGAGTTCTCCGCAGTAGGCTGACTCCCAGTAATGGTTCGCATCCTCGGGTTCAGGACATAGACATCTAAGTGCCTGGTCTCCCTGGAAGTATGACCGTTATTGGTGATGTTGTAGCGGGGAAGCTCGTCCTCCCGAGTCACCCAGGTCCGTGGCGCATCAACCTCGAACCCCGGCACCGGGACCTCATCCAGGATGCCGTAATTCCAGAGTGGCAGGTTGTCCGACAGCGGATACGTCTTCTGGGCCGACATCAGCAAATCGAACAAGGATTGATTGTTGGAAAAAATCTCCTTGGCTCCGTAGACCTCCTCGTTCGCCGCCATCTCAGCTCTGCGAATGGCGGCATCCCCCTCGTTCACTTGATTCGCGGCCATCTCAGAAGCTTCGGGAGTCGTGTGGGTTAAGGGATGAGGCGTGTGGAATCGGAGGAGTCTTGTAGAGAAATTTGGGAGTTGGCGCGCAATCCTAGTGGACGACGCACAATTGGGAAGTCCGTCGCGTAAAACCCCAGGTGTTCGCGCAAGACAAGCCGAAATCCGGACGGGTTTGCGCGCCGAACGGGCGAATTTCGCGCCGGCAATGGCAATTTCACGCACGAGAGCTTGGAAGCTTGTCGCGCGGAAGGCCAGTGTATGGTACGGGGGACCCAGGGCCCCTATTTATAGGCGAGGCCGGGTGTCCGTGCTGCGCGGAAAGCACTTTGCGCGACAACGGCAGCGAATTTCGCGCCCGACGCCCTTTTTGCGCGCCACCGTCCCGCGCCGCCCAGGAATTCGGCATTCCGTCGTCTCCCTCGGAACCCGATCGTTGCGACCTCTCGCCGATCAGATTCCGAGGGGGGGGCTTTTGTAGACGCCGGAAAAGTCTGTTGCTCCTCAAATGAAGTTCCAAATGAGGAAAGCGAGATCATATTGGGAGTCAGAAGCATGTTCCGGAAGGCCCGAAGGCCTTGCACGAAATATCGGAGGCCCGCGCGCAATATTGGCAAGGCACGCGCAATCCTTCCAGGATTCACGCAATGGACCGAGTCGGCGCGTAAGTTTCCGCGCCCGACCCCGTGCGCGGCCCGATTCCGCGCTGGGCCTATTTCGCGCCCGCGCGTTGAATTGCGCGCCCGCGAGCCGACTTGCGCGCCCGGGGTTGCCTATAAATAAAAGGTGACCCCCGTCATTTTGAAGGTTTCCAGAATTCGAAGGGTCTCCTGTGCGCGCAATCCCGCCCCCTCCGCGCGCAATGCCCATCTTCAGGTAACCTCTTTTATTTTGCGCAAGCCAGCCCCGGGGTTCGCCTTTGCACGCAACCCCTTCGGCCCCTTTCCTTTGACCAACTCCTCACCCAAAGGTCTTCGCGCGCAAAAGAAGCCTCTTGCGCACAATTGCCCCCGGGTGCGCGCAATCCAGCCCGATTGCACGCACCCCCCCTTACTAAGTGGCCATTCGTTAAAGAATGGGCCGTTGCCCCCGTGTGCTATCAGAGGCCCGGTGCGCGCAATCTCCATCCTCCGTACGCAAAGCGCTGGCCCAATTGCGCGCCAGCCGCCCAATTGCGCGCCGACCCATGGTATTGCGCGCCAAGCTCCTCTTTTGCGCGCAAACCTCCAGGGTCGCCCCCTTTGACCCCCTGAGGGTACCCGCCCGCGTGGCGCCCGATGATCTTCATCCCGGGTGCCCGCACCGTGCGTTGTCTTCCCGTGCGGCCCTCCAGGCCCGCGCAAAGTGACACGGACCCATTGGTGGCACTAATTCGTCCAAGCTACACGACGTTAAACTGCCTAGCATATGGGCCTCCTCAAGGTGTAAGCCCCAAACCCCATCGTCCAACATGACGCTAAACTGTACTACGTCCGCGCTGCAAGACGTTAAACTGCCAAGCATCTTCATCCTCAATACACGACGTTAAACTGTACTTCGTCCGGAAAGACGTTAAACCGTCCACTTCGTCCTCAACACACGATGTTAAACTGTACTTCGTCTGGCAAGACGTTAAACCGTCCACTTCGTCCTCAACACACGACGTTAAACTGTACTTCGTCCGGCAAGACGTTAAACCATCCACTTCGTCCTCAACACACGACGTTAAATTGTACTTCGTCCGGCAAGACATTAAACCGCCCGCTTCGTCCTCAACACACGACGTTAAACTGTACTTCGTCCGGCAATACGTTAAACCGTCCGCATCACCCGATCCTGTGCTTCGCACGCAGGGTCCCCCCCGGTTTGGATGTGGACCCCACCCGCTCGTCTCTGTAGGGATGTCGGGATTTCCCCTCTTTAGGGATGATTTATTGGAGTGGCCTTCGCCCACGGGGGTAGGGTATTGCAAACCCCTAGTTTCCTGTGGGGGACTGCACATGTGTATATCCATCGTGCTTCCCCACTGCCGAAGCCAGTAGAGGGGGTGACGGGGATCGAGGTGTCTCTTACCTTCGGCCCAAGTCCCTCTCCAACTGAGCTTTGCCGCACTCAGGTTGCCTCAGTGCGTAAGTCCTGACAGAATGAACTACGTGGACTTTGATCCCTATCTCCTAAACAGGGTACGTAGGAAGCCTCCCTAAGGTTCAAGCCCACCACCTGGTCATTCCGGTCGTATCCACGTCGGTTCGTCCATCAGTGGACCCCTCCTGGGTTCACATTCGCGTTGATCCACCCGGCCGTTCCATCCCCCTCTGTGCGAGGTGGTCCGGTTCAATCCTCCGGCCGAGAGCCTCGACCTCCTCGTGAGTCGGCTTGCCTTCGTCCAGCATGACGTTAAACTATATATCCGAACTACGCTGACTTTGATCCGCGCTAACGCGCGGTACGTAGGAAGCCTCTACGGGGTCCAAGCTCTTCACTCCATCATCCATCCTGATCCTTACCCGGGCCGCCACATCCCGGTGGGGTCATGCCATTTCATTCCACTCCACTTTACTCGGGAAGCCGCCCATGTGCTGGCCCCAGCGTCGGAGGTTCCCCGCAAGGGGTTCTGTCATCTGATCCACTCCTCGTGTTGATCAGTCCGATGCCGTCCCCGCTGGACGTTAAACTCGCGGCATACCCCATGTTAAACATGGGAAGCTGAGGAAAACCTCAGGTAACGCAGTTCCCCGCACCTAGAGCGGGATGCCTCAGGCCATCACACCTTCGAGAAGCCCTATTAGGGACGGAAGGCAGACATACAGAGCCGCAGTGTCAAGACGTGCCCCCAACACCCAGAGCTACCCGATCTCCTCACCGCAGGTTGCTGCCCCGACCAGACCCCTTGGAGCGTTTGGGTGGAAGCAGCGTAATTAACCGGTGTCCATGAAGATATGGCGCCGAGAACGAGATTCACGAACATTCTTAAATCTATGAGGGAGACCCGGATTAGGCGACGAGTTCCGAGGAGACGTCCACAGAAGGAGGAGCCGACATCCCATCATCCCGGTTTCGATCAAGGAGCAGACGTCCCTGAATAAGGGACGGATGCCGCCCTCCTTTGGAAAGCGGGACTGCGGGGCCACAAGACGCGCTCCCATCCCCTCGGGTCGACGGGCGCGCGCGAGAACGCGTCCTGGCGGAACAGCGTCGGAACAGAAGCCCGACGCACATCCGCACCGAAACAGTATGAACTTGAATCCCTCCAGGTATCCAAAACACGGGAGCTGATGAAGTGACCTTTTGAGAAGAAGATTCTTTAAAAAATGGGGTTATTAGATAATGTAAGAGGAACATGGAAGGAATAGGTATAAAGTTAGGATAATTAAGAAGGGATTTAAACATAATGAAGGAATGCATTTCTTTGAAATATTTATCTGGTATTTAAGTACACAAATATCTGAATGGTGTTGAGTATAGCTGCATTAGAGGATCTTTTTCTGGAGTAGATGGATGTAAAGAAAACATTTCTTCATGGAGATTTAGATGAAGAGATTTATAAAGAACCACTAGATGGTTTCATGGATCAATATAACCAAAATCTAATGTTCCAAATCAAATGTATACGATCTAAGGAATTAGAATCAAAATTTCAACAATTTCATGATGGAATAGAATTTCATTCAAAATAATGTAGAACATTTCTATTAATGAAAGGTGTATGATGATGGGGGTTTTATCATATTTATACTTTATGGGGATGATATGTTGATAATAGATCTTGTGAAAGAAATGATTAATGAGATAAAATATGAGTTGTATGGATGCTTTGAGATGAAGGATCTTGATCTAAAAAATAGAATTTCGGGGATAAGGATTGTATAAGACCTAAGTTATGGTACATTATACCCAACTCAAGACAACTATTCCTAGAAGGTGGTGGAATGCTTTGGTTTTTTGGAAGTGAAACCTCTGACCACACACCTAGTTAGGAATTTCAATCTAAGTAAGGATATTTCACCTAAAAATAAAAGTGGAGATCAAGTACATGGTAATGGTTCCATATACATCAATAATTGTAAGTTTGATGTATTCCATGGTTTTCAATATTTTGAACATTATATAAGTAGTGGGAGTTGTTAACAAGTTTATATAGAACCTCATAAGAGATAACTGGGAGGCTGTGAAGTGGATTCTATGGAATATAAAGGGTTTTAAAGAATTGGAACTTTTATTTAGAATAAATGATCTTTAACAAGGTTTTTAGACTCTAAATTTAGAAGAGATTCATATTCATAAAATAAAACTACAAGAATTTTGTTTAAGTTTAGAGGAACAAAATTTAGTTGGATATCCAAGATTCCACCAATGGTTGAACTTTTTACAATGTATGAAAAGTACATCACTAATATAGAATTAGGGAAAGAGATGGTGTGGATGAAGGGGTTTTTAGAGGATATTAAAAAAGCATCAGAAGTTGGGATATTTTTCTATGACTCATAACACATAATTCGTTTGTCCAGAAATATGACATTTCATTCTAGGATTAAGAACATCTATTTAAACTATCACTTTATTTGGATACCATGGGAAGAAGAAGCATTAGAACTATGGAGGATTAATGGGATGTTTAATCTAGCCAATATGTTGAAAAAGGTTGTGACTCAGGAAGTGATAAGATGGTGTTGGACCTTAGTATGTTTATGTTAGTTGAAATGAAGTCATGGAGGGGAACCATATAGTTACTTTATATAATTTAAAGGTGGAAGTATATATGGGACCTAGTGGAGGACTTATTTTCAAAAATTGAAATGAATTTGAACTAGTAGATTGTTTAGGTGTGATATTAATTTTTTCATAGAAGTATGAAATACACGAGAAGATCATCTTACTTTATTTATAATTAACTTATAGAGATGGATCGAAAACAAAATATTATCAGTTCACTAGAATATATAAGCTGGTGAAACATGATTCAGTCCATTAGAAGTTCATTCACCAAAATATATATAGGGTTTTATATCTATGATAACTTCTAAAGTATAATATTTAATCATATGGACATGTTGAGGTGGTTAAATGATTTGACTAGAAGAAGGTTTCCTCCATGAATCTTGGAGGAGGTTGAATTCATCCCATGAAGGTTATATGGTGGTGAATAGAATCACTAGAAGGGAGATTCTATATTAGGTAGGGTTGATCACTTGTGATTAGGAATTACCTACCTTATACAATTGTGAGGTTCTAGATATAGCATAAGTGATTATTAGAGCTCATTCTAACATAAATTTTTTCAGATTCAATGGATAAACCTCAATGTACATGATACGTAATGACACGAATAATGATTTTTTTGATGAAATTGACAAAGGGTGTCTGAACCAAGAAGATATTTCATGATAAATTTATAATTAATTTAAAATACAAGAAGAATTATTCCTCATTATTGAGTTATTTCTTCATTTATGGTGTTGATCTTTCAAATTTTCTTTTATTATATCATTATTGTATCACATATACCCAACCTAGAGCCCCTATAGTAGTGATCCATATATGTTTCTTTGATATTTGAATAATACTAATGAAATAACATGTGATAATGTGGCTGATTGATCATCTTACATTGTTTTCCTTGATCGATTCACATCCCTTTAGGATTGAAATAATATATCTTGTTCTTCTTGGTATTTAGTGGAAGAGAGGAGGATGAAGAATTTCTCTCAAGATTAAGGGAACATCCTATAAAAATTCTTCTTTAATGATAAAATTCTCCAGGTAGGAAATGTCGTGTATAATGATTGTGTCTACAATGGATCATATCTACAACGAATTTTATCTATAATAGTTTATATCTATAATGGACTATATCTACAAAAATTTATATTGTCAACAGTTTGTATCTATAGTATATTGTATCTACAGTGATTTATATCTATAATGAACTATCTCTACAATGGATATAACCTACTATTACTAAGCCTAGGTCTACGGTTAAAATATTTCTCAATTACACATAGGACCTTAATAATATATTCAACCCATAAAGTTTCCTATGCCATTTAAAATAATAAAATTATCATTTTTATTCATAGACCATGGTATGTTAAGTCAAAGACTCACATTCCTTCCTTATTTTTGAAATCATTATACACTGCACATGAACCTGATTTAACTTGAGTATCATTTTAACTATTATGTTTTTGAATAACAAATTTTTGATAACTAAAAATCATGAGAACTTAAGATTTCTAAATATGTACATACATTGGTTAAAAAAATAGTGACAACTAAAATATCAATAAAATCAATAAGGTTTGACTAATTCAATGATATTAAATTCCTCTCCAGAATATATCCATATAATTTATAAATTAATGAAGTAGTTCCTAATAAATACATCGATATATAAAGTGAAGTTTTGAAGATGAAAAGTATTTGTCGATGGTGTTAAAATTGACTTTGAGGTTTATGGAATCTGATCATTGGAGTTTATTACAATGTTTTCCATAAATAGATCTATAACTTGGAGAATTATAAGAATAGATACATTGAGAATTCTAAAATTTGTTATTCATTTTGAAGAGTTATAATTTCTTATTTTTGAGGGCACTTCTGTTTTGTGTAATTATTTTCTTTTTGAGTGTTTCTACAATGAGATATGTTTTGTGAGGATTTATATAAATCTTTTAGTATTTCTGATTTAGATGTTCTATTTCTAGCTCTACATGATCAATGTCTTATGATACTAGGAATACATAGTGTTCATGGATATCACACTACACCTACCAATAGGTTAGGTTGAAGGACTTTGGGGATAGGAAGAAAAACCTTCAGATAAGGATAAAATCGAGGATACCGTATAACATGTTTAATTTTTTTGGATGCCTTGGATAAAATATATAGATACACCATACTTTTTTTAAAGTGTATTTTTTAATATATCCTTGAAAGGTGATTTTTTTTCCTAACTAATACTCCATGATTCATTTTTAAACTACTATTGTATTCAATTATTGATTTATCAATGGTTTAAATTTTCCATTTTCACTGCTTTGATTACTATTATCATATTTTTATAAACATCTGATAATCATAATTTTGATGTGTTAATTGAATTTCTTAAAATTTATATTTTTTATGCATATACTATTTTTACTTGATATTTTAATTTATTGATATTTCATAATTATGATCAACATAATACTTAAGGTTTGGAAATTACTAGTTTAACTTTTAAATTATAATTCTCCCCCTCTTGTATTATCACTACCATTTATAATTGGAACAACATTTGGTAATAGAGAAAGTATCTACTTGACTCTAAGTTTTTATTTTTATTTTTCATTAGTTTATCAGACTTTCATCTTGGATTCCTTACTCTAACTGTGTTGGTAGAGGAAATATTTGTTTTTTAATGGAAGATCTTTCTGTTAAAACACTTGAAAATTTAAATTTGACCAAACCACCCATTTTTGATGTAGAATATTATGATTATTAGTATGATCATATGAAATATTATATAATTGACACTAAATTTTACAACTTTATCATGATGACTGGGAGTTACAAAGTTATGGAGAAATAAATTGTTCATTTTTATCAAGAGGAAAGGTTAGAATATCCGGTAAGTCATAAAGTCCAAAATATTTTTTTTATTTTCTATAACTAAGAAAATATATAGTAAAATATAATATTGTGAAATGGATATTTTTTTGGAAGAAGTTATATATCACTCATTTTGGAACCTATGATGTTTTGGAAACTCGTAGAGCTAAGTTGAGAGTGGACTATCAAGTTTTTTATTTTCTACATGGTGAAACAGTAACAAAAATTCATCAATGATTTATGACTATTGTAAATAGTTTACAATATCTTGGTGAGAAACATTTATAAAAAGATTAAATTATTGAAAATATTATTGATATAATGCTAAAATAATGATAATCAAAGAGGACAACTATTAATGATAATAAACACATGACAAAGTTATGTTCAGATGTAAGGATCGACCTGCAGTTGTCCGGAGCCAGTGCCTTATATTATTACATTGGAATATAAACAAGGAATATGTATCCCAAATGACTGATTAGTTTAGTATCTTTGGAAACAATATGCATACATAAGTTCAACATTACAACTTGTAAATAAATACAACATAAAAGTTTTATTGGGAACATCCACAACTCTAAGTTTATCCCTGAAATTCATTCATAATAAACCTCTTCACATCCCGAGGAAAAATAAAACATAAGAAAAGGGGTGAAATAAAATGATCATTAAGGGTAATATATACAATAGAATATATCATAAACATAAACATTAGGCATGGTTAATAACTAAAAACACATGTATTTTAAAAAAAACTTGAACCTAATATGGAAGGAATAAGAGTTGAATAAATAATTCCTTAATAAAACATAATCATGGGTATTCTAATAGTCGAATAGCCACATGAACTATCAATTGATAGTTTCATAATGAGGGAATTCATAATGTGGTACATCATAACCATACCGTCAAGGCCTAGTGCCAAGACCATAAATAACCATTTTGCCAAGGCCTCATGCCAAGACCTAGTTTGTCTCATGAGACCTACCAATGCACTGAGGGGATAAAACATGCCCAAACTAACACTTAATAAGTCCAATTAATTCCTCATATTAATTGGGATAAACATAAACAACATATACATTCATATTGAAACTAACATATGAAATATAAATAACTTTCCCCAAACATTAAGCATAAACACTAACCATTCAGAGTAAATTGGTGAATGGTTTTAAGATAGCACATCCACAATCAAACTAATAATAAAACATTAGATTAAATATATACTATGATATCATAAATTATTAATACCAATAATATATAATAATCAATAAGAGTGTTGAAACAGATGAAGATACTCTTATAAAATCATCGAGTAATTCTTGAGATAAATACTCTTTTACTTTGAAAAGAAGAGTTCTTTTGGAAAAGTATTTGTATAAAACCATAAGTGAAGTAAGATAGTATTTTAATAATAAAATGAGTGATTTTATAAATATAATGGTTTCAAAAAATAGAATAAGTAGTTCGCTTTAAAATAGGTAAGAATTTGAGAAATTCCCTTGAATCAGGCTTGTATTTTTGGAATAATTTTTTAAAGATCCTTTTAAAACAAATAACTATCCATAAAATAAAGAAGTATTATGGTTGGTACACATATATAGAACATTTAAACATAATATATTATGAGTAAATAAGAATAAATAAAAATTTATTTGGGATTAATAAAGACAAATAGTAACCCGAAAGAAAATGGTGGTTCGGGTAGAAAACCGTTACCTTAAGTCTGAAGGTGTTATTCACTTGATCTTAATGACCTGAATAATCAAATTTAGGTTTGTAAATTAATAATTCCAGAACATTCCCTATATTTAATTGATTTATTATAACCTTATTAGGTTAATTCATGGCCTTTTGATGGGTTAAGAGATTCAATTTCATTGTTTGAGAGTGTTTTCTTCCTTGGTTTTCATGGTCGGTTTACTTATATTCATGTACAGATAAACATGTAGAATGAGAATGGTTTTCTATAATATAAGTTTTATGTTAGTAGTGAACAACCATAATATTACATGGTTATAAAATTTTATTTGGTTATTGTTAGCGAAGATAAATCATTATATAAAACTTTAATGATAATTGTTTAGGTTAATTGGCGGTTTTTTCTATCACAACGAACTCATTTTGATTTATATATTAATATCATGTGTACAAAAGGATTACAGAACCTTAAATAAGTTATAATACATATATTATAGTCTGTTTAAATCATAAAAATGGTTTCATTACCATAATTGAATATGGTAATAGAAATTAAAAACCCGTTGTCCTTGAATGTGATAAATTAACACATATCAGATGGCGTTTTCATCTCTAGCATAAGAGAAGGGGAAAGGAGATATGATGATGAATTATTAATTTATCATAATTTTTTTTAGTATATTTAAGGTACTGGAGTCATCACAAAATTTGGATGAAAGAAGGTGAGGAAAGAGAAATAAAATAGAGGAACTTGAAATAAAAGAAATGAAAAGAAGAATTTACCCCTTGAAGTAATCTTCCTTGAGAGCCTCCTTAGGGGAGAGGTTTTAGTATTTTTATGATACCAAGGGATGATATAATTGGTGGAGGATATTTAGAAGAGATTTGAGTATAATTTAGATATGGAACAAGGCTTGAGAGGATTGAACAGAAGAGGAAGCAATGTGGGGTTTTTATAGTGAAGAGGTGTGATTTGTGAATATCTTATTCATTATTTTATTATTTCTCTCAATACAAACAATAGTGTTGATTCATGTGACCCATAATAGTAATAAGTGAATGTTAGTTTGAAAAAAGTGTGATTACATCATCCATGATTCTAAGAATAGTGAATTTAACTGACAATGTATATATACGGTGAAAAAACGTATTCTACTATTCATATTTTTTTTTGAGTTTTTTAGAAAAATCCCAAAAATTAACCCTAACAATTTTTTGATATGTATAATTCAAAAAATGAACTCTATTTTTTGAAAATAATTTTCTAAATATGATTACTTTAATTTTTAAATAAAATCAAAATTTATTCAAAAAATAACAATTTTAAAACTGTAATTCGTTTTATATAACATTGAAAAATTAATCAAGATCTCATTATACTATAACCTTAAGAAAATAAAATAATAATATGATTTAATATTCATAATTTTCATATTACTATTCATAAGGGTATGTTACTATTCACAAAAACTTAAGTTTTTCTTATCAGACTCTAAATATCTTACTAAACGCAACCATGTATGTCATTTTTTCGAAATTCAAATCATAGAGGTGGTAAAATTATGTTTACTAGCTAGGTTATCACAAAGTGGTGTTTTTTATATACTCAATTATTCATGCATTAAATATTAAATTTATAGGAAAAATATTGGGGTGTTACATTCTCCCCTCACAAAAATTTATTCCTCAAAATTCACAGACTGATACCTCATAAAAATATTTGGGTAGGTCTTCATCATAAGCTCCTTAGGCTCCCATGTTGCCTCTTTAATTTTATAATTTTTCCAAATTATCTTTACCAGTTGAGTTTTACAATTCCTCAACACCTATTCTTTAGTATTTATAATTAGGATAGACTCTTCATAGTATGATAGGTCAGCTTCCAATTCTATTCCTTCATAAGTGAGGACATGCATTGGGTATGACATGTACTTCCTCAATAATGAGACATGGAACACATTGTGTAATTTAGACAGGCTAGGATACATAGCTAATCGGATCCAATTATCTTTAGGATTTCAAAAGGTCCAATGTACCTAGGGCTCAGTTTCCCTTTCTTCCCAATTCTTATAACACCCTTCCATGGAGATACTTTCAAGAAAACGTGATCTCCCACTTGAAATTCCAAATCCTTCCTTCAATTATCATCATAGTTATTTTTATTTATTTGAGCTACTTTGATATGGGTTTGAATAGTCTTTACCTTTTTTGTCGTTTCCTCTATAATCTCTGGGCCCACAAGCTTCCTTTCTCTAACATTATCCAAAAAATTTGGTGTACGACATCTCTTTCCGTACGATGCTTTATATGGTTCCATTTGAATACTTGAATGAAAACTATTATTGTATTCAAATTCCACTAAAAGTAAATATTGATCCCGCATACCTTAAATTCAAGTGAACATGATCTCAACATGTCCTCTAAGGTTTGGATTGTCCTTTCTGATTTTCCATCAGTTTGTGGGTGGTAAGAAGTACTCAAACGAAACTCAGTATCCAAATATTTATAAAGACTTTTCCATAATTTTTATGTAAATCATAGATCATGATCATAAAAAATTAATATAGGTGATTCATGAAGTCTAAAAAATTCATTGATATAGTGTCGTGTTAGGCACTCTAGTGGAAAAATACTCCCTTATAGTGAGGAAATGTGTAGATTTCATAAGTCGATCAACGATTACCCATATCACATCATTCTTCCTTGGATTTTTGGGTAATCTAGTGAAAAAATCCATGGTGATGTCATCCCATTTCCATGTAGGAATAGGTAGAGGTTGCATGACTCCTATTAAATGTTGTCTTTAGGCCTTTACTTACTGACAAACTAGACATCTTGATACATAATCAGCAATTTCCTGCTTCATGTTGTCCCACTAGAAATGTTCCTTCAAACCTCTATACATATTAGTTCTACTAGGATATATAGAGAAATTTAAACTATGGGCATCATCCAATAATTCCATTTTTAGATTTGGTAAAGCTGGAACACAAAGCCTCTTCCCAAATTTCATAATTCCATATTTACAAATGAAGTCAGGCAACATCCCATCATTCACACCTTTAATTTTATTTTGAAGATTATCATCATCAAACTGATAAGTTTTAATCCTTTCCAACAGAGATGGTTGGGAAACCAAATGAAAAAGTAGCGATGTTTCACCTTCTTTGATAATTACCATATCCATATTTACTAGATCCATAAACATAGGATCCCTTTCAATTCTCATTTTGTTTAGGACTCCATGATCATTCTTACTCAATGCATTAGCTACCTTATTTTCCTTTATTGGGTGGTAGTGTATGGAACAATTATAATAATTTAGTAGTTTAAGCCATCACATTTTCCTTATGTTGAGATCTTTCTATTAGAATATATATTTCAAGCTCTTATAATTTTTATATATCTCACATATTTTTCTATAGAGATAATGTCTCCATATATTCAAATAAAATATTACAGCTACTAACACAAGATCATGAGTAGGATAGTTTTGTTCATGAATTTTTAACTACCTAGATGTATAGGAAATAACTCTATCATTCTTCATAAGGACACAAAAAAATCCTTTCTTTGATGCATCACTATAGATCACAAATACACCATTCCCTGATGGTAGAGTCAGGATTATATCATTCACTAATATCCACTTCAATTCCTCAAAAACATTCCTCACATTATTTTTTCCATATAAACTTAACCCCTTTATGTGTAAGCTTGGTCATTGGGTTGGCTAAATGGGATAATTTTTGAATGACATGCCGATATAACATGATAACCAATAAAACTATGTACCTAAGTTACATTCATTAGAGTAATATATTCTTGAACAACCTTTGTATTCATAGGATCAACAGATATTCCATCCTTAGATACAATGTGGCCAAGAAATGAAACTAATTGAATCCAAAATTCACACTTTCTAAACTTCCCATATAATTCATTTATTCTAAGAATCTTCTAAATAGTGCGCAAGTGATTTTCATGATTTTTTTAGATTTTAGAGTATACCAAGATATCATTAATAAATACCACCACAAAATAATCAAGATATCCCTTGAAAACTCTATTCATAATATCCATGAAAATAGAGGGTGTGTTAGTCAGCCCAAAAGGAATTACTGTAAACTCGTAATTCCCTTACCTAGTTTAAAATACTGTATTTGGAATGTATTCCTTCCTTACTTGCAACTGATTATATCCATATTGAAGGTCAATCTTTGTAAAATATTGGGCTCCATGAAGTTGATCAAATAAATCATCAACGCAAGGTAGGGGATACTTGTTCTTTATTGTTATAACATTGATCTCCCTATAATCAATGCACAACCTCATAGATCCATCTTTCTTATTAAAGAAAAGGATAGGGGCTCCCCATGGAGAAACACTAGGGTGAATAAATCCTTTATCACTCAATTACTATAGTTTTTTATTCTATTATACTAATTCCATAGTGTCCATTCTATAAGGGGTATTTGATATGGGCCTTGAACCAGGAATTAAGTTAATGGAAAACTGAATTTCCCACTCTAGAGGATGTCTAGGTAAATCCTCTGGAAACACGTAAACATATTCTTTCACAATAGGTACATACTCTATTTTAACATTCCTTTACTCACCCATAGTTATTCCATTCCCTTCCTTCCTAATAATTGAATTTAGTAGAGCTACTGGGGGTGGATCTAGATGAGAATTAGCTGGAGAGGTTTTTGCTATAAAGATAGGGATTTAAAACCATTCTCAAAAATCGTAACTTCCCTCTTCTTGCAATATATCTTCACATCATAATGTGAAATCCAACTCATACCAAGGATTATATTAAAGTCAATAATGGGTATGATGATAAGGTTAGCAACTAAAACACGTTTATGTGTCATGAGGGGGGACTAATCAACTCATATTTGTTGTAATGATACATCCCCTAGGATTTTTGACTGACAAATCCTTTATTAAATAAAATTGGACATGTATAATTTTCTTAGAAAACTGGGAAGATATAAAAGAATGAAATGATCCAAAATAAAATAAATTATCATCTAAGTTCAAGGAAATGATTAAAGTACCTGCCACCACATCGTTAGGAACTTCAACATCAGTAGTTGTGATCGTATAAGCTTGGACTTTCTCCCTTGGACTTCTTTGGGGAACGTTTCACTAATTTTTAGGACCTTTATGTTCATAATTTCCCATATATTTACGACTATATCATTGAACATTGGTCATTTATTTCTTCCCCTTATAATCACGAGATTAGTGGCATTTTTCTATGAACTTGTAACAGACTCCCATTACCTTCAGAAAAGTTCCAGGGTGTTTCTTCTCACAATTACTATAGGGTGGAAGGTAAAATCTTCCTTTCTTACCCATTTCCTTATTTCATTTTCTAGAGTTTTCAGCAAACCTATTCTTATCTTTCTTTCCTTTTAATTAATATGACTTAGATAATTACTTTTTCTATCTTGATTGCACATGAGACTATATCTTCATATGATGATAAATTCTGAGAGACCAGTGCCCTTCAGAGGAATGGTTTTAAACCATCAAATAATCGATCAATCCTTCTCCTTGGATTAAGTATGTAGTATGCAGCATGCCTTTATAGCCTTATAATGTTAGATTCATACTTGGAAACATTTTCATCCTCCTTCCACCTCATATTCAAGAATTTACTTTCCATATCCACTTGTTGTTTGTGGGGAACATATTTTTCTAGTAATATTTTCTTAAAATACATCCATTAAATATTTTCAAACTCTTACTCCTCATTTTTGTTTTGGATCAACGACCACCATTGATCTGCATATCCCGATAGATGATAAAATTCCATGACAACCATATCTCTTTCATTACATCCCAAAGTTAGAAATATCTTCTGTAGGGAAATTATCCACTGCTTAGCTACAAATGGGTTTGTAGTCCCATTGAATAATGGAGGATGTTGTTGCATAAAGCAATCTAATATATCTCCTCCACATTGTGGATCGGGATGCTCCATACGGGTAAGATTATTGTTCAAAACCCGATTCAATTGTCCTAGTATAGTTATAATTTGATCAACACTAGTCGTAGCTCCAGAGCCAACATCATTATCTTTCATAAGAGGGAAGTCCCTATATGGGATACATGTGTTCATGCAGTTTACATTCCTTCCACTAGGTGACATTTATAAATAATGGAATACAACAGATTAGGTTATGAATCATAATGTATAATCTCAAATGAGCAAAATAATTAACATAAATTGAAATCCTATGCATAGCTAATCCCATAATAATAAACATGGTTTCTTCAAGGAAAATTTTAGATTTAAATCTTTCATAATGTCTTGTAAAGAAAATGTGAATTATCCCAAGCATATCCCTTGAGAGTGTCAAACTAGATGCACAGTAAGACCCATTTTTATGTACCAGGATACCCCAGGTCAAGCATAAAACTCCTTGTTGGAGTTTTTACTCCTACATTCTAAGTTTTCTACTAAACTTCCTCTGATACCAACTATAATGACCCAACCCCAATTACCCAAAGTCGGTGCCTTATTTCATTACATTGGCATATAAACAAGGAATATGCATCTTGAAGGACTGATTAGCTTAGTATATTTGGAAACAAGATACATACATAATTTCAATATTAAAACTTTAAAATAAATGTAACATAAAAGTTTTATTTGGAACATCCACAACTCTAAGTTTATTCCTACAATTCATTCATAATAAACCTCTTCACATCCTGGTGATAAAAAAAATAATAAAATTGGTGAGCTCAAATGCTCAATAAGGGTAAGAAATACATCAAAAGATATCATAAACATAAACATTATTCATGGTGAATAACTAAAAACACATTCCTTTAAAAAAAATAAACTTGAACATAATATGATAAGAATAAGAGATGAATATATAACACTATAATAAAACATAATCATGGGTATTCTACTAGCTGAATAACCACATGAAATATAAATTACTAGTTTCATAATGAGGGAATTCATAATTAGGGACATCATAACCATACTATCAAGGCCTCATAACAAGACTATAAATAACCATTTTGTTAAGGTCTCGTGCCAAGACCTAGTTTGTCTCATGAGACCTACCGATGCACCAAGGGGCTATAACGGGCCCCAACTGACATTTACTAAGTCCAATTCATTCATCATATTAATGGTTATAAACATAAATAATATATACATTCATATTTAAACTAACATATTAAATGTAAATAATTTTCTCTGACCATTAAACAAAAACACTAACCATACAGAGTAAATTGGTGAATGGTTTTAAGATAGCACATACACAGTCAAAATAATCAAAAACCATTCAATTAAATATGGTAGATGATATCATAAGGTATTAATCCCAATAAGACACAAGAGTGTCGAAATAGATGAAGATACTCTTATAAAATCATCGAGTAATTCTTGAGATAATTACTCTTTTACTTTGAAAAGAAGAGTTTTTTTTGGAAAAGTATATATATAAAACAAGAAGTTAAGTTAGATAGTATTTTCATAATAAAATGAGTGATTTTAGAAAGATAATTTTTTCTAAAAATAGATTAAATAGTTCCCTTGAAAATAGGTAAAAATTTGAGAAATTCCCTTAAATCAGGCTTGTATTTCAAGAAAGGTTTTTGAAAGATCCTTTTAAAACATAGAAATTTACATAAAATAAAGAATTATTATGGCTGGAACACATATATAGAACATTTACATAGAATATATGATGATTAAATAAGAATAAATAAGAATTTATTTGGGATTAATAAAGAAAAAGAGTAACCTGAAAGAAAATGGAGTTTTGGGTAGAAAACCCTTACCTTAAGTTCGAATGTGTTCCTCACTTGATCTTAATGACCTGAATAATCAAATTTAGGTTTTTAAATTAATGATTCAAGAACCTCCCATACATTTAATTTATTTATTATAACCTTATTAGGTTCATTCAAGGCCTTTTGATGGGTTAAGAGATTCAATTTCATTATTTGGGAGCATTTTCTTCCTTGGTTTTCATGACCGATTTACTTAAATTCATGTATGAATAAAAATATAGAATGAGAATGGTTTTCCAGAATAGAAGTTTTATCTTATTATTGAACAAAAATAAGATTACACGGTTATAAAATTTAGTTTTTTTACTGTGAGTGAAGATGAATCATTATATAAAACTTTAATGACAATTGTTTGGGTTAATTGGTGTTTTTTTGATCATAATGGACTCATTTGGATTTATAAATTAATATAATTTGTAAAAAAGGATTAAAAAACCTTACATAAGTTACAATACATATATTATAGTTTGGTTCAACCATAAAAATGGTTTCATGACCAGAATTGAAGACAATAATAGAAATTGAAAACCTATCGTCCTTGAATGTGATAAATTAACACATCTCGGATGGTGTTTTCATCTCTAGTATAAAACAAGGAGAAAGGAGATATTATGAAGAATTATTCTGTTATCATAAAAAAATTCCAATACATGTAAGGTACTAGAGTCATTACAATATTTGGATGAAAGGAGTTGAGGAAGAAAATGAAAAGAACGGAACTTGAAATAAAAGAATTGAAAAGAGGAATTTACCTCTTGAAGTAATCTTCCTTGAGAGCCTCTTTAGGGAAGATGTTTTGGTATTTTTATGAAACCAAGGGATTATGGACATGGGGGAGGATATTTGGAGGAGATTTGATCATAATTTAGATAAGAAACAAGGCTTGAGATGAGTGATGAGAAGAGGGAGTGAGGGGGGTTTTATAGTGGAGGAGAGGGGTGATTTGTGAATATCTTATTCATTATTTTATTATTTCCCTCAATACAACCAATAATGTTGATTCATGTAAACCATAATATTAATAAGTGCATGTGAGTTCAAACCATGTGTGATTACATAATACTAGATTCTAGGAATAGTGAATTTAAGTGATAATGTATATATATGGTAAATTACCATATTTTACTATCCATAAAAAATTCGAGTATTTTAGGAAAATACTAAAAATTCACCCTAAAATTTTTTCAATGTTCACAATTCAAAAATGAAATCCATTTTTTGAAAATAATTTTCTAAATATGATTAATTTAATTTTTAAATAAACTCATAATTTATTTGAAAAATAGCAATTTTAAAGCTATAATTCATTTAATATCACATTGAAAAATTAATCAAGATATCATTATACTATATCCTTAAGACAATAAAATAATAATATGATTTACTATTTATAAGGGTTATTTTACCATTCATAAGGGTATGTTACTATTCACCAAAAATTAAGTTTTTCTTATCAGACTCTAAATATCTTACTGAACGTAACTTTGTATGTCAGTTTTTTGAAATTCAAATCACAGAGGTGGTAAAATTATGTTTATTGACTAGGTTATAAAAAAGTGGTGTTTTGTAGAGACTCAGTGTTTCATGCATTCAATAAGAAATTTATTTAGAAAATCTTGGGGTGTTACACCAGATGACTTAATTAGTACTATAATGAAATATGAAATTATAATATAGAGAGATTTTGAGAAAGATAAGATGAAAATTTGAGTATAATTTTCATCTAATTTAGATAATCATACTTCCTGTAATTTTAATGCACACACTATTTCTTCAAAATCTCATTTCTCAAAGAGAAAATTTAATCACTTAGATTGAATTAGTTTAGATGATAGTGATAATGAACTTAATAAAATTATAATAAGGATGAATAATCATGTTGGTGATTATAATTTCCAAAAATACTTACTAGAAAGACTATAAAAGATAGACATGATAAGAAAGAACCATCAGATATAATTTTTTATAACTATAAGAAGGATGGTCTTGTTATACCAGATTTTACTAAATTGAATAATAAGGATAAAAATCAAATAATATACTCTAAAATAAAAGGGTGAAAGAGTTTAAAATCTATGAACACATGAATTTCCAGTGAAGGTGACATATATATTGATAATTCATTGGAAGAAAATTTTTAATGATAGTTCTAAAATAGTTAGATTCTATTTAAAATTTCAGAAGAATGAAAATTGATACATGAATAAGGTAACTTTTGAATCTTTGAAAAATTTAACCCTAGATTCTAAATTTTATTATAATTCTGATGATGATTATTCTACTTCATCATATGATTAAAAAGGAAACCCATTAGATAATTAAAATTTAAAAAAATCATAAGATCAGGTAACTTTACCCATTTTTTTTTGAAATGACTAGATATGAAACTATTATGTAAGAAGAAATTAATAAGTTGAAAATAAATATGATTATATCAAACCAAAAATTTTAAAATCTAATAAACTAATTTCAAAATTAACTATCAAAATCTAAAAACATTCAATTGAATTATATTAAAAAACTAATTATATAATGAATTTAGTTGATCAGAAACTTAATGATAAAAACTTAATTGAGGAGAATTTGGTTATTCTGCTTAAATATGAAGTTAGTCACCTAAATAAACTTTTGTCTAATTTTACATTTGGTAAAGAAAATTTTGATAAATAGAAAAACAAATTAGACCCTAGAAAACTTTAAATGGAGGTGGTTTTACTTTTGATAAATATATTTTCCAATCAAATTACATTGCACCTAAAAGTGAACCTTCTATATTATATATTAAAGGGGAGGTCACTGGAATAAATATTATTCTTTAAACAGAATTCATTATTTTGGTTTTTAAAAAGGTTTTATTTCTAAATAATAATCATCAATTAAACACAAAAGAGTTAGATAGATGTGGGTTCATAAAATTTTATTTTCTAATGTAACTCAACCCAAGAGAGTTTGGGTTCCAAGAACTTAGTTTTATCTTTTTATGATTTTTTTGGGTACCAGCAACCAAAATAATTGGTATATAGATATTTTATATTCTCCATAAATGATAGAGGACAAGTCCTACTTCTGGAATTTGAAAAATTTGAATGAAGGATGATTGACTTTTATAGACAATGCACAAGGTTAAATCATTGAAATCAGTTATATTTATTTTATTAGAAAAACTTTAATTTTAAATATTTTATATGTTTTAGGACTCAAGAGAAATCTTATAATCATTATTGAATTTTATAATAAAGGTTATATTTTTAAATTTTGGAATAATAAATGTACTATTCAAATTTTAGAAGGTTCTTTCATTATCTCTGTTGATAAACATGATAGTGTATACACTCTTGACTTAGAATACATAAGTCATCCGAATTAACTTGTTTGAGTGGAACTAAAGATTTATCTTGATTTTGGTATAAGAGAATTAGATACTATAACTTTCAAACATTAGCCAAACTTACTAGGAAATGACATGTTAGGATATATGATAAGTTAAGTTTAATTCAACCAGATTTAGTGATCCTTGTCAATTTGGTAAGAAACATAAGTCTTGTATTAAATCTAAAAGTGAAGTATTGACATATAAATCATATAATCAGTGAACATGGATTTATTAAGTCCTATAAAAACTAAAAATATTGGGGGAAAAAACCATGTGTATGTCTTAGTTAATGATTACACTAGATTTAATTAGGTTCATTTTCTTACATGAAAATTCAAATCTCTTCATCATTTGAAAGTTTTTCCCTCTATTAAAAATTAGAAAAATCTACCTTTAATTACTATCTAGAGTGAGCATAGTGGTGAGTTAGTGAATTCATATTTTGAAAATTTTTGTAGTAAGAAAGGAATTAATCATAGTTTTTCAGTACCTAGAACACCACAACAAAATGGTTTAGCTGAACAAACAAATATAATGTTTTTAGATATTACCTAAAATTTTCTAAGTGATTATTCTATTATATATTTTTTGGTAAAGGTTGTGAGTACTACTTGTACTATAAATCTACTTTTACTTAGAAATTTTATAAATAAAACATCTTATGAATTGTGGAATATAAGAAATATCAAACTTTCATTCTTTAGATCCTTTGAGTGTAAAGTATTTATCCTAAATACTAAAGATCAATTACATAAATTTGACTCCAAAGATAATGAATAATTTTTATTGGTTATTATACAACTAGTAAGGCTTATAGAGTTTTTAATAAAATAAAAATATTATTGAAGAAATGATTCATGTAAGGTTTTATGAACCTGATTCTTTTGTTTTTATAAGACCACCAGATTTATATCCTATGGATGATGTTTCTGAAAATACTCCCATAAGTTTACCAGAAGTTGGTTCGCAACTATCGATAATAAATCAAACATAATTTATGCCGTTGTATTTTCAATATCTATAATTAACTTTAATTAAAGATATACATTTGATAGTTGGATATCTACTTACTGCTTCACTTAAAAACTAGTGAATATTAATGAATCATCTTACCAATAATATTATTTTTGATGTAAGTCAATTGGTTAAAACTAGAAGTTCCTTAAGAAATCAATGTGAACATCTTAATTTCCTATCACAATTCAACCCTAAAATGGAAGATGATTCCTTGCATAATGAAATTTAGATAACGGGATATGTAAGAAGAGCTCAATCATTTTTAAAGGAATCAATTTTGGACCCTAGTTAAACAACCTAAATATCTATGAGCAATTGAAGTAAAATGGGTTTTTAGAAGAAAGTGATGAAAATGGAACTATTTTTAGAAATAAAGAAATAGTTTTTTCTAAGGATTATTCTCAATAGGAATACATAGACTATGGTGAAACCTTTGTACCGATAGTAAAATTAGAATCTATCATAATTTTACAAGGTTTTGAATAAAATTTAAATTTAAATTTATTTCAAATGGATATTAAAAGTGATTTTCTTAATGAATATGTTCAAGAGGAAATTTATATTGAAACACCTCCTAGTTTTTAAGACATTGAATTTATGAAAAATATATTTAAACTTAAAAAGTAAATCTATGGACTTAAAAAATCCCAAAGAACTTTGTATGATAGACTTACCAAATATTTACATCAAAATAATTTTGTTAAAGGAATTGTTGATCCAAATTTTTTTATAAATAAAATTTTAAAGACATCACCATTTTTCAAATTTATGTCGATGGAATTATTTTTAGTTCAACTCAAAAATATATTTCTGATAGTTTTTATGAACTTATGAAAAATGAGTTTGAAATGAGAATGGTGAGAGAACTTAATTTTTTTCCTTGGTTTTAAAATTTCACTAAAACTAGAAGGAAATATTTTAAGTCAACATAAATATATTAAATAATTAATCAAATGTTTCTATTTTGATAATGCATCAAGTATAATAACTCTACTAGAAACCTCTATCAAACTTGATCTTAATGAATCTGATAAATTAGTATATCAAAAACTTTATATAAGTATGATAAAAACTTTAATATATCTTATATAAAGTCAACCATACATTATATTTTCCATATTTTTATGCGTGATATTTCAAGAAAATACAAAATAATCACATTTTAAATAAGTAAAATACATTTTTCATTACCATAAAGTTAATTTAGAACATGGTTTGTTTTGTTCACCTAGAATTTATTTTTTTCTTAAAAGTTACTCAGATTTTGACTTTAAAGGCTATAGATTAGATAGAAATTTTTTTCTAGAACATTTCATTTTTAGGAGAAGATTTAGTTTCTTGGTCAATAAAGATGTAACATTTTTTTAAAACTTTCCAATATTGAAGTTGAATATATAGCAGCTGAAAATTGTTATGCTCCAGTGTTGTGGATGCAACACACACTCATGGATTTTGCTTTGATGTTTACTAAAAAATTTAATCCTTTGGGATAATACTAGTTCTATATCCTTGTCTAAGAACTTAGCACATCACCCATGATAAAATTAAATATATTATAAACACTATTTTCTTAGGGATCACACACAAAAAAGTGATATAATTATTGACTTTATCAGATCTAAAAATTAGTTTGTTTATATTTTTAAAAAACCTTTAAATTATGAAAGATTAAAATTAATTAAACAAAATTTGGGAATAATTAATCTAAAATGATATTTAATTCAATTATTTGTCAAACTATCTGCTAACATTAAAAAACTCATTGAATGAGGGGGGATTTTTTCATTAGCATTTATTTTCTTTCATCGAGTTTTCATTTTTATTTCATCAAATTTTCATTTTTATTTCATCATTTTTAAACAATATTTTCATTAGATTTACATTTTATTTTTCAATCAGCTTTAAATAAGATATTATATCAGTTAAATTTTTTATTTTTGTGAAAAATTAATAATACTAGCTAAAAATTACCTTGAACCATCCTTAAAAGGGGAAGATCATCCATTTTTATTGGAAGATAAATTAAGGGATTTTTAACTTTTAAAACTATATATTTTTCTGATTTGTTCTTCCCATGATTTTGTTTTCCATTAAAAGGGAATATTTTTATAACTTATAAAAGGTAATATTTATTAAAACTATATTAATTTAATAACATACTTTTTATAGGGGGAGTGTTTAGTGTTTATTTTTATGATTAAAATTTCATTAGAAGATAACCAATATTTTTAAGCAAAGAAATATATAATTTTCAATTATATATAATTTTCTTCTTTATTTTCATTTTTACTTAAATACTTCATTCTTTTAAAAATCACAATGGGGTAGAAAATTATTAAAATTTTAGAAAGTTATAGTATCTTATATTTTAAGGGTGAATTTATGCTTTTTATAAGAGGGGGGATTTTTTTTCCTTTTTTATCATTCACATCACGAACCTCCACTAACTAGGGAAATGTCAGTATGTTAGACCTGATGAATGGAATGATGTAAAACTCCTATCTATGAGGACATCTAACTTGGGGTTAGTCCCAAGGGTATGAACAAACTATGAGAACTCTGATTCCTGTAATAACTAGGATACGTAGGATGCCTTTTCTAAAGGTCCGAGCTCAAATAAGAATCCACCTTGGTGTAATTCCCCCATGAATCCAAAATCTCAACCATTGGGGCTCAGTCATTCCAATGGGCTGACCATTATACCTCATCCACCAATGGATTGAGAAAACAAATGAACTACAAAAACCCTGATTCTCACTATAATTAGGATACATAGGAAGTATCCATAGGATTTGAGATTGGATATCCAGTGCCTTAGAGCATTCATATATGTACTCTCCACATGATGTTAAATTTCATGGGTTCAATGAACTATGTGGGTTTTGATTCCCTCAATAACTAGAACACATATGATTCCTCATAATGGATGAATCCCCTCCCTGGAATATTAATCGCCTCCTTGCATGGAAGTACATTCCGAATCTCCTAGTTATACAGCTTCATCACATAAGCAGCTGCTCATTATTGGGGGATGGATGCAGAACCCTAGATATATATGGATGGATTAACTAATGATATCCCTTTATTTTTCACATGAAAGAGAATTAACCCATGATTGTTTTGTTAGGGTAATCGGTCTCGTATTGGGATTAGGAAAATATTCAAGAACATATCTTAAATTTACAAGAGAATCCCGTAGTAGGCAATAATTTCCCCCAAAAGGGTACTATGAGCCCAAACTACCATCATCTTGGCCAATGTAAGTCCCCAAGAGCCATTAGACCTAAAAACCTAGATGAATATCTGAATTTGGAAAGTAGGTCTGTAGCCAGTTACAGATAAGGGAACCATTTTGAGTTTCTGGTAAGAGTGACAATAGTAACCTTATGTTAATGATTATTCACAATAACCCCCCACAATCAACCATAGGATCAAACCAAACCCACTTTGATAAGGGTTCCCGATCCCATACTTTTTCTGATGAAACAAAAATGGTGAACCTGACGTGAAAATCTCAAATGATAGAACAATTGGTCAATCATGTGTCAAGAAACTTTTTTTTGTATATCCTAAACCAAAAAATATATTAAGACTTTCATAATCTTACAACTGATCCTCTATAAATGGGGTTATCACGAAAATAAGTCCATACTTGCTTTGACAAGTCCAAGTGAGCGGAATGACCGGATCAGAAATAAAAGTAAAATTATGTCAAACAATGAATATTTGGCTGAGCACATCATGCCTATAATATTGAGCCAGTTAGTAACCTTGTTCCTTATTTTATACATGACTATAGATACTACTCTTATTATCCCAATCCGAGACAATGTATTCTTCATACAAAGATTACTCTAGTAAATCACCTATGACTGTGGCCCCCACGGGTCGCAAAAAAATATCACATACTCAATAAATCCAATGTTAGGTGGAGAACACAATATTCCGAGAGTACCACCAACTTGGTAAAATCCTGACCTTAGAAGCTACCCATGAGGTTCTCTACATATTGACACCAATGACTCCGCATTGCCCAGGAAGATCTATATATAAGCTAGTAGTCGTCATCGCCACAACCAACTACTTTAGGAGCTTATCCCTAGTGAATGAAAACATCCACCTTGAGTCTATAATGAAGGTGGATTAGGGATTAAAATGTGGATATCTTCCAGTTCAGGTGCCACTGAGGAGGGCACCTGTCAACCACCGTCACCAGTACCATCCCACCAGTACCCACCAGTCACCTGCTGAGGGTACCATCTGACACGCTGCCATCTCTAACGCCCATTCACATGCAGCAAGGAAGAAACATTGGGTGAGGAAGGTATTGGATACATAGGAGTGGGCTCATCTCCCCACTCCCACTGACGAAGTCTACATGCATTTTATAGTGGTAACCAGCGAGTAAGACCATATTCCTGATCACTCGGAACAAATATGTGGGAATATTACCATAATAGGCATGGGGGAGGCACATATCTCTACCCCCATGCATGAATACCATTGGAATATTCTAATGTAATAGAAAGGAAATAAGTGGGAAAATATCCCTGCTTTAATCGAATACATTTTCCAGTATATAGTGGTGACATAAAATGTTCAAGTTTATATCCCTGCACACACTTTGATAAAATGCCAATATATTTTAGCAAAATCTGAAGAACTCCACTAGAATATTCTGACATTGGTATAGATGAAGGGATAAGTGCATATTACTATCCCTATAGTCAGGGAAACTCAACACTATGATCATTACGAACAAAGGTTTGTACCAGAGCAAGCACACACTCTTACTCCCATCATGGAGGATCATAAACATATTCTGATAAAGGACAGTGCATCAGACCGGGCTCATACTTCCATTCCAACCGGGGATCACCAAGTGAGAGTGGAACATGCCTTAGGATAGGGGTACATGCCTATCAAAAATGTCTGTAGGAATATTCTAAAGGCCTAGGATAAAGCTCATATCCCTATTCTGGTTAGGGATCACCAAGTGAGAGGGGAATAATCAAGGGGATATGCTCATATTCTAGTTGAATAAGTACATTGGAATACTCCAAAGGCTTGGGATTGAGCATATATCCTAGTTATATATGAGGATGACCAGGTGAGAATGTCACAAGTCTCGAGAAAATCTCATATTCTTATTAGTGAATCTACTTAGAATATTCCAATAGATCATGGAATCTAGGCATATATTCCTACTTCCACCAATGAATGACTGTGCCAACATCATTACAAGCTAATAAAGGAGGAGGCTCATATCCCTTCTCCCATTCTGGAGTTCCGTCAAAAGATTATGACAGGGAGTGACTATTCGTACCAAGATCATATTATTGTTCCAACCGGGGCTCACTAGGTGAGAGTGGAACATACCTTAGGGAAGACTCATATCCCTACAAAGAAATACTAGAAGCATATCCCAAAGTCTTAGAATCAGGATCATATTCCCATCTTGACCGAGGATCACCAAGTGAGAATGACTCATGCTTCACGATAGGCTCATATTCTTGGAAATAATGAGATAAATTATTGGCATATTCCAACAACTTCTCAGAAATAGGTGCATATTCCCAAAACACTATATGGATATAAATAAGTTCCAGAAACCATCATACAATAGGCTCATATCCCTATAAAATTTCAAAAGGCAGTCAACACATTCTAGCCACAACATAGATCGAGACCTATATTCATAATCTTCTTAATTCCAGTATCCTTGGGGTTGTTTGAGACACATTCCAAACACAATAAGGGTTCGTCAAATCTTTAAATGAAGTAGAAGATGATCATTACCATGATAGTCCTCTTCATGGAGCGTGGATATGGATCGCATGGACTCTTCTCTTGAAATCCACCATGGTCAACCTCCCCACAAAAATATCTCCCACAAACAAGGAAATACCCCTCTTTCCCAGAAACCTCTGTATTGAAAAGTGTTCAAAACTATGACATATTTGTATAGAGAGGTTCTCAAAACATTAGGTTCAACTGCATATGTTTCCCTATTAAATTCCAACAACTCTCTATTCTAGTCAGTAGACGACCCTCAGAAGCACCTTATATGGTCTGACCGGATAGAGGTGTGTAAGTATTTTTAAGAGGATGATGACGTTGACATATAGATAGAGTTATCTGGAAAAAACCTCCCCATCATGTTATGGCCCCTCACCACTTCTGATTATGAGACCTTATATGAGCTAGAAAATGATTTTATGACTTATCTATGAAACAATATGCGGGATACTCATCAACAACCAAAGATTCAACATCTACCTTATTTAGGATATGAGTGTCACCTTCAGAAAATTAAGATACTCTATTTTTAGCTAGAACTAGCCACTATCTCCATGGTCTGGGATCCAAAATCATAAAATAATAGTAAAAATCTACAACACACTTTCTTCCATTGCATCATAACCCTTAGACAAATGATCTATGAAGCCATATAATGCATCCATATTCAAGGATAGGGAAATTATGAAGTGTGAAAATTTTCCACACCCCTAGAACAAACCCCCCCTCAGATTCAACATCCTGTAATGTTATAGCCTCTAGTAAAATTAGGGGACCAGGTAACACTTAGGGAAATTGGCCACTATAACAGAATGCCCCTGCTTCAAAGATTCCCATACATCATGATGAAGGGAGAGGATAGACAATATGATATCAAAATAGTCCCCTTAAAGCAATGATAATGAATTTAAAACACAGAGATTGAAGTTTCAATCATCTATAAAACTTCCCATAAAGAATGGTTCTCATCACAGACTATCATCACACCCATCTCCTACATGAGAAAATCTGTATCACATCAAATGAGCCGCAATAACAGCTTTCTAGGATTATACCTGGACCATAGAGATGGGGAATATCTACCAATGCCTCCACCCCTTAGATCATAAATTCCTAAGAGGATTCAAGACATATCCTTAGTAGCTGCAAATAACCCCAACCCACTGGTCTGGGGGAATTTATATCTCAATCACTATATCTAGATTCATTATCCACTGAGAGGGTCATGGTGAAATCATCAGTGATTCTAGATCTCCCCCTTTTTATTGGGATGGGGGGATTTATATCTAAATGTCCATATCAGTAATAATCAAATCCCTTACAAAGATCATTAGATCCTAAACAAAAAGATCAATCAATGCCAATTGTGGCCATGAATAACCCCCAATCCTTAGGACTAGGGACTTTTTATCAT
This sequence comes from Viscum album, assembly GCA_963277665.1. Taxonomy (NCBI): domain Eukaryota; kingdom Viridiplantae; phylum Streptophyta; class Magnoliopsida; order Santalales; family Viscaceae; genus Viscum; species Viscum album. Next base: position 357,273,036 of record OY728163.1, read on the forward strand.
CATCATCACCATAGAGGGAATCAGTCTTATCCTGGTTGGGAGGACAATATCAACAGTCAACATCCCACTCATTCCTCACACCACAATAAAAAACTCTAATATTCGGGGCATATTCATAAATCATGACTAAAATATCCCTAAAAGACATTACTCATAGGTCAAGACAGGAGAAACATATGGAAAAGGAGATCCGACCTCACTATGGTCGAAAGCAAAAACTACCCAATATGTCTAAGGGTTTGAAGAAAGAACTTGATGAATACAGTGTAGAATCATCCTATTGCATCAAAAGTAATGGCACAAATACATTTTCTTGATATACCTCTATAAATGTCATCACTATCAATATAACAAATGTTTTGGATAGAGATACAAATGCAAGGGGTCACAACATGGAAAATCTACCTCAAGAGGAGGGTGTTCTGGATGCACCAACCAAGGATTCACCCACCTAGAACTAGAGAAGATGCCAAAATATGGCACCTCTGAATAAAAATTTTCCACCTCCTTGTAGGATCACTATAAAAGAAAGAGGGAAATGTATGGCTACATTTTAATCACCACCCAGAAGAGTTGAGGTTCCTTCTATGGAGGAATAGCTGTCACAATATGAGAGTGAAATACAAAATCTATGATAAGTCAACAAGGAACTACTTAGGGGAAATATTACCACTGGGTATTTCCATTAGGATGAGGGGAATATCCCTCCTCCCATAAGATCCAATCTTCTAAAAAAATCATTATCTGAGCATCCAGATGGTTCTAGCTCTAGGTATCCAATATACATAGAAGAAGAAGTTGAAAATGATCACAACTCCCCTCTGTTGTGGAGAAAACCTCTCCCCCAATAGGGAAATCATTTACTCCTTGGAATAACAAATAATTAGTGGGAGATGAAGGTGGTACCACCTCATCGTCCCTCACTTGCTCCCTTTGGATAGGAGATGTCCGAGACAACAGTTCCCCCAATGCTACTTAATGTCATTGAGTCCCTAGCTACTTGAATGGAAGCCATGGAAGGGTGATGCAAACCTAGGAAACTTGAGAGGAATCCATATACTTAGTGGGTGGAATAAATTTTACCTCCAACCAATTTAGAAAACCCTTCCTTCTCTACTTTTCATGGTGCAAGTGACCTCAAACAACATCTCACACATTTAGTGTCCTGATGTGGGCTGATTATGGGCCCTTGAGATCAACAAGAGGAAAAAAAGATGTTATGTTTTGCAAAAACTCTAATAGGTCCAACCTTTGTTTGGTATAGAAACCTTCCAGTAGGATTCATTATAGGATCTAAAGACCTTAATCATCAATTTCTTTACTAGTTTAGTACTATGTTAAGGAAAATTACAGTTGTCGACCTAATGTAAGAATAATGAAAATTAGAGGGAGTTTGGCATCATAATAGGGTGGAAAGGTGTAACCTATTCGTTCTGCATCCCTCTCTCATAAGAGAAACTGCTGAAAATCTATAATGAAAATATCAGGGATGATTTGAAGATGCCTCTGATTTTATTAGTATCCATGTACAATAACCTTCTTAGGCTTTAACAGCCTAGGAAGCCTGATGAGGCTGACCTCACTGACCATCCTGACTACTTCCGTTACCATAGAAGGTCAAGTCATAATATCTAGGATTTATTAATCTTCAATGATGTCCTTCAAGGAATGGTCAATTCTAGATAGGTGGATCTATACAACTCCTCAGAGAAGGTTTCCTATATAACCATTTTTTGGTAAAAAGAAGAATATGGACGATAGAAAGTTCAATCTAGGAGTGTGTGAAAGTTCTACAACTGGATGACTTGGAAAATGGTTGATTGAGATCATGCCAACCTAAGAGAATAGCTGTGAAAAACTGTAATAGATACACCACCTAACTTGATACATCAAATATGCCTCCCAAAGGTGGGGGTGACCACCAAAAGTAGAAAAAAATAGAATAGGAAGATTCATATTCTACTCTAATGCAAGCTAGGACTCTTGCATATTTCTTCCCTGTGATATCTGAAGTATGGGAACCAACCCACCAAACAGAATCCTCATCATATAATGAGATCACATTTTGTTATTTCAACATGATACACTTGGAATAAACCTTAATTGATTATAAACAAGACTTAGAATACAAGTTCCCAACAAATAACCGAGGAACAAGAGGATGCATGAGAAGAAACCGAGGATACAGGGGACAACGTGGGTGTGGTCGGACCTAATATTTTGGTCACATCCCCACATAGGAAATATATACAATAAATACCCATGGGAAGACACTACATCAAACCTAGAAAAGGAACAGAAGTGTCTGAGAACCCTACAATAGTCGTTTTCACCCAATTGTCTTGCATGACTGCCTAGTGGGGGTTTAATTATCTAATCATCCCAGACAATGGGGAAGGCTAACATGACCTATTCCACTGGTAGTGGATGATCCCACAACATATTCACAACCACTAGGCCCATATACCACAAATTTTTCACTTCCTAAGCCACACATCTAGGAGAAAACCCACCTCAGGAATTTCCAACCACTAGCACAAAAGTATGGCATTTTTAAATAGTTGGAAATAGTCCCAACCAATCTCTCAATCTAAAATTCACTCCATATTTCAAAAGAAATCAGAGAGGCACTCGTTAAATCCCTCCATATCCCACAAGAGTTTGATATAGAATTCACTACAGCTGAGGTCTATCGAGTGGAGACCATACCATTATAATTCCATGTTTCCATCTTGTTCACTATCCAGGATCATGAAGAGGTCATGAAAATAATGACCCTATATGTTTTAAGAAGACTCAATAACATCAATATCTAAAGGGATATGATTGATAATGGTTATGTGATCAATATCATCCCAGTTTGAACCCTCAAACATTTAAGGCATAGTGAAGGAGATATATCTCCCACAAATATGACCATTCAAGGGTATGATAAGCGCAAGAAAAGACCTATTAGAAAATAAAAATCGAAGCTTATTTTGAGGAAATCATATCTAACACTGATTTTATGGTTATTCAGTAGGACACCACATATAATGTTCTTCTTGGAAGGCCCTAGATCCATAATCACTTGGCGGTGTCTTCAAAATTCCATCAGTGTTGGAAATACCTCATTGTTGGAAAGGTTGACATAATACATGGTGACAACACCCCCTTTGATACTTTCAGTTCCATATATGATGAATCATATTTATATAAGAGGGTAAGAAAAAAACTAATGGTGGATGATGATATATAGGTTGTATCCCCCAATGGCCTAGGGACTACCCTACAAATCCCTAGAGTATGCTCAACAATGACTATTTGGTCCCCATAAACCTGGTCGAGGTAACAGATCTAGTTTTGGAAGTCCAATTACCTTCTTTCCCTAATGATAGTGTAAAATACAATATGTTCTTTCATCTCTCTATAATGACTCAAAAAATAGGGGATGATAATATCTCTTTCCATGGCCTCCCTTACCCTAATAGTGATAGAGAGGCCCCCATATTTTCATATTCATCTGAAAATGTCTCCATAGGCACATAGATGGAAGAAGACGAGGATGACCTCAGGAGTGAATCTCCCACATTTGAGGAAGGTGTCTCCAGCACCATCGATGAGCTCAAGAAAATAAATCTAGGAAAATAAGATGACATGAGACCAACATTGATTAGTGCCATAGTTCCCCTCAAAGATCAATATATGTACATTGAATTTCTTAAGAAAAATCAATATGTGTTCTCTTGGAACTATATAAAAATGACCATAATAAATCTAGATGTGGCTATGAACTATCTCAGCCTACCTGATGAGCATCGAGGCTTCAAGCAGGTAGCCTGGAAGATACACCCCTCTCATGACAACAATGTAGAGGTGGAAGTTGACAAATTGATCTAATATAAATTTTTCTAAGAAGTGAAATATCCAATATTTATTGCCAACATTATCCCCATCAAGAAAAAGAAATAATAAATTAGGCTCTGCATTGATTTTAGAGACCTTAATCGGCACTTCCCAAAGGATTATTTCCCATTGCTGATTAGAGAACTCTTGATCGATGCAACTGCAGTCTTCCAAGCCCTTTCATTTATGGATGGGTATTCAGGGTACAATCAGATCAGATGGCCCCCAAATATGAAGAATCAACTACCTTCAAATCACCTCAGGGGATATTTTTCTACCATCTCATTCTCTTTGGGTTAAATAATGTTGGCTCCACATACCAACGTTCTATGCATCATATATTTAAACTATTACTGGAAAGGATAAACAAATGTTATGTTGATAACCTGGTTTTTAAGTCCTAAAAGTGATATGATCACTTCATAGATCTCTAAAAAATCTTTGAAAATCTACGATAACATGTTTTGAAGATGAATCTATAGAAATTTACTTTTGGGGTAACATTAGTGAAGTTACTTGGCTTTGTGGAATGCCACCGTGACATTGAGGTTGAACCAGATAAGACTAGTGCTATTTTAGAAATGTTACCCCCATAAATCTTAAATAATTGAGGGGGATCCAAGGACACCTCACCTAAATTCATAGATTCATATCGAACATTTTCAGAAAATCACTCCCCATCACTAGGATAATAAATAAGGGAATCACTTACCAATGGGACAATGATTTCCAAAAATCCTTTGAAATTCTCAAGTAGCATCTATTATACCCAATGGTTTTGATGCATCAGGTGTAAGGGAGGACACTAATCATATATGTGGCCTCTATGGAATACTCACTGGGTTCTATCCTTACACATAAAATTAATTCAAGAAGTGAAAATTGTCTTTACTATCTCAACAGGACAATGCTAAGTACTAAGACTAGATACCCTGATGTCGAGAAGAACTATCTCACACTCATCTTTACAGTGCAGAAGTTAAGGCATTATTTTCATCACCACAAAGTCCATTTAGTCTTTAATATTGATCCTCTCAAGTACATTCTTTTCCACCCTATGCTGAATGGGTACTTGGACCGATGGGTGACCTTTCTAAAGTAACATGACATTCAATTAGTATCACAAAATTCAGTGAAAGGTAAATCCCAAGATGATTTTATTATAGCACATTCTGTCCTGAAAAATACACCAGAAGACACCAATATTCCATATGAGGAGGTCTTCTACGCCCATGAAACTCCTAGGACATGGGATATATACTTCGATGGTGAATCCCAGAGTCCTATCAGTACAAGGATAGAAAACCTTAGACTTAATCAGGTTGGTCTGGGGGTTGTATTTGTCTCTCCAGACAAATATTTTTTCCCTACTCTTTCTCACTATCTGAAGGTTTCCCAATAATGAGGCAGAATACCAAGCCCTGATCGTTGGGTTCGAACTAGACCTATAGCTGCAAATAGCCTACCTAAATATCATAGGGGACTTGGAATTGGTGATAAATCATATCAATGATGAATATTACATTAAAAAGAAAGAAATGGCCCCTCTCACTAGCTACATTAGGGGACTGATGAAGGATTTCCCTTTCAAGCCCACATTGCATCATATTCCTTGATCACAAAATGTTCACGCTGACACACTAGCTAAGGTAGCAACCGTCCTAGACTATCCTGATCAGAAGGAATCAATCTTCCATATCACGCATCAAATAATGGTATCCTCAATCATTATATGCATTATAGAAGAAATAAATCAGGTCAGCACCACCCCATAGCATGAAGAACCAATGACCACCCCTGGATGGATGAATCCCATAATCAGTTATCTCCAAAATGGGACTCTAATAATAGACTAAGTCGGAAGGGAATAGATTTGGTGTTGTGTAGTGAACTTCACCATACCGGATGGTCCAAATGAGTATAAATCCCTATACAAGTGAGGATTTTATAGAAGAATTATTAAGTTCACAGCAGACGGAGATATTTCCTCCATCATAGAGGAAGTCTATGCATTCTCTTACGACACCCATCAGTATGGGATCAGGCTCTCCCATAAAATAAAGAGGTTGGGATATTACTAGAAAACCATGATACATGACTGCGTGGAATTCACCAAGAAATGTCATACATTCCAGATCCACAAAAACTTCATCCATTAACCCCTGAAATTGATACATATAGCTAAATATTCCTGGCCATTTTTTGTTTGGGGAATGCGTGTTGTGGGTCCATTTCCCCATCCACAGTAAAGTAGTTCAAGTACATCCTTACTTCAATGGAATTATTTTCCGAATGGTCTAAGGTAATACCCCTTAATGAATTCAGGATGAAGAATATCATCATATTCATTAAGTCCCATATAATCACCAGGTTCGGGGTCCCTCACACAATATTAACAGGCAACAACACCAACTTCTATTCTACTGAGTTGAAGAGACTATACCAGGAGTACAATATAGATTCAAATCACTCATCCCGCTATCATGAAGAGGGAAATGGATAGATAGAGGCCTTCAATAAGACTATAAAGTATACTCGAGAAGATGGTGAATAAGGATAAGAATTATTGGCTAGAAAAGCTTCTATATGCTCTATGGGTCTATTGTACCACAATACATGCTGCCACATAGGAAACGCCACAATCATTGGAGTATAGGATCGAGGTAGTGTTACCCATATGGGTTGAGATTCCTTTACTCTAAATATCCATCTATGGAAAAATCTTAGATGACAAGAAATAATATAAGCAACTGGATGAATTGGAGAAACTCAATGAGAACAAGTTTCACACACTACACAACCTAGAAACCCATCAGAATTGGATCGAATGATCCTTCAATAAAAATGAATTCCTCCATTCATTCCTTCAAGGAGATTTGGTATTGTCTCTCAGAACCCTGATGGTACCAGGGAAGAATCCTCCAAAGTTGTAACCCAAATAGGAGGGTCCTTACATCAAATTTAAGGTCTATTAGAATGGAGCCTGATCATTGGACACCATGGATGGGGAGTGTGTCACACGCCCCACCAATGAGAGATTTCTCAAAAAATAATTTGTATAGATATCATCAAGCACATCTCGTCCTAGCTACGTGATGTTAAACTGTATGAGAGCACACTACTACAAAAAAATCTTTTAACAACACTAGAATCAGCTTTTATCAATGCCAGAGAAGTGTTGATGACCTTAGTGCAGTTAAAAGTCCACAACTTTTATCAGTGCTAAAAAAGTACCGATAAAGGGTAGATTTAGCAGTGCATATAAAAGTGCTGATAAAGGTACTATTTATCAGTTCTTTTCAAAGCAATGATAAAAAACTCCACTTATCAGTGCTTTAATTTATCACTAATAAATAGAATCTTTATCAATGATTTTAAAAATCATTGATAAAAGTACGATTTATCCAAACTTTTTCAGCACTAATAAAAGTATGATTTATCAGAACTTTTTAATGCACTGATATAGAAAGACTTTATCAACACATTTATATGAACCGATAAAGGAGTCCTTATCAACACTTATAAAAGTTCTAATAAAAGATATATTTATCAGCACATTTAATAGTGCCAATAAATGTGAAAACTGCAGTGTGATGCCGCAACACACTATATCATAAGAAACAAGTGCAATGTGCTACAACAACACACTACATCTGCAGAAACAAAAAAACAAATACCAAAATAAGATAAAAATACTAAATTTAAATGAAATAAATTTTCTAACACAAATACAAGAAAAAAGAAACACTATTATAGAGTATGTCAGTTGTTTTTTTTGATTAAAATGAATACCACTTTTGAATAAAAAAGACGCACTTGGAGTCATACCAGTCACACTGTGTGTTAGATTGAGGTGAAGATGATCCCTACAAGTCACAAATGAAATATGAATCGTTTTTCTAAAGTAAAAAATTAATCTGAATTCATTTTCTCAATTTTGAGTATGTCAGTTGTTTTTTTATTAACATTAATGTTAGTTTTGAATAAAAAATATGTACTTGGAGTCATATTGGTCACACCGTGCATCATATTGAGGTGTGGATGAATGCTACACATCCCAAATGACTCATGGATAATTTTAATAAAGTATCAAAACAATTGGAATGCATTTTCTCGATTTTGAGTATGCCAGTAGTTTTTTTGATTAAAATTAATGCCAGTTTTGAATAAAATGATGCACTTAGAGTCATAAAGATCACACCGTGCGTCAGATTGAGGTGAGGCTGATCCCTACACATAAAAAATGACGTATGGATCATTTTAATAAAATAACAAAACAATTTGAATGTGTTTTTTTGGTTTTAGTTTGTTATTTTTTTGATTAAAATGAATGTCAATTTTGAATAAAAAAGGCGCACTTGGAGTCATACCAATCACATCATGCATCAGATTGAGATGAGGCTGAATGATACATGTCCCAAATGACTCATGCATTGTTTTCCTAAAGTATAAAAATAATAATAATTCATTTTCTCAGTTTTGAGTATGTTAGTTGTTTTCTTGATTAAAATTATTAACAGTTTTAAATAAAAAGATGCACTTGGAGTCATACCAGTTACACTGTGTGTCGGATTGAGGTGAAGATGATCCCTATATGTCACGAATAATGTATCGATCATTATAATAAAGTAACAAAACAATATGAATGATTTTTCTCAGTTTTTAGTATGTCATTTTTTTTTGATTAAAATGAATGTCAATTTTGAATAAAAAAGATGAACTTGAAGTCATTCCGGTCATACCGTGCATCAGATTGAGGTGTGGCTAAATAAAACACGTTCCAAATGACTCATGCATAATTTTAATAAAATATCAAAACAATCAGAATGTATTTTATTATTTTTGAGTATGTTAGTTGTTTTTTAATTAAAATTAATGTCAGTTTTGAATAAAAAGACACACTTGGAGTCATACCGATCATATTGTGCATCATATTGAGGTGCGGCTGATCCCTACACTTCCAAAATGACATATCGATAACTTTACTAAAGCATCAAAACAATATAAATGCATTTTATCAGTTTTGAGTATGTTAGTTGTTGTTTTTGATTAACATTAATGTCAGTTGTAAATAAAAAAATCACACTTGGAGTCATACCAGTCACACCATGCATCATATTGTGGTGAATATGAATGATACACATCCCAAAATGACGGATGGATCATTTTCCTAAAGTATCAAAATAATCATACTTATTTTTCTCAGTTTTCAGTATGTTAGTTGTTTTTTTGATTAAAATTAATGTCAGTTTTGATTAAAAAGGCACACTTGGAGTCATATCGGTCACACCGTGCATCAGATTGAGGTACGACTGAATTCTACATGTCCCAAATGACTCATGAATCATTTTCCTAAAGTATAAAAATAATCAGAATGCATTTTCTCAGTTTTGAGTATGCCATGTGTGTTTTTTTACTAAAATTCCATTTTAAACTAGAAAGATGCACAATAGATATTATCTTAAGTGACAAGTGTTGTGTGAAATTTTAAACAATTTTTCTCAAACAAAATCATGGTATGATCCTTATTATACTTCATTTCCCAAAAATTTTATTGTTTGTAATCCATCGCTTCTTATCCTCCTCTTCCTCGATCTCCACCTCGGACTTCGCCTCTGCCTCCTCCTCCACCTCCACCTATGACTCCATGTTTTTCCAAAAATTTTATTGTTTATAAGTCAGTGATTCTAAACAAATTGATTTCCTCCATTAAAATTATTCTTAAGAAAGAGATTAAGAATAATATATAATCATTCTGACACTAATAATTCACACCCCAAATATTTTTCGTTGGTCATAACTCATACTAGATCAAAAAAATAGCATGTAATCACCTAAATTTGTTGTCATCATACATTCTGAAAAAAATTATGCTGCCCACTCATCTCTAAAAAAATAATTTCTTATTTCAAATAACTCTTTTGTTGGAAGTCTTGATAGTAATGAGAAAATATAAACAAACAAATTATTATGTAATATATTTAATGAAATTTTAATTACCTTTATAAATTACCTATAGGGGGATGTTGGTTTTTTCATGCTGTATGATTTCTCTCATAAATTTTCAAACATAATATCCACAATCGATTTCATTATGTTATTTCTGATACTATAGAAACATTCAACAAAATAAGTAAATTGTTTTTAAATGTTTTTATAGTCAAATATTTATATATATAACTTAATTTTTTTCCATTTGTAGTAATCCACAGGATTTAGATTTTCAGATGCTGGCATCTTTCCATGAATTAGCCTACATTTAGAGACTGCTCTATCATAACAAAATTATCATTAAAATACATGATGAACATATAATTTGAAGTTTATCTATAAAATTTTGATTTTAGTGTATTACATATTCACAATACACATCATGCGTGGTTGGTTGGTTGGAATTCCATGCATTGAATCCAACAAATAAATAGTCAGGGTGTCTATGTTGACTGCTATCAGCATCCAGTACTTCCTAAAAAAACAAAAACAATTAAGTAATGAAAAAATTAAAAATATATTTGATGTGATTAGATCATAGAGTTTTACCCTTGAATTTTAGACATAAATAAGAGACTTTCGTTGGATACTTTTTTATTAAACGCTTGGAGTAACTCATCTCTTTTCTTATATATTTTTTCATTATCCAATGTAATTTCTACTTTAGAAATGATACTGGGATTAATGAATCCAAATCATGATTTGGGAGATATTCCCTTTATATAGTTTTAATATAAATTTTTGTAGAAAATATTAATATTTATTAACTTTAATAAACATATTTAGCTCACTATTTGGAAAAACATATAATGAAAATGTACCTTATGTGTTTATTCACAACTGAGATTCCCAACCATTCATGTTTGAGAATCTCATTTACAGTCTCGAGACCAATTCCATCCATAATGGAAAATCCAAATATTTATTCTTAATAGTGAATGTAAGACATAGTTTTATCTTTAAATGTGGTCTCTGTATGAAGTTGTAATGTTAATAAATGTTGCTCTAGAATGGGTGAAAATAAGGCACAATCAGAAGTTCATTTTGTTTTCTTAACCGATTCAGTAGATTTTCTTGATTCAACCTTTCATTTCTCCGCCACCTTATCCGTATGTAACATCATACCTCACTTCATAACTTTTATCAACAAATGTTACATGTTTTTCATTTGAATTTTTTTAAAGATGTACCTCATGTATCTTTATAATATTAGACAAAAATGCTATAAAATCTCCAATAGCATCTTGGACCATTAGAATATCTCGATCATCAAGTGGAAGAGACAACTCAGTAGTCATCTCATAAGCTACCTCAATCCGCACTCTCATGTTATCTTTTGGGAGGGGTTGATTTTTTAGTTAGTCTCCCAAGATATTATACATTTTACCCCTTGAAACATGGCGATACATGGGTGTTGATAGATAAAAATCACATACAACTACACCCTATAGAATTTCCGTAATATAATGTTATCAGAAGTTGTTTGATTCACATTTAGGAGAAAGAGTAATGAAAAAATTGATTGCCCTGAGTAAGGTTTGGGGGGAATGAATAGCCTCAAAGCTAGTGGGATCATTTGGATCATGTATGGATCTTTTCTCCACCACCAGTTTACTTTGATCTTTTACTATACATTGGTCTTCCAAACCAGACCACAAAATAATATCTTGTAGTGAGTCTATTTGTGTATGCATTCATATAATTATATTTTATATATCTTGATGTGGTTTTATCTTCTTGATATATCTTCAAGTAGAGACTCCAAAACCTAATCCTCTAACACAACCATATTGTTCATTCTACTTCAAAGCTACCGAAATTCACTTTTCTTATGGTATGACAGTTACTGATTCTTATGTCTAAACTATATAAAAAATATGAACATATTTATTTTATGTAATATTTTTATAAATAATAACGAATTTCAATTATTTAATACTTACACATGACACCTATAGTGCTTTTGTGTTTTCATCAACTAATATACCATACTTATTTACATGAGCCCCCTTCCATAGCACATGACATGTGATGGAAGTGAATTCATATTTTGATTCATAAACCAGCATATAAAAAAGTAACATATGTTGTTTTATATCACATAATTAAACTTTTATTGTTGATTTAAAATATATACCAATTTCTTCTCTAATGAATCATACCCCATAATTCCTTTGTGATAGGGGTACACTGGTTTTGATGCACACTCTTTATTTTCAGCACTCTTATTCTATTTTATAAATCAAAATTTTTGAATCAAGTTGGATAAAATAAATAATGTCAAATAATATATTATCGACTGCAATGCACCTGAAATGATTTATCATTGTTATTATTTCTGAAATTAGTCCATGTTTCATGCTTTATAATGTGTTCATAACAAAGTGGTGGGTGGGGATTTATTTTCCCCATATCATCCCTAAGATATAACTTTGTCAAAAGAGTTTGGAAGCCTCTATGGGATTTTATAGTGGCCATTAAGACAAATTTCTTACTGAAATCTTATAAAATAAACAAATATCTTAAGGAATAATGAAAACTAAATCAACATTTCATTATATATTTTTTCAGTAAAATAGAGAAACTGTATTATAACATTACCATTATATCTTTCCAAAGGATTTCCTTCATTATGGGTTTGACATGGAATCGTGAGTCAATATCAATCATCACATTCATCCTCATTGTGACCCCAAGATAAATGATGAATTCCGACTTGTTGGGATCAATAGGTTATCTACATTGATTCCAACCAACTTCAAATTTTATTCCCTGACTTCTTTCCTTGATAATTTTATTCAAAACTGTGATGCTGCGTCATTCTTGTTTTTTTTAATTTTTTTCATCAACATGTTGTTAATCCCCTAATAATTTCTCAGCTTCATCATCAACAATTTTTTCTTTCTTGGGATTGGAAACATCATCATGTTCAGAAGATATTATTTTCACGAGTAGTCAAATATTTAATTTCTCTTGAATAACAAAAATGCAATACACTCCATGCATAAAAGTCCACAATTGCATCCATATTTCATGAAAATTGTTACTATCTCGAATATAGATAGAATACTTCAATACTACAGTACAACTAACCTTCACTACCTTTATTTAATCCATACTAAAATGATTGATTGTCTTCCATATCTTGATGATGGATTTGAGGCTACTCATTCCCTCTTTCAAACTAGCCTTCCTGCCATCACTATTTGGGAGGCATGTCATTAATGAACTTTGGAACCACAATGATGGGAGGAAATATAGTTTGAAAGAGGGAGTCCAATCTATCATCAAGATATGGAAGACAATCAAGTGTATAAGGATTAAAGTGTCCTAGGAACCTACACTAATGGAATCAACCAAAAAGTCTCCTCAATTGAAGAGGAATTGGAATATCTTCACTCTAATGGTTTTATAGAAATGAATCTCACCCCACCTACATTGGACATCACTTTTTTCTACTCAAGGATTCATCACCTTCCAATTTTGGATTTTTTTTTAATCCACCATAAGATCCCTCCAAAAACATTCAACCCTTTAAAGGGTGAATTTTTCAACTTATGGTCAGTATTGATCTAGAATTTTTTTAACTCTTATAAATGAAATGAATCTATTCAATGCAATCCTAAATTTATTATTATGATATATTACCATAAAATATTATATAGGAACCACAGATACTTCCTATCATTGAAAATTATACCACATAGCTTGAATTAGATCTAAAAGTACCTCTAAGAACATCCTACTTTACGACTCATAATGATATTATCAGTTGTAAAATATAATATTAGAGAGATGAATCCCTGTAAATCAATCATATTCTATGATGAAAATTTAATCATACTCCATGACTGGTTAAAGTTTAATAATAATATTTAATTAATTAAAAAAAAATCTCACAACATGCATCACTAAAATAATTTTTGGAACGTGACTAATTAATTCAATATTTTTTTGAATTTTATAAAAAATTATTCATCAAAATCATAAATCTAAATAACCCATTTCATGGTTTAACTATTTACATGAATAAATGAAATCCACAAAACATGTTTTGATGAATTTTACACTTACCTTGGTCCCTATATGTTCAAAACCCATAAATGAGGTCCATAACTTGGTATCCCCTAATCCTTAAAAAACCCTCATAATTAAGACATTAAAATCTATAATCTAGTATATAAGATGAATTAAATTTGAGAAACTACTTAGATTTTGGAACCCTATATTATTCAAATGAAGAGAAAACCAAGGGGGGATGAGAGGTCAACTTGTTAATGTCGAGAGTAGAGTAAAAAATATATGTGTGTATCTAGGAAAAAATGTGATGGACACTCAAATACATTTTAAAGGAGAAGAAGAAATAGAACTACACTCGTTGTCTTTCATTAGTGATGAGAATATATTCAGGGTTCATTATGTTTAAGAACAACACAAAAACACAAAATGCAGAAGCCAAATTATCAAACAATGATAGAGGAAGAGTAGGAAATAACATAAAATAGATTCTAGACTTGATTAATATGAGGAAATGTAGAGGAGTTGCACCAGAAGCAGAGAAGTTCTATGAGAGATTAATAATCATAAGTGACTGAGTCATGGTCAGGGTTTTTTTAAATAGACCGAGGACACTTTTAACAACACTTTCAAAAAATCATTGATAAAGATCCCTTTAATCGGTCCTGATAAAAGGAGTATTTATCAACACTTGTTTATCACTGATAAATATAGAACTTTATCAATGCTGAAAAGGCACTGATAAAAGACATATTTACCAGCGCTAATGTTTTAGCGTTGATAAATATGTCTTTTAACAACGCTTTATGAGCATTGATAAAGATTGATCTTTATCAGTGCTACAAAAGTGCTCTTAAAAGTTTTGTAATTATAATTATTTAAATAACTTTATTATAATTTTATACATATTTATATATATATAATTATTTATTTATAATTATATAAATACTTAGTTAAAAATAATAATGATTTATTTATTATAATAAATAATTTATAATAATTAATATATTAAATAAAAATTTATAGATATATTTATTTCTAAATATTTATTTACAAATATATTTCTAACATTATTAATGGATATATAATCTTAAATACATGAATTTTAAAAATGAGTGAAATTGAATAATTCAAAACAAGTACACTTTAAAAATATTGAAAAAATGGATAAGTTTTATTAATTAAATATAAGTTATTAAAAAAATATGGATATGGATATATATATATATATATATATATTAAAGTGAATGAACACACTTTCAAAATACTAAAACATAATAAATAAATAAATATATAAACAAATAATAAAAAATGATCAAATTCAAAATAAAATAAAAATAAAAAACATTAAAAATGAATAACCTAACTATAATATATTAAAAATTAATAAATAAAATCAACTGATTAAAAACATAATATATATTATATGTATCTTGTTATAATTACATTCTAAAATATACTAAAATTTGAATAAATTATATAAATATTAGGTGTACGTGTTTCTATATATTGCGTAATATATTTTTGTGTGCATTAGTGTATAAAAATGCATAAAACACACACACACACACATATTTGTGTGTGTGTGTGTATGTGAAATTAATTCAACACACGATGTTTAATATATATTAAATTGAAAACCAAACAATATTAAAAATGAATAAGAAATTAATATGTCTTTAATTAACATTATATATATATTATACTGATTCATTTCATATATCTATATTTAATATATACTATTTATTAATATTAATAATATATATATGTATATGAAATTTATTCATTTTTATCAATAATTATTTAATTAATAAAATGTTTCATATTTTTCTCAATTTACTCATTTTATTTTTATTTGTTTAATTTTTCATTTTATTCTAGACCTTTATCAGCGCTAAAAAAGCACTGATGAATGGAAACTTTTATCAGTGCTAAAGAGGCACTGATAAAGGATACCTTTTATTAGTACAAAACATAAAGCGCAGATACAGGTTTCCTTTATTAGTGATAAAATAAAGGGCTGATAAAGGTTACCTTTTATCGGTGCTAAAAAAGAAGCACTGATAAATAGTACATTTTATCAGTGCTTTTTTAGCACTAATAAAGGGATTCCTTTATCTGCGCTTATTTTAGTGCTGATAAAGATGGAATTTATCAACAATTTTTTCGAGCGTTAATAAATGACAACGCTGCAATAGGAGGGTTTTGTAGTATTGTCATCCTGACTACATGGTGTTAAACTATAGGAGCTCTTCCTGGCTACATGATGTTAAACTATATGTGCTCATCCTGGATACATAATGTTTAACTGTATGAGCTCATCCTGACTATATATATTTAAACTGTATGATCTTTTCCTGACCATATGTTGTTAAACTATAGGATCTCATCCTGGTTGCATAACATTAAAAGGTATGACCTCGTCCTAACTGCATGACATTAAAACTGCATGGAAAAAGTCTGCACTGCATGATGTAAAAATGCACGGATCCACAACCTCTATTTCCTTCACAAAAGGTGACCCATATCCTCACTGCATGACATTAAACTGGATAACCCTTAAATAAATGAATACAAATTTATTCTCATATTTTAGTGAGATACATAGGGACACCTCGATCCCATATCTTGTTCTGTCCACCACATGATATAGAATACCCCTATCATACCCTCAACTACCTTTTCATGGTGAGAGGAACCCTTTCCATTCCTTGTTTCTCACACTGAGCATAGCTCACGTGAGATTAATAATTTCAATAAGATCTTCCCTGCCAAACAGGGCTTTAAAGCACACAACAAGTTCATTATATTCCTGAATGAAAGATCATAAAAGACGCACCATGAGTCCTTTCTGCATAACGTTAAACTGCATGGTCAATGTCTTTACCACCTAACATAAAACTGCATGATTCCTCAATAACTATGTGTGGATTGATTTCTTTCATCAACAGGATACATAGTGATGCCCGTATCTCTAATCCTGATCCCAACTAGAACAATTAATAGAAACAATGCCCACCTCTCCGTCCAGGACATACCTATGAAGGTATAGTTTCTCATTCAAGAACTATGTGTGAATTGATTCATTCCATCATAGGATATGTAGTGACATCCATATTTCCAACTCCGAGCTCTGTCATAACAGATAAATATCAAAATAACCCCTTTTTGTATATGGGCCAGATCTATGCAAGGAAATTCATTAAGAACTACGTATGTCTTGATTCCCATCACCATAGGATACATGGTGATTCCCATAATTCCATTCATGGGCCCAACTGCAATACCACCATTTCACACCAGGGGACCCACATCCTCACCACATGACATTAAACTTCACCACCCTTCATAACTATGTGTGGTTTGATTCTCATTATTCATGATATATGTAGTGATGTCTGAGATTCCACCCTTGGTCCCAACCGCAACATTCCCATTCTTCCACGTCGGTTCAAAAGTCCTCACCACATGAAGTTAAACTACATGGGATTTCAAGAACTACATATGGATTGATTCCTATCACCATAGTATATGTAGTCCATCCACAATTCTCCTTTTCAAAACAGGAATACCATTTCCTTACAGTATGAAATTAAACTGCAAGGAAAATGTCTTGGTCACATGAAATTAAAATTTCACAACACAAATGCCCTCACATCATGATGATAAACTGCAAGACTTATGTCCTTATCGCATGACATTAAACTACATGAAAACATCCCCACTATATAAATATAAACTATGTAGTCCATCACCCCCTTTTCATCCCCTATCAAGGGAGTGTAAGATCCTTATCCCAGTATACTAGAGTATGAGGTGCTTCCACCATCTTTTAAATAACTTCAATCCATATACCACACTTCATGTCTTGAGCACCTCAAGATTCCACAAACCTTCCATGGCCCTTGTAAAGGAAAAACGATGTCGTAGTTTGGCTATGATATTGACGTAGAAGGTCTTAGACCCACCAACTAGAGGCATCTTGGCCCAATATAAAGGGATTTATTAATCCTTGTGAGCATGATGTCACCATGGTTGAACCCATCACCTCAGTCTATTTTGGGTCATCCCTGGTATGATTTTCCCACTTCATTACTCATGATCTGAGAACCTTGATCTAGGATTTACAACATCTTCATCTCTCGCTTAGAAGGTTGTTGGAGTACTCTTGGACCTAGGTATCCTAATTGGGCTCTTGTGTAACATACCCCATATTAGGTCAAAAATATATGACCTTAAACTCTAGCCTATTATGGTCCAAATTGCAAGACCTTAAATTGCTTGTGAAAGAGACACAAAACTTGTTAAGTTAAAAACTCGAAAAGGGAGGCCTAAGAAAAATTAAAGTCTTTAGTCGATAAACTATTCATATCTAGAGTCTAGGAAAAAAGTAGGGAATGAATAAATAAGGCATAAAGCTCATATGACCTAATTTATAGACCTGGTAAAATCCAAGATATGCTCACTGGAATCCTGGTCCTAGAAAAATATAGAGTAATGTTTTTTCACATCTCCTCACCATGATAATGTGTTCATTAGGTGACAACACAACTTTTAGGGTGCTCGAACCCTTATTGAATCTTACATTTTCCATAAATTACAATTGATGATTTAAAGTGCCTAGGGTTATTGCAAACCATTCATATCTCTTGGAAAGGAAAATAGATCTCTCGGTTCGGCCAATATATTGATACAGAAGGGATTAGACCCACCAACTAGAGGCATATTAGACCAATATAAAAGGGATTTCTAATTCATGTGAGCATAATGCCACCCTAGTGGAACCCAAAACCTTAGTGTGTTTTGGGTAATCCCTAACATGATTGTCCCATATCATTATTCCCGATTTGAGTATTTTGGATCACAATTTACAATCTCCATACCCGACTACTCAAGTGGACTCGACACCCTCGATGTTATTTCTGTATGTTTTATACCCACACTTAGAGTAGGAACACAATACTCAATTCCCAAAACTTTGATGCCCCACACCTCATGACTCGAAACAATAGGGTGTAGGGATTGATCTTTATAATTAAGAGATAAACTACCCTAGGGTTCCAGAACTCTTCCTGGATTGCTCTCCTCTATACAAAACCTCATCATCTAGATGTTTGAGTCTTCATAAATCTTTCATGAACCTCATAAATAAGTGGATATCATCTTTCTCTTGACTATGATATCGATGCATAAGGGCCTTGAACCACCAAATAAAGAAATATCCTCCTTGTAAAAGAGGATATTCAATCCTTGCGAGCCCTGGTGACACCATAGTGGAACTTGGCATCTCTAAGTGTCATGGGATATACCCATCATGTCTTCTCCATCTCATATTCATGGAATAAAACTTTTGGGTTATGATTTAAATCATCAATATCCCAACTATCTAGGTGAAACTAGAATCCCTAGTATTTCACTGTTAACCAATATTACCTCTATAAATCTTCCATAGCCCCTAGAAAAGATACTCGGTTTCAAGGGAACCTTTTCTTGACTATGAACGTATTCATATAGATCTTTCATATACACATATGGTTATTAACCAAATGTTCCACTATAGAAAAAATGGATTTCTGATCCTCATGAGCCTCAACAACACCATGATAGAACCCAAAAACTCAGTGTGTTTTAGGTCATTCATGGAATGTCTGCACCATATCCCATGAATATATATAAAGTTCAAGCTAAAAGACCCTAAACTACAATGATATAAGGTCGAAGTTAAAAGACCCTAAACTACAGTGATATAAGGCTTGAGCTAAAAGACCCTAAACTATTGTGATATAAGGTCAGAGCTAAAAGACCGTAAACTACAATGATATAAGGTCCGAGCTAAAATACCCTAAACTACAGTGATATAAGGTTCAAAATAAAAGACCCTAAACTACATCGATAAAAGGTATGGTCTAAAATACCCAAAACTAAAGCGATAGAAGGTCTAAGATAAAATACCCAAAACTAAATCTATATAAGATATGAGCTAAAAGAACATAAACTACAACAATAAAAGGTCTGAGATAAAAGACCATAAACTAAAGAAATATAAGGTCTGATCTAAAAGACCCTAAACTAAAGCAATATAAGGTCTGATCTAAAAGACCCTAAACTACAACATGATAGAAATTTTAGTTTGCAAGTTCTTGCGAGGTCCACCACATGGATTTAGAAAACATCAAGCTACTATCACAAAGCCTATAGGCTTTGAAAAAAGATAGAGCAACCTCCCTATGGAACATATATCATACCCAATAAATTATTTTATAAATTAGGTTATCTCAAGATAGCTGGGAAAAAATATTAATGAATGATGTTGGTGGGAATTTATGAGCTTTTATCAAGAAAGAATCTATTATAATTTAAGAATTCAAATCCAAGAATTTGTGTTTACTTGATATTATTAAAGGGATGGGTATCATTGAAGATCCATATAATATTAGAGAAATGAAATTTCATGCATATCATGGATGGAATAGAAACTATAAAATAATATGGAAGTCCCAGGAAAGTTCATTAATAATATGAAAAGAAGGAGGAATCTTCACATGATTAAGTCTCTCCAAAAATATCAACAAAAAAAGTACATTGAATTATGATAATATTTGATGTGCTAATTTGGATAAGTCATCCAAGGTCTAGCTAGAAGCATCAATTGAATTCTAGAGTGCCACTCAACCTACCTCTTTTGCTTCTACTCTAGGTCGGAGAGCTTTGAACAAAGTAGTAAACTCTTCAACTCTCTTTTGATCAGTTTTCAATGAGAATGAAAATGTTGAAATGTTAGAACTTAGTCTGGCTATGATTTTCTTGTGCCTCTATATTTGTGTAGTCCAAGTGTCTATATGAGCTTGGAATCTAGATATCAACTAATAACCTTACTCCAATTCCTCCTATGTCTCCCTCATTTTCCTAGAAAGAGGAGGCTCATCTACAATAGCATGAAAATATATTTCACTTGCGTAAAGATCTTGTGGATTCAAAAAAAATTTCTTCATGATTTCATACATAGGCTGTTGGTCATAACCACCCATCCCCAAGTCCTGAAATAAATGATGAAGGCATTCCCCTTGGTTGTGGAATATATCTAAGGGGGTCTTAGTAATCAAGGCATGAATCTATTTATAGATTAGTCTACATTATTCCTAGGCCTCTATGATCTATGGAGAAGGTGAAAATAGTAGGAGGAATAACCAGTTGAGCTAATAAGGAATAAGGAGAAGAAGCATCATATGCCCTTATTTCGATAGGCATATCGTCTATAGTCTATTATGGAGGACTAATTTCTGAACAAATTGTGTTTCACTATCAGGGTAGTCATCACTAGAATGAGGTTTCTTTCTTAAAATATCTTCCATATCTTTGATCAACTCCATCATTACCACTGACAATGGGGTTGGTGAGGAAAAATGCCTATCCACATGATAGAACAACAAAATTAGAATTCCATCTGGATAATCTACTACCCTAGCCTAGGAATAATCCTGTGTAAGGAAGGTGGGAGCATTGATAGGTGGAAGTATTATTTTAGCTTCATTATCTTTACAAGCTAGCATCATCCAAAATCGATGGACGAATCCAGAATGTATCTCCCCTTGAATTATGACCAAAGGAATAGGGGATACCCTTATGGTGTAACCAAACTGACAAGAGAGTATATAGGGTGTATAAGGCTCACAAATAATCAGCTCTTCCACCCTAGATGCGAGAACCCCATCCCAAAGATAGATCATGCAAGAACTTTCATCAAGGGAACCACTACCATTATCAGTAATCGGCCCATCCGGTGCATGGTAAGGCGTAAAATCAAAACTATCAGCTTGAATCAGTGTGTTTTTAAACTCATCAAGTATTAACGACATTATCCCAACCACATATATGTTCAAAAGTATGGGATGAGATGAATTTTTAGGGACCCAAGTGGCATTGTAATATTCATAAAAAATGAAAATTCTCTCCTATCTAGCAAAAA
This sequence comes from Viscum album, assembly GCA_963277665.1. Taxonomy (NCBI): domain Eukaryota; kingdom Viridiplantae; phylum Streptophyta; class Magnoliopsida; order Santalales; family Viscaceae; genus Viscum; species Viscum album. Next base: position 357,294,895 of record OY728163.1, read on the forward strand.
AAACTAGAGAGGACCACTAATCCTGTAAGGATTGGTACCTTTTTTGGATGTGGCCCTAGAATTGATAAAGGCATGAAAGGATCAACACTGCCAAAATGAGGCATTGTCTTTCTGAAAGCCATGCCGCCATCACCAATGTGCTAACATAGATCCCTGAATGTGCATCCCCAGTTGGGAAAATCCATACATTAAAAAACATATCCATAAAACCTGCCAGCCTAAGGTCTGAGGATATCTATGAATTCACTCGATACCCCTATGAAGTATAGTCCCAAGATTATAAGATGTCACAATATGAGCTAGTTTTGTTTCATACCTACTGATATGGGTACTGATGGGGGTCTATGGTAGTTGGTCTGACCCCACCGCAACAAAGGAAAATATTGATCCAATACTTGAAAGAAATGAGCAAGTGAATCATCATATCCTTCCTCAGTTTTTACTTCAAAATAATAAGAATCTACTTCTGCAAAACTAGAGTCTATAAGGGATCATACCAAACATCCGAAGTTAGAAGGAACTCATCATACATATCTCTGTGAGGGGGAATCCCACCCATTTGGTAGATGTCCCATAAGATGATACCCACTTTAAAAAGGGAAAATGATTTTTTAGTTGTAGGGAACTAATGGATGACCATTTCTTGAAGAATATTAGGCTGGTGGTATATGATGAATTGGGAAATCCACATGAATTCATAAAGATGAACCCTGCATAACTGATCAAAAAACTCTATGCAGCTTTGCCCGACCCAGAAGGGCCATGCCCATTCATCATAAAAATTACCATTAGAACGGAGATCCAATTTCAATCTCCATGCACTACTGAGATTTTCTAGATAAGAGGAAAATATACACGAGTAGTTCTGAATAATATGCTAATGAGTGAAATCACATCCATTCAGACTCATAGGGGAGTTTTCTAACACATGAGGTAAACCATGGGGTTGAAATGTGACCATATGGCCTCCCTTGAAAATTATCATTTGAATATAGGCAGAAGAAGCTGAAAACTAATAATAGTGAAGACTGAAGTCCTGGGGAGGCATGAAAACAACATCCAGTAAACTGAATCCATATATAGAAATTTGGTGAGATAGTGGGTATTACTAAATCTCAGATGGGAGGAACCTATTTGGAATATTGTTATCTAAATATACACAATATTGGGGGTCATCATTGAAATTTATGGAAATCATGGTCCTTTGATTGGCCATATCTAAGTAAGATTGACTTGAACTAGAATCCATCAGAACAAGACTAAGTGGAATATGTCAGACGAATAAAATAAAATCCTGTCAAAATAAAGACATAATAAACTGGAAGAACCATGTGAATCGCATGAATCAGTAAGGGATTCATAGATCATATAAGGAGTTCATGAATATCTTAAATCTTGAAGGTCTCGTAGATCATATAATCCCACATGGCATCATGAAATCACATGACCCCTTGGAGACTCATGATCGTATGACCTGGACATGGTCACAAAAATCGCATGATAATCAATCGATCAAATGATTGATATAAAAAATCCCATGGAACCTTCAATACAATCTCTATCCTTATAGTCATAGATCAAAAAATTTACTGAAATATAGTTCGAGGTCAGTTTGAATGGGCACTAGAGAAATAATGATCTTACAGAACAATCCTCGCAATAGCAAGGGTCGTGGAGGGGTCTCACAATCGGGTCTTGTGGAAGGTTATCATGACAAAAGAACATGATAGAGGTGAGTCAAGATCACTATGGAGAAGTAGTAGATGGTGAAATAAATGGATCTCCACCCCTATATATAGGTAATTTCATGAAATACCAAGAGTCACCTGAGAGACCAAGCACCACCCTAGATACCGATTCACCACAATGCTAAAGACTCAAGCAGGTATTTACTTTCTTTAGAATAGAGCCCTTATCCCCATGGATGTCACTCCTGAGTGGGAAATTTGTTGATTCTCTCCAAATAAGCATCGAAAAAATCACAAAGGAACAAATACCTGAATATGGGTATTATTTTCCCTATAAAAACAAGGGAAGAAGGAGGCTGAAGTTTGCAGGTCGCGTGAGCCTCCAAGGAATACATGGTCACACGACCACCAAAGGTCACATGAAGGAACCATGTATAGTGCATAGTCTGGAATGGATCCTACGAAGACCCTTCAACAAGACCTTTTACTCTTACAAAGGCGCCTCAGAAAACCAATGGTCACGTGGTGGAAACCAAATGAGCTCCCCCAGGCTAGACAATTTGTCAATCCACAAATTCCTGAAAATACATATGAAAATAATTTGAAAGTAGGAGGAAAATATCCAAAAATTATAGGCACATTTCAGTCATAAAACTCACCAAATGGATCACCGACATGGATATTGGTTGTTCTCAACAACATTTAAACAAACTCAAGAGATCCTCAATCCTTTATAAAATAAAATAAATAAAATAAAAGGGGAGGAGGAGGGAGCCACTCACAATCATAAAAATCATGAAATACACCCATGGAAATTCAAAAGACACTGTGAGATGCCAGATACATGTATGCCTCTCTTTTGAAAGATCATCGACAAAAAATATTCATAATATACGAATCCTTGGGTATGTCCGGGTGACCTCACACTTCAACTTTTTCTCCCCAAGGAAAAGAGAATGAAGTTTTCCATGAAATGATTTTGCATCTACATAGGAACTTTATTGGTCACATGATGCATCATCAAGAGGTAGAGTAATTTTATTTGGAATTTCTCATGTAATCTTGAATGACCCTCGACCTTTTCAAAATAGACAAAGGAAATAAAAAGAAGAGGAGGCATAAGCCTGTCCTGGTCGTAAAACCCTTGCAATATGATAAGGATATCCATAACACAGTCTTGTGAGACTCCTTGGAAAGCTGACCAGATCTTGTGAAGCACCTTGATAAGCCATCCTTGCCGCGTGAAATGTCTTGGACAAGGCTTCGAGCATCACACAAATGCCTCTCTACAAGCACTTTGATATTTCAAAGTCCCTTGGACATGTCAATATGAAAATATGGAATTACTTCGGTATGCCTTCATAATTCAACAATTTATCATTAATTGTAAATAATATAATATTGTATTAGTTGATGGGATGAACTCACAGTTACTAAAAATTAGGTGATTCTCTCGGAGTGATCCATGACGGCGGCTCACAAAGATGAATGATGCCAAATCCCTTTTACTAATCCACCTTGGATTCACATGATATGCTCCATGTATATTAGAGAAAAACTAGGGTGGAATGGCCTATAGATTATCCACCCTAGTATGAAAAAGAAACTAAGTTACCATGAGCAGAAAGGATTCATACCGACCACTACTCTTTGCAGATGGATGAACTTTTGAGACCTTGCACCGATGCTAGAGAGGATTTCTCAGAGTAGCTAACCTCACAACTGGAAACTCATCCCATTCGGTATAGTCTAGGGAACCACCAGAGCAATCACACACCATGTATAAGGAAATTTTCATGATCACTCATAGATCATGTGAATGACTTCTAGTAGGACATGGGAAGAACATCTCACAATTTTTATATATCACACGTGACTTAAAACAAACTAAAACTGAATAAATCTAAGGCATTCACAATATAAATTCTTGAAAAAAGGCTAAAGGTGGGAGAGTTAATCTAATAACATATAAATTTGAACCTCATGCACTTTGCATAAACCACCTAAGACATGCGACAACACCAGGATATGTCATCCAGATCTCACGATGTTCCTTTAGTATGCCATTTTGGTCATGTAAAGTTCTCTGGACATGTCAAAGAAACTCATATGATGTCCCTCAGACAAGATTCCCAAGTCTCATGGAACCCTCCAAGACCACTGTTCAAGCATCGCAATGTCCATCAGAAGTGTCTCTAGAATCTTATGGAAGCACCAACTCATGTCAGCTAAGTCTCATGGTAGCACCTGAGCATGTCAACCGGCTCTTGCGATGCCCTTAAGGAAATCTAGATGGGTCTCATGATGTGCTCCAGACATGTCATCCAGGACATGCGACACCCTCTGAGACATGTCACACTAACTATCGTGGTACCCTTCATATGTTTCTACTATACCTTGTAATGAAACCTCATAAATTCATCTAGATCATATTAGACCCTCTAGACAATCTATCCAGGTCATGCGATGGCTTCCAAGATCAACCAACCAGGTCCTACGATGTCTTCTAGACAATTCATCATTGATCATGCGACAAACTTAAGCCATTCCATCCGTATTATAAAAATTCCTATGGACCAGTCAACTAGATCATAAAATTTTCTTGGGGACATGTTAGGCATATACTCTCCAACATGTCAAGCAGGAAGTCAAAGTATGTCGAGCAGACAATCAACGCATGTTGGGTAGGAAAGCAGGCGAAGTCAACAAGGTCAACATTAGTGTGTATACCCTGATCAAGAGAACTATGTCAAATCTGAATCATGCCATAACCAATATACATAGGACACCTTCCTATGGTTCTAGTACAATATGAATATTCTAAGGATAATCCCGACACATAAGTCCCATATCCATAAATAATGAAATTGATCATTTACCATCCATTGTTTCTCACAAAAAGCACAGGTCACATGGGATTAAGGAGTTGAATTAATCATATCATATGCACCTTAAACATCTAAAAAATAAGGAAACCTTAGAGTGTAAGCCCCAATCAAGTGAACTATGTGGAATCTGATTCCTTCCATAACTAGGATACACATGATTCCTTCCTGAGGCTCGATCCCAGACACAAAATGGAATCCACCTCAAGTGTAAGTCCTGTTTCATCAATAAAATTTCAACAATCGGGATCCAATCATTCCCATGGGCTGATCACTCTACCTCATACATCAGAGGAATAAGAAATCAAGTGAACTGTGATGAATTTGATTCATTCTATAACCAGTATACTTAGGATGCCTCTCTGAGGCTCGATCTCTATAGTAAAAATCTTTTGGGTTGTCCTAGTACATAATTATTACATCCATATATAGTGATACTAATTAGTTATTATCCGTTGTTTCTCACATCGATCATAGCTCATGTGAGCTTAGGGAATTTCAGTAATCATATCATTTACATCATGAATCTCTGCTAACCCGAGAAATGCCAGTATATAATCCCCGATGAATGGAATGATGAAAAACTTCTCTATATGAGGACATATTTTTTGGGGACAGTCCCAAGGGTATGAATGAACTATAAGAACTCTGATTCCTACAATAACCAGGATATGTTGGATGCCTTTTCTACAGGTTTGAGCTCAAATAGGCATCCAACTCAGTGTAAGTCCCCCATGACTCTGACATATCAACCATTGAGACCCAGTGATTACCATGGGATGATAATTCTACCTCATCCTCCATTAGATTGAGAAACCAAATGAAATATGAAAACTTTGATTCTCACCATAATTAGGATACATAGGATGTCTCCCTGGGAATCAATCTTGGATATCTGGTACCTCAGAACATTCATATATGTCCTCTTCGCATGATGTTAAACTGCACAGGTTCAAGAAACTATGTGGGTTTTGATTCTTTCCATAAAAAGGATATGTAGGATGACTCATAACGATACAATAACTTCCTCAGAATATTAACCACCTCATCACATGGAAGTACATTATGAATCTCCTGGTTATAAATATTCAAAACATAAGTAGCTACCCATTATTGTGGAATGGATGAAGAACCCAAGATACATATAGATGGATTTAGTAATGATACCCCTTTATTTTTTACATGAAATAGAATTAACCCATGATCATTTTTTTCAGGGTAACTGGTCATGTATCGGGATTGGGAAGAGATTCATGAACATATATTGAATCTATAAGAGAGTCTCATAGTAGCTAATAATTTCCCCCAAAATGCTTTGATGAGCCTGAAGTCCCATCCTCTCAACCAATGTGAGTCTCTAAGAGCCATTGGGCCTAAAAACCCAGATGACCACTTGCCTTTGGAAAGAAGGTCTATACCTAGTTACTGATGAGGGAACCTTTGGATGTTTCAGGTAAGATTGAAAATGGTAACCCTATGTGCATGATTGTTCATAACATAAACCTTTCCCACAATCAAACATCTGGTAAAAAAACCCCACTTTGATTAGGGTTCCTGATCACATCCCTTTCTCGATGAAATAATGCTTAAAATATATTTCTTTAGATTCCTTAAATGAACCCATCCACATACCATGTACATGAAATTTGGTTTGAAAATATCATTTTAATTAAATTTACAAGATATAATCTTTCATAAATATGGAAGAGACATATCCTTTCTTGACTTATTCATCAATAAACTACCACTCGAGACGCACTCAACATACCTAGCTTCACTATGAACATATGATGTCATGATTTATGAAAATTAATATATTTAAATGAATCATGATATAAATTAATAATAATATAAATGTATAAGGATCACTACACATGATCGTAGATAGGAATTCCAATAACACACAAGCATGTCTAATTCCTATTACCACATCTATCCTCAAGATGTCCCCATCTTGAATATCATCAAGTGTCAAATTCAGGAAAAGAAGTCTCATCCACTTATGATTACTCACACCTGACAATAAACATACCATGTAACCTATCATATAATGTCACCCTAACCATATTAATAGACATTTAATACATATTTTCATAGTATCTCAAGGTTATCATCATAGAGAGGAACTATAATGAAATATTTTTATGTGAAAAATACTCTAGAAAATTATCACACTAAAGTTACATAGAATAATAATTATTATGTGGTAAGGTATTTATTAATATTCAAGTCTATGAATATTCAAGAAATCTAAAGTATGAAGTAGTTGATTCTAGATCACTATATCTAACAAGATTGAGATAATTATAACATTCATACTGATTGTTTGAATAGAAGTTAAGAAGAATTACCTCTAACGACACAGACTTGACGTACATGGACATTACATTTATTTTGAAGAATAATTAATACATTACACAAATAGATACCCAAAGACTGTATTAGTTTAGTGTCATTGGAAACTCCTAACACATTCTTCTATCTTGGTGAAAGATCTTCAACATCTCCTATAAAGATCTTCCCCATTAGTTTTCCTACCTAAAACATTTCTTTATATCTTGGGGAAATGAAAACATAAAAAGGGTGAGATATAATACTCAGTAATGGTAAACATTGAGAACATAAAAAAACCATAAACATTAGAATTTAAAAACATGAACATAAAGTTTAAATATCAAAATCTTGAGTCATGAAATAAATCTTGGCAGTTCGTAAGACATAAATCATAAAGGAACATTAACAATAAAATAGTATTGGAATTAAACACGGGATTGTGGAAAATAAATAAGCACATAATATGATTTTCATAGTAGCCAAGGAATTTCTTCTAAGACCATCATAGTGGAAAAAGTCCATTACTGAACTGGGTTTACTTTCCATTCTAGCCATGCATTACTTAACTGGATTTACTTTCCGTTCCAGCCCTATATTACTAAACCAGATTTACTTGTCATTCCAGCCATGTTTATCTCATGATATATAAATATTTACCCAATTAATTTGAGGGATATATATGTACCACCCATCCCATAATGAAATAATTCTCACATGTACCACAAAACATAAACCATTCACCATAGCATAACCCAAGGAACAAAAAATGGGTTTCCTAAACATCATTCCATCATAACATAATCTATATAATATAAATGGATTTCAAAAAAATAATTCCATTATAAAAACAATCAAATTTAAGTAATAATAGGTATATAAATATAACCCTATTTCATCATAGAAGGAAAATAATTTTGATAAAACACTTGAGCTTAATTCCTGTGGAAAGTATCATTTATTCTTCAAAAACATTTTATTTTCTAAAAATGTCATGGAATTTTAAAAGAAAATAATTTAGTTTAAAAAAACTTGAAATATTTTAGAGTAAGATTCATGGAATTAGGTGTCATGAAATTGTAAAAATCCATTCATTTCATATAAGTTAAAAAAACATTCTCCTCATACTTTTGCTGGAAAAGTCAAAAGGTACATCGTATGGTAGACAAAAGAAAGATTCCTTCCATACCATGACGTAAAAATACAAAATGGGTAAAAATGACTTTAAACATAAATATAAGAATAGTAAACATATTATGAAATCATTTTTATAAAATGTGTACATGGATGATAAATATACCCCTAGTAAATACTTACGTATAAACAATCTCTAATAAAAATAAGATTTGAAAAATTATCCCTTACCTTAGGTCCGATACACTTTGTATGTATCCAAAACTACTGTATAATGATTTAAATAATGTTACTAATTTATTCCATAATCATAATAATTTTTATGATAAAATTTATGATCATATTTTCATCCATTTTTTAGTAACATTTCATTGTTACTCATTATTTGGGTATTAACTGCTTTATGTTCTTATTCATGTTTTATCAGATAAGTTCTTATTAATCTTTTAAGGTTATAGTTATATAATTTAAATCATGGTATTAGTATAATATATATCATATTTATTCATTCAATTAATTTTTATAATCATTTTTTAATGAATATTATGTAGAACGAATCACATCACACTATGGAGACGGTAGGCCGTATATACGCACGACCGACGATATCATTCCCATAATTGTTGAATGGTATTGAAGTTGATGGTGTATAGTATATAAAAATAAATATAATTTTATAATAATCATATATAGTTATTACATCCATTTTTATATCCATCCAATTAAGGTGGTGGTGAAAAATAGATTACACCACGACTTAGAGATGGTAAGTTATATGTACGCACACTTGGTAATTTCGTTTTTATTAGGATGAATAGAAAGTGGAATATTTTTGTTTAATAATTATAATAACATATAAGTATATAATTGATACTGGATTTATTAGTCTATAATGAAACAAATCATGAAGTATAAGTAGAAGTAGAAAGAAATATGAAAGAACCGGTAGAGGAGATTACCTCTTCTTTGACGTGCTCTCTTTAAATCTCCTCTTAATGGAACTAGAGTTGGTCTTTTGAGAAGACCAGAATCTATAAAATGTAACTAGGGAAGTTTATAAGATAAATTTTAAGGGTATTGATAAACTTGAAGGCTTAATTAGTTTTGGATAAATGAGGGAGGAGGTTCTCTTTTATAATTGAGGTGATGGGAACTTTTGAAAACCTCAAAATATTAATTTATAATTAAATCAAACCCCACTAAAAAACATCCAAAATGTCCCAATTTTGAATATAAGATGATATAGGGTTTTAATATAATAAAAAAATAAATTTTATACAAGTTTATATCTCCATTAAAACCTTATCTTTTCAATTTAACACTTAGTTATTCTATTTCATTTTAACTAGGGTAAAAAATATTTCAATATTAAATGGGTAAAATATTTACTTATTTGATGTAAATTATATAATAAATAAACAATTTAGAAATTTTTTGACCATATAATAATTAATATATATTTTTAAAAATGATTTATTATTTTTAAATAATTTAATAAAACACTATTTTGATAAACAACTAATAGTTTCAATTTTGACATTATTCAATTTATTGATTTTTAAAAATATAAAGATAAAACTTTATCATCAAAAAAACTATTTTATTATATTTATATGAGTTCAAGGTTATCTATAAAATTCATTGGACATATTAATTAACCCTAAATATATTTATTTTAATATTATTAATAACATTTATTTAATATTTCTCTTAATGAAATAATTACCACATCAATATTTTAATTATTAAATATACTTATTTGATGAAAAAATTAAAAATTAAATACTATTATGAGGATAAATTTAATATATTTAAAAATAATATATGTAGTTTAATTTATCTTCTTGATAACCCAACGTTAAAAATTTTATACTTATTAAAGTATGAATGTGACTATTTTAACATTACTTTAAATAAAATAAACAAATTGTCCTAATCAATTACATATGGATCCAAATGGTCCATAATTCTACAATTGGATTATTATGGTCTATATATACTCTAAAAATAAAACTTTTTTCATGTTTTTGGACATTTTTATGGTTATTAGGATTTTAATAAAAATTGTTTCATTGATTTCTCATCAATTCATTATTTTTTACATCATCAAAGAATAAAAAATTAAGGTAATTATTTATTTTCTAAAAATTATAAATAAATTACCATGATTTATGAAATTATTTTATATTTACATGTACTATTTATTTTCAATGATATCAACTGGTTATCTATATATTAAAACTATTATACTTATAAGAAATGTGAGTTTGACATTTTGTCACATTCAATGGTTTTATTAATATCTATGTCAATTTCATTGTCAAGTGGACATTAAATGCCTATTTTAATTCATCTAATTTTATTTTTTAAGGTTTTATTATAATTTCATTGTCCTTATCATATTTTTAGTTACCCTAATTTATTTGATCTACCTTTAACTGTGGTAAATAAAAATTACCGTAGTTACTATTCATAATATCCAAAAATAAAAGTAACCTATTAACATAATTTGGACCCACTTATTCCAAATATGGAATCCTTTTTTCATAATTCTAAACAAAAAATTGAAAGAAATTAATTTAATATTAATTTCTGTTGTCAAAACCAACAAGCAGGTTTTTAAGAAGTAAAAACTTATCAAAAGATTGTCATGTGTTTATGTCCAATTTAAATGTGAAATTACTTCCAATGACCAACATGGGATTAAATTATAAAATCATAATCCAATTACACTTTAAAATCAATTAAAAATATAATCTAACTAGATAAATAAATCAGATGAAAAGTAGTTTTGAATTAAAATGCAATATTTTTCACTAATCATTAAAATTTGAATTTTATCAATAAAATACAAAAAATTCAAAAAAAGTAAATTTTTATGTCCCAATTCCAAATAAGAAGTTTATTTTTTCAAATTGAACTTATAAACGTTTCAAAAACTATATTTAAAATGGGTGCGCCATCAAAAGGTGGTAAAACTGCATTTTTTTGAAAAAATACTTCTTTTATCCAAAAATTTAGTTTTGTTCTTATATCATGTTCTATAAAATATATTATATGAATTTTAATATTATATAAAATTTAAAATGTGGTTAATACTATTCATAACAGCTAGTTTATATCCTATTAAATAATATTTTAAAAATATATTGTTATTTAGTGAAACTCGGTATTGCTTACAACGCACGCTATCGAACAAGGTCGCTCTTATGTATAATGTAAGACAATTCAGTATTGTGTTTAGTGAAATATTTATTTGGTGTTTCATATAACACAATACAAACATAGTTCATTTATACATTGAATAAAATCTTTACTAAGTGTTGTGTGAAATGAATTCTATCAAAAGAATTTGAAATTGTGTGTAACACAAGCCAAGAATAGTGTTGCATATACCAAAAAATTTAGGGTCCGGGCAACACCCATCCCTAAAAAATTAATACAAAATAGAAAAAGTGGTAGAGAAATAGGGATTACAAAGATGCAAATAACACACAACACACATATCCAAATCAACAAAACAAGAACAAAAATCTGGAGTAATAGTGGACCATCTCAATGAGACCTCCGTGATAGCCCACTTAAAAAGCGCATCTACAACTTGGTTTTCCTCCCTGTAGACATGAGTGGCATCCAGATGCAAGTGATCAAGAGCACTAAGACAAGCTCTCCCCGATGAAACCACTTTCCAAGGAACATTCTGAGAACGTGTCTTCAAAATTTGTACAGCTGTGGTAGAGTCAGATTCCACCTAGATGTGTGTCCAAACATGTTGAGTTGCATAATTGATGGATTTTATCATCACCCAAAGCTCAGCTTCAATAGCAGATCCAATTCCAATATAGTGGTAAAATAAGCCTTTAACGAAGCCCCGATGGGTGTGGAAGATACCACCACAACCTGACGGTCCTGGTGCACCCGCGGCCGCCCCATCCACATTCACTTTTATCCATGGGCAGATGGGCGGGATCCATCTGATAGATTTTAGCACCATAGGCTTCTTGACCCTACCAGGAACACAGAGAGTCTTCAGAATAATCAAGTCACAGACAATGTTATTCATCACACCTGTTTGAATTTTAGAGGCGGCTAACATCGCCCTGTAAATGACATTCAACCCAGCCTTCAAGGAGGACCTGTAGCTATAAAAAACAATGTTATTCTGGGCCTTCCATATGAAATCAAATGCAGTAGCAACAGTAGGCAACAACACCGCATAGATCTGCTCACTGTGTCTGACAACTTGTATGGAGTGCATGAACCCAATAATGTTGCATATACTGCAAGCTAATACTATATCGCATATAGGGAAAGATAATATTGTTGTAGTGTACAATACAAGACATCAAAGAAATTAAAAAATATATATCTCATAAAATCTCGGGGTGTTACATTCTACCCCCCCCCCCCTTAAAATGAATTTTCCCTCTAAATTCATCAAGGTTATAAATGGTTTACTACTTGAAAGTTTCTTTCATATAAACCCACATTGTAAAATGGAATAATAAAAGTTTATTTTAAAAAGGAAAGTTAGAAATATAACGGTTACCCAAAGTAACTCATCACTAGGTTTCAACATAGGAGAACACAGGTGGGAAGTGAAAATATGGACATGGAAGAGAAATCTAACCATCAAGTTCTGATGGATAGTGATAGAGAATAAGGTTTGGAGAAAGTTAACTACTAGAAATCCATAAATTTGCATTGATTTAAGGGACCATATGATTCATTAGATAAGAAGGTACTAGGATAACCTTTTTGGTTTTCAAGATCCTTTTCCTAAAGTTGAAGAATTTTTCATGAGAAAAAAATACTTACTTGATTTTGGTATAATCTCACCGTTGTTAGTTCCTTGAAAAAATTCTACTTAATCTATTATTTAAATAAATGAAGTTGAATTTTTCATTATTTAAGTGTTAGAAGATCATGCGATACAATGATAGGTCATTCCATCTGTATCAACAAACAGTTTATACAGGTAATAAAATATGCATAATGCCTCCTATAGTGAGATAATACAAACTTCAAATGGAATATAACTTATACTATCCATAAATGGATAACATTACAATTCTTACAAAACCTGAAAATATAAAACTTTAGAAAGAGGTGAACTAAATCGACTTAACATTTATCTCCTATATCTCATTTGGAATTTCTTGGTTGTCATATTCCAAACATGTGAATACCTTAATCATGTATTCTCTTGAAACATGATAATAACACAAATTACCATATAACCTTAGTGAAAACATGCATTCTATCAAAATTAACTCTTTCCACAAACTAAAAATACCAAAAATTCTATACACTCAAACCATGATATCACTTTGTCCTTATATCAGTTCTAAGGTCATTAATACTATCAAATAACTCATTATCTTCTTATCCCATCGTTATCCACATATCATGTGTTTTATAAAAACATCTGAATAACTTTTCATGGTTACTGGTACCATTCAACATATACTTTCAAATACTTAAGGAAAAACAATAGTGTAATAATCCTTATATGTTTCTTTATTCCATAGTACCATAAATTATTCTTGATAAACATGCAATCATTCCACTATCTTATTAAACCATTGATTGAGATTCATCATTTTATTCCTCAACACTTCTTTCATATCATATATCATTTGTAATCTCTTCATCATCATCAAAATAAATACTACCCATAAAAACATGTTGATTATATTCATGAGATTTTCCCTTAGGGCATCGATTTTCATAATGACCATACATTCCACATTTAAAACATTTAACTATTTTTGATGTCTTAGCAATACCATTATCCTTTTCCATTGTGTCAACTAAACCTTTTCCTTTGAAATTACTAGCTTTGTTTCATTTTCCACACCCAAACCATATTCTAGTTCCTTTGAAACATTATCCTTCATGCCTCTTCCCACATGATTTACATGAGGAAAATTGAACTTTATTTTGTCTATGATCACCATAAGACTCCATCTTTCTCTTATTAGCTGGGTCAGGAAACTCACCAAAGCTATGATTATTGATTATATTATAATATTTAGGATTATGAATAATAATTATTTTTTGCCTTATAACTCCCATTTAATTTGGTTTATCATGAATAATATCATTCTATTATCCATCATATTCTCTATTAATATGAATCATCATATTTTTATCCATTTTCTATAACCCAAAAAGAATTGCGTGAGAGGAAAAAAATCATACTAGGAAAATAAAATAATCAAGGGGGTCTTTCAATCTCTAACGTCTTAGGTTTAATCCTAGGTTATTCATGATCCATACCATAATTCTAAGATTGTAACCTCTATTTATACTTACCCTTAGGGACATCCCTTGACATACCTTAAAAATATCTCTATGGATCTCACTAAAGTTTTCGAATCCTAGTTTCCAAAGTTTAACTGGACCTTCACTTTGATACCAACTCTAACAACCAAGGCTTGATGTACATGAACATTAATTTTTTTTGGAATACTTAATACATTACAAAAATAGACACCCAAAGAATGTATTAGTTTAATGACTTTGTAAACTTATAACACATTCTTCTAGCTTGGTGAAAGATCTTCAACATCTCCTATAAAGATTTTCCACATTAGTTTTCCTACCTAAAAACTTTCTTTATATCCTGGGGAAAAGAAAACATAAAAGGGGTGAGATAAAATTATCAGTAAGGGGAAACATTGGGAATATAAAACAAACCATAAACATTAGAATGTAAAAATATGAACATAAAGTTTAAATATAAAAATCTTGAGTCATGAAATAAATATTGGTAGTTCGTAAGGCATAGATCATAAAGGACATTAACCATAAAATAGAATTGGAATAAAACATGGGATTATACAAAATAAATAATTACATAATATTATTTTCATAGTATCCAAGGCATTGTATCCAATACTATCATAATGGACAAAGTCCATTACGGAACTGGGTTTACTTGCCGTTCTAGCCATGTATTACTGAACCAGATTTACTTTCCGTTCCAGCCCTGTATTACTGAACTGGAATTAGTTTCCATTACAACCATTTTGTCTCATGAGATATAAATCTTTACCCAATTCATTAGAGTGAGATATAGGTCCCACCCAACTCATAATGAAATCATTCTCACATGTTCCACAAAACATAAACCATTCACTATATCATAACCCAAGGAACAAAAAATGGGTTTCTTAAACATCATTCCATCATAACATTATCCATATAATATAAATGGATTTCATAAAAAGAATTCCATCACAAACACAATAAAATAAAAGTAATAATTGGGATATAAACATAACCATAGGTCATCTTATATGGAAAATAAGTGTGATAAAACATTTGCACTTAATTCCTGAGGAAAATATCCTTTCTTTTTCAAAAACGTTTTATTTTCTCAAAATGAAGTGAAATTTTAAAATAAAATAATTTAGTTGAAAATAAAATTAAAATAGTGTACATTAATATTAATATAATTAAGTTGTCCTAAAACCATAAAAATATATTCATTCCGTATAAGTTAAAAAATCATTCTCATCGCACTTTTGTCGAAAAAGTGAAAAAGAACATTGTATGGTAAACGAAAGAATGATTCCTTCCATACCATGTAGTAAAAGTAACAAATGGGTAAAAATTAATTTAAACATACATATGATAACAGTAAAAATTTTAGGAAAACATTTTTATAAAACATGTACGTGGATGATAAATATATCTGCAGTAAATACTTACGTATAAACAATCTCGGATAAAAATGATATTTGAAAAAGCATCCCTTACCTTAGGTTTAATATGATTTTCATGTATCTAAAATTCATATATAATGATTTAAATAATGTTAATTATTTATTACAGAATCATAATAATTTTTATGATAACATTTATGATCATATTTTCATCTGTTTGTTAGTAACATTTCATTATTACTCTTTATTTGGGTATTAACTACTTTATGTTCTTATGCATGTTTTATCGGATAATTTATTTTTATTATTTTTAGGTTATAGTTATATAATTTACAAAATGGTATTATTATAATATATATAATATTTATTCATTAAATTAATTTATATAATAATGCTTTAATTAAGATTATGTAGAATGAATCACATCACACTGTGGAGACGATAAGCCATTCGTACGCACGAGCAACGATATCATTCCCATAAATGTTGAATGGTATTGAAGGTGATGGTTTATAGTATATAAGAATCAATATAATTTTCAAATAATCACATATTTTTAATACATCCATTTTTACACCCATCCAAGTAAGGTGGTGGTAAAAATAGATTACACCATGGTGTGGAGACGGTAAGCCGTACATACGCACGAGTGGTGATTTCATTTTTCTTAGGATGGATAGAAAGTGGAATATGGTTGTTTCATAATTATAATAACATCTCAGTATATAAGTTCTACTGGAGTTATTATTCTATAATGAAACAACTCATGAAGTAGAAATAGAAGTAGAAAGAAATATGAAAGAATCAGTAGAGGAGATTACCTCTTCTTTGAAGTGTTCTCTTTAGATCTCCTAATAATGGAAGTAGAGTTGGCCTCTAGAGAAGAAAAAAACCTCTAGAATGTAACTATGGGAGTTTATAAGAGAAATGGGTAGGGTATGGATGAACTTTAAGTCTTAATTAGTTGCGAAGAAATTAGGGAGAAGGTGCCCTTTTATAATTGAGGTGAGGGGCACTTTTGACAACCTCAAAAATATTAATTTATATTAAAATCAAACCCCACTAAAAAACATCCAAAATGTAAAAATTTATAATATTAGATTATATAAGGTTGTAATATCATCAACCAATAAATTTTAGACAAATTTCTATGTCCATTTAAACCTTATATTTTCAATTTAACACTTAGTTATTCAATTTCATTTTAACTAGGGTAACAAATATTTAAATATTAAAAAGGTAAAATATTTACTTATTTGATCTCAATTAGATCATAAATAAAACATTTAGAACATTTTTGACCATATAATAATTGTTATATATTTTTAAAAATGTTTTTTTTTATTTTTAAATAATTTAATAGAACACTATTTTGATAAAAAATCAATAGTTTCAATTTTGACAATATTCAATTTATTGATTTTTAAAAATATAAATACTACAAGTTAACTTCAAACAAAATATTTTATTAAATTTATATGAGTTCAAGGTTATCTATAAAATTTGTTGGACATATTAATTAACCCAAAATATATTTATTTTAATATTGTTAATAACATTTATTTGATATTTACCTTAATAAAATATTTACTACCTCAATATTTTTTAATTATTTAATATAATTATTTGATGAATAAAATTTAAAAATAAAATACTATTATGAGTATAAATTTACTATATTTCATAAGTATATATGTAGTCAAATTTATATTATTGAGAACCCAACATTAAAAATTTTATACTTATTAAAGTATGAATGTGACAATTTTAACATTACTTTAAATAAAATAAAATAATTATCCTAATCAATTCCATGTGGCTCCAAATGGTCCATAATTAGACCATTTAATGATTATAGTCGATATATACTCCACCAATAAAATTTTGTCATGTGTTTGGACATTTTTATAGTTATTAAGATTTTAATAAAAATTGTTTCATTGATTTCTCATCAATTAATTAATTTTTACATCATCAAAGAATAAGACTTTAAGGTAATTATTTATTTCCTAAAAATTAAAAATAAATTACCATGATTTAGGTAATTATTTTATATTTCCATGGACTATTTATTTTTGAAGATATCATATAAGG
Source organism: Viscum album (assembly GCA_963277665.1). NCBI lineage: Eukaryota > Viridiplantae > Streptophyta > Magnoliopsida > Santalales > Viscaceae > Viscum > Viscum album. The sequence continues at coordinate 357,312,700 of OY728163.1, forward strand.
CCCCAGCCTTAAACCTTATTTAATCTTGATTTATTACAAGATTACACATTGAGGATCTTTCCAGGTTTAGAGTTTTAGAGAATTAGATCATGAAACTTTCATTACATTCCACATTTAAACAAAGTTGTTACATAAAAAACAGTATTCATTCTTCCCATCAACGGAAACAAATTTAAAATAAAACATGGATTCTTTCTTGACACATCCTTGACACTATCATCACATCATGTACCCTTCCATGGACCTGTGAAAAACATTTCAAAAACTTGGGATGAGCATAAAAAGCTTAGTAAGGGATATAAAAATATGGAAAGGAAATATGAGTACATGTATACATAAGAATGAAATCATACTTTACCCATAAAACATAAGCACTTTAATATACCTCATAAAATCATGAATAAATCATAGAAATCTTAAGACATAAAGGTAACTTGAGGCATTCATAACATTCTTACGTAGGGAGTAACCCTCTTGGTTACGTTTGGAATACCCATCACAGTATATTCCCTAAATCTCTTCGGAGAAACCTTAACGTTTCACTACTTTGCGTTACCCAATGCATTGGAGAGCTATATCGGGCTCACCCGCCCTTAGTTTATCACGGAACGACCTGTTTTCATAACAATGCCCAAGAACCATAACATAAACGTGTCACATAAAACATGCATAAAGGAAACATAACATTTCCACATTTCAATCACAATATAACATTTTAGTATATTGAAATAATGAATCCATTCAAAAAGAAACCATTTCCAAAACCATTTAAAACATTTAATAAAGAGATTTTTGAATCAAAGTGTCCCATACCACCTTGAAGATTTTAAAATTTTAAACCATTAATATCCATATAAATAAATCCTTAAAACCATTTTGAAAACATGGATATTAATAAGAACAAATAATTAAAACATTTAAAGTGATATTTTGGTTAAAGGGGTTTTACCAAAATTAGAGACACATGAATACAGTATTTGAGGAATAACATTTAGTCAGAACTTTATAATATCATGAGAATAAATGGATTAATGATATAATATTCCAAAGGACAGTATATACACCATATAAGAGTAAATTGGTTCATAAAAACAATGAAGTCTCAATAGAGATGTAAAATGTGATGAAATCCCTTATAAAGAAGGTATCCTTAAATTAAGGATAAATCAATCTCAAAATTATGTGTGACAAATATAAATACACCCAATATAATTGGATATTAAGTGTAAAACAATAAAAGGACATTCACACATATTCAAATGATTACATATTCAATAACTACATGTTGAACCCAAAGAAATCGAAATTGGGTTAAAAAGTTCCCTTGGTAAAATTCGACAGCCTAACGGCGTCACTTCAAAAATTCAGAAAATGAGTTGATGAGAGATAAAAAGGGAATCTCATAACTTGGACATAAAATTTATATCAATAAGGATATAGAAGAAAATATCCCAACATAATAGTATGAGAATTAAAAAACATAACAAACGAAGTCTTTTAAAAAGAGGAGGGTGAAAGGTTCCCTTACCGACTTGGGTAACTTTCGAAAAGTACACCCCATTGAAGAAGTGTCATACAATGAATATGTAAATACCCATAAACGGAATTATATTACAAAAGGAGTGTAATAATGGGTAGTACATAAACCACTCAAAGGAAATTGTGGAAAATGTAGCATAAATCTCACGGGAATAAAAGTGAGATGAAAAATCTCTTACGAAAACTCGGCAGCCTAACGGCGCCACTTAAAACTTCCAAAATGGATTGATGAGAGGAAATAGGGTCTCTCGTCACATAAAAATAAAGTTTACAGAAAGAGTAATATAAAATAACATCCCCCAACATAACAAAGAGTATCTTAAAATAAGTGACATAAAGGAGAGTACTTAAAAAGAAAGAGAGAGGTTAGATCTCTTACGAAAATTCGGCAGCCTAACGGCGCCACTCAAAACTTCCAAAATGGATTGATGAGAGAGAATATGGTCTCTCATCATATGAACATAAAAATTACAGTAAGAGTAATATAAAATAACATCCCAATAACAAGAAAGATGAGCTTAGAAGGAATGACATAAAAGAGTGTACTTAAAAAGAAAGAGAGGAGTAGGATCCCTTACCTCAAGTCCAACTTGTCTTGTTCATTTCTTTATATTCCTGAATAATAAAATTTGGTCAATTAATAATTTCCTAAGTAACTCCTTTAGAGATTATTATTCAGTTCATATCACATATTATAATGTTATAATAATTGTTTAATAATGTTAGTTCATATAAGACGTTTTTGCCGATGTTTGGTACATGAGTCATAAATGAACTTGTTTGAAAAAAGATTGCCCATGTAGTTATAAGTAAATAATTTCCAGAATAGTATTAATGATTAAAATATCATATATATCCAGTAAATATTCATTTTATACTATTCCATATCATTTGGAGATGAAAAATGAAAAGCACTGTTCATGGAGACGGTAGGCCGTACGTACGCATGAACGATACTTTCATTTTTTTGTCATATTAATGGAATTAAAACAAAATGAGAGATATATATGTTATAATTCCAGAATTATATCCATAATTTAGATGTAATATATTACATATATATCCATTATATATATGTACTTATAATATTACATAACATTTTGAGATAAGAAATGAAATGTACCGTTCATGGAGACGGTAAGCCGTACGGACGCATGAACGCTACTTCCATTTCTATTTCATATTTAATGGAATTAAAACATAATGATACATAATAGTATTTTAATTCCAGTATGGTATCATATATAATATCATTAAATATATCCTTTATACGTACCACATATGGTATTAACGAATCAAATCACTTTGAGGGGGCGGTAGTCCGCACTTCCTTAAATGAAGATATCGCGTTTACCCATAATGGAAACCATAAAGGTATGCCAGAAATGAAAAATACATAAGCTTAAGTAAAACATAAACATATTATATATCATATATAAATATAGTGTCATCTTAATGGTCACTTTTGAAGGTGTTAGAATAATTTTGAACAATCATCGTTTCGGGAGGCAGAAATTCACCATCCACGGAAACAGTATGTTATTTAACCATTAGATGTAGGTGTGTGTAAGTGTAGCTCTAATACTTATTATAACAACATCCTAGTATATTTAAGATACTGGATTTGTTACAAAATAAATTAATAAAAAGAGTTTAGGGGGCTGGAGAAGCAAAATAAAACAAAAGGACACAAGTGAAGACATTACCTTAAAATCGGGTAAATCCCTTTGGTTTGAGCTCAAAGGCTTCCTTGGGAAGACTTCTGCCCAAAGTGAGGCTTAAAAAAGTAATATATGGAATTTTAGAGACAAAATGGTCAGGGGTTGGCCAAGCTAAAGGCTTTGGGAGTGTGGGTAAGGAGGTAGAGGTGGGGGCCTTTTATAAGAGGAGAGGAGGGGCACTCTTGGAAAGTAAGCAAATGTTACTTTATTTGAAAATGATATTCGGATTTAAGAGGTCCCAAATTGATGTGTTTCGAGGATAAGGTGATAAGGGTTCGAAATACACTCATAAAATAGGTTTTGGACATGTTTAGGGCTTAAATATTACATTATCATTCCATTTTATTTAAATCGTTAAATAATGAGGTCATCGCTGCATCATCATGATGTCATAAATAATTTAATTTATTTAATGTCTAAAAATTATAAATAAAATACTATGATGTAGGAAATCTTTTTAGATTTCCAATGAATATTTATAGTCAAAAATATGATTTGTATAACCCCATGTAAAAATTGTTTTAGTAAAACATTTCATGTTTGTCTCATTTTTACTTTAACTTTAAATAAAAAGATATTAATGTCATTTTCTAACCAAAGTGGCTTCATGGGGTCCCCAAGTTGACCCATGGGTTGTCTTGGTCGGCCATGACACATCCAATGAGGTTAGGACATGTGTAAAGTTCATTTCATATTATTAAAACATTATTTTTACCTTAAACTACACTAATTACCTCCAATCGCGATTAAAAACTTAATAAGTTACTATTCACCAAAAAATTATTTTTATCCTATTGAACCACATTTTAATTCTTAATGATAACCATGTATGTCGGATTTTTGAAATTCAAAACACAAATATGGCAAAATTTCATTTAAATGGAAAAATCAGTTTTTATAAGTACCACTTAGTGGTTTCACTATTCATCAAAAATTGAAGTTTTTCAGAAAAATCCCAAAAATTCACCCTAAGCAATATTTGATATTCCAAATTCAAAAATGAAGTATATTTTAATAAATTCAAATCATATAAGTCACATTAATTTATTTAATAATTAATTCCCGCTGTCATAGCAAATAGCGTGTTTTTATGAAACAATAAGTTTCAAAAGATTAACACTAGTTTAAGTCTGATTTCAAAGTGAAATTAATTCCAACGACCACTATTGGATTTCATGGTAAAAATATATTCTAATTTCACTTTAAAAAGAATTCAAAAGATAATCTAATCATATAAATAAATTATATTAAAAAGAGGTTTCGAATTAAAATACAACATTTTACACTATTCATTTAAAAAAAACGAACTTTATCAGAAAGATACCAAAAATTTACACAAAGTAAATTTTGATGTCCCAATTCTTAAGAAGAGTTTTATTTGGTCCAAAAGGATGTATAAGAGTGAAAAAAACTATATTTAATGACGGTTCTCCATCAAAAGGCGATAAGTGAACCTTTAGTGAAAACTAGGGCATATACGCCTAAAATTGAATTATTTCCGTATTTTATGCCTTTATCCTTTATTGGATAAATGTAAAAACATTTAAAAACATATATAATCATATTTTAGTTATTTATATCCATTCCCTCAAATACAATAGCTACATGTTAACTACGATTTAAAATAATATTATTTTATTATTAGAGTGCAACGTAAGATTCCCAAGAAACTCGTTGTTGCGTGTTGGGTACGCCATCGAGCATATCGTCCCCTTTAAATTCATATTAATATTTTATTCACAAATATGGATAAATATGAAAATGTCATATTCTTTATTTACCTGGGGTGTTACATATCACCTAGTTATCCATATATTAAAATTATTATACTTATAAGAAATGTGAGTTTGACGTTTTGTCACTTTCATTGGTTTTATTAATATCTATGTCATTTTTATTGTCAAGTGGACATTAAATGACTATTTTTCGTACCAAATATTTTAAGGGTATAATTTTATTTATATAATGGGATTTTGGCAGGTTTTAGGATAATTTTATTATCCTTATCATATTATTAGTTACCATAATTTACCCGATTTGCCTTTAACTGTGGTAAATAAAAATTACCATAGTTACTATTCATAATATCAAAAAATAAAAGTAACCTATTAAAATAATTTGGAACCACTGATTCCAAATATGGAATCCATTTTTCATAATTCAAAATACAGAATTGGAATAAATTAATTTAATATTAATTCCCATTGTCAAAACCAAAAAATGAGTTTTTTAAGAAGTAAGAACTTATCAAAATATTGTCATGTGTTTATATCCAATTTAAATGTGAAATTACTTCCAAGGACCAAAATGAGATTAAATGATAAAACAAAAATCCAATTAAACTTTAAAACCAATTAAAAATATAATCTAACTAGATTAATAAATTAGACGAAAAGGCAGTTTTGAAATAAAATGCAGTATTTTTCACTATTCATTAAAATTTGAATTTTATCAGAAAAATACCAAAAATTCAACAAAAGTAAATTTTTATGCTCCACTTACAAATAATAAGTTTATTTTGTCATATTAAACTTATAAAAGTGTCAAAAACTATATTTAAAATGGGTGCGCCATCAAAAGGCGGTAAAAATGCATTTTTTTTTAAAAATACTTCTTTTATCCAAAAAATTGATTTTGTTCTTATATAATGTTATAGAATATATATAAGATGAATTTTAATGTTGTATAAAATTCAAAACGTGGTTAATACTATTCATAATGGCTAGTTTATATCCCATTTAATAATATTTTTATAATATATCTGTGTTTAGTGAAACTCGGTATTACATTCAATGCAAGCTATCAAGGAAGGTCGCCCTTATGTGTAATGCAAGACAAGTAAGTGTTGCGTTTAGTGCAAGATTCCTTTGGTGTTGTGTATAACATAATCCAAACATATTTCTTTTATACATTGAAAAAAATATATACTCAATGTTGCATGAAATGTATTCTATCAAAAGAACTTGAAATTGTGTGTAACACAAGCCAAGAATAGTACTGAATATACTGCAAGCTAATACAATATTGCGTATGACACAAGATAATATTGGTGTAGTGTACAACACAATACATCAAAGAAATTAAAAAGAATATATCTCATAAAATCTCAGTGTGTTACATTACCTCATATATTAAGGTACAAAACTAAATCATGTAATCCATTTGTGTTGTTATTTTCTTTTCAAGTTTACTTCTTATCATTATTTCTAATTTTTTAATTTACATATAGGTGTTATATTATGATGTGGTTAATTGGGTGTGGTTTTATTCCATGTTGCGGATGTCATATCATGGGTATTGTTATGAATATTTTTATTCCACATGTGAAGTTTTAGTGGACTATCCTATGATGGTTTAAATAAAGGAATTTATTGGATCCAATAGGTTTTTGAGTGGTTTTTTAAGGTAAGTCTCTCCATCTACTTCCTTCTACATATCCTCTTCTCCCTACTTCCATTCCCTCAATTTCTTTTCTCCCATTAAACCTAATAGGTTTGAGGGTTTAATATAGGGTTTGGGATGGGTTTAATCATTGGGATTCAGTTGTTTAGGGTAACTAGAGGTTGATGGATTATGAGGTTGTGCTTCTGCCAGTGAAGGTGAGTGGTTTTGCTTGGATTGAGGTATATATTTTTGTGAAATTATTTTATCAAAAAATTCATGAAATTCTTAGGGTTATTAAATTCATTTTATATAAAATTAATACCCATATTTGATACCTATTATGGGTTTATAAACTAGTTTCCATAATTTCCATACTTTTAATAAAGGGTTTCCATGGGCTTTAGTTCATTACTTTCATTTTTTTTTCACATGATGTGTGTTTGTGAAAATGCATGATAGGATCATATAAAATGAATTTGAAGTTCAAAAAAGGGTTTTGGACCTATTTTTACTTATAAAGATCATAACCTTTGGTTTAAAATATTTTTTTTAATGAAAGAAGTGTTTGGTTTTCAAGTGACTAATAAGGGAAATATTTGGTTCTAAAGTGTTAAACATTTTTTTAAATTAATGAATCCTTGTGTGTTTCCAAATGATTTTTCATAACTTGTTTTTCTATAATATACTCAAAGTTCTATTTATCACTTGATGAAATAATTCCATGGTGTGTCTAATGAGTATGGTTTCATAACATGGTCTTCCATGTTTATTTGGAATGGTCAATTTTCACTTTATAAAATGAGTTTTCTTTGATGATGGTAACACCCTACTTGTGAGCCCCTTGTTTGTATGTATTATATAGACCTTTTACTATGTAAATTAAATTTTTATTTTATACTTATTTGATGTGTAATGGGGTTGTTTATTTCAAGGGTGTTGGAGGTGAGATGATATTTATTTCTTATGTTTTCTTAATTATATGTGTGATGATAATTTGACATATTTCTCTCACCTAAAATTTGATTAATTTCATGAGAACCTTGGGTAAATCAATAGAACACATGTATGAGTTCTCCACTAGTGTATATTTTACTCTATCTAGTTAGCTATGAATTATTGTTCTCTACTAGGGGTTACCACCTGGTGAGGCCAAGAAGGTAATCTAAGGTTGATATTTGAATCAGGTTCACAATAGATCAATTGATTCTTAAGTGTTACATGAGTGAGGTCTATTATCATTTTACACCAGGACCTAGGAATGTGCCCATGATGTCTATTCATTTTATTATAGAATTACCTTAGGTATTACCACTATGTACTTTATGTGCATTCCCCTTGAGTTCATTGGGATTGGTGCACCATTTACACTATTATTGATTACTTTTATTGTTATTCTTGATATTATGGTTCCCTTTGATTTTATTATTTCTTTCTTTATGACATGGTTTACTTTTCAAACATGTTTTTAAAAGGGGTTATTTTTAAATAGGTTTGAAAGAAGGAAAATAATTTGTTTTTTAATCATAATCTTAGATGTCCACCTTGTATATGATTTTTTTAAATTATGGATCTACCCATAGTTTGTTAAAAAGGGGATTTGAAATTAGATTTAAAATGTTTTTTTATCTTTATAAGTTTGAAATATTTTTTTTAAATTCCAATTTTGATTTTTTTCCAAAAAGATTTTCACCTATGTAATTTTGGAAAAAGGTTACATTTATATGATAATTGTTTTCTATATGTTTTACATTTTAAAAATCCTATTTTCTAAATGATTTTCAAACTATAATTTATGATATATATTATAAAAGGAATTATATTAACTCTTCAGTGAAGTCCTACTGGTCTTATTAAGCTCACACCCTATATACAAACTTGTTCCTGTGTAGGTAGATCTCATGTTTTTATACCTGTGCCCATGTTTTGATCTGAGTTTGTATTTATTTCTTGTATTTATTTTTTGGATATTGGGATGTGGTGAGTGACTATTGGTTATATGGAGATGTTAAAGTTATGGATCATGTTATTTATTTATTTTTGGGATTCTATTTTATCGACCAATTCAACCTGACGTATTTTAATTTTAGTCTTTCATGATTTTATTATCAAGTTATATTTATGTTTTAGTTTTTTTATTGATACCCACTTATGTGTTGTGAATTATTATGTTATGTATTTTATAAAATTTATTTGGATCATCCCTATTGATTCTAAATCATTTGTATATTTTTTTTACACATAAGACATTTTAGCTTATTTATTTATTTGTAAATACTCATTGGATGTGCATAGAAGTCCAATGTATGGATACAACTTACTAGATTCTTCATTAATTCCACTTATTTATTATTATTACCCGAGGATGAAACAATTACAACATGTTTATAATGTGATCCCCTAGTTCTTTTCGACAACTCATGGTGATCAAGAACATGCTTTGGGCCTTATATGAGAGCGGTATGGAATATGTGTTAGGTTGACCCAGGTTGGTTCATTACAAAATAGTATCATAGTTCCATATTGTTATTTTAGCAATTGTGGTAGTATAGAGATGTGAATATCAGAACTCAAGAGTTTGGTTGTGAGTAGGTTCCCGATCACCACATTTTATAATGAAACTTGAGTTTCCATTGGTAGTTAGGGTTTGAGTCTTGAATTTGAATTCTATTTTTTCTTATTTTGATGGTATATTGATCCTTATTGTGTAATATAAGATAATTATGGGTTTTTTTGGGATTAAAATAGAGGAAGAACTAAAATTTAATGGTTAGGACACACAGTCTAGAAAACTATGTGGATCTGGTACACATGGGTCTATAATATTCACATGTGTTACCATATGGTCAACACATAGTTTTTTAAATTGTGTGGCCAAACCATGCTCAGTTTGTATCCCTCATGATTTTTTTGACCTCTTTTGTTTTTTAATTTATGATAAAGCTGTTTACACTTGTTAGAGATGAATCAAAGAGGGTTTATTGATAAATATTTTTTGTTTATATTTGTGCTCAAAATCTAATTTTTAATGAAAAAGTAGATTAATTTAAATTTTTTAATTTTAAAAATAGTCTTAGGGGTTTATTTGAAAAGGGATTTTTGACTTTCATGAAGTTTTTTCAAAATTGGTTTGTTTTATGATGAAAAACATGACGAATTTTGAAAATTAAAGTGTACCTTTTAATTTTTTTTAGTTCCATAGTTGGGGAGTTAGTATTTTAACTCATGGATGAGTTGTGAGTTGTGATTTTTTTGAGTTTTCTAAATAAATTAGTTTCAAGTACGTGGGGTATTTTTAAAAAGTAATATTAGACTATTTTTAAAATATTGGTGATTTTAAAGAAATTATTATATATACTATTTTATACTATGGTGAATTTGAGTTTTTTGGTATAATACCTTAGTTATATGGGACCATGTGATTTAAGTTCGAAAGAAATAATTGAATGAGTATATATTTAATTTTATTTAAAATATTCCTCCTAGAAAGGTCTCTATGGAATGTGTAATTTTTTTCTCTAATGGTGATCCTTTGGTTGGTTCATTTTTTAGGTGAAACTATTCTGGTGGTTGGTGTTAGCCCCAGACAAAAAAAATATTGGGGGTGGGGGTAGGAGGGTGAATATTCCTTTTAAAAATTTGAAACAAGTAATTAGTCAGAGTTTCTTATTGTATATAGTAATATTATAGCATAATATTCAGAAAAAAGCAACAAAAATAAAACTTGAACACATGATTTTAATAGTATTTTGGATCACCAAGAATATAACTTTACTTTTCAAGCTTATTTACTTAGTGAGAAGATAAATAATTTCTTAAAACTCACTTTTAAATTTTTGATAACTTGTTTAAAAAACCCTGCATTTTATAATACCTTAAGGCACAATGAACTTGACTTTTGTAGGAGTTATAACCTATTCTATCCTGATTTTTTTTGGGAGTCACAAACCAATGAAATTACTTTTGTCTAAATAGAATAACTAATACCATACTTTTTTTTTTGATTTGAAAAATCATAAACCGATACTTAAGAACAAACCGATGAAGAAAAACATTTAAAAAGGAAAACATAAATAAGTTAAAAATAGTAGATGAGTAATGGATGTGTAAGTCGATGTAGCTCATGGATCATTGATAATTTCAACACTGATGAATCGAATGTTAAATTTACTTCAATATCACACCAATTAAATAGTAATTGAAGAATATATTAGTACTTGAACAAAACTGACACAGAAAATATGTTATGGAGTTAGAAGTTCACTCATGGTTGAGGCTTGATAGAGGTAGAATATAGTGATAGACGGAGGATGTTTTACGAATGGAAAAGTAAAAATAATATGAAAATTTTTTAGCATATTTGTTAACATATATGGATGAAATGAATGGAGGAGGGTTGAATATTTATCTGATTCTCATAGAAACATATTACAGGAAATGAATAAAGAAAACCATCATACTGTTGAAGCTAGTTGAACTCATGAAGAAACCAACACACGGTCATATGAAGATGCAGGCACATAGATGAAGGGACTCAAATTTCAAGATGATGGTCAAAGACATTTCTGATCTTCATGCACTACTAGAAAAACAGGTATTTGCGACGGAATCCCGTCGCAAATGGCCTTTTACGACGGGGGCCCGTCGCAAATCGCCTGTTGCGGAAAATGCCGTCGCAACAACAATTATTTGCGACGGGCCCGTCGCTAAAGATATTATTTGTGACGGGGATCCTTCCCGTCGCAAATATTACTCCATATATTTGTAAAAACTTTTAAAATAGTAATTGCGACGGGGCCCGTCACAATTACTATTTTTAAAAAAAAATTAAAACCATTATTAAATTATTTTAATGAATATAATAATAATACTATTTACAACGGACATAGTATCCCGTCGCAAATACTATAAAAAAAATAAAAAAAATAAATTTTTAATAAATTATCTTAATTAATATATTAATAATCAATTATAATTCAAAAATAAAAAATAATAAAATATTAATAAATGATTTTAATTAATATAATAATAGAATTATAATTCACAAATAAAAATAATAAATTATTAATAAATTATTTTAATTAATATAATAATAATAGAATTATAATTCAAAAATAAAAAATAATAGAATATTAATAAATGATTTAATTAATATAATAATATTAGAATTATAATTCATAAATAAAAAAATATTAATAAGTTATTTTAATTAATATAAAAATAATAGAATTATTTTACATTCAAATATTAAAATAATTCAAATATTACAAAAAAATATAATTAAATTATAATATTATAAAATTTTAATATATATATATAATTTAATATTATAAAATATAAATAATATTATTATTCATATTAATATTGTTATTTCAAAATATAATATTATTAATATTTTATAATGAGACAGAAACTACGAATAGAAACAAATTCATATTTTGATTTAACAAACTTTATAACATAAAAACAAACTCTAATCTGAAGGAGGGGGGGGGGGGGGAGGGGGGGATCTGCAGATACTGGTGGAGGAAACTCCATCCCTAAAGCATGAGTGAGTCGGCGCATGTACTCCATCTGCTCCTGGTGCTGCTGCTGCCACCGACTCATCTGCTCCTCGTACAGCTGCTGCTGGCGTCGACGCTCCTCATGCTGTTGCTGCTGCTGGCGTATCTGCTCCTGCTTCTATCGGAGATTCTCTATCAGTGCAGTCTGAGATCGCAACTGATCCTCATACTGTGTAGCAGAAGAAGATGCACGAGCTCCTCTCGAGTTGGACGCCGACATCGCAGCACTGCCATAATAATCTCCGGGAGTCAGTCGAGAGCTAATACCAACTACCCGGCCCTTCTCGAAGGCATACTAGGTGGCCTGCATCCATGCCACCTCATCAAACTGACAGCCAATGGTCTGATCTGATGACTCGACCTGACTCTCAGGCCGGGTCTGTGACGCTGCAGCCTCATATGACTCCTGTAGTTGCAATTTAAAATTAAAATTGTGAATATATTATATGTAGTTAATTTTTAAACTTGAAAACAAATAATACTGACCACGATGTGATGCTGACGATCACCTCTGAGCTCCCCAGTAGCAGGATCACTATACATCCTCTGATATACATCGTACTCCGTAATATCGGGGTGCTCGACAGACTATAAGAATAAAAAATAAACTGTTAATATTTATAGTTATATAAAATATTTATAAATAATGTACGTACCAGATGTTGTCTATGAGTACTGAAAGAACGACTCCCAGCTCGATGAGTCACCTCCTGTCTCCCCTGATTCTGCCTCCCCACCGATGATCTTCTTTGAAAGGCACCACTCAACCAGTGCGCACATAATCCATCCCATACATGGGATGAAATGTACTCTGGTCGGTGTGCTCTACATGACTCGTCAAAATCTGACACTCATACTTTCTTCATGGCAGCTTTTCTTAAATTGTGCAAAAACTAATGAAAGCGATCACGCATGGCCACCTATCATGCCTTGTGGATGGCGTCACGCATGGTATCCTCGATCGGATACCATAAACCCTACAAATAAATCAAAATATCAAGTTAGAAATGAAATAATTTTCAAAATAAAAATTATTTATTTACGTACGTACCAACCAATGGCCGAACATGGCCTGCTGCACATCAATGAGAATCTGCTCCCATGTGGTCCACGACTGAGAGAAATAGTTGCGCAAAATAGCGCTTCCCTGTCCGACTGCTATATGTGGAAAACTGTAAAAATAATAAACATTTATTATGTGAATAGATTAATGAAATCTTAGTCAAATCCATAGATTATCACACAGGTTATCACACCTCCATGTGCGTGGATCAAACCCAAGATGTGGACGTCGCTTGGGGACGGGGTCAGGAATCATCAATCGTGCACGACCACACCCCCTCCGCGTACTCCCTGGAGCACCTGCAGGCTGAGGGTCATCTGCCAGCAACTCATCCGCATTGAAAGGCAGGTCAACATCCACCAACTCACGAAATGTTTCGTCGTCCATTATAAATAGAAAATGTTTAGCAAATAATTGATAATTACTATTATATATACATATATATATATATATTATGATTGTATATAACTACCATGGAATTCTATCAGTGTTCATCTTCATCATCATCTTCATATATGTCAATGTCATCTTCATATTCCTCCTCAACATCATCTATATCCATTCGAGTTCCAGTTGCTTCATCTCTTACCCTTTCAAATTCATATGTGACATCATTAACATCATCATCATCACCGAATCTTAAATGTGGGGTGTCATCATCGATACTCATGTCTCTTTGTAAAAAAGATTGATTTTGATGACTCTCTTGAAAAACTTCAATTCTTTACACATCAGTGAAAGCACATTCACTTTGACTAAACTGATTGTCTCGAATTTTGATTTTTATTACACTCCACCAATCAGTCAAGTCTCTTGATGTAGCACAGTACTTTGCGTAATAAACTTGATGTGCCTGTTGAGCCAATAAGAATGGTTCATTTACTGTGAGAACACTTTTACATTTAATATCGATGATTCCATGAGTCGGATGAACACACACGCCTATCTCTATATCCAACCACCGACATTTGAACATGGTTATGTAATGTTGTCCAAGATAACAGAGTTCAATGATTTCATCAAGTATGCCATAAAAGTCAACTTCATTTTCTCGACGATGAGATCCTCTCAAGCTAACTCCACTATTCATTGTTTTTTTCGATTCCCCATATGCATGTGTGTGAAATCGAAATCCATTCACCACATATGCATTATAAGTTTTAACAAGTTTGGAAGGTGGGTTACTCAATATACACAGCCGTTTGTCAATTTTATCAGCATGTCGAGACACCTAAAAATTTGTGAAATAATTATCAATATAGTAAACTATACATTGAATGAGTTGGTAAAAGATAAAGAATTTATGTTACCAGTTTTTGAAACCACTGAGAGAAATTTTTCAGTCGGCGTTCTTCGAGAGCAGCTGCTGTAATTTGTGGAATTTGTTTCTTGATATGATTATCATACAACCTATAAAAACCAAAGTTATTTACTATAACATAAATGATAGAATAAGTGATATAAACACTTACAGTACAACTGATGTCATCTCTTCACAGTTGAGCAGAACATACGTATGAGCTCTGTGATGTTCATCATCCGAAAGCCAGTGTTCATAAACTCCACCAAAACCAAGCTCTGGCTGGTTGAAAACAGATAATTGATTGTCTATTTCATCAATATTTCTCTCGTTACGTCCCATTCGGTTGTGTTTTAAAGGATACTCAGATTCAAAATAATGGGAGCAGAAAAAAGATATTTCCTCTTGAAAATAAGCTTCTGCAATAGATCCTTCAACAGATGCTTCGTTACATACTTTTCTTTTCAATTTTTGCATGCATCTTTCAAATGGGTACATCCATCGAAACTGTACTGGACCTCCACATTTGGCTTCATATGGAAAATGTAACATCAAATGTTCCATTGAGTCGAAGAAAGACGGCGGAAATATTTTTTCCAGTTTACATATAATTACAACAACATCTTCTTCAAGTTTGCATAGAGCATCATAATCTGCTGTAGCCGCACAAATTTCCCGAAAAAAATGAGACATGTCTGTTATGGAATCCAAAATCACAGAATTCAACAGACCTATTAATCCAATGGGTAGAAGTCTTTCCATTATAACATGACAATCATGACTTTTTAATCCAGTAATATGACCATTCTTTACACATCTACCCAAATTGGAAGCACAACCATCTGGAAGTCTCAAATCTGCAATCCACTGACAAAATAATAAACGGTTTTCTTTAGACAGTGTATAAGCTGCTTTTGGTTTTAGTAACCTTTCTGTTCTGACATTCTCAAACAGTTCCAGTTCTAGATGCCTTCAAATTTGGGCAAGATCTAAATGTGCATTTACATTGTATTTGCTCTTTCCTGGCGTATCCAAAACTGTATGAAACAAATTATCAAAACAGTTCTTCTCAATATGCATGACATCTAACATGTGTCGGACCAACAAATCAGACCAATATGGAAAATCCCAAAATATGCTACGTTTAATCCAATTGGGTTCTTTCCCAAAACCAGAAATTTTCTGTTGGTTTATTGTGGGACCAAAAGTGATGGGAGGTAATGAAAATACAACTGATTTTAACTCCGAACCTGATAGCATTTTTGGAGGTCCATCCCTTTCAACTGTTCCTTTTCTAAAATGAGATCTGAATCTGCGAAAATGATGATTAGCTGGAAGAAATCTGCGATGACAGTCAAAACAACAAGGTTTCTTTCCATGAATGAGAATAAATGCTTTGTTCTCTCCCATACAGTAAGGACATGATTTCTGACCATGTGTACTCCAGCCAGATAACATCCCATAAGCCGGGAAGTCACTAATTTTCCACATCAATGCTGCTCTCAGTATGAAATTCTGTTTCGTTGCAACATCATATGTACTGACACAAGTACTCCACAATAAACTTAATTCATCAATCAATGGTTTCAAATAAACATCAATATTTTTCTTCGGATGTCCTGGAATTAGTAAAGTCAAAAAGATATATGGATCCTTCATCAACATCCATGGAGGTAAATTGTATGGAGTTAAAAAAACAGGCCAACATGAATATTGACTACCATAAGATCTGAACGGACAGAAACCATCAGTGGAAAGGCCCAGTCGAACATTTCTAGCTTCTAAAGCAAAGGATGGATGCACTCTATCAAAATGTTTCCATGAATCACCATCGGCTGGATGATTCAAGCTTTTATCGGTTGAAATATTCTCTTTATGCCATGACATCATTGTCGCTGTATTCTTAGACATGAATAAACGCTGAAGTCTGGATGTAAGCGGAAAATATCTCAACTGTTTTACAGGAATCAAACCAGACTTCCCATGTTGTCCTTCTTTATATCTCAGTTGCCCACATGTGGGACAACTATCCAACGACTCATTTTACCCAGAATATAAAATGCATTCATTTGAACATGCATGAATCTTCTGACAAGTAAGTCCCAAATTTCGAACCAGCCTCTTACTCTCATAGTAATTTGCAGGAAAAACATTTCCTTCGGGTAACAGTGTTTTAAGCAAAGAAAATATCTGGTCAAAACAGGTGTTTGACATTCCGTTATCTGATTTGATAACCATAAATTTTTCAACTGCTTCTAATTTGCTCATCTTTCAGCTAGGATATAATGCATCCTCAGCAGACCTCAACAACTCATAAAATTCAGACAATGCCAACTCAGGATTTGAAGCTATATCAGCTAGAGTTTCTGTATGTTGAACAGATTAACCTGCAACATCATGTACTAAATCTTGAAATCAAGATGGATCCGGAATCAAGTTGGTATCACCTGCTCTGGAACTACGTTCACCGTGTTGATACTAAAAAACATAATCTGGTTGAAAACCAAAACGCAAGAGATGTCCCCCCACTTTGTCAAACGTGTCAAACGTTCTCAATGCACATTTTCTACAAGGGCATTTCATTTTGCCTTCTGAAACAAATTCTGGATTTGATGCCGCAAATGATAAAAAAGTCTCCACACCCTCTATATATACTGGATTTAAACCAGAACCGTTTGGATATCTACATTGATTTATCCATATGCGGTCACCTAATAATGAGTGTTGACGACCTCGTTGTTCCATATTTTTCTATAAAATATAAAAGCATTACTGGTTTTGAATAATTTGTTAGAAAAAACACTCAAGCAAGGATAATTATAGAGTTTATATCATACACGACTGACACAAACTTTTTATTGAGATAGACCTAAAAAATGACCCTTTAAGAATTGAACATGTTGAGAATAAAGCAAAACCTGTTACAAATATTGATAATTTTAATATTATATAAATTTTTTAGTATTTTCATAGTACTAATATTATTTTTTCATATATATTAATTATATAATAATAACATTATTACATTATTAGTATATTTTATTATTAATATTAAAATAATATAATTTTCTATATTATATACAATTCTCCTTTCATCTGTGTGTTTAACATTCTGTCTCCACATGTAATATTTGCATTCACTTTCACCTCTCCATTAGTGAGTAGGTTAATAATTTTGAAAAAGAATGCAAATATTACATGTGGAGACAGAAAAAACACAGATGAAAGGAGAATTGTATTTAATATAGAAAATTATATTATTTTAATATTAATAATAAAATATACTAATAATTTAATAATGTTATTATTCCTAATTATTGGTAATTATTCCTAATTATTGGTAATTATTCCTAATTATTGGTAATTATTCCTAATTATTGGTAATTATTCCTAACTATTGATAATTATTTCTAACTAATGGTAATTATTGGTAATTAATGGTAATTATTCCTAATTATTGGTAATTATTGGTAATTATTCCTAATTATTGGTAATTATTCATATAATTACCAATAATTAGGAATAATTACCAATAATTAGGAATAATAACATTATTAGTATATTTTATTATTAATATTAAAATAATATAATTTTCTATATTATATACAATTCTCCTTTTATCTGTGCATTTTCTGTCTCCACATACAAATATTACATGTGGAGATAGAAAACACACAGATGAAAGGAGAATTGTATATAATATAAAAAATTATATTATTTTAATATTAATAATAAAATATACTAATAATGTAATAATGTTATTATTCCTAATTATTGGTAATTATTTCTAATTATTGGTAATTCTTACTAATTATTGATAATTATTACTAATTATTGGTAATCATTACGAATCATTACTAATTATTGGTAATTATTCCTAATTATTGGTAATTATTCCTAATTATTGGTAATTATTACTAATTATCAGTAATTATTCCTAATTATTGGTAATTATTGGTAATTATTGGTAATTATTGGTAAGTATTGATAATTATTGGTAATTATTGGTAATTATTGGTAATTATTACTAATTATTGGTAATTATTACTAATTATTGGTAATTATTACTAATTATTGGTAATTATTACTAATTATTGGTAATTATTACTAATTATTACTAATTAATGGTAATTATTACTAATTATTACTAATTATTGGTAATTATTATTAATTATTACTAATTATTGGTAATTATTATTAATTATTACTACTTAGTGGTAATTATTGGTAATTATTACTAATTATGGATAATTATCGTTAATTATTACTAATTATGGATAATTATCGGTAATTATTACTAATTATGGATAATTATTGGTAATTATTTCTAACTAATGGTAATTATTGATAATTATTGGTAATTATTGGTAATTATTATTAATTATTGATAATTATTACTAATTATTGGTAATTATTACTAATTATTGGTAATTATTACTAATTATTGGTAATTATTACTAATTATTGGTAATTATTACTAATTATTACTAATTATTACTAATTATTAGTAATTATTGCTAATTATTACTAATTATTGGTAATTATTATTAATTATTACTAATTATTGGTAATTATTATTAATTATTACTAATTAGTGGTAATTATTGGTAATTATTACTAATTATTACCAATTATGGATAATTATCGGTAATTATTGGTAATTATGGATAATTATCGGTAATTATTACTAATTATGGATAATTATCGGTAATTATTACTAATTATGGATAATTATCGGTAATTATTTCTAACTAATGGTAATTATTGGTAATTATTTCTAATTATTACTAATTATTTGTAATTATTACTAATTATTACTAATTATTGGTAATTATTACTAATTATTGGTAATTATTACTAATTTTTACTAATTATTGGTAATTATTACTAATTATGGATAATTATTGGTAATTAGTAAATTATGACTAATTATTCGTAATTATCGATAATTATTACTAATTATGGATAATTATTGGTAATTAGTAAATTATTACTAATTATTGGTAATTTTTGGTAATTTTTGGTAATTATTACTAATTATGGATAATTATTGGTAATTATTACTAATTATGGATAATTATTGGTAATTATTACTAATTAGAGATAATTATTTGTAATTATTACTAATTATAGATAATTATTTGTAATTATTACTAATTATTGGTAATTATTACTAATTATTGCTAATTATTGGTAATTATTATTAATTATTACTAATTATTGGTAATTATTGGTAATTATTACTAATTATTACTAATTATTGGTAATTATTACTAATTATTACTAATTATTGGTAATTATTACTAATTATTACTATTTAGTACTAAATATTGGTAATTATTGGTAATTATTACTAATTATTGGTAATTATTACTAATTATTGCTATTTATTAGTAATTATTAGTAATTATTGTTAATTATTAGTAATTATTACTAATTATAACTAATTATTGGTAATTATTGGAAATTATTACTAATTATTGAAAATTATTACTAATTATTGGTAATTATTACGAATTATTAGTAATTATTACTAATTATTACTAATTATTGGTAATTATGGGTAATTATTACTAATTATTGGTAATTATTTATAATTATTGGTAATTATTGATAATTATTACTAATTATTCCTAATTATTGGTATTTATTACTAATTATTAACATTTATTCTTAATAATTGGAAATTATTACTAATTATTCCTAAGTACCATTAACTACAAACAATGAATACTAATAATATAAATTTATTAAGTAACAAAACAATGTAAACATAATTAAATTACAACTAATTAAAAATAATTGAAACTAATAAAAAATTTAAAATAAATATTAAATTAAAATGAACATAAATACCTTTAAAATTGATCTGAGGTTGATCTCTGATCGTTGTTGAAAACTTCAATATCAACTCCGGAAAAAAAAAATTAAACTTAAGAAACGCTGAACTCTAAAAATAGAGTTTTGAGAGAAGAAGAAGATCGAGTTTGAGAATGAATGAAAAAAACGGATGGGGCGGGGTATTTATAGGTTAGATCATTTGCGACGGGTCTATTTGCGACGGTACCCGTCGCAAATACCTTAGCCCGCATTTATTACGGTCAACGGTTAAATAGTTATTTACGACGGGACCCGTCACAAATAATGACCTGCCGACATGCTATTTGCGACGGGGGTATATTCCCGTCGCAAATAGCTTTTACCGCCGCCGGTTATTTGCGACAGGTGGTAACCGCCCGTCGCAAATAACTTTCCCGTGATTTCCTGTTGCGACGGGGGCATATTCTCATCGCAAATAGCTTTTACCGCCGCCGGTTATTTGCGACGGGCGGTAGCCACCCGTCGCAACTAACTTTCCCGCGATTTGGCGCGCAAAACGCGCCAGTCTTTTTGCGACGGGGAAAGCTAGCCCGTCGCAAATAAGTACTTATTTGCGATGGGCAAATTCCCCCGTCGCAAATAACCCGTCGCAAATACCCATTTTTCCCGTAGTGATGGATTAAAACTGTTAACAAAAAGAAGTGTATATTGAGATCATTCTTAGCCAGAATGATAATAGATTGCCGAGTATGCATGGATTCACAATCGAAGACTGAAAATATTTCATTGATGCCATGTGGAGTGAGACATTGATGTGGACAAGAGTCTGAGATCAAGATACGTGAACCGTAAAATTTAATTCTTCATGCACAGATCACGAAAGTAATAAAATGTAGTAATTCTTAAAAAAATTGTAACAATTTTTTCTTAAATATTATCAATTTATTAAGAAATATACACTACTACATATCAGTCAAAATCCTGTCCTAACCTTTATCGATGCTTGAAAAAAAGAACTTATAAAAGGTATATTTCTTATTAAAAATTTTATCATTAAAAATAATATATTAATATATAAATATATTTATGTTGATATAAGTATAATATATTTAATTAAATATGATTTATAAAAGGATAAATACACATTTACACTTAATATATAATATATTTAGTGAAAAATAGATTAATTGTTTTAAAAAAAATATTTTTTTTTAATAATTTTCAAATTATTATTGAGTAATATCCATTTAATAACAATTGGATGGCATAAAAATTCAATAAATGAATAAACGATCTAAGATAAGTTAAAAACATGACTTGAACTTAAAATGACCACAACTTTTGATCCGGGTGTCTATTTGAGCTCTAGCACATATCAAATCAAATCATACAAAGATATCTACACTGTGTTGACCTGATAGGACCCTAGTCACTATTTTTTCTTGGTGAAAAAGGCCCAGAAATCCCGTAGAACTCATTTTTTAGTTGGGATACCCAAATTATTTTATATTCAATGGGATCTCAACTTCGTTTAAGAGGATATTTATTTTTTATTTTTAGTAGATACTGAATTTATTCACAAGGATTATATTTATATAGATATTATGGTTTTAAAATTTAACCACTTTTCATATTTTAGTTTCATTTAAAATTAAATAAACGAAATTTTCTTATATTTACATATAATAAATCAATATATAAACCTTATGGAAATAAATATTTATTAATAATTTTATTTAAAATAAAAAATTTCCATTTTATTTACCTTATATAAATTCATTAATATATATATACCTAAGTAATGTTTATATATAAACATGTGTGTGTCAATAAAAAAAATATATTTATGTGTATATTCTAATATATGAAAATAAATAAATATTTGTAAATATTTGTGTGTGTATGCGAGAAATATAAATGTATACGTGTGTGTAAATATGTGTATATATATGTGTGTATATAAATCATATATAAATGTATTTTTTATAAATATATCATTATCATTAAATATAGTATATGAATGTATTTATAGTAAATATATATATATATATATATATATTATAAAAAATTTATATCTAAATATAAAATTATTTGTAAATATGTATAAATATATATGTAAATACATAGACATATAAATATATATGTAATGTATACAATTTATATCTAAATATATTATATATAAGCATATTATAAAAATTTATTTAAAAATAATTATATATAAATCATATGAAATTAATTCTTATCTATTTTATTTAAAAAAACATCTTTCCATTTTTATACATTATAAAAATATATGAATATATATACTTGTAAAATGTATATATAATGTTTATATATACATGTGTATGCGTATTAATAAATAGATATATATTTATATTTATATTCTAATTTATGTAAATGAATATTAATATATAATATATTTAAATAAATTTAAGTATATATATAAATCACACACACATGTATTTTATAAATATATTTTAAAATAAATAAATATATATAAGTAAATATATTTAAATAAATATAAATATCATAAAATATAGAATAAAACAAGGTTTACAAGTGGTAAAGAGTTTTGATCTGTTTTAGGTAGGTCACATGTTCGAGTCTAGGTGCATGTGGGTGGGTGAGCAGATTTCAAGCACTGATGGGGGGGGGGGGGGTTGAAAGTGGGTGTGGGGGGATGGATAACATTGAGAAAGGGGCTCACGAGATCTAAGAAATGGGTAGCATGTGAAAAAATAATTTTTTTCTTCATATTTTATCAGTGCCAGAAAAAAGCAGTTATAAAGGGTGCCTTTATTAGTACTTTTTTAGTGATGATAAAGACAACTTTATCAACGCTTTTTTATAGCACTGATAATGGTTGTATTTTAAAATCTCTTAGGTTATCAGTGATTTTTATCACTGATAAATTCCATTTTTATCACTTTTAAAAGCGCAATATGTTATAGTGAAAGTACTCTTAAAAGATATGATTATTGATATAATATTAAAAAACATTAAAAAATATAAATATAAATATTTAAAAATAATATATATTTTTTAAAAATATCATTAATTAAAAGGCTTCCATGGAATTTAACAAATAACATCATTACACATATGCACATATTTTAAAAAATTTATAAAGAAAGATGTATATGATTTTAACATAGCAAATAATAATAATTAAAATATTATTCTTCTAACATACCAAGTTTGAAATTTACTTTCTAAAATCCTATAGAATCTAATGTTTTTGTAAATATTTTATCCAGTTGTTTTGAGTTGGAAAAAAATATAAACTAATATCTATTTTTTTACATGATACATTAGAAAAAGAAATCTATCATCTGTATGTTTTGTCTATGAGTGTTGTAAAGGATTTTTAGAGATTAAAATAATACTAGAATTATCATAGAAAATTGGAATTTTATAAAAAATAATATTTAAATCACATAAATGATATTTAATCTAAAGGATTTGTTAACAACAACCAGTAGTAGAAACATATTCATCCTCAATTGTAGATAATACAACTCTTAGTTTTTTTTAAACCCATTAGACAAAATTCTTAATGAGAAAATGATATATACCTGATGTGATTTTTCAATAAATCCTACAAACTCCAAAATCAGAGTTAGAGTATTATAATAAATGAAAAAAATTATTTCAATAAAATAATATAGTACCAATAACTCCTTTGATATATATAATAATTATATTAATATATTTTAGATGATTTCCTTTAGGATTATATTGAAACTAGAACATAAGAAAACTTAAATAATTATATCTGGTCTAGATGAAATAAAATAAAATAAGTGACCCATCATAACTCTATATATTTTAACATCCAAACTCATTCTAGAATCATCCAAATCCAATTTGGAATTTTTACTCATTGATGTTTTAATAAAATTTTAGGAATCGAGATCGAAAATTTTAACAACTTATTTAGAATATTTATATTTATTTAAGAAGATACCATCATTTATTTGATTAATTTTTAAACCAATAAAAATTTCAACTCTCTTATTTAGATCTTATTAAAATAAATTAATTAAGAAAAATCATTACAAAGTAAATCATTTGTAGAAATAAATACTATATCATCAACATATATTTATACAATTAAAATATCATTTGAAACTTTCTTTATAAACAAGGTAGGATCAACCTTTCCTTTAGTGAAATCATTTTGTAATAAAAATAGATTTAGTCTCTCATACCAAGATCTAAAATACTGTTTAATACCATATAAATCTTTTTTAAGTTTAAAAACATGATTTTAAAAAAATTTCATTTTCAAATCCTTGTCGTTTTTTAACAAATACTTCTTCAGAAATTATTCCATTTAAAAACTCACTCTTCACATCCATTTGAAATAATTTTATATTTTGAAAACAAGAAAATTATAATAAAATTCCAATATATTATATCATAAAATCTAGTTCAAAGGAGTCTTCAAAGTCAATTCACACTTCCGAAGATTCACTATGAGAAACTAGTATTTCTTTATTTTTAATTATATTCCCAACTTCATCAAGTTTATTATGAAAAATATGCTAAGTTCCTATTATTTATTTATTCTATGTAAATTTAACCAAAATAAAAAATTTATTTATTTCAAATTTATATAATTATTCATGAATAAAATTCATCCAGTCCGAATCATTCAAATCATCATAAATATTAACAGGAAAAAAATCATCAACAAATGCAGAGTTAATATAGTAATTAAAAACTAATTTCTTAGTTTTTATTCTAGATTCAATATTTCCAATTACTCTTTCAAGAGGATAATGTTTAATAGTTTTAAACTCTTTAGTATCAATTTGAGAATAAATTTTATCCCCCTTAATTGATGTATTACTATTTTCCTTAATATTATCTTCAGTATAATTGAATTCCTTAAAGTCTTCATCATTTTTAATTAAATCTAGATTTACTTGTTATTGTTATTTTCATAAAATTTATCATGCACAGACTATTAAACAAATAAATTTATATTATTGAAAAATCTATATGCCTTAATATAATTAGAATAACCTAAAAATATTGATTCATCATATTTAAAATAAAAAAATTTTAAATTATATTTTGTATTTATAATAAAAACTTTGTAATAAAACACCCTAAAATATCTTATTTTCGGTTTAAACCCTTTAAACAATTCATAAGGGGTTTTATTTAAAAATTTTATAGTAGAAACTCTATTTAAAATATGAAAATATGTATTAAAAATTTCAGAATAGAAATATTTAGGCACATTAAACACATTAAGCATTTATCTAGCCATTTCTTGAACCGACATATTCTTTCCTTCAACCACACTATTTTTTTAGTGCCATATGAGATTTTTTTTGTATCCATTTTAATAAAAAATTTATAAAATTATAAATTTAAAAAATTCACCACCTCTATCTCTTATGATAGATATGATTGAAGTATTTTTTAAATTTTGAATAATTTTGCAAAAAACCCAAAACTTGGTCAGAGTTTCACTTTTATGAGAAAGGAAATAAATCTATATGAATCAACTATAATCATCAATTATTAAAAATACATTATTTTTTCTACCTAATCTAGTATTTTGTATATGAAAAAAATAAATTAATTTGTTCTAATTTAATAGATCTTATTTTATTAACATCATTCATAGATTTAGACATTTCTTTATTCTACTTACCCTTTAAATAAGAATCCTAGGAAAGATACTTACTTTTATTTAACTTTAGAAATTATAGAATCTGTTCATTATTTGGTAAATTGTGGAACAATTAAAAATTTGAATGTATATGTATGCTATTCCACAAAATATCATTTGATTCTACAATATTTAAACACTTAACTTTATATTTAGTTAGATCATAAAAATCAATAGTGTAAACATTATCTTTTCTATTTATAGAAACAATTAATTTTAAAAACTATACATTTATCATTTTCAAATTTTAAATTTAATCCATCATCACATAACTATGATATAATTATTAAATTATGTTTTAAACCATCTATAAATAATAATTTTGAAATTATAATAATTTTATAAAATCTAACGTCTCCGATCCCTTTAATATGACCTTTAGAATTATATCTAAATGAAACTAGGCCTCCATCATATGAATTGGGAGATATAAAATTTGAAATATCAACTTAAATGTATTTGGAACACCCATTGTCTAGATATAATGAATATTTTATACTTCTATGTAATATTTCCAAAAATAACTCAATCAAGTAGAATTTTTTGGTACCCATGCTAATTTGGGTCCAATTCGATTAGTATCAAAACATTTTGTCACCAAAATGGATTTAAAACTTCTATTTGTGAGAAATTTAGGAAAAAACATCTTTATCAATAAATTTTTTAGTTTTTACAAATGATTTTGTAAATATAAAATGGAATTTATTAGCATAATGGCCTTGTATTCTATATTTAAATCATGTTACAATCGAAATACTCCCTTTTGAGTTTTTAATAAAATTAGTCTTATTTATCTATGGTGAAATGATGTTATAGCCAAAAACACTATTTTTATATATTGGTTTCATCATAGACATCATTTAATTATATTTCTCATTGCCTTGAACAAAAGTAGATAAAGTTACTTTAAGATCAGAAACTTCCTTTTTAAAATTCATATTCACTTTTTGAACAACTTCTAAACCAGTATAGACTTTTTCATTATAACTGAAAAAATATTTATCAATTTTTAATTTTATTTATTTATCATTTTTATACTCATTATCAACTGTAGTAATTTTCTCCAAGACTAAATTAAACCTTATTTTTTTTATCTTTTTTAATATATTACCAGAATATATTTTAGTCTATAATTTTCTTTTGTTAGTTTCAATATCTGAGAACCACAATTCACTTTATATTCCCTATTCTATGAAATAATGATATTCATATTTTTATATTCATTTTTTATGTTTCTCATTTTATTTGACTAATTTCTTATTTTTAATTATCATATCATTATATTTTTCAATAATACTGATACTGTCATTCCTAAATTCCTCATTCTCTTTATATAGTTTTTTGAATTTATAATTCATAGAATCAAAATAATAACAAGAATTAGGTTTAATTTGTTTTTCATATTTAGTGATTTCATTATGATCAACATTATTAGGTGTTATTAATTGAGTAAAGAATGATTCTAGTACATCACAATGTGTATCCATCAAAGCATGGTTCCCTATCTCTAGTTCACTTCCCGTTCCACTGCTAAAATATGATCTATCTAAACAATCCCATCCTATAAATAATGTTATCCTTCACTTTATCCTTTTTTATTTGTATTTTTTTAAATGATTTAGTTTGGTACAATTATACACGATGTGTCCTTTATTCCAAAACTCATAACATGTTGATTCTAAAACATCATTATCATTTCTAGTATTATAATTCTTGTACTCATTTTAAACTTCTTCTTACCTCTTTTTTGTTCATAAATTTGTAATTTTTTATTAAAATGATCCATATCTTTATCAATGCCATGAAATTAATATTTATAAGATTTATATGATTCATTAAAATTTGACTTAAAATAATTACGTTTTCTTTTTGTAGAATCATTATCAAAAATAGTTTTCAAATCATGTTCATACTATTGAAAAGAAATGATTTGTTCATCTAAAGTACACTCTTTAAAATTATTAACTTCCTCCATTAATACTTTATTTGAATGGAATATTTTTTGTAATTCCCTCAACACCATTTAAACTAGATTTTTATTATCTAGTGCTTCACTAAGTTTACTCATTCCATTTGTAATGCTTTAAAAATAGTGAAACATCTGGTTAATTGATTCATCTTCTCCTATTTTTAAATCCTGATATTCTATATAAATCATTGTTATATTGATTGTTTTAATATTTTCTATACCATAATGCATAACTTATTGAATTATCCAAATTTCATGGGTTGTCTTAGATACTAAAACATTACTATACACACTTATACTTATATCACAATACATAATATTATTTACTCTACAATTTAAAAAAATTATTTTTTATCTCAATACCTACAAGTGTCTCTAGGTCATATTTAGATAATTTATATGGTTTCCCCATGATTTTCCAATGATCCAAAATAAACTAATTTAGTTATGCTTTCATTTAGTCTTTCAAATACCCATAATCACTTTTATTGAAATATGGGGGATTTTTAGGTATCCGTCCATCATTTTCATTATTACCTACCATATTAAAAAAATAATTTTATTCCTTAGACTATTAGGTCTAGGATAAATCTATTAGGTTATAATAATACAATGTAACATGGGGGGGGGGGGTTGGATTTTTTCTTTTCAATAAACTTCACTGATTTTTTCTTTTTTATCCCTTTGTGAATTATGTTGGTATGTGTTGGAAAAAAATCCCTCAAGTAAACATTGATGTATTTTTTGGCTGATTGTGTTTGTTGACAAAGAGGGTTTCCATTGTCAGTTACTAAGTTCCATATATATTGTTGACAAGATATGTTGACAAATAACCATGATAAATTAATGGATGATCTGTAGGTGGTACAAAAAGAACAGATACAAGGTGGCACATTTTCTAGTGTTTGCTAAATTTTTGGGCCTCAAATTCAGGAAAATGTAGAAAGGTGTTTTTGGAAAAGAAAGTTACTACAATATTGAAGGTGGTTTTGTAACACCCCAGGTAAATAATGAATATGAAATTTTCATATTTATCCATATTTTTGAATAAAATATTAATATGACTTTAAAGGGGATGCTATGCTTGATGGCGTACCCAACACGAAACAACGAGTTTCTTGGGAATCTTACGTTGCACTCTAATAATAAAATAATATTATTTCAAATGGTAGTTAACATGTAGCCTTTGTATTGGAGGGAATGGATAGAAATAACTAAAATATGATTATATATGTTTTTTAAATGTTTTTACATTTATCCAATAAAAGCTAAAAGGCTTAAAATACGGAAAGAATTCAATTTTAGGCGTATATGCCCTAGTTTTCACTAAAGGTTCACTTATCGCCTTTTAATGGAGAACTATCATTAAATATAGTTTTATTCACTCTTAAACATTATTTTGGACCAAATAAAACACTTATTAAGAATCGGGACATCAAAATTTACTTTGTGTAAATTTTTGGTATCTTTCCGATAAAGTTCATTTTTTTAATGAATAGTGTAAAATGTTCAAAACCACTTTCTAATCTAATTTATTTATATGATTAGATTATATTTTTAATTGGTTTTAAAGTTAAATTAGAAAATATTTTTACCATTAAATCCAATAGTGGTCGTTGGAATCAATTTCACTTTGAAATCAGACTTAAACTAGTGTCAATCTTTTGATACTTATTGTTTCATAAAACACGCTATTTGTCATGACAGCGGGAATTAATTATTAAATTAATTAATGTGACTTATATGTTTTGAATTTTGTAAAACGGACTTCATTTTTGAATTCAGAATATCAAATATAGCTTAGGGTGAATTTTTGGGATTTTTCTGAAAAACTTCAATTTTTGATGAATAGTGAAACCACTAAGTGGTACTTATAAAAACTGATTTTCCGTTTAAATGAAATTTTCCCATATTTGTGTTTTGATTTTCAAAAATCCGACATACATGATTGTCATTAAGAAGTAAAATGCGGTTCAATGGGATAAAAATAATTTTTTGGTGAATAGTAACTTATTAAGTTTTTAATCGCGATTAGTGGTAATTAGTGTAGTTTAAGGTATAAATAATGCTTTAATAATATGAAATGACCTATACACATGTCCCAACCTTATTGGTTGTGTCATGGCCGACCAAGAAAAGCCATGGGTCAACTTGGGGACTCCATGGAGACATTTTGGTTGGGAAATGACATAAATAACATTTTATTTAATGTAAAAGTAAAATTGACACAAACATGATATGTTTTACTAAAACAATTTTTAAGTGGGGTTATACAAGTCATATTTTTGATTATAAATATTAATTGGAAAGATAAAAAAATTTCCTACATCATAGTAGTTTTTTTATAATTTTTAGACATTAAATAAATTAAATTATATACGACATAATAATGATGCAGCGATGACATCATTATTTAACGATTAAAATAAAATGGAAAGATAATGTAAAATATATGAACTACACATGTCCAAAACTTATTGGATGGGTGGATTTCTAACCTTTATAACCTTATCCACGAATTATATCAATGTGGGACCTTTTAAAACCGAAACACATTTTCAAATAAAGTAATATTTCTTTACTTTCCAAAAGTGCCCCTCCTCTCCTCTTATAAAAGGCCCCCACCTCTACCTCATTTCACACACTCCTCAAGCCTTTGGCTCGGCAAACCCCTGCCCATTTACTCTCTCCACACCCCTCTCCTCATCCTAGAGTTTTCCCTTTGGTCATAATCCTTTCAAAGGAAGCCTTTAAGCTCAAAACAAAAGGAGTTACACTTTTAAAGGTAATTCATTCTCTCATGTTCATTTGTTTTATTTTGCTTCTCCACCCCCTAAACTATTTTTATTTATTTCTTTTGTAACAACACCAGTATCTTCAATATAATAGGATGTTGTTATAATATTTATTCGAGCTACACTCCCACACAACTACATCAAATGGTTAAAGAACATACGGTTTCTGTGGATGGCGAAATTCTGCCTCCCGAAATGATGATTGTTCAACACTCATTTAACACCTTCAAAGGTGGCCATTATGATGTCACTATTTTTATATATGATATATAATATGTTTATGTTTTCCTTAAGCTTCTGTTTTTTTTCATTTTGGTCATACCTTTATGGTTTCCATTATGGGTAAACGCGATATCTTCATTTAAGGAAGTGCGGACTACCGCCCCCTCAAAGTGATTTGATTCGTTAAATACCATATGTGGGATGTATAAAGGATGGAAATATGATATTATATATGATATTATAATATACATTTATATCATTATTATTCCATTCTATAAAATACGAAATAGAAATGAAAGTAGCGTTCATGCGTACGTACGGCTTACCGTCTCCATGAACGGTGCATTTCATTTCTTACCTCTAAATGGTTATGTAATGTTATAAATGCATGAATGTACTGGATGTATATGAAATATATGATATATACATAATGAATACAATTCTGGATATAATAAACATTTGGCCACACGAACAACATGTAATTGTAAGAAGTCCACTTTCGACTTAAGAACCAAATATCGACAAAACAAATATTATTAACTTAAATGATTACATAATGTTTATGACATGGTAATAAGTGGTATAAAAGTAATAATGAACTTGAAAAAGGTTCTTAAGGAATTAGAAATTAACCCAAGTTTATTATTCAGGAGATTAAAGAACGATCGAGTCAAGTCGGACCCGAGGTAAGGGATCCTGCAACTCTCTTTCTTTTTAAGTACACACTTTTATGTCATTCCTTTTAAAGCTCGTCTTTCTTGTTATTAGGATGATATTTTATATTACACTTACTGTAATTTTTATGTTCATGTGATGAGAGACCCTATTCTCTCTCATCAATCCATTTTGGAAGTTTTAAGTGGCGCCGATAGGCTGCCGAATTTTCGTAAGAGATCTAACCTCTCTCTTTCTTTTTAAGTACTCTCCTCTATGTCACTTCTTTTAAACTCCTCCTTGCAATGTTGGGGGATTTTATTTTATATTCCACTTGCTTTAAATTCTATTGTAATATGATGGGATACTCTATTTGATCTCATCAATCCATATTCGGAAGTTTTATGTGGCGCCGTTAGGCTGCTGAGTTTTCGTAAGGGATTTTTCATCTCACTTTTATTCCCGGGAGATTTATGCTACATTTACCACAAATTCCATTGAGTGGTGTATGTACTGCCCATTATTCTACTCTTTGTGTAATATAATTTCGTTTATGAGTATTTACATCAATGACCTATTGTCTTTCTTTCATGGGGTGTATGTTTTGAAAGATACCCAAGTCGGTAAGGGAACCTTTCACCCTCCTCTTTTTTAAAAGACTTCTTTTGTTGGGTCTTTTAATTTACATATTGTTATGTTGGGATATGTTCTCATATATCCTTATTGATGTAAATTTTATGTCCAAGTGATGAGATACACTTTTTATCTCTCATCACCTCATTTTGATGTGATGCCATTAGGCTGTCAAGGGAACTTTTTAACCCAATTTCGATTTCTTTGGGTTCAACATGTAGTCATTGAATATGTCATCTATTGAATATGTGTGAATGAAATTTTATTGTTTTACACTTAATATCCACTTATATTGGGTGTATTTATATTTGTCACACATATTTTTGAGATTGATTTGTCCTTAATTTAAGGATACCTTCTTTATAAGGGATTTCATCACATTTGACATTTCTATTGAGGGTTCATTGTTGTTATGCACCAATTCACTCTTATATGGTGTATATAATGTCCTTTGGATTATTATATCATGAATCCATTTATTCTCATGATATTACAAAGTTCTTGCTAAATTTTATTCCTCAATTGTTGTATTCAAGTGTCTCTAATTTTGGTAAAACCCCTTTAACCAAAATATCGTTTTAAATATTTTAAATATTTGTTCTTGTTAATATCCATGTTTTCAAAATGGTTTTAAGGATTTATTTATATGGATATTAATGGTTTAAAATTTTAAGCTTCAGGGTGGTATGGGACACTTTGATTCAAAAATCTCTTTATTAAATGTTTTAAATGGTTTTGGAAATGGTGTCTTTTTGAATGGATTTATTATTTCAATATCCTAAAATATTATATTGTGATTGAAATGTGGAAATGTTATGTTTCCTTTATTCATGTTTATGTGATAAAATTATGTTATGGTTCTTGGGCATTGTTATGAAGAACGGGTGGTTCCGTGATAAACTAAGGGCGGGTGAGCCCGATATAGCTCTCCAATGCATTGGGTAACGCGAAGGAGTGAAACGTTAAGGTTTCTCCGAAGAGATTTAGGGAATATACTGTGATGGGTATTCCAAACGTAACCAAGAGGGTTACTCCCTACGTAAGAATGTTATGAATGCCTCAAGTTACCTTTATGTCTTATGTTTTCTATGATTTATTCATGATTTGATATGCCTATGTTTTATGGGTAAAGTATGATTTCATTCTTATGTATATATAAACTCATGTTTCCTTTCCATATTTTTATAACCCTTACTGAGCTTTTTATGCTCATCCCAAGTTTTTGAAATGTTTTTCACAGGTCAAGGGAAAGGTACATGATGTGATGTTAGTGTCAAGGATGTGTTAAGAAAGAATCCGTGTTATATTTTAAATATGTTCCCGTTGATGGGAATAATGAATACTGTCTTTTATGTAACCACTTTGTTTAAATGTGGAATGTAATGCAAGTTTCATGATCTAATTCTCTAAAACTCTAAACCTGAAAATATCCTCAATGTGTAATCTTGTAATAACTCAAGATTAAGTAAGGTTTAAGGCTGGGGCCTTATAGTTGGTATCAAAGGTCGGTTTAGATAACTTTAGAGGTTAGGGTATTCTTTAAGCATAAGTGACATTACCATAATGGTTAGGATTTCAGAAAGAGTCCTAGTTTTAGATAAAGTGAATGAGTAAGTGTATCTTAGTGTTTACCTTCCTCATTAGTACATGATGATTTTGTTGATATACTCACACTGAAATTTCTATTTTTAGTGAATGGATTGATTTAGCAGGCACCAAAGAGACAACAGGTTTGAAGGAAACTGTGGTGGTTCTCTGATTAAGATACTAGATTAAATGGAGGATTCAATGAGGAAACTCGTGGTTGTTCTAAACCAAATATCAAGGAGTCATGATCAACCACTTCAACCTTGGTGAGTTCTCTAATGCATCATGTACGAGATGGCCAACTCGATGTGGAAATTCAGGTAATAATTATTAAGGTAACCATTAGGGTTTATATGATACTTAATTTTTAGGTAATTATGGGTTACTCTATGATATGATGGAAAATGAAAGGAATGAGATAAACTTGAGGTTAAAATATGTTATGATTATTCTTTAAGATTTTATCTCATTTTGGGGAATGTTTTAAGAATTATATAGTTTTGGAAAAAGGACAACACGTAGACCGTGTGACATCCCGTCGCGTCGGACAAAGCTGCGGGAATCGAACCCACAACCAATGTGCGACTGGTATTTATCACCTACCACTGGACTACGTGAAGTCCCTGGTTAGTTTGACTGATTCATTCTAGTTATATGATTTTATGAATTAAGAGTAAGTTGATTTTGGGTTATTTATGAAAATGATTAACCTATCATGGAGGATATGTGATTAGGTTAATTACTTTTCAATACGAGACTTTAGGAGCAACTGATGTTGTTTGGAGATAAATTTTATGATTTATCTTAGGAGACTATGCGACTAAATCCTTCAAATATTTGGGTTTCAATCTTATATTGGTTTACTTTGAAGAATTTTATGGACAAATTGATTATAGAATGGTCCTCGCTGAACTTTGGGTTTTGTTGGACAAATTTTGGAGATTAAGAATAGATTTTATTTTTATAAAGGGTTATCCTTTTCTGGATTATCTGATCTTGTACTATCCTTTTTGGTTTTGGTTTTGGTTAAAGTCTAAAGACATGGGAAGTATATAGTTCTATTTTGTGGATTAGGTGATTCTCTGGAAGTTGATTATAGTACTCTTAATGTGAACAAGTCTTCATAAATACTCGTCTTTTGAAGAAAATATGAGTTTGTGTAAGGAATCTAATAAAAGTTGAAAGTCAACATGATAAGTGATTATGTTTCCTTATGAATAAATTCCTCAATAAAAAGTAACTTAAAACAAAAATGTTTTCTATTAACTTTTCCTACTGGGGAATCGAAGACCGTTTAACCCATCACAAGTTTGTGATTTTCTCGTGGTTAAATTTCTCCTAAACATGTTTTCTATCACTCTCCATCAGAACATGACCCTTTGTTTTTTCCTCCATGTCCATATTTTCATACTTGGAATCCTAGTATGGGTTAACTCCGGTGACCTTTGTACTTATCTTTCTTTATTTTAAAGTGTTTGTTTTACCGACTTTTGTTCCGATGTGGGACTTTCAAGGATGTTTCCAAGCGCAATTTTAAAATTGCGAGGACGCAATTCCCAAAAGGGGGGAAGGATGTAACACCCCAGGTAAATAATGAATATGAAATTTTCATATTTATCCATATTTGTGAATAAAATATTAATATGACTTTAAAGGGGATGCTATGCTCGATGGCGTACCCAACACGCAACAATGAGTTTCTTGGGAATCTTACGTTGCACTCTAATAATAAAATAATATTATTTCAAATGGTAGTTAACATGTAGCCATTGTATTGGAGGGAATGGATAGAAATAACTAAAATATGATTATATATGTTTTTTAAATGTTTTTACATTTATCCAATAAAAGCTAAAAGGCTTAAAATACGGAAAGAATTCAATTTTAGGCGTATATGCCCTAGTTTTCACTAAAGGTTCACTTATCACCTTTTAACGGAGAACTATCATTAAATATAGTTTTATTCACTCTTAAACATTATTTTGGACCAAATAAAACACTTATTAAGAATTGGGACATCAAAATTTACTTTGTGTAAATTTTTGGTATCTTTCCGATAAAGTTCATTTTTTTAATGAATAGTGTAAAATGTTCAAAACCACTTTTTAATCTAATTTATTTATATGATTAGATTATATTTTGAATTGGTTTTAATGTTAAATTAGAAAATATTTTTACCATTAAATCCAATAGTGGTCGTTGGAATCAATTTCACTTTGAAATCAGACTTAAACTAGTGTCAATCTTTTGATACTTATTGTTTCATAAAACACGCTATTTGTCATGACAGCGGGAATTAATTATTAAATTAATTAATGTGACTTATAT
Organism: Viscum album; assembly: GCA_963277665.1. NCBI lineage: Eukaryota > Viridiplantae > Streptophyta > Magnoliopsida > Santalales > Viscaceae > Viscum > Viscum album. The sequence continues at coordinate 357,348,965 of OY728163.1, forward strand.
GTTTTGAATTTTGTAAAACGGACTTCATTTTTGAATTCAGAATATCAAATATAGCTTAGGGTGAATTTTTGGGGTTTTTCTGAAAAACTTTAATTTTTGATGAATAGTGAAACCACTAAGTGGTACTTATAAAAACTGATTTTCCATTTAAATGAAAATTTCCCATCATTGTGTTTTGATTTTCAAAAATCCGACATTCATGGTTGTCATTAAGAAGTAAAATGTGGTTCAATGGGATAAAAATAATTTTTTGGTGAATAGTAACTTATTAAGTTTTTAATCGCGATTAGTGGTAATTAGTGTAGTTTAAGGTATAAATAATGCTTTAATAATATGAAATGACCTAGACACATGTCCCAACCTTATTGGTTGTGTCATGGCCGACCAAAAAAATCCATGGGTCAACTTGGGGACCCCATGGAGACATTTTGGTTGGGAAATGACATAAATAACATTTTATTTAATGTAAAAGTAAAATTGACACAAACATGATATGTTTTACTAAAACAATTTTTAAGTGGGGTTATACAAGTCATATTTTTGATTATAAATATTCATTGGAAAGATAAAAAGATTTCCTACATCATAGTAGTTTTTTTTATAATTTTTAGACATTAAATAAATTAAATTATATATGACATAATAATGATGCAGCGATGACATCATTATTTAACGATTAAAATAAAATGGAAATATAATGTAAAATATATGAACTACACATGTCAAAAACTTATTGGATGGGTGGATTTCGAACCTTTATAACCTTATCCACGAATTATATCAATGTGGGACCTTTTAAAACCGAAACACATTTTCAAATAAAGTAATATTTCTTTACTTTCCAAAAGTGCCCCTCCTCTCCTCTTATAAAAGGCCCCCACCTCTACCTCATTTCACACACTCCTCAAGCCTTTGGCTCGGAAAACCCCTGCCCATTTACTCTCTCCACACCCCTCTCCTCATCCTAGAGTTTTCCCTTTGGTCAGAATCCTTTCAAAGGAAGCCTTTAAGCTCAAAACAAAAGGAGTTACACTTTTAAAGGTAATTCATTCTCTCATGTTCATTTGTTTTATTTTGCTTCTCCACCCCCCTAAACTATTTTTATTTATTTCTTTTGTAACAAAACCAGTATCTTCAATATACTAGGATGTTGTTATAATATTTATTCGAGCTACACTCCCACACAACTACATCAAATGGTTAAAGAACATACGGTTTCTGTGGATGGCGAAATTCTGCCTCCCGAAACGATGATTGTTCAATACTCATTTAACACCTTCAAAGGTGGCCATTATGATGTCACTATTTTTATATATGATATATAATATGTTTATGTTTTCCTTAAGATTCTTTTTTTTTCATTTTGGTCATACCTTTATGGTTTCCATTATGGGTAAACGCGATATCTTCATTTAAGGAAGTGCGGACTACCGCCCCCTCAAAGTGATTTGATTCGTTAAATACCATATGTGGGATGTATAAAGGATGGAAATATGATATTATATATGATATTATAATATACATTTATATCATTATTATTCCATTCTATAAAATACGAAATAGAAATGAAAGTAGCGTTCATGCGTACGTACGGCTTACCGTCTCCATGAACGGTGCATTTCATTTCTTACCTCTAAATGGTTATGTAATGTTATAAATGCATGAATATACTGGATTTATATTACATATATGATATCTACATAATGAATACAATTCTGGATATAATAAACATTTGGCCACACGAACAACATGTAATTGTAAGAAGTCCACTTTCGACTTAAGAACCAAATATCGACAAAACAAATATTATTAACTTAAATGATTACATAATGTTTATGACATGGTAATAAGTGGTATAAAAGTAATAATGAACTTGAAAAAGGTTCTTAAGGAATTAGAAATTAACCCAAGTTTATTATTCAGGAGATTAAAGAACGATCGAGTCAAGTCGGACCCGAGGTAAGGGATCCTGCAACTCTCTTTCTTTTTAAGTACACACTTTTATGTCATTCCTTTTAAAGCTCGTCTTTCTTGTTATTAGGATGATATTTTATATTACACTTACTGTAATTTTTATGTTCATGTGATGAGAGACCCTATTCTCTATCATCAATCCATTTTGGAAGTTTTAAGTGGCGCCGATAGGCTGCCGAATTTTCGTAAGAGATCTAACCTCTCTCTTTCTTTTTAAGTACTCTCCTTTATGTCACTTCTTTTAAACTCCTCCTTGCAATGTTGGGGGATTTTCTTTTATATTCCACTTGCTGTAAATTCTATTGTAATATGATGGGATACTCTATTTGATCTTATCAATCCATATTCAGAAGTTTTATGTGGCGCCGTTAGGCTGCTGAGTTTTCGTAAGGGATTTTTCATCTCACTTTTATTCCCGGGAGATTTATGCTACATTTGCCACAAATTCCATTGAGTGGTGTATGTACTGCCCATTATTCTACTCTTTGTGTAAAATACTTTCGTTTATGAGTATTTACATCAATGACCTATTGTCTTTCTTTCATGGGGTGTATGTTTTGAAAGATACCCAGGTCGGTAAGGGAACCTTTCACCCTCCTCTTTTTTAAAAGACTTCTTTTGTTGGGTCTTTTAATTTACATATTGTTATGTTGGGATATGTTCTAATATATCCTTATTGATGTAAATTTTATGTCCAAGTGATGAGATACACTTTTTATCTCTCATCAACTCATTTTGATGTGATGCCGTTAGGCTGTCAAGGGAACTTTTTAACCCAATTTCGATTTCTTTGGGTTCAACATGTAGTCATTGAATATGTCATCTATTGAATATGTGTGAATGAAATTTTATTGTTTTACACTTAATATCCACTTATATTGGGTGTATTTATATTTTTCACACATATTTTTGAGATTGATTTGTCCTTAATTTAAGGATACCTTCTTTATAAGGGATTTCATCACATTTGACATTTCTATTGAGGGTTCATTGTTGTTATGCACCAATTCACTATTATATGGTGTATATACTGTCCTTTGGAGTATTATATCATGAATCCATTTATTCTCATGATATTACAAAGTTCTTGCTAAATTTTATTCCTCAATTGTTGTATTCAAGTGTCTCTAATTTTGGTAAAACCCCTTTAACCAAAATATCGTTTTAAATATTTTAATTATTTGTTCTTGTTAATATCCATGTTTTCAAAATGGTTTTAAGGATTTATTTATATGGATATTAATGGTTTAAAATTTTAAGCTTCAGGGTGGTATGGGAAACTTTGATTCAAAAATCTCTTTATTAAATGTTTTAAATGGTTTTAGAAATGGTGCCTTTTTGAATGGATTCATTATTTCAATATCCTAAAATATTATATTGTGATTGAAATGTGGAAATGTTATGTTTCCTTTATTCATGTTTATGTGATACAATTATGTTATGGTTCTTGGGCATTGTTATGAAGAACGGGTGGTTCCGTGATAAACTAAGGGCGGGTGAGCCCGATATAGCTCTCCAATGCATTGGGTAACGCGAAGGAGTGAAACGTTAAGGTTTCTCCGAAGAGATTTAGGGAATATACTGTGATGGGTATTCCAAACGTAACCAAGAGGGTTACTCCCTACGTAAGAATGTTATGAATGCCTCAAGTTACCTTTATGTCTTATGTTTTCTATGATTTATTCATGATTTGATATGCCTATGTTTTATGGGTAAAGTATGATTTCATTCTTATGTATATATGAACTCATGTTTCCTTTCCATATTTTTATAACACTTACTGAGCTTTTTATGCTCATCCCAAGTTTTTGAAATGTTTTTCACAGGTCAAGGGAAAGGTACATGATGTGATGTTAGTGTCAAGGATGTGTCAAGAAAGAATCCGTGTTATATTTTAAATATGTTCCCGTTGATGGGAATAATGAATACTGTCTTTTATGTAACCACTTTGTTTAAATGTGGAATGTAATGCAAGTTTCATGATCTAATTCTCTAAAACTCTAAACCTGAAAATATCCTCAATGTGTAATCTTGTAATAACTCAAGATTAAGTAAGGTTTAAGGATGGGGCCTTATAGGTTTAGATACTTTAATTCAAGGCATGTTTTAGGATAAAAATAGAGAAATATGGAAAAGTCATGATGTGCATGAAATATTTGGAAATGTGCACGAAAGATAAGGTTGTACGAAAGAGACTTTCATGCTCAATGAAACATCAAATGTGATTTTGAATGCTAGAAGAATATTTTGAGAGATGTGTCGGGTTTTTTCACATAAGGGTTGGATATTCCTATATATAAGGGGTGACCCCCTCATTTTAAGAAGCTCAACACTTAGAGAAAATCGGGGCTCTAAATTGCATAAGAATTATATGAAAAGGGAGTTGCGTGCGAGCTAAGGAAGTTGCGTGTAAGGTTGAGAGTTACATGTAAGAATTTGAGTTTCACATAAAATTAGATTTTCATGAAAGCTAATAAAGTTTCATGTATTATTGGTGTTGTGTGTAATAAGGAAGTTTCATGTAAGAAGAGGTTTGCACGCAAGGCATAAAACTTGCCCGCAAGGCACAATAAGGGTTGAAAAAAAGATTTGAGGTTTCCCAGTAAGAATACGATAAAGATGTATTCATCTATGGATAAAATTGGAAGTTCAATAGAGCATATATCTATAGTTGAGGATACAACATTCATTAGATATAATGAAGGGATTTATAAGTCCATAAACTATGTGTGGATCCCTTCCAAGGGTAGTGAGCAAAGGAAGTGGAAGATGATGATCCTTCCCACCGACAGTGAACGAGAGGAAGAGACATAGGGAGTGACCCTTAGGAATGTAGTGATCAGACCCTAAACCTTGTAAAGGTAGTGTTCATGGTCATATAAGTGATCTAGCCCGAACCGTCATTATTGGTATTAATTCTTAGTGAATTTGGCACAATTGGCACATCACCATTGTATGCTTCTTAGATGTAGCCCAGTGAGGGTGAACCAAGTAAAAATCATTGCGCCCTTGGATTTATTTTATGAATTACATTAAAATCATTATCATTATAGAAATAATGAAATAATAACATCATCATTGACACAAAAGTTAAAAGAAAGTGACCCTCATAATAAAGAGGTCAAGAGAAAGTGGGGTAGGAATAATTTTTGAAAGAATATCCATACCCTGATTCAGCCCCCCCTCTTAGGGTATCTAGGAACCTTTAGACCAAATAATATACAACATTTTCTTATGTATGAAAAATGAGCATTGGATAAATAGAAATAAAGAAAAAAACAAATTTATAGTGGTTTGGGGTGAAAAGATCCCAAAGTCCACTCCACCAATGGTCTCTTTGCGAGCTTTGATAAATTTGACTATATTGGCCCTCTTATCATCACAATACAAAACCATAACTGAGTGCAGGTAGTTGACACCTTTAAAAACAAGGCTAAACATAGAGACTTCTGGTTCTTTTATAAGGAAATTTTTATCCACATATTCAATCAAGAAGCTGATAATCCACCACAACTGAGTACGAGTAGTTTGTACTCTAATAAATCAAAAGAGTTTGATTTTAAGGTTCAGGTTGAACTTCATAGTTATAGAAACATCAACTAATAGTAGATGGATCTTATTCTTTAGAAACAAAAGTATTCAAGAAATAGTAATTCTAAAGCGATCCCAATTGAAAATGTTATTAAATTTAAATATAAAAAATAGTAGTAGTAATGTTACAAAAATATGAGATTGTAAAATGTATATTTCCAAATTGTAGCATCTTCTGAAAACTAAATAGTCGATTGTTTATTGCAGTAGAACTATAAAATATATTCTCAAGAATACTATCATATGTGTGAATGAATAAAACTTGTATCACCTATATCATGTATATCACACACAAAACACCTTGATTCGAAAATAATATGATCATAAAATAGATTTATTTTGGTTGAACAGATCCAAGAAAATAACTTAAAAAAATTCAAATCTAAATTGACCAGGGGAGTTATAACTTACCTAAAAAATATGAGTGATTTCATCTGATGAATATGGTTCTTTTAATTGATCATAACAAGCTTTTAATCAGTCATATAGAATCTTTCAATCAACCTGTAATTTTATCAAGACCATTGCATGAAATTCAGATAAAATTGTGAATTTAAAACTCCGATGTTGAGTAGAAAAACTAGGGTTAAACTGCATAGAATAGGGTTCCTTTGCATAAAAAAGGGTTTCATTGGGTAGCATAGGGTTCCTTTTCACAGTGCATAGTTTCTTTACATAGCGTAGGGTTTCTTTGCATAGCATTGGGTTCCTTTTTACAACATAGGATTCCTACCAATGTATGGTTCCGTAATCATACTTTCATATGCGGGCAAAATAGGGATGATGATCCATACATTCATCCTTTTCAGCATAAACTTAAAAATGTAGCATTGATTAACCATATGTTCAATTTTCTAAACATAGGGTATGAACAATGTTTCCAGACTTTAACATAGGGTTGATATTCCATACGTTCATTGATCCTCAAACATAATGTTTCTGTTCCATACAAGAACTGTTCAATGTAGTGTAGGGATGATGAACCATATATTCATTCATCGAACATAGGGTTTGAATAGTATTTCCAGAACAAATCCTGTTGCTTTTAATTTCATTAAGGATAAAAACATGATATAGATTCCTAAAACATACTTAAGATAACTTCACTAGAAAAAAACAAGGGTATTTGTGAGAATCAAAATCATCATATAATATAGATTATTATGGAGACAATACATGTAAAACAATTTCCCTCATTTTGATGATAAAAAACCCATAAAATAACTAAAAGAAAATATAGGATTTTTAAACACATTTAAATAAAATATTACAATTTCAAAATTATTTCGCTTTCGTATAACTATTTTAATTAAAAAGATTTATGATAGAACATGTGTTTCTAAAATATTATCCCCCTTTTTTGTGATATCAAAATGAAATTTTAAAATAGAAAACAATATAATTCATAGTTAATATAGCACTAAACTATAAATGAATGTTATAATATACTATTAGAAAAATAATATATGTGTTATGGAAGTGTAACTTTAAACACAAATAACTCAATAAGAAAAATAAAAACAAAAATAATATGTATAAAATATAAAATTAAAGTAAAGTAAAAAATTAGAACAAATGTTTTTAAAAATAGAGTAAAACCCATAATAAACTAAAGAGGTCTTCAAAATGAGGGGATCAGATCATAATTGTTTCTACATCAAAATATCCACAGGGAGTGGTTACAACTGGATGAGAAATGGTCTGAAAAACAAATTGAATGTCAATAAACTTCACTAAGAGAGTCTGAAAATGGTTTTTGAAGACACCCATCCACTTTTGAGGTTTATTCCTTAAATAATGTCCTATATTAAATATTTCCACCACATTATCCTTAATGAACTCATTCATACACACTTCTGATTGAAAAAAGGCTGTCAATCTATCTCTGACTTGATGAATGAATGGTCCCAACCATGATTCATTAGAAGTTAGATAACTGATTAAATCTCAAGGATTATCCAAAAGAGCATTTAGAGGTGTACTATCACATTGGAGAGTGTGAAACCTATTATTGAATTAATCCATCACAACAATTATTGCTTCAAATATTATTATGTCGTTAGGCGAAGTTGGTTGAGGTGTATAGGTTGAAGCTTGATGACTATCCTTTATAGACTGGAATTCTCTTCCCAGCATAAGCTTTAGTTCATCAAAATTTTACTTCTTCATAGATACATCTTTAAAATATATAAACTCTCTTCTTAAAGAAGTTATAAAATCTTCAATATCTTTCATCGAAATTAATTTTTCTTGAACATATTTGAGTTGAGTCTGTAGGGATTCAAACTTGACTATTAAAACAATTAAACTTATGAGTTCCTAAAATTTATTCCTTTTAGATTATAATTATTTCCTTAGATTCAAATTTTTAGCATTAAAATTATTTAAATTTTGAACTAGCTCTTAAGTAACTATTTCTAATGAGTTTGTAGACTCATTAGATTGTACTCTTGCTTGGACAACAACTACAAAAGTTAATCTTGGTTCTTCCACCTCTCTTAAAACAGATGCTCCTATATCAACCGAATCAGAAATAATTAAATAAATATTTCTAGGAGTAGCCTAAATAGAATTATGATCAATTTATCTAGATTGATCTTCCCCTTGACAAATTTCTTCAACATTTTCAATTAACTTAGCCTCCTTCTCAATAAATTATTCCACTCTAGCTTGGATAATAACAACTAGATTAGAAATATTTATTGAAAGTCTTATTATTTAATAAATAATTTCCTCATCAATTCTAGAATATTATTCTTTATCTGGTCTTGGAATCACATAACAAATAATAGGTAAAATATTTTTCTCCCCCAGAGTACCAACCATTAACCTTTCCTATTATTCTATACCAACTGAAAGAAAATGATTGCAGGAATCACTCCATAAAAATACTAATTTTCTGACAGTTCCAACATTGAGAATATTACTATGATAAAATCTTTTCCCAAAAGATATGTCTCTTATATTTATCATCTTCAACAACAACAGGGGTAGAATCCTTCTATAGGGTTAAAACCCATATTTGCATAATTCTGACAAAAAATGACTCAGATACCTTAGCATGTATCTACTGAAGTTCAATTTAATATTATTCAAAAATTAAAACATAATATAAATATCTTGATAAATGAATTTATCTATCTCTTCCATTATTAGAACTATTATAGATTGAATGAATTTCATCATAACACACTGATCAATGTTAATATCTCTTATTCTCACTTTTTCCCTTAAAAGTGATTGAAAATAAAAAATTTAACATTGGATAGATCAGATCCAAAACTAAAAGAATCATTTCAAAAAAAATCTTTTACTTTTATATAAAAAATTATGTATTGTTGTTTCTAAACATGAATTAAAATACTTGAAATATTATAGAATTATTTAATGATATTTTTTTGATTTATCCAATCAAAATAAATTATCTTTCCCTAAAGAAGTTTATGATATTTCAATAGACAAACATGTTCTCTTGACCAAACAAATTCACCTCTTCCTAAAGTTTCCATATATAAAGGTTTTATGACTGAAGGTTTGAAGGTTTAGGGTTTCGATAAAATAGAATGAGAGAGACTCTATAAACTGAAAGGATGTGAAGGAGATGAATAGGAGAAGGAAGACAGTTTTCTTGTGTCGATTGAGAATGTAATCATTAATTTTTAATTTGAAAAGACTAATAAAAAGAAAGTAGAATAATTTTTCAAAACTAATCAATAAGTAACCGATTAAAATAAAGATCAATAATAAATAAATATAACATATAAAGATTATTTAAGATAAAAATAGAGATATTAAGAATAAAATAAATTTCTAAACATTTATTTAAAATTAAATAATCCTAACCCCCCTTAATAAAATCAAAACTTGCACCGATAATTTGTTTAGTGAAAATATCAGCTAATTGATATTTAGTATTAACAAATTCTAAAGATATATACTTTTTAAGAACATGATCTCTCAAAAAATAATGCTTTATATCAATATTCTTAGTCTTAGAATGAATTATAGGATTTTTTGAAATATTTGTTGCACTAGTATTATCACATAAAATAGGTATACTATTAAAATTTAGTCCAAAGTCCTGTAGTGTGTTTTTCATCAATAATACTTGTGCTCATAAACTTCTAGTAGAACCATATTATGCCATGACTATTGATAGGGAAACCGAGTGTTGTTTCTTACTCGACCATGATACTAAATATTTTCCTAAAAAGTGATAGGTTCATGAGGTGATTGTTTATCAAATCTACACCCTCCAAAGTTAGAATATGAATATGAAATTAAATTTAAATTTAAATTTTTGGGGTAAAGAAGAGATTTAAAAATAGTTCCTTTTAAATATCTAAAAATTATTTTAATAGAAGTAAGATGATATTATTTTTGATTTTATTGAAATCTATCACATAAGCATACAAAAAGTATAACGTTTAGTCTTCTGGATGTATGATATAAAAAACTACCAATCATATATCTACATAACTTGTTTCCAACTAGTTTTATAGATTCATCCAAATCAAGTTTTATATTTGTACACATGGGAGTTGTATATGTATTTCTATTCTCAAGTCTAAATTTTTTAAATAAATAAATAATATATATTTTATTTGATTTAAAACATTTCCATAATCTTTTTGATAAATCTGGAATCCTAAAAATAAATTTACTTCTCCCGTCATACTCATTTCAAATTAGTTTTTTGCATTAGTTTTGAAAAATAATTACATAGATTTTTATTTGTTGAACCGAAAATTACATCATCAACATAAATTTTTAAAATAAAATATGAGAATGAACAATTTTCTTAAAAAGTGTTGGATCTTCCAATCCAACAATAAATCCATTTTTCCAAAGAAAAGAACTTAATCTTTCATACCAAGATCTAGGTTCTTGTTTTAGGCCATAGAGAGATTTAGTAAGTTTTAAAATGGAATTTAGTTTATAAAGGCTTTTAGAACCATGAGGTTGTTCAACCTAAACTTCCTTCATTAAATATCCATTTAAAAAGGCTAATTTAACATCCATATGATATAATTTAAAATTCATATGAGATGTATAAGTTAAAAGGATTCTAATGGATTCTAATATAGCTTCAAGGGTAAAGGTTTCATCATAATATATTCCTTCTTCTGGATTATACCCTTTAGCTAATAATATAGCTTTATTTATGGTTATGATCCACTGATCATACTATTTATTTCTAAAGACCCACTTAGTTCCTATCACTAGATAATTGGTAATTCTTTCTAATAATTACAAAACTTCATTCCTTTTTAATTGGTTTAGTTCTTCTTGCATTACTAACATCCAAATATAATATTCTAAGGCTTATTCAATATACTTAGGTTCAAACTGATATAGAATGGTAGAAAATTCAGTTAGGTTTCCTATATTTCTTTTAGTTCTGATTCCTATGTTTAGGTCTCCTATAATAGTTTCTAAAGTATGTTTCTTTAAAGTTATAGACTGTAACATCCCAGGTAAATAAAGAATAAAACATTTTCATTTGTATTAATATTTATTAATTAAATATTAATTTTACTTTAAAGGGGTTTCTATGTTCGATAGGGTACCCGATACGCCACAAAGAGTTTCTTTGAAATCTTACGTTGCACACTAGTAATAAAATAATATTATTTTAAATGGTAGTTAACACATAGCCGTTGTATTGGAGGGAATGAATAGAAATAACTAAAATATTATTATATATGTTTGTTAAATGTTTTTACATTTATCCAATAAAGGATAAAGGCTTAAAATACGAAAAGAATTCAATTTTAGGCATATATACTCTAATTTTCACTAAAGATCCACTTATCGCCTTTTGATGGCGAACCGTCATTAAATATAGTTTTAGTCACTCTTATAAATTCTATTGGACCAAATAAAATTCTTCTTTATAATCGGGACATCAAAATTTACTTTGTGTAATTTTTTGGTATTTTTCCGATAAAGATCATTTTTTTAATGAATAGTGAAAAATGTTATATTTTAATTCAAAACCTCTTTTTAATCTAATTTATTTATATGATCAGATTATATTTTTAATTGGTTTTAAAGTTAAATTAGAATATATTTTTACCATTTAATCTAATTTTGGTCATTGGAATTAATTTCACTTTGAAATTGGACTTAAACTAGTGTCAATCTTTTGATATATATTGTTTCATAAAAAAATGCTATTTGTTCTGACAACGGGAATTAATTATTAAATTAATTAATGTAACTTATATGTTTTGAATTTTGTAAAATAGAAATAATTTTTTAATTCGGAATATCAAATATATCTTAGGGTGAAGTTTTGGTATTTTTATGAAAAACTTCAATTTTTGATGAATAGTGAAACCACTAAGTGGTACTTAAAAAATTGATTTTTCATTTAAATGAAATTTTACCACCTCTGTGTTTTGAATTTCAAAAATCCAACATACATGGTTGTCATTATGAAGTAAAATGTGTTTCAATGGGTTTAAAATAATTTTTTGGTGAATAGTAACTTTTATGTTTATTAATCACGATTAGAGGTAATTAGTGTAGTTTAAGGTAAAAATAATGTTTTAATGATATGAAATGACCTAGAATCATGTCCTAACCTTATTTGATGTGTCATGGACGACCAAGAAAATCCATGGGTCAACTTGGGGACCCAATGGAGGAACTTTGTTAGGAAAATGACATAAATAACTTTTTATTTAAAGTTAAAATAAAAATGTCACAAACATGAGATGTTTTACTAAAACAATTTTTAAATGGGGTTATACAAGTCATATTTTTGAATATAAATATTCATTAGAAATCTAAAAAGATTTAATATATCATGATCGTTTTTTTATAATTGTTAGACATTAAATAAATTAAATTATTTATGATACCATGATGATGCAGCGATTACCTCATTATTTAACGATTTAAATAAAATGAAATGATAATGTAAAATCTAAGACCTACACTTGTCAAAAACCTATTGGATTGGTTTATTTATAACCCTTATCACCTTATCCTCTAAATTTATAATTTTGGGACCTTTTGTATCCGAAAATAATTTTATAATAAAGTATCTTTTCTTAACTTTCCAAGAGTGCCCCTCCTCCCCTCTTATAAAAGGCCCCCACCTCTACCTCCTTACCCACACCTCTCAAGCCTTTGGTTCGGCCAAGATCTTCTCTTTTTGTCTCTCCACATCCCTATATTACTCCTAGAATCCTTACTTTGGGCAGAAGTCTTCCCAAGGAATCATTTGAGCTCAAATCTAAGAGAGTTACCCGATTTTAAGGTAATGTCTTCACTTGTGTTATTTTGTTTTATTTTGATTCTCCAACCCCCTAAACTCTTTTTATTCATTTCTTTTGTAACAAATCCAGTATCTTAAATATACTAGGATGTTGTTATAAGAATAATTTGAGCTACAATTACACACACCTACATCTAATGGTTAAAGAACATACTGTTTTTGTGGATGGCGAATTTCTGCCTCACGAAATGATGATTGTTCAATATTCTTCTAACACCTTCAAAGGTGGCCATTAAGATGTCACTATATTTATATATGATATATAATATGTTTATGTTTTCCTTAAGCTTTTGTATTTTTCATTTATGGCATACCTTTATGGTTTCCATTATGGGTATACGCGATATCTTCATTTGAGGAAGTACGGACTACCGCCCCCTCAAAGTGTTTTGATTCATTAATGCCATATGTGGGATGTATAAAGGATGGATTTAAAGTTATTATATATGATTTATTATAAATCTAAATGATGAATATAATTCTGGAATTAAAATATACATACCTTTCATTTAGTTTTAATTCCATTAATATGACATAGAAATGAAAGTTGCATTCATGCGTACGTAAGGATTACTGTCTCCATGAACGGTGCATTTCATTTCTTACCTCTAAATGATTATGAAATACTATAAATACATGTATATGCTGGATATATATGATATATATGATATCCTAATCATGAATATCATTCTGGATATAATGAACCTTTGACCACACGAACAACATGTAATTATAAGAAGTCCACTTTCGACTTAAGAACCAAATATCGACAAAACAAACATTATTAACTTAAATAATTAAATAGTGTTTATAAAATGGTAATAAGTGATATAAAAGGAATAATGAACTTGAAAAATGTTCTTAAGCAAGTAGAAATTAACTCAAGTTTATTATTCAGGATGTTAAATAATGATCGAGTCAAGTCGGACCCGAGGTAAGGGACTTCGTCTCAATCTCCTTTCATTGAGGCATATTTCGTTCTTTTATACGATGTATAAAACCCTTTGACTTTTACTTTAATACAAAAGGAATCTTTTTCTACGAAGCATTTTACTAAATGAAAAAAATGAATGTTTCTTTTAACGTATGCTGTGACAACGACCTTTTCCACCGCCGTGAGTATTATTTGGTCTTTGGCTTCCTCAATAAGCCGTAATGTTTTTTTTAAAATGAAATAAATACCATATACTCTTTTATGTATTTTGGTATTGAAAATGGATTTTATAATGGATTTGTTATGTTAATATATTTAAGTGATATATTGTGATCAAAGTATGGAAATGTTTTCTTTCCATTATATTTGTTTTATGTCTTATGATTTTATAATGGTACTTGGACATTTGACGGGTGGTTACATGATAAACCATATGACGGGTGGTGCCGTGAATACCAGGACGAGTGGTTACGTTATAACCTCCAATGCATTGGGTATGGAAGTCAGCCGTATGGATATTCCATTAAGTGATATGTGTGGAAGTCGACCGTATGGTTATTCTATTTAAGTATGTTTATGTCCCAAGTTACCTTTATATGTTATGTGATCTTTATATGGGTTTTATGGTAATCTTTTGGTTACAAAAGGGTAAGTAATGAAATTTTATTTAGTGAAGAGTTTTTACTACTTCATAAAGGTAAAAAGTATTACTTTGATAAAGTATACATGGTTTACTTGTTGTTTTGAAAAACTAACCGTTTTTATTCATTGTGTATCCCTTACTGAGCTTTTTATGCTCACCCCAAGTTTTTGAAATGTTTTTCACAGGACTTAATGTGGAATAGGGTCAAGGATGGGATCAAGGGAAAGTCATGCTACCTAAAACATGGAACTAGACATGTTTCTTTTTAAGAGTTTTTATTTTATGGAAACTTAGTAGAAGTTTCTACTTTGTAATCTTTTGAGATGTAATAGTTATGTACTAATTCTCTAAAACTATAAACCTGAAAATATCCTCAATGTGAATTATTCATTTAATTCAATATTAAGTAAGGTTTAAGGCTGGGGCCTTATATAGACTGTCTTGGAAATACACTTTTAGGTTCTTCAGTTTTATGTTATTATAAAATGGAATGAATTTTATTACTCTCACATTCAAAATCATCTTTAAGAGTTTCAAGTCTCATGTTTTCAAATTAATCAGTAACTTCATCTTTTTGATCTTTCCCTTTAATAAATGGGTCTATTTCATCAAACTTCACACAAACAAATTCTTCAATAACCCCTAAATTTTTATTAAACACTCTACAGGATTTAGAGGTAGAAGAATATCCTAAAATTATTCCTTAATTAGCTTTTGGATCAAACTTACCAAGTTTTTCTATATAATTCAAGATATATACCTTTCACCCCAAAACATTAAAGTACTTTACTTTAGGTTTTCTGTTATTCCAAAGTTCATATGGTGTTCTTTTAAAAATAGGCCGTAATAAAACTCTATTCATGATATAGTAGGATGTTATTACAACTTCTACCCAAAATAGGTAGGAATACTGTATTCATTTAGCATAGTCCTTATCATTTATTGAATAGTTCTATTTATTCTTTCAATAATTCTATTTTTTTGAGGTGTTCTTTGTGCAGAGAAGGTGTGTTTAAAACCCAGATTTGAGAAAATATAATGGAATTATTGATTCTAAAATTCTCCATCATGATCAATTCTTAATAAAATTATTTTAAAACATTTTCATTTTAAACAATTTTACAAAAACTTTAAAAAACAGTGAAAACTTCAATTTGTAGTTTTAGAAAATTTACCCTAGTAAATCGAGAATAATCATCCACTAAAAAATAAAAATACAATTTACCATCCAAACTTTCTACTCTTGATGGTCCAAAAAAATCCATGTGAATCAGTTTGAAAGGTTTGGATATATAATTTTTTTTAATATATTTGAAATAATATTTTTCCTGTTTTCCAATTTGGCATGCATAAAAAAATCTACCTCTCTCAAATTTAAGACTAAGAAAACCAGAAACTAATTGTTTATTAGATAATTTAATTAAAGAATATATAGTATAATGTCCAAGTCTTCCATGCCAAATCCATGAATCATTTTTCTTAGCAGTTAAACAATTCACTTTTTATTTATACAAGGAATTTAAATCCAAAGTATAAACATTTTCATTTCTTAGTACTTTAAATTTAAGGAACTTATATTTAAAGATAAGTAGGAATTTTTAGAAAAATCAACATAAAACCTTCATAAAAAAGTTGAGAAATACTTATCAGGTTGTGTTTTAACCCTTGTACATAGATTACTTTATTGATTGAGATAGTCTTTGGATCTCTAATAGTTCCAACTCCAACAATATTTCCTTTTGCATGTTCACCAAAAGTGACTAGCCCACCGTCCGTTTGAGTTAGTATATGAAAATTTTATGAGTGTCCACTCATGTGTATCCAAGAGACACAATCTATATACCATATGGATTTTCTATTACTGTCACTTGTTTCTTGAAAAATCAATTAAACATGTGTTTTTTTCGTACCCATATTTTATTAGGTTCTATAGTGTTAGTAAGCAATGATTTTGGAATCCAAATTTACCTAATTTTACTATAATTTACATCAATTGATTTAGACATACTTTTAGAAATAAAAGCCTTTTTAATACCACTAATTTAAGGATTTATTAAATAATAGTTATTAGTGACCTGAACTTTTGTTCTACAATACATACAGGTATCATTTTTTAAATTGAGCAGAGAATAATTCTTATACAATTTTGTTCTGTCACCCTTGCTTTCTATTACAAAATTTTCTCTTTTAATACCATTCTTTCCAAGAATCTCATTTAAAACTTTTTATCCTTTAGTAAAAATTAGAGAAGTGATTTTATAATATTTTAATTCATCCTGCAATTCTTTAATCATTTTTCATGATCAATACAATTTCATACAAGATAATTTAATTTTTAAACTAAATCTTTATGTTGTTTTAGCATGGTATCTCTTTCACCTAAAATAACATTGTGAATATTTTTCAATTATTTATACTTCTTTAATAAATAATCATATTTTTATTCTAACATAGAACAACATGCATCTAATTTATCATTTGAGAAACTATCATTACTAGAATCAAAAGTTCAATAAGTTTGTACATTTTTTTCTTTAGCCATAAATCCCATGTTGGATTTGATATTTGATGGATCTTTTTTTTGAATCATATTTTGAGGAGATTATTGAGTATTTTGACACACTCAAAGTAGCTTTCATATCTCTTTTTTCCCTTTATTCCCATAATCTTCATTTTTTTTATATTTCTTTTCTGACATCTTTCTCACATCTTTCTATTGAGGGATATCTAGTCTGATGTGACAATTTTTTTTTCATTCATAGCATATAACTTCTCTAGGTTCTTTCTCATCCTTCCCAAAGTATTTTCTAAAGCCTATTTTTTTCTTGTAAAATTTACTAAACTTTCTGGCTAACTGAGCCAATTCCATTTCAGAATACGAGGAATCTCAATTTTTCTCTATTTTGTTTCTTCTATGCTTCTGAGATGTTACTTTTAGGCCAGTATTTTCCCTTTTCACTATAATAGTATGATATTTAACTTTATCTTGAATTTATTCTTTTTACATTATTAGTTTCTAATCAATTCTTTCAATATAAATTTTTTTACAGGTGATGATTGAAGAATAAGAGCAGATATGCCATTCCATTTAGAGGGAAGTACTATAAGTAATTTTAGTGACCAATCATATTGACTTATGGGATCTACCAAGGAAGTAATATTGTTGACAATCTCTGTTAACCTTCCATTCATCTGTGTGATGTTTTCAATATAAAACATTCTAAATGTGTCAAACTTTAATTTTGTAGTATCATTCCTCATATGTCTAATGTTATATGTTCCTTCATAAGCAATTGTAATAGTTTTCCACATCTCATAGATAGTAGGACATTGTGATACACAATTAAACTCATCAGGACCAAGTCCGTAGATAATAAAATTCATTTATTTTTAATTGATGTCATATTCATATTCTATTTTAGTAGTCCAAGTCTATAGTTTTTGAGGAATCACATAAGGAGTAATGATCTTAGAATAGACTTTTAATGAAAGATTCTTCAGATATATAATCATTTGAGATTTCCAGCATCCATAATTTTCGTTGTTAAAGAATGGAGCACAAACCATAGAAATTCCTTCTTTTGGATCATCCATTGACATATGATTTGTATAAAACTTATGATCTTTAGTTTACTGTAGCTTTAGTCAAAAGTTCTCCTTTGATACCAATTGTTAGGACAAGATAATAAAAAGTGACACAAGAGGGGGGGGGGGGTGAATTGTGTCTTTTCAAAAATATTCACCGATTGTTGCTTTTGTCTCCCTTTATAAACTATGTAGGTATGCAACATCTTATTCTATATGAAATATGAGAAGTGAATATACTGAAATAAAGAACACAAGAAATTTATAGTGGTTCAGGGCACAAAGATCCCCTAGTCCACTCTAGTTACACTCTCTATGAGCTTGGTGAATTTCACTAGAATGATAGTCTTATCATAAGACCACAAAATCACAACTGAGTGCTGGAAGTTAACACATTTACTAACAAGGATAAAAAAAGATCCTTCTAGTTTTTTAACAAGGAACTAGTTATCCACAACTTAAATCAAGAAGCTGATACTCCACCACAACTGAGTATGAGTAGTTGATACTCTAATAAATCAAAATAGTTTTATTTTAAGGGTTGGGTTGAATATCACAGTTGTAATAGGAGAAACTGATAATATATGGATATTATTATTCAAAAATGAAAATTTTCAATAAAGATTAATTATGAAGAGATTTCGGTTGCAAATGATCTTCAATTTAAATAACAACAAATATTAGTAGTAATGTTATAACATCATGAGATTGTAACATGTATATCTCTAAAGTGTAGCCTCTTATACAAACTACAGAGTTGATCGTTTTTTGTATTAGATCTGTAAGAGATATTCACAAGAATAATATCATATGTGTGAATGAAAAAAACTTGTATCACCCGTGTCACATATATTACACACACAATACCTTGATTTGAAAATACTTTGATCATATAAATAGCTTTCTTTTAGTTGAACATATCCATGAAAATTTCTTGTAGAAATTCAAATATGAATTGAATAGGGGATTCATAACATTTCTCAAGAATAAGAGTTATTTATTCTATTAATAAGGTTATTTGAATAAATCATAATGATCTTTAAATCATTTGTAAATAATAATTCAATCATCCTATAATTCTGTCAAGACCATTGCATGAAATTCGGATAAAATCACGAATTTAAAACTCTGATGTTGAATAGAAAAACTTAGTGTTGAACTGCATAGTGTATGGTTCCTTTTTATATAATAGAGTTTTTTTACAGTGCATATGGTTCCTACCAATGTATTGTTCCTTAATCATATTTTAATCTATACATAATGTAGGGATCAAAGTAACGTAGGGATGATGATCCATACATTCATCCTTTTTTAAAATAAAATTCCAAACATAGCATTGATTAACCATATGTTCAATTTCCTAAACACGGGGTATGAACAATGTTTCCAGACTTAATTGTAGGGTTGATATTCAATACATTCATTGATTCTCAAACGTAGGGTTTCTGTTCTATATACAAACTATTCAGCATAGTATAGGGATGATGTACCATATGTTCATTCATCGAACGTAGGGTTTGAACAATGTTTCCAGAACACATCCTGTAGCTTTTAATTTCATCAAGGATAAAAATATGATATATATTCCTAAAACATACTTAATGTAAATTCATTAGAAAACAATACAGGGTATTTGTGAGAATCAAAATCATAATATAATATAGATTATTATTGAGACAATACATGCCCACAAAAATCTAGCACAAAACCTATAAATAAATATAATAACCTATGATACCAATTGTTGTGGTATCAGAATAACATAATAGAACCACTATCCAAAATAAGATATGGATTTGATACCAATTATTGGCCCTAAACAGATGTCA
Source organism: Viscum album (assembly GCA_963277665.1). Taxonomy (NCBI): domain Eukaryota; kingdom Viridiplantae; phylum Streptophyta; class Magnoliopsida; order Santalales; family Viscaceae; genus Viscum; species Viscum album. The sequence goes on from OY728163.1 coordinate 357,368,809, forward strand.
ACAATGGTTTGGGGGGGGGGGTGAATAGTCCTTTTAAAAATTTTAAATAAGTAACTAATAATATTTTCTTATGATATGTAGTAATAGTGTAGTGTAATATTTATAATATACAATTGAAATAAAATATAAATGCATGTTTTTTATTATAATTTGGATTACCAAGATCTTACATCCTTTCTTTAACCTTCTCTAATTCATGAGAAGATTAATACTCACAAAAAAATCACTTTTAATTTTTTGATAACCTTTTAAAAAACCTCTCCTTACCCATAGGCACAACCAACCTGAATTTTATAGGAGTCACAACAAATTGTACCCTGAATATTTTTCTGAAGTCAAAACCAAAAGTCCTTCTTTTTGGTTAGGTATAAGAACACATAATAGTATTTATTTTGATTGGATAAAGCATAAACTAATTCTTAAGTAGATAAATAAAATTATTTAACAAATAAAAGTATACATAAATTAGAAATAAAAGATGAGTAATGAATGTGGAAGTCTATTTAGCTCATGAAATTTTGATAACTTCAACACCAACGAATCGAACATTGAAGTTACTTCCTGATCACACCAATGAAGCAATAATCACATAAGATATCATCACTTAAGTATGATGTATCAAATATATGTTTTATATCTCACCCAATATGCCTCTATCTTTATATATAGACAAATCATCAAAAATCATATATTTCTTCTTTGATTCTCATTACACAGGTGTTTCCTAAAATCATCACCACTATTCAATGGTTAGAAATATTAAAAATATCAAAACATGTCACTACCTATTTAGAAATCACACATATTCAAAGAATAATTTTGGAATAGTTTATTTTTTTTACATTAAACTCATTGAATCTCTTTAAAAAATGTTAGTTAGAATGTATGATATTTTTTTAACTAAATAAAACAATAAAAACCACTCTCAAAACTTGGCAAAAATCAGTAATTCAAAAATATAAAAAAGGGTACAAAATAAATGATATACAACTTAGTATCTCCCTAATATTTTCCACAATATTTATTTATCAACCTATTTCCAATATTTTCATTAGATTATACATGTATTTTATAAAGTAATAGAATAGTTAAAATAAATTAAATAAAATTTTAGTTTATTAAAATGTAAAAAATTATTTAAATCAGAGCATCGTAAAATGTATAATACATGTGTTTTTAATTAAATAATTTTTTGCACAAAATAATTTAACTATATTAATAATTTCATTATCAATTATGGTTATTTGACAGATTCAAATAATTATTTAGAATGTTTCCTATAAATTTGAATCAATTAAAAAAATTAACATAGATAAAATAAATAAATAACTCATGGTCGTTCATACTCATGGTTATAGAAGCAAAAAAGAGTAGTTGTACTTTGAACAGTTTCACTACATAGACATACTTATCGTAGTCACATATTCACAGAAGAAATAATACGTGCATGGTTGAATAGAACATGCACAAAAAAGGCTTCATAAAGGTAGAAGATCATGCATGGATGAGGCATCGTGAAGATATAATATACAGTCATGGATGAATGATTTTCAATAACAAATGAGTAAAAATAATATGAATGCATGGTCACAGATGTATTAACACAAATAGATGAAATGAATGGAGCAAGGTCACCTATTCATCAAATTTATGTAGATTTATATTATTGGAACATATGAAGAAATCCATCACATAGTTAAAATACAATTTCATGCATGAAGAAACCAACACACAATCACATGAAGATGTAGAGCATGAACGGAGACTAAAAATCATTCATAGACACAAAAAAACAGCTTAGGGTGTTATATATCATGTAAATTGTGCCTTTAATGTAGACAAGAGACCATTATCATGTTTTTCAAACCATAAAAGATGATTCTTCATGAAAAAATTTTATTTTGAAAATAATGGATGAAGAAATAAGAAATAGGTATCGAAGTAATAAAATGAAATAATACTTTAAAAAATATTAACAAGTTCTCTACAATATTATCAGTTTATTAAAAAATATAGTATTATTAAAATAGATTATTTTTAATATAATTTTTTAAAAATTTAAAAATAATAAAGAGAAATATTTACCATTAATTTTTTTAAAACAAATATCATTAATCAATTTATGAATAAGAACATTTTCAATTATAATTTTCCAATTTAAAAAAATACAAAAAATATAAATTTCAGGTAACTAAATTAAACTCCATTAAAAAAATATGAAAATATAAATACAAAATATGAGGTAATTGAAATGTCACAAAACACTAACAATTAATTAAATATTAACACCCAATTTCCAACACCAACAGTTAGCCCCGTACAGACTCTGAATAAAGTGGCAGAGTTGGAACATTATTTTCTATTGGGCCCCTTTTAGGGATTCTTAAAACATATTCTATTTTCCATAGTGGAGAAGGTACACTTGATGAAATGAAGAGGTTATAGTGAATTTATGGAATCTTTAATTATCTGGAAACTCTTAAGACTTCAAGAGTGGAATATGTTATAGGCTTGTTTGAGGGGCCAAACCTAGTGTGGTGAGGAACCATTATCCCTTTTTGGTTTCTTGAGAATAAGTCATAAGAATTATTTAAAACTATTTTTATTCCATGATGTTCACCAAGCATATGGAAGTGGAGAAAAATATTAAATTCACATGCCATCATTATAGAGAATGAGTAGTAAAAGAGTATTTTGATCAATATTTAGAGACAATTTTATTTTCTCTCAAGCTAGTTTCTGATGAATTTTTGATTAATTAAGATAATTATTTTCCCAAATCCCTGATATTTTATAGTTAATATGTCTTGAAAAATTATAAGGAGTTTATTGAAATTAACCTATTGGTGGGAGTGAATGAGATATTGAAACCTATTAGGGGTGATTCCTTTATCCCACTTAGTTGGGTTATTGAGGATTGGTCTTCTCAGAGCCTTTTAATTCCCCATGATAAGAGGTGATCTTTCATGTGTTCCTTGTGTGGGACTTATGGTTAGTCTAATCTCTCTTTATTTAAATATCCTAGAACTTATATTCACTATTTCCATTTGGTTCATATTTAGAAATTCTATAAGTTGAATTAACAGAATATTATTTCATGGGTGCAATACACGATTGAAAAATATTGAGTTTATAGTATATTAATCTATGAGGTAATTCTTTATTAGTGTATTCTATGGGTATTTCCTCCATCCTTAGTTTGGAGAGGTGGTTATTATGTTCAATTATGTTCATGCCTCATTAATTTTTATGCCTCTTAGTGGTTTGAATTTGATTTTAACTAAGTGACGAGATTGGATTTTGATGGGTTTGTCATGGGAATCCTTTGGGACATTCTTGGGTAACTGAGGTGACTAATATACCAATCGATATTTTTATTTAGATAGTACCCAATTTGAGATTATTCACCATTTGGGTTTCTGTTAGGTTCACTGTTAAAGCAACCCAAGCTTATCATACATAGATATTTCATTTTTTTTTGAATATTTATTACATTACACAAACATACTCCCAAGGGCCGTTATAGTTTAGTGCCTTTAGAAATTTAGAAACATAAACAATGGTCCATAAGTGATATATGTTATATCCCACTATGTTCTTCATAACTTGCACCCTTCTCATACATATCATACATAATACATTTCTTCATAACCTAAGGAAAGAAAACATAAGAAAGGGAGATCTCAAATGCTCAATAAGGGTAAGAAAGGGGGCACATAAGCATAATATGAGCATAAGGGTATGCGTACACGAACATAACATTTTAAAACCATACCTTGCATATCAAAGATCATAATCTTAAGTCACAAAATAAATATTGGTAGTTCATAAGACAAGAATCATAATATAATCAGAGAACGTGATCCAGATAGAGTAAAATTAGCATAAGACCTGAATTTATGGCATGCACATAATCATATAAAACCATTTCCATATTATTCAATGTTATTTTCCAAGGATATCATATTGGAATGGATTAACTCCCCAAACCATCATAGTAGTAAAGGTTTACTCCCAAGGCCATCATAATGGAAAAAGTCCCTTACTAAACCAGGTTCACTCCCTATTCCAGCGCTATCTTACGGAACTAGGTTCACTTCCTATTCTATTACTGTCTATCTCATGAGATATAAATCTTTACTCAATGCATTGGAGTGAGATATAGGTCCCACCCATCATATAATTAAAACCATATTTATGTGTGCCAAAATATCATAAACATTCATCATATCATAACCCATTAAATTAATTTGATATCATAAACATTTTATTATATCAAAAACTATGAAAAAGAGACAAGTTTCATAATAATTTCATCATAGAATAACCCATGAAAAGAAGTGGGTTTCATAATCATTTCCATACGGTATTACCCATGGAAGAGAAAAAATCTTCATAAAAAACTATCATCATAAACATAAAAAATTTAGATAAATATTAAGAATGGTATCCTTAGATCATATCCCAAGTAAGGAATAAGTAACATCAACAAGTTTCATCTTATATGGATAATGATTTTGATTGATTATTTAAAATATTCCATGAAGAAAATATCCTTTCTGATTTTAAAAATGACTTTTAAAACATAAAAGTTTTTGAGAATATTTTCCTTTGAATATAAACTTGAAAACTACTAAATAAACCTTAGAAGAAATGACTGGTTATGATGTTAGAAAATTCCATTCATGTCGTACATGTAAAAACAAAGATTACTTTCATATTTCAATCAAATCCAAATAGACATTTTTTTGGAAAAAAAAATAAAGATTAATTTTAATTTTTTTTAAAAAGAAAAACATGGGTAAAAATGTCTTTAATAAATTATTTTAAGAATAATTAAAAAAATTGATTTTTTTTAGAATTTTTTTGGTAGAAAATAGATTTCTAACCGAAGAGAGAAATAAAGTAAAATTTTCATAAAAAATATTCTCAATTATATTAAGTACCAAATAGTGGAAAATGGTAATTTTAATTGATAATACCATGAATAAACATAGGATAGTAAAATAAATGAGTTTCTTGAGAGATATATCTTAATATTTTATCATCGGAAACAAAATCACAAATAATCCTGATAAACGATGTAATTATAACATAAAATCATTACCAATTTGGTAATATTGAATCATAATACCCATGGAGTAATAACATAAAATGGAATGTAAAATATCATTAGGATAAATAAATTCATTATATTACCTGAAAAAGGGGCTTTATATACACCTCGTGGAGGAATATAGGTGCATAACATAATGTAAATATCAGAGAAGGAAAATTGATATAAGAATCCCTTACCTTAAGTATTGAATTACATTGTACCCATTAAAAGGTCCAGTATAATAAATATAAGTTTATTATAAAAATATAATATAAACATATTAATATATATAATACTATATATGATTTTATTATAACCTTTTATTACCCGTTTATTAACAATTCCATGTTAAAGTTTCTTTTTGGATTGTAACCACTTTTTTGCATATGTTTTGATTTGTTATATTATTGGTCCTAATGATTTGAGAATGTTTAAATAATATACAGAATGATAAACATGATACAAATATCATATATATTCATTATATATTTATTTAGTGTAATTCCTAAAATTTGGTGATAGAAAATGAAATATACCATTCATGGAGACGGTAGGCCATACGTATGCATGAATGCTATTTCAATTTTCTTGTAAAATTTAAAGAAAATAAATGTAATTGATATATATATATTATAATTATAAAATTATTTTTATATCATATATATCACATATTTTTATTAAACACACCCTTAATACATTCCATGTAAAGCGTGAAAGAATCACATCTCCTCTCAAGGTGATAGTCCTCCGTACACACGAGTGATGTTATCGTATTCCCAAAAAATGGAGAGTATGAAGGTATGTATGATATAATAATAAAATAATAAATATCATATATAAATAATAAATCCATCATTAAAACTGTCCTTGATAGGTGGTAATGGAAAATCAAACGACATCAGTTTGTGAGGCGACAATTTACCGTACACATGAATGATGATTTACTAACCCGTTTGAAGGAAGTGGAGATGGTTGTATGTAATTAAATTAATATAATAACCTATAATTCTATGAAATATACTAAATTTATTATATATTCATGAAATAAATATAATTTAATGGGGTTGAGGAAGAAATAAAACAAAAATGCTTATTGATGAATGTTACCTTTTCTTCGAGTACCTCATTAGCTTTGCAATAAAAGCCTTTCTAGGATGGATTTATGAAATAAAAGGTTTATAATATGAGTTTAGGGATGTTTTGAAATTATTTGGGCAGGTATTATCTGATCCATAAGGGTTTTAATGTTTTAATAATAGAGGAGAGAGGGTGTCCTTTTATAAGCGGGGGAGATGATACACATGATATTTTTGGAAGGAATTGAGCACTCCCACATTTTTCATATGTCACAAGGGTCCAAAACCATTAAAATTAGAAACTTATACTTTATAAGTTTGAAATAAGGCCATAAAATATATTTTATACAATTTTATAGGCAATTTTAACCATTGTCTTTTTAGCTTTATCCCTGGTAAACCCATTTTATCTTAACCACAAAAATTAAGTTTTACTGCATTCATGATTCATTTTGTTAAAAAATTAAGATAAACTTATTATATAATATAAATTATAATGATTCAAAATATGGAATAAATTTTTAAAAGTTTTATTTATATAATCATCAAAATTTAATTTAAAATTAATCTCACAGACATGATGAAAGAGAGAGTTTTTAAAGAGAAATTGTTTAAAAGTTTATAATGTTTTTATATAAAAATTCAAAATGAAATTCATTAAAATAAACTAAATTTAATTAATGGATATATAATATAACTAATTTATCTTTAATATTAGTTTAAAATCTAATTTTAATTTATAAATAAATTAAATTAAAAAGCAGTTTTCAATTAAAATTCAGTATTTTTCACTATTCATCAAAAAATGAAATATTTCCGAAAAATACAAAAAATTTACCCTATGATAATTTTGAAATTATAATTTACAAAATTAATTTTATTCTATCAAATTAATTTTATAAAAGTTTCAAAACTTAATTTCATTATTATTCACAAAAATAAATAAAAGCATTTTTTTGAGAAAATAGTATTTTCAAATCATTTAAAGACTTTACTGAAAATTAAATATTTTTTATAAATATTTATTATTTATATAAAAAATTATACATATTATTTATAAAGTTGTTATTACTATTCATATTTCTAGGTTTAATGACTAAGTTATAATGGTAATGTTTGAATAATAATAATAATATATCGTGGTTCTGTTAAAACTCGGTTTTATGTGAAATGTAAGCTTACCCTGTGTTGAGTCAAGAATAATCTAACCCAGTGTTTCATGTAGTGTAAGATTAACTTTATGTTTCATGTAGCCTAAGATATAAATGGAATTTAATTTATTTTAAAGAAATAAAATTCACAAAAAAATCAGTGTGTTACATTCCACCCCCCTTAAAATTAAATTCACCCTAATTTTTTTTCACCCTGATACAAAAAAATGAGGATATATATAACTCATAATATACTCAAGTTCCCATTTAGCTTCCTTAAACTGGTGGTTTCACAAAAAAAAACTTTGACCATGTGAGTGTTCTTGTTTCATATAACTTTCTTTGTATGATCCAGAATCACCCCTAATTACTCCTCGTAAGAAAGATCTTGCTCTAGTTGTAAGACATATGTGTTCAGTTCATGTGAAGAGTCAGGTATATACTTCCTCAGGTGAGATACATCGAACACATCATAGAATTGAGAGATTTTTGGTTTAAGTTTTAGATTATAGTCTACCATCCTAATAGGATCAATAATTTCAATGGGACCAATATACCTAGGGATTAGTTTCCCTTTCTTCTTGAATCTCATAACTTTTTTCCATGGAGAATTTTTTTGAAACATATTATCACCAAATTCAAATTCTTTATCACATCAGTGATTATCAACACAACTTTTCTACCAACTTTTATCTTCCTTGATGTGTTACTGAATGAATCTAACATTCTCTTCCATTTATTCAGCTATCTCAGGTCCTAATAACTTTCTTTCTCTACCATCATTCCATCACATTGGAGCTATACATTTCTTCCCATAAAGGGATTCACAAGGATCCATCTAAATGATTGAGTAAAATATATTGTTGTAAGAAAAATCAAATAGAGGAAGGTGCTGATCCCAACCACCTTTGAAATCTAATGAACAAGATCTCAACATATCCTATAGGTTTTGAATTGTTCTTTCAGATTGAAAATCTATCTAAGGATGATATACAATTCTAAAATTCCACTTCATATCAAGAGCTTGCTGAATACTTTTCCATAAATTTTTGGTAAAACTTAGATCCCAATCAGATACAATGGAATGTGGTACTCTAAGAAAACTTTCAACTTCCTTAATGCATAACCTAGAATTCAAATCTAGAGAGATGTCTTACATGATAGCAATAAAGTTTCATGACTTGGTAAGGTGATCGAATAAAACCCATATAACATTATTAACTTTAGACATTTTTGGGAGTCCAGTAAAAAAACCCATGGTGGTGTTTTCACATTTCCATTATGGTATGGGTAATGAATGAAACATCCCCTTAAAATTTTGTATTAAAACCTTAAATTGATGGAATACCAATTGTTGAGATAGAAAATCTGGGATATCTCTATTCATTCCATCCCACTAGAAGTATTATTTCAAATCTCTATACATATTCATACCTCCGGGATGAATAAAGAATGAAAAACTATGGGATTCCTCTAAAAAATCCTTCTTCAAGTATGGTATTGATGGAATTGAAACATGATTTTATAATCTTATCATTCGATCATGATCAAGGTTAAACTCAAAAAAATTTATAACCTTATTTTTTATCTCTACAGATTCCTTTTGTGCCTCTCTAATATTCACTTGGATAGATGATTGAATATTTAATTGAGAAAGATAGAATTTTTACCCTTCCATTAGGATTTCAAAAACCATCCATTGAAAATCCAAAAATATTGGATCTTTTGTGATCCTCATTATGGATAAGATAGTATGATCCTTTCAACTCAAAGAATCAGCCACCTTGTTCGCTTTCCAAGGGTGGTAATTTATCAAGTAGTTATAATCTTTAATCATCTCCAACCATCCTCTCTGGCACATATTCAAATCCTTCTGTGTGAATATATACTTTAAACTTTTGTGATTAACACATATGTAATGCCCTGACCCCAGTTACCTAGATTCAGTGCATTATTACATAACATTGGCATGATCACAAAAGATCAAGTCTCGAAATACCGATTAGTTTAGTAGCCTTGGAAACACTAGATACATTCACAAGTCTTACATTACATGATGAAGTCAAAAACTACATCAACATAGTCTCCATAGTCCACACTCATATCCCCTCAAACTATCACCACAGGTCAGTCATAAAATACTTCTTCACATCCTGGGAAAAATAAAACATAGAAATGGGTGATCTCAGATGCTCAGTAAGGATAACAATATAGCAGAAACTTTCATAAATAAGCACAAACATTTAAAACAATGTATAACTAAAACAAAAGCCTTTTAAACTTGAAATTCAGCATAATATGGAAAAAATTAAATGAAATAATTCCATTTACTTATTCAAATTGATATTCTACTTGTCGAATAATAACATGAAATATTAATAACCAATTTCATAATGATGGAATGCATAATGCCATACATTCATAACCACATAGTAAAGGCCTTGTGCCAAGACTACAAATAATATTTTTTCAAGGCCTTGTGCCAAGACACTAGTTTGTCTCATGAGAACTACCAATTCACCAAGGAGCTATAGCGGGCTCCAACCGTCACTTACTAAGTCCAATGCATTCCTCATATGAAGAGGTTTAAACATAACATAAACATTTGTATTAAAACTAGAATACGAAATGTCAATACTTTATCTATAAACTATTAATGGTATAAAAATAACACATCAACAGTCAAACATATCACAAAACCTTCAATACAGTATGGAAGTTTTTTATCATAATAAATCAACTTCAAATAAGCTTAAAATACATCAAAGGATGTTGACATAGATGAAATCAAAACTGTTTGAGAGAAATATCTTTTTTTAAATCATTTAAAAGTCACATAATTATAAAATAAAACATTTACTTTGAAAATATTCTTATAATATTTTAAGGGAAGCTTAAATGATTTTTAATGGTGGAAAATAGCCGCACCCACCGTATAAGTTAAAAAAAATACATTCTTACCTTAATTTTGTCGAAAAGGTTAAAAAGGACTTTGTTTGGAAAACGACAGAAAGATTCCTTTATAAAAATCTTATAAAAAATCAAACACGGGTATAAATGACTTTAACCCATAGTCTATAAAATAGTAAGAATGTTTTGAAATACGTTTTTAAGAAACATGGATGTGGATGATAAAGAGGTCCCAGTAGATAATTACATATAACAACCTCGGATAATGAAGATATTGTGAAATTAACCCTTACCTTGCACTTTTCCTTGGTCGAGGGTAGATTAACCTCATTTATAATGGTGAAATAATTGTTATTAAATTATACAAGAATCATATACATTAATATTATATCATATATGATCTTTTAACATTTCTTTGTTAATAATATCTTAGTATTATCGTCGTTTCTAGTGTTAACAGATTCGTTTTTCTTTATATTATTTGTTATGTGAGTCATATTTGTTATGTATGGTATGTATGTTATTCATATACAGAATTATATCAAGTATTTAAACATTATTTTTAATCATCAAATGAAAATTATTCTTGAATGGATATGATGGGGAATGAATCTCATCGCGTTCATGGAGACGGTAATCCGTACGTACGCACGAGCGACAATATCATTATTTTTATATTAAAATAATATATAATTGGATGGTATATCATATATACAGAATCATTATAATGTTATATTTATTATTTACATCAATTAAACATCATTATTATACCCATCCAAATAATAACGTATTGAATAACAATTACACCACGACGTGGAGATGGTAAGCCGTACGTACGCACGTATGGTGACATGTCATTCAAAGGATGGATAGAATAATGAATTTGGTTGTACCATATTTATAATAACATCACATTATATAGAAGATAATATAGTTATTATTTCATAATGGAAACAAAAATGAAAAAGGAAGTGGAAGAAGAAAGGAACTTGAAAGAGGTGATGAAATATTTACCTCTTCTTCGGGTTCTTCCTTTTGATTTGATCAAAAGGGCTCCTTAGGTTGGATTTTGGACCAAAGGAATGCATCTAGGATGAATTAAGGATATTTGAGAGGGTATTTGGGAAGGGTTGTTCTGAGACAAATGGTTTTGAAGGTGTGAATTAGAGAGAAGGTGGAGTGCCCTTTTATAAGAGGGGTGAGGGGCACCTTAGGAAAAGCTAGAAATATTATTTTATAATAAAATCATTTTCGGTTTCTAATGGCCCCAAAAAGGATTATTTAAATTCTAAGATGGGAATGTGTCAAAAACCACTCAACCAGTACGTTTTAGATAGGTTTTAGTCACTATATTAACTTTATCTTTTAGATTTAACTCTTAGTTAAATAGTTTGACATTTACCATGTCTCTTTGTTTTTTATATTATATGGTTAATAAAATTACGATATACTTACAAGAGAACCCCAAGTGGTACATTAATGATACATATATCATTATATAAGTATTTTGGACAACCCTTATATTTTTAGGAATATAATATCAATTAATAATATAATATTTGTTTTAAAAACTCTTTTATGTCAATTTCGACACTATTGGGTATTTTGTTTTTGCTAAATTCATAACAGCATTATTACTTAGAAACAAATTCATCTAACCAACCCTAATATGTCATATTAACCTATAAAATTAGTGTAATTCATAAAAAGTCTCAAATTACATTTATTTGGATATTTATAATATCAATTATTTTATTATTTCCTTAAATAGGTAATTACTGCATCATCATTGTGTCATAAATAAATTAAATTATTTAATGTCTAAAAAATATAAATAAAATACCATTATGTAGGAATGTGTTTTATCTTTATAATTAATATTTATAGTTTAATTTATCTTATGTTTAGCCCTATATTAAAAATGTTTTAGTTATTAAACTTTGATTTTAACTCTTTTAACTCTTCTTTAAATAAAATAATAATAAATGTCCTAATCTAATCCAAAAGTGGACCAAAGTGGTTCATATTTTATTCATAATGTTGTTTTTGGTCGAATTATACTTATCCAATAGAATTAGGACATGTGTTAGGGTAATAATAATATCATTTTACCCTTAATTACCCTATTTACTTTTAACCATGGTAAATAAAAGTAAAAAGTTACTATTCACCAAAAAATTATTTTCATATTATTGAACCAAATTTTACTTATTGATATCAACCATGTCTCTTGGATTTTTGAAATTCCACTCACCGAAGAGGTAAAATTATGTTTTATTTGAATTTGCAAATTCTACTAAGAGGTGGGTAAAAGACGGTGAAAAGTTCTATAAAATTTTTATATATCTAAAATTATTATAAATTGACTCCAATGAATTACATTGAAATTATATAGTTATTATGTATCTATTTTGACCTAAAATAAATTTAAATAAAATAAATAATTATTTAAATAAAAATTCAGTTTTAAACTATAACTCAGTGTTTTCCACTATTCATCAAAAATTGAAAGTTTTCAGAAAAATACCAGAAATTCACCCTATGCTAATTTTGATATTCCAAATCCAAAAATGAAGTCCATTTTTAAAGATAAAATTTATAAAATTTAAAAAAGCAGGTATTACTATTCAAAATGGCTAGTTTGATTGGTTGTGGTGTGTTAGAACTCGAAGTTGCGTACAACACACGCTACTGTATTATTCAAAGGGAAATGTACCGTGGAAGCTTGGGGTTACATTCTCCCCTAATTCAAATAATTTCATCCTTGAAATTTCTAGAATATTACTGCATAAAAAGACTTGGGTGGTTCATCATAAGTTCGTCAGGTTCCTATATTGCCTCTTCCATCTTATGGTTTCTCCATAGAACTTTTACCAGACGAGTCATCCGATTTCTCAACACTTGTTCTCTTGTATCAAGAACCTTGATAGTATTTTCGCAATAAGACAGACTGGGTTCCAACTCTAATTCCTCATAGGTGAGTACATGCATTGGGTCGGGCATGTATTTTCTCAACAATGATATGTGGAACACATCGTGAACTTTGGAGAGAGTTGGCGGCATTGCCAACCGGTAAGCTACAACCCCAATTCGTTCTAGAATTTCGAAAGGTCCGATGTACCTGGGACTCAATTTTCCCTTCTTACTAAAACGTATAACACCCTTCCATGGAGATACTTTCAAGAAAACATGATCTCCTACCTGAAATTCCAAATCCTTCCTTCGGTTATCAGCATAGCTCTTCTATCTACAATGAGCCGTCTTGATGTGGTTTTGGATTACCTTCACCTTTTCCATCATTTCCTTCACAAGTTCTGGGCCTACGAGTTTTCTTTCACCAACGTCATCCCAATTGGTTGGTGTGTGACATCTCTTTCCGTATAATGCTTCATATGGTGCCATTTGAATACTTGAATGGAAGATATTGTTATAGGAAAATTCTAACAGAGGTAAATATTGATCCCACATACCTTGAAAGTCAAGTGAGCATGATCTCAACATGTCTTCTAAGGTTTTAATAGTATGTTCTGATTGTCCATCAGTTTGGGGGTGGTAGGCAGTGCTCAAACAAAGTTCAGTATCCATGGATTTCTGAAGACTTTTCCAGAATCTTCTTGTAAAATGTGGATTACAATCAGAAACAATCGATAGGGGTACTCCATGAAGTATTATAACTTCATTAATGTATATTCTTGCTAAATGTTCAAGCAGTAAATCTTCTCTTATAGCAAGAAAATGTGTTGACTTGGTAAGACGATCAATAATGAACCATATTGCATCGTTCCTTCTAAGAGTCTTTGGTAGTACCATGAAAATGTCCATCGTAATATTATCCCATTTACACTTAGGTATGAGAAGAGGTTTCATGACTCCTCTAGGCTATTTCTTTCCAGCTTTTACTTGTTGACAAACCATACATCTTGACACAAAATCAACAATATTCCTCTTCATGTTGTCCCACAAAAAATGTTCATTCAAATCTCTATACATTTTGGTGCTCCCAGGGTGTATAGAGAAATTGGAACTATGAGCATCATCCTACAATTACCTTTTTAGATCAGGTATATCAGGAACACAAAGTCTCTTCCCAAATTTTAAAATTCCATCTTTATACACAAAGTCACTCAATCTCCCATCATTCATAGCTTTAATATTCTTTTGAAACTCTTCATCACTGGTCTGAGAACTCTTTATCCTTTATAGTAAAGATGGTTTGCAAACCATTTGAAAAATTATTGATTTTTACCCTTTCATGGTGATTCCCATATCCATCTTTACTAGATCCATGTATATAGGATCCTTTACAACTCTCATCTTGTTCAAAACTCCATGATCCTTTCTACTCAAAGCATCTGCCACCTTATTCGCCTTCCCTAGGTGGTAGTATATTGTGCAATCATAATCCTTGAGTAGTTCAAGACATCTCATTTTCCTCATGTTGAGTTCTTTCTATGAGAAAATATACTTCAAACTCTTGTGATCAGTATAAATATCACATTTTTCACCATAGAGACAGTGTCTCCAAATCTTCAAATCAAAGATTACAGCTTCTAACTCAAGATCATGAGTAGGATAGTTTTGATCATGAATTTTCATCTTTCGTGATGCATAGGCAATAACCCAATAATTCTGCATAAGGAAACAACCAAGTCCTTTATTCAATGCATCACTATAAATAACGAACCCATCATTCCCTGATGGTAGAGTCAATATTGGAGCATAAACTAATCTTCTCTTTCGTTCTTCAAAATATTATTCACACTCTTTTGTCCAAAAAAATTTAACCCCTTTACGTGTGAGATTTGTTAATGGGTTAGCCAACCGGGAAAAATTTTGGACGAAACGTCGATAATAACCTGCTAAACCAATAAAACTACGTACCTCAGTTATACTCATTGGTGCTGGCTATTATTGGATTGCCTTGGTCTTAGAAGGATCAATGGAAATTCCATCCTTAGAGACAATATGGACAAGAAAAGAAATCTCCTGAAGCCAGAATTCACACTTGCTAAACTTCCCATATAATTCATGTCTTCTATGAGTCTTCAGGATAATGCGCAAGTGATTTTCATGATCTTTGTAGTTTTTGGAGTATACCAAGATATCATCAATAAATACCACTACAAAGTCATCAAGATATTCCTTGAAAACTCTATTCATTAGATCCATGAAGACAGAGGGTGAATTAGTCAATCCAAAAGGCATCACTATAAACTCATAATGCCCGTACCTAGTTCAAAATGCTGTATTTGGAATGTCTTCCTTCTTCACACACAACTGATGGTATCTAGATCAGAGTTCAGTCTTTGAAAAGTATTGAGCTCCATGCAGTTGGTCAAATAAATCATCAATGTGAGGTAGGGGATACTTGTTCTTTATTGTTATAGCATTGATCTCCCTATAGCCGATACATAACCTCATAGATCCATCTTTCTTCTTAACAAAAAGGATAGGGGCTCCCCATGGAGAAACACTAGGGAGAATAAATACCTTATTACTCAATTAATCTAGATTTTTCTTTAGTTCCACTAATTCCACAGTGTCTATTCTATAAGGGGTCTTTGATATGGGCCTTGAACTAGGAATTAAGTCAATGGAAAACTCAATTTCTCATTCTGGAGGATGTCCAGGTAAATCTTCTGGAAACACATCAACATATTCTTTCACAATAGGTATATCCTCTATTTGAACATTCCTTTACTCACCCACAGTTATTTCATTCTCTTCCTCCCCAATAATTAAATTTAGTTGAGCTACTGGGGGTGGATCTAGATAAGAATCAGGTGGTGACGATTCTGCTCTAAAGATAAGGTGTTCTTTATCATCATCATCAAAATCCATAGCCTCCTTCTTCTTACAATAAATCTTCTCATAATGGTCCGAAAGCCAATTCATACCGAGGATTATATCAAATTAAATCATGGGTATGATGATGAGATCAGTAGATAAAGAACATTTATATTCTCTAATGGGAACAGATTCACAAAAAATTGTTGCGATGATACTTCCATAAGGAGTTTTAACTGACAACTCCCTTGTTAAATAAAATTGTAAATATCTAATTTTCTTAGAAAACTGGGAAGATATGAAACAACGCGATGATCTAAAATCAAATAAAGCATTTTCTAAAATTGAGGAAACCATTAAATTACCTGCCACCACGTCTTTCGGAGCTTCTACCTTAGTAGTAGTGATAGTATAATCTTGGTATTGATCCCTTGGCCTTTTATGAGGTAAGTTCCTCTAACGCTTAGGACATTCATTTGAATAATGTCCCATCTCCCTGCAATTATATCATTGAACATCAGTAGCTTCTTTCTTCCCCTTACAATCACGATCTTGGTGGCCTTTTTCACCACACTTGTAACAGACTCCCATTCCCTTCAAGAAAGTACCGGGGTGTTTCTTCCCACATTTACTGCAGGATGGATATTAAAATTTTCCCTTCTTCCCCTTATTTCCATTTCCATAGTGATCAAAAGATCTCTTCTTCTCTTTCTTTGTTTTAAATTCATAAGACTTAGAGAATTATTTTTCTGTCTTAATAACACATAAGACAATATCTTCATACACTGAGAAGGATTGTGAGACCAATGCTCAATGGAGAAATGGTTTTAACCCATAAAAGAAGTGATCAATATTAATTCTTGGGTTACGTATATAATCTGAAACATGTCTCACTAACCTTTCAAAGTTAGCCTCATACATTGCGACATTATCATCCTCCTTTTTCCTCAGACTCATAAATTGCATTTCCATATCTGCTCAATGGTCTCAAGGAAAGTATTTTTCTAAGAAAATATCTTTAAACTTCCTCTATTACATATTTGATACTTCATCATCTTCCTTTGTGTTTTGAATCAATGACCACCATTGATCAGCATCTCAAGTGAGGCGGTAAACTGCCATGACAACTTTTTCCCTTTCATTACTCCCCAAGGTGTGGAATATTTTCTCTAAGGAATTTATCCATTGCTCAGCTACTAATGGATTTTTACTCCCATTTAACATTGTTGGTTGTTGCCTCATGAAGCGATCTAACATTGATCCTCCACGCTGTGGAATAGGGTGCTCCATACGGGTAATGTTATTATTCATAACCTAAGTGATTTGTCCCAATATAGTGATAATCTAATCAGCACCAGTTGTATCACCAGCTCCACAATAATTATCTTGAGCAGGAGGGACATCCCTATATGGAGTGCGTGTATTGATATGGTTTCCATTCCTTCCACTAGGCGCCATTTCTAAACAATGGAATAAACTAGATTAGTTTATGAATCGAAATACATAATTCCAAACTCGTAAAACACTTAACATAAATTGAACAATTTATGGATAAAATCCATAATCATAAAAAATGTTTTCTTTGAGGAAGTATATACTCATAAACCCTTCATAATGGTTTGTAAAGAAAATGAGAATTATCCTAAGCATATCCCTTGGGAGTGTCGTAACCAAGAGTGCAGCAAGGCCCGTTGTCGTGCACCAGTTCCTGTTCGATTCTAGCTCAAAGTGGTGTTTTTGGGGTTTAACCCTAGGTACATATATGCTAGAGCCACCTCTACCTGCTCGTATCCAGACAGGGATGTATTTCTTGGAAAACTCACAAAATATCTACAATACCAAATTTCTAGGAAGTTCTTCTATACTAATCCTCAAATTCTATCTTAGGGATATGTTCTCTAATTAGAGTTTATCTAAATTTAGCTTCCAAGGTTTGTACTAAACTTCCTATGATACCAACTGTAACGCCCCGACCCCAGTTACCCAGAGTCGGTGCATTATTATATAACATTGTCATGATCACAAAAGATCAAGTCTTGAAAGATTGATTAGTTTAGTAGCCTTGGAAACACTAGATACATTCATAAGTCTTACATTTCCTGATAAAGTGAAAAACTACAACAACATAGACTCTATAGTCCACACTCATATCCCCTCATACTATCCCTACAGGTCAGTCATAAAATACTTTTTCACATCCTAGTAAAAATAAAACATAGAAAGGGGTGAGCTCAGATGCTCATTAAGGATAACAATATAGCGGAAAATCTTATAAATAAGTATAAAAATTTAAGGCAATGTTTGAATAAAACAAAATCCTTTTAAACTTGAACTTAAGAATAATATGGAAAAAATAAATTGAAATAATTCCATTTACTTATTCACATGGATATTCTACTAGTCAAATAATCACATGAAATATCAATAACCACTTTCATAATTATGGAATGCATAATGCCAGACATTCATAACCACATAGTCAAGGCCTTGTGCCAAGAATACAAATAATATTTTGTCAAGGACTTATTCCAAGACACTAGTTTGTCTCGTGATACCAACCGATGCATCGAGGAGCTATAGCGGTCTCCATCCATCACTTACTAAGTCCAATGCATTCCTCATATGAACAGGTTTAAACATAACATAAACATTCGTATTAAAACTAGCATATGAAATGTCAATACTTTATCCATAAACTATGAATGGTATAAAAGTAACACATCCAAGGACAAACATATCACAAAACCTTCAATACAATATGGATGTTTTGTATCATAATAAAATAACTTCAAATAAGCTTAAAATACATCAAAGGATGTTGACATAGATGATATAAAAACTATTTGAGAGAATTATATATATATTTGAAATAATTTAAAAGTCACATAATTATAAAATAAAACATTTAATTTCAAAATATTCTTATAAGAATTTAAGGGAATATTTGATGATTTTATAATGGTAGAAAATAGCCACACCCGCCGTATAAGTTAAAAAAAAGACATTCTTACCTTAATTTTGTCAAAAAGGTTAAAAAGGACATTGTTTGGAAAATTACGGAAAGATTACTTTATAAACATCTTATAAAAAGTTAAACAAGGGTATAAATGACTTTAACCCATATTCTATAAAATATTAATATTGTTTTTAAAAATATTTTTAAGAAACAAAGATGTGGATGATGAAGAGGTCCCAGTAGATAATTACATATAACAACCTCAGATAATGAAGAGATTGTGAAATTAACCCTTACCTTGAAAACATCCTTGGTAGAGGGTAGGTTAAACTCCTGTATAATGGTGAAATAATTGTTATTAAATTATACAAGAATCATATACATTAATATGATATCATATATGATATTTTAACATTGCGTTGTTAATAATATCTTAGTATTATCATCATTTTGGGTGTTAACAGATTCATTTTCCTTTATACTATTTTTTATGCGAGTCATATTTTTTATGGATGGGATTTATTTTATTCATATAAATAATTATATCAAGTCTTTAAACATTATTTTTAATCATAATATGAAAATTAGTCTTGAAGGGATATGATGGGGAATGAATCTCATCGCGTTCGTGGAGACGATAATCCGTACGTATGCACGAGCGACAATATCATTTTTTTGATATTAAAATAATATATAATTGGATGTTATATCATATATATAGAATAACTATCATGTTATATTTATTATTTAAATTAATTACACATCATTATTATACCCATACAAATAATAATGTATTGAATAACAATTACACCACAACGTGGAGACGGTAAGCCGTACGTACACACGTATGGTGACATGTCATTCAAAGTATGGACAAAATAATGAATTTGCTTGTACCATATTTATAATAACATAAAATTATATATAATATACTAGAGTTATTATTTTAGAATGGAAATAATAAAGAAAAAGGAAGTGGAAGAAAAAGGAACTTGAAAGTGGTGATGAAATATTTACCTCCTCTTCAGGTTCTGCCTTTTTGATTTGATCAAAAGGGCTCCTTAAGTTGGATTTCTGACTAAAGGAATGCCTCTAGAATAAATTAAGGATACTTTATAGGGTATTTGCATAGGGTTTGTCCGATCCAAATGGATTTGAAGGTGTTAATTAGAGAGAAGGGGGATTTCCCTTTTATAAGAGGGGTGAGGGGAACCTTAGGAAAAGATAGAAATATTATTTTATAATAAAATAATTTCGGTTTATAATGGGCCAAAAACTGATTATTTAAAGTATAAGGTGGGGAAGGGTTGAAAACCACTCAACCAATAGGTTTTAGATTGGTTTGAGTCACTATATTAACTTTATGTTTTAGATTTAACTCTTAGTTAAATAGTTTGACATTTA
Organism: Viscum album; assembly: GCA_963277665.1. Taxonomy (NCBI): domain Eukaryota; kingdom Viridiplantae; phylum Streptophyta; class Magnoliopsida; order Santalales; family Viscaceae; genus Viscum; species Viscum album. The sequence goes on from OY728163.1 coordinate 357,389,191, forward strand.
CCATGTCTCTTTGTATTTTTATATTATATGGTTAATAAACTTACTATATACTTCCAAGATAACCCCAAGTGGTTCATTAATGATACAAATATCATTATATAAGTCTTTTGGATGAACCTTATATTTTTAAGAATATAATATCAATTAATAATATAATATTTTTTAAAAAAACTCTTTTATGTCAATTTCGACACTATTGGGTATTTTGTTTTTTCTAAATTTATAACAGCATTATTACTTCGAAAAAAATTCATCTAACCAACCCTAATATGTCATATTAACCTATAAAATTAGTTTAATTCATAAAAAGTCTCAAATTACATTTATTTGGATATTTATAATATCAATTATTTTAATATTTTATTAATTAGGTAATTACTATATCATCATTGTGTCATAAATAAATTAAATTATTTAATGTCTAAAAAATTTATATAAAATATCATTATGTAGGAAATATTTTTATATTTCTAATTAATATTTATAGTTGAATTTATCTTATGTTTATCCCTATATTAAAAATGTTTTAGTTATTAAACATTGATTTTAACTCTTTTAACTCTTCTTTAAATAAAATAATAATAAATGTACTAATCTAATCCAAGTGGACCAAAGAGGTTCATATTTTATTCCTAAGGTTTTTTTTGGTCTAATTATACTTATCCAATAGAATTAGGACATGTGTTAGGGTAATAATAATATCATTTTTACCCTTAATTACCCTATTTACATTTAACCGTGGTAAATAAAAGTAAAAAGTTACTATTCACCAAAAATTATTTTCATATTATTGAACCACATTTTACCTTTTGATATCAACCATGTCTCTCAGATTTTCGAAATTCCACTCACAGAAGCGGTAAAATTATGTTTTATGTAAATTTGCAAATTCTCCTAGGAGGTGGGTAAAAGACGGTGAAAAGTTCTATAAAATTTATATATATATAAAATTATTATAAATTGACTCCAATGAATTACAATGAACTTATATAGGTATTATGTATCTATTTTGACCTAAAATAAATTTAAATAAAATAAATAATTATTTAAATAAAAATTCGGTTTTAAACCATAACTCAGTGTTTTTCACTATTCATCAAAAATTTAATGTTTTCAGAAAAATACCAAAAATTCATCCTAAGATAATTTTGATATTCCAAATCCAAAAATGAAATCCATTTTGAAAGATAAAATTTATAAAATTTCAAAAAGTGGGTATTACTATTCATAACGGCTAGTTTGATTGGTTGTGGTGTGTTGGAACTCAAAGTTGCGTACAACACACGCTACTGTATTATTCAATGGGAAACGTACCATGGAAGCTTGGGGTTTTACAATATATATTACACTTTTCTTCATAAATATAATGCCTCAATATTTTTAATTAAATAATTATAGCAACTAACTTTAAATCATGAGTTGGGTAAATTTCTCATGAATCTTCAATTGTCGTAAATCACAGGCTATAAACATGTCATTATTTATAATAACACATACCAATATCTAATTTTATGCATCACTATATATTAAAAACCCTTATCTACTGTAGGGTAATGTAAGAATAAGTGCACTGACTAACCTTATCTTCAGTTCCTTAAAATTTTCCTCACATTCATCTGTTCAGAGGAACTTAGATCCCATCCAAGTTAACTTGGTCAATGGATTAGATAGATGTGATAAATTCTCCAAAAACCATTGATAACATCTAGATAAACTAATAAAACTAATGATCTTAATCATCGTAGTTAGTCTGGTCCAACATTCAATAGCCTTCATCTTTAATGGATCTACCGATATACCCTCACTTGAGATTATATGACCCAAAAAATGAGACTTTTTTGCAGCCAAAATACACACCTTTTAAATTTTGCGTATAGTTTCTTCTTACTTGGTAACTTTAGTATAATTATCAAGTGATCTTTATGCTCTTACTTTATCTTTGAATATATAATAATATCATCTATAAAGACTGCCGAAAACTGATTAAGGTAATCTCTAAAGACACTATTCATTAAATCCCTAAATATAAAATGGTAATTAGTAAGACCGAAAGACATCACTATATAGTCATAGTGTCCATAACTTGTATGGAATTATGACTTGGGTATATCCTCCTTATTGACCATCAATTCTTGATATCCATAATGAAGTTCAATCTTGGAAAATTATTAAGCTCCATGGATTTAATCAAACAAGACATCAATATGGGGAAGAGGATACTTGTTCTTAATTGTTATCTTTTTCATCTCCTGATAATCAATACAGATTCGCATTGATCTATATCTCTTTTTGAAAAAATGAACTTATTCACCCCAAGGTGACACACTTGTATGAATTAATCCATTTTCTAGGATTTCCAGGAGTTTTTTCTTCATTTTTTGTAACTCAATTGGGACCATTCTATAAGGAGTATTTGAAATTTGTATGGAACCATGTATGAGTTCTACTGAGAACTCAACTTCATGTTTTAATGGAATACTAATAAATTATTCTATAAATACATCAAAAAATTTCTGAAAAATAGGCATATCATCGATGCCAAGTTTCTCCCCAACCATCTAAGATTATCTCACCTTCTAAATAGGAATTAAAACCCACACAATGGATGTGATCTCCATCAGAAGTTCATACTTATTATCAAATTGATAGACGATCATAGATTGGTTTAGAATATCAATAATGAATTCCCATACTCAACAATTGATTTGTGATTTATGTAGATAAATCCAATCCATTCATAGGATAACATCAAATTCAACTAGAGTAAGGATGACAAGATTTACAGGAAGTACATTCTCACCAACATCAACCAAAGAGGAATCATATAATTGAGATATGATTATTGTACCATTAGTGGTTTTCACTTATAATTATACATATAATCCTTTGGGTGGAATCATGATGCCCTTATAAAATTCATTAGATATGAAAGAATAGGTAGATCCAAAGTTAAATAATACATTAACAGTTCTACAGTGGGTTGTAAGTGTACCTTTCCCCACATTTTTATCACACCCCTCATCAGAAATATTGATTGCATGAGATTTCCCATTGTCTCTAAAATTAATAGGTTCCTAAAATTTATCATCATCATTAACCTTAGTATTTGGAAACTAGTTAGAATAGTGACCATATTCCTTTCATTTGAAACATTAGAGTGTGGGTGGTTCATTCTGTGAAACTTTCTCCCTATTTTCATCATCATCTAAATTCTTCTCATAAATTTAGAAATAAATTTAATAATGACATACCCTTTTACACTTAAAACATTTACTAGTCCAATTAATGAAATTTCCTTCAAGATTATTCCCACACCTTGAGCATAAATGAAAACTTGTCTTCTTCTCTCCATGGTTTTTATATATTCCTTTTAACTTCATCTTCCTTTTCTTGTAAAAACCATGATATTGATACCTATTTCCAACCTCCATTTCCACCTTGATAGAACATAGAACAATATATTAATAGATATTGAAGTATATTATGACTAATTATCTTAAGAGACTTATTTTTAAGCCACTAAATCATCGATCAAAATTACTTTTAGGTTGGATGAGTATACTGGAATCATACCTTGCAAGTCTTGTAAAAGTTTCCACATAGGTACCAAAAAATTCATCCTTCTTTTTATTAAAATCAAGTAAATAATTTTACATATTCATATAAAGAATATTAAAAAATTGCTTATTGAAATATAAGTTCCTGAACTCATCCCAATCCATGGAGTAAATTTTGTCTTGTTGCCTTGTATTCTTGATAATATTCCACAATTTATTTGCTCCACCATCCAAATGGTAGACAACCAAAATGAATTTTTCATATTCCAAATATTTGATAATGGAAAATATATTTTCAGTGTCACTAATCCATTATTCATAAGATAGTGGATCAGAATTCCAATTGAAATAATGTGAAAGTTATCTCATGAAGGACTCAACAAAATTTTGTTCCCTCCTTTGTTCATTTATAATTACAAAATTATTTATATCTTGAGAAAGTTTTGTGAGTATAACAATGAATAATTATAAATGAACCAGGTGTGCAGTAAGGCCCATTGTCATGCACTAGTTCCCAATCGAGTCTGACTCAGTACAATATTTTCAGGGTTTCTATACCTAGGTACATATATGTCAGAGATACATCAACTTTTAATATCAATATAGGGATTTAATTTCATGGAAACAACTCACTACACCCTTTACTAAAATTCAAAGACACTTTTCTAACACTTTGACTCATCCTTATAATTATTCGTAGACATGTCCTTAATGATCCCACTAAGGTTTTCTCATTCAAGTTTCCCAAGTTTAACTAAACCTATCATTTGATACCAACTATAGTGACATAGGCTTGTCATACAAATATATTACATCATTTTTTATGAATATTCATTACATTACAAAAATAGACGCCTAAGGACCATAACAGTTTGATGTATTTGGAAACTGGGAAACATAAACGTTGGTCCATAAGTGGCCTATGTAATCTCCTTCTACATTATTCATAAATATCACCCTTGAAATACATATCATACAAAATAAATTTATATATAACTTGGGTAAAGGAAACATAAGAAAGGGTGAGCTCAAATTCTCAGTAAGGGTAAACAAGGGAGACACGTAAGCCTAACATGAGCATAAGTGTATGAGTACATGAGCACAACATTTTAAAACCGTAACCCGAAAATCAAATATCATAATCTCAAATCATGGAATAAATATTAGTAGTTCATAATACATGAATCATAAAATAATCAACGAACATGATCCATGAGATCACAACATTGATATACGACATGGATTTTTGTCATACACATTAGAATAGAAAATCATTTCCATATTAGTCAAGGATCATTATCATGGATATCATATTGTAATGAGTTAACAGCACAAACCATCATAGTATTCAAGGTTCACTCCCAAGGCCATCATAGTGTAAAAATTATTTTACTAAAGTGAGTTCTCTCCCCATTCTAGCTGTGTCTTACTGAGCCATGTTCAATCCTTGTTCCAGTACTATTTATATCATGAGATATAAATATTTAAACAATGAATTTAAGGGAGATATAGGTCCCAATAATCACATAATTAAAACCAAATTTATGTGTGATACAATATCATAAACCTTCATCATATCATAACCCATGAAGTGAAATAGGTATCATAAACATTTCATCATATCATAACCAATGGAAAGGAGATAGGTTTTATAATCATTTAATTATAGAATAACCCATGAAAAGAAATGTATTTAATAAGAATTTACTCATGGTATAACCCACATAATAGAAATGGGTTTCATAAACAACTTTTCATCTTAAACATAAACCATTTAGTTAAAGAGTAATAACAGTATACTTGGATCATATCCCTAGCAAGGCATAGGTAACATCGACAGGTGTCATCTTAGATAGAGAATGATTTTGATCAATCATTTAAAAAATTTCCTAAGGAAAATATCCTTTCCTCTTTAAAAATTTATTTTTAAAATATAAAACAGTTAGAAAATGTTTTCCTTTGAAAATAACCTTGAAAACTTATAAAGAAAAATTTAAAGCAACGACTGGTCATGATGTTGGAAAATTCTGTTCATACCATACATGATAAAACGATAACTCATTTCAAATTTTTTCAGTAAAAATGGTTAAAATTTATTTAATAAATAATTTTAATTATTATAAAACATTTTTTTTATTTTTTTAGAAAACATAACTTTTTATAAAAATGGATTTCTAACCTAAGAAATAAAAAAGTCAGATTTTATTTAAAACATTTTCTCAATTATTTTAAGTACCAAAGAGTGTAAAAATGGTACTTTTACTTGAAAGTATCATGAATAAAAATAGAGGAAGAAAACTCTTGATTTTATTGAAATATGGATCATAATATTTTATCATCAAAAACATAATCATAAATAATCCTAATAAATGATGAAATTGTAACATAAAATCATTACCACTTTGGTAATATTGAATCAGAATCACCATGAAGGAATAATATAAAATGAAACTTAAAATACCATGAGTATAAATAAATTCATGATATATCATGTCAAAGGGGCTTTATATACACCTTATGAAGGAATATATGTGCATAACATAATGTACATCTCAAAGAAGACAAATTGAGATAAAAATCCCTTACCTTAAGTATTAACTTCTATTGTACTCATTCAAAAATATTATGTAATAAATATAAGTTTATTATAAATCTATTACAATACCATATTAATATATATATTATTCCTTATATTATTTTATTATGACCTTTTATTATATGTTTATTAACAATTCCATGCTAAAGTTACTTTTTAGGTAATAACCGCTTTGTTTTTCGTATATGTTTTGATTTGTTATATTTTTGGTCCTCTTGATTTGATCATGGTTAAATCATATTCATAATTATAAAAATTATATAAATATAATATATATTTATTATATATGTCTTCAGAGCAATTCATAAAATTAGGGATAGAAAATGAAATACACCATTCATGGAGACCGTAGGCCCTACGTATACATGAACGCTATATCCATTTTATTTTACGATTGAAAGAAAATAAAAGTAAATAATATATATATTATAATTAAATAATAATTTTTATGTAATATATCACATATTTTTTAAAACAATTCTTAATACATTTCATATAAAGCATGAACAAATCACCTCGCTTCGTGTGGCACTAGTCTGCCTTAAACATGACCTGCATTATCATATTACCAAAAAATAGAGTGTATGAAGGTATGCGTGATATAATAATTCCTTAATTATTATAAAATCATAAATATACTATATAAATAATAAATCCATCATTATAACTAGCCTTTAGAGGAGGTAATGAAAAAATGAGCGACACCAATTCGTGAGGCGGAAGTCTGCCATACACACAGATGATGATTTCATAACCCATTTGATGGAAGTGGAGATGGTTTTAGTTCATGAAATTAAAATAAAAACATCTAATTATATTTAATATACTGAGGTTATTATATGAACATGATATAAAAATAATTTTAGGGGCTTGAGTAATAAATAAAACAAAAATGCTCATAGATAAACATGACCTCTTCTTCGGGTATCCTTATTTGGTTTGCTCTAAAAGCCTTCCTAGTATGGATTTCTAAAAAAACAAAGATTTTAGCATGATGGTATGGAATTTGGAGGTGATATTTTCTTTTATTGTATTAACCAAAAGGGTTTAAAGGTATGAAGAAGAGAGGATAGGGGGTGGCCTTTTATAACCGCGAGAGAGGACAAACATGGTATTGTTGAAAAGAATTGAGCTATCCCATGTTTTTCATAACTAAAAAGGGTTATAAATGGATAAAATTAAAATATTATACACAATAAGGTATAAATATGTACATAAAATAGAGTTTTTACAAGTGTATAGGTAATTTTAACCCATATATTTTTAGTTTAACCCATGGTAAACCCATTTTTTCCTTAACCATAGTAATTAATTTTTACAGAATACACTGTTAATTTTGGCCAAAAATTAAGTTGAACTTATTAGATAATATAAATTATGATTATTACAAATATGGAATGTATTTTTCCAAATTCTATTCATATAATTGAAAAAATTTAATTTAAAATTAATCCCACAGATGCGATGAGAAAATAGGGTTTTAAAGAAAAAATGTTCAAAAGTTTATAATTTTTTTAATCAAAATTCAATATGAAATTGATTAAAGTGACATAAATTGGATTAATAGAAGTATAATTTAATAAATTTAAATTTAAAATAAATTTAAAATATAGTTTAACTTTATAAATAAATTAAATAAAAATGTAGTTTTCAATTAAAATTTCGTAATTTTCACTATTCATCAAAAAATAAAATATCCCTTGAAAATACAAAAAATTTACCCTAAGATAATTTTGAAATGATAATTTAAAAAATAAATTTTATTTTATCAAATTATTTTTTCTAAAAGTTTCAAAATTTAATTTTATTATTGTTCATAAAAATAAATAAAAGGATTTGTTTGAGAAAATAGTATTTTCAAAACATATAAAGACTTTACAAAAAATTAATTATTTTTTATCAATATGTTTTCTTTATATACAATTTTTATACATAATATTTAAAAATTAGTTATTAATTTAAAAACCTTTTAGTTTAATGGATATTTATAATAGTCATGTTCGAATAATATTAATAATATGTTGTGGTTTTGTTAAAACTCGATATTGTGTGTAACACAATCTAGCCCAATATTGAATGTAAGACAAGATAACCTAGTGTTGTGTGTAAGGAAAGATTAAATTATTTTTTAGTGAAGTAAAATATATCAAAAAAATTAATTTATTCGAAAAAAAAATTCACAAAAAACTCGGGGTTTTACAACCATGGGTTGGTGTTCTGTGAGGGAGGTCGCAGGTGACTATGCCTTTAACTTTGAGACCCAAGGTTAGAGCCTATGTTATTATTTTTTAGTGATGTTTTTATTTTATGTATCTATTCCATAATTATTTTTTTGTGATTCTTATGATGTCCCCATGGCAAGACCACTAACTAATGTCCCGACTAGTATCGTCACTTGACATCAAATACACCTTTCTATATGTTAGAGGATTCTAACTAAAAGTGAGGGTATAGGGTGTTATTATGGGGACAATATACCCTCATATCAGAGTAAAAAACAAAAAAAATATCATACAAAATATATAATAAATAGAGTATACATAATCACATAAAGAAGAATCGTGTTATAACAAATGAAATGCAAGTATACAGTCATACAACATGACTGATCATCCATCCGGCATATCACATATATAGATAATCAAAAGAATAAAAATACAAGGAAGAACTACTACCATCATCAAGACATATCACATCATAAAGTACAAATCCCCATCCAAGCTATCCTACTAAATGATCTAATCCAAGACCTTTGTATAACCTGAACCTATGAGAAATGAGGTTTACTCGGGTACCAAAGTGCCATGGATATCTGAGTAGGGTGTGAGTAAAATTCAATAAGAAACCACCAATAACATCCCTAACATAACCAGTACTAGAGTGTATACACAAGTATTATTATAATAAATAAACAAATGAAAAAGTGCTATAAAATAATTACCATTGATCTTGGTTTCTAAAATGACACATAAGGTTAACCATACCTACTTTGTATTTTGATGGGTTTCTCATGGAGAGACTTGGATATATTCTTGGATAGCTTGGATGAGTACTATAATAGTCTAGATTATGCTCTGGATAGTACCATATTTGAGATTATTCCTAGTTTGGGTTTCTGTTAGGTTCACTGTGAGCGAGGTCCCATGTGACTATCCCTTTAGCTTTGTGATTCGAGGTTAGATCTCATGTTGATTTTTATTGAGGCATATTTTTGGTTGATGTATTTTCCCCATTGTTATTGTATTGGATGATTATGACATCCCTATCCTGAGACCACTCACCAGTGTCCTAGATAGAGTCATCACCAAACCTCAGGTGCACCAGCCCATATGATAGAGGATTTCAAGTACCAGTGAATGCCTAGTATGTTTATGTGGGGATACTATATCCTCACAATAGAGTAAAAAAATAGAATGAATATCATAAAAAATACATACTAAACAAATTAGAGTATGTTGAATCCAATAAAAAAGATTCATTCCATAAAAAATTAAATGAAATTATACAATCATATGTCATGATTGATCACCCACTAGTTTGATAACATATACAAATAATCAAAAGATTATAAATACAAGGTCGCACTACTAATATCCCTGAGTCTTATCACATCCCAATCTCCAAATACCTAAATAATATATCTAGCTGAATGATATAATTTTAGGCTTTTCCCACCCTGAACCTGTGATAAATGAGATCTACTAGGGTAATAAAGTACCATGTCCCATAATAACTTGGTCCACCCATGAATCAGGCACCCAAGATGGCTTTTCGTAAGGCCCAAGGTGCATTACCTTTCATCTTGGGCTGACAGCTAGTGCCAGGGTATCAACAAGGAATCTAGTGTGAATAATTTCACCCTAAACTAAAATAATCATATATAAACAGAGTACACAACATGTTTAATGAACACCATAAAACTAAATATAATAATAAACAAAAATACCTTATAAATAAATAAATCAAATGAGGTCTGAGATGATATACAATCATTCCAAATATACAAAAAACTTAAAGACCAAACCAAACATATACTATAAATTTCCATGTAATACTTGGTCACTCTCCACATCCCACTCTATAAATCACCAACATCCTGAGAACCCAACACAAGGAAGAAAAAAATCCAAATAATCTGAAAAGAAACTATAAGATCTGCACACACTGAATGGTGTATATAGGGAATGAGTGAAACAAAGCATAATAGGATTTCACCAAAGAGTGTTTACAATTCCTTTCACAATATAGTTCATCTATTATTTTTTGAAATTATATTTAGAAAATACTTTTTCATATTTAACCACATGAAAACAAAATATCATACTAGAATGATTTAATAAAATAATAATTTCTTTCCATTTTAATGAAAACAATTACTTAAAAAAATTTAATCAGACTAAGATTCTTTTTCCAAAACAACTATTTAAAATCCACTTTTAAGAACCATTTTTAGAAATAAAATTCTCAAAAACTCATTTGAAATCCAATAAAAGATAAAATCCAATGAATAAGAATAAAAAAACATAACAAGGCATCATGTTACTAATAAAATAAAACAACCAATTAGATATAATAGATCACAATATCCTGGATTCCAATATAACTAAGGAACATAAATAATGAGAGTTCTCTTTGGATGTATTTTAGTATCATGGGAAATACACTAAGTCGTAAGTAAAATAGTACTAGACTCTACCAAATACATGGGGCTATCTTCCAGCATGTTTTCAGTCCTAAAACACATAAGATGCCCTAATTTATTGCACTAACATCATCAGGGAGCACTCTCCACTAGCACTATTTCATACTAGAGTGGAAACTAGTGACATGTGTTACATATAGTGTATAATAACTATAGACCTATTTTATAGTGAAGGGTTACCATTGAAATATGAAACAGGAGGTGAGGAATCAAACAAGAATAATCACATTCATTATAATCACACAAAACTGAATCCCAAATCACATTTAATTCCTTCATAATAAAAATATGTAATAACATCATCCATAACATATAAGGTATAAACCATTCCCCTCAGGACACAATCCATATTAGGCACAATCAAATAAGGGCTCAAGAGGGCCTCACACACCCACATCCTTTTAAAACCATTAAAAAGTGGAAAAAATGCCTTCACTAAAAGTGACTCAAAATTCCAATTCATTTATAATAATTTGAAATTCCATTTAAATTATTATTTAAAATAAATCCATTGAAATACCTTTATAAAAAAAATTCTAAAAAAATTCAATAAAACCATTTTAAAATCCATCATAAGATCAAGTAAAGTTTTTATTAAAAATACCCAATGTTTTAAAAAAAACTTTTAAATTTATTTCATGACCCAAATGGGGGAAAATCACTTTAAACAAAACATTTTATTTTTAAACAGTCCTTTAATTTTTTTTTCAATACACAAAATTTAACATACTACTTGACGATCTATTTAAAACCTTTAAAACATCTTTAAAACTCATTTTAGATATCACATAAAATTCTAATTTTATAAAAAAGGTACTTAAAATAATCAATAAAAAAATAAAATTTCAAATGATAGGAGTAAAAAAAAAACTACCTCAAATATATGACAACCAAGATAAAATTAATCACCTAAGATGGTAAACAATCAAACAAGTCTCAAGGAAAACTAATCAAGACCTAAAAAATATCTATAAATAAGAAACCTTGATCCATAAATACAACCCTATAAGCCCTAGGGTTTACAAGAGAGGGATAAAATGAGAGAATAAGGTAAATGGAGGAAGAGGGAATGAGAAACAAGAGAGAAGTAGGGCCTCACCTTAAGTAATTCACTTGAAATAAAGGTGGTAGATCCTTGAATCAAAGAAGAAGAGAGGGAGAGAGCTCCCTCATCTGCGCTATCCTCAATTGAATAAGGAGGAGATGAAAAGAGGGTAAAAATAATTAAAATAAAGAGGGTAAAAATAGGAAAATCACATTTTTAAGAAACTATACATCTCACATGGTTAGGTCACATGTTTTGGTAAATCTTGTTCCAGCTATGCAGAAGACACTAGATGGGAAAAAACCTTTCATGGTTTGGACATAGGGATTTACAAATGTGTTCCAACCATAAAAGACTGCTTTGTCAAACTATAGACCCTATCACACACTTGTCACATGTTTTTCCTAACCATTAACAAGTTTTACACTAGATAAATCCCATAGTAGGGTAGACCAAATGATTTCCACTAGGAATTACATGGTTCAAATCAAAACATCTATTTCTGTAAAGTCCAAACCATGCACATTTTAAATGAACAATAAAATACCATATGTAAGGGCACTTTTATGGTTTGAAATAAATCATGCATATAAACCATTCATATAAGGAACCCCTACATAAGGTTAATCTATACTATTTTCCAAACTTTTTGAGTGATCATGAGGTAACCATGCTTAAAAGAAAAAACTTCTAAAAAATAAAAATAAAACTCAAACCAAAAAATTATAATGATTTACATTTCCAAAAAATTAATTAAAATAATGATATATATATGTTGAAATGGGGTGTTACAATCTCCCCATCATTCCACTTAAAGATACTAGAAAGTCCTTAGTCATAGTGGAAGTATCAAAATATAAGCCTCAATAACACCCTGTAAAAGGATATGGGTTGGGAGAAAAACTATATTAGAGGGAATCCTGAAATAAAAACCATAAAAAGTATAAAAACCACTAAAACCCAATAAAAATAACACTTAGAATCTGTAGAACAAAACCGAAAACACTACTAAACATTTTCATGAAACACTAATCCCTAATCATAATAGTTGAGGTCCAAAGGAGCGAAGACCTGCTATAGGTCTCCCCACCATTTTTAATTAAACTAAAATGGTGAAACTAAAGGAAGGAACACTAAAAAAATGAAACATCAACCTTGAGAACACATCTCCAAGAATTAACCAAGAACCCATATACCACTGCCAAACCCAAACACCAAAAAACAAAAAATACTACTAAGATCAACAACACATCTCAACCATAAGACCCATGAAGAACAATTCAACCACACAACTTAGGAGAATAAACTAAATCAAATACATTATTAGAAAAAAACATGGTATTTAGACTCGATTCATTATACTCAAGAAGGTAAACTATGACCTCAACTTAGAACATTGTATCATAACAAACCAATGAAATCAAAACCAGTACCCCCCGAGTGCTCAAATTTTCAAAGAAAACACATTTAAAAGTACCAACCCTAAGTTATCCCATGTAAAAAATATCTATAATATAACCTCAAAATGACCATAGTATAAGAAAACACCCAAAACCTTAGGATAAAAAACCAAAAATCAGAAAATCACACATTAAAACATAAATTATGACCATCCACAGAAGAATAAACCTAAAAATAATTAAATACAAGATAGGTCCATTCTCAAAGAAAAAATACCCTAGTAACTAAGACTAACAAAAATGAAATAAAAACACACAAATCTCAATGAAAATACTAACAAAACTCACTATTTAAGTTACAATATGAACTCCCCAAGAGGAAACCACAAAATATTCCCATCTAAATGAGTAAATCAATAGAACATAGATCATTGTAGTCATAAGGATGAAAAAAACCTAAGAAGACCTAGATCACTAAAGAGTTCAAGATCCACCACTAATAATAGAGTCATTGAAGAATCAAGAACTAGAAATAGTCAATTCTAGAAGATGGAAGAGTCCAAACAAGGAATACCCACAAGGATAAGCACCACATATTTCTCCAAGATATTTCTAATAGGCATGAAAAAACTAACATGATACATGAAAAAACTACTCATGCTCTAAAATAAAATCAAATAGTCCCATAATTGGGGAGAAAAACCAAAATCTCCCATTCATCAAAATAGAATTATCACAAAAATTTACATTTCTTTTAAAATCACATAATTTTAAAGAAACCAAAACACATTTTCTCAAGAAAACACACATTCCAAAGAAAACCAACACATGATCCAAAAAAAATTTATTTAAAACCAAAAACCAAAAAAATTTCATCACAAAAAAACCAATAAAATACTATTTTAAAATCAAAAATATTACAACCCAATTTGTGTTATAAAGACTTATTCTCCCACACAAAAACTTTCCCAACATGCTTTTAAAGTTCATTTTAAAAAATCATTTTTCCTAATATAATTTCAAATTTTAATTTTGAAATCTAATACCTTTGATAACACTATAAATAACCAATTTTAAAACATCCAATTTTAAAATTTAATCTTTTATAAATTCCTATTTTTAAACAAAAACAAATTTTCACCTAAAACAAATCCTATAAAACCAATCAAGAAAATAAATTTCAAGTTAAAAAATAATTTTTGGAAAATATAATAAATCATAAATGTATGAAACTAAACACCCAAACATAAATACAAAAATCAATCCACATTCAATCACATTAATTCATTAAAAAAACTCCCTTAATTAGCATCACACAAATGGTAAACACCATTGGGATCATTTCAGAAATAAAAGGAGGAAAAAAATATGGAGGTGAAAAAAAAATTGTGAATAGTTTACCTAAATGGGATGGTAAACCATATTCCATCCATGAGACAATATTTTTATGTGTTTAAGACCATTATACATGGTCTCTACACGGTTTTCCAGACTAAGCGGGATAGGTGTGCAACCCAAGTCCCTCATCCAATTTCACCTCAAAAACTCCATTCAACCCCCAAAATTGCTAACATACTCATTAGGGATCAAAATATCATCACCACATATCAAAATCCATAAATGATACTAAAAATGAACACAAAATCAAGAATAAAATCCTATCCACCCATGGAAGCTTGAGGTTTAGAGTAAAAAAGAGTTGTCTAAGCACTTCCCCACACACTCTACCTGAGTCATGATGATGATCATAACATCTATAATATCGAGAAAAATCCAAAATAGTTAGTGGGTTATCTGATAAAATTTTTTCATGTACCAAATAGGTCCACCCTTAAATTGGGAACCTAATCTTGCGTATAAAAATGCCTAATGCAAGTTCTTGATCACCCTAAGCTATAAAATTGTTCTAGGGTATCAATAGAATATAAAATGGGAATTATTTCACCCCTGAATAGAAAAATAAAAACTGAGTATGCGGTATGAATAATGAACATAAAAAAATTTAATATAATAAAAACAATAATACCTTATAAATAAATATAACAAATGAGGCTCGAGATGAAAATAAGCATACCAAATATAAAAAAAAAACTAAAATCCCAAACCAAAAAATTATCATAAATACCCATGTGATCCTTAGTTACTTTCCACATCCTAAGACATCCAATATGAACAATCAAAACATCCAACATAAATAAGTCTAAATACAAAGCACTAGAAAATAAACCATAAGAGCTAAATACACAAAATGAATTATACAGGGTGTGAGAGAAACCAATCCCAGTATGATTTCACCTAAGAGTTTGTGAAATTAATTTAAAACAAAATTTCATCTATGCTAGTTTAAAAATAAATATATAATTTTTTATAGGTAACAACATGAAAACTAAATATCATATGAGAAAGATTTTATAAAACATTAATTTTGGTCCCTTTAAATGAAAACATCACTTGAAAAAAATTAATCGACTTAATATTCTTTGATAAAAAACACTCATTTGAAATCCACTTAAAAAAAATTATAAATAAAATCCTATAACCTTATTTGAAATCTAATAAATTAAAAAAGAAAATGTACAAAAATAATAAAAAAATACAAAGGAACTATGTCAATGATAAAATTAAAAAAAAGTATATACAATATATTATGGTGGCATAGAGGCCAATAAAACTAGGGAAACCAAATAATGAGAGTTTCATATGTAATTCATATAGTATCATGGGAAACACAATGTGTCCTAAGGTAATACAATCCTATAATTTAACAAATACATGGGTCCAACTCCTAACAGGTGTTGATTCCCAAAACACACAAACTAACTAATTATCCCACACTAGAATCACCAAGAAGAACTCCCCTCTAGCCCTATTTCATGTTATAGGGGACACTAGTGACATACATACCATCTAGTGTAGCATAACTCTAGACCTAGCTAGGGGTTCATATGAAAAATTGAAATATGAGGTGAGAAATCAAATAATAAATTTCATATGAGTTATAAGAACACACAATTAAATTTCACCCCACATTCAATGCCCTCAAAATAAACAATACTAATCACATCATACATACCACATATAGTATAAATCATTCCCATAGGATAGAATACATATCATGTAAAATCAAAAAGGGGCTCAAGAGGGTCACACACACACATTATTTAAAAAAAATCAAAATTACCAAACGAGCCTTCACCATAATGTTCTCAAAATTCCAAATCATTTCTCATCATTTGAAATGAAATTTTGAATGATTTTTTAAATTAATACAAATAAATACATTTCTAAAAAAACTTATAAAACAATTCACCAAAAACCATTTGAAAATATATCAAAAAATTAACTTTTTTTTATTAAAAACCCCCAAAGGTTTTAAAAACTATTTTTCAATTTATTTAATGACCCAAATGGGGTTAAAGAACTTTTAAAATAATATTTTATCTTTTAAAAATACCTTAAAATTATTATAAATATTTTTAATTTCAAGTACCAATTGAAACTCTTTTTTATACCTTTAAAACATTTATAAAACTCATTATAGTTATCACATAAAGTTTTAATTTTATAAACAAGGTACTTAAAAGAACCAAGAACAAAATGACATGCCAAATAAAGGGAGTGAAAAAAACAAACCTAAAATCAAAAAATAATCATGCTGAAAGTCATAACCTTCAATGGAGAACACTCAAACAAGACTCAAGGAAACACAAGAAATACCTAACAAAAAAACTCCTATGAATAATCCACCTTGAACCCTAAATTTAGAGTAGGAATCCCCTATGGTTCACAGGAGGGTGAGAAATCAAGATACAAAGGGAAAAGGAAGAAGAGGGAAGATGGAGAATGGGAGAAGGAGGGTTTTACCTTAATGAATCCTCTCAAAATGAAGGTCAAGGAGATTGGAATCAAATAACATGAGATGGAGGGGTATCTTTCATGTAACCTAGCCTTAGATGATTAAGAGGGAGAGAAAAAGTGGGTAAACCCCCTTAAAAATTGATATGTGAAAAAGTGGAAAATCACATTTTTAAGAAATATAGGGTAGCTTATATTTTTTGGTAAACCATTTACCAACCATATAGAAGCCACAAGATAGAAAAAAAACCCTTACATGGTTTGATTGCATGAATTTACAACCATTAAAAACTAATCTTTCAAACTATAGACCCTATTGAATGATTTTCTCATATTTTTCTAGACCATTTACAAACCATGTGATAGAAAACTCCCATAGATGGGTAGGCCACATAGTTTCCATTAGGACTCGCATGGTTCAAACTAAACAGTGAGCATCACATTCATACCAAAACATGCACATTCAAAATGAACTACAAAATACCCTACATAAGGGTATCTACATGATTTTCAATAAACTATGAGAAAAATAAACCCCTACATAAGTTTTATTAGCACAATTTACCAAACCATGCAGTTATAGTATGATAACCATGTGTAGAAGTAAAAAATTCTAGATTAAATTTAAACTCATACATGAAACTTATAAATATTTAAATTTGACCAAAATTAATTGATATAATGATAAATATAATGACACATAGTGTTATAGGTACGTACTTCGGTAACTTGGGTGGGTGATATAAATGTCTACATTACTGTCTGTCTAGTACCTGGTTTGATATTAGGACTATTTTGGGTTTCTTTCAGGTTAATCCTAGATAAATTCTCTATGACTGAGGTCCCAAGTGACTATCCCTTCATCTTTTTGAGATGAGGTTAGAGGAAATAATTTTATTTATTAAGGTGTGTTTTTTGGTTAATGTAACTTTTCCATAGTTATTTTATGGGATGATTATGACATCCCCGACCCAAGACTATTCACTAGTGTCCTGTATAGAGTCATTACTAGACCTGAAGTGTGCCTAAAAATATGAAAGAGGCTTACAACTAGAAGCAAAAGTCTAGGTGTTACCATGGGGAGACTATACCATCATATCAGAGTAAAAAATAGTAAAAATATCATACAATATATGTAATAAAAAATCAGAGTAAAAAATCCAATTAACATGAATCATTCTATAACAAATGAAATGAAAGAATACAGTCATATTTCATCATTGATCACCCACTTATCCAATCATATATATAGATAATAAAAAGAATACAAATACAAGGAGAAACTACTACCATCCATGATTGTTATCACATTTCGATCTCCAAATACACATGCAAGATATACAGTTAAACGATTCAATCCTAGGCCTATGCCCGATCCAAACCTCTGATAAATGTGTTCTTCTAAGGTATTAACGTTCCATGGACACTTGATTAGGGTGTGAGTAAAACTTAGTAGGGAACCACTAATGATGTACCTAAAATTATCAGTGCTATAGTGTATGTACAAGTGATTTTCTCTGAATAAATATAAATTTTTTGAATCATTATAAAATAATCATTGTCAATTTCTAGTTTCTAAGGTGACACTTGAGGTTGAAAATACCTAATTTAACCAATTCCTATGTGTCTTTAATCATGTAATATCATAATACAGGGATACATGGCATACCCAAAAATTCCATGAATATGTATATATATGCAAAGACAACCACTAAGGGGGAAAAGGGGCATGCCTAGATCATCTCACATATACAAACCTTATTGGGGAAAACAATACAACCTAGAATATTAGGAATAATTCGATCAAGGTAAAGAGAATACCCACATGGAATCTCATGTAAGTGATCACTCAGGGGAAAATCCTCCCACACATATTGTCCCATGAAAATAATTTAGGGGAAAGAGTGACTCCACCTAGATCTTAGATAATGAAACTAGGGGGAATACTATCTCCACCCAGTATCTCATATATATAGTTTAGTGTGGGGGGGGGGGGGGAGAATCCCCACCCAAAATCACATATGACATCTTGGGGGAGAAGCAACCCTCCCATGAATATCTCATATAAATTCAATTAGGGGGGATGACCCCACCCATAATCTCATATATAATATTGAGGGCTAGAATTCACATGGTACCATCACATATAAATATCGAGGGCCAATATACACTAGGTAATACCTCATTTAAATATTAGGATCCAATTTACACCCAATAATGTCTCATGTAAATATCCGAGGCTAATATACACCCAATAATATCTGATGTAAATATCAAGGGCGTGAATCCATCAGGAAACATATCATATAAATATCAGGGGTTAACATCCACCCAATAAAATCCCATATAATTATCAAGGGACAAATTCCAATCAATAACACCTCATATAAATATCAAAGTCTAGTGTACACCGAGTAATATCACATATAAATATTGGGGGCTAGTGTCTACCTAGTAATACCTTACATAAATATCAAGGGTTAGTTTCCACCTAGTAATATCTCATTTCATGATAACATGGGTTGGAAATCCACCTGAACCCATCACACATAACCAAGTTTTTCCTATAAATCACACAAACTATTACTATTACTACATCCATATATGGATATAACTAGTCTAGACTCACTGCACTAACCCTCTAAGATTTCAACACAAGACTGGGGTACCCTCCATTTTTCTCTAAGTCAAAACATATCCTAGACACCCTACTTTAGTTCCTATATTTCATTTCCAACTCTTTAATGAAACCCATCACTCATAGGGAATAGAAACCCTCAACAAAACCATAATCACATTATGGACTAATAAGTCTTATAGGAAACATAATTTCAACATCTCACTAGGGACATGAAATATCACCAATATTACTTCCTTTATCAAGGCATGTTAGTTATCTCTCACCCAACCTATGCATTAAACCCTTCTAATATTAAACCTATCATGTAAACACATACTATTGGTGAATTAACACTCATGCCATGCTCTAATTGATAATTCCAAAGGCTATAAGGTATCTCAAGGGTATTACATGGAAAATCCCTATGATAAAAATTTACTCACCCATCAATCACACCTATTCAAAAGGAACTAAGGGCATATAAACCAATGTCATTTACATTATTTCACTAGGATTATACCCATATTAGGCCCATGTGACTCCTAGAATGTATTTATAATCATGACCTAGTTCATCGACCATTGAGGCACTAGACTAGTGCTCAAGGGACCATCATGGAACTTAACACTTCTATTCTATCAATATTAATTAGAAAACAATTCATTTTAAATATAAGGTTGATCAACCATGAATGGAGATACCAAACACTGTACATAGACACAATTCATAAAAATTAGGGGGAATTTTCATGGACTACCTACCTTATATGGAGATATTCTATTTAATCAATATTTTCCATCATCACCCAAGCTCATCCATGCCTAATATAATATCCCAAGATCCCATTGCAAGATACAAAAGCTAAAATATTTATTATAAAAATTTACAATAAATTATTCAATTTATTTAAAATAGTTATAATCTCCTAAAAAATCACTTGACCATATCACCGCATTGAAATCATGACTAACCTCACTTGAAAGGTCCATGACGTACCCACAACACTATCCTGGAAAAAATACCTATCATCCATCACTCATTAAATCAACAATTTTCTCCAATATAATCAAATTAAATAGGAAAATTCATATGGCGACATACCTCAAAACAAATGTTGAACATTGACATGTGATCATCCCCCTGATAAATCCTTTAGGAAATAATCACAATATCCTCATCATATCAGAATGATTCCACCATGATCCAATGAAATCATCAATGTAACCCAACCTAAAAACATCCAAAACTAGTTTCTATTTATATAATTAATAATGTAGGGATATAAGGAAGGGTATCACCTCAAATCTATATGGAAATACATTGAGAATAATCCTATCTAATGTATAATAAAGGATAAATACATGGTAAGGATCTCCTTTGAGCCTCCTTGGTTCGACCACATGAGAAATATAGAAAGGTGAGAGTTGATTAAACATTACATGGGGGAAATTTTTATTTTAAAATTTTTACAGGATTCTAAGAATATTCTTGGTTTGGATACACAATTTCCCAAACCATGTACCAAATGTGTGACTCACACTATCTCAAGACACACCCCTTAACATACTTTGGTCGTGTGATTTACCAAAATGTTCACTAACCATATGACAAACTCTGAGAAATATCAGTATTGCACAGTTTGTCTCAAAGAATTATATACAACCGTTCACAATTCATGTAATTTTTCCTTTATGAAATATCACCATACCCAATTTTCTCTGTTCTGCCCTATGGTTTTCTCTAACTGTGAGATGATCACGCACGTGGGTAAAACCCTTCCAAAATTTCAAAATTCATCCCAAATATCCTGATCTTCACTTGAGAACATAAAAAATCCATGTACCTTTATCAATATTAAGAAAAATCTCATTGAGATATTGAAACTCTTGGACTCCAAATCCAAATATCAATTCTCAATATGTACCCTACCCCGGGACCAAAAATTCAAATTCACTCTTAATTTCACCCTTGTAGTAACACATGTCATTAAAATTTCCCCACTATAGAACTTATCATAATCAATAATTCTTATCAACCCTACATCCATAAATCCAAACCTACCCCAGTTATCAATTCAAAATCAAATAATCACTAGAATGTTGAAAAATATTCCTCCTTTCAAATCAAAACACAAGGTTTCACTATTTATCAAAAATAGAGATACATGCTCATCAGTATCTCCAATATCAATACGGTTCTCAATTTCACTCATCTATCCTAAGACACTGAGGTTTCATCAAATGATTCATCCCTAGGTATATGGTTCTCCCTATAACAATGATCTTCTTATAAAGGCAGAGTCCATGCTTCCCACTCTAAGAGTCTCTTACTAAGAATTAATTTCTAGTGGTCCATCAACTTACTCAAAGTGATTTACACCTCACTATATCCAATTAAAAAGTAAAAACACCAGTCTATCCTTCTATTACTGAATTTTCCTGAAAAACATATATTCTCACCTACCAACGCACTATCATGTCTTCAGATTATAATCCCTAAATCCTCAAAGTCATAAAAATATCATCCAAAAACCCACACAAAATTCCAAACTTGAAACTCATTGTAATTACATGGTTAGATCACCAATCACCTACACCAACCATTATTCTCTCACCCCATGCATCGATACACCATCAATTTAACACACCCTCAAATAACACCAAATATATCCTAAGCACAATTAAAATTCTAACAATCTTTATGATATCACATATGAATCCCACATCTATTATTCCTTGAGGAACCAAATGAAATAAGATATACATGATCACTAAAAACCTAGTTCCATATCAATCATTCAATGACTGGTCTCATCACACCCACAACCCTACCCAGATGAGGGCTGCACCTTCGTGACTGATTCAATGCTCACCACCTAGAAGTATCATTATCATCACTTCACTAAACCAAAAAACTGATCACTATGGTCCACAATCCATCCATTATTACATGTAATGACTAGATGTGTTCGCCCCACTCATACATAAGAACCAGTGAAAAACATTAATCACTACATATTCCCAGATCACCAGGAACATCATCCTTGACATCATATGAATATCCATTCATAATTATGACCACACATTCTAATAGATAATGGTTATTTCCCCACCATATGGATTCCATTACACTACTCCTCAATCACTAAACCAACTGGGTCCCATCATCACACATGTGTCACTCCTCCCGACCCACAGTCATCAATCCTGCAAACCCTTTTCAAGATGTAGGATTGGATCAACTATACTGAGGTGCTTCAATACATCTTTGAGTATTCCTCTCACTATAAGGCGGGGGGACACCTCTCATTCTCATAAAAACCTCTGGAAACCATGCCTGCACCAAACTATCTAAAAATACCATCTCCATGATCCATTTCTAGTGAAACCAACTTATAAAAAATTCACATGCACCTCATACCACCACACAAGTCTTCCTTTATAATGATCCTCAAAAATCCAAATTACCAAAACAACACTTAACTAATCAAAAATACACCCCACACTACCTTTCTACATCATACAATTTAGATCATATTGAGTAATATATGATAAATACTAATCTCACACACCTAAATAACTTACCATGATCACTGTATTTCAATCATATTAAGCTGAAAGAATCTTAATCAATGTTTCCTTTTAAAAAGTCTAAAGGCATATCACTATTTCCATGAATAATCACATGATCTGCCTCCATCCTAGAAATCATTGAAAAATCAAAAGAATTTTTCCATGATCTACACATTATAGTCCTCACCATTTGAATCACTATCCACCACCTCATTAAGAACCACACATGAAGTCACCAGGTCCAAGAATCCCACTGATTCTTCCCTTGAACTGCAAACTTGATTCTAAAATCACTAACACCCAGAGTGATTTACCTCATGAAAACCTAAGTCTTCTCACATGCTTATACCATGTTCTAGATACCACATACTATACATTAATATCAAATGAAAATCATATAACCATGATTCTCATCTACAAGGAATTCATAATTCTAGGATAATCCTTATCTTAGGCAACCTTTATATATCACAACCATCTCAACTAAAGCATAAAAACATCGTGCCACTCAATCATAACACATAGCTCACCAATATCCCAAGAAACATCTTATAGGTATCGGGATCTCTCACCTAGACATAAATACTATATCACATAAGTCACCATTCATGGGAAAAATCACTACTCTCACATCAAATATCACAAGGAAAATCACATGGAAAACAACCACTCTACAGTTCTCATATAAATATACATATCAAGAATCATATGCCAAGTCATCAAACCACTATAGGGAGCTAATAATTAATAGGAATATATGTACTAGAATACCCCATTGAGGATCTAGATATCACATATGTGTACGTAAAAACATCATTATATGATGGCTCATATAGAGTAAAACCATATTCATATGTTTCAGCTAAGTAGAATTCCACCAAGAAGTGATATGGGACAACACCATATAGGGTTTTTTGAAACTTTAAGTAAAAAAACCCACATTACAGGAACCCAAAATAGGTTCATCATAAATGAATCCAATGATTACAATGACCCATCATGGTCCACTATACATCCCTTTCATAGAGTTAATGTATAGTCATCATCAAGGAGTATTCCCCCATAAGATGAACATGACCGATCATTATTGAAAAATTTATCACGATTTAGTTGAGTATAATTACACCAATAATTAATATAGAAAAATTACATATATGTTCTTGTTGACACTTTAAACAACTTAATCCTTTTTCATTAATGGTATCAATCACACACAAGCACACAAATATGATGTAAATACTACATGCCAAAAATCATGCATGTACACAAACTTCATTCCATTAGCACAGGCATAAAAACTCCATTAACACCTCAAAAACACACAAAATATTGAATAAATATCTCAATTGTAACATCAAAAATCAAAAATAGTAATACCATATACCTAGTAACCTAATTTTCCACCAAAAATGGTGTTCATGATCTACCGATATGAGGTCCATAAAAATATCCAAAACATATGCATCACTGTATAACATACCCAAAATATTAAGAGAAAGAAAAATATTTTTTGATTCCACTTTGTATTACCTCATCTTGAGATGACTCACTAGTTTATAGACCGATGGTGTTATGTGACATCAATATGCCTCCCCATAGTCAGATGTGATCATCTATTAGTGAGGGTCTAGGGTGTTACCATGGAGAGACAATCGCCACATATCATAGTAACAAAATAGTAAAAAAATCATATAACATACATATTAAAAAATTAGAATATATAGAATAAAATTCAAGCATACTGTCACATGTCATGACCAATCACCAACCATTGCAATCACATATATCAATAACCAACAAAATTAAGATATAAAGAGGCTCTACTACCACCCCTAAGCCTCATCACATCCCGATATCCAAATTCCCATCCAATATATCTAGTTGAATGATATATTCTTAGTCCATTTACCTACCTGAACTGACGATAAATGTTTCCTCGATAAGGGTGTGAGTAAACCTGAATAGGGAACCCCTAATGACAT
This sequence comes from Viscum album, assembly GCA_963277665.1. Classification (NCBI taxonomy): domain Eukaryota; kingdom Viridiplantae; phylum Streptophyta; class Magnoliopsida; order Santalales; family Viscaceae; genus Viscum; species Viscum album. The sequence goes on from OY728163.1 coordinate 357,414,520, forward strand.
CCCTAATATAACTAGTACAATTGTGTATGTACAAGTGATATGATAGGGATAAATAAATCTTTTAAAGGACTATAAAATATTCACTGTGAATATATGGATTTTAAGGTGACATTTGGGGCTGACTATAACCACTTTAGCTCATGTCAGAGTGCCTCTAAGCATGTTACATCATCATAAATGGAATAAATTTACTACCCTGAAATCTCATGAATATGTATAAATAAGTATATAAGATCACTTAGGGGGAAATCATCATTCCTAGATCATCTAATATATATAACCCTCTGGGGGAAGAGTGACGCACCCATGAATTTCAGGAATAATAAGGCCAAGGTAAGTGCATCCACACCCAAAATATCATGTAAACAATCACTTAGAGGTAAATCATCCCACCAAATTCTTCTCATGAAAAGTATTCATGGGTAAGATCATCCCCAACCATACCTCAGATAATAAAATCAGGGGGGATTTTCTCCACCCTTATTATCATATATATATATATTTGGGGAGGGGGTAGTGGCCCCACCCATAATATCATATAATATCTAGTGGGAGAAGCATTCTACCCAGGAATCCCTCATATAAAGGAAATCAGGGTGGAAATAACCCCACCAATATTCTCATATATAACATTAAGGGATAGTATCCACCCAGTACTATCTCTTATAAATATGTGGGTCAAATTTACAATTAGTAATAACTCATATCAATATCAAGTTCCAAAATCAAATCAGTAATATCTAATGTAGATATCGAGGTTCAATGTCAAACTGGTAAAATTTATGTAAATATAGTGGGACAACATCCACCTAAGAATATATCTTATAAATATTTGGGGCCACATTCCATCTGGTAATATCCCAAATAAATATCAAGGTCCACCATCCACCAATGAATACCTCATATAAATATTAAGGACCATCATTCACTAGATAATATCCCATATATAACATGGGTTGGATATCCACCTAAAACCATAAAAAATAAACCAAGTTAGACTCTTAAGTGCAAGAAATATCATTTTCCCTACATCTATACTAGGCTACAATCAGGATAACCTCATTACACTATGAATCTTAGGGGTCAAAACAAGAATGGGGAACCCACCTCCATCCCCTAAGTCACAAAATTCCTTAGACACCCTACATGGGCCCATTTATCTCATTCTTAACTCTAGGTTGAAGACTATCACTCTTAGGGAATAGTGTCCCTAAACATGACCATGATCACATCTTGGACTAATAAGTCTCATAGTCAATATAATGATGGCCTCTCACTAGGGATATGACATAACTCCCACCTCACTTCCATAATTAGGTTAGTTTTGTTATCTCACACCCAAACTATGCATATAACCCTTCCAAGATCAACCCTATTGGGAACACACATACTAACGAGAAAGGAACTTTCACCCCATGCTCTAATCGATGAGCCCAATGGATATAAGGTGTCTCAAGGGTCTTAACTGTCAAATCTTTAGGCCGACCATTTCCTCATCCATCACTCACCCCTATTAAATGTGAACTAATGTAACATAAACCAAGTCACTCTAAATTTATTCACCAGGATTATACCCCTCTGAGGACCACCTACCTCATGGAACATATTTATAATCAAGACCACTTTCATCAGTGGGAAATTCATCAAGATAGTGCTCAAGGCCCATTGTGGCCATTATGTGTGGCTGAATGGATTTGAACTTCTCTTCCATTTCTTTAGATATACCATGTATAAATATATTTCTTTCTAAAATTTCATCCCACCATTTTTTAGTTTTACACTTCATTCCATATTGGTATTTGCAAGGATCTATTTGATTTCTTGAGTGAAAGCTATTGTTGAAATAAAATTCAACCAAAGAAAGGTGTTGATCCCAAATACCTTATAAATATATAGAGAAAGATATCAACATGTATTATAGAGTTTTAATGGTTCTTTCATACAAATCATGTGTTTAAGGAAGACATGCAGTACTAAAACCTAACTCTATATCAAGAGATGGGTGATGAATCCTTCATAACGTCAAGGTAAACCATGGATCCCGATCAGGTACAATAGAATGTGGTGTTCCAAGAAATATTACTATATACTTAGTGTATAATAAAAATATTTTATTATAGAAAAGTCTTATTTTATGGAAATTAATTTTGGTAACTTCATACAACGATTGACAACAACCCAAGTAGTATTCTTCCCTATAGTTGTTTTGGGGAGTCCAACATCAAAATCCATGGTAAGGCTTTCCCATTTACATTCAGGTATGGTAATGTTTATAAAATATACTCATACTTTTTTGTCTCAGTATTAATTGGATGACATACCAAGTATCAATATAGATACTATAAAATACACATTTTATTTTTTTACCATAATAAATATACATTTATATCTATATACATCATCATACTTCTTAACTGAATAGAAAATGATGAACTATGAGCTTCATACAACATCTCCTTCTCTAAGTTACGTATCTATGGGACACATACTCAATTCCTAAACCTTATCATTCCATGAAAATCATGGTTGAAATCAGGTACACTCCTCACTTTATTTAGCATCTCTACATCTTCCCTCAACACCACTTTAATCCTTGTAACACCCCAATCCTAGAAAGCCTTATGTCGATGGGTTTCTTTATTACACTTGTATAGATACAATATTCAAATCCAGTGGGACTGAACAGTTTGGAAATTTGGGAAAAACATATTACATACATGATACCAATATTATATTAGGGATAATAAAATAAAATATTACACATAATAAAATGAAATAATCAAAATCCTTGAAACTCATTCAAAGGAATATTCTTCACAACTTAGGGAAAGGAAACAAAATAAGGGCGAGATTAATAGATCAATAAGGGTAATTAAAGAAGAAGAAATAATGGATACATGAGAATAAATCAACATGTAAAGACATGAAACCAAGAAAACATGCAATTTAAATAACAAGATAAGGCATAATCAATATGTCAAGGTAAATAAATGAAAACACATGTCATTAAATCAATAACATGATAATAAAATGCATCCATAGATCTTATCATATGAAAATATATTGGGTAAGATTATAAATAAAAATAAAATAAATTCTTAATTATTGTAATTCACGTCTCAGTAACATGAAAACCTCTAATTTCAAGATCTATCCTCTATATTATTTAAAATATTCTAATTTGGCCAAGTGATTCATCTCATGAGACTACCGATGCATCATGGGGCTTACATTAACCAGTCCCCAACCCATAGGTATTATATTAAATAGTCTTCAACATGTTTCTTTTATGTCCAAATAACTCCTCATATATCAAATGATTGATTTAATAAATGAATAACATTCCTTATCAAATATCCATATATAATGAAAGATACAGATTTATCAATAATTCCCTAGTTAACCAAATAACAATAAAAATGAATACCATATGTAAAAATGGTATATGGTTAAGGAAATAATAATATAAAATGAATTTTAATAATTATATTTAAGATAAATTAAATGTACAAATGATCATAAAGAAGTGATTATATTAAGGGGAAGTTAACAATCACAAAAGAAAGTGAGATTGCAAAGACAACTTTTACGACTTGGTAATCATCATCTCAAAACAATTTGTATGAGATGATTGAAAGTGAAACATTAAATACCATGGAGTTATATGGATTCATGATATAATATTTCAAAATTGGTAGTAGATACACCACACAAAATAAGTGAGTGGTGTGTATGACATTTATCTCAAAAAGTAACAAGTGAGATTAAAATACCTTACCTTGTGTTTCCTTTTATATGAAACGCCTTTAACCTTATATATAATTGTTTTAAAATTGATAATAACTTATTGAAGAACCATATTAATATTTATTATATAATATATTATCTTCTTATAATATCTTATTACCATTCTATTATTAATCCTTCATTATTTTCATTATTTTGAGTAGTAATTATCTAATTTCTCGAGTAGGTTTTGACTTGTTATTTGTTATTCCTAATAAATATACCATGATTTAATAATATCAAAAATTTACACCATGATTTAATTATAATATATATTAAGTATATGTTTATTTTTAAAAATCTATAATATTTAAAGATAAGAAATGAAATGCCCCGTTCAAGGAGATGGTAGGCCATACGTTGGAAATGAGCACTACTTTCATATCTTTGTCATATTAAAATAATAAAAAATAAATTATATATATATATGTATATTATAATTAAATTATAATATTTATGTAATATATGTAACATATTATTATTAATACCATCCTTAACATGTCCCATGTATTGTGTGAACGTATCACATCACATTGGGGACACTGTAGTCCACTCGTCCACAAGCGAGGTTATTGTATTTAAAAAATGTAATTCTTGAAGGTATGTGTTATAAATGAATATAATAATTATAAATAAAAACTAAATATCATATATAAAACATATAAATAGAATTTCCAAAATAATTCACAACCATTAAAGGTGGTAAAGTAAAAATGAACAATCATCATTTCGTGAGGCGGTAGTCTACCGTACACGATTGGTATGTTCGTTACCCATTATATAGAAGCATGTGTATGTTTAGGTTTAAAAAACAACTTAAAAAAATCTATTTAAATTTAATATTCTTGTTTTATTATGTAATAATTAAATAATATGATTTTAGGTGGTGGAGAATGAAAATAAAATAATGGATCTTGAGGACGGATGCCACCTCTTCTTCAGGTAACTCCTTTTTTTATACCAAAAGGCTTCCTTGGATAGATTTATTAAAAAAGGTAGTATTTAAGGAGTAATTTCAGAGTTTTGGTAAGTGAATTCGGTAGATCTTGGATGAACCTAAGTGTATTTAGAGGTGTGATAAAGTTGGAGGGGTTATGGACTTTTTTAATTGGGGAAAATGACTCACTCAATTTTTTTGAAAAGAAGTTAGGTGAACCCATGTTTTTACCTAAAAATTGTCTTAAAAAGACAAATAAATCTATAAAAATAAATTACAGGGTTTAAATATTTTCATACAATGTATTTTTGACAAGTTTGTAGGTCATTGGGCCCCTTAAGTTTAATGTTTAGTCCTATATTAAGCTAGTTTTTACCTTAATTTCTATAATTAATTTTAATCACTTTCAATAATATTTTTTATCAAAAATTAAGTTGATATTATTATAAATTATAAATTATTATTATTCCAAATATTAAATCCATTTTTATAAATTCCAATCACAAATATGATAGAAATTAATATAAAATTAATCCAGCAGATGGGACAACAATACAGGTTTTTAAAGTAAAAATGTTCAAAAGTTTGCTAAGTTTTTATATCTAATTTCAAAGTGAATTTTTTTATAATTAACTAAATTTGATTAATTGATATATAATTGATATAATTTGAATTTAAAATCAATTTAAAATACAATTTAACACTATAAATAAATTATAATAAAAAGAAGTGTTGAATTAAATTTCAGTATTTTTCACTATTCATTTAAATATGAAACTTCGAAGAAAAATACCAAAAAATAATCCTGAACTAGTTTTTATGTTTCAATATAAAAAATTAATTTTATTTTATTTTATTGAATTTATAAATGTTTCCAAAAATTGGTTTTAAGTAGGTTCTTCATTAAAAGGCAGTAAAACTCCTTTAATAAAGATATTGGTTTTTATCTGCAATATCAGTTTTGTTCTTATCATGTGCCTATAAAATATATCGGATGAATGTAAAAATAAATGATAAATTATATATAACATATAATTTTACCATATAAATTGTCTAAAAGTGTTATAATTTAATTATCTACGCAGAACGTGACTAAATAGTGTTTTGTTTATGCCGGGTGTTGTGTGTATTGCCAAAAAAAATAAATATATTCTAAAAGGAAAGTATTGTAATGTATTTTGGTGATAAATTATTTAATCCTAAAAAAACATTCATCCAAAAAATTTTATTGGTATTACCTTCTAAAAAGAGATGTGGGTAGTTCTCCTTCATAGAATTCTTTAGTTCCCATGTTGCTTCTACCATTTTGTGATTTATCTTGAGAACCTTTATTAGATGTGTCATCTAATTCCTAAATACTCTCTCTCTAGTATCAAGAATTTGGATTGGTTATTCACCATATGAATGGTTAGGTTCCAAATAAATTTCATCAAAGATGAGCACTTGTTCTAGTCATATCATGTAATTCCTTTGCATAGATGTATGGAGCACATCGTGGACCTTTGAGAGATTTGGAAGCATTTCAAAAGGATAAGAAATAACTCCAAATCTTTCAAGAATTTCTAAGGTTACGATATTCATGGGAATAAATTTCTATTTCTTACTAAACATGATAACACCCTTCCATGAAGATACTTTCAGGAAAACTTGATCACCCACTTGTAACTCTAAACCTTTTCTCTGATTATTATCATAACTCTTTTTTTCTAATTTGAGATGCTTTAATATAATCATGAATATCCTTTATATTTGTTGTTTTTTCTTCAAAAATTTATGAGCCTATAAGTTTCCTTTCACCAACATCACCCCAACAAGTTGGAGGATGACATCTCTTTCCATAGAGTGCTTCATATGGCGCCTTTTGAAAACATGAATGTAAACTATTATTATATAAAAAATACACCAAATGTAAGAAATGATCCCACATACCTTGAAAGTAAATGGAGAATGACCTTAAAACATCTTTTATTGTTAGAATTTTTCTTTCTTACTGCCCATCAGTTTGAGGATAGTAGAAAATGCTCAAATAAAGCTCAATATCAAGTGCCTTCTGAAGAATCTTCAAAAATATCAAGGTAAATGGGAGATATAGATAAAAAAAATTGATATAGGTGCAACATGAAGTCTTAAAGATTCATTAATTTAGTGCCTTGTGAGGTGACAAAGTGGGATATCTTCTCTTATAGCAAGAAAATACACACACTAGGTTAGATGATCAATGATAATCCATTCAACATCATTAGTTCTAGGAGTTATTGGTAGTCCCATGGAAAATTAAATTGTAATTTCATCCAATTTATACATAGGAATAAGAAGAGGTTATAAGAATCCTATAAGATGCTTCCTCATAGCTTTCACTTCTTGATAGACCAAGAATCTAGACACATAATCCAAAATTTATTACTTCATGTTATCCAACCAAAAATGTTACTTCAAATATTTATACATAATTATGCTACCAGGGTTTATAGTGAAATTCGATCTATGAGAACCATCCAACAATTCCTTTTTTAGTTCAGGTATAGATGAAATACATAACCTCTTTCCAAAGTTTAGAGCACCATATTCACAATTTTTTTTCAAATTTTTCATCGTTCACACCTTAAATTTTCTTTTGAAGGTTCTCATCATCATATTGAAAATTATTTATCCTCTCTAATAAATATGGAGGTTCAATCACTTGAAAACGATTGATATTTCCCCTTCCTTAGAAATTCCCATATGCATCTTTACTTGATCCCTAAATGCAGGATCCTTCTCAATCCCCATTTGGGTTAGAAATCCATGATCATTCTTACTCAATTCATCTACTACATTATTTTCTTTCCCTGGGTGGTAGTGTATTGGGAAATCATAATCCTCGAGTATCTCAATCCATTTATTTTGTGTCATGTTGATATATTTCTACGAGAATATGTATTTAAGGATTTTAGGATAGGTTTATATATCACATATTTCACCATAGAGATAATGTCTCTATATTTTCAAATTGAATATTACATCCACTAACTCAAGATCATGGCTTGTATTTTTATGTTCATTAGCCTTTAATTTCCTTGATGAATATTCAACAACTTTATCATTTTTCAATAGGACACAACCAAGTCTCTTCTTTGATGCATCACTATATATGAAAAACCCATAACTTATAAATGGAAGTGTCAAAATCAGAGCATTGACTAATATTCTCTTTAGTTCATCAAATAATTATTCACAGTACTTTTTCCAAAAAAACATAATGTCACACCCATATTTTATATATATATATATTACTTATTTTATTATTTCTATTGGGCATCAGATAATTCCAGTCAAGGCCGAACATAAATTTTTTGAGTTTTATTTTGGAAACACACTTCCTCGCCTTTTTGGTGTACAACGCACCGCTTTCGAGATCGTGTAACCTGGCATGGGTCACCGCGCCGCCTCGCTTGGTTCCCCGCATGCCCCTTTGGCGTGAAACTTTTTAAACAAAAAATAATAATAATTATTATTGATAAAGAAATAAAATTTGATTAGATGAATAAGGTGGTTGGCGAAAAATAACACGGGACGAATTAAATAAATTAAGAGTTCTAATAATAATAATATTAATAATAACATTAATATTTTTATCATTATTATTATTCTTTTTTATTAATGTTTTAATTATATTATTAAGAATATTATTATTATTATTTCTAATTTAGTTTATTACAATTATTATTATTTTGTTGATTCTATTGTTATTGTTATTAATAATAATAATATTATTATTAGTTACTTTCCTTTTTAGTTATAAGTTTTATTTTATTTATTTATTTTTTTTCCTTTTTTTGGGGTAGGGTTTTCTTACCCTCTTTTTTTTTGGTGCGCCGCGAGCTGGCCCCCTCCCCCTTTCCCGTTTCTTTTTTCCCCCTTCTTCTTTACTCTGTTTCCCCTCCGCGTTGTACCCCGCTCGACCCTCCCTCTGTCCGGCGGACTCCCCATCGCCCCCCTGCTTCCCGCGGCTGTCCTCTCCCCCACTCCCGTTGCCCTCCTCCTTCTCCAGGCCTGCTCTCCCCGCCGCTGGCTCCCCGTCGCGCCGCACCCCATCCATTTCCCCCCCTTACTGTCCGCTTGAGCAGCGCCTCCCCTGCTCGCAACCGCCGTCTCCTCCGGCGAACCCAAACCGCCGCCCCTGCTTCGTCTGACATCCAGCCTCCTCCGGCGCCACACACCCCTCCGTCGAACCCAAGCCGGCAGCATCCACCCCCCCTCCGGTTAGGCCTCTCTCCTATTTTATTTTATTTTATTTTATTTTTCTTATATTTGAGTGGTTGGGTTTATAATGAGTTTTGAGTCCGGTTTTTGGGTTCAATTGTTTGTCTTGAGGTTTTGGTTTGATGTTTTTAGGTTCGAATTCATGTGGTTGAACTTGCACTAGGTTGCTTGGGGTGCAAACGTCGCGCGATTGAGGTTCTGCACTAGAATTTGAAGATTTTACATCAATTTTTGGGTTTTGACGTCAAGGTAGGTAGTTCCATGCCATACCATCGTTAGATTATTTAAATTGCTCGTTAAATAAATTAGAATGTGTTCTAGTGATAAATTGCGTGATGCGAATTTTATTTTTGATGTGATTCGATATGCGTATTTTTGAATTTGAGTTGTTTCTAAGTAAATGCCAATGTTTTTCATGTGTGTTGTGTTGTTGAAATTTTCAGACGTGTTTCAGTTAATTGTTTAAGGTGTGAAAATTGTGTGTACAATGTGTTGGGATGTACAATTGATTTTCAAATGTTTATGCCATATAAAATTTGTGTGTTTTTTTATTAAGGCCTTGTAGTTTGCATGTGTGATGTTTTATTAATTGAGCAATTGTTTAATCAAGTGTCGTTTGAGATGCAGAATATAGTTGGGAAGATTTTTGGGGTTGTTTGGTAGGTGCGAAAATGTGTTTTCAAGATCTTTGAGGTGTATATGTAATTAAATGTAGATTTTCAATGAAAATGAGTCACTTTGGTTGTGTGCCGTGTTGTATGCTTTTGGAATTAAATTGAAAATTGTTTGAACAATGGGAAAATGTGTTTTGGTTTTTATAAGCTATACTTTTGTTTTTTTAAGCGACGTTATTATCTGAAATCGAGTTTGTCTTTCTTGTGCAAACCTTTTCTTTCTAATTTTAAGCGTTTTATAAATTGTTAATTGCACTTATTAGATTATATGTGGAGCGCGGAAGTTTTGTTTGAAAAAATTACGTGTGCGTTTTTTTAAAGGGATTATTACATGTGAAATTGGGCATGCCTCATGTGCAAACTCTTATTGTGTTATTTAGAAATTTTCTTCAAATTGTTTAAATAGATTATCAATTCATGCAAGTGATCCAAACTATGCTACAAAATGGTTTTGGTGTGCGTGTGTTTTTTTATGGTGTTTGGGTATGCAAGCGGGGACTTGTGTGTGTAATGTTTTGTTTGGTTCGGGATATGTGAAAGTGATATACATTATGTGAATGTCAAACATGATTGAGCACAAGGGAAAACCCTGGGTATCTAGGTGGGCGGACTAGAACTAGTGCCATAGTGAACCAGATGAGTATCATCCCTATTTCACTTAGCTGGATTGACGATTGCAACACTAACTAAACATATGATATCTGAGGGTCGTGGCCTTCTAAGCCACGTGTTCTGAGGGTCGTGGCCTTCTAAGCCACATTCTTCTGAGGGTCGTGGCCTTCTAAGCCACGTTTCACCGAGACACGAGGTTTCTAGGGTCCCACACGAGCTAGATGAACCTTAAGGGATTTACCCATAGTGCTCTACCATCAATGGTGGTGCCCTCCGTCGGCGTATGGGGGACCACTTGGGTGTTAGAGTGTGTGTGTGTGTGTGTGTGCACGCGCGTGTGTGTGTGAGTGTGTGCGTGTGCGTGTGTGAGAGTGTGTGTGTGCCCATAATGAACTTTTCTCATCCTCTTTAAAATCGTGTCTATGAAATGAATTCTTTTTTTTAGTGTTTTCCTTTAGCATTTGGTTTGTAAATGTTTTCTTTAAAAGCATTTTGAAAGTATAATTTTGAATAAGCACTTTAAATTGACTTTTGATGTTGTGGCATGGAACTTTTTCTCGGTGGCATCCTACTGGGCTTTTAGCTCACACCCTACATACACCCTTGGGTGTATGTATATTCTTGTTTCTTGTGTATTCTAGGTTGTGCGTCGTGCTCAGTGATGGTGGTTCTGGTTTCTGTTGGTCCTCATGTGCAGGTTGGTGTTGGTAGCTTGGGGATGCAACTTCTCGTGTCACATGAGGTTGGTTTTGGGAGCTTAGTTCTCTATTTCTATTGTTGTTCATTTTGGTTTTTAGCTGAATTGTAGACCTAAACCTGTTTATAGTTCAGAAGTGTGTGTTGTAGTCTGTTTCCAGTTTCAATTATTTATCTGGTTGGTGGTTTTTCTATCTTGTATTTCAGGTAAAACCATTCCCACTTGTTAAACCTGATACCCGGGCACTTGTGCCAGCCCGTGGGGATCGGGAACGCCCTTCGGGCCTTGCCGCGGACCGGTTCGGGCGCCGGATCGGATGGCGACCCAGCCTGGTTCGTGACAAAATGGTATCAAAGGGCAAGGTTTGCTCTCTTGGGTCGTTTTATTTTGGGATAGAGTCATGGTAGACTTGAGTTAAGGTTGTCGGGACTCGACGTCCTGACTACGAGCAATGTGCCTGGCCAACACACCTTGTGGCGGGACTCGAGTTACTAAAGTATGTTGAGGTTTGTCTGATTTTTTGGTCCTTGCTGATGATCGTGTCTAAGGGAAATGAAAAGGGAGTAAGGTCAGTGGTCTTAGTGAGCTCGTAGGGTCTGGCAAGCATTGTGGAGCCGAGGACACTGTCCTAAAATACTCTCTATGGCCAGTGGTGTGATCGGCGTATGGCTGCCAACCATATTTTCCAATCACCCACTGTCCCTAGTTTCTTCCTACTTTGTTTCTTGTCTCTTTGTTTTGGATTCGTGGAAATTGGGTTTTTAAGTAAAAAAATGTTTTGGTCTTGGAAAATGTTTCCAAATGAAGCGTTTTAAAGATGAAATGGTGTGTGAGGTTTGAAAAGTGTGGGATGGATGTTTTGGTTTTGAAAAGTTGAAAGGTTTGGTTTTGACCCTTGGTGTTCTCGTGGGTAACCACATGCATGAGTGTATATGGGAAAAAGAAATGGTTAATGGAACAAGTGGATGGGTGCCTGTATGGATATGAGGTGGGTGCCGGTGCGGCACGAGAACATGCATGTGTTTGGCCCATGGGACACCATTGGTGTTTATGCAACCCACCAACTTTGTATATTTTCAAAAAGTTTTGTTAAATGAATTTTTTTTGGTGTTTTTAAGTAACCGATGTTTGCGTGAAGTGTCCTTGTGTTTTGGAAATGTCGGCTGTGAGGCGTTTTGATCCGAGGATCCTTTCTGAATGACTTATGTCCCGAGATTAAATTCTTATTTGTAAGACTGCATGCAAGCGTGTGGTTAATAAATTCTTTTGAAGAGTACATCGGGGAGCCCTTGCAGTGGTTTCACCTGCACGTTTGATGTTTGCTTGTGGTATGTCTTGACCGTTTGACCAGTTTGGTTGGGTCCATGGTTTTCTTTCTTGGCTAGTGTATGCCCCCCATAAAGCATTGTCATGCGATTGAAGTGTGGCCACAGACAATTCGCCGTTGGCCGACCCTCCAGTTGATTAGAGGAATCTCTTCTTGGATTCTAGAATTGAACCCAAATATGATTTTTACATCTAAGAAGATCCTCTCGTAGTGGTATGACAGATGAGAGGGGATTTGAAGGGAGTTTCGGTCTATTTGAGTTGTATGAGTCATCGGGTATGAAGTTTGACGTCGTTGCGTCTGAAGGTTCCCCCCTTGAAACGGTGAAAGGAAATCTCGTGGGGAAGGGTGAAGGCGGTTCAGAATTATCAGTGTGGACTAGTGTCTTAAAGGTCTTTGTAGTATTTACATCGGTTGCAAGGGTCATGTTCAGTGACGTCTTGCAGTGGGAGGTCCCTTTGATTGTCAACGGTGGTTTGGAAGCGGTAAAGGAGACTCCAGTGGGAAAAAGGTGGAAGTAGTCTGGAGTGGTCGGTGCTGGCCACTATTCTAAATGACCTTTGGTCCTTTGTTGGTTTCGTTTAAGAAAGGGTCTACTTTAGACCACTAGTGTGACAGACCTAGTCACATGGGAATGCTACAATTAATTGCAGGAGTCACGTGTTGTTTAAGACTCAGTTTGATGTTCCTTTCCGTATAATGTTTCTCTCGACAACAATGATCGTTCTCGGCGACGATTTGTGGTGTCATGTTCCCATTCAGTGTAATAAGGGATGATGCACGTGCACCATTTAAGCTCTCGTTCGGGTGAATGTTCAGTGTGAGAGTAATTAGATGTCATGGTGTGTGTGTTTGATGGTGTTTCCTCAGGTGCAGTATGATTGCTTGTGACACCAAGAGGAGAAGCTCCATTTGGGAGTCTTCCATGCCTGACTATGAGGCCGAAGATGCTTCAAACATCAGGACTCCAGCCATAGGCCTCGGAGTGAAGCTGGCGCATGGTCAGGAACCCTGAGAGTGTATGAGACCCCGACTTTATTTCTATCATCGGTGTTGAAAGTGAAAGCAACTTAAATTGTTTTCTATGGTTGTTCTGCTCCGAACGAACTGTCTGGTTGCATAAGGTTTTCGTGACCATGTGGAGGCGTGTTCGTCTTGTTGTGTTGAAGTCTTGGGGGTTGCGTCCCACTGGATGCAATCACTTTTAGTGGTCCTTGAGAGTCTGTTGGGGAAAAATCAGTCCCAAAATTTTATAATGCTCATCCCGGGGTGTGGATGTGTTGGTCAGGTCTTAGGTCGTGGTTTTGACGCCCGGGTGGGCAGGGCCCTCCCTCCTCGCCCCTTATGGTGGGGTGTTTGGGCACCATCAGGAATTTTTCAATGTTATGTATCCTCTGTTCGTTATAATGGCAGCGAGACCCATGTCGGGTCTCGCACAAAGGTCTCTTGAATAAATCAGTGTTGGCCTTTCCTTAATGGTGGGGAGACCCACATTTGGGTCTCGCACGAATGTCTCTAGGATGAATCAGTGCTGGACTTTTCTTTAATGGTAGGGAGTCCGCTCGAACCTCCCCGTGTCAGTTTTCCAGTCTCGTCTCGAGCATCAGTGAGTTCCAAATGGTGGGGAGCCCCTCGGGCCTCCCCATGTTGATCTGTTGCCTCTGTTTTTAAATATTATTGGGTGAAAAGTGACAAGAGAGTTCCTTGGACATGGTCTGACCTTGTCTATTGATTCCAACCAAATGGTGTGGTTTTCATTTAATAATGTTTGAGTTGTTTCATCTTCTGAAGTTGGTTTTGTGGGTGCAAGAGTCGTTTTCCTTGATCAATCAACTGGAGGTTTTTTTTCAGCTCTTTGGGGAAAGCAACACATATCAGAAAGTCTTTTTATGCATTTCTTGATGTTGTCTTTGAGTCACCTTCTCTGAGCACGATGTTTCTCTCTCTTTGCTTGATGTTTGTGGGGAACCTATTTGATCCTTAGTGGGGTGTCGTTTCCTACTTTGGGTTTCAGCCTTAGTTGTGGCTTTCCGGGGATAGAAAGCTTTAAGGTGGGGAGAATTGTCACACCCATCTTTTATATATATATATATTACTTATTTTATTATTTCTATTGGGCATCAGATAATTCCAGTCAAGGCCGAACATAAATTTTTTGAGTTTTATTTTTGGAAACGCACTTCCTCGCCTTTTTGGCATACAACACTCCGCTTTCGAGATCGTGTAACCTGGCATGGGTCACCGCGCCGCCTCGCTCGGTTCCCCGCATTCCCCTTTAGCGTGAAACTTTTTAAACAAAAAATAATAATAATTATTATTGATAAAGAAATAAAATTTGATTAGATGAATAAGGTGGTTGGCGCAAAATAACACGGGACGAATTAAATGAATTAAGAGTTCTAATAATAATAATATTAATAATAACATTAATATTTTATCATTATTATTATTATTTTTTATTAATGTTTTAATTATATTATTAAGAATATTATTATTATTATTTCTAATTTAGTTTATTACAATTATTATTATTTTGTTGATTCTATTGTTATTGTTATTAATAATAATAATATTATTATTAGTTACTTTCCTTTTTAGTTATAAGTTTTATTTTATTTATTTATTTTTTTTCATTTTTTTGGGGTAGGGTTTTCTTACCCTCTTTTTTTTTGGTGCGCCGCGAGCTGGCCCCCTCCCCCTTTCCCGTTTCTTTTTTCCCCTTCTTCTTTACTCCGTTTCCCCTCCGCATCGTGCCCCGCTCGGCCCTCCCTCTATCCGGCGGACTCCCCATCGCCCCCCTGCTTCCCGCGGCTGTCCTCTCCCCCACTCCCATTGCCCTCCTCCTTCTCCCGGCCTGCTCTCCCCGCCGCCGGGTCCCCATCGCGCCGCACCCCGTCCATTTTCCCCCCTTGCTGTCCGCTTGAGCAGCGCTTCCCCTGCTCGGAATCGCCGTCTCCTCCGGCGAACCCGAACCGTCGCCCCTGCTCCGTCCGGCGTCCAGCCTGCTCCGGCGCCACACACCCCTCCGTCGAACCCAAGCCGGCAGCATCCACCCCCCCTCCGGTTAGGCCTCTCCCCTATTTTATTTTATTTTCTTATATTTGAGTGGTTGGGTTTATAATGAGTTTTGAGTCTGGTTTTGGGGTTCAATTGTTTGTTTTGAGGTTTTGGTTTGATGTTTTTGGGTTCAAATTCATGTGGTTGATCTTGCGCTAGGTTGCTTGGGGTGCAAACGTCGCGCGATTGAGGTTCTGCACTAGAATTTGAAGATTTCACATCAATTTTTGGGTTTTGACGTCAAGGTAGGTAGTTACATGCCATACCATCATTAGATTATTTAAATTGCTCGTTAATTAAATTAGAATGTGTTCTAGTGATAAATTGCGTGATGCGAATTTTATTTTTGACGTGATTCGATATGCGTATTTTTGAATTTGAGTTGTTTCTAAGTAAATGCCAATGTTTTTCATGTGTGTTGTGTTGTTGAAATTTTCAGACATGTTTCATTTAATTATTTAAGGTGTGAAAATTGTGTGTAGAATGTGTTGGGATGTACAATTGATTTTCAAATGTTTATGCCATATAAAATTTTTGTGTTTTTTTTATTAAGGCCTTGTAGTTTTCATGTGTGATGTTTTATTAATTGAGCAATTGTTTAATCAAGTGTCGTTTGAGATGCAGAATATGGTTGGGAAGATTTTTGGGGTTGTTTGGTAGGTTCGAAAATGTGTTTTCAAGTTCTTTGAGGTGTCTATGTAATTAAATGTAGATTTTCAATGAAAATGAGTCACTTTGGGTGTGTGCCGTGTTGCGTGATTTTGGAATTAAATTGAAAATTGTTTGAACAGTGGGAAAATGTGTTTTGGTTTTTATAAGCTACACTTTTGGTTTTTTTAAGCGACATTATTATCTGAAATCGAGTTTTTCTTTCTTGTGAAAACCTTTGCTTTCTAATTTTAAGCGTTTTATAAATTGTTAATTGAACTTATTAGATTATATGTGGAGCGCGGAAGTTTTGTTTGACAAAATTACGTGTGCGTTTTTTTAAAGGGATTCTTACATGTGAAATTGGGCATGCCTCATGTGCAAACTCTTATTGTGTTATTTAGAAATGTTCTTCAAATTGTTTAAATAGATTATCAATTCATGCAAGTGATCCAAACTATGCTACAAAATGGTTTTGGTGTGCGTGTGTTTTTTTTATGGTGTTTGGGTATGCAAGCGGGGACTTGTGTGTGTAATGTGTTGTTTGGTTTGGGATATGTGAAAGTGATATACATTATGTGAATGTGAAACATGATTGAGCACAAGGGAAAACCCTGGGTATCTAGGTGGGCAGACTAAAACTAGTGCGCTAGTGAACCGGATGAGTATCATCCCTGTTTCACTTAGCTGGATTGACGATTGCAACACTAACTAAACATATGATATCTGAGGGTCGTGGCCTTCTAAGCCACATGTTCTGAGGGTCATGGCCTTCTAAGCCATGTTTTTCTGAGGGTTGTGGCCTTCTAAGCCACGTTTCACCGAGACACGAGGTTTCTAGGGTCCCACACGAGCTAGATGAACCTTAGGGGATTTACCCACAGTGCTCTACCATCAATGGTGGTGCCCTACGTCGGCGTATGGGGGACCACTTGGGTGTTAGCGTGTGTGTGTGTGTGTGTGTGTGCGTGCGTGTGTGTGTGAGTGTGTGCGTGTGCGTGTGTGAGAGTGTGTGTGTGTGCCCATAATGAACTTTTCTCATCCTCTTTAAAATCGTTTCTATGAAATGAATTCTTTTTTTTAGTGTTTTCCTTTAGCATTTGGTTTGTAAATGTTTTCTTTAAAAGAATTTGAAAAGTATAATTTTGAATAAGCACTTTAAATTGACTTTTGATGTTGTGGCATGGAACTTTTTCTCGGTGGCATCCTACTGGGCTTTTAGCTCACACCCTACATACACCCTTGGGTGTATGTAGATTCTTGTTTCTTGTGTATTCTAGGTTGTGCGTCGTGCTCAGCGATGGTGGTTCTGGTTGTTGTTGGTCCTCATGTGCAGGTTGGTGTTGGTAGCTTGGGGATGCAACTTCTCGTGTCACATGAGGTTGGTTTTGGGAGCTTAGTTATCTATTTCTATTGTTGTTCATTTTGGGTTTTAGCTGAATTGTAGACCTAAACCTGTTTATAGTTCAGAAGTGTGTGTTGTAGTCTGTTTCCAGTTTCAGTTATTTATCTGGTTGGTGGTTTTTCTATCTTGTATTTCGGGTAAAACCGTTCCCACTTGTTAAACCTGATACCCGGGCACTTGTGCCAGCCCGTGGGGATCGGGAACGCCCTTCGGGCCTTGCCGCGGACCGGGTCGGGCGCCGGATCGGATGGCGACCCGGCCTGGTTCGTGACACATAATCCCTTTACATGTAATTTTGGTTAACAGGTTATCCAATTGTTCAAAATTCTAAACAAATCACTAAAAGTAACTTTCCAAACCAATGAAACTATGTACCTCAATTATGTTATTTGTTTATTACATTATTGAATTTCCTTTATATTTGCAGGATCAAATGATATTCCATCATTGGAGAAAATATGTCCAAGAAAAGAAACTTCTTGAAGCCATAAAGTACACTTACTAAATTTACCATATAGCTCTTACCTTATAAGATTATTAAAAATGATCTGAAAGTGATTATCATATTCCTCATAGCTTTTAGAATATAGCATAACATCGTCAATTAATACGACAAAAAATCATTAAGATATCCCTTGAATACTCTATTCATTAGTTATGTAAATACAGAGGGTGAATTAGTCAATCCAAATGGAATTAATATAAACTCATAATAACCATAAATTGTTTGAAAAGTGGTCTTCAAAATGTTTCCTTATTCACTTAAAATTGGTGATGCCTATAATGAAGATAAATCATTGAAACTATGAGGCTCTGTGAAGTTGATCAAATAAGTCATCAATGCTAGGTATAAGATAAATTTTATTTGTTATAATAGCCTTGATTTTCCAATAATCAATGTAAAACCTCATGGATATGTATTTCTTCTTAACAAAGAGGACATTGTCTCCCCATGGAAAAACACTAGGGGGAATGAATCCCTTACTACCAAAATCCTCTAGTTATTTCTTCAGCTACAAAAATTCCACAATGTCTATTTTATATGGAGTCTTTGATATTTTACTACATTGAGTATTAAATCATTGTAAAATTCAACCTCATGCTATGGGGTATTACTAGGTAATTATTTAGAAAATACATTAATGTATTCTTGCATAATATGTAAATTATCAATTTTAAGATTAACTTCTTCATAACTAGATGTTTCTTTATCTTCTCCTCTAATAACTTCATTTAGTAGAGCTACTAGGGGTGGATATTGATAAGAAATAGGTCGGGATGCTTCTTCACAAAATATGATGGATTCTACATCTTCCTCACAAATCGTAATCACTTACATCTTATAATAAAATTTTTCATCATATTTAGAGATCCAGTCCATACCAAGGATTATATCAATGTTAACCACATGTATGATAATAAGGTCATCAAGTAAAGGATGTTTATATGTCATAATGGGCACTTCCCAATACATCTTTACGACAATGATACTTCCCTTTGGAGTTTTGACTAATAAATCTCTTATTACATCAAAAGGGAAATGTATAAATTTCATGGAAAATCAGGTAGATATAAAAGAGAGTGATGATCCAGAATAAAATAAGGCATTAGATAAATTTGAATATAGAATTAATGTACCTACCACCACATCATTTTGAACATCTACCATTGCTTTACTGATCATATAAGCTTTGTATCTCCAATTGAACTCTTCTATAGTAGTCTCCTTTGATTTCTAGGGAATTAATTTCCATAGTGACCCATATCCTTATAGTTGAAACATTGAACAATAGTTTTTTTACTTATCCCCTTTGCATTTTCTTACTTAGTGTCCTTTATCTTCACACTAATAAAATAATCCCGAACCTTTTAAACATTTTCCTGGATGATTATATCCGTAGTTTTCACATGGATGAAAATATTGGGTTTTATTATTATTCTTGGACACATTACCATTTTTAGGATGCTCAGATGAACTCTTCTTCTATTTGTTTCCCTTGAATATATTGATTATAAAAAATTCATTCTCTTTTTTATGTCACATGAAACTATCTCTTAATATGATGAAAAAGTCTGAGAAACCATCTCCCTTTTGGATATTTGTCTTAAGACCTATAATGAAGTTTCTGATATTGAAATATATGTTGCATATGAAATATGTATCATACCTAGATAACCTTTTAAAGGTATATTTACAATCTGAAATAGTTTCTCATTCCTTTTCCCTTAAGCTAAGGAACGTTCTCTTCATATCATTTTGTTCATCATGAGGGATGTAATTATCGAATAATGCCTTCTTAAAATTCCTCTATTCTATGAATTATATTTCTTCTTCCTCTCTAGTATTATGGATCATGGACCATCATTGATAAACATCAAATTTTCGGAAATAGATTATATGTTTAACCTTTTCCATTTCACTGCATCCCAAGGACACACATATCTTCTTCAGGGACCTAATCCATTTCATAGCTACAATTGGATTAGTAGTTGTTGGAACCAGAAAAATAATCCCCAAAATTTTCCAAATGCTTACATACATGATCCAAGATCATATACCATTTATCAATCTTATATTTGGTAGGTTGTAGGGCCTGAAAACAGTTATGGATTAGGAGTTATGGACATTTGAGGTTAGGCTGGAAAACTAGTTCGCGAAGCCCATTCACGAAGCCCCCTGCAATCATGGATCCCCTCCATAAAGCAAAGAGGTGGGATGCTCTACAAACCCCTTTGATGTTTTCAACCTACCACAAAGCAAGGAGGCATGATGGCTCTGTGAAACCCTTTGACGTTCACGACCCACCACGATGCAAGGAGGCATGACAGATCTGTGAATCCACTTGACATTTTCAAACCTGCTGTGGAGAAAGATCTGTATTCGTGCCGAGCGAGCTCTGTTTCGCGGTGCCTATCCCTTATAAATACCTAGTTCACCCCCTTCTCCAGAGGTTCACTCCGCCCCTTGGGCGGCTGATCTACCAGTTCACGGAGCTCCGCTTTCCTTTGCAAAGTGGATCTGCGAGCACATGCTCCGTGACCAGCTTCCTTCGCGTTGCTGCTCCGTGAGTCCATGCTCCACGAGCATATTCCTTCACATTACTGCTCCGCGAGTCCATGCTCTACGAGTAGCTTTATTCATGATGCTGCTCCGCGAGTCTATGCTCCACGAGTCCATGCTCCGCGATTCCATGTTCCGCGAGCCCATGCTCCACGAGACCCCATTTTCCACGAGCCCCTTTTCTCCGCGAAGCTACTTTGTGAAGACCTATCCTTTGTGAGGATCCTACCTTTTCACCCATTGGTCCATACCGCAGGGGCTTCACCCCTGCACCCCCACTCACTAACCCCCATGAAAAATGGGAAGTCGTACCGTGAACTTTTCGGGCAGCGATGTCGGGACTTTCCAATGCGCCCTTATACGCACCCACATTCCACCTATGGAATACCATGATTTGAGATACTTCTCCACACACCATGAAACAATTTGAGTTGACATGTTCCTCTTGGTTCGTATCCCATGTCTTCAGTTGATATTCTCATCATCAATTCCACAAGTACCTTGAGTCAAACCATTCCTCAAGTAACTCATCCAAACCCCATCACATGGCTCATATTCCAAGTTGAACCAGAAAGGGATGCCCTTGCGTAAGCCCCAAGACCAACCATTTCTAGGCACCTTATGCCTAACATTACTCTCTACATGACTATGAACTGTAGTGCACCCTCTGTTCCAGACATAGGATGCCTCTTGCTCAAAACAAGAGACGTCTTATGCTCTAAGAATGAGATGCCAACAATCCTCTCTACATGACTATAAACTGTAGTACACCCTATGTTCCATACATAGGATGCCTCTTACTCAATATAAGAGATTCCTCATGATCCAAGCCTGAGATGCCAACAGTCCTCTCTACATGACTCTAAACTATAGTGTACCCTATCTTCCAAACATAGGATGCCTCTTGCTCCAAATAAGAGATGCCTTATGCTCCAAGCATAGGATGACTAATTCCATGACTACAATGGTGTAATTTCAAGAGATTTGGAATCCGTTAAAACATTCCATCACTCCACATCATGCTTTTCTTGTCCTTAATTTGGATCATCATCCACTTCCATGTCTGAAGGGACCCCCTAACGGCCTGGTCCCATGCCGCATTAACTCACCTACCGTCCTAGGCCAACACCCTAGAATACTTTGGATGACACTCTGAGTATATTCCTGTGTTTCAAACATGGTCAACAGTCGAACCTCATTTGTTTGTCCCCATTTAAAGCACACATGATATGGGTGCTATGTTTCGAACACGGTCAACATTTATCCTCCATCGTTACACCACCTCACTGTGTTCCGAATGTCGGGCATGTGATTCTCACTTTTCATCTACCTTTGTTCGGACAGATTCCAACGCCCTTGGAATTATCCCTCTTATGCACTAGCACATAGGTGATGCCCTTAGCCCACCAGTGGGTTGGGATGCCCTCATGTCTAGACAAGAGGAAGAAATTACGGGAAGCTTCCTTGCATAAGCCCCATTCACCATTGCCACTCCATAGAGGCACCCAGGCAACTTCCTTGCATAAGCCCCATCCACCATTGCCGCTCCATAGCGACACCCAGGCAGCTTCTTTGCCTAAGCCCCATCCACTATTTCTTCTCCATAGAGGAACCTGGGAAACATCCTTGCGTAAGCCCCATTCATCATTGCCACTCCATAGCGGCACCCGGGAAACTTCCTTGTGTAAGCCCCATTCACCATTGCCGCTCCATAGCGGCACTCGGGAAACTTCCTTTCATAAGCCCCATACAACATTTCCCCTCCATAGCGGCACCCAGGTAGCTTCCTTGTGTAAGCCCCATCCACTATTGCTGTGGCATAGCGGCACCCGGGCAGCTTCTTTGCATAAGCCCCATTCACCATTGCTGCTCTATAGCGACACCAGGGCAACTTTCTTGCGTAAGCCCCATTCACCATTGTCGATCCATAGCGGCACTCGAGAAGCATCCTTGTGTAAGCCCTATCAACTATTGTCGCTCCATTGTGGCACCCGAGCAACTTCCTTGTGTAAGAAACACTCACCAATGCCACTCCATAGCGGCACTCGAAAAATTCCTTGAATAAGCCCCATCCACCATTACTGCTCTATAGCATCACCCGGGTAGCTTCCTTGCGTAAGCCCCATTCACCACCCTTCATGGATGCACCTTTGAGTTGTGATCATCAGGTCCTTGCGGCCTCTTGTTTCTTACACCGAGCATGAATCACGTGGGCTTAGAGTAGTAAGCATTGACCATGAAATCATACTTGGGATACATTAGAGCATAAGACCATAAATTCCCCCTTTCCTAAACTATGTGGTATTTGATCCTTGCCAAGGTAGAGTACATAAGAAGCCTCCCTGATGTTCAAGCCCACCACCTCGGTCATTCTGACCCCCTTCACACCGGTTCACCAAACCCAACCTGAACCACATGGTCTTTGATTCTTTCCAAGGTAAGGTATGTTGGAAGACTCCCTGAGGTTCAAGCCCACCACCCTAGTCATTCCGACCCCCTTTACGCCAGTTCACCAAACCCAACCTGAACTACATGGTCTTTGATCCTTGCCAAGGTGAGGTATGTAGGAAGCCTCCCTAATGTTCAAGCCCAATACCCCGTTGGTTCTGACCACCTTCACGACGGTTCCCAACACCTGAACTACATGGTCTTTGATCCTTTCCAAGGTAGGGTACGTAGGAATCCTCCTTGAGGTTCAAGCCCACCACCCTGGTCGTTCCGACCCCCTTCACATCAATTCACCAAACCCAACCTGAACTACATGGTCTTTGATCCTTTCCAAGGCAAGGTATGTATCAATCCTCTCTGAGGTTCAATCCCACCACCCAATTTGTTCCGACCACCTTCATGATGGTTCCTAGCACCTAAACTACGTGGTCTTTGATCCTTGCCAATGCATGGTACATAGGAATCCTCCATGAGGTTCAAGCCCAATACCCCATTGGTTCCGACCACCTTCACATCAGTTCCCACTCATCCTGAACTACGTGGTCTTTGATCCTTGCCAAGGCAGGGTATGTAGGAAGTCTCCACGAGGATCAAGCTCAACACCCATTGGTCCTGGCTCCCTTCACGTCGATTCACCAACAAATTGGGCTGCCTCAGAGCATAAGACCCTAAATTCCCCCATTCTTGAACTACGTGGATTTTGATCCTTGCCAAGGCAAGGTACGTTGAAATCCTCCCTGAGGTTCAATCCCACCACCCCAGTCGTTCCGACCTCCTTCATGTCGGTTCACCAAACCCAACATGAACTTCGTGGTCTTTGATCCTTGCCAAGGAAAGGTACGTAGGAAGACTCCCTGAGGTTCAAGCCCAACACCCTATTGGTTCCGAACACCTTCAAATTAGTTCCCACTACCTGAACTACGTGGTCTTTGATCCTTTCCAAGGTGAGGTACGTAGGAAGCCTCCCTGAGGTTCACGAACACCATCTATCTGATCCCCATGCCCTCTTTCACATCGGTTCACCCCCATCCTGCATGACATTAAACTGTGGAACTCAATCATCTGTAAGATATTGTTCCCCCCATTCAGCGTTAATCTTTTGTCAACCTCATTCGGTGGTAAGCTATTGAAGTCCCCAATCGATGGTAATCCATCGTCAGATAAACTACACAAACATTTATTCCCTGCCACATGGATACGTAGGAAGCCTCCATGAAGTTCAAGCCCCACACCCATGTCTCATCCTGGTATATCCCTTGATCCCACATGTTTCGGGAAGATCATGCCCCAACCTGGAGGTTCTACTTCCTCTGGGTCCCATTCATACATCCATTCTCACGGGCTGCCTCCTCAGGTGTCTCATCGTCTCACCGAACTACGTGGATTTTTATTCCCAGCCATGTGGATATGTAGGAAGTCTCTTTAAGGCTCAAGGCCAAAATCACTACTATCCTCAGGTCGGTTCCATATCATTCTACCTCCACTTCATTCAACTATCCATTATCCATCTTGGTTCTTACTCGGGCCACCACATCCTGGTGGGATCATGTCATCTACCTCCTCGCTACTCCTAACAGCACTTGGGCCGCTATCCATCCGTAAGCCCCAAAATGTATTTGGGTGGTTGTCCTCTGTGTACACCCTATTTCATCACCACTTAGAACTACGTGGGTTTTGATCCCTATCGTCTACACAGGGTATGTAGGAAAGATCCACGTGGTTCAATCCCAGCCAAAGTTAAACCTTGGTGTTCCCCCTGTTTGGGGTGCACTCTATCTGACCATCCCTCAGTGGTGTCCAGCTCATCCTTCACAGTGTGACATCTTCCCTTTATGGGACACACCATCTTAGGTCTTCTCTTATCGAGTGTTCTGATCCATCCACTCATTAAACCTTCAAAGTGTTACCTTCTAGGGATATACCAATCTGATCCGTCTATATGGGACGTTCTGATCACCCTCATTCCATCTCCGCAAGAGGTTAATCTCATGACCTACCTCATGATAAACATGAGATGCCTAGGGAAAACCTCAGAAGACATTCCTTTTTCTTAACTATCTCCCAAATATGTTAAACTTGTGGCATACCCTATGTTAAAAGTGGGAAGTTGAGGAAAACCTCAGATACATGCCTATGGCATATGATTCCCCACATTCGGCATGGGATGCCTCAGGTTCCTCACCCTTGAGATTCCCTCTTATGAAAAAGAATACAGGTTCCCCAATGTCCACCCATCCAAAGATTCCCTGACATGCCTGATGTTGTCATCTACTCCGACCGAAGGTTGTTACCATGTCAAGACCCCATGGAATTTCCTGACGGAAGTACTATAATTAACCGGTGTCCACAAAGATATGACACCAAGAATGAGATTAACGAACCACAACTTAATCTATAAGGGAGACCCAGACTGGGTGACGAGTTCTGAGGAGGAATCCACAGAAGGAAGAACTGACATCCCATCATCCCGTTTTGATCAAGGAGTGATAGAGCGCTGTCGTGGGTGCCCTCAAATGATTAATGTGATTTTGGGGTACTTAGGTGTAGCAGAGTGGCTGACCAAGGTCGTTTCTCATAGGAGGAAGTGAATTTAAAAACTTATTAAAGGTATTCTAAAACAAATAAAATTGAATAGAATAAAAACACTAATTTAAGGGATTGGGGTTTGTTATAGTTTATTAATCTAGAAGAAGTTTTCTGGAAGAATATTTTTTTTTTGTTTTTAGTTTTGAAATGAAGTTCGATTGAAATGACACAACAAAAAGATGTTTTTTTAGAAATATATTTTAAAAGGCGTAATCAATCTAAATCTACCTCTTCATTCAATCATTAATAATTATCATTTAAATCAATATCCACTTAATTATGATCCCCTAATTTGTTATCCCTCGAACCCTACGAGAGTTAACTTAACCACAAAGATGAAATTACTTAAACCCTAGGCTAGCTTCGGAACACGCAATCGCAGCACCCTGCTTTGATTGTTGTTATAAGGATATCTTATGGTCAGTGGTTAATTAAAGCACATATCCATTCTGGAAATAAAGATGAATTTTTTTTAGGTATTATATTTGAACTCTACAAATTTATCCCGTGTGGTCTTGTATTACCGATTAAGATTATGCTCTCACAATTTACACAAAATCCCAGCCTCACGTGTTTTTGTGTTAATTGTTCAATTTCTTGATTAGTTTCTTGTAATTTAAAAACACAATACATGGATAATATTATGTGAATTAAAGTTTCTCATTAATTCAAAATTATTAAATGAAGAGGGTAGAAGATAGATCTATTACTAAAAGACCACTCTTCCATGGGTGGCGTAATCATCGTAGAAGCGTTTTGCATGTGCAAAGGTTTATAATGGGTATAACCCAATAACGCTTCTACTCAAGAATTACAGCCTAAAGAGGAAGATTAAGATAAGAATAAATTTAAACAAAAACAGAAGAAAATAGAAGAAATAAAATAAGAGCAAAGAAGTTTATTACACAAACAAAATCATTACAACATGAAGGAGAAGAAGAAGGCTTCGTCGAAGGGATCCTTGCTTCAAGAGCTACCCTTATTGAAATGGTTAGATAATTGGAGTGGATCCACTTCTCCTCTTCCCTCAACTTTCCAAAGCAAGTCCCAACCCCACCAAATGATAAAAACACCAATTTATCGAGTGGGGGGGAGGCTAGGTTCAAAGTGGTTTCAAGTGTGAATGGGGAATCTCGGCCAAATATTTTATTCCAAATTGAACCGCCCATTTGACAACTAAAACGCGTGAATTGGCCAGCCTTCCAGAAGTATAAAATGTGAGGATATTGGTCCTCTATCTCATCTCCAAAATTGGGATTAATACAGGCCTATATGTATGAGTTATGGTCGAAATACATAAGATTCTCCATTCTAGCGAGTCCAGCCCAACCTTGACTTCATGGACCATTTTCAAAAACCAAATGCACTCTTTAGCTCCTGTGTCCTCAATAAAAGTTGTAGATAATTATGTTAGGAACACTGTTACAAAATTTAGAATTCAAATAATAAATATAAAATTATTTATCTTTGAAATACTACAGTGAACTATAAAGGGTAAAACTGGAATTTTCATCAAATATTCAAATGAATGATCTAATCCCAAATATTTTATAAATAAACATATTTAAAACAATGTGAGGAAATTATTTAATTTATTATCAATAAAATATTCAACAAAATAGTGCTTTATCAATTCCCCCACACTTACCCTTTTGCACTCCTGATCAAAATCTCATATCAAGTAAACATCAATATCAAATCAAAACCAATTTTAAAACACATATCTTTGAGATCAAAAAAGTATACACCAACAAAAAAAATATATCATGCCTCATAAAAAACCATTATTTCAAGTTCTTCATTTATATTATTCAATATATTTCCACTTCATTTATCCTTCCATGCACAAAACACTTACCTCGCTTGAATTTTCTCTCATCACACAAATATCAATTTTTTTTGCTATGTCTTTCTCATCCAAACTCATACAAGGGTCACCATAGGCTTGATAGATTCCTACATCACTACCCGATGTGAGTTAAGGACATATGTTTATCATGAGGACTTTTCAGGGTTGTTCTGTGGCTTTCGGTTGGTAGGATTTAGATGTGAAAAATTCTGAGGCTGAATGAGGAGGGCTTGACTCTTTTTTTGAAGCAAAATTGCATTAATCTAATTTTCACTTAAATATAGTCTTCTCCTCAATCCCCATAGTATCAATTCAGGTCCATCATCATGAAAATTCATGAAACGTTTACACCATTCATCATTTCAGCATCAAAAATTTCAATCTTCTCAAACATGATTTTCTTGAAAGCTCCAGATAGGCACAGCTTTCCACCTCAATTAGAAGCTCCAGAAAAGGCATAGCTTCACTTGTCTTGAAAGCTCCAGAGAAGGCACAACTTTCAATATAATTAATTTCTTCAGCAGCAAACACATCTCTTAAGTATTTAATTTTCCACCCAAAGTTTCACATAATGTGGTAGCACAACAAAACATAGCTTCCCCCACACTTAAGCTCAACTAGATTATGCAATTTCACTTCAAGAGTTGGTTGGATAGGGAAAATCGGCTTGTAATGTGGCTAACCTAACAGGCTGTGCATGGATTCTAAGGGCTACAAGGATTAAATGTTCAAGGTAGGCCATTATAAAAAAGGATTATTTGAAATAGGGGCTTTAATACCAAACAAATGACTCAATCATTTAAACATAAGTACCTCAAACCCTCACGTTTTGACAGGAATAGATCAAATTCTGGTTAAATCAAGCATGGTTTGGTTCCCACAAGAATTGAGGTGAATGTAAAGAATATGAAAATAATAGTTCAGAAGCCTCACAGGAAAGTGATTTCAAATTTAAAGACAGTGAGATGTGGCATGGGATTCAAAATTCAGTGTACTTTTCATGAAATTACTAAATATTTGAACTTGAAACAAAGTCATTTCAGCATTCATTTATGCTTAGTTTCAAGGGGTAAATTTTTCCACTTATTTATATGGATTTAAAAAATGGTGATGAGAATCATTTTAGCTCAAACGGTTCAAAAAATAACAAAATTTGTAAAATAAATACAAAAAATTTGAAAAATACACAATTTTTTTTGGTTTTTTTAAAACAGGAAAACAATTGAAATTACTAAACTAAAAGGTTACCTCCCCCACACATAAAATATTGCATTGTCCTCAATGTGAACCCATGAGATGATATATGCACATGAAATGTAGAATTTTTAAATAGGACAAATAATATAAAAGTGAAAGGGTTAGGAACAGCCTGATGTGCTCAAGTGATGATGGGGTCATGCAATGTGATAAAATCCACTACATCAATAGGAAGTCCCTCAATGTATCTCTTCAAACATTTCCCATTGACTGTAAAGATCCTTCCATTGTCCTCTTGTGTGATCTCCATTGCACCATAAAGAAAAACATTAGATACAATATAAGGACCTAACCATCTGGAACACAACTTACCAAGCATCAACTTCATTCATGAACTGTAGAGAAGGACTTTCTCTCCAACATGAAACTCCCTTTGTTGGATCATTTTGTCATGAGCTGCTTTTGATATTTCCTTATAGAGACTTGAGTTCTCATATGATGACAGTCGAATCTCCTCAAGCTCTTGAATTTTCAACTTCCTTTGAATTAAAGTTTGGGCCAAATCCATGTTTCATTTCTTTATAGCCCAATATGCCTGATGCTCGACTTCCACTGGGAGATGACATTCTTTCCCAAAAACAATCCTAAATGGGGACATACCAATGGGTGTCTTGTATGCTGTCCTATAAGCCCACAATGCATCGTCCAAGCTCTTGCCCCAATCCTTCCTATTTGGCTT
Organism: Viscum album; assembly: GCA_963277665.1. Classification (NCBI taxonomy): domain Eukaryota; kingdom Viridiplantae; phylum Streptophyta; class Magnoliopsida; order Santalales; family Viscaceae; genus Viscum; species Viscum album. Next base: position 357,443,785 of record OY728163.1, read on the forward strand.
CATGATTTTCTCTAATATTTGTTTTAGCTCACGATTTGAAACCTCATCCTGGCCATTTGTTTGGGGGTGGTATGGTGTTGATGTTTTATGTGTCACCCCATACTTCCGAAGGAGGGAAGAAAAATTCCTATTGCAAAAGTGTGTCCCTTGGTCACTGATGATGGCCTTTGGTACTCCAAACCTGCAAAAAATCTGTGCTTTGACAAAGTCCACAACAACATGAGAATCGTCAGTCCTAGTGGCCTTGGCCTCCACCCATTTACTCACATAATCAACAGCAACCAAAATATACAAAAAACCAAAGGAAATAGGAAAAGGACCCATAAAATCAATGCCCCATACATCAAAAATCTCATAGAATAGTATGGGTTGTTGGGGCATCTCATGTCTCCTAGAAATGTTCCCAATGTGTTGGTAACGAGAGCATGACTTACAAAACACATGGGCATCATGGAACAAGCTAGGCCAATATTATCCAGAGTCCAAAACCTTCCTAGCTGTCCGTTGGGGTCCAAAGTGTACACCACAAGAAAGTGTATGACAAAAATGCAAAACAGACTCAAACTCATGATCGGGAACACACCTCCTAATGACTTGGTCACTACACATGCGCCAGAGGTAAGGATCGTCCCACACATAATACCTAGACTCACTTTTTAATTTTTGGACTTGATGTTTCTTTAAATTTGTAGGGATTTCAGAGGAAACAATGTAGTTAACTAAATTTTCATACCAAGGATGCGTACCTGAGATGGAATAAAGATGCTCATCGTGTAAAGTGTCCCGAAGTGGTACCTGGTCCAAGGTGTCATCCTCTAGTGTGTGAGTAAGCCTACTCATGTGGTCCGCCACCAAATTCTCTGACCCCTTCTTGTCCTTTATCTCAAGTTCAAACTCTTGAAGAAGGATCATCCAACGGATAAGTCGTGGCTTTGCATCTGGCTTCTTCAGGAGGTACCTCAATGCTGCATGGTTAGAAAAAACAACTACTTTAGAGCCCAATAAATATGAACGGAATTTATTAAAGTAAATATGACATCAAGAAACTCCTTTTCTGTAGTTTTGTAATTTTATTGGGCTGAATCAAATGTCCTATATGCATAGGCGATCACATGTGAACATCCCTCCACCCTCTGAGATAAGACAGCTCCAACCACGAAGTTGGAGGCGTCACACATAAGCTCAAATGGAAGGTCCCACTATGGGGGATGTATGATAGGTGGAGTGGTCAGACACTTATTTAGCTCATCAAATGATACCCTGCATGAATCATCAAAATTGAAGTCAATATCTTTTTGAAGCAATCGAGATAAGGGTAGAGCGATCTTACTAAAATATCTGATGAAGCGTCGATAAAATCCAGCATGTCCAAGGAATGATCGAACATCACGCACACATGTAGGATATGGAAGGTATGAAATAATTTCTACCTTAGATTTATCAACTTCAATGCCATGTTGTGAGACTATATGACCTAAGACAATGCCATGCCCTACCATGAAATGACACTTTTCAAAGTTCAGGACCCGATTCTTCTCAATACAATGATTCAACACCTTTCCCAAACTAGAGAGACATTCATCAAATGAGGGCCCATAAACCGTAAAATCATCCATAAATACCTCCATGCAGGTCTCAATGAAATCTGAGAAAATACTCACCATGCATCTCTGGAAGGTACCTGGGGCATTGCAAAGTCCAAATGGCATCCTTCGGTAAGCAAAGGTACCGAATGGGCAGGTGAATGTCATCTTATCCTGGTCCTCTGCTTCAATGGGAACCTAAAAATAGCTAGAGAAACCATCCAAGAAGTAATAATGCGTCCTACCTGCAAGTCTCTCAAGCATCTAGTCAATGAATGGAAGTGGGAAATGGTCCTTACGAGTGTATTGATTCAGTTTCCTAAAATCAATACACACTCGACAACTATTTTAAACTCTCATAGGAACTAACTCATCATTTTCATTTTTTAAAACAGTGAAACCCGTTTTCTTAGGCACAACCTGAATTGGACTTACCCATTGAGAATCTGAAATAGGATAGATTATACCTACCTCGAGAAATTTTGCAACTTCTTTTTTAACAACATCTAAAAGTGTTGGATTGAGTCTCCTTTGTGGTTGCCTCACCGGTTTAGCCCCATCATCCAAGAGAATCCTATGCATGCAAATGGAGGGGATAATACCTGATATGTATGCCAATGTCCAACCAATTTCCCTAATGTTATCTCTCAATAGATTCAAAAGTTTTTCTTCATGTTCAAAAGAGAGATTTTTAGAAATGATAACAGTTAATATATCACCACTCATCAAGTATGCATATTTATGATTTGGGTGCAATGGATTGAGTTCCAATGTAGGGGGTGATGTATGGATGGAGAAATTGATGAAACAGACATATCTGCACAATGAACATCAGTATCAAAATAAAAATCATCACAATCAGAGAATAAAGCACCAAATCCATTAGCATACTCAAGAGCCATGTCATAATCAGAGTTCACATGATCAAAATCTGAATATTATTCCATTTCAAAATCAAATCTTAGAGAGTATTGTTCCTTAGAAATATATGTGGAAGTACTCTTAGACCTCAAACTAGAACCAATACTCATAATCTACCTAAGCATAGGAAAATCCAATTCCATGGTGCTTTTACTTGGTGGTTCAAAATGGGAGATAACAAAAGCAGAATGGTCCTCTGAGGGGTACTTCATGGATTCCATGACATTAAATACCACAAATTCATCTCCAAAATCCATGGAAAGTGTACCCTCATTGACATTTATGATAGTTTTTGAAGTTTTGAGGAAGGGACTACCTAAGATAATGGGGGCATGAGAACTTACCTGATCATCCTCCATGTTAAGCAGGTAGAAATTTGCTGGGAAGATCATGTCTCTTACCGGGACAAGTACATCCTCAAGGACTCCCGTTGGATATTCCTTAGCTCTATTCGCCAATTGCACCACTAATCTTGTCGGCTTCAACTCACCAACCTGCAAGGAAGAGAATACAGAGTGAGACATCACATTTATTGAAGCTCATAAATCACAAAGAGAATCAGAGAAGTGAAACTCCCCTATGGTACATGGGATGGTGAATGTCTCGGGATCCTTTCACTTTGTTGGAATTTCTAGAGTTGGTGTAATGAGTGTTGAGACATTCCTTCCAAGGTTGATCCTCTCATTTCCCTTGAGCCCTCTTCGATTGGTACAAAGTTATTTTAAGAATTTCGCATACCTTGGAATTTTCTTAATGGCTTCAAGTAGAGGAATTTTGATCTCCACACGCTTGAATGTATCCAAAACCTCCTTTTGAATTGCTTCTTCAGCCATATTCTTGGTTTGAGTAGCCCTGTTGGGAAAAGGAAGGGGTTTAGAAGGAACATCATCAATCTTTTTCTTACCTTTATCTTTCTCCTTGGATTTCTCATCAGTTGGTATGGAATGCGGATTCTCTGGAGTTGAGGTAAATCCCGGTGGAATGGTAGGTACAGATTTATCATTAATTTGCTTCCCACTTCTCAATGTGATGGCACTAACATTCCCCTTTGGATTTGGAGTGGGTTGGGAAGGTAGATTTTCGGAATTCTTACTTACAAGTTCATGGAGGGCGGTGGAAATCTGGCTCATTTGAGTCTTTAACTCCCTCAGCTCCAAACCTTGACTCTATAGCTAATTCTGTTGATTAAGAACAATTTTTTTCAAAAGATCATCAGTGTTAGAGTCTACCTTGTGTTGGAGATTCCATTGTTTCTGAATCGTTGATGTTTGATCTTCGAATCTCCTTTGGGGTTGTTGGAAACCCTGTTGGTAAGGTGGAGGATGCTAGAAGTTTGGTTGAAAAGGGGGACTTTATTGTTGTCCAGAGCCATACCTCATGTCTGACTGATCTTTCCACCCTTGGTTGTATGCTGGATCAAACTTCTTTTGGGGATATGGTTGTTGTTGTTGCTGCTGATATGGTCTCCCAGGGAACACTGCTGCACAATCTTCTATTTCTTGGAGTTGTGGGCAATAGTCAGTTGGGTGGCTTGTCTCAGTGCAAATACCACAAGGCCTTGAAGGAGGGGGTAGATATATCTTTTGTGCTAAATCAATTTTCCTCACCATAGTGGTCAATTCTTCCAACTTAGTATCAATCAAATGACTTTCAAGAGAAGAAGGACTTACTTGATGTACTCCCATGACATGTGGTGTACCTCTATCACCAAATTGTCGGGAGTTTTGGGCCATCTTGTCGATCAACGCACGTGCAGCTACTGCTGTCTTTTCCACCAATGATCCTCCATCTACAGCATCTACCATGCTTCTCTCCATAGGTGTGAGTCCTTCATAGAAGTACTGGATGAGTAATTGCTCACTGATTTGGTGATGTGGGTAGCTTTCACACAACTTCTTGAATCGCTCCCAGTACTCATACATCGACTCCCCTTGGGCTTGCTTGATCCCCGATATCTCCTTTCAAATGGATGTGTTCCTTGATGCTGGAAAAAATCTTTGCAAGAAAAGATGTTTCAAATCATTCCAACATGTTACATCTTCAGGTTGCAAATAATACATCCAATCTTTTGCAGCTCCATCAAGTGAGAATGAGAATGCTCTTAATTTTATTTGATCTTCAGAAACATTTCTTGGTTTTAAAGTTGAGAAAAACACATTAAATTCTTTAAGGTGTTTGTTGGGATCCTCACCAGATAATCCATGAAACTTTGGAATAAGGTGAATTAATCCAGATTTTAACTCAAAGTCTGATTCAAGATTTGGGTATGCAATAAAATTCGGTTGATAGTTAATATAAGGTGCAGCCAATTCTCGAATGGTTATATTAAGTTCATTTATATTATTTCCAGCCATTGGTTCCTCTTTTATGTTTGAATTTGAATTTCTTCCAATTTCAATTTTTCCAGAAGAGAGGAATTCACCAACTGGTTGAATATTGAAACTTCCCGTAGATTGAGAATGTCTGATTCGTGCCCTAAGGCTACGTTCAATCTCAGGGTCAAGATCTAAGATATATTTGGGATTAGTTCATGTCATAAATCAAATAAAAATGAAAATAAAGAAATTGGACCATAGTAAAATAAAAATGAGAAGTTTGAGTTGATGGTCCAAAAAGAAGTAGAAGAAAATAAAAGAAGAAGAAGAAAAATCAGATTGGGTAAAGAAGGAAGAAAGAAGAGAGGAAGAGAATAAAAATGTAAAATAAAATAAATACCTCTAATTGGTTGAATTAATCACTTGACTCCCCAGCAATGGTGCCAATTTTATAGAGCACTGTTGTGGGCACCCTCAAATGATTAATGTGATTTTGGGGTACTTAGGTGCAGTAGAGTGACTGACCAATGTCATCTCTCAAAGGAGGAAGTGAATTTAACAACTTATTAAAGGTATTCTAAAACAAATAAAATAGAATAGAATAAAAACACTAATTTAAAGGATTGGGGTTGTTATAGTTTATTAATCTAGAAGAAGTTTGCTGGAATAAGATTTTTTTTTTGTTTTTAGTTTTGAAATGAAGTTCGATTGAAATGACACAACAAAAAGATGTTTTTTTAGAAATCTATTTTAAAAGGTGTAATCGATCTAACTCTACCTCTTAGTTCACTCATTAATAATTATCATTTAAATCAATATCCACTTAATTATGATCCCCTAATTTGTTATCCCTATAACCCTACGAGAGTTAACTTAAACACACAGATGAAATTACTTAAACCCGAGGCTAGCTTCGGAACACGCAATCGCAGCACCCTGCTTTGATTGTTGTTCTAAGGATAGCTTATGGTCAGTGGTTAATTAGAGAACATATCCATTCTGGAAATGAGGATGAATTGTGTTTAGGGATTATATTTTAACTCTACAAATTTATCCAGTGTGGTCTTGTATTACCGATTAAGATTACGCTCTCACAATTTACACAAAATCCCGACCCCGCGTGTTTTTGTGTTAATTGTTCAATTTCTTTCTTAGTTTCTTGTAATTTAAAAACACAATTCATGGATCATATTATGTAAATTACAGTATCTCATTGATTCCAAATAATTAAATGAAGAGGGTAGAAGATAGATCGATTACTAAAAGACCACTCTTTCATGGGTTGCGTAATCATCGTAGAAGCATTTTGCATGTGCAAAGGTTTATAATGGGTATAAACCAATAACGCTTCTACTCAAGAATTTTAGAACAAAGAGGAATATTAAGAGAATAAGAAATTTAAACAAAACAGAAGAAAAGAGAAGAAATAAAAGAAGAACAAATAAGTTTATTACACAAACAAAATCATTACAACATGAAGGAGAAGAAGACGGCTTCGTCGAAGGGATCCTTGATTCAAGAGCTACCCTTATTGAAATGGTTGGATAATTGGAGTGGATATACTTCTCCTCTTCCCTCAACTTCCCAAAGCACGTCCCAACCCCACCAAATGAGAAAAAAACCAATTTATAGAGTGGTGGGGAAGCTAGGTTCAAAGTGGTTTCAAGTCTGAATGGGGAATCTCGGCTAAATATTTTATTCCAACTTGCACCGCCATTTGACCACCAAAAAGCGTGAATTGGTCGGCCTTCCAGAAGGATCAAATGTGCGGATATGGGTCCTATATCTCCTCTCCAAATTTGGGATTACTCCAAGCCCATATGAAGGAGGTATGGGCGAAATACAGAAGATTCTCCATTATGGAGTGTCCAGCCCAACTTTGAATTCATGGCCCATTTTCAACAACCAATTGCACTCCTTAGCTCTAGTGTCCTGAATAAAAGTTGTATATAATTATGTCATCAACACTGTTAAAAAAATTTAAAATTCAAATAATAAATATAAAAATATTTAGCTTCGAAATACTACAGTGAACTATAAAGGGTAAAACTGGAATTTTCATCAAATATTCAAATGAATGATCTAATCCCAAATATTTTATAAATAAACATATTTAACAAAATGTGAGGAAATTAATTCATTTATTATCAATAAAATATTCAACAAAATAATGTTTTATCAACTCCCCCACACTTAACCTTTTGCACTTCTGAGCAAAATCTCATATCAGGTAAACATCAATATCAAATCAAAACCAATTTTAAAACACATATCTTTGAGATCAAACAATTATACACCAAGAAAAAAAATATATCATGCCTCATAAAAAACCATTATTTCAAGTTCTTCATTTATATTATTCAATATATTTCCACTTCATTTATCCTTCCATGCACAAAACACTTACCTCACTTGAATTTTCTCTCATCACACAAATATCAATTTTTTTTGCTATGTCTTTCTCATCCAAACTCATACAAGGGTCACCATAGGATTGATAGATTCCTAAATCGCTACCCGATGTGAGTCAATGACATATGTTTATCATGAGGACTTTTCAGGGTTGTTCCGTGGCTTTCGGTTGGTAGGATATAGATGTGAAAAATTCTGAGGCTGAATGAGGAGGGCTTGCCTCTTTTTTTAAAGCAAAATTGCATTAATCTAATTTTCAATTAAATATGGTCTTCTCCTCAATCCCCATAGTATCAATTCAGGTCCATCATCATGAAAAGTCATGAAAAGTTTACACCATTCATCATTTCAGCATAGAAAATGTCAATATTCTCAAACATGATTTTCTTGAAAGCTCCAGATAGGCACAACTTTCCACCTCAATTAGAATCTCCAGAAAAGGCATAGCTTCACTTGTCTTGAAAGCTCCAGAAAAGGCACAACTTTCAATATAATGAATTTCTTCAGCAGCAAACACATACCTTAAGAATTTAATTTGCCACCCAAAGTTTCACAGAATGTGGTAGCACAACACAACATAGCTTCCCCCACACTTAAGCTCAACAAGATTATGCAATTTCACTTCAAGAGTTGGTTGGATAGGGAAAATCAGATTGTAATGTGGCTAACCTAACAGGCTGTGCGTGGCTTCTAAGGGCTACAAGGATTAAATGTTCAAGGTAGGCCATTATAAAAAAGGATTATTTGAAATAGGGGCTTTAATACCAAATAAATGCCTCAATCATTTAAACATAAGTACCTCAAACCCTCAAGTTTTGACCGGAATAGATCAAATTCTGGTTAAATCAAGCATGGTTTGGTTATCTCAAGAATTGAGGTTAATGTAAAGAATATGAAAATAATGGTTCAGAAGCCTCACAAGAATGTGATTTCAAATATAAAGACAGTGAGATGTGGCATGGGATTCAAAATTCAGTGTACTTTTCATGAAATTACTAAATATTTGAACTTGAAACAAAGTCATTTCAGCATTCATTTATGCTTAGTTTCAAGGGGTAAATTGTTTCAATTATTGATATGGATTTAAAAAATGGTGATGAGAATCATTTCATCTCAAAAGTTTCAAAAAATAACAAAATTTGTAAAATAAATACACAAAATTTGAAAAACACACAATTTTTTTGGGGTTTTTTAAACAGGAAAACAATTGAAATTACTAATCTAAAAGGTTCCCTCCCCCACACTTAAAATATTGCATTGTCCTCAATGTAAACCCATGAGATAATATATGCACATAAAATGCACAATTTTTAAATAGGATAAATAATATCAAAGTGAAAGGGTTAGGAACAGCCTGATGTGCTCAAGTGATGATGGGGTCATGCAGTGTGATAAAATCCACTACATCAATAGGAAGTCCCTCAATGTATCTATTAAAACGTTGCCCATTGACTTTAAAGCTCCTTCTAGTGTCCTCTTGTGTGATCTCCACTGCACCATAAGGAAAAACATTAGATACAATATAAGGACCTAACCATCTGGAACACAACTTACCAGGCATCAGCTTCATTCGTGAACTGTAGAGAAGGACTTTCTCTCCAACATGAAACTCCCTTTGTTGGATCATTTTTTCATGATCTTATTTTGATCTTTCCTTATAGATCCTTGAGTTCTCATATGATGACAGTCGAATCTCCTCAAGCTCTTGAATTTGCAACTTCCTTTGAATTCCAGCTTGGGCCAAATCCATGTTGTATTTCTTTATAGCCTAATATGCCCGATGCTCGACTTCCACTGGGAGATGACATGATTTCCCAAAAACAATCATAAATGGGGACATACCAATGGGTGTCTTGTATGCTGTCCTATAAGCCCACAATGCATCATCCAAGCTCTTGCCCCAATCCTTCCTATTTGGCTGCACGGTTTTCTCTAATATTTGTTTCAGCTCACGATTTGAAACCTCAGCCTGGCCATTTGTTTGGGGGTGGTATGGTGTTGATGTTTTGTGTGTCACCCCATACTTACGAAGGAGGGAAGAAAAATTCCTATTGAAAAAGTGTGTCCCTTGGTCACTGATGATGGCCTTTGGTACTCCAAACTTGCAAAAAATCTGTGCTTTGAAAAAGTCCACAACAACATGAGAATCGTCAGTCTTAGTGGCCTTGGCCTCCACCCATTTACTCACATAATCAACAGCAACCAAAATATACAAAAAACCAAAGGAACTTGGAAAAGGACCCATAAAATCAATTCCCCATACATCAAAAATCTCACAGAATAGTATGGGTTGTTGGGGCATCTCATGTCTCCTAGAAATGTTCCCAGTGTGTTGGCAAAGAGAGCATGACTTACAAAACACATGGGAATCATGGAACAAGCTAGGCCAATATAATCTAGAGTCCAAAACATTCCTAGATATCTGTTGGGGTCCAAAGTGTCCACCACAAGCAAGTGTATGACAGAAATGCAAAACATACTCAAACTCATGATCGGGAACACACCTCCTAATGACTTGGTCACTACACATGCGCCAGAGGTAAGGATCATACCACACATAATACCTAGACTCAATTTTTAATTTTTGGACTTGATGTTTCTTTAAATTTTCAGGGATTTCAGAGGAAACAATGTTGTTAACTAAATCTGCATACCAAGGATGCGTACCTGAGATGGAATAAAGATGCTCATCGGGGAAAGTGTCCCGAAGTGGTACATGGTCCAAGGTGTCATCCTCTAGTGTGTGAGTAAGCCTACTCATGTGGTCCACCTCCAAATTTTCTGACCCCTTCTTGTCCTTTATCTCAAGGTCAAACTCTTGAAGAAGGAGCATCCAACGGATAAGTCATGGCTTTGCATCTGGCTTCTTTAGGAGGTACCTCAAAGCTGTATGGTTATAAAAAACAACTACTTTAGAGCCCAATAAATATGAACAAAATTTATCTAAAGAAAATATTACATCAAGAAACTCTTTTTCTGTAGTTTTGTAATTTGATTGGGCTGAATCCAGTGTCCTCGATGCATAGGCGATCACATGTGAACGTCACTCCACCCTTTGAGATAAGACAACTCCAACTGTGAAGTTGGAGGCGTCACACATAAGCTCAAATGGAAGGTCCCACCGCGGGGGATGTACGATCGGTGGAGTGGTCAGACACTTCTTTAGCTCATCAAATGATACCCTGCATGAATCATCAAAATTGAAGTCAATATCTTTTTGAAGCAATCGAGATAAGGGTAGAGAGATCTTACTAAAATCTCTGATGAAGCATCGATAAAATCCAGCATGTCCAAGGAATGATCGAACATCACGCACACATGTAGGATATGGAAGGGATGAAATAATGTCTACCTTAGATTTATCAACTTAAATGCCATGTTGTGAGACTATATGACCTAAGACAATGCCATTCCCTACCATGAAATGACACTTTTCAAAGTTCAGGACCAGATTCTTCTCAATACAATGATTCAACACCTTTCCCAAACTAGAGAGACATTCATCAAATAAGGACCCATAAACTATAAAATCATCCATAAATACCTCCATGCAGGTCTCAATGAAATCTGAGAAAATACTCACCATGCATCTATGGAAGGTACCTGGGGCATTGCAAAGTCCAAATGGCATCCTTCGGTAAGCAAAGGTACCGAATGGGCAGGTGAATGTCGTCTTCTCCTGGTCCTCTGCTGCAATGGGAACCGAAAAATAGCCAGAGAAACCATCCAAGAAGCAATAATGCGTCCTACCTGCAAGTCTCTCAATCATCTGGTCAATGAATGGAAGTGGGAAATGGTCCTTACGAGTGTATTGATTCAGTTTCCTATAATCAATACACACTCGCCAACTATTTTGAACTCTCATAGGAACTAAATCATAATTTTTATTTTTTAAAACAGTGAAACCAATTTTCTTAGGCACAACCTGAATTGGACTTACCCACTGAGAATCTGAAATAGGATAGATTATACCTGCCTCGAGCAATTTTGAAACTTCTTTTTTAACAACCTCCAAAAGTGTTGGATTGAGTCTCCTTTATGGTTGCCTCACCGGTTTAGCCCCATCCTCCAAGAGAATCCTATGCATGCAAATGGAGGGGCTAATACCTGATATGTATGCCAATGTCCAACCAATTGCCTTAATGTTATCTATCAATATATTTAAAAGTTTTTCTTCATGTTCAAAGGAGAGATTGTTAGAAATGATAACAGGTAATCTATCATCACTCATCAAGTATGCATATTTAAGATTTAGGGGCAATGGCTTGAGTTCCAATGTAGGGGGTGATGTATGGATGTGGAAATTGATGAAAAAGACATAGCTTCACAATGAACATCAATATCAGAATAAAAATCATCACAATCAGAGAATAAAGCACCAAATCCATCAGCATACTCAAGATCCATTTCATAATCAGAGTTCACATGATCAAAATCATAATATGATTCCATTTCAAAATAAAATCTTAGAGAGTCTTGTTCCTTATAAATGGGTGTGGAAGCACTCTTAGACATCAAACTAGAACCAATACTCATAATCTCCCTAAGCATAGGACAATCCAATTCCATGGTGTTTTTACTTGGTGGTTCAAAATTGGAGATAACAAAAGCAGAATGGTCCTCTAAGGGGTACTTCATGGATTCCATGACATTAAATACCACAACTTTATCTCCAAACTCCATGTAAAGTGTATCCTCATTGACATTTATGATAGTTTTTGCAGTTTTGAGGAAGGGCCTACCTAAGATAATGGGGGCATGAGAACTTACCTGATCATCCTCCATGTTAAGCACATAGAAATCTGCTGGGAAGATCATGTCTCTTACCCGGACAAGTACATCCTCAAGGACTCCCGCTGGATATGCCGTAGCTCTATTCACCAATTGCACCACTACTCTTGTTGGCTTCAACTCACCAACCTACAAGGAAGAGAATACAGAGTGAGGCATCACATTTATTGAAGCTCCTAAATCACAAAGAGCATCAGAAAAGTGAAACTCCCCTATGGTACATGGGATGGTGAATGTCCCGGGATCCTTGCACTTTGTTGGAATTGCTAGAGTTGGTGTAATGAGTGCTGAGACATTCCTTCCAAGGTTGATCCTCTCATTTCCCTTGAGCCCTCTTCGATTGGTACAAAGTTATTTTAAGAATTTCGCATACCTTGGAATTTGCTTAATGGCTTCAAGTAGAGGAATGTTGATCTCCACACGCTTGAATGTATCCAAAACCTCCTTTTTTCATTTCTTCTTCTGCCATATTCTTGGTTTGAACAACCCTGTTGGGAAAAGGAAGGGGTTTAGAAGGAACATCATCAATTTTTTTCTTACCTTTATCTTTCTCCTTGGATTGCTCATCAGTTGGTATGGAATGCGGCTTCTATGGAGTTGAGGTGAATCCCGGTGGAATGGTAGTTACATATTTATTGTTAATTTGCTTCCCACTTCTCAATGTGATGGCACTAACATTCCCCTTCGGATTTGGAGTGGGTTGGGAAGGTAGATTTTCATAATTATTACTTACAATTTCATGGAGGGCGGTGGCAATCTGGCTCATTTGAGTCTTTAACTCCCTCAGCTTCGAACCTTGACTCTTTAGCTCATTCTGTTTATTAAGAACAATTTGTTTCAAAATATCATCAGTGTTAGAGTCTACCTTGTGTTGGAGATTCCCTTGTTACTGACTCGTTGATGTTTGAGCTTCGAATCTCATTTGGGGTTGTTGGAAACCCTGTAGGTAAGGTGGAGGATGCTGGAAGTTTGGTTGAAAAGGGGGCCTTTGTTGTTGTCCAGAGCCATACCTCATGTCCGACTGATCTTTCCACCCTTGGTTTTATGATGGATCAAACTTCTTTTGGGGATATGGTTGTTGTTGTTGCTACTGATATGGTCTCCCAGGGAACACTGCTGCACAATCTTCTATTTCTTGGAGTTGTGGGCAACAGTCAGTTGGGTGGCTTGTCTCAGTGCAAATACCACAAGGCCTTGAAGGAGGGGGTAGATATGTCTTTTGTGCCAAAGCAATTTTCCTCACCATAGTGGTCAATTCTTCCAACTTAGTATCAATCAAATGACTTTCAAGAGAAGAAGGACTTACCTGATGTACTCCCCTGACATGTGGTGTACCTCGATCACCAAATTGTTGGGAGTTTTGGGCCATCTTGTCGATCAACGCACGTGCAGCTACTGGTGTCTTGTCCACCAATGCTCCTCCAGCCGTAGCATCTACCATGCTTCTCTCCATAGGTGTGAGTCCTTCATATAAGTATTGGATGAGTAATTGCTCACTGATTTGGTGATGTGGGCAGTATGCACACAACTTCTTGAATCGCTCCCAGTACTCATACATTGACATCCCTTGGGCTTGCTTGATTCCCGATATCTCCTTTACAATGGATGTGGTCCTTGATGCTAGAAAAAATCTTTGCAAGAAAAGGCGTTTCAAATCATTCAAACATGTTGCATCTTCAGGTTGCAAATAATACATCCAATATTTTGCAGCACCATCAAGTGAGAATGGGAATGCTCTTAATTTGATTTGATCTTCAGAAACATTTCTTGGTTTTAAAGTTGAGAAAACCACATTAAATTCTTTAAGGTGTTTGTTGGGATCCTCACCAGATAATCCATGGAACTTTGGAAGAAGGTGAATTAATCCAGATTTTAACTCAAAGTCTGATTCGAGATTCGGGTATGCAATACAATTCAGTTGATAGTTAATATCAGGTGCAGCCAATTATCGAATGGTTCTATTAAGTTCATTTACATTATTTCCAGCCATTGGTTCCTCTTTTATGTTTGAATTTGAATTTCTTCAAATTTCAATGTTTCTAGAAGAGAGGAATTCACCAACTGGTTGAATATTGAAACTTCCCATAGATTGAGAATGTCTGATTCGTGCCCTAAGGCTACGTTCAATCTCAGGGTCAAGATCTAAGAGATATTTGGGATTAGTTCATGTCATAAATCAAATAAAAATGAAAATATAGAAAGTGGACCATAGTAAAATAAAAATGAGAAGTTTGAGTTGATGGTCCAAAAAGAAGTAGAAGAAAATAAAAGAAGAAGAAGAAAAATCAGTTTGGGGAAAGAAGGAAGAAAGAAGAGAGGAAGAGAATAAAAATGTAAAATAAAATAAATACCTCTAATTGGTTGAAATAATTACTTGCCTCCCCGAAAACGGTGCCAATTTGATAGAGTGCTGTCGTGGGCGCCCTCAAATGATTAATGTGATTTTGGGGTACTTAGGTGCAACAGAGTGGCTGACCAAGGTCGTCTCTCAAAGGAGGAAGTGAATTTAACAATTTATTAAAGGTATTATAAAACAAATAAAATAGAATAGAATAAAAACAATAATTTAAAGGATTGGGGTTTGTTATAGTTATTGAATCTAGAAGAATTTTTCTGGAAGAAGATTGTTTTTTTGTTTTTAGTTTTGAAATGATGTTCGATTGAAATGACACAACAAAAAGATGTTTTTTTAGAAATCTATTTTAAAAGGCGTAATCGATCTAACTCTACCTCTTCATTCACTTATTAATCATTATCATTTAAATCAATATACACTTAATTATTATCCCCTAATTTGTTATCCCTCTAACCCTACGAGAGTTAACTTAACCACAAAGATGAAATTACTTAAACCCTAGGCTAGCTTCAGAACACGCAATCGCAACACCCTGCTTTGATTGTTGTTCTAAGGATAGCTTATGATAAGTGGTTAATTAGATCACATATCTATTCTAAAAATGAGGATGAATTGTGTTTAGGGATTGTATTAGAACTCTACAAATTTATCCCGTGTGGTCTTGTATTACCGATTAAGATTACGCTCTCACAATTTACACAAAATCCCGACCTCGCGTGTTTTTGTGTTAATTGTTCAATTTCTTGCTTAGTTTCTTGTAATTTAAAAACACAATTAATGGATCATATTATTTGAATTACAGTAGCTCATTGATTCAAAATAATTAAATGAAGAGGGTAGAAGATAGATCGATTACTAAAAGACCACTCTTCCATGGGTCGCATAATCATCGTAGAAGCGTTTTGCATGTGCAAATGTTTATAATGGGTATAACCCAATAACACTTCTACTCAAGAATTCCAGCCCAAAGAGGAAGATTAAGAGAAGAAGGAATTTAAACAAAACATAAGAAAAGAGAAGAAATAAAATAAGAACAAAGAAATTTATTACACAAACAAAATCATTACAACATGAAGGAGAAGAAGAAGGCTTCGTCGAAGGGATCCTTTCTTCAAGAGCTACCCTTATTGAAATGGTATGAGAATTGGAGTGGATCCACTTCTCCTCTTCCCTCAAATTCCCAAATCACGTCCCAACCCAACCAAATGATAAAAACACCAATTTATAGAGTAGTGAGGAGGCTAGGTTCAAAGTGGTTTCAAGTGTGAATGGGGAATCTCGACCAAATATTTTATGACAACTTTCACCGCCCATTTGACCACCAAAACGCGTGCATTGTACAGCCTTAAAGAAGGATAAAATGTGCGGATATGGGTCCTATATCTCCTCTCCAAATTTGGGATTAATCTAGGCCCATATGAAGGAGGTATTGCCGAAATACAGAAGCTTCTCCATTCTGGCGAGTCCAGCCCAACTTTGACCTCATGGCCCATTTTCAACAACCCAATGCACTCTTTAGATCTAGTGTCCTGAATAAAAGTTTTAGATAATTATGTCAGGAACACTGTAAAAACATTTCAAATTAAAATAATAAATATAAAAATATTTAGCATCGAAATACTACAGCGAACTATAAAGGGTAAAACTGGAATTTTCATCAAATATTCAAATGAATGATCTAATCCCAAATATTTTATAAATAAACATATTTAACACAATGTGAGGAAATTATTTCATTTATTATCAATAAAATATTCAACAAAATAGTGTTTTATCAAGGAGAAAACATCTCTGAATAAAGAACGGATTCCACCTGCCTTTGGAATGTGGGAATGCAGGGAAACAACTGCGCAACCTCCACAGACAGATGCTCACCCCCCGACGAAAGCATCAGAAACAGTAGTCCCACTAAATAGAGAGGGTTTATATAACATAATGAGACCCAAAATAATATACTATCTCTGTATAATAGTTTTCTCTATTTGGGAAAGGTTATTTTTCATAACCTAATTAAGTTTCCCTTATATTTTTATAATTTTATTCATTCCAATACCAGCTACATTGGTTTATTTAGTATGTAAATCTCTATAATTTCCATGAGTATTAATACCATTTATTCTTCTAGGTTCCATTTCTACGAAATTTAATACACTAGATTAGATCTTAAAATCATAATATATAACTTCAAATATGGTATAGTCCATAACATAAACTTATGAATCATAAATCATAGAATAATAAACATTAGTTTCTTTAGGGACATTATTAATTTTAAATCCTTTATAATTGTTTTTAAATAAAATGCGAATTATCCTAAGAATATCCTTTAGGAGTGTTAAAATAGGTGCACAATAAGGAATGTTTTCATGAACCAGGTTACCCTGGGTCAGGCATGAAACACTTTGTATGAGTTTTTGCCCCTAGATACATCTATTCCATAACCAAATCTACTAATAGTATCCATATATTGATGTATTGATAGTAAGACCCATGTAATATTTACCTTACAAAAATTCTATTATGTTCTTCTATACTTATATTAAAATTATATTTTAGGTTTATGTTCCCTAAAATGTGTTTTCTAAATCTATTTTCTTAGGGTTTTTTCTAAAATTTATATGATAACAACTGTAACACCCAAACCCTAGAAAGCCCAAAGATGGTGCATTGATTTATTACATTATCATAGATACAATATTACAATCCTGAGAGAATTAAAAGTTTATCCTTTTTGGAAAACCATATTATATACATGATACATATATTATATTGGGGAAAAGAAAATAAAACATTACACATAATAAAATAAAATAAATAAAAACCTTGAAACTCATTCAAATGAATATTCTTCCTAACCATAGGAAAAGAAACAAAATAAGGTTAATATCATGTTCTTAGTAAGGGAAAGTAATATTGATGAAATA
This sequence comes from Viscum album, assembly GCA_963277665.1. Taxonomy (NCBI): domain Eukaryota; kingdom Viridiplantae; phylum Streptophyta; class Magnoliopsida; order Santalales; family Viscaceae; genus Viscum; species Viscum album. Next base: position 357,461,087 of record OY728163.1, read on the forward strand.
ATGAATCAATGAGAATAAATAAAGATGGAAATGTAAGAAATTGAGAACACATGTAATTTCAATAACTGGATAAGGAATAATCAATATGGTAAGGTAAATTAATGAAAATACATGCAATTTAATAAATATGATAAGAATAAAATGCATCCATAGATCCAATCATATGAAAATTTAATGGATAAAATGATAAATGATAATGATGAAAATGATTTATTATTGGATGTCAGGACTATTGGAACCAAGGATGTTCTTTACTAAAAATGGTGTATGATTTTGTGGTTGTGGTCAATCCATGTTGGGTTAATCATGAAATTTTCAAGAAAAGTGATATTAAAATACATGAAAAAGTAGGTGTTGAAGGTGGTGTAGTTTTCCAGTGTTTTCAAAAATCTGGGGACTTAAAATCAGGAGTTTATCTTTTTGGAAAAGGAAGGTTTTATGAAAAGGATTATGCAAACCTTGGTTCAAAGACCATGAAACATAGTTCACAAACCACTAAGGATGGTAAGAAGAATGGGATTTCTGCATAAAATCATGGTATGTATAACGCGATCAAAAAATGGTTCGTGAGATGAATATGTTTCATGGGACTATCATAGTTCATGGAAGGAAAATGGTTCATAGAAGAATTCATTATTGGCATAAATGAGGTAGAGTTTTGTGAAGCTATGAAGGGTGTCGTTTACATAAATGAGGCGGTGATTTGTAATGCCATTTAGTTGGAATGGAGGTACATGAACTATGTAGGGAAAATGGGTTTTAGGAGCACAATATATGGTGAAGATTTGGTAAGTCATGGTTTTGTAGATTATGAGGATCTATTTTCCTACATTATGAGAACTAATCCCTTCATTACAGAGCATCAATGAGATTAGAAATCTAGGAGGAATTCAGTGAAGTAAAAAAGTGGTTCATGGGAAGACAACCCTGTGAAGGAGAAGAGGTTCATAAGAGGATTCTGAAAAAGGAGAAGTTGTCTACAGAGATAGTCTGCAGAAAGGATTTTGTGGGGAACTGAAGCCCACAAAGGAAAATGGTTTGCGTAAGGTGTTCTATGGAAGATGGTTCACGGTAGATAGTTCGTGAAGGATGAGTTGGTCCGTAGAAACTAAGTGGTATGCAGAGGTAGTTTTCAGAGGTAGTATGTGGAGGTGGTTCATTAAGAACTCAAAGTACGTGGTGTAGTATCGTATATGGAGGAATAAGGCTAGTTCACAGAGGAAAAGTTCACAAATAAAAAGTATGTAGATAATTATATTACATCTTCAGGGGAAAATGAGATATCAACAAAGCATCTATCTATATTGAAGGATGAATAATTTAATGCTAAAACTTTGAAGAGAACCTAATTTTGATAAAGTGAGTTAAGATTCTTCCTAATGCAGTGAGCTAGTGGAGTCAATAGAAGTGATTCAAGGGATATAATGTTCTATCCCTAATATCTTTTAAAGGTAGTTTTCCTAGCCGAGAGTGACTATTGAAAATTTTTTTAATCCATAAATAATGAATATAAGGGACTTTGGTATGACCGAAAACTTTTTAGTGGATTTTCCATGGGCTAGCCATTAGTGGTGAACCAAGTAAAATTGATGTACGTTCCTTTTATGTCTGGATGTATAAATTACTGCACATTACCAACAATCAGATTTAACAAGTTTTTACCAACATGGGAATAAGATCCATCACTTTAAAATAAAAATTTTACACCCTGATTTACCCCTCCCCTGTCAGGGTGTTCTGAGGTCCTTCTGTGTCTCAAGAACACAAAAAAATATATTTCCAATATCTATCATTCAGAAAATTTAAACTATTCTTATTTGGCCAAGTGGTTCATCTCTTGTGACTACCGATGCATCTTGGGTCTTATATTAACCAGTCCCCAACCAATAGGGCTAAAATTAAACAGTCCCAAAATGTGTCTTTCATTTCCAAATAAGTCCTCATATATCTAATGATCAATTTAATAATTTAACAACATGCCTTATCAGATATCCATATTGAATGAAAGGTACAAATCTATCAATAATTACCATGTTAATCCAATAACTATCAAAATTAATTCCATATGTAAAAATGGTATACATATCAAGAAATAATAATATCCAATGAATGATAATATTGATATTTAAAATATAATAAATTTATAAATGATCACAAGGAAGGGATCGTTTCAAGAGAAAGTTAATAATCATAAAATAAAGTTAGATTTCAAAGATAACACTTACCACTAAGTAATTTTCAAGTAGAAACCCTTTGGATGAGATGATTCAAGTGAAACATTAAATACCATTAAGGTTGAGGTATTCATGATATAATATATCAAAATGCGCAGTATATGCAACATACAAAATAAGTTAGTGGTGAGTATGACATTTATCACATAGAAGTAAAAAAGTGAGATGAATATTCCTTACCTTGAATTTACTTTTGTGTGAATGAACTTTAACCTCATGTATAAAGGTTTTAAGAATTTTATTATCTTATTCCAGAAACATATTAATATTTATGATATCATAAATTATCTGCTTATAATATCAAGTTTCCATTTTTTTAGTAATGTTTCATTGTTTTCAATATTTAAAGTGTTAATCCTCTAATTTATCAAGAATGTTTTCAATTGTTATTTTTTGTTCATATTATATAGATAATTATTTCATAATTTATATAATTTAAACCATGGTTTAATTATCATATATATTTAGTATATTTTTATTCATAATAATCCATAATATTTGGAGATATGAAATGAAATTCACCCTTCATAGAGATGGTAGGTCATACATATGCATAAACGCTTCTTTCATTACCTTTTCATATTAAAATAATGAAAATTGAAAGATATATATTTATATAATAATTAAATTATAATATTTATTTCATATATGTCACATATTTTTATTAAAACATTCATTTACACATCCCATGTATTGTGTGAACGTATCACATCGCTTTGAGGAGGCGGTAGTCCACTTGTCCAGAAGTGATGTAATCATATTTACACAAAATAGAATGATTGAAGGTATGTGTTATAACAGAATTAAATAAGTATAAATACATAATAAATATCATATATGACAATATAAATTGTGTGTCCTTCATAATTCCTAACCATAAAAGGTGTTAAAAGAAAAAATTAACATTCATCATTTCACTTGGCAGTAGTTTTCCATACACAAATATTAATTTTGTTACCCATTAGATGGGAGTTTGTATAAGTGTATGTTAACCACTTAACATAACAACATATTAGTAAATTTATTATAATATTTTTATTATTTAATCATGTAATAATAATATTTTAGAGGGTATAGAATGTAAATAAAATGAAGGATCTTTAGGAAGGAAATTACCTCTTCTTCGGGTAACTCCTTTTGGTTTATAACAAAAGGATTACTTGGATGGATTTATTCCAAAATTATGGCTTCAAGGAGGAATGGTAGGATTTTGAGAAGTAAATTGGATAGATATTTTCCAAACCTAATTGGTTTTATAGGTGTTAGTAAGTGGAAGGTTTGGTGTCCTTTTATATGTTGGGAAAGGGAATCACTTGGAATTTTTGAAAAGAAGTTAGATGAACCCACATTTTTATATACAATGTGGATTAAACAATAAAAAAATCAATAAAATGGAAAATAGGGTTGAAATATGTCTATAAAATGTATTTTTTAACAAGTTTATAGGTCATTTTTTCCCTTATGTTTAAGGTTTAGTCCTTTGTTAAGAAAATTTTAACTTAATCACTATAATTAATTTTAATCACTTTCACTAATATTTTTGGTCAAAAAATAAGTTGATATTATTATAAATTATAAATCAATATAATTTTAAATATTTAATCCATTTTCAAAAATCCCAATCACATAACTAAAAGATATTAATTTAACATTTATCCCACATACGAGACAATAATGATGGTTTTTAAATAAAAAATGTTTAAAAGTTTGCTAAGATTTTATATCTAATTTCAAAGTCAAATTGATTTGAATTAACTAAATTAGATTAATTTATATATAATTGATATAATTTTACTTTAAAATAAATTTAAAATATAATTTAACACTATAAATAAATTATATTAAAAATAATTTTTTTAATTAAATTCTGTATTTCACACTATTCATTAAAAAAATGAAACTTCATAGAAAAATATCAAAAAAAATCATTATAATCTAATTTTTATGTTTCAATTTGAAAAAAGGTGTTTATTTTGTTATATTAAATTTATAAAAATATAAAAAATTTGATTTAAAATAGGTTTTCCATTAAAATATTTTAAAATTTCTTTAATAAAAATGTAATTTTTATGTGTAATATTTGGTTTATTCTTATCCTACACCTAAAAAATATATGAGAGGAATTCAAAAATAAAATATCAATTGTATATAACATATAAATTTACCATATAGATTCCCTATAAGTTTTATAATTTAAATATCATTATAAAACATTACTGAATAGTATTTTATTAAGGCTGGGTGTTGTGTGTATTTAAAAAAATTAATATTCTAAAAGTAAAGTATTATAAACTCTTGGGGTGATACAATCCTCACATGGATGTATGTTTTAACATTCATATGATACATATAAGATCTTTTCCTATTCCTTAGGATTTAAAGTTACATTTTCTACCAATTTATAAGTATTGGATCTGTTTAAATCCTCATTGTGGACAAAGAAGAATGGTCCCACTCAGAGCATCAAATACTATGTTCGCCTTTTTAGGGTGGCAATGATTTTAGTAGTCATAATTCATCATCAATTCCAACCATCTTCTCTGGCGCACATTCAAATCATTTTATGTGAATATATACTTCAAACTTTTATGATCCTTATATATTTTACACCTTTCAACATAATGATAATTACTCTATATATTCAATGAAACAATTACCCCTTCTATTTCTAATTCATGATTCAATTTATTTTTCTCATGTATTTTCAATTGGCGTGAGGAATATGCTATCACTATATCATTATGCATGGGGACACATCTTAGTCTCTTCTTTGATGCATTACTATATATCCCAATCCCTTCTCCACTACAGGGTAGTGTGAGTATAGGTGTAGTAACCAATATTATCTTTAGCCCATTGAAATTATCTTCAAATTAATTTATCACCAAGAAATTAACCCTCTTATGAGTCATCTTGGGGAGTTGAATAGATATCCATGAAAAATCTATCAAAAAAACTTCTCTAGTATCCTACTAACCCTAGAAAAACTATATATTTTAGTTATTGTGGTTGGTCTAAGAAATTGTACAATAACTGTAGTCTTTGAAGGATCCACTGATATACCCTCACTTGAGATTATATAACCCATGAATGGAACATTTTGAATACAAAATTCAACCTTGGTAAATTTTTCATACAACTAATCCTTCCTTTGGGTGTTCAAAACAATTCTCAAATGATATTCATGATCTTATTTTCTCTTTATATATATAAGAACATTATCTATAAATACTACCAAAAACTGATCAAGGAATTTTCTATAGCTCTATTCATTAAATCCATGATGACAACAGAGGTGTTGATAAGTCAAAATAGCATCACTGAAAATTCATAATGTGAATTCACCACATGTAAGGTTGTATTAGGTATATCATCCTTCTTAAAAATCAATTTATGATATCAAAAATGAAGGTCAATCTTATAAAAGTATTTTAATTCATAAAATGGATCAAAAAAATTATTGATATAGGGAAGATGTCACTTTTTCTTGATATTTATCTTGTTATGTTTCTGATAATCAATGTAAAGATGCATTGACCCCTCTTACTTCTTAAAAAACAATAAGTTCACCCTATGGTAATTCACTAGGGTGTATGAATCCGTTACAATGTTTCTCTTATCATTTATTCTTTAATTACATCAACTCAATTGGGTCTATTCTATAAGGATTAATTGAAATACGTGTACCACTATGTATGAGTTCTATTGAAAAATAAACCTCACGATTTAGAGGAAGACATGGAGGCTCTATTTTAAAGAGATAAAAAACTCACTTACAATATGCATGTCCTCAATTTTGAGTTTTCCCCCAAAAAATCAAGATAGATAGACTTCATGGATAGGAATTAAAACCCAACAAGATAGAAGTGATTTCCATTATAATTTAAAATTCATACTAACACGAATAAATGATCAAATGTTCATTAAGAATATGAAGTGTGAATTCCCTTAATTATAAATTGATATGAGTTCTATATAATGAAATAAATTCCATGCCTATAATCTTGTAAAATTCAACTAATGCGAGAATCAAAATATTTGTAGGAAGCACATTTCCAAAAAAAAAAATTGGATATGAAATATATTCTTGAGATGCGATCATCATGCCATTAGGATTTTACACCAATAACTCGACCTATGATCATTGAGGTGGTGATTGAATACCCTTTTTAAATACATTATATATATAAGAGTGGGTATATCCATAACAAAATAATACATTAGATGTTAAAGAGTAGACGATAAGTGTACCTTTCACCACATCATTCTTATAACCCACTTTAGTAGTCATGATTACATGAGATTTATCTTTTTTTGGACTTAATAGGTTGCTGAAATTGATCATCATAATAAAAATTTAGATTCATGCATTGTTTGGAATAATTCCTATAATCATTTCATTTTAAGAATTAGAGTGTGGGTGATGCATTAGTTGGAATCTTATTTTCTCCCTCACATTACTCAGACATCTCACCAGTTTTCAACATTCACAAGCTTTATGCCCATCCTTTCCATATTTAAAATGCCTCCTAGTTCCATTCAATCAATTTCCTTGATGTTTCTACCAACATTTTTGGCTTGTGTATGGCTATAATTTCAGTCCAATATGTGACTTATTTGAGTTTACATTGTGATCAATCTTCCTTTTCTTATGAAAACCATAGAAATGATGGAAATATATAATTTCCATTTCTACAATGAGACATATAGAATTATTTCTTCATAGAAACTAAATTCTCTAATAGATAACTCCTTTTGGTATTATGAAACCAATAGTTGACAAATTTTTCTTTATATTATGATGATTAAACCAGAAGCATACCTTTAAAGTCTGGTAAAATATTCCTCATAGGTACCAATGGATTCATTATACTTCATATAATGATCAAGGAATTTCACATCCATTTTCTTACATAGAATATAATGTAAGTACTTATCAAATAAAATACAATTAAATTCTTACCATTACATGGATTCAATTTCTTTATCTTTCCTTATATTCTGAATAAGATTCCATAATTGATGTTTTTCACCTTCTAAATGATAAATGTTTAGGACTAATTTTTCAGGTTTCAAGTATTGGAGAACATAAAACATTTTCTCAATGGTGTTGATCCACCACTTAACCACTAGTGGATTAGAATACCCAATTAAAGAAGGTGGATGTTTCCTCATGAAAGAATCAATAGTATGTTGTTCCCTCCTTAGAAATTTTGTGTGTTCAGTATGATTCATATCCTAAGAAAGTTTCATGATCATAACAATAAGATTCTATATTACAACATCCATAGAATTTGGTTGCTTAGGTGGACAATCATTTAATTTTCCATTATATTCATTATTATCAATATGTATTATTGTTCTAGGTATTGAATAACACCAAAAAGAAAAGTACAAGAATCATGATATAATAATCAGTGGGAGCTATTATAGGATCATGAAATATTATTCATAGGATGTCCAAATCATGACACCTTTTTCTCAATCTACGGAACATTAGGTTTAAATTTGGTTATCCTTGTTCATTATGAAAACTTTAGGATGTTTTCCTATACTTAGACTTATCAATAAGGTTTTCACCAAATATTTCTTACCCTAATCCCCAAAGATTAACTAAAATCACACTAATAACAACTATAGTGACCCAACATTTTCATACATAGATATTACATACTTTTATATGAATATTCATTACATAAAATTATGATCCATTCCATAACAAGAACCATTAATGTATTCAGAGACCTGATACATAAACATCTTATTTAGGTACATTCTTAATAATCTCTCATAATTCCATTCTCAATTTGTACCCTTATTGACATATCCTACTTAAAACCCTTCTTCATAACCTAGTGAAAGTAAATATAATAAAGAGTGATATTTGATTCTTAGTTAGGGTAAACAAGGAAAATATAAATTAATGATTATATAAAATAATAAAATAAACATAAGGTTATGAGATCATGACAATAAATTACAAAGTTTATACCCAATATTTCATGGATCATAAACATGATTCATGGAATAAAACATTATTATTTCATAATACATGAATCATAATAGTGAGTAATCAATATAAATCAATCATAAACTATAAGTTCAAATTATAATCATAATAACATGTCATATGTGTGTGGAACCATAATTGGTATATAAACCATTTCACATATCATTATTAAATACAAATGCCATGAAATAAAATTGGATTAGGAATCAACACCTATTTCCCATATCATAACAAATCAGGCATAATTACTTATTTACTATAATGGATTAGGCATCCCTTCATGTTTCTCATAGTGAATCAAACATATCAAATCACATCCCATAATTATATCATGAGATATAAGGATTTAAATAATGTATTGGAGGGATATAAAATTATGATATAACCTATAACATAATACAAACTATATATTTTTATTCCATAATAGCATAAAACATTTATCATATCATCATAACATAACTTATGGAAATAAAATGGGTTTCATAAACATTACAACATAACATAACCTACGAAGAATAAAATGGTTTCATAAAAATGTGATCATCATAATCATAAAAATAAATATAAATAATAAGTATGTAATCATTGGATAATATACCTAGTAATTCATAATTTACATCAATGAATGTTAAAATATATGGAAATTTATTTAAAAGAGCACTGAAATATTGGTAGAGGAAAATAACCTTTTCATTTTGAAATCACTTCTTTAAAATACAAAAAATTTAAAAAATATTATGGAAAAAATTTTATCTGAAAAGAACCACGTAAACATGTAAAGGAGAATTTAAATATTATAGAATTCATTATGGTGGGAAATTTCATTCATTCTGATCATGTAAAAAAATTATTCCTTTCACGTTTTTGTACAATGTCAAAAGTACCTCATTCGGAAGATGACAAGAAGATTATCTATAATTTTTTTATAAAAGGTAAAAACTATGTAAAACTGATTCTAAAAAATTATTTGAGAATATTACAAAAAATTCCTAAAATTATTTTGAAAACATTGATATGGGAAAAAATATTTTCTGACTAAAAATGAGGAATAAGGATGGCTTTTCATAAAAAACATTTTATAAACCATTTTGAGTACTAAAGATAGGGAGATGGTTCTAAAAAATAAAATTTACCCAAATAAATAGAGCAGAATAAAAATTAAATGGACTTATTAGATACATATCATATAATTTTCTTAATGTAAATTTAAGTATAAAAAATCCCAATTAGAGTGGGATTGAAACATAAATCCCTTACCACATGTCCTGTCTCTCTTCATATGCTTTATAACCTCCTATATAATAAATATATATTCATTAGGAATGTATGAAAAACCCATAATTATATATATATATATATACATATAATACCATATATTATTTTCTTATAACATCTTATCACTCATTTATTAATAATTTGTTATCAAAATATATGGTCCAGGCAATAATTGCTTTATTTCTCATACATTTTCAAATTCTATAATCCTAGTCCATTTACATTAGTCATACTTCCATAATATAAATTATTTTTATCATGATATAAATATCATATATATTCATTATTTATATATATTTAGAGTTATCCATGAAAGTTATATAAATAAAAAATAATTATACCATTCATGGATATGTTAAACCATACATACAGATTAACGTTTTTTTCAACTTTTAATGGATTGAAAAAATAAAGGTAAATAATTATTTATCTTTATAGAATAATTATTATATAATATATATCATATATATTCATAAATTTTACCCTTATTACTATTCATGTAAAATGTAAATGAAAAATGAATCACATCGCTTTATGGAGGTGGTAGTCCAGACGTACGAAGAAGCGACATTATCATTTTACAACGGATGGGAAGGTAAGAAGGAAGAATGATGTAATAATTATAGAATAATAATTATATCATAGATATAATATTTAAGCATTAAAACCATCATAATAAACATGTAGAAAATATGGTGATGGAAAATGGATTGTATCGCTACATGGAGGCAGTAGTCCACACATACTCATGAGTAATAGTTTCAATTCCCATTTGATTGAATATACAGTGGATAATGGAGATTACATAAAAATAATAAAATTATTTATATTTATGACACTAAATTTATTATTTTTTAATAAATAATAAGTATTTATAATATGTTTAAGAAGAAATAATTTGAAAGAGGTCGGGTAATACGATCACCACTTCTTCCATAGGCCTCCTTTAGATCCCTTATTAAGGACCATTGGAATGATATTTTAAAAATACCATCCACTATAATTCATGGATAAGTGAGTTGATAATATACATGGGTAGGGTTTTATTGAGATATATGCCTCACGTATGTGTAAATAATAAGGATAAGGTGTGTCCTTTTATAAGGGAGGGCTTGGAATTACGAAAAATATTTAAATATAATTAATGTATTTATTTAGTATAATGATTTAAAATAGATTTAAATTCAAATAAAAGAATATATTGTCTAAATATAATCATATAATGAAATATATATAGGTTTTTGTGTCATTTTAAACCTTATCTTTTGGTTTAACCCATTCATTAAATAATTTTAACCTTAACTGCGGTAATGAATTTTTCAATCTTAAAGGGTTATAATTTTACTTATAAGGTAAATATTCAATCTTAAATATTAAAGGGATGAAATGTTTGACCATTTTTATCATACTTGTCCTCTTTTAATATTGAATTATTTTTAAATAATTCAATAAAATATTATTTTCCACAAAATATCATTGATTCCCTTTTTTACACATTTCAATTAATTTGATTATAATGACATAAAGATAATAATATAATTTGAATATATATCTTTAATATATAACTAATATTTTTTATTCATCTATAAAATTTACATATAAATAAAAATCATCAAAAAATATTACTTTAAGAGTTTTTAAAATCATTTACATGATATTTTTCTACTACTTTCACAAGCACGGTGTCAGCGTTGTGTAAGAATTTATGTTAATTTTTCCATAATTTTTTTTTAAATAATTACCATAAAAATAAAAAATAATTAATATTAGAAAAAATATTTATATAAAAAATTATCCTCCTTTTATCCTTGCATAAAAATTCTAGAGATATAAAAGTCAAGAGAGTGGCATTTTAGATTTTTCTTTACTTAAAAAAATTTAAAGTTAATTATCAAGGGAAAATGGAACTAAAATTTAATATATTATAACTTTAGATTTGTATGGTATAATGTATCTCATAAAATGAAAAAAAGTTAAGTTTTGGGTTGATTTGGAGGCATTTCCTCGTATTTTGAACCATGTTTTACCCATTTTACCCATTTTGAGCCAAAAAATATATGCCATGGTTACAATTCATAACAACAAAAAATAAAAGAGAAATATTTACCAAATATGAAAATCATGATTAAAAATATGTAATATAGTTTTCAATATTCAATTCAAGGAAGTGATAGGACTTAATTTAAAATTAAACTCCTAAAACATGACAAAAAGTAGTTTTTTCAGAAAACATATTTTCTAAAGTATAAATACTTTTTATATGAAAATACTATATAAAATTAATTACAATAAATTAATTATAATATTAATAATATAAATGAACTAATTTTACATTTAAATCCATTTAAAAAAAACACAACTTTTAAATTCTTTAAAGAAAAGACTTTTTTCAATAAAAATCAATATTTTTCATTATTCATCGAAAAAGAAATATTTTCATAAAATTATATAAAAATCCCTCTAGGAAAATTTTAACATGATTATTTAAAAAATTAAGTTTTTTTTCAAATAAATTATCTAAAATTGTTAATAATTTATTATATTATTTGATCAAAAAGAGAAATAAAAACCATTTTTGAGGAAACTACGTTTTTGAAACATAGAAAGATTAAAAAAAATTATACTTATTTTTAAATATATTTTATTTATCCAAAGGCTTTATAAACATTTCCATTTTTTTATTCCTATTCAATATTACAATTTAACATATATGTTAGAACGATATACTGTATTACAGTTTATTTAGCCATAGGTTTGCATGTAATGCAATATATTATAAAAATTAAATTTATTTGATGAGAAATATATCATAAAATCTTAGGATTTTATAGTGATTAACCTTTGATTCTGTGAAATAGTTATGTGGGATAATAAAAACGAGTTATAGAGAATATAAATGGTTCTTTATATACACATTTATTTCTAAATAAGTCCATTAAAGTTAAAATTCAATGAATTTGGTCTTGAACATTATGGGATATGAATTCTTGGTGATATCTTGTTGAGAGAACTTACTTTAGAAAAAATTGGGGTCAAGTGTGGTGGTATGTGGTTAACATATTTTTTCAATTATTTTTATAATATTTTTGTATTTATTTTATTTATTTTTCATGATTTTATAAATAAATAATGTTATTTTAATTTTTTTGTTTATTTTTGAATAATAATTAATTTGAGAACATTTTATAATTAAAAACCATTCTAATGTGAACTTTTTTAAAAATATTTTTTTGAGTTTTAATTCGGGAAATAAAATCTATTTAGTGTTTTGGGTGAATTTTATGAAACAGTCATGGTTATCGATAGGATGATGTGTGATATATTATAAAAAATGTGTAAGGAGGTGGACAATGTAATTCCAACCATCCTCAACATGATCTCAAGGTTCATTTCCTTCTCAATACTTCCCAACACCCCCCTTAAGTGCTAATGTATCTTCCACTATATGAAATTCCATGTTAAGGGACAACATATCCTTAAGATCTCTCAATATATTTTCAAGTTCCAATAGTATCTAAAGCTTCACATATACCATCCCATGTTCCTATGTATTCTCAAGGGTCCCTAAATAATCTTGAGATCCAGTGTAATTTCAATCCAAGCCAACATATTATCATGTTCCAATGTATCTTTAACCACAACCAACATATACTTAGGGCTCTTACTACCCAATAAAAATTCTAGTAAACATAAAAATCTACTAGTGAAAAAAATTCAAGTGGGACCCTCAAACCAAACTCCATCCATGGATATAATCTCAATTACATGCGAGAAACATGTAAAGGGGGAGGAATAACTCATACATTCATATTTTCCCAAATCAGGTAAAAAATTAAGAAAAAATGAAATTAATGTTGATCATAGAGAGTGTTTAGAAAATATAAATTACACTTACTTACATTTTAACTCATCAAATTAGATTCTCCTAGAACCCATTAAAATCGATGGTGACTTAGACGTATGGTGACATCTCAAGTCTTAAGAGGTTTATTTGGAGGTAAAATTGAAAATATGCCTTATACATAAAGGGTGACCATCTATTTAATATTATATTGACCCATACCCAATATTTATATATATTATCTTCTCCATCTCCTCTACCCATCATACTTGAACCATTTGAACTACCATCTTTACCTTCATCCATTACACTCAATAATTGTAGTGTATTTTTAGTATTATGAAATTCAAGGAAACAAAGGTTAGGATTAATTTATGAGGGGGATTCTATAATTATATCTATATTTTCATTGTTTCAGTATTCTTACCTAGAAATGTATGTTGAGAAAAAGGTGTTGTAAATATTTCTTTGTATATATAACATTTAAAACCTATATTTTTCCTTGTTTATTAATTCATTCTTAATTCTTCTAATTATATGATAGTTGATTAGATGAGATTAATGAGAGGGAGAGTTAATGATAATTTAAGCATAATCCATCAAATTAAGTAACGATCATTCAAGATCAATCTGTGAATGATCCAAGTATATTGTGGAAAAATAATTATAGAGAATTCAATTTATCAATAATTGTGAGGAATAAAGGAAACCTTATAGGGACCCTTGGATTCATGAGTAAGTTTGAATACTACCATGAGAGTAGAGTCAAAGGAATTAGTGATGTTATTGATACACTTATATTAGTTAATCCACTTGAGACACATCATGAGGTTGACCACTGACCTAAATCTCTAACATAAGTACAATTAACTCAAAAACCCATGGTCTTTGTTGCTTGTTTATTCTCACTGTCCTATACAATTCACTCAAATTCACACACATAAATATAAAAATACAAAAAAATATTTATTTATTCTATGTATTCACACAAAAACATCCCCTCTTTCATTATTATTTCCCTCATTTTACACCTATGTGAATTAGTTGATCAACCATCCATTCCTATGGAGACGACCAAGTACTAATAAATAATTTTAATTGATTTTCTAAAAATAATAAAATTAGACCCATATGTTTTAAACTCAAATGTATCATAATGGAATATATATGAATATCATTTACATGAATAAATACTATTCAAAAAACCTAAAAATTAATTCATTATACAAATTAAATTAAATTATAATTTAATACATATTGGATAATCTTAGTGTACCCTCTTTCTCAATGTAAATTGGAAAACATACCTAATTACACTGACCAAAATCTAACAATATTTCAATGTACCCATATTGAGAAAACTTATGTAAAAACTATAAGAACCTTATTTTGAAAGTTTAATTTAATATAATATTTTCTATCAAATAACTCACCAATAAAGATACATAGGCATGTCATTACACTCTGTTTTTTTTATGTTTTTTTAATTTCTGAAATGAATTTTTATAAAAACTACCATGGCCATTGATTTTATCAGATAGTTTCTTCCTAATAAAAGGGATAGAGTTATCTTCCTCCATTATTTTGGAAGGTAAGAATCACTTATAAACTTATTCAGTTAATTCCATATCATCTATGACACAACCAAAATATACTACTTCACTGTGAGTACATGTCATCATGGTTTTCATTTATACAAAAATCATGTGATTCATGATACACATTGATAATAATATAAATCTAAAGACCAATACACACATATATAGTTAGGAATTAAAAATTAAACAAAAAACATTTTTAATTCTTATTGGTGGACCTTTCCTCAAGACTTTCCCTTTTTATATATCACTAAGTGAAAAATTAATGAGAATAAATCACAATTATTATGAATGCCCAATACTTAATAGTAATATATCATTTTTCTTATTTTTATAAGCATATTTGGGTTACATTATAGCTGGGAACTGCCTATGATTGTTTGATGTGAAAAATATTCTGAGGTAATTATCTCATTAATGGTATATAGAAGAACAACCATTAACTGATATGAGTAAATAAATATATTTATATTTTGTTAATAGAAATATAAATCCAGTTGGTTCTAGAGAACCATATATAATAGTGAATTATAAAGATAATGGATGATACACATTGGGAAAAATGAGTTCTCTATTATATATTAAGTATCAAAGAAAATAAAATAAAATGAGAAACTATGGGATGGATATTTCAATACATAGGGAATAAGTTGAGGAGTCGAGGAAGGGTAAGTGAAGTGGATTTAAATTATCAAGAATAACAACTATTTTTTTTGATATTATATTTTCCTTCATATGATTCATAGATTTCATGATAGTGAATACTATCATATCTGATGGTCATTGAGCCTCACATCTTATAAAGTTTAAACCGTGATCATTATTATAAACTCATTTTTGAACACTGTGTTGCCTGATCCAGGGATTAACATTCATTTTAATCATGAATCCAGAAAACAATTGTGTCTAATTTTATTACTTTTATCACATGATGTTTGATTCCATAGATCATAATAAGAGTATCATTACTTAATGGGAGACAACACTCATCAAGAGTGATACATATTTTAAAGCATTTATTTTTTTTGTAAAAGGATTTATTCATTTATTCACCCCTCTTAGGGATTACCATAACATTGAGTATGACCTTTCCATAAGTAATTATTCATAGATACATGTAAATTATTTCTCGACCTCTTCATATTATTTCTTTATTATGTCAAAGGATGAAAATCCAATCAGTTGGAAGGGGATCCTATTTTTCTTTTGAAAAAATATTTACTTATGTAAGAATATAACTATTTATCATTTTATTTATATTGGATTGGATGTATATATTTCAATGAAATGTAAAATTATAAAAAACTGTAGACTTTAGTGGTGATATTTTTTAAAAATATAAGAATAGAAGTCATGTAGATGAAAAATAATGGATACTATTTGAGAGAAAATCCAAGATTATATTTCTATTAGATCCACAATGGTCTAGTGTGGTATACATGGTGGGGGGGGGGGGAGTGTTGGGATCATTAATATCATTATCAAAATCCATGAATGATGTACAATAAAACTTATGAAGATGGAAACAAAGCGATGACATAAATTTCACACTACGATGTTTGGAACACATATTGCACACCACACCCAATTTGATACACCAAAACATATAACCTCTGAATATAATAAAATAATAACTATCAAAAGAAAATAATAAAAAGAAAACCAATGAACAAGAATAAATTTTTTTTATATAGTTTATACTTATTTCCAAATTCATGGGTGAAACACTACAACTCTTTTATTCATGTAAATAGAAGACGATTACAATCAATCAAGTGACAATATATTTTTGTTTATGAACAAAAGTGACCCATCCAAATTTTTTATATTAGGATCTAGCTAATGCTTCTATTATCCCCCACTGATATTTATAGGACAAAGTCCACCCAAGATAATCTCTATTGAAAAACCTATGTTTGATCAGAGATATTACGAAGCTCAAATCCTTATATCAGTCTACTATGAAGATTACAAAGATATCAAATAATAAATTCTATGAAAGTTTCCTCTTCCCTCACAACCTATAACTTTAGTGATCAATGGTGACTGCATAATACATCTCTAGTTTTACCATCTGATTACATCATTTGACTATATTTTCTAACCAGCATCATTCGACTATATTATTTGACGGAATTGACCATTCTATAGGTATTTATATCTTTACATTCTATATTTCTTAGGATCCTTGAGCTTAATCACTCCCTCTCAACTATTACCATCTAAAATATCAAACATTATTTTCCCAAAGTTCCATGTTTAGGTAGTCCAATACCTTTTTATAGAAAATGGTTTTCATAGTTGGGCCTAAAAATATCCAACTTGAGAATCAATTTCCATGATTAACCTTTTAGTCCTCCATTAGCTTCTATAGACCTTATTTTTCTATTGAATATTCCATTGATGATATAAAGGTTCCCTCATGATTCTTTCTTGTCATCCCTACCCAACTAAGGAAAAAAATCACATCAAAACATCCCATACTATGACCATTATCAATATATCCACTAGGTTTTGAGTCCCTTTTATCTTTCAAGGATCCACCACTCAATCCTAAAATAAACAATGGATAAAGTTATACATTAGAAAAATATCATTTTTATTTGAATGAAATTTCGGATTTTTGGCTAAGTGACTCACACATTGTGAGTCTAATAAGAGCATCCCATTAATTTTCCTCCTTCTAAGATCTTATATTAGCTCATTCGGACAAATAATAACCTTCCCATATTTCATCTACATGAAATAATCAATTTTTATTACTAACATTGAAAAAACTATTTCATGTTTCAATAACTAGCTAAATTTTATTCCAATAAAAATGTTCATATATCTGATCATACATTTTTGAGTGTCTCAATCTCCACCTAAGTTTGAGTCTGTAAAAATTGAAAACATATCAGCTATTCTAATGAAAAATTACATTATTATAAAACCCTTTATGTTCCAAATAATAAAATTTATAAACTCACAGTAATATCTTACATTATTTTCCATGAATCTATTGACAAATCCAATTGCTTGTGTAATGTTTGGTTAATTGAAAGCTATGGAATACATCAGGTTTATAACCACCAATACATATGGAATATTTTCTATACACTCTATATAAACTTCATATTAATGGTTCCTTATCCTTTATTTGATTGAAATGTTCAAATAGGGATGTGGTCACTAATTTTGCCTCACCCATACCAAAGCACTCTTCCTCCTTCGAGAGGTAATCCAACTAGATCTAGTACAAATTACCTAAACCTATGTCTCTCACAATCCTCATCCCTATAATCCTATTATCTAGAATGAGATCCTTAATATTCAATATTTTGGACAATTCATCCTTTAGTCCATTGATTCATTCCATTTATATATCAGTAAATAAAATATCATCATTTTAGATAAATAAGGTTCTAAAACTCCCATCTTCAAACACCTTCCAGTAATAATAATGTACAAAATCAATCCAAATAATCTTTTGATCCTTCATGAAGTATTTGAACTCCTAATTCCAATTCATGGGTTCATACTTCAAACTATAAAGGATATAGTTGATCTTACACACAAGAACCTAGTTACAATGCTCCATGAAAGAAACTAGATGTTATAAAAAAATCTCCTCATCTAAGTCCCTATGAAGGAATGATGACTTCATGTCAAACTACTCTAGATAAAAATTGTATATAGAATACACACCTAATACTGTTCAAATATGTATATGATTAATTAACATTAAAAATTGATTTGAGAAATCAATACATTTCTTTTGTTGAAACCCATTTATAATTAGCCTACCCCTTTACATCTTTCCACCAATCACTTCTTCCTTCAGTTGATAAACCCATATTTAAGGAATATATTCCCAATAAGTCTTTCCATCAGAAATTATGATCCAAATTCATTGAGGGAATTAACTTAATACCTATGTGATAAATACAAAAAATTCGAATCCTAAAAACATACAACTTATTTAAATATCCAGGTTTCACTATCATCTGTTAGAAGTAAGTAGTTTAGATCAAATATATACCTTTGTATCAAAACATCCTTCTCATAGATCTTCACAGTTGTACCTATGGTTATGATTCTTCCATTATTGTAAATTTTAGAATTTATCTTTCAGATTATTTTCTCTAGATTCAGTAAAATTTGATATATTTGATTATTTAGGCCTCAGAAACACCATCATAATTTAATTACCTTCTAAATAATCATCTTGAAAGTCTGGTGTTTTTTGTACTAAGGTGATTCCTTAATTCACTGGACCATCTATAATATCTGGTTATCCATTAATTTGAAATTCAACCTCTGATTATACTTTTATATCATCATAATTCTCTTATACATTCTGTTCCTTCCATATATTTTCTTCATTAAAGATCAAATTTTGACTTTTAACCACATTCTGAAGGTATTTTCCCAATGTTGAAACTAAACTCTTCATCACCATATCTAATAAAGTAACACTCTCAATAATTAGTGTCAATTTTATCCCTTTCATTGGGATCTAAATAGATGTAGGATAGTGAACTAAATGATTTGAGGTGGGTAAATTATACCTTCCATTTGGACCAATAGGCTTCTAGTAATTCTTACCCTAATGGAGAAGGAGGACTCCTATTGATAAATTATGATGCACAATTCACTAATTCCACCCAAAACAACTTGGGGAATCCCATTTAAATTGTCATACACGTTTACCATTTAGTAAATTTCCAATTCATCTTCTTTATAAAACCACTATGGTCCATAGTACGTGGTATGGTCTTATAAAACCATGTGTCATTCCACTAACAGAACCAAAAAAAGTCTGCTTCCATACTCCACATCACCATTAGGCCTCAATCAGTTAAACATGTAACCTATCTCTTGTTCCACCATGGATCTCTATTATATGAAGATTATGAATACCTCATACTTTTTCTTGAGAAATAAAATCCAAACTTATTTCTTTCATCATAAATAAAATTGACATAGCATAGTGAACCTCTATTACTGTGAACTAGAACTAGTCCCCATAAGTATGTATCCACCAAATCCAACTTTAGATTCTTTAGAGTCTTACCTTTAACTTAGAATTAAATCTTCCACTACTTCCATAGAAGGTATTCCTTTCATGTTATGTACTCCATGATTCCAGCCTTTAACATCCCTTCAGTATACTATAATTTTTTCCTTTTCTCACTAAGGTAACCTAGTTGGTATTTCCATATATTCATAAATGTTACATATCATGTATGAATCACACCTTTTGATACTCCCATTAGGTATGGAGTCCCATCATTTAAAAATATTTCTATAACTATGGATCCATATAAAATATTCTATCCTCCATATGTGAATTTTTTATAGAAACATGCATTAACTAACAATTCAATAAGAATTATGTCCTTCCTTAATATTAGGCTATGCCAATCAGCTAGAAAATTTAGAATGTTCTTTCTCCTTATATGGAAAAAAATCGCTAATGAGCCTTTATCTAAGTGGTAAAGGCTCCTATTTAGTACTTAAAAGATCTAGGATTAATTCTGTGTAGAGATGAAAATTATTGAGTTACTTTAGTAGTACTATAGTAGTGGAAGAACCGTAGCAGCAGTGAAAATATAGCAGTGAAGGTACTATAGAGGAGCTGTAGCGACAATGTTACTGTAGCATCCTGAGTGTTGTAGTAGTACTATTCACTGGTGGGCCCTTTGGGACAAAAAAATGGGATTTCATGCCCCTCGGCCTTTGGGATGCGTAATGGGTCTCCCTATACCCAGTCAAAGAGGTCTTTTCTTTTCTTTAATAATAAAATGAGGCTTCATCCCCAACCTTAAAAAATATATAGAAAAAAAATTCCCATAATAACTATATTGAGAGAATTTTTCTTCCAGATATACTCTATAAAACCTTCTGAAAATGTAGTTCTACATACTTCCTCTCTTGGAAATTGAGTGAAACAAATATACAAAGTCTATTTCCCTAGACCCAAGTGAACTATTTTAACTTAGGTGCGATCCACTTCTATCTTACTATTTTGGATTCCTGGTTCCACTTACAAAAGTAGATCTTATAGAGTTAACTATACGCTCATGTCAATCCTTATTGAGGTGACCTTTATTCCCACAATTCTAGAACATGGGACCACCTTACACTGAGCAACTCCTTCTTTGGGTTCTCTTTCATTTACCTTTCTTATAAACTTCTATTTTTTGGGTTTTCCTCTTTTCTTTGCACTAGATAAAATAGTATAAGATTAATGGATCTCCTTAGGATAAATTTCATAGTTTAATATTAGTTGTAGGAAATCATCAAACACTAGGTTATTTGTTTTTCTTGATTCAATCACAATGGTGACTATCACATCCCATGATTTAGGGTTCGATAAGAGTAATAATAGTCTTTATTCCATATCTCCAAAGTTCACCTTCACTAAATCCAATTGAGTTATTATCATGTTGAGGTCATTAATGTGATTTAAAATTGACTTCCATTATGATGTAATGATGTTAAATAGTATCCTTAGTAAGATAACTTTATTCATCATCGTGTGATTCTCATACATGTTTGTGAGGGTCTTCAAAAGTTCTAATGCATTTTTAACTTCTAAGATATTAAAATAAGCATTATGATATTATGATATCCACATCAAACCTAATTATTTATTATAAAAACTCTCCCATTATTCATTTTAAATTACTTGTATCTTGTCACTCAACAATAAAAGATTAAGTTCCTTCCTTAGTAGAAAATTATCCTTATGCATCTTCCAGAACCTAAAATAGATTCCATAAAAATTTTCCATCTAGTCACTACCATATTCTAATGGAATAACTCTATAAATTGTGAACTACCACTATATTTACATAAATATAGATTAGATATAAAATATTACATACTAATATTATTAGACAATGAAAAGGGAGAAATGATTCTATTGAACTAAGCACTAAACACCTTCACCCTGATATTATCATTCGAAACACTCTAACTAAAGCAATAATGTAATTTTTTTGGCTCATTAAAATATTTTATAAAACTGATGGATGATTTACACTAGAATATATTAAGGTAGAAACAATTTACCAGTAGAGAGCCCACACTAAAATTTCTAAAACATTGAAGAAGAAGCACACCCAAATCACTATGACAAATTGTACAACCTTTGAATATACTCAAAAAACTATCAGAAGACAATAGAAAAAAGAAAACCAATGAAAAATAACAATTTTTTTTGTGGTTCATACTGGACTCAAAATAAATGAGTGGACCATTGAAACTCTTTATTCAAGTAAATAGATGTTAATTAAAAATTTCTCTATTCAATCTCTATTTTTGGGTATGATTATAAGTGACCCACCCTAATATTTATAGTAATATCCATCCAATTCGTTCATTAGTCATAATTAATCAATCTTCATGGGATGAAGTCCATTGCGGGAGAGCTCTAAGGAAGAAACCTATGTTCAATGAAAAACTCACACCGCCCTAAATCATTTAGCTAGTCCACCATGTATTTTTCAAAGATCTCACAAAATAAATTCTATATGAATTTTCATTTTCCATCACTACATCTAAAATTAGTGATCAAGGGTATATTAAGATTTCACCTCTAACAATACCATTTTATTTGATAATTTGACTTATTGTCCAACCAATTTCATCCGACTATATCATATGGTGGAATTGAGTTGTCTGAATTCCATCATAACTTTTAGTTTCCAATGTTAGAGAACATAGACCTTAGTCACTAACTAAACCATCAAAAATTAGATTTCAAAGTCCCAATTTCAATGAAAATAACACCTTTTGCTAAAAAATGGTTTTCACAGCTGATCGTAATAAGGGTGAATAAGCGTGTTCCAACTTGGTCTCATTTAAATATTATTATCATTTTTACAGTCATTTTCAAAATAGACCATGAGCTACTGATTAGTTATATTTTATTTAAGACCATTTTATAATGATGATAAAATTTTTAGTCCATTTATTATTATATTTAATCATTTTGGTAAATAATTACTTAATAAAACAATGATTATATGTCTAGTTAAAGATAAGAAAAACATTCACGCAATAATTTTTTTATTTGGTTCTTTCACACTGGGAAACATCCAAAGAGAATAAAAAAATAGTGTATCGGTGTAGCGATATCCACTATTTCACTTTTAGTGGTGAGTTAAGAAAATGTCCCTCTAATTTGTGGTTCAATCTGTTTACAACAATTTTAGGGTGGGTGCACCTCCTCCTAAATGTCACTCCTATTTTCATCTCCTTCCAATCACTACTTAAGAAAGTAATAACAGGGAATAATAAAATTTATTAGAATAATTTAAATAACAATATTACACTAAGTATGGATAAGTTTTACTTGATCTCTTTATGTCATTACTTACTTCATAATTAGAGTTTTTAATATGAAGCCAATATCACCTTCCTTGGAGATATCATTAGTATATTTACATGGAATAAAAACTTCTTATCCTCTAATGCATATGTATTAATGTGTTTCTTTCATCTGTCTTAGCCCCCTATCTTTTTTGTAAATGTTTTTTATGACAACTCTGCTCTTTATTACACACTTAAACACGATTTATTACATAAACTTCACTTGATACAACATAGATAATCAATTGTTCTAGTGTCTTTTGGGATTAGGATCATTAAATAATAACTTAAAACATGAAAAAAACAACATCTTTATTCAAAACTTCCTTTACATGACCACTACATTCCCTCGTACTTAGCATTGCATGGGATAACCTGAGGACATGCATAAGAAAAGGATGAGCTATAAACCCCTGTAAGAGAATAAACATGGAATAAAATGAGGAATATAATACAATTTAGACAATAGGAATATCAATGGATCACAATAGAAATATGAACATAAATGCATTATAAAGCATGATAATCATAACATGGAATTGTGGTAACAACACTTAACATGGAATTAGCATGAGCCACGAATCATTGCACATGGAGAATGAGTAAACCCTCATTTCACATGAAGCACAAGTGAAACCTCGTTTCACTTGAATTATCATGATTCAACACCCATTACACATGACGTATCATGATACTATAATTTACCCAATTCATTGGAGTGCTATCAGGGTACACCCTTCTTAAACATTTCATTTCATGCATAAGTGTGCCACATGGATCATATAACTTGGAATCAATCAACATAATAAGTTATTCAATGATTAAGTAATGTGGAATAACTACATGAATGTACCATTCAATATTTATATGTTCATAAAGGTGAATACCCTTGATAGAGACATGGGTATGGTATTCACCCCACAATGATCTTGGCTTGGAAAAACGCGGTGCAATTTCGGCAGCATAACAGTGTGACATAAGGATTCATGAAAATTGTTGATGAGAGAGAAAAGAGTGTCTCATAATATGTTCATGAAATGTACTATAAGGGGGTAATATAGATACATTCCCAACAAATGTAATGTAATTTAGATGCATAATATAGAATATTTACTTGGATGTAAAAGAAGAGAGATAAATCCCTCACAGAATTTCGGCATGGTAACGGGTGTACGTGGGAGGAATTAATGAGAGAGAAATGGGTCTACCATCATCCAAACATAACTAAGTTAGTATGGGGGAGGTTCAAAATCATACACCAACATTTGTAATTGAAAACAAAAGTTCATAACAACTTTAAGAAAATTGGACAAAAATGAGAAAGGAAGAAATCCCTTACTTGGAAGTGCGATCCCAAGATCTTGGGAGAGGCTTGAGAGAGGCTTCTTGGGAGATTGGGCCACATTGGGAGGATTATATAAAGAGGAGGTCTGGTTTTGGTTTAACTCCAAAGGCATTGAGTTAAGAGGAAGTGGGATCTTGGGTGGGTTTATATAGGAAAGGAGAGGGAATTCTTTATTATTTTGGTTTGGGACACCTCACATTAAACTAGTAAAAACCACAAACCAGCCCATGTTTTTCCTATGGTTTTAGACAAAGAGGAGTGTAAAACAATATTTTATATGTCCAATGGATGAAATTATTAAAATAATAGGGTTTCTTATGTGAAGGTGAGTCACACTCTTAAGGAAAAATATTTAAAAAGACAAAATGTTTTATAAGCCTTGAATAGTCCACTAAGGCTTTGTAAAATAAATCAAACAAACCCAAAATCACCTTATTTTAATTTTAAAACATATATTGGTCGAAAATAATGTTTATATTATTTTATTATATCACTATTGAGTCATTATGATGTCATAAAACCCATTATATATTTAAATGGTATTTAATTTTTACCCAAAATTCGGCTGTCTTAGAAAATTATGAAAAATTCACCGTTCGATAATTTTAACATCTTGATTACCAAAATAATATTAATTTTATCTATTTTTTTTATAAATATGGGAATTTTTACTTGTAAAATAAAAAACTGACATTTTCTGAAAATTCATGGGTTTTGACAAAAACAACTTTCAAATATTAATAAAAATTACAATTGCATTCATAAAATTATATGATCACTTATATTTAATAAAAAGTAATAATATTTTATTAAATTATTATTTAATTCAAAAATCCATTAATTCATGAAAATATATTTCTTAGTTTAATATTAACTAAAATACTATTTGTGCTTTAAAAATTATTTACAAAGTAACAATAATAAAATGAATGCAAATTCTTTATACAAAAATAATTTACATAGTCATAGTGCTTAAGTATTGTTACATAAAACCTTATAACACCCGCATAAGACCGAAGGGTAAGGTGTGCGATTGTTATAGACTCTTGGGGTGGCTTAGATAACATCGCTTGGGTGGTAATCTCTATTAACTTCCACTTCTCCTGTAGTCAGTTCCGCTCAAGTATTACATGTTCAAGCTCGGCTTGGGTTTGGTCAAGAGTGAAGCCCAATGACTCCACCTCCTTTCTGAGCTCCGACAAATGGGATTCATATGAGGAAAGTCTACTCGATGAAGCCATCTCTCCCTTTTTCTGAGTAAATTGGATTTGTTAAAGCCTTATATTTATACTAATCATGTGATCACTATTCAACGACTATATTAGAAATGATCACAATTCATTATGGTATTTTAAAATCCAAAAACATAAAAAAAATGATGTTCAAATTTTATATAACTATAATAAGACATTTAATTAGATCAAGAGGGATTTTCATTAATTAATGTTTCAGTCGTTACAATCTTTCCCCCTTACGAAATTTCACCCTCAAAATTTCCTTTTCCCACACTAAAACAGATGTGGGTAACTTTTCTTCAACACTTCCTCTAATTCCCACATCACTTCTTCAAACTTTTGGTTCCACCACAACCCCTTGACAAGGGCATTGTCTTATTTTGTACAATGTTTTATCTACAATCTAAGATCTTCACTAGTTTCTCCTCATAAGAAAGATCATCCTCTAGCTGTAATACCTCCGAAGAGAGTACATATGAAGGGTCTGGTATGTAATTTATTAAGAGGGATACATGAAATACATCATGTACTTTGGCCATGGTAGGTGAAAGTTCTAGTTGATAGGCCACAACCCCAACATGATCCAGAATCTCAAAGGGGCCGATGTACCTAGGACTTAACATCCATTTCTTTCCAAACCTCATGACCTTCTTCCATAGAGATATGCATAGAAATAACAAGTCTCCAAATTTAAATTCAAGGTATCATCGATAGTTATCTGCATAACTCTTCTGTTGACTCTGTACAAACTTAATATACTGGTGAATGGTTTTCACCTTCTCCACAATTTATTCATCCATTTCTGGTCCTAGCAGCTTACGCTCACCGACTTCATCCCAACATGTCGGTGTTCTTCACCTCTTCCCATACAGGGCTTCATAAGGTTCCATTTGGATGATCGAGTGGAAACTGTCATTGTAGGAGAATACAGCCAGTGGAAGATGTTGGTCCCACCCTCCTTTGAAGTCCATAGAACATGCTCTTAACATATCCTCAAGTGTTTGGATAGTCTGCTTGGATTGGCCTTCAGTTTTAGGATGATAAGCCGTATTGAAGTTTAGCTCAGTATCTAGAGAATTTTGAAGACTCCTCCAAAACTTATAGGTGAATCTTGGATCTCAATCAGATACAATAGATATTGGTACTCCATGCAGCCTTACCACTTCGCTGATATATGTCCATTCCAGCCGATCCAATGAGAAATCCTCCCGAATTTCAATGAAGTGTGTATAATTTTTAATATTATCCACAACAACCTAGATTTCATTGTTGCTTTTGGATGTCTTCGAAAGTCCGATGAAAAGGTCAATGATGATGTTCTCACATTTCCATGCTGATAAGGGCAATGGTTTCATCATCCACTTAGACTTCTACCTCTCTGCCTTCACTTGCTGACACACCAGACACTTTGATGTATAATTAGTGATATCCTTATTCATATTATCCCATCAATAATGCTCTCGGAGATCTTGATACGTCATTATGTTTCTTGGGTGAATAGAGAAATTTAAACTATGCGCATCATCCAAAAGTTCCTTCTTCAGCTCCAGACTTGATGGAACACATAATATTTTCCAAAATCTCAAAATTACTTCTTTATTAACATTGAACTCTAAGGATTTCCCTTTAATGACAGCTTCCACTCTCTTCTGAATGCCCACATCATCCTTTTGATCATCCTTTCACCTTTCCAAAAGAGACGGTGTGCAATCATTTGTGAAAGGATTGGTGATGTTCTCATCCTTATGATTCCCATTTCCATCTTCATA
Organism: Viscum album; assembly: GCA_963277665.1. Lineage (NCBI taxonomy): Eukaryota > Viridiplantae > Streptophyta > Magnoliopsida > Santalales > Viscaceae > Viscum > Viscum album. The sequence goes on from OY728163.1 coordinate 357,488,758, forward strand.
AAATCTATGAAGATTGGATCCTTATCAATTCTCATCAATGATAGAATTGCTGGGTCATTTCTACATAGAGCATCTTCCACATTGTTCACTTTTCCAGGGTGGTAATGGATTGAGCAATCATAGTCTTTGATCAGCTCGAACCATCTTCATTGGCGTATGTTCAACTCTTTCTTTGTGAATATATACTTGTGGATTTTTTGGTCCATATATATTTCACACTTCTACGAAAAGATAGAAGCCGCCAAATTATTAAATTGAAGATCACTGCAACCAACTCCAAATCATATGTTGGATAATTATGCTCATGAAATTTCAATTGCCTTGAAGCATAGTCAATGACTTTGTCATTTTTCATCAACACACAACCCATTCCCTTCTTTTAATCATCACTGAATACCACAAAAAAATCTCCACTTGTGGGTAAAGTGAGAACGAGCACAGTGATAAGCCTCCTTTTTAACTCCTTGAAGCTTTCTTCGCATTCATCACTCCAAGAAAACATTACTCTCTTCTGAGTTAGCTTGGTAAGAGGGCTATACAATCATGAGAAATTTCTCACAAATCATCGATAATATCCAGCTAACCCCAAGAGGCTATGGATATTTGTTACCGATGTTGGCCTCGTCCATCCCTCAATTGCATCTATTTTTGAGGGATCCATAGATATCCCATTTCTTGTGATGATATGGACCAAGAATGAGACCTACTTAAACCATAACTCACACTTTCTATACATTTCATAGAGATTCTCCTTCCACAAGGTCTCTAGTACAGTTCTTTGATGATCCTTATGACCCTCCTTGGTTTTGGAGTATATAAGAATATCATCTATAAAGACTACCAAAAATTTGTTTAGGTAATCCCTAAAAAATCTATTCATCAAGTCCTTGAAGATTGCAGGAGCATTAGTGGGTCCTAAATGCATTACTATGAATTCATAGTGCCCATATCTTGTATGAAAAGAAGTCTTAGGGATATCTTCCTTCTTCACCCATACTTGATAATATCCTGACAAAAAATCCACCCTGGAGAAGTATTGTGTTCCATACAGCTGATCGATCAAGTCATCAATTCGTGGGAGAGGATACTTGTTCTTTATCATGATTTTGTTAATCTTATGATAATCGATGCAAAGGTGCATTGACCCATCCTTCTTCTTGATGAAGAGGACTGGTGCACCCCATAGTGAAGCACTTGGGTGTATAAACCCTTTATCCAGATTCTCCAATAGTTTCATTAGCCCCTCAAGATCCACAACAGCCATTCTCTATGGAGTCTTGGATATTAGAAACACCCCAGGAATAAGATCAATTGAGAATTCAACATATATTATAAAATGAAGACTACGCAATTCCTCAGGAAACACTTCAACAAATTCCCTCACAATAGGAATATCTTCAAGGATGGTTTCCTCCTTTGACTCAATCATCTGATCCAAATACGCTTTCTTATAGGGAAGTAATATCCACACTTGAGATAATGGAGCTAAAGAAGATTCATCTTCCTCCTTGCACTCGTATAGAATCGGGGGTCGATTCCCCATATGAAGAGTGATTTCCCTCTCACAATAATTTATGTTGGCTCTACATAAGGAAAGCCAATCCATGCCATGATTTTCATCAAATTCCACCTGAGGGAGTATGATGAGGTTCGCTGGGAAATTCAATCCACATATTATGATAGGGGAGAGTTTTATTCATGGGATGCAATGATTGCCCCATTTTTCATACTCATCGACATATTTACTTCCATGAATTGTGGTGGTGTTGGGATTGTTCTACTAAAATTTTGGGATATAAAAGAATGCGTAGAACCTGAATCAAAAATCACATTCTCTATTATTGAATGAATAACTAGCATACCTATCACAACTTCATTTTAGGGGTTCACTTCGGCAGTAGTGATGGAAAAATATCTCTCTTGCTGCCTTGGAGGTTGTTGGTTGCCTTAGAACACCCTTGGCTTAGGGTACAGATTGGAAAGATACCCTGGTTCTTTGTATTTGCAACAATGAAAAACTCGTTGAGGTTCGAACGAAGCATTCCTTTCCTCTATTAAAGCCACAGGTTTTCTTTTCAGTAGTTAACAGCTAGGTTACCTTCTCTTCCACACCTAAATAATTTCCTCATCCCCTTAAAGCAATTTATGGGGTTATTTTTTCCGAACCTTTGGCAAGTGGGGTGGTGGATCTTCTTAGCACCATTGGATTTATCCATCGGACCACCAACATTGAAGTAGACCTTATGCTTCTTATCCCCATGATACCCCTAAGATTCTTCGATCTCCATTTTGACATTAAGGGCACATCAGAAAATTTACTCATTGTTGTCGAAGTCATGGATCACCAATGCTTTCTGTAGGATAGGTTTCAACCCACCAAAGAAGTGGTAAACCTTGCATTCAGGGGTAATGAAAAATCCAGAGGCATATCGTGAAAGCCTTGTAAAGTTTTCCTCGTACTCTCTGATAGATTCGTCATCTTTTTTTTGAGGCAAGGAAGTATTTTTATATCTTAAGTCGGAGGGTGCACGAAAAATATTTATTGAAAAACATCTTCCGGAAATCCTTCCATTCCAATGCCTTTGTCTTCCTCAGGCTTCATATTTTTGATCAACGTAAACCATTGATCAGCTTCACCCTCCATATGATAAGTAGACAGAAGAACCTTCTTTTGTTCTTAATGTTGAAGGATGAAGAGGATCTTTTTAATGGAGTTGATTCATTGTTCGATGATTGAGGGATCAGATGATCCATTAAAAGTCGGAGGCCTTCATCTCATGAAGCTCTCAATAACAACTTGTTCTTTTGGGGGGGGGGGTTGAAAGTTCCTCTTGAACCATGTTTCTTTTAAAATATTGAGTTAACTGAGAGAGAAGTGTGGCAAAGTTCACGATTCCTGCTCCCATTGAATTGGGCATCTCGCTAGCACAGTCTTTACATTGATCTTCACATCAGTTGTTAGCCTGAGTCCTCTGATTATTGGCCATTGGATAGAATAAAGTGAAAGTTAGGGGTAAAACATAAAGGGTAATACAAGGACAAAACTGATTACTTATAAATAACTTTTATTTCCTTAACTCATGAATCCATAGGGTTCAATTTATGTTTTTCATGATCTACTTTCTAACATATATTCTTAGGGGATTTTTTTTTAATTCCCTTAATAAGGGTTCATACTAAGCTTATGAATTTACCAAATCATATCCCTCGAGAGTGTCATAACCAAGAGTGCAACATGTCCCATTTTTTTGCACCAGTTCCCATTTGATTCTATCTCAAAGCGGTGTTTTTGGGTTTTACCCCTAGGATACATCTGTGCCAGAGCCGCCACTACCTGCTCATATCCTGACATATATGTATTTTCTTGATAAACCACTTACTAAATACTCACCAATACTTAGGGATGTTTTTATTATACTTATTCTTGTCTCTAAGTCTTCACTCGGTTTTTTTAATCCTAATCCCAAAAATAACCAAACCTATCCTCTGATACCAACTATAACAACCCTTTTCTTTATCACACACTTAAACATGAATTATTACATAAACATCACTTGATACTACATAGAATATTGAGAGGTCTAGTGTCTTTGGGGATTATGATCATTAAATAACAACTTAAAAATGAAACACACAACATCTTTATTGAAAACTTCCTTTACATGACCACTACATTCCATCATACTTAGCATTACATGGGATAACTTGAGGACATGCATAAGAAAAGGGTGAGCTATAAAGCCCAGTAAGGTAATAAACATGGAATAACATGGGGAATACAATAAATGTTAGGAAATAGTAATATCAATGGATAACAAGAGAAACATGAACATAAAGGTATGATAAATCATGATAATCATAGCATAAAAATGTGGCAACCACACAAAACATGGAATTATCATGAGCCAAGGCTCATTGCATATGGAGCATGAGTAAACCCTCATTTCACATGAAGCACGAGTAAAACCTTGTTTCACTTGAATTATCATGAGTCAAAACCCATTTCACATGACGTATCATGATACTATACTTTACCCAATGCATTGGAGTGCTATCAGGGCGCACACTTCTTAAACATTTCATTTCATGCATAAGTGTGCCACAAGGATCATATAACTTGGAATCAATCAACATCATAAGTTATTCCATGATTAAGTAATGTGGAATAAATAAATTAATTTACCATTCAATATGTATATGTTCATCAATGTGAATACCCTTGATAGAGACATGGGTATGGTATTCACTACACAATGATCTTGGCTTGGAAAAATGTGGTGCAATTTCGACATCATAACGATGCAACATAAGGATTCATGAAAATGGTTGATGAGAGATAAAAGGGTGTCTCATAATATTTACATGAAATGGACAGTAATGGGTTCATATAGATACATGTAACAATAGACGTAATGGAATTTAGATGCATAAAAAAAAGAATTTCTTGGATGTAAAAGAGGAGAGAGAAATCCCTCATATAATTTCGGCATGGTAATAGGAGTACATGGGATGAATTATTGAGAAAGGAAGGGGTCTCCCATAATCCAAACACAAATAGGGAAGTATGAGGGAGGTGCAAAATAATACCTCGACATTTGTAATTGAAAACAAAATGGCATAACAACTTAAAGAAAATTAGACAAAAATGAGAAAGGAAGAAATCCATTACTTGGAAGTGTGATTCCAAAAGATTGGGAGAGGCTTGAGAGTGTCTTATTGGGAGATTGGGGCACCTTGGGAGGATTATAGAGAGGTGAGTTAAGGGTTTATTCTAACTCCAAAGGCTTTGAGTGAAGAGGAAGCGAGATCTTGGGTGGGTTTATATAGGAAAGGAGTGGGAATTCTTTATTATTTAGGTTTGGGGAACCTCACATTAAACTAATAAAAACCACAAACCTTCCCATAGTTTTTGCCCAAGGTTTTAGGAAAAAATAAGTGGAATAAAATATTTTATAAGTCCAATGGACGAACTTCTTAAAATAATAGGGTTTCTTATGTGGAGGCGAGTCACACTCTCAAGGAAAACAATTTAAAAAGACAAAAAATTTTATAAGTCTTGAAGGGTCAACTAAATCTTTGTAAAATAAATCAAAAAAATCCAGAATCACATCATTTTAATGGTAAAACATATATTGTCTGAACATAATGTTTATATTATTTTATTACATAACTATCGAGTCATTATGATATCATAAAACACATTATATATTTAAAAGGTATTTAATTTTTCCCAAAATTCGACTGTCTCAGAAAATTATGAAAAATTCAATGTTGGATAATTTCAACGTCCTGATTCCAAAAATAATATTCATTTTATCTAAATAATTTTATAAATATGTGTATTTTTACTTTTAAAATAAAAAAACTGACATTTACAAAAAATTCGTGGGTTTTGACAATAATAACTTTCAAACAATAATAAAAATTACAATTGCATTCATAAAATTATATGATCATTTATATTTAATAAAAAGTAATAATATTTTATTAAAATATTATGTAATTAAAAAATCCATTAATTCATCAAAATATATTTCTTATTTGAATATTAACTAAAAATACTATTTATACTTTAAAAACTATTTACAAAGTAACAATAATAAAATGAATGTACATTCCTTATACAAAAATAATGTACATAGTCATAGTTCTAGGGTTTGGTTACATAACCCCATATAACACCTACATAAGACCGAAGGGTAAGGTGTGCGATTGTGACAGACTCTTGGGGTGGCTCGGATAACATCGCTCGGGTGGTAATCTCTATTAACTTCCATGTCTCCCGTAGTTGGTTCCACTCAAGCTTAACATGTTAATGCTTAGCTTGGGTTTGGTCAAGAGAGAAGACCAATGATGCCACCTCCTTCCCGACCTCCGAAAAATGGGCTTCATATGGGGAAAGTCTACTGGATGAGGCCCTCTCTTCCTTTGTTTGAGTAAATTGGATTTGTTAAAGCCCTATATTTATACTAATTATGTGATCACTGTTCAAAGACTATATTAGCAATGGTCAAAATTCATAATGGTATTTTAAAATCCTGAAACATAAATCCAATGATATTCACATTTTATATAACCATAATAAGACATTTTATTAGATCAAGAGGAATTTTCATTAATGAAATTTTGGGTCGTTACATTTTTTGATTTGATAATATTCATTCTTGTATTGATCATAATACCAATCTATCATTTTATATAGATTTATTTTATCTCTATAAGTTCAATATATTCCTTTATATTCTCCTTTTAATGTTGGTAAAAACCATATTGAACTCACCTATACAATCCAATATTAAATAATACCAAAATATATGGAAATTAAATATTCATTAAAATATAACTTCATTATCTTTTTGAATTAAACTAGTAGACATCACTACCAAAATCTCTAGATTTTGAAATAAAATTATTCATTGAAAATCCAATAAATATCATTTAATGTTTTCATAAAATCTATATAGATTTTATTCTGCAATTTCTCTTAAAGTTTTAATATTCAAAAAGATATTCAAATTTCAAAATCATAAAGACTTTTAAAAAATCAATAAATAGACACCTTAACTGTGACATGGTTTTTTGGTCAAAGAATCGAATCTGAAACCATGGTCTTCAAATATTCCTCCTCCCGATTTTACTCACATTTCCATTATTCAAAAAATCAAATATAATAAGAACCATGATATTATATCTTCCTCTTCATGATGTGGTATTTTTTTAAAGCAACGATATCTTCCTACAATATAGATGAATTATTTACTATGATCATAAGAAATTCATACCCCATTTTCATATAAACAAAATTTCACCTTCATATAAAACTATGGAAAAATGTTTTAATTAATGTTACAATATGAATCATTATGAGGTGTAGAATCATTATAGATCTCCTATATAAAAAAATTTAATCCATGGATGAAATAATGTTAAACATTGCTTGAACAACAAAAAATGGATTTAGTATTTCATGGTTTATTGTAACTATAATCCTTATCTATGAAAAACTCTCCCACTTTAAATTTTATCTTACTATTTTGTATGGTAAATTAATCTATCATTCACAATCAACTCAATATATTAGATTGAAAACTCTAGAATGTATTGCGCAGATGAATCCTCTATTCTACATGATCAACCATGTGGTTCAAGATTCTAAAATTCATGGTCACTTGTATTTACTGTTCACATTAACTCTAGGTTTTCATGTTCAATCGTGACTTGGATACATCATCAAGATAAACACATGGAAACCATTTTTTAGGATTCAAAATTCTAAGAATCTATTTAGATTCAATAAATTTATGAAATAACTAAATAAGACACAATGGACATTCTTGAACATCCAAATATACAACCAAAACATTTTCTATAATTTATGGAAACCCTATTTTAAGCATCCAAATCTCAATAATCTTCCACCTTTAGTTTCTTTATGATAATACAATCCTTAAATAGGTTACACTAGAAATTCATGAATATAAAAATTCTTACCATCCACATTTTCCACAATTTCATTAAAAAAATTCATTATCCTTCATATGGAAACTCTTTTATAGAAGAAATAAGTAAACTATCATTTTTTATCATCAGTTATCCGCACTTTAATGAAGAAAATACAAGTATAGTCTCCTTCTACATTATCAAATTGTTATCATTCTCTATTTTTTCTTTCAAAAGGATAAAAATGTGTTCACAGTAAATACAATAACTTATATCATATATTACTATTGAGATATAAAAATTTTCCCCTTTATATGTATTAGAAACACTATCAAGAAACCCTATCAGTCATAACAATATACTCAAGTGTCACATGTCTCTCAAATTCATGATGTTTCTTCTTCCCATTTGAAATCAGATTTAATGAACCTTGTTAGAAAATATCTACCTAAGTAAATAAGGGTTCCTATATCTAGATCACATATCAAAAAAATATTTTCCCATTCACATTGATATCAAATATAAAAAACTATTGTTTCTTTTTTATTCCAATAATTAGGTTATTGGAGGTAACAATTTATAAATATCACTACATTATAATCAACTTTGGGAAATAATTAATATAATGATTATTCTCTTAATCAAATAAATATATCCTCATATACATTAAAAAACTTAAATAAAATAAAAATATCTTTATATAATTATAAAATGATGAATTTTTAGTGAGTTTACTTACCATTTTGAAAAGAAATATCAAAATATTCTCTCAGCCTCCAGAGGTTTTTTATAAAAGACAAGAAAAACCGGTTAACAACATCTATATTTTCCTTTGAGCTTGATTAAATTTAATAAAAATTAATATTTTGGGCATTAAAATCCATTAAAATACCCTTTCATTACCTTAATTACACTTCCATAAAATCATTATAGAGTAAACATAAAATGAAATTTGTGAGTCATATTAATTTTTGAAAGAAGTTATATTCCTTTCATAGATTTTTCTTTATTTATTGAATGGATTTTTATCCTTCAAAACATATTTAATGTGAAATCCCACTTAATTATTCCCATGTTGGCATCATAAACCTTTTTGGGAATGAAAATCATTTAAATGGGGGTCCCTCCTTCAAAAAATTGAATAATCTTAAAAAATAGAAATATCCCAAAGTAAAAAATGTATGGAAAATTTTGAATTAATTATTATATGTTTCTTCTTCATTATCATCATTATAAATACTTTTCCAGTATAATGGTTTGATATTCCCTTGGGTTCACTTTTTATATATACTTATTGATACTTATACTTTTTATTATGATTTTTTTCTTTATATTTCAATTCAAAATTTAACTCTTAAAGAGATCTTATCACTATGCACTTTATAATACATGTTCCTTGAATATAGATTAGTCATGACTTACATTATTTCTTCTCTTTGGATCACATCTCCTTCTTAATCCTAATTATTAGTGTATCCACCATTTCATTTTTTAATCAATATAACATAACATATTATGGTGTACTTTATAAAACCAAGAAGATGTGAGGTCTACTCTTCCCATAAAGAAGATTATTTATTTATCCAGGGACTATCTTATAGATATAATAATATTCAAGAAATAATTTCTAATGAAAATAAATACTATCTTTATATAAATGGATTTAGAAGTCACTAATTCATTCTAATGAACACTACTGAAAATTAAATTATTTCACACCCAATGAAAATGGTAATTATATAGTATTTAAAATCCCTAGAGAAAGTATTTCTAGAATTTAATGTCATATATGAATTCATACAAGAAGGGTTTAAACAACGATGTATCTATTAAACCAATAAAGGGATTAATAAGTATATCTATTAATAGAATTAAAATCCATATGATATGGTGTCTCTTAAATTCATATGATAGAGTGTTCCACTCAATACTGATAAATAAGTTTTGAAAATTTATTCCAATAAGAAGGCATACCATGTATTTCAAAGTTATATGATAAGGTCATGAAAATCACACTTGATAATGGGATTTATAGTTTATATAAATATAAGTAGATATGTCACAAAATTTAATGTCATGTGAGAAAGATACAATAACACATAATTTAAGGTCATATAGTAAGGAGTTTTTTTTCATCAATTTAGGGATCTTGTTATAAGGACCATAATTTATTATTTTTTATAGTCATATAACAATCAACATTTGGTGATAAATATACAATAACACACGGTTTAAGGTCATATAGTAAGGAGCGTTGTGTCATCAACTTTAGTTGTCTAATGAACCAACCCAATTGGCCTAATTTGCTACCAAAGTATATATGTTATAAGACCTAAGGCCTGTTACTGATCACTATGAGATGAAAACTAGTTTTAGAGTATCAAATTTACATAGTTGTAAAGGATTTTTCCCACTGATAAATTAACTAAATAAACAGGGTTTATCTTGAGAAGATGAAATGAATTTCTTATACACTGTTAATTAATGGGTGTAGAAAAGTAGTTTGAAATTAATGAACAGATAAAAGATAACTTAAACATGCGAATGATATATTGTACCTCTCTCTCTATCTCATGGTGTTTTCATGATCACAAACACTCACCTATATTTATAACAATTTTATATAACTAAGTTTCAGTTTCATTAAAAAATACTAATTAATAAAATTACTTAGAATCTCAAAGTTCTTTTGAATCCTTGATAAAGTTTTGATCATGTCTCTTTTCACTCTTCATGACCTTGTAAAAAACTTGAATGATCCATAGAAGGAATTAAGAGGAAGTAGGGTTATCTATGGTTGAAGGTGAACCTGTACAGATTACACTAACTACTCAGTACCCTATTTCTAGAAGTATAATCTACCCATAACTCCCACAAACCAACCGATGGAGGATAACTTACCATCTGATGGCTCCAGTAGGTGTGGAATAATCTCTATGAAGGCCACAATCCATCCACAGGCCAATAGCATCTAGCTAGTGGAGTTTCTATAGTATTTCCTGACTCTAGGTATTCCATCGACTACCCTGTGAAGGCTAATATGTATCATGTGGCATCATGATCCCCAACATGAATTCCAGAATGTTCCAATGCCTTTTGAGGATTAAAATGGAACCTCGGTAGATCCATAGATTATATAATTCAATAATGGATTCAAAATTGTAAATCACACCTTATGATCAGCCTTCTTCTTCAATCCCCCTATCAATTTCTCAATCCCTTTCTATAGTGGGATTAAAACTGGTGTAAGTTAGTAACTCCTTGGGTAGATTTATTTTCTTGGATGAGGATACAGAGGGATAGTTGTCTCCCTTTTTAGCCCATATTTTCATGCAGTTATATTTATCCCCTATGTTACCTTCATGTGTCCTCATTTGGATTAGAGAGGATGTTTCTTGGTGGAAGTGTGTCTTCTATAGATAAGTACCACATTTTTTTATGGAGTTCCATTTTTAAGGACCTTCAATTGAAGTTTGAAGATGAATATTATTTAATTCCAAGTTGTATAAGTCATTGTAGGAGTTATATTCCGGTGATTCTCTTCTCTAGTTGGTGATATGGGTGCAGAAACATGGGATACTCCTTTTTCAACACTGCTTCCTTTTATTCTAAGCTCTATACTTCTCAGAGATGGGTCAAAAGAAGAAAGAAACTTTTCAAATTTGGAGGATGCATTTAAAACACCTTCCTTATGAAAGTATCATATACTTGTTTCCTTGTCTCTCTCCCTAGATGTGTCAATATTTTCAATGTTTCATATTTCGATAGTTCTTTCATCATTATCCATGGTGGATCCTGCTAAGTTAAACATTACCTTGTGTTCTTTAGGGGAAGTTTTGGATCCTCCTTTTCTTTAAGAGGTTGATTGTCATGTTGGTCTAGACTTAGGCATTGAAAATGTTGGGGAGGTGGTTTAACTTTCCCCTTAGGTTCCCCTTTGAGATACCATTGTCTTCAAGGACATTGTTGAGAAACCCCACGCTTTATCTACGGCTTCAGAATGTATCATGTCTGTATCCCATTTTCTCATGTGTTTCTCAAAATCATTTTTCTTTATAGTGAGTGTCAAAGGTTCCTAAAATTATGTTGGCCTCTCCAATTGACAGGGAAAGAGATTTATGGAAGGAATATATATATAGTGAATTTTAGTTGTATCACTCAATCTAGGGATATAGAGGCTGTAGTTGGTATTTTAGTAGTAAATTTAGTAAAATGTTCAGGAAAAAAGTCCATTATTACTCTTTATAAATGATATAGATCATGATATAGAATTCTAGGCAATTAGGGTCCCAATAAATGATTTCTTATCTTCATGAAGAATACCTTCAACATCATGATTTAATTCTGGTTATCCTGTTGATAAAAAATGTAAGATATCATCATTTATTTTTTCAAGAAAATTGGATTATCTGAGTTTATGCATGGAAGCCCATGCAACTTCAACATCTTACAAATTTTCAGTAGTCCAAGTGGACATGTCCTCTAAACATATGAATATGAAAGATCTTGTTGGTGGTTTTGAGTTATTTTTTATTATGATTATGCTAAATTATAGTATTATAATAGAATGACCTTATGGATTTTCTGATCAAGATTTTAACCAGGTAGCTTGGATTTGTTCATTAGGGGATATTTCAACCCCATAAAAATAGTACTGAGAAAAAAGATATGTGTTTTATTCATACAAATATATAAATAAATTAATATATTTCATAGATCATAATAGTCTCATTGATATGGGATTAATGGGAAACAAATATTCCTAGCGTAATAAAAATAAAGGAACTAGGAGAATTTGGAGATGGTTGGATAGGTGTTTATCAAATTTTTAGGGTGCTGATTCCTTTCAGCAGGAATTTGTTACTCATCTAACTCAGAGTTTATCAAATCACTCTCCTTTGGTAGTGAAAATAAAATAAGATTATTAAAGGATCAATAATTTTTTATTTTCTAATACCTAGGAACATATTTATGGTTTCGTATAGGATGTTAGAAGTTTGTGGGATCAACCAAAAAGTGGTTTCTTTTGGGAGGGTCTGACTAATCATCATCAATCCCTGAAGAAGGATTTAAAGGATTGGATTTCAAAGAGGACTAACAATGGATTCAATATGGATGATCTCAAATGGGATATTGAGATAATGGATGACACTCTTTAGGAGAGTTGGGATGAAGATATCTTCGATTTATTACCTTCAAAAAAAATTCCTTGCAGAGAAACTTCTTAAGATAGAGAGGGTGTAAAGGGACAGATCAAGAGGTACATGGACTATAGGGTGAGATAGATATACTTATTTTTTTTCTAGGTGTGTTTTATAGTAAAAAATGTATCTATAAGGATCAATACAAAACTCATGAATGGCACCTATATGAGGGATGTCAAGGTTGCAGAAAGGCTTGTTACGAACCACTTTAATGGCTTACTAATAGGCTTGAGTTCCTATAATGGAGTATGGCTTCACCGAGTGCATGTATATGTTAATTTTCCCATAAAAATTACTATTTTGGGGGATTAAAGTTACAATGATGGCATATAGGATATACTAGAAGAGTTGGAGATCAAGGAAGTAGTATTTAGCCAGAACCTAGATAGTGATCCTGGCCCCAACGGATTTGTTGGATCCTTATTCATGGTTTCATGGGATATTATTAAATTGAAGATTATCAAAGCACTGTAGGGTTACTTTAAGGGATGTTATGTCAAAAGGTTAGTGTACTCTTCTAAGGTGTTTCTCATTCTAAAGGTCAAGAATCCCACAATTCTCAACCACTATAGGCCTATCTGTCTGTGTAACTTTGCATACAAGGATATCACATGTCTTATGAACTAAAGACCCACTTAGATTATTCCTAGACTTATATATGAGGAACAATATCTATTTTTTCATGGTCGGAGAATCTAAGGGGTGTTGGGGATAGTGAATGGGATTTTGGATTACAATAACAAAAAAATATCATGGATCCAACATCACGATCAAGGTGGATATGGACAAGTCTTACGACTAGATAGAATTTATTTTTATTGTGAGATACATGAGACAATTTGGGTTAAAATATCAGGCATGTGAATTATTTTTCATATTTTTCGTCCCCATGTATTTAGATATCTTTGATGGGAAATGGTTTGGTTTCTTCAAATCTATGAGTGGTTTAATATAGGTTGATTCAGTTTTTTCTAGACTTTTTATTTTAACTCCGGAGGCTCTTACTAAGAAAATAATGCATGGGCCATATGAGGGGAGAATCAGGCCCTACATAAATAGGTTTTAGGGAGGGATATTATATTATATTCTAATTGATGATGACATCTAATTTTTATCAATTGAAAGAAAATTTCCATTATTAGATTTAATTAGATCATATATACATGGGGAAAATGGAGTGTCCAATAGATTAACCAGGGGAAATGTATCATCTTCATTTCAAAACACTACATGCATAAGTGAGGTTAATCCATCAAAGAGAAACTTGGTATTCAGAGATGTTAAATCTCCTTATTTTACCCTAGTTCTCTCATATAATATGGAATAATAAAGAAATAATTATTTTAAGGAATCATTAAATAAATTATCAGGAACATCAACAAATATAAGAGTCATTTTCTTTCATTTGGAGGTAATATCACACTGGTCAATAGTGTCATCACCTCCATGCCCATTCATGTACTATCAACCATTAAATCTCCTAATGGAATATCATATATTATGGGAAAATAATTAAAAAAATCATATATTATACTAATTATGGTGAAATATGTCACTGAAATCTTGGAGGATAATGGTGAAGCCATTTGAGGAAGGCAATATCAATATAAGACTCACCACTCGTGCCATGCAGTGCATGCAAGCAAAATTAGCTTCATAAATTATCCAAGCGAAGAGAATATGGGAGAGATTCATGAGGAACAATTATGAAGGGGACTGGAGAGGATGGGTGGATCGTACAAGAATAATTTTTAGCCTTGTGAGGTGCACAATCAATTTGATGGAAATCATATAGGGAAAATTACATTGGGTGGTGGGATGCAGCTACATAGATTTATGAAAATATAACTTGGATAGAGATACCCTATTCTTTCTATGCTTTTGTGTATTACATATCATTTAGGGATGCTATTATGTTACCTAAAATTATTAAATTATTCCTGGATACTCATTAAAAGATTCATTATGGTAACATCATTCTGGTTAATGAGACCGACAAGAGCATTTTTACAGCTTTAACGTCATTCAGTTGGAGGGAGTTCAGAGTAACAATGTAGTCAATATATGAGACATATTAGTGGGTGCCAAAACTATGGTGTAAAGTGTTCCCAAGGAAGATAAAATTATTGGTTTGGAATCTTAGAAACAAATCTATTCCAACATATGACAAAATATAGAAAATGGGAGTGTTTATAGCATCACACTACATGTCCTGTGAAGCTCCAAGATCGAAAATGGTGTGGATTATATTTTTTAAGGGAGGATGAGATGGAAATTTATAGGAACCTTTTGGGAAGTTAATGGGAATAATGGGGAAGGGGGATTTACTCTTGATATCATTGAATCATGGTTACAAGGTATTGGTCAGTAAGGTATTGAATTTATCATTCATATTATGGTTTTTGAATCTGTGTGGTGGGTGATCTGGGAGGTCATAAGCAATGTAATAGAGTATATAAGATAATAAAATTTATATAATCTAGTTCATGTAAAGTCTCTAGTGGCTGATCACAGTGTTCTAATATCAAGTAGTGGGTCCTTAATTTGATAAATGGGGATTCTTTCAAATTAAGTTCTTTCTATGGAGGATAGAGAGTGTAATAACCATGGAAATGGGTTAGAAGGAAATCTCCTTGAATAGGGTTGAAGATGAAAATTTATGGGTCATGCATCTGTGCATTAATATATGAGAGGTTGGGGTTGGTGAATGAAAACATGGGTTCATTGATATTCATATTCAACACCTTTTATGTCCCTAGAAACTCTATTGGAGTAGTTTCAAAGGAAATGTTCAATGGTATCTCATTGTGTATGATTTATATTATTAATATCTCGGAGGCTAAGTCAGATTCCTCATTGTTTGTTGGATTTATTTGAGGGATGACTTGTGCTCTATAAGAGATGATATATCTTATTTAGAAATTCATATTATATATTGACTAGGGCATTGATGACTGTCACACTTGGAGGTCGTGGAATTTCACATCATATTTTTTGGTAAGGAAAGGTAGTCCCAAATAGTGTACCATTATTTTTTTTATGGATTCCCTTACATGAGACTATAAACTCATTATATGTGGAGATTATCTTTGTCTTCAACACAATTTACCCCATAAGTAGGGGAATATAAAATAATAAAAAGTTATTTCTTAGTAAAGGGCTCCCTTGGAACCTAAATCACTTGCCTTTCTCTCCATGAAATCCTTGTGATCCTTGTTTCCAATGAAGTGCTGTCAAATATCGAATTGATGATTAATATCTAAAATTAAAAATTATTTCAAGAGACTTTTAATGTTATAAATCCTTCAAAGACACTCTATATATCCTTTAATGTCTCGGATTTCTGTGTATTTTATTTTTATATCATGTGAGAATTATTTAGAGACCGGGCTTTGAGACAGCGTGCAGTTCCGAGGCTCGGTGACCCCGAAAAAAATGTTTGAATTTAATTTAATAATTAAATAACACACGCATGTGGTTTTCCTGAAAAAGTGAAATAACTCATGAACATGTGATTAGATTAGAAATCTGAGGGCACCATTGCGTTTAGAGTAGCGATTTTACCCTAGGCGGGGCCTAATGTCGGACGACGCAGGTCGGTGGTGAAATATAGTTTTTTTGGACATAACAGTAATAAAATATTTAATAAAAATATTTTATTAAATCCTGTTGCAGCAAATATATTTTATCTTTCAAATAGAGATTTGCGCAGGGGTCCAGGGTTACAAACCTCGTAACCCTGAAACCCTTGGAGGCTCTGGAGGATCTGGAGGAAACCCCCCAATGTGGCGAAAACATTCTTGATGAATTTCATTGGCGACAACGACGTGACGATTTGATCTTTGGCAACGAACTCTGCGGATCCAGGTAGGACATTTGATTTTGGTTTCCTTTCCCCATTCTTGATTTTTACGACAAACTCAGACTAATCCACGAACAGATTTACCTACGGATTGATCGTATTTTTTGCGGGATGTGATTTTGTGGGGATTTTTGGGATTTTATTCTTGAAGTTATTTTGGTTTTGATCTAACAGGGACAAACCCGGATAGTCACAAACAACGATCGAGGTTCGTCCATCTTGTTCATTTTTCGATTAAATTCTCTGTTCTTCGTGGAGTCTCCTCGTTCTTCCTCGCGCTTGATGTTCTTGGAGGAAATTGATCGTTGCACATTATTTTTTTGGCGCAATGATCTGTGATTATATATCCAACCCCGTAACAATGCTACGGAGGTGAGACTGCGGTGGTGATGGACGATTTGGAGAGGATCGAGAGAAATGGGTTTTTGGGCATTTTCTTTCAGATGAATCAATACTTGTTTTCCGAGCCGATTGAAGGTCCAAAACACCCAGATTCAGTGTTAGGATGATGAAATGAACCAATGCCTTGAGTTTTGAGGAAAACGGACGACAGAATTGAGATCCGGAAGATCGGCCAAGGCACAAGGAGGAAGATGGCGGTTCTGGAAATTTCCCAACTACACAATGTGTAGTATGGGCTACAAGGCGTGTGTTTGTCAGAGGAACACCTGGCGTGGACTCAGGGAGTACACGGACATGGCTTGTGTACACAGACAAGGACAAAACGTGTATACCCTTCCCTGGCCAGACCCGGCCAGATACACGGGATACCCTGTGTACTGGTACACAGGCATGGAGACACAGACAGATACCGTATACGGGCACATGGCCAATGTACACAGAGCAAACCCCAGGTGCTCGGACACGGCATGTAATCCTACTACACGCCGTGTAGTTACTTTTATACGACAAGCCTAGAGACACTGGCATTTACACGGGCAGTACCCAGAGTCAATGAACACGACGTGTGATCCTTCTACATGCCGTGTAGTATAGTTTTACACACATGGACTAGAGACATGGGCTATTTACACGGGAAGTACTCAGTGTCAAGGAACATGAAATGTAACCATACTACATGTCGTGTAACCTGTTTTACATAGCTTGAGACATTTTTATTCTGTGACCTGGACTAACTTTATTAGGGTTCATTCCCTTGGACTTTCCTCTGAAGGTTTCTGGTATCATTTCCTATGCACAGGAGTATGATCCCTTCACCCAGACTTCTTAAATAGAGTTATTGGAACTACCTCTGTGATACTTTGAGCTGGATCCTCTATTCCTTCCTGGTACCCTAGGTAGAGTTCTTGGTATCGACGTGAACAACTTTACCTGGGCGCCGATCCTCTGCTTAGTGGATTAGTTCAGACTGAGTTGTCGGAATCACCCCATATCTATTGGTTGTGATCCTCATCTGAGCATCATATTCTCATGTACTTGTGGAGTGTGTTCTCCAAAAACGAGTACTTAGTATCTCTCTCTTCAGACATAGGAGTGTGTTCTCCTTGTTACGTGCTTAGTGGAATATTTGAGCTGGATCTTAGTGGTGGTTTCACGATGGTCGATCATGTATGAGTATATCTGGATGTTCTTGTTATATGTTCTATAGAAATATACTGTGTAGAGCCGACTGTATCATTTCCTTTGTGGTATTTTCCTTTGTTGTATTCCTTTGTGGTTTTCAGGGTGTCATACTGGGTATTGTTATACTCACCCCTACACAGGCTTTTCCCGCACATGTTGTGTATTTTGTAGACGAGCGAGCCTTTGACAGGATTCTTGGTGGACCAAGACCGGACGGTGCCCAGTGAGATCAGACAGGCTGAGGTGTGTTCCTACGACTATGTATTACAGTCATAGTACCTTTCTTTACAGGTTAGACTTTGTTACAGACTCTCTTTTGGTGGGCTTGTACTTTTGGGCCAGGGTTTTACCTTACTGTACTTTACTTTCCTATCATACTCAGTTGGTTGGGATTTTAGTGTATGAATGCATTTCCTTTTTAGTAGTTTTTACTTTTCAGCTTTGTGGGCTTGGAGATGTGTGTGTGTGTGTACAGGTTTATAGGCAATTCCTCCCATGTTAGTGACATGCCTACTCGGTGCTAGTCACCAGCCCCAGGACTATTGGAGGTGGGCTTGGGGAGTTGCGGCACGGGCCCCACTGGGATGGGTCGTGACATATCCTCTCATATATCTCTTTATCAATTATACTTCATCTATCAAATATATTTTTGAGTGGATTGTAACATATTTTCATAAAAAATACCTCTATTATCACCATCCAATCTCCAATGATTTATACTCTATTAAAAGTTTTGTGTGGGTTACTTGGATATCGGCGAAGCATAAGAGGGTTCTCACAAGCCCCAATTATGAGGGACAAGTTTCTTGACCATCGTTGAAATCAAGGTATTTATAAAACTGATCTTTATAGTTGAGGGGTAGTGATGTAGTGTAACAGATTATCATTTATCCAAAATCCTTATCTGTTGTATTTGTATCCTCTTTACTTTTCCACACAGCATCATTTGACATCAACTTTCAATGTTTTATAAATTCATTTTGATAATTTTTACAATTAAATTACTTTTATATTAACTTTATAAATTTCAATCAAATTCATCAACCATAACACATTATATTTCCCATTTTCTTGTTTCTTTATATATTTATTTGGAAATTATTATTTTATTCCACTTTAAATTTTAAAATGTCAATTAACACCCAATAATTCTATAATCTTCTACAAATAATTGGTATAAATGTATTGTATTTCATTTTTGTTAAAAATAAATTATTTTCAAAAGTGTGATTATTATCATTTTTTTCAAATCTTTAACTAATTTCAAATATTGATTTCATTATGGAATTGAATTACTCTATGCATGATCTTATTTTTTGAAAGTGATAGATATTCCTATTGGAATAACTAGATATAAAATTTTCATTGTAGTCTTTCACAACATATATGGAAAATGGTAATGCATGAGTATGTTCCCACCAAAGAACCTAGAGAAAAGTGGACTCTTGAAGATTTTAATAATTTTTTATTAAATAATAAAGGTATAATTACTTGAATTTTTATCTTGATATGAATTAATTACACCATGTTTTATATTTTCAAATTGTTTATGTGATCTTAAAATTGTTAGAAGCCACACATGAAGGAATAAATAAAGTAAAGGACACACGATTAGATATATACAATCAGGATTCTAAATTTTTTAATATGAATTCCAATGAGTCTATTAAATTAATATTAATATGATTTACTAACATCTATGGCGGAATGTCCCTCAATGATGAGTTATATATAGAAATTAACAAAAAGATAATCCTCTGATTTTTACCTAGCTCATGGGATCATAAAGTCATGCCAAATTTAGTATCAAAATATGGGAATAAAATGACGGACAAGTAACTCATTAGCTCCCTTATGACATAAAAAATAACAATGGAATGATAGGAAGAGAAGGAGGACAATGAAACTAAATAATTCAACAGATCAATTTTTTTAAATATACCAATAGTGAATAATCTAGAGGTGAGGTTATAGGATATGCTCATCTTTCCTGAAACATGATCAAATTCATTAAGAATAAGAACTGCCAAAAGTGATAAAATAAACAAAATGTTGATCTAGAAGTGATGTTATATGAATGTAAAAAATGCCACATTAAGCTGGAGTGCTCCATCTATAAGAATAATATTAATTAAAATAAACAAGTTAAAAGGATTTCAAAGTCACAACATAGAGTAAAAGTGATGACTCTATGAAATCAAAATCATCTTCGACTTCACATGACTCAAGCCTGAAGTTCCTTAAGGAACATGTTGATGAAGACATTGTGGTTAGTTACCCTCTTCTAAATTCCTCCTCCTACACTTCTTCTCCAAATTATTCCCTTTCTTCTTATTCTTATCTCTCTTTCAGTAAAATTAAATTTGAATATCTAAAATATTCTTAATCTAAAATAAAAAATAGATATCAAAAACATATATATTTATATGAACAAATAAAAAATATATATAAGAAATTGGTTCACAAAAAATATCATATACAAAAAGAAATGTATATTCTCTTTAAAGAATAAGATGAGATATCTATGAAAATAAGAAACCAATAAGATATTTATAAACTCAAATTTTCCATCAAAGATCTCAAATTTCACCAATTTTAAATTTACCCAAGGTGATGAAAATTTAAATAAAGTATTGGGTTCTCAAAACCCTAAAAAATATTTGTTTATCTTTGGATACTCCGATCATTTAAGAACCTCTAAAAATAAATTGAAAACAACTTTTGTTAAATGTGTGTCTCAAGATAAATTATGTAATTACTGAAAAAGAATTGGTCATTTAATATATGAATGTGATCGAAAAAATGATCATTATGGAAGAAAAAAACAAATCCATCTTTCTAACAATTTTTTGAAAAGAAAACCCACTAAGAAAATATGGATTTTGAAATCAATATTGCTTAATATATCTAGACAAAATTTTTCATAGATAATAAAATAACAAGTCATTAAATATTGTATTAAATGTTTCTCCTAATAAAAATACATGAAAAAATTTGGTACCTATTTTTTTTCTAAATAAACATGTGTGGTAACCTCTCTAAATTTAATAAAATCTATAAACTTGAATGATGTCAGGTTACTTTTAGAGATAATTCTAAAGTCAAAATAATCGGTGAAGGTAACATTGGTTTTTATAACTAAAATCTAATTAATTTTTTTCATAAAGTCCTTGAAACAATATTTACAATATATTAGTCAATTTCATGATATTAGTTTTAAAATATATTTTGAAAATGATATTTTTAAATTTTTTAATTAGAAATTACAACTTTTATTTATTACCTCCAGATTTAAAAATTATTATATAATTAACTTAAAATATATTTCTAGCCAAAATGTCAAATGTTTGAGTGCACAAGTGAGTGTGTCAAGGATTTTTCATAGATTCCTTAGTAATTTCAGCTCACTTTCTATTATCAAATTCAATTGTTATCAACTTGTAAGAGGTGTTTAAAAATTTCATTTCAATGCTGACATTATTTTAGAAGCATGCGAATGTGACAAGCAAAACAAATCATCTTTTAGATCTAAAAAGGATTTATTCTTTAAAATATAATGAAATAACTCATACTATTCATCTTTCCATAATCAAATTTAAAGTCTATGAGGATAATTATACACTATATAAGTTGTTTATGACTTTAAAAGGATCACATGAGCTTATTTATATTCTCATAAAAGTGAAGCTTGAAAATTATTCACCATGTTTTCAAAAAGAAATAGAATTAATTTTTTTTTAAATTTATTTCAATTTGATTAAATAATGGTGGACCATTTGATAATAATTAATTATATTATTTGTGTTCTTTAGAAGGATATAATAAGTATTTTTTATGTCCTCAAACCCCTCCATAAAATGAGGCAGTAGATAGGGAAAATCAAACAATCCAATAAATTTATCCAGCCCTTTTAAATTAATTTTAGCTTCAAAAATATTTTTCGGATGAGACCATGAATATTGAATGTTATATCATTAATTTTATTCTCATTTGGTCTTTTCATTTTTAAAACCCTTTATAAACTTTGGTTTAATAAAAAAACCTCAATCATCTTTTTCAATGTTTTTGGTTATAAATATTCTATTCTGAACACCAAATTAAATCTTGGAAAATTAAATTCTAAATATGATGAAGGTATATTTCTTGGGTTCTACAACTCAATAAAATCTCATAATGTTATTAAATAAATAAATAAAATGGTGGAAGATTCAATCCATGTTGTTTTTTATGAAAATTTTCCAAATCCTTTGTCACAATTTTTTTTAAATAATGTCTTAAATAAATTTTTTCAAAATAAAGAAGTAAAATAAGTATAATAATATCTTAAAAATTCAATTCCAAAACCTTCTAAAATATCTAAATAATATCTTGTTCAAAATTATATTGGTTATTTAATAAAGGGAACTCATTCTCATAGATCGATCTCAGATGGGGTTGAACACCTAGATTTTGTCTCTCACCATGAACCCCAAAACCATAATGATTACCTTAACGATAAAAATTGTGTATTTTATATAACAAAGAACTAAATTAATTCAATATAAATGATTTATGGGATCTTGTGAAAAACATCGTGATTAGACAATTATTGGATCTAAATGATGATTTTAAAACAATCTATAAAAATTTGGTAATTTTAATAGAAACACAGATTTTTTAGTTTAAATAGGTAATATGTAAGAATAAGGAATCATCTTTGGTCAATCCTTTTCACCCTTCACTCAGTTATGTTATATAAGAATATTTTTAGAATTATCCTATCATTTTAATTTCAAAATCTTTCAAATTAATCTTAAAATTTCTTTTTAAATGGATTTATTTATGGAATTTTTTTTATAATAAGCACTTAGTTTTGAAAATATCATTTTTGAAATTCTATTTTCAATCTTACCAATCAACTTATGATTTAATAAAATCCCCTAAATCCGGGAATAAAAATATTTCAAATTATAATATTCTAATGGTTTTATAATGGGAAAATCCAATTCAAATATAATTTTAAAAGAGATCACAAAAAATTTATTACTCATTAAAATTTATGTTGCAGATGTGAATTTCATCTCTATAAATGAAAAAAATTGTTATTAATTTTCTATTTTAATGAAAAAATAATTTCCTAGGATCTTTATTAGTAAACACAAATTATTTCTTAGATTTAAAATTTCTCAAAGAAACTTTGGAAAATTTTCAAACTATGGAAAATAAACCAATGAAATTTTGAAACAATTAAAAATGAATATGTTAAAATTTAAATAATCTAGTAAAAAAATATTCAAAAAAAAATTATATAAGTATGATTGGTAGTCTACTTTACTTTACTACGAATCATCCTCATATCATGCTCAATGCTTGTCTCTACGCTTATTTTCAATCGAATCCTAAAGAATATTATTTCAAGCCCATCAAAAGTATTTTTTTGTTATTTTATAGGTTCTAAAAATATTAGTTCATTTTATCTAAAAGAAACCTCTTTTTGAATGAAATTATTTTTATGAAACTAATTTTAGAGGATGAAAACTAGATATGGAACTTTATAGTTGGAATTTCCATATATTAGTAAAATCTCTTATCCTATAAAGTTGTAAGAATCATAATTTCATTTCTCTCTCTACAATATAAGAGGAATACATTTCCATTAGGAGTTGTTGCGATCAAATTATATGGACACATCATAATTTATTGGACTTTGGTAAAACATTTAAGAATATCTCTTTCAACAATGATAACATAAATTCCATCAATAACTGTAAAAATCATATCCAGTGCACTCACAAAAAAACACATTGATCGTCTTCACCATTTCACAAGATATCACTTCTAGAAAGGTGATATCATATTATAATTTCTCCCAATGACATATCAACTCATTTATATTTTCACCAAACCTTTATCCCTAGATCATTTCTTATTTATCAAAGGTAAATTAGGAATTATTAACTTGTGACATTATTCATTAGATCTATGGTTTTCATGAATTATCATAAAAAAAATTATTTTAAATATTTTTTCTTGGTTTATTCTTTTCATTTATATTGGATAAAATCCCTTTATCTCAATTGTATAATCATTTTAGTGGTAGAATTATCCCCTTTATTTCTGAAATTATTTTATTATATATATATATATATTTCAAATTTTTTATTAAATTATTTTAATATTTTTTATATTATTTTCATAATTTCAAAATCACATTTAAAATATAAGTAATTTTCATTATATTAGTTTTTATTTTTAAAATACCTTTAATTCCTTTTTATTCAAAATTATTTTACTCACTTTATTAAATTATTTATGTTAATACCCCTTTTAAAAAAATATATTTTTTTCTATCTCAAAGAAGATTAATGATGAGTAAAAAAATTATTTTATACCGGTCTCGAACCATCTTCTTGAGTTTTCTCTGAAAAATGAAAATTGAATGATGTTTCTAATGAACACTTTCACTTTTCAAGGAATATTAATTTCCTAAGATATTTCAATGAATAAATCATTCAATGTTGTAAAATATAATCCTTTTAGATAAGTGATTTCGTAGTAAAGGTCTTTAATTTTTTTTTTATTTTTTTTTATTATCTTCTCTTTTTCACTTTTATTTTATTATTTTTCTTATACATTCTATTTATTCATATATTTTCTTTTTTCCTCAATAATTATTCTCTTATTTTAAATTTATGATATCTTTTTAATTATTATATTATTTAGGGAGTTTGAAAGTTAAGAAGTTTATTTTAAAAAAAGTCTTTATCTTTTATATTTATCTTTTCTTTATATCTTATTTTTTACTTTTCACCCTATATCTATACTCATCATATTATTTATATATTTTAGATAAGAAAATGTGATTACATGTATCTAAGTTATTTTCAAAATATTTTTCTACTTTTCTACGTTTTTATTTTTCCTTATGTGTTTATCTCAAAACATTATTATGCCTCACTTTATTCTCCCTATGTTTTTATTTTTTGATAATTAGAAAGGGGGAGAGTTATTTTATTAGTGTCCAAAGGGAATGTTTTCAAAATTATATTTTAAAAAGGGGGAAAGATCCCTTTAAAAATTTCTTCTTTAGTGTTATTCATTGTATATTAACTAACGTGCCCGAAAGCTGTCATTAATTCATCTAGGCATGAATCAAATTTATAAATTTATAGTTGTTCCCAAACTTTCAATATCTATAGAAAATGAGTGTAGTGGAATTATGGGGTTGATTCCACAAGGAGACTTCCATTTTAAATTTTTATAGAAATATGATTCCTAAACCTGTAGGGGAGTCCTTTCTAGATGTCATTTTTTGGGAGTTTTAATCAAAGTTCTTTTTTTGGGATGAATATAAATGATGAACATGGGGTTGGGATAAAGTCATGAATTTGAGGGAATGACGTCCTTTAATTCTAACCTTGGAAAGATCCTATGTATTAGTTTGTGAAGAAAACATGTATCTCTAGTTGAATTTGGTCTTATCCTCATAGTTCTTCCTAGAAAGTAACTATTATGTGATCAAGAGATAGAGAAATACTAGGTGAATTATCTTTGGATTATTTAGGGTATAAAGTCCCATAAGCTAGTTTTCGTAGATTAGTATACTCTAATTAAAATAGGGTTGTTTGTTTTACCATCTCATGGTCAGGGAGTTTGAAAAAATAGGGTAGAATAGGGGTTCATATACTATTTACTAGTTAAATTAGGCTTTCCAAGATTAGATTAAAGGTATATATAGTTATGTAAATACATTTCTTGATCCCTACCCCAAATAAATTTAGCTACTCATGGTGGGGTATGATGCAATTATATAAATAAAAGACAACATGATTGATGGATTGAGTGAAATTTAATAGATTCAAAATTATGAAAAGGTTTGGGGATAGTATCTGAAATAACATTTACTAAGTAAATTACAATTATAAATAAAAGACTTACTTGACAAAGAGAAATGGAAATTGAATCTAAATGCGATGTCGGGAATCGAATGCACTGAATAACGGAGGCTACACAACTCTTGGATTAATAAAAATGCACAAATACTAAGAGTTTGAGAGTTTGAGTTGGGGAAGGGTGAAAGAATTCATAAAAGAGATGAAATGGAGAAGATAAGCACATCTAGAATGCACTATAATTCTCTACCACTCTGCTTATTATATAGACATATACTTCCACAATGTGTACCATAGGCACATGACGTGGAGACTTGATCTGCACATGTTTCTGCGGATTTTGGATCTACAGCATGGAATGTGGGTCTCTTGAGAATTTAAGAGGTCTGACTGGGTACAAAATGTGAATAGGTCATTCACAATGTGTACCTCATAACTATCTTATTTTTCCATGGATTATTTGTGTATTTCTCACTTGAGGCTTTGACTTGCTTCATGACATGTTCGGTCTAGTCACGATGTGTAGCGACCTTTTCCTTCAGGATTCGTGGAATAGTCACAACTTGGCTTCACGACTTAAGGAAGGATCTGATAATGAGGTAAACAACGTGTATAGGTGGATCTGAATGCTAACTTGGCATGTTTTACACTTTTGTTTCCTTTTCTTCTTTGGAAACCTTTGATGTCCTTTTCCCTACAAAATTAGAAACATACTAGTGAATTATCAAGTATTTTAATGAAAACTATAATCAATTGATTGAAAAATTTATATATAAACTAGGCTTATAAAACCCTCCCACACTTGAACAATTGCTTGTCCTCAAGAAAGAATGTCTCAAAAAATATTTGGTGAATGATAAGTAATTTTTAAAGTAATAAATATTAGTTAGGTCCATGAAATTAAAATTAGGTGTAACCAGGCACAAGAGCCTCAGCCCAGTTGGTGAGGACTCGCTAGGTGCATCTAAGAGACCCAGGATCAAATCCTGGTGGAGGCATATTTACGGGTTACTATATCATTACTGTAGTAGGTACTGTAGCAGGCACTGTTCGCTACTATAGCAGCCGGAACTATTCATCCATCTGGGCCTTCGGGCCACTGACTTGGTTCTCGGGTCCTGCAAGGCTTTCAGGCCACCCAAGGCCTTCAGGCCAGTTGATTCTCAAGGCCTTCGGGCCACCTTAAGGCCTTAGAGCCACCAGAAGGCCTTCGGGCCACATGAATGCAGGCCCAGACACACTACAAAAAATAAGCAGCCCCAGAAGAGGATTCAGAGCAGGTACACTCACCAGAGCAGAGCCAAATGGATTGGCAGAATGAGAGGGTATGGCTATTCCATCGGTACCAGCGTGTGCTTGCACGGGAAGCCTAGCCAGACGGTCATGCAAAGGTGGAGAGCTACTATCAAGATGCAGATGCTGGGGAGGGGCAGTTCCTTGTAGATAGTCTGGTTGAATTCTCTAAAGACCTTCGGGTCATGTAATCTCTTAAGCCTACGGGCCATGTAATCTCTGAGCCTGTGGGCCTTGTAAGGGTTCCCTCTTATCCCTTGAAAGATGGGTTATCAATAAAAAAATGAAGGCCTTCGGGCCATTCATGCAGGTGTAACCAGAGATAAGTCAATTTCCAGAATTAAACCTGCATAGAATGTTATCCATGCCTCCCAATCTAGTTTTCAAAACAAATTCTACTAATCTAATCATAACCTCTTAACTGTTCTTTATGTTATACAACCAATTGTAATCTACCTCACCGTTATTTTCCCGCATCAATTAGGGTATAAAATGTAAGTAGTGGTATTCTTGTACCCTGATTACATGTTCCTTACCATAAGATTGCACTGGTTCAATCATCTCCACTATGTAAAGACTAGCATGGGATTAATCTTGAGAGCTTAAAGCAATTAGGTTCTGATGACTACGAATAAGGGTAGGTTGGTAAAATGTGAAAATCAGGCTCAAATGGAGGGTCAGATCTATAGTACAAAGCATAGGTTCAAGAACAAGTGTGATGCTGTTCCTCTTTCGGACCAATCAAATCCGTATTCCATCTGCTTAGATTGGATCTATATGTGTAGCGAATATGTAAAAAAAAAATTTTATGTTCCTTTCCTTTTTTTCTTTTCATATTTATTTTATTAAATTCATTCGTATATTAGATCTCACATCCATCACCTAACCACATATGATCTTTTGATGGATTAATTGGTCTAGAAAATGGATATTTTTGACCCTCCTAGTGCACAACCCATATCAATTTTTCTTTTCTTTTTATATATTGCAAAGGAAAAAATATGAATGAATTAACAAAAATGGTATATGGGTCACAAACTCATAGTCAGGTGAGTTCACTATACGTCTCTGAAAGTAGAAGCCTCCCATTCTATATGAATGTATCCCCAACACTTGTTCAAAGATATCTATAAGCATTGTACTAGAGCAAGGTAGGAAAGGAAATAGGATTGGAATAACTTCATTCTAATAGGTTATTCACGTAATCTATGGGATAAATGAATGATTGATGTCAGGTGGGTCTCAGGGAAAGTGGTTATCAAATAATTCCTCAATAATTTTAAATCCATACTTGTTTAGTCATAATTTTGAAAAGATATCAGTGAAAGTTCTAGTCGGCTTACATGCCCAAGGGATCTCTCAAGAAATATGGTTATATAAGAGTATACAATTGAAGGCTTAGAGTCCTCTTGGGTAGTGAGAATAAAAAACAACGTGACTTCACATAAGGCACAAATCCTAGGTAATAGGTCAATTAATCATAATTTTAATGATTTTTAATTTGAATTAATTACCTAAACTCAGTAATCATTCTAAAAAAATTTAAGATGGAGTGAAACAGAGTTCTTAACACTTTTCTACTTATTGTTTTATTTAATTACAAGGGAAAAATAATTCTTAGGTGTAAAGAATGATTATCATTCTTAAAAATGTCTCCCAAACAAGTGAGAACAATAAAAATTCAAGTGTA
Source organism: Viscum album (assembly GCA_963277665.1). Lineage (NCBI taxonomy): Eukaryota > Viridiplantae > Streptophyta > Magnoliopsida > Santalales > Viscaceae > Viscum > Viscum album. Next base: position 357,517,702 of record OY728163.1, read on the forward strand.
TCATTAGTGAAATTGTGAGAATACCCCCATACTTAGTAAGAGAGAGTGTCCCAACAATCAATAGAATGATTGTGGGAGTAGTATGGTAGTGAGTTTTAATGTATTTTAAATGGAATATTGGAAAAAATTAAAATAATAGCGAATCAAGAGCTCCCTGATACATGTGGTATGCCATGATGGGTGTTTAAGTTGACGTAGCATGAAAATCCAATGTACCTACAAAAGTGTTAGAGGTTAAAATCATACACTAGATAAATAATATTAGTTCATAGGTAAAAAAATATAGAATAGAAGATAAAATAATCATGCACATAGAGTCAGAATGTGGGATAGACATTTTATTCAAACTGTGATATTTTTACAATGTAGCTTCATGAAAGACACAAAATGAAGAATGAAAATAAAATGAAAAAGGCATGGCCATGAAAAATCAACAAAACCAGAAATTAATTATGGGTTTCCTCCCATAAATCATTAACTAAACATAGTCATCCAGACGGGTGGAAAAAGAATGTTTTTATAAGGAGAATTGGTTCAGTTGATCCTCCTTTTACAACAGCTGGAGGCTATGTCCTCAAGCTTGCGTGGTCACTTCGGTGGGTTAATCACTTCACCCGAAGCTGTGTGAGAATTAATAAGGTGCGGTAAGAATGGAATCATTGGTCACAGTATCTACTGCTAGTGGGGAATTTTGAGTGAGAGATCATGAAGCTATTGGGAAATGTCAATGACGTACTTGAGTACCATTTTCTCTAAGATCATTGGTGGGACTAGACCATCAAGGATAGAATATGATCTTGAAGAGCTTGACATGCTAAATATACAAAGAAAATAAAAAGGAATTGAAAACCCAATAGAGTGTAAAAATTAAATGTCGTGAATATATATATATCCAATGTTACTAGAAAGGTGGGAAATAAAATGAATAAAATAAAAACCTTCCCAAGGACATGAAAGGGTCCCAAATATCCCAAAATAGAGATCAAAATCACATCATAGATCCACCGCAAAATATCCTTGAGCATCATCCCACTGCCTGGTGTCCCGATTGACTAGCTGGGAATATCTGCATCAGTAGAAGCAGCAGTATAGGATTGTGGTGCAACGGTGGTGGGTGGTGCGGAAGAGGAGGTATGGATATGGGGTGGGGTGGTGGGTGGTGAAGTACCGATATTTACTGTATTTGCGGGTCTGGCAGCTAGATCAATTAATGGTACCTCAATGAAGGCCTCAGTGGAAACTCCCTTGCCTTTCTGAGCCTACTCCTCTTGGAAATCCTGCTAGGTATCAGGGTTGGTGAGATTCAGAGGGAGGTCCGGCTGGGTGGAGGGGGGTTGTGGAATAGTATAGGATGAAGGTCCAGCTAGGGAAAGAGAGGGTGAAATCGAAAATATAGCATTCTCAATGAATGAGAGATAGAGGTGGGATGATATTTGGCACAGATTCGCCAAAACTGACGGGATATTAGCCTAGATCTCAAAGAAAGTGTGAAAGGATGGTGGTGGTATGGTTGAATGGGTGGCGATAGAGGTGGTGGTGGGTATGGATGTAGTGGGTGTGGCTGTATGAGGAGGATGGGGTGGTTCTAGTGCTTATACTCTAACTCGATTTTCCTAAGGTGCAACCTCATAGACATTGAGTTCCCAGAAATAGATGTCATCCTCTCGCACGAGCATCTGCATCTTGTGGAGAAGCATGAGATCAATCAGCTCGACGAGTCCAATGGAGGGGAGAGGCAGAGAGGCATCAAATATTCCCATGTACTTGGCCAGGTGGGTGACGAAGGATCCAACCATGGGGGTGCCTCACTTCCTCTATGTCAAGACCCTGAAATATGAGGAAAACTAAGTGGCCATATTGATTGGTGGCCCACTAATGGTAGCTGCGAGTATCAAAACATCCATCTAGCTAACACTGTTATGGGTTTCTCCTTATGCCAACCAGCCATGTGCCATGGATCTATGCAGGATGTGCAAGTCCAAGCCCTGAAGCACATCCAAATTCGTGATTCGAGGTTTGTAAAATGACCAGGGGTCACAGGAAATGAAATTCCATAGGTTCAGTGCATTCGAATGGGCTAGGAATGTCTAGGGGGGGTAAAGTTATAGATAATGAAGTCCTTGGTAAAGATATCAAGACCAACTACGAACTCAGAAAAACAAAGCTGGTGAGGTCTGCCGTTAAGCTGAAAACCTAGGTAGTTTATGGTGTTCTCTAATGTTTCCAAGAACTCAAGGAATATTTCCCAGTATGTATCCTATCATACTATCATAATTTTTTCAATATGAAAAGTATCTAAGAGTTGCAGGACAACATCAGTAACGTTAAACATGGCGAGTATGTACAAGTCCAAGGATGTGTTGGTACACATCAGCTTCACCTATGATGCAGGTTGTTGAAGTAGAGTTCCAAGTGAAAATGGAGGTTCTTTTAAGTGGATGGTGAGGAGGTGTTGTCCTGAGATTCAAACATAGTGTAGGGGTGCTTAGAAGTGGGTTGATGGATCTCAAAGTTGGAGGAGGATGTAGAGAGTGTGGGCTTGGGCTAGGGTCATTTGGTTTGCACCATGGTTGGAGGAGGGTAGTGTGCAAGAAGGGTGAAGCTAGCATGCTAGAGGAGGCCAGCTTGAGCCTGGTTGGACAGTGTACAACATAGGAGAAGGGAGGAAGCGGAAAAGGGTGTGGTTTAATAGTGGAGGAGGAGTTTGGGATGGGGTTTGGGTGAAATGGGATCAGGGGGAGATGAAGGACATGAGGGGTTGGGGTGATGGTGGTGTGGGTCGTGACTTGTGGGTTATGGGACGCAATTTTTAAAACTAAAACTACCCTATACATGATGTGTACATATTATTCATGTCTTGTATGGGGAATAAAAATTAAATTTCAGTTGAAAAAGAGACACGTTGTGAACATGGTGTACACGACGTGTACTTCACTATGTTTGGTCTACTTCCTGTTTCTTCCGCACCTCATCCTCCATTGTTCATGGTATTCTTAGATAAAGATACTAAATCAAAATTATCTAAAACTTTCATACCCTGGGTTTCCTCCCAGTTAGTGCTTCTTTTATAGTCTAGATCTTGACTCCTTCAAATATTAGTGGAAATTGAGGCTGAAGACACAACCTTCATGGAATTTCTCTTGAAATATCTTCATCTTTTGACCATTTACCTTGAATGGCGGTCCTTCGTCTCGTTGAATTTCAATTTTTCCATAGGGAAAAACTTGGACAACCACAAAATGACCAGGCCATCTTGACTTTATATTTCTTGGAAATATTTTTAATCTTGAATTGAATTGCAAAACCTTATTCTCTAGAATGAAGGTATGTATTGTAATTCGTTGGTCATGCCATTTTTTCATTTTCTAAATGGGGTGGTGCCTATGGTTGTTTTGTACACAGTTCTGCATTCCCATAATGTATCATCCAACTTCAGGCTCCAATCACTTCTACTAGTGTTGACAATTTTATCTATGATTTTTTCCACCTCCCTAGTTGTCAATTGAACTTTACCACTTTTTTTGGGTGATAGGGAGTGCCGATGTAGTATTGAATTCCATATCTTTCAATATTTTTTTTTGCACTGATTGATTCAAGAAATGTATTCCATGATCACTGATGAGTAATCATGGAAATTAAAAATGTGCAGAAACACTCTTTTAAAGAAACTTGATAACCTAATTTGTTATGGCATGTGATGTGGCTTTGGATTCAACCCATTTGAAGAGATATTCTACTACAACTAAAATTTAACTCTTTCCATGTGACATAGAAAATGGTCTCATAAAGTTAATACCTCAGACTTCAAAAAATTCAACCTATAGAATGGGGATTTGTAGCATTTCATTTATTATACCATTTTTTACCATTTTGACATCTATCACATCAATTGCATAATCCCCTGGCATCGCAATCCAATTAGGTCCAGAAAAAATCCACTTTACAGGATTTTTTCCACTATGCACTCTGGGCCATGATGGCTTCTAGTTGGTGATGTGTGGGACATTTTGATGAAATTTGGAATCTCTTCCTCTGGGATGAATCATCTTATAATTCTATAAGAACAGTACTTGAATATCAATGCTTTATCCCCAAAGAAGTGTTTGGAATTAGACATAAAATTCTTGCATTGCTGGTATGATAGGTCTTGATAGAGATATCCTATGGAAAGATAATTGGCCATATCTAAAAGTAGGGCTTGGTCTTGACACTAAATAATGTCTCCTCTTTAGAATCTACTTCAATATCAGTGTCACTGTCTTCTTTAATGATAGATATGGGTAATTGAGAGAAGTGGTAAGAAATGAAATTCTCTGTTCCTTTGGTGTCCTTGATTATGATGTCAAACTCTTGTAGAAAAAAGAATCCAACGTATCAACCTTGGATTCACATATTTCTTGTTCATCATCTATCTAAGGGCATCAAGATCTGTATGGATGATTTGTTTAGATAGAATGAGGTATGAGCGTAACTTTTCAAAGGCATATATGATGGCTAGTATTTCCTTCTCCATAGTCATATAATTGACCTTGACTTCATTTAAAGTATGGATGGCATGATAGATTCAACAGAAGGTGTTGTTAATGCATTTTCCAAGAACAGATCCAATATCTAGGTTTATAGAGTCACACATAAGCTCAAACTATTTTTCTTAGTTTGGTGTAATGACAACTAGAGATACAATCAGAATGTTTTTCAGTGTTTCAAAAACTTTTTGAAAGTCCTCATTAAATTCAAAGGGAGTACACTTTGACAACATGTGTGTTAGTGGATGTGCGACTTTAGAAAAACATTTTACGAAGCGTATATAGAACCCATCATGCCAAAGGAAACTTATAATCCCTTTAAAGATTGATGGTTTAAGTAGATATTTGATAACATTAATCTTTACCAGATCAACCTCAATGCATTCTTTGGAGATCTTGTGTCCCAATAAAATTCCTCCCTATAGCATGAAGTGACATTTTTACCATTTTAGCACTAATATGCTCTCCCAAAAGTGTTGGAGAATGAGTTCTAGATTTCATAAACATACATCGAATGGTCTCCCATAGACAGAGAAATCATCCATGAATATTTTGAGAAATTATTCAGCCATAAAATGAAATATGTGTGTCATGAATCATTGGAATGTCACTGGTACATTTGATATACCTAATGACATGAATCTACATGAAAAAGTACCAAATGGGCAGGTGAAGCTGGTTTTGGTCCAGTCAGCAGGACTGACTATGATTTGATTTTATCCTGAATAACCACCCAAGAAACAGTAGAAATCATTCCATGCTAGTCTCTCAAGAATTTATTCAATAAATTGTAAGGGAAAATTATCCTTCCTTGTTGCGGTATTCAAACATCTGTAGTTTATGAAAACTCTCCATCCAATGATGGTGGGTGTTGGAATGAGCTCATTATCATATGTCCTTTCTAGTGTGAGTCCTCCTTTATTAAGAATGACATGGAGGGGACTCACCCATTCACTGTCTGATATAGGAAAGATTATTCTGGCATCCAAAATCTTCAGTAATTCTTTCTTAACAAACACTTTCATTGGTGTTTTGAGCCACCTATGAGGTTGCCTTTTTGGTTTTTCATCTACTTCCAATAAAATTCAGTGGGTTCATTATGAAAGATTGATTCCCCTAATATTTTCCACTCCCTAGGAAATTGATTTTTTATGTCTTTTAAAATAATCGACTAGTATTTATTCCTAAGCCTAGGATATTTATTCACTATTGATTATGGGTAAAGAGAATGAATATCCTAAATAAGAGTACTTCAATGTTCCGGGTAAAGGTTTCAAGTCGAACTGGGGTGGCTAAATGATGGATGGGATAAATGGTGACACATTATCTCTAGTGAGTGGCTCAATAAAGAAGACTTCCTTGAAGTCATATTCTTATTCCTTTTATGAAAATGAATCATTGGTCTCTTCCTCAATAGTCATGTACTCCCCTCCTTACTGAGCAAGAGAGATGGCGTTGCAGTCCACCGTATCATCTGAACATTGTGTAGCCTTTATCGGTTTAAACACTACTTTTTTTTCTCCAAATCTGAATATGAGACGTCCTTGATTAACATCAATCCAGGCCTTTCTTGTATCCAGGATGGGTCTTACAAGAATTATTGGTACATCACCTTCCTCTTCCCTGTCCAAAACCATAAATTTTTTTGGGAAAATGAATTTTCCGACTTTAACCCAAACATATTCAATAATTAAATTTGAGAATTTAACTAAACGATTAGCTAAATAACATTTTACACTTGTTGTATTAAGCTCTTGGAGTCCTATCTTGTTGAAAACACTCCTTGGCAGTGGGATAATACTAGATCCAAGATCACAGAGTGATCTTCCAAATTTACATTCTCCTATCACACAAGGGATTGAAAAGATTCCATGATGTCTAATATTTGGTTGGATTTTCTACTGTATAACCATATAGAATTCTTCATTCAATGAAATGACTCCTAAATCTTCTATTTTATCTTGTTTGATAGAAATTTTTTGAGAAAGTGTGCATACATAGGACTTTGGGATATTGCTTCAGAAAAAGAAATATTGATATGATTTTTTTTGAAAAATTTGAGGAACTATTTATACTGAGATTCCTACATATATTCCATCAATCTTTCTAGAAAGGGAATAGGTGGCTTGTATAGAGGTGGTGCTACACAAATTTGCTCATTCTATTTTTCTAGGTCTTGATCCTTCTCAGTTGGTATTTCTTCTTATGGTGTCGTGGGAATGGCTTCCTCTACCTCAATCTATTGTTTCATAGGCTCTTCCTATGGCCTTGTTTCCATTGGTTGTGGTAAGTCTAACACTTTTATGCTCCTCAGTACTTCAGCCTTAGATTCTTCTCATGGTTATGTCTCACTATTTCTTTGTAGAGTACCTAGTTATCTTTCTGATAATGTTTTTGAGATCTGACCCAATGGAATTTCCAAGTTCTTCAAAGTTTCTCATTGGTTTTGAATCTTTTTCTCATGTGTGGTCATTATTTGATCTGAATTTTGAATGAAATATGTCAGTAGGTTCTCTAAGTTACTTGTTAGTGGTGGAGGTGGCTTTTGTGGTGTTGACTGGGTGGGTGGAATTTTTCGTTGCTGTTGGGGCTTCAGAAAGGGTTATTGTGGAATTTTCTACTATTGTGGTCTTAGGACAAGGTTTATTGGTGGATATCCTAGTAGTCCCTAGTTGTGAAATTGAGCTTGACCATTACGCTGATGAAAATATTATGATTGTTTGGAGGCTGCTATTGAGCAGGCCTTTGCTGATAAAATGACTATTGTTGCTCCTACTGTAATGAATGATTTTTTACTGTAATTAAAATAATTACAATCATTTGGATATTTATATCCTACTTTGCAATCTTAATACTTGTGCAGTCCACTACACATCATGCATGACTGAATCTACATGACTGGGGTAGGGGGGTTGTGTGGTTGGTATCTAAAATGACTCAGGATTTTTGGTTATCGCTTCGACATTCACTGATAAATGGGTGGTTTCATCAACTTAGTGGATTCCACATCACAGTGGTCCAGGGTCACTTTTCAACAGACTGAAATTGTGGGATATTTTGTCCAAAATATCTCTTCCTGCATCAAGTTTTTTAAAAATCAAAACCTCTATCCGTGATAACATTGATAGCTGTTCGTGCCTCTAGTTGGAGTCCTTGATAGAAGGGTTGAATTTTAATCCACGTATCGAGTTTGTGATGTGGAAAATTCGTCATTAGTTCTTTGAATCGATCCCATGTATCCCATGTGGATTCTCCATCCATTTTTTCAATGTTATGAATGTCATTCTTGAGATTATAGGTCCGGATTGGTGGAAAGTATTGATCGAGAAATTTTTTTGCGAGATCATCCCAAGTTGTAATTGACTCGAGAGATTGTCTTTTGAGAAAATATTTTTCTCAGTCTATAAGTAAAAATGGGAAGACACGAAGTATTATAGAATATAATGAAACTCCCTAGTTGTGAATGGTATCATAGGATTCCAGGAAGTTAGAAATATGTTCATGTGGGTCTTTTCTTTGAAGACCAATAAGCCGCCCCATGTTCTAGATCATGTGAATGAGTCCAGGTTTAATTTAAAATGTGTGGGCTTGTATTTTCAGGAGAAATATGTTGGGAATCACACCGTGGATAGATGGTAAACTATAGTTCCTAATGGTCTTCTCTAGTTTCATCTGAGGTTCTCTATGTATTATTTGATAGTTTGGTGGGTTGGGTCCCGCATGGTGATGTTGCTCGGCCATTACTGGCCGACCGAGTGAAGAAAAATTCCTTTAAATCTCATAATCTAAGGCCAAGGGTTCATGTTATTCAAGATTTCATGATCAATTCAAGGGACCTTGGTACATACACAAATAAAGAAGAAAGTTATGCAATGGAATCTAGAAAAAAAAGAAAGGGGATCAGGGAAAGGTAATCCAAGGTTCAAAAAAAGTTCTTTTTCTTAAAAATTCCATTGAATCCCTTGTAACAACACCATATATTTGATGCACCTAAAAGGTGTCATTAATTACTCCAAGAATGAGTAAAATATATAAATTTATAGTTGGTCCCAAAAATTCACTATCTAAAGAAAATTAGTGTAGTGGCAGTATGGGGTCGATTCCAAAAGGAGACCACCATTTTGAATTTTTGGAGAAATCTGATTCCTAAACCTATAGGGGAGTCCTTTATAGAAGTCATTGTTTTGGAGTTTTAATCTATGTTCTAATTTTGGGATGACATTAAATGATGAACGGGGGGTTCAGATCAAGTCGTGCATTTGAGTGAAGGATCTCCTTTAATTATAACCATGAAAAGATCCTATGTCTTAGTCTGCAAAGAAAACAAGGATCACTAGTTCACTTTTGTCTTAGCCTCCTAGTTCTACCTAGGAAGTATCTATTCTATGTCTAGGAGATAGTGACACACTAGGTGCATTTTGTTTTGAATATTTATGGTAGAAAGTATCCTAAGCTAGTGGGCATACGTTTGTCTACTCTAATTAGGATCAAGTCATTTGTTTGACCATCCCGTGGTCAGGGACGTTCACACAAATGGGGTAGGAAATGGGTTTATATCATAGTTAATAGTTCAATTAGGATTTACATGTTTATATTAAAAGGTATATTTAGTTATGCAGATACATTTCTGATACCTACCCCTAAGAAATTTATCTACTCATATCGGGGTATGATCCAATTAAATAAATGAAAGACAACATGCTTGATGGATTGAGTGACATTTAATAGATTTAGGATTATAAAATGGTTCAAGGATGGTAACTGAAATAGAATGTAATAAGTAAATTAAAATTACAAATAAAAGACTCACTTGACAAAGAGAAATAAAAATTTAATATAAATGCAATGGAAGGAATTAAATGCATTGAATAACAGAGGCTTCACGACTCTTGGATTAAAAAAAACACACAAACACTAAGATTTTGATAGTTTGGGAGGGGGAAGGGTGAAATAATTCTCAAAGGATATGAAAGAGAGAAGAGAAGAATGTTCATAATTCTCTCTAATTATCTTATGCTCCGATGCTTATATAGGAATATATCTTCATGATGTGTACCATAAGTACACAACATGTATACTTGATCCACATCAGTTTCTGTGGACTTTGGATCTCTAGTGCGGTGTGTGGGTCTCTCACAAATTTAAGAGGTTTGACTTTGTACATGACATGAACAGGTCATTCACGATGTGTACCTCATATCTATATGATTTTCCACATATTCTTCATTGATTTCCCACCTGAGTATTTGACTGGCTTTATGACATGTCAGGTCTATTTACATCATGTAGTGCCCTTTTCCTTCAGGCTTCATGGCATGGTCACGTCTTGGATTCACGACTTTAGGAAGGTTGTGATATTTAGGTACACGTCATGTACAGGTGGATCATTATGTGTAATTGTCCTATTTTTTACTTTTTGTACTTTTCTTCCTTGGAAACCTATGAATCTATTTTTCCTGCTAAATTAGCACATACAAGTGCATTATCAAGTAATTTAATGAAAACTATAAACAATTGACAACAAAATCTATATATAAATTTGGATTACCAATAACTTATTGAGGTTATTGTATATCCTTAATATCTTTTTTCCTATCTCATAATATTTTCTAATATCTTATTCTCTAATATCTTAAACTAAATTTAATTTCATGATTTTATTGAATTCTTGATTTATTCTCAATTTATCTTTTTAACAAAAGTTTTTAGGACCATAAAAGGGGTATATTGTAGTTCCTTTCTTTGTCTTGGGTTTTTCATGATTACAAACATGAACCTATCTTTCTAACATTTTAATTTAACTAAATTTAGTGTGTTTATTAAATAAAAAGTTATGGAATTACATGGAATCTTGTAGTTATTATAAATCCATGATAAATTCTTTATCATGTGCCTTTAAAATTTTCAATACCTTGGAAATAGATTTTAAGAGCCAAAGATGGACTTAGTTGGAAGTGGAGGTAGCTATGGTTGAAGGTGTGCCTATACATATAACACCGACTACCCGATGAACTAGATAATTTGTGGGGGATCACCATACAATAGGTGTGAAATAGTTTATATGGAGGTCACTATCTTTTAGAGGCTAGAAAATGGAGTTTATCCAGTATCTCCCTATAGGCAGTCCACCAACTTCCGGACAGAGGATACCAGGTACCCGATAGTGTCATGAAAACACCGGTGAGGATTCATTGTATGTGGTCATAAATGTATTTATTACTCCCTATTTCAACTTCATTAAACCCAAAGAATTATATAATGGTATTGATCCTTTTGAGGATATAAAAGGCTCCCTTTATCACCTTAACAATGTACCTTTCTCTCTATGAAATCCTTATAATACTTTCTTCCCACAATGTTCTCTCAAATATCAAATTCACGAAGAATCTATAGAATTCTCAATTCTCTCAATATCCATTCAAAGTTCCAAATATTTCAAAGGATCTCTAAATATCCACTCAAATATCTCTTTATCCATTACACTTAATCCATGAAATATATTTTTAGTGGCTTGAAATGGGTTTACTAAAATAAAAGCTCTATATTATCAACCTCTAACCTCCAATGGTTCACATTCCTCAAAAAGAGTGGGATGAGTTACTTGGATTCCATAAAAGCACAAGAGGGAAATTTAAAGACACAATTTTGAGGGATGGGTTTATTGATCAACACTAAGATTAATGTATTTATAAAATAGATCTATCAAATCAAGGGGTGGATATTTAGGGGAACATATCATGATTTAGTTGTACTTCTTATCAATTGTGTTTGCCTCCTCTTTACTTTTCTATATTGCATCATTTAATATTGAGTCACACACTTCCATAAATTAGGTCCAGCTGTTTCAAAACAAAAATTACCTTGATATTATATTTATAAACTGAAATATAATTTATCAACTATCACACATTCAATTAATCAATTTATTATTTATTTATTTCTTTAGTCTCAAATTATCATTTTATTCCAATTTTAGTTTTTAAAGGGAAATTCACTCCCTCCGATTTCCATAATATTTTACATCATAATAGACCAATCCATCAAAATATGATTATATAAATAATAGATAATAGCTATAGTATTATATACATATAATCATAAAAATATTATAACCTGAAAGGTAATAAAAAAATGGGTGAATGGGATGGGAATATTATAAGGTGGATTACACATGGATGTCAAAAACAAATAATGTAAAATTAACCAAGATTCTAATTTTTTTTACCCATATCCATGTGACAAGTGAGCTTGCTAAACATTAAACTCCTCAAACCCAAATAAAATGATACCAAAGCCTACCACCTCATTATGGTGATTTAACCTTAACTATATTAGATAACACAATATCTTTATACACTATAATGGTGTATGTTGGGTGTTATAAAAACTTACCTAGAAAGATTCCAACACATGATATATGTATATAATTTAAAAAATAAACCGTTCTATACTCATTTGAAAAATAACTATAAAATTACCGTTTTCATTTTCAGTAAAACAAATAAAAGGGATATATTACATTTAGTATAACCTTTATAGGAATCAATTTATAAAAGTTAAATGAAAAAATAAAATTGTAAGAATGAACAGATAAATGAAGAAAATTATTTATTAAAAATATACCTAATAATCAGGTGAGATAATCTAGGGAAACCATGGTCAAGGAGACTAAGATCTTTATACTATGGTTATATCCATTTTACATTCTATATCCAAATATATATATAATCTGATACATAGAGTCCCATAAATATCTTGCGTGAGACCAAAAATAGGGTTACATACTATAACATCCACTAGGGAGAGTGGCCTAATAACCTAGTGTCATACTTGTATTAGTTTCATATATATGTACAAAGGGATCCAATGATGCATTACCAAAATTACTAAATGTAACTTGTTTCAAATACTATGAGAGAAAACATACATTTATGACTAACCTAACCATTCATGGAATTCCAATAGTAAAAGTGGTAATAAACCTATGATAAAAGACACATAAAATAAACAATTTAGGAAATCCAACTTCGAATTTACACTTGGTATCCATAATTAAAAGTGTAATAGAAATTCATTATTAATCCTGGAATGTCATTAAAATAAAAAAACTCAGCTAAATCACACTAAAACATCATTGGAGTTTTAATAAACATCATCTGTGTGTGTAATTATAAAATCTAATATTTACCTTTCAAAACATTCCTTCCATCAATAAAATTTAAAAATCAAGAAGATACAAAAATCTAATTTATGGAAGTTGTTAATGATCTAAAAATAAACTTCATTTATGTTAATGAAACATTTAAAAAATTTAATCATTCATGGTGTAATGTCCCAATCCAGGTTAACTCATAATTAGATAAGCCCGATTAGTCATAAGGCCTCAAGCGCACCTCCACATATTCCAGATGATTCCAAATAGAAGCAAGGGTCCATGGTGGTATAGTGGGTAGAATACACCATCATAATCAAATTTTCATAGCGGTGAGATAAAGAATAAATAGTATAAGAATAATGATGAAAAATAGTGTAGATGAGATAAATCATCTAGAAAGTAATAATACAACAAGACAATAGTGGAACCATATACAAAATGATGATTATCTCATGTATATATACAAAAGTAATACATAAATAAATTTATATAAAAATAAAGAAATACCTAAATGGTTTTCCAATAGCATCATGAGCCAAGGCTTGGTCCCGTGATCCCAAGATCCCAATACATAATCAATCAAGCATCCAAGAGTGGGTTCTTACCCTTATCCATAACTGTATCCATGAAGTCTATCCAAGTACCAAATGGTGGCCCGAACATGGTGTTAGATATACTCAGTAGGCCACCACCAATTCTGTCTATACAAATCCAGTACTTGAATATAAATGTAAGAGTGTAAAAATATAAATATAGGAAGTGTAATAACATGTTGGAAATAATAACCACGCCAGGCTTAGACTCCTCATAGGATTTCTAGCCAACTATAACTACTTTAACTCATGATGGTAATTTATAAACAAGGATTTTGGAATGGGTTGGGATATAGAATTTATAAACAAAGTATAAAATTATATGTAATCATAAATAGGTACCAATGTGAAACTAGGGAGTACAAGTCACAATGATATTAATGTAGTATCCAAGGAAAATCAAGGCATTCTTGACCTAAAAAGGTAAAACTAGCTTGCAATACATAAACCATGAAGCATAAATATTCTAGTCTATATGTAATACAAGTTTTATAATAGAGTCATTCTAATAGAATAATTGATAAAAGAGACCATGGATTATGTCCATAGTAAATATTGTGTTAATCATGAATTGATACCATGAGAGAATACAAGGTTCCTCTTATCCTAAGACATCAGATGAATCCAAGGAGTGTATATGTGGAAATATAATATATGAAAATATTCTCACTAAATCATCGATACTACACTGAGGCATTCATATATAAGAATACATTAACTAAATTACAAGGTGGTTTTTTTACCATGGAAACTGACCCAATGAATCAGGGAGGGGTCCTCTCTATACTCAAGTAGTCCCCTCAGAAAGCTATGGCTAGCTCATGTTCAACCACTCCTATAATAATAAAAGGGTCAACAATAGAAATAGTCACCTTACATTTTATAAATTAATCAAGGCCATGTGATATACATTCTAATTCATTCACCATGTATGTATAATCAAATTACTTATATTTTCATTCAAAAATGACAATGGCTAGGAAGGGTTTCATACTATGAATATATTGATTTATAATTTATAAGATCTAAGATAGCCTACTCTACCAGTTATAGAGTCTTAGTTCCTTGATTTAAGTAATTCAAAACACTCGATGAAGTCGAACCAACACACCGACAAGTATTTTGATTTTTAAAATAAAAAGGGGCATACAGACATAGAAATTGAAAACCCAAGGGGTGGATCAATTTAAGGTCCATAACCTAAAACTATAATAAGAGGGTCTAATAGGTCATTTAAATTCCAATTTAAACATATAATTTAAGAGAAACTGAGTTTATGGTGAAAGGATGGGTGAAACTAGTGCATGACACAACGCCAATAGTTATAAATCAGCGAGACTTGTAGGAAAAGCCATAGATCACCTATCTTATAGAATTATAACAACACTAACATACCATCATCTCTTAGATTTGTTTGAACTAGAAGAAAATAGAATAATGGAATAATTCTCTATAAATAAAGAGTATTTGTTTGCAACAAAATAAAATCAAATATGGAAATAGAAACAACGAAAAAAAAGTAGATCGAAGCTTGTAATGATTGTGACCCAACGTGATGAATGATTGTTTGATTATAAACTGAATGAGAGAGATACTTCAAAGACCAGGTAGAATCCTTGGAGGAGCTCTTAAGGTGGTCAACTCCTTTTGAAAATGGATATGGGAAAAAGAGTTCTTATTTTATGAGGGATGGGGGAAAAAATCATCAATTCACCCCAGATTAGGTGGTCAAATGGTTTGGCTGCACATGTGACCAAACCATGTTCCAACCATGCGACAAGAATTTCCCCAAGACACCCCTCACTTGTGCTTGGTTCAGGGTTATACTAAACATGCATATCCCATGAGAAGCACCTCTGCAATGAGCAGTGAAACATTTGAATAACTATGTGGCATGGGATGCACAGTTAAGGAAAATTGTGTGGCCCTTTTCTGTTCACTAGATCATCCCAAACAATTTAAACAAACATAAGTACTAGGTGGAATATTTTTTACTAACAATTCATCCCACCTATTTCTTCCAAGCCTCAAGGATCTAGGCTCTGAACAAGCCTCGGTAACCCACAAAATCTCTATGACCTCATTAGGTATTCATATTATGTCAAAAACAAGAAAATAAATAGACACTAAAATGTTCCAAAACTCATAAAAAATATGATTTCTTACACATGAGTCTTTGAAAAAATGAATTCATACATATGTAACTACTTTAAATAATCAATTATATTTGTAATTGATGTTATTCCTCCAATAGGGTTGATGAAGAGCCATTATAAGATGACTATAAGACCTAATGATAAAGATCCTAGAATTATAAATCATTTTACATGAAACCTAGGTCACCATATACATGGGGTAAATAAGAATAATGTAAATGGAAAGAATAATAGGAGAGAGGGGGAATATATTAGATTTACATTTAAGATTAAAGATAATGGTGTGATGATTCAAAAAGGGAGAATATTAGAACCAAGGAGAGTGATGTAAGGTGGAAACTAGAGTCTTCTAGAATAAGTGGGGGATAAATTCGGGCCCCCCTTAATTTAAATCCACATTTCAATTATAATATTTTCATTTATAAGGGTATTCACAATTAGCTTTCATGATTTCCCTAACTATATTTGTAATTGTGCATACATACTAGCTTCAAAAAGGGGTATACAATCAAAGTTTTATCCTTAGGATAGTTGTGAACCCTAATCATACTACTTATAGGTTTCTTAAAATTTTCAAAAAAATTCCCAAAAATAATAAAATTAATGATAAAACCAATATATGACCTAATAAATTCCAGAAATTGAAAATGTGTGTAACATTCCATATTTCCAATAAACATTTTTTTCTTCCGAAATATAAATATAAATGATAAATGAATTTATTTATTTTAATGAACTAATGATTTATAAAAATATTTATCACCTGAGTCATTCATTTACATATTTTTCAATTAAAATTTAAATATCTTTATTTAAATGGTTTTAGAAAAAAGGGTGGCTCAGAGGCCAAGTGGCAACCCATCAGATTATGTATGGCCCCAAGGCTCAAACCCATTCCTGAATGGTGACAAGGGAAGATTACCTACCACCAGCCTAAATGATTATCTACTTTCTTATTTGATCATATATATATATATATCCATTTTATTATATTCATGAATATTTTAAAATATATTGTTTCATTTGAAAAATATATTCCTTTAAATAACACTGTTATTTTCACATCATGTTTGTAATTAATTCATTATAATTTAATGGTTTACAAAGTGTGATGCATATTTTTATTATCATGAAATTATAATATAAAACAGTTGGAGGAATTATCTTATGAAATTTTACATTTGGTTAAATGTAAATAATAAATTATTATGTATTTTTTAATTACATTATAGTTTATTTAATTTCTAAGTTTCTTTTATATAATTATGTGTATGTGTTTTATTAATTTAAAATTTTCCTTTTTAATTCTTAAGTAACAAGTTTCATAATATAAATTTAATAATTATTTATTTCAATAATGATGGAAAATACATTTAGTGAATGATCATAGAAAATAAATTACCCACTATTGCAATAAAAAGACTATTACGCCCACTATTGTAACAGATGCAATTATTTACACATCATGTGTTAATATTGACTAATAAAACTAGGAATAATAAAGTGATATAAACACTAACAAATTTTACAATCACTAAAAGGTACTCGATAGGCATGAATTCCCCCATGAATATCATTCCCACCATAATGACTTTAAAAATAAAGAGAAGCATTAGGAAAATGATAAACCTTACAAAAGTATGTGGAAGAACCATTGTAAGCAAAGTAGTGAGTGATAAAGTGAGAATTATGGTGTATTTATTGGAAAATATGGCTATTAAGCATTAGGAATATCATTTGGAATTATGAAAATCGATTAATAAGATAGTTAGAATTTATTATTACTTGTTACACAGATACAATAAAGTGACCATTAGGATTGTTTTATGAAGCCAAAATTCTATTTTTTGATAAATATATATATTTTTCATTAAAAATATGGTTTATGAAAAATTAAAAAATTTTAAATAATTTTTTTAAGATATAATATTAGAAAACACTTTTTAAAAGATGATATAATTTAACAAAATCCTATGTAATTTTATAGCTGTCAAAAATATTATTATGTCATGAAAACTGCTAATTTTCAATAAATAAGGATTTTAATTTAGAATTTAAAATTATCATATTTATATTTTTTGATAAAATAAATATATTTTTGGACTCATCACATAAAAATTATCTTAGATTTTTTTTATAATTTTATAAAAAAGTTGTTTTTTGGGGGTAAAAAGTGAAAATATCATTTTAGAAAATGCCAACTCTTTAAGTGTAATAATGATATGATCATGAAATAAAATTTATTAATCCTTCCCATTGGTCAATAATATATTTTAGTGTTAATATAATTCATTTATAATATGTTTTTACATATATAAACCAATGATTAATATTTTTTAACCAATGCTTTATATCTTAAAAATGAAAATGAATATTTTTTGCATTATACATGTATTATTTCATAATTAGTTTTTTTTATAAATTTATGAAATTAAATCAGGTAAAATGGATTCAATATTTGAAACCTGAAGTTAAAATCTACATAATAGGCCTAACTTCACTTTTATGCACAAAAATAAGTTATCGGGGTAAAAAGTGAGTTACTGCGATAATGGATAACTAATGTAGTAGATTAAAGTTAGATAGTAAAAGATTAAAATACCTAAATACTACAAAATTTAATGAGTGGTTGATAAATTTCACAACATTAAACATCCCCTAAAACATTAATTTCAACAAAATTCTATAGAATTAATACCACCTAAAACTAGTTGGCTTTAATAATAAAAGAATCATTATTTTACCCCTTAAAACCACCCCTCCAAAAGTTTAAATACCCACCTCTCTTCTATAACTATCCACCAAAAATACATTTATCATGAAATTAATTACCCTATCCTTCCCTAAATCCATCTAAATGAGTCACTAAGATTCTATTGTACCCCTATCAATCTTTAAGGAGCATCATGTCAAGGTAAGGGTCCCCTATCATCCTATTTACCCTTTCAATTATAATAATTTTATTATAATGTATTTCAAAATTATTTTTAAAATAATAACATGATTTTATTTCCATGGTATTATTTTTAATTTTATATATTTTTAATTATATTTTATTTATTTCCTCCCATTATATCCCATACCTAAGATTTTATAATGCTCAATCATTTAAGTAGCCATAAAACCATCATAAAAATTATAAATAAAGTGTCTATTTTTTTCCAAAGTAATGAAATATATATCTAGATATGGAAAGTGGAAATGGTTTTTGAATAGATTAATTTAAGGGTTATAACTGAAAATTATTTTGTCGAGTATATCCCAATCATCATTTTTGCACATGGTGAACGAGCCTTTACAACAAACATGGTTTGAGGCTCCCGATGGATTTGTTTTGAATAATTCTCATGCTCCTTATGAGCCATAATAAAGGATCATAATATAATGATTTAAATTTAAATTCAATTGATATTCCTCTGAAATTAATTTACCCATCACCACTTCTTGTAATTATTCCATCAATTAGGGTATTTTACTTTTCATTGTGAACATCTTATAGTTTCTAAAATTGAATATTGTGTATTCACCAAGATATATACATTAATACATTAAAAGGGTTTCATTCCCACACACTTTATAAATAATGTTCATGTTCTCTATCATTATTCATATTTCTCATGAACTTCACCTATCACCTCTATTTCCATGTTCATATTTACAAATGGAAATATGATCTCTATAGAGTAGAATCTGTCACTACCTTTTTTCTCGCTTTATCATAAAATATGTAAAAATTTCCTTCCAATGACTTTCCCTTATGAAACCCATGCATAGTTATTCTAATTAAAGGGTATAAACCTAGATTCCCATTCATCAATTTACTAGGGGTATTATTTATTAAATCATGTACCTTTTATTATATAATATGTAAATACCACATAATTAATTATCTTGTATGAGGGGGTGAGAAATTATGCTATGTAGTTCATTAAATAAACATTATCCCATGAAATTTGTTAGTTTATGATGGATTGCATGGTAATTTAATGTGATGGTTGGGGCCTAGAATTATATATCCCCTTGGTGCACTGGTAGGTCTAATAAGAAAACTAAGATAGGATATTGGTTGCATCCTAACCTTTTATGTAAGTTGTCTTGGAAATAGGCCTTGATGATATGTTTAAGTTGTCTAAAATCATAAAATCCACTCACCACGTGTCAATACAAAACAATAGGGGACTATAATGGGTTATATTTTCATTTAGACTGGGTTATAACCCCCTCTAAACATTGTAGTGGTGGATACCCTTAACCGCCATTGAATTAGCCTCCAAATTAGAGTAGGGGCTGTTGTGGGAAAGTGCTAGTAAAATGAGCTTGTATTTAGTGGCAGTTAGATTAGAAGGGGGGTCTAACACCCTCTAGAATCAATCTAAATTCACAGTAAACTATGGATTACATGCATTTATAACTTACCCTAATTGAGTTTCAAATTAATAGTGTAGGAGTGGTTATACTATGACCTCCCATAAACTAGGGCTATTATTTTATAATTTTTCCACCCCGGCCCATGAAAACCCAAGAGACCACCCTTGATAACCCCACTGTGGACCCCCTGAAAACTCACATAGTGCCACCCGACAATAGAAGACCACCCAGAAAACCCTATTAGACACCCCCTATCAAATCCCAAGGACCCCAGCAGTCAGCCTTGACAACCCCCCACGGACCCCCTAACAACTCACTAGGTGCCCCAACAATTAGACAACTCCCCAAGTGCACGCCCATACAACAACCATACAACCCCAATGAACCCCCAATCAGAAAAATTCCTAGGCACCCCTCAAAAATGGACAACCCTATAGACACCCTGAACAATTCCTCACTGGCCCTAGCATGCAACATTTTGTCACCCATGCACGGAAAGGTAATTAAAATTCAACCTCGTAGAGATTCGAACATTGGACCTGTAGGATGGGAGTGTATGCCTGAACCACTTAGGTGAATTAATTAACTTTTAATATATACCCAAAATTACATTTATTTAGATAGTGTAAAATTAGAATATATATATATATATATATATATATTTGTGCATAGAAATATAATGAATATAATATATTTGTGTATATAAAATATATTTTTGTATAATGTATAATATATATTTTTCTATTATTTATATATAATATATATTTGAGAATAATATATATATATATATATATTTTATATCTGTGTTTATATAATATATATAAATAATTATATTTACATATATATATATATATATATTTATAAATTTATTTATAAATATATTTATATTGGTGTGTGTGTGTCTGTTTGTGTGTATTTATTTATTCATATAATATTTATAGATATAATATAATTATAATATATATATTTTTATACCTATATATATGTCACTTTTTGTGTGTAAAAATAATATTATTAATTATTAATTATTATTATTATTACACATATTTTTTAAACTATACAAATAACATGTTGTTTTTATAAATACTATACATTTTTATGTTTTATGAATTATCCAATACATATATTATATTAAATACACTTATATTATATATTTATGCCTGTAATTATATAAATTTATATGATATCATATATACATATATATATATACACACTCTTGAAATTAAATACATTAACATAATTAGAGATATATTATATAATTAAATGATATATATAGTAAATTAATTTATAATTAACACAATATACTACAATATATATAAATTAATTATATAATATATATAAATATATATATAATAAAATATTTTATAATAAAATATTTTATAATAAAAAATATAATATATATTTATATTTATATTTAATTTTTCCTATATTATATAAATTTGGACACAAAATATATTATTAATGCATTTATACAAAAATATACAATAAAAATGTTTTTAATGTAATATATATAATATAAATTTTTTGTGTTTATAAAACCATATATAAATTTTATATATCTGAATAAATATATTTATAATAACATTTATATAATGTAGCAATATTTATATATGTATAAATGTTTGTTTATATGTATAAGTATTTATATAAAGTATTTCTATAATGTCTTTATATATATACATATATACATATACATATTATAAAGTATTTAAATACGTTTAAATAATGTATTTATGTAATATATATATACACAAATGTTCACACACACATATATATTATAGAATTTTAATTTATATGAGATTAATTTTTAAAATTAAATAAAAATTTTGAGGGGTTAAAAACCCCTATAATCAAAGGGATTAATAGCGGTTCCTGAAATTGCTCTAATTTCCTGGATTAGAGTGGTTTGAAAACCCTATCATGTGTCATAAATTATAGGGGGTTCACAACCCCATCTAATACATTAAATTTTAAGGGGTTCAAGACCCCCTATAACGTCACAAATTAGAAAGGGTTGAAAACCCCCTCAAATGACATAAAATAAGAGGGGTTCACAATCTCCTATAATTTCATAAATTATAATTGATTCAAAACCCCCTCTATTCTATGGTATTAGAGTCGGTTCATGAAACCCCATCTAATTTCATTCATTAAAGGGTGCTCAAACCACCCTCTAATTTAAGAGATTAGCAGGGGTTGTGACCTCCACTATTTCCATTTTAAAAAATATATTATATATATAGCCTCTAATATCCAAGTGAATATTATATTATATATATAACACCTCTAAAATCCAACAAAACATAGAGAGACACTAATTATTAAAATTGTAGTGGTTTTTACAAAACCACACCAAAAAGGAAACCACACATTCACAAAACAATGATAAAAATTTAAAGGAATTGTGAGCCCCCTCTAAATTTGATGATTATCAAGAGTTGTGTAGAACCCCCTATAAAATTAATTTAAAGGATGTTGTGCATAACCCCCTCTAAAAAAACAATACTAATATACTATTTTTTTAGTGTGTTCATTTATAGTTATCTCAGAATTTATTCATTTTTGTGATGGCAATGGATTTATTTTTTCTCTTAGTTTTTTTTCATAGAATAAATCAGTTTATTTATCATTACCTAATACCTCCTCTGTATGATACCTCCTTACTAAGCATCTAATACCACCCCTTTATATTGTTTTCCATTTCCCTTGGAAACCAATAATATTTCTACATAATATAAATAAATTTTCTAGGAAGTCAATATTGATTCATGAATTCAAATGATGTATCTAATGTTTATTTATGTATCTAGTCTCATGATACAATTAAACTACTTGATCCCAAGCATGGGGATCTATTTATTATGTACCATTATTATAAAATAACCACATGATGTGAGAAACTGGATTTAGGGTCATTATAGTTGGTATCCGAGCTAGTTTATTTGAAACCTTGGGAATTAGTCTTAGAATAACATATTTTAAAAAATTGAACCATGTGATAAACCCTTAGAATATTGTAGAAATATTTATAAAATACATGAAATGAAAATTATAGTGTTATCTAAAAACTAATTATGTATATACCATTGTCTTTAAATGGACCATAATGTAATGAACAACCACGTCAATACCCAAAATAATCATAGGAATTTCCCTCCTGAGCATTTAAATGAGACTCGTGTTGGCATCAAAGTGGTGTTAGGTTATTTTTAGGAATTAAGATTCAGAATATTTGGGTGTAGAACCTTAGGTAGATATCTTTAGAGGACTAGGTTAAGTATAACTTATATGACCCCATAGAGCTAACATCTCCAAGGTAGTTATAATGTTTTCTTTCTATAGATAATTGTTAAGTGAACATTTTCATTTAGTAAGTATTTATCAATTAATGAAATTACTAGGATGAAATTTCATTAAGGGGGTAGAATGTGACATTTTGGATTTCCAATTAAAATTTTTATAAATATAAATATAAATTTTAAATGAATTTATTTATTTTAATAAACTAAATATTTATATAAATATTTACCTCTTAATTTATTCATTTACATGTTTTTCAAGAAGAATGGAAATTTATTTATTGGAATGGTTTTAGCTAGAGGGAGGCTTGCACAATAAGCGACAACCCATCGTGTTCGGCATGGCCATGAGGCTCGAACCCATGATCGAAGGGTGATAAGGCCGAATCACCTACCTTCATCCTACTTATTTCCATACATTTGAATTATATCCTTTATATATATATATACTTGTATCCTATTTATTATATTCATTATTTTTAAATATAAAGTTTTATTTTATAATAATATTCCTTTTATTAATAGTTTTATTTTCACTTTATCTTGTGAATTAAGTCTTTTTAATTTAATGGTTTATATAATGTGAGGAATGTTCTCCTTATCAAAATATTATAACACAAATCCATTAAAGGAACTATAATATGAAAGTTTATGTGCAGTTAAATGTTAATAATAAATTAATATTTGTTTCTCAGTTATATAATAGTTCATTTAAATTAAAAGTGGTTTTCATCTTAATATGTGTATATGTTTTATAAATTTAAAATTTTAATTTTAAAAGGTTAAGTAACATGTTTTATAAAAAATAATCGAACAATTATTTATTTTAGTAATTGAGTAAAATAAAATTAATTAATGATCATATTAAAGAAAATATCCCCTACTATAACCAAAAGACTATCACACCCACTATTACAAAAAATACATTTATTTACACATTATTTGTTAATATAGATATCTAAAACTAGGAATAAGAAATTTAGATAAACACAAAAGAATAGTAAAATCACTAAAATGTGATCCATAAGTGTGAATTACCCCATGAATATCATTCCATCCATAATGACAGAAAAATTAAAAGAAGTGTTAGAAAAACAATAGACACTATCAATGGTTTTGTAAGAAACATTGTAAGAGAAGTAGTGAGTGATTAAGTGAGGATGATGGTGTATTTATAGGGAAATATGTCCATTAAAAATTATTAAAATTATTGGTAATTATGACCATTGGTAAATAAAATATTTTGGTATCATTATTATTGGATATGTAGGTGTAATAAAGTTACCATTGGGATTGTTTTTTGATACCAAAATTGTATTTTTGGATAAATATGACTAAATTCCATTAAAAAAATGTTTTATGATAAATTTATAATTTTTAAATAAAATTTATTTTTATGTTATAATCTTATAAAACTCTTAGTTTTAGATGATATAATTTTAAAAAATCTTATGTAATATTTATCGCATTCAAAAAGTTTATTATGTCAAAAAAACTATTAATTTTAAAAAAATAAATATTTTTATTTAAAATATAAAATTATTATTTTTGAATAATTATTTTTATAAAATGAATATATATATTTTAAAATCATCACATAAAAATTATCTTGGGATGAGATTTTGATAATTTTCTTAAAATATTGATTTTGGGGGTAAATAGTGAAAATACATTTTTTAAAAATACTACAACTTTTATGAAGTAATAATGATATTATAATGAATTTTTTTTATTAATACGTATTATTTTTTAAAAAATATATTTTATAATTAATATAATTCATTTATAATAATTTTTTAAATTTAGAATCCTATTTTTAACATTTTGGATCCTGTGGTTTTTCTCTTCTGAAAGAAATTTTTTTTCTAAACGTTATACATGTATCATTTTATAATTTGTTTTCATCAATTATAGAAATTAAATCAGTTAAAATTGATTTAATATTTTGAAATAAATGTTCAAAATTATTTAATAGGGGAAAATTTACTTTTGGTCAAAAAAATATTTTACCAATGTAAAAAGTGACTTACCGTGGTAAATAAAATATATTATAACAATTTAATGTCTGATGGTAAAAGAATAAAATACCTAAAGAATAAAAAATTAAATGGATGTTTGATGAGTTTTATGACTTTAAAAAGCATTTAACACATTTATTATAAACCGAATTCATTGGAATTAGTCCCTCCTAAATTTTTTTGTCCTTAATAATAGAAGAATCATTATTTTATCCCATAAAACCACCCCTACTCAAGTTTTAATAACCACCCCTTATTCTATATATCTAAACTCAAAATCAATTTATAATTAAATACTCTCCATATTCATCAATAAATCCCTCTTAAGGTTTCCATCATATTTTTAGGTGTGACACTCAAGCATTAATGAACATCTTCTCATTGTAAGGGTCCCTATTTACTCTCTAGAATTGGGAACGACCTTGTTGATTTAAGGTTCAAACATTCCAAGCGGTTTCTAATGGTTTGTTCGTAGAACCAGAAACATCCAATTATTCAATATTCATTTGAACCTACTTTCCAAAGGCAGGCGCTCATTAGTTATGCACTAATGAGGCTTAGGAATTTTCATTGCTCGAGAGGATGGGAGGTCGGACTCATCACACCTTTTTTAGGGCAATTATTGTCTACTCTGGGACTCTCTTTATAGATTTAAGTTATGTTCATGAATCCTTATTACAT
Source organism: Viscum album (assembly GCA_963277665.1). Classification (NCBI taxonomy): domain Eukaryota; kingdom Viridiplantae; phylum Streptophyta; class Magnoliopsida; order Santalales; family Viscaceae; genus Viscum; species Viscum album. Next base: position 357,543,498 of record OY728163.1, read on the forward strand.
TACCAAGTATAAAATGAGCTTTCCTTTAGATCTGACAATCAATGAATAAATTTGAAGGAAATTTAGAGAATCTTTTATATGTATTTGAGATTATTCATCGATTGAGAATTATTTGTATTTGTTAGAGATTCTTTGTCGATGGTATCCTTAAATACATAAAAGTATCTTGGTCATTATAATGACCATACTAGTTTTAAAGACACTCAGTGGGGAACTTGAAGTTTATTTTCATTCAGAAGGACATGGATTATTTCAGTGTTGGGATCGTACCCGCAGATGGGAAACCTACGTACCCTTTGTTTTGGAAAAGGAATCAGAACCCACGTAATTCGAGTAAGGGAGTATGATGTTTATGAATGATTGATGGCTCAAAAAAAGATTTCATGATTACTTTTACACTCTAATCTCACGTGAGTCATGCTCGTTGTGAGAAACAAGAGGTATTGGTGAAACTAGACAATTGTGCCACGAAAGATGTAATGATGTGGGGCTTATGTATGTATGACTGCCCAAATAGATGAGGATTAAGATTTACTTCAGGGAAGAAATCCATAAACAGGGTCCATAAAGGTATATGTGATTCATGGAGATTTGGATACTCTAATCTTGGGGCTTACTCATAAGGAAGATTCCCAAGTTAGGAGGGGACTTATTATTGGGTTTTACTCCTGAGAAGGAAGCCTAGATCAAAAGGAATTATGACTGGTCAAGAGAAATTAAGATTGGGGATTACTCCTGAGAAGGAGTCCCAGGTTAAAGGTATTTGAAAATTAAGGGACTTGGAGCTTACTCCTAAGGAGGATTCCCATATTTGAGACTGGGGCTTACTCCTGAAAAGGAGGCCCAGGTTAAGAGAATTATGGTTGGGGCTTACTCCTTAGGAGGATGCCCATATTTGGGAACTTTAAGACTGGGGCTTACTCTTAAGGAGGATGCCTAGATTATGGGACTTGGGGATTACTCCTAAGGAGGATGCCCAAATTAATGATGATTTGGGGCTTACTCCTAAGGAGGATGCCCAAATTAATGAGAATTTGGGGCTTACTCCTAAGGAGGATTCCCAAATTAATGAGAATTTGGACTAGGGATTACTCCTGAAAAGGAGGCCTAGGTTAAGGGAAATTATGACTGGGGATTACTCCTAAAAAGGAGGCCCATGTTAAGGGGTTCTCTCATCTTAAAGGATGAGTTTTAATGAATGGAATCTCAATCTTTAGTGACATAAAGATGTGTAAATCACTAGGTCTTGAGAGATGTTCCACGGAATTCCTTTCAGATAAGGAAGTCAATCAAGAAAACATGCCATAAATGGATTTTAAGATTGTCTTGAAGACTGAATGTTGAATAGAAGAGGTGGAATGTCATAAGAGATATGAAATGGGCAGGAAGGGCACCCAAAAATAGAAGGGCGCGCAAGTCCTGGGTGGTCGCTCAAGTGCTGCATGAGCACACAAGTCTTGGTCGTGCATGTATACTTGCGCGACACCTATATACTTGGGAGATGGTTAACCAGTTGAGTAATACTTGGGATATCCTTGACCAAAGCCTTTAGAATTATCCCGAGGTACTTCCAGAAGATTGGCACGCAAGATTCAATGAGTAACTAAGGAGGCGCGCAAGTGTGTCCATTTCCCTTAAGGGTAAAACACTTAGGCACGCAAGTATTAGTGAATTCTAACACTTATACCTTATTCTTATTGTTTAGACCTTCCATTATAGGTAAATAATTACCTTATAAGTGTTCAGAAGACTTGAAGAAGAGACTTGGGCGTTCGTAGCTCTGTATCTGATTTCTGGAAAAAATAATCTCCTAAATGGGGGGCCCACCGGGGGTATCTATAGGCTGGAGAAGACCCTGGGCAATTTTCAAAGAGGGCGCACAAGCCACATGCGCAAGCATTTGGGCGGCGCGCAAGTATACTTGCGCGACCATGCTGGAACTTGCACGACCTATGGGTAATGTTATCCTTGTTCATCCCTTTCTCCATTTTTTGATGTTTCTTCAAAGGATGAATTACTTTGGGTTTAAGGTATTTCCCTTTTCATTCATTTAGACTATGTGATGGAAAGGAGCGTAAAAAAATGTCCCCCCTCAAAGTTGGATCCGGAGTGAAAAGAGGATTTGACTCTGAGGAAAAAAGAGAAACTAGGGGTCTTTGTGGTTATTGGAAGTTTAAAGTCACGCATTTAGGACGAAAAAAGTCTAATGTTTAAGGTCGAAATATCTTTAACCAAATGGGTTAAAACTTACTCAATTCCTTGAAAACTTCTCTAAAAACATTTTACCAAACTCAAGTATGAAGGAAATCATGTAAACTACGAATTAAGAAATTTTGAATCTGAGGAATGATATGAAAAAGGGATAAAAGGCATTAGAAGAAGTAGTTCCTTAGAATGAAGTTACCATTATTCATCAAACCCATTAGGGGGTTCAATTATGCAGGGCCGCCTAAGGGCATTGGCTGCATAGTCAAATAATAGTATCTTTTGGTTGACAAGTCTGTTATGTAGACTGTTTATGCAAGGCCACCTAAGGGCACGTGCTGCATAGTCAGGAAAAAGAACTCTCAGAAATTTACTTTTCTACTACTAAAAAGCCAGTGGAAGTTTATGGGGATTCAAATTTTACAAAGCATATAGTTTGCTGTATGGAGAGAGGTACTTGAATATGGAGAAGATATTTCCAGACAAGATTGTCCAAGAACTGGATGAACGTCACTCCTATGAAGGTCTGACCCAAACGTAGGGAAGGGAAAATATAAACCATAGACTTGAATATTTTCAGATCATGAAAAATAATATTAGACAAATATGTAAAGAATGGCTATTTTTTCGGATCCCTACATATCGTCATTAATACAACTAAGGACAAAAAGAGGTTTTTGTCCTAAGAATGAAGTTACCATTATTTAACAAACCCGTTAGGGGGTTGATTATGCATGGTCGCATAAGGGCATTGGATGTATAGTCAAATAATAGCATCTTTTGGCTGACAGGTCTGTTATGTAGACTGTTTATGCAAGGCCGCCTAAGGGCACATGCTGCATGGTCAGGAAAAATAATTCTCAGAATTTGGACATTTTGTGATTAGAAGTCAGGAAAAAGGGTTATGAAGATCTGAAAATATTTAAGGTTAGGATTATGACACATAAAAAAGGGTATTGTTCAATATATGTAAAGATACATAGATCAATGCTGACCATAATCACGTTGTGGCTGGGTCTTGAATTGAAATATTAGACTTCACTATGTTTCCCATAAGGATAAGAATAAAGCCATACATAGTTCTTGAAATAAATTTTAATGTCATGTGGGACTAGAGTATGGGAGATCTTAGTTTAGGGTCATTGAGCTCAGACCATTATAAGAAATACACAGTGTGTGTTTTCATGGGGACTTTTCAGCCAAGGGACTGAAAGTGGAATTTGGGTTTAGGCCCAAAGTCTTGGGGCTGGATTCGAGGGACACTCGAATGTTCCTATGTATCCCATAAGGATGGGAATCAAGCCCACGTAGTTCTAGAAATACCTTCTGTACAAATTTGGTTCGTACATGTGAAGGGTGAAAGGGGACTTTAGTGCAATGATGGTTTAACCCAAGATAAAAGGTTTGGGAATTTCCATGTATGCACGTAGTTTTTGGAATATAACATGATTGAAAATCAATGTAAATAATTATTCCCTCTCAGGTGAGGGTATCAAAGAATATTTTAGTTTATTGTCATACAGGACAAAAATGTTGTACAATTTAGTGTCGTATATCAAGGACAAAGTTGAACTAATGTAAAAATATTGATTCTGGGGGCGGTTTCACAAATCAACATCGTATGAGATGGAGGTGAACCGATGTGAAGAGATTGGTTCTGGGCTTGAACCTTGGGAGTTTTCCTGCGTACCCAGCCTGGAAGGCAAGGATCAAAGTCTGTCTAGTTCAATTAAAAAAAATGAATTAGTGATCAAGTTGTTATTGGGAACAACGACCTAAAAAAATGATGTTGGGACTTGTGCATGGTTAGCGGCCTAAAGAGGGTGTTATGGTTGAAATTTTCTCTAAGCTCACGTGAGTCATACTTGGTGTGAGAAACAAGAGGTAACAAAAACCTTAACAATGCACAATTTAATGTCATGTAGGACATATGAAGGGACTACGCAGTTTAAAGTCTTGCAGTTAGGACTATTGGTGCTTCACAGTTTAGTGTCATGTAGTAGGGAAAAAATACAGTTTAACGTCATGTAGGACGTATTAAGGGATTTCTATATAGTTTAGCGTCATGTAGTTAGGAAAATATGGACAATACCGTTTACTGTAATTTTGGACAAAAAGAGGACTGTGCAGTTTAATGTCATGCAGTAACGACAAAAGAGGACACATTTTAATGTCATGTTGGACGAAAAAAATGATGATACAGTTTAGCGTCATGTTGGACATAAGTGCCAATAGTTTAATGTCATATGCATGGACTGTGGATGGTGTAGTTTAATGTCGTGTTGGACGTAAGGGACATGCAAATAGTTTAAGGTCATATGCATGGACCGTGGATGGTGTATTTTCTGTTTATACAAAATACTTCTTCAGAAATATGGAATTGGTTGGAGTAGTGATGAGTTCTCCATCCATTGAGATTAATGAATATGCTCCATTAGAGTAGTCCTTATGTATTAAATAAGGTCCTTAATATTTTGGCTCATGCTTGGGAGGTTTCTTTCCTGGTATCATTAGAGTTATGAGAACTAAAACCAATTCTCCCCGAAAGAATAAACGAAGACAAACTTTTTTGTTGAAAGCTCATGCTATTCGATTCTGATAGACTTCCAAGTGGTGCAGGGTGCACAATCTTTTCTCATCTAACAGTTCCAATTCATCCAATCGCTTTTTAGATTGTTCATCTGTAGATGATTGATCACAAATGGCTACTCTAAGTGAAGGTATTTGAACTTCAATAGGCAAGACTACTTCTATTCCATATACCAGTGAATATGGAGTTGACTGTGTTGTAGTGTGGGTGGTGGTCCGATAAGCCCATAAAGCATGAAAGAGTTTATCAGGACATGACCTCTTATCTTTATCCACCATCATTTGCAGTATATTTGATAGAGTGTTGTTGAAGGCTTCTATCTGGAAATTGGACGCTGCATGATACTGAGATGAATGATTGGATTTGATGTTGTATTCTTGATACAACTTCTTCACCTCGGATGAACAGAAGTTGGTGACATTGTCCGTCAATATGGTATGAGGGACACCAAATTTGGTAATGATGTTAGACTTGATGAAGCAAACAATGCTTTTAGAACTAACTTCTTTGAGAGGTATTGCCTCTGCCCATTTGGAAAAGAAGTCAGTAGCAGTAAGAATATACTTAAACTGCTTGGCTGTAGCTGAAGGGTAAGGTCCCACCACATCCATTCCCCATGTGGCAAATGGACACGAGTATTTAGCTGTGTGAATCAACTCTGGAGGTTGATGAATGAAGTTGGCATGTAATTGTCTTGAATGACACTTCTTTATGAAATCAACATAATCTTGTATCATTGTAGGCCAAAAGTATCCAAGCCTTAGAATCTAATCAGACAGTCTATGTCCAGACTGGTGGGCACCATAGACTCCTGCATGCACTTATTTTATGATAGCCATTGTCTCTTCACCATCAACGCATCTGAAGATAACTCCATCAAAACCACGTTTGTAGAGAATTTTCTCTAGGTGATCTGGGCTATCATAAAGAGTAAAATTGACCACACGTCGCCAGATTTGTTCTTTCCCGGCTCTATCAGGTGGAAGTGTTCCATTTTGAAGGTATTCCCTGATAGGTGTCATCCATCCTGTAGTATGACCATATGGTTCATAAATGGGACTAATTTCATTGATTTTCTCTGTTTTTATTTGAACATAAGGTGAAATTGTACGATGGTGGGAAATAATGATGGTTTTCTTGTCCCAATTTGGATCTGCCAGAGCTGTGGCTATAATAGCCAGTGCATCAACTTGAGCATTTTTTGATCGCGGGACATAAGAAAATGTTAGTTCCGTAGGAAATTCCTCCATTAACTCTCTGACATAATCATACAAAGGGATCAATTCTTCTTTTCTGATTTCATAATCTCCATTGACTTGTTTGATTACCAGGTCTGAATCACCTTTCACCTTTAAGTGATTCACTTGTTCTTGAAGCACCAACTCCAAGCCTGTGATGAGAGCTTAGTATTCTGCTTCATTATTTGTACCGCCTCCCAAAAATGATAAGGAATAAGGTAGCAATGCCTTTTCTGGGGAAATGAGCAAAATTCCTAAACCAAACTTGTTGAATTTAGGATTTTCCATTTTCCTCCCTGTTGGACTTCTGGAAGCACCATCAAAGTACATTTCCCATGCCTGAGGAATTTCTTGAATAGAGAAGACTTCCTCATCAGGGAGTTCAATTTCTGAAGATGTATCTTCTACTGAAGGGTGTTCAGCTAGGAAATCAGCTAGAGCTTTTCCCTTTATTGACTTTTGAGACACATATTGAATATCAAATTACTGCAAGATAATCGCCCACCTTTCCAGACATCCTGTAAGTATTTGACGACTAAGGATGAATTTCTGTGGGTTATTGCGAGATACCAATTGGACCTCGTGATGTTGCAGGTAGTGTCTCAACTTCTAAACTAAAAATATTAATTCTAGGCAACACTTCTCAATACTTTAATATCGGGTTTCTGCTTCAAGCATAGTCCGACTGAGATATTAGAGGCTGTTTTCATTCCCATCATCATTCTTCTGAGAAAGAAAGGAACCCAATGATCGCTCTAAAGCTATCACATAGAGGATAAGTGGTCTTCCTTCAATAGGTGGCATAAGTACCGGTGGACTCAAGAGGTATTTCTTGAGAATATCAAATTCTTCTTGACAGTCTTCAGTCCACTGGTAAGTGACTCCCTTCTTCATCAATTTGGTGAAGGGTAAACTTTTGCCTGCCAAATTGGCGATGAAACACCGAATATAGGCTAAGTGTCCTTGAAGTCCTCTCAATTATTTCAAATTTCGAGGAGGTGACATACCAAGGACTGACTTGTTCTTCTTAGGATCGACTTCGATACCAAAATGGCATATAACAAAGCTGAGAAATTTCCCCGATGTTACCCCAAAAGCACATTTTAAGGGGTTCATCTTCAAATTATGTTGTCGAAGCTTGCAGAATATGACTTCCAAATCAGCCAAGTGATTAGAACATTGTTTGGATTTGACCACCAAATCATCCACATAACATTCAAAAAACTTCCCTAAAAAGGGTTTGAAGATACGATGCATGGCATACTGAAATGTTGCACCTGCATTATTTAGGCCAAAGGGCATTAGCTGATAGAAAAACACACCCTGAGGGGCTCTGAAAGCTATAGATTCCTCATATTCTTGATCCATTCAGATTTTATTATACCCAAAATATCCATCCATGAAGGAAAGTGCTTCATAGCCAGCTGTTGCATCAATTAATAATTCTATAATCGGAACTGGAAAATCATCCTTAGGACAATGCTGATTAAGATATCTAAAATCAATGAAAACTTTTATTTGGCCATTCTTATTTTTCACTGGGACAATATTAGCCAACCACATGGGATATTGAACTTCTATGACGAAGTTAGCTTTGATAAGATTATCCACTTTAGCCTCAATTTTGGAATAATAGGTTGGGTGTGTTCTTCTAGCAGCTTGTTTGAATCCTCTATGTTCTTCTGGAAAACCCAAACAATGAGTGGAAACATCAGGATAAAGCCCGAGCATCTCTGTATAGTTCCAAGCAAATATGTCTTGATTTTTCTTTAGAAAGGAAATATACATCTCTTGTTCTTCAAGAGTCATGGTCGAACTGATTAAAGTGGGGAGTGGATCTTCTTTTGTACCCAGATTGATTTCTCTAAGTTCATCCACACTGGTAGAGATACCCTCTTCAAATGCTGGAGGAGCATCTCTGAGATCTTCCTCGTCTTCTTAAACATGTGTTACTTCTTCTATTTCTACTTGCATAGTAGATGATGAAGTAGAATTTCCATGATTAAGAGAGATGTTAAAATTTGAACATCTTGAAGAAGAGGCTTCCATTTCTGACCCAACTGATGATGAAGGGTCTTCCATGGGTAATAAAGAGGAAATGATGGATTGATAATCCACATCATTTTTTACCTCTGACATTGCTATAACTTCTTCTGGACTGGTTGGCAAAGTATAGACTTGCTGGATTTCAACAGATGAAATGAAGACATATCTATTTGAGCTTTCATCATTGCTTGGTGGCTCACCAATTTTTCCCATGTTGTCTGACTTGATTGCCTTAATTGACATTATGGATATTTCCATAAGAGTATTTTTATTTGAGTCTATCTTTTCAATTTGACTAATAGGCAACACATAATCTGTACTCACATGTGCTAATGGGTTTGCTGGAATCTTTTCCAAACCATATGGATCATTAACTTTGGTAATCTCCCTTGTTGTGGATTCCTCCTTTCCCTTCATGTGATAGAATTCCGCCTCAATATATTGAGATTCACATGTCTTGAATGGGGCCTTATCACCATACAATGTCCCAAATTTACCATCGAAACAATACTTGAGACATTGATGGTATGATGAAGGGATATCCGCATGTTGATGTAGCTAGGGTCTTCCAAGCAAGATGTTGAAGGCTGAGTCTTGATCAACAACCATGAAATCTGAATTGGATACAAGATCTCCAAACTAAGTTCTGAGTGTAACTTTGCCCAGTGGTTCTTGTTCATTTTTATCATATCCTTGTAACATCATAGTTGAAGGAGATAAATCAGATTCCATGAGGCCCAATTGACGAAGTGTACGAATGGGCATGAGGTTGACTCCTGAACCATTATCAATGAAAGCTCTTCGGATGTCTACGCAATTGACCTTTCAGATAAGTACAAAGGTCTAATATGTCCATGTACGACATCATCTTCATCTTCATCAGTAAAAGATATTACTGCATGGCATTCTGCAGGATTATTCTCTATATGGTACACTTTAGCTGCAGCAATTTCAGTTTCAAACTCCTGAGGACTTGCCAAAGCCTCTATGAGTGTCTCCCGAAGATCTTTTGACAGATTCAAAGCGTCCAGAATTGATAACTTGGCCGGTACTTGGGATAGGTGTTTCAATACATCATTCTTTTGATCTAGAGGTCTGCGTTTTCTAACAGGAACATGTGGTTTAGCAGGTTCCTTGGAAGTTGATGCTTTGGAATTTGATGCATCTTGTATCGGGATAAGAGTTGGCAATATTCCTAGTTTTAAAATATTAGACCGATTAGATCCATTTACTTGTTGAGATGATGAAGGTGGAACCCCTAACCGATCCTCCAAAATAACTGTGCCAGGACTGAATTTTCTATTGGTGGAAGAACTTTCTTGTTCTTGTTGAGATCGCTGAAGGGCTCTACCACGAGTTTCTACTGCATACACAGTTCTAGCAGGGGTAGAATTAGAATAATGGCTTCTGGGATATCATGTCTTCCTTTGTATCCCAGACCCCTGGAACTTCCTATAATTCCTCTATTTGATACAGGGAATTCAGGCTCATTGAAATTGAAACTGCGACTAGCATAAGGATCTGTTAAATGAATCATATTAACAGAACCAAATATTAACTCTTCATCCGATGAAGAATCTGCCTGACTAGCCAATTTAGTCTGTACCGTTTGGTGGGACGGTGCCCATTGCTTTGAAGTAGATGGAATGAAATCTTCCATAGTCAAAGACAACTTAGTCTTTGAAACATACTCATCTTCTTCTGATTGTTCATATTTCTTGGAATTGTTCCATTTCTTTGAGGATTTTCCCTCTGATGAATAGGGTTTTTTTGCGACATTTATGGTAGAAGTCACAATTGGTTTCTTCAATTGTTTTCACGAAATAGCATGAGTTCGGTTGATCGTCTTTCTGACCATACAATCATCATATTTTTGTACATTTTTGTTCTTAACTTCTTTCCACTCGCCTTCCTTCTCTGGAACTGTAGCAGTAACATATGCTACCTGAGCTGAAGAACCTTTCAGTTTAACTTGTCCCAAATCGACCATTTTTTGCAGGAGGTCCTTGAAAACAAAACACTCATGAATGGGATGCCCTAACATTTGATGAAACGGTCAATAGTTGGGACAATATTCATCTCCTTCCTTGTTTGGCCTCTTGGGCCTTGGCAATTGAACCAAATTATTTTCCAGAGCCGAAATGAAATAACCAGGAACTTGTTCATTTCAAAAAGAATAAACTTTTCTCCTCAAATCCTAAAATTGTTTTCGTCTTTTATCTCTTTGATCATATTGAAGAAACGACCTCTCTTTTTGGCGCTCAAGAGGTGGAGCCCTTTGAGAAGATGAAGGTTTTGAAGTAGAAGTAGGTACATGTGCTTGTTTAAGCATAACTGTAGCAGTTTCTGCTTTACCCATTCTCCTTCCTGGAGCTGATGGAATTATACAAGCTTTATCCTTAGTCTTTATAAGAGAATATTCAATCTGTTGATCGATTGAAGTAAGGTCTAGAAACCCTCCTGTGTATTTCACAGGGATAAACGACATGCGTAATTCGTCACGCTGATTTTCCACACAGATTGGCAACAGTTCTTCTTGAGGGAGTGCTAAGCTTAGGGAATATGTTAATCCCTTCTAGCGAGCAATGAAATCTGAGACCCTTTAATTCTCCATTTGCTTACAGTTTGTAAGATAAAAAACCGTTGTCTTTGGAAACATTGAGATAAATTGGAGAAGGAATTTTTGACGGAGATCTTCCCATCCGGTAATTGACCGGGATTGCAAGCTTGTATACCAAACAAAAGATAGTCCTTGCAAGGTTCGCACGAAGCATCTGAGTTTAACTGCTTCTTTCTGTTCCAGAGTTCCCATCATAGGATTGCAACAAGACACGTAATGCATTAAATGCAGTTCAGCATCGCCTGATCCATTGGAAATAGGGAATACAGGGTTCCCAAAACTTGATGGGGGAGATATTGAATCTACCCATTCAGGGTAAGCTCTCTTTTCTAGTTGAACCTACACACACTTCCCTTCCATAGTCTCTAACTGAGCTGTTAATGACTCAATGGTAGTTATTAACTTTTGAGAAACATCCATTTGAACTTGGACTTGGGAAGGTGCAATAATTGGAGTCTGGATAGGTATGGTGGCTAGTACTTCAACTAATAGTAGCACCACCGATTGTTTTTGCACTTGACCCGTAGGATTAGACCTGTGAGGGTGTACTGATAGAAGAGGATATTCTTGATCCATCTCAGTAGCTGCAACAAACTCCCTTGGCTGACTGACTCTAGCATGCTTAAGAGGAAGTCTACCCTGAAGTAGTTCTGCATTCATCCTTCTTAATTCCTTCATTTCTTCCTCTTGTTGCGCAAAACTTTTCTCTAGTGAGAGCGATTGGCCTTCCCTAGAGTAAGGGTATGTAACCTGGTTCTTTCCTTTCCCCTTGTTGAATCCCTTTCGGAGAGGGGGAAGTGGGTTACTTGAAGGATTACCTAGGTTCTGAGTAATCCTTTGGTTTCGTGTACGCACACCTTCTTCATTTGTGTCTATGCGTACAACTTCTTGAGCATGAACCTCTTCATCTGATCCCTCTGAGTGAGCCTCATGTTCTGGAGGATCATCAACAACAGCATTAATGACATTAATTGATGCATAATGCATCACATCCCTTCTATCAGCATTTCTGTGATATTGTCTTCTGCCATGCCCCTGACGAGACATTGCCTTTTGTTGATTTGATCCCTCAGGAACTTCTCGGCGAACCGTAATTTGGAGATAATCGCCTGATAATTTGGATCTTCGTTCCTCTTGAGGCTTCTTCCCCAATCTAGAAAATAACGACTTTCTTTGAGGGATGAATTGAGGATTCGAAAAAGTCCCCAGTCCGGTGGACTGGGGCTGTTTCTGCTGTTCTTGCTCAACTCCTCGAATCCTATTTGTTGATTCCAAGGGTTGGGTTAAAGGAGTCCCCAGTCTGGAAAGTTGGGGTTGTAACACCCGAGACTTTTATGTTATATAAATCATCAAAGGAATCTTTTTCTACACAACACTTGCTTGGCTTTCTTTACACGAAATCGCGAGCTTCCTCGATAGCTTGCGTCGTACGCAATACCGAGTTTCACTAAACAACGATATGCTATTAAAATATTATAAAAACTAGCCGTTATGAATAGTAAAAACCACTTTTTGAAATTTTATAAATTTTATTTTTCAAAATGGACTTTATTTTTGGATTCGGAATATCGAAATTAGCCTAGGGTGAAATTTTGTTATTTTTCTAAAAACTTTCAATTTTTGATGAATAGTGAAACCACTAAGTGGTAGTTAAAAAAACTGAATTTTTCATAAAACATAATTTTACCACTTCTATGAGTGGAATTTTGAAAATCCGAGACACACGGTTAATATCAAGGACTAAAATGTGGTTCAATGAGATGAAAATAATTTTTTGTGAATAGTAACTTTTTACTTTTTTTACCATAGTTAAAAGTAAATAGGGTAATTAAGGGTAAAGATGATATTATTATTACCCTAACACATGTCCTAATTCTATTGGATAAGTATAATTCGACCAAAAACAAACTTAGGAATAAAATATGACCATTTAGGCCCACTTGGATTAGATTAGGTCATTTATTATTAATTTATTTTAAGAAGGGTTAAAATAGTTAAAATCAAAGTTTAATAAGTAAATAATTTTTAATATGGGGTTATACATAAGATAAATTAGACTATAAATATTCATTAGAAATATAAAAATATTTCCTACATAATGGTATTTTATTTGTAATTTTTAGACAATAAATAATTTAATTTATTTATGATACAATGATGATGCAGTAATTATCTTATTAATGAAATATTGACATAATTGATGTTATAGACACCAAAATAAATGTAAATTGAGACTTTTTATGAATCCCACTAATTTTATAGGTTAATATGACATGTTATTATTGATTTAATTAACTTGGTTAGAACTAATAATTCTGTTATGATTTTCACAAAAATCAATTACTAAATAGTGTCAAAATTGACATAAAATAGTTTTTAAAACAAATATTATATTGGTAATTGTTATTTTATTCCTAAAACTCTAAGGCGGCCAAATGACTTAGATAAGGTTATATATATTAATAATAAACAACTTGGGGTTCATTTGGCTGCTTATAGTAAGTTTATTAACCTTATAGTATAAGAACACAAGAAGACACGGTAAAAGTAAACTTATTTAACTTAATGTTAAATCTAAATGATAAGGTTAAAATAGGAACCTAAACTTGTCTAAATTATATTGGATGTGAGTATTTCGACCCATCACCACCTTATATTCGAAATATATCAATTTGGATCTATTTAAAACCGAACTTGACTTTATAATAAAATAATAGTTTTAGTTATTCCAAAGGTGCCCCTCTCCTCCCTTATAAAAGGACACCTCCTCCCCCTCTTCCTCACACCACTTTGAGCCTTCAAGCTCGGCCAAACCCTGCCAATTTCTCTTCTCCATTTCCCTAGACACATCCTAGAGGTCTTTTTCTTCTTCAAATACCAATTTTAGTGCCCTAAAAGAAGGTCTCAAAGAAGCACTTAAAAGAAGAGGTAATGTCCATTACCGATTCTTTCAACTTTATTTCTTCTTCCACTTCTTCTTCTTTAGTTGTTTCATTATGAAGTATTAACATCAGTATCACTCATATACTGATATGTTATTATAAGTATTAAAAACCCCTATTTCACAATCTATCCATCCTAGGGAAAAATAAATCACCGCACGTGCGTACGTACGGAATACCGTCTCCACGTCATGGTGTAATCTATTTTCCACCACCACCTTACTTGGATGGGTATAATGGTATAAATAATGACTATATATGACTATTATAATGTGATATCGATTCTGAAATAGTATACATATACTCCAATACAATTCCACGATCATAGGAACGATATCGTCACTCGTGCGTACGTACGGAATACCGTCTCCATGATGTGATGCGACTCGTTCTACATGATCTTCATTTCATAATGATTATATAAATGAATTGAATGAATGAATATGATATATATTACACTAATAACATTCTGGAAATGAGGTATCTATAACCTAAAGAAAAGAATAAGAATTTATTCGACAAAACACGCATAAGAACAAAAAGTTATAAACACCCGAATAACAAGTAGCAATGAAATATTACTACTAAGAAGATAAGAATATGACCATATATGATATCATAAAAATAAGTATGATTCTGGAATAAGTCAATAACATTTTTTAAATCATTATACAGGAGGTTCGGACACTTACAAAGCAAGTCGGACCTAAGGTAAGGGAAATATCACAATCGCATTTTTATCTGAGATTGTTTATACTTTGGTATTTACTAGGGTGTATTTTATTGTCCAAATCCATGTTTCCTCAATATGTAATATTATTTCCATCCACATACAATTGTTTAAATCGAATTTTACCCTTCGGTGAGTTTTTAGTAAAGGATATGAAAGGAATCTTTTGTCGTTTTTCGTACGAGTTACTTTTTTGACTTTTTCGACAAAAGTACGAGAAGAATGTTTTTTTAACTTATACGGCATGAATGGATTTTTGAAAAATTATTTCCAAGAAACTTCCTTTACACGTTTTCAAGTTTATTTTTAATCAAATTCTTTTAGTTTAAAATTTTATGACATGTTAAGAAAGGAGAAGTGTTTTTGAAGTAGAAAGGATATTTTCCTCAAGAATGGAGTTCATGTGTTTTATCAAAATTATTTTCCATCTAAGATAATAAAGGGTTCTGTTTCTATCCCTATTATTACATTGATTTGATTATGTTGTGATGGAATTAATTTTATGAATTCCTTTATCGTATATGAATTGTTTTATGATGTCATGATGTTTAAGATTCCCATTTTTATTACATGGGTTATGCAATGATGTATGGTTTATGATTTTGTGGCACACATAAGAATGGTATCATTATGAGATGGGTGGGACCTATATCTCCCTCCAATGCATTGGGTAAAGATTTTATATCTCATGAGATAGACATGGATGGAATGGTAGGTTATACCGGTTCAGTGAAATAGGACTGAAACGAGGGTGACTCGGTTCAGAAAGGGACTTTGTCCACTAAGATAGTCTTGGAAATGAGTCTTGACTAACAAGAAATGATTCTCTATGATTATGCGTGTATTCCAAAAAGTTTCATGTTTTAAGTTATGATTATTGTGATTACATTTCACTGCCATGATTTATCCCATGTTATGAAATTATGATCTCTTTTGCAGGTTAAGATTTCCAAAAGTTATGTGCTTATGTATATGATGTGATTGATATTTCTTTTGATTACCCTTACTTAGAATTTGAGCTCACCCTTTTGTATGTTTTCTTTCCCCAGGCCAGGAAGAAGGTTATTAAGTAAGATATGCCAAAAGGGACTATATATATGATGAAATAAATGGGAGACAGTGTAGACGCTTTATGAACCAGTTGTTTATGATTCCCAGTTTCTAAAGACACTATACCTATACGGTCCTCTCTTGGTTTTGTTATATATTGTAATAAGTGTGCTTCAATTCTGAAGTAATAACAATGTATGTAAAGTATGGGTCGTTATAGTTGGTATCAGAGGCAAAGGAGGTAGGAATGTATCCGATCCTTGGGAACTCTCACATGTGAGCGTTGGACGAAGCATGGATCTCCGCCCAAGGGATTCATGAGGAAATGGATGCCACTAGGGATGGTGGTGTGTCCCGCCCAGGGGGTGTAGCCGCCCATGGAGTGCCCTGATAGGTATCCATTATAGTCCACTGGAAGTAATTCCAGACCGATACAGTTGGTATCAGAGGAAAGGTATAGTAAACCTTTGGAAACTAGGATGTGAAAGCCTTAGTAAGAACCCTAAGGATAAGTCTAAGCATAGAACACAATATTAGTGTTTTATAAATAGCCATGAATAACCTAGGATAAGACCTTAAGTGTGAAATTTTATTCTTGATTATGTGGTTTTCCTATTATAATTAGTGTTGCTCACACAATTCTTCTTGGTTTTAGTCAATGGCTGGAACCCGAAGGAATCGTGTTAATGCGGAATGCGACGGGCAATGCAATGATTGTCCCCCTGAGCAACCAAATGTTATGGGAGATGGAATTCAAAATCTTGTAGCCATGCTCACACAACTTTCTCAAGATATGAATCATGCAGGACTTCCAAACGAGCAAAGGAAGGAGCAACATTCTGTTGAATCCTTCATGAGGCAGCGTCCACCTTCTTTCAGCGGGTCTACTGATCCATTAGTTTCTGAAAAATGGATTAGTACTACTGAAAAGAAATTTTCAGTTCTTCAATGTTCTGAACATGATAAAGTAATCCTAGCATTGTATCGTTTGGAAGGAGATGCTGACTAATGGTGGAATCTTATTAAGAATACGAGGCAAAGGGATGAAATTGAGTCCATGGAATGGGACGAGTTCAAGAACTTATTTTTCAATAAGTACTTCCCTTGTATTCTCCGAACAAAGATGGAGAAAGAGTTTCTTGAACTAAAGAAAAAGGATGATGAATCTGTTGGTACCTATGAAGCAAATTTTACAAGACTTGCAAGGTATGCTTCTGGTATTATTATCCAACCTGAGAGTAAGATCGATCGATTCTTTAGTGGCTTAAAACCAAGTCTTCGAAGGGCGTTATCCACAAGGGACTTCAATAGCTACGAGGAAATCATTCGATGTGCTCTCAAAGTCAAGATGGAGATTGGAGTAACCCATCAGTCATATGGGTTTGATAAGAAGAGGAAAATGGAATTCAAATGAAAATCTAAAGAACACACTGAAAAGAAGATGAGATTTCCCTTATGCTCAAAGTGTGGAAAGAAACATGGAGGGAGTTGTATTAAAGGGACAAGTAAATGTTTCAAATGTTGAAAGGAAGGTCATCGGGCATTTGAATGCCGCGATGATGGGAAGAAGATGTTTAATGATGCAAACAAAGGAAGGGATACACAGAATGAACCTACTACACTTCAATGTTTCAAGTGCAAGGAGATGGGACATTATGCCAATAAATTCCCTAATCCAAGGGTTGATTATGATGGTCGACGTCAACAAACTCTTAAGGCTTAAGACAAAGGAAAGTCACATGCAATTTCTATCAGCGATGTGGAGTACGATAACGATGTGGTGAAAGGTACACTTACCAGCCACTCTAAAGTAGCAAATGTTTTATTTGATTCTGGATCCACCCACTCTTTTATTTCTGAAGAATTTTCTAAGGGTATCACTGTATTACCTCAACAATTAGATGTTGAGTTAGCTGTGACAACACCAAATGGCACAACAGTCGCATGAAAAGTTTATAATTCTTCTCTAATCGAAGTTTGTGGGAAAGTGCTTCCTGCAAATCTTGTGATCCTTCCTATAGTGGAATTTGATGTGATTCTTGGCATGGATTGGCTTTCTTTATATGGAGCTCATATCAATTTCCAAAGAAGGGAAGTCACATTTCATATTCCAGATCAATCTATGATCGTCTATCAATGCAAGGATGAACATAACCTTCCAGTGGAAATTTATTCCATTTTATGGGTATTGATTCCACTAAATGAAGGTTATTTATCTCAAATGGTTGGTGAAAAACTCACGATTAAGAATATGACCATTGTACGGGAGTTTGATGATGTATTTCCGGAGGAATTACCGGGTCTTCCACCGAATCGTGAAGTTGAGTTTTCAATAGAACTCGTACCGGGTGCTTTGCCTATTTCAAAGACACCTTATAGAATGGCCCCAATTGAGTTGCAGGAATTGAAGAAGCAACTCCAAGAGAATCTTGATATGGGATTCATACACCCTAGTGCGTCACCTTAGGGAGCACCTGTTCTTTTTGTTAAGAAGAAAGATGGATCAATGAGACTGTGCATTGATTATCAAGAACTTAACAAGATCACTCTCAAGAACAAATATCCTCTCCTGCGCATTGATGACCTATTTGACCAACTACGCGGAGCTCAATACTTTTCCAAGATTGATCTTCGTTCAGGGTATCATCAATTAAGGTTCAAAAGGGAGGATATACCAAATACAGCTTTTCGTACAAGGTATGGACACTATGAATTTATAGTGATGCCATTTGGTGTTTCTAATGCCCCTGCTATCTTCATAGATCTTATGAATAGAGTCTTTAGAGACTATCTTGATCAATTTGTGGTAGTCTTTATAGACGATATTCTTGTCTATTCAAAGAGCAAGGAAGAACATGAAGATCACTTGAGAATTATATTGAAGACCCTGAGAAAGGAGAAGCTTTATGCCAAATTTACCAAGTGTGAATTTTGGCTTCAAAAAGTTGCATTTTTGGGTCAAATAATCTCAAAAGAGGGGATATCTGTGGATCCAGCAAAAACAGAGGTTATCAAAAGATGGTCGAGACCAACAATAGTAACTGAGATCCGAAGTTTTCTTGGTTTGGATGGATATTATCGACTTTTTGTGAAAGATTTTTCACGATTATCTAATCCACTCACCAAGTTGACTCGGAAAGGAGTTAAGTTTGTCTGGATGGAGGAATGTGAAGAGAATTTCAAGGAGTTGAAAAGAAGGTTATCCAGTGCACCTGTGCTCACACTGCCTTGTAGTGGAGAAAGGTTTGTGATCTATAGTGATGCATCCAAGAAGGTATTGGGGTGTGTTATTATGAAAAATGATATGGTGATAGCTTATGCCTCACGACAGTTGAAAATACATGAGCAAAATTACCCAACACATGATTTGGAGTTAGCTGCGGTAATCTTTGCATTAAAGATTTGGAGGCATTACTTTTATGGTGAAAGGTGTGATATTTATACTGATCATAAAAGTTTAAAGTATATTTTCACACAAAAGGAGATGAATATGCGTCAAAGAAGATGGTTGGAGCTGATTAAGGATTACGACTGTTCAATCCATTAACACCCTGGGAAAGCAAACAAGGTGGCAGATGCATTAAGTCGACAAGACCATGCTAGTTTATCCATGATGAGGATCAAAAAAGATCCAATATTTATGGATTTAAAAAGGATGGATCATGAAATTGTAATGGAAGGGGAAAAATCTTATCTTTCTCAAATGAATGTTCAACCATCTATACATGTGAAGATTAAAGAGGCACAGAAAGAAGATGTTGAGTTACAAAAGAAGGTGAGAAATGTTCCTGAGTTCAACCTTGATTGTGATGGGATAATAAAGTTCAGGAATCGATTTTGTGTTCCTCCCATCCCTGAATTAAAGAAGGAGCTACTGGATGAGGCTCATAGTTCTTCATTCTCTATTCATCCTGGAAGCACGAAGATGTATAGGGACCTGAAAGAGTACTTCTGGTGGGATGGCATGAAAAGAGATGTTGCTGAATATGTCTCTCGATGCTTGGTTTGTCAACAAGTTAAAGCTGAGAGACAGAAGTCTAAGGGGATGTTACAACCATTACCCATACCTGAATGGAAATGGGAAAACATTACTATGGACTTTGTCACAGGACTTCCTAAAACATCCAAAGGCAATATTGCTATCTGGGTCATAGTTGATCGTCTTACAAAGTCGGCACACTTCATTGCTATTAGAGAGGATTTCTCTCTAGATCAGCTTGCCAGGATATATGTAAAGGAAGTGGTAAGATTGCATGGAGTACCACTTTCTATTATATCTGATCGGGATCCGAGATTTACCTTGATGTTTTGGCGAAGTCTTCATCATACTCTGGATACAGAGTTGAGTTTCAGCACTGCTTATCATCCTCAGACAGACGATCAGTCTGAGAGAACAATTCAAACTCTAGAAGATATTTTGAGAGCTTGCTCTATGGATTTCAAAGGTGGTTGGGATCAACACCTACCTTTGGTGGAATTTTCTTATAATAATAGATTTCAATCCAGTATTTAGATGGCTCCTTATGAAGCTCTCTATGGAAAGAAATGCAGGACTCCAACTTGCTGGGATGAAGTTGGGGAAAGAAAGATATTAGGACCTGATCTCATTGATGAAATGACAGAAAATGCCAGATCTATTCAACAACACATAAGAGCAGCTCAGAGTCGACAAAAAAGTTATGCCAACAACCGAAGAAAAGACCTAGATTTTGGAGTGGGTGATAAAGTGTTCTTACGAATATCTCCCTGGAAGAGGGTTATGAGATTTGGAAAGAAGGGGAAGTTGAGCCCTAGATATATCGGTCCTTTCGAAATACTGGATCGTGTTAGGAAGGTAGCTTACCGATTGGCGCTTCCACCAAATCTCTCTCAAATTCACGATGTGTTCCATGTATCTCTCCTGAGAAAGTACATACCTGATCCTTTACATGTACTCAGCTCCGAAGTTGTACCACTGGAGCAAGATCTTTCTTATGAAGAACAACCGATAGAGATTCTGGATCATAGCGAAAAAGTCCTACGAAAAAAGACCACTCGATTGGTGAAAGTTTTATGGAGGAACCACCAATGAGAAGAAGCTACATGGGAACTTGAGGATATTATGAGGGAGAGTTATCATCATCTTTTTGTTACAAAGTGATGAATTTCGAGGGCGAAATTCATTTTAAGGGGTGTAGAATGTAACACCCGAGACTTTTATGTTATATAAATCATCAAAGGAATCTTTTTCTACAAAACACTTGCTTGGCTTGCTTTACACGAAATCGCGAGCTTCCTCGATAGCTTGCGTCGTACGCAATACCGAGTTTCACTAAACAATGATATGCTATTAAAATATTATTAAAACTAGCCGTTATGAATAGTAAAAACCACTTTTTGAAATTTTATAAATTTTATTTTTCAAAATGGACTTCATTTTTGGATTCAGAATATCGAAATTAGCCTAGGGTGAAATTTTGGTATTTTTCTGAAAACTTTCAATTTTTGATGAATAGTGAAACCACTAAGTGGTAGTTAAAAAAACTGAATTTTTCATAAAACTTAATTTTACCGCTTCTGTGAGTGGAATTTTGAAAATCCGAGAGACACGGTTAATATCAAGGACTAAAATTTGGTTCAATGAGATGAAAATAATTTTTGGTGAATAGTAACTTTTTACTTTTTTTTTACCACAGTTAATAGTAAATAGGGTAATTAAGGGTAAAGATGCTATTATTATTACCCTAACACATGTTCTAATTCTATTGGATAAGTATAATTCGACCAAAAACAAACTTAGGAATAAAATATGACCATTTAGGCCCACTTGGATTAGATTAGGACATTTATTATTAATTTATTTAAAGAAGGGTTAAAATAGTTGAAATCAAAGTTTAATAAGTAAATAATTTTTAATATGGGGTTATACATAAGATAAATTCGACTATAAATATTCCTTAGAAAGATAAAAATATTTCCTACATAATGATAGTTTATTTGTAATTTTTAGACATTAAATAATTTAATTTATTTATGACACAATGATGATGCAGTAATTATCTTATTAATTAAATATTGACATAATTGATGTTATAAACACCAAAATAAATGTAAATTGAGACTTTTTATGAATCCAACTAATTTTATAGGTTAATATGACATGTTAGTATTGATTTAATTAACTTGGTTTGAACTAATAATTCTGTTATGATTTTCACAAAAATAAATTACTAAATAGTGTCAAAATTGACATAAAATAGTTTTTAAAACAAATATTATATTGGTAATTGTTATTTTATTCCTAAAAATCTAAGGTTCTGCCAAATGACTTAGCTAAGGTTATATATATTAATAATAAACAACTTGGGGTTCGTTTGTCTGCTTATAGTAAGTTTATTAACCTTATAGTATAAGAACACAAGAAGACACGGTAAAAGTAACCTTATTTAACTTAATGTTAAATCTAAATGATAAGGCTAAAATAGGAACCTAAAATTGTCTAAATTCTATTGGATGAGAGGATTTAGACCCATACCCACCTTAGCTTCTAAATATATCAATTTGGAGCTATTTAAAACCGAACTTGACTTTATAATAAAATAATAGTTTTAGTTATTCCAAAGGTGCCCCTCTCCTCCCTTATAAAAGGACACCTCCTCCCCCTCTTCCTCACACCACTTTGAGCCTTCAAGCTCGGCCAAACCCTACCACTTTCTCTTCTCCACTTCCCTAGAGACATCCTAGAGGTCCTGGTCTTCTTCAAAGACCAATTTTAGTGCCCTAAAAGAAGGTCTCAAAGAAGCACTTAAAAGAAGAGGTAATGTCCGTTACCGATTCTTTCATCTTTATTTCTTCTTCCACTTATTCTTATTTAGTTGTTTCATTATGAAGTAATAACATCAGTATCACTAATATACTGATATATTATTATAAGTATGAAACAACCCAATTTCACCATCTATCCATCCTACGGAAAAATAAATCACCGCGCGTGCGTACGTACGGAATACCGTCTCCACGCCGTGGTGTAATCTATTTTCCACCACCACCTTACTTGGATGGGTATAATGGTGTAAATAATGACTATATTTGACTATTATAATGTGATATCGATTCTGAAATAGTATACATATACTCCAATACAATTCCACGATCATAGGAACGATATCGTCACTCGTACGTACGTACGGAATATCGTCTCCACGATGTGATGCGACTCGTTCTACATGATCTTCATTTCATAATGATTATATAAATGAATTGAATTGAATGAATATGATATATATTACACTAATACCATTCTGGAAATGTGGTATCTATAACCTAAAGAAAAGAATAAGAATTTATTCGACAAAACACGCACAAGAACAAAAAGTTATAAACACCCGAATAACAAGTAGCAATGAAATATTACTACTAAGAAGCTAAGAATATGACTATATATGATATCATAAAAATAAGTATGATTCTGGAATAAGTAAATAACATTATTTAAATCATTATACAGGAGGTTCAGACACTTATAAAGCAATTCGGACCTAAGGTAAGGGAAATATCACAATCTCATTTTTATCCAAGATTGTTTATACTTTGGTATTTACTGGGGTGTATTTTATCATCCACATCCATGTTTCCTCAATATTTAATATTATTTCCATCCAAATACAATTTTTTAAATCCAATTTTACCCCTCGGTGAGTTTTTAGTAAAGGATATGAAAGGAATCTTTTGTCATTTTTCGTACGAGGTACTTTTTTGACTTTTCCGACAAAAGTACGAGAAGAATGTTTTTTTAACTTATATGGCATGAATGGATTTTTAAAAAATTATTTCCAAGAAGCTTACTTTACATTTTTTCAAGTTTATTTTTAATCAACTTCTTTTAGTTTAAAATTTTATGACATGTTAAGAAAGGAAAAGTGTTTTTGAAGTAGAAAGGATATTTTCGTCAAGAATGGAGTTCAAGTGTTTTATCAAAATTATTTTCCATCTAAGATAATAAAGGGCTCTGTTTCTATCCCTATTATTACATTGATTTGATTATGTTGTGATGGAATTAATTTTATGAATTCCTTTATCGTATATGAATTGTTTTATGATGTCATGATGTTTAAGATTCCCATTTTTATTACATGGGTTATGCAATGATGTATGGTTTATGATTTTGTGGCACACATAAGAATGGTATCATTATGAGATAGGTGGGAACTATATCTCCCTCCAAGGCATTGGGTAAAGATTTTATATCTCATGAGATAGACATGGCTGTAATGGTAGGTTATACCGGTTCAGGGAAACTGGACTGAAACGAGGGTGACTCGGTTCAGAATGGGACTTTGTCCACTAAGATAGTCTTTGAAATGAGTCTTGACTAACAAGAAATGATTCTATATGATTATGTGTGTATGCCACAAAGTTTCATGGTTTAAGTTATGATTATTGTGATTACATTTCACTGCCATGATTTATCCCATGTTATGAAATTATGATCTCTTTTGCAGGTTATGATTTCCAAAAGTTATGTGCTTATGTATATGATGTGATTGATATTTCTTTAGATTACCCTTACTGAGCATTTGAGCTCACCCTTTTGTATGTTTTCTTTCCCCAGGTCAGGAAGAAGGTTATTAAGTAAGATATGCCAAAAGGGACTATAGATATGATGAAATAAATGGGAGACAGTGTAGATGCTTTATGAACCAGTTGTTTATGATTCCCAGTTTCTAAAGACACTATACCTATACGGTCCTTTCTTGGTTTTGTTATATATTGTAATAAGTGTGCTTCAATTCTGAATTAATAACAATGTATGTAAAGTATGGGTCGTTATAGTTGGTATCTGAGGCAAAGGAGGTAGGAATGTATCTGATCCTTGGGAACTCTCACATGTGAGCGTTGGACGAAGCATGGCTCTCCACCCAAGGGCTTCATGAGGAAATGGATGCCACTTGGGATGGTGGTGTGTCCCGCCCAGGGGGTGTAGCTTCCCATGGAGTGCCCTGATAGGTATCAATTATAGTCCACTAGAAGTAATTCCAGACCGCTACAGTTGGTATCAGAGGAAAGGTATTGTCAACCTTTGGAAACTAGGATGTGAAAGCCTTAGTAAGAACCCTAAGGATAAGTCTAATCATAGAACACAATATTAGTGTTTTAGAAATGGCCATGAATAACCTAGGATAAGACCTTAAGTGTGAAATTTTATTCTTGATTATGTGGTTTTCCTATTATAATTAGTGTTGCTCACACAATTCTTCTTGGTTTTAGTCAATGGCTGGAACCCGAAGGAATCGTGTTAATGCGGAATGCGACGGGCAATGCAATGATTGTCCCCCTGAGCAACCAAACGTTATGGGAGCTAGAATGAAAAATCTTGTAGCCATGCTCACACAACTTTCTCAAGCTATGAATCATGCAGGACTTCCAAAGGAGCAAAGGAAGAAGCAACATTCTGTTGAATCCTTCATGAGGCAGCGTCCACCTTCTTTCAGTGGGTCTACTGATCCATTAGTTTCTGAAAAATGGATTAGTACTACTGAAAATATATTTTCAGTTCTTCAATGTTCTGAACATGATAAATTCATCCTAGCAGTGTATCGTTTGGAAGGAGATGCTGACCAATGGTGGAATCTTATTAGGAATACGAGGCAAAGGGATGAAATTGAGTCCATGGAATGGGACGAGTTCAAGAACTTATTTTTCAATAAGTACTTCCCACGTATTCTCTGAACAATGATGGAGAAAGAGTTTCTTGAACTAAAGCAAAAGGATGATGAATCTGTTGGTACCTATGAAGCTAATTTTACAAGACTTGCAAGGTACGCTTCTGGTATTATTATCCAACCTGAGAGTAAGATCGATCGATTCTTTAGTGGCTTAAAACCAAGTCTTCGAAGGGCGTTATCCATAAGGGACTTCAATAGCTACGAGGAAATCGTTCGATGTGCTCTCAAAGTCGAGATGGAGATTGGAGTAACCCATCAGTCATATGGGTTTGATAAGAAGAGGAAAATGGAATTCAAAAGAAAATCTAAAGAGCACACTGAAAAGAAGATGAGCTTTCCCTTATGCTCAAAGTGTGGAAAGAAACATGGAGGGATTTGTCTTAAAGGGACAAGTAAATGTTTCAAATGTGGAAATGAAGGTCATCGGGAATTTGAATGCCGCGATGATGGGAAGAAGATGTTTAATGATGCAAAAAAAGGAAGGGATACACATAATGAACCTACTACACTTCAATGTTTCAAGAGCAAGGAGATGTGACATTATTCCAATAAATGCCCAAATCCAAAGGTTGATGATGATGGTCGACGTCAACAAACTCTTAAGGCTAAAGAAAAAGGAAAGTCACATGCAATTTCTATCAGCGATGTGGAGTACGATAAGGATGTGGTGAAAGGTACACTTACCATCCACTCTAAAGTAGCAAATGTTTTATTTGATTCTGGATCCACCCACTCTTTTATTTCTGAAGAATTTTCTAAGGGTATCACCGTATTACCTCAACAATTAGATGTTGAGTTAGCTGTGACAACACCTAATGGCACAACAGTCGCATCAAAAGTTTATAATTCTTCTCCGATCGAAGTTTGTGGGAAAGTGATTCCTGAAAATCTTGTGATCCTTCCTATAGTGGAATTTGAAGTGATTCTTGGCATGGATTGGCATTCTTTATATGGAGATCATATCAATTGCCAAAGAAGGGAAGTCACATTTCATATTCCAGATCAATCTATGATCTTCTATCAATGCAAGGATGAACATAACCTTCCAGTGGAAATTTATTCCATTTTATGGGTATTGATTCCACTAAATGAAGGTTATTTATCTCAAATGGTTGGTGAAAAACTCACGATTAAGAATATGCCCATTGTACGTGAGTTTGATGATGTCTTTCCGGAGGAATTACTGGGTCTTCCACCGAATCGTGAAGTTGAGTTTTCAATAGAACTCGTAACGGGTGCTTTGCCTATTTCAAAGACACCTTATAGAATGGCCCCAATTGAGTTGCAGGAATTGAAGAAGCAACTCCAAGATAATCTTGATAAGGGATTTACGCCCTAGTGCGTCACCTTGGGGAGCACCTGTTCTGTTTGTTAAGAAGAAAGATGGATCAATGAGACTGTGCATTGATTATCGAGAACTTTACAAGATCACTATCAAGAACAAATATCCTCTCCCGCGCATTGATGACCTATTTGACCAACTATGCGGAGCTCAATACTTTTCCAAGATTGATCTTCATTCAGGGTATCATCAATTAAGGGTTAAAAGGGAGGATATACCAAAGACGGCTTTTCATACAAGGTATGGACACTATGAATTTATAGTGATGCCATTTGGTCTTACTAATGCCCCTGCTATCTTCATGGATCTGATGAATAGAGTCTTTAGAGACTATCTAGATCGGTTTTTGGTAGTCTTTATAGAAGATATTCTTGTCTATTCAAAGAGCAAGGAAGAACATGAAGATCACTTGAGAATTATATTTAAGACCCTGAGAAAGGACAAGCTTTATGAAAAATTTACCAAGTGTGAATTTTGGCTTCAAAAAGTTGCATTTTTGGGTCACATAATCTCAAAAGAGGGGATATCTGTGGATCCAGCAAAAACAGAGGTTATCGAAAGATGGTTGAGACCAACAACAGTAACTGAGATCCGAAGTTTTTTTGGTTTGGCTGGATATTATCGACGTTTTGTGAAAGATTTTTCTCGATTATCTAATCCACTCACCAAGTTGACTCGGAAAGGAGTTAAGTTTGTCTGGACGGAGGAATGTGAAGAGAATTTCAAGGAGTTGAAAAGAAGGTTATGCAGTGCACCTATGCTCACACTGCCATGTAGTGGAGAAATGTTTGTGATCTATAATGATGCATTCAAGAAGGGATTGGGGTGTGTTCTTATGCAAAATGATATGGTGATAGCTTATGCCTCACGATAGTTGAAAATCCATGAGCAAAATTACCCAACACATGATTTGGAGTTAGCTGTGGTAATCTTTGCATTAAAGATTTGGAGGCATTACCTTTATGGTGAAAGGTGTGATATTTATACTGATCATAAAAGTTTATAGTATATTTTCGCACAAAAGGAGCTGAATATGTGTCAGAGAAGATGGTTTGAGCTGATTAAGGATCATGATTGTTCAATCCATTACCACCCTGGGAAAGCAAATAAGGTGGTAGATGCATTAAGTCGACAAGACCATGCTAGTTTATCCATGATGAGGATCACAAAAGATCCAATATTTATGGATTTACAAAGGATGGATCTTGGAATTATAATGGAAGGGGGAAAATCTTATCTTTCTCAAATGAATGTTCAACCATCTATACATTTGAAGATTAAAGAGGCACAGAAAGAAGATGCCGAGTTACAAAAAATGTGAGAAATGTTCCTGAGTTCAACCTTGATTGTGATGGGATAATAAAGTTCAGGAATCGGGTTTGTGTTCCTCCCATCCCCGAATTAAAGAAGGAGCTACTGGATGAGGCTCATAGTTCTTCATTCTCTATTCATCCTGGAAGCACGAAGATGTATAGGGACCTGAAAGAGTACTTCTGGTGGGATGGCATGAAAAGAGATGTTGCTGAATATGTCTCTCGATGCTTGGTTTGTCAACAAGTTAAAGCTGAGAGACAGAAGTCTAAGGGGATGTTACAACCATTACCCATACCCGAATGGAAATGGGAAAACATTACTATGGACTTTGTCACAGGACTTCTTAAAACATCCAAAGGCAATAATGCTATCTGGGTCATAGTTGATCGTCTTAAAAAGTCGGCACACTTCATTGCTATTAGAGAGGATTTCTCTCTGGATCAGCTTGCCAGGATATATGTAAAGGAAGTGGTAAGATTGCATGGAGTACCACTTTCTATTATATCTGATCGGGATCCGAGATTTACCTCAAAGTTTTGGCAAAGTCTTCAGCATACTCTGGATACAGAGTTGAGTTTCAGCACTGCTTATCATCCTCAGACAGACGGTCAGTCTGAGAGAACAATTCAAACTCTAGAAGATATGTTGGGAGCTTGCTCTATGGATTTCAAAGGTGGTTGGGATCAACACATACCTTTGGTGGAATTTTCTTATAATAGTTGCTTTCACTCCAGTATTCAGATGGCTCCTTATGAAGCTCTCTATGGAAAGAAATGCAGGACTCCAACTTGCTGGGATGAAGTTGGGGAAAGAAAGCTATTAGGACCTGATCTCATTGATGAAATGGCAGAAAAGGTCAGATCTATTCAACAACACGTAAGAGCAGCTCAGAGTCGATAGAAAAGTTATGCCGACAACCGAAGAAAAGACCTAGAGTTTGGAGTGGGTGATAAAGTGTTATTACGAATATCTCCCTGGAAGAGGGTTATGAAATTTGGAAAGAAGGGGAAGTTGAGCCCTAGATATATCGGTCCTTTTGAAATACTGGATCGTGTTGGGAAGGTAGCTTACCGATTGGCGCTTCCACCGAATCTCTCTCAAGTTCACGATGTGTTCCATGTATCTCTCATGAGAAAGTACATACCTGATCCTTCACATGTACTCAGCTCCAAAGTTGTACCGTTGGAGCAAGATCTTTCTTATGAAGAACTACCGATAGAGATTCTGGATCGTAGCGAAAAAGTCCTACGAAACAAGACCACTCGATTGGTGAAAGTTTTATGGAGGAACCACCAATTAGAAGAAGCTACATGGGAACTTGAGGATATGATGAGGGAGAGGTATCCTCATCTGTTTGTTACAAAGTGACGAATTTCGAGGGCGAAATTCATTTTAAGGGGGGTAGAATGTAACACCCGAGACTTTTATGTTATATAAATCATCAAAGGAATCTTTTTCTACACAACACTTGCTTGGCTTGCTTTACATGAAATCGCGAGCTTCCTCGATAGCTTGCGTCGTATGCAATACCGAGTTTCACTAAACAACGATATGCTATTAAAATATTATTAAAACTAGCCGATATGAATAGTAAAAACCACTTTTTGAAATTTTATAAATTTTATTTTTGAAAATGGACTTCATTTTTGGATTCGGAATATCGAAATTAGCCTAGGGTGAAATTTTGGTATTTTTCTGAAAACTTTCAATTTTTGATGAATAGTGAAACCACTAAGTGGTAGTTAAAAAAACTGAATTTTTCATAAAACTTAATTTTACCGCTTCTGTGAGTGGAATTTCGAAAATCCGAGAGACACGGTTAATATTAAGGACTAAAATGTGGTCCAATGAGATGAAAATAATTTTTGGTGAATAGTAACTTTTTTCTTTTTTTTACCACGGTTAAAAGTAAATAGGGTAATTAAGGGTAAAGATGATATTTTTATTACCCTAACACATGTCCTAATTCTATTGGATAAGTATAATTCGACCAAAAACAAACTTAGGAATAAAATATGACCATTTAGGCCCACTTGGATTAGATTAGGACATTTATTATTATTTTATTTAAAGAAGGGTTAAAATAGTTAAAATCAAAGTTTAATAAGTAAATAATTTTTAATATGGGGCTATACATAAGATAAATTCGACTATAAATATTCATTATAAAGCTAAAAAGATTTCCTACATAATGGTATTTTATTTGTAATTTTTAGACATTAAATAATTTAATTTATTTATAACACAATGATGATGCAGTAATTATCTTATTAATGAAATATTGACATAATTGATGTTATAAACACCAAAATAAATGTACATTGAGACTTTTTATGAATCCCACTAATTTTCTAGGTTAATATGACATGTTATTATTGATTTAATTAACTCGGTTCGATCTAATAATTCTGTTATGATTTTCACAAAAATAAATTACTAAATAGTGTCAAAATTGACATAAAATAGTTTTTAAAACAAATATTATATTGGTAATTGTTATTTTATTCCTAAAAAACTAAGGTTCGGCCAAATGACTTAGATAAGGTTATATATATTAATAATAAACAACTTGGAGTTCGTTTGGCTGCTTATAGTAAGTTTATTAACCTTATAGTATAAGAACACAAGAAGACACAGTAAAAGTAAACTTATTTAACTTAATGTTAAATCTAAATGATAAGTTTAAAATAGGAAGCTAAACTTGTCTAAATTCTATTGTATGAGAGTATTTCGACCCATACCCACCTTAGCTTCGAAATATATCAATTTGGAGATATTTAAAACTGAACTTGACTTTATATTAAAATAATAGTTTTAGTTATTCCAAAGGTGCCCCTCTCCTCCCTTATAAAAGGACACCTCCTCCCCCTCTTCCTCACACCACTTTGAGCCTTCAAGCTCGGCCAACCCCTGCCACTTTCTCTTCTCCACTTCCCTAGAGACATCCTATAGGTCCTGGTCTTCTTCAAAGACCAATTTTAGTGCCCTAAAAGAAGGTCTCAAAGAAGCACTTAAAAGAAGAGGTAATGTCCGTTACCGATTCTTTCATCTTTATTTCTTCTTCCACTTCTTCTTATTTAGTTGTTTCATTATGAAGTAATAACATCAGTATCACTCATATACTGATATGTTATTATAAGTATGAAACAACCCTATTTCACCATCTATCCATCCTACGGAAAAATAAATCACCGCAAGTGCGTACGTACGGAATACCGTCTCCACGCCGTGGTGTAATCTATTTTCCGCCACCACCTTACTTGGATGGGTATAATGGTGTAAATAATGACTATATATGACTATTATAATTTTATATCGATTCTGAAAGAGTATACATATACTCCAATACAATTCCACGATCATAGGAACGATATCGTCACTCGTGCGTACGTACGGAATACCGTCTCCACGATGTGATGCGACTCGTTCTACATGATCTTCATTTCATAATGATTATATAAATGAATTGAATTGAATTAATATGATATATATTACACTAATACCATTTTGGAAATGAGGTATCTATAACCTAAAGAAAAGAATAAGAATTTATTCGACAAAACACGCATAAGAACAAAAAGTTATAAACACCCGAATAACAAGTAGCAATGAAATATTACTACTAAGAAGCTAAGAATATGACCATATATGATATCATAAAAATAAGTATGATTCTGGAATAAGTCAATAACATTATTTAAATCATTATACAGGAGGTTCAGACACTTACAAAGCAAGTCGGACTTAAGGTAAGGGAAATATCACAATCTCATTTTTATCCGAGATTGTTTATACTTTGGTATTTACTGGGGTGTATTTTATCGTCCACATCCATGTTTCCTCAATATGTAATATTATTTCCATCCACATACAATTTTTTAAATCCAATTTTACCCTTCGGTGAGTTTTTAGTAAAGGATATGAAAGGAATCTTTTGTCGTTTTTCGTACGAGGTACTTTTTTGACTTTTCCGACAAAAGTATGAGAAGAATGTTTTTTTAACTTATACGGCATGAAAGGATTTTTAAAAAATTATTTCCAAGAAGATTAATTTACATGTTTTCAAGTTTATTTTTAATCAAATTCTTTTAGT
This sequence comes from Viscum album, assembly GCA_963277665.1. Lineage (NCBI taxonomy): Eukaryota > Viridiplantae > Streptophyta > Magnoliopsida > Santalales > Viscaceae > Viscum > Viscum album. The sequence continues at coordinate 357,575,372 of OY728163.1, forward strand.
TTAAAATTTTATGACATGTTAAGAAAGGAAAAGTGTTTTTGAAGTAGAAAGGATATTTTCCTCAAGAATGGAGTTCAAGTGTTTTATCAAAATTATTTTCCATCTAAGATAATAAAGGGTTCTGTTTCTATCCCTATTATTACATTGATTTGATTATGTTGTGATGGAATTAATTTTATGAATTCCTTTATCGTATATGAATTTTTTTATGATGTCATGATGTTTAAGATTCCCATTTTTATTACATGGGTTATGCAATGATGTATGGTTTATGATTTTGTGGCACACATAAGAATGGTATCATTATGAAATGGGTGGGACCTATATCTCCCTCCAATGAATTGGGTAAAGATTTTATATCTCATGAGATAGACATGGCTGGAACGGTAGGTTATACCGGTTCAGTGAAACAGGACTGAAACGAGGGTGACTCGGTTCAGAAAGGGACTTTGTCTACTAAGATAGTCTTGGCAATGAGTCTTGACTAACAAGAAATGATTCTCTATGATTATATGTGTATGCCACAAAGTTTCATGTTTTAAGTTATGATTATTGTGATTACATTTCACTTCCATGATTTATCCCATGTTATGAAATTATGATCTCTTTTGCAGGTTAAGATTTCCAAAAGTTATGTACTTATGTATATGATGTGATTGATATTTCTTTTGATTACCATTACTGAGCATTTGAGCTCACCCTTTTGTATGTTTTCTTTCCCCAGGTCAGGAAGAAGGTTATTATGTAATATATGCCAAAAGGGACTATAGATATGATGAAATAAATGGGAGACAGTGTAGACACTTTATGAACCAGTTGTTTATGATTCCCAGTTTCTAAAGACACTATACCTATACGGTCCTTTCTTGGTTTTTTTATATATTGTAATAAGTGTGCTTCAATTCTGAAGTAATAACAATGTATGTAAAGTATGGGTCGTTATAGGGGTAGCTCTTGACATGCTATGTCTGAGACTTTCTTAAAATCTCTCCTGATCTTTCGGGCCTTATTCTGAAAATTAGCTGGATGCATTAATCGACATCCACTTTTATCACCCGGTTCAAAAGATCGTTGGATGATTTATGACACTTTTGTTACTTGATGATGTGCTTGCTCTATACAAGAGGCCTGTTCAATATTCTCGTTTTCTTGATGCATGATTAATTCAACAACTTGTTCTCTATATTATTTATTTTGAGAAGAACTAGTTGAGGCCTGTTCTTGGGCAAGCTTTTGATTACAAACAAAACCCATTGAGTATGGCCGGCCACGGGCAATAACATTGCATGAGACCATTTTCAGCGGGCTTTGCTGAATGGAGAGCACAGTGAAATATAGTACTCCATGAACACCCCATCCTCTGACATGAATACCAAATGGGGCATTGGAAATTAACTGGCGCAATATTCTTAGTGTGCCAAGGCATGAATGTTGAAGGGCTCTCTGCTACTTTTCAGCCTTCGGATATCGAGAGACTGATAGATATGACAAATCAATCTAACGTTGTAACCCTTCTATTATCTTAACATGATTTTCATATTAATCATAAGATAATACTTTATTTTTCAACTGACAAAGAGTTTTCCATATGTTGAGACGAATATCATGAATTCCATCTTCCGTCAACATCTCTGGAATGTCATACTGAGAGTCAGCTAGAGGCCAAAACATGACTGGCACTTCACCGTTTGCCAATTGTTTTCTCATGTTCAACATTTCCTCTTTATCATTCAATGAAGATTCCTCTACCTAATTTGACCAGAGCTGGTGCTTCCTTGTTGCTTCATCGGATTCATCAAGATTGGTAGAGAAATCACTAATCAAACTAGAAGATGCATGACTTAGGGGTGGTTCGGAGAATGACCTACACCCTGGGCTATCTTCTGGTTGAGAAAGGATTTCACCTGCTAATGGTAAAGCATCAGACATGACTGGCTTTACTTTTGTAAGTACCTCAAGATAAGAGGGCTTTCTCAGCACTACATTGTCCACTGGAGCATTTTCCGGGAAATGTGCATCACTACTACAGAGAGTACTTTCACAGCGAAATTTATCATCATGGGGAGGACCACAATGGTGGGTTATATCAAAAGATGATATCTCTTTCTCCTTGGTATTCTGACCACACAGAGGGTTCCTGTGGATCTCATCTAAAGATGAAACTTCGAGATCGTCCGAACTGTCATGAACAAAGCCTTCATGAGGAAGGGTCTGTTGAAGACCATCAGAATTAATGTTCCCACTTTTGGGAAATGAGGGAGTAGAATCTTGGATTCCAACAGATAACTGTCTGAGGTCTTCAAGAACTCCAGCATCAAGAAAGGCCTTGTTACAGATTGTCTCTTGATCTCTTAACTGTGATGGGTGGGTCTTCTTCTTAGACACCTTCTTACTCGCCTTGGAAACCACTTGTTGACGAAAGTGGCTACTCTGAGCAGGTGTATGTGCCTGATCAGGAGAGATGGCCAGGTTAGGCTGATGATATCCACTAAAATCAGGTGTATTTTCTTGACCTGGTTGTCCGTATGATATGGGGGAGTACACCCCACAACCTTCTTGGAATGGAACAGATGTGTGTGTCTGTTCTGGAGTGAACTGTTGATGTGTCACTCCACTGGTAGGGATAGATTTATGTGTATTTCCCTGAGATGCTGCTGAAGTTGTTATAACATCCTGGAAAGCATCCAGAATATGACCAGGGATTTGATTCTGCTCTTTCACCATTGATAGAATATGCTTGGTGACTTCAGCTGTTAGAACGGGGATATACATCCATTCCATGCTCGGAGTAGGTGTGTGTTCCTGCTCTTGTCCTACTTTTCCTGTCAGTGAATCCTGACAGTACTCAAGTGTGGGGGCAGAGAGGTGAGTCGGCCTCCTATTTCTTGCCGGAGCTTTCCGAGTGACTTCTCTAAGTTCTACCAAGTGAGACTATTGGTAGGCTTGATCAATACTAGTAGGTGTATGTGCCTGCTGATTTCACTTCACCGAACGTGGTTGAAAAGCTCCATCATATGTAGTCAGACGATCATGCTGACTAGCTGATGATGTATAAACAAGTGTATATTCCTGCCTATAGTACTTCACCAGAATTTCCTGGTGGGATTGGTGTGATACTGCCAGACGAGTCTGCTGGACAGCAGAATTAAAATGGATGGGTGTGTGTGCCTGCTCGTTGCTTGCCACCAAGTTAGGTTGGTGGACTTCTTTGGAGATGGCAGAGATGAGAACCTGCTCACTGTTAACTGGATTTCTCCTCTGGCGATTCATCTTGCCTGCTTGGGTTCGAGGAACCTAAGCCGAACGCCTGGAGTCGATACCCTCATCATGTTGAGGGCACAATGCCACACGAGTCTGGTGGCGATTGTTGATGGGAGCCCTCGGGAAGGACTCCTGTCTCCTTGAATTAAGGCCATGAGGGACCTGCTCATTCACCTCCTCAGAATATGGGAGTGAATGGTGATTGCGTTCTGGGGATAACGACCCGAAATGGTTGGAGACGGTGGTTAGCACCGCCTGCTCCTTGATCGCTGGCCATCACTGTCTGGACGACCAGTGTGAGTTGTTCACTTGGAGGGCTTGTCGAGTAGCCTCCAGAGTTGGAATAGTACCATTTAGACGGTACTCCTTAACTAGCGCATTTGATACCCAGCGTTGAAGACACTGAGTAGGTGATGTCATCATCAAAGTGGATGACAATCCAGCAGGAGTAGCAGTAGTGGCATTCGCAGTAGAGGTTTTCACAGCAGAGGTATTCACAGATGTGAACTTAAGAGAAGCCATTCTGGAAATGCAGAAGATCTTGGAAAAGAGTGCCTGTTTGATATAATAGACATAATCAAGATAATTCCAGCCACTACATCTTTTGGATGAGAAAATATGTAATTGATTGTTTTTTTGGCCCTCTCATTGAGTTTTAAATAGGGGCCTAACAAATAAGCAAAACATCATTTTAACTTGGTTAAGGATTCACGTCGGGTTCACCATTTTTTTTACTCTCTGGAATTGGGAATGACCTTGATGATTTAATATTCAAACATTCCAAGCGGTTTCTAACGGGTTTGTTTGTAGAACCAGAAACATCCAATAATTCCATATTGTAACGCCCCGACCCTAGTTACCCAGAGTCGGTGCATTAATTACATAACATTGGCATGATCAAAAGAAAGATCAAATCTCGAAAGACCGATTGGTTTAGTAGCCTTGGAAACACTAGATATATTCATAAGTTTTACATTACATCATAAAATGAAAAACTAATACAACAACATAATGTTTCCACAATCCACACTATTATCCCCTCATAATATCCCTGCAGGTCATTCATAACTTACTTCTTCACATCCTGGGAAAAATAAAACATAGAAAAGGGGTGAGCTCAAATGCCCAGTAAGGATAACAATATATCGTAACATTCAAAATAAGCATAAACATTTAAGGCAATGCATTACTAAAACAAAAGCCTTTTAAACTTGAACTTCAACATAGTATGGCAAAAGTAAAATGAAATAATTCCATTTACTTATTCACATGGATATTCTACTAATCGAATAATCACATGCAAAAATCCAAAACCACTTTCATAATGTTGGAATGCATAATGCTAAACTTTAATTTCTTTTCAAGGCCTCATCCCAAGACCTTGGGGATAACTGTAACCGGAACCCAACCCGGAGTGCCTCTAATAACCGGACACCAACCCGGAGTGCCTCTAATAACCGGACACCAACCTGGAGTGCCTCTAATAACCGGAGACCAAACCGGAGGGCTTACTTTTACCAGTCCCTAACCTTGAGGGCTTACTTTTACCAGTCCCCAACCTGGAGGGCTTACTTTAACCAGTCCCCAACCTGGAACATACTTGTCCAACACATTCATATGAAGTAAAGGTTGAGATATAACATAAACATTCTTATTGGAACTAGCATATGAAATGTAAATAATTTCACCATAAACTATGAATGGTATAAAAATATCACATCCACAGTCAAACATATCACAAAACCTTCAATACAATATAGAAGTTTTGTATCATAATAAATCAACTTCAAATAATCTTAAAATCCATCAAAGGATGTTGACATAGATGAAATCAATATTCTTTTTAAAGAAATATCTCCTTTTAATTTGAAATCATTTAAGATCCATATAAAATAAAACATTTTCTTTGAAAATATTCTTATAAGCTTGTAAGGGAAGCTTTGACGATTTTATAACGGTGGAAAATAACCGCACCCACCGTATAAGTTAAAAAAAACATTCTTATCTTAATTCTATCGAAAAGGTTAAAAAGCACCTTGTTTGGAAAACGACGGAAAGATTCCCTTATAAACCTCTTATAAAAAGTCAAACAAGGGTATAAATGACTTTAACCCATATTCTTTTAAATATTAAAAATGTTTTGAAATACATTTTGAAGAAACATGGATGTGGATGATAACGAGATCCCAGTAGATTATTACGTATAAACAACCTCGGATAATGAAGAGATTGTGAAATAACCCTTACCTTGTACTTTTCCTTGGTTGGGGTAGGTTAACCTCCTGTATAATGGTGAAATAATTGTTATTAAATTATAAAAGAATCATATAAATTAATATGATATCATATATGATCTTTTAATATTGATTTGATAATAATATCTTAGTATTGTCGTTGTTTCGGGTGTTAACTTACTTGTTTTATTTTATATGTTTTGTTAAGTAAGCCATGTTTTTAATGGATAGGTTGTATATTATTCATATCCAGAATGATATCAAGTCCTTAAACATCATTTTTAAATCATCAAATGATAATTATACTTGAATGGATACGATGGAGAATGAATCTTATCGCGTTTGTGGAGACGGTAGTCCGTACGTACGCACGAGCGACAATATCATTCTTTTGATATTAAAATAATATATAAATGGATGTTACATAATATATACATAATAATTAACATGTTATATTTATTATTTACATGAGTTGCACATCATTATTATACCCATCCAAATAATAATATATTGAATAACAATTACACCACGACATGGAGACGACAAGCCGTACGTACGCACGTATGGTGACATGTTATTCAAAGGGTGGATAGAATACTGAATATGGTTGTACCATATTTATAATAACATCACAGTATATGTGAGATACTGGAGTTATTATTTTAGAATGGTAAGAACAAAGAAAGAAGAAGTGGAAGAAGAAAGGAACTTGAAAAGGGGTGGTGAAAACATTACCTCTTCTTCGGGTTCTTCCTTTTGATTTGATCAAAAGGGCTCCTTAGGTTGGCTTTCTTATCAAACTAAGGCTTCTAGGTTGTAGTGATGGAAGTTGGGAGAGTATGTGGGTAGAGTTTGGCCGAGCCAAGTGGCTTGAGAGGTGTGAGGAATGAGTAGAAGTGGTCTCCTTTTATAAGGGAGAGGAGGGGCTCTTTAGGAAAGAGTGAAAGTATTGCTTTATAATATAATTAAATTCGGTTTACAATGGTCCAAAAATAATTTAGGTCGAAGATAGGATGACTAATATTCTAAATAACATCAACCAATAAGAATTGGACAGGTTTTAGATAATATTTTAATCATTATAATCTTATTTATTTAAATGATTTATTAATGAGGTAAACATTGCATCATTATTGTGTCATTAATAATTTAAATTATTTGATGTCTAAAAATTATAAATAAAATATCATTATGTAGGAAATCTTTTTATCTTTCTAATGAATATTTATAATCTAAAATCCAACATGTATAACACTATGTAAAAATTGTTCGTCTAAAAGATGTAAGCTTGTGCCATTTTTATTTTTTATTTTAACTTTATTAATATAATGTGTCCCTACCACATACAAGTGGCTCCAAGGGGTCCCCAAATCGACCCAAGGATGACCATGGTCGGGTATGTGTCCACCAATAAGTTTAAGACACGTTTTAGGGTAATTTAGTATTATTATAATATTATTTTTTAACCCTTATTTACCGGATTTACCCTTAACCATGGTAAATAAAATATTTACCGCAGTAATTATTCAAAATGTCTAAAAATAAAAGTTACCTATTTACACAATTTGAACATCCTGATTCCAAATATGGAATCCATTTTCCTAAATTCAAAACACATAAGTGGCAGAAATTAATTTAAAATTAATTCCCGCTGTCAAAACAAAAAGCGTGTTTTTAAGAGATAATAACTATCAAAAGATTGACACTTGTTTATGTTCGGTTTAATTGTAAAATTATGTCCAATGACCAACATTATATTAAATGGTAAAAATATATTCTAAATATACTTTAAAACTACTAAAATTCATAATTTATCACTATTAATTATTTTGATTAAAAAAGTTGTTTTTAATTAAAATTTAGTAATATTCACTATTCATCAAAATATGAAAGTTATCCGAAAAGTACCAAAATTTCACCTTAGGCTAAATTAGATATTCCGAATCCAAAAATGAAGTCTATTTTGAAATATAAAATATATATAATTTTAAAAAGTAGGTATTACTATTCATAACGGCTAGTTTGATTGGTTGTTAGAACTCGGTGTTGCGTACAACACACGCTATCGCATTATTCAAAGAGAAGCGTACCGTAGAAGCTTGGGGTGTTACATTATCCCCTCCTTGAAATAATTTTGTCCTAGAAATTTCTAGAATACTATCGCATGAAAAGACTCGGGTGGTTCTTCATCATAAGTTCCTCGGGTTCCCACGTTGCCTCTTCCATCTTATGGTTTCTCCACAAAACTTTTACCAGACGCGTCGTCTGGTTTCTCAGTACTTGTTCTCTCGTATCAAGAATCCTGATGGGCTCTTCGCAATAAGACAGGTCAGGTTCCAGTTCTAATTCTTCATAGGTGAGTACATGCGTTGGGTCAGGCATGTATTTCCTCAACAGAGATACGTGGAACACATCGTGAACTTTAGAGAGACTTGGCGGCATTGCCAATCGGTAAGCTACAACCCCAATTCGTTCTAGAATTTCGAAGGGTCCGATGTACCTAAGACTCAATTTACCTTTCTTACCAAAACGTATGACTCCCTTCCATGGATATACCTTCAGGAAAACATGATCACTGACTTGAAATTCCAAATCCTTCCTTCGATTATCGGCATAGCTTTTCTGCCTACTTTGAGCTGCTTTGATGTGATTTTGGATTACCTTCACCTTTTCCACCGTTTCCTCCACCAGTTATGGGCCTACAAGTTTTCTTTCACCAACCTCATCCCAACAGGTTGGTGTACGACATCTCTTTCCGTATAACGCTTCATATGGTTCCATCTGAATACTCGAATGGAAGCTATTGTTATAGGAAAATTCTACCAGTGGTAAATATTGATCCCACATACCCTGAAAGTCAAGTGAGCAAGATCTCAACATGTCTTCTAGGGTTTGAATAGTCCATTCTGATTGTCCATCTGTCTGAGGGTGGTAAGCAGTGCTCAAATGAATTTCAGTATCCAGAGATTTCTGAAGACTTTTCCAAAATCTTGAAGTAAAATGGGGATCACGATCAGAAACAATCGATAGGGGTACTCCATGAAGTCTCACAACTTCATTAATGTATAGTCTTTCTAGACGTTCCAGGGGTAGATCTTCTCTTATAGCAAGAAAATGTGCTGACTTGGTAAGACGATCAACAATAACCCATATTGCATCGTTCCTTCTAGGAGTCTTTGGTAGCCCCATGACAAAGTCCATCGTAATATTGTCCCATTTCCACTCCGGTATGGGAAGAGGTTGCATGACTCCTCCAGGCTATTGCCTTCCAGCTTTGACTTGTTGAAAAACCATACATCTTGACACAAAATCAGCAATCTCCCTCTTCATGTTGTCCCACCAAAAATGTTCCTTCAAATCTCTATACATTTTGGTGCTCCCAGGGTGTATAGAGAAATTGGAACTATGAGCATCATCCAGCAATTCCCTTTTCAGATCAGGTAAATCGGGAACACAAAGTCTCTTCCTGAATTTCAAAATTCCATCTTCATACACAAAGTCTCTCAATCTCCCATCATTCACAGCTTTAATCTTCTTCTGAAATTCTTCATCATCAGTCTGAGAACTCTTAATCCTTTCTAGTAAAGATGGTTTGGCAACCATTTGAAAAAGCATTGATGTTTCACCTTCCCTGGTTATTCCCATGTCCATCTTCACTAGATCCATGAAAATTGGATCCCTTTCAATTCTCATCATGTTCAAAACTCCATGGTCTTTTCTGCTCAAAGCATCTGCCACCTTGTTTGCTTTCCCTGGGTGGTAGTGTATCGTGCAATCATAATCCTTGAGTAATTCAAGCCATCTCATTTGCCTCATGTTGAGTTCTTTTTGTGAGAAAATATACTTCAAACTCTTGTGATCAGTATAAATCTCACATTTTTCACCATAGAGGTAGTGTCTCCATATCTTCAAAGAAAAGATCACAGCTGCTAACTCAAGATCATGAGTAGGATAGTTTTGTTCATGAATTTTCAACTGTCGTGATGCATAGGTAATAACTCTATCATTCTGCATAAGGACACAACCAAGTCCTTTCTTTGATGCATCACTATAAATAACGAACCCATCATTCCCCAATGGTAGAGTAAATATAAAAGCATTGACTAATATTCTCTTCAGTTCTTCGAAACATTCTTCACACTCTTTTGTCCAAACAAATTTAACCCCTTTACGTGTGAGCTTCGTTAATGGGTTAGCCAATCGGGCAAAATTCTGGACGAAACGTCGATAATAACCTGCCAAACCAATAAAACTACGTACCTCAGTTATATTCGTAGGTGCTGGCCATTCTTGGATTGCCTTGGTCTTAGAAGGATCAATAGAGATTCCATCTTTAGAGACAATATGGCCAAGAAAAGAAATATCCTGAAGCCAGAATTCACACTTGCTAAACTTCCCATATAATTCGTGCCTCCTCAGAGTCTTCAAGATAATGCGCAAGTGATTTTCATGATCTTCGTAGGTTTTGGAGTATACCAAGATATCATCAATAAATACCACCACAAATTCATCGAGATACTCCTTGAAAACTCTATTCATCAGATCAATGAATACAGAGGGTACATTAGTCAATCCAAAAGGCATTACAGTAAACTCATAATGCCCGTACCTGGTTCGAAATGCTGTTTTCGGAATGTCTTCCTTCTTTACACACAACTGATGGTATCCAGATCGAAGGTCAATCTTTGAAAAGTATTGATCTCCATGTAGTTAGTCAAATAAATCATCAATATGAGGTAGGGGATACTTGTTCTTTATCGTTATAGCATTGATCTCCCTGTAGTTGATACATAACCTCATAGATCCATCTTTCTTTTTAACAAAAAGAACAGGGGCTCCCCATGGAGAAACACTAGGGCGAATAAATCCCTTATTACTCAATTCCTCTAGTTGTTTCTTTAGTTCGACTAACTCTACAGTGGCCATTCTATAAGGGGTCTTCGATATAGGCCTTGATCCAGGAATCAAATCAATGGAAAACTCAACTTCTCGTTCTGGAGGATGTCCAGGTAAATCTTCCAGAAATACATCTACAAATTCTTTCACAACAGGCACATCCTCTATTTGAACATTCCTTTCCTCACCGACAGTTATTTCAATCTCTTCCTCCCCAATAATTGAATTAAGTTGAGCTACTAGGGGTGGATCTAAATAAGAATTAGGTGGTGACGATTCTGCTCTAAAAATAAGGTGTTCCTTATCATTATCATCAAGAATCGTAACCTCTTTCTTCTTACAATAAATCTTTGCATCATAGTCCGAAAGCCAGTCCATACCGAGGATTATATCAAACTCAATCATAGGTATGACGAGGAGATCAGCAGATAAAGAAAATTTATGTGCTCTAATGGGGACTGATTCACAAAACTTTGTTGCAATGATACTTCCCTTAGGAGTTTTAACTGACAACTCCCTTGTTAAATCAAATTGGAAATATCTAATTTTCTTAGAAAACTGGGAAGATATGAAACAATGCGACGATCCAGAGTCAAATAATGCATTTTCTAAACTTGAGGAAACCATTAAATTACCTGCCACCACGTCCTTCAGAGCTTCTACCTCAACAGTAGTGATAGCATAATCTTGGCCTTGATCCCTTGGCCTTTTCTGAGGTAAGTTCTCCTGACGCTTAGGACATGTATTTTCATAATGCCCCATCTCCCTGCAATTGTAGCACTGAACGTTGGTAGCTTCCTTCTTCCCCTTGCAATCACGAGCTTGGTGGCATTTTTCACCACACTTGTAACAGACTCCCATTCCCTTCAAGCAAGTACCAGGATGTTTCTTCCCGCATTTACCACAAGATGGATATTCAAACTTTCCCTTCTTCCCCTTATTTCCATTCCCAGATTGATCAGCAGGTCTCTTCTTCTCTTGCTTTTCTTTAAAGTCATAAGACTTAGAGAATTCCTTTTCGGTCTTGATAGAACATGAGACAATGTCTTCGTACGATGAAAAGGATTGTGAGACTAACGCTCGACGGAGAAATGGTTTTAACCCATCAAAGAAACGATCAATCTTACTTCTTGGGTTGCGAATATAATCTCCAGCATACCTTTCTAACCTTGTAAAGTTAGCCTCATACTTTGCGACATTCTCATCCTCCTTCTGTCTCAGACTTAGAAATTGCCTTTCCATATCTGCTCGATGGTCGCGAGGGAAGTATTTTTCTAAAAACAGATCTTTGAACTCCCTCCATTCCATATTTTATACTTCATCATCTTCCTTCATGTTTTGAATCAATGAACACCATTGATCAGCATCTCCAGTGAGGCGGTAAACTGCCATGATAACTTTTTCCCTTTCACTTCTCCCCAAAGCCTGAAATATTTTCTCTAGGGAATTTATCCATTGCTCAACTACTAAGGGATTTGTACTCCCATTGAACGTTGGTGGTTGTTGCCTCATGAATCGATCTAACATTGATCCTCCACGCTGCGGATCAGGGTGCTCCATACGGGTAAGGTTATTATTCATAACCTGAGTAAGTTGTCCCAGTATGGTGATTAGCTGATCGGCACCAGTTGCATCACCAGCCCCACTATAATTATCTTGAGCAGGAGGGCAATCCCTACATGGAGTGCGTGTATTGATACGGTTTCCATTTCTTCCACTAGGCGCCATTTCTAAACAATGGCATAAACTAGATCAGTTTATGAATCAAAATACATAATCCCATACTTATAAAACACTTAACATAAATTGAACTATTTATGGATATAATCCATAATCATAAAAATGTTTTCTTTGAGGAATTATATACTCATAGACCCTTCATAATGATTTGTAAAGAAAATGAGAGTTATCCTAAGCATATCCCCCGGGAGTGTCGTAACCAAGAGTGCAGCAAGGCCCGTTGTCGTGCACCAGTTCCCGTTCGAGTCTAGATCAAAGCGGTGTTTTCGGGTTTTACCCCTAGGTACATCTGTGCCAGAGCCGCCTCTACCTGCTCGTATCCAGACAGGGATGTATTGCTCGGAAAACTCACAAAATCTCTACAATACCAAAATTCTAGGAAGTTCTTCTATACTAATCCTCAGAGTTCATCTTAGGTATACATGCTCTAATTAGAGTTTATCTAAATCTAGCTTCCAAGGTTTGTACTAAACTTCCTCTGATACCAACTGTAACGCCCCGACCCTAGTTACCCAGAGTCGGTGCATTAATTACATAACATTGGCATGATCACAAGAAAGATCAAATCTCGAAAGACCGATTGGTTTAGTAGCCTTGGAAACAGTAGATATATTCATAAGTTTTACATTACATCATAAAATGAAAAACTAATACAACAACATAATGTTTCCACAATCCACACTATTATCACCTCATAATATCCCTGCAGGTCATTCATAACTTACTTCTTCACATCCTGGGAAAAATAAAACATAGAAAAGGGGTGAGCTCAAATGCCCAGTAAGGATAAAAATATAGCGGAACATTCAAAATAAGCATAAACATTTAAGGCAATGCATTACTAAAACAAAAGCCTTTTAAACTTGAACTTCAACATAGTATGGAAAAAGTAAAATGAAATAATGCCATTTACTTATTCACATGGATATTCTACTAATTGAATAATCACATGCAAAAATCAAAAACCACTTTCATAATGTTGGAATGCATAATTCTAAACTTTAATTTCTTTTCAAGGCCTCGTCCCAAGACCTTGGGGCTAACTGTAACCGGAACCCAACCCGAAGTGCCTCTAATAACTGGACACCAACCCGGAGTGCCTCTAATAACCAGACACCAACCCGGAGTGCCTCTAATAACCGGAGACCAAACCGGAGGGCTTACTTTTACCAGTCCCTAACCTTGAGGGCTTACTTTTACCAGTCCCCAACCTAGAGGGCTTACTTTAACCAGTCCCCAACCTGGAACATACTTGTCCAACACATTCATATGAAGTAATGGTTGAAATATAACATAAACATTCTTATTGGAACTAGCATATGAAATGTAAGTAATTTCACCATAAACTATGAATGGTATAAAAATAGAACATCCACAGTCAAACATATCACAAAACCTTCAATACAAAATATAAGTTTTGTATCATAATAAATCAACTTCAAATAATCTTAAAATCCATCAAAGGATGTTGACATAGATGAAATCAATATTCTTTTTAAAGAAATATCTCCTTTTAATTTGAAATCATTTAAGATCCATATAAAATAAAACAATTTCTTTGAAAATATTCTTATAAGCTTGTAAGGGAAGCTTTGACTATTTTATAACGGCGGAAAATAACCGCACCCGCCGTATAAGTTAAAAAAAACATTCTTATCTTAATTCTGTCGAAAAGGTTAAAAAGAACCTTGTTTGGAAAACGACAGAAAGATTCCATTATAAACCTCTTATAAAAAGTCAAACAAGGGTATAAATGACTTTAACCCATATTCTTTTAAATATTAAAAATGTTTTGAAATACATTTTGAAGAAACATGGATGTGGATGATAACGAGATCCCAGTAGATTATTACGTATAAACAACCTCGGATAATGAAGAGATTGTGAAATAACCCTTACCTTGTACTTTTCCTTGGTTGGGGTAGGTTAACCTCCTGTATAATGGTGAAATAATTGTTATTAAATTATAAAAGAGTCATATACATTAATATTATATCATATATGATCTTTTAATATTGATTTGATAATAATATCTTAGTATTATCGTTGTTTCGGGTGTTAACTTACTTGTTTTATTTTATATGTTTTGTTAAGTAAGCCATGTTTGTAATGGATAGGTTGTATATTATTCATATCCAGAATGATATCAAGTCCTTAAAAATCATTTTTAAATCATCAAATGATAATTATACTTGAATGGATACGATGGAGAATGAATCTTATCGCGTTTGTGGAGACGGTAGTCCGTACGTACGCACGAGCGACAATATCATTCTTTTGATATTAAAATAATATATAAATGGATGTTACATCATATATACAGAATAATTAACTTGTTATATTTATTATTTACATGATTTTCACATCATTATTATACCCATCCAAATAATAATATATTGAATAACAATTACACCACGACGTGGAGACGGTAAGCCGTACGTACGCACGTATGGTGACATGTTATTCAAAGGGTGGATAGAATACTGAATATGGTTGTACCATATTTATAATAACATCACAATATATGTGAGATACTGGAGTTATTATTTTATAATGGTAAGAACAAAGAAAGAATAAGTGGAAGAAGAAAGGAACTTGAAAAGGGGTGGTGAAAACATTACCTCTTCTTCGGGTTCTTCCTTTTGATTTGATCAAAAGGGATCCTTAGGTTGGCTTTCTGATCAAACTAAGGCTTCTAGGTTGTAGTGAGGGAAGTTGGGAGAGTATTTGGGCAGAGTTTGGCCGAGCCAAGTGGCTTGAGAGGTGTGAGGAATGAGTAGAAGTGGTCTCCTTTTATAAGGGAGAGGATGAGCTCTTTAGGAAAGAGTGAAAGTATTGCATTATAATATAATTAAATTCGGTTTATAATGGTCCAAAAATAATTGAGGTCTAAGATAAGATGACTCATATTCTAAATAACATCAACCAATAAGAATTGGACAGGTTTTAGATAATAATTTAATCATTATAATCTTATTTATTTAAATGATTTATTAATGAGGTAAACATTGCATCATTATTGTGTCATTAATAATTTAAATTATTTAATGTCTAAAAATTACAAATAAAATATCATTATGTAGGAAATCCTTTTATCTTTCTAATGAATATTTATAATCGAAAATATAACATGTATAACCCTATGTAAAAATTGTTCTTCTAAAAGATGTAAGCTTATGCCATTTTTATTTTTTATTTTAACTTTATTAATATAATGTGTCCCTACCACATACAAGTGGCTCCAAGGGGTCCCCAAATCGACCCAAGGATGCCCATGGTCGGGTATGTGTCCACCAATAAGGTTAAGACACGTTTTAGGGTAATTTAGTATTATTATAATATTATTTTTTAACCCTTATTTACCGGATTTACCCTTAACCATGGTAAATAAAATATTTACCGCAGTAATTATTCAAAATGTCTAAAAATAAAAGTTACCTATTTACACAATTTGAACATCCTGATTCCAAATATGGAATCCATTTTCCTAAATTCAAAACACATAAGTGGCAGAAATTAATTTAAAATTAATTCCCGCTGTCAAAACAAAAAGCGTGTTTTTAAGAGATAATAACTATCAAAAGATTGACACTTGTTTATGTTCGGTTTAATTGTAAAATTATGTCCAATGACCAACATTATATTAAATGGTAAAAATATATTCTAAATATACTTTAAAACTACTAAAATTCATAATTTATCACTATTAATTATTTTGATTAAAAAAGTTGTTTTTAATTAAAATTTAGTAATATTCACTATTCATCAAAATATGAAAGTTATCCGAAAAGTACCAAAATTTCACCTTAGGCTAAATTAGATATTCCGAATCCAAAAATGAAGTCTATTTTGAAATATAAAATATATATAATTTTAAAAAGTAGGTATTACTATTCATAACAGCTAGTTTGATTGGTTGTTAGAACTCGGTGTTGCGTACAACACACGCTATCGCATTATTCAAAGAGAAGCATACCGTAGAAGCTTGGGGTGTTACACATATTCATTTGGACCTAATTTACAAAGGCAGGCGCTCATTAGTTATTCATTGATGAGACTTTGTAATTTTCATTGGTCGAGAGGATGGGAGGTCGGACTCATCACACCTTTTTGAGGGGAATTATTGTCTACTCCGGGACTCTCTTTATAGATTTATGTTATGTTCGTGAATCCTTATTACATTACCAAGTATAAAATGAGCTTTCCTTTAGATCTGATAATCAATGAATAAATATGAAGGAAATTTAGAGAATATTTTATATGTATTTGAGGTTCTTCATTGATATAGAATCATTTGTATTTGTTAGAGATTCTTAGTCGATGGTATCCTTAAATACATAAAAGTCTCTTGGTCATTATAATGACCATACTGGTTTTAAAGCCCCTCAATGGGGCACTTGAAGTTTATTTTCATTCCGAAGGACATGGATTATTTCAGTGTTAGGATCGTACCCGTAGATGGGCTACCTACGTATCCTTTGTTTTGGAAAAGGAATCAGAACCCACATAGTTCGAGTAAGGGAGTATGATGTTTATGCATGATTGATGGCTCAAAAAAAGATATCATGATTACTTTTACACTCTAAGCTCACGTGAGTCATGCTCGGTGTGAGAAACAAGAGGTATTGGTGAAACCAGACAATTGTGCCATGAAAGATGTAATGATGTGGGGCTTATGTATGTATGACTGCCCAAATAGATAAGGATTAAGATTTACTTCAAGGAAGAAATATAGGAACATGTTCCATAAAGGTATATGTGCTTCATGGAGATTTGGATACTCTAATCTTGGGGCTTACTCCTAAGGAAGATGCCCAAGTTAGGAGGGGACTTATGATTGGGTTTTACTCATGATAAGGAAGCCCAGATCAAAAGGAATTATGAATGGTCAAGAGAAATTAAGATTGGGGCTTACTTCTGAAAAGGAGGCCCAGGTTAAAGGGATTTGAAAGTTAAGGGACTTGGGGCTTACTCCTAAGGAGGATTCCCATATTTGAGACTGGGGCTTACTCCTGAAATGGAGGCCCAGGTTAATAGAATTATGGTTACGGCTTACTCCTGAGGAGGATGCCCATATTTTTGAACTTTAAGACTGGGGATTACTCCTAAGGATGATGCCCAGGTTAGGGGACTTGGGGCTTACTCCTAAGGAGGATGCCCAAATTAATGAGGATTTGGGGCTTACTCCTAAGGAGGATGCCCAAATTAATGAGAATTTGGGGCTTACTTTTAAGGAGGATGCACAAATTAATGAGAATTTGGACTGGGGCTTACTCCTGAAAAGGAGGCCCAGGTTAAGGGAAATTATGACTGGGTATTACTTCTAAAATGGAGGCCCAGGTTAAGGGGTTATCTCATCGTAAAGGATGAGGTTGAATGAATGAAATCTCAATCTTTAGTGACATAAATATGTGTAAATCACTAGGTTTTGAGAGATGTTCCACGAAATTCCTTTCAGATAACTAAGTCAATCAAGAAAACATTCCATAAATGGCTTTGAAGAGTGTATTTAAGACTGAATCTTGAATAGGAGAGGTGGAATGTCACAAGAGAGATGAAATGGGCAGGAAGGGAACCCAAACATAAAAGGGCATGCAAGTCCTGGGGGGTCACAAAAGTACTGCATGGGCGCGCAAGTATACTTTCGCGACACCTATATACTTGGGCAATGGTTAACCAGTAGAGTAATACTTGGGTGATCCTTGAACAAAGCCTTTAGAATTATCCCGAGGTACTTCCAGAAGATTGGCACACAAGTTTCAATGAGTAGCTAAGGAGGCGCGCAAGTGTGTCCATTTCCCTTAAGGGTAAAACACTTAGGTGCACAAGTGTTGGTGAATTCTAACACTTAGACATTATTCTTCTTGTTTAGACCTTCCATTTTAGGTAAAGTATTGCCTTACAAGTGTTCAGAAGACTTGAAGAAGAGACTTGGGCGTTCAGAGCTCTGTATCTGAATTTTGGAAAAAATCCTCTCCTAATGGGGGGCCCACCGAGGGTATTTATAGGCGGGAGAAGACCCTGGGCAATTTTCAAAGAGGTCACGCAAGCCACCTGCATGACCATTTGGGTGGCGCACAAGTATACTTGTGCAACCATGCTAGAACTTGCACGACCTATGGGAAATGTTCTCCTTGTTCAACCCTTTATCAATTTTTTTATGTTTCTTCAAAGGATGAATTACTTTGGGTTCAAGGTATTTCCCTTTTCATTCATTTAGACTCTGTGATGGAAAAGAGCGTCAACAGTCTCCCATCATCCACTTTCATTTTTCAAGTATAATAATTTTCTTATAATGTCTCTCTAAATTACTTTTCAAATACAGCAATGATTTTATTTACATGGTATTATATTAAATTTTATATATTAGTAATGATGTTTTTTATTCCCTCACATTAAAGACTTTACCTAAGCCATTATAATGCTTAAATGTTTTCATAGACATAAAATTGTCTTAAATTTTGGTTAGTAAAGAGTGAATGGTTTTCCCAAGAAATTTTATCCCTATATGGATACTAAAAGTGTATTTTATATTATAATATATTCATTTAGGGGTTATAACACTGAAAACAGTTGGCTTTTTATACACCGAACTTCATTCTAATTCATAGTGAAGGTTCCCTTATTGGGCACCTAGTTTGACACTCCCAGGGGATTTGCTTTGGGTGATTCACATGAACCATATGAGCCATAATAAAGGATTGAAATATATGAATTTATATTTATAATAAATTTATAATCCTATGAATTTATTTATCCTACACCACTTGTTAATATTCCTTCAACTGGGGACACTATCCTTGGATTATGAATGCCCTGTTGTTTCTAAAGTTGATTCTAGGATATTCACAAAGATAGTCATATTAATCCATTGAAAGGGTTTTTTTCTAGCTAACTTTGTAACCAATGTTATTGTTCTATATTACTATCCATATTTATCATGGAAATTACCTTTCTCTTCCATTCCAATGTCCTTTTTTACATGTGAAAATACTATCTCTATAGAGTATAATCTGTCACTACCTTTTTCAATTCTTATAATCAGATATATTCATAACATTTATTCCAAAGAAATTCATTTATTACACACATTAAGACTTCTTCTGAATAAATGGAGTTCACCTAAATACTCATCCAACAATTGAATTAGGACATTATCGATTAAAATGTATACCTTTTGTAACACCACAAGATTTTATGGTACATATCTTTTAAAATTTAACATCTTCGATAACTTATGTTGCACACAACACCAATTCCAAAACCATGATATAGTATAAAATATTAACCAGACTGTTGGAATAGTAATGTGACCATTAAGAATGGTAATCCATTAAATAGAATAGAAACCTCACCCAGGAAAGTATAAATAAAATTTAGGTATCTTATGAACCAAAATATAATATATTTATATAATGGAATAAGTAAATAAATGTTTTAAAAAGGATACATTAAGTGTTGGTATTTTTGTGAAGCATAAATGTTTATTTACATATTTATAATTGATATAATTATTTCAATTTTTTTTCATAAAATAGATTCATAAATTAATATTTTGTATTATTATAATTATAAAATAATCTTATGAGACCACAATTAATTTTTCAAAGTGTCATAAATCAGTTATAATAATGAAATCATTATTTTTTTGAGTAAATGATGATTTTATATAAAAATAAATTTTATCCTATTTAGAAACTTATTTTCATAAAATTTATCCCTTTTCTAAAATCTAAACATCAAGAAATTTTTATGGTGAATTTGTTGGGGTCATTTCTAAAATAGTTGAATTTTCGATGTATAGTAAAATACGACAATTTACAGTATTTAACATTACAAGTAAATAAATGAATTACTGAGTCATTGATGATGTAGGGATGAGGTAAACAATCATTAAATAAAAACAATATGCTCTATTTACTTTATTTATTCACAATAATCAATACTATTTATAGTCTTGATCCAGAATAATAAACTATTGAATAAAAAAAAATAAAACACTGTCCTCCACTATAAATACCAACCTCAACACCCATTATCCTTACACATTATAATCATGGGATATTTCTAATATTTTTCACCACTCATCTCCCAAACCTATTCCCCAAGTTCTTGTCTTGATGGTCTCACCAAAAGGCCATTTCCAAGTCCCTCAAGGAGGTTCTCAAGGAGACAATAGTCAAGAGGTAAAACCTTCCCTCTCTCTCTTCCAATTTCTTTTCTCTTATTATCCTTATCCAAAATACCATGTACAAAGTAACATGATATATACAGTATCATATATATATATAGTAATTTTATTATGTTAATGGTATATCCCCTCCAAATTCTATTCTCTTCCCTTTTGTTCTAAAAATGGAAACATTGTCTGTGAGGTGCCGATTTACCACCTTCATGGATGATGATTTTTTATTCTATAATACCACTTTAAAGTCTGTTAATAAAAAAAATTTATAGTTAAAACACATTATATTATATTTATTAAAACTTATTTAGTGGTCTAGAACCAATATACATACATAGTCTTAATCAATTAAACAAAACATGTACATGATGATAAAAAAAACTCAAAAAATAATCTAAATGGTTATCATTAATTTCTTATCTAATGAATCATCCTCATATATGAAAAATGGATATATAAGGCCATTAAATCATTTAAAGTTAATTAATAACATATAATTTTAATTATGGATAACTATTCCCATTTTAAATGATCTCTCATTCTTGTATACAAGTGAACCAATCATGAAAACCAAGGAAATGACCACTCCCGAACGATAAAATTGAATCATATAACTCATAATAAATTCCATAAATGAATGTAATAAAAATTTAATAAATAAAATACATGTTTTTGAGGTTCTGAATTAAATTATTAATGAATCTAATTTCATTATCCCAGACATTAAGTGTAAGTGCAAAACACTTTCAGACATAAGGTAAGGGATTCTCCTTGAACATCTACTTTTATTTCTGGTTACACTTTCTCTCTATTTACCCCAATATAATTATTAGTTATTATTATGTAATCCTCCTAATTTATGTGTGTATTCTTTAAACATATGAACCTAGATCAACTATTCTTTCTTTTATGGGGGGAATAAATGTTTTATAAGGTTTTCTTCTTAGTTCCTCCCGATAAACAAGCCCGATTAAAAGGAACCTCCCAATTTCAAGTATACTCCATAGTATTTTTGAGCCACAATTTTTTTCATAAAATATAAAATTTTATCATTAAAAACTATATTAGTTTGTTTTTTATATTATATAGTCCATTATACATTGGTCTACTTCAAAGAATCTTTTATATTTTCCCTTAAAATGAAATGATGTTTCTCATTTATAATGTTTCTTAAGAACTCTTTTTACATGTTTTCAAATTAGTTGGAAATCATTTATCACGTTCTATTCTAAATTTCAGTATGAATATTCTTTTAAAATTCCTAAAATATAATTTCACCATCCTTTTCATTTCTTTTTTGGGATATACATGTTTACAATATGATTTTATGAAAATAAAAATGATTTTCCCAAAGATCCCTTATTTACGAAGTAAACAATTGTATTTCTATAAATAATTTATCAATGATTTTATTTGAGTATTTTTATATATTTAAAAACACATTGTTGGATCTTATTAATAATTGAGTATGATCTCTTATGTTATTATATACCATATTTTATTGAATGGTTTATGATTATTTTAACTTGTGATGTACTATCTTGATACCATTCATCATATTACTCTGGAATGTTTATGATTGTGTTTACTGATTGCTAAAATTATTTAAAATTCATATAATATTTTCAATTTTATTGTATATGTTGATTATGTTCCACCCTATTTTCTGATATTAATGAATTATATTTAGTAAATGTCAAGAGGGGCCTTCTATAGCCCCCCTGATGCATCGATAGGTATCATGAGATAAAATAGACTGGATTTTGGACATAGACTTGAACATATATATAGTCTTCTTGGCCTAGGCCTTGATGGTATTTTTAGAATGTACTAAATTATGAATTATCTCATTATGAGAATATTTATTGATAATCCATTTGATTGTTATATTAGTAGAAAATATATGGATAAATACCATTATCATGATATTTCTTATATGTAGTTATTTGGTAAGATTTTATTCCTACCATATTGTGCTTAATTTTATGTTTTAATGGCATTTGTTTGTAGTTATTCACATTTCCTTATTATTTATGTTTATTTATGACAACTTCCAATGTATTTCTTAATATTACTGAGCAGCAAATCTCACCACTTTATAATGTTTTATTTTTCCCCAAGATACTAAGATGTATATTATGTTTGACATGCAGGGATAATATAGAAGAATAATTATGTTTAAAAAGGCATTTATATGTTGTTTTTAATTTCTTTTTGTAATGTAAACTTATATTTGTATCTGGTTTTCCAAATATACTAAACTATTTTGTCCCTTGGGATATGATCTCTTGTTCATAGTAACAATGTAATAATGTAAGGCATAGACTCTAGGATACTAGTGCTAAGGTTATTATAGTTGGTATTAGATAAAGTTTAGTATAATATTTCTAAACTAGATTTATGAAAACATAGATTTGGTAAATGCAACCCTAGAACTGACTTTGGTAATATTCTCATGGTGAACAAGCTTATGATTTTGAGATTCATTGTAGTATATTTGTTAAAGTAGTTTAAAATATCATAATCTAATCAAGTGTATTATATTGTTTAGAAATGGTTCCTAGTGGAAGGAATGGTAACTCTATAAACGCACATATTTCATGTAGGGATTTCTCTCCTATGCAAGATAATGTTTTTAGAGTTGGAGATGTAACTAGATATGAAAAAATTATAACTATAATTTGACAGTTGAATCAGATTATGTTAAATGACCTTACTTTCATGGATCACCCTAATCAATAATGTGGTGTAATAATGTTAGACCGCTTCATGCGACAAAAACCTCCATCATTCAATGGGATTAAAAACCATTTTTAATTGATCAATTTATAAGTTCCTTAAAAAAGATATTTCTAACCTTGGGAAGTAACGAAAATAGAGAAGTATATCATGGAAGTTTTTTGTTTATTGAGATTTGAATATTATTGGTGGTAATTAATTCAAAACACAAAGGAGGAGGAAGAAACTAAAAATATGAAATGTAAGGATTTATGGAAATTTTTCTTAGAAAATTATTTCCCTTATAAACAATGAGTGACTATGGAGAGGTGATTATTGAGTTTGAGATAGTAGGAGGATGAAAAAATTACCAAGTATGAGCCCAAATTTAAAATAGTATCAAGGCATGTTGTATAAAACATACATAATCAAAGGAGAATGATTGACCTTTTCATTAATGGTATTAAGCCAATTATATGAATGGAACTAGTCTCCCCAAAAATAGCATCATATGAGGATATAATATCATGTTCCATCAAGAAAGGGAAATAATTTTCCATGCCATATGTCTTCAAAGGGAAGCAAGATAAAAAGAGGGATGTTGAGTACTCTGAAAAAGGAAATAAGGGAAGAATAGAATTTTCAACACACAATAAATATGGAAGGAAACATCATGGAACATTCCTATTGGTAATGGGAGTTTTTAAAAGTGTTGAAAAAGAGGCCATTAGTCCCGTGATTGAAAGAGTAATAAAGAAGTTTGAAATGTTCAATGATTAAACAATAAGGATATGGGGTTCTATGAACAAGAATTTCATAGACATTTAGGGATATTTCCATAGAAAATGCCGAGGAAAAAATGCCACACTTATACAATCACAATAATTTAGTTTGAAGTTCCTAACGATGTGTTGGAATGTACTTTAATCATCTCCTCTCATTTAGTTAAAACTTTTTTTTATTCTATATCAACACATTATTTTATATGTTTCAATTATTTCATAAAAATTAGATATTTTAATTCACCTTGAAAAGGGAGTTACTAGTCAAACCACATATTGGAAAACTTATTGTAATAAATATGTGTCAAGAAGTACCTATTATGACACATAAACATGATCTAATTTCTGATTTTATTATCAAACCTATCATTGATTTCGATATAATCCTTGGTATGAACTAGATTTCAAAATATAATAAAACAAATTATTGAAATGAGAAGGAAATTATGATTCATGATGATGATATAGAGCTTTTCATATTTATAAGGGATACTTTATAATATGATTCATATCTGGATCCACCCCTAGTAGCTTTTCTAAATGAGATTGTTGGGTAAGAAGAGAAGATGAAACCTAATGATGAAAAATGTAATCTTAATATTTAGTATGTACCTATTTTATAGGAACACTTTGTTGTATTTACATAGGATTTACCTGTAAATACTCCAGAGAAGTAAATTAATTTTTCCATCAATTTAATCCTTGATGTGTGACCTATATCAAATTCTCCCTATAGAATAGACATAGTGAAGTTAATAGAGTAAAATAAGAAACTAGAGGAATTGAGTGATAAGGGATTTATATTCCCTAGTGTTTCACCATGGGGTTCTCCTTTTCTTTTCGTTAAGAAGAAATACAGATCTAAGAGGCTATGCATTGACTATAGGGAGGTCGATGTTATTATAATAAAGAATAAATATCCACTACCTCACATTTAAGACTTATTTGAGTAACTTCATAGTGATTAATATTTTTAAAATATTGATTTTCGTTTTGGATATCATCAATTGCATATCAAGATGGAAGATATTCAAAATTCATAATTTTGAACAAGGTATGGACATTACAAGTTTATAATAATGCCATTTGGACTGACTAATGAACCCTCTATTTTTATGGATGTAATGAAATGAGAATTCAAGAAACATCTGGATAATTTTTTGTGGTATTTATTGATGATATCTTGGTGTTTTAGAATTTATATGAGGACCATGATAACCACTTACAAGTTGTTCTAGATACTTCTAGAATAAAATATTGATATGAAAAGTTTATCAAGTGTGAATTCTAGCTTCAAACATCCTTTTTTCTAGGAAATATTGTCTCCAAACATAGAATATTAGTTGATATTTCAATGAAAAAGGAATACTAGGAAAGTATTATACCAATGAACATAAACATGGTATATATTTTCATTGGTTTAATAGGTCACTATTGACATTTTGTTCATAATTTTTCATAATTAGTTAACCTGTTGTCCAAAATTACCCATAAAGGGGTTAATTTTATTTGGGCCAAAGAATGTGAAGAATGATTTGAAGAATTGAAGAGGATATTAGTGAATTATCAGATCTTGACTCTACCATCATGAAATGGTTTATTTTTTATTTATATTGACACATCAATCAAAATAATTCGATGTTTCCTTATAAAAAATTATAGATTTATTGCCTATGAATCATGGAAGTTAAAAAATCATGAACGTAACTTTCCAACTCATGATATTGAGTTATTGGTTGTAATATTTTCTAAGAAGATATGTAGACACTATATTTATGGTGAAATATGTGAGATATATACAGACCATGAGAATTGAAAATATATATTCTCATAGAAAGAAATCAACATAAAGAAAAAGTGATGGATTAAGCTACCCTAGGATTATGATTGTTCCATACACTACCACCCAGGGAATGGAAATAAGGTATCAAATGAATTGATTAGGAATGATCATAGAGTTTTGAGAAAAAATGAGGATTAACAAGGATCCTGTGTACATGGATCTAGTCAAGAAGGATATAGAAATTATCAAGGATGGTGAAACATCATAATTTTTTTTCAAATGTTTTCAAAACCATATTTTTTGAAATTTATAAAAATTTCCCAATATAATGATGAGAATTTTGAAAACAAAAATTAATGCTATGAATGATGGGATGTTGGCAGACTTTATATATGAATATGGAATCTTGAAAATTGGGAAGATGGTTTGTGTTCCCTCTATACCCGATCTAAAAAGTGAATTATTGGATGATTAATATAGCTCAAATGTATATATACACCTTGGTCAATCTAATAATAATTGTTATATTAAGGAATATTATTGGTGGGATAGTATGAAGAAAGAAATGGCAGGTTATGTATCAAGACGTTTAGTTTTTCAAAAGTTGAAGGTTGAAAGAAAACATCCTAAAGGATTCATGAAACCATTATCTATTCCAACATAGAAATTGGGGGACATTACTATTGATTTTTCACCGTAATAATGATTACTCTAAGAAAGAATAATGAAATATGGGTTATTATTGATTGAATTAACATATCTTCATAGTTCCTCGTGATAATGGAGGATTTTCCATAGGAGTGCCTTACATGACACTATATTAATGATGTTTTATGACTTCATGGATAACCTATTTAAATTTCGTTTTATCATGATTCATGATTTATATTAAAATTCTGGAAAATTCTTCATAAATATTTGGATACAGAGCTTCATTTGAAAACTTATTTCCAACCTCAAACTAATGGACAATCTAAAAGATTGATCCAAACATTAGATGACATGTTGATATCATTCTCACTTCACTTTCAAGGTGTGTGGGAACATTATTTAACTTTGGTAGAGTTTTCCTACAAAAAATAGTTTCCATTCATGTATTCTAATGGAACCTTATGGAGTGTTATATGGAAAGAGATACCATAAACCATCTTTTGGGATGAAAAAGTAGCTCAATGCAGGAAAAAGTGGTACGCTAACAATTGAAGAATAGATTTGGAGTTTCAAGTGGGCAGTCATGACTTTTTTAAAGTATCTCCATTGAAGGGTGAAATAATATTTGGAAATAAAGGGAAACTAAGCCACATATACCTAAAACCTTTTAAAAGTTTGGAGAGAATTGGATTTGTGTCGTATCGATTGGAAATTCCATTGAGCCTTCATAAAGTGCATGACATATTCCACATAGATTTTTCAAGTAAGTATATGGGAGAACCAACAAATGTTCTCACTTCTGAAGAAAAATAATTGGAACTTGATTTATCTTACTGTGAGGAGAGTTTCCATATTTTAGACACTAGAGAGTAGGTGTTGAGGAATCAGATGGCTCGATTGGTAATGGTACTTTGGAAAAATCATAAAATTTAAGAGGAGTCATGGGATCTAGAGGAAATTATGATGAAGAACTGACCACATATTTTTATGAGGTGACATTATGAAAATTTCAACGATGGAATTTTTGATGGACGGGAGAATGTTACACCCCATGATTTTATGGTATGTCTTTTTAAAATTTAACATTTAAAATTGATTATGTTTCACACAACACCATGTTTAATACCACAATATACTATAAAATATTAACATGACCATTGGAATAGTAATACGACCATTAGGAATAGTAATCTAACCAATAGAATAGTAACCTCACCCATCAAATTATAAATAAAATTTAGGTATATTATTAATAAAAATATAATATATTTTTATCATGGTATAAGTAAATAAATGGTTCAAAAATGATAAATCAAGTGTTTATATTTTTATGAAACGTAAATGTTTATTTATAATATTATAATTTATATATTGATTTAAAAAAAATATTTTCACAAAATTGAATAATAAATTATTATTTTTTCATTATAATTATAATATGATGTTGAGAGACCATAATTACTTTTTCAAAGTGTCATAAAATCAGTTATAATATTAAAATCAGTATTTTCCGAATAAATGACTATTTTATTAAAAAATTAAATTTCTCATATTTTTTGAAATTTTTCAATAAAATTGAGTCCATTTTTTAAAATTCCATAGTAAGAAATGGATTGGGTGAATTTTTGGTATTTTTCTAAAATAGTTGAATTTGTGATGAATAGTAAAATACTGTATTTAACATTTTAAGCAAATAAATGAATTATTGAGTCATGGAAGATGTTGGGATGAGGTAAGAACACATTATTTCTGACTAAAATACTATATATACTGTATCTAGTTACAATAACCAATACTATTAATAGTCTTGAGTGTAAATAATAGACTAATAAATAATTTAATCAAAAAACACCCCTCTCCTCCACTATAAATACAACCCCTCACCACCCCTTCTCTATACACCTTATAAGACATGGATATTGATAATATTATACCCAATTACACTTAAAAACCTATTACTCATGTTATTGTCTTACTAGTAACACCAAATACCATTTCCACATCCCTCAAGGAGGTTCTCAAAGAGACGACACTCAAGAGGTAAAACCTTCCCTCTCTCTCTTTCAATTTGTTTTGTTTTCTTAACCTCACCTCACCTAACCTATCCAAAGTAACATGTTAACTCAATTATCATATATATATATATATAATAATGTTATTATGATAATGATATATCCTCCATCAAACTTATTCTCTTCCATTTTTCTTCTAAAAATATAAACATCGTTTGTGAGGTATCGATTCACCACCTTCATGGATGATGATTTTAATTTTATAATACTTACTTCAATGATGGTCATAAAACCATTTTTAGGGTTAAAAAATATTATATTATGTATATTACAACTTATTTAGTGTTTTATAGCTATTATATATACATAATATTAATTTATAAAACAAAAATAGTGCGTGATGGTAAAAAAATGACAAAATAATATAAACCGTTATCATTAACATTTTATCTAATGAGTCATCATAATATCTCTATATAGAAGGATATATATTTTGGACCATTTGAAATTATGGAATTTAATTATTATAATTCAATTTCTATTCAATATAACTAATCCCATTTTACACAATCTTTCATTTTGGTATACAAGTTAACCATTCATGAAAACCATGGAAAAAACACTCTCGAACAATAAAAGTGAATCTTTTAAATCATCATAAAGGAAATAAATAAACCTAATAAAATAATAATAAGTAAAATAAACGTTTAATAGGTTCATAATTAAATTATCAATCAATCAAGCTTCATTATCCAGGACATTATGTGAAATTGCAGAATAGTTCTGGACATAAGGTAAGAGATTATTCCCAAACCTCCATTTTTTCTTTCAGGTTACACTTTCTATCTATTTAACACTATTAAATTATTATTTATTATTATTTATTCCTCATAAATTCTTTTTTATTCTCAAAACATGTTCACATAACTCAATTATTCTTTCTTATATTGGGAAATACATGTTTTATATGGTTTCCTTTCTAATTTCTCCCGATAAGAAAGTATGATTAAAAGGAACATTCTAATTTCTTACCCATTTCAAGTACACTTCATAATATATTTTAATCCAACAATATTTTTCTAAAATATTTCTCCTTAACATGAAGAACTATCTTAGTTCATTTCTGGTTTTACACAACCAATTATTCCTGTTTCTTCTTTAAAGACTCTTTTATATTTTCCCTTAAACTGAAATGAAGTGGCTCATTTATAAAGATTATTAAACACTATTTTTACATGTTTTCACTTCATTTGGACATCATATACCATGATCTATAAAAACATCCAAGATGAATATTCTTGTAATATTCCTCCAATATAATTTCACCATCCTTCCATTTTCTTTTCTGGGATATACATGTTTATAATATGATTTTATGAAAAATACAACTGATTTCTCTAAAGAAATATTCTTTCCAAAGTAAAAATGGTATTTCTATCAGGAATTATTAATTTATTTTATTATATTATTTTCATATACTTGAAATCATTTTTTAGATCTTATGCATAACTGAGGTTGATCTCTTATGTTACAATCTACCATACATTATTGATTTTTGTGTGTGATTATTTTGACTAGAGATATACTATCTTGATTCCATTCACCATATTACTATGTCAAGTTTGTAATTAAGTTGACTGATTAAGGAAATTATTTAAAATTCATATTATAGTTTCAATATTAATTTATATGGTGATTCTATTTCACCCCTTTAATATGCATAATTCATTGGACTTAGTAAGTGTCGATTGTGGCCCTCTATATCCCATTGATGCATCAATAGGGATAATGAGGAAAACTAGACTGATATTTGGTCAAGGCCTAACCCATTTATGTAGAATTATGGGATGATTTCTTGATTTTATGTTTATTATGTACCACAATATTCATTCTATCATTATGAGAATATTAATTGATAATCCATTTGATTGTTCAACTAGTAAAATATCCCTCGATAAGTATCATTCTCATGTGATTGATTATATGGAATTATTTGATCATCTTTCATTCCTGACATATTATACATAAATTAATATTTTAATTGAATGTGTTTTTATTTATTCACCTTTCCTTATTGTTTTTGTTTATTTATGATTTCTTATGTTTAATTGCTTACCCTTACTGTGAATCTAAGCTCACCCATTTATTATGGTTTATTTTTCCACAGGATTCAAAGATGTATATAATGATTGACATGCATGGATAATATAGAAGAATAGGGATGTTTCCAAAGGCTTTTCTATGTTGTATTTTATTTTAATTTTCAATGAAAACTTATTTTTTTATCTAGTTTTCCAAGTCTACTAAACTATTTAGTCCTTTGGTATGTGATCGCTTGTTCAAAGTACTAATGTTATAAATTAAGGCCTCAAATCTAGGATACTGGGGTCAAGATATTTACACCTTTTATTCTATGAATACTCCATAATTAATTATCATGATTGAAGGGTTAGGATGGTTCCTACATGTATTTATTGTTTCTTTTATTGAGTAAAAATATTTTCATACTATATACTTATTTAAACTATATGGAAAGATAAAAACCATTGATAAATTATGATATGTTTTTCATTCAATGAACATTATTCCATGATATTATTTAGTTTGTGATAGATTATATTGGAATTTTATGTGATGGGTGTGTCCTACAATTATAAATCTCCTCAGTGCACTGATAAGTCTCATGAGACAACTAATATAGGGTAATGGGATTTCCCTTACATTTTATATTTGATGTCTTATCCTAAATACTTTATCATATATTTAATATATTTGACACTATACAATCCATTAATTATGTTTTTAGTTATTTTTATCCAATAATATATTCATTATTATGTTTTATAGGGATTTATTTATATTATTGGATTGTTTTTCATGTTATACCTTAGTTTATTTAATCATTCCATAATGTTTGTTTCATAATTGTCTTCACCATATTCTACCCCCTTACTGAGCATTTGAGTTCACTCCTTTAAATTGTCTTCAATTACCCTATTTTACCAAGAATATTTCTATATAATAAAAATGTATTTTACAGAAGGATAATATTGATTCATGAATTAATATGATGTATATAATGTTTATTTATATATGTAGTATCCTATGAGTATTAATATTCTCAATCCTATGTATAATGATCTATATATTATGTAACATTTTATGAAAATAACCATCAACCCCAATAAACTAGAGTTAGGGTCATTACATCATGGGTTTCATAATTCATACCACCATATCAATTTCTTCCCGTAGAAAGTCCCTATGAATAAAGTTTTCTAATAAAGATGTGAGACCATTTCTCTCTCATATGTGAATAAATCTCTAATGTATCATGAGAATTTCTCCTATGCTTCCAAAAAATATGATCCAAAGGAATTTATTTCTCTCAAAAATATTTATCCTATGTATTTATAGTTTATATGTGTTGTTCAATATAAACATCTAGTTTCAATTCCAACTCATCAGAATTTATAATATGGGAGGGATCTTGATGGAATTTCTTTGGTTGGGAGAAGTGGAAGCTGTTATGTATTGACATCATTTGGGGAGGTAACACTAACAGGTATGAGACTTTTATGATACTTTTACCAATTTAAAAAGGTCTTAAAAACCTAACATTAGATTCCCATATCTTATTATTCACCGATGACCCAAATCAGAAGGTACTTTTGGGGACACTTGATCATTGACTAAGAACACCAATGGTCTGTAATAATAATCAACATAAAAATTTTAGGAATTATGAACTGTTACTTGATGTTTTTATATTATTTTAATATTCAATGTCACATATTGTAAAATTATTAGAACCACTAGATAATTCTCACTAACCATATCCTAAAAAAGTAGAGACTAACAAGTATGACTATATAAAGTTTCAAATGAATCCATCCTTATCAATGCTGTATAACTATTACTATAATAAAATTTCATCATTGATAGATGAGGATCCTAGGATTCCCCAAAAACCAATATGCATGAATAGAGAATATATTTTAAAATTTAAATTTTACTCACTTATTTTATTTTTATTTAAGGGTGATATTCCATGATGTGATTCACCAATTATACCATATCCTCTTAGAGGAAATTCTAGAATCAAGAAGTGAATCAGAGATCTTGGTCAAAAATGATCACTAAAGGAACCCTCTGCATCTTCATGATATCATGAATATACGTTTACATAATCTACTCAACATTATGGATATCAATAATTAGTAATAAATAAGATGATTAAGTGAGATGATCATTGATTAACCCTAAACAATTCTTATCCTAAGGGGTATGAGGTAAGCCAATAATGAGATCTATGTATATTACATCTCATTTACATATAGGAATATGAAAATGTGAAATAATTATAGAGGAATTCTAGTACTGTACCTTCACATTATAGTAAGTGTATAATGAAGGAATTTAATCAACTATATACCTTTTAATTCTAGACTATCAATATTTTAATTTCATATTATAAAACAACATGGTAGTGACTTGGTGAAAAATCAATTAAGAATGTTGATATTTTTTTATCACTGACATCATCCTGGAAATAGGTATTATATAACAATTCATAAAAAAATTACTCATTCAAGGGATAAAGACTAATCAATGATAGGTTTCCCCACCATTCAAGAATCCATTTATGAACTAACATTAATTATCCACTAGTTTCTACTAACAAATAATCTTGAGAAGGGAGGGTGTAATATAGAAATTATATATGAAAGTCACCTCATTATATTAATTCACTCAAAGGTGAATTTATATAAAAATTATCATTAGTTGACATTCATTAAAGGATTGATTTTTAGGATTACAATAATAAATCTCTACTAAGTATATCAATGAGAATATTTCCCTTTCTAGGAGTATAAGTGCAAGAAAAATTGAACGTTTTCAAATACTCCACCCATAACCATTTTTTTGAAGTTTAAATACTATCAATAGGAAGAATAAAAAATAATTTTTTGATCAGTATAAACTATAAATTATTTTCCAAATCGATATTGTTTCCAAAACCTTAAGGAATTTATAAATACCACCAACTCAAGTTCATGAGGCATATAGTTTCTTTTAAGTTTTTATAGCTGGTGGGATCCATAAGCCACTACACAACAAACTTATATTATAATTAATTTTATTACCATTCTATATAAATTATAATACACCACAAATCCTTCCCAAGGATTATTTATAATTACAAGTGGGTCCAACATTAATCTTTGTTTCAATCAATCTTTAGTCACTTATAAGTATGTACTATGTTATGAGAGGAATAACTTGATAAATCCTTTATGAAATATGAATAGCAACCTACTAAACCTATGAAGATATGTATATAAAAATATTTCATTATTACTTTCCTAGAAATAGAAACCTCTACATTTTCTGGATCCACTGAAATTATGTTTCACAAATCCACATGCCAAAATGAGTTCAATTCCTTGATGAATTTTCATATTAGAAATGGTATTAAATAATTACTAAGATGGTTCATAGGTAATAATAAATATCATTTTTAGTCTTTGATTATACCAATATATTATCCAAAAAAACCACAATAAATAAATTAAGATATGTATGAAATATCTAGTTCATAATATCCATAAATATTAGAGGAACATTTATGAAACTAAATAGAATTATATTATATTAAAAATGAATATATATAATCCAAAAATTTATTCTAGGTATATCAAACTCCTTCTATATTAATTGGAGATACCCTATCTTGTTATCAATCTTGGAAAACCACTTTTCCCCCTTTGAACAGATCCAAGAGGTCATCGATCTGAGTTAAGAGATATTTTTCTTTACAGTTACCAAATTCAACTTCCTATAATCAATGAATAGGCATGAAATTCCATCCACATCTATAACACCTATATATATATATATATATCTAGGTATGATTTAGAATAAAAATTTTCCAAACTATGAGTGAATTTGTGTTTTCGAGTTATTAGAGGAGGTGATAGAGTCATATGGTTTGAAATTTACAAGTTGGTCATCGAATAGGATATTTTTCCTTGAAAATAAATAGAACTAGGAACTTCCTTCTAGTGGACTAGGTACCCAGTGTAGCTCAAAGAAATAGATTTATCTCATAGTCCACTAGCTGTTAGGTGACACTAAGGAAGGTACCTGATAGGGTATAGATTATTTGTTGTAAGTGGATCGTGTACCTAGTGGGTAGTTGTGTATTTTTTCAATTTAATTATTTTAATTAAATTGTAAAATTTATTTAAAATTTTAAACACCTTTATTTATACCTAACAACTACACAACCCATCAATCCTCTCTCTTTCTCTCCCTCTCTCAATATCTCTCATTAATTCCTCCTCCAATTAATGAATCTCTTTCATTCATATCCATATTGAAGATCCATTTGTACCAAGGGATCTCCATATGTGGATCTAATAATACTTTTTATTCCATTCCCTAATTTTAACAATATTTCATCATACCATGATGGAAATCCACAATTATAGGGTTTTATTTAGATTTTCAGAAATATAATAATTTGATATGAATCATCTATAAATATCTAATTTGTGATTCCATAGTAAGATAAGGAAGGTGGTCCGTAAACTTTCTCATCATTTTATATGAGTTCTTTGTTTTGTGTGATATACATGAAATGTCAAACATGTGCATATTCCATAGCATTTTTATTAATTTTTATTTTATTTTTTCATATATGATAATGGGTAAGGTTGTAAAGGGAAATGATTGATCCCATAAGAGTTGAATCTTGATTCCAAATTCACCAATGATTGATAGTGATGTTTTATTCACATGGTATATAAGTGTGGGTGATGTATCAATCACCAGGAATATGAGATTATGATGATTCATTCATTAAGAGAAAAATAGGTAGGATGATGGATAATTTACTCTAATATATGTTATTAGGGGTGATGGGTAGTTCTTCCCCAGGTTTATTTTAGACCATGGGTGCATCAACTAATTTCGATACTGGTTGAATCATTTATGGTCTTATGTGGCACATATATTGAGAAATCCATGGCCCAATGGGTTTATATTATTGTGTTTATTTATATTTAATAAGATCATGATATTATATATTTTTTATTTGTATAGGGACACTATTAGAGGTGACATATTGAGTTTCACTCACAGCCTATACATACATTTTAGTGCACATACAGTTTTCCTGATTCAGGTTACAAATAAGGTCGAGTGGCCTGCATTGGATATATGAGTTGAGGTGGAACTTTTAGAGTGTGAATATTATTACACTTAGAGATTTTTTGAATTATTTTTAAGGAATTAATTTAACATTTACAACATTTTTCATTTCACGTATCATTGAAAATGGTTTATTTTATATTAAAGCACTATGTTTGGCTTGTGTTATATGCAACAACAAGTTAATCATGCACTACACTCAATGAAAATTTTATCTTTCTATATAATTAACACTGAGGTTATATTGATACATGTTGCACATTATATTTGACACTGTCTTGGCATTCTCAACACACAACACCAACTTGTCATACATTACTAAAAACATTGAGTTTCTACGGAATGTCTTTTATTGTTATAATTATTAAATTGATATAATTACAATATAGCGGTTAAACATAGTAAAATGAATAATTATAACTCATTTTAAAATATTTTTTTATAATGGTTTTATATAAATAAAACTTATTTATGTTGAAATATATAATTTTTGGTAGAGTACTTATATGTTTAAAAATACTATTTTCTAAAATGAACAAATTTTAATGTCCTTCTATGAAAAATAATAAAATTAATTTTAGACACATTTAGAAATTTAATTTGATAAAACAAGCTTATTTTTTGAATTTATAATTTTTAAATTAGCATTGGGATATTTTTTAGGATTTTTCTGAGAAACATCAACTTTGGATGAATAATGAAAAATACCAGATTTTAATTCAAAATTGCCTTTTTATCTCATTTATTTTTAAGGTTAACTAATTTTCTAATTTTTTTTCAAAGTTTAATTGGATAATATTTTTATATATTAATTAAATTTAGTTCACTAGACTCAATTTCACTTTGAAATTGGGTAAAACAACATAGCAAATGTATGGACGTTTTTACTTTAAAAACCCACAGTGTTGTACTGTCAGCAGGATACATTTTAAATTAAATTATACCACTTTTTTGAATATAATTTTAAATAAATGAATCGATTCTAGGAATAATAATAATTTATAATGTCTAATAATGTCAAATTAGTTTTTTACCAAAATTATTAGTGAATGTAATTAAAATTAATTACATCACTTAAGGTAAAATAAAGCTTAACTATGGATTAAACCATAAATTTAAGACCCAAAACAACTGATAAACTTATAAAAAACCCATTTAGGTCCATTATTTTAACATTATACTTACATTATTGAGGTTTTTTAGTTAATATGACTTTTTTTCGGTAACAATGTGGGTACACCTAAGTTTTTCTAAAAAATGACAAGTTTGTCCTTTCCCTTTCCTACAAAAGGCCACCACCTATCCCTATTATTGAAACCTCTAAAACTACTTATGTTATGAAAAGATATTACCAATAAAATTACCCAAATCCTTTCCTTGATCATTTAGTCCTTACTT
This sequence comes from Viscum album, assembly GCA_963277665.1. NCBI lineage: Eukaryota > Viridiplantae > Streptophyta > Magnoliopsida > Santalales > Viscaceae > Viscum > Viscum album. The sequence continues at coordinate 357,612,247 of OY728163.1, forward strand.
TGGGAAGAAATAAATCCAACGAAGCCTTTTTGCCTAAACCAAATGGAGTTACCCGATTAAGTGGCAACATCTTCTCTCAAGATCATTTCTTTTGTTTTCTTTCTCCACCCCCTCCAAGATCTTTATTACAATATTGTACAAATAAAATAATAGAATAAATATACTACTATGTTTTTATTTTAATGGTTTGAACTACACTTACATAGAACTCCATCTAATGGGTAATAAACATACTCTTTAGGTGTACGATGAACTACTGCCTAACTAAACAACGATTGTTCATTTTTTTCATTTACCAACTCTCAGGGTGAAAATTAGGATGCAGAATATATTTTAATATGTTATATATTATATTTATTATTTATTTAATCCTATTTAATTATTTTATAATACATATATTTATACTTCTATTTTTGTGTTATTACAATAATTTTGTTTTTGGAAGTGTGGACTACCACCCCCTCAATGTGATGTGATTCATTCATACACTACATGGAATATTTTAAGGATGGATATAGTGAATATGTATTATATATATGATATAATAAATCAAATTTAATAATTATATATATATATGTCTTTCACATTCTTTATTTCAACATGAAATTTAAAAGGAAATAGCGTTCATGCATATGAATGACTTACCATCTCCATGAACAGTGTATTAATTTTCATAATTCTATATCCAATGGATTATTATAATACACATATTACAAATATAAATTATAGTTAAATAATGTTTTACATTCTAGAAATCATGTTATAAATATAAGGACCAAATATATTACAGATTAAGATACATGGAAAAAACAAATCTGTTATTACCCGAAGTGAAACCCTAAAAAAAGAATTGTTAACAATAGGGTAATATGAAGAAAGAATCAAAACATATATTGTATCATAATTAAGAATATGATTCTTAAATATATTTATAATAATATTACATCTATTATACAATATTTTTGAATGAGTATGATGAGAGTCAAGACACAAGGTAAGGGAATTTCATCTCACTTGGTATTTCCTTGAGATACATGCTTTATTCACCATCCATTACTTTTGTGTAGTATGTATGCGGCCCATGGATTTATTATATAAATAATATAATTAATTTAATGGTATTTACATACCCATACTATTATATTTATTTCATGGGGTTAATGTTTCAAAATTACCAAATCAGTAAAGTAATTTTGTCTCAAATTACCTTCTTTGGGACACATGTTTTGTTATGAACATATATTCTTTAACAAGGTGTACATGATTCCAATTGACATGTTATATAATTAATATATTTATTTTCATGACATTTTATGCATCATGTAATTTTATTTTCTTACATGAAGTGTATGATCACAAGTAACCAAGTGGTAAGAGTTTATTGAAACAATCAGACCACTTTTCAAGAATGAATATGTTTATGCTTCCTTGGATGAATTCTTATGATCCATATTTTAAGAACTCTCATGAGTTTTATTATCCCCTATTTATTCATGATATATTAATGTATTTTTTCCATTTTTACCCTCATTTTTACATAAATTAGTTAGTAATTTGGTTTTAAGAAAGCCTGACTTTACCCCCTCTTCAGTGGGAAGTACATGTTCCTTCAAAACAATGTTTTCTAAAATGGGATTCCAAGAATATTATACTAATATAATATGATAATTAAATAAAATTTTAATTCATTTTCTATATCACCAATCTTCTCATAGTAATATTCTTTTCTCTTTCTAAATGGTTCATTTTTCTAACCCTTTTACCGTGAAAAAAGAATGTTCTTTTTACCTCAAATGACATGTACGTATTTAACCGCCTTAAATTATTTTAATATTTATTTTCAAGTTTAAAATAATAATTTATAAAATATTTTTTAAAATATTTTTTCAATGAAATGGTTTTCAAAGGGGTTTCAATATTGTTTTATATGTTTTTAAGGAAAATTGTTTTCAAAAGGTTTTATGTTTTAAATATCACTTTTCAAAGAAGAAAGGATATTTAAGTAAAGAAATGTTTTCAAAATATCATTCTAAGTAATTTTCCATATATGATAACATAATTTTATGTTACTCATGCCATTATAGGAAATGATCCAAAGGTTAAATTCATATTATATCTTTGAATGTGTTATGATTAATGTCATGGTCTTTATGAAACATATTTCTCTTCCATGAGTAATATGTCTATGAAATCTGTTTATCTTTCATGGGTTATTATTTTGATGAAATTATTATGAAACCTGTATCTTTTTCCACATGTTATGATATGTTTATATTTTTATGACACCTCTTTCATTTCATGGGTTAATTTTGTCCCGGAGGATACTCAAGAGGGGGGTGAATTGAGTTCCTATTAAAAAATTATGATTAAAAATATTTCTATTAAAAGGCCACCAATTTAACAAAAAAGTTAAACTATAGTGAATTTATAAAGATTCTAAGTGTTAAATTAGTTTCTCAAAGATTGATTATTTCTCAGTTAACATAATACAATGATTAAGTTAGCTTTTGAAACTAACTTACTGGATAAAAATAATTACAAACACTTACTAGTTCAACTATCAGAGTTACTTTAGAGCAGATTTTTATTTCAAAGTAATTAGTAGAAGAATAGTGAAAATAGTTTAAACTAAAATAAGATGCACAATGATTTAAACTAAGATTTTTAGTCTCAAACTGAGACTTAGTCTTATCAAACAGTTTATATAAAACTTTAATCCACACCCTGGATCATGGTAAACAATAGTACTGAGACTGTCCAGGTACTAAGACCTCTACCACAGTTCTACATGAGAAAAACTATAATAATAACACACATGCTATTCAGGTAACACTTTACCTCTACCAAAATTCTCAGTGGGATAAAGTAAGGTTTAGAATGTTTGAGTGAGTATTTTAGATATCCTCCAGTTATGTTTAGGAGACAGTGTGTTTTTAGGATAAACAGAAGCACACACAGTGCTTGAAATGTAAATAAAGAAATCACAATAGAGCTAATAAGATCTGAGATGAGTTTAGAAAGATCTATGTGATGGTAATGCAGCTCTGGAATCCTTGGGATTTAGTATATTTTGTTTTGAGTCCTTCTCTAGAATTTTTCAGGAACACATAGTATCATGGTTCTGTTTCTTGACTTCCAAGTATTGGTGTTTTTCTTAATATTGTAGTAGTCTTTCTAGCACAAAAATGTCGTTAAACTCCCAGTAAAGTTATTATTTGAAGCCCACATGTATTTGTTTCTTTTTCTACCACATACATCTCTTGATGTGTCTCCCTTCGTATCTTTTTATGCACATCTTTGTTCTTCCTTTTATAGCTCATGCGGTCCGACATAAGGCGTGATTACTTCTGCAGGTACGAGGTACAGTTCCCTGGCATCCAACATAGGTACGAGGTACAGTTCCCTGACATCCAATAAACATCATTATTTAATAACAGTTGCATTAAAAGCATCAAATATGACCGTTTATAATAAAAAAACAGAAATATAGTTTAGAGAAACAATGAATGGTTTCCATCAGTATCTCTTTGTATCAATGAACTTATAACAGTGGACTTGTGTTGGTAGGTCTTGTATCGGTAGTTGTTACTCTCTAGAATGGTAGATTTATGTATCAGTGACTCTATGTAGTGGTAGATCCTTTTATTGGTATCTCCTTCTATTGGTAGCTCCTTCTATCGGTAGCTGTTTGCGTAGCGGTAGATCCTTCTATCGGTAGCTCCTTCTATCGCTAGCTCCTTCTATCGGTAGCTCCTTCTATCGGAAGCTGCTTGTGTAGCGGTATATCCTTCTATCAGTAGATGTCTGTACCGGTGACTTTGTAGTGGTAGACTATGTATCAGTGACTTTTTGTAAAATAGAAGTCTTGGTTTATCAGTAGCTCTGTCAGTATCATTGACTCAAAAACTCGAATGCTTATAAAGTATATGTTCTATGCATATTATTTCCAGATTGAGTTAGTATCAAGATTAATCATTTGTAAACATTTGTAATCATAAATAATCAATGAGTAACATATTATAATGCAATTATATGATCATTTTCATATTCATATGAATTTAGTATCATGATTTCATAATTTGAAAGTATAAATAATATATAGAGAGACATTATTTGGGATTATCAAAGCATATCTAAACATAATTGAGATTATCAAAATAGGTGAGTCCAACAATCTCCACCTTTTTGATAATCACAAATTATGGAATTATAATCGGGAATAATCATTAATATATTATTATAAAATACATTTGTTCAAACTTCTCAGTGTGTTTAATGATATTTTCAAATGATGTCAAAATAACATACCTTGTAAACATGAATGAAATATTTCAAATGAATCTGAGGAAGGAATTTTTTTAATAGAATCATTATTTATTTGAGACTCATTATCTCTATCCTTATCCATATTATTTCACCCCACACTCATCCATATCATAAATTCCCCCCCTTTGTGATTAGAAAAAAGGTGATAAAAAAGTATCAGATAAACAACAGAAAGTAAAAGAGTATGAGATCGTGTAGATATTACTTCATGAAAAAATACATAGAAATATTGAAATGAATAAAAAAGAATACAAGTTATCCCTATCAGATGTACTATCCACTAATCAATCCACCTCCCTAATATGTAATTTGGATTTTCCCTTGGGATCAGAAGTGTATTCAGGCTTGGTAGGCATAGGTGAAGGCTTGGGAACACCAGTGATGATGAAAGGTGGTTGAGCTACTGAAACACTGCCGGGCCTGTAATGGGTACTCCATTGTGTGATCATAGGAGTAAGACTTCTGATAGCTTGAACCGGATTCAACTGAGTTGTGGAAGTAGACTGACCAGAGGCAGCCAGGGATGGAGGTAAAATAATAGGGGTACTGTCCACATGTATAAAGGGTAGTAATAGGTTCCAAAAATCCAGGATGATTCCTCCTCCTCTCTCCAAAGCAGAGAGAAAATCATCCTTGTTCTCTATAAACTTGTCCAAAGAAGGAGTCAACTCCCTGAGCTTACTGAATTTATCTCTGAAAGCTTGAGTGTCTGGGGGCAGTTTCAGGTTTTCTAACAGAAGCTTTAAATTATTTTTTAGCCGATGCTTGGTATACACCTTCTGAAAAATAAAGATCAATATTGTCTTTGATTTTCTTCTGGTCATGTAGACGCCGAAATACGCCCAAGAGCTGAAGCATGTTGGAATGCAACAAAGAAAATCCATATTTGGAACCAGCGATCCGTTCCGGGGGTCCCAGAGGGGAGGTGTGAAAAAAATAATGTGTTGTGCGAAAAAAAATATGCCCCGCTGGAAAAAATCAGGGATTCGCGAGAGTTTTCTGCACGACACGAAACTCTTTCGCGCCACCGCTCCGCGCTACTGACTTCGGGGTGCACAATATTATGCACTGAAGCATTTTTTCACACAGATCCATGATACTGAGCGCCTATAAATATAAGTGCACCCCCCTTCTTCTAGAGAGGACCCTGGGGGTCGGCCGCTGTTCTGATACGCGTAAGTCTGAATATTTCACGCCTGCACATAAAACCCCCCATCGGGCACGCAAAACAGCCCTTTTGCATGTAAAAGGGCCAACAATCCCAATTTTGTGCGCAAAGCATAATTTTTGTGTGCAATAGTTCCACAGTTCCAAAATTTTTCGCGTACCGGCATTGCACCAATATTGCACGCAATTCCTTCGCTATTGCACACCCGACGCCACTATTGCACACCCGCGTCCGATATTGCATTCCCGATGCCACTATTGCACACCGGCCTCCCCTATTGCGTGTCTGAATCCCCTATTCGATGCCTATCTCCAATTCTGTGTGCCCAGATCCCCTATTTCGTGCTGACCTAGTGTTTTGCGCACAACAGACTCAATTGTGCACACGCCTGCCCTATTTACATGCAGCAGTATTCAGGCCTACACCCACTGGTCCATACAATGAGGGATGCGCCCCCGCACCCCTGCTCGTGGTCAGTGCCGAGCTACAGTCCCGGGGCTCTGACCCCATCCTTTCGCTACCGTTACTGATCCCCCATGAAAAATTGAGAGTTGAACCATGAATTTTCACCCCGGGATGTTAGGGTTTTTCCATAACTCCCTTTTGCGCACCCACCTTCCACCTGTGGAATACCATGATTTGAGATACTCCTCCACACACCATGAAACACTTTGAGTTGAAATATTCTCCTTGGTTCGTTTCCTATGTCGTGAGTTGAGATTCTCATCATAAATTCCCTGAGTAGCTTGAGTCGAACCACTCCTCAGGCAACTCCTCCAAACCCTATCACTTGGATCTTATGCCAGGTCGAACCAGAATGGGCCACCCATGCATAAGACCCAACACCAGCCATTGCTCGGTGCCTTGTGGAAACAGTCCTATCTAAAAGACTATAAAATCTAGTGTACCCTATATTCCAATCATAGGATGCCTCTTTCTCCAAACAAGAGTTGCCTTATGCTCCAAGCATAAGACGCTTAACATTCCTTTCTAGAAGACTCAAAACTGTATTATGCCCTATGTTCTTAACATAGGATGCCTCTTGCTTCTAACAAGATATTTTTTATTCTCTAAGCATGAGATGCCAGTAGTCCTATCTACATGACTTTAAACTGTAGTAATCTCTATGTTCCAAACACAAGATGCCTCTTTATCTAAATGAGAGATGCCTTGTGTGCCATGCATAAGATACATTATTCCACGATTAGAGTGGCGTAATTTCAAGAGCGTTGGAATCAATTCAAACATTCCATCACTCCACCTCATGCTTTTCATGTCCTTTTTTCGGATCTTTATCCACTTCCATGTCTAAAGGGACCCCCTAACGTCCTGGTCCCATGCCGCATCAGCTCACCTACCATCCTAGGCCAACACCCCGGAAGACTTTGGGTGACACATTGAGTCAGGTCCAGTGTTTAAAAAATGATCAAAAGTCAACCCTCATTTTTTTGTTCCCATTACAGGCTAACGTGATATGGATTCTGTGTTTCGAACATGGTCAAAAATTATCCTACATTTCCACACCACCCTCATTGCATTTTGAATGCCAGGCATGTGATTCACACTTTTCATCTCCCTTTGTTCGGGATAATTCCAATTCCCTTGGCATTATACCTCTTGTGCGCTAGCGCATAGGTTAAGGCCTCAACCCACCAGTGTGTTGGGATGCCCTCATGGCCAGAAATGAGAAAGACATCATGAGCAGCTTCCTTGCATAATCCCCATTCACCATTGCCGCTCCATAGCGACACCCGAGCAACACCATTGAGTAAGCCCCATCCGCCATTTCCACTCCCCAGTGGAACCCAGGCATGCTAAAAACTATTTCTTCTTTGCATAGCCACGCTAACGTGGACCCCTCGATGGTTCGCTTCATGACACCCCTTGCTACGTCATTGCCGATGCCTTCCCTCCAACAAGGAGTGGAGGGTACCGGTTATGTATGTCCTAGGGGTGTGGAGCATACCCACCTCATCCGAGATACAGAACGTTAAACTTCCAAGCTTCATCGTCCTCATCACATGATGTTGAACTGTGACCTGGCCCCATGCCTCACACACAGGTTCCCCCCACCTTGGACATTCTCTAAACCCACTCGTCTCCACGAGGATGGGATCACCCCTCACTAGGGATGATATCCTCCTTATTGGAGTGGTGTTTGTTCACGGGGAAGGGAAGCCACCTTAGTGTAAGCCCCTAGAATTTCTTGCAGGAGGTTGCATCCCTGCTCCTCCTCACTTCCTCGGTGCGAAGGACCAAGAGCGGAGATGGGGATAGGGTTTTTTTCACCCTTTCCCTCTCCCGTTGGGCTTTGTCACCATCGGGCCTCCATCCAAGATTAAGCCCTAACTTCTCGGGCTGCTAACCATGCATAAGCCTTTGTTTCCTCTTTGGGCCACCTCAGAGCATAATCCCCACCCCACTTCCTTTGGATGCATGTTTCATGACGTGGTCATCAGGCCTTTGCTACCTCTTGTTTATCACACCGAGCATGACTCACGTGGGCTTAGAGTAAGCATCGACCATGACATCTCCCCCGTCCCATATGACGTTAAACTCTATGAATCCATCCCGAACTATGGGGACTTTTATCCATGTCAAGTATGGTACATAGGAAGCCTCTATGAGGTTCAAGCCCCACACCCTGGGCCGCCTCAGAGTGTCAACCCCAATCCATCCTGAACTATGGGAACTTTGATCCATATCAAGGCATGGTATGTAAGAAGCCTTCACGAGGTTCAAGCCCCACCACCTTGGGCTGCCTCAGAGTGTAAGCCCCAATCCATCTCGAACTACGGGGAATTTGATCCATGTCAAGGCATGGTACGTGGGAAGCCTCCACAAGGTTCAAGCCCCAACACCTTGGGCCGCCTTAGAGAGTAAGCCTCATCCATCCCAAACTACATGGTCTTTGATCCATGTCAAGTCATGGTACGTAGGAAGCCCCCACGTGGTTCAAGCCCCACCACCTTGGGCCACCTCAGAGTGTAATCCCCAATCCATCCTGAACTACAGGGACATTGATCCATGTCAATGCATGGTACATAGGAAGCCTCCCCGAGGTTCAAGCCCCACCACCTTGGGATGCCTCAGAGTGTAAGCCCCAATCCATCCCGAACTACGAGGACTTTGATCCATGTCAATACATGGTACGTAGGAAGCCTCCACGAGGTTCGGGCCCCCACACCCTGGACCGCCTTAGAGTGTAAGCCCCAACCCATCCTGAACTATTGGGACTTTGATCCATGTCATGGCATGGTACGTAGGAAGCCTCCACGAGGTTCAAGTCCTAACACCTTGGGCTGCCTCAGAGCGTAAGCCCCATCCATCCCGAACTATGGGGACATTGATCCATGTCAAGGCATGCTACATAAGAAGACTCCATGAGGTTCAATCCCCACACCCTAGGCCACCAAAGAGTGTATTCCCCAATCCATCCCAAACTCCAGGGATTTTGATCCATGTCAAGGCACGGTATGTAGGAAGCCTCCATGAGGTTCAAGACCCACACCCTCATCCGCCTCAGAACGTAAGTCCTAATCCATCCAAAACTACAGGGACATTGATCCATGTCAAGGTATGGTATGTAGGAAGCCTCCACGAGGTTCAAGTCCCACCACCTTGGGTCGCCTCAGAGTGTAAGCCCCAATCCATCCCGAACTATGGGGACTTTGATCCATGTCACAACATGGTATGTAGGAAGCCTCCACGAGGTTCAAGCCCCAACACCTTGGGCCCCCTCAGAGCATAAGCCTTATCCATCTCGAACTACAGGGACTTTGATCCATGTCAAGGTATGGTATGTAGGAAGCCTCCACAAGGTTCAAGCCCCACCACCTTGGGCCGCCTCAGAGGGTAAGCCCCAATCTATCCCGAACTACGGGGACTTTGATCCATGTCAAGGCATGGTACGTAGAAAGCCTCCAAGAGGTTCAAGCCCCACCACTATGGGTCATCTCCGAGTGTAAGCCCCAATCCATCCCGAACTATGGGGACTTTGATCCATGTCAAGGTGTGGTATGTAGGAAGCCTCCATGAGGTTCAAGCCCCAACACCTTGGGCCGCCTCAGAGCGTAAGCCCCATCCATCCCGAACTATGGGGACTTTGATCCATGTCAAGGCATGGTACGTAGGAAGCCTCCATGAGGTTCAAGCCCACCAATCGGTTGATCCAACCCCCCTTCACGTTGGTTCTCCCCTGTCCCGCATGACGTTAAACTATATTCGCCATATAAACTACATGGACTTTGATTCCCAACCACGGGGATACGTAGGAAGCCTCCATGAGGATCAAGCCCATCACTCATGACTCATCCTAATCTCTCCCTCGAGCCCATGTGTCTCGGGAAGCTCATGCCCTAACCTGGAGGTTTCACTTCATCTGGGTCTCATCCACGCGTCAATTCCCACAGGTCGCCTCCTTAGGTGTCCCATCGTCCCATAGAACTACGTAGACATTGATTCCCCATCACAGGGATACGTAGGAAGTCTCTTCGAGGCTCAAGACCAAAACTCTCATCCATCCCGATTCTTACCCGGGCTGCCACATCCTGGTGAGATCATGCCACCTCATTCCCCTCCATAGAATTTGGGAAGCCACCCACGTGTCAGCTCTGATATCAGTGTTCTCTCCATGGGGTTCCTCAATCTAATCCACTATAATCAGTGTTCCGATCAGTCTGATCTGTCTCCGCTGGACGTTAAACTTGCAGAATAACCTATGTTAAACAAGGGAAGATGAGGAAAACCTCAGATACATGACCATGGAATGTGATTTCCCACGTCCGATGTGAGATGCCTTGGTCTTTCGTTCCCTCAAGAATCCCTATAATAAGGTACAGAAGACAGACATACCAATCCCCCCATGTCAAGACACGCCAGTGGTGCCCAACGTGACTACTCCCCTAAATGAAGGTTGCTGCCCTAACTAGACCCCTTGGAATGTCCTGACAGAAGCAGTGTAATTAACTGGTGTCCATGAAGATATGGTATTGGGAAGAGTTTCATGAACAATGTCTTAAATCTATGAGGGAGACCCGAACTAGGTGACGAGTTCCGAGGAGGAATCCATGAATGGGATAACTGTCATCCCATCATCTCGTTTCGATCTAGGAGGAGACATACCTGAATAAGGAGCGGATGCCACCCACCTTTGGAAAGCAGGAATGCGGGGCAGCAGCCACGCATCCTCTACGTGAAGGATGCGCATGCCCCCAAAAAAGCGTCGGAAACAGGGTAGCAGAAGAATCTCTCATATAATCCTGAACGATCATTCTAATATCCCTTATGGTAGATATCACTTGAGAATCAGATGAGCTACTGCCACTAACTTGACCAAGTTCTTTTTAGCACAGATCTAAACTGTCAATATCAACTGACACTCTGGAGGTACCAAGAGGTTTTACAGTAAAATATATTGTTTCTTTGAAAGATTATGTCAAATTAATTATCAGTTTTTTCACAATCAAATATTGAGTACTGACATGCTACTTTATGGTCTGTTTAAAACTCTCAAAAACACCCACAAATTATTTCACTGTACTTTTTATGTAATTGATGTCACCATCAACTTGTGCTTGGGAACTAAAAAATATATCAAATGAAGCAACATATTGCTTCAGAGAATCAACAACCTCTATCAAAATCCTAATCTGATTTTGACACACCTTCACTACATTCATCATATCAGTCACAATACATGAACCGACACTTTCAAGAGATAATTCCAAAGATTTTTCCATTTTTCTTAGCTCATCAACAAAGAAAATATTCAATTCTGAAACAGATGCAGTCAAAGTCTCTTTTAACTTAGCCTTTAAATAATCAAGATCAACCTTAGTTACAAGATTTTCCAGAAAAACTACTGAGGCTCTCTCAAAAAAAACATCAACTAAAGCTACAAAATTTACTTTGGGTTAATCTTCATCAGATCCTAAATAAACCATTCCCAGCACCACAAATCCTAGATCCTCTGACCAATCCTCTATCTCAGGAAAAATTGAGACAAAACCATATTTACAGATTGCTCCCCCTCAAGTGGAGCTTCCTCCTCTTCAGCACTAACTATAGCCATCTCCTCTTCAGATGAGTCATCTGCAAACATATTTATATACAAACTAGGTGGGATAGGCTAGGGTATGTTAGTAATAGGTACTAGTCTGTCCTCTTCAAAAACCTCCTCAACATGCATAATACAGCTCTCAATCAGAGGAATAGGACTCGAACAGGTACTTCTATCAGAGTTAACAGAAATAGGTTCTCCATTTTTAGATACATTTTCCTCTTCATCATCACTAATACTGGAATCTAGAGCAGCCTCCTCATGATTTTATCTAGGAAGGTCTTCCTCATCTATATGAATTTCTTCAACATTCTCTCCCAGAACTACTTCCTTTCTAGGTAGAGTCGTAGGTGGACTTTCCTTTCCATATGATACCTTTTAAGTAGCTGAGCTTGGAGGAAAATTAGGATCCCCTCCATCTTCTATAGAGGTATCCTCCTCCTCCTCATCATCACTATATTGAGGTTCCTCCTCACCAGGTCCTAGACCTGGATCTCTCCTATCTCTTGGTCAATTGGGATGCTGAAAAAGGTTAAATTTATCATAAACTTTCTCATCATCATTTAACCATTCCCCTTTCCATGGGTTCCATCCAATCTTCATGTACTTACAAACTGTTTTTTTAATACAAAATTTTTCTCTCACAACCACTGTCTCATCTTGAGACTCAGCCACACCTTTTACCTTGATCATCAATGAAATCAGCTTTGCAAAGAATAGAGAATTTTTTTTTGACTTAGGCATAGTCATATCTTTGATTTGAATCATCATAAGCCTACATAAATTAAATTTGATATTATCCCTTAGCAGATAAAACAAGAATATATCTTGGAATCTAAGGTTTTTAAAATCCACTCTTCTTGGACTTAACACATGATGGATAAATTTGAAAAGCAACCGGTTTTCTCCATCTATTTCTGTAGTAACTACTTTTCTTGGTGTTGTATTTCCAGTGAGCTCTTCCAAAGAAGTTTCATACTCAAAAATGTCACTAGTAGGAGTTACCAACTATAAGGAATATCCCAACTCACCCTCGTGCGGAACTCTTATGCACTCAGCCCATTGAATAGAGGAAAAAACACTATCTTGCCATTCACTACTGATACCATTCTATTTTGACCTTCAGATTTCTCAAAACGAACAAACTCATAGAATTCCTTCACCATTTTCAGATAATACGGACCATTTTTATTTGAAAAATATTCGATCCATCCTTGTTACTCCAATATCCTTAGAATCAATGATTTTCTTGGTAGGAGCCATTCTACATAGAGTTCTTTCTTGATTATGATATTTCTATTCAGTAAGTGCGGGTTCACAGCACTATTCTAATGACTTGTTCTACTTCAACTGCTTTCAGATCCTATTTTCTACATCTTTTAGCTCAGTGCATCACCTTCATCTCTAACTACCGGCCTTTTTACTCTTTCTATTTCCAAATCAAAGAACTTAGGGTTCTCAAGAAATGAAGATGTTCGAGAAGTAAGGTTTGAGGTGAAGAGAGATCATGGTGGATTGAAACATGAATTAGACTTATTTTTTATCATTTAGGAATTGAGATGTAATAAAAATAAATATATCAAAAATAGTAAAGGTTTCGGCTAAAAACAAGAAATCTAGTCAATGAAAAACATATCAGTGACAACTACACGTGAGAATCCTAACACTGGGGTTTCTCTAACAGTGAGGTCTCTTTAACAGTGAGGTTTCACTAACGGTGAGGTTTCTCTATCGGTGAGGTTTCTCTACCGGTGAGGTTTCTCTAATGGCGAGGTTTCACTAACGGTGAGGTTTCCCTATCAGTGAGGTTTCTCTAATGGCGAGGTTTCTCTATCGGTGAGGTTTCCCTAACAGTGATGTTTCACTAACGGTGAGATTTCTCTAACGGTGAGGTTTCTCTATCAGTGAGGTTTCTCTAACGGTGAGGTTTCTCTATCGACGAGGTTTCTCTAATGGCGAGGTTTATCTATCAGTGAGGTTTCTCTAACGACGATGTTTCACTATCGGTGAGGTTTCTCTAATGGTGAGGTTTCACTAAGGGTGAGGTTCCTAATGGTGAGGTTTATGGAAATTTTATCATTCCTAACTCATGTCTAATGTAGTTTAACCTCTCTATACTTAAAGTCTTGGTGAATATGTCAGCTAATTGATGTTTAGTGCCTATAAAGTCAAGAGTAATATCACCCTTTTGAAAATTATCCCTCAAAAAGTGATGCCTTACATAAATGTGTTTAGTCCTAGAGTGAGATATAGGATTCTTAGAGATATTGATCTCACTAGTGTTATCACAGTTTATAGATACATGCCTAAATTGATATCCATAGTCCAATAAAGTATGTTTCATCCACCAAATTTGTACACAACAAATACCACCAGCAATAAATTCTGCTTCAGCAGTAGACAATGCAACAAAATTCTTCTTTTTACAACACCAAGATACTAAGGACTTACCTAGAATATGACATGTTCCAAAAGTGCTCTTCCTATCTAACTTGCAACCAGCAAAGTTAGCATTTGAATAACTTATTAAATCGAATTATTTTCCTTTTGGATAAAATAATCCTAAATTAGTAGTATGTTTAAGATAGTTGAAAATCCTTTTAACAGGAAGCAAGTGTGACTCTTTTGGATTATCTTGAAATCTTGCACACATACACACACTAAACATAATATCCAGTTGAGTAGAAGTAAAATAAAGTAAACTCCCAATAATACCTCTATAATTGGTTTGATCCACTGGTTTCCCAATTTCATATGCATCCAATTTACAAGTGGTACTCATAGGTGTATCACTTTACTTATTACAATCCAAACCAAAATGTTTTAAAATATCCTTTGTATATTTACTTTGATTTAAAACAATACCATTTTCATTTTGAAAAACTTGAAATCCAAGAAAATATTTGAGTTCTCCCATTAAACTCAATTCAAATTCACTTTGAATACTCTTTGAAAAATCAATACACAAAGAATTTTTAGAAGATTAGAAAATAATATCATCAACATAGATTTTTAATATCAAAACATCTTTGGAAATCCTTTTGATCAAAAGAGTTGGATCAGCAATCCCTTTAATAAATCCTTCTAAAATAAGAAAATTTCTAAGTCTATCATACCAAGCTCGGGAAGCTTGTTTTAAGCCATAAAAAGCTTTAGAAATATTAAAAACTCAATTTGGAAAATGAGGATTAGTAAATCCAGGTGGTTGTTCAACAAAAAAATCTTCAATTATAAAACCATCTAGAAAAGAACTTTTAACATTCATTTGATATAACTTGAAATTTAGATGAGCAGTATAAGCAAGTAGAATCCTAATATCTTCTAACCTAGATACAGGTGAAAAGGTTTCCTCATAGTCTATTCTTTCTTTTAACTATATCCTTGTGAAACTAATCTTTCTTTGTTTCTAATGATATTTCCAGATTCATCAACTTTATTTCTAAAAACCCATTTAGTGCCTATGGTCAAAGTGTCCTTAGTTCTTTCAAATAATTCCCAGAATTTGTTTCTTTCAAATTGATTTAATTCTTCTTGTATATCCATCACCCAAAATTCATCATTGATCATCATTGATATTTTTAGGTTTTAACTCTGAAATAAAGGCTTCATGTTCAACTTGATTTCTTAGATAAGCTCTAGTTTGTGTTCCTCTATCTAAATATCCTAAAACAACATCTAAAGGATGGTTCTTTAGAATCCTAGTTGGTCTGGTCAAGGTAGGACTAGAGAATTCAGGTTCTTCTGTAGGTTTGGTTTCAACAGAATCAGGTTCTGGAAAATTTTTAGAATTACTTGTTTTTATAGCAGGTTCACTGCTTCTATCATTAAGGTCTAGAATAGACAGGTCTTCTTCAAGATTTTCAAGAGAAGACTTAGGTTCATGCGGATCAGTTTCATCAAATTTGACATGTACTGATTCTTTCACACATTTGGTTCTTTTGTTAAAGACTCTATAAGATTTAATGGTTATAGAGTAACATAGAAATATTCTCTCATCACTTTTAGAAGAAAATTTGTCAGGATTATCTTTAGTATTGAGAATAAAGACTTTTCAACCAAAAACTCTTAAGTAACTAACTTTACACTTCCTATTATTTGACAGTTTATAAGGGTTATTTTTAGGAATAGGTCTAATCAAGACTCTATTTATAATATGACAAGCTGTATTTACAGCTTCTACCTAGAATTAAATAGTTAAGTCATACTCATTAAGCATAGTTATTGCAATTTCTTGAAGGTTTCTATTCCTTCTTTCTACGACACCATTCTATTGAGGTGTCCTAGGTGCAGAGAAATTGTGACTGTAGCCATTATGTGAGAAATATGTTTCAAAATCATGATTTTCAAACTCATGGTCATGATCACTTCTCAGGGACTTAATCTTAAGTCCACTAAGGTTCTCTACAGACATGGTGTATTTAATGAAATAGGAACAAGCTTCAATTTTGTGAGAAAGAAAGTATACCAAAGTGTATCTAGAAATTTCATCTACTTAAACATAGACATAGTGCTTCCCATTCAAACTTGAAATTCTAGATGGTCAAAAAAAATCCGTGTGAACCAACTCGAGAGGATGATAAGTTGAATCTTCTTTATTTAATTTGAGCAAAACATTATGTTTCTTTCCCTTTTGACAGGGATTACAAACTTTGTCTGTTGAGAATTTTAGTTTGGGTAGGTCTCTAACTAAATTTTTCTTAGTCAGTTTCATAAGTGAATGAACATTGCAGTATCCTAATATTATGTGCCATAGCCAAGATTATTTATGAAAAGCATTTAAAAAAGTAACCTTTTGTTTGGAAAAATAATTTAAATCTATAACATATACATTTCCATTTCTTAAAGCAGTAAATAAAAAAATATTTTTAGAATCAAATAAATTGAAAGCATCATTTTCAAATTTAACATTGAAACCATCATCACAAAACTGAAGAATGTTTAGAAGGTTGTATTTTAGTCCATAAACAAATAATACTTTAGAAATTAAAATTGAATCATTGTTACCAATATGGCCTAAGCTGATGATTTTTCCTTTTGAATTTTCACCAAAGCTGATATTCCCTCCATCAGCCTTGATTAAACTCTTAAAATATGAGTAGTATCTAGTCAAATGTCGTCAACGTCCAGTGTCCAAGTACCATATCTTCTTACAAGAACTCTTCAAGTAGGTCTCCTACAAAATAGGTTTAAACAGAAAATGATTTTGGTACCCATATTTTCTTGGGTCCAGACAAGTTAGCAAGTAAAACCTTAGGCACCCATATTTGTATAACATGTTTCCTATAATTAACATATTCAAAAGATTTTGAATAATGTATTCAATTTGGTCTAGTAGAATATAAATATCTAGATGAAGCTATAGAATTTCCAGAACTAGAACTAGTGACAAAATATCCTGTTATTGGAATAAATTTACTCTTAACAAACTGTCTCTGTCCATGTTGGTATCGTAAACCAGTAGTATAATTTGGTGCAACTTTTTTCCTAGAATTTGAGTTAGAGTATTCTTTCCATATGTGAACTTCTCTAAGTCTTTTCTAAGTTGCTCATTGGACAATTTTAGATCAGTGTTCTCCTTTAATAGTTGAGCATTCTTTACCTTTTCTATACTAAGATCAAATTTAACAGTACTAGTAAAGGCACACTATTTCTGTAAGGATTTGTACTTATCTTTCAGCTCATTACAAGTATCTTATAAAATATTACAGTATTCAAATAATTCATCTTTAGACATATTATCATAGTTATTTGAATCACTTTCATTCTCAGAATAGTAATCATTCAGTATAGGGGAGACAGTTACCTCAGATGTTTCAGTAATGCAACACATGTTGGCATGATTCTTTTCAGAATCAGAAGCCTTAGACTCACTTGTGCTGTCTTCCGAAGCACACCATGTTTCCTTCATATATTTATTATATTTTTTGTCCTTATAATCATATTTCTTCTTAAACTTCAATTTTGGACAGTTTTCTTTAACATGTCATTTCCTTTTACATTCATAACAGACTATCTGATCATCTTTATCACCTTTATTCCAATCTTTCTTCCAATTACCTCATTGTTCATACTTACCCTTATAATTTGATTTTCTAAAAAATTTCTTCTTCCTATAGAATTTCGTGAATCTCTTGGATATCTGAGCCATCTATTCATCACTATCAGAATATGAACCTTCACTTATTGAGCTTTTGATAGGTATGTGAACTTTCTCTTTTTCCTTGCTCTTTGAGGCAGTAGTCTTAAATTCCATTGACTTCTTCTTATGTTCGTCATATTCCTCTTTGATTACCTTTATCTCTTCTTCAAACATCATCAACTTAAGAATTATCTACTTAACAGGTAGTGAACATATATCACACGATTCTCTTATTGAAACTGATGTGACTCTCCATCTTTTTGGAAGACACCTGAGTATTCCCAGGATTTTCTCCTTTGTTGGAACAGCTTTTCCCAGCAAGCTCATAGTGTTAAAAATTTCATTGAACCTGAGATACATGTCAGAAATAGGTTCATCAGGCCTCATTTTAAAATTATCATATTTAATAGTGTAAGTGTTTAACCTCATCTCTTTCACATTGGTTGTCCCTTCATGAGAAACATCCAAAGTATCCGAGATTTCGTGTTCTGTTTTACAAGCAGAAATTCTGTTAAACTCTTTATAAGGCCCCAGCCTTAAACCTTACTTAATATTGAATTAAATGAATAATTCACATTGAAAATATTTTCAGGTTTAGAGTTTTAGAGAATTAGGACATAACTATTACATCTCAAAAGATTAAAAAGTAGACACTTATACTATGTTTCCATAAAATAAAAAAAACTCTTAAAAAGAGACATGTCTAGTTCCTTGTTTTATATAGCATGACTTTCCCTTGATCCCGTCCTTGACCCTATTCCACATTAAGTCCTGTGAAAAACATTTCAAAAAAACTTGGGGTGAGCATAAAAAGCTCAGTAAGGGATACACAAAGAATGAAAACTGTTAATTTTTCAAACATCAAGTAAACCATGCATACTTTATAAAAGTAATAAATTCACCTTTATGAAGTAGTAAAAACTCTTCACTGAATAAAATTTCATTAATTACCCTTTTTTAACCAAAGGATTACCATAAAAACCATATAAAGAACACATAACAAATAAAGGTAGCTTGGGACATAAACATACTTAAGTGGAATAACCATACGGTCGACTTCCACACATATCACTTAATGGAATATCCACTCGGAAAACTTCCATACATACTTAATGGAATAGCCATACGACCGACTTCCATACCCAATGCATTGGAGGTTATAACGTAACCACCCATCCTGGTATTCACGACACCACCCGTCATATGGTTTATCACGTAACCACTCGTCAAATGTCCAAGTACCATTATAAAATCATAAGACATAAAACAAATATAATGGAAAGAAAACATTTCCACACTTTGATCACAATATACCACTTAAATATATTGACATAAAAAATCCATTATAAAAACCATTTTCAATACCAAAATACATAAAAGAGTATATGGTTTTTATTTCATTTTAAAAACATTACAGCTTGTTGAGGAAGCCAAAGACAAAATAATACTCGCGGCAATAGAAAATGTCGTTGTCACCGCGTACATTAAAAGAAACATTCCTTTTTGTCGTTTTGTAAAACGATTCGTAGAAAAAGAGTCCTTTTGTATAAAAGTAAAAGTCAAAGGGGTTTATACACCTTATAAAAGAAAGTTGTGTATAAAACTAAATATGCCTCAATGAAAGGAGATTGAGATGAAGTCCCTTACCTCGGGTCCGACTTGACTCGATTGTTCTTTAACGTCCTGAATAATAAACTTGAGTTAATTTATATTTTCTTAAGAACCTTTTTCAAGTTCATTATTCCTTTTATATCACTTATTTCCATGTTATAAACATTATGTAACCATTTAAGTTAATAATGTTTGTTTTGTCGATATTTGGTTCTTAAGTCGAAAGTGGACTTCTTACAATTACATGTTATTCGTGTGGTCAAAGGTTCTTTATATCCAGAAAGACATTCCTGATTTGGATATCATATATATCATATATATCCATCATATACATGTATTTATAATATTACATAATCATTTAGAGGTAAGAAATGAAATGCACCGTTCATGGAGACGGTAAGCCGTACGTACGCATGAACGCTACTTTCATTTCTTTGTCATATTAATGGAATTAAAACTAAATGAGAGGTCTGTATATTTTAATTCCAGAATTATATTCATCATTTAGATGTATCATTCATCATATATATCCATTATATACATGTACTTATAATAGTACATTACATTTGGGGATAAGAAATGAAATGCACCATTCATGGAGACGGTAATCTGTACGTACGCATGAACGCTACTTTCATTTCTATATTATACATTAATGGAAATAAATAACAATGATATAGAGGTATATTATAATTCCAGTATAATATCATATATAATATCATAACTCCATCCTTTATACATCCCACATATGGTATTAACGAATCAAATCACTTTGAGGGGGCGGTAGTCCACACTTCCTTAAATGAAAATATCATGTTTACCCATAATGGAAACCATAAAGGTATGCCCAAAATGAAAAATAAAAAATCTTAAGGAAAACATAAACATATTATTTATCATATATAAATATAGTTTCATCTTAATGGCCACCTTTGAAGGTGTTAAAAGAATGTTGAACAATCATCGTTTTGGGAGGCAGAAATTCGCCATCCACAGAAACAATATGTTCTTTAACCATTAGATGTAGGTGTGTGTAAGTGTAGCTAGAATACTTCTTATAACAACATACTAGTATATTGGGGATACTGTATTTGTTACAAAATAAAAGAATAAAAATAGTTTACGAGGTTGGAGAAGGAAAATAAAACAAAAGGACTCAAAAGAAGACATTACCTTAAAATCGGGTAACTCCTTTTGGTTTGAGCTCAAAAGCTTCCTTGGGAAGACTTATGCCCAAAGTGAGGCTTCAAGGAGTAAGAGAGGGAAGTGGAGAGACAAAATGGGCAGATTTTGGACGATCCAAAGGCTTTGGAAGTGTGGGTAAGGTGGTAGAGGTGGGGGCCTTTTATAAGAGGAGAGGAGGGGCACTCTTGGAAAGTAAGGAAAAGTCACTTTATTTTAAAATGATATTCAGATTTAAGAGGCCCCAAATTGATATAATTCGAGTATAAGGTGATAAGGGTTCTAAATACACTCATACAATAGGTTTTGGACATGTTTAGGTCTTATATATTACATTATATTTCCATTTTATTTAAATCGTTAAATAATGAGGTCATCGCTGCATCATCATGATGTCATAAATAACATAATTTATTTAATGTCTAAAAATTATAAAAAAATTACTATGATGTTGGAAATCGTTTTATATTTCCAATGAATATTTATAGTCAAAACTATAACTTGTATAACCCCATGTAAAAATTGTTTTAGTAAAACATTTCATGTTTGTGTCATTTTTTACTTTAACATTAAATAAAAGGTATTTATGTCATTTTCCAACCAAAGTGGCTCCATGGGGTCCCCAAGTTGACCCATGGATTTTCTTGGTCTGACATGACACATCCAATGAGGGTAGGACATGTGTCAAGCTCATCTCATATTATTAAAACATTATTTTTACCTTAAACTACACTAATTACCTCTAATCGCGATTAAAAACTTAATAAGTTACTATTCAACAAAAAATTATTTTAATCCCATTGAACCACATTTTACTTCTTAATGACAACCATGTATGTTGGATTTTTGAAATTAAAATCACAGAAGTGGCAAAGTTTCATTTAAACGAAAAATCAGTTTTTATAAGTACCACTTAGTGGTTTCACTATTCATCAAAAATTGAAGTTTTTCAGAAAAATACCAAAAATTCACCCTAAGC
Organism: Viscum album; assembly: GCA_963277665.1. Taxonomy (NCBI): domain Eukaryota; kingdom Viridiplantae; phylum Streptophyta; class Magnoliopsida; order Santalales; family Viscaceae; genus Viscum; species Viscum album. The sequence goes on from OY728163.1 coordinate 357,633,713, forward strand.
TATATTTGATATTATGAATTCAAAAATGAATTCAATTTTAAAAAATTCAAAACATATAAGTTTCATTAATTAATTTAATAATTAATTCCCGCTGTCAGAGCAAATAGCGTGTTTTTATGAAACAATAAGTATCAAAAGATTGACACTAGTTTAAGTCTGATTTCAAAGTGAAATTAATTCCAACGACCACTATTGGATTAAATGGTAAAAATATATTCTAATTGAACTTAAAAACCGATTCAAAAGATAATCTAATCATCTTAATAAATTAGATTAAAAAGAGGTTTTGAATTAAAATACAACATTTTACACTATTCATTAAAAAAATGAACTTTATCGGAAAAATACCAAAAATTTACTCAAAGTAAATTTTGATGTCCCGATTATAAACAAGAGTTATATTTGGTCCAATATAATGTATAAGAGTGATCAAAACTATATTTAATGACGGTTCGCCATCAAAATGTGATAAGTGAACCTTTAGTGAAAATTAGGGTATAAATGCCAAAAATTGAATTCTTTCCGTATTTTAAGCCTTTATCTTTTATTGGATAAATGTAAAAACATTTAACAAACATATATAATCATATTTTAGTTATTTCTATCCATTAACGCCAGTACAACGACTACGTATTAACTAACATTTAAAATAATATTATTATATTACTAGTGTGCAACGTAAGTTTTCAAAGAAACTCATCGTTGCGTATCAAGTACGCAATTGAACATAGCAACCCCTTTAGAGTAAAATTAATATTTAATTCGTAAATATTAATAAATATGAAAATTCTTCATTCTTCATTTACCTGGGATGTTACATCCTTCCCCCCTTTTGGGAATTGCGTCCTCAAAATTTTATTCACTTATCAAAATAAGTGGGGCTATTTATCCCTCATAGCATTTTCAGATTACCACGTTGCCTCTTCAACCATATGGGTTTTCCACAAAACCTTTACCTGGTGGATTACCTTATTTCGCAACACTTGCTCTCTTCGGTCAAGAATCTGGACTGATTGTTCTTCATAAGAGAGATTCTCTTCCAACTGAACTACCTCTGGGCTCAAAACATGAGATGGATCTGGCATATACTTTCTCAACATCGAAACATGAAAAACATTGTGTACCTGAGATAAACTCGGAGGTAATGCCACTCTGTATGCAACTGATCCAACTCTCTCCAGAATTTCATATGGTCCAATGAACCTTGGAATCAACTTTACTTTCTTACCAAATCACATCACACTTTTCCATGGAGAAACCTTGAGAAAGACATGATCACCTACCTCGAAAGATAGATCCTTCCTCCGGTTATCCGCATAAATCTTCTGCCTGCTCTGAGCTGTTCTCATGTGTTTCTGAATCAACTGAACCTTTTCTTCCATCTCTTCTACCAATTCTGGTCCCATCAGCTTCCTTTCACCCACTTCATCCCAAAATGCTGGAGTTCGACACTGCTTCCCATATAATGCCTCAAATGGTTCCATCTTTATACTGGAATGAAAACTGTTATTATAAGAAAACTCAACCAAAGAAAGATGTTGGTCCCAACTTCCCTGATAATCCATCGAACAAGCTCATAGCATATCCTCCAAGGTCTGAATTGTTCGTTCTAACTTCCCATCTGATTGAGGATGAAAATCTGTACTAAAATTTAATTCAGTACCCAACGACTTCTGAAGGCCTTTCCAAAATTTATAAGTAAACCTAGGATCACGGTCAGATACAATGGAGAGAGGATATCCATGTAACCTGACTATCTCCTTAAGATACAAACAGGAAAGTTGATCTAGGGAAAAATTATCTCATATAGGAAGGGAATGAGCAGATTTAGTGAAGCGATCAACAATAACCCAGATTGCATTATTACCTCGAGATGTCTTCGGTAATCCCACAACAAAGTCCATGGATATATTCTCCCATTTCCACTCTAGCACTGGTAGAGGCTGAAGCATCCCTTTAGGTAACTTCCACTCTGCTTCAATCTGCTGACAAGTCAAACACTTCACAGTAAAATCAGAAATATCTCTTTTCATTCCATCCCACCAGTAATACTCCCGCAGATCTCTGTACATCTTAGTACTTCCAGGATGAACTGAAAACGGAGAACTATGAGCTTCACATAACAACTCTCTCTTCAACTGTGAATCACAAGGCACACACAATCTCTTCCCAAATCTCAAAACACAATCACTATCAATGTTGAATTCATGCAACTTACCTTTCTGAACCAGCTCTACCTTTTTCTACAACTCACTGTCTTGCTTCTGTTCTTGCTTGATTCTGTCTGATAGAGATGATCTCACTGATACCTGAAACAAAACAGAAGGATATCCTTCACCAACAACTTCTATGCCAAAGTTCATCAAATCAAAAACCAAAGGATCTCGTTCCAAACGTAGCATGGTTAATGAAGAATTACTTTTTCGACTCAAAGCATCAGCCACTTTATTTACTTTTCCCGGATGGTAGTGAATTGTACAATCATAATCCTCGATTAATTCCAGCCATCTCCTCTGTCTCATGTTCAATTCTTTCTGAGTGAATATATACTTTAAACTTTTGTGATCAGTATATATTTCACACTTTACTCCATACAAATGATGCCTCCAAATTTTTAAAGCAAAAACAACAGCAGCTAATTCCAAATCATGTGTAGGGTAATTTACCTCATGAGTTTTCAACTGATGTGAAGCATAAGCAATTACATGATCATTCTGCATAAAGACACAACCAAGTCCCTTCAACGAAGCATCACTGTATATAACAAACTCACCATTCCTGGAAGGAAGTGCCAAAACTGGAGCATTCACCAATCTTCTTTTCAACTCCTAAAAACAATCATCACATTCTTTTAGCCAGATAAACATAACACCCTTCCGAGTTAGCTTTGTCATTGGACTAGATAACCGTGAAAAATTTTCAACAAACCTTCAGTAGTAACCTTCCAAACCAAGAAAACTACGGATCTCGGTTACATTTGTGGATCTTGGCCATTCTTTAACAACTTTTGTTTTGGCAGGATCAACAGTTATGCCATCTTTTGAAACAATGTGACCCAGGAAAGAAATTTGTTGTAACCAGAACTCACACTTGCTGAATTTTCCATATAGTTTCTTTTCTTTTAAGGTTTGCAAGATAACCCTTAAATGACTTTCATGATCCTCTTTACTTTTAGAAAAGACCAAAATATCATCGATGAAAAAAACCACAAACTTATCCAAGAACTCATGGAAAATTCTATTCATAAGGTCCATGAATACAGCAGGTGCATTGGTTAACCCAAAAGGCATAACTACAAATTCATAATGGCCATATCTAGTACGGAACGCAGTCTTCGGAACGTCTGCTTCTTTTACTTTCTACTGATGGTACCCTGACCTCAAGTCAATCTTCGAAAAATACTGAGCTCCCTGGAGCTGATAAAACAAATCATCAATATGAGGCAAAGGATACTTGTTCTTAACAGTAATATTATTCAAGGCTCTATAATCAATGCAAAGTCTCATTGATCCATCTTTCTTTTTAACAAACAAGACAGGAGCACCCCATGGTGATGTGCTAGGTCGAATGAAACCTTTATCTAATAACTCCTGCAATTGTTTCTTTAACTCTAAAAGTTCAACTTGAGCCATTCGATAAGGGGGTTTTGAAATTGGATTAGAATCAGGAACTAAGTCAACAGTAAATTCAACTTTCCGATCATGAATAATACCAGGCAACTCATCAGGAAAAACATCAAGATACTCATTTACCACTGGCACATCATTAATTTGAACAGTTCCTTTATTTTCAACAATATGTGAAAGGTAAAATTCATTTCCATCTTTTACTAGTTTCTCAACTTCCTGATATGTTATCAAAATCAAGGGTTCATTATTGTACACAAACTGAAAATCCTTCTGAAAAGAAACCATTTTAACTCTGCATTCAATCTTAGCATGATAAATAGAAATCCAATCCATGCCCAAAATAACATCAAACTCTACTAGAGGGAAAACAATAAGGTTTGCGGGTAGATTCATTCCACACACAAGGATAGGAAGGTTCTTATAATTCCTTTTTGTCTCAACGTTCCCTCCGGGTGTTTTTACCATAAGTTCAGGGTTCATATCTTGAGATGGAATTTCCAATTTACTAGAAAACTTCTCAGAAATGAAAGAGTGTGTAGACCCTGAATCAAACAACACATTGGCATAATATGAACAAACAAACAGTGTACCTGATACCACTTCATTCAATGGCCCAACATCTGTTGAAGTTGTTGCAAAGGATTTCACCACCCCTTTCTGCTTGTAGTCTGGCTGATTTCCCCCAGTTGAGTTCTTCGTTAGACACTCATTTTCATAATGCCCCATTTCATTACACTTAAAACATCTTACCGTTGGCTTTTCATTGCCTTCTTGATCATCTTCCTTACAGTTACGAGCAATATGACCAGACTTACCACACCGAAAGCACTTACCAGACTTGGATAAACATTCTCCAGGATGCATTTTACCACACTTCTCACAGGATGGATATTTGGTTTTCTTACCTCCTTGCTTCTTTGATGAATTCTTCCCCTTTGCCTGCCAACCAGACCTTTTATTCTGTTGTTTGTCATAGAACACCTGATCATTAGAAAACTCCATTTCCACCTTCTCCGCACATCGAACAAGTTTTTCATAACTTTTGAACTCATGAGAAGATAAAGCCCTTCGATACTTTGGCTTTAACCCTGAGTAAAAACGGTTTATTTTACTATCAAGATCTCGTATGAAGTTTGGAGCATACCTTGCCAATCGAGTGAACTTTGCTTCATAAGCAGCCACTGAATCATCCTCCTACCTTAATTCTAGGAACTATTTTTCCATCCTAAGACGAACCACCTTAGGAAAATATTTCTCATGAAACATACCTTTGAATTCGTCCCAGTGAATATCCTCAATCTCATCACTATCCCTGATATTTTTCACCATCAACCACCACTGATCAGCTTCACCTTCAAAACGGTAAACAACAAGACTAACCTTTTGATGTTCTGAACACCCCATGACATCAAAAATCTTCTCCACTGCTTTAATCCACCCTTCAGCTTGCACGAGGTCAGGTGATCCTCTGAATGATGGGGGATGTTTCCTCATGAAATGTTCCACCACTGACATGTTCCTCTACGGTTGATCTGGCTGATCTCATGCATGGATAACACCACCATTTCTAGCCTGAGTCAACTATGCCATCACTGTAACAAACTGTTCAGTTCCGATTCTGACCATCTCAAGTTGCTGATTCAGAAGGTTGTCTTCCTCCTGATGTCGTCCCAACATAGCTGCTTTGTTTCCTCTGTGGAAAACCATTCTGAACATAGAAATATATTAGGCTAATCAACATGGTAATCCATAAATGCTATATCATTTCAGTCATACCATAAATTAACTTATGATTTAACAATTTTCTAACTCCTAAAGTTGTCTAAACCGACCTCTGATACCAACTATAAAGCCTCGACCTTAAACCTTACTTAATATTGAATTAAATGAATAATTCACATTAAGGATCTTTTCAGGTTTAGAGATTTAGAGAATTAAGACATAACTATTACATCTCAAAAGATTAAAAAGTAGACACTTCTACTATGTTTCCATAAAATAAAATAAAAACTCTTAAAAAGAGACATGTCTAGTTCCATGTTTTATATAGCATGACTTTCCCTTGATCCCGTCCTTGAACCTATTCCACATTAAGTCCTGTGAAAAACATTTCAAAAAAACTTGGGGTGAGCATAAAAATCTCAGTAAGGGATACACAAAGAATGAAAACTATTAGTTTTTCAAACATCAAGTAAACCATCCATACTTTATCAAAGTAATACATTCACCTTTATGAAGTAGTAAAAACTCTTCCCTGAATAAAATATCATTACTTACCCTTTTGTAACCAAAGGATTACCATAAAACCCATATAAAGAACACATAACATATAAAGGTAGCTTGGGACAAAAACATACTTAAGTGGAATAACCATACGGTCGACTTCCACACATATCACTTAATGGAATAGCCATTCGGCCAACTTCCATACATACTTAATGGAATAGCCATACGGCTGACTTCCATACCCAATGCATTGGAGGTTATAACGTAACCACCCATCCTGGTATTCACGGCACCACCCGTCATATGGTTTATCATGTAACCACCCATCAAATGTCCAAGTACCATTATAAAATCATAAGACATAAAACAAATATAATGGAAAGAAAACATTTCCACACTTTGATCACAATATACCACTTAAATATATTGACATAAAAAATCCATTATAAAAACCATTTTCAATACCAAAATACATAAAAGAGTATATGGTATTTATTTCATTTTAAAAACATTACGGCTTTTTGAGGAAGCCAAAGACAAAATAATACTCGCGGCGGCGGAAAAGGTCATTGTCACCGCGTACATTAAAAGAATCATTCCTTTTTTTGGTTTTGTAAAACGCTTCGTAGAAAAAGATTCCTTTTGTATAAAAGTAAAAGTCAAAGGGTTTTATACACCGTATAGAAGAAATTTGTGTATAAAACGAAATATGCCTCAATGAAAGGAGACTGAGACGAAGTCCCTTACCTCGGGTCCGACTTGACTCGATCGTCTTTAACGTCCTGAATAATAAACTTGAGTTAATTTATATTTTCTTAAGAACCCTTTTCAAGTTAATTATTCCTTTTATATCACTTATTTCCATGTTATAAACATTATGTAACCATTTAAGTTAATAATGTTTATTTTGTCGATATTTGGTTCTTAAGTCGAAAGTGGACATCTTACAATTACATGTTGTTCGTGTGGTCAAAGGTTCTTTATATTCAGAATGACATTCCTAATTTGGATATCATATATATCATATATATCCATCATATACATGTATTTATAATATTATATAATCATTTAGAGGTAAGAAATGAAATGCATTGTTCATGGAGACGGTAAGCCGTACTTACGCATGAACGCTACTTTCATTTCTTTGTCATATTAATAGAATTAAAACTAAATGAGAGGTATGTATATTTTAATTCAAGAATTATATTCATCATTTAGATGTATCATTCATCATATATATCCATTATATACATGTACTTATAATAGTACATTACATTTGGGGATAAGAAATGAAATGCACCGTTCATGGAGACGGTAAGTCGTACGTACGCATGAACACTACTTTCATCTCTATCTCATACATTAATGGAAATAAATAATAATGATATAGAGTTATATTATAATTCCAGTATAATATCATATATAATATCATAACTCCATCCTTTATACGTCCCACATATGGTATTAACGAATCAAATCACTTTGAGGGGGCGGTAGTCCGCACTTCCTTAAATGAAAATATCGCGTTTACCCATAATGGAAACCATAAAAATATGCCCAAAATGAAAAATACAGAAGCTTAAAGAAAACATAAACATATTATATATCATATATAAATATAGTTTCATCTTAATGGCCACCTTTGAAGGTGTTAAAATAATGTTGATCAATCATCGTTTCAGGAGGCAGAAATTCGCCATCCACGGAAACAGTATATTCTTTAACCATTAGATGTAGGTGTGTGTAATTGTAGCTCGAATACTTCTTATAACAACATCCTAGTATATTTGGGATACTGGAGGCATTACAAAAGAAAAGAATAAAAAGAGTTTAGGGGGTTGGAGAAGCAAAATAAAACAAAAGGACTCAAAAGAAGACATTACCTTAAAATCGGGTAACTCCCTTTAGTTTGAGCTCAAAGGCTTCCTTGGGAAGACTTCTGCCCAAAGTGAGGCTTCAAGGAGTAATATAGGGAAGTGGAGAGACAAAAAGGTCAGAGGTTGGCCGATCCAAAGGCTTTGGGAGTGTGGGTAAGGTGGTAGAGGTGGGGGCCTTTTATAAGAGGAGAGGAGGGGCACTCTTGGAAAGTAAGGAAAAGTCACTTTATTTTAAAATTATATTCGGATTTAAGAGGTCCCACATTTATTTAATTCGAGTATAAGGTGATAAGGTTTCTAAATCCACTCATACAATAGTTTTTGGACATGTGTAGGTCTTATATATTACATTATATTTCCATTTTATTTAAATCGTTAAATAATGAGGTCATCGCTGCATCATCATGATGTCATAAATCACTTAATTTATTTAAAGTATAAAAATTATAAAAAAAATTACTATGATGTTGGAAATCCTTTTATCTTTCCAATTACTATTTATAGTCAAAAATATGACTTGTATAACCCCATGTAAAAATTGTTTTAGTAAAACATTTCATGTTTGTGTCATTTTTTACTTTAACATTAAATAAAAGGTATTTATATCATTTTCCAACCAAAGTGGCTCCATGGGGTCCCCAAGTTGACCCATGGATTGTCTTGGTCGTCCATGACACATCCAATAAGGGTGGGACATGTGTCAAGCTCATCTCATATTATTAAAACATTATTTTTACCTTAAACTACACTAATTACCTCTAACCGCGATTAAAAACTTAATAAGTTACTATTCACCAAAAAATTATTTTAATCCCATTGAACCACATTTTACTTATTAATGACAACCATGTATGTAGGATTTTTGAAATTCAAAACACAGAAGTGGAAAAGTTTCATTTAAACGAAAAATCAGTTTTTATAAGTACCACTTAGTGGTTTCACTATTCATCAAAAATTGAAGTTTTTTAGAAAACTACCAAAAATTTACCCTAAGATATATTTGATATTCTAAATTCAAAAATGAATTCCATTTTACAAAATTCAAAACATATAAGTTTCATTAATTAATTTAATAATTAATTCCTACTGTCAGAGAAAATAGCGTGTTTTTATGAAACAATAAGTATCAAAAGATTGACACTAGTTTAAGTCTGATTTCAAAGTGAAATTAATTCCAACAACCACTATTGGATTAAATGGTAAAAATATATTCTAATTTCACTTAAAACCCAATTCAAAATGTAATCTAATCATCTTAATAAATTAGATTAAAAAGAGGTTTTGAATTAAAATACAACATTTTACACTATTCATTAAAAAAATGAACTTTATCGGAAAAATACCAAAAATTTACACAAAGTAAATTTTGATGTCCTGATTATAAAAAAGAGTTATATTTGGTCCAATAGAATTTATAAGAGTGATCAAAACTATATTTAATGACGGTTCTCCATCAAAAGGTGATAAGTGAACCTTTAGTAAAAATTAGGGTATAAATGCCTAAAATTGAATTATTTCCGTATTTTAAGCCTTTATCTTTTATTGGATAAATGTAAAAACATTTAACAAAAATATATAATCATATTTTATTTATTTCTATCCATTTTCTCCAGTACAATGGCTACGTATTAACTAACATTTAAAATAATATTATTATATTACTAGTGTGCAACGTAAGTTTTCAAAGAAACTCATCATTGCGTATCGAGTATGCAATCGAACATAGCAACCCATTTAAAGTAAAATTAATATTTAATTCGTAAATATTAATAAATATGAAAATTCTTTATTCTTCATTTACCTAGGATGTTACACTCTTCATCTCCTAGAGAGAAGTAAAGAGCATTAACGGATTTACAATTATTGTTGTAATCAGATTTTGTAGGATCATCCCAAGTAGTTATAGAAGTATTTGGAATCTCATACTCAGACTCTATAGTATTACAAATGTCAAATCCCATACTTTCTAAATGAATTTTCATTTTGATTTTCCATTGGGCATAATTAGCACCATTAAAGACAGGTGGCATGTTGGTAGCTGTACCTTATAATCTATTATGCATAATTAGATTTTAGTAAATATATTTAAAGAAATAAAAATTTATAAATAATAGAAATTTAAGATCGTTAAGATACAACAAGAATCACAGTTGAAAAACAGATCGTTTTGACAACTTTTATCAACAAAGATCTGATACCAAATGTTTTCCCAGAGGATACTCAAGAGGGGGGGGGGGGTGAATTGAGTTCCTATTGAAAATTTCTGATTAAAAATATTTCTATTAAAAGACCCCCAATTTAACAAACAAGTTAAACTGTAGTGAATTTATAAGGATTATAAGTTTTCAATTAGTTTCTCAAAGATTGATTATTTCTCAGCTAACTTAATCTAAAGACTAAGTTAGCTTTTGAAACTAACTTACTAGCTAATAATAATTACAAAAACTTTCTAGTTAAACTATCAAAGTTACTTTAGAAAAGATTAATATTTCAAAGTAATTAGTAGTGGAATAGGGAAAATAGTTTAAACTAAAATAAGATGCACAACAATTAAAACCAAGAGGTTCAGTCCCAAGCTGAGACTTAGTCCTCTCAAATAGTTTATATAATACTTTGATCCACACCCTGGATCAGGGTAAACAACAGTACTGAGACTATCTAGATACTAAGACCTCTACCACAGTTCTACATATAAAAAACTATAACAATAGCACACATGCTATCCAGGTCACACTTGACCTCTACCACAATTCACAGTGGGATACAAGAAGGTTTAAAAATTTTGAGTGAGTATTTTAGATATCCTCTAGTTATGCTTAGGATACAGTGTGTGTTTTGGATAAACATAAGCACACACAGTGCTCAAAATGTAAATAAACAAATAACAATAGAGCTAATAAGATCTGAGATGAGTTTAGGTAGCTCTATATGATGGAAATGTAGCTCTGGACTCCTTTTGGATTGAGCATATACTGTTTTGAGTCCTATGGAATTTGTCTGGAACACAGAGTATTGTGGTTTTGTTTCTTGACTTCCAGGTATGGGTGTTTTTCTTGAGATTGCAGTAGTCTTTGTAGAACAACAATGTCGGTCAACTCCCAGTAAAGTTCTTCTTTAAATATCATGTGTATTTGTTTCTTTTTCTACCACATACGTCTCTTAATGTGTCTCCCTTCATATCTTTTTATACGTAGCTTTGATCTTCCTTTTATAGCTCATGCGGTCCGACATAAGGCAAAATTACTTCTGCATGTACGAGGAATGGTTCCCTGACATCCAACACAGGTACGAGGTACAGTTCCCTGACATCCAACAAACACCATTAATTAATAATAGTTTCATTAAAAGCATCTAATAGGACTGTTTCTAATAAAAAACAGAAATAGAGTTTAGAGAAACAGTGACTGATTTCCATTGGTAGCTCTTTGTATCAATGAAATTGTAACTATGGACTTCTGTTGGTAGGTCTTGTATCAGTAGCTGTTACTCTCTGTAATGGTAGCTTTATGTATCAGTGACACTGTGTAGCGGTATCTCCATCTATCAATAGCTGCTTGCGTAGCGGTAGCACCTTCTATCAGAAGCCCCTTCTATCGGTAGCTCCTTCTATCAGTAGCTTCTAGTGTCGCGATAGCTCCTTCTATCGGTAACTATCTGTATCGGTGACTTTGTATTGGTAGACTATGTATCGGTGAATTTTTGTAAAACATAAGGCTTGGTCTATCATTAGCTCTGTCAATATTAGTGACTCAAAAAATCAAATGCTTATAAAGTTTCTGTTCTATGCATATCATTTCCAAATTGATTTAATATCAAGATTAATCGTTGTTAAACATTTATAACCATAAATAAACATTGAGTAACATATTCCAATGATATGATATGATCATTTTGATATTCATATCAACTCAGTATCATGATTTCATAATTTGAATGTATAATTAATATATAGATAGACATTATTTGGGATTATCAAAGCATATATAAACATAATTGAGATTATCAAAATAAGTGATTTCAATATTTAAGATATTATTTTTTATGATTTTGTGTCACATGTATTTATGGTTTCAATATAAGACAAGTGGGACCTATAACTCCCTTCAATTCATTGGGTAATGATAAGTTACATATGATATCATAGGGTACACAAGTTATATCACAAGCCCAGAAACAAGAAGGGAAATAGGTTTTAGCAAAATTCTAAAAGTAATAGGGTACATGGGTTGTATCCCAATCCCAAAATCAAGAAGGTACAATGGTTTTATTCTACACCTAAAAGTAAGAGGGTACATGGGTTGTAGCACAATCCTGAAAACAAGAATGTAATTGGGTTGTTTCCCAATCCTAAAAGTAAAAGTGTACACGGGTTATTAGCCCAAGCCCAAAGTAGTTATACGAGTCATAGCCTAAGCCATACATTTTATAAAGGTATTGGTAGGTAGCCTTAACATAAATTTTTTTATTCTTATATGTATGTTAAAAATTTCATGTTTTATTACTATGATATGGTTTCATGGACAATGTTCTTTATTTCACTATGATTCATTACTTATGAACAAAAAATATTTATTATGATTTTTAATATGCATGGTTTGATCTTAAAATATTATGCACATGTTCAGTACCCTTTTGTTCATGTTATGCTTATACATTTCCTTTATTCACCCTTACTGATCATCTTAGTTGAACCGTTTCTTATGTTTCCTTTCCATAGTTTATAAAGAATGGTTTTAGGTATAATTACCAAAAGTGGAGATCTTTATAGGATATGTTGAATATATTTTACTAGAACAGAAGATTATTTTTCCATGTTTCCTAAGACACTAAACTATTAGAGTCCTCAGTCATGTATTTTGGTATTGTACTGAATATTCACATAAAATGATATAATATCCACGTATGTTAATCTCGGGTTTCTATAAATATGGGACTAAGTATATACTTGGGACCTATTTTTTTATTGGTATCCATTATTTTACATTGTTTGGACTAAATTTTATATGAATAAACCACGAGAAATCGTTCTTTTTTATGTATTCTCAAGTAATGTTAAAGTATAGTCATTTTTGTTATAACATATATTTATTATTTATACATGGTTGTACCTTGACTATAATTTCAATGATATAATTTATACTATAATGACTATTGTATTTTATTATTTCCATAGTTAATTCTATTTTTCAGATATAAGGTATAGTGTCCCTCAGGGTTGTTCCTTGACCCTCACTTCTAGTCAGTAGCATTTGGCATATGAGGAGGAATTTCTAAAGTCATGTAACACAACCACTAGAATATCCAATATTTTTAATAATTTCACATATAATTTCATTTTTTTAAACCCCAAAATATTTATATTTTAAGTGTAGTATTCAAACATTTTGGTTTTCATAGTAATTTGAACTTAATTTAGAAAATGGATTTATTTTGGAATTTAATGTATTTTAAATTAGTTTTATAATTTGAACAGAACTATTTCTAAAATGAAAAAATTGTGAAATTACTTTTATATAATATTTTAGGATTACTGGGATATGTTTTATTTAACTAGGGCACGAGTTAAATCGATCATGATGAGGCCCAAAAGATGCTGGAAAATTCAGCCTTGGAATCTATTCCCAATTTGAGAGAATTTAAAATATGGTCCCATGTGTCATAAATTATTATAACATTTGAGATGAAAATTAACATATATATAGAAAACAATCTATGTATTTTTTAATAATTTTTTACTCTATTTGTTGAATTCTTCAAGGGTTTCATAGGAAACCAAATCTATGGAACATGAATAGTCTCTTGGAAAGAAATATTTTCCCCATGTAAAGATATAATAACATTAACTAAAAATAAAAAACGTAGAAAATATTTTGTGGGTTCATGTAAAATATACGTTATAAAAAATTTATATAAGAAATTATTTTTCTAAATTTTTCATTTAATGTGTTTATGATGTTTAAAGTTTTAGAGGTAGATTTCTGAGTGAAAATGAGCCACCCTCTGCCTATAAATTTGTACTCCACATCCTTTCAAAAGAGTTGGAAATTTTAGTGATCCATTTTTTATAGTTTAGAAGTTTTTTTTCTAATTTAATTTTATTAAACATTTCTAATATATATTAACTCTCTTTTATTTTACTCGTATAATTTCTTTTTCCCTTTTTGATTTTCTCTCCATGAATCTCATTTCCATGAAAATAGCAAACTAACATTGAGTATTGTTTGAAGGAAGGGTGAGGTGTTATGCTTTGAGTTCTTGGAACTTTAACGATTATCCTAATTTTATTTTAATATTTCTTTGGTGACTAAATAAATTATGTTATGTGATCGCTACCTTTTCATAACTAAAATTTTCTTTTTCTGGTTCATAAATATTCATTCTGTTCACTATCTAAGATTTTCATATGATGTAGTTTGACATGGTTTGTGATAGTCATTTAAGAGATCTCATAGATGAAATTAGGAAGTATATTATCCTGCATTTAGAGATCTTGGTGCAGGGTAGTAATAATTCAAATAGGAAGGGTGTTATGTGGTATGTCTTGATCACTATATTAATAGAATAATGAGAATAGTTTATAGAATAATGATAGATACACCGAAAACACCTAAGAACAATAGTTTCTTCTTTACTATCTTTTTTTTTATTTTTTTCATTATGTTATAAATAAATAAATAAATATATATATATTAATATCATTTGTATCATTTAAACCCCAAAATATTAGTATTAAATTTAATAGTATCTTATAGTTATAAATAATGACAACAGAAGAATGGTGTTTGTAAGAGGCCTCCTCAAGATCGACATTAGGGTGCACACTATGAATTCTTATTAGGTAATAAAAATTTATTGGTTATGGATTTGTGATAAATCCCTCCCATCAACTAGGTTAGAATGATTTCGGTAGGCTGTGTTAGGAAATTAAAATGTTATATATAATGGTCAATTTTTTTTTCAATCTAGGAATTGTAGTTAGAGGTTGGATGCTATTTGAACTTGAGATAAAACTTATTCCTATGGGAAACTAACCCATATATGATAAAACTACAAGTCACCAATAATTTAATTATTCTTTTTAGTTTTTGAGTATTTTTATTTTGTTACTTATAAGAATATGGTGTGTGATTTATGGTTTTGTGTTTTTCTCATGGGATAGGGAGGATAGATTCATGAGTTCATGAGTCATAATTTTTATTTAGGTTTCACATGATATTTTTGTGATTGTACCTGGTTAATAATATGGTTTTGATATAGGGTTTTATTTACATAAAGTGTAAATAATGAATTATATAGAATTTTTAAAAATAACTTGTTGATGAAACTCTACTTGATTGAAACATGGTTACAAGTTATTTATTTTTAGATATTTGTTTTATTATGTATACCAAAGTGTGATTATACCTAAATTGATTGTGAGTATGTAGGGGTTGACTCAAGTTGATGTGTGGATGACCCTTGTATCATATTCCATGTTTATAGAGGAGAAATGTCTATTTCTTGTTATTTATTTCCATATACTATGATATCGAGACCTGTGATTGTAAAAGTTTTGGGTCATGTTTGTGTAATTATAGTGACATGCCACCTGGTGACCTCCAGTTGAGTGCTATGATGGAGGGTATTATAGTTCCCTACATGTAGTGGATCAAGAGGTACAACTTGTTCTAGTAACTCTTATTAATGAGTGGCTATGATAGAGTTAGCTTTGGGTTTTGTAGTCCATGGGACATGAGATGTTGAGTGCTGGGATGACAATTTTAAACCTCACAAGAGAGTTCCATAAATTACATCTATATCTCTTCATGAGTGAGGGAGGACCACAAGCTACAAGGTACTGGATTGAGTCAATGGATACCATTTTGTAGTGTTTTATATAACCCTATAGAGGAGGGGGGAAATGGATATCTATATACTTCGTTAACCAATTAAGAGCTAGTGGGATGTTTTGGTCTTGGTAGACTAGTACGCGAGGCTATATTTTGACGATTTCAACTATTTTTTCTTTGAGTCATTATTTTATGTGAATCTAAGGGATGGTAAATCCAGAGTGTTTATATAGATTTTCTATATAGGCGTGTCTATTATAGATCATGTCTCTATGTTTATTAATGTATTTTGATTTTCAACCATGATCGTGGGTGATATGATTACTTGGGAGAGGAGTTTCGAGGACCGATTAAGATACCCTATATGAACAAAAGTGATCATTTTACACTTATTGTCAAATTTTGATTGATGAATCAGTCCCTCATCACAAAGTGGAACCTAATTAAGGGAAGATAATATGGGAAATTTATTTCTACTACCAGGACATGGAGTGAATCGTTATATATTAGGAATCTAAGGTATGGGGAGCCTCAATAAGGAAATTCTAGGTAATACTATACAAGAAAGGTTTCATTGCTTCCTCTTAGAGGTTAGTCCTTGGTCGAGTGAAACTAGTGTGGGAATACATGGAATATTATTCCTGATTGTGAAATTACATTGGTGTAGCGACATTATTATAGGTACATTAAACACTATGAGATATTTTGTATCATTTCACCATGATCAGTCAGAGAGTTTTTTTAGAAAACTTTTTGTTCTAGAGAATGGAAAATACGACCATTTTAGAATGGTAGTTTTGGATCCTCTACATGTTTAGGGAATTGAGGTGGAAATGATGTATAGGGGATGAGTCAATAACATCAGTAGGGAATAAAATTATAGGGAGTCAGGAAAAAAGGTGTTGGGTCAAGGATTAGTGCAATTTCACATCATTGAACATAATATTAATGGTCATGTAGATATTTTATCAACCATTTGTGGTATATTACTTATGGGATATACTATATCATATGTTTTATTTTATATAGGTGTATCACAATCATTCATATCATTGGTGATTCTGTGTTAGTGTTAGAGTATATGTACGGGGTGATACCTATTAATGCACTATTAAGAGGTCGATATGAAGGCATTTAGAGATGTATGAGGTCCACTCTCATTATTATAATGTTTAATATTATAGTTATTTCTTTCAATAATAGATAATTTTAGAATATTTTGAACCTAATTTTAGGTCCCAGAAGGGGGTGTCTTGACCATGTGGAGGGGGTGGAAGTAAAAAAGTGGTCAAAATCAAATATAAAGTTTTCCTTTTCATGTTTTATATATTTTCCTACATTCCATGCCAGCTTCACATGCTACCAATTAGTTGAAAGATCACATGATAATTAAAAAATAACAGGCATAATGAAAAAGAGAGGTGAGAGGTAGAACACATAGAGACACAAGAGATACAAGGATCACATCACTTTTATCATCAACTTGTTACATACTTGGTGAATTATTACTTATCATCCCAGTGAACACTTCACCACTTAATTATAAATGATGAATGAATTGATAGATGGAATAATGTAATTTCATTAAATATCTATAATAATTTAATTGAAAATTACGAGGGAATTAGGTCAACAAAAAGGAATATCTCTAACTGTGATACCCTTTATTTTTTTCCATTAGTGCCTCTATGATTTAAATTAGTTGTGTACCCATGTTATTACCTCAAGCCTCACCCATAGGGGTGGTCTATGGACTACAATTTTAGTTTTATCATCTGTTTGTTCAGTATAATGAATAATCCTTTTTTAATAATATTTCATTTCACCATATCTTCAATGAAAATTATAATCAATCCATGATTCTACGATATCTCCAAAATTTTCCATGTAATATCTTCATTAAATAAATATTTAAAATATTTTGACTGATTACGAATGATTCTTATTTGTAGTCACTGTTTTATCCCTAAAGATAGGGTATATGATTTCAGGATTTATTGAAATTAACAAAATTTCAATGTATCACTTAAAATCATGGAAAAATCATGATTTGAAAAATAAAATCCTCCTTAATAGCATATAAGTTGGTCAAAATAAAGATCCAAAAATTTTAGTGGTTATATCTATTGAAATATCTCATCAAATATATTGAATCTATCTTTTCCTTATAGCTCACCTGTGTGGATTTCAATTTTGTGTTGGTATCTCCTTATGTGGTCACCTCTTTTTAGGTCCACTAGGCTAGATACCCTAATAGGGGGTGAATCAAGGTATGACTGATTAAAAAAATGTCCCCTTTGATCTTGTTTATTTGTTAGAAAAAACTCTCTTCTCTCTCCTTCCCACTGAATATTAAAAACAAATATTAAAGTATGAACAAGGGAACTCAACTTTATTTGGTTCACCCTGACTAGGATACATCCAAGGATAATACACTAGTGATGTGATCATGTATCAAATCCCCTAAAAGCGCACTATTGTTTACAAAGTTTAGAGCAGACTCACTGTCCCTCATGGTTTACAACCAATCACAATATGAATCTCACTGTTATGTCAATTGAAGTGTGCTCACTACTTCTTCAGAAGATCCACTCATAGTTTAAAGACTTTTGGGTCCATTCATTATCACAAATGAAGGACTTTTCTTATGTATGTAGATGCTATTTTGAAGTCCAATTTTCATCACCTGATGAATACCCCTTTACTGCAAGTGTATCGGGTAGTCTTCCAACTTTTACGCAACTCTAGAATGACTAGTTAACTTCTCTAAGCATGGAGTGCTTCTCCATGCATGGCACACAAGTGTCACCAAACCACTTATGTGACATTCCATTATTTAACTAAAAAATTTAGCGAATCACACCCTTTTACGCCCAAACCAATATTATCATGAAACTATCAATTGGTGCATAACTTATGAATAAGTTTATACTTTCACGTCCAAACCACCACTTGTGCGCCCAAACCAAATTGTGAGACTAGAGCTCAAATTCTATATAACTTTTCAACTTCTTCTCAAATGATGAGGGGTATCCCACTATTTATAGTCATTTTTCCCACCTTGAGTTCCACGCACAAGTTTACTCCTAGCGCTCAAGTCCTACCACCTAAGCCTCTATTTCCATAGTCACATTGCGTACCCAAACCAAAACTTGGAAACCTATCTTTCCTTTTCCATATTTTGTTGTTATTATCTTGAAAAACCTATGGCGCAAAAATTTCCAAGCATCCAATAACTCAGTGCGCAATTCCTTTTCCAAAAACATTTTTCCCTATTTATTGATTTTGAGGCAAAAATATTTGGACAACACTGGAAAATGGCACCACCTTGTATCTACTCTTTTTATACCACCTCTAGATCATCTATTCTGGTGTCGTGGTTCTTCTATCAATCATGGATTATTGAAAATATCTCTTGAACTCAACACCTCAATATGTAAACCCCCTTTTGACAAAAAATTGAATATTGTGCTATGCTTTGTCAACAAACACAATCACCTAAAAAATACTTTAATGAAACCTTGAGGGATTTTTACCAAAAACCTCTAAATTTGGTGAAACCTAACCTATATAGAATATTGACTCTATAATTTATAGAACCGATATATCTTAAATTTAAAATCACAAAGAGTTCATAGTGTGCTGGATCATGTAACACCCCATTTTTCTAAAAGAATAGTATGCTTGATATCTTTCATAACTTGAAACACCAGACTTTAAGAGAATCAGGATATACTATAAAAATATTATTATTTAAATGTGAACATTATAACTTAGATTTTTAATTTGAGGGTATGAGTAGGATTTACCACATAATGATATATATATATAATGGTTCTAAACCATATAAATGTATTGATAAATTGTTAGTAAATAATAACTCAATTTATTAATAAACTCGTTTTATTCTTGAAAACCATGTTTTCTTTAAAAGTGATTTTCATTTATTTTTGGGAGAAAATATTTTAATTAATTTCTGGAAATTTTAGAAATTTTATTTTTTAAAAATTATTCCATTTTTGAAACCATAATATCAAAAGTCCCTTATAGTGAAATTTCCAATTTTTACCAAACAACTTTATTTCTCAAATAATAGTGAAAAATAATAATTTTTATTGAAAATCATATTTCGATTTAAATTATTTAAAAAGTAAAACTCCTTTTTGTTGTATTTTTAATTTTCATTAGTTATTTTTAATTTAAAATAATCCAATTACAGTCTTGGGAATAAATTGTATACTTGAATTTGGTATAAAAAATTCATATACATAAAAGGCATTAATATGAAGAATTTTTTTCCATTATGTTTATGAGTTTTAAAACTAAATTAAACTTTTCCACTTCTATAAATTCAATCATGAAAAATGGATTCTATATTTTGAACCATTAGGATAAAATTTGGTAAATATTTCCCTTGTATTTTTTGTCATTATGAATAGTAACCATAGTAAATAATTATCATTACGGTAATAGTAAATCGGGTATTTATGGTTAAAATGATATTATAAGGACTAAAAAACGAACCTAAAACTTTTATCTATCCTATTGTATTATTTTATTTCATCCATGACCATCCATGATTCCAAAATATGGAAACTTTTTTCCATATTTCTTTGATTTTTACATTTATATTATTTTATGTAAATGAAAGTCAAGAATACAATTCTCTTTGTTTTATTATATCTAAAATTTTTATATAGGGTTATAAAGAAGATATTTTAATTTATAAATGGTTATTTTAAATAAACATATATATATATATTTCATGTTAAATTATTTCTAGTTTTTTATGATGAAATAATAATCTCAAATTCCTACGCAACACCGACACAACATTTATTTAATTAATAGAAAAATAAAATAAAGGATTATAAAAATTTTAATAGTATTATAATTTCAATGAATTATTGTATTCCATGAATTAATTAGATTAATATAGAATATTATATATATTTTAAAGTATAAAATTCAAATTTATTTCCTTTCATATAGTTTTCAAATTAAAAATAAATGAATTGGTCCAAAAATTAAATTAATGATATTTTATAATAATTAATGTATTATTAATTGATTTAAAATTTATAAAAATATTATATTCATAAAATTTAATGGTATATGGTTTATAATATCTAACATGGTCTATTTATGGGACATTTTTCCTTTTATAGTTACTATCCTAACCATTAAAGAGTATAAAACATTTTTATTATATTAATCGTCAGGAAGTGTTTAGACGAGTTAAAATAAAATGATAAGGTTGTAAATATCACATAAACCTGTAAAGTTTTATTGGATGAGATTTTTTTTGAATCATATTAATTTTATATTTTATTTATATCAATTTTGATCCATTTCAATATGAATATTAATTAATATCAATTTAATAATAAAAACAATTCCAAGAGTGTCCCTCCCCACACTTATAAATGTGCACCTCATCTCCTCTTTTATTAACACCTAAAAACATTTTTTTATAAAATACCTATAATAATTTATTCCTTATATCCCTACCCATATATCTCACCTTGTTTTTATCATAAATTAAATTTGTTATGGCTTTAGGTTTAACCCTAAAGGGGTTGCCCGAATAAGATGTATAATTCTTAACAGAGCGTTTTTTATTTCTTCTTCCAACTCCTTAAAAAATATTATTCAAAAATGATGTTATAATAACGTCATAATATTATTTTTACTTATATATTATTTTTAATGTAATAGCATACATCCACTCCCCCTTCCATAAAATGGGAAACAAAACTGTCGTTCATGTTTATGGTGGACTTCCGCTTCATGAACCTATATAATTCATTTTCCATCATCGCTTATCCAGACTGGTTATAGTGATGTATATAATTAATATATAGTATATTAATGAAATATTTATCATTATTTATGAATAATATATTATATTATTTCTTACCATTCTATCAATTTAAAAATGACAATTCTATTCGTGTGTACGTTTGAACGACCACCTCCACGAAGTAATGTTTTTCATTTTTCGTAACCAAATAACATGGCTAATAAGAAATTAAATAAATTATAACTTATTATTAATATAATTATAATTCAATAAATATAAAAAATAACTATCTTCTTAAAATCATGATTTTTGAAATATGGAACCATTACTCATGTGTATGTACAACCTACATTCTCTATGATAGTAACGTAGTTCATTTTTCATAACTATATTTCCTGATTGGTTTAAAAGTATAATTGATGAATTAAAATTATAATTACTTCATGATTATTATTATTTATATGATTTAATAATTAAATCGATGACCATATTCAACCTACCAAATCCATTTCGGACATATGCGTTGAATATCATCAAAAGATCCGATATAAACTTAACAGATTACATATTGAATGTAACAAGATGATTGATAACAAAGGGACAATAAAATTAAGAAGGGTTATCAAGAGAGTAAATAATTAAAGTAATTTCATTATTTAGGAATATAAATAAATTAAATGATGATTCAGACTCAAGGTAAGGGACACTTTACTTTAAAAACATCTTTTTAATATTTTTAATGATTTATTTTATAAATCTTTCCCTTCCATGTCCATATTCTTAACATTATTTTATTTATGAATTTATATGGACATAGATGAATTATAATGGAAATTTTATGTCTCTTTTTAATTTCATTCAAATTCTTCCAAATGAATCACTTAATTTATTTTATACAGAATGCTTTGACTTTATTTACAAAATACAAAAATAATGTTCTATTTTAACCTATACAACATCATTGGGTTTTCCCATTACCACAAATATTATTTGAATTTTGGATTCCTTTATAATATTATATGTTTTTATTCAATATAGAAACCAAATTTCCTTTTTCATAAGTATTTTAAAAACGTTTTTCAAATGGAATAGATATTATGATATCTGGAAATGTTTTTTCTTATGGGTGTAAGTGATATCTCCGAACCTCCTTTTTCATTGGGTTATGAAATTTCTCTTTAAAAATTCCATTATATATCCATTTTTTGTTATGTATTGCTTCTAAATTTTATAAATATATCACTTACATATATACGTATATCATTATAACTTCCTTTCACTACTACAAAAATGGGTTTATCAAGTTCTAGGGATTTAACTAAGCTAGTTGAAAGATATGTCAAAGAACCCCTTTGTTAGAACTAGAAAATGCGCTATTAAAAGGGATATTTAAAATCACTTTTAGTTGGGGATGTTAAAGGGGTCTTTAATAATGCTAAAAAAGAACCGTTAAAGGGGTCTTATTACTAGTACTTTTTTATGAGTACTGATAAAGGCCCTCCATTATCAGTTCTAGTAAGAAAGCACAGATAATGGGGTGACCTTTATCATTTCTAGTAAAAAGGAGATGATTTTTTAACAATTGATAGAATTTCAACATATCTTAAGGGGTATTTTTTCCTTTTTTAGTGGGGAATAAATTTATTCCCTCAGATTACATTCACATAGATATTATGTTTTTCAAAGTTTATCGTTTTTCACATTGTGGTTTTATTTATAATTAAATATATGCATATTTTCATATATTTATTTGTAATAAATCATTTTTATAACTATATATTTAAACATATTTACATGAAAATTGATTTTTAAATATATAAAATAAATATTTTTTTTAATTTTATTTAAATTAAAAAATTAACAATTTTATTTTCCTTATAAAAATTCATTAACATGTATATATATATACTCATAAAATTAATGTTTATATATAAATATGTCTATTTCAATAATCAACAAATAAATATGTATATGTATATTCTAATATATGTAAATTAATTCATAATCTAAAAATTTATTAAAAATAGTATCTAATCATTTTTTACATTATACAAATATATATAATGTTTATATATACATGTTTGCGTGTATTAATAAATGGATATATATTTATTTTATATTATACTATATGTAAATTAATATAAAATATAATATATTTATAAATGTAATTAATTATAAATATATAAATATATTGATAAAAAAATTATATGTTTATATATATATATAAATAGATATATAATTAAATAGAAAAAACAACATGTTGTAGTGGTAAAGGTGTTCTATATTTAAATGTGAGGTGTAGGGTTCGAATCTAGGTGGATGGGAAAGCCTAGAGATTTGAAAAAAACTATTAAAGGTTTGGTGGGGTCAAACGTGCTGATAAAGGGGGGTGTGGAGAATTGTAAAAGGGGTCCTAAAAGCCCTCATATTTCATGATCATAGAGTTATGAAAAAAATATAATTTTACCCCTTTAACATCACTTTTTTTAGCACTGATAAATGTCCCCTTTATCAAAGCTAGAAAAAGTGCTGCCAAAGGCCCCCTTTAATAGCGATAGAAAACCCTCCTTAAAAGGGTTTTATAATAATGCTTAAAAAGGATATTAAAGGGGCCCTTTAACATTGCTTCTTGCAAGAACTATTGTATATAGACCTTTAATAGTGCTTCTGTAGAGATCACTTCATAAGCACTGTTAAAGGCCTTTTAGTTGTGCTATTAAAACCAAGATTTATTGTAGTTTTTAAAGGGGTAAAACATGTCAGAAGTTAATTTCTCAAAATACTTCTTTAAAAGGATATGTGATTAATGAAAAAATTTCTATCCATTAATCCTTTTATGTAATGCTCATTTAAATATATTATTCACAAATAAACACATGATTTTGAGGCCTATAAAATATAATCAGATATGAACATCAATAATATTTAATTTTTTATTTTATTTGAAATATTTATTAAATATGCTTTGATTATGATATAAGGAAAAATTAAGCAACCCATTTCTTTCCATAGGTAATTATTATGATTATGAATTTTAATTTATTACCGTTTGTGTAACATTTAATAATGAACATGTTATTATCGGTGAGCCCATATAAAACTCCAATGAATTGGGTAAAGTGTTATATCATGAGACATTATGTATTGGATTATGGAGTAAACCAAATCCATGATTGGACTTTATCCACCATGTGATGTTGTATTAGAGGTTAGCCTTGATATATGCATGTGTCATATCCTATGTTTCTACCACATTTCATATGTTTTAATGATTTTATGATACCATTTTATTTATGTTATTCTACCATGTGATTACTCATGATCTTTTTTTTAAAGGAAATTATATTCTACTTCATAAGAGTGAAATTTATATCTTTTTTGAAAAAAATTTCATTAGTTTTTCATGATTGGGAAGGAAACATTTTGTGTTATATTTTTTACTTTAATATTTCTTATGAAGTGTTTTATAAATATTTTTGTGTAGAAATTTTTTTTGGGTAATAAAATGTTTAATTTGACCCCAAAGTTTAATTTTGGAAATGAAAAATATTGTATAAGTATTCATGAACTAATGTGTTTATTTATTACATTTATATGTCTCTTATTATGATTTTTATGATGATCCCATGTTTTAAAATACTTTTCATAGGTTCTTAAAGATTATTAGGGATAAGTATGAGGTGAAGATGAAAATTTTGAATATATCTCTTGAAAAGAAAACTTTTTATAACATAAAAGTTCTGTTATGTTAGAAAAATTAATACTAAGTAGAAGTGTCCACTTTTTGATATAATATTTATTTATTTATTTGAGATGGGATAATTAACTTAAACTCGTAACTCTAAATATACATTAACATAATAAAATTGATTATTGAGTTAAAACTAAATATTATGTAATCTTTAAGGCTGGGTCGTTGTAGATTCTATTACAACATGGTATTCTTCACTTCTATAAACCCCCTGACATGAAAAATTATATTGCGACACATGAAAATCTAGATCCCAAACCAATATTACATTAAATCTTTATGGGGTTGAATTCAAGAGAAATTAGAATCCTTATGAAATTCTTATGGCATAACCAATCCATCTATGTTATTGTACTTCTCACATTAAAATAAGTGTATGGAGTAACATCTCACATAATGTAAACTCATTCCTTTATCAATAACATCATTGTGAAAGTAATACATTTGCGGTAGAATGCCTTCCATGCATGATTAAATTATGTAGAAATAAGGCAAATTGATCAATTTCTTTCTAAAATAAAATTTATTATCTTCTTGTATAAGATTAAATTAACCATTTTGTGATGTGATTACCATCATTCATGCCATGGTGATTTCATATAAAGCGGTAGTTCATCTAAGCCTCAACTCATTCACAGTGTGGACAAAAAAAACTATGGCATGAGGCCTCTATATAATAATTAATCCTTCTTCTAGACCAATTTATCATTGTACTTGGATCTACCTTGGAAAATTTTATTCTGAAACTTAGAATTCTCACATTCAATCCACCACTTCTACTCAATTATTCTCCAATGTTCATAATGTTCTTCATTCTCTATCACGATACTACAAAATCATTAAAAAATCTTCCATTCTCCATGTAAATTGAAATACATTTTCATTCTCTTTATATAAGTGAGAATATATGTGATATGTTAATATTTATTACAATAAAAAATACATATACTCAAGTTTATTTATAATAAAATAGTACTATATAATATATGAAATATATTAGCGTGTCATGAACTCTCTATAAATCACATAGGAATCAGAGCCCACATCTTTATAAGGTTCATTACACCACACCTCCATTTTGGGTAATGTTTTTGAGACATCTCCATACCTTAGTGAACATGAAACCATACAACCAATGAAAACTTCCCTCGATAAGGATAAAGAGTCATAAGATATATCTTCACCTTTATACTTCATTTGACTCTCCATTCCTACAGGATTTATTTATAATCTTTTTATGGTTTTTTATCATCAATGAATTTCTTCCTAAATATATCCTTGTACCCTTTCATGAATATCCTTAATAAGTAAACCAAGGTGGGATTCTGACTCATACAACTTCATTAATCCCTATAGTTTATATGGAATCTCATCCCATATTTATCCCATAACAAATGTTATATTATAAAATACACTTCTTCGAAAGATGGAATACACACTTTATTTATCTCCATATTAGATTAGGATAATCTTCTTCAATATTTATCTTTTTTTAAAAAATATAACATTATATGAAAATAATAATATCCCAAAGAATATTCTATGACATCATGTGTGAATGGTATCACAAACTATTGAAAAAAAATCCAACATAACATAAAAATGACTGTTATGAATGAAATTAATCTTTATAACATGCGTGATTAAATAACTTGTAACTATTATTCCGATGGAAGGTAGGGTTTATCCAAAGTGAACATGGGTCTAGGTGAATAAAAGACATCTATTTTAAAAATTATTAGGCAGAAAAACTATGAGGGGTTAGTTTATTTAACATTATTATTTTCTATAAAACAAATTTTTTTGTAAATTAATGGTATAAAACTATAAAACTTAAAAATATTAAACTATTGTGTACATGATCAAAATATTTTTATTATGATTTAAATAAATACTTTGTTTAATTATCACAAATTCAAAAATTATAATCCTTTATTACAAATATTATTATTATCACCTATTTTTTTTTCAAAACTCCCATACTTTATTGTTATTAAAAAATTGGAGACTAATTTAAATGAGAATTTATGTTGTGAAATGATGTGTCTCATTTATCATAAAGATAAGCCACCTATTTGTGGTACATTAATTTAAAAATTGTAACCTATTCAGCATCACTTGATCAAAATGGAATTAAACTGGAAAAAAATTATATTTAATGTTAATTTCAACACAAATATCATTGAGAAGATATAAAAACCTTTTAAAGTAAGTTTCAATTAAAAATTAATAACAAATATTAAATACTAAAATAACATGCACAATAAGCATCCATCTTTATCTACATCCTGACATTGAAAAAAATTGACCTGTTATTACTATAAAACTATTCCCATGATAATAATAAAAAATGAGAATATCACATCTGCTTTACCAAAATACATCTATGTTGGTATGAACACACATAACATGAAGACATACCACTAACTTCAATCATTGAAATATAAAATCAAACCTCCATGCCCATTGATGTCGCATGTGAAATATAAAAAAAATCTGTGAATGAAACTTGAACAATCATGAAAGGGATGATTCTAATGTACACCGTACACAAAAATTATCACCCGTTATATACACAATAGAATGGTCACCATGTCACTTTGAATTACCAAAAGAACCAAAACATATAAAATTCACCAATAAAATTAATATCACATTAAAATAAGTGTTATAGAAGATGGAGATGTGAACTAGGGTGTGGATGAAGGTGGCGATGATATGGTTACAAACAAGTAGGAGGAAAGGATGAATCAAGGGATATTGATGTGATGATATGTGTGATGGAATTGTAAAAAGAGGGGTTATATTAGGTGAATATAGGTGAAGGAGGAGGTTTGATGTGATGCTATGTGTGATGGAATTGTAAAAATAGGGGTTATATTAGGTGAATATAGGTGAAGGAGGAGGTTAGTGCATAATTGGAGTGGAGAAGATGGTGAATCAATGGTCTTAGTATAATGAAACATGGAGGAGGATGAATAAAAAGGGTGGTGTCTTACTATTTCAATTCATGTTGGTTGGATAACTAGTGAAAGGAATAAAGGGTATGAGATAGGGGATTGTGAACCATTGAGGGATACTGCTGGTGAGAAGAAGGGAATGATGCCAGCTAGGTGTCTCCAATGCGGGAAGGGAATTGGAGGAGTGGGGTTTTAGGAACATGACTGAAAATTATTTTTTTATTAAGAAAGACACTTTTGAGGGAAAAGTGAGAAACCATAAAGTTTAACAAACACCAAACAGACCCAAAAAGAAAACCAGAAATAGCCTCTTCCAAGCATAAACAACAACTGCCAACTCCAATGAAGGACCACTCAGTGATCCCATGCAAGCATGGTCCCTCCCGATGGAAAGCCGTCCCTCTTAGTCAACAACATCCCAAATGACCTGCAGAGGAAATAAAAGCGTTCTCTAGCCCATCTGAGCTGATTTGACCCTCAAACATTTCCACACACAACAAGGGCGATAACGCAACCAAGCATTAGTTAGAAAATGAGTAAGCAGAATCATTGAAAACCAATTGAATTCTACCAGAGTCTGTATCCCTAAACAACTTCCAGGATATGTTAGATACCTGAGAATGTGGATCTCCCTTTATTAGGTCTTCAAAAGAAGAAGTCAGTTTATTCCAGACCTGAATGTACTCCTCAAGCCTGATCATCCCCTTATTGAAGCCCCCCAACTAGGATCGTGTCCTGTTTGTCAACCCAAATATATTTCTCTTCATTAAGATCCACTTTGAGATTCCGACCCATCATCTTGGATGCATCCTCTTCCGAGGCATTGAGAAATAACACATGCTCTGTCACCACATCATCCTAACTCAAAATCAAATCCAAGGATAGTTCAGGCTGAACCGGTGGTTTTAGGTGACACCTGACCTCATTGTACAACTTCTCATCCATTAACTTCTTTGCTGACTGAGTCCTCCTAGGGGGAGGTAAGGAGGAGTAGTTCTTCCTACCCCTCCTCCTCCTATTACTCCTATTGCTCCTCAAACCAGGCTCCTCTTCAGAAAAGCCCTTACTGACCTCAATGACTTATTCCTCCCCGCCTCCGTTAGCATACTCTGGGTAATCGTGCCCCATGATCCGACCTTCCAAATCGGATCCATCAAGGTTCTTCCTACTGGATTTACCTTCCTTAACCAGAAAAGATGGTTCATCTCTCGATTCTACCTCATCAAGTCATTCAAACCTGTTTCTCAAGACGACATGGGTTCGGGTTGAAGAGTCTGCACCCCCTGGCAGATTTCCATGGCCCGAACCCCCTGCTTCTCCAAAACTGGTCTGGAACGGCACCTCCAAGACATTCCCATGCAGTTGAAGAGGGTCGCTACCTAGTGCCAGTGCCACCGCACTGACCCTTTCCTTTCCCTTAACCACTACTTCCTCCTCCCCTATCTCCTCCTGAGTTACAGATTGATCAAAACACCTACCCATGTATTGAGGCTGAGGATTCTGATCCTCCCAGCCCCTGATCGAACCACATGTGGCCTCAGGTCTAGAAGGATCACCTGTAGAGAGAGAAGTCCTCGCCAAAGCCCCATCCGCATGGCCCTGACTCTCTTTCCCCATACTTCTGACCACATGGAATCCACCCAAATCCCTCCTAAGACGATCAAACACTGCCTCCACCTAAGGTCCCAAGACCTTTGATGAATCATTCAAGACTGGGCCTGTAGGCCTCTCCCTTCCCGAGCCAGTAGGATCCACCACAGAAGAATTAGAAAGACGGGGCATCCCCACCCCATGTTGACTAGAAGGCCCCTGATCTTGAACACCCTGAGGTGCCTCAACATGATCAAGGGTATCCGAATACATATCCCTTGACCCATTTTTGCGCGCAGAATGTTCAGTGCCATGGACAGGACATGCTCCATCGCCCTCAACCTGATCTGAAACATCCTTATCTGTTGATGAAGTGTCAACCAAAACCGCCGAAGACCTTTTGCGACACTCATCAAAACAATGGCCCTATCTATGGAAGAAGGAACAGAACGATGAACATGATTCATAGAAAATACTTTGCACGTACCTGTATTTCCCCTCAATCATGATCCAAACCTTCTCGGGAGGAGGTCGGGAGAGATTCATTTCAACACAAATGCGTGCAACGATCGGGTGCACCATAGAATCAGTTTTCCAATCCGCACAAATGAAACGGCCCAAGGAATTACCTATTGAACGAAGGAGAACTGGATTATGAAAGGGCAGCAGTGACCCCAGAAGCTGGATCCAGATTTCCGAAGATGAAGAATCACGATTCAGGTGAATATAAAACATCCAACGATGTAGATGAAACAGAAACCCTCTAACGGATGTGCTTGCACGAGACCAGGCCAGAGCCATGTCGTCTTCATCAGTGAGGCAAATAAGAAATTGACGCAGCCCAAGGAGCCTGATGACCGCACGATGACCTAAACCCCATTACTGATTCACGTACCTATCGAACACCTCAACTGGAGGCCTACAACGAGCGAACTTTGCGACCAGGGCTGTGGAAAGAAGTGAAGAAGTTTCGGAGAATTCCTTGGAAGAAACCGGAACGACTGGATGACCATTACAGACTCCTGGGACCTTTAGAGAGACATCAATGCAAGGGAGGAAAGAACACCTCTTGGGTACTAAAACCCCATGCGAAAGATCCTGCCCTTCCCCCTGAGGAGGAGGGGCCGTCACCACTGCCATGGAAGCTAGGGCATCACATCGCGAGCCTGAGGAGGAGGGGCCGCCACCCCTTTTCTAAGGAAATTCCTATTTTTTTGGTATATTAAGGGGTAATAGTATTGGATTTTCTTGTATACCAGTAGATTGAGCCCACTGAGGTACATTATGATGTCTCTATTCTTAAAAGTAGATTATCCTCAACTAAATTAGTTGTAGAATGGGCTGTAGGAGAATCCTATTTTTAATAAAATGGTAGATCAATACTCTAAACATGTACTTAGTAGAGAGTATCTCTTATAGTGGGTTTTGAATAAATATAGTTATGAAAGGTTATTTTTAATGGGTACCAATAAATATCCTTTAGTTCATAAAGATTAATTAAGAAGAATATCGATTGTCCATATGAATTAGAGTTCTTGTGATCAAGTTGAATATATGTTTCCAGCTAATTGTGTCACTATTTTATAGGTGTTGAATCACCCATTAGGATAATCCATCCAAACTATTGGGATTGGATAGATACCTATTATGGAATTATATGATTTTTTTGTATTTAATCCTATCTGTTAATTTGCACCCGATCAAATAAGTATCCCATATTACACCCACTATAAAACTGACATGTATGTTAGATCATGCATAGTACAATGGAATATTTAGATCATACCCATTTGGTGAACTAGTGTAAACCATAAAATATACCTTTTTAGTCCCAGTACCAACCCTGTATGACCAACTGATCCATAAGGGAAAATAAATTCACCTCTATGTACCTCACACTAATACAACATGCAAAGTGAAAGGTGTTCCATCAAAACATCACATTTCATAATCGTGCACATGCATGGGTGGTCTTGTGCACCATCATCTACTAGATTATTACCCTAATTTATCAATTTTTAATAATGATACAAGTGTTTCCCCTAATAAAGGATACCTCACTCCAACCCACTTTTTAATGCAGGATTCCAAAATCAACCACATTAGAAAAAACAAAAATTATTTTTATATATTTGAAAAACCATTAAAAATTAAAAAACTTGACCATAATTTTAAAATATTTAAAAACATCATTTTAAAATTAAGAATCATATTATATTAAAAATAGCATTTATTAATAAAGGTATCTCTTAATTTGAACCTTTATATTGTATAGATAAATCAAATATGAATAAAGAAATAGGTGAATATTTCCTTAAATAAATTAATCTTATTATCAGCTGGATTCATCCAACATTATCCTATTCAAATTCATATGATATTTTTATACTAAAAAACACTTTTATGTCAATGTTTAACTTATAATTTCATTAATTTTTGACAACCAAAGTCATAATTTATTTAGAGAGTCCACACTCCTACATTAAAATTGGTTAACAAAAAGTTTTCTCCTATTTCAACATTAATTTTGTTTTATTGGTTTATTAATAGTTTTATGTGTGACATACTAATATTTTTTCAATATATCTCAATATTTAATATATTTTGATTCTAAAAAATACAAATTCTTACTGATAAACTCTTTAAAATTGTTTTCAAGTAATCATTATTTTTCTTAAGAAATATTTTATTTCAAAATATTTTGGATAAATTTTCATTTTTCAAGTTCGATGAAAATTTCAAAGGAAAATATCACATGAGGTGACAATTTATCTTAATAGTATATATTTTTTATATTATACATATAAATATTTTTTCTATTAAAGGAATTAATCATATGAATAGATAGAAAAATTCATGCTAGATATCAGATTCCAAACAAAGTAAATTATCCTATGAAAGTCTTATGTATCAGTATTTTCAAATGAGGTATAATAATTTCTTAAGATCGAGGATTATATAAAATTAATTTATTTTAAAAGATAATATTATCAAATGAAGAACCTATGATATTAAAAATCAGGAATGCTGATATTCACCAAAGGGAATTATCATCTGAAGTAAAGAATTATCATACGTAGATAAAAAAAATCATATGAAGGAAACTTTTATCATATTGAACAATTATTTATGTTTAATAATCCTATTAAGAAAATTTTATTATAATAAAAAATGAAATATCATAATAATTATTTTATATTTTGGAGTATAAGATTTATCTCAAGTAAAAAATATATTTAAAGACTTAATTTTGACATTTTATAAAGTCTTATGATGTTTTGAAGATAAAAATAGCCTACTAGAAATATAATTTATTTCAAATCTACAGTGATTCAAAGTAAGTATTTTAAGACTATTTATTCAATATTTTGTTGAATTTATTAATATTAGAGTAATTAGATCAAAGTCCATCCATACTTCCCACTTTATTGGAAATTAATATGGCTGCATAAGGAAGGAAAAATTAAATAATACATCTATTTCCATGAATGTGTATAGTTCCAATGAAGACCATCATTTCATTCACCAATGATATCTGTGATTTATATTTTCATAATTGAAGGTCATATGTGGGAAAAAGTCTTTTGATTTTGGAATATTATTTTTTCTCTTGAACATTGGAGTATATATGAAGTTTACAATTCAAATATAAAGTGACATAGAATAATATAGGGAAAGTATTAATACTCAAGAATTAGAGTACCTTCTAAATAATGAATGTGATACTATGATTTTATATATATATATAAATGTATATATATAAGTAATTATTTATTTTCAATGAAGATGGAAATTTTTTCACTTCCATTATTTTGGGATTATTCTTCTATAGTCAAGAGATATTCTTGATTTGATTTTCAAAGTCTTATTATTTTCTGGAATAACCTATCATCTTTTTTTAGTAGCATCTTCCTATTGGAATGTGAATCCATATCTCGATTATACATCCTTATCTATTGTAAAGTAAACACTGGTTTTTATGAGTGTGTGAAGGTCATAGATATGTATTTTAAAATTGTATATCCTTGTAAAACTCTTTAAAACTTTTTGTATCAAGTTTTATTTTATTACATTAAACTTTAGAGGTCCCTGGGAAAAGTACCCACATAGTGAAGTTTACTAATCTCATGGATAGAGCAATGGTGATGTGGTGTAACTATCTTAGTTTTCCTCCTCAAATAAATACAGTGTTTAATGGATTAATCCACACGAAACACCAAAACCAAAACAATATGGAATATTGTATGGTATCCATTGAATTAGAATTTTAAATAGTGGAAATCAAATTATGAAATATATATATATATATATAAAAGAAAAAAAACAAAATAAAGTTAACTTTAAACACTGAATAATTTAGTATAATCAAGAAACACATAAAACCACATTTTATGATTAAAATTTATTTTATAAAATTTATATTTTTAATGTTTGATACATTTACGATTAACAGAAAATTTTGATTAATAATTAATATTCTAAAAAATGATTTCCTATAAAAAATATTTTTCATGATATTTTATTATTTTATTTTAAAGTTAAAATTTTCAATTTTTTTACTTGAATTTGGAAAAATTATCTACATTTTCGGATTTATCATGGTCATATTAGCTTAGGTTTTTTATATTTTTCTAAAAAAATATAGGTAAATATTATAAAATACCTTTTTACCTGTAACACGATATTATGAGATTATTATTATATCATTATGAATTGTAAAATTATGAAAACTCTTCTATGAAAAAATATTTATTTTATATGTGAATTTTTAATTTGATTTTTTTTATAATTTATAGACCCATATTTAGAATTTTAGAATTTATGTTATACTTTCAAATAAAATTGTTTTTTAATACATTATACATTTAGTATTTTACAATTCAATTTTAAAATTTTAAAAATTGAATTAAAAAATAGATTTAAAATTATTAATCGTAAGTTCATAATTTTATTATAAAGAACATTATATTTATGTTATTTAAGGATAAATTACCTAAGTTAAAACAAGTTTTCATGGTGAAAACTAAAATGGTAAATGTGAGTAAATATAGAGTAAAAGATCCTAACACATTTAAAACATGTCTTGATTGGAATGATGGAGGCATGGATATAACTTATGTACACAATAATACATTTTTTTTAATTTTTGATCCACTTTACTTGAGTGTGACTTCTTGTTATGGAAATGTTTTGGTATTTACAAAAGTTCCACCCATTTTCACTTATAAACATGGCCCTCCTCTCATCACTTACCTTCACAACAAAACCTATTATTTTCATCCCAAACTCTACCCATACGAATAATACATACTTATATAAAACTTAAGGACGTTATATTATTCTAAAAATTTCATCCCTCAATGTTTTAATCCCCTTTCACAAAGTATATTATCAAATAAGTGGGAAATAAGTTCATAACAACTCATTCTTTTTTAAAATTTTATTTATACACTTTATTATTCCTAAAATATAATTTAATCATCATAAAATGATATCATAAGTATTATTATTATGTTAGTATGTTATTATAATGATGGTATAATAATTTTCCACCATCCACTTTCCCATTATGAAAAATGAAAACATGAATCATGTGTTGTGTGGACTACCACCCATGAGAATAAACATGTTTTGGTTTCCATTACTTCCAAAAGTGGATGGGTTTAGTTTATATTTGATAAGTATATATGATATGTATATGTATATGATATATATATATCATTAATATTTTTCATTTTTTATGACGCAAAAAATTAATGATAGTTATAAGGTAACACAACAATATTAGTAAATAACCCAAAACTAGTTCATCACTATTTTCAATTTCATGAAACAAGATTAAAAATCAAAAGTAAAGAAATTATAACATTATAAATCTTTATAAAATATCAATTTTGGAAAATTTAATGATTTTTAATTGATGATATTTTGTAGAAAAAGGAAGATCAACACCACTTTTATGAACCTAGTTCACAACAGTTAAGATTATCAACACCCAATATTGAGAATAATTTATAACAATACTATACATGAATTTAATTATTATTAAGGAAGATAATAAATAGAAATATATAAGAATAAGATTTTGAAATAGGAAAT
This sequence comes from Viscum album, assembly GCA_963277665.1. Classification (NCBI taxonomy): domain Eukaryota; kingdom Viridiplantae; phylum Streptophyta; class Magnoliopsida; order Santalales; family Viscaceae; genus Viscum; species Viscum album. Next base: position 357,669,477 of record OY728163.1, read on the forward strand.
TAACATGTTTATCTTTATGATATATGAGTTTATTGAATTTTCAAAGAAGTGAAGGGTATTGTTAGGGGACTTTATAACTAAAACTCTTTTCTTTCAGTTATACAATATCTTATTGAATTATGTTTTCTGAGATATTCTTTTTTAATGATGTCCTATTTTTTATTTTTTTTGAAAAATGATTTTTTAATTATAATATACATTCATAAATTGTTTTATTTTCACTATTATGATGATTTTTTTTCATTTTGATAAGAGAGAAATAAATATTTCTTTTACATCGATGATTTCAAAATGTTTTCAGGAAAGATATTTTGTGATCTAGTTTTCATTTCACTCTCCATATTAAAAAATATCAATATCCAATGAAGTTATGCTTCATGTTATTCTATTAATATGTCATTATATTTGGGATATAAGGTTTTTGATGTCAACCTATTTATATCATATTTTTATACTATTAGGAAAGGTTATGAAATCAATTTTTATTTCCATGGGTTATTTATGAAAAGTGAATGATTTCCACTTAGATGTTTAGGAAACCTACCATTTTCTAGGTATTAATTAAAAAAAATTATGATTGATTATAAGTGGAAGAAAAGTGTATGAATGATGATGGGTGGGGTACTATATCACCATCCAATAAATTGGATGAAATTTATATATCATGATATAGTAAGGTGTGGAAATAATGAGTTTGTACACACAAGTATGGAGAATACATGTTTTCTCAAATTTGCAACCATGGACATAATTAGTTTGTTCACATAAGTGTAGGAATAATGAGTTTTCACAAATAGGTTTTCCTATGCTTTTTAATGTCCCATAATTTCCATGTTTTTTTTAAATTATATGAAATTATTTAAAGACCACATGCTTTGATGGCACGTGATTCTATAGCCCTGTGAGCCCGTAACAGAATTTTTGAAATAACCCAGGTACTTATATTATAAATAATATAAAATATAATTTCCCACTTCTTTATTTGAGTTTTAGAAAATGGCCATCTAAAAGTACGACCAGTAAGTTATTTAGAGTAAGACCAACTTATTTTTTGTGAATATTAACATACCCTTATGAATAGTAACATACCCTTATGAATAGTAACATAGTATTAAGAATAGTAATGTAAACTTATGAATTGTATTGTACCCTTATGAGTAGTAACTTGATCCTAATGAATAGTAATATACCCTTATGAATAGTAATTTTACCCTTATGAAAATTAATATACACTTAATAATAGTAACCTCACCCTTGATAGTGTATATAGAATATTTAATTGAAAATATAGTACACAAATATCTTTGAATAAGTAAATAAATGCTTTAAAATTGTTATCTTCCGAATAAAGTATTATTTTATTTAAAAATTAATTTTGAAATATTTATAATTTTTTTTGATAAATGGAGTTCTTTTTTGGATTCTACATGTCAAAAAATGTTTGGGGTGAATTTTTGGTCATTTTCTGAAATAATTGATTTTTTAGTGAATAGTTATTTTTTGGTATTTGACAAATAAATGAATTTCTGCATCATGGAGGTGTCATCAATGATGTAATCCCATTATCTCAATATCACATTCCATTATTACTATTTATAGTCATGGAATACTCACTATTTCTTGTCTTGAGTAAAAATAATAAAATAATAATTAAAATAATGTGAAATCTCTCCCCTCCTCCACTATAAATACCACCCATTCCCCCCTCTTCCTCCCACACCTCTCAAGCCTTGTGCATTGCATAAATTATTCCAAATTACATCCCCAATTTCCTTCCCCACGTCCAAGAAATGCTGTTCTCACCCAAAGGCAAAAATCGAAGACCTTACGGAGGATCTCAAGGAGAAGAGATCAAGAGGTAAGAAATCCTCATCCTTTTTCATGTATTTTTCTTTGTTTTCCTTTTCTTTTATTATAGTGTCTTCCCCTACTCTTATCCAAGAGGCATGAAAGCTCCAAAAAACTTGTATATTCTAGATGTTCTCATGTTCATGTAAAATACATCAAAATTCTTATTCTCCTCTCCCACTTATTCAAGGAATAAAAACATTGTCTGTGATGTGTCGAATTAACGACATCGTGGACAATATGATTTCAATTTGATTTAATTCCTTAACATATGGCCATGAAACCATTTTTAAGGTTTAAACATGTTATAATATATGTATTATATCTCATCCATGGTTTTGAAATCCTTTTGAACACATGGTTTTAATTTATAAAACAAAATGAGGTCGTTATTATCAAAGAACCACTAAAATTGTCTAAATGAACATCATTAATGTTTTAACTAATGAATCATTCTCAAATTAGAATTAGAAATGATAAATTTTATAATTAACATTATTGAATCATTCAAATACTATTTCATTCTACTTCTAGTGATTCATTTACAACTGACATAAAAATTCATTACAAACTACTCATGGAAACCTGGTAATGCACACACCTAAAACAAGGGAAATAACAAAATATTATTTATCAATGGGTGGAATAATGTTATTGATTGATCATATAAGATGTTATAAACATGAAAATGTTTCCATAAAATAATTATAAAACTATTTTAAACATTATAAATGATATTTAAACACGTTTCATGGAAGTCGAACCCGAGGTAAGGGATTCTCTCCTTCTCACTTTTATTCAAGAATCTACTCTTTGTTGAGTACTTTTATTTTTAATTCCTAATGATGGGGTATATTTTCACTCCTCCCCTATACTTCCATAATTATATATTAATAATAATATACCCCATTCTATATCTTTAATTCCTCCCATGTACACCCGAAACCATGCCAAAATTTTAGAAGTGAATTTTAAACCCAATTTTCATTTTTTGGGTTAGCCTTCAAATTCTATGATTTTTATCATGATAAGATGATTTGTGAAATTAAATTTGATTATATAATGTTGTATTATCTGTATTTACAGTATATATACATATTTACATCGTTTAATCAATTCTCTCTTCAATGTTATGGTATTTGTAAAGGACCTCCCTCTTAAACTCCTTTTAAATGTATCCTCTATGAAATCCAAAGAGATTGTTTTTTATAATATAAGTTTACTCTTCAGGTTTCATGATGTTTTGTTACAATAGTATCTCACTTATATTTTTATTATTGTTTCTGAATAATAATATATCATTATAATTTGTGGAGTGTTTATGTTCTAAGAGTGATTTTTTTCAAGAAAAATGTATTTTAAATGTGAATGTGTTTTGCTCAAGTGGGTTTATGAGTTATGAGATGTTTTATTCATGGTATGTTACTTGGACATTATTTATGTTTGGTTGGTCCCATTATATCTCAATATGTAATGGTTGATCCCCATTATAGCTCATGATATGTTGGGTTGATCCCATTATAGCTCTAGATATAATGGGTGATCCCCATTATAGCTCTCCAATGCACTGGGTACACCAGAGAGGGAAGTTGACCAAATGGCTATTACAAGTGTAAGGGTGAATGTAATAATGATATATTAAATGTGTCCTAAGTAACCTACAAGGGTATTCTATGCATTCGAGTTTTTATGAAATGGGTTTTATTGTTTTTTAATGTTATCACTTGACTAATGATTTCTCTCTTTATATCCCTTACAGAGTTTTGTACTCATCCCGCATTTTTGAAATGTTTTCCATAGGATTTAAGAATGTGTATGAATAATAAGGGAGTAATTATGAAGGTTATGAAGATTTTTAAAGAATCATGTTTTATAATTTGAAAAAATGGATTCTGTTTTTAATAGTATCCTATTTTGTATGAATGTGGCATGTTATGTATATAAGATATCATAAATCTCCAAAAATCTATACCCAAAAGATCCTCAATGGGTAATAAATGTATGTTCTTGACTAAAATTCAAGATTATGTAATGTTTTAAGGATGGGTCTTGAGAGTTGGTATCAAAGGATGGTTTAGATAACTTTAGGTGTTAGAATGATGATAATTGAATACCTTATATGATTTTTACTTTATGGTTAATTTAAAATGACATAGAATTTGAAGGTTACCATGTTTCTTCAACTAAGATATGTCTGTTCAGAATGAATTTCTACAGAAGAGACATGGAAGCTAATGTAGGAAGGTGCCGAGAGGCTGATATATGTTCGAATTTGCAGCTTGGAATGGTGGGAATTGGAACCGAGAAGTTTGTGATAGAAATGGCGCAGTTTACACAAGAGATAAATGGTGGTGGTATCTATGATAAATAGGAACCTGATCTACCATGAGGGAACACATATATTGTGAAGAATTTCATGAGGCAACATCCTCCATCTTTTAGTGGAATTGTAGATCTATTGATATTTCAGGGATGGATCAATGCTCTCCAAAATATATTTGATGTCATGGGATGTTTATAATGCCAAAAGGTAATACTATCCATTTATAATTTTGAAGGTGAATACAATTAGTGGAGGTCTCTAGTTAAAAATACGAGAGAAAAATATGATCTTGATATTATGGAATGGGAAGCTTTTAAGATACTTTTTTTGGAAAAATATTTTCCTAAAACCGTTCGACTCAGAAAGGAGAAATAATTCATGGAACTAAGGCAGTAAGGTCATGAATATATGGATGTAAATGAATCCAATTTTACAAGAATGAAAATTTACATAAGAAATTTTACTTGGAACTTTTATAGAAAAATTAATAGATTTTACTCTAGTTTTAAACCTTTTATACAAAGTAATTTAGCTACATGAGTGTTTAAAATATTTGAGAAATTTGTTCAGTGTTTTGAAAAAGTTGAGATGGAGTTTACTGACACATATGCACCACGTGATAAAAAGAATAAGAAGTGGTAATGTTGGTATGAATTGGTGAAGATCTCATCAAAGAAGTCTAGAGGTAAGAAATTGAATTTTCATTCTTGTGAAAAGTGTGGTAAAAATCATCATGGATAATTTCTTGTGAATTCTGGGAAGTGCTACCAATGTGGAATGTTTGGGCACATTTCTCATGAATTCAAGGAAAGTGATCTGAAAACTAATGAGAAGCCAATGGTGATATTCTTTAACTATATGTAATTGGGTCATTATGATAATGTTTGTTCAAATCTAATCACTCAGGAAAGAAACCAGAAATATTGGAAGCAAAAGCGTGTCTAAAAATATTTTATGTCTACTTCAGTAGTTGTTGAGCCTTAAAATGAAGTGGTGTCAGGTACATTATTTATTTACTCGGATTTTTATAAAGTCTTGTTTAATACGGGGTCTACAAATTCTTTCATTTCAAATATATTTTCATCCAAATTGTAAATTCAACCTCAAGAAATGAATCTAGAACTTATTGTAAAGACACCTGGAGGAAATACTGTGGCAAAAAGAAATTATAAGAATCTACCTATCTTTGTATGTGGAAATATTTTACTGGTGAACCTTTTTGTTTTGACTCTAATAGAGTTTCATGTTATTTTGGGGATGGATTGTATTTCTTTTTATCATTCTATAATAGATTGTAGAGCTAAATATGTTTTTTTCATTCTGAGTTTTAGTTTGTGTACAATAATGAACCCTTGCCATTGATAACCTACCAAGAAGGTGAAAACTATTAAAATAAGGAAATGAAAGTTATATTTGTCACATTGTTCAAAATAAGGTAACTATTCAGATTAATGATGTTCCCATAGTAAATGAATACGTAGATGTTTTTCCTGATGAGTTTCCCAGTGTATTACCTGATCGTGAAGTGGAATTTACAATTGACTTAGTTCTTGAGTCTCAGCCAATTTCAAAACCCCCTAATAGAATGGCATAAGTGGAACTGCTTGAATTGAAAATATAGTTGCAAGAGCTACTTGAGAAAGGATTTATTCGTCCTAGAACTTCACCATAGGGTGATCCTATTTTGATCGTTAAAAAAGAAAGATGATTCCATTAGACATTGCATTGATTATATATCTTTGAATAACATTACTATTAAAAACAAATATTATTTTCATTATATCAATGACGTGTTTGATCAGCTACAAGGAGATCTGTACTTTTCTAAGATTGACTTGAGATCTGAGTACCATAAGCTGAAGGTGAAGAAATATAACATTCCGAAAATAGATTTTCATACTAGATATTTTCATTATGATTTTTTGGTTATTCCCTTTGGTTTGGAAAATGCACCTACTGTATTCATGGATCTTATGAATAGAATATTTCATGAGTACTTGGATAATTTTGTGGTAGTGTTTATTGATGACATTCTTGTTTTTTCTAAAAGTATATATGATCATGAAAAACACTTAAGGGTTGTTTTAAAAACCTTAAAAGAAAATATACTATATGGAAAATTTAGTAAGTGTGAATTATGGTTGCCAAAAATTTCATTCCTTAGTCACATTGTTTCTAAAGATGACATAACTATTGATCTTGCTAAATCAAAAGTTGTTGAAGAATGGACAATACCCAAAAATATAACTGAAATTTGTAGCTTTATTGGTCTAGTAGGATATTACTGATTTTTGTTGAAAACATTTCATAGTTATCCAGACCAATGACTAAGTTAACTCGAAAAGGTGTTATGTTCCTATAGAAAAAGGAATGTAATGATTTTTTTCAGGAATTGAAAATAGGAATGTGGAATGCTTCAGTTCTGACTCTAACTTCCAGAAATGAAGAGTTTGTTATTTATAGTGATGCTTCTTTGAAGGGACATGGTTGTGTTATGATGAAGAATGATCAGGAAATTGCTTGTGCTTCATGTCAGTTGAAACATAATAAGTTAAATTACCCCACACATGATTTGGAACTAGTAGTTGTGGTTTTTTTCTTTACAAATTTGGAGGCAATAGCTATATGGAAAAAAATGTGAAATATATACTGACCAGAAATGTTTGAAGTATATATCCACTCAGAAATAATTGAACAAGAGGCAAAGAAAATGGCATAAACTGATAAAAGATTAAAATTGCACAATCAATTACCATCCTGGAAAAGAAAAAAAAGTGGAAGATTAATTGTTCCAAAAACATCAAACATCATTAACCATGTAATGTTTGGAACATAATACCTTGATTAATGATTTGATGAATTTTGGATTAGAATTTGTTGGTGTAGGAAATACATTTTTATTGTTTAAGATTTCAGTGTAGTCAACATTATCAAATAGAATAAAAAAAAGAGCTGAAGGAAGACCGCGAAATACAAGAAAAGGTAGAATTGGTTAAAATGGGTAAGTTGATATAATTTACCCTTGATAAAGAATTTGTTTTGAGATTTGGGAAAATATTGTGTGTGCCTTGTGATCCTTAGTTGAAGAAATATTTGTTGTGTGAAGCTCATAGTTCTCCATTTTCAAGGAATCATGGAAGTACTACGATGTAGCAAGACCTTTAGGAGTATTACTAGTGGGATGGAATAAAAATAGATATTGCTGATTTTACCATGAAATTTTTGACATGACAATAGTTTAAAGCAGAGATAAAACTACCAAAGGGGATGCTTCATCCACTTCCAGTACCAGAGTGGAAATGGGAAAATATATCCATGGAATTTTTGGTTGGATTACCTAAGACTTCTTGAGGAAACAATGTTATTTGGGTTATTATTGATTGGCTGACTAAATATTCACATTTTCTTTCTATTCAAGATACAATTTCTTCGGATATGCTTTCTCCACTGTACCTTAAAGAGATTGTGAGGTTACATGGAGTTACTCTTTCTATTGTTTTTGAAAATGATCTCAGGTTCACTTCTAATTTTTGGAATGGACTTCAGAAGTTCTTGGGAATATAATTAAATTTCAGTTCATCTTTTCATCCTCAATCAGATGAGAAGTCAGAACAAATGATTCAAACTTTGAAGGATATGCTTCGAGCATGTTCCATGGACTACCAGGGAAGTTGGGATCAATATCTTTCTTTAGTTGAGTTTTATAATAATAACAGTTTTCATTATAGTATTCAGATGTAACCTTTTTAGGAATTTTATGGGAAGTGGAATCAGACTCCAAAATTTTGGGATGATGGCAGTGAAAGAAAGTTTATGGGACTAGAGTTAGTAGAGTAAGTGGCTAAAAAGGTGAAGATGATCCAATATAACACGAGGACAGCTTAGAGTAAGCAGAAAAGTTATAAAAACAATAGAAGGAAAGACATATATTTCGAGGTAGGTGACTATGTATTATTTAAAATCTATCTTTGGAAAAGTGTGATGCATTTTTGAAATAAAGGAAAGCTAAGCCCACAGTTCATCGACCCATTTAAAATCCTAGAGAAAGTTGGACCAGTTGCATACCGACTAGCTTCGCCTTCGAGTTTGTCTTCAGTACACAATTTTTTTTTCATGTTTCGATGTTGAGAATGAATTTTCTAGATTTATCTCATGTGTTTAGTATAGAACTAGTTCATACTAAAGAGAACCTTTCTTATGAAGAGAACCCTATTCAGATTCTTGATCGTAGAGAGCAAGTATTGCAGAATAAGGTAAACCACCAGGAAAGGTTTTGTTGAGAAACAACATGGTTGAAAAAACAACATGGGAATATGAGAATGAAATTAGGGAAAGGTAACCTCACATTTTTGGGTAAGTAAATAAAAATTGTTAGGACACAATTTACAAAAGGTGGGAGGAATGTAACAACCCAGGTACTTATAAGTTAATTAACTTTAAACTTAATTTTCCACTTCTATGATTTGAATTTCGAAAAATGGTCATCTACAAGTGTGATCAGTATGTTATTTAGAGTCTTATAAGACCAACATAATTTTTATGAATAGTAACATAAACATATTAGTAGTAACATACCCTTATGAATAGTAACATACCCTTATGAATAGTAACGTACCCTTAAAAATAGTAATGTACGCTTATGAATTGTAATGTACCCTTATGAGTAGTAACTTAAACCCAATGAATAGTAATGTACCCTTGTGAATATTAATTTTACCCCTATTAATAGTAACATACCCTTATTAATAGTACCCTTACCAATGATAGTGTATATATATGATAAAATTGAAGGTTTGGAACACCCATATATTTGAATAAGTAAATAAATGCTTTAAAATTGTTATTTTCTGAATACAGTATTATTTTATTTAAAAATTAATTTTCTCATATTTATAATTTTTTTTTGATAAAATGGAGTTAACTTTTGGATTCTACACATCGAAAAATGTCTGGGGTGATTTTTTTGTAATTTTCTAAAATACTTTATTTTTTGGTGAATATTGAATTTTTGGTATTTGACAAATACATGAATTTCTAGATCATGGAGGTGTCATTAATGATGTAGTGCTCATGTAAGCTCAATATATCTAAATCAATTTCCATTATTACTATTTATATTCATGGAAGACTCACTATTTCTTGTCTCGAGGAAAAATAATAAAATAGTAGTTAAAATAATGTGGAATCTCTCCCCTCCTCCACTATAAATACCACCCATTTCCCCCTCTTCCTACCACACCTCTCAAACCTTGAGAATTGTCTAATTTCTGCCAAATTTCCTCCCCAATATGATTCCCCACGTCCAATACCTACTGGTCTTACCCAAAGGCCAAAATCAAAGGCCTTAAGGAGGTTCTCAAGGAGAAGGGATCAAGAGGTAAGAAATCATCTTCCTTTTCATGCATTTTTCATTTTCTTTTCATTTTATTTTATTAAAGTCTCTCCCCATAAACTTATCCAATAGGCATTAAAGCTCCATAAATCTTGTATATTTTGGATTTTCTCATGTTAATATAACATTCATCACCATTCTTCTTATTCTCTCCCACTTATTCAAGGAATAAAAACACTATGTGTGATGTGTCGAATTAACAACATCATGGACGATGTGATTTCAATTTGATTTAAATCCTTAAATTAGGGTCATGAAACCATTTTTATGGTTTAAACGGGTTAAAAAATATGTATTATTTCTGATCCATGGTTTTTAATCCTATTTTATAGATGGTTTTGATTTATAATACAAAATAAGGTCATTATTATCAAAGAACCACTAAAATAATCTAAACAAACATCATTAATGTTTTAACTAATGAATCTTTCTCACATCAGAATTAAAAATGATAAATTGTATAATTGAGGTTATGAAATAATCTAAATACCATTTCATTCCACTTATGTAGTTTCATTTACAATCGACATAGAAATCCATTACAAAGCACTCATGGAAATCATGTAATGCTTGCACCTTAAATAAGGGAAATACCAAAGTATTATTAATGAATGGGTGAAATAATGTTATAAAGTGATCATATAATATGTTATAAACATGAAAATGTTTCTTTAAAATAATAATAATACTATTTTAACCATTATACAAGAGGTTTAAACACGTTTCAAGGAAGTCAATCCCGAGGTAAAGGATTCTATCCCTCTCAATTTTATTTAAGAATCTCTTCTATGTATTGTACTTTTATTTTTAATTACTTATGATAATGTTTGTTTTTAACCTCCCACATATTTCTCTTATTCTATATTGATGATTAGATACCCCATTATATCTTTTTAATCCCTCCCATGTACACCAGATACCATGCTGAAATTTCATAAGTGAATTTTAATCCAAATTTCTAATCTTTTGGTTAACTTTCAACTACCATGCTTTTTATCATGATAAAATGACTTGTGAAATAAAATTTGATTATATAATTTTATATTATATTTATTTAAAGTATATATACATCTTTCCTTCAGTTAATCAATTTTCTCTTCAATGTTATGGTATTTGTAAAAAAACCCCTCTTAAAATCTTTTTAAATGTCTCCATTTTTTAATCCATATAGATTATTATTTTTTATGACATGAGTGAAATCTTCTGATTTCATGATATTTTATTACCATAGTGTCTCTAATATATGTTTTTATGGTTGTTTTTGAATAATAATATTTCATTTTCATTAGTATATTGTTTATTTTCTAAGAGTGATTTTTACAAGAAAATGGTATTTTGAAATGTGAATGTGTTTTTCTCAAGGGTGTATACGAGTTATGAAATGTTTTATTCATGGTATGTTCCTTAGACATTATTTATGTTGGGTTTATCCCATTATATCTCAATATATGATAGGTGAGTCCCATTATAGCACAAGATATGTTGGTTTGAGCCCATTATAGCTTAAGATATCATGGGTGATCCCCAATATGGATCTCCAATGAATTGGGTACTCTGGATATGGAAGTTGACAAAATGGTTATTACAAGTGTAAGGGTGGATTTAATAATGATATGGTAAATGTGTCCCAAAGAAACTACATGATTATTCTATGCATTTGAGTTTTTATGACATGGGTTTTATTGTTTTTTATGTTATCACTTGAATAACGATTTCTCTCTTTATATCCCTTACTATGTTTTGTACTCATCCCACATTTTTTAAATGTTTTCCACATGATATAAGGATGGGTATGAGTAATAAGGGAGTCATGATGAATGTTATAAACATTTTTCGAAGAATTGATTTTTTATTTTTTAATGTTTTATAATTTGAAAAAATAGATATTGTTTTTCAATAGTATCCTATTTGTATGAATGTGGCATGTTATGTATGTAAGATATACTAACGATCAAAAATCCTAAACCCTAAAAGATCATCAATGTTTAATAATAGTATTTTCTTGAATAAAATTCAATATTATTTAATGTTTTAAGGCTGGGTCTTGATAATTTTGAACTTTTTTTAAGTCCGTTTAAGTAAAAGTGCAAGCGGGGTTTTATAACTTTTAAAATTTCTCTCAGCTCAAAAAATTTAGGCCACCATTGAACATGGAACGCCGGGATTCAAAAATAAAGGAACTAACTTCAACTATCAATGGTTAGATAGAAAATTTAGTTTTTGGACTTTTCAAAAAATAATAAACTAACTTGAAGAGTTATTTTATTTTAGTTCCCTCACCATTGAGTGACAGACGGTGGCGTTGTGGTGTGGGTATGAGTTGCATTAAATGAATATCATTAATATCTCATTTTTGTGCCGAAAAATGATGCATTGATTGAAGTGTAATAGATATGTTTTTCATAAATGAAACAACATAACAACTTGATGTCACAACGTAACAGAAATGTTGCAATGTTTTTTCTTTTTAATAGGATGACACATTGGAGAAATGAGAATTAAATCATCAAAATTTTCAGACGAACCTACAACAAGGATTCACTCTAACAACGAATGATGAACACTAGTAGGATTTCTAGAAACATCGAGATTTTATGAATAATGGGATTAGGAAGCTTCAAATACCAATGGAGCTTGAATACTTGAGGTCAGAGTGTTTGAACGACTAATGTCGATCAAGGTAGGGGTTTGTATTGTTTTACATTTTTCTAATTCTTATTCTAAAATGATGAAAACTGATCAACCAATGAACATGTTGATCCATTTATAGTATGTTTGTATGGGAGGGTGTTCTACTTGGTTTTTATACAATGGGATTAAATTATTGTTGATATAATTGTGATTTCAACCCTCCCTAGATTTAAAACATCTAACGTGGTGGGAATGGGATGACACAAACAAGTCCGGACCCACCCCCCTCCTCCTTGTGTGTTCTTGGTGTCTAAACATTCACAATGTAGGTAAGGAAAATTGGAGGCCTTCTTTGGGAAGGTGATGCCCCATGAAGGCTGGAGGTGCAGTCAGTGTGAAGAACAGACCACTGGGGAAGACCCAGTGGCCCATAGAAAGACCCACCGGTGGTGGCACGGACTGGTGGTAGTGTTCCATGATAGTGCGCCATGACGGTGTGCCAGAGGTCATTTCCATTTCCGGATTAGGCCTCAAAAAAGAAAGAGGAGACGAAAGCTGGCAGAAGGGATGCAGACCGCAGCTGACGTCACATGACTGTGATGGAGAAGGCGGCCCAATGGGGAGAGGGGGAGCCAGACGCAGCTTCCAAATGTGTCCCGGCTAGGTAGAACCCATCTGGATATAGTGAACCGAGCAGGGTGTGAGACACCGTAGCCGATCAGACCTACCCCGTTGGGCCAGACCGATGACTCAATAAGATCAAAACCCAATGGGCTGGACCAGGCTAGACATAGGTTGGGCTAGGTCCGGGTCGGGTTAGCGAACACGGGTCAAGTTAGTCTGGACTCAGACCCAACCAACCCCTTTTTGAAAAAACACCAATATCATTGAAAATGGGCACTCGATTGACGATCTATTTTTGGTATTGGAACCCTCACGATGAGGTAGATCTTTTGAAATACTCTATGGTGGTTTTCATAGAAGTTAACATACGATGAGTGGCTTGGGGAGTGGCTCTCCTGAGATAAAACTTGCTATGTGCAGAAACCCTATGGTTGGTTGAGACCTAAAGACTATTGGTAAGCGACCATGTGTGGATTAGCTACTATGTCCATGTGGGAATCTTCTTCTATGTGACTCGGTAGGCCCATTGTAACACCTGAGAATTTTATGAGAAATATTTTGTTTTTATGTTATATAAATCATCAAAGGAATCTTTCACTACACACAACACTAGCTTGGCTTGCTTTACACGTAACTGCGGCCTTCCTCGATAGCTTGCGTCGTACGCAATACCGAGTTTCACTAAACAACGATATGCTATTAAAATATTATTAAAACTAGCCGTTATGAATAGTAATGACTGAATTTTGAATTTTATAACATTTTAAATCAACTTATACATTTTCTAGAATGAGGTATAAAAGCAAAATCTATTTTTTTGGATAAAAGAAATATTTTTCAAAAAATACAGTTTTGCCGCCTTTTGATGGCGCACCCACATTAAATCTAGTTTTTGACATGTTTATAAGTTCAATTTGACAAAATAAAATTCTTCTTTTTAATCAGGGTATAGAAATTTACTTTGGATAAATTTTTGATATTTTTCTGATAACTTTCATATTTTGATGAATAGTAAAAATACACTAATTTTTAATTAAAAACAACTTTTTTCATTGAGATAATTTATATGGATAAATTATAATATTGAATGGTTTTAAAGTATAAATAGAATATATTTTTACCATTTAATATAATGTATGTCATTATCATTAATTTCACATTGAATTCATAGGTAAAAACATTTCAATCTTTGGCAATGTTTTAACTTCTAAAACCCATTTTCTTAACAACGAGATTTATTTTAAATTAATTACTGCAACTTATATGTTTTGAATTTTGAAAAATGGATTCCATATTCAGAATCATAGGGTCCAAATTATGTTAATAGACTAATTTTTATTTTTGGGCATTATGAATAGTAACTATGGTAAATTTTATTTACCATAGTTAAAGGTAAATCGGGCAATTAAGGGTAAATATAAGATTATAAAACTAACCTAACACCTGCCAAAATCCTATTGGATGGCTAAAAGTCGACCCATATCACCTAAGGGTCGGATTAGATTCATTTAATGGACTTTTTTCCATGAAAGTAATTTAATTATTATTAAAACCAAAGAATGTGACAACATGTCACTTTCTTAAATCTTATAAGTATAATAATTTTAATTTGGTGATAAACTTAATGAAACTTTGAACATTAATAGTCTACAGAAAGATAATAAAATTATCTACATCATAGGAATTTATTTATAATTTTTGGGGATTAAATAATTATCATTAATTATGACACAATAGTGATGTTGAAATTATTTTATTAACTAAAATATCAAATAAATGGTTTTAAAAATAATAAAATAAATAATATATGAACTATTTAATGTGCTACACTAATTTTATACATACATATGACATTTTAGGAATCTATTATAGCTTTTATTTTGAGCATATTCTCTATATATATTTTATTTAAATTCAAATAAATGAATAGTGTCTAAAATTGACACTATTGTTATTTTATAAAACTACCGTTGTTTAAAAATCACAAAAATATTTAAAAATTATAAATTAAAATTTATATGGTCAAAAATGTAATAAAGTTTCAAATTATGGAAAATTCACAACATATATGTAATTATATATAATAATTTAAAATTTAGAATATTATTACCACAAATAAAATTAAATTGATAAATAAGGATAAATCAAGTTGATAATGTTTAAAATAAATTCCTAACATGTCTAAATTTTATTTTTTGATGATATTACAACCCTATCTCATCAAATCTTTGGATATGAGTCATTTTGGAAGTTTTTAAGTGGGTTTGGGATTTAATATAAACTAATATTTCTTATATTTCCAAAGGTGCCCCTCTACTCCCTTATAAAAGGGAACCTCCCCCCTCTCTTCCTCACACCAATTTGAGCCTTCAAGCTCGGCCAAACCCTGCCCATTTCACTTCCCCACTTCCTTAGAAACCTACTAGAGGTACTGGTCTTATCAAAAGACCAACTCTAGTGCCTTAAGAGAAAGTTTAAAGGAGGCACTTCGAGAAAGAGGTAATACCTTCTACCATTTTCTTCAAGTTCCATTCTTCTTCTACTCCCTATTCTTTAGTTGTTTAATTATTAGGTAATAACATCATTACCACTCATATACTTATATGTTATTATAAATATGAAAAAACCCTATTTCACCTCATATCCATCCTAAGGAAAACGAAATCACCGCGCGTGCGTACGTATGGAATACCGTCTCCACGCCGTGGTGTAATCTATTTTCCACCACCACCTTACTTGGATGGGAATAAGGGTGAAAGTAATGAATATATATGATTATTGTAAAGTTTTATTGATTCTGAAATAGTATACACACACTCCAATACAATTCCACGATCATGGGAACGATATCATCGCTCGTGCGTACGTACGGAATACCGTCTCCCCAATGTGATGCGATTCGTTCTACGTGATATTCATTGCATAATGATTATATAAATGAATTGAATGAATTAATATGATATATATTACACTAATAACATTCTAGAAATGAGGTATCTATAACCTAAAGCGAAGAATAAGAATTTATTCGACAAACACGCATAAGAACAAAAAGTAATAAACACCCAAATAACAAGTAGTAATGAAATATTACTAATAAGAAGCTACGAATATGACTATATATGATATCATAAAAATAATTATGATTCTGTAATAATTCAATAACATTATTTAAATCATTATACAGGAGGTTCGGACACTTACGAAGCAAATCGGACCTAAGGTAAGGGAAAATATCACAATCTCATTTTTATCCGAGATTGTTTATACTTTGGTATTTACTGGGGTGTATTTTATCATCCACATCCATGTTTCCACAATATGTAATTTTTACATCATTCTACAATAGTTTATATACAATTTTACCCTTCGGGGAGTTTTTAGTAAAAGATATGAAAGGAATCATTTGTCATTTTTTGTACGAGGTACTTTTTGACTTTTCCGACAAAAGTACGAGAAGAATGTTTTCTTTTAACTTATACGGCATGAATGGATATTTAAAACATTATTTCCAAGAAGATTACTTTACAAGTTTTCAAGTTTATTTTTAATCAACTTCTTTTAGTTTAAAATTGTATGACATGTTAAGAAAGGAAAATGTTTTTGAAGTTGAAAGGATATTTTCCTCAAGAATGGAGTTCAAGTGTTTTATCAAAATTATTTTCCATATAAGATAATATAGGGATTCTGTTTCTTTCCCTATTATTACATTGAATTGATTATGTTGTGATGGAATTATTTTTATGAATCCCTTTACCATATTTGAATTTTTTTATGATGTCATGTTGTTTAAGAATTCCATTTTTATTACATGGGTTATGCAATGATGTATGATTTATGATTTTGTGGCACACATAAGAATGGTATCATTATGAGATGGGTGGGACCTATATCTCCCTCCAATGCATTGGGTAACGATTTTATATCTCATGAGATAGACATGGCTGGAACGGCAGGTTATACTGGTTCAGTGAAACAGGACTGAAACGAGGAGTGAACTCGGTTCAGAAATGG
The DNA here is from genome assembly GCA_963277665.1 of Viscum album. Classification (NCBI taxonomy): domain Eukaryota; kingdom Viridiplantae; phylum Streptophyta; class Magnoliopsida; order Santalales; family Viscaceae; genus Viscum; species Viscum album. The sequence continues at coordinate 357,686,309 of OY728163.1, forward strand.
TCTTTGTCCACTAAGATAGTCTTGGCAATGAGCCTTGACTAATAAGAAATGATTCTCAATGATTATGTGTGTATGCCACAAAGTTTCATGTTTTAATTTATGATTATGATTACATTTAACTACTATGATTTATCCCATGTTATGAAATTATGATCTCTTTTGCAGGTTAAGATTTCGCAAAGTTATGTTCTTATGTATATGATGTGATTGCTATTTCTTTTGTTTACCCTTACTGAGCATTTGAGCTCACCCTTTTGTATGTTTTATTTCCCCAGGTCAGGAAGAAGGTTATTAAGTAGGATATGCCAAAAAGGGACTATAGATATGATGAAATAAATGGGAGACAGTGTAGACGGTTTATAAACCAGTTGTTTATGTTTCCCAGTTTCTAAAGACACTATACCTATATGGTCCTTTCATGTTTTTGTTATATATTGTAATAAGTGTGCTTCAATTTTGAATTAATAACAATGTATATAAATTATGGGTCGTTATAGTTGGTATCAGAGGAAAGGTATAGTCAACCTTTGGAAACTAGGATGTGAAAGCCTTAGTAAGAACCCTAAGGAAAAGTCTAAGAATAGAACACAATCTTAGTGTTTTAGAAATGACCATGAATAACCTAGGATAAGACCTTAAGTGTGAAATTTTATTCTTGATTATGTGGTTTTCCTATTCAAATTAGTGTTTCTCATACTATTCTTCTTGGTTTTAGTCAATGGCTGGAACCCGACGGAACCGTGTTAATGCGGAATGCGATGGGCAATGCAATGATTGTCCCCATGAGCAACCAAATGTTATGGGATCTGGAATGAAAAATCTTTTAGCCATGCTCACACAACTTTCTGAAGCTATGAATCATGTAGGACTTCCAAACGAGCAAAGGAAGGAGCAACATTCTGTTGAATCCTTCATGAGGCAGCATCCAACTTCTTTCAGCGGGTCTACTAATCCATTAGTTGCTGAACAATGGATTAGTACCACTGAAAAGATATTTCCAGTTCTTCAATGTTCTGAACATGATAAAGCCATCCTAGCAATGTATCGTTTGGAAGGAGATACTGATCAATGGTGGAATCTTATTAAGAATACGAGGCAAAGGGATGAAATTGAGTCCATGGAATGGGACGAGTTCAAGAACTTATTTTTCAATAAGTACTTCCCTCGTATTCTCCGAACAAAGATGGAGAAAGAGTTTCTTGAACTGAAGCAAAAGGATGATGAATCTGTTGGTACCTATGAAGAAAATTTTACAAGACTTGCAAGGTACGCTTCTGGTATTATTATCCAACTTGAGAGTAAGATCGATCGATTCTTTAGTGGCTTAAAACCAAGTCCTCGAAGGGCGTTAGCCATAAGGGACTTCAATAGCTACGAGGAAATCGTTAGATGTGCTCTCAAAGTTGATATGGGAATTGGAGTAACCCATCAATCATATGGGTTTGATAAGAAGAGGAAAATGGAATTCAAAGGAAAATCTAAAGAGCACACTGAAAAAAAGATAAGCTTTCCCTTATGCTCAAAGTGTGGAAAGAAACATGGAGGGAGTTGTCTTAAAGGGACAAGCAAATGTTTCAAATGTGGAAAGGAGGGTCATCGGGCATTTGAATGCCGCAATGATGGGAAGAAGATGTCTAATGATGCAAACAAAGGAAGGGACACACATAATGAACCTACTACACTTCAATGTTTCAAGTGCAAGGATATGGGGCATTATGCCAATAAATGCCCTAATCCAAGGGTTGTTGATGATGATCGACATTAACAAAATCTTAAGGCTAAAGACAAAGGAAATTCACATGCAATTTCTATCAGCGATCTGGAGTACGATAACGATGTGGTGAAAGGTACACTTACCATCCAATCTAAAGTAGAAAATGTTTTATTTTATTCTGGATCCACCCACTCATTTATTTCTGAAGATTTTTCTAATGGTATCACCGTTTTACCTCAACAATTAGATGTTGAGTTAGCTGTGACAACACCTAATGGCACAACAATTGAATCAAAAGTTTATAATTCTTCCTCGATTGAAGTTTGTGGGAAAGTGCTTCCTGCAAATCTTGTGATCCTTCTTATAGTGGAATTTGATGTGATTCTTGGCATGGATTGGGTTTCTTTATATGGAGCTCATATCAATTTCCAAAGAAGGGAAGTCACATTTCATATTCCAGATCAATATATGATTGTCTATCGATGCAAGGATGAACATAACCTTCCAGTGGAAATTTCTTCCATCTTATGGGTTTTGATTCCACTTAATAAAGGTTATTTATCTCAAATGGTTGGTGAGAAACTCACAATTAAGAATATTCCCACTGTACGGGAGTTTGATGATGTCTTTCCGAAGGAATTGTCGGGTCTTCCACCAAATCGTGAAGTTGAGTTTTCAATAGAACTCATACCGGGTGCTTTGCCTATTTCAAAGACACCTTATAGAATGGCCCAAATTGAGTTGCAGGAATTGAAGAAGATACTCCAAGAGAATCTTGATAAGAGATTCATACGCCCTAGTGCGTCACCTTGGGGAGAACCTGTTCTGTTTGTTAAGAAGAAAGATGGATCAATGAGACTCTACATTGATTATCGAGAACTTAACAAGATCACTATCAAGAACAAATATCCTCTCCCACACATTGAGGACCTATTTGACCAACTACGCGAAGCTCAATACTTTTCCAAGATTGATCTTCATTTAGGGTATCATCAATTAAGGGTCAAAAGGGAGGATATACCAAAGACGGCTTTCTATACAAGGTATGGACACAATGAATTTATAGTGATGTCATTTGGTCTTACTAATGCCCCTGCTATCTTCATGGATCTGATGAATAGAGTCTTTAGAGACTACCTTGATCAATTTTTGGTAGTCTTTATACTTGTCTATTCAAAGAGAAAGGAAGAACATGAAGATCACTTGAGAATTATATTGAAGACCCTGAGAAAGGAGAAGCTTTATGCCAAATTTACCAAGTGTGAATTTTGCCTTCAAAAAGTTGCGTTTTTGGGTCACATAATCTCAAAAGAGGGGATATCTGTGGATCCAACAAAAACAGAGGATATTGAAAGATGGTCGAGACCAACAACAGTAACTGAGATCCAAAGTTTTCTTGGTTTGGCTGGATATTATCGACGTTTTATGAAATATTTTTCACGATTATCTAATCCACTCACCAGGTTGACTCTAAAAGGAGTTAAGTTCGTGTGGACGGATTAATGTGAAGAGAATTTCAAGGAGTTGAAAAGAAGGTTATCCAGTGCACCTGTACTCACACTTCCTTGTAGTGGAGAAAGGTTTGTGATCTACAGTGATGCATCCAAGAAGGGAATGGGATGTTTTCTCATGCAAAATGATATGGTGATAGCTTATGCCTCACGACAGTTGAAAATGCATGAGCAAAATTACCCAACTCATGATTTGGAGTTAGCTGCAGTAATCTTTGCATTAAATATTTGGAGGCATTACCTTTATGGTGAAAGGTGTGATATTTATACTGATCATAAAAGTTTAAAGTATATTTTCACAAAAAAGGAGCTGAATATGCGTCAAAGAAGATGGTTGGAGCTAATTAAGGATTACGACTGCTCAATTCATTACCACCCTGGGAAAGCAAACAAGGTGGAAGATGCATTAAGTCGACAAGACCATGCCAGTTTATCCATGATGAGGATCACAAAAGATCCAATATTTATGGATTTACAAATGATGGATCTTGGAATTATAATGGAAGGGGGAAAATCGTATCTTTCTCAAATGATTGTTCAACCATATATACATGTAAAGATTAAAGAGGCACAAAAAGAAGATGTAGAGTTGCAAAAGAAGGTGAGAAATGTTCCTGAATTCAACCTTGATTGTGATGGGATAATAAAGTTCAGGAATCAGGTTTGTGTTCCTCCCATCCCCGAATTAAAGAAGGAGCTGCTGGATGAGGCTCATTGTTCTTCATTCTCTATTCATCATGGAAGCACGAAGATGTATAGGGACCTGAAAGAGTACTTCTGGTGGGATGCCATGAAAAGAGATGTTGCTGAATATGTCACTAGATGCTTGGTTTGTCAGCACGTTAAAGCGGAGAGATAGAAGTCTAAGGGGATGTTACAACCATTACCCATACCCAAATGGAAATGGGAAGACATCACTATGTACTTTGTCACAGGACTTCCTAAAACATCCAAAGGCAATAATGTTATCTGGGTCATAGTTGATCGTCTTACAAAGTCTACACACTTCATTGCTATTAGAGAGGATTTCTCTATGGATCTGCTTGCCAGGATATATGTAAAGGAAGTGGTAAGATTGCATGGAGTACCACTTTCTATTATATCTGATCGGGATCTGAGATTTACCTCAAAGTTCTGGTGAAGTATTCAGCATACTCTAGATACAAAGTTGAGTTTCAACACTTCTTATCATCCTCAGACAGACAGTAAGTCTGAGAGAGAAATTCAAACTCTAGAAGATATGTTGAGAGCTTGCTCTATGGATTTCAAGGGTGGTTGGGATCAACACCTACCTCTGGTGGAATTTTCTTATAATAATATCTTTCATTCCAGTATTCAGATGGCTCCTTATAAAGCTCTCTATGGAAAGAAATGCAGGACTCGAACTAACTGGGATGAAGTTAGGGAAAGAAAGCTATTAGGACCTGATCTCGTTGATGAATTGGTAGAAAAGGTCAGATATATTCAACAACACATAAGAGCAGCTCAGAGTCGGCAGAAAAGTTATGCCGACAACCGAAGAAAAGACCTAGAGTTTGAAATGGGTGATAAAGTGTTCTTACGAATATCTCCCTGGAAGAGGGTCATGAGATTTGGAAAGAAGGGGAAGTTGAGCCCTAGATATATCGGTCCTTTCGAAATACTGGATCGTGTTGGGAAGGTAGCTTACCGATTTGCGCTTCCACCGAATCTCTCTCAAGTACACGATGTGTTCCATGTATCTCTCCTGAGAAAGTACATACCTGACCCTTCACATGTACTCAGCTCAGAAGTTGTACCACTAGAGCAAGATATTTCTTATGAAGAACAACCGATAGAGATTCTGGATCGTAGAGGAAAATTCCTACGAAACAAGACCACTCGCTTGGTGAAAGTTTTATGGAGGAACCACCAATTAGAAGAAGCTACATGGGAGCTTGAGGATATGATGAGGGAGAGGTATCCTCATCTGTTTGTTACAAAGTGACGAATTTTGAGGGCAAAATTCATTTTAAGGGGGGTAGAATGTAACACTCGATACTTTTATGAGAAATATTTTGTTTTTATGTTATATAAATCATCAAAGTAATCTTTTACTACACCCAACACTAGCTTGGCTTGGTTTACACGCAACCACGACCTTCCTCAATAGCTTGCATCGTACACAATACCAAGTTTCACTAAACAACGATATGCTATTAAAATATTATTAAAACTATCTGTTATGAATAGTACTAACTGAATTTTTAATTTTATAACATTTTAATTCAACTTATACATTTTCTCGAATGAGGTATAAAAGCAAAATCAGATTTTTTGGATAAAAGAAATATTTTTCAAAAAATACAGTTTTGCCGCCTTTTGATGGCGCACCCACATTAAATCTAGTTTTTTACATGTTTATAAGTTCAATTTGACAAAATAAAATTCTTCTTTTGAATCAGGGTATAAAAATTTACTTTGGATAAATTTTTGATATTTTTCTGATAACTTTCATATTTTGATTAATAGTAAAAATACGCTAATTTTTAATTAAAAAAAACTTTTTTCATTGAGATAATTTATATGGATAAATTATAATATTGAATGGTTTTAAAGTATAAATAGAATATATTTTTACCATTTAATATAATGTATGTCATTAGCATTAATTTCTCATTGAATTCATAGGTAAAAACATTTCCATCTTTGGCAATGTTTTAACTTCTAAAACCCGTTTTCTTAACAACGAGATTTATTTTAAATTAATTACTGCAACTTATATGTTTTGAATTTTGAAAAATGGATTCCTTATTCAGAATCATAGGGTCCAAATTATGTTAATATATTACTTTTTATTTTTGGGCATTATGAATAGTAACTACGGTAAATTTTATTTACAATAGTTAAAGGTAAATCGGGTAATTACGGGTAAATATAAGATTATAAAATTACCCTAACACCTGCCAAAATCCTATTGGATGACTAAAATTTGACCCATATCACCTAAGAGTCGGATTAGATTCATTTAATGGACTTTTTTCAATGAAAGTAATTTAATTATTATTAAAACCAAAGAATGTGACAACATGTCACTTTCTTAAATCCTATAAGTATAATAATTGTAATTTGGTTACAAACTTAATGGAACTTAGAACATGAATAGTATACAGAAATATAATACAATTATCTACATCATAGGAATTTATTTAGAATTTTTAGGGATTAAATAAATATCATTAATTATGACACAATAGTGATGTTGAAATTATTTTATTAATTAAAATATCAAATAAATGGTTTTAAAAATAATAAAATAAATATTATATGAACTATTTAATGTGCTACACTAATTTTCTAGATACATATGACATTTTATGAATCTATTAAATCTTTTAGTTTGAACATATCTTCTGTATATATTTTATTTAAATTCAAATAAATGAATAGTGTCAAAAATTGACACTATTGTTATTTTATAAAAATAACATTGTTTAAAAATCACAAAAATATTTAAAAATTATAAATTAAACTTTATATTGTCTACAATGTCATAAAGTTTCAAATTATGTAAAATTCACAACACATATGTAATTATTTGTAATAATTTAAAATTTAGAATATTATTACCCTAAATAAAATTAAATTGATAAATAAGGATAAATCAAGTTGATAATGTTTAAAATAAATTCCTAACATGTCTAAATTTTATTTATTGACAGTATTACAACCCTATCTCATCTATGCTTCAGATATGAGTCATTTTGGAAGTTTTTAAGTGGGGTCGGGATTTAATATAAACTAATATTTCTTATATTTCCAAAGGTGCCCCTCTCATCCCTTATAAAAGGGCACCTCCTACCTCTCTTCCTCACACCAATTTGAGCCTTCAAGCTCGGCCAACCCCTGCCCATTTCACTTCCCCGCTTCCTTAGAAACCTACTAGAGGTACTGGTCTTATCAAAAGACCAACTCTAGTGCCTTAAGAGAAATTTTAAAGGAGGCACTTTGAGAAAGAGGTAATACCTTCTACCGTTTTCTTCAAGTTCCATTCTTCTTCTACTCCATCTTCTTTAGTTGTTTCATTATGAGGTAATAACATCAGTAGCACTCATATACTTATATGTTATTATAAATATGAAACAACCCTATTTCACCTCTTATCCATCCTAAGGAAAATGAAATCACCGCGCGTGCGTACGTACGGAATACCGTCTCCACGCCGTGGTGTAATCTATTTTCCACCACCAACTTACTTAGATGGGTATAAGGGTGAAAGTAATGAATATATATGATTATTCTAAAGTGTTATTGATTCTGAAATAGTATACATACACTCCAATACAATTCCATGATCATGGGAACAATATCATCGCTCGTGCGTACGTACGGAATACCGTCTCCACGATGTGATGCGATTCGTTCTACATGATCTTCATTGAATAATGATTATATAAATAAATTGAATGAAGTAATATGATATATATTACACTAATACCATTCTGGAAATGAGGTATCTATAACCTAAAGAGAAGAATAAGAATTTATTTGAAAAACAAGCATAAGAACAAAAAGTAATAAACACCCGAATAACAAGTAGTAATGAAATATTACTAATAAGAAGCTAAGAATATGACCATATATGATATCATAACAATAATTATGATTCTGGAATAAGTCAATAACATTATTTACATCATTATACAGGAGGTTCGGACACTTACAAAGCAAATCAGACCTAAGGTAAGGGAAAATATCAAAATCTCATTTTTTATCCGAGATTGTTTATACTTTGGTATTTACTGGGGTGTATTTTATCATCCACATCCATGTTTCCTCAATATGTAATATTTACATCATTCTCCAATAGTTTATATTCAATTTTACACTTCTGTGAGTTTTTAGTAAAAGATATGAAAGGAATCTTTTGTCGTTTTTCGTACGAGATACTTTTTGACTTTTCTGACAAAAGTACGAGAAGAATGTTTTCTTTTAACTTATACGGCATGAATGGATTTTTAAAACATTATTTCCAAGAAGATTACTTTACAAGTTTAAAAGTTTATTTTTAATCAACTTCTTTTAGTTTAAAATTGTATGACATTTTAAGAAAGGAAAATGTTTTTGAAGTTGAAAAGATATTTTCCTCAAGAATGGAGTTCAAGTGTTTTATCAAAATTATTTTCCATCTAAGATAATATAGGGATTCTGTTTCTATCCCTATTATTATATTGATTTGATTATGTTGTGATGGAATTATTTTTATGAATCCCTTTATCTTATATGAATTGTTTTATGATGTCATGTTGTTTACGAATTCCATTTTTATTACATGGGTTATGCAATGATGTATGATTTATGATTTTGTGGCACACATAAGAATGGTATCATTATGAGATGGGTGGGACCTATATCTCCGTCCAATGAATTGGGTAAAGATTTTATATCTCATGAGATAGACATGGCTGGAACGGCAGGTTATACCGGTTCAGTGAAACAGGACTGAAACGAGGAGTGAACTTGGTTCAGAAATGGACTTTGTCCACTAAGATAGTCTTGGAAATGAGTCTTGACTAATAAAAAATTATTCTCAATGATTATGTGTGTATTCCACAAATTTTCATGTTTTAAGTTATGATTATTGGGATTACATTTCACTACTATGATTTATCCCATGTTATGAAATTATGATCTCTTTTGCAGGTTAAGATTTCCAAAAGTTATGTTCTTATGTATATGATGTGATTGATATTTCTTTTGTTTACCCTTACTGAGAATTTGAGCTCACCCTTTTGTATGATTTATTTCCCCAGGTCAGGAAGAATGTTATTAAGTAGGATATTCCAAAAAGGGACTATAGATATGATGAAATAAATGGGAGACAGTGTAGACGCTTTATGAACCAGTTGTTTATGTATCCCAGTTTCAAAAGACACTATACCTATACGGTCCTTTCATGGTTTTGTTATATGTTGTAATAAGTGTGCTTCAATTTTGAAGTAATAACAATGTATGTAAAGTATGGGTCGTTATACCCATTGTGGAGAGTGACTTCTGTGTGACCTGGAAAACCCATGATTCTCGACATGAGGAGTACCTCAGCATGGAAAAGGTGGGATGTATCTTCTATGTGACCTATCATATCCACAATACTTATTAGTGATGATTACCACAATAGTCCCAAGGTTAGTGGGAAATGACTTCGCTATGACTCGTAAGGACCATTGTACTCATTGAGGAGGTGTTCTCGAGTATCCCATGGTGTTCGATGATGTGACTAATGGGCTTAATTTCCTACTTGAAATTATACCTGGTGTGATCTATCTTTCTTCATGATCATGATTGGTGATCATGCTTTGAGGTCTAGTTTTGGATTGATTTGTGGTATTTCCTTTGTTTTTCGGGGTCCCAAATGAGTAAATTGTTACTCACCACTGCATGGGTTTCACCGACACATGTTGTGTCTGTTTTAGATGACTACCACATTGATGGAGGACTTGGTGGTATAGAACCCGGTGGTGCCCAGTGAGATAGGGTAGGAGGGGCATACTTCTATGGCTTCCAAAAGCTACTTTGTACTTACCCATCAGGTGGGGTTTTCAGCGTACGGATTTCAGCGTTCTCCTTATAATTTTTTGTTTTTAGTTTATCTTTTGTTGGGTTTTTATTCTGGCCCATTTGACCTATAGTTTTTACTTTTACTTAGTGGTTGTTTAGTGTCATGCATGTTTACTTTTCCATATTTGGGATGTGGTTGTGTGTGTGTGCATAGAGGTACTCAGGAAAATTCCTCCCGCTTGTAGGTTGACTCATTCTTCACTAGTCCTCAACCCCTAGCATTCTGAATGTAGGCTTGGTGTATGTCATAGAACATGCCCTGGGGGAGGGGTCATGACAAAGTGGTATCAGAGGTGGTCAGTTATACCTCAAAGACCAAGAGTCTGTTGTTTTGTTTTGGGGAAACAATGTAGAATTTTTTGAGTTTGACTTTTAGATACAGGGAGTCTAGTGTTGGTGTGGCAGCTGATGTATCCAAACACGAGGACCATGAATTTTACTTTTCAGTTATATATATATAAACAATGGTAACATAAGGTTCTCTTTATGATCTTCTTGAATATGAATCAGATCACCAGGTATAATCTTCTAAATGTGGTATATCATGATCTATTTTAGGATTCCGCCACACAGACAACCATCTAGGATTTGGATACGTGATCCTGTGAACATCCTGCCTAGCGATGAGGGATCGGTTTAAGGACCAGTGTTAGAGATGGCCGCGCCGGGTGGTGCACCGGTTTTGTCACCACCTGTTGATTAGGAGTTACTCTTTGCTTTAACCGTAGAATATGTACTCAGACTCAATGGATTGGTTTGGTTTCAGAGATACAGAACTCCCAGTTTCAGGGGAGAGACAGATCCTTAGGTCAATGAATACTAGATAGAGGTAGTGATTCAGGTCTTCTAATTTGTGAGGACATCGCTTTTCTAGATGGTGATCTTGTCCGCGAGCCTTCTTTAGGTATCCACAAGGAGATGTAATATCTTGACCATCTAGACACATGATGAGGCAACCCTCACCTAGACATACTTTGTGCAGATATTTTGAGAATATTTTTCCCCAAAACTTTGCACTCTGTGCACATACAAGAACTGCTTAACCTAAAGTGGGGAAGCATGTCAGTGGCTGAGTACTTTTTGAGGTTTGAATACCTCTCTCGCTACTCCAGAGACATGGTGTTTGTCCCTTTCTTCAGTGCCCGGAACATTTATAAGGGACTCAGAAGGGAAATCAAGTAATCCATGGTGTCTCTCAGCATCCCCACATAGGCTGGAGTGATGGAGTGGGACCTTCTTGTTGAGAGATTCCTGGCAGAGCAAGCGCTGGAAGCAGGAGCTACCAACAGACATCAGGCAGCACAGTCTTCAGTGTTGAGCATCAAAAAATAGATGAGGGGACCCAAAATGGTCAGATATTTTAGGGGATGACCCAAGGAATTAGGTTTGGTAGTGTAGGGATCTGAGGGAATGCGGAGTCAGCAGGTAACCTGGTTGTGCTTCACGTGCGGTGGGCAGGGACACCTGGCTTGTGACTGCCCGACTTACCCCACAAATGATCAAAAGATGGTCGAGAGACCTCTAAGGATGAGGCAAAGGATTGAGCGAGGAGGTCTGTATGGTGGAAGATGTGGCAGGGGAGTAGGCTGAGCAGTAGGCGCTTGATGATGCTTCATGGTGCTACCACCACCACCCCCAGGTGGTCCACCATGGTCTCAAGGAGCTGGCGGACAGGGGTGAGGCCAGATTCAAGCGATGGAGGAAAATGAACATGATGATCTAAAGGTTATTAGAGGTCTGATTTGTGTCTCCACCACCTTATCTGTTGTTTGTGTAGACATAGGTACCAGTAACTCTTTCCATTTACAAGACCTCATTCAATGCTTAGAGATTCTGGGGGAGTCGTTGGCTCGATCCTTACGATTAGAGACCCCTATGAGAGGGAATTTCAAGATTAAAAACTAGTGATGGAAGTGTGATCTTACTCTTGGAGGTGAGATCTTTGACTAGGATCTCCTAGTATTGGCGTCTAGGTCTTACAATGTCATCTTGGGTATGGAATGATTATCTACAGTACAAGCTCCTATTGAATATTTCAGGCACAAATTGAAGGGTGTTCGTGAGGATGGGACTAGGTTTTCCTTTACCGGTGAGAAGGGAAATTTTGTATTACATGACAGACTTTCATGGATGAGGGTAAAACCAATCACTCACAAGTTGGGTCGCCTCACTCTCGGTGCAGTGGATGAGAGGAGTCTAAGATTTCCAATAGTGGTGGATGAGTATGAGGATGCCTTTCCTGAGGATGTTTCAAGACTACCTCACCATAGGGATGTAGACTTCTACATCAACCTATACCACGGAACAAAACTAATATCCACACCGGAATATCGGATGGCTTCCGAAGAGATATGAGAGTTGAGGGTACATCTGGAAGAATTGTAGGAGAAGGGGTTTGTAATGCCCAACATTTCACCATGGGAATCCCTAATATTGTTTTCCAAGAAGTCATGTAGGATATTGATGCTACAAATGGACTTCTGATGCGTAAAACAGGTGATTGTGAAGAAAAAGTGTCCACTTTCGTGGATTAATGATCTCTTCAATGAGCTGAAGGGAGAGAGGTGGTTCTCGAAGATTGACCTTAGATCAGTCTATCATCATCTTCGGGTACGTGATGAGGACGTGTCGAAGACAACCTTTAGATGCTGGTATGACCACTATGAGTTCATGGTGATTCCATTTTGTGTGACCAATACCACATTAGTTTTCTTGGGACTCATAAACAAGATCTTGAAACCTCACCTAAATCGTTTCATGGTGGTCTTCATTGATGACATCTTGGTGTACTCGGCGTCGGAGGAGGAGAACGCTACACACCTACGAATAGTCCTAGATACACTATGAGAGTACAACATTTACAGTAAGCTCTCTAAGTGGAAGTTATGGTTTTGGGAGGTCCAATTTATGGGACACGTCATCTCAGAGGCTGGGGTTGCAGTGGATCAGGTAAAGATAAAGGAAATGCTTTCTTGAGAGCCACCCAGGAGTGTGAAAGAGGCATGAAGTTTCTTGGGGTTGGCCGGATACTACTGAAGGTTTGTGCCTGACTTTTCTAGAGGAGAAGCACCATTACCAACCTTGAAACAGAAGTTAAAACCCTTTTGTGTGGGGGGATAAGTTCTTTTAGAGTTTCCTGAAGCCGAGGTTGAGAGTAATGAGTGCCCCCAACTTGAGACTGCCGGAAGAGGGCATTGGGTATGTAGTCTTCTGCGGTGCATCAGGGACCAGAATGGGTTGTTTCCTGATTCAAGAGTGAGTGGTGATCGCCTATAGATCACGATAGTTGATATATCATGAACAGAACTGTGTGACCCATGACCTAGAGTTATAAGCAGTGGTCTTCGCCTTGAATATGTGGCAACACTACTTGATGGGTGAACAGTTTACCGTTAACTCTGACCACAAGAGTCTCAAGTATATATTCTCAAAGGAAGACCTAAAATTGATACAATAGTGATGGATGAAGTTCCTTTAGGATTATTACTTTGAGATTGTCTATACTACTGAGAATCGGAATATAGTGGGAGATGTACTCAACATGAGGTATTGTTTACATCTACTGAGTGAGGTGACAAAAAAGCTAGCCACAATGCATATATCCTTTGTAGATAGAAATCGAGCAGCCTACCTTCAGTCAATGAATATCACTCCCCCACTCATAAAATGAGTCTGGGAGGCACAACTTTTGGATGTTGACTGTGAGGCTCTATGTGCTCAGCTATACTCATGAAAGGATCTAGATGGATTTCTGATAGGTGGGTAGCACGCCATCCTTTTCAGAGGATGCACCATAGTACCGGTGACATTACGAGGGGAGGTTTTTAGGGAGTTCCATACATCCCCTTTGGTGGTACATACTTGTGTGAAGAATATGTACACAGACCTCCAATGAATAAAGTGTTGGAATAGTTTATTTCATGATACCTCACTTGTCAGTAAGTGAAGGTCGAGCATTAAGTACCATTAGGATTGGAATTTCCACTTGAGTTACGTGAGTGTTAATGGGATGGTATCTAGATGGACTTTGTGAAAGGGTCACCATGCATGTCCAGGGTCCATGATTATTTCAGGGTTATTATTGACCAAATCACCAAGTCAGCTCACTTCCTACCCATTCGGGAGTAGGGGTCGGTTGAGGGATTGGGAAAACTTTATGTCCAAGAGATAGTACGGCTTCACAGGGTTCCTTCAAAGATCATATAAGACTATGACACACACTTTACATAATGATTTTGGAATGGATTGTAGGAGGCATTCAGGAATTAGTTGCGTTTGAGCATAGATTTTCACCCACAGACCAATGGTCAGACGAAGTAGACCATACATACCATAGAGGACATGCTTCATGCTTGCGTCCTTGATTTTGGTCATAGTTGGGAGGACCACCAACCACTGGTAGATAATTAATAAAAAAAATATATCACTCCACCATGAGCATGGAACCGTTTGAGGCCTTGTATGGGTGGCCATGCAGATCACCTCTATGCTGGATAGACCCAGGGGAGTCAATACTCATGGGTCCAGAGTTGGTATGGGATACCACAAAGAATGTATAGATCATTTAGGCATGTATAAGGACTGCACAGAGAAGATAGAAATCATATGATGATGGGAGATGGGGACCCTTGGAGTTCAAGGAAGGAGACTATGTTTTCTTTCGGGTCTCACCCCGACAGTGATTGTAGAGATTTGGTAGGTGTGGAAAGATTTATCTGAGGTTCATCGGACCTTTTCAAATTCTGAACAGAGTTGGAGAGGTGGCATACTGCCGAGATCTTCCGCCACAGATTCACTGGGTGCAAGATGTTTTTCACATGTTGCAACTGATGAGATACGTTCCAGACCCATCACCCGTCATCGAATGGGGTGAGCTGGACATTGATAATGGGGTGATGTTTATAGAGTTCCTGATAGAGATAAAGGGCTGATAGGAGTGGGTCCTTCATGGATGTTCGATTCCTCTTGTGTGCATTCAAGGAAAGCATGGGAAAATCTAGGAGAGAACATGGGAACGGGAGGCTCATATTTGTGCTCATTACCCCCATTGTTTGATTAACCCATGTTTTGTATTTCAATGACATAAATCCTTAATGTGGGATGAATGTATTGTCCTAGAATTTCCTTGTATTCTTTTCTAAATTATATGTAATTATTTCAAAACCACATACTTTAACAACACACTATTCCGAGGCCTAGTGAGCTTGAAACAAAATTTTGATTTTTTTAAGTTCGTCTAAGTAATCAAGCGAGCAGGTTTTTATAAATTTTGAACCGGAGCTCAGATCAAAAATATGAGGGCACCGTTGAACTCTGAATGCCGAGATTCACCTATTAAGGATATAAAATCGACCAACAAGGTTTGTTAAGAAAAGTTAGTTTTTATTCTTATCATAAAATAGTAAAATATCATAAAGAGTTATTTTATTTTTCTTCCCTCACCATTGAGTGACAGATGATGGTGCTTCGGTATGGTGACCAGATGCATTAAATTAATCTCATTAAGGACTTTCTTTTATGAAATATAACAACAAATTAATTGAGTTGTGATAGATATTTTGTGTAATAAATGAAACAACATAACGATGTGACATCGTATCATAAGAAAAACGCTACGACATGTTTTCTTTTTAATAGGCTGACGTGTTGAATAAACGAGAATTAAATCATTTAAATTCTCTAACGAACCTAAAACAAGGATTCCCTCCAATGATGAATGAAAAACACCATAAGGATCATTAGAAATGTCGATGCTTTATGAAAAATGGGACCAGGAAGTGATGAATGCCAACAAAGCATGAATCCTCTAGGGAGGAGCGCTTCAATGATTAATGTCAATCATGGTAGGGGTTTGTTTTGTTTTATGTTTTCCCTATTCTTATTATAAAAAAAACGAGGATCAACCCAAGAATAGGTTGATCCATAGATTTTTCTCTTGTACTTGAGGGTGTTCTTCTTGGGTTTTATACACCAGGATTAAATTATTGTTGACATAATTGTGATCCCAAGCCTCTCATGTTTTTAACCTTCTAATGCAGATGGTGTGGGCTGACAGGAACAAGGACCGAACCCCCTCCTCCTTGTGCATTCATGGTGGCCGAACATTTGAAATGACAGCAAGAAAAATTCGAGGACTTCACAGGGAAGCTGATGCCCCCTAGAGGCCAGAGGCATAGTCGGTTCAAAGAATGGACCTCTAGGGCGGAACCAGTGGCTCACAGTGGTAGTCATGGGTGGGAGGTGGCATGCCACGATAGCACACCGGAGGTGACTTCCGTGGCCGGAACCAGCCACGATGAAGCCGGAGGAGCCACCAACAGGGATGTGGCCTGCAGCCACGTGCCATAGATCTTGGGGGAATGAAATCCTAGACCGCGTATGGTAAATCCAAGCGGCTGGGTTGGCCAGCTATGTAGCGGCATGTCGTGGTCTCTTGATCGTGATGGAGAAGGTGGCCCTGCAAAAGACCTACGGGGCGAGGGGGAGCGGGATGTGGCTTCCAACTGTATCCCATCAAGGTAGAACATTTTTACCTATGGTGGAACGGGCAGGGCGCGGGATGCCACAGTGGGCTAGACCGGGAGGTACCCAAGCCGGGCCGGGCCTAGTTCATGTCAGCGGACTTGGGTCGGTCCGACCAGGTCAGACTAGACCTGGACCTAACTGGACTCTTTTTGAAACAACACCAATATATTTCAAACCATTCATTCAATTGAAGATACATTTGTGATTTTTGAACCCTCATGATGATGAAGATATTTTGATATAATCTATGGAGGTTTTCATAGAAGTTGAAATGTGACAAATGGCTTGGAGAGAAGTTCTCCCGGGATCAGGCGTGCTACGTGCAAAAACCATGTGGTTGGTTGATACCTAAAGACTTATGAGAAGCGATCCTATGTGGATTAGCTACTATATCCCAGTGGGAATTTGCTTCTGTGTGACCTTGCAGACCCATAGTGAGGAGCAACTTCTGTGTGACCCGACAAACCCACAATACTCGATAGGAGGAGTACCTTAGCATGGCCAAGTTGGGGAGAAGCTTCTGTATGACCCAGTATACCTATAGTAATAATGAGGGATGAGTACCACAATAGTACAAAGGTTAGTGGGAAGTGACTTCTGTGTGACCCGACAGACCCATTGTACTCATTGAAGAAGAGTTCTCCTACAACCCATGGTGCTCGATGATATGACTAATGCTCTTACTTACTTACCCAAAAATTATACCTAGAGTGATCAATCTTGCTTCATGGTCATTATTTGGGATAATTCTTTTTGGTTTGTTTGTGGATTGATTTATGGTATTTCCTCTGTGTTTTGGGATCCCTAGTGAGTATATTGTTACTCACCCCTACACAGGCTTCACCTGAACATTTTGTGTCCGGTGCAAATGACTGCCGCCTTGATGGAGGACTTGGTGGTCTAGAACCCGGTGGTACCCAGTGAGACTAGGAAAGTGGGGAATACTTATACATCTTCCATAAGCTACTCTGTAGATACCCATCAGGTGGGGTTTCCAGTGGATGACTTTCATCATTTTCCTTGTACTTTCCTATTTTTAGTTTATATTTTATTGGGTTTTTACTCTAGCCCATTTGGACTACAGTATTTACTTTTACTCAGTGTTGGTTTAGTGGAATTCATGTTTACTTTTCCAACATTGGGATGTGGTTGTGTGTGTGTGCGTACAGATTCAAAAATTGGATGTAGGCTCTGACACAATTTCTCCTAGGGGTACTAATCTGAAAGAGGTTTTGTTGAGTATTAACTCAACCATAGCCTAGTGCATAACAAAGAGACCTAACTGCACACCTTGTTTCACACTCTTAGGGGATATTATTTGGTAAATCACATTATCTATACAAATATTTATGAAGAATTTGAATATATATATAATACTAGTTTTTATAAAAAAACCAATCACGGATAACCTAGATTGAAACCTAGAGATTTATAGGCTAATGTATTAATGTCATATATGAAATCCTTGTTCTATTTTTATAGTTTCTTTTCAGGTACAATCATTAATATATGTATAATCATTCCCAATTTCCCATTAGTCAAGGTATTATAAGGGACCCAAAAAAATCTAATTAACAATGGGTGCAACAAACATTGTGGATATTGTACAAATAAGGAACCTAATGATATTGGGGATAGAATGGAAAATATCATAGAAATAATATCGCAAATATCTCAAGATTTTGGAAAGAAACCAAATCATGTTGAGCTCCCAAACACCCCAATGATGAATAAACTCACTATAGTGTCCTTTATGAGACAATTTGCACCATATTTTATCTAGTATTCTAATAAGGTGGTTTATGAGTAGCGGGTCAATGAAATGGAGAAGATATTTTCTATTCTACAGTTCTCAGACAATGAAAATATTGTTTTTGTGGTATATTATTTAGAATGTGATACTGACTAATAGTGGATTTTCATTAAGAATTCCATGGAAATTTAAGATGTATACTCTATAGATTAGGAATAGTTCAAGAGGATATTTATCAATAAGTTATTTATATATAGTCATTACACAAAATTGTATCAGGGATTCATGGAATTGAAGTAAAAAGTGGATGAATCTATAGAATCACATGAAGATAATTTCATAAGACCAGTGATGTATGCCACTAGATTTATATTTGATATTGAGAGTAAAATTTATTGATTATTTACTAGATTAAATCCAATTATTCAAAGGGAATTATCCTTAAGTGACTTTAGAAGATATGTAGATATTTTTTTTATTTTATCTTAATGTTGATATGGAAACTAAAACATATCAATATTACATGGTAAAAAAAAGGAAATTATAGTATCATGTAAGAACTTTTTTAAAGGTTGAGGGCCAAGACCCCTCTATTGAACATAGAATATAAACACCATTTAGAGAATAGGAAAAGAGGAAACCCATTACATAGAAAAAGAAAAAAATAATAAAATAAAAACTATCATAAGATATTAACATGGTCTTGATTATACAATGGTAAAAAACATAAAAACAATTATAAAAAAAGACTCATCAAAACCTATTAGACAATGCATCAATTTGATCATTCGATGATGAAATTTCACCCTCCTACTAACAATTTCTTCCATGATGGTACCACACAATGTGTAAGAGAACCCCTAAAACCCATACTAACATGTGGAGGGAGGACTGGGTAATAGGTTCTTAAATACCTATATAAATTTTGATCCACCCACCCAATAATTCTTATTAGTAACTCACTGCACTATCAACCTGATGCAACGTAAAACCATGATGAAAAAACTATGAAAATGATGAATGTTAGGGTCACCATCCATCCATCAATAAATGAGAATAGATATATAATAATGAGTTTCATGATAAAAATCCATATTTTTAGGCCTCCTACCAAGAAACCCTTGCAAACTGTAGCACCACTTTGCAAATTCAACATGGAATAAGCCAATGATTATAAAGAAATAGGAACCGGAAAATAGAGAGTCCCAATAAAGGAAATGAAATAACATCACCTCCATTGACATCTAAAATGGAAACTAATTTTCACCTATTCCAGAGGCTGGGGACGCCCAATGTCTTTCCGAAAACCTCCAAAAAAAATTACAATGCAACCAACAATGCTCTAACTAGTGCATCACCATCAGTATGAGAAGAATCAGTTTCAATGAAATTTATACCACTGATGAGTATCGACACAAATCAATCTACACATCCAAGAACCCATGGTATCCCTTTTAGTCAACCAGATACATTATGTCTCCCCTTATTGAACTAGAGGCATCACACACCCCAGGTCACAAGCAACCCATAAGGTCTGGGACCATCTAGAAACCTCTTCTATAAGGATCGTACTGTTGATAGAATGGAAAAATCCTATATTTATAATAGGAATAAATCCATAAAATATGTGGTTCAATGACCCTAACCGCATAACCATTGATGGATTCATCACTAATAACACCGAAATAATTGAGAAACTAGGTTTATATCGCACAATAGGGAAGAAGCAGCTGAAAAATCTTAATGATAATGAGAAATCAACCACAAAATAGAGAAGGGCGTGGGAAGTGGTGTTGTAAAAGACATGTAGACCAAAATAACCTTCAAAACTTACCTAATGAAGCCCATACCAAGGGGACCTAGGTGATGATAGGAATATGAAGGTTTTATCCTCTATAAGAAGAATGAAAATAACCCTAAGATAGTGAATCGTCATCCCCTGAGAATGTGATGCCATCAGAAGTATCATATAGGAACTGATGATAAGACATATGGTACGGAAAGGCCCAATTTCCTATGTGTAATTAATATGGGAGAAATAAAATAGGTATTTTCCTTAAGGGATCATGGAAGTGTTTTAAGTATGGTAAAAAAATACACCCAACCTACTACTATTGAAGAAATAAAAAAGGATGATTAATTCAACAGACGAGATCAAGGTACCTACTACTGATCCTCCCACAATAAAACTATTCATGTGATAGGATTTTGGATATTATGTAAATCAATTCCCCAAACATAGTTCTAATGGAGAATATAGACCCCAAAACCTCCCAAATCAATGGAATACAGAATGGAATTCATGTTCACTACCACTTAGGTAGATCATGGTAATGAATTTATTCGACATACACTTGATCTTTTTTTATTGGTTAACACCATATTTGATTCTAATTACTCACATTATTTTATATTAGTCATGTTTTCTATGAATGTAGAATCATCATCCCAGGAAATGGTATTTAACTACTAGTGAAAACCCATAGTGGAACAATGATTACATATAAGATATAAAAATATACTCTGATTGAGATTTGTGGGAAGATACTTCATACAGATCTAATTATTCTTCCTCTAGTTTAAATTGTCATAACATTGGGAATGGATTAGCTATCATTTCATAAATTACATGTTAAATTCAGGGATAAGGAAGTCTTATTTCATATCCCAAATCATCATATTATCATGTATTAACATAAGGTTGATTATGAACACCCTATGGAAGAAAATTCTATAATATGTGTTTTGGAACCCAATAAAAAGGGAACCTTAGATCTAATATCTGTGGTAGAAGTTATCATTTATAATATACCTATTATATGATAATATACTAATTCATTTTTAGATGAACTTATTGGTCTTCCCCTAGAGTGTAAGGTTTGAGTTTTCAATCGAAATCATACATGGATCCATGCTTATCTCAATGATTCTATATATAATGGCTCCCACTGAATAAGAGGAGTTAATGAGGAAAATACATGGAAATTTGGAGAAGGGTTTTCTATTACTCTATACATAACAATGGAGTGAACCAGTTCTATTTTGTAAAAATAAGTTTTGATAAATGTATCTTTTAATTGATTTTTATTATTTTAATAAAATCATGATTAAAAACAAGTATCCTCTACCTCATATCAATGATCTAATCGATAAACTCTAAGGTGTTAAATACTTCACGAAGATTGATCTTTGATCTAGATATAATTATTTATGTGTCAAAATAGAGGATATTTATAAGACATATTTCCAAAAAAGGTATGTAAAATATGATTTTTTTTCATTCCCTTTGTAATTAGTAATTCTCATACTATATTCATGGATATAATGAATAGAGTCTTTATAGATTACCTTGATAAATTTGATTTTGTATATATTTATGATATTCATATATATTCACATAGAAAAGAAGAGAATGAAGATCATTATGATTTTTTAAAGACCTTTTTAAAGGATAAAATTTATGAAAAATTTAGCAAGTGTGAGTTTTGGCCTCATAAAGTATCATTATAAGGTCATATAATCAGAAGAAATGAAATATCAAAAGATCCATCAAAGATAGAAGTTATTGAGAAATGGACTAGATCAACTACTGTAATTAATATCCATAGTTTTCTTAGGATAGAAAAGATATTAGTGAAGCTTTATGAGAAATTTATCATGGGTATCAAATCCACTATCCATGTTGATATTGAATAGAGAAAAATTCCATTTGATATTGGAATGCGGAGAATATTCTAAATAATTAAAGAATAGGTTATTCATTGATCCTATGCTTCCATTACCCTATAGAGGGGAAGGCTTTGTATTAAATAATGAGGTTTTAAAAAATTGTTTGGGTTGCATCCTCATAAAAAATGATATAGAAATTGATTATGTTGTATTCGAATTAATGACTCCTGAGAAAAATTACCTGAAACATGATTTAAAGTAGAAAACAATGATATTTACATCAATGATTTGTTGACATTATCAATATAGAGAAATGTTACACACACACATATATATACAAATCAAAAGATATTGAAATACATATTCATATAGAGGGGATGTAATATTAACCAAAGGAGATGGTTGTAGTTGATAAAATATTATGAATTATTAATACATTACCAAATAGAAAAGGTATATAAGGTGTCTGTTTCTCTGAGAAGGAAATACCATGGAACTCTATCCACAGTGAGTATTCAAAAAGGCACAATACTCTTGGATTTAAAATAGATAAATCTTAATGTCATAATAGGAGTATACAAATCATATCCTTCCCAATTTACAACTCAACCTTCTTATCATGTAAATATCAATGAATTCCAAAAATATTATATAGATCTATAGAAAAAAGGTAGAAAATATTATAGAGTTTAAAATTGATAAAGGTGGAGTTATAAGGTTTATAACAAAGGTATGTGTCCCACCAATGTTGAAATTGGAGAAGAAACTTTTTGATTATGAATATATATCATCCTTCTCTATATATCTAGTATATACAAATATGTATAAAGTTCTAAAAAATATTGTGAGATGGTATGAAGGGATATAATGTATAATACATATATCGATGCTTTGTATTCGATTAAGTTAATGTTTTATCAAAAAAATACTAAAATTATTTCACAACCATTACCCATGCTATTCAAAAGAAAAAAATCACAATGGACTTCGTCATAGGACCCACCAAAATGTATAAAGGCCATAATGATATTTGGTTTGTAGTTGGTCATATAATAAAGTCATCACATTCTATTTCCATAAAATAATATTTATACCTTGACTAACTTGAAAAGATTAAAATAATAGAAGTGGTGAATCTACATGTAGTACCAGTATCCAATATGTCTGATTAGGATCAAAGTTTTATCTTGAGGTTCTGTATAAGTCTTTTGAAATATTTAGAGTTAGGGACATGATTTAGCACTATATATCATCATTAGATAGATGGTTATTCTGAGAGGAAAATTAAAACCCTAGAGGATATATTGATATAATATTCTCAGGACTTAAAATAATGTTGGGATAAACACCTACCCTATGCAGTGTTCTCATATATATCAAGTTTCTATTATATAATTCAAATTAAACCATATGAGGCATTGTATGAGAAGAGATGTAGGACACCGGCATGATGGTATAATGTTGGAGAGAGGAAGATGATGGGTCCAAACCTTGTCCAAGAAATGAAAGAGAAGATTAATAAAACTCATCAGCATAGGAAAGCCATTAAAATTAAACATAAGATTTATTCAGATAATCATCAATGAGATCTGGAGTTTGAAGTTGGAGATATGGTGTTCCTTTGAATATATCCATGAAAGTGAGTTATGATATTTGGGAAGAAAGGGAAGATAATCCCAAGATACATTAGGCCCTTTGATATCCTTGATCATTTCGGGGTTATATCCTATAACTTAATTAGTTCTACCTATAAACCAATCCAAAGTAAAATATGTTTTACATGTATCATTATTGACAAAATACTAACTAGAACCTTCCCATGCGCTAATATTTAAATTTGTGTAACTAGAACATGATTTCTTATATGAAGAGAAGTAGTGGAAATTCTGGATCGATGAGATAAGGTGTTTTGGAAAATTTCCACTCACTTGTTCAATGCTATATAGATAAATTAAAATTTTGATTAAGCTATGTGGGAACCTTACGATGTTATGAGAAAAAGTACCATAAATTGTTTTCTTCAATGCAATTAATTTTCTAGGAAAAATTTATTTTCAAAGGGGGCAAATGAAATGACTCGAGTATTACCTCCTTATATAAATACTATATTTGATGGATTTATCCACAAACAAAATTGAAATAAAAAAACACTATGTTCCTTTGTAAGGTAGTTGTATAATTATCATGTATAAACAGTAGTAACAGAATTATGAAATATATATACATATATAAGATAAAAAACAAAATAAAATTCACTTTAAACACTGACTCAATTAGAATTGCTAAGAATCTAATAAAATCACTTTTGATGCTTAAAATGTATCTAATAAAAATTAAATATTACCATTATTAATATATTTACTATTACAACAAATTTTATATGAATGGTTAATATACCAAAAAATTATTTTTTTATAAAGAAACTACTTTTCATGATATTTTATTATTTTATATTAAAGTTAAATTTATCAATTTTAGGATGTGAATTTCAACAGAAAATATCAACATTTTTTGATTTATCATGTTCATATTACCTTAATATGATATTTTCATATTTTTCTAAAAATATAGATTTTTAGGTGCATATTGAAAAATAACGTTTTTACAAATATCATGACTTTATGACTTTATTTTTATACAATTGTGAATCAAAAATTTATTAATCCTATTTATAAGACCAAATTTTTATTTTATAAGTGATTTTATTATTTTAAAAATGTTTTTTATTTATAAACCCTTATTTTAAATTTTATAATTTAAGTTATATTTTAAAAAGAAATTAATACCCAATAAATTTAGTATTTTAAAATATCTTTTTATCACTTTTAGAAATTGAATAAAAAATGCATTCAAAATTTTAATCATTAGGTTTAAATTTTATAATAATTACCATTTTTTTCTTAAAGGATAAATTACCAATGTATAATCTAGTTGTGGTAGTGAAAACTAAAATGGTAAAAGTGAGTAACCATAGTGGTAAAGAGTAAAACAATTGTAAAGTATGTTTATATTAGAATAGTTGTTGTGTGCATCCACATTATCTACACTATAATACATTATTTATCTATTTTGGACCCTCTTTCCTTTATAGTTACTTTTCCTTAATGAAATGTTTTTTGTATTTACAAAAAATTCCACTCCTTTTTACTTATAAAAGGGGAAATCCTCTCTATACTTCCCACAAAAACCTATTAAATTCAGCTAAACATCTAACCAAAACACTCCTAAACAATCATATACACCATTATAAGGTTTTATTATTCTAAAAATTTTATCCCTCAATGGTTTAATCTCATTTCATAATGGGGGTAATCCAAGAAGTAAGGTCTAAGTTCCTAACCTCTCTTTATTTTATTTATCAATTTTCTTTAAATGGTTTTCTTCTTCCTAAAAATTCCATATTATCATAAACAAATAATAACATAAGTGTAATTTCTATACTTTTATGTTATTATAATTATGGTACATGCATTAACCACCATCCCCTTTTCCATTAAGAAAAATTAAAATGTGAATCATGCGTCGTGCAGACAACTGCCACCACGAATAAACATGTTTCGTTTTATTTAACATCCAAACATGAATGGTTTTTGTAAGAACCCGGTTTTTGCTGTGAATGACTTTGGAATATTCTTGATGATATTCCAGAGCAGCGCCTTCAGACGGCGTGCGATTCCGAGCCCTGGAGTGTCCAGAATTAAATTTTCAGTGCGTTCACACTAGAAATGTTAAATAAATGAGATAAATCCTAAACGGAGTTCCGGATCAGGGATCTGAGTGTACGGATGGGTCCGGAATGGGGTTTTTACCCTATGAATGACATAAAACTTGTTGCCACGGTATGTTTGGACCCCTCGCCCGCTTCTGGAGCGTTAAATGGATTAATTAATTAATTAATTAATTCGTTTAATGGCGAAATGCTAGTATCTCAAAAACAGTGGCTCGGATCGAAAGACTGAGAGCACCGTTGAGTTCGGAGCGTGTCTTTTACCCTAGGAGGGGTATAAGTTTCACGGGCGCGAGCCATTTGTGAAAAATGGCCCCAGGGGCGTTTTCGTAATTTGGTGGCCTCGGGCGCTAAGTTTAATAACTTTTGAACAGGGTCTCAGAATAAAATTCTGAGACCGCCGTTGTGCTCAGAGCGTGGTTCTTAGCCTAGGGGAGGCTAAATGCCGACCCTGTCGGGAGTTCGGGTTCGGGGCTGTCGGGCGGGCGTTTAAGTGATTTGTACTTAAACACCCCCCCTTCTTCTTCTTCTTCTTCTTCTTCTTCCTCAAACCCTCCTCCCCCTCCACCTCCTGCGAGGCAGCTCCGGCGAGGCGAACTCCGACGAGGCGAGCTGGTGCCGGCGGATCGACGTGAAGCTCTAGGCGAAGCCCATCGAGGTAGGAGGTTTCGTTGCGTTTTCATTCTGAACCCCCCTTTGAGTTCAATTTTATGTGTCGATTTGATGTTAAACCTTCAAATAAATCCTATAGATGCGTAGTATACCTTTTTATCTTTCCAAATCATTTTTCGGAATCAAAATCCGAGGTCGGATGAGTTCGGGGTTAATCGTCGAAGGTTGCGGGAATTTTGGGTTGTCCCAGAGATTTCTGGCGGTCCGGTGGGTTCCCAGGGCGGCGCGGCTTCGGTCCGAGGTGGCGGACGGCGGTTCCGGGATGGCGGCAGGGGCCTCGGCTGGTGGTGGAACTATCCGGCACTGGCGGTTGCAGCGGCTGGGTGTGCGAGGGCGACGGCGGGCCGGCTTCGGCAGGCGGCAGGCGGCAGGCGGCCGGGCGGCTCCGGCATAGGGCAGAGGGGGGGAAACTGCGGGGTGCGCGACCCCGCGTGCGGTGCGACCGCGACCCGCATGTCGCGGGTCGCTGCTGGGGAAAGGAGACCGGCCGTCAAGGCTGGTCGGTGGCATTGGCCGCGGCCATCTGGCCGCGGGCCGGTCCGGCCCAAGGGGGTTCCTCCTCCCCCCCCTTCTAACTTCCGACGTCCGTAGCTTTCGCTAAGGACGTCCGTTTTGAGATCCGTCTGCGGCGGCACAGGCCTGATGCATAGGCGGAACTTTTGAGATGGTTTTGGAAATTTTTAATTCCCGAAACAAGGGGCGTCGGTGGCGCGACACGTACGTCGAGGGGTTAGTCGTTTCTTCGGTGTTTCTTGTTTGGGACGACGCGGACGCATGCGACGTCCGATTTGAGTGCCGTCAGTTGCGTTGGGACCCTGGCGTAGGGGCGAAAGTTTCCAGGGTGGTTTTGGGCGTTGGAACTGGATTTGAGTCGTGGGCCCCACGACCCATCTTTCGAGCTGCGTGCAGCGTTTCACGCCTTTTGCATCGGACGTCCGTTCGGGGTGTGCGAGCAGTCGATTCTGGATGTTTTTTCAAAGGGATTGCAATGGTGCCATCCACCCGCTGTAATTCCGCACCATGGTGCGGGCCCCGCGAGGGCCGTTTCGGGAGTTGACGTTGATTTCCAGCTTTATCACCGGGCGACCGTTTTGGACAAGTGAATTGTCCATTTCGTGTACTTTTTCGAGAGGATTGAAACGGTGCGATCCGTTCGTTGAGTTTTGGGACCGGGATGCGGGTCCCACGTGGCACCGCTTGTGTGCGGTGCGCCGGAAGGCATCTTTTCTCTGGATATCCGTTGCACTCATTTGAGTAGTGCTTTTGACCTGTTTTCTCAAGGGGATCGCAATGGTGCGATGCGCCCGACAGTTTTCGGGGCCGAGGCTCGGAATCACGGGACGTCGTTCGGGCGTGAGGCGGTGTTGGTGACCCTTTTTTGTAGAATATCAATTGGAGGCGAGTAAGTAGTCGATTTCATGTGTTTTTTCGCAAGTATTACCACGGTGTGATCCGTTTGGTTGTGCGGAGCCTTATACGTGATCTTATTAAATGTGGAAGCATGAAAGGTGCTCCGGTGGTGGTTCTCCCTACCTTGTTTGTAGCGGGCCCTTGGCATGTGATCGCGCACTCTTGGGAGAGTGATGTAAGTGGTTCACAAGATGTGGTTGGCCGTGCCCGGGCCTTTGAGTTGGAGATGTTACGTCACGCCTTCGCGTTGATGTTGGGTGTCAGGTGCATGATAGCCTATGGGATGGAACAAGGTATACTCTGGGAGTATACGAGAGCGCTTGGAGGTATGTGTGGTTTGTACCTAAGATGTTCATGTGCTTGGTTGGGGTTGACTTGGGGCCACACGTCGTGTGGGCCCCATGTGCATGCCGTGTTCTGCCTTACGTACTTTGACCTCTCGTGACGTAGAGGGTCCCTTGGTGTGTTTGTTTGACAAGAAGGGTGGAGTTATCCCCTGGCTCGGTGCTCGTTTGTTGACCAGCAGGGTTGAGTGGTCTCCCCCTGGTTTCGTTCTCAATTGATCGGCCGGTAGCAGTGTTAGTGGCACCCCGTGATGGAACAGGCACTGAACCCCCTTTGGGTGAGTTGTTCTGGAGTTGGGTGGTTGCACGATACCCACTCCGCATTTGGTTGGCCAGTGTTGTACCCTTCAGTGGATGTGGCCAGGGCAGTTCTGAGTTTTACCCTCCAGTAGGGATGGGCAGTGGGTTACTCATCGACTTCCTCGGGCTTACCCTCCAGCAGAGATGGGCAGTGGGTTGCTCACTAACTTCTAGGGTTTACCCTCCAGCAGAGACTGGGCAGTGGGTCACCCGACGCTATTAGGGTCTACCCTCCAGCAGAGACTGGGCAGTGGGTCACCCGATGCTATTAGGGTCTACCCTCCAGCAGAGATTGGGCAGTGGGTCACCCGACGCTATTAGGGTCTACCCTCCAGCAGATACTGGGCAGTGGGTCACCCGACGACCCCTTAGGGTCTACCCTCCAGCGGGGCTGGGTAGTTGGTCGCCCGTCATCTAGTTCCAGGTCTACCCTCCAGCACGGCTGGGCAGTGGGTCGCCTGTCGACTTATTCCAGGTCTACCCTCCAACGAGGCTGGGCAGTGGGTCTCCTGATGATGTGTTATGGTCTACCCTCCAGCGGGGCTGGGCAGTGGGTTGCCTGATGACATCTTATGGTTTACCCTCCAGCGGGGCTGGGCAGTGGGTCGCCGGTTGAGGTATTAGGGTTTACCCTCCAGCAGGGCTGGGCAGTGGGTCACCAGATATTGGTTATGAATTACCCTCCAACGGGGCTAGGCAGTGGGACACCTGTTAGCATTCTAGACTCAGTCCTCTCGACTACGCTAGTCTGTGGATTACCTCCGTGATTACTGGAGCGGGACCCTTGGTTGTATGGGTCGGTGATGGAATGGCTTTGGCTTGAGGAGACCTCTCGACTGCAGAGCAGTGACGAGGTGTGGTTTGACTTTCTCTAGAACTCTCAAGTTCGAGGGGCGCTTTCCCCACCGAGACGCGTTCTTGTGACGCGATCTAAAACCGTGCGGGCGATTCAGTGCCGCCCAAAGCGGATAGTGTCGAAGTGCGGTGATTGAGCCCCTTGGCTTCCGGTTCGGGGCAGACGTGCGGGATGCTGGGCATCGATGGTGTTACCTCTGGAACTGTTGGCGACTCTTTTCTTGGGCTGAGCTACGGGACGAAGATCCCCTTAAGAGTTTGTTCGGGCTTCTGGATTGAGCATAAAGATATGTATATACCTTGTTCGAGCACCCACTTCTTGGGCTTGGTTACTATCCCTCCAGGAGAGGCAAAGACGCGCGGGGTATGCCATGTGCTTTCCGTGTCTAGCTTCTCGTGGTTGGATGAGTCTACTACTCCCTGTTCGCTCTACTGCTCACCCTTCGGTACCTCATTTGTTTCTCCCTCGAGCCTTCGGGGTATCCTACTGAGTATTCTTATACTCACCCCTGTTTGGGCTTTGCCTGCACTTGGTGTGCCCTTGCAGACGACGGACAGGTGGAGCGTGACTTCCGTGGAGCATAGGATCTTGGGAGCTTGGACCACGTGCGGTGGTCGTGGCCAAGTTCCAGGTGGGAGAGCTGCCAACTGTTTCTTTTTGTTTTTGTTTACCTTTTTCTGGGTTGTGGCACTTGTTGGTTGGGCGCATGTTTTGCCTTTTTTCTTTCCAGTGTACTTTCATCTTTCTTTTTACTTGTAGAGGTCAATGCACTTTTTTGGTTATATATAGCAGTTGCCCCTTTTCCTTGCTTGTCTTTTCTTTTACTCTTCACTTTTTCATTCAGTGTGCTGCATGTGTGTGTACAGGTACTTAGGCAAAGGCCTCCCCGAGTTATTGTGCCTTCGGCGCTGGTCGCTAGCCCCTGGCCTATGGAGGCGGGCCTGGGGTAGTTGCGGCTTGAGCCCGGGTAGGGTCGGGTCGCGACAAAGTGGTATCAGATGTGGTTCGTTCCTTGGGACGTTGTGCGGACGTCCCTAAAAGAGGAATTGGTTGGGATATAGGGAAACAATGTTAATGTGTCTCGAGAGCAGCTCTCAGGCCAGGGAGTCCAGTGATGGTGCGGCGGCCGACGTATCCATTCACCAGGAACTTGATAACCCGGTTGTCGACTCGGTATGCTGATACACTTGTTGTAGAGAAATTGGTTTGTGCATCGCATAGGACTGAGTCTTGACTGTCCTTCTTGAGTTAGCTCCCCATCATTGTTGTTGTTGGTATATACATATACACTCATCTGACCGCGGCACTCCTTGATAATATTCAGGATGTCCCCGCGAAGATAGCCAGCCAGGATACCATCTTTGGGTGCGTGATGACGACCCTGTGAGCTACGAGGCCACAGACCAGGACCCATCATGCGAGCCCCTTTCTCCGAGTGGGCTGGTAGCAGCTCCCCCACCTGTTGAGTAGCAGGTAGTTTCAGCAGAGCAGGATGACCTTGAGCGCAGGTTGAGCGCACTCCGTGAGTTCTAGCGGCAGAGACCGCTGAGGTTCAGTGGTGAGCCAGACCCTCAGGCAGCAGAGGTTTGGCTCGAGGTAGTGGTTCTCCTTTTCAGGCTTGTGCAGACGCAGGCAGATCAGAGAGTGGCTTTGGAAACCACCCTTTTTCGTGGAGCATCTTGGCGTTGGTGGAGTCTGGTGACTCAGCTTCTTGACGAGTCGTCGCTTTCGTGGGGTGACTTTCAGTTGTTGTTTCATGAGGAGTTTTTCCCCTCCTGTTTGCGCTCCGTTTGGATTTAGGAGCTCCAGCAGTTTCAGCAGGGAGGGATGATGGTGGCCAAGTACGCGGCTAGTTTGGAAGACCGTGCACGCTTTTACCCGGACTTGTTCCATGACGACAACTTCCGAGCGTGGAAGTTTGAGCAGGGTCTCCGCCGAGAGATTCGTGCTGTCATAGGACCCTTGGGCATTTCCACGTATGCCGGGGTGCTAGAGCAGGCGCTGGTGACAGTGGGCTTCCGGTCATGTTTTGCGGTTGGTAGTGGCAGTGGGCACGACAGAGACAGGATGTCTGTCGTAGCTAGCAGGCGCCGGAGGACAGGACCTCGATGCAGGTGGCCTTCCCACGGCCGGTTTCGGAGACGTGGTCGTATACCACTGTGGCGAAAAGGCGCAGGTCCTCAGCCGAGGATGCCCTTCCGTGAGTGGATCCCGGGCCGTGGTCGTACACCACAGTGGCGCCGGAGGGCACCAGTGCAGCCCAGAGAGCGTCGGTGCTATGCTTGTGACGGGCGAGGTCACTTGGCACGAGACTGCCCGACCCGAGTTGCTGGGAGCTTCGGGCAGGCAGCAGGCGCACCACCACAGCAGAGGCAGCTCCGTGATCAGAGTAGTGGCCAGAGAGGTAGTGCTAGTAGAGGAGCGGGAGGAACTGGAGGTGGGGGACGATGTTACGAGATCTCCCCATCACCACAGGGCGGTCCACGTCAGGCTCTGGGAGATGACGGTTGGGACCAGGGATAGCCACGAGCCTTTGATGTCTACGATCCTGCAGACCATGGGATGGTGAGAGGTACCCCTTGTGACTCTTCTACTTTTTGCAGTAGAATTTTTAGGCTCTGCGTGTGGAAGGCTTTTCTCCCTGCTCCTTGTTTGAGGTGTTACCAGGGTGACACAGGGCGTCGGGTGTAACCCTGTGTTGGTAAGGAAAAAGGCGTGAGACCTTTTCCTTTAGTTGATGGTGTTGGTTCCTTCAATTCCGAGCGTGTAAGAGAGTCTTGGTAGAGAGACATCGACTGTGAAATCTTGCATGAACAGATATCCTTGGGTGCTTCACCATATGGATATTCTGAAGGAGGGAATCACCGAGCATTGTTTCAGGTGAGGGCGGTGATTCCAGTCACGACATGCGACGAAGAGGTTTGACCGGGGAGGTGAGCTACCCCCGAGGGCCTTCGGGCCGTTTGAGACCGTGCGAAGGGATGGCGAGGTACCCTACCGCCTTGCCCTAACCCCAAAGTCTGGAGTGGGTGCACGACATCGGCAAGGGCCGACCCCGTATGAACAGATCAATCCTTTGGTCTGTGTGCGGTGGCACAGAGCTATGCGTCGGTTCTTCTGGGTATGGGAAAACCAGGTGTGGGCTTAGTACCCTCTATTGCTCCCAATTTTTTCTTTTTGAGGACGAAAATCTTGAAGGAAGGAATGATGTAAGAACCCTGTTTTTTCTGTGAAATACTTTGGAATATTCTTGATGATATTCCAGAGCAGCGCCTTCAGACGGCGTGCGATTCCGAGCCCCGGAGTGGCCGGAATTAAATTTTCAGTGCGTTCACACTGGAAATGTTAAATAAATGATGTAACTCCTAACCGGAGTTCCGGATCAGGGATCCGAGTGTACGGATGGGTCTGGAATAGGGTTTTTACCCTAGGAACGACATAAAACTTGTCGGCGCGGGACGTTTGGACCCCTCGCCTGCTTCTGGAGCGTTAAATGGATTAATTAATTTATTAATTAATTCGTTTAATGGCGAAACGCTAGTATCTCATAATCGGTGGCTCGGATCGGAAGACCGAGAGCACCGTTGAGTTCGGAGCGTGTCGTTTACCCTAGAAGGGGTATAAGTTTCACGGGCGCATGTCGTTTCTGAAAAATGGCCCAGGGGCGTTTTCGTAATTTGGAGGCCTCGGGCGCTAAGTTTAATAACTTTTGAACGGGGTCTCAGAATAAAATTCCGAGACCGCAGTTGCACTCAGAACGTGGTTCTTATCCTAGGGGAGGCTAAATCCTGACCCTGTCGGGAGTTCGGGTTTGGGGCTGTCGGGCGGGCGTTTAAGTGATTTGTACTTAAACACCCCCACCCCCCCTTCTTATTCTTATTCTTCTTCTTCCTCCTCAAACACTCCTCCCCCTACACCTTTGGAGAGGTAGCTCTGGCGAGGCGAACTCTGGAGAGGCGAGCTGGTGCCGGCGGATCGACGCGAAGCTCCGGGCGAAGCCCAACGAGGTAGGAGGTTTCGTTGCGTTTTCATTCTGAACCCCCATTTGAGTTTGATTTTATGTTTCTATTTGATGTTAAACCTTAAAATAAATCCCATATATGCGTAGTATACCTTTTTATCTTTCCAAATCATATTTCGGAATCAAACTCCGAGGTCGGATGAGTTCGGGGTTAATCGTCGAAGGTTGCGGGAATTCTGGGTTGTCCCGGTGATTTCCGGCGGTCCGGCGGGTTCCCAGGGCGGCGCGGCTTCGGTCCGAGGTGGAGGACGGCGGTTCCGGGATGACGGCAGGGGCCTCGGCTGGCAGCGGCGCTTTCCGTCACAGGCGGTTGCGGCGGCTGGGTGTGCGAGGGCGACGGCGGGCCGGCTTCGGCAGGCGGCAGGCGGCCGGGCGGCTCCGGCGTAGGGCAGAGGGGGGGAACCGCTGGGGTGCGCGACCCCGCGTGCGGCGCGACCACGACCCGCATGTCGCAGGTCATTGCTGGGGAAATGAGACCGGCCGTCAAGGCCGGTCGATGGCGTTGGCCGCGGCCAGCTGGTCGCGGGCCGGCTGTGGGCGGACCGGCCGGACCGGGCCGGTCCGACCCAAGGGGGTTCCTCCCCCCCTTCTAACTTCCGACGTCCGTAGCTTTTGCTACAGTTGTCCGTTTTGCGAGCCGTCTATGGCGACGCAGGCCTGACGTAGAAGAGGAACTTTTGAGATGGTTTCGGGAATTTTTAATTCCCGAAACGAGGGGCGTCGGTGGCGTGACACGTACGTCGAGGGGTTAGTCGTTTCTTCGACGTTTCTTGTTTTGGACGGCGCGGACGCATGCGACATCCGCTTTGAGTGCCGCCAGTTGCGTTGGGACCTTGGAGCAGGGGCGAATGTTTCTAGGGTGGTTTCGGGAATTGGAACTTGATTTGAGGCGTGGGCCCCACAACCTGTCTTTCGAGCTGCGTGCAGCGTTTCACGCCTTTTGCATCGGATGTCCGTTTGGGGGCGTGCGAGCAGTCAATTCTGGATGTTTTTCCAAAGGGATTGCAATGGTGCCATCCGCCCACTATAATTCCGCATGATGGTGCGGGCCCCGTGAGGGCCGTTTCGGGAGTTGACGGTGATTTCCAGCTTTATCACCGGACGACCGTTTTGGACAAGTGAATAGTCCATTTCATGTAATATTTCGAGAGGATCGCAACGATGCGATCCGTTCGTTGAGTTTTGGGACCGGGATACGGGTCCCACGTGGCACCGCTCGTGTGCAGTGCGCTGGAAGGCATCTTTTCTCCGGATATCCATTGCACTCATGTGAGTAGTGCTTTTGACGTGTTTTCCCAAGTGGATCGCAATGGTGCGACGCGCCCGACAGTTTTCGGGGCTGAGGCTCGGAATCACGGGATGCCGTTCGGGCATGAGGCGGTGTTGGTGACCCTTTTTCATCGGATATCCATTGGAGGCGAGTAAGTAGTCGATTTCGCGTGTTTTTTCGTGAGGATTACCATGGTGCGATTCGTTTGGTTGTGCGGAGCCTTATACATGATCTTATTAAATGTGGAAGCATGAAAGGTGCTCCGATGGTGGTTCTCCCTACCTTGTTTATAGCGGGCCCTTGGCGTGTGATCGTGCACTCTTGGGAGAGTGATGTAAGTGGTTCACAAGATGTGGTTGGCCGTGCCCGGGCCTTTGAGTTGGAGATGTTACGTCATGCCTTCGCGTTGACGTTGGGTGCCGAGTGCATGATAGCCTATGGGCTGGAACAAGGTATACTCTGGGAGTATACGAGATCACTTGGAGGTACATGTGGTTTGTACCTGAGATGTTCGTGCGCTTGGTTGAGGTTGACTTGGGGCCACACGTCGTGTGGGCCCCATGTGCGTGTCGTGTTCTGCCTTACATACTTTGACCTCTCGCGACGTAGAGGGTCCCTCGGTGTGTTTGTTTGACCAGCAGGGTGGAGTTTTTCCCTGGCTCGGTGCTCGTTTGTTGACCAGCAAGGTTGAGTGGTCTCCCCCTGGTTTCATTCTCCATGGATCGGCCAGTAGCTGTGCTAGTGGCACCCCGTGCTGGAACAAGCGTTGAACCCCCTTTGGGTGAGTTGTTCTGGAGTTGGGTGGTTGCACGATACCCACTCCGCGTTTGGTTGGCCAGTGTTGTACCCTTCAGTGGATGTGGCCAGGGCAGTTCTGAGTTTTACCCTCCAGCAGGGCTGGGCAGTGGGTTACTCATCGACTTCCTCGGGCTTACCCTCCAGAAGGGCTGGGCAGTGGGTTGCTCACTGACTTCTAGGGTTTACCCTCCAGCAGAGACTGGGCAGTGGGTCACCCGACGCTATTAGGGTCTACCCTCCAGAAAAGACTGGGTAGTGGGTCACCCGACGCTATTAGGGTCTACCCTCCAGCAGAGACTGGGCAGTGGGTCACCCGATGCTATTAGGGTCTACCCTCCAGCAGAGACTGGGCAGTGGGTCACTCAATGCTATTAGGGTCTACCCTCTAGCATAGACTGGGCAATGGGTCACCCGATGACCCCTTAGGGTCTACCCTCCAGCGGGGCTGGGCAGTGGGTCGCCCGCCATCTAGTTCCAGGTCTACCCTCCAGCACGACTGGGCAGTGGGTCGCCTGTCGACTTATTCCAGGTCTACCCTCCAGCGGGGCTGGGCAGTGGGTCGCCGGTTTATGTATTAGGGTTTACCCTCCAGCAGGGTTTGGTAGTGGGTCACCTGATATTGGTTATGAATTACCCTCCAGCGGGGCTGGGAAGTGGGACAACTGTTAGCATTCCAGACTCAGTCCTCTCGACTAGGCTAGGCTTTGGCTTACCTCCATGATTACCAGAGCGGGACCCTTGGTTGTACGGGTCGGTGATGGAACAACTTTGGCTTGAGGAGACCTCTCGACTGTAGAGCAGTGACGAGGTGTGGTTTGACTTTCCTGAGAACTCTCAAGTTCGAGGGGCGCTTTCCCCACCGAGACACGTTCTTGTGACGTGATCTAAAACCGTGTGGGTGAGTCAGTGCTGCCCAAAGAAGATAGTGTCGAAGTGCGGTGATTGATCCCCTTGGCTTGCGGTTCGGGGAAGACGTGCGGGATGCTGGGCATCGATGGTGTTACCTCTGGAACTGTTGGCGACTCTTTTCTTGGGCTGAGCTACGGGACGAAGATCCCCTTAAGAGTTTGTTCGGGCTTCTTGATTGAGCATAAAGATATGTATATACCTTGTTCGAGCACCCACTTCTTGGGCTTGGTTACTCTCCCTCCAGGAGAGGGGAAGACGTGCGGGGTATGCCACGTGCTTTCCGTGTCTAGCTTCTTGTGGTTGGATGAGTCTACTACTCCATGTTCGCTCTACTGGTCACCCTTCGGTACCTCCTTTGTTGCTCCCTCGAGCCTTCGGGGTATCCTACTGAGTATTATTATACTCACCCCTGCTTGGGATTTGCCCGCACATGGTGCGCCCTTGAAGATGACGAACAGGTGGAGCATGACTTCCGTGGAGCGTAGGAGCTTGGGAGCTTGGACCGCGTGCGGTGGTCGTGGCTGGGTTCCAGGTGGGAGACCCGCCAGCTATTTCTTTTTGTTTTTGTTTACCTATTTCCAGGTTGTGGCACTTGTTGGTTGGGCACGTGTTTTTCCCCTTTTCTTTCCAGTGTACTTTCAGCTTTCTTTTTACTTGTAGATGTCGATGCACTTTTGTGGTTATATATAGCAGTTGCCACTTTTCCTTGCTTGTCTTTTCTTTTACTCTGCACTTTTGCATTGAGTGTACTGCGTGTGTGTGTACAGGTACTTAGGAAAAGGCCTCCCTGAGTTATTGTGCCTTCGGCGCTGGTCGACAGCCCCTGGCCTATGGAGGCGGGCCTGGGGTAGTTGCGGCTCGAGCCCGGGTAGGGTCGGGTCGTGACAATTTTAGTTTATATTTTAAAAGTTTATATAAAATATATAATTAATATATATAATTAATATGTTTATTTTTCAATAATAAAGAAATTAATGACCATTATATAGAAATCCATCAATATCTATAAATAACCCAAAACTAGATCATCATCATTACCATTTTCACAAAACATGACTGAAAATCCCAGGTAATGTGATTCGAACCATATAAGTATTTATAAAAAAATTATATAACCTTTAATGTGGTTTTAGTGGTTATAGTTTGGAGAAAATTTAATATCAATGCCATGTTTATGAACCTAGTTCAAAATGGTGAAGACTATTACCACTATAAGTTGAAAAGAAATTACAACAATCTTATACATGAATTGAATTTTTATTAATGGAAATTAAAATTAAAAATATATAGTTATAATATTTTAAAATAGTTAATTAATTTTCATACAATTATTATATAGTAGGTTAAATAATTTTTGTGGTAATAAAGGGTAAAATTGATGGATTTGGTAACTCAAACTACTTTTTTTTAGTTAAACAATATTTTATTGATTTATATTTTCTTAGACATTCAGTTTGAATGATGTCATATTTTTTTTCTAAGGAAATGAGTTTTAAATTAAAATCCAAATTCATGAATTGTTTTATTTAAGATATTTTTTAAGAAACAATGGAGTCTTTTTTAAAATATATGCATAACTATGAATTTTATATTCATTATTTCAAAATGTTTTCATGAAATCTATTTTGTTATTTGTATTTAATTTAACTCTCAATATTTTTAAAGATATACATCCAATAACGTCATTCTTTATATTCCTTCATTAATATTTAATTATTTTTTGGTGATCATTTTTTCAATGTAAACCCATTTATCTCATGTTGATATCCTATTTTGAAAGTTTATGAAACCCAATTTTATTTCCATGGGTTCTTTATGAAATGTGAATGATTTCCATTTATATGCTTTAGAAAACCATTCATTTTACATGAGTTCATTAAGATATCTCTATGATTTATTTTAATTGGAACACATATGTATGAATGATGATGGGTGGGGTACTATATCACCCTCTAATGCATTGTTTTAAGTCTATAATTCATGAGATAGTTAGGCATGGAAAAAATGTGTTTGTTCACATAGGCATGGACATTATGGGTTTGCTCACAGTTTCAGGCATGGACATAAATTTCTTATTCACATAAGCATGATAATAATAGATTATCTAAATAATTATTCTTATTATTATATTTCTACCATAGTTCCATGTTATTCACTAAGTTATGAAACATTTTCATCTTCCGTTATATTTCTATGAAATACCATGTTTTCATGAAAATGCCTTATTTTTAAATTATTTTAGAACTTTTATGTCATAATCACATGTTTTTTGACTATTAAGATGTGTTTTTTAGTTAGGTAATATATTTTAGGTTTCTATGATGAAAATTTTAAGATATTATGTTACTCTAGAATGTTTTATGTTTATTTTCTATGGTCTTTTGATCATTTATTATAATATTTATGTCTTCCTCGGGGTTTCATTCATGTTATGATATACTTTTACATTAATGAGCATATGAGATTAACTGTTTCTTATGTTTCAAATTCCCAAGTTTTGAAGATGATCACATGTTGTGATATATCTTGAAAAGAGTCTAAAAGATCATGATTATGAAGTAATATTACAAGTGTTGTAAAATAAGATGTTTATGTAGATAATCTACGAGAAAATAAACTTTTAGGTCCTTCAGTTATGAATCTTTCTATGAGATATCATATTTAAAACATGTGAATAATTTATTATTAATGTTATGTTTATTTTGGGAAACTTTATTTGGTATTAGTGTCTGTTTAGTTATTTTTGGATATTTGTTTAGGGAAATTTAGTGAAACCCTTTGGAAAAATATAAGATACGAGTCTATGTTTAGGATAACATCCTAATGTTTTTGAAAATTATAGATTGTGTGGTTATATTAGAAATTAAATCTATGTCTATACATATCAATTTGATATTGGCACTTCTATAGGTGTACCTAGGGGTAATAACCCTGATTATGTCTTATTGGGTATTAACTCAACTGTGACCTAGTGCTTAATAAATAGGCCTAAATACACACCTGGTTTGATACACCCATGGAATTTTCTTTGTTAAATCATAATATCTTTAAAAAACTGTTTTAAGTATTTTAAAATATATAACTATTTTATTTTTAAATACAATCATAGATAACATTGATTAAAACAAATAGATTCATAGGTTAGTATATGCATAAAATTTTTGAAATCTGACTTCTATGTTTATAGTTTATTTTTATGTATAATCATTAATATAAGAATACTCATTCCAGTTTTTCCATTAGTAAATGGAATGGTGGGAGACTTAAAATATAGAGTTAACAATGGGTGAAATGGACATTATATAAATTATCCCAATGAGAAACCTTTTGAGAATGAGGTCAGAATGAAAAATATCATAGAAATTATCATTGAACTACCTCATGTTTTGGGAAAATAACCAAATCATATTGGGCTCCCAAACACACCAAAGAGGTAAAAACTCACCATTGAGTCATTTATGATCCATTATCCACCCTTTTTTAGGTAGTTTTTAAATACCCTAGTTGTTTAGAAGTGGGTCAATGAGATGGAAAATATATTTTCTATTCACTAGTGCTTGGACCATGGTAATTATTTTTGGCAGTCCATCATTTAGAAAGTGATGTTGTCTAATGGTGGAACCAAATTAAGAATACAATGGAAAATAATGATATATAATCTAAGGAATGTGAAGAGATAAATATGATATTCTTCAATAATTATTTTCCAAGGAATATTTTCAAAAAAAAATAATATAGGAATTATTATAATTGAATAAAAAAAAGGATGAATGTGTTGGATCATATGAAGAAAATTTCATAAGTCTTGTGTGTTTTTCCTCAAGTTTTATCTTTAATACTGAGATTAAAAAATGATTACTTATTTAAAATCATAAATACATGTCTTAAGAAGCTACTTTCCATAAGATACTTTAGATGTTATGGAGATATTTTTGATTTTATCTTAAGGTTGATATGGAAATGGGAATACCTCAATATTCAAGGGAAAAGGAAATGAAAGTGAAGTATCTTGTAAGAATTAATGATAATACACATGGTGGGACGAAATCCCAATTTTATATATGTAATTAATGTGGAATAAATCACAATAGTAAATATATTAGGGGATCATTAAAGTGTTTTATTATGGTAAATAAGGGAACTAAGTATAGTACTATTGAACTAAGGATAAGAGTCCAATTTGAATTGTAGAATAGAAGATGGTCTATAGTAATGATCCACCCACACTACAAATATTCAATTGTATGGAGTTTTTGAAATTATGTGAATAAATGGACCAATCCTCTGGAAAATGGTGAAAATAGGTCATAGAAACCTTCCAAACCATGAGGACAAGAAAGGGGATTCTCGATCATTACTGCCACCATAAATAAAGATAATGAAGTGATGAAATATAGACATAACCTTTTTTCTAGATATGTTAACACATTATTTTATTACAGTTCCTTTAATTATTTTATATCACTCATTTTTTAAGAATTTGAATCGCCAACACAAAAAACAGACATTGAACTGTAAGAAAAACCCCCTGGTGGAATAATTATTGCATAAAAGGTTTAAAAATATTCTTCGATTCATATTTGTGGGAGGATAATTATTTCAGATATAATTTGTATTCCCCTTGTTGAATTAGACATAATATTTGGTATTGATTGGATTTCCCTACATAAAACACATATCATCTTTTAGGATAAGGAAGCATCATTTCATATCCCAAATCATCCAATTATCATGTATCGATGCAAGGATGATTATAAAATCCCCAAAGAATAAAATTATATAATGTGGGTTATGTTACCCAACAACAAGGGCCTCCTAGATCAAATTATGGGAGACAAAGTTATCATTGATAACATGAATACTTTTGGGAATATACTAATGTATTTCTAGATGAACTCTCTAGCCTTCCCCTAGAGGATGAGGTTAGGTTTTCATTTGAACTCATGTTTGGATCCATGCTTATATTATAGATTATTCATAGAATAAAACCATAGAATTAAATTAGTTAATGAAGAAACTATAATAAAATTTGGAAAAGGGTTTTATATGTTCTAGTGCTTCACTATGTAGGTATACATGCCCTTTTCATTAAAAATAAGGATGAATCAATGCTCCTTTTAATCGATTAACTCAAGATTAATAAAATTAGGATTAAAAACAAGTACCCTCTACCCCATATAGTTTATAAATTCAATCAACTCTGAGGATTTCAATGATTATTAAATATTTACCTTACATATTGATATAATTAGTTAATGTTTTAAGGAGAGTATATTTCCAAGACATCATTTAGTAATAGTTATGGACACTATGAATTTATAGTGATACCATTTGGACGTAAGAATACTATTTCAATAATCATGGATCTAGTGAGTTAAATGTGTCTTTGGAGATTTAAAAAATCAATCTTTAGTTATATTTATAAATTATATTATTAAATATTCAAAGTGAAAGGTAGAGCACAAATATCATCTGAGAATTGTTGTAAAAATATTCATAAAGATTCAATTGTATGAAAAATTTATAAAGTTATAATTCCATCTAAATAAAGGTTCCTTATTAATTCATATAATCACAAGAAATGGAATTTAAATAGATCCATCCGAGATAGATTTTTTGAGCATTGAACCAGATCGAC
This sequence comes from Viscum album, assembly GCA_963277665.1. NCBI lineage: Eukaryota > Viridiplantae > Streptophyta > Magnoliopsida > Santalales > Viscaceae > Viscum > Viscum album. The sequence goes on from OY728163.1 coordinate 357,728,002, forward strand.
CACTATAAATTGGAGGCATAGTTTTTTTTGGGTTAATAGGATATTCACAATTCTTTTAGTTTTTTCTCATCAATATAATTTTTTTAAACCATTAGACATGGATATAAGTAATGTACCTTTGGATATAGGAATGAAGATAAACTTTTAAGGAATTGCGGAAGAGGTTGGTCAGTACTATTGTACTTACATTACCCTATATGGGGAAATGGTTTGTAATATATACTAATACTTTTAAATGGTTTTATATTGCATCCTCATGCATAATGATAAGGTAATTTATTATGGTTTATTATAATTAAATAGTCATGCATAAAATTATTAAATCCCTAATCTAGAGTTGGAAACAATGATCTTTGCATCGATGATTTGTTGACATTATCTCTACAGGGAAAAGCATGACATATATACTGATCAAAATAGATTTAAATATTTACTCAATCATAATAAATTGAATTTGTTCTGATGGAGAATGTTGGAGTTGATAAAATATAATGAATTATTAATACATTACCACCTGTGGAAGGTCAATAAGGTGGATAATGCTCTGAGTAGGAAAGAATAATTTGCAATATCCATAATGAGTATTGAAAAGACTCAATAATCATAGATTTTCATAGGATTAATCCTGAATTCATAATAGAGGGGGATAAATCCTATATTTCCAAATTTACCACTGAAAATTTCATTCAAATAATGACCAAATAATCCCATTTAAATGATTCAAAGATACAAGAAAATGCAGTGAATATTATGGAGTTTAACTTTGATAAAGATGGATTTATATGGTTTGAAAACTAGATATGTGTCCCATATGATCTATAATTAAAGAATTAATTATGTGTGATAAAAATATCTCATACTTCTCTATATATCCAGTAATTACGATGATATATTGAAATATAAAACACAAATTATGGTGGGATAGTATAAATAGATAAATTTTAGAATAAATATCACAATTATTGGTATGCCAAGAAATTTAATACAAAATGAAAATAAAATTGAAAGGTATGTTTCAACGATTACCCATACTAGTATGGAAATGGGAAACAATCACAATTTAATTCTTCATAGAACTCCTTAAAATTTCTGATGTACGTAATGCTATTTGGTTTGTAGTCGATAGCTTTAAAAATCTGGCATATTTTATTTCCATCAAAGAAGATTTATCCCTTGACCAACTTACCATGATATACATAATGAAAATGACTATGATACATAATATACCACCATATATTGTATATAATCATGATGTGGGGTATAAATCAAGGTTCTAGAGAAGTATTTAGAATGATTTGGAGATAGATATGAGCTTTATCACTACATATCATCGACAAATATATGGTCAGTCTGAGAGGAAAGTTCAAAATATATAGGATAATTTAAATTTTGTTTGATGGATTTAGAAGGATGATTGGATCAAAACATCCCCTTGACAAGGTTATAATATAAAAATAGTTTCCTTTTTTTCATTCATATGGAACCATATGAGGCTATGTATATGAATATATGTGGGACTCTGACATGGTGGGATTACATTGTAGAGGGGGAGCTTATAGTTTTTGAACTTTTCCAGGAAATCCCAATGAAGGTTTAGACCATTTAGGATAATATAAAGTGGAATAAATTCAAAAAAAATGTTATTAAGATAATCATTAATGAGTTCTAGAGTTTTAATTTAGTGACAAGGTTTTCCTTAAAATATCTCCATTTAATTAAGTTATGAGATTTTAGAAAAAATGGAAGATGATTCTCGGATACGTCGATCCCTTAAAGATCCTTGATCATTTCAGGGATCTAGTCTATCGATTAACACTACCTCTACACCTATCTCAAGTAAATAATGTTCCCCATATATTTATTTTAAGATATTTAATACTAGACCCATTATAGGTGCTAACATGGGATGTTTTTCAATTAGAACATGATCTCTCATATGAGGAACAACCACTATTAACTACATATTGAAGAGATAAGGTATTATAGGACATGTCCACTCATATTATCAATGTTCTATGAATAAATAATAAGTTTGATGAGGATTTGAGGGAACATAAGGATGTAATCAGAGAAGAGTTCCCTAATTTTTTTTCTTTAATGTAATGAAATTTTGGAGACACACCTATTTTGAGGGGGGGGGGGGGTAGAATGTAACAAATCAAGTTTTTTATCCTTAAATAAATAATGTATTTGATGGATTTCCCCACGAACAACACACAAACCACTTAATTTAACCCAAAAATATACCCAACCATCCCCTACAAACTTCTATACACTGTAAATAGGTTTTAGCCTTCCTAAAAGACCATCACTCAAAGATTTAATCCCCTTTAAAAAAGGAGATAATCCAAGAGGCAATGTATAAGTTCTTAACAACTCTATTTTTTTCAATTTTATTAATGCTCTTCTATTATTCCTAAAATTTTATATTATAATCATAAAATCATATCATACATGTAATTATTATATTGTTATGTTATTAAAATGATGTTATAAGAATTAACCACCCCACCCTTTTCCATTAACACTAATGAGAACACGAATCATGTATTTTTTGGAAAACCGCCTCTACGAATAAATAAATGTGTTTTGTTTTACTTGACATACAAACATGGATGGTTTTAGTTTATATTTTATTTGTATATATGATAGGTATAAGTAATATAAATATATATATATCATTTATATGGTTATTTTTTTATAAAAAAATAACAATCACTATACTATAATAATCAATATTAGTAGATAACCCAAAGCTAGTTTAGAAATGATTTAATTTTCATGAAACATGAATGAACTCCCTTTTAAAGGAATTATAACAATATAAATATTTATAAAAAAGAAATTATATAACCTTCAATGGTTTTTAAGTGATGATCTTTGTGACAAAAAGGAAGATCAACAACCCTTGTATAAACCTAGTTGAAAATGGTTAAGATTATTAACACATGTTGTTGAAAAGAAATTAAAAAAAATTATACATGAATATAATTTTTATTAATAAAGAGTATTAATATAAATATATAAGAAATTTTTTTCAAAATACTCAATTTAAATGTTTATATTTTTGATAAAGTTGGTTAAATTAATTCTATGGAAATAAACGGTAAAGGAAAGAGACTGGGTAACTCGAAATCCTTTATTTAAGTTATACAATTTCTTATTGAATTAAATTTTCCAATACCTTCATTTTGAATGATTTAATATTATAATTTTTGGGAAAAAATATTTTTTATTTAAAATAATCATTCATATATTTTTTTCTTTTTACCATTTGTAAGAAAATGAAGGGAACTTATTAAAATAAGACATATAATTATGGCTTTTAAATCAATGATTTCAACATTTTTTTCATGAAATCATATTTTAGGATTTTGTTTTAATTTTAATATCTGTAGTAAAAACGATAAATCTACAATAAAGTTATAATTAATGTTCTTATATTAAGATTTTATTATTTTTTGGTGATCATGTTTTCAATTTCAATCGATTTATTTGATTTTTATATTATTTCGAAAGGTTATGAAACCCAATTTTATTTCCATGGGTTCTTTATGAGAAGTGAATGATTTACATTTAGTTATTTTAGAAACCTATTAATTTTCAATGAGTTTATTAAGATATGATTATGAATGATTTTAAGTGGAACACACATGTATGAGTGATGATGGGTTGGTTTATGTATCACCTTCCAATGAATTACCTTAAGTATATTTCTCATCAGATAATCATGAACGAACATAATGTTTTTTTCCACACAAGTGTGGGAAAGATGTGTTTCCCACATTTTTTAGGTGTAGATATAATGAGACTATTGAAATAATCTTGGGAAAAATTATTTTTCTCATATAGGTTTTTTTATGCTTGTGGTTGATCCATGTTTTTCATAAAGTTACACCAAATATTCATGATTCATTTCATTTCCATGAAATTTTGTGTTTTCAAGATTATTCTATAATTCTAATTTATTCTAGAACTTTTATATAATTATGTCATTTTCATGACTATTGTGACATAATTTAAGTTAGATCATATATTTTATGCTTCCTTGATGGTATTTTTAAGATCTTATTCTAATCTAATATGTTTTATAACTATCATTAATGGTCTTGTTATCATTTTTGTGATATTTTTTATTCCTACTATCTTGTTCCATGTTATTATATGTTTTACCTTTCTTATCTTCTCTCCACACACATTTCATATGTATAAAATCCCTAAGTTGTGAAGACAATTACATATTGTGATATATCTAAAAAAGGGTTTAAAGGATCATGATCACGACGTAATGTTGGAAGTGTTGTAAAATATGATTTTTATGTAGAAAATATCTAAGAAACTAATATTTTAGGTCCTTAGGTTATGTGACTATTTGTCACATGTAAAATTTAAATCATATGATTATATTATTAGTAATGTTTTGGTTATTTTGGGTCTCTATAGTTGTTATCAAAGTAGGGTTTACTTATTTTTTTAGATTACTTTAATGAACTTTAATGAAACCCCTATAGAGAAGTATAAGGGGAGAGTTTAAGCATAGGATATCATAAATATGTTTTGTAAGAGTTATATTATGTAGTTATCATAGATATTAAATCCATATCTAGATACTACAGGTGGATACAGTCTTTGTTATAGTTATACCTAGGGGTAATAACCCTGAAGAGGGAACTAGTAGATATTAATTCAACCATGACTCAATGCATGATAAGGAGGCCTAAATACGCACTGAGTTTGACATTCCCAAGGGATATGATTTAGTAAATAACATTATATTTACAATCCATTATGAATCATTTGAATATATATAACTAGTATAGTTAGAAATCCAATCATGGATAACATAGATTGAAACCTAGATATTCAAAAGATAATGTATCCCCATCATTTATGTAACCGTACTTTTAACATTATAGTTTCCTTTTATGTAAAACATTTAATTTACATACATTAATTTTTAGTTTTCCTTTAGTAAATTTAATGAAGGGGACTCGAAAGAATAGATATAATAATGGGTGCATTGGAAATTGTTTATATTTTTTCAATACAAAACCAAATAAGATTAGGGATAGACTGAAAATTCTCATGGAAATGCTCACCCCACTATCTCAGTATGTGGGAAACAAACCAAATCATGTTGATCTCCAAAAAATTTCAAGGTGGAAGAAAATAATTATCAATTAATTTATGAGACAATATCCATTATCTTTTACTGGGTATTATAATACACTAGTTTCCAATAAGTGGATCAATGCAATGGAAAATATATTTTTTTGGTCTTTAGTACTTGAAATATGAGAATGTTATTTTAGTGGTCTCTAATTTAGAAAATTTTGTTGAAAAATGGTGGATTCTCATTATTAATACCATTGGAAAAAAATACATAGACTCTTTGGAATGGGAATAGTTGAAGTTGATATTGTTCACTAAGTATTTTCCATGAAATCTTGGCAAAAAATTTAAGAAATAATTCATGGAAATAATGAAGAATTGGAAGAATATATTGGTTCATATAAAGAAAATTTCCCAAAACATAAGATTTATTCCTCCCACTTTATCTATTTTGATGAGAGTAAAACCAATTTCTTATTTTCTAGAATTATGCATAGTATTTTAAAGGAATTAGCCATAAGAGGCTACAAAAACTATAAAGATATTTTTCTTTTTTCTATTAAGGTTTAAATAGAAAATGAAGCCTTCCAATATTCTATAGAAAACAAAATGAAATTGGAGTATCATTAATTCACCAATGATAATACACATGATAGGAATAATTCCTAATTTCCTAAATGAAATAGATGTAGATGAAATCACCCATGTAATTTTCTAAAGGGATTATGAATGTTTTTTATGTGTGGTAAAGTAGGAAACCTAGTGTACTACTATCAAACTAAGGTTAAGAGGCCGATTAACACAATAGATGAGAATAAAGTCCCTATTAATGATCCACCCAATATAGAATTCTTCAAGTGTAAGGAGTTTGGACATTATGTGAGTCAATTTCCCAATCCTCAGGACAATGAAGAAAATAGGTTGAAAAAAACACCCAAACCAAGTTATCAAGGAAGGGAAATCAGGATCACTACAGCTAATGAAGATCAAAATAATGAAGTGATGTGATGTAAACATGATAATTTTTCTAGGTATACTAAAAACTTATTTGATTCAGGTTCATAACATTATTTTATATAATAAAAGTTTTCTATGAATATGTAAGTACCTCCCAAAACAATGGATATTAAACCATCAGTAAAAACCTATGGTGGAAAAATTATGGCATCTAATATTTAAAAATATTCTCCTATTGAATCTTTTTGGATTATATTTCCTACGAATCTAATTATTCATCCTCTGGTTGAATTTGACATAATATGGGCATGGATTGGATTTCAATGCATAAAGACCATATCGAATATAAGGATAAGGAAGTATTATTTCATATACCAAATCATTGTATTATCATGTATCAATGAAAGGATAATTATGAATTCTTTATGGAATAAAATTCTATAATTCGAGTTATGATACCCAATAAAAGTGAATCTTATCTAAAAAACACTAGAGGAAGTCATCATTGATAACATGAATATTATATGAGAATATACTTATTTATTTTTATATAAACTACCTGGACTTCCCCCATAATTATATTTTGAGTTTTAATCAAAATAATACCTATATCCATGATTATATCAATGATTTCATATAAAATGGCTTCCATTAAATTAGAGGTGTTCAATTAGAAACGGAAAGATAATCTTCACAATGGTTTTATATACCCCAATTCTTCATTTTTGGGAATACTTGTCAAATTAGTTAAAATGAATGATGGATTGATATGTATTTTTATTGATTATCATTATATTATCAAAATCATGTTAAAAAGGTTTCTTCTAAACTAAATTGATGATCTATTCAATCAGCATCGATGAGATTGATACTTCTTCAAGATTGATATTTGATATAGATATCATCAAATAAGGGTTAAAATGGAGGATATTACTAATATAAATTTTCACATTAGGTAGGACAATATGAATTTATATTCATGTCCTTTGTACATACAAATCCTTCCACTATATTCCAGGATCTATTGAATAATTTCTTTATATAATTCTATGATTAATTTAGGATTGTATTTATAGATGATATTCTTATATATTAAAAGATATATTATGATCATAAAGATCATTTGTGAGTTTTGTTAAAGAACTTGAGAGAGGATAAACTATAATACAAATTTAGTAAGTATGAATTTGTGTTGTAGAAAGTTTCATTCTTAGGTTATATAATCACAACCAAGAAAATATCTGTAGATCCATCAAAGATATAAGTTATTAATAAATGGCCATGTCCGACAACTATAACAAAGATATATATTTTTCTTACGTTAATAGGATATTACTGATTCTTCGTGAGAAAGATATCACAACTATAAAATTCACAAATCTTGTTGAAATGGAATGGAGTAAAGTCCCTTTTGAAATAAGATTGTGAAGAAATTTATAAGGAACAATAGAAGAGGTTTGTTACTACTTCTGTAATTACATTACATTGTTGTGCAGAAGAGTTTGTAATATATAGTGATGCTTTAGAAAAGGGGTAGTGTTTCATCCTAATGTATAATGATAAGGTAATTTCTTATTTTTTTCCATTGAAGTCTATTTATTATAATTAACTAATGCAAGATTTTCATCTAGAAAAAGTCATCTTTTCATCCAAGATATACTGACATTACCACTATGGATAAAAGTTTTCTATATATACTGATCAAAATAACTTAAAATATATATTAACAAATAATGAATTGAATATTCATTAAAGAAGATAATTGGAGTTGATAAGAGATTATGACATCTTAATACATTACCACTGAGGGAAGGTAAATAAGGTGGCTGGTGCTCTGATCAGGAAATACCATGATAATCTATCCATAATGAGTATTAAAAAATACACAATGCTCATGTATTTTCATAGGATTATTCTTAATGTCATAATTGGGTGAGATAAATCCTATCTTTCCCAATTAAATTCTCCACATTCTATTTATGTAAAGTTTCTAGAAGTCCAAAATGATGATGTAGAGATACATGAAAAGGTAGTTAATATATTGAGCTTATCTTTGATAAATATCGAGTTAAATTTTTTGGAACCTAGATATATATCAAATTAAAACCATATATAAATAAGTAAATTTTGGTTGATTTGTATAACTCATTCTTCTCTATACATCTAAGAATTATGAAGATGTATAGAGATCTAAAACCAAACATCTAGTGGGATTGTATAAAGAGGTAGATTACTGAATACATATCTCAATGCTTAATATTTCATCATGTTAAAAATGAATTAAAAATTCAAAAGGATTGTGGTAACCATTACCCATAGCTGCATGGAAATGGGAATATATCACTATGAAATTTTTCTTGAGAATCCCCAAAATTTTAAAAGACCATAATAAAATCTGGGTTATAGTTGATAACCTTACAAACTCAATAAATTTTATTATCATCAAAGAATATTTCTATCATGAAGAACTTTACAAGATATATACAAGCAAAGTGGTGATGCTAAATTGAGTATCAGTATCCGCTGTATATGATCACGGTCGAATGTTTACATTGAGGTTTTAGAGAAGTATTCAAAAATATTTAGAGATATAGGTGAGCTTTAACACTTTATATCATTCTCAAATAAATGGTATGTATGATAGGACAAATCAAACTCTGAAGGATATGTTGAGATCTTATTCGATGGATTTTTAGGGATGTTGGGATAAACAACTATCCGTAGTAGAGTAATCATTTAACAAAAAATTATATTATATAATTCATATAGAAACATATGACGCCCTGTATAGGAAGATAAGTCTGAATTTAACATGCTAATATGAATTTAGAGCGAGTAATTTTATAGGTCATGAACTTATCTAAGAAATGACGGATAAGTTTTAGACCATTTAGAAGCATATAAAAGTAACACAAAGTCAATAAAAAAGTTATGTATATAATCTTCAATGAGATCTAGATTTTTAAGTTGGGGACAATGTGTTCATTTCAATATCCCCATACATGCGAGTTAATAAATTTAAGAATATGGGGATTCTAATCCCAAGATACATCAGGCCCATCGAGATCCTTGATCATTTTGGGTTTTTATCCTATCACTGACTAGTCCCTCCACACCTATCCCAAGTATATGATGTGTTATATGTATAGAATTTAATAAAGTTCATACTAAACCCTTCACATGTGCTAATCTCAAAATTTGTGCAACTGGAATTTGATTACTCATATGAGGAAGAACTAGAGGAAATTCTAGATCGAAGATATAAGGTGTAGTGGAACATGTCCAATAATTTAGTCAAAGATATATGGAAAAATCATAATTTTTAGGAGCAAATGTGGGAACTATATTATTTCATGAGATAAAATTAAATCCACCTATTTCCTTCAATATAAATAAATTTTGAGGTCCAAATTCATTATAAGGGAGCAGAATGTAACAACCAAGGTTATTCTTCCTTAAAAATTAATGTGTTCAATGGCTTACTTCATATGAAACACTGAAACCAAAAAAAATAAAGACTATTTTAAGGTAGTCAAATAATTATTATTTATAAAAATTAGTAATCTAATTATGAAATATTTATAAATAAATAATTAAATACATAAGAAAAAAATAAAATAAAAACCACTTTAAGCAATAAATCAATTATTATAGCTAAGACACTAATAAAATATCTTTTTATGATTAAAATTTATTTTATAAAATCTATATTTCTCCACGTTTCATATATTTATAATTATAAATAATTCTATTATAATAGTTAATATAAAAAATTATTTCCTACAATTTCCCATTTTCATGATATTTTATATTTTTATTTTAATGTTAAAATTTAAAATTTTTGGATGTTAATTATAAAAAACTAATATCATTTTTCTCATATCATGTTCATTCATTAATATGGATTATTTTTGATATTTTTCTATAAAAATTTATTTTTAGGTGGATATTAAAAAGTACTATTTTTAAAAATAACGGGATTTTATGACATTATAAATATATAATTATGAATTTTAAATTTGTTAAACCTTATTATAATACCTAATATTTATTTTATAAGTAAATTTAAAATTATAAAAAAAGTTTTTTTAAAATTTATAAACCCATATATTCATTTTTATAATTTAATTTATACCGTAATGTTTTTAATACATTATACATTTAGTATTTTAAAAATAATTTGTATCATTTTTATAAAATAAAGAAAAAAATGGACATCAAATTTTTTATAATTAGTTATAAATTATATAATAAATAAAATTCTATTTTTGGGATTAAAGGATAAATTACATGGATAAAAACTAGTTACAGTGGTGAAAACTAAAATGGAAAAACTGACTAACATTAGATATAAAGGACCTAACATGTTTAAAAATGTTTCAATTTGAATGGTGGAGTTTTTATCAACCTTATATCCACTATAATCAATTATTTATCAATTTTTATACACTTTCCTTGAATGTTTCTTCCCATTGTTGAAATGTTCTTGGTATTTACAATGTTGTCACTTTATATCACTTATAAAAAGGGTACACATCTCCTCACTCACACTCACACCAAAACCAATTATGTTCAAAAAAAATATTCCCATACCGATCCTAAAAAATCATATAAAACATAATGAGGTTTTAACCTTCTCAAAATACCATCCATCAAAGGTTTAATCCCCTTTTATAAAGGATATAATCCAAGAAGTGATATATAAGTTCTTAACCTTTATTTATTTTTGTCTATTTTATTTATACTCTCGTATTCTTCTTAATATTTCATTTCTTCATCATAAAATGATAGAATAAGTAAAAATTTTATACTATTATGTTATTATAATTATGATTCAATAATTAACCACCCTCCCCTTTTCCCTGAAGAAAAATTAAAATTTAAATCGTGTGTTGTGTGAACTTTTCCTCCATGAATAAATGTGTTTCATTTTCATTCACATCCCAACCAAGATGATATAGATTATATTTATAAGTATATATGATATGTATAATTAATATACATATCATTTATATGGTTCTGTTTTAATATCATAAATGTTAATAAATTTTATAAGGTAATCCATCAATATTAGTGAACAATCCAAAACTAGTTCATCATCATTTTCATTTTCATGAAAAGCAAATAAAAATACCATGTAATGGAATAATAACACCCTATGTATTAATAAAAAATATATTATAGAACCTTTAATGGTCTTAAATTATGGTCTTTGGAAAAAATGAATATCAGTAATGCTTTTACAAACCTTGTTCAAAACGATTATGATTATTAACACCCGGCGTAGAAAATAAATTACAATATTCTTATACATGAAAAGATTTGTTATTAATGAAGAGTATTTATATATATATAAGATTAGGGTTTTGAAATAGGTAATTAATACATTTTTCTTTATTATATAAGAGACTAAAATATTTATATCAAAATCAAGTGTAAAGGTATAAGACTTGGTAACTCAAACTCCTTTCTTTGAGTTATACAATTTCACATTGAAATAATTTTTCCAAGACTTTCATTTTGAATGATACCATATTTTTTTCGTACAAAATAGTTTTTAATTTAAATCCTCTTTCTTGATTTTTTTTAATTTTCATTATTTTTATGAAAATAAAGGAGGATTTTTAAAAAGAGATACATAACTATGACTTTTACATCAATTATTTCAAAATGATTTAAAGTAAGATCCTTTTTTGATTTGATTTTTTTTATTGTACATAGTAAAATATTTATATATCCAATGATGTAAAACATTATGTTATTATATTAATATGTGGTTATTTTTCAATGATAAATCTTTATATTTGAATAAATTTATTTCATGTTGTTATAATGTTTGGAATGTATATGAACCCCATTATTATTTCCATCAGTTCTTGATGAAAGGTGAATGATTTCCATTTTAATGTTTAATAAAACTATTATTTCATACATGGTTTAATTCAGATATTTTTATGATTTATTTTATGTGGAATATATATATATATGGATACTTATAGGTGGGGTCCTATATTGACCTATAATTAATTGTTTTAAGTTTATTTATCATGAGATAATCATACGTGGCTATAATGAATTTTCTCACACATGCATGGGAATGATGGGTCTACTCATATTTTCATGCATGAAAAAAATGAATTTTTTCATATAAGAATGAACATAATGAGATTTCTCACATAGGTTTTCCTATGATTGTATATGTGACGTATTTAAATATTATTCATCATGTTATGATAAATTGTCAAGAAGCACTTCATTTCCCTAAAACTCCATGTTTTCAAGATTATGCCTTATTTTTAAAGTATTCATGAACATTTATGTCCTTACCACATGTTTTATGACTATTAATATGTGTTCTGATTTGTTGTATTTTCTTTTACTATTAATTGATGATCTTTTTGAGATATTATATTACTCTAAACCATTTTATGACTATCACATAATGTCTTTTGATCATTTATTATGATATTTTTTTCTTCCTCGTGTTTTCCTTCAGGATATGATATGTTTTTCCATTAATAGTCATATGATATCACCCCTTTCTTTTGTTTCCAATCCTCATGTTATAATAAAGAATATATCATGTGGGATATCTAGAAATGGGTCTAGAGAAGCATGATTATGAATTAAATTTCAATGTATTATAAAATAATATGTTTATGTAGTTAATATAATAGAAACTAAATCTTTAGGTATTTGGGTTATTTGAATGCTTTGTAGATGTGATATTTAAATCATGTGATTAATTTATTATTAAATTAATTTTTATGTTGGGTTACATTAAATGGACTAGTGGATTCTTATGCAAAAAACCACTATAAATCCTTTATATTATATTCTTCTCTTTTCGGGTCTTATTTACATTTTTTATTTGATAAAAGAGTTAAGAATAGACCAGAGGGTGATTTTTTGTATTAAATTTTTAAGAACTCAATTCACCCCTTGGATTAATTGTTTAATTCCACTTGGATTAACAACTATTATCAGAAGTAGAGAATCTGGAGTTATTAAATCTAAAAGGTTGACTCCATGAATATCATTTTCAAATGTCTATAATGACTGAAAACAGGGAAAGAATTTCTATAATGAGGACACTATATTTTAATGGATAAAAATATGGATACTAGAAGGATCAGAGGACTATGTATTTTAAGTATCCTAGTATAACAGATTATTTTAAATCCTTCAATTGCTATAAAATTTATGAAGGATATCTAGAAAATAGGGATGGTACAATTGAAGTAGAATATGATATGAAAAAATGTTATGAATTAAAAAACTTGTTGGATTAGAAAAAATGAAATCAATATAGTTTCTCTATTTTCTATAATGCATGAAATTAGTAAGACTATATCAAAAACTTATAAAGGTACTGATAATGTAATAAAACTTAGGTACAACACCACTAAGCTAATTCATTGAATCCTACAAGATGATTAATGACCAAGGAATAAAATTCATGAGTTGAAGTCTTGCTAAAATCAGAAATAATATGGTTTCTTTAGGAACTCCTATTACTGAACCCGATCAATCATTTAACATTCTTAGAGTTGTAAAATCCAAGTGGGGAGAAATTTTAGTATCAGTAAGGCAATCTACTATTATGAAAGATTTACAAATAAATGATCTCATTATAATGTTAATGATATATAATGTTCAGATTAAATTCACTATTAGAGAGAAGAATATGATAATAAGAGAGAGTAATTATTTAAGATGATGTACATTAAAATATTATTATAGAAACAAATAGATATCATTTAAATACTCATATAATGAAGATAATTCAAGTAATTAAGAGTTTAGTGATGAGATTTCTCAATTTTAAAAGAAGTTAAAAAGATATACAATAAGAGAAGAGGATTAATAAAACACTTTAACATGTAAAAAATATTGATTTAAATTCTAAATAAATAAGATTCTACTAGTAAAATAAGATTGGGAATATTAAGCATAATCTCACCTAGATTAAGGAGAATAAAAAGTATGAGAATAATTCTAAAAAATTATACTATAATATGGAGAATGAATATATGAAGTCAACATTTAGTGCATAGGAGGATGCTATTGATGGATCTCGTTATAATTCTAAAGACGAAGTATCTAATTAGATGGAAAACATAGACTTCATGTCTCAAACGGATGAGTTAAATTATACTCATTATTATTTATATTAATCTAAATATAAAAATTTATCTTATGGGAAATTGAATTAGTATTGATATATGTTAGAATACCACTATAATTCTTTGAAGAAAAATAATAATACTCCATGGAAATCATATGATGTTATTTTCAATGAAAACGAAGTTTTAAATAAATTTATTTGTGAACTAAAAGTTAAACTATACGATCCTACTACTAGTTATGTTTTCCATGATAGAAAAATAAATGAATTAATGGATAATGTTAAATATATAAATTATGATTCGTGTGTTTCTAATAAAATGAGGGAACTATATAAATAAATTCCATGGAAAGAAAAAAATCCCTAAAAAAAAATATTGTATAATAAGTAAATGGGAAAAACTTAGGTTGTATGAAAATTATTTTATAGTTAATTATAAAAATATAAAAATGTTTTTTATCACTTGTTTTCACTATAGAAAAAATTATATTTTTACAAATGACTATTTCCATGGAAATACTATGATATTTGGGATAAATAGGGAAGTTATTAATGTAAACTTATCTAATTATAATTTTGAAAATATTTAAATTTATAAGAATAATTAGGATTCCAAATCATATGTAGCTATCATTTCTAGACCCATAGGAATTTGGGCAATAACACATATTTTTTGTAAACTTGTTTCTATAGGGAAGGAACGACAATAATTACAATTCCAAATAGTTTATGGAAAGTGGGTTTCCAAGAAATATGAGTTGATATTTTTCCCACTATCACTCACTATCTAAAATCAATAGAGCACATGTCATATTTGATGATAATCCCAAATAAAAAATTATTATTATTGGACCTACTAGGGGTTCCCATTCAATCATCATTATAAAAGTACTATATTTTGATGGAGTTGAACACAACATAATAAGTATTTGTCAACATTGTGATGATAGATATTCTATTCATTTATTTAATAATTCTTATTTTATTTTTCAAAAAATAACCTCATTAAATTTAGTGCACCCAGAGCTAAAAATATTTACACCCTAGATCTTAATTATTTGTGTAATTTTTTTTGATATGTTTGATTGCTAAAATTGTTGAATCGTGGGTTTTTCATAAGAGGGCTAGCCATTATAACACTTATTCATTGAAGGAATTTCTTAAAAAAATGGGTTTTTTATTTCCCCTAACTGAAATTGGATAAAAATAAATTATTTGATGCATTCTAAATGGGAAAGAAATGAAAATAATATTTTAAATCAATTAAATAATTTTCTTCATACTGAACTCTTGAAAATATTCATATGGATCTATTGTGTTCTTATAAAACATAAATCATAGACGGTAAATATTTTTTCTATATTTTGGTTGATGATTTTTCATTATTTACATGGATTTATTTCATAAATATTTAAATTAAATATTATACTATTTTTATTAATTTTGGTAATCTTGTTCAAAATGAATAAGAGTCTAAGATTATGTTCTTTGGAATTTTTCATGAGGTAGAGTTTTATAATCATTAATTTAATTAATTTATCTCAAAACATGGAATTAAGAATACCACATATACCTCTAGAATACCTCAACAAAATGGTGTCATTGAATGAATAAATAGGTCCCTATAATAAATTTTTAGAAAATTGTTTGTGATTATATCATACTTACTCATTTTATAGTTGAAGCTATTAACACAACATGATATGTCATTAATTGAGTTCTAATATGGTATATCTTAAATAAAACTCCCTATTAACTTTGTAATAATAATAACCAAAGGTTATATAATTTAAATTTTTGGGTGAAAATTGTATACATTGAACACCAATGACAATATTTGTATGTTTGATCCAATTTTTTATGAAGGAATCATCCTATTTTATTCTACTACCTCTAAATACTATCTATATTTCAATAAAAACTCAAGGAAAATTTAATGATCTACATCTGTAAAATTTGATGAAAATGATCATTTTGATTAAAAAAATCAATTTAATGATGTGAGTGATTCAATGGATAAATTTTTACTTGATCCTCTCTTTGAAGAAAATGATTATGAATTTGTAAATGAAAACAAATTAGTCCTTCAAGGGAATAAATTGATGAACCTAAATGTTTATGACCTAGATATCCTAGAATCCTTAAAGTATATCCTATTTAAATAATTATAGGAAACCAAGATAAAGGAGTTAGTACTAGGAAAATTGTTTTAAGTATTCTTGACTTTCATCCATTTTTATCTCAATCAGAACCTAAAACCATATAGGAAACCTTAGGTGATGATTATTGGGTGGTTTCTATATAGGAATAATTAAACCAGTTCAAAAGGAGCAAGGTATAAGAATTAGTTGATAGAAATTTTGATTATTATGTTATTATATATAATTGGTTATTTAAAACTATTAAAGATTATCAAGGTGTGATCACTAAGAATAATGCTCCATTAGTCTCCAAAGGTTAAAATGAAGAATAAATAATAGATTCTTGAGAAACCTTTTCCCAAATTCCTAGGTTATAAGCAATGAAAATTCTTTTAGACTCTTGATCATATATGAATTTTAAATTATATGAGATAGATGTTATATATGATTTTATAAATGGGGTTTTAATGGATAAAGTATATATTGAACCACCTTCATGTTTTAAAGACCTTTATTTTAAAAATTGTATTTTTAAACATAACAAATCTTTATATAGTCTCCAACAAGAACCTAGAGATCCCTATTAAAGACTAATCTTATTTATTTTATCAAAATGTTATAACATGGGTTTGGAAAACACAATTTTATTTCATAACATGTATTCAAAAGATATTTTATTTGTGAAAATATATGTTGACGTTGTTATTTTTGGTTCTAAAAAAATTATATTTTCAAAACTCATGAAAAAAGAATTTGAAATGAGTATAATGGGTGTTTTTATTAGTATTCATAGATTTTAGATTTACCAAAATGGTTTTGGGAATGTTTTAAACCAATGTAAACATGAGCATTATTTATTAAAAAGACTTTTAATAGACAGAAATAACAAATATTCAACTCATATGAGTGATAAAATTATGCTTCACTTAGATGATACAAGAAAAATAGTTGAAACAAACTGTATAACGGAATAATTTGGATCTTGATTTATCTAATTTCAAGCAGAATTGATATTATTTTTTTCCATTTTTAAGTGAAATATTTCAAGAAAACCCAAATTAATCTTATTTAACAACAACCAAAATAATTTTTGGGTATTTAAGAGGAAGAATTTCTTTGTCCTTACATTTCCTGAAAACTTAATGTTTTATTTAACTTCATATTATGATACTAAAATTTTTTGGTTATAGACAAGATATAAAAATTACTTATGAAACCTATCTTGTTTTATAGAAATATCTAGTTTCTTATTCAAGTTAAAATTAAACAAACAATTACAATATTAACTGATAAATATTAGTACATTTAATCTAGTATTTGTTTTTCTCAGTTTTTGTGGATAAAAAACACCTTAATTGACCTCATATTTAATGTTAATCATATCCCAATAAAATGTGATAACATTAGTGCTACAATAATTTATAAAAATACAATAAATCATCTATGGATCATGAATATTGATTTTAGGCACCACTTCATAATATATCATTCAAAAAAAGTCGATATTTATATTTAATTTATTTGTAATGAAAATTAATTAATAGATATATTTAGTAAACCATTTCTTACTGATCATTTATATTTTATTAAATTAAATTAAGTTTATTTGTTTGTAAATGATTTCATTTCAATTTAAGTTTTAATTCCATGATTGATTATTTATTTATTTAATATCATATGAGATGTTTTCATTGAAATATTTATGTTTAAATAACCAGATTTACCTATCAAATAATATTGTTTCACATGCCTCATAATGTTTTGGATTTTATTTATTTATTTATTTGCGTCTCCATTTCAAGGGGACTCTGTGTTTCGCAATAATAAATATTCAGGCACTTAAAACCACTAATCATTCACAAGGACATTGAACTTTATTATCTCTGCAATTCAAAGATTTGTTTCCCTAACCAAATCCCTAAATCATTATTTTACTTCATTCTGATTAATATTAAGAAAATTAAATAGAGATGAAGAAAGTTTCTTAAAAGTTAGAAGTGGCCAAGTCAACTATGAAAAGTTTAGAATGGAAAATCTACCGATTTCTCATGGTCGGACCATACAATGACAAAAAATTGCATTATATCAATGGATAAATAATCTCTTATACAATAATGAAATAAGAGATTTATAAAAAAATACTATGTGGAACCTGACCGGAATACCCCCTCAAACTAACCCAACCAAAATTTCCTCATACATAAATGGAATTACCACTCCTCAAGGGTAGGAATCTAGTGACTATGAAATAAC
The DNA here is from genome assembly GCA_963277665.1 of Viscum album. Taxonomy (NCBI): domain Eukaryota; kingdom Viridiplantae; phylum Streptophyta; class Magnoliopsida; order Santalales; family Viscaceae; genus Viscum; species Viscum album. The sequence goes on from OY728163.1 coordinate 357,746,593, forward strand.
TATAAATAGAGGGAATGATTTCTAACAATACAATGCAGAAAAAAATCAAATATACATATATACATGTAGAAATAGTGGATGAAAACATGAATATATTTTTTCATATAATAGAAAGAGAATAACTGAAGTGATACAACTAAATAGGTATAAAAACAATCTCTAAGTGAAAATTCCTACTGCAAAGAATAACAAAACCAAACTAGAAACACCAATAGTCTCCAGGAGATAGTGTGGCAAACACCGCCCCATATCACCTTCTAGTTACCCAACCCCAATTGAAATAAAACCACATTGCCTCACTTCAGTTCCTTTTCTTTCCCTTCATTGAAAGACATAACTTGGTCTATGAACTATAGAAGGAGTGCACATGGTGTTATCTAACAAGCTTATTAGGGTCCCACCCAAGGGTGTAATTACAATTCTTTGTACAATAAACCAACAATTCTCAAAATTAATGAAAATAATTCACATTTTACAGTTTAAAGGTACTTATATCAAAAGAAAAAACATTTAATTTTCTATTTTTTATAAATTTATAAATAAATTAGGTAAATATATTTCAAATAATTTCATATACATATATAAAAATTGATATATTAAATAAAACCAAATCATTCAACATATATCATATCAAATACATTGTAGTACAATAAAAACACTACCAGAAAAAACTACCCAGATCTGCTAAAAGCAAAGGTAACATCCCCCAAGGATCACATAAGGCTAGGATATCTAGAACACACATACCTAACATGGAAAATCATACATGATTCAAGCCTCCTGACCTATGCATTGAGTCAAGAGTGAAAAGGAACACCCAATAAAGTGAAGCCACTAATAGGTCTAATAAGTACTTAGAATAAGAGGCCTAGGGTGAAGATTAAATTCCCATGAGAAAACCCCCTAATAGTGTCCTATCACTACACATTCCACCTAGCACTGAAGGCTTCTAATGTTTTATATGTTACAAAGCAATTCATCAAATAATTTCAATAATACCATACTCTAAAAGAAAATTCACATCGCATTAAAAACCCTTTTAATTTAACAAAACCATGGGGAAATCCATCTATTATTAAAAAAACCATTTCCACACACAAAAATCTAATTATTCAATAATTATAATTAATTTTTAAAAAAATTTATAAAAAAAAAGATTAATGTAGTTCAGAAACAAAGGACAATGAAAGAAACACCAACCTCAGAACTCCGGTCACACACACCTGCAAGGGGATCCGCTAATAGGAAGAAAAAACAATGATGACAGAGGCCCTATAATCAATCTACACATCATAGAATTAACTCAATTTAAAAAAAGGTCTGGTGAAGAAGAAAGGTCACAAATTTACTAAAAAAGTGCACACTAGTAACATCTTGTTACTATTTTCAGGTACTCATTGATCCCTGTTTTGAGAATTCCTTGGTTGGATATCATTTTTGTGTGATTTGAGGTAAATTTTAAAAATATTGGATGGCTCTTGGGTTGTACACGGTTGACACATAGTTTTCCAAAATGTGCACCCTACTTGTGAAAATCATGAAAACTAGGATTGTGAGGGTTTTTACTATTGGAACATAGTTTAAAGAACCATGTTACCACCTAATAAAAACCATAAACCCTCTATATAGGGGTGCATGGTTAGGGTACATAGTTTTATAAATCTTGTGGCACCCTCCGAGAAACTATGCACACATATTTTTTTAATTGAAAAAAAGTGTTAAATATTCATAAACCTCTATATGAACCCCTACTCGACCTAAGTCATGATTAGACATCTTTCTAGGTCTTAAGAGATCCCATGAAGCCATTTTAGATCATCTAAACCCATTCCATGGAGAATTAATGCTTAGTGAATGTCGTCTGATTCCTCTCTAGTAAGAGTTATTATCCCAATCCTTCACACTCACTCTCTTATTCTCTCCTTAATAGGGTTGGTTAGATCTTGTTTTTAGTGATAGAAATAAAATAATCAGTTTTATATATTAAATATAGGATATATTCTTGGATATTAATTACTAATGTTCTTTATTAGAGTTTATCATTGTGAGTGTTGTGTAATGTGATCTCTGTGTTAAGGTAGGAGTTGCCATTTACAATTGTGAAATTGATTTAACTTATAATTGTATTATTTCAGTTAAACTTATTTCTATTGTATTATGAAATCCTAATTCTTTGTGAATTTGGATTTGAATTGGTTTGGAATAAAATTTTGGGAAAAATCCCGATTTTAATGAATTGAGGCATGACATGAATTTGATGGAAATTGTGAAATTGATGTGTGAAATTGATGTTAAGAAATAATTTAAAATGATTTGATAAGAACCTATGTTTGGTTTTATCATGGAAACAGAATTATTTGATTACAAAAACCATGTTCTGGTTTTCAAAGAGAAGTTGTAATATTGAATTTCGAAAATATGGAATTGTATTTTAAATAGTTTTATAATAATTTCACAACTATTGAATGTTGTTTGAGAACATGCATGCCTAAGTAGTGGGTGAGTTTTGGGGACAAAAACTCAAGGTTAGGATTTCCCTAGGAATGAATGGATTCTTTAAAAGTATAAAATAATCCTATTAGAAAATATTATCCCTAATGGGATGTTGGTAAGTATTATTTGGCTAGTGTTATAGGGATGTGTGTATAAACTCCTATTATCTCTAAATGAGTGTGTGAGGATATCATAAACTAGAACTGTCTAACTTTTTAGCCGATGACTATGTTGCTCATTTGTTATTATTTTGATATAAATTGCATTGTTTTTAAAACTACATTACACATTCATGAATAATTTATTTAAATTATTATATATAAAATCTTTATCAAGCCATTAGTTGAATATTTTCCATAAATTGAAATTAAAATCATGATTTTTATTCAATATTCACTTGTATTATGATGATTATTTTATTTTAAAATTGAAATAATTATTTTGGTTAATTAATGTGGCATCTTATTATGGAACACTTGGTGAGAACCTACATGGATTTTGAGCTCACAACCTAACTTTTCCATTGGTCAATTTTATATTTCCTTCAGTCAGGTCGAGCAAAAGGTAGTGGACACATTGAGGTGGTTCTTTTTGTTTATCTTTGGGACTGAGGTTCTATGTCTACAGGGATTTGGGGTAATTTATCTTATTTTTTTTTTACATTTTGATGTACTTTTTTGGTTTTGATATACTATTAAATTTTGGTACTACTCCACTTATAGAGTTTTATTTTGATCATACTAACTTGAATATTTTATTTCACTATTTTTGTGGAAAACCAATTCCCAATTTATGTTGTATGATTATAGGTTCTTTTCAAAAACCCATGGGGATCAGGTACATCCTTCGGGATATGTTGGGATCAACTTGGGTGTCAAAGTGTCAGGGTATCTGGGATGGTTCATAAAAAAGTGGTATCAATGGTATAGGTTGTGCATCATACCTTGATGTTAGTATACAATTGTAATATCTTATCCGGGCATATGAGGTGGTTGTGAGTGAGTTCTTGGGTAGGTCTCACCATAATAATACTTATTCCACTCGAGGAGTCTTGGGGGAGATGTCTTGAGTATTATTTCTAGTCTTATCAAGGATTTTTACTTGGATAGGTTAAAATCCAAATCTTTCATATTTATATGATGGGATTAATATCCCTTATTTCTATATTAGAGTGTTAATCCAATTTATTCAATATTGTTTACTGATTTTGTGTGGAATTAGTGTAGATACATGATTGGTGATGGTTTTCTATTATATTCCTCCCCCTTGGTAAAGAGAGGAGGGACCCACTATTGGTCTTCATCTAGCTCACCCTAATCCATTTCCCCTTTCACTCTCCCCGCATACCTTTCGACATCCCCCATCTCTCTTTTTTCTAAAGTCCCCATACCCAGAAATTGGATACCAGAGCTTCTGGTAAATATTTTTGAGTTTTCTGAGGCATCTTCTCTCCTCCACTATTCACAGGTGGCTTATTTTGGGTGGGGTCATCCATCAGTGGATTCTTTTGAAAGAATTGAAAATATTTAATGGAGATCGAAGAAGCATGAAACTAAAGGTTTATTGGATTCTTTCCACATTATGATTCTCTTTGATGATGAAGATGACTTCTACCTCACATAGTCCAAAGCTCAGTGACATGTCAAAAACTTTTTCTTCTCCCTGTTCTGATGGTCTTATGATTGCCACATGAATTGGGACCCTTTAACCATGACCATATGGGTTAGATTACCTATTATACCTCTTTCCTTAAAAAAGTCATCTATTCTTAATATGATTTGAAATTTCATTGGACACATTCTTAGTTTTGAGAGTAGATCCATGTTACTGAGCCACCCAGTTGAACCATTCATTTATGTTGAAATTGTTGTTGTAAAGGCACAGATTGAATATGTTTTTATTGAGGTTGAGGGAGAGTTCTAATGTCTTAATATAATGCCTCGATCCCTCTCTTACGGATTCAGTTCCTCAAAATGTTGTGTAATTAATTTTTTTAAGCAAATAAACAATTACAAAACACTTTAATGAAGTGAGGATCTTTTATGGTCTATGTTCTGGAAGATTAGACATAACCTTACATTTATCAGAGTTGAAACAATAAAACAATTGTCCACTATGCTTTCGCTGTGCTACAAAAAATATGACCAACTCTGTAATTCAAGTCAACCTGTGAAAAACATTTCAAAAACGCAGGGTGAGCACAAAAGATGCTCAGTAAGGGGTTTTTAAAACCTTTGATAAATCCCTTAAAAAATTATCCTTTCAATAATACATTTGAAAATTTTCAATTGTAAATTCATTTGTAAAGCAACCTTTATTAAATAATGTAATTCTTTTGAAAAATAATTATACTTTGAAAACACTTTTAAACTAATTAAGTAATTTTCTTTGGGAAATATTAAGCAAACTTCATTAAAACAAAACATCATTTTGAGGCAACTTAATTTGTTGAAGGCTGTCTTGGGCCTACCCACTTAGCGAAGTATGGGTTAACTCCCCAATGACTTTCTATTTTTACAACAAACAAGCGCTGATATTTTTTTGAAAATGTTTAAAGTTTTATTTACACATATATATATATATACTAGTATTGCTCACTGGAGTTTTTACCTTTAAACATGTCAGTGCATTTAAATAATCTTTTCCACTAATATCTATATTTAAGGGTATATATATATATAAATGGGAATTTTTATTGAAAAACACTTATGAGTATTGATTCCCAAAAACTCACGTCACTTGGCATGTATATAAACCCCAATATACCCGATCTTCCATTGATAAATAATAAAAAGAAATATCAATGATTTTTTTTCATGATTAAATGACTTAAACCATTCTTGTAATTCAAAATCATAAAATAATAATGAGAATGCATTGAAGATTATAAATGACATATTTTTAAAATCCACATTTCATTCATGAGTAATATTATAAATATAAAAATGTACAAGATAACTTAAAATTATAAAATGTCTATAGACATTTCATCCAATTCCATTAAAATTCATTTCTTTGTAAAGTTTATCCAATGTTCGTGAGTATTTTTATATACCTATATATACATATTCATGTATAAAGAATTCATGAACATTCATCGATGTATGGCCATAATCATGATGCGAGTATTTCATGCGTGTAGATCAGTAAATTAAATTAATATAATTCCATGAATAAATATTTGTTATATATCCTTTATATAAAATGGATCTTCTAAAATAAAATAAAAAATAAAAAATAAATATATCCTCAAAACAATAGAAATAAAATCATATGTTCTCAAATGATTAAACAAAGTAAACTATAAAATTTTCTTCAACACAAAAATTAAGAATCATAAGTGTTTAAAAAAATAATAATAATTGATTCCCTTGCACAAAATAAGTAATATTTGGAAGAATATGATAAAAATGGAGTAAAACTCAATCAAGAACAACAATGAAATTTAAGGTCATTTAGAAAATAATTAATTGAAAGAAACAAATAATTTTACACAATAAAATTTAAATCCTTTATAAATAGTAAATAAAATATCAGAGTGTTTGAAAATAAAATTTCCGTACAAAATTATAATTTTATGAAATAAAAATGAGTTTTCAAAAGGAACCTACAATAAAAATAATTTGTATTTGCATAAAGAATATTTGTAAATACATAATCTCTTACACAAACATAAATTTATATATTGGAAATAATTCAAAGATGAATAATGAAATATACAATCCGGTTTCATATCATAAAACACGAATCATTTTAATAAAATGATGTCTTATTAATAATAGATAAATTTGGAAATCAAACAAAACTAATCGTTATACAAAACAAGAAGATAGAATTTTTAATTTGAAATGAATAATCAAAATTCCTTTACAAAAAAAAATAGAATAGCATAGTGAGTATTTGGAAATAAAAAGACCTTTACAAGAAATTAAATGGATTTGAAGAACAAAAACATCATCAAAATATACATTGAATTTAAAATTCATTAATAAAATTAAATTTTTGAATACTAAATATTTTCCCTTACTGTTTCTTTCGATGGAGACCTCTATCAGCACCTTCTTCATTCTACTGTCATTGCTCTCACGACAACTCTCACGGTCATATAATTGGAAATAAAAGTGGAAAGAAAATAAAAGGCTAATTCTCTCGGCCTACTTCACTAGAAACATTTACACAACAAAAGTGGCATAAACTACGATGCTTATTTCTTCAGACTGAGGCTCTTTATAGGAGAAGTAGTCAGAAATAAGAGTATAGAAAATCATAACGTGTGTTTCTGATTTCTTGCTTTGTGGACAAGACTGAATTATATACATTTCCCCACCAAATAATACAGTTGAAAGCAACAAGAAGAAAAGTTGACAAATAAGATATAAACATCACTATGAATCTTTGATAAATTCAACTAGAAATAGTGGATACACATGATTAGAAGAAGGAGACAAACAATGAATTCAATTCATTGATGTGATATAGGATTAAAATAATCCTAGTAGAGATAAGAAATTGGAAATTGGAGGACGTCCATATCGAAGAGAAGAAAATTGAACACATACGACGAATGTGAATTTAATATACTAAAAAATCCGGGAACAAGATCTGAAAATAAATTAACAAAACCTACTATCATCTATGGACGGTGTGAGATAAATATGGAAAATCTAATTCGAATACTTCAATGCGAAGCAGATAGGGTGTAATCGAACCTCAATCGCGCTTAAAACACTACTTTGAAACCCTCGCCTAATGTCGATTCCAAAACTAGATTCTTGTTTGGATTCGACTCCACAACACTGGTTATCAATTCATGAAGAACATGACTGCACAATGACCTGCTAGAGGACTCCCACACAGTGAATCCGGCCATGGCATGGCCTTCTTCGGTTGAATATCCCATTAGCGTGGGTTGATCTCCTCACCCCTGGTCCTTCTCTCATTTTCACTCAAAATTCAATAGGAGAACGAATCCTCCAACTCTCTCTCGACTGAAACCCTTGAGAACCCGAAACTCAATTATGTTCTCATTTTCAATTTTTTTTAATCTCCTTTTCGTTTGTTTTTTTTTACAAATTTCCATCATTAATTTTAATTCAATTCGATGTTTATATTCATAATATCAATATAAAAAGTAATGTTTGATTATAATTCCAAGATTGTTTATTAATGAGTGATTTTTTTATCTGGGTTTTTAAAAAACTAAAATTTGAAAGAAGGGTATAGGGTTCAAATAACCCTTATAGATTATTTTAATTACCAAAACCAATGACTACTAGATTACTGTTTAATGGTAATGATCTTATGGGGAAAGGTATAAGAGAACCCTTGCTCAAGGAATCCATAGGCCAACATCATCTTGAAATTTAAGTTTGAATATAAAGGAAAAAATAAAGCTACCAATTAATCAGATGATGAAATGGAAGTGGGTATCAGTTCAAAACCTCAACTTCCTCTCGAATAAAAAAAAATAAGTAGGAAGGAAGAAATAATAAGAGGAAAAATCCACCCCTATCAAGGACTTAATTTTTCATTCCAAATAGAAGATGGTGGAGGAAATTTTTTCATAAATTCTTCTCTAGGGAAAGTAAATAAAATGTATGAGAGGGAGATTCATATCAATAATAATGAACAATAAAGGAATTGGATCAGAACAAAAGATGTCACATTTATTCATGTTTTCAATGAAAATAAGCGAAATTAGGGGGAAAATATCTTTGTTTGGATCACAAAATCATCAATATTTGAGGATATCATTCAAGAAGAATCGGTGCTGAGGAAATTCAACATCAACTGATGATTACAAAGGGTGATAGGTACTAGAACATTAATTATTTTAAGAATGGTTAAGTGCATTCCTTTTTTTGACCTCATTGTTGGCCTTACCTATTTGGGTTATCATTAGGCCCAAAAAATGGAGTTTTGTTTAAAATAAAAAAACAATTAGGAGAATGATGTTGTGTAACATGATGCCCCAGAGAAGATGTGTTAATTTGATCTTGGGGGAATATAATATTGAACCATATTGATAAAATCATTATGTGGACCAGAATCTAGTTGAGGATATTATGAATGATGTCCAAGCTCAAGGATAGGCACTTTCAACCATTCCTATTCAGGTTACATCTATTGAACCTCAAAGGGATGAGTCACATATTATTTCTCAGGATTTCCATCGCTAGAATCCACTTCCATTCTAAGGTTTCAATAATCCTTAATAGGTTGAGGATTGGATGAGGAGAGTTGAGATTTTATTTCAGTTCTTATAAAATCCTAACACATTCAAGATACAAGGACCTAGAAGGGGGAGTGGGGAATGATGGTGATCGAGAAGAAGAAAAAGGTCTTTGAGTTGATGAACTATAGTGTTATTTTCACCAATCAGTTATATCCAAAGAATATGGTGTTATCCAATGATATATAGTTTTTCAAACTCAGGTAGGCTGATAGGACTGTGACTGAGTAAGAAAATCACTTTGATGAGATTTTGAAGATCACATATGATAATTTTTTATAATGATAATATGAATACTCTAAGGTTCTAGATGATAATCCAATCTAATAATCATTCTCAATTTCTCTTGCTGAAGTTGTATTTTTTTATTGATGTGCTAGATATGGTATTGATTGTTAATCTTGACCTGACTGCTATGTCTTAGTTGATGGGAGTTCTTTTTTATCTTAGTGGTAGTTCTATAAATTCTTTTAAAGGATATAGAAATTGTGGTGATTATTATTTTGGTTCTTTATATAAGGGTTCTTACAGACCTCCTTTTTTTGGGAAGAGTCCTTTTGATTTTCTACCGGTGTGGAAAGCTTGGGATCTTGAAATAGGTTTGCACTGAGTCGCCCAAGATATCTGGTTCTTGTGGATTCTCATGTCACTAGCATAAGTTAGGTCATATATATTCCTCTCCACGTAGTGTAATGAGATCATCAAGGAAAAAACATAATGTGGTCAAATTAGATGCATCATTAAATAAGGGGTTCTAGACATATCCATCTAGAACAAAGCTTCATCACATAGTGGAAGAGTCTCCAGAGGAATCCGATACAGGTCTATAAACCATGATAAGTACCATAACTATTTCTTCATATTTAGTGACAACATTATTTGATACTAGTTAATCTCATTCATTAATTTCAATATTGTATTTTGAATCTTCTAAATCATCATATATAGATTTTATATTATCTGAGGGATATCACTAGATCCCTCAGAATGAAAATAGAGTAGGTTCTCTGTTGCCCTGCTTGTGTTTTCTCATTATTAGATATCAATATTGCATTATATTTTAAAGTTCTCAACATTAAACCTATTGATGTAATTTTTGATATAGATTTGATAATTTCTAATAATGCACAAATTGATTAATATCTTCGATGAATCCCTTTTATTGCCCCTGATGTGGTGTGTTGTATCTTTCAGAGAGAATGGGATCCAAGGGCAAGTTGAGACAGACCTTCTTATCAAGAGATGGGGGAAGTAATAATAGTGTTTTATTTTGACCTATATAGAGGACCCTTGAGTGATGATCTCTGTCTAGTTTTCTTCATGTTTCCTGATGTTTAACCTTCTGACTTCTCTGGTTTTCCACCGGTATTGGTGGTATATTTTTTGATTGATTTTTTGTCGAGTACTCAGTTGTTATCTATTCCTTATTACCTCATGGAACAAATTGAAATAAAATATTTGAATACCCAGTATGGTGATCTATTAGAGAATGGATTTATATGCCTGAGTGTGTCACCTTGGGCAGTTCCAGTTCACTTTGAGAAGAAAGTTTATGGGTTACTTCTCCTTCGTTTTGATCACCAAAAACTCAATCAAGTCATGGTAAAGGAAAAATATCTTTTTCCAATGATTGATGATTTTTTGACCATTTGAAATGGTCTATGTGGTTCACAATTATTTTTCATTGACTTGGTTATTGGTAGTTGAGAATAAAAGAATATGACTTTCAGAAAACCACCTTCTAGAGTATGTATGACCATTATGTGTACCTTTTCATGCCATTTGGTCTAACCAATGCTCCTATAATTTTTATGTCTTTGATGAATGGGATCTTCTATGATTATCTTGATACATTGATTGTGGTATTGATGGATGAAATCCTAGTTCACAATAAGTCTATGGAGGACCATGTGTGTCATTTGAGAGAGGTTGTAGAATTATTGAGAAATAACCAAATTTATGCCATGCTATAAAATTGTAATTTCATTAATTGATAAGTGATGTTTATGGGAAGTGTGGTGTCAAAAAATGGTATTTTAGTTGATCCTAAAGAGGCGAAAGCTATTATGAAATGGGATCATCGATGAAATGTTTTTGAGATTTAGAGCTACTTGGTTTTGGTTGGGTGTTATCACAGGTTCATAAAATAGTTCTCAATGTTCGAATCTATGATAAATTCCCTAAATCAGAAGGTAGTGATGTTTTCTTAGGATGAGAAATTTATGAATTATATTATTGATATAAAATTTATTTTTACTACTATGCTGGTGTTTAATATTCTATAGTTCAATAAGGGCTATGTGGGGGTGAGCTCGTAAGGGGAAAACACGTTAGGGTTTTCCCCTCGTCACCGACTCCTTCGACTTGGGTTGAAGCGATGACACTTCTGCTGCTCTGTGAGATTAGGTGGTGATTCCTTGGTTGTGTTGGTGCCTCTTGGACTCAGGTCGTCTCATCCTTTTCACTTTCTTCGGTCTCCTGCCACCCGATTCCTTTATCGTTGGATAGGGTATCTCATGGCGGTGTAGTGTGAGTCCACAACCGAGCTTCTAGATCCAGTGGCCTTAGGTCTCCACCTTGTCTCTAGTGTGTGTTGTTGGTGCTTTATAGTGATCTTTGAGTGTGCTATGGTTGGCAGCGATAGTATATGGCAGTGCAACTTCCTTTTGGTGTTCCAGGGATTTCTTCTGCCTTTGTTTTTTTACAGGAATTTTGGTTTTGGATGCAGTAGTTCATGGTGATGAATATGTGTGATGGTGGTGGAATGTCTTTTTGATGAGTCCATGATTTGGGGTTGAATTTCTGGTTATTCGGCTTCTGTGAGGCTACTACACTTGCCTTCCTTCTACTAACACAACCAATGTTTTATGCTGAAATCTCCATTTGATTATCTGTTGGTAGATTGTTTATGGTTTGATTTTTGTTTGATCTTGCTTTGTGATCTTGTATGATTTTGGATGGAAGGAGGTAGAATATTCTTTTCGGCTTGAGTATGTTTGATTCTAGGAGTTAGATTAGGGTACAAGTTTGATTTTTTTGATTAAGGTGTTCTTTTTAGTGTAATTTTAGTGTTGCAGTAATGGTTCTGAATTTGGATTTTTGAAGGCTCCTTTAAGACTTTCTACAAGGGTTTTCTCCAGAAGAGTATTAAATTAGGTGCTTTCACAGTGCATGACTATCTAGATATGGATGTTTGAGAGGGTATGGCTCTACCATCAGTACCAGGCCCATGCATTTATGCACAGGACAACATGGTGAATATTCATTCATAGTGGAGGTTTTTCGTACTGATGATTATATTGGGGAGGGGTATGTCTATGTATTCTATTCCGGGCAATGTCCTTAAATTTTTTTTTTGATGTTTTATGTGCTTGAATTCTTTTGTGGTTTCCCCATTTTTTCCTTAAAAGGGGGTTTACTCCAAATTAATAAAAATTTTGGCCTTCTATCCATTTAGTCAAAAAGGGATATATGGTCTTCTGTGATGTATCATGTTCAGGTTTGATATGCATTTTTACACAGGGTTATTTGATCATTTCCTATTTCTATTAGAATCCTAGAAAAAATGAGAATAATTTTCTGACCCATGACCTTGAACATGAAACTATGAATAATTCACATAATATTTAACAACATTACCTTTTTAGATAATGTTTATCCTTCTATTTTGACCACAGGATATTGAGTTATATCTTCTCTCAAAAATATTTGAATATCAAGAAAAATTTATTGGTGGAATAATTGTAATATTTTTAATTTAACATCACCTATATCCCAGGAAAAGTGAATGTCGTCAAATATGATTTCAAAAGGAAAATTCAAACCCAAGCCATGAAAAAATCATTAGAAGAGTGGAACTAGATGGTTATTTTTTTTTCACTGTTTCATATTTGAGTTCATGTATCAAGGGATGCGATTTCACTGACTAATGTTTAGTTTAACAATTCTCTTATCAAAATGATTCTTTAAGAACAACATCTACAAGATGAGTAACAGAGAATTAGGGAAATTATTTATGGAGATGATACCATTATCGAGTTGTCTATATCTACAAAGGGAATTATATGTTATTAGAATTATTTTGTACCATTTTTAGTCTAGAATGTTTTGATATTGGATTTCTATAATTCCTATTGTTATTTACACCCAAGAACCCTAAAAATTTTCTAAGAAAAGAGGTAAAGATTCTGGTGGCCATGAATGAGACTAGTCCTTTAGGAATTTGTATATCATTTTTATACTTGACAATAGGCCAAGGTCGAGCACTAAATACCTTCGGGTTTTCCTCGGCCACATCCAGTGCCATCTTGGAAGTGGTATGAGATATATATGGATTTTTTTGGTTAGGTTTCATCATACCTTGAAAATTGAGAATGTGATATGGGTTGTGATCAATATGCTGATCAAATCGGCTCATATTATACCCATTCATGATACAACCTATGTTGAGGAGCTATGAAATCACTACATGAAAGATATTGTTCTTTTTCATGGAGTTACATCTACTATAGTGTATCATTGAGATCGAAATTTTACTTATCACTTTCAGATAGGACATCAAGAAGAATTGTTATCTTAGGTTAGTTTGATTACATCATACCATCCACATTCAGATGGAAATATTGATATGGATATACAAATTATTGAGGATCTGATTTGTTCCTGTGTTTTTTACATTGGTGGAGATTATAGTGGCCATTTTGGACTGTTTGAGTTCTATTATAACAATAGTAACCATTCCACAATTAAAATGGATCCTTTTAAGGCCTTGTATGATCGGCCGTGTAAATCTGTATTGTTTGGTCAAAGATTGGTGAAAGTCCATTTTTTGGATTGAGTTTTGTTCAGGATATGATAAAAAAATTCATTTGATTCATCAAATAATGTTGATGGCATAAATATGATATAAATTTTATGCTGATTTTTATCATAGACCATTTTAATTTTCAGTTGGTGATAAGGTGTTCTTGATGTTTTCAACTCATTTTGGTCATGGACAGATTAGGATGAAAGGAAATCATGATCCTATTTTTATGGGACTGTTTCAGGTTTTTGAGAAGATTGGTAGAGTGTCCTACCATTTAGAACTTTTTTCATAGATTAATTTTACATATAATGTGTTCCATGTATCATATTTGTGAATTTTTCTTTTTGATCCATCTCATGTTCAGATTTGGAGTGATGATGATGTTGAATCTAATTTAACCATGACTGAGTATCCAGTTAGGGTAGTTAATTCTGAAACCATGTTACTTTATGGGAGGGTGATACCTTTGTTTCAAGTGCTATCTTAGCACGGTTTTTATACTCATGATACTTGGGAGAGAGAGGCATGGATGAAAGAGAAATGGCCTCATATTTTTGTCATGGATACTTCTTGACAGTATTTGTGGGGAAAAAAGATTCTATGGGGGGGGGGGTTGTAAAATCTTGTTATTATTTTCAAGTAATTATAAACTCCAATTTTGATCATAATTTTGTTGGATATTGTTTAGGGATACATATATTGATATTTTGAAAGGCTATTAGTATGTGAACAGTTTGTACACAATTTTCCCAAACTATGTACCCTACTAGTGAAAACTATACAAACCTAGAATGTGAGGGTCTACATGGTTGGTGCATGGTATGAAAAACCATTCACCCACATATATTATAAGTCATGAAACCCCCTTAGAGGTGTGCACAATTATAGAACACAATTTGACAAATAGTGATTCCCCCTATAGGAAACAATGCGTGTGGACTTTTTTAATACTGAAAAATGGTTAAAATATTCTCAACACCCTCCCTTAATATGAATCCCCTTTTTACATAACTCTAGATTGGATATCTTACTAGGTATTTGGATCTCCAAATAACCCATTTTTGGCTCATCGAAACCCATTATGAGGTGGGTCGAAGCTTGGACAACATTGTCCAGTTTCTCTTCGGTTAGAGTTCTTCTCCTGTTTCATCTCTCTTTCTCTCTTATTTTCTCCTCCCTATGGTTTTTTAGTTCTTATTATTACTCATAGATTAGAAATAATTTATTTTAGATATGTAATTGAGATTTAATTATTGGATATTCATTTCTGATGTTCATAATTGGAGTTTCGATCTGTGGGTGTCATGTTACATGGTCTCCATGTTAAGGTAGGTGGTTCTGTTTAAGGTTGAACAATTTATTTAACCTAAAATAGTTTGATTTAAATTAATTTTATTTCAATTTTATTTTGAAAAAACTAATTTGATGAGAATTGGGGTTTTCATTTATTTGGAATGATATTTTGGTAGAACCCTCAATTCTAATGAATTGGGGTGTGATTCGAATTTGATGGAAATTGTGATTTGATTTTTGAAATTGATTTTGAGAAGTGGATTGAAATGATAGGACAAACTCCAATGGTTGTTTTTATATTTAAAATTCATGAATTATTTAAGAACCCATTTTTGGGTTTCTAAAGGGAAGTTAGGATATTAAATTTGTAAAATGGGGAAATTGTATTTTAAAGAGTTTTAGAATAATGTTCCTATTATTTTTTGTTGTTTGAGAACATGAAAGACTATGTATTTTGTGATTTATTTGAAAAAAACATGATAGGTTGGTATTTAACTAGAAAGATATTGATTCTTTACAACTCCAACATAAAACTATTTGAAGATCATGTCCCTAGTGGGATTTTGGTTATTCATCTTTGGCTAGTGTCGGAGGGATGCGTGTACACACTAGTATTATCAATAAATGAGTTTTTGAGGATCTCATAAGCAGTAAATATCACACCACTTGGTAGGTGACCATGTTTCTATTTTTTTTTGTTTTTAAATATATTCCATTATTTGAAAACCATCTTTACACATTCCTCATGAATTTATATAAACTATTTTATATAAAATGTTTATTATCCCATTGTTTGAAATGTTTCCATCAATTAAAATGAAAAGAATGTTTTTTTTGAAATATGCCATTTTATTTACATTTATTTTAAATTTTAAATCATTATTTTGGTTAATTATTGTGTCATCTTATTATGGAAGGCATGGTGAGACCCTACTGGGCTTTTAAGATCACACACTACATTTACCTTTGGGCATTTGTAGATTTCCTTCTACTAGGTTCAAGATAAGGGAATGGAATACTTGGAGGTTATTATTATTGTTGATCTTTGGTCTTACAGTTTTATGTAAATGGTGAATTGGTTTGTTCATACTCTTTTTTGGCACTTTTTGATGTACTTTTGGTGTTTTATATACGCGTTTGACTTCTAGTACTTCTCTCATAGCAGATTTTTCTATTGGGAATACTAACTTGTATATGTTCTTATATAGTTTATGTGGAAAAACCATTCCATATTTATCTTGTATGATTATAGGTTATTGTATCTAACATGCGGGGATCAGTGAAATCCCTTTGGGATATGTCGATATCAGCTTGGGTGTTAGGGTACCAAGGTATCCGGTCTGGTTTGTGATAACACCCAATGTATTGAAACCAAAAAAGGATCGTACCCTAGCAGAAGATGACCTAATGAATCTATAATAGAACCAAATGGATTAGCACCCAAGATCAATGGATCTAATAAAAGAATGAAAAAACGCTACCATGTTAAAAGACATTGAAGAAGCAGAAATGATTACTCACCCATAGAGATGAACCCCACCAAAACAGAGATCAATAACTGGACGGAGTGATTTGAAGGGAGATGTGGTCCCCAAAATCCCCATAGGGGTGATCTTGTTCAAGAATGAATAAGTAAGTGCAGTATTGAAATAATAATCATCCATGTAGTTCCCTAAAATCCCAAATGGTGAAACTTACATGGATTTTAATCCCTTTACATTTCATGTAATCCGTGGGGTCTATATAAGCCCAAAAATCCATCACCCATTTATTAAAAAACCTGAATTTCAATATTAAACGACATACAATCCTTACATAGGATGTAATTTTTCATGTTGTGTACAAAATTCTCAACATCTACATGAAAATAACTACATGATGTGTACTATCATTACACAATGTTTATTTTCCTTGTAGTCTGCATAATGACCATTTTTTAGTAGAAAAACCCAAATTTACTCATGCATTCTCCAAACTTAGGGAGACCCTAATTAAGACATGGCACATTTATACTCAGACTCCATTAATTAAAATAAAAATAGAACACTAATCTTTAGGTCATTTTTCAGAAAATAATATCTTTATCCATGGGAGTCCCATGATTCACCAAATGAATGAGGGAAAAAATTAAATATAATGGAGTTAACTAAAAGTAGGTAACAAGATGTCACAAACACCCCACCATTAGAATTTCTATCCTCAGGAAGTCATATGGAAGAATGAAGTCCAATAAATATGTGATATAAGGACCCAACCTTATTACATACATAATCTTGAATTTATTCAAGAAAACACTTCATTTTACATTGAGGATCTTTTCAATTTTATAGCTTTAGAGAATTAAGACAAAACATTCATAACATTACACATTGTTACATAGTGGATACCATAAAATCAGTTTCCATTTTTCTCAGAATATAAAACATTAAAACTTAAAACAAGACTCCTTGACAATTCTTCAACATTTAACATGTCTTAATTCATTGTATTACTCATACATTAACTTGTGAAAAATCATTTAAAAAATTTGGATGATCACAAAAGCTCAGTAATGTATGAAAAAGAAGGAAAAATCACATTAGTCCATGAATACTCATAACGTATGAAAACATTTTCAAAAGACATGATTTTCACCCATAAATACTTACTTAGTGTAACATGATATTTAAACAAGATCCAAAAAAATATAAATATAATCATAGAGGTATCTTGGGGCATTACTTATATAATCTTGTAACCATCTTGGCTACCTTAAAATTTATAACCCTCACGGCTACCTTACTTTGTGTAACCATCACAGTTACACTTGGAGTAACCATACGGCCGACCTCCAACTTACTCATACCCAATGAATTGGAGGGAAATATAGGTCCCACCCTTCATCATAAACAATGACCAATAACCAAAACATAATCATACAACATAAATAATATCTTAAAAACATTTCTTTTGATTATCATAAAACAAAATTTTAAAAGAGGATTTTAGAAGAAATGTCCTTTATATACATCATATAATTGAAGTGAGATGTAATAGAGTGTATGGAATATGTATATACTCTGTAAATACACATTATTAAACATTTTATAATCATAATTCATCACACAAACAATTTAAATACCACATAAATAATGAAGTAGAATGTTAACCCAAAGAATGGAAATCGGGTTAAGAATTCCCTTACCTTAAGCTTGTCTTACTTAAAACATGTTAAAAACTCCTGTATAATGGTTAAAAGAGTGTTATTAGTATTTTACAGAAACATGTTCATGTTTATAACATCTTATATGGTCATTTCATAACCTCATTTCACCCCTTAATTGTTAGTATTTTGTTCCTTGCATTATTTTGGGTGAGTTCTTTTGTCATTTTCACAATCGGTTCATGATGAATCGTTCTTTTTGATTGGAAGTGAAACTCCAGAATTTGAATGGAGTAGTATTTACATATTTACAGTACCATAATTTATACCATTTATCACTTTTATTCTTTATATGAGAATGACTTATAAGTTAAAATATTAATGATGTTCGTTTAGATCATTTTAGTGGTTCTTTGGTAATAACAACGTCATTTTGTCTTTTAAATTAGAACCATGAGTAAAAAAGAATTCCAGAACCATATATGAGTCATAAAACAAATATTATAACCTGGTTCAACCATATAAATGGTTTTATGACCATACTTGAAAGAATTAATGGAAATTGAAAATATATCGTCCACGATGTCGGCAATTCGACACAAATGGTTAATGTTTTTGTATTCTTTAAATAAGTGGAAGAGGAGAATAATACTGATGAAAATTTTTCCATAAACATGAGAAAATAATAAATATACACGATTTTGTAGATTTCATTCCTCTTTGATAAGAGGGAGTGAGGAAAGAAGAAAAAGGAATCATGAAATAAAGGAAAATCTTGAGAAATTTCTCACGAAAATTCGGCAGCCTAACAGCGTCTCTTAAAATTTAATAAAAACAAGATTGATGAAAGGAATGGAATATCTCATCATTCATACAAAATATGTACATTAAGGGGGAATATTTAATGAAATATCCCAACAAAAGACAAATGGAATGGATGATAATAACATAAAATGAAAGAAAAGAGAGAAAATAAAAGAGCTTGTTTACCTCTTGATCTGTTCTCCTTGAGATCCTTCTTAAGGGCTTTGATTTTGGTCTTTTGGTGAGACCAGTAGCTCTAGGACGTGGGGAAGAAGATTGGGGAGGGAATTTGGCAGAAATTAGACAATGCTCAAGGCTTGAGAGGTGTGATAGGAAGAGGGGAGTGAGGGTGGTATTTATAGTGGAGGTATTTTAAATTATATTAATCGTTATTATAATATTTTTATCAAGAATATGAATAATCTCAAATAAAGTGGCCCTAAATAGTGATAATATCATGTGAGTTCGAATCAAGTGGCCTTTAATCAGTTATGATTTCATAAATAGTGCATTGTTACTGATAAATTGATTATACGGTATTTTATCATATTTCACTATTCACAAAAAATTCAAGAGTTTCAGAAAAATACCAAAATTTTACCCCAACCATTTTTCGGTGTATAGAATTAAAAAATGAACTCCATTTTCAAAAATAATATTCTAAATATTATTAATTTAATTTCTAAATAAGGTTACAGTTAATTAAAAAAAATAACAATATTGAAGTGCAATTAGTTTTATCTGACATTGGAAAATTAATTAAAATCCCATTATCTTATTGAATTGGGAAAATGAAATAATAATATTATTTACTATTCATATTCCTATTCATGTTACTATTCATAAGGGTGTGTTACTATTCACAAAAAAAACAAGTTTGTTTCATCAGACTCTAAATAAAATACTGAACACAATTGTAGATGACAATTTCTTGAAATTCAAAACATAGAAGAAATAAAATTATGTTTAAAGGATACTTATAAATATATACCTTAAACAAAATTTTAGGCATTTTCAATTTATTTTTAGAAAACCTTGGGATGTTACATGTGAGGTCACTACTCCCTCATCAATTACTCATACTCTATAAGAATCTAATATGTTTGTCTATAACACTCTAACCAATAGAATTAATATCCCATTCAAGACATTCACATGGGATTCAATGATATCTACTGGTTTCTCCAAATCAAAAACATCTAGCTCTAACTCATTCTCTTCCCATCTCAGAATGTGAGAAGGTTAGTGATGGTATGTCATAAGCTATGATATATGGAAAAAATAATGAATGTATGTAAACCGAATTAGAAATTCAAACTAATAAGAATTGTTCACAAGCTTCTTAATTACCTAAAATGGTCAAATAGATCTCAGAGACAACTTTCCATGTTTTACAAGATGATGGTGACCAAAATGAAGAGAAAATTTTATGAAAACCAGGTCACTTTCAAAAAACTCCAATGGATTATACCAATGACATGTATAAGATTTCTATTGAATCTGAGATTTAAATAGACACCGAAATATATCATATATCCTTGCCAATGTATCCTGAACCCAACTCAATACCTCCAAATAATCATCTCCCAACTCTTCCCAATAAATAGGTGAGCTACATGGATGACTATACAGATCCTCTAAAGGATCCATTATTATTGATAAATGATAATTTTTGTTGTAATAAAACTCCACAAGTCCCTCATGGCCATCCCAAGATCCACCAAATTCCAAAACATATGCATAAAGCATGTCCTCCAAAAGAGGGAATGATTTCCCCAATCCAAAATATGATACATGAGATATAAACATGTATATTATGAAATGGTTGAAAAAAAATGAATTCATATGTGTTGTAAATGGAAGATAACAATGGAAATGACATAACTGAAAAGGTAGAAATAAAATCTCAAATAGACAAGTCCAAATATATTGGAAAAAAAGCTAATCCAATAGTCTCCATGTGATAGTGTGTGTAAACCTTAACTATATCACCATCTAGCTACCCAAACCCATATGATAGAAAACCTCACCATGTCACTATGACGTCGTGCCTTTCCTTGCATTGAAAGGAATAACCATGTCTATGCACCAATAAAGTGGTGTGCATGGTGTGAGTTAACTGGCTCAGTAGGGTCCAACCTAGGTGTTCTATAAAAAAGTATCTAAATTTTTTTCCAATCATGCTCAATGTTTAATAATACAAGGAATGATATACATTTTATCACTTTTTATCTCAAGAACATGACAAAACATTTAATCTCCCCCATCTTCTACATTTTCAATTAATGAATTTAAATTAGTTTCAAATAATTTCATAAAAATATACCAAAATAGATATATCAAATCAAACCAAACCATGGATAACATATCATATCAAATCCATGATAGTGAAACCAAAAGAGTAGAATCCAAAATAGCCCATATCATCAAAAATAACAGGTAATATCATGCCAAGGATCACATTAGGCCATGATAGTTTGAACACTCATACCTAAAATAGATGATCATGCACACAGCAATCCTCTATACATATTCATCGAGTCTAGAGAGCATATAAGAAATCAATGAATTTACCCCCCCCCCACACAGTATTAGCGTGTCCCTAGAAAAAAAATCACAATGGGTAGAGGAAATCCCCATGGGCAAACCCCCTAACAGTTGACAAGGCCTATCACTAGAAATTACACCTAAGTACCCAGGAAATTACAAGTGGTCTATTATCCTAACCAATTCATCAAATCATTTCACAAAAACCATGCTTTGATAAACATTTTAGAAAACCATTTTACAATTCTTTGAAAAACCTTTTCATTTACCAACAACAAGTGGAAATCCACATTTTATCAAAACTACCATTTTATCCCACATGAATGAAATCAATCAATTATTCCATTACATTTATATATATTTTTAAAAAATACATAGAAATGTAGTTCACCAACATAATATAGTGACAGAACCTCCTAACACAAAACCTGGGTCTCACAAACCTACAAAAGGATCCCGAAATTGGTAGAAAACAATAATGACAACAGAGGCCCTAAAATCAATCTTCACTACTTATAATTATCTCAATTTAACAAAAGAGCTGATGAAGAGGGAAGATCATAACATACCTCAAGAATGTGCACCTTCTACACCGTATGCAACAAAGGATCGATGCTTAGAAAAAGACTAGACAATGAATCTAGAATACAATCAAAGGTATTACCACCACATATCAATGAATCTACGAACACAATGCAATAATGATAACACAATCAAAGGAAAAAAATAATCATAAAGGATTACTTATCCAGAGACATGAAACCTGACCACAACAAAGATCGATCCTTGAATTAAGCGATTCAGATGAAGATGAGGTCCCAAAAATCATTGGAGTAGATCTTTAGGAAAAGAAGGAATAGGCATGCAGAATAATGAAATAAAAATCCTCCATGAAACACCCTTAAATCACAACACATTAAACTTACATTATGTGTAATCCACATGGTCCATATACACTGATAATTCCATCACTATTTTATTAAAAAACCTTATTTTCATTACTACATGGCATGTAATCCTTACATGGTATGTAATCTTTCACATTTTATTACATGTTCACTGAATCTTCCATGAAATTATTATATTTCATATAATCTTATTACATGATGTTTATTTTTGTAATATACTGAAAATAGATCAATCACCATTATAAATATCTAAGACACCTTGGGCATTCTCCAAACTTGGGGAGAACCCCATTAATCTATTATGAATTTACACTAAGACTCAATAAATTAAAATAAGAATGCATCCTATAATATTATGTAATTTTACAAAAAAAATTCTCTCTATCCTCAAGATTCCTAAGATGCACCCAAATGAAATAGAAAAACAAGTATAGAGAAGGGAATTACCTGAATGTGGGTAATGATAAGTTACAAACTCCCTAATATAAGGCTTTTCATCCTTGGGATGATATGTGGAATAATGAATTTTGGAAAAGGGTTGAGGCTACTACTCTCTCATAAACGAAGAATGCTCCAAAGTATCATGGGAATCCAAACTGTGTCACCATAACACTATGACCAAAAAAACATACTTCCCATTCAATAATTTCACTTCTGTGTCAAAAATATCTATTTTATTCTCCATAAAAAATCTCACTCTAACTCATTATCTTCCCATCCCAAAATGTGATAAGAATCATGATGATATTTCCTGAAATGCGATTTTTGTAAAAATAATGAATTCCTATAAAATGAACTATAAATTCTAACTGATAAGAAACCTTCCCAAGATGCTCAGTGACCTCAAGAAATCTACCATATCCTAGATCTATCTTTCTATGTTTTCCAAAACTGACAGGGACCCATCATCACCGTCATGGTTTAACCGTAATGTTTTTAGCTGATTTATCCCCTTACACAATCATGGGGGAAATAAAACTTCATTGTGAGCAAATTCCAATAGCACAACACTCTCAGGTTTCTTCCAAGAAAGCACTACCTCAAGAATTATTAGGTTCTCCATCACTTCCTTGTCTAAGAAGATATACCCTAGTTTGTGGCCCTCATGAATCTAGAACCTATACTTTGGGAGCTTCTTATAGAACTGGTACCCTTGTAGAATGTCTAGATCAATTTTAAAATATCTTTCATACTACACCACACACACTGAGTACATGAGGCTACCATCAAAGATGACTACCACAAACTGATCCCAGAATATTTTAAAGGGTCTAGTTCATAAATACCACAATCATCATTGGGATGTCCAACATGAAAAAATGTATCATCTTGAACTCAAAGAAACCATAGTATTTTTTAAAATATTCCTTCCATAAATCCTCCTCTCAAACATAGAGCTTGTGATAATATATCCTAAGGTTAACCTCTAAGAAAAAATTATCCCCTAACCACTAGTTAAGGAAGTGATCAATTCTTGGTGGTGAATACTCCTCCCTAATAGTCAACTATTTTAAGTAATATAATCCACACCTATCTTTAAGATCTCATCTTCCTTCTAAAATAATAACATAGGGATTCTTAGGTTAATGTAACAGGTCTTAGAAATAACATTTTATATAGATTTTTCCAAGCACATTTTAATCTATTGTAGCTAATCAGGGTCATCAGATATTCTAGAAAAACTATCTATCCATCTATGGGTAAAAATCCATGAAGAAAACAATCTTTATTTTGGGAGGTAAGCCAGAAAAATATTCATAGAAGACATACTAATACTACTACAACAACATAGGGAACTAAAATCTCATCTCATAAAAATCTCTAAGGGCCATATATTCCAACTGATAGGTTAACTATATCCTACTACACATGAGCTGATCCTGATATTCCTAGTATTCATTCTCTCTAATTAGAGAAAATTCCATCCTAGTAACTTTTGAACACTAAAAACCTCATTGGTAGTAGTCATATAGGCATAAAGAGTAGGTAACCAATCGATACCTTAGAAAAAGTTATAGGACCTCACTGTCACTATGGATATATTCAATGTGAGGCTCTATTTCCTCCCATTGTGAAGTCACATTGCTAGTAAAATTGTTCGATCATCGATCCCCTTTACATGAGCCTCTAAACACAAGGGTAAAGCTTATAGGATCCACCAGTATCTCTCGGCCTTGAACATGGAAATTATCTATGGAAAATAGTCTTGTGACCATATTACAAAACTAAAAATTGAGTAAAGTGTTGGAACCGAGCATGCAGGGGAAGCCCCAAACAGGTGGGTTTTTAAAATATTTCAATCGACGATCAACATAAACTTGTCAATGTCAGATAAGAGCAGCCCGGTCTTAGCCGAGGACCACTTGTGAAAGATTTTAAGCACAAACATAAACCATAAAATACTCAGTTTAGATCTGAAGTCACGCACGATGTCTACTCATCGTTGGAGATCGCTGCTCGAAGAATCTGAAGCCGAATTCCTCTAGATCGGAGACATGCACTTCAAGGAATATGCGTCAGCACCGTTCTTCATAGTCTGGGTGCTAGCACAGAATACCGATGATGCCTTCACTGTTCCAATAATCACCGCAATGAATCCCTAGGGTTTCATGAGAGAGAGCTCCATCTGAGTTCCTTGGATCCAGAGAATCTTTCTCAAGAGTGTGGGAGAGTGGAGAGGAGACAGAAGCTCCATGAATAGTAATTAGAAATATCATATCCTATAGTATTTATAGTGGTTAATTAATTACCCAGAAATTCCAACCCATCCCCCGAATACATAATGCACTATCAATGACATTTTATAACTACTAAACTGAGTCATAAATATTATTATCATTTACTTGTAATATATTATAATATATTATGCGGTAATAATTGAGTCATTAACTCTACTCGTCGCCCCAATTAATATTAATTAAACCTTGAATAATTTAATATTCATCAATTAATATTTTTCATTTATTTACTAAAAATTGTAAATAAATTTAATAAATAAATTCAATACTCATTATCCTAAACTTGAATAATATGAATTTATTTATTACATTGGTGATCGTTTAACTTTGGACAAATCTCGGATTCCTGTGGCGGGGCTCACTATGTCCAAAACTCTTATTCGACTGAATAGGGTAGATTCTGGAATACAATATTGGGTGTGACCCTCTAGTCCCTTATTTCGACAGTAGTGAATAATATTCACATACTAAGAGTGGGATCTAGAAACCCATCGTGGCCTCTGAAGAAACAAGGATTGTCACAGCAGAAAAAACCAACCTATGAACACGCACTGTGTAATATAATCACTTTGTCATTAATATCTCATAAAGCAGGACACACTCACATGTCATCGCCCTTTTCTCGCTTTATCATTTTTTGATTTAACTGGATGGATTTACCCATGACTACTATGACAATGGTCTTATAAAGGTACTGCCATCCATATCAACATGTCCTGAGATATATTACTTTCATATCCCAGAAGCAGCAAATCCTTTCTTGACCATTCAACCAATGCCATGCCACCAATGACGCACCCGACACCAACTACCTCACCACAACTTCATCGCCATGGTTTTCATCTTCTATAAAAGTACACAATCAAATGACATGCATTGGTAATGATCTCAGGCCAGGAGATCATTACACATGAACGTGGATAGGAACATCCAATGACACCCGAAACATGTGGAGTTCCTATTGGAGGGTCAGTCTCATGATCACACTTCTAGAGATCACCAAGTGCGAATTTCATGAGTAGGGGTATCAATGCTTATGAGCCCCCATCACCTGATAGTCAAACATCTAATGTGTCCAATCAATAAGATGTATCTAGACTATAGAACATATATTTAAGATTAATGTCATATTATCTAGAGGTTCTCATTATAGCCTGGGAACTGATATAACCATTCGATACGACAATTAACCTTTGGAAATTTCCATTTCAATAGTGGACGCAGAGAAGTAAACACTATAATGGTAAGATGACATCATGTATAGATAACTGTATGCACGATATGGTAATCAAAAGCACTGAATAGTTGGGTCTAGGGCACCCTCTATTTCAACACTCTCACTTACACTGGAGCCAACTTGATAACCAAACCTGTTAGCTACTCACATGATAAACATTATGTTTCGTCTGAGTAATGAGCATAGCTGCTGGGTCCACCACGAATCCAGCACATGGCTATTCTACTATTACGACCATATCTAATTGAGTAAAACTTCTCAAGAGATGGTATCCAGAGTATATAACTTTTTTTCCACTTTCATAACTTAACATCTTGCCTAGTAAGAATATAATAATCTACATTATGATAATACTTTTCTCACCTGGTGAGATTCCAAGAACTGGAACAAATAATTGCATTTAACTACTTCTTAGATATTTTAGAAGCTGTAATGTACTCGGTCTTATAGGTATGGACACCACTAGCTAATATGATCTTGAATCACTCATCGCCTTTACCCTAACTACAATACTAGATCACATTGATCTATGGAAGACTAGTTCTTATCCCAAAAAACTAGTATGCTTTCTTCTCCACTTACCAGGTACATATCTTTTGTACATTCCGAATTCAATTAGATAGTTTTGAATACATCCCTTGTAGTGCTCCTAGATATAACGCATATTTCCCTATTGTAAAATATACCTTGGAAATATTAGTTCTTTTACATATCATGGCATACATGATTGATCCATCACTCCAATGTATGGACTTCAAATCACCACATTTATCTCTTCCCATGTTAAAGACAGGTCAACATGGAGAGATTATGCCCTGTGGAATTGGAAACAATTCATATCTTGAATTATTCCAACATGTATTTTTTAATACAATGTCACTATATGTATGATTGACTAGGACCAAGAAACCAGTGGATCTACCTTAGTAGATCCTATTCCCTAAAACTTAGTTTGCTAATTTTTGTCAATCATTGGAGAGTAAATTTGATTTTGGTCTTTACTAACTGTGTGACCAAGGTCTGTTTTCCATATGTTTCCGTACATACATCACTAGGAAAACAATTATTCTCCCACTAACCTCTAGTAGACACATGGAAATCATTTTTTGAAAATGTATATACTATGATCATGTTGCTTACTTCAATCCAAAGCTGTATTTCAGTAACATTCAACCTTTATTGGCATTCTCTTATGTGACCATCCCTCACTAGTTGCATTGTATAGACACCATCCATGATTGGTTGTCATGAAATCCAATGATAAATAATTTTATCATAAATATTAGCTATGATAAGTAAAAAAATAATGGATTTAGGCATAACAACTTGGTGAAACCCATCGAGCCTTATTGGTACTACACTTATACCATCCATGTTTCAACTCACTTGAATAACCACCACAGTATTAAAAAAACCCCCCTCTGCACTTTGATACATGAAATCCATCAATTGAATTTTAGTTGGTCTTATCAATTTTCACTAATTCCATATATTGCTTACTTGTAGGAAATATTATTCACTTTGAATAATAGATCACCGACCGTGGTGAATATAAAAACCATCGCCATGGTTTTATCCTTCCAATGTAGTATGTGTCTCTGGAACATACATTGTTCCACATGCACTTATGGAACTAGTTCGTATGCCAACTACTTGTGCATTTTGATCACTGAATAAACACAAGTCAATATAGATCCCACTATCTCTAATAGAGATGTGAACCCTTATATAGATATGTAGTCCATTACTTGAATAAAACATCTCTACCTTTGGTATTTATGTAATATCCTATGAAATCATTAGGTTAAGTACCTTAAATGCACAGTGTGTTTATATTGATGCAAGTTTGTCTGTATCTGAAAAAACAATTTGCATCCAAATGCATGTCCTTATGACATAATGGATTTCTATCATAATATGACTCATATGATATCCATTTGTCATTATATTTGGCATATATTTAGGGGTTATTGTTTTTATTTTCAAATCATTTCATGAAATATAATGGAAGTTTCGGCTATTTGCAACATTGATATTACTTACCTCAAAATTTTGATGTATAACATATGCATTTAGGAATTTCTCCATGCTATATGTTTATTGGTCAATGTTGATATGTAAGACTTGATCATCAATCCTTCTCATTAATATCAATGTCGTGATGTCGTGATGTCGATAAGGTAATGTTCATTTAGGAATTACTCCACTCTATATTATCATGATTGATGAATGCTTGGTCAAGATATTCTTCGGTATCCCAACACGAAGAAACTCATATCTCCTAACCACGAAAATACTTCAATTTTTTATTCCTTAATTACTTAAAATAATCTTATGAAGCATATAAACCTCTATATAATACTTGGAATAGTTTATACTTACGTGTTGAACTATTTCTAAAAGCTTTGTGACGTACCTTTATTGTTAAAGGCTCCTTTGTCCAAACTAAAGACATCGATAATACCAAAACTATTTAGTTATGCCAATCCAAAATAAAATACTTGGTATATTCATAACATCCATTTTTAGTATTACATCACAAAGAATTATCCTGTCACAATTGGGTATAAGTCTTACATTTATATTCATCACTAATTACCTATGATTCATGTATTACTAAACTAGTGTATGAGTTTACAAAAAACAACATTCATTCCAGAAACTAAAATAATGTCTGATTGAATCCAAGGACACATGAGATTAATGTTTGTGGTTATATTCAACAATATTTCAACATGAATCATTCACTTGGAAATTAAAGAATTCGTGTACTTCTCACCACTGGCCAAGGTATCACCCTTTCATAGCCACTTGGAGAATACACCTGACTTCTATTAAGGTTTCTATACTAACATGTTTATCGTATTAGAATACACATATGTTACCAGCATAGTGTATTTAATACCCAAGTAGTAAAAGGAAAACATTACATTGATGAATACGCCCGATGTAGAAGTGGAAACTTGCTCTTTTAAATCAGGTTATTGCTTTTAAACATCCATAGTATTATTTTATAATATGAAATGCAAATAACCTCTATTAATACCTCATTAATTGAAGGATGTCATGAACTTGTCATTGGAATTAAATTCCTTTGACCTTTTCACATTGTCTTTTAAATTATCCGCCTTAATAATTAATGTTTAATTGACTTTTATTCTTATTCACTTGGAGAACCTTACCTAAATTGGTAATGAAGTGTTTACACAATACCTGTTCATTTTTGTAACTTAAAATGAGACTTGAGTAATGTGGTGAAAATGATATTTAAAGATCATGATCAATCTTTAAATTTAAACTTGTTGGTGTAAACTTAGCCTTATTCTTATCATTACTTTACTTTCATCTTACAAACTTCTCGGAGATGAGACTTTATGTTATATCATCTATGTCCTGGTGAAGCGACCATAACTAACACTAGACATTGATGAAAGCATAATAACATAACTATCATATGCTTTGTACATTAGTCTCCAGTAAGAAATTTTTACTCTAGCTTAATGAGGTAGTTTAACAGTGTCGGGGACACTTACACCTTGAGTTTCCTATATCGTAGTACTATGAGCACGTGCATGTACTATTCATGGACATTCGAGTTAGTGTGGACATTTACTTTTTCCATTATAATATCACAGTTTTAATCTTTTGGTATAACTTACCATTTTTATAAAAAAATGAATTTTAGAAGATTAGTTCCTTTTATCTGAATTATCAGTTTAGATATTTTTTTGATTAATTAATTAAATCATTTAATGTCTCCCACTATTTTATAATATTCTAGGAACCCTATATGCTCGAATCAGAATACTCAGTTGCTTGAGTATTCTAGTGGCAAGGATCTCAGAACCACCCCTCCTAGTCTACATGCTATGGCTACGCCACTACTTGGAGGGTTCTAGGGAGGCTTTTGGCTAGCCGACTGCTTTAACTTGCGACTCCTCAAACTGTTGAGTAAAGTCCCATCTTCTTAAAATCAGAATTTGATTTACTCAACTCTTGCCTCTAAAATTACAACAAATCGAGCTATGTCCATTTCTTTGTTGAAATTTTAGTTAAGTAAACCCATAATTCTTATAAGGACCCCCCAGAAGTAAGAGTTACCCTCAGCTATGACATGACCGGCACCTCAAACAGCTAGTTTTGTCCAAACCTGAATGATGGAAGGCAGTTATGACTTAATATATATTTTGAGGGTTTTATTATTTTTAATGTGAAAAATGAAATCATTTTCTATTTTTATAATCATGTACTATGTGATCACCCTCACAACTAACTATTCAAGAAATAGAAATTTCATGGCGTCACATGTTCATTTTATCTTGCATTCTTGTTTTTTATTATACTATGTGATCGCTCAATAAATTACACATGCACCAAAATAATAAACCATGAAAAAGTAAAATGAACACATGATCATGAGAAAGTACTATTGTATGATCCGTTGAGTGAATAACATACCAACTGAAACCCTAGGGGTAATACCTTTAGTTGCGTTGCTTGAAACTTGAACAACAACGTCTGCTCATCCAATGTAACAAACTCCCATCTGGTGCATCGCCGTCACTTGGTGAGAAGTGCGTCACTAGTCGTATCGTCATTATACAATTGTACTTTCATGCAGGAGAGGGGGTCTTGGGGTGTAAAAGTACAACTCATAGAAGTGGAAATGAAGGTCCTTATACATATAATGACACTGAGAGGATACACATATCACCATAAAATTTATTAAACTAATTATTACAATACCGGGCAATAATTAAATAAATAAATTCAATAAATAATTAAAAACGCACCAAACATTCATTGGTCAGTCTCAGCTCATGATTCGACATATACACATTAAGCTCGCTTATATTTAATAAATGTAGAATAGAAATTAAACTTGCATGAAAATTAAACTTGATTGCATTTTAATTAAATTAAAAATTTCACTCTAGTTTTTAATCCAATATTTACGTTGTTCGGTCCCAATTTATTAATTTAATATTAAATCTAAAATTAAATTAATTAATTAATTTAATTAATCTCCCAATTAATTAATTACACCGCATGAAATTTTTAATAACAAAAAATTAATATTAAATTAATTTAATTATGAACCGTAATTAAATTAATTATGTTAATTAATTTTTGATTAAATTAAATCACATGGGCCAATAAAACTTTGGTTCGGGCCTATGTGGGTTGGGGTGAACCTGCGTAGTCCCAATCTAGGTGATATCGTCCCTATATAGGGGTGTTCTAGGATGGGCGGGTCTGCCTAAGCCCGTTCCGGGCTATGCAGACCCGCCCAGGCCTCTTTCGAGGTTGTGCATGTTACCTGCCCGCTAGGAGGACTGGGCGGTGGCTGGAACGAGGCATGTCCGAGATGGTGTGGGCTAGCCGGACTGGTTAACCCAGCATACGTAGTCGCTCCTTGCCAAGTTCATGGAATTAAACGATCGGGGCTGGCTGGGAGGATGGAGGCAGCCCGGTGGGGCAGTCCACGACCGATAGTGGATCGAGGCGGGCTACCGGTAGAGCATCGCCAACCTGGTGCATCTGTGAAGGACTTCCTGGTCGGGTTGGGGTGGCCCTGGTGTTGCGCTATCTTGCGCCTGGTGCAGGAGCGTATGCAGCACGAGTAGGCAGCCCGAACTAAAAAAGGGAGGCCAGGTTGTTATGTGCGAAGTGCTGGAGTCCCGGGGTGTAGCGCCTGCATGCAGAGGGAGCCACTACAAGGGGATGGGAACTGGGAATCCTCTGGTGTGGGCCGCTACTGGAGTGCGTGAGCCTGCTACATGGAGCCGGGAGGGTCGCGATAGCTCCACCCTGGGACAGGATACAACCAGGGTTGGTGTTCCATGGCGTTGTGGACAGAGGGAAACCACTGAGGCAGGGCGGAGCCAGGGTGTGATAGCCTAAACAGAGAGGTATGGCCGGGTGTCCGGTGCGCGACAGCTCTGGTGGGTGCTGCAGCTTAGTAGGGTAGGAGGTGCTGGGTCCTGGTTGGGTGCCTGCTTGCGGAGTGGAATAACGGGGAGGCATTCTATCTCGAGAGTGCAGGGGTGGCTTGCAGCAGTGGCTGGGTGCAGCGGCCTGGCTGGGTGCGGCAGTGCCTGCTACATGGAGGAGGTAGAGAGGAGGCGCCCGCTGGGGCTGCCGTATGTTTAATGGTGGGACGCTCATCGCCCATCCACCTTTACTCCCTTTTTTTATTTTTTTTAAACATGGCCCACTTGGGTTCAGGTCACCCTTTTTTTATCTAAAGCTTAAAACATACTTTGATGTCTTTTCCATCCCTTTTAAATATTTTTTTCCAAAGCCTATATTAAGCTTTGAAAAAATAATAATAAAATAATAATATTATTATTATAACAATATAAATATTATTATTATAATAAAACCAAATAATTATATTATTATAATAATAATAAAATTATTTTTAATAAATTTATATAAAAAAATTGATTTTCTGGTGAGTATTTCATACAGGAAATCAACCTCGAATCCAAATTTGAAACATCGGATGGCAATAAACTGGCAATCCGATGTATGATTCAGATTCTGTCTGCGGCGTTGGGACCATATCGACGCCCTCTATGATGTTTAATGTAGATTTAATTTTTCGTTAACATAAAATCGACATGCCCTCCCTTTTATACCACTTGTTGGAACCAGGCATGCAGGAGAATCCCCAAACAGGTGGGTTTTTTAAAAAAATTCAATCGATAGTCGATGTAAACTTGTCGACGTCGGAGAAGAGAAGCTTGGTCTTAGCCAAGGACCACGCTTGAAGGGTTTTAAGCACAAACATAAACCATAAAATACCTGGTTTAGATTCGAAACAATGCACGAAGTATTCTCATCATTGGTGATCTCGGATCAAAGAATCCGAAGCCGAATTCCTCTAGATCGTCCACACGCGCTTCATGGAATCCTCGGGAGCATTGTTTGTCATAGTTCGGGTGCTAGCGCAGAATACTGATGATGCCTTCAACGTTCCAAAGATCACAACATTGCTTCGCTAGCGATGCCCGAGAGAGAGCTCCATCTGAGCTCCTTGGATTCAGAGAATCTCTCTCTAGAGTGCAGGAGAGAGGAGAGGATAGAGAAGCTCTATGAAGAGTAATTAGAAATATCCTCTCCTCTAATATTTATAGTGGTTAATTAATTACCCGGAAATGCCAACCCGGCCCCTGAAATACTTAACGCACTATCAATAACATTTTATGACTACTAAACTGGGTCATAAATATTATTATCATTTAGTTTTAATAGATTAAAATATATTATGTTATAATAATTGAGTCATTAACTCGACTCGTCACTCCCATAAATATTAATTTAACCTTGAATAATTTAATATTCGTCAATTAATATTTTTCATGTACTTACTAAAACACATAAATATATTTAATACATAAATTCAATACTCATTATCCTAAACTCGAATAATATGAATTTATTTATTTCATTGGTGATCGTTTAACTTTGGACAAATCCTGGACCCCTGTGGTGGGGCTCACTATGTCTATAAATCCTATTCAACTGAATAGGGAAGATTCTTGAATACGCTCTTATGTGTGACCCTCTAGGCCCTTATTTCGACAGTAGTGAATAGTATTCACAGACCAAGAGTGGGATCTAGCAACCCATCATGGCCCCTGAAGAAATAAGGATTGTCACAGCAGCGACAACCAAACTACGAACACACACTGTGTAATATAATCTCTTTGTCATTAATATCTCATAAAGTAGGACACACACATGTGTCATCGCCCTTTTTTTCTTTATAGTTTGTTGATTTAACTAGATGGTTTTACCCTTGATTGCCATGGCCATGGTCTTATAAAGGCACTACCATCCATATCAACATGGCCTGAGATATATTACTTCCATAACCTAGAAGCGAAAAATCCTTTCTTGACCATTCAACCAATGCCATGCCACCCATGACACACCCAACACAAACTACCTCACCAAAAATTCATCGCCATGGTTTTCATCTTGTATCAAAGTACGCAATCAAATGACATACATTGGTAATGATATCAATTCAGGAGACCATTAAACATGATCATAGATATGAATATCCAATGAAACCCAAAACATGTGGAGTACCTATTGGCGGGTCAGTCCTCATGATCTCACTTCTAGAGATCACCATGTGCGGACTTCATGAGAAGAAGTCTCAATGCTTATGAGCCCCCAACACCTGATAGTCAAACATCTACTCTGTCCAATATGTAAGATGCATCTAGACTATAGAACATATATTTAAGATTAATGTCATAGTATCTAGAATTTATCATTATTGCCTGGGAACTGCTATAATCTTTCGATACGATAATTAACCATTGGACATTACCATTTCAATAGTGGATGTATAAAAGTCTACACTATAATGGTAAGATGACATCATTCATAGATAACTGTATACATGATATGGTAATCAAAAGAACTGAATAGTTGGGTCTAGGGAACCCACTATTTCAACATAATGATGTCACATGTCATAACTATTACAACACCCGAAGATTCCAACTACAAGATCCTACCATCAATAGCTATCCTTTCCCTTTCTTTCCTATTCAACATAACCAATGATAGCACTAACTCCTTAGTACAGTGAGGAAACATTGAAAAAGCATGTTGAAGTAATTCATATATCTCACCTTGACATTATCTTCATTGGGAGGAACTGACTCCTTCACATAGTTTAAGATCACATCATAAGAACACATCACGGTTGGGGTGGGCTCCCTCTTCCATGAATTCCTTAATTAATATCAAACATCATCTACATAGGCCTCTACCAATTCCATTTTCACCCAAGAGAAGTAGCACTATTAGGTTCACCATCAAGAGGTGTCTTATCTAAGTGGTAATTTTTCACCAAAGACTAACATGAGTCCTCTACCACCATTAGAATGGGGGTTTGGCTGACCAAGAAATTGAAGATATTTTTATATCCAAAACCAACGATGAACACTCTATACAGGTGATAAAGTTATGTTACTATCAAAACCATATACTATTTTGTAGATTGCTGTTTATTAGTGGAACCATCTGATTTTCTATCTCCACACAAGCTGCAAAAATCAAACCACCACCTCAAGCCAATCCTCCACTGCCCAACGGGCTAGTTTAACACAAAACCTAATTAGTCATTTTTTATGGAACTATGAAAACATAATAATCCTATGATCACTATCTCCCAATCCTAATAGATCCATCGAATACTCATCATGCATATTGTCATCTTCCTATACCACTAGAGATGGGTCCATGCATTTGTCGATAGGTGGTAGCACTGCCCAATGATCTCATGGATGAAACACCTCATGAATGGGTACTTGAAATGTGGACTCATCACTCAAATATTCATAATCACAAAATCATCTTGAATACTATCTACATTTCATCATAAACGAATTTTGGAAATCCCCAAGATGTTCCATGACCAAAGATCCTATCTTGGAACCGACTCAAGAAGTACAGAGAAGAAGTCCATTCCTATATGATGCATATACCAATCATTCCCCTAAAACTAGTACCTATATTTTTTTGAGTCAATAAGAATTTTTTGAGAGTCGCATTGAATGGATACATCAGCATCCACACTAAACCTAGGTTCCTTTGTTTGAAAGATGAACCTGTGATAAATTAACACTATTTCCCTAGATCCTAAACCAAAATATCACAGCTTGAAAATCACCAATATCGTGTCCTAAGATGGCTTCTTATGATATGAATATATCATGACATGAACTACCGGGGCCCACCTGAATGATGATAGGCCATGTGTGACACCCCAATCCCACCACCAATAGGTTAGGGGCTGATAACCCACACCGAGTGGGAATATCACACACATGGGAGGCCTTAGTCTAAAGTACATGGACCCATGTACACATATCTATAAACTAATATAATGATGAAAATATTAACAATTGGTACTAGATGTGAATGCATAACAACAATCCCATATCAAAGAAAATTAATTAGTAAAAAAAAGGCGAAATATAGACCTTATAAAAACTATACAAGTACGTAATTTGCATACAATGTGGGGGGAGATACCCAAAAGAAACTCCTAGATCCCTTTGAGGATGGTCTAGCTCAAATTAGCTTCAATTAAACATCACATACTACTTGTCCACAGAGAAATACCATGAATGGTATGCCATTTTCATAAGACATGACATGTGTGGGTAGATTTTTCCCACAAAAGGGTGAGAATAAACATATATAGTAAGACACCACAAAATCAATAAAATGCATAAAGATTGAATAGTAATCTCATCAAAAATAAGTAATTTCAATCATAATATGAGACAAAAACCATAATTATAACATAGATATACTTTATAATAATAACAAATGATGAGAGTAATGGGATCTTCATCTCGACAACCAGATAAGAATGATGAGTCATCCTATAGCTCCAAAGGTCTATCTACGATTACCAACATCATAAAAAAATGTGGGAAAATTCTCATGGAGGGATTGTACCTTTCCAATGTTCTCCAAAACATTGGGGGAACTACCTCCCAATCATGAATCTCATGTAAACTCTCAAAAATATGAGGGGAGATCTTGTACCTTTCTACTATGCTCCACAGCCAAGGGAGTACTAACTCTAGAGGAGTACCTTAACCTTCCAGAGCATAAAGAGGGGAGGGGTCCACTCCATAGATAGAGGAAAAATTACCTATGTAGTATTGAGGGGTTCTATCCCAGACTATGTCAAAGATATGGGATCCCATTACCTGGAGGGAGATAGGGGTTTTCAACACCACTAATAGATGACCCATGCCCTATAGTATATGGGTGATGACTCTACCTATGTAATGAGTATGGAAAACCTATTCCCTATCAAAACATGGCTTATGATATCCTCAATAAGACATTGATTATCAAAACTGATTTAATCTACTAGATAAGCATCTCTAAGACAATAATCCCACTTGAATAAACTCACATCATAACTTTTCTACATAAACAAATTCCACTATCATTTTCTACACTGAAAACTACAAAGTATTGGTAACTCATGATCCCAAATCTAAGTCTCATAGAAGGCGATACGTAGGGTAGAATATCATGGGATCCAAATTTCCCTAAAATAGTACATGATGTGTACCATGTGGTACAATATGTGTCTTTATGGATATAGGACTTCTCATATCCTTCTTTCTCACATATCATGTCTCCCTCTAAATACACATCTTGTCCAATAGGGGTACATGGTGTGTAGAGGTCATTCTGGAGCTCGGTGGTCCATCCAATTTATCCCATGTAAAATAGCTTATGCCTATACACTTAGGGTGTGCCTGTGTACACTGTCCATGCTCATGTACTTTTTAATGTAAATGGAATGTTACCCATATCATTCATCTTGTAGTGACTTTTTTAGCACTTGACATGTGACATCTTCCCATGAATGTTTACCTTATGATGTACATGGTGTGTGCCCTTCCATACATGGTGTGTAGGGATAAATGTGCTCTTGGGAACATACTCTATGTATACACCAAGCCATTCACCAAGGGTTACATGACTTGTTACTTGGAACACATTATGTTTTTTGAGACACTTTCTTTGGGGGAATGTATCATGATATTTTACCCCATATTCCCTCTATCCAATGGATATAAATCTCTACCATCATGATTATTGATGTTAGCTCCTTGATCAAAACAAGATGATGGGATTTCATTCCATCCTTCCATGGATTTATCCTTGTATATCATCACATTTTCCATGTATCACACAAATATTTAAGTCATTTTCAGGAAACATATTCCTGATGCCATATCAAGGTGGATTCCAGTTAATTACACTTATTTTGACTTGATAGCGAGGCAACTTAAAGTCAGTGTAGATGGTAACATTTGAAATGTATGATCATTTCTGTATGTTGGGTGTGTTGGGAATTATTAAAATCTTCCCTTTTGAAGTCATAGAAATCTCCCATATGAGGAATATTAAGTGAAACCCCCAATGAATCTTATGCCAGCCATAGGTTAGTTCATGCCATGGGGCGTAAGGAATCGGAGAATTTTTACTATTGGCATACCATGTGTATTGTATTGGGAAAATTTTAGATCAAGTCAAAATTTTAACATCTTGTTGGTACATGTGAGTCACATGTTTGAAATCTTATGGAGATAGAATTTTAGTGTTTTCCATGGGGATGATGATCACACATTTGGATATGATGGTAGTGAGATAGAGAGAGTTACCTGATAGCGGAATATGATCACACTTTGAGATATGTATGTGATGATAGAAAATTTACCCCCTTGGGGGTAAATGATCAGAGTTTGGTTTTAAGTGTGTAACCATAGGGAAGATCTCATTTTGGTATTCATTGTGTTACAATGGTGAAGATAACCACACTTTGAGATTTGATGATAGATAAAATGGGTCACCTCATGGGGGGAGATAGTCACACTTTAGGATTTAGTGTGTTACCATGGGGAAGATGATCCAACATTTGAATTTGATGTGAGTATTGGGTGTTATGATTAAACCTCATGGAGGAAACCTAGATGTGTTAGGATGTCTGGATTGAACCTCATGGAGGCATCCTACATATCTTATTATTATATAGGGATCAAAACCCACATAGTTTGATGCCACAGTTTAAGGTTGTGTAACAGGACCGGTCCATTCAGTTTAACATCATGTGGTAATGAATCTCATAGGGATAGTGTGGGGCTTATGCATAGAAGATTTCTGAGTGTATTGGGGTCTCACCCCAAGTGTGGAGTTTTATCCCAGGTTTTGAGTTTCATCCGATGGTGGGGGATGGTGGTGGAAACCCATGATGATCGTACAAGGGGAATCCATTGTTTCACCACACAAGGTTGGAGGTGTGGGGTCATACCATGATTATCATACATGAGGAAATGCATAATTCACTACACAATACCAGGATATAGTTTTATGTCATGTGTTGAATATGTTTTCATATTGTTTAACACTGTATGGATGAGACGTTGGGTTATGTAGTTTTATGTCTTATAGCGTAGTCATTATCGGTGATACACACTGGGAGACCATTTCAAAGTAGAAGCATATTATTTGGCATAAGGCCTCCCTACTAGGAAATTTGTACATTTTGCCTTGATGATTAATCCTTTTTGGCTGACACATCTATTGCTCATGCACCTCTAGGTGGGGAATGACATAAACACTATCCCGAAGGAGTGACAACCATGGGTCCTGATGTTTGGGTTCCCAGGACTAGGAGCAAGAGGCATTAGAATGAAAATGATTAGGAGAAAAAGGATATTTAATTTTCCATGTTGTAATTTAATAAAAATATATGAGAAAAATTGATGGTGATATTGGTCACACAAGTGATTGTGGCATAGATGGATCAAGCTTAATTGGGGAAGGGGACCTAAACATTCTACTCACATGAAAATGTGTTTGGAAGGAGGTATGGAGAAAATTACCAAACAGTTATTTTGAAAAGTTAATAGTTGTGAATAGAAGTAGATTTATTAGAACAATGGGTTATAGAACAAGACCCTTACCTTGATTTTAGAGGAATATATGCAATCCACTTCGGAGGTATCACACAACATGGGATAGAGTGAATGAAGCTTCTCATTTATGAACATTTCTATCCATAAGTGATATTGAATGAGGAACCATAAAACATAGGCCAATACATATTGGGGAACATAGGTGGTTAGTCCCAAAAAATCCTTACCTTTGGGAATACATGATGTGTGGAGTTGCATGATGTCACAGAAGAAGAGGTTGTGTAAGAAAGAGCTGACACTTCGACTTATATAGATCCATCCTCAATGTTTGTGTGTGGGGGTGGGGTGAGATTCTTTTTATTTTTGAAAATGTTGAAAATAGGTTCAGAACCACAACTAGGTCATGAAAATAGGTTTCATACTTCCCATGCCATTGTTGTTTGGATGTGAACACACAATATGACAACATAGCATTATCTTTCTCATGAAAATGGATTATACATTCCAATGTATGGATTTCATGAAAATGTTCTATGTTTCATGAAATAAACTTTTACAGTGTTTCGGGGATTTGGTAGAACCTATATAAATCTGATATCTAACGTTTACTTTTATGCGCAAATGGGTTGCACACATCACATGAAAGTTTTACACAAGACATGACAGTTTCACACACATAGTTCCTTAGTTATGTAATGGAGTATTGGTTTGGAATTTAAATTTATTTTAGTGAAAAATGAACTTTTTAGGTTTTGAGACATGTTTTCAACTCAAAAATATCTACCCTACGAATTGGAGTTAATGGGTGATCAAAAGGTCGAGTTTTGATGGAAACACTGATGTTTAAGGAAAATTTATTTCTACTGTGTAATACAATTTTTTTATCAAGTCACACAACCCAAAAATTACACCATGAAACCCAAAGGTTACATGCCTATAGATTTGATTATTGGGGCCCTTTTATGATCACTTTAATTTTGTGCATGGT
The DNA here is from genome assembly GCA_963277665.1 of Viscum album. NCBI lineage: Eukaryota > Viridiplantae > Streptophyta > Magnoliopsida > Santalales > Viscaceae > Viscum > Viscum album. Next base: position 357,787,266 of record OY728163.1, read on the forward strand.
AATTATTCTATCACACATGAAACTCCACTTTGGTTGAACTCCTGAGCATTCAACAATGAATTTTATGAAAATAAATTTTACATGACCGATATTATGTGATAAACCTATAATTTTTAAAATATTTTATAGTAGTTACATAAGGAAACATATTTTTCATGAATTAATACCCATTTTTATGATCTAATATTCTCAAACCCTCCAAACAATTTAAAATGGCCAATCCTATTGAGCAAGCCATTACCAATGCTGCAGCAGCTACTATCAAGGGTGAGAAGATAGAGATAAATCTTGAAACTTCCCCTGTTAGGAGGATTGAATTTAGAAATAAAAATCTTCTAAACTTGTTTACTGAATCCTATAGGTAATATTTTTTTATGAAATTTCATATCGTTGTATAGCTTCGAGCTCCTGGATTAGGTGGCCATCCCAACCATGGATTTAAACATGCCATGAATCTTGTTAATCCATCATGATGATATCAATAAATGAAATTCATGGAAATAAATCATATGACTAGTAATAATAAGGAAACTTCTCTCTCCACCTTGAGTGGAAGGACAATGACAATAATAGGTGAACAACAAACAAACAAGGAGTTCCTTGCTCACTGTGTGAGCTTCATCCAAACAAGTTTCTTGATCAATAATATGTGGTATGATAAAAAACAATTTTATTGAATATTTTATTTATTATAAATAACAAAAGTTCTTCAAATTTTGTTAAATATGTTTATTTATAAAACATTTCGGAGTAGATCACTCATTTGAAAATTTGATGAAAATTTCAGTTTTACCCTTAGCAAATTCGCTGTATTATTTTAGTCATAAATAAAATTATTTGAATTAGTTAAACTTATTTTTGGTAACTATGTTACTGAATTAATGGGACAAAACTTTCATTCAATTCATATGATCTAAATCGAGCATTTTATTAGAATGAATGGGCCATTAAGTCAAAGATGGGTTGGACTCACCAGATTAGTCATCAGTTCTGTATTTGGACCACAAAATCTACATATGTTCTTGTATTGGGACAAAATTTTTAGATTAGATATCAAAAAAATATCATAAAAATAATCCTTCTATAAGGATATATTGTTCATGCATTTTCAAGGTCAAACTGGTGGTTCCATGTGGAATAAAATATTTGTACGAATTTCCCCATTCACACTTTAACCCACATGAATTATAGCCTCTTGTACACTATATAAATAGGTGTTTTTCTCATTTTAGGGGCTAGGATGTTCATTTAGATATTGGGAGAAGATAATAAGTGGTTACGTACCAATTGGAGGATGGAATCTACTAAGTTCATATCTCCTCTGAAATGCTCTTCTTTTCCTATTCTTTGTGGTAATGTTGTTGTACATTAAATAAACTCTTAGTTTCTCTTCCATTTATTCTATTATTTTCAATATTCTTCTTCTATTAATATTCCTATTTTTTCTGAAAATAAATGAGTATAAATGATATTGGGTTATACCATTTCTAAATCTTTTCAAATGAAATTCATTTCTACGATGACAATGATGCCCATGGAGGAGTAGTTTTCTTAGTAATCGATCAAACTATTACCATATTAATTTATATATTATGAATCATTAAGATACTTTGATTAAATAAATATGATCCATGATTTGAGTTTTAGAATTACAATAAACTAATAAATCAATTGAATAATTGACTCAAAAACATGCAAGGTCGAGATTTGTGTAAATTGTGAGAGCGCAAACTTAATCAGTAAAACCAAACCAGAAAGGTTAAATTTTTAGAGATCAAATATAATCCCTAAAATAAATTCATCCTTATTTTTAAAATGGATTTATTCCTAAGTTTACACTGACCATAAGCTAGTATTAGAACAATAACCAAATCAGGGTACTGCGATTGCATATTCTTAAGCTGGACTAGGGTATAACTCTTTTCATCTTTGTGGTAATTTTAATTCTCAAAAGTTAAAAAGGATAAAAAATTAGGGGATCATAATTAAGTGGATATTAATTAAATTGATAAATATTAATATGTAAATGAATAGGAAGAGTTATATCAATTACACCTTCTAAAAATATTTTTTTAAAAAATATATTCTTGTTGTGTTTTATTAACCAACTTCATTTAAATAATAAAAAAAATAAAAAAAATACAATATTCTTCCAGCATACTTATTCTTAATTTATAAACAATAAAAACCCCCATCCATTAAATAGTGTCCTTATATTATTTTATTTTATTTTCAACATACCTTTAATATGTTGTTTTAAATTACTTTATACTTTGAGAGATGGCCCTGATTGACCACTCGACTACACCTAAATAACCTAAATTCAAACATCAGTTGAGATATCCCACAACATCGCATTTCAAATTGGTGTCATTTCGGGGGAGGAAAGTATTTTTTTCAACTAATTAAAGTCATTTTTTTACTTTTTTAATCACTTTTTCCCTTCTTTCTTCTTTCTTATTTCCCCTTTCTCTTAGTTTTTGTTTGTTTGTTTGTTTTTTTCTTTCCTCTATCATTTCATCTAATTTAGACCATGAATTCAAAAATATTATCATTATATTATGGTCTAATATTATTAACTTCTATGATTTATTACACTATCCCATCCTAAGGATCTCTTTAATCTATACCCTGATAAAGAACACAACCTTAGGGCTCTAATCTTATAATCTCGGTCTACGAGAAGTGTCGACATTTACCCAACTAGGGAATTTCTCAACTATAAGAACATTAAAATTGTAAACACTTATGAATCTATCAAAAAAGAATAATCAATGTATGAAAATAATAATAATGAACTTAATAGAACCGTTCAAGAATTGGCTCCAACTGTCATTAACTATCAACCAAATTGTATTGTATACCCAAAACTCGATTCAGACTTTGAACTAAACTCAGGGTTAACTCACCAACATCCAAAATTTTATGGATTATCTGGTGTGGATCCAAACAAAAATTTAATAGAATTTATTTTATTTTTTCAACCTTAAAAACAAGAAATGTATCTTAAGATAAAATAAAACTTGGGAATTCCCATTCTCACGTGATGGAACTGTAATGGATTGAATGTATTACATACAACCTGAAGATGTAACATGATGGAACGATTTGAAATGTATATTCTTGAATTTTGTTTCCATCATAAAGGACCACTTACATTCTTAAGGAGATCTTGGGGATCATGCTAGCATAAGTTCAGTTAATGTATAAGTATTCAGATTGATTCAATAAGTTTTGTGCAAGCTGTACGCATCACCAAATCAGTGAGAAACACCTAATCTAATGATTATATGAATGACTCACACCTATTGATAGAATAATGGTGAATTCCACATCTATAGGAGCATTAGTGGGTGAAACACCAGTAGCCGCACAAGCATTGATCAACAAGATCTCACAAAACTCTTATTAATTTGGCAATCGAGGTATACCACATATTAGAGGAGTACATCTGGTAAGTCCTTTGTCTCTTGAAAATCATTTGATTGATACAAAGTTAGTATAATTAACCACTATGGTGAGACATATTACTTTGGAACGAAAGACATCCCAACCCTCTCCTAAAAGGCCCTGTGGAATTTGTACTAAAATACACCACCCAACTGAATGTTTCTCTAAATTACAAGAGACAAAGGATTGCAAGACAGTGTTCCATTTGAGACCATATCAGTAGAAAAAAAAACCAAATCCCAAGAAGAAGTATGATTTGTTTTTACCAACATACAACCAAAGGTGGAAGGATCAACCAGGCATGAGGTATGGCTTTGGAAAACATTGAATGACCCCTTTTCAAAAAAACTTCCAGTAGCCTTTGCCTTACCAAAAGGGTTTCCAAAAAACCCAAAGGAGATTTAAATACCGAGCATAAAAATTCCAACATCAAGGGAATCCCCCACCCAAGGTAGATTCTAACACTAATGATGTTTTGAAACAATTTTTTTAATCAATAGATTGAGATGAAGAGTCATGGTTTAGAGTTGGGAGAGTTGAAGACTCAAATGAGCCAGATTTCCACTACCCTCAATGAATTGGTAAGTAAGAATTCTGAAAATCTACCATCCTAACCTACATCAAATCACAAGGGGATTGTCAATACCATCACATTGAGAAGTGGGAAGAAAAAACCTGATAAATCTACACCTGTCATTCCACTGGGATTCACATCAACTCTAAAGAAGCCCCATTTAAGAACCATTAATGAGTAGCCCAAAGAGAAATAAACTTTTCAGAAAAAGAATGTTGATGTTCCTCCTAAACCCATTTCATTTCCAAATAGTGTTTTATAAACCAAGAATATGGGTTAGGAGGCGATGAAAAAAGAGGTTTTGGACCCATTCAAGTGTGTTGAGATAATCATCCCTCTTTTTTAATCCATTAATAAAATACCAAGGTATGCCAAATTCGTAAAGGAACTTTTTACCTATCGAAAATGGTTCAAAGGGAATTTAAATGATAAATCATGGAAGTATTGTGTTCTCACTCGTTACACCAACTCTAGTAATTCCAAAAAGAAGTACAAGGATCTAGTACATTCACTATCCCATGCACCATATGGGAGTTTCACTTTTTTATGATCTTTGTGATTTGGGAGCTTCCATAAATCTGGTTCCTCACTATGTATTCTCTTTTTTAAAGGTTTGTGAGTTTAATTCTATGAGAGTAGTGGTGAAGTTAGTGAATAGAGCTACAATATATCAAGTATTATTCCTTGAGGATGTACTTGTTTGGGTAGGAGACATTATCTTTTCAGCAGATTTCTACGTTCTTAACTTGGAGGATGATCAGGTAAATTATCATGCTCCAATAATCTTTGGTAGGACCTTCCTAAAAACATCAATAATTGTTATAAATGTCTATGAGGGTACAATTTTAATTGAGTTTGGAGATGAAGTTGTGATATTTAATGTTATATACTGCATGAAGTACCCATCATAGGACCATTCTGCTTTTGTTATCTCCCATTTTGAACCACCAAATATACCCCCCAGTAATTTGATTTTCCTATGCTTAGGGAGATTAAGAGTATTGGTTCTAGTTTTATGTGTAAGAGCACTTCCACACCTATTTCTAATGCAAACAACTCACCATGATTTGATTAAGAAATGTATTCATATTTTCATTTTGATAATTCTCACTCTGATTAGGACACAGAAGTTGAGTATGACGATGGATTTGATGAATTATTATATGATTTTAATAATGTATATTATGATACTAATGTTCATTGTGCACATATTTCAGTTCCTTCAATTTCTCCATCCATACATCACCCCCTACATTGGAACTCATGACATTTTCGCCAAATCTAAAATATTCATAATTATTAAGTGGTGAGAAATTACCTATTATCATTACTAGTAATCACCCTTATGAACATGAAGAAAAACATTTTAATATTTTGAGGGAGAACTTCAGGGAAATCAGGTGGACCATGGTTGAAATATATGGTATTAACCCCTCCACTTGCATGCATCAAATTCTATTGGAGGATGGGGCTAAAATAGTGAGGAAACTATAAAGGAGATGGAATCCAACTCTTCTAGATGTTATTAAAAAAGAATTTAGAAAATTTCTCGAGGTAGGTATAATTTATCCCTTTTCAGATTCTCAGTAGGTGAGTCCTATTCCGGTTGTGCCTATGAAAAGTGGTGTTACTTCTGTTAAAAATGATAGAGGAGTTTTTTTCTAATGAGGGTGAAAAACATTTGGCATGTGTGTATTTATTATAGGAAAGTAAATCCTTACACTCACAAGGACCATTTACCCTCCCATTTATTGATCAAATACTTGATATAATTTCTTTTAAAACACACTATTGTTTTTTGGATAGATTTTATGGACATTTTTAGGTTCCTATTTTTCCGAAGGATCAGAAGAAGACAACATTCACTTATCTATTCAGTACGTTTTCCTACCAAAGGATTCCTTTTGGACTTTGCAATGCCCCAGGTACCTTCTGGAGATGCATGGTGATAATTTTTTCATATTCCATTGTGGCCTACATGTAGGTATTTATGGATGATTTTACAGTTCATGGGTCTTCATTTAATGACTATATCTCTAGTTTGGGAAAGGTTTTGAATCATTGTATTGATAAGAATATGGTCTTAAAAATTGAAAAGTGTTATTTGTGGTAGAGCATGAAATTTTCATAGGGAATGTAGTTTCAAAACATGTTATATAGGTTGATAAATATAAGGTAGATATTCTTTCATCCTTACCCCATCATTCATGTGTGCTTGATGTTAGATTTTTTTGATTAAAAGCATATAACATTAATGATGAAGATCAGCAGAACTACATGTGAAAATCCACGAAGGGAAATTTTCCAACCAGAACTAGTTGGTATCAAATGGGCCTGAGGCCACTAGCTGATGGGCCGCATTGTTTCCTTCCCTTTTGGTGAAGGAGAAAGTGCATAATGAGAAGCATTGGTTAAGTGATAGAATTCTCCTGATGATGATTCCAAATGACTAGAGTTCATCGTCGTTGTGATTAATATCATCGATTATGGTAAGATAGTCAGACTCAATGATGATATCACCCCATCCACATTCTATAGAGAGAATCATAACAGCAAGGATGGTCGTGGATTTAGAAACTGCCAGTTCCCAGAATGCCTAATGTGGTTCATATTTAGCAGCAAGGATTCCCCCGATGATTTAAGGCAAGGAGGCCGAGGGAAACAAGCCCATACTTTGGAAGATATGCATCCACGTTAATCTTAAGAATCCATTCCATTTGGGGATTCCAATGAGTGGGATGGGAGGGGGTAACACCCGAAATAGAATGTCTAGTGTGGCCTTTCCAACCCTCAATCCAAGAAGTGGCCTTTCCTAGGGAATGCAGAATTTTAACGGTGCTTCATCCAATATTTTAGAAATATTGCTCTTCCTATGTCATGATTACATTAAAAGGATTCTAATTTTATGTTGGATGATTCATTAAGTTCATCCTTTGATCAGATAAATATGTTTCTAACCACTCTACCGATCATACAACCCCCACGATGGGAGATTCCTTTTGATCTTATGTGTGACGCCTCAAACTTTGAAGTTGGAGAAGTCTTATCACAGAGGGTGGAGGGACATTCACATGTGATCACCTATGCTTCAAAGACATCATATTCATCCCAATAAAACTAAAAAACCATGAAAATGGAGTTTCCCATGGTTATATTTTCTTTAAATAAATTCCATTCATATTTATTGGGCTCTAAAGTAGTTGTTTTTTTCGGACCATGCAACACTAAGGTACCTCTTGAAGTAGCCAAATACGAAACCTAGTCTTATCTGATGGATAATTCTTCTTTAAAAACTTGATATCATGATAAAGTATAAGAAGGTTTCCAAAAACCTCATGGCAGACCACATGACTAGGATTAATCACACAATACAGGGTAACACCTTTGAAAAAGTACCACTTCAGGAGACTTTCCTCGATGATAATCTTTATTCTATCTCAGGTACACATCCTTGGTATGCTGATTTAGTTAAATACCTTCTTGCCTCTGAAATTACTGTAAATATAAGGAATCATCATGTCCAAAAGTTAAAGAGTGTTTAAATATTATATGTTTGGTATGATTCATACCTCTAATAAATGTGCAACGATAAATTTATTAGGAGGTATGTTCCTGATCATGATTTTTAATCCCTTATATATTTCTTCCATACACTCCCATGTGGAGGACACTTTGGACCCCAAAAAATAGATAGGAAAGTCGTATACTTTGGATTATATTGGACTAGATTATTTAATGATGCCCATCTATTTTTTAAGTCATGCACTCATTGCCAACACGCTGGGATCATTTATAGTAGTTGTGATGCCCCAAAAACCCATACTATTCTGTGAGATTTTTGATGTATTTAGATTAAATTTTATGGGTCCTTTTCCTAGTTCATTTAGTTTTTTATATATTTTGGTTTCTTTTAATTATTTCAGTAAATGGGTGGAGGATAAGGCCACCAGGACTGATGAATCTCATGTTGTAGTCAACATTGTCAAGGAATATATTTTTTGTAGGTTTGGAGTACCAAATGTTATCATAAATGATTTAGGGACACACTTTTGCAATCGTAATTTGGGTTCCCTCCTTCGAAGGTATACGGTGCCACACAAAATATGAACACCATACCATCCCCAAACAAATGGCAGGGCTGAGGTTTCAAATCAGTAGTTGAAACAAATTTTGGAAAAAACCATGCATCCAAATAGGAAGGTTTGGAGCAAGCTGTTGGATGATCTACTATGGTCTTATAGGACAACATTCATGACACCCATCAGTATATCCCAATTTGGGATGGTTTTTGGGAATGTGTGTCATCTATTTGTGGAAGTAGATCATTAGATTATTGGGCTACAAAGAACTACAACATGGATTTGGACCAAGATAGAATCCAAAAGAAGCTGCAAATTCAAGATCTCAAGGAGATTTAATTTTCATCATATAAGAACTCATGTCTCTATAAGGAAAGATCAAGAGGAAATCATGATAGAATGATCCAATAAAGGTAGTCTCATGTCGGATATAAAGTCCTTCTATATAGTTTACGGCTGAAGTTGATGCCTATAGAGATCAAACAAGAGGACACTGGAAAGAGCTTTACAGTCAATGAGTAGTGTGTGAAGAAATAAATTGAGGGAATTTCTACTCATGTAGTGGATTTCATCACACTGCATAATCCTATATTTACTTGAGAGTATAAGGTTGTTCTAAACCTTTTCACTTTTATATTCTTTTTCCTAATTAAAATTTAGAATTTCATGTGCAAATATTATTTCATATGTTCACATTGAGTACAATGAAATATTGTATGTGTGGGGTAGGGGACAACATTTTGGTTTAGATATTTAGGATTTTCATTTGTGTGTTTTGTGTGTATTTTATATTAATTGTTTTGTTAAAATTTTAATTTTTAAAAAATAAACAATGATATCATGTAACATTCTCATGTGGAACTTATGGAAAATTAATTTTTTCAAAATTAATTGGTAGAATTATAAGCATGAGTAATATTTCATCACCAAGGGTTGTTTTTATAAAAAATTAAGTCATAGATGATATGATTGGTTGTTTCATATTAAAATCTTTTAGATTTTGACATCATTATTTATGATATTTGTTCATGGTAAATTGTGTCATTGATTTCTCCACACAAATATTTACTCAACCATGACTTGTGAATTTTTTCCTACTCAATTTAAGGTATAATTATATTAGGTAAAAAACTCATTGGTTATTCCATAATTTCACTTCTCTTCCGATCAGTTTCATTACTATACCTAATTAACCTATTCATGTTTACCTATTATCTGACTGTTGTACCCCCTAAAAAAATCAACAATATGGATTGTTCCTTGGGTAGTTTGAAAACCACACTTCCTCTCCCTTTAATGTTGTTATAACTTTTACAATTAGTGTCACGAGGAGATCAAACATAGGTTTAGATTTGAGTGTGAAATTTTTTCCAAGGGTAACTAAAATAACAAAATAATTATAATAATAAATGAGCGGAGTGATCAAATGGACAACATATGGGGATATCAAGGTTGGGAGCTTGAGTTTTGACATTTTGGAATGCTTAAGTGAGTGGGTTTTTAAATCTGATTGGAATGGAATGTAGAACAAGTTCAATGAATTAAACTAGGAAAGAAGAACTATCTTACATGATTGGAATATAATAAATAAAGGGTTGACATATGAGCTTCAAATGGTTGGCACGCACACACATGACGATTTAGTGGCATGGTAGACCAATGACTTGTGTCATAATGATTAGTGTTATGAATCTCACTGGATTTAATTTTGACATAGTTTATTAGAAAATGAATTTAAAAAATATTGATATTTAATCTTTATGGGAATCTTAATTTTTCCATATTTCCACTATGGATGGAGAAATATGAACACACATATTTTATCACAATTATTTTTCGAATACATGATATGAGGTTTTTCCCCGGAGTGCAAAAGGGTAAGTGTGAGGGAGTTGATAAAACACAAATTTGTTGAATATTTTATGTATAATAAATGAAAAAATTTCCCCCAATTGGGTTAAATATGTTTATTTATAAAATATTTGGGATTTGACCACTCATTTTAAAATTTGATGAAAATTCTAGTTTTAACCTTTACAAATGTGTTGTAGTATTTCAAACATAAATAATTTTATTTTAATTCTTTAAACATATTATTTTTTTAACTATGTTCTTTAATTAATGGGCTACAACTTTCATTCAAGACATATGAGATAAATAATGAATTTGATTGGTCTTAATGGGCCATAAATTCAAAGTTGGGATGGACTCACCAGATTGGACATTCATTCTATATTTGGAACATAACATCTAAATCTGTGCTTGGATTGGTCCCAAATTTAGAGGGAAGCTCAAGAAAAATAGTTCACAAAAATAATCCTTCTATAATTACAGATCGTGCACATGTTTTGAAGGTTAAATAGGAGGTGAAACTTGGAATAAAATATTTTTCATAATCTCCCCATTTATACTTGAAACCACATGAAACCCTGCCTCCTCTCCACTCTATAAATTGATGTTTTTCTCATTTGGAAGAGTTTTAAATGAATTGGGAGATTTTTACTATAGGATAAGTGGGTCCATACCATTTTAATTCACAATTGGATGAGGGAAGCTACCAATCTAGGATCTCTTTCAAAATGCTTTTCGATTCCTCTTCTTTGATGTAATGTTGTTGTACTTTCAATAAAATCATAGATTTTATTGAATTTATTCTCTTATTTTTAATTTTATTCTTCAATCAATATTATTATTTGTGAAGCAAATAAAATTGAAGAAATGATATTGGGTTATACCCTTTCTAAACCTTCACAAATGCAATTCATTTCTACGATGACTACACCACCCATGGAAGAGTAGTTTTCTTAGAAATTGATTGAACTATTACCTTATTCAATTATTTATTATTAATAATTAAGATAATGCAATTAAAAAATATTATCCATGAATTTTGTTTTAAAATTAGAAGAAACTAATCTAGCAATTGAACTGTTGACAGAAAAACACACGAGGTCGAGATTTTTGTAAATTGTGAGAGCCCAAACTAAATCGGTAAAACCAAACCACACAGGATACATTTATAGAGTTCAAATATAATACCTAAAATAAATTCATTCATATTTATAGAATAGATTTATTCCCTAATTTACAACTAACCATAAGCTAGTCTTAGAATGACAATCAAAGAAGGGTGTTGTGATTGCATGTTCTGAAGCTGGCCTAGGGTTTAACTCTTTTAATCTTTGGGGTAATGTTAATTCTCACAGTGTATGGAGGATAAAAAAATAGGGGATCGTAATTCATTGGATATTAATTTAAAAGATAATTATTAATAAGTACATGAGTAGGAAGAGTTATATCTATTATTCCTTCTAAAAATATTTTCTAATGAAAACATCTTCTGGTTGTATTTTTTTAATCAAGTTTCATTTAAAAAAACAAAAAACAAAAAAAATACAATCTTCTTCTAGAATACTTAATCCTTAATTTATAAATTATTAAACCCCCCATACATTTAAATAGTGTGTTTATTTTATTTTATTTTATTTTCAAAATACTTTTAATATGTTGTTTTAAATTTATTCCTCATTTGAGAGACGACCTTAGTAAGCCACTCCACTGAACCTAAATAATCTGAATTCAAACATCATTTGAGATCACCCACGACATCGCCTTTCATGGTTTTACGAGGATATTAGGACTTTTGAATGAGTTTCTTCATGGGTTTATCTAACCCATGTATGGGGTAAAAATTGAGTGTTGAGGGAAGACATTGTTTTTTATGTTGTCTTCCTATTAAATTTGATGTTAGTTCACCTTGAGTGATTCACATGTTGTGTGAGGTTACCGTTTTGTGATGTTATTAATTATTGAGATTTATACTCATGGCACAATATGGTTTATGATGAGTATTCATGCATCATGATAGACACATATGGATATATATTGACATTCATTATTCATGGTAGCGACATATTTATTGAATGTGTTATATAACCACCTATATAGACTGTGATATGATATAACAGCTATATATGATAAATAAAATGAACTATTATGTCACGATAAAACACTTATAATACATGTTCCAAGAAACTGTGAGTAGTGTTTCTCTACTAATATCACATGTTTGGGGTAACCTTGTGGTTATAGAAAATTTTATAGGGAGTGTTTTTATCTTATATAAAAATCTATTCCTCACCATCTACAAGTTGAGAGTTAAGATAGTGTAAATTAGAAGGCTTCTAACATTTCTGAGTTAGAGATTCCTATATCTCTTGAGGGTTGGATAGATGTTCACCTTTGTGATAACTTTTTGAGGGCCACAAGATCCAGGGAAAAGAGAGCTTGTTCATACCATGCCTTCAATGTCTAAGCCGATGAGAGAGTTCTAGTTGCACCATCTTCCTACTTTAATTAGAGAGGGATTCACCCAAGTAGCCAAGTTCTAGATCAAGTTATTCTAGATGATATTTAAGAAACATGCAACACCTACATATAGGAAGATGAAACTTGCTTCATTCATGCTTTTTGGACCTTCCATGAATTGGTAAGATATTCTAGAGAATGTAGGGTAGCATGATTAGTTATCTTGGAATGACTTTGAGATGAAGTTCCTAAGACATTTCTATCCCGAGATGTTGAGGGATGAGAAGTCTAATGAGTTCATGCACCTAACATAGGAGGGTATGTTAGTGTGGTACTATGCAGAACATTTCACCATCCAGAAATGTTTTGTGCCATGTTTTGAAACTAATGATACCCCTTGGTATGAATTTTTTAGGATGGTATTTTCTATGATATTAGGTTATAGGTGAACATTATTTGTCTAAGATGTTTTATGGTTTTGTTGAATTATAAAGTCAACATAGAAGGGAATCTGGGAGAGGCCCAAAGCATCAGCCATTATATTTTCATAGGTTACCAACTGGGAACACTTATTCAAGTTGAAATAAGTGTTTCTATAATATTTTTCACCAAGGAAATAATAGTCAAAGAATCAGGGAAGTGGGTATCCATATCAGGATCAGGTTCTATTATAGTGTTATTAGTTTTTCAATTTGTTTCCCTATTGTACTCATTGTCCGTACCACTCTTTGGAGTTTTATTCTTACAGTAGGATGAGACACCTACCTTGATTTTGTAGGATCATGAAGTATTATAGTAGTGGATGGGGATCAAGATAGGTACCAGAGTCTGGAAAGGAATCAATAACTTTTTAACAGAATATTTTCTTGAGTTTTAAATGATTTTCATGTTAAGGGAGGGAATGTGGTAACCTTGTTTAGGAATGGACGTACCAAGAAAAGGGAATAACTCAGGGGAGTCTAACTAGATCCCATAGTAGAGGGGATAGTTAGCTACACGCTATGAAATCTACTACGCCTATTGTGTATACAAGACCTTCTATAATGAGAGTTACAATTATTTTATCATCTACTCCTTCTTTTGTCTTGTTTTATATAAGAGCATTGCATTCCTTTTTTATGTCCCATTTTTGTGAATGTTTTGAGATTTGATACAAAAATATTGGTTGGAATGTTTACCATCAATACACTATTGGGAGAGTGGTCATAGAATATCAAATGTTGGAAGGTATGTTCTCTAGAGATTAGTGGTTAAAGTTTCTTTTGGGAATAATTTTTGATGGAAATAATAGGTTTGGATTTGAATATTGGTACCAATTTTCTAGTTCTATAATAGGAAAATATTGACTTTTAATAGTGTATAATATTCTTTCTATATGCAGAAGGAGGTAGCTACTCTCACCAAGGTGAGTAGATTCTTCAGGATGGTCATGCATGACCAATTCAGTGAAGATTGGATTTTCTCATAGCTCAGGTAGTTAGTATTACTCTAGATGATCATGGAATGTATCCTGATTATCTTATACCAGTGATAAACCATTATCAAGATGTATTTCCATATGAGTTCTACACTTACCTCATGAGATATAGATTGAGTTAATGATTGAGTTAGTGATGAGAGAAGATCTAGTTTATATCCCAAACTATAGAATGGAAATAGCATATCTTTTGGAGTTGAAAATTCTATTGGAATATTTCAATGATGAAGGTTTCATATAGACTAGTACATCTACTTGTGTTCTATAACTCTCTTTGTTAATAACACTGATGGAACTTAGTTCTTATGTGTGGATTATTAGAGATTGACCCAGATGAAAGAGAATAATTAGTATCTTCACTCACACATCAATATTCTCTTGAATCAACTAAGAGGTTATACAATATTTTCTAAGACTGATTCTAGAACTGAATTCCATAAGTTAAGGGTAAGACCATCAGACATACCTCATTGTGTTTTTAGATGAATATATGGGTTGTATGATATCATACGGATGCTATTTGGTTTGACCAACTAACTAGTGTTATTGAGGGGCGTGATGAATCAGATCATTCATCTTTTCCTTGAACTATTTATGGTGGTTTTTATCAATGACATATTAGTATAGTCATAGTCATCATATGATAATGCCCAATATCATGACATCATCTTGAGTAAATTGATATAGAATCATCTTTACACCAAGCTAACCAAATTTAGTTTCTAGATTGATAAGGTGTACTTCATTGGTCATGACATATCAAAGTCTAGAGTTTTACTAGATTTAGAGAAGGTTGCATCAGTGGTATCTTGGGAATAACATAATAATTTCTTATGAATTTAGATGTTTCAAGGTTTAGCATGTCATTATCGACACATTATCTTGAAATTCTCCTGTTCGGTAGCACCAATGTTAGGGGTGGCCAAGAAATTATTTAATTTTGTTTAGTTCGATTCTTATGATAGAGTTTTTTAAGAGCTAAAATGAAGGATGGCCTCAACACCTATCCTCACATTACCCATGCAAGGTAATGTATATACCATGTACTATGAAACATTCAGAGTTAGAATCAGATTAGTCCAGATTTAGGAATATAGAGTTGTTTCTTATGTATCCAGATAGCTGATATCACATGAGTGGAATTACACTTCTCATGATTTTTAGTTATAAGAAGTGGTAAATGACTTGATATGATGGAAGAATTATCTCATGGCTAATAGTTTTGTGGTATATATAGACTAGAACAACCTCAAGTAAATATTTTCCTAGTGGGACTTAAACATTCAGAAGAGGATTTAGGTCAAGTATCTATAGTTTTTAACATTAAGTTGGATTATACACTAGGTAAGGGAAATGTCATTGCTGATTAATTGAGGGAAAAGATGCATATAGAGTAAGTGAATGAGTCTTGAAGAGAGTAGTTGATAATAGAACTCTTTTTAGAAATGCATCTATACGTTTAAGAGTATCATGAATGAGTGATTATATATTTTAAATATGTTATATTTGTTATTTTGGACAAGATCAATACTGATAAATTATTTGACATGGCGGTCTTAGTTTTGATAGAGAGGTTATATGGTGGGGATACACCATTAGGATGGTATTTTTGAAGTGGAATGTATCATTCTTCTATGGTTGAATGTGGGTTCCTATAATCTTTTACAAGGAGATGATGAGAGATTTTTATGTTTTTATTTGGGTGGTACATCCCAATTTGAAAAATATGTATTGTGATCTCCATAGAAAGTACTAGTGTTCAGGAATAAGGAAATTTGTAGTGAGATTCATGACTAGATGTTTTACTTGTTTGAAGTTGAAAGACAAGAATCAAAGTGGCACAATAGAACTGTGGTGGGCCTATAGACCATAGGTCCCATGATCATTACCTAGATTTGATACTACTTGGTAACATCCTCAAATTCACCACTCACTCACATGGTAAAAATGGGTTGGATAGTACCTCAAGCATGCCTCCCCATACACCAGAGGCGGCCGACTAAGAGCGAGGGTGTGATGAGTATAGTGGGGAGACTATACCCATTTATACATTGTTACAATACAAGAGAATGACCAAATAAAAAATATATCAGATTATCAGAAATAATAGAAATAATACAATACAATAAAAAAGAAAAATAATAAATGATAAATGAATAATGAATCAAATAATACAGTAATAATTTAATGTAAGGATGAAATTTAAAAAAAAATTAACGCGAGAAGGAATAAAAAAGACTAAAATACTCAAATAAAAACTCAATATTCCATATTCCAAAACCCCCTGTCAGTTCCGTCTTTGCACAATAACCCAACCAGTATGTAATAATCAATAACATGGTCCCTTTCCCTTGTCAAATATTACATCCATGAAATCTTTGTAGGTCCCAAACAGAGTCTTAAATTGGGTGTGAGTATAAAAAAGTAGGTCGATACCACCATGTATAAAAAAACTAGTGTGATAACAAGTGTATGAAATTATACGAAAAACAGGTGGGTTAATTAATTAAATAGTTAAATTAATACCACATTAACCTGCTATAAAACCATGTCCGAATGTCTCAGAACATGTATCACAACCATGCCAACGCTAAAAATATAAAGATGTTAAAATATAACAATGTTTGGTTCCATGCTGGAATGTCTCAGATCATGTCTCACAACCATTTCATCCATTTCAATATATCCATGGTATAAATCACACATATTTGGATCACAACCACTATATGAGAATTTAAACAATAAATCAATGTAGAGGACGATATATAAGAATTACAACATGTATCAGGGCCATGCCTAGAATATAAGGATTATAACATTAATCAAGGAAAATCTTGGAAAATAATAATTACAACATAACTCAAGGAAAATCCCAGTATATAATAATTTCAACATAAATCACCAGGAAAAGCCTGATATATAAGAATTACACCATGAATCATTGGGAATATCCCACTATATAAGTACTACATAATATCTCAGGGCTAAGACTATATATTTATGCTAAAATTATTATATACTAGGCATAGGTATAAGATATGTTTTAATTATTATATAGCAGTATATGCCCAGTGATTCATAGAGTAATGATTATATAGCTTTCTATGCCCAGTGATTTTTTCCAAAATGCATATATACCAGGATTTTCCCTGAGATATACTATAATTATGATATACTGAGATTGGACCTTATCGATTCTATAATGCTTATATATCATGATTGGTCCTGAATCATGTTAAAATTCTTATATACCATGCTCGACCATAATTTATTAATGAAAATATTATATTGTAGGTTTGACCCAAACATGTGTGATTTATAACATGGATATATTTTTATGGTTGGAATGGTTGTGAGACATGATAAGAGACATTTTGGAATGGAACTGAAGAAGGTTATGGTTTTCCATGATTATGTGGTTATGGTTGGAATGGTTTTCAGAAATGTATGGAGACATTCCAACATAGTTCTGAAACAGGTTTATGTGGTATTAATTTAATAGTAAATTAATCAATACTCCTATTTATTTAATTATTTCATGAAATTATTATCTGTATGGTTATGTTTATACATTGTGGAATTGATCTACTGAGTTATACTCACACACTAATCTGGTATTCATGTGGTACTCAAGTAGATTTCATGGATGTATGATTTGATAATGTAAAGAGACATTGTTGTTGATTTTTTCGTACTAGTTGGGATGGTGATTGGAGATTGGGCCGACATGGAGGTTAAGAATGAGGAATTTTGAGTCATTATTTGAGTATATTAGTCCTTTAATTTTTTTCATTGTAGAATTATATTTAGTTTCTTTTTCATTTTTCATCATATGATTCCTTTATTATTTATTGGATTATTGCGTTGGCTTTTATTATTTGGTTTTTCCAATGTATTGTATTGTTTATATTATCCCCAATAATCTAATATTAATTTTTATAATGTTATTCAACTATGTTGTAATTCTATAACTAGGGGTATATTATTCCCACTATACTCATCAAATTCCCACTACTACTTTGTAGACTCTGTCATATAGGGAGGTGTGATTGAGGCCCCGTAACTAACCCATTTCATCCACATGAGAGACTACAGAAATGTGGGACGTTACATGAGGAGTTACCTATTTTTTATGATAGTGTCATGAAAAATAGTATTTAAACAAAGATATAGGGTGTAATGAGGACAGACACATGATACAAGGAAAATTCATAGGTGTGTGGGAAAAGGTGATTTTTGTATGCTTCATTTCCCATGAATATGGGCCACGATTTTCCAAAACCGGGATATATGAAGTAGTACAAAAATACCAATTCCACATCTACCAATAATAGGAGCTACATATAGATCTCCTTAGTTGATGATCCCAAGAAACTAACAACATACTCCTCAATAAAGGGGATGTTTGAATGGGCCTATGGGATCTCCACTACATTGGTATCATCCCATTGACAGGGTTCCAATACCATGAATTACAACAAGTGAACCACACCTAGGGGGATATGAACCATAAACCTATCACAACATGAATTTTTATTGATGAGATAAAATAGGTTTTAATGAATCAACCTACATTCCATAAGGACAATGAATTCATGATCTGAGTGAGCATGTTCTTGAATGCGATAGTTTTAAAGATTCCAGGGAAGCTAAATCAATTCCTAGTAGAACATCAAAGGAGAAAGACAAGAAATTACTATATTTTTCTAGATAAAGGTTTATACAAAGAAAGGGGCTATATAATGTAATATGTTTAACCAAGGATTTGATATATATAGTTTCTGGATACCTTCCCAAGCAGCTGGATGCTATTATTTAGAGACACTCACATGGGATTGTTGTCTAGGATTATGGTGATGGAATTTGTTATGGAATCTAGAAATCAAGTGAACCATAGAGTCCCTATGTTTTTCCCACTCAAGATCCAACTAGGGTATTCCGTGAGAGGAAATATACCTAAGAGAATCTGTGGTCCATTCCAATTTCTGCACAGGTGGATCATGGTGTAATTTAGGGACTATGAATTTCCTAATTCCATGAAGCCCTCGAATGTTGGCCTGCAACTATTTCTCCTCCAAATTTCTAGGGTTTTATTGGTAATACATTATGAAAAAAGTTCCATGGTCAGTGTCAAAAAAATTGGGAACTTCAACATTCATCCATTCCTGACCCCCTTCAGAGTGATCATCGATAATATGGAGGGGATGCTAAAGCATCGGGATTACCTTCAAGCCTTTTGATATGGAGTGTTTGTTTCAAAGATATACATCAAAACATAATGTGAATTGTACACTATTTCTCTATTTTATAGGATGTTTAGATGCATTCAGTAGTCTATGAAGAGATTCTACATAGGGATCCATAAGGAAAGGCATCCAAGTATCATTCGACAAATATGGTGAAAGATTATGGTCCAAGGAACATGGATGGTCACTATGTGGACACCCACTAATATCAATACAAAACTCTCTAGGAATTATGACGAAAATTTGATAACAACATATCCCAGTGAGATATTACATCAACACATGAGTAGGGTTGTGTCGTTTGATGAATTGTAAGAGTAGTACCCCAATAGGAGGGCTCCACTTCAAGGTACTCACTAAGAATATAGGACCCAAACCAGAGAAGTGGATGGGGAAGCTTAGGGTTATATTTTACCTCCACCACATAGTGGTGAAAGGGTCCCTTAAAAGTGGCCATGAGAGTAGGCAGAGAGCTCTCGAGATGGGACGAGTATGAAATGGAAGGATTTAGGGAAGAAACTATGATATCTTTCGTATCCAACCACTAATTTCACCTATCTTGAGCTTCGGGTGGTAGGGATAATGTTGAGGTTTTCCCAGATTGTGGTGAATTTAGGGAGGATTCACTTCTAAGATGGGCTTGAGATTCTGTAGGTTGGGCTCACTAGGATCACAACCCACATGATCCTCCAAGAATTATTTTGCATACTTGTGGAGATAGATTCTTTCTCACACCCACATGGGGAGGGAAGACCTACCATCTCTTGAATACAAGTTATGTTCAATGTGGAGCGTAAAGAGATATCATTTGTTAAGGTT
Source organism: Viscum album (assembly GCA_963277665.1). NCBI lineage: Eukaryota > Viridiplantae > Streptophyta > Magnoliopsida > Santalales > Viscaceae > Viscum > Viscum album. Next base: position 357,807,219 of record OY728163.1, read on the forward strand.
ACAACTTATTTTACATTAGTACATGGTCCCGATACATAATGTTCCATTAAGAAGGAGAACTTGAGGTCCCCCTCTACCCAGGTAACCTCTAAGGAGAGTGTAGAGTTCACTCCTATGGATGATGACCTGACTGGTCTCTTATTACATAAGGAACGTTTTTTTAACTTTCTCACTTTTTAAAAACTTTATTTATATTTATGGATATAACCCATGATTTTTTCCTATGAAGAAAGAATATGGGGAGAGTGAAAAGGCCTTCATTAAATGTTCCTCGACCAGCACCAGTGACCATACCTTAGAGTATGTTCACAAGATTATAAATCCATATGGGAGGTCTAGATACTTTAGTAATTCCAATCATCTATGAGGGATTATGACCCATAATTCATATGGTGTCTCATATCCATAGAGAAGAAGATCGCATAGGGAGACTCATTATTTAAATTCTTTCCCCTCAAATTCAGATTAAATATTAAGTCAAATATTATTGAAATATTTATGGGGATTTCTGATTCCAGTGAACCAAAATGTTTTTTCATTTTATGTAGCATTTATCTATACAGTATTTAGAATCCCATAATAGGCTTTTGAGGTGCCAAACGATGTTGTGGGATCCCCAGTTGTGGAATTTCATTCCAAATTCCAAATAATGGATTTCATCCAAAGTCACAACTCTTATAGGTTCTTTTATCTAACACATGCCATGTTTTTTATGTTTAGTATCACAAGTAAAAGTTATTGAAATGATTTTATTTGAAACAGTACAAGAGTGTGTTCCTCCCCAGCAAAAATATACGGATGGGGTGGGTGGTCCTAGTGATTCTCCTGAAAGATGATCCAACACTTGTGGAGATGGCCATTCATTATGAGATAGTGTTGATAATAGGAGGGAAACTTGTTGCAGAAATAGATTTGGTTTTTATGGTGGTGGGACCAAAGGATGGTATAGTTGGTCTCATCAAAGGAGTGTAAGATGGAGATGGATACTCTGTTGACATGGAGCTCATCTCATCCATGAGGACCATAAATGAAGACCCTAATTACACTGTTATCATGGATTTTATATATTATAAATATACCCACCAGAGGAGTCTAATAATTTCATGTTTTATATCATACAAGAGAATATCATTATCTAAATAAGGTCCTGGAGAATAATGTAGTAAATCATCCCTAGTATTTTAGAGCTACAACTAGTGAGTTGGATGGGATATCTCCATCACTGAATGCTCAACATGGGAACTAAATGGTTGGTTGCATGTGCCCCCATGCACTAGATCATGATTATCTCAATAAGTAGGCCTTAATAGAAAATAAAGAGTTTTATATTTCATGTAACAAGGAAAAATTTTAGGGCAACAAGAAGCTCCATGTAGCCGAAAAAGTACTTATATTGTTGTAAAATAATGTGTGTATGCATGCGGGACATGTCAAAATTACAATAGACGTATTTTGTAGAAAATTCCCAAAATATTAGGTTATCTAGTGTGACCAAGAAGCAATGCTAGTAGGGGGCCTATTTGGATATGGAAGATGTTGTGGATCCAAATCAAGGAGTAAATGAATCATGGGGATGAATTAAGGGGATGTTTGAATGGATGTCGAGACTCTCGGAATTATACCACTATGTATCTAAACACATCAGGAGGGTGTATCTGTCTGAATTCATGCCAGAAACATCTCCCAAAGGACCTATAATGGTGTGGTGGGTGACCAAAACAAGGGGGTGAGAGCATTATCAGGTGAGTTCATATTATATTTCATCATTTTATTTCATGTAATGAGGAAGGAGGGTTTTTTGTTTTTTAAAATATTGTGGAAAGGATATTGAAGGAACAATTTAATATCTTATATTGGTGAAGAAATGTCATAGAGTTTAACGTCATGTGATTAGGATGTTCAAAGAGCAATTTATCATCTTGTGACCAGGACATGTGAATTGATGTGAATAAATACCAGCCGATCAGGGATGTTGGATGCATTAAAAGGAAGCCTAATGGGAAACACGTTATAGAGGGGTATGTGAAGGAAATATTGCTAATATTTGGCACTATATTTGTCCTAAATTGATGAGGTCTTCCAATCATAACCTGGTTTTTTTCTATGGTTCATGGTGGGTATCTCTATATTTGTACCTTTTTTTAATTAACGCCATTATTTTTACCCAAGCTATGAGAGCGACCTAGATGGTCAGAGTCTGGATTTTTCTTCTGTTGAAACTATGAGTTTTCAACCTGATAGACTTATTCCCATTTTTCTAGGTGATGTTTAAGGTCATGTTTGTCAGAGCAGGGATGTTAGTTTAAGGTTATATATGTCGGACCAACAGGATGGGGGTGTTTCCCATGAATGTTCACATGGTGCCAAATAGTAGAAAACCAATGTGAATATAGGTCCAATGGGGGCCTCACATGAGATGAAATATCACTACGATAATTTAGACAGATTAAAAATTCATGATGATTAGACTCAGGATCCTAGTTTAAGATCATAGTGTTTAGAACATGGTCATAGAGTTCATTCCAAAGATTCGTGAATTTCCTAAAATAACATGCATGGAATATAAGTGTATCAACCCAACATGAATTTTGGGAGAATGGTTCTTGGTTTCACTTGAATCATTTATGGGGAAACTCGCACACAGTTCAAGGACATAGAGTTCCGACTCAGTGTGTGGCACCCTATTTAAGGGATGCATGGGCATCTCAATATTTTATATGGAAATTAATTCCTGACCCCTAATACCTCATGATCCATTCTAGGTGCGATAAAAATGGTGCAATACTTAATTACCATTATTAGCTAGAGAGAATAGAATAAGGGGAAAAAGTGGCCGACTTGGGGAAGCCTCAAACAATGTCAACTAACTTAGCCACTAAACATGAGAGTATGAGATAAAGAAACATTGGGTGATTTAGTTCATACTAGATAAAAGGTAGGTGGAAAAAGAGGTAAACACTATATTTCTTGATTTGGATCAAATAAGGGGATGCTCGTGGGTAGGGAACACTATTGATGATGTTCATAACACAAGATCTACTACCATACCTACAATGGACAGGTTGTGCAAATGAGGGTCATTATTTGACCATTTTTAAAATATGGGGACACCCAAATGTTTCCAAATATTATCTAGGGATTTTTTCTAGTTTATTTGGTGAGATAGTGTGTCCATGCACCATTTACATTAGGGGGATAGTTAGAATCAAGAGGAATGATGAGGATCTGAATCCAATGAAGCCCAAATTGTGAATGTGTAAGTATAAAATGTACTAGGGACAATGAATATGGGCCACCCTTTTCTCAAATTCATTGGATGAACATTATGATAGGAAATTATTAATCTTGAAATGGAGTAGTGAACCCCAAAATAGGTAGGTGGTAGGATGGGACTCAAGTTAAGTGAACTGGTAGTCAATACATATCCAATGGGAATGGGTATCAATCCATACATAGTTATAGAATTTGGATTCGTAGGATACCAATGATGAAAGGGTGGTTTCGTCTTTAGTGAGGATGATGGATTATCTCACATTTATCATATGAGGCATCCTATCTCTACGACATAAGAGGGTAAGGAATTAGTTTAATGTCATGTCTGGCGGATGCTGGTTTTGGTTGTTCCATATTTTTATTATGTGGTATCCAATGTTTATTAAACAAGGAATGGGTATAGTTTAACATCATTTTCTGAGGATGTTGGTTTTCGTCTTCCCATATATTTTATACGAGGAATCATATGTTCATCGCATAGGGTTTGGAAACAGTTTAAAATCATGTGCTGAGGATGTTGGTTTTGGTGATCCCATATTTTTCATATGAGGCATCCTATATTCCTCACATAGGTTAAGGCTATTGTTTAATATCATGTGTGGAGGATTTTGGTTTTTTCATCCCATATTCTTAATATGAGGAATCCTATGTTAATTTCATAGGTTACGTCTATAGTTTAATACCATGTTCCAAGGACATTGGTTTTGGAAATCACATATTTTTTATATAAGGCATCCTATATTCATCAAATAGGGTAAGGTTGTACTTTAATGTCATGTGGTAATGATGTTGTTTTTGGTCATCCCATATTTTTTAAATAAGATATCCTACATTCCTCACATAGGGTAAAACTACTATTTAATTTTATATGTTGAGGATTATATTTTTTGTCATCCCATATTTTTTATATGAGGCATCCTATATTCCTTAGAGAGGGTATAGCTAAAATTTAACATCTAGTGTTTTGGACTTTGTTTTTGTTCATCATCTATTTTTCAGAAAGGGCATCCTATGTTCATCACATTGGGTAAAAAAATATCTTAACATCATGTACTGATGATGCTGGTTTTGGTCATACCATATTTTTCAGATGAGGCATCCTATGTTCACCATATTAGGTAAGGATTCAGTTTAATGACATGTTTTCATGACATTGAGATTTTTTGTTTAGATTCATATATATTAGAATATGTTTTTAGTAGTTTTATGGAAATATAATTGAGAATAAAAGTGTGGGTGTATTAAAGAGTCTTTTATGGAATGAAAGACTCATTAACATATGTGAAGTGAGGTCCAAGGAGACCTATTTCCACATAGACTTCCCAAAAAAATTGTACACATATTAAAGTCAATATATTGAGGGAATAAATACACCACAATGTGTTGAAGGTGGGCCTTGTCCAATGTTATGACATCCAAGAATTGATAAATATCTCATGAGACTAGAAATAAAGCCACACATCGTTATAGAACATGGATTTGTAGAAAATTGATGATAGATGTGTTAAATCGTCTATGGTTAGGTAGTTAGGTCATCCCATGATTATCAGAGTCCATATAATGTTTACCCCAAACAGAAAATCTACAATTTAACATCATGTGCAATGGATATGTGTTTTAGTCATCTCACATTTGTCATGTGGGGAATCCTGAATTTATATGGTGTAAGGATATAGTTTATCTTCATGTAATTATGATTTTTGCCTTTTGTTCATCTCATATTTATCATAGGATGCATCCTGAGTTATATGAGGTATAACAGTAGTTTAATGTCTTGTGATAAGGATGTTGGGATTTTTAGTTTAAATTCATGCAACCCAGAATATGGATGCTACTAGTTTATAGTCATAGAGATCAGAACATGGGAGAAGATTCAAGTTTAATATTGTAGAGCTTAAATAATGGGGTGAAGACAAAGTACTTGTTGAGAAACATGGTGTTTGTGGGAGGTGTGATATGCTCACCATCCATGGAGATTAATGAGTAAGTACCATGGTAGTAGACATTCAGGACAATGTAAGGTCTTTATAACTTTAGAGATTTCATTGTAGGTATCATTGGTGCCCTAAGATCTAGTACTATATCACCATGAACTAAAGAGAATAAATATTAAATTTTGTTGAATGCCCGCACTGCTCAGTTATGGTGCCTCTCCATGTTAAGAATCACCTACAACCTATTTTCATCATGGGACCCCAAATCATCCAAAAAAAACTTTTTCTATTGTTTATGGCATATGATGTTCATAGAAGACCATTCTGAGTGATGAGAAATGGACCTCTATAGGTAATAATGACTTCTTCCCATACACTAGGGGGTATGGGGTTTCCTGGGTAGAACATCAAGTTTTACTCCAAAAATCTCAGAGGGAATTAAAATGTTTTTTTTGATAGATGTATTTTCCATCATATTTTGATGGATCTTATTGAGGGTTTTGTTGAATTCCTTGATCTTTCTATTTGCTTGCACATGGTAGCAGGAAGTGTGATTGGAATAGATGTTGTACTTGACATAAAATTTCTTCAGATTAGAATCCATGAAGTTAGTTCCATTTTCAATGATAAAGGTACGAGGAAAATAAAATGAAATAATTATGTGGAAGTTCATGAACTTGATCACATAGTAGGTTTTGGCTTCTTTGAGGGAAACTATTTTTTCCCATTTTGAGAAGATGTTTATTGTGGTAAGAATGAATCTATACTTTTAAGCTATCTATGGTTAGTAGGAGATCACAAAATAATGTCCCCAAACTGAAAAGGCACAATAATATTTTGTTTTTTGGAGAAAATCTAGAAGTTGATGCACATTGTTGGGCTGAATATAGAATTCATAAAACTTTTTGGTGAACTCAATGCATTCGTGGATTAAGGGAGGCTAGAAGTAACCCAACCCCCGAATTTGGTGGGAGAGATTCAATATTTCTTGTTTAGATCCATAGGATCTTCCATTGAAATATTTCATAATCCTAGGAATCTTATCCACGTGGATGGAATAGAGAAGAATTCTACTAAACCTGTACTTGTAGAGAGGTCGATTTAGGTTAGGGACACTCTGGAGGGTAAACTGTGCTGCACAATAGCGGACTTTATGAAGCTCTACCTATCATGGTAGGAGAATTTCATACTGAAGATACTCAATCATGGGGGATATCTACTCAGTATTTTCTATACCATGGTGGAGTTTTATGGTCCAATCAGAGAGGTAATGACAACCACATAATATACTTGTTGGTTGCTATAATCTAAAGTGTCAAGGGTGATGACTCTCTAGTTTACCACATGAATGACGAAGTCTTCTTGGATATGCTATTCAAGGGAAACATCCAAGATTTCTAAATTTCTATCTCAACCATTTTGGGACTAAGAAACATGATTCACCTTTTTATAGGGAGGGAATAGGTCTATTAGGTGATTATTTTGTTCCAGCGGGTGAATGATTTATTTCTTTCTAATGAAATAGTAACCCTTAATCTGCTTCATGACCCACTCAAAGTCTCCCTTCACATATAAACTTGGGATATAAATCTTGAGGTCTAATATAAAAATAGTTATAAATTGTTGATACTTTTCCTTATTTTTAGTGTAGAGTTCTAAAAACAACAATGTGTATAGAAATATGGCCTACACTGGAGTCATGAAGAAAATCCATAGGCCTACCTTATTTAGATTAAAGTTATTGAGTCTTATACTTTTCATAATCTGTGGGGGACCATAAAAAATAAATCTAACAACATAGTAAATCCTGATCCACTAAGACAATGGATTCAAATGGGAAATCAACATCTAGGGGAAGTTCTTAATGGGTAAGATGTGCAAGCAAGAAATATACCAGGGTTTGGAATTGTATGAATTTTTGTGGGATGAACCTGATGTCAAACTACTATATGATTACATCCCAATGTTCCAGTTTCCCTACAAACATGGGGCAGTTTAGAATAGTCTTCTGTGGGTCAACATAAGACATTGACTGTATCTCATGGTGTTGTATGTAATTCAACAACCTCTATATTGTAATGAACAGTGGCATGGAAACTCTTCTCAATTAGGGAGTATCTAGTCTCTCAATCGAGGATTGCATGGATGGAATAATATAGGTTGTTTTACCCACCTAATTTTTTGTGAGATAAAGGGGCACCAAGGGATCATTCCATGGTGGTCATGTTCAGGACTTAAGTTTTTCCAGATGTGGGTGGAATTAGAACTTTTGGTTGTAGAATATAATGTTTAACATCATAAAACAAAGTCTATAATTCCTTATCCCACTAATAAATGGTACCATTATTTAGGAGCCTTGAGAATGGATTACACTTACTAGTCATATCTACAATAAATCAGTGAATATGGGCTAAGTGGCCTTGGTGGCCTCACAACTCCCAGAGGTTGTGTGGAGGAGGTATTTGGTTGATACCACTGATTTTATAAGGATCAATATCAATACCTCTATATATAATGATGTAGATTAAAAAATTTCTAAATTTAACGCTGAAAGCACACTTTAAAATGTTTATTTTCAAGAGATAGGGATGGAGGAAGTCGAACACTTTCTCATGATCTTTGAGATAGTCTTGGTGCTGGTAATATTTAACCACAAAATCAATCCAATAAACCTCCAATAACATCACGAGATGCTATTTGATGATATGGTTCTATGAATGATGGTAAGAGGATACAAAATTCTTCAAACTAAAAGGCATCATTCATTAGAATAAATTACCATGAGGTACCCTAAATGTTGTGACCTCCTCATCCAATGGAGACATTTTGGATCTGATTGTATCTGATGTATCCATCCATGAAATAGAGGTCTTGTAATATAGTTATAGTGATGATCAATAGATTTTTCACTAGAATGGGAAAGTAATACTTCAAAAAAATTGGGCTGAGGTTCTAAAAGTAGATGTAGAATATGATCTTCCGATTATTCTTCCTGACTGGGATAATGTCAGCTAGTAATTTGGGCTACTAGACCTATCTGATGGAGTTGGATTTAATAAACCTATCATCTTCAACATCGAGCATGAAAATGTGATAAGGGTTCATTTTCATGGGAGGTTGTTTAAACATAGGGTGTCTCACTAGGAGGTTGTGGTGACAAACCGAAACCTAAGGATCAATCAGTATCATCTCATCATATCTCCAAGTGAACATGTTGTGGTGTTGTTTCAAGAAGACCACATACAACTATTGTTCCTCTGATGACATGGATGCACTGATCAGTGTCGTATTCATATCTTATTTAGTGACATGGTTATCCTGAGTCAACTCATCAATAGTAGTGGAAACACCCTCCTCGAATGATTTAGGGAAATCATCCAGATCCGATTATTCATTTGCGATAAGAGGATTCGAGTGTGTGATTAACTCTTCTGAAACTAGAAATTCAAGGAAAGATTATGAACATGATATGATGGGGGAAGAGTATTCAACAAGAAACCTTTCTTTATAGACATTTCATCAAAAAATCTAGGAATACCAAATACATTAGGTTTCTGACCACTATGTCTACTCCTAATAACAAAGCAATGATGATGGGTTGACAGCCATTATGTCTACCCTTCTTTGTGGAATATGCATGAATGTTGTTTATTAGTGGAAATGGGGAAAAATATCAATAATTTATACGGGTATGGACTCCTGGTACTAGTTGGTCTTATCTAGTGTAGGATTGTGATGTAATATGTGAGAAGTCCATCTTCCTGGGGACTATGAGACGACTTCGCATGACTAGTGTCATTGGTTCCAACTGATTAATTGGGAGGAATAACCTATATTTCATGTCGTTCCAAGGAAATATTTTAGTGGTTATCAGGTTATTGAGGGTACTGATACACTTTACTCTATTATTATTGGGTTCATTTCATTCATTTTTAGTACCAAATATATGAGTAATAGAACTCACATGAGTTGAAGCCAGAAGCATCGCCTTGGTGTACACCTACTCGACCATCGAAGAGTCATTGGGGAAATTTTAATATTTAGAAGGGACTCCTACATGAAATTAAATCTAGGGAATTACCATTAGGGTGTTATAGACATTATTGTTAAAGAACACCATAAATATAGTGCTTTCCACCAGGCCAATGAATTGAGTCTTTAGATGTATCTTTCAATATTGCTTTTCACTACAACAAAACTGTTGTTTAGTGGCGGTTCTAGGAACCACTACTAAACCTTTTATAAGAAAGGTTTCATGGCGGTTTATAATAAACCACCACAAAACGTTGGTTTTTTTAACACACAACCCTCCTTCTCCCGCGACCCCGGTCCCCCGCTTCCCCCGCGACCCCAGCCCCCTGCTTCCCCCGGCGACCCTGCGACCCCGACCCCGGCGACCCCGTGCGACCCCGGCGACCCCGGCAAACCCGCGACCCCGCGACCCCCGGCCCCCCGTGACCCCGAAAGCTGCACTATCTTCCCTTGTTGGTATGGTTTTGTTTCTCCTTTAGGTTTTTTGGTTTTCTAGTAGGTATAAGAATCAAATCCCCAAGAAGGGTTTGTGTGTAATTAATTCTATATAGGGCTATCCCCCAAGGCCTCATTTTTCTTCTTTCTTCTACAATTTATTTCTCCTCACCCGACTCTCAGAATCTATATTTTAATGGATATCTAACCTATTCTTTGTCAAAGGGCGATGTTCATGTTTTCTGATTTCTATTTCTAATTCAACAATTTAATTTTGGTTCTTAGTGCGACAACATATTATTCAAGCATGGGGTGAAGGTATTTACTTTCATATTTTAATTTTCATGAAAATTTCTCTAACCATCAAATTATTTCTACTCATTTATTTCACTTCATTTAACAAGTGGATCATTTATGTATATAGGGAGAAGAATAACATTTGAGATTTAACTATGAGATTTCACGATGAAACACTATTGAGAGAGGTATATTTCATGATTTCTTCATCAAGAGGGGGGGATTAATTCATTTAGAGAGGCACTCGATCAGACTGATCACTCATACATTAAATAGTGGATATTGTTTGAATGAATGATATATTATCACGAGGATGAAAAAATAAAATTAATATTGTAAATGATGAATGAACCTTAGATCATTTTTTACACTTATTTTTTTTATCCTTTATCTTATTTACTTGATTTACTTTTAATTTCATTGTCTCATTTGTTTTATTTTATTATATACACATACCAATTTTATTTTCATGCTTCATTTAATTAATTAATTATTTTTAAATAAACAATAAAAAACAATTTGTGAAGGATGATTAATTGGGTGCCCTCCTTGAGAGAAGACTCGTGGTTGGAAATTGTATTATACCATTGGAAAAAAATCATTATTGATGAGGACCTTATGATAGGACTCAATATCAATAAGTTTTAGCAACAAATCATTTTAATGTATGAGGGACCTGCCTCTAATTAGGATATAGAGAGGTGGCTAAAGGATCCAAAGTCTCCCTTTAAATTGATCTGTGTAAGGAAGGGAAAATAGATTTTATCGGCTATTAGTTCTTTGAATCGTGAAGCTCGTCTATAGTGGATTCTCTTTTAGGGTGATCATGAAGAGTTTATGGTGTATTGCGGAAAATTTTAAAGTTAATATTGAGATAATTTATTATCATTGAAGTTGAAGGAAATGTAGTGCCAAGAGTTTATCAACCTTCGATATGAGAGTTTGAGTGTAAATGAGATTAGAGTTAGGTTCAGGAAACTTCTCTTATATGCTTGCAATATTCTTTATGATGTTACCCCATTATACTATTTATATAAATTAATGTGCTAGAAAATATTGAGGTGATAGATAATAAGTTATTAAAGTCTCATTAATCATAACAAAGAAGTCACTATAACTTATTGAAGAGTGGATCTATGAATGCATATATATTTTTAGCTAGATAGTTGATGTTTTGAATAATAGTTTTTTTGTATCAATATTTCTTTTTTTATTTCTCTAGGGATGACAATTCTTATGATTCATCTGGGATCCCTTATGTACTTTTTTTGTGTTATCCATGGAAATTTAAAGCTTTAGCACTCAACCATCCCTGGTGGTCAGTATGGAGGTCATGTCAACTTTTAAATACATCCTCAATAATAGTTTCCTCTAAACATTTCTTATTAATAACATAATCTCTAGGATTTTATTCTATAGAGGGGTGATAGAGTTGGTGGAAGAAAACCTTGAGATATTCCTGGTTCAAAATGACTAAGGACTAAGCATGGTAGATGTGAAAGATGTCATTAGGGATAGTAAGGAAAAGGAGCAGGGTGTGATCAGTTTCATGCTATGTATTTTCTAGTGTTGGGTGGACCAAACATCATTTGTGTCATGACCCACCCAAACATCATTTGTGTCATGACCCACCCAAACATCATTTGTGTCATGACCAAACATCAATGATACTTATGTTACCCTGCGGATGTCACTGGACCGGGCCAACACATTGCAGTCACACCGCGGTCACGCCGTGGTCACGCCGCAGTCACGCTGCGATCACGCCACGGTCACTCCGCGGTCACGCCGCGGTCACACCACGGTCACGCCATGGTAATTCCATGATTTGGCCCTGCGGATGTCGCTGGATCGGGCCAACACACTGCAGTCATGCCGCAGTCACGCCGCGGTCATGCCGCAGTCACACTGCGGTCACGCCGCAGTCTGCCCCTCCCCTCCCCTCCCCTCCATCCTGCCCCTCCCCTCCCCTCCCCTCTCCCCTGCCCAACATTTTCCCCAGCCCAGCAGCCCCCCTTCCCCTCCCCTCCCCTCCCCTCCCCTCCCCTGCATCCTGCCCAGCCCCAGCCCCTCACCTCCCCTCCCCCCTACCCAACATTTTCCCCCAGCATCCCCCCTTCCATCACCCTCCCCTCCCCTCCCCTCCCCTCCAACCTTCCCCTTCCCTCCCCTCCCCCTGCCGAACAATTTCTCCCAGCAAGCCCCTCCCCCCTGCCCCTCCTCTCCCCTCCCCTCCCCTCCATCCTGCTTAGCCCCTCCCCTCCCCTCCCCTCCCCTCCAACATGCCTAGGACCTGCCCCTCTCGTCCCCCCTACACAACAATTTCCCCCAGCAGCCCCCCACCTTGGCCAACCTTTTCCCCCTACACCCCCCCCCTTCCAGAATCCTCCCCTCCCCTCTACTCCATCCTGTCCCTCCCCTCCTCTCCCCTCCATCATGTCCCTCCCCTTCCCTCCCCCTGCCCAACATTTTCCCCCAGCATCCCCCTCCCCCCTTCCCCTCTTCTCCCCTCCCCTCCATCATGCCCAGCCCCTGCCCCTCCCCTAACCCCTGCCCAACATTTTCCCCCAGCAGCCCCCTCCCACCTGCCATCACCTTCCCCTCCCCTCCCCTCTAACCTTCCCTCCCCTCCCCTCCCCCCTGCCCAAAATTTTCCCCCAGAAACCCCCTCCCCCTGCCCCTCCTCTCCCCTCCCCTCCATTTTTCCTAGCCCCTGCCCCTCCCCTCTCCTCCCCCTACCCAACATTTTCTACCAGCAGCCCCCTCCCCCTGCCATCACCCTCCCCTCCCCTCCCCTCCAACCTGCCCCTCCCCTCCCCTCCCCTCCAACCTGCCCAACATTTTCCCCTAGCAGCCCCCTCCCCCTGCCCATCCTCTCCCCTCTCCTCCCCTCCCCCTCCATCCTGCCCAGCCCTTCCCCTACCCTCCCCTCCAACATGCCCAGCCCCTGCCCCTCCCCTCCCCTCCCCCCCTGGCCAACAATTTTCCCCAGCATCCCCCTCAGTGAAATGTCATGCAAATAAAGATGTTACTGTTTTCCACTGTAATTTTCAAAAAGGATTATTTAGTTCTTATTCCGACCTAGAATACCTGTTGATTTTTTGATTTTAAAACATTTTCAATCTCGGACACCATCATAGGATTCCTGAATCACTATCTTCCTTCATTAAGTGTTTTTCAGTCATGGAAGATATTTCCACCTAAACCACATAATCAATCAATGGACTAATTGTGAAAATATCCAACCTACTACCATTAGATTCTATTGAATGAGAATGGTATTAGTATTCCACTATTTGTAATGGTAATTCTTCACCAGTTGGTCTCTATTTCTTATTGACTTAGGAATTCATAATGTATGTTTTAAACCTTCCAAAATCATTCTATTCAATGTGATTCTTGTACCCTGAAGTTTAAACATTTGAGAATCATTTTAACAGTTAAATAAATAATGAAATTATATTCTTCTTCACCTTCCAATTTGGGTATGAATCTCTTTTGGATACCCCAAATACATAACATTAGATTCTCCTTTTGTAATGTCTTATCAAAACCACGATCCTTTTCATAGGATATTAAACTTTGTGACACAATGGTCTAAACATCATGACCATAAAATTAATGTCCCCCTCTAAGGTATTATATGATACTAATAATCCTTAATTCACATCAGGTTGTGTTTTGGAATATCTATGATGACTAACTAATCATTGGTTCTATGTTTTTATATATAAAAATGTTAGCATCTACAGGTATGAGAACCATGACCATAAAATATCTGAGTCATCCCCTAAGGATATATGCATATGTGTGTCAAGATCTACATCCATATCATATTTTTATTCCTCTCTTATATCGCTATATATATCACATAATTTTTTTCAAGAATACATTCCCTTAAACTCTATACATAGATTGGTCTATGAACAATGAAATTAAACATAGTGTGAATATCCATGATAAATAAGTCATGGTTTTGTAATAAAACCCCTCCAACGGAGGTGCGCTATCTACAAAAACTCACAGTGGTATACCTTGCTTAACATTATTGCATTGATGTTTTCCTTATACTTGATGTCGTTGTTAGTCATAAAGCACACATCGTAATTGACCCTTTTTATATCCCTATAGAGGGTTTCCATATATTTATTAAAATGATTGTTTGAACCAAGACACTCTTTAAGTGTCGTTAGACTTTTAAGATGGGTCCCATGTTGTGTAACCATGTCACATGGCATGTGATACTTAAATCCAACCAAAAGACCAGTTCTATAGCCCAGGGGGTCCCACGGTACCAGTAATGTCAGATTACATGTTATGTAACCTGTGATTTTCTTGATCTCATGGGGTATTAATTACTCTAGGTATTCCTAAACATTTCTAGATCTCCAATCCTCACTGAATTAGGTATATCAGGGGTCATCCAATCCTCTAGTCATCACAGATTAGCATTCATTTCTTTAAATCTTATGAGAAAACATCCTCTCATGCCATCCATATCATCCTATTTGAAACTAAGTGGAAGATATTGCCCCACGAATGTCGCTGGATCGGGCCAACACGTTGTGGTCACGCTGCGGTCACACCGCAGTCACACCGGGGTCAAGCCGCGATCACGCCGCAGTCACACCACGGTCACGCTGCGGTCATGCCACGGTCACACCACGGTCACGCCGCGGTCACGTCGCGGTCACGCTGCGGTCAGGCCGCGGTCATGCCTTGGTAACGCCGTGGTCACGCCGCGGTCACGTCGTGGTAATGTCGTGATTTGGCCCTGCTCCAGCCACATCCAGCCCACACCATCCCCCTTACACCTTCATTTCAGCCCGCTGCCACCAACATTCTAGCCCGCAATAGCCCCCTGCCCCCTTCGAATCAGCCCGCACCATCCCCTTAGCAGCTGTAACCAGCCCCCTTCCACCAACATTAGAGCCCTCACCGAATTAGGTATATCAGGGGTCATCCAATCCTCTATTCATCATAGATTAGCTTTCATTTCTTTAAATATTCTGAGAAAACATCCTCTTATGCCATCTATATCATCCTATTTGAAACTAAGTGGAAGATGCTTCCCCGCGGATGTCGCTGGACTGGGCCAACACACTGCGGTCATGCCGCGGTCACGCCACAGTCATGCCATGGTAATGCCGTTATTTGGCCCTGCTCCAGCCACATTCATCCCACACCATCCCCCTTCCACCATCATTTCAGTCCGCTTCCACTAGCATTCCATCCTACAACAGCCCCCCTTCCACCAGCATTCGAGCCCTCACCAAATTAGGTATATCATGGGTCATCCAATCCTCTAGTAATCACATATTAGCTTTCATTTCTTTAAATATTCTGAAAAAACATCCTCTCATTCCATCTATATTAACCTATTTGAAACTAAGTGGAATATTCTGCCTCGCAGATGTTACTGGACTGGGCCAACACGCTGCGGTCATGCCGCGGTCATGCCGCGGTCACACCACGGTCACGCCGCTGTCACGCCGCGGTCAATGAGCCTGCTAAAGAAGTTGGGGTATGAAGTCAATTTTTTATCATAATAACTTCTTATCAATTTTTTCTGTGTTAATATATATTGATATTTGATTTATAGGTCAAAATTAAAGAACTATGGGATGCCAATCCTGCGCATTCCTACTCTGTCTCCTAGGATGACCCGGTTGCTAAAGTCCTTGGGAAGGAGCATCCTGGGAGAGTGCACGGGATGGGTTTGGGACCCGTGCCATCTGAGGTTGTTAGCAGACCACCGGGGTTAGTTTTTGTATCTACTCCTGACTTTAGTAATCCCGGAGATGCTAAGAAAGAGATTGTTTCTTTACGAAACATAGTTAACCAGTAGGGGGATCAGATATCTGCATTGCAGAAAGAGTTGACTGAGCTATGTTAGCAGATGAGAAGATATGCCCCTGGTGGGAGTGCATAGATTGGTGGTATGTAGGTAAATCACATAAAATCAGAATCATTTAGTTTGCTAACTTTCATTTGTTTTAAGTTTTAATATAAATATGTAATAGTATTTAATTTTCAATATAATGTTCTTACAGGTGACAACACAAAGTGGAAATGAAGGTGGAGAGGGTGACGATGCATCATCGGACCCTGAGTAGTTGTACTGTTGATGTGTTGAACAAAAATGAAAACATTTGGTTTGTATATGTAACATTTGTGGCACATAGTTTCCACCACACATTTTCATGTCCTAAAATTTCCTTGATTTCTCATGTTTCTTTTTATGCATTTTATTGATTTCTGATGTTTGTTTTTATGTCTTCATTTCTCGAGTGTGGTATACATAATTCCATTTAGGTCTGTGTTTGAATTGGTGGTCGTGATTTTGGATGACTAGAAGTTAAACCCATTATTGATGTATTGGACAAATTTGGTCATTTCATAGTGATCAAGGGGATAGTGTTGTGGACACTTTGGTGATGCACATTGTTGAAAATGTCTAATTTAAGCGTCAAAAGTATCTAAACATGCTCTAGCTCTTCTAAAATTTCATGAGAATGTTCTAAATCAAGGGTGGTTCACTAAGATATAGGTGTGACTGAGGGGTGATAAATTAACATAAGTCCATGAATATAGGCAAGAATACTTTATAAATTAAAATATAATCTCGAAGATGGATGTCGACTTGATGCATAATTGGTATGTCTTATAAAAACATGAATTTTAGGAAAAGAACTTCTACTAAATACTTCAATATTAGGATGGTTACAATGGACCATTTCCAACCATAACTGTTTTGATCACTAAACTGTTACTGCATGACTTGAACAGTATTACCAACACAATTTCCACTTAATCATAGTCTGTCTGGTAATTATTACCTATCTTTATATCCCTGAATTATTTATATTATGATTCTTAATTACATTTTTTGATTCATTACAAGCTATCCGGTCATGAAACTTTAATTACTGGAATTCCAGAACTTTCTTCTTTACCATTCATGACTATTCTTTCTACAACCACTCTCCCAAAGGTTACATTTTCCATGACCTGTGTGATTCTGCCCACCGTAGGATTTTAATATTAATCATTTTAATAAAAATAGGAATCTAATTCCCATTAAAAACACTTTATCCACCACTAAACATGGTTTCTGGATGTGAGTCAACATAATTATACCATGTTCCATCACGACAATCCATCCTTGGCATACGCTGAAGCCTCATCTGGAACTAATATTACATCCTTGAACAACCTGTGGTTCACTTCCTACCACATAGATTTACATCATCCACTTAATAATAAATAGAAATGGTCTATTCATAATCACATGTATTATGAAATCATCATTCCATGCGCACACATTCAATCAACATCAATAACTACATCTTGAACTTTAACCCAGATTGATGATGTTATAAAACTCAATCCTCTTACATAGTCATCCATATAACTAGGATAAATTAGCTTTTCTACTAAAAACTCTGGTCTACATCACTCACCACAACGTAGTTAATACCTAACCTATATTCCAACATAAAAATATGTTAACTAAGACTCACTGGAAATATCCACATTCCTATAAAAGCTATATCCCAATGTAACTCTAAAACTATTCCCACAATAGGATTTTTTATAAAAATATATTTCTAATGTGTTATTTAAGGTATTTCATCAGTTAAAATTTTTTATAAGTATTAAGGATGGTTTCAAGGTCAAAAAACCAAAAAAATCATTATATAAATGGGTTGGTACTAATATAACTACTAATTCATCAATTATCAATTTTTATAAGTAGAGTGGAATCGCTATGGATGATCTATCCTAAGAAAGTGAAGTTATAAAATTTAGTGGAATCCAGTTTGGGATGTTACAATGTTGTATCAATGGAGTTTTATCTTCCTAGTATTTACTATTTAGGATATTTTATACATGAGTATGAGGAATGTGTTGGAACCTTTGATTGTTTTTTCTGGTTTTATTTGTTTTTCAGGGCAGTGGTGCAGCAGAATCCAAGAATTATTTTTTTTATTCTGGGCAGCTTTTAGCGGTGGTTTTAACGGCCACGAAGTGTATACTGGCGGCGGTTTAAACCGCCGCTAAACGTAAAATAAAATTTACTTCTAGTGGCGGTTATAACCGCCGCTACATAGAAGCTTAGTGGCTGCCTCATTCCGCGGCGGTTTACCTGAATTGAGCGGTGGTTTTACCGCCGCTGGAAATTGAGTTTATTCGCGGCGGTTATAACCGCCGCGAATAAATCGATATCCAGGGCTCGTAAAAACGCCGCTAAATTCAGGAAAACCGCCGCGAAATGAGGCACCAACGACACTTTCCTGAAACTGCCGCTAAACATTAAAAACCTCTGCTAATAGATTCCCGACACCCTATTAGGCGGCGGTTTCTGTAAACCACCACCAAACAGTATAGCGGCGGTTTAAACCGTCACTAAACGGCGATTCTGTTGTAGTGTTTGTTCACTCTTTTTGTAACCCTAATTTGTCATGTTAAAGGGGATCCAATCCTATTATGTGATCTTCCCTTTTTTGATTTTTTGGTTCAGGATGATATTTATCATGGATCCATTATCCACTTGTTAGTAGTGGATTTATACATCATTTAACTGGTTAGTGAAGTATAGTTAGTGTATGTTCCCATTAATAGTATCACCCAAATCTTCATTGGAAAATTATATGATGGTCTAAAATTACAACATTTTGGATTCTAAAATTTATTAGGACCCAATAGTATCTACCTTAAACTCAAATACAAGGGGATATTTAAGGAATCAATAACGGACACATGCATCTCCTTTGAAAGGCGGAGTGCGCAAAGGATTGATACCCTATATGGTATTTCTACAAGGTGCTTATACACATCATAATTCTATGTTAGTGGCCTATTTTTACCTGTATATGGTTGTTATTTAACAGGGAGCATTGAAGTAGTTGTTGGTTCAGGTACTGGGGGCTGGAAAGTACTATTTGTATAATGTTATTGGTTAGTTGGTCATATCTGAACGCATGATGGATGAGCATCATATGGCTAATGTCAGTAATTTTGTGAGTATTAATGATCATGGTGTGTTCATGTATGAGTTTCATGGTCAACTAATATAGTTGGATATAGAGGCATTCCCTATAGAGCGGCTTGGGAGGGTTATCCTTAATGAGTTCTACGTGAGGCCTATTGTCTAGTTTTTGTAGCATGAATAATCTCATGTCAAACAATATCCTATATAATCAGTTTTCTTGCATATCCCATGCCTCTCATTTGACAGCACCGTCCATAGGTTCCTAAGAAGATCACATGATGATCGTCATCACTATACATCATATAGTGATCCACAAGTTTGATGGTATTCATAGAGGTGTATTACTACTCTACGCTAGTGGAATAATCTAGTGTTGGATGCACACTTGATCTATTTCCCAATTTTGAAGGCATAAAGTCACGAAGGGTGTGTAATGGTTTTAGAACCGATGGGGAAATATAATTCATCTTGTTCTACCGATGCATTCACTTTTGAGACATAAATGTCTATTAAAAAGACATGAAGGGGGTGGACTGAGGAGTTATGGTAAACCCATTAGGTTCATGTTTTCTCAAGTTATATTTGAGGATAATATGGGCACACAAGACTACCATTTGAGCTAACAAATCGTTTTACTTCGATACTCATTTCCCTAGGGCCTACTTCCACTCACTGAAGTATTAACTATCATTGTTGGGGTTAGCAGAGACATGTGATACCTTAGTCAGAAAATCAACCAATTTGATTAAACCATGGTCTACTTGGTCCTAGATAAAATATTTGAAGACAAATATTTCTTTGATGGCTAGTCTGGGGATCCAATGGTATGTGTAGTGATTGGCGTGGTTGGTAATTTTTTCCTCTCAGGGTTTCTTTCATTTTTACAGCTTTAGAATTACTTTTTCTTTGTATTAGATGATAGAAACAAAAAATTGAGAATCCATTAAAGAGTATGTATTATTACTTCTTTCTATAAAAGGAACCTTGGGTTCTTTGACATGATGGGGGGCTTGGTAAACATTCTCTCAGCAAGTCTATGCATGATGAGGTTATTCATTGTAGGGATATGCTTTATGAGATTTCATTTTGAGAGGTTCTTATATTAAATGTACATGTAGTTGAACTATCTTAAAAGTCTATACATTAACAATTACATTCATTTATACATTCACAATCCTTCATAGAAGAGATGGAAGGGGTAATGGGAACGACTATTTCTCAATCCACTACAAGTCCTCCTCTAGACTCTGAGCTCTTTCAATGATCTCTTGAAAGCCAACAAAATAATTCAGTGAGACAATGTTAAAAATTAGCTCATCTTTGAAATTATCCACACACATTATTAGAAACTACTCCTGCAAAAGATTCATATCAAGATATTATGTGATCCCCTTCCATCCAATAATGAAATCATTGGCTCACTCATCATCCCTATATTTCCACTTATGGAGTTCAGGGATTTAATCTTCCACACGATGTAGATGAACTACAAAGGAACTTCTTATGATGATCATCCCAACCAATAATATATACTGGGAGAGAATGGATATACCATGAAAATGTAGATTATTATAGATTTTGGACGAAACATCAATTCTCAACATATTTATATTTTTTGGAGTCCCCATCATTGGGCCTCACCTTGATGAGAAGTGGTCCGAATGTTTTAGTGGATCACCAATCCAATTAAATAGGGTGAATCATGGATTTCAAAATTCTGGGGGTTGGTTCACCTAGTTTACCCATTCCAGATACAACATTCCTCCAACCAAGATTTCTAGTTGCAGCATTTTTAGATCTATAAGGTGGATGGTGAGAGAATTTATTATATCATCCTTGTGAGGATTTGTGGTCACTAGTAACCTGACTGACTCATTTCCCCAAGAGGAAGTGAAACCCAAATCTTGAGGTGGGTAGGAACGATGCTCAGGTTGAGTTTTTGAATCAATCCATAGTCATTTACCATACCCCCCCAAATTATTCCATGATCTGATGTGCATGGCCATGAGGTTCAAATCTGGGTTCTTGTTAAATAAGGATTGGGTTCCCAAATTAAGGATAGATGGGGTCCCTTTTTTCACTTTCCTAGTTTGTGCACTACTCAGAAATAATCTAGGTAGTAATCCTCTTATATCACTCTAGCTCCTAGAGAGAATCAGCTGTTCTAAAATCTTAATCTATATCCAAATCAGTCTCATATGGATGGGTAAGATTAGAAGGCCCCTTTACATTTTAAATATATTAGTGGGAAGCAAGAAATGTCTCATTATGGGGGCTCACAAGGTCTAGGGCCAATCTCTGTAGATGAGTACATGTGCCTGTTGGGGGATCTCCCTTGCACTATAGAACCCCTTAGGGTGGGGTCTCCCTATCATTCCTTGTGTTGGCGATCTATTTTCTTTGATCCTTTGTAGGATTGATATTGATGACATTCACCCTGGAAGTTTCCATATAGTAACCTTCAATTTTAATGGGTGGTCCAGACTAATGATCTAATTTTTGATGTGGGATAAGGGTCAAATAGAAGGCATCATAATACCCCAACCTCTAATATGAACATGTAGAGATATCTATTCCATTACTCACTATATCTCAATGATGCTCTTGATATAGGTCATCTAAAAGTTCAGGTGGAATCCATAAGATTGAGGTCATTGGGATACTGGGAGTGATACAATTTTAACCATCATGCAGTATTGGTGGATGGAATCAATATATTTCTGTCTTACAATATATATATATATATATATATATATATATATATATATTAACTATCATTCCTAAATACTATTGAGTGTTTCCCAAATATTTAGGTGAAATCACACCACTTGGTTCTTAGTAAGGAACATTGAGTTGAATGTTTTTTGTATTTTGAGTAACCAAAACGTGATAGAAATCCATTAAATGGAAAAGATGCTTCAAAAGTCTTCTTTATCATTAAAAATAGGAAACACATATTCTTGGTCGGACCACACCCCAATATTCAAGGGCCGAGGGACTGGAAGTGTCACTTACATAGACCATATTTTCTAATAAATTTTTGGAATGTGGGGAATCACACATGATAATCATCCAATGAACATTAAAATTTCATTTTATAGGGGAGAAAACTCCAACATCATGTTCACATATGATGAGGTGTTCACCAATTTTTCATGAGAGAGTGGAAACATCACTCTAGGGATCAATGGAGTGCTCACCATCATCTGAGGGACTCAAACGAGACCCTAATTTCTCCCCCCCCTAAAACCATTGATTTTTAGAGGAGGGAAGCTGATGGTGGAATGGGTCCTTGTAAGGAGGCCAAAAAGCCTCCACTTACAGGTACATGTATAGGGATTTGGGGATTTTTTGGACCTCTTCTTTAGAGATTTTTAAACTAAGTTAGAGGTATTATTCCCCCAACTCTAGTAGTGTGTGTAAAGGATCCCTCATCAAGTCATCAATTATAATGGAGTTTGAGAGGTTTATGGTGACCCAATATTTCCCATGGTTCTTCCTCTGATAGTGCAGGATTTCACCAAGTTCTAGTTGATGGTAGTCACTTAGATTTCAACTATGTGAAATGTGACTTACATCTTAGGAACTACCCCCTAATAGTTTTATGTTCTCTCACATTGGGATTTGTGTTCATAGTATGAAATATCTTCAGCATGGGTAAGACCTCTGTAGTGAAATTCTATATTACAACAAGGCCTTTAATTGTGTTCGGTGGAACCCATGATTACGAGAGTCAACCTGACTTTATTATAAGGTAGTTTGGGTGTTGATCCTAATAGACCAAAGATTAAGCCCCAAAATGTGGTTTCCGGGGGAGTGGTAAGATGAACTAGTGTTGGTTGGGGCCACTAGGGTCCTAGAAGAAACCACCTTATGGGCATGGTTTGCATCATTCCTCCAATGTTGGTGTTTGGTGTTTTGAACCACGGACATTGGTGAAGGGGTAATATAGCCTTGCTCATTAAAATATTTTGTCGACTATCTTCGTTATTATTTCTTTGTCGGATCCCACCTAGGTAGTGCCTAGGTGGTTGCCATTATGAGAATGACCCATATATCCTTCACTTTTTTGACATATGGGAGGAAGCTATCAGATCATTTTCGGTAGATGTTGTTGAAACAATTATCTATCGTGAAGAGGGAATCTCTCTTGGTTCCACCCTCATAGGTGGCAGTGCTATCATGTTTCCAATGATTATAGGTATTTTTAACATATCAATAGTTGGGATGACTCCTTCTTATTCGTATTGATGAACAATATAATAAATGATAATTTCCTAGATGAGATATTACGGGGAGATAGGATAAGGTCGATCAATAGTCATGGATTAAACCTTCATAGTGGTGGGTGAATAGTGGTGTGGGTTTGACCCACTGTTGGTCGCCCTTCTCCTATTCATTTTGGCGGCAGTTCTTCATGAATTTTTAGTGGATTGGGTATTATGGATATTTATATAGGCATCCATCAATAAAATAACTATAAAATAGATTCCCAATGTGCCCAAAAGTTTTATCCATTTTCTAAGTTAGAGGGAGGATCCCTTTAAAAAATTCCTCATATCATTTATTCCCAACGACATTCACATTACCCAAATTATAAGAGAATAATTTCACATGAGGCACACCATTTGTTTCATAGGGGTCTGGTGCTGGATATCTGGATCCAATCATGCTCAAATATGATGATTAAAAACATTAAAAATATACTCACCATTAGAGGAGAATAAATTCATATCGGATTCACCATTTTTGTTTTTGATTAATTCTATTACGGAATTCATCATACTTTTTTATTTCATTATTCTTTCTTTCTAATAGCGGGAAACCCACCACATTGTTATTGGTGATGTTTTCTCCATGATTTAAATAAGATGATGGTATATTTTTCCCTCCTGAAATGGATTCCACCTTTGAGATTGTAACCTAGTTTGGGTCTCCCTTAAATTTTCAGGTCAGGTTCTTGAAACTCATTCCCGATGAAATCTCTAGGTGGACACCGGTTAATTACACTGCTTCTATCAAGATAGAGTAGAAGCCTACTATCATATTAAATAGTAGCATTGGTCATGCTCGAGAATTTTTGGACATTGGGTGTGTTGGTAACATAGATGGTCTTCCCATTTTTAGGTCAAAGGAATCCCTTATATGAGGCATCTTAGGTGCGGAACCAAAACTATCCCGTAACAACTATAGGGTAGATGATGCTAGGGAGAATATGGAATTTGGGGAATTTTACCCTAGGAATCTTGTTTTTATTATATGGGGTAATGATTTTAGGTTAGGCTATTGATTTAACATATTTTGGGAACAAATGATTCAAAAGTTTAATGAATTTTGGAGATCGGATTTCAGTGTGTTCCAATGTGGAAGATGATCAAACATTGGGATATAATGGAAGTAAGAGAGAGTGTTCCCACATAGGGGGATATGAAGAGATAATGAGATATAATGGAAATGAGTGAAAGTGTTCCCCCTTGTTAGGAGATGATAACATGTTGGTACTTAGTGTTTTCCATTGGGGAAGATCATACTTTGGTTTTTACAATATTATGATGGGGAATATGATCAAACATTGGGATTTATAGTAGTGTAAGTGTGTGACCCATTGAGGGAGAAGGGAAATATTTTTCTTTTCATGTGTTCTCATAGGTAATATTATCAATAATTGCGATTTAATGGGAATTTTGGTATTAAACCTTAGGTAGGTACCTCTGATGTGTTAGGATCTCAATATTGAACCTCATGAAGGTATCCAGCATACCCTATTAGTATAAAAGGATAAAAAACCATGTAGTTCGATACTGTAGTTTAATGCCATGTGACCAGACTGGCCCATGCAATTTAACATCATGTAGTAAGGATGATCATGTTGTAGAAGGACTATAAATGAAGGATAGTGTGAGGATTGTACATGAAAGCTTCAAAAGTGTTTGGAGAGCATCATCCTTGGTGGGGAGTTTTATCAAAGGTGTGTAGATTAATCCCATAGTGGTGGAAGATGGTGGAATAATCCAATGATTGTGAATGTAGAATCCTATGTTCACCACACAGGGTAGGAGGTGTGGATTCATCCCATGCCAGTCATACATAGGGAATCCTATATTCAACAAACACAATAAGGATATTATTTT
Source organism: Viscum album (assembly GCA_963277665.1). NCBI lineage: Eukaryota > Viridiplantae > Streptophyta > Magnoliopsida > Santalales > Viscaceae > Viscum > Viscum album. The sequence goes on from OY728163.1 coordinate 357,832,316, forward strand.
ACATCATGTTTTGTGGATGTTTTCATGCAATTTAATTCCACATGACTAGAACATTATTTTATGTAATTTTATGTCTTATATATCAGACATTACCAGAGCCTAAACCTTGGGAAACCATTTTGATGTAGGAGATGAATATCTGACATAAGGTATTCTGGCTAGGAAAGGTGGTCAGTTTCCATTGATGACGTAACCTTCAAGGATTATGTGTCTTCTTCTATTGCACATCTGGGTGGGGCATGGCATAAATTATGACAACCCAATCCAAACATACATAAACATTACATTACTTTTTTGGAATACATATAAAAATACAAAAATAGGTTCCCAAAGAACACATTAGTTTAGTGAATTTGGAAACATGGAACAAAAATCTTCTAACTCAGTGAAATATATTCAATGATTCCCACAATGATATTTCCCCTTTGTATTTATACTTAAAAAATATTCTTCATAACCTATGGAAGGGAAACATAAGAGAGGGGTGAACTGAAATGATTATTAAGGTTAAATAAAGGAAATTTTTAATCATATCATGAACATAAGGGTATAAAAACATGATCATGATCATTATAAGATCATACCCTGCATATTAAAAATAAAAAACATGAATCATGGCATAATTATTTATATTTCATAAAAATTTAATCATAAGGAAATAAAGACTATGAGCCATGAATGTAAAATATAATAATAATATTTCGAATTGTGGCAGACACATAATAATATAAAAACCCTATGCCATGGGTACCAACCAAGACCTTTGTAACATTTTAGTCATGGGTTAATCACCCATGTCCCTGCTTCATGCTTGATATGCCCTTCTCGTATAGCCTCTTGTTTCAGGATTGGGATGCACTCAGGTGTAACCTCTTGTTTTGGGCTTGGTATTCCCTCTAGTGTACCCTCTTGTTTTGGTCATGGGATTTGCTCCCATGTACCATCTTATTTTAGGATTTTTAGTTCGTCCCATGTACCCTCTTGTTTTGGGCTTGGGATGACCTCCCATGTACCCTTTTAGCTCATAAAACATTTATCATTACCCAATGCATTGGAAATAGATATAGTTTCCAACAGTCATATAAAAAAATCATACCTATATCTTCCACAAGATAATATAACTTAAATCATATCGTGACCCAAATAATTTATGGGTTTCTAAACATCACATCAAAACCCATGAAATGAAATGGGTACCATAAAAATGTAATCATATAATAAACTATTGAAAAATATATAGGTTACATAATCATTTTATCTTAGAATAACCTATGAAAGGATGTCAGTTTTATAAGCAGTTACCATGGTATACCCCATTGAGGATAAATGGGTTTGAAAAGAATATAACCCATGTAATATGAGAGATTTTCCAAAACACACAACCCTTGAAGGAGAAATAGGTTTGGACAAACATCATGCTCTAAACAACCATTCAGATAATGAATTTGAATGGAACCATTAGATCCATATACAAAAAGGAATAAGTAACATACATAGATGTTATATTATATGGGAAATAATTTGGAAATATATTTTAAAAACATTTCTTGAGGAAAATATCTTTTCGACTCTAAAAATTTCGTTTTAATTCTTGAAAACATTTTGAAAACCATTTTCCACAAAAACATATAAGAGAATCTTGAAATCTTTTTGAAAAAATTTTCTTTGAAAATACTTTGAAAACATATAATGAAATATTTTAAACTTTTAAAATAATTTTTAAACATAAAACATGTTTGAAAACCATTTTCATTAAAAATATATTTGAAAAAATTTATAGGAAGCATCGATAACCATAAATAAGTTTCAAAAAAAATTCAATGAAAACCACTTTAAAAATAATTAATATTCGGAATAGGAGGATAACATTACCTTTTAAAAATAATAAAATATTAATGATGTAAATGAAGATTCAATGGATTTCCATTCACAATGGCTGGAAATTCCCTACACACTGAACATTCGTTTTGCATCGTAAAAATGTAAGAAAGTTTCCTTGACCTGGAAAAAACAAGAAGATTCCATTATTTTAAAAAAACTTTTTTAAAAAGATAAAACGCAGGTTAAAATTTATTTTAATTATCATAGTATAATAGTATAATATTTTTGGAAATGTTTTTTTAGAAAATATGGTTTGATTGAACATAGATTTCATACCAAAGAGAGGTTATGGTTGGGCTTTCCTAAAAACACTTTATTAACTATCTTATGTACCAAATAGTGGAAAAAATGGTACCAATACATGAATATATCATGAATAACTAGAGGATAAGAAAATTATTGAGAGTTCTTGAGAGATGTATCATAATATTTTATCAAAATAATTATAATCATAAATAATCTAGCAAAGCGATGATATTGTGTCCATAAACTCTTACCACTTGGTAACTTTGAACCATACTAAAACTTTGAGAAAATGAAATTAAATGAATCATAAAATATAATTAAATATGTAGATTCATGATATAAAATTTAAATTTTAGTATATATACCTCATGGAACAATAAAGTTTCATGACATGGCATGTGTCTCAATGTAGGAAAATTGAGATAAAATTAGTGTAATGATTTCATAACTTTTGAAACATAAACCATATGAAAGAAAAGTCATAAAATAGATATGTAAATAACCATAAAATTAAGTATATGAATAATATAATTTATTCATGGGCATTATACAAACCACCCAAAACAAATGTGTGGTGAATAAATCATGTATCTCATTGAAATAAAAAGTGAGTTGAAATTTTTTTACGTTGTGTCTTGAATCCTTTCATTATCATTTGAATATCTTGTATAATAAATTTATGTTAATTATAAATAGTTTACATTACCATATTGTTATATCTTATACCATATATGGTTTTATTATGACTTTATATTACCCTATTGTAAACAATTTCATGTTAAGGTTATGTTTCGGGTAATATTCACTTTGTTTTTCACTCGGGTATTAATTTGTTATATAATTAGTCCCTAAAAATATATCATGATTTCCAAAATTTAAAACATGATAAAAATACCATTTATATTCATTATATGTGTATTATAATAATCTATGTAATATAAAAGTATGAAATGGAATGCAACATTCAGAGAGATGGTAGGACGTACTAAAGCATGCATGTTGTTTCAATTTTAATTTTGCATTAAACGAAATAGATTAAAGGACATATAAGTATATATTCATTTAATATCCTTATATTAGAATTATTATAACATATATATCATATATTTTTACTAAAATACCCTTAATACATTCCATGTTGTGTGTGAATGACTCAAATCGCTTTGAGGGTGTGCTAGTCCACACATCCTCAAAGAAAATTATCGAATTTACACAGGACAGAAGGTATAAAGAAATGAATTTTAAAATAACTAAAAAAGACTAAAGATATTATAAATATAATTTATATTATATAAAAATATATTTTCAATCATAATTTCCACCATGATAGGAAGTAATGGAATAATTAACAAACATCATTTTGTGAGGCGGTAGTTCGCCGTACACATAAACAATATGCTTATTACCCAATAGATGAAAGTGTGTGTACTTTTAAGTCCAATTGTTAGCATAAAAACTTATTGGAATATTTATGATACTTATATTGTTGTATAATAAATTTAAAATGAGAGTTGAGGGGTTGGATAATGAAAATAATATAAAGAATCTTGAGGGAGGATGTTACCTGTTCTTTGGGTAACTCTTTTGCTTTTCACCAAAGGAGTTCCTTGGATTGATTTCTATATAAAGGGATTATAGAAGGAGTAAGGGATGGATTTTGGGTAGATATTTTGTAATATCATCGACTAACTTAAGTTTTTGGAGAGGTGTGTGGAAGTGGGAGGAAGGAAGGCCTTTTATATTTGAGGAGGGGTGACACTCTTGTAATATTTTTGAAAAGGGTAACCCCAAGCACATTTTTTTGAAAGTGGATCCAATAATGGTAAAAATTAGAGAAAAAATATATTAGGTTATATATATGTACAAAAATTATAATTTATAAAAGTTTCTATATTATATTAGGCCGTAAGATTAGGGTTTAGTTCCTTATTATTCTTAATTTAATAGCAACAGTTGTAATTAATGTTAATTACCTTCACTGACATTTTTGGAAAAAAAATAAGTTTATATTATTATAAATTATAAATTATTATGATTCCAAATAAATAATCCATTTTCCAAATTACAATTAAATAACTGGTAGAAATTAATTTAAATTTAACCCAGTGGAAGGGACGACAAATTGAGTTTTTAATGTAAAAACGTTACAAAGTTTGCTAGGTTTTTAAAACCAATTTAAATGTAAAACAGATTAAAATAACATAAACTTGATTAATTTATAAATATTTTATCTATATAAATTTTAAAATAAATATAAAATAGAATTTATCTTTATAAATAAATTAGATGAAAAAAGTAGTTTCGAGTTAAATTTCTGTATTTTTTCACTATATATTAAAAAATGAAACTTCACAATAATGTATGAAAGATTCACAAGAACCTAATTTTTATGTTTCAATTTAAAAAATGAATTTTATTTTTAAATATAAATTTTATAACAATTCTAAAATTTATATTTAAAGTAGGTTCTCCATCAATAGGCGAAAAAAGTACCTTAATAAAAATATAGGTTTTTATGTGTAAAATTGGGTTTGTTTTTATATTATTATTATAAAACCTAATGGATGAATATAGAAGATATTTTATTGAATATATAACCTAAAAATTTAATTAATGTTCTTTACTAATGGTAATTAATTTAACTTATCAAGATAAATTGTGTTTTTCATATGAAAATCATATTTTATAAATTCATTATGTTTATATTCTTATGGTTTCTATATTATTTTCTAATTAATAGAAAAATAATGAATTCAAATATAATTTAGTTAATAATATAACCATAAATTTTTCGACTATGTTATATCTTATTAAATAATAATATTTTAATAATAAATAATTTTTTGGTAACACTCAGTCTTGGGTGTTATGCAATCCATCGAGTAAAGTAAGTCTTCTATGTAATGTAAGATATCCTAGGTGTTATTTTTAGAGAAAGCTAAAATTTATGTTGTTTGTAGTGAAATATTAACTTGTTATTTCATATAATGAAAATGAGACATACTGATTTAATATAAACTATTTTCAGTATTGTGTGAAATAAAAAATATCAAAAAGATTAAATTAATTAGAAACAAAATAATTTATAAAATCTCATGGTGTTACATTCCACCCCCCTTAAACTGAATATCTCCCACAAAATTTATCTCATTTATGAAATATCTAATACTTGAAAGTTCATATCATATAAAACTACACCATAAAGATTAACACTAAAACATCCTTAAAAAAATAATGTTGGAAACCTAACGGTTAACCAAAGAGTCACATAACTAGGTTTCCACATAAGAGAACATATGTGGGAAGTAAAAACATGGACTTGGAGGAAAGGAGTAAATATTCATAGGGAGTTATTGAAGTCAAAAATCATAATCAAGTTAATGATCAATGAATAGTTTAGGACCACAAAGTCATAAATCAATGATGATTTAAAAGTCCATTGGTTCAAAAAATTAATGTATTTGGACAAACGTTTATTTCGATTTTGTTTTCTTAAAGTTGAAGAATAATGATGAAAATATATACAAGCATGATTTAAATACAACCTCGCCCTTTGTTGTGCCTTGATCCACTCCACCTCTTTATCAAATAAGGAAGGTGAACTTTTCATTCCTGGATTACTAACAGATCATGAGATCAATGATATGCCACCCCATTTGTCATATGTTATTATCAAAACAAAGTTGTTAGATTAGGTTATCCAATATGCCTAAATCCTCATGTGTTGAGATAACACTTTAATATTACCAACTTCATCTAAAGTTTACCTTACACTTTATATACATGGTTAACCTTATAACCTTATGAAGGATGAAAATTCAAATATTTATAAATAATGAAATGAAATCATATCTTGGTTGTCACATTCCAAATATGTGAATACCCACATCATATATTCCCTTAAAATATGGTAATAACCTAAATTACCATAAATACATTTGGAAAACATGCTCACGTACTTATTCCAAAGATTACTAGATACATTAATTAAATCCAAGAAGTTGTAAACATCTTCATTAATGACATATACTACTTTTTTAATAATCCGCTCCAAATATAGGGTAATATGTACCGTACAATTTAGTTATTCATATCCAACATATCTTTATCCAAAGATCATTATCTCAATACTAGGAATTAATTAAGGGTTACTGAACCTTAATCAAAATATCACCTCTCCTTGAAATAACCATTAAAAAAATCCTTTTAAATTTTTAATGAAAACTTATACTAAAAATAATAATACATTTAATGATTTTTATAATATAATATTTTAATTCCAAAACATAAATACTTCAATCATCTGACTTTATTCTTAAACCATTAACCCTTCTTCACTAACGTATTCCATAGTACCTCTTTCCTAGAATATGAATTGTGAATCATGTCTTAAGGTTCCCCAACCTCAATCTAGTCGTGCTTCTTGTGTTTAATGTAAACAATATAGTAATAACATCACATAACTTTGACATGTCATTAGTGGTATCTTTATCTTTAGAAGAATAAAAAAATACCACCTTCTTGATTCTCTTTATGATATTTCCTCTTGGTAATTCAATTTTCATAATGACCATATTTTCCAAATCTGAAAAATTCAATGTTAACCATGTTGTTTATAATTGTCTCAATTGATTAAAACTAGAAATAACAAGGTGAAAAATGAAAACCATATAAGAAAACATCATAATCATGAAAAGTTACATATAGGATGTCTTCATCATGACACATAATTTTTAATCAAATAATCCTTAGGTTTATCTTAGGTTATCCATAGTCATATTCCATTTACATCCTTCATGATGGTTCATGAAATGTTTGTGAATTTTCAAATCATATTATAAGTCCCTGGCCATAAACCTTAATTAATCTTGAGTTATTACAAGATTACACCTTGAGGATATTTAAAGGTTTAGAGTTTTAGAGAATTAGATCATAAAACATGTATTACATTCCACATTTAATCAAAGTGGTTACATAAAAGATAGTATTCATTTTTCTCATCAAAGAAAACATATTTAAAATAAAACATGGATTCTTTCTTGACACTTCCTTGACACTATCATCATATCATGTACCTCTCCCTTGACCTGTGAAAAACATTTCAAAAACTTGGGATGAGCATAAAAACCTCAGTAAGGGATATAAAAATATGGAAAGGAAACATGGGTACATATATACATAATAATCAAATCATACTTTACCCATAAAACATAGGCACTTTAACATACCTCATCAAATCATTAATAAATCATAGAAATCATAAGAAATAAAGGTAACTTGAGGCATTCATAACATTCTTACGTAGGGAGTAACCCTCTTGGTTACGTTTGGAAAACCCATCACAATATATTACCTAAATCTCTTCGGAGAAACCTCAACGTTTCACTCCTTCATGTTACCCAATGAATTGGAGAGCTATATCAGGCTCACCCGCCCTTAGTTTATCACGGAACCACCCGTCTTCATAATAATTCCCAAGAACCACAACATAATCGTATCACATAAAACATGCATAAAGGAAACATAACATTTCCACCCTTCAATGAAAAGATATCAATACAACACATTGATATAAAAACATTATGAAAACCATTTTCAATACCAAAATAAAAGAAAAGTAAAACATGGTATTTATTTTTCTTTAAAAAAAGGTATCTCTTGTAGAGGAAGCCGAAACTCAAATAATGGTCGCGGTGGCGGAGAAGTCATTGTCGCCGAATACGTACGACAAAAACATTCCCTTTTGTCGTTTAGTACACGCTTCATATAAAAAATATTCCTTTTGAATAAATGTAAAAGTCAAAGGGTTTTATACACCGTATAAAAGAAGGTTGTGTATAAAACAAAATATGCCTCAATGAAAGGAGATTGAGACGAAGTCCCATACCTTCGGTCCGACTTGACTCGGTCGTTATTTAATCTCCTGAATAATAAACTTGAGTTAATTTCTACTTGTTTAAGAACCTTTTTCAAGTTCATTATTCCGTTTATATCACTTATTGCCATGTCATGAACACTATGTAATTATTTAAGTTAATAACGGTCGTTTTAACGATCATTGGTACTTGAGTCAAAAATAAACCCTTTATAATTACAAGTTGTTCATGTATCCATTATATACAGAATGGTATTCATGATGTAGATATCATATATATCATATATATCCAGTACATGCATTCATTTATAATATTACATAACATTTAGAGGTAAGAAATGAAATGCACCGTTCATGGAGACGGTAAGTCGTACGTACGCATGAACGCTGCTTCCATTTCTATTTCGTATTTTATGGAATGGAATCATAATGATATAAACGTATATTATAATTCTAGTATAATATCATATATAATATCATAAATCCATCCTTTATACGTCCCACATATGGTATTAATGAATCAAATAACTTTGAGGGGGCAGTAGTCCGCACTTCCTTAAATGAAGATATCGCGTTTACCCATAATGGAAACCATAAAGGTATGACCAAAATGAAAAATACACAAGTTTAAGGAAAACATAAACATATTATATATCATATATAAATATAGTGTCATCTTAATGGCCACCTTTGAAGGTGTTAAAAGAATGTTGAACAGTCATCGTTTCGGGAGGCAGAAATTCGCCATCCACAGAAACAGTATGTTCTTTAACCATTAGATGTATGTGTGTGTAAGTGTAGCTCAAATATTTCTTATAAAAACATCCTAGTATATGGAAGATACTGGTTTTGTTACAAAATAAATGAATAAAAAGAGTTTATGGGGTTGGAGAAGCAAAATAAAACAGAAGAACACAAGTGAAGACATTACCTTAAAATCGGGTAACTCCCTTTGGTTTGAGCTCAAAGGCTTCCTTGGGAAGACTTATGCCCAAAGTGAGGCTTCAAGGAGTAAGAGAGGGAAGTGGAGAGACAAAATGGGCAGGGTTTGGCTGATCCAAATGCTTTGGATATGTGGGTAAGGAGGTAGAGGTGGGGGCCTTTTATAAGAGGAGAGGAGGGGCACTCTTGGAAAGTAAAGAAATGTTACTTTATTTTAAAATGAGTTTCTGATTAAAAAGGTCCCACATTGATATAATTCGAGGGTAAGGTGATAAGGGTTCTAAATCCACCCATCCAATAGGTTTTGGACATGTTTATGTCATATATTTTACATTATCTTTTCATTTTATTTAAATCCTTTATTAATGAGGTAATCGCTGCATCATCATGATGTCATAAATAATTTAATTTATTTAATGTCTAAAAATTATAAAAAAATACTATGATGTATGAAATCTTTTTAGATTTCCTATGACTATTTATAGTCAAACATCTGACTTGTATAACCCCATGAAAATTGTTTTTTAGTAAGATAACTCATGTTTGTGTCATTTTTACTTTAACATTAAATTAAAAGATATTGATGTCATTTTCCTACCAATGTGGCTCCATGGGGTCCCCAAGTTGACCCATGGATTGTCTTCGTCGGACATGACACATCCAATAAGGTTAAGACATGTGTCTAGGTCATTTCATATTATTAAAACATTATTCTTACCTTAATTTACACTAATTACCTCTAATCGCGATTAAGAACTTAAAAGTTACTATTCACTAAAAAATTATTTTAATCTCATTGAACCACATTTTACATATTAATGAGAATCATGTATGTCATATTTTTGAAAATCAAATCACAGAAGTGGCAAAGTTTCATTTAAACGAAAAATCAGTTTCTTTAACTACCACTTAGTGGTTTGACTATTCATCAAAAATTGATGCTTTTCAGAAAAATACCAAAACTTCACCCTAAGCTATATTTGATATTCCAAATTCAAAAATGATGTCTCTATTAAAAAATTCAAAACATATAAGTATAATTAATTAATTTAATAATTAATTCCTGATGTCATGACAAATAGCGTGTTTTTATGAAACAATAAGTATCAAAAGATTGACACTAGTTTAAGTCCAATTTCAAAGTGAAATTGATTCCAATGACCACCGTTGGATTAAATGGTAAAAATATATTCTAATTTCACTTCAAAACAAATTAAAAAGATAATATAATCATATAAATAAATTATATTAAAAAGATGTTTTGAATTAAAATACAACATTTTTCACTATTCATTAAAAAATGAACTTTATCGGAAAAATACCAAAAATTCACACAAAGTAAATTTTGATGTCCCAATCATAAATAATATGTTTATTTTGACAAAAATAGCTTATAAAATTGTCAAAAGTTAGATTTAAAAATGGGTTTCCATCAAAAGGCAGTAAAACAATCTTTCAAAAATATTAGTGTATTCCATGCTTAAGATTGGATTTATTCTCATTTTATGCCTCTAAAACACTATCTAATTCAATAATGGACATAGATAAAAATATCTATTATTCATTACTTACTTGGGATGTTACATCCTTCCCCCCTTTAGAAAATTGTGCCCCCGCAATTTATTTTCTTATCGAATAAGTGGGGGTATTTATCCCTCATTGCATTTTCATATTCCCATGTTGCCTCTTCCATCATGTGGTTTTTCCACAAAACCTTTACCTGATTAATCACATTATCCCATAACACTTGCTCCCTATGGTCAAGAATCTGGACCGATTTTTCCTCATAAGATAGGTTCTCTTCCAGCTAAACTACCTCTGGACTCAAAACATGAGATGGATCTGGCATGTACTTTCTTAGCATCGAAACATGAAAAACATTGTGTACCTGAGATAAACTCGGAGGTAAATCCACCCAGTATGCAACTGATCCAACTCTCTCCAGAATTTCATATGGTCCAATGAACCTTGGACTCAGCTTTCCTTTCTTACCAAATCGCATCACACTTTTCCATGGTGAGACTTTGAGAAAAACATGATCACCTACCTCAAAAGATAGATCCTTCCTCCTATTGTCCGCATAACTCTTATGCCTGCTCTGAGCTGTTCTCATGTGTTTTTGTATTAGCTGAACTTTTTCTGCCAACTCTTCTACCAATTCTGGTCCCATCAACTTCCTTTAACCCACTTCATCCTAGAAAGCTGGAGTTCGACACTGCTTCCCATATAACGCCTCAAATGGTGCCATCTGTATACTGGAATGAAAACTATTATTATATTAAAATTCAAACAAAGAAAGATATTGGTCCCAACTTCCCTGATAATCCATCGAACAAGCACGTAGCATATCTTCCAAAGTCTGAATTGTTCGTTCTGACTATCCATCTGATTGAGGATGAAAAGATGTACTAAAATTTAATTCATTACCCAATGACTTCTGAAGGCCTTTCCAAAAGTTAGAAGTGAACCTGGGGTCACGGTCAGATACAATGGAGAGAGGAACTCCATGTAACCTGACTATCTCTTTAAGATACAAATGGGAAAGTTGATCTAGGGAAAAAGTATCCCATATAGCAAGGAAATGAGCAGATATAGTCAAGCGATCAACAATAACCGAGATTGCATTATTATCTCGAGGTGTCTTCGACAATCCCACAACGAAGTCCATCGATATATTTTCCCATTTCCATTCTGGTAATGGTAAAGGCTGAAGAATCCCTTTTGGTAACTTCCACTCTGCTTTAACCTGTTGACATGTCAAACACTTCACAGTAAAATCAGCAATATCTCTTTTCATTCCATCCCACCAGTAATACTCCTGCAGATCTCTGTGCATCTTAGTACTTCCAGGATGAACTGAAAACGGTGAACTATGACCTTCACATAACAACTCTCTCTTCAACTGTGAATCAAAAGGCACAGACAATCTCTCCCCAAATCTCAAAACGCAATCATTATCAATGTTGAATTCAGGCAACTTACCTTTCTGAACCAGCTCTACCTTTTCATGCAACTCACTGTCTTGCTTCTGTGCTTGCTTGATTCTGTCTGATTGAGAAGATTTCACTGATACCTGAAACAAAATAGAATAACATCCTGCACCAACAACTTCTATTTCAAAGTTCATCAAATCCTTAACCAAAGGATCACGTTCTAAATGAAACATTGTTAATGAAGCATTACTTTTTCGACTCAAAGAATCAGCCACTTTATTTTCTTTTCCCAGATGGTAATGAATTGTACAATCATAATCCTTGATTAATTCTAGCCATCTCCTTTGTCTCATGTTCAATTCTTTCTGAGTGAATATATACTTTAAACTTTTGTGATCAGTATATATTTCACACTTTACTCCATACAAATGATGCCTCCAAATTTTTAAAGCGAAAACAACAACAGCTAATTCCAAATCATGTGTAGGGTAATTTACCTCATGAGTTTTCAACTGACGCAAAGCATATGAAATTACCTGATCATTCTGCATTATGACACAACCAAGTCCTTTCAATGAAGCATCACTATATATAACAAACTCCGCATTCCTGGAAGGTAGTTCCAAAACTGGAGCATTCACCAATCTTCTTTTCAATTCCTGAAAACAATCATCACATTATTTTGTCCAGATAAACTTAACACCATCCCGAGTTAGCTTAGTCATTGGACTAGATAACCATGAAAAATTTCTAACAAACCTTCGGTAATAGCCTGCCAAACCAAGGAAACTACGAATCTCTGTTACATTTGTGGGTCTTCGCCATTCTTCAACAACCTTTGTTTTTACAGGATCAATGGTTATCCCATCTTTAGAAACAATGTGACCAAGGAAGGAAATTTGTTGAAACCAAAACTCACACTTACTGAATTTCCCATACAATTTCTTTTCTTTTAAGGTTTGAAAAATAACCCTTAAATGTCTTTCATGCTCCCCTTTACTTTTAGAAAACACCACAATATCATCAATGAAAACCACCACAAACTTATCCAAGAACTCATGGAAAATTCTATTCATTAAGTCCATGAATACAGAAAGTGAATTGGTTAGCCCAAAAGGCATTACTACAAATTCATAATGGTCATATCTTGTACGAAACTCAGTCTTCGGAACATCTTCTTCCTTTACCTTTAGCTGATGGTACCCCGATCTCAGGTCAATCTTTGAAAAAAATTGAGCTCCCTAGAGCTGATCAAACAAATCATCGATATGAGACAAATGATATTTGTTCTTAACATTGATGTTATTCAAGGCTCTATAATCAATGAAAAGTATCATTGAACCATCTTTCTTTTTAACAAATAAAACAGGAGCACCCCATGGTGATGTGCTAGGTCAAATGAAACCTTTCTCTAATAAATCTTCCAATTGCTCCTTCAACTCTAAAAGTTCAACTTGAGCCATTCGATAAGGGGGTTTTGAAATTGGTATAGCATCAGGAACTAAGTCAACAGTAAACTCAACTTCTCGATATGGTATTATTCTAGGAAACTCATCAGGAAAAACATCAGGATACTGATTTACCCCTGGCACATCATTAATCTGAACAGTTCCCTTGTTTTCAACAATATGTGCAAGGTAAAATTCATTTCTATCTTTTACATGTTTCTCAGCCTCTTGATATGTTATCAACAGTAAGGGTTCATTCTTGTACACAAAATGAAAGTATTTATGAAAAGAAACTTCTTTAGATCTACAATAAATCTTAGCATGGTAAATAGAGAGCCAATCTATACCCAGGATAAAATCAAACTCTACTAGAGGTAGAACAATAAGGTTTGAAAGTAGGTTCTTTCCACAAATAAGTATAGGAAGATTCTTATAAATTCTTTTTGCCTTAACATTTCCCCCAGGTGTTTTTACCACAAGTTCAGGAGTCATTTCTTGATATGGTATTCCCATTTTACTAGAAAAGTTTTCAGAGATGAAAGAATGTGTAGACCCCGAATCAAACAACACACTGCCATAATCTGAAAAAACAAACAAAGTACCTGATACAACTTCATTTGATGGCCCGACATCTGCTGAAGTAGTTGCAAAGGATTTCACAACCCCTTTCTACTTGTAGTCTAACTTCTTCCCATCACTCAAGCTCTTTGTTGGACACTCGTTTGCATAGTGACCCATCTCATTGCACTTAAAATATTTCACTAACTATAAATCAAATTTTGACTTACCATCACCTTGATCTTTTTTAGTGCAATCACGAGCCTTATGTCCCATATGAACACATCAGTAGCACTTTACAGAATTTAGAAGACATTCCCCAGCATGCCTTTTACCACATTTATCACAAACAGGAAACTTAGTTTTCTTACCATCAGACTTTTTTGAAAAATTCTTCCCTTTCTCCTGCCACCTCGGTCTCTTCTTCTGCTGGTTGTTATGGAACACTTGATCATCAGAAAACTCCATTTCCACCTTTTAAGCACATCAAAAAAGCTTTTCATAACTTTTAAACTCACGAGAAGCTGATTCCCTTCGATATTTTGGTTTTAATCCTGAGTAAAACGATTGATTTTACTATCAAGGTCTCAGATAAAATTTGGAGCATACCTTGCCAATCGAGTGAACCTTTCTTCATAGGCAGCCACTGAGTCTTCCTCTTGCCTCAATTCCAAGAATTTTTTTTCCATCCTAAGTCGAATAGCCTTAGGAAAATACTTCTCAAGAAACATACCTTTGAATTCATCCCAGTCAAGAGCATCAATCTCATCAGCGTCCCCGATATTTTTAACCATCGACCACCACTGATCTGCTTCACCCTCCAAACGGTAAATAGAAAGACTAACCTTTTGATTGTCGGAACACCCCATGACATCGAAAATATTCTCCAGTGCTTTAATCCACCCTTCAGCTAACACAGGGTCAGATGATCCTCTAAATGATGGGGTATGTTGCCTCATGAAATGTTCCACCACTAACATGTTCCTCTGCGGTTGATCTGGCTGATCTCGTGCATGGATACCACCACCCTTTATCGCTTGAGTCAACTGCACCATTACTGAAACAAACTGTTCAGTTCCAATTCCGACCATCTCAGGATGCTGATTCGGAAGGTTATTTCCTTCTGTATTCCTTCCTAGCACTGCTTCCATGTTTCCTCTACGGAAAACCATTCTGAACAAACATGTCTTAGATGAAGCAACATGGTAATCTTCAAATGCTATATCATTTCAATTTGACCATAAAAAAATATTTTTGGATAATCATTTAATAAAATTCTAACTCCTAAAGTTATCTAAACCAACCTCTGATACCAACTATAAGGCCCTGGCCTTAAACCTTACTTAATCTTGAGTTATTACAAGATTACACCTTGAGGAACTTTTCAGGTTTAGAGTTTTAGAGAATATGATCATAAAACATGCATTACATTCCACATTTAAGCAAAGTGGTTACATAAAAGATAGTATTCATTTTTTCCATCAACGGAAACATATTTAAAATAAAACATGGATTCTTTCTTGAAACTTCCTTGACACTATCATCATATCATGTAACTCTCCCTTGACCTGTGAAAAACATTTCAAAAACTTGGGATGAGCATAAAAAGCTCAATAAGAGATATAAAAATATGGAAAGGAAACATGGGTACATATATACATAAGAATGAAATCATACTTTACCCATAAAACATAGGCACTTTAACATACCTCATCAAATCATGAATAAATCATAGAAATCATAAGAAATAAAGGTAACTTGAGGCATTCATAACATTCTTACGTAGGGAGTAACCCTCTTGGTTATGTTTGGAATACCCATCACAGTATATTCCCTAAATCTATTCGGAGAAACCTCAATGTTTCACTCCTTCGCGTTACCCAATGCATTGGAGAGCTGTATCGGGCTCACCCGACCTTAGTTTATCATGGAACCACCCGTCTTCATAATAATGCCCAAGAACCACAACATAATCGTATCACATAAAACATGCATAAAGGAAACATAAAATTTCCACCTTTCAATCAAAAGATATAAATACAAAACATTGATATAAAAACATTATGAAAACCATTTTCAATACCAAAATAAAAGAAAAGTAAAACATGTTATTTATTTTTCTTTTAAAAAAAGGTATGGCTTGTAGAGGAAGTCGAAACTCAAATAATGGTCACGGCGGCGGAGAAGTCGTTGTCGCCACATACGTACGACAAAAACATTCCCTTTTGTCATTTAGTAAAAGCTTCGTATAAAAAAGATTCCTTTTGAATAAATGTAAAAGTGAAAGGGGTTTATACACTGTATAAAAGAAGGTTGAGTATAAAACAAAATATGCCTCAATGAAAGGAGATTGAGACGAAGTCCCATACCTTTGGTCCGACTTGACTCGGTCGTTCTTTAATGTCCTGAATAATAAACATGAGTTAATTTCTACTTGTTTATAAACCTTTTTCAAGTTCATTATTCCTTTTATATCACTTATTTCCATGTCATGAACACTATGTAATTATTTAAGTTAATAACTTTCGTTTTAACGATCATTGGTACTTGAGTCAAAAATAAACCCTTTATAATTACAAGTTGTTCATGTATCCATTATATCCAGAATGGTATTCATGATATATATATCATATATATCATATATATCCATTAAATTCGTGCATTTATAATATTACATAACATTTAGAGGTAAGAAATGAAATGCACCGTTCATGGAGACGGTAAGCCGTACGTACGCATGAACGCTGCTTCCATTTCTATTTCATATTTTATGGAATGGAATCATAATGATATAAAGGTATATTATAATTCCATTATAATATCATATATAATATCATAATTCCATCCTTTATACGTCTCACATATGGTATTAACGAATCAAATCACTTTGAGGGGGCGGTAGTCCACACTTCCTTAAATGAAGATATCGCGTTTACCCATAATGGAAACCATAAAGGTATGAACAAAATGAAAAATACAGAAGCTTAAGGAAAACATAAACATATTATATATCATAGATAAATATAGTTCCATCTTAATGGCCACCTTTGAAGGTGTTAAAATAATGTTGAACAGTCATCATTTCGGGAGGCAGAAATTCGCCATCCACGGAAAGAGTATGTTCTTTAACCATTAGATGTAGGTGTGTGTAATTTTAGATCTAATAATTATTATAAAAACATCCTAGTATATAGAATATACTGGTGTTGTTACAAAAGAAATGAATAAAAATAGTTTAGGGGGTTGGAGAAGCAAAATAAAACAAAAGAACACAAGTGAAGACATTACCTTAAAATCGGGTAACTCCCTTTGGTTTGAGCTCAAAGGCTTCCTTGGGAAGACTTCTTCCCAAAGTGAGGCTTCACGGAGTAAGAGAGGGAAGTGGAGAGACAAAATGGTCAGGGGTTGGCCGAGCCAAATGCTTTGGAAGTGTGGGTAAGAAGGTAGAGGTGGGGGCCTTTTATAAGAGGAGAGGAGGGGCACTCTTGGAAAGTAAAGAAATGTTACTTTATTTTAAAATGAGTTTCGGATTAAAAAGGTTACACATTGATATAATTCGAGGTTAAGGTGATAAGGGTTCGAAATCAACCTATCCAATAGGTTTTGGACATGTGTAGGTCATATATTTTACATTATCTTTTCATTTTATTTAAATCCTTTATTAATGAGGTAGTTGCTGCATCATCATGATGTCATAAATAATTTAATTTATTTAATGTCTAAAAATTATAAAAAAATACTATGATGTAGGAAATATTTTTATCTTTCCAATGACTATTTATAGTCAAACATATGACTTGTATAACCCCATGTAAAAATTGTTTTAATAAGATAACTCTTGTTTGTGTCATTTTTACTTTAACATTAAATTAAAAGATATTAATGTCATTTTCCTACCAATGTGGCTCCATGGGGTACCCAAGTTGACCCATGGATTGTCTTGGTAGGCCATGACACATCCAATAAGGGTAATACATGTGTCTAGGTCATTTAATATTATTAAAACATTATTCTTACCTTAATTTACACTAATTACCTCTAATCGCGATTAAGAACATAAAAGTTACTATTCACCAAAAAATTATTTTAATCTCATTGAACCACATTTTACATATTAATGACAACCATGTATGTCATATTTTTGAAAATAAAATCACAGAAGTGGCAAAGTTTCATTTAAACGAAAAATCAGTTTCTTTAACTACCACTTAGTGGTTTCACTATTAATCAAAAATTTATGTTTTTCAGAAAAATACCAAAACATTACCCTAAGCTATATTTGATATTACAAATTAAAAAATGATGTCTATTTTAAAAAATTCAAAACATATAAGTTGAATTAATTAATTTAATAATTAATTCCCGCTGTCATGACAAATAGCGTGTTTTTATGAAATAATAAGTATCAAAAGATTAACACTAGTTTAAGTCCAACTTCAAAGTGAAATTGATTCCAATGACCACCATTAGATTAAATTGTAAAAATAGATTATAATTTCACTTAAAAACCAATTCAAAATATAATCTAATCATATAAATAAATTAGATTAAAAATAGTTTTTGAATTAAAATACAACATTTTGCACTATTCATTAAAAATGAACTTTATCGGAAAAATACCAAAAATTCACACAAAGTAAATTTTTATGTCCCAATCATAAAGAAAAAGTTTATTTTGAAAAACATAGCTTATAAAATTGTCAAAAGATATATTTAAAAATGGTTTTCCATCAAAAGGCAGTAAAACAATCTTTCAAAAATATTAGGGTATTCCATGCTTAAGATTAGATTTATTCTCATTTTATGCCTCTAAAACACTATCTAATTCACTAATAGACATAGATAAAAATATCTATTATTCATTAATTACTTGGGATGTTACACATATCACCTCATAGTGTCATACTAGGTGTGCAGTGAGGCCTATTATTGTGTACCAGGTTACCCTAAGTTAGGCCTGAGACATATTCTCAGAGTTTCTACCCCTAGATACATCTATTCCAAATCCACATCCACTTGTAATATCAATAAATGGATTTATTTATTGAAAACCATTCACTCTATCCTTTACCAAAATTCCAGTATATTTTCCTATATGTTAAGTCATCCATATACTTATCCTTAAAGACTTTCCAAGACATATCCTTACAAATATTCCTCGGCATATCAAAAAAGTTTTCTCATAATAGTTTCCAAAGGTTGAAAAACCATTGCTTTGATACCAACTATAATGACCCAGTCCTAATGTACTAAAACATCACATTAATTTTCTCGAATACATAAAACATTAAAAAAATAGATTCCCATAGACTGTATTAGTTTAGTTCCTTTTGAAACTTGCAACAACAATTTTCTAACTTAGTGAAATATATTTAATTTTTCCCACAATGACCTTCCCCTTAGAATTTATACCTAAAATACTTTCATCATAACTTGGGGTAGATAAACATAAGAAAAAGGTGAGTTAAAATTCTTAGTAAGGGTAAATTATGGAATTCTATAATTATATCATGAACATAAGGGTATGAAAACATGATCATAATCATTATTAGATCACACCATGCATATTAAAAATCATAAAAATGAATATTGGAATAAATATATGCAGTTCATACGACATGAATAATAATGAAATAAATACCGTGAGCCATGAAAGCATAATATAAGAATAATAATTGTAATAGTGGAAGACACATAAGTATATTAAACCCTATTTCCAGGATTCCTACCAAGAACATTTTAACATTATAGGCTTGGGTTAATCACACATGTACCTACTTTAGGATTGGGATGCACTCCCTTATACGCTCTTGTGATTGCCTCTTGTGTACCCTCTTGTTTTGGTCATGGGATTCCCTCCTGTGTACCCTCTTATTTTTCACTAATGAACAATCTAGTTTTGTGAGGCGGTAATTCAGAGTACACATAAACATTATATTTGTTCACAATTAGATGGAAGTGTGTATATGTGTATGTCTAAATATTAGCATTAAAAAAACACATTATATTTAATATAATGGTGTTTTTTTATAATACTAGAATAAGGATAGTGGAGGGGATGGAGAATGAAAATTTGATAAATTATATTGAAGGAGGATGTTACCCCTTCTTTGGGAAAATTCTTTTGGTTTTCACCAATGTAATTCCTTGGATTGCATTCACCCCAAAGATAATATTAGAGGAAGAAGTAAGGGATTTTTGGGAACCTTTTGGTCAGATCTTGGACAACTTTAAGTGGATTTATAGGTGTGTGTAAGTGGGAGTAGAGGAGACCTTTTATAGTGGAGGAGGAGAGGCAGTCTTGTAATATTTAGGAAAAGGGATACCCCACCCACATTTTCTTACTTAAAATGGATCCAATAATACTCCAATGTCTATAAAAGAGAGTATAGGGTATAAATATGTCCTGAAAATGTATTTATTCTAAGCTTATACATCATATTAGGCTTTAATATTTGGGTTTAGTCCCTTATTATTTTTAATTTAATCTTAATCATTGCAATTAATTTTAATTACCTTCACTAATATTTTTGGCCAGTAACTAAGATAATATTATTTTAGATTATAAATTATGATAATTACACATACAGAATCCATTTTTCTAAATTAAAATCACATAAGTGGAAGAAATTAATTTAAATTTAATCCCACTAATGGGACGACAAAGCTATTTTTTAAAGTAAAAATGTTCAAAAGATAGCTAGGTTTTATAAAATTTTAAATTATAAATTGATTCCAATAAAATAAAACTGATAAATTGATAAAATTTAGATCTAATTAAACATGAAAATAAATTAAAATTATAATTTATCCTTAAAAATAAATTATATGAAAAGGAATCTTTGAGTTAAATTTCATTATTTTTTACTATTCATTTTAAAATAAAACTTCAAATAAAAATTCCAAAAAATCACCCTAACCTAATTTTTATGTTTTGATTTTAATTTTTTTTATTATGTTATATAAAATTTATAAAAATTGAAAAATTTATATTTTATGTAGGTTATCCATCAAAAGGAGATAAAAGTACGTTAATAAAAATATACATTTTTATGTATAAATTTGGGTTTGTTATTATCTTATGACTTTAGAATATATTGGATGAATTTAAAAAATATTTTATTTACTATATAACATATAAATTTAATTAATATCATTCACTAGTAGTAATTAATTTAACTTATTAAGAAACATCATCTTTTTCATATGAAAATTATCTTTCATAAAATCTTTCCTTTTATATTCATTTGGTTCCAATATTCATTTCTAATTAATATGGATACAATGAATTAAACTATAAGATAGTTAATAATATAATCCCAAATTTAACATCTATTTTATATCTTATAATATAATAATAATTTAATAATTAATTATTTTTTGGTAACACTCGATATTGTGTGTTATGCAAGCCATCGAGCAAATTTAGTCATGCATGTAACATAAGCTAACCTCGGTGTTCCAAGTAGAGAAACATAAAATTAATATTTCATATAGTGAATGATTTACTTTTTGTTGCATATAATGAAACCCATAAATAATTTTATAATATAAAATATGTTTAGTGTTGTGTGAAATGAGAAATATCCAAAAGATTAAATTAATTCGAAAAAAATAATTTTAAATATTTTGGGGTATTACATAAATGCTACCATAGAGGAGTGTAAATCAAGGGTCATGTAGTTAGGGTAACTATTATTATTAGAAATATTAATTATGTCTATAATTATTAGGATAAAAATGAAATGTAATGGTTTAGGTTGTTCTTGAACCAACGGCGCCGAGCATGAGGGTTGGAGATACCGATCATGCAGGAGATTGAAGCACAGATGGACCAAGATGAATTGGGGAACGAAACCTAAATAATTGACTTGAATAAAACTATATTTTATGGAAGTTGGTATTTACAAAATTATAATAAGGTTTTTTTGCCCAACTCTACAATTTTTTTCATAAGTAGATTTGTGATAATCAGGGGTTCTAACACAAGACAACTACATAGATATTTGAGGCATATGTTTGCACAGCTTTTGATGTTACACAAAACATGGGGTGGCATTATGGAATTTTATATTACATGAACCTAAATAAAAATTAAGTTTTTTTGTGTGAGTAACTTTAAAAAATAGTCTACGACATGTTGGGTCCCATGCGTGGTCAGTTACACAAGTTACCTACACTAGGAATCCATAAAGTATGGAGTTGCGAAATGTCATAGAAGAAGATGTTGTGTGAGAAAAATACTATGGCTCGAATTATAGATATATATAATCAAAGTGGGGGGAGGGGGAGGTTATAGTTCGAGATTAAATGATCAAAAATAGTTGTGAAACCCAAACTAGGTCATATAACTAGGTTTCACTCTTCCCATTATTTTTCCACTGTGATGTGACAGCACAAGATGGTTGTTTGATATTTCCTTTCTTTTGAAAAGTTATTTTGAAAACCAACATCAATAATGAATGAAAATTAAAAATATTTCATGAAAATATATTTTATAATGTTTTACGGATCCTAGGAACCTGTGGAAATTTTATCTCTAGTATCCCCTTTGACATATAACTGGGGTACATGCATGGCATGAAAGTTTCATGCAAGACATGATTGATCTTTGAACCTATTTTCTTAGTTCTGGAATTGTCCTTTAAAAAATTATAGACCTTTTTTTTGGGAAAACTGACCATTCAAGGATCAATACATGTTTTTGGAACCAACTGGCATGCAATACAACATGGATTTCTATGATGTACTCCCTGTACACACTGAGTTATCTGGATATGGGTCAAAAATTGTGTGGATCTACCACATAAGGTTTTTTATTTCCCTCCATAAGCAAACCCTAGTATCCCTCTAGAGAGGGTTACATCATGTGAATTCCTATACAAAAAACTGTCTAGTCAGGAGTTCTTCTGAGTTGTATGAGTTGTCCATTTGCACTGATTCCACCCTCGATTCCATCATAAATCCTTCCACATAATACAGACATGGGGTTGAATGATACCCATTATTTCCAATATCCTAATTCTATCCTCCCAAATTCTCTTAGTAAAAAATATGTCATACCGCTCCTTTATACACCGGAACCTAAGAACAAGAGCTCCCTATATGCAGATGATTAATCCAAGTTCGCTCATTACAGGAAAATTCAACTCAATCGATATCATCATCCCATATCTACTAACAAGGAAAGTAAACATAAAACCAAAGAACGATTGAACAATTACTGGTTTTTAGGTATTCATTAAACTACAAGAAAAATGATTACCAACAATGTTCACATGTAAAACAAGGGGGTAAAAGAACAAATAAAACATGTGGAATGAAACACATCCATTTTTTGGTCTAGCCTTAATCATTTTCCATTAGAATGATGAAAGAATATTAGTAATAAAATATAATTCATTCCTAGACATTAGAAGATAAAATGATACCTAAAAATCAACTACCGATCTATGAATCTATCTCATTAGAAATATTGGAACACATTTCACATTGGATAAGAAAATAGGTATAACATCCAAAAAAAACCCTATCTTCAGTATGGATTAATCACTAATGATGAATGATTCTCCTTCATTGTCATTGGGGGGATTCACAAACTATATTGGTGTTGAAGATAGTAATGGTACTGATCCATTGGATAAATATTCATCAATGCCACATTACATTCTTCCACTTGTCCTCCCAAATCCCAATGAATATATGAAATACATGAGGATTTTCCTATAACAAGATTTAGAAAGGATGTGGCTATGTGAAGAAAAATAAATAAAATAGTCTTGTTAGTTGACTAATCTATATATAATAACTTTTTAATAAAACACTTGTTGTTGATAATAGTTATGTCACACCTAGGGTAAAACCCTTGTTCTGGATTTAATGGCAGTCTCAGAAATCCCATTTGAGACATCATTCAATAGTTTTCCTATTATTTTAGATAACAATTCTTACCTGATATTATATATTTAATATTTTTAATCTATCCACTCTGAGGCTCCTTGGTCCTTGATATTGTGCATTGGCTCAATGCATGGATTTGAAAATATTCATTAAAATTTTCTAAAATCATACATGAAAAAAAATTCATTATTGATGTTCATGAAAATGTAAGTTTTGAGGACTCCACATACATGATTTTAACAACTATCCCATCCTGTATTCTTTGAAAAAGGTTTGAAAAAACCCATGTTGTTGGGATTTAGTCTTTTTTATGGTTTTCTTTTTTGATTTTTTGGGAGGTCCCTTATATGATTCTTGTTTCTTCTATTTTTGAATTGTGTTTCTCCCTCCTTATCATGTTCTACTCATCAAATATGTTTTCCTTCACATATTGGAAATGCATATTGATACTTTCTCATTCACATAGGCTAATTGGATGAAGCACATTATATCATGTTTATTTAACTACTTTTTGGTTTTAATATTTTCTTCCTCAAAATCCATGAGCACCATATCTTGGATTTTATTCAAATTTTGTTTTGAATATACTTATTATAAAAAATATATTATTTAGAATATTTAATTGTTTTCTCTATTTAAAAATCTTTATTTGAACTTTTTGTGGGAAATACATTCATTTTTACCATTGATTATAATTGTATGTTGCTACTGAGAGGTTCTTGATATATATGAACTGGTTTATTGGTTCTATAACTATGTTATTTGAATAAGAATTGTTTTTATTGTCATTTATGGATTGTTATCAAGAGTCATCATGTACCGATTGTTGAATGTTTTGAGAATAAATGAAAGCATTTTTCAGCACCTGTTTTCTTCTTTTAATCACTGCATTGTTCCCATGAATTGATTCTAACTTTCTATTTGTTTCTTCATGTTTAATAATTTTTTTCTCATGTGTCTTGATTATATTAAGTGAATTGTATTGTATATATTATTATTTAAATTTTTGAAAATTTTATTTCAAACAATTAATTTCATGGCCACTACTTCTATTAATTTATTCACTCTTGTAATCATTTGAATATTTTAAAAACATAGAATACTACCATGAGAACATGTTTTATCTTTTTATTTGTTTATAAATTATAAAGTAGAAATATACACTATTGTGAATTTCAAATTTCACAAACCAAAAACAATTCAACTAGATCCTCATGGTTTAATTCATACTACCTTGCATAGTGTAATCCACAACACTATTCAACAAAGAAAATAACAGTTCAGATATTTCACCTATGTATAATGGTTAACCACAATATATTTGGTTGTCGATCTAGATTGAATAATAGAAATAATGTATGTTGATATTTTCCTAAGATTGATGAAGCATATTAAGAAAGTATGCCCAAGAATATATATGGTGTTTTATTCAATGACGGAGCATCGAGGTAGAGTGAGTTTGTATAATTGTTGTCTGGTTTTAGTCAATGGAGTTCAATTATAGGTTGAAACCAAATGGGATCATAGGAAGGATATTTGGAATTATATTTTGATTTTAAATATTGGATATAAATAAAATAATTTACAAATAAAACTAACTATAATATGAAATTATTGAATGGTGTAGTTCTCCCATTGGATGTATCAAATAAGGGTGGTGGAATAAGTTGATGGAAGAATTACTATTAAAGATAAACAACCAAAAACCCTAAGGAGGGATTAACTTATCTAATTATTAGGGCATGTAAAACTTGAAACAGAATCCACTTTAAACAGTTCTCTATACCAGTTGGAAAATGGGCTTATAAATCCCTCCCTATATGCCAAAGTCTTTTGAATTGGAGTGATAGTGTACATAGGTGATAGTGGGGAGACTATACCCTCACATTGTGATAACAATAATGGTATATATATATATAAAACAGTGGAAGAAAGTCCATAACACAGGGAAGTAAATGCATAAAACTAGTGGATGTATAATTAAACAGCAATGGAATAACAAATACCCAACATACCATTTTTAGACACAAATATAATAAAAGGTCATTCAAAATAGGTATTCAAGATATCCCATGGATAACCATATCATTACATACATATAGAAGCCTGTTGAAAACTTAGAAACAAACTTCAATTGATATAGTGTAACAAATATGGTCCAATTCCATCTATCCCATGAAAAAGGTGCAACTTGACCACTAATGTCCAACTCCTATGATCAACCCATTACTTGATCGTAGATACATAATGTCTACACGTGTCCCAGGGGGGCTTATGTAGGGTTTGGGAATACATCCCAGTAGGCCTCCACCAAGATGTTCCTATCTTATATCCATAATAATGAAGATGTATTACAATAATAATAAAAGGGCTTCAGATGCAAATTTAATAAAACATAATCTTCTCTTATGCTTAGTGTCCGTAATTATGTGATTGCCTTTTGTGAACATCACTGGTAATCTCTTAATACATGCACCATTAATATATATAGCCCAGAAACATGTCTTCACATGTATAACTACACTTGTGAGGATCCATGGATTAGTACCCAAGTCATCCTCTGATGGATGAAATATAGGTGGACCCTCAAGTTCCTCCAAAACATTATGTTTCTAGGAAAACATGCTAATAATCAAACCATCAGTGTCTTTATGGCATGCTCAATCAGTAAGATGCAGGTTCAATGGACCTTGTCTCAAAGATTCCCTATCATCTCAATAGCCCAACTTTAAGGCCCTAGAGCCTGAAGCCCATAACTGGTGCATTATTTTGTTACATTTAAATATACACAATCTTCAAATACCAATGGACTAAGTAGTTTAGTAGTTTTGTAAAACTAGATTACATTTATGATACCCATATTACATTGGGAAATCAAAAATAAAACATGATATATAATAAAATTAAATAAGATACATCTTTTAAATAATATTCAATGATTTCTTCTTCATAAAATGGGGAAATAAAAAAAATAAGGGTGAGCTCAAATGCTCAGTTTGGATTAATTACAATGGAATAAATAATGAAATAATGGAAATATTCGATATGGAATCAATAAACCAAGAAGGAAGTGGATAAAAATATTGAAAGGTAAATAACTAAAAATATGTTCCATTCAAATAAATAGATAATGAAAAATCAATATAAAAATGTAATAAATTTAAACGCATTCCATTTAATCAATGATTTAAGAATGGAAGTCGTCCATAGATATGTCGATGAAAAATATCATGGATAAAAATGATAAATGAAATAAATGAAATGCTTTAATATAAGACATCATGTATCTAACACCTAATCCACAATAACATCCTGATATATTATCCAGATAGTTTAAACTATTCTGATTTGGCCAATTGATTTGTCTCATGAGACTACCAACACATCAATGGACTATCTATAAGTGGGACCCAACTGTTTGGTACCTATCCAAAGCATTCCTAATATATTGAATAATCAATTTATGTAACGTCTTGAACTTGGATTACACTCAACAATTCCCCGAGCCTGGTTGATCAAAAGGCCACAAGTGCATCTCTCCAAATTCAAGATGATGTTTACTATTAGTGAGGGCCTATGTGTGTCATTGGGGAGAATATTCCCTCATTACCAGATTATATCATAGAAGAAGTCAATAACATACAAATAGAGGAAGTAGATAAGCAAGTGAAAAAATGAAGAAGTAAACAAGGTCGAGTTGTATAAACAAACTAGAATTTTTTCATATATAATTCTATAGATAATGCATGTATCTAAAAAGCAGTCAAAATAGGTACATGGTAATACAATACAATACAAGTATCCAAAAATTAAAAAATAACAAAACTTATGAGTAGAATCACAAGCCTTATCTTGGTCCCAAGCACCCCTAGTCCAAATCCACAATAAAAAACCAATTTTAGGTCACTTTACCCTATCAAAACCTTCAACAATATTATCTATTTGGGTCCCTAAGGAGGCCCAAATAGGGTATGAGAATAAAATCCCACTAGTTAACCACCCAGAAGTCTAAACTGCTTTAAACATAATGATACAATATTCTAAACAAATGTATGTAATAAGTAATGTAAGTGTGAATTTCAAAGGAATATAAATACTAAAAAAATTAATACTAAATAGCCTCTAAAGTCTCTCTACAACAATTATTAGCTCCTAACACATATCAGGACCTCGCCACACATCTATACATATCTGGTCCACATGACCACTCTATATAATGAAGCCATACTAAATATAAAATAGCCTCTCTATACAACCAATCATATCATACATCCCTTTACTGTGATGTATAATGAAGTGTAGACCACGAATGGATGGATCCAAGGTAATGAAGACTATGGCATACTCATTTAGTCCTAGGGGAATCTCGATGGAATCTAGGTATAGGAATTGGTTGGATTTCTAGGATAATGTGTACTAACATTTCCTACATGATTCCATGAAATCCATATTCAAGGGTTAGCAAGGCCCAAGGAAACCCATGGTATCAAGACACAAGGGGTATACTCATCCCAAGGCATCTACTACCGCATTCTAGAACCATGGAGAGACATCCCTGACATCTATATAAACATCCATACATTTATACCATTTTTATTAGTTACCCATGTGTCTATACACTCATGTAATCCATTCACATTCCATCATATAACATGGGTGTACCCACCCATTTACCACCATTCATAATTAATGAATTTAACATGGGTATACCCACCCATTTAACAAATATCAAACAAATCACATCTCATTAGTATACCCACTCATGTTTTCCATTAGTACTTAACCATGAATCATTGGTATACCCACCCATTCAACTCATTCCATTTATTCTATTCATCCATTTAAGTTCATCATAACATTATGAAACAAGGCAAAGAGGCATTACATCTCCTATATATGTAATTCAATTCCATGTAATTCGAATTTTTCTTCCTATATCTAGGAAAACTCAAGAACACATCGCTTGTGTAACAACCTGAGATTTTATAAGATATATTCTTTTTAATTTCATTCATATATTCTGTTGTACGCTACACCAATATTATCTTGCGCTATACGCAAAACCGTATTAGCTTGCAGTATACGCAACACTAATCTTGGATCGTGTTACACACAATTTCAAGTTTGTTTGATAGTAGTTATTCTATGCAACATTGAGTATATATATATATATTCAATGTATTAATGAAATATGGTTGGATTTTGTTATATGCAACAAAAAAGGAGTCATGCAGTACACGCAACCCTGACTTGGCTTGCATTACACGCAATCGTGACCTTCCTCGATAGCGTGTGTTGTACGCAATACCAGGTTTTACTAAACAACGATATATTATTATAATATTATTATGAACTAGCCGTTATGAATAGTATTAACTAAATTTTTAATTTTATAACATTATTATTCATCTTACACATTTTCTAGATCATGTTATAAGAACAAAATAAATTTTTCGGGTAAAATAAGTATTTTTCAAAAAAATGCAGTTTTACCGCCTTTTGATGGTGCACCAACATTAAATCTAGTTTTTGAAATGTTTATAAGTTCAATTTTACAAAATAAACTTTTTATTTTGAATCAGGATATAAAAATTTACATTGGATAATGTTTTGATATTTTCCTGATAACTTTCACATTTTAATGAATAGTAAAAACATGCTATATTTTAATTAAAAACAACTTTTTTCATCGTAATAATATATATTGTTAAATTATAATATTGAATGGTTTTAAAGTATAAATAGAATATATTTTTACCATTTAATATAATTTATGTAATTAGCATTTATTTTACCTTGAATTCGTAGGTTAAATCAATTCAATCTTTTGCAATGTTTTAAACAAAAACCCATTTTCTTTCGACAATGAGATTAATTTTAATTTAATTTCTGCAACTTTTGTGTATTGAATTTGGAAAAATGGATTCCATATTTAGAATAAGTGGTTCCAAATTATGTTAATAAGCTACTTTTTATTTTTGGGCATTATGAATAGTAACTACGGTAAATTTTATTTACCATAGTTAAAGGTAAATCGGGTAATTAAGGGTAAATATAAGATTATAAAATTACCCTAACACCGGAAAAAATTCTATTGGATGACTAAAAATCGACCCATATCACCTAAGGGTCGGATTAGATTCATTTAATGGACATTTTTCCATGAAAATAATTTAATTATTATTAAAACCAAAGAAAGTGACAACATGTCACTTTCTTAAATATTATAAGTATAATAATTTTAGTTTAGTGATTAAGTTCATGAAACTTAGGATATAAATAGTCTCCAGAAATCTAATGACATTATCTACATCATATGAATTTATTTATAATTTTTAGGGATTAAATAATTATCATTAAAGGTGACATAATAGTGATGTTGAAATTATTTTATTAAGAGAAATATCA
Source organism: Viscum album (assembly GCA_963277665.1). NCBI lineage: Eukaryota > Viridiplantae > Streptophyta > Magnoliopsida > Santalales > Viscaceae > Viscum > Viscum album. The sequence continues at coordinate 357,862,507 of OY728163.1, forward strand.
AATAAATGGTTTTAAAAATATTAAAATAAATATTATATGAACTATTTAATGTCCTCCACTAATTTTATAGATACATATGGCATGTTATAAATCTATTAAATATTTTATTTCGAACATATCTTCTGTATATTGTTTATTTAAATTCAAATAAATGATTAGTGTCAAAATTGACACTATTGTTATTTTACAAAAATAACATATTATAAAATTGTTTAAAAATCACAAAAATATTTAAAAATTATAAATTTAAATTTATATGGTCGAAACTATCATAAAGTTCCAAATTATGGAAAATTAACAACACATATGTAATTATTTATAATAATTTAAAATTTAGAATACTATTACCACAAATAAAATTAAATTGATAAATAAAAATAAATCAAGTTGATAATGTTTAAAATAAATTCCTAACATGTCTAAATTTTATTGGTTGATGAGATTAAAACCCTATCTCATCTAATATTCGGATATGAGTCATTTTGGAAGTTTTTAAGTGGGGTTGGGATTTAATATAATCTAATATTTCTTATATTTCCAAAGGTGCCCCTCTCCTCCCTTATAAAAGGGCACCTCCTCCCTCTCCTCCTCACACCAATTTGAGCCTTCAAGCTCAGTCAACCTCTGACCATTTCACTTCCCCACTTCCTTATAAACCTACTAGAGGTACTGGTCTTCTCAAAAGACCAACTCTAGTGCCCTAAGAGATAGTTTAAAGGAGGCACTTCGAGAAAGAGGTAATACCTTCTACCATTTTCTTCAAGTTCCATTCTTCTTCTACTCACTCTTCTTTAGTTGTTTCATTGTTAAGTAATAACATCAGTATCCCTCATATATGGATATGTTATTATAAATATGAAACAACCCTATTTCACCTTCTATCCATCCTATGGAAAACAAAATCACCGCGCGTGCGTACGTACGAAATACCGTCTCCACGCCGTGGTGTAATATGTTTTTACACCAACACCTTACATGGATGGGTATAATGGTGTAAAGAATAACTATATATGGTTATTATAATATCATACTGATTATGATATATTATACCATCCACCCCAATTCTATTCAATAATTATTGGAAAGATATCATCGCTCGTGCATACATATGGATTACCATCTCCACGACGCGATGATATTCATTCTCCGTGTTAACCATACATGAATGATTATAAAGTTTATATAATGAATAATAATGAAATATATTACATAATAATGCTACTGGATTTATGTATATATATATATATGTATGTCATCTACTTAGTTTCATTCAATTCAATAAGGAAACGAAAACAGCGTTCATGCGTACGTACGGCCTACCGTCTCCATGAACAGTGTATTTTATTACTTTTATCGATCTATAATATATATGTATATTATGAATATATATTATATATAAATCATGTTTTACATTCTGTAATTATGTAAATCAGGATATAAGTAATAATATCAAGAACGACAAGTCAAAACACATATGATAAATGAAATGATTTTACCCAAAACGCTACATTAACATGGAATTTACAAAAGAACAGGTAATATAAAGTCATAAGTGAAACATATATGATATAATAACAATGAATATGATTATGTAAAAAGTCAATGACATTATTTAAATCATTATATAGGAGTTTCGGATCCATACGAAGCATATCAGACCTAAGGTAAGGGATAACTTTTCCAATATCGTTCTTATCCGAGATTGTTTATTCGTATGTATTTACTAGGGTTATTGTTCTCATCCATGTCAATGTTTCCTAAAAATGGTTTCATGTATTTTTAATGTCCTTTTTACCCATTTTTGACTTTTACTACATGGTAGGTATGGAATATTTCTTTTACGAGGTACTTTTTGACTTTTCCAGCAAAAGTACGAGAAGAATGTTTTTTTAACTTATACGGCACGAACGGATTTTTATGGTTTTATAAAGCCTTATTTTCATAAAGATTACTCCAAATGATTTAATGACTATTTTCAACAAAATCGTTTTCTTTTAAAATTGCATGATGTTTTGTGAAAAGAAATTTATTTTGAAGAAGAAAGGATATTTTCATCAAGAATTCATTTCAAGTGTTTTATCAAAACCACTTTCCATCTAAGATGGAAATATTTCATATGTGTATGTTTCAAGTATAAAGTCTCTATGATTTAAATGGTTTCACTTTTCTTATTATGAAATGATATCTATTTTTTTATATGGATTATGTGATGATGGGATGATGTTTATGAAACCCATTTTATTTGTTGGGTTATTATGAATGATGTATGTTTATTTTGTGGCACAAGTAAGAATGATTTCATTATGAGATGGTTGGGACCTATATCTCCATCTAATGCATTGGGTAAAGATTTATATCTCATTAGATAGACATGGATGGAATGTTAAGTTAATCTGGTTCAGTGTTACAGGACTGAAATGAGGAGTGAACTCGATTCAAAAAGGGACTTTGTCCACTAGGATGGTCTTGGCAGCAATGCCTTGGATACTATGGAAATCATAACATGTGCTGAATGGTTTCCAAAATTACATGTTTTATTCCAATTATATTTTATCATGGTTTATGTTTCATTATGATATATGTCTAACGTACTTCCACGATTTATGTCTTTGCTCGAGATTTTGATGTTTAAATTTCATGTTCAATAATTTTCTTTCAAATATTTATGGATTGTTTTATGTTTTCTATGTTTTCCTTTACTGATCATTTTATCTCACCCTTTTTATGTTTTATTTTCCCCAGGAAATAAATAAAGGTTTTAGGTAAGGAAACAAAAAGGGGAAGATCGTTATGGGAGTTGTTGAAGATCTTTCAACATGATTAGAAGTTTATATTCCAAATTTCCAAAGACACTAAAATATTACGGTCCTTAAGTGTTGGTTCTTATTATATATTAAGTATTCCGCGAAAGTAATGTAATTTCCATGTACATAAAGCTTTGGGTCTCTACAGTTGGTATCAGAAGAAAGGTTTAGTTATCCTTTGGAAACTAGGATGCGAAAACTTTAGTGAGATCCCTAGAGATATTTCTAAGGTATGTCTAGGGATGTCCCTAAGGTTAAGTATAAGTATATGTTATAGTCCTAGAATTATGTTAATGATATTAGATTAAAACTGAGATGTTAGATATTGAAGTTACTCCCCCTTGATTATGATTTTTTCCTCTCACAATATTCTTTTTGGGTTTTAAAAAATGGCTGGAAATAGGATGATTCACGATAATGGAGGATATGATGGACAATTGAATGATATTCTTCATGAGAAACCAAATGAAATGGGATTTGGAAGTCCAAACATCATTATTATGTCGAATCATCAATCTCATAATATGATAAATAAACTCAATTTTGGTAAGTTTCCTGACTCGGCTAATAAGAGAAAGATGGAGTTTAATGATGATAATAGAGGAAAGAAAGTTCAATTTCCCCTATGTAAATCATGTGGGAAGAGGCATCAAGGAGAATGTTTCAAAGGAACTAGAAGATGCTTTGGGTGTGGAAAAGAAGGACACAAATCCAGTAAGTGTAAAGGAAAAGGTTCAGTTAACACCATGGATGAGGATAATGGTATTTCTACGACATCAACAATGGTTAAATGTTTTAAATGTGGAATGTACAGGCATTATGCAAACCAATTCCGTAATGGAAAGTCTCATGAAGAGAATCAGTATGGGTAGTATTTATGTTGATGATGATGAAGAGACTACAAATGATATGTGAGATAAAAGAATTTTTGAAGCTCAATAAATGGTTTAAGAAGGTAGTGGAATGATTATATGTTTATCAAGAGTAATGTTGTATAAGTAATCTCATGGTACTATGGAATAAAGAGACATCTAAGGATCGTTACACTGTTGTCTTTCCTTAAGTTTTGAAAGTGTATGATGAATGGTACCGGTAACCATGAAATATTGTTCATATATTTTTGGAAAGCACCTAATATGATCATAAATAAGTGCTAAGGAGATAATTAAATGTTTGATAGTATTAATGATCTCATGAATTATATAAGGACAAAGTGATATCATGGTTTGAGTATAAATAATTGTTGGGATTTGGGTATGTGGAAGGAGTTAACTTTTGACAGAACTCATGTTTTCACTAAGGTTCAATGGGTATTCATTTTTCAAGAAAATAAATGATTAAGTTATTCACATGTTTGTAATTTTACCAACAATATATATCGTATGATATATGGGGGATAAATGATGGTATTCACATTCTCGGCAGATGACATTTCTAGTAATTGTTTTCATTATACTATGAGCTTGGAAAGAAGTATTTTAGATAAGCCTAAAGATTGGAATGAATTATGTTGGACATAAGTTAGTATTGTTTAAGGCTAGAAATTTTTTCAATATTATTTCTAGAATGTTATAATAGTGTAGTTTTAGAAAAAGGACAACTTCCAGGATGGGCGACAACCCATTGCGTCAGACAAGGCTGTGGGAATCGAACCCACAACCAAAGTGCAACAGGCTTTTATCACATACCACTAGCCTACAGGAATTCATTGGTTAGTATAAATTAGTTTCAATTTATTATTTGGTATGATATACGAAGTATACATCCATTTTAGTAACTATATACGATTAATCTCACTATAGATGAACTTATATATATTTGATAACATTTGTTAACCCTTTGTTTGAAATAGATATAATGACCCGTCATTCTATCACATGATCTGCTAACACTTCACAAATAACAAATTCAACTTCATTTATTTAAGAGATGAAGTGGAAATTGTTCAAGGCACGAACAACAGTGAGATTTTAACAAAATCAAGTAAGTATTTCTTCTAATTAAAACGTTTCAACTTTAGGGAAATGATATTGAAAACCAAAAATGTTGTCCTGGTACTCTTATATCTGATGAATCATATGGTACCTTAGATCATCACAAATTTATGACTTTGTGATTGGTGGATTTTTAATAGCCATGTTCTCTACCACTCTCCATCAGAACTTGATGGTCAGATTTCTCTTCCATATCCATATTTTTTCACCTATGTTCTCCTATGTGGAAACCCAGTGATTAGTTAATTTGTGTAACCGTTACATTTCATACTTTAGTTTTTATAGTTAAGTTTTGGTATTTCATTTTATGATGTGTGTTGCAATTAAAGATACTTTCAAGTAGAAAACCATGTATAACCCCGACGAATTTCGAGGGCGAAATTCATTTTAAGGGGGGTAGAATGTAACAACCCGAGATTTTATAAGATATATTCCTTTTAATTTATTTCATATCTTCTGTTGTACGCTACACTAATATTATCTTGCGCTATACGCAAAACCATATTAGCTTGCAGTATACACCACACTAATCTTGGATCGTGTTACACACAATTTCAAGTTTGTTTGATAGTAGTTATTCTACACAACATTGAGTATATATAAATATATATATATTAAATGTATTAATGAAATATGGTTGGATTTTTTTATATGCAACAACAAAGGAGTCGTGCAGTACACGCAACCCTGACTTGGCTTGCATTACACGCAATCGTTACCTTCCTTGATAGCATGTGTTGTACGAAATACCGGGTTTTACTAAACAATGATATACTATTATAATATTCTTATGAACTAGCCTTTATGAATAGTATTAAATAAAATTTGAATTTTATAACATTATTATTCATCTTACATGTTTTCTAGAACATGTTATAAGAACAAAATAAATTCTTCGGGAAAAATAAGTATTTTTCAAAAAATGCAGTTTTGTCACCTTTTGATGGAGCACCAACTTTAAATCTAGTTTTTGACATGTTTATAAATTCAATTTTACAAAATAAACTTCTTCTTTTGAATCAGGATATAAAAATTTACATTGGATAATGTTTTGATATTTTTCTGATAACTTTAATATTTTAATGAATAGTAAAAACACGCTATATTTTAATTAAAAACAACTTTTTTCATCGTAATAATTTATATGGTTAAATTATAATATTTAATGGTTTTAAAGTATAAATAGAATATATTTTTACCATTTAATATAATTTATGTAATTATCATTGATTTTACCTTGAATTCGTAGGTTAAATCAATTCAATCTTTTGCAATGTTTTAAACAAAAACCCGTTTTCTTTCAACAACATGATTAATTTTAATTTAATTTCTGAAACTTTTGTGTATTGAATTTGGAAAAATGGATTCCATATTTTGAGTTAGTGGGTCCAAATTATGTTAATAATCTACTTTTTATTTTTGGGCATTATGAATAGTAACTACGGTAAATTTTATTTACCATAGTTAAAGGTAAATCGGGGAATTAAGGGTAAATATAAGATTATAAAATTACCCTAAAACCAGCCAAAATTCTATTGGATGACTAAAAGTTGACACATATCACCTAAGGGTTGGATTAGATTCATTAAATGGAATTTTTTCCATGAAAATAATTTAATTATTATTAAAACCAAAGAAAGTGACAACATGTCACTTTCTTAAATATTATAAGTATAATAATTTTAGTTTAGTGATAAACTTCATGAAAATTAGGATATAAATAGTCTACAGAAATCTAATAAAATTATATACATCATATGAATTTATTTATAATTTTTAGGGATTAAATAATTATCATTAAAGGTGACATAATAGTGATGTTGAAATTATTTTATTAAGAGAAATATCAAATAAATGGTTTTTAAAATATTAAAATAAATATTATATGAACTATTTAATGTGATCCAATACTTTTATAGATACATATGACATGTTATTAATCTATTAAATCTTTTAGTTAGAACATATCTTCTGTATATTGTTTATTTAAATTCTAATAAATGAATAGTGTCGAAATTGACACTGTTGTTATTTTATAAAAATAACATATTATAAAATTGTTTAAAAATCACAAAAATATTTAAAAATTATAAATTTAAATTTATATGGTCTAAAATGTCATAAAGTGTCAAAGTATGGAAAATTCACAAAACATAAGTAATTATTTATAATAATTTAAAATTTAGAATATTATTATCATAAATAAAATTAAATTGATAAATAAGGATAAATCAAGTTGATAATGCTTAAAATAAATTCATAACATGTCTAAATTTTATTGGTTGATGAGCTTAAAACCCTATCTCATATAATATTCGAATATGATTCATTTTTGAAGTTTTTAAGTGGGGTTGGGATTTAATATAAACTAATATTTCTTATATTTCCAAAGGTTCCCCTATCCTCCCTTATAAAAGGGAACCTCCTCCCTCTCCTCCTCACACCAATTTGAGCCTTCAAGCTCAGCCAACCCTAGACCATTTCACTTCCCCACTTCCTTATAAACCTACTAGAGGTACTGGTGTTCTCAAAATACCAACTCTAGTGCCCTAAGAGAAAGTTTAAAGGAGGCACTTCGAGAAAGAGGTAATACCTTCTACCATTTTCTTCAAGTTCCATTATTCTTCTACTCCCTGTTATTTAGTTGTTTCATTATGAAGTAATAACATAAGTATCCCTCATATAATGATATGTTATTATAAATATGAAACAACCCTATTTCACCTTCTATCCATCCTATGGAAAACAAAATCACCATGCGTGCGTACGTACTGAATACCGTCTCCATGCTGTGGTGTAATCTTTTTTTCCCTCAACACCCTACATGGATGGGTATAATGGTGTAAAGAACAACTATATATGGTTATTATAACATAATACTGATTCTGATATATTATACCACCCACTCCAATTCTATTCAATAATTATGGGAACGATATCATCGCTCGTGCGTACGTACGGATTACCGTCTCCACGACGCGATGAGATTCATTCTCCATGTTAACCATACATGAATGATTATAAAGTTTATATAATGAATAATAATGAAATATATGATATAATAATGCTTCTGGATTTATTTATATATATATATATGTATGTCATCTATTTAGTTTCATTCAATTCAATAAGGAAACGAAAACAACGTTCATGCATACGTACGGCCTACCGTCTCCATGAACGGTGTATTTCATTCCTTTTATTGATCTATAATATATATGTATATGATGAATATATATTATATATAAATCATTTTTTACATTATTTAATTATGTGAATCAGGATATAAGTAATAATATCAAGAAAGACAAGTCAAAACACATACGATCAATGAAATGATTTTATCCAAAACGCCACTTTAACATGGAATTTACAAAAGAACAGGTAATATAAAGTCATAAGTGAAAAATATATGATATAATAACAATGAATGTGATTATTTAATAAGTCAATGACATTATTTAAATCATTATACAGGAGGTTCAGATCCATACGAATCATATCAGACATAAGGTAAGGGATAACTTTTCCAATCTCGTTCTTATCCGAGATTGTTTATTAGTAAGTATTTACTGGGATTATTGTTCTCATCCATGTCCATGTTTCCTAAAAATGGTTTCATGTATGTTTAATGTCCTTTTTACCCATTTTTTACTTTTACTACATGGTATGTATGGAATCTTTCTTTTACGAGGTACTTTTTGACTTTTTCAGAAAAAGTACGAGAAGAATGTTTTTTTAACTTATACAGCACGAACGGATTTTTAGGGTTTTATAAAGCCTTATTTTTATGAAGCTTCATCCAAAAGATTTCATGACTATTTTCAAAAAAATAATTTTTTCTTTTAAAATTGCATGATGTTTTGTGAAAAGAAATTGATTTTGAAGAAGAAAGGATATTTTCCTCAAGAATTCATTTCAAGTGTTTTGTCAAAACCACTTTCCATCTAAGATGACATTATTTAATATGTGTATGTTTCATGTATAAAGTATCTTTGATTTACATGGTTTCACTTTTCTTATTATGAAATGATATCCATTTCTTTTATATGGATTATGTGATGATGGGATGATGTTTATGAAACCCATTTTATTCGTTAGGTTATTATGAATGATGTATGTTTATTTTGTGGCACAAGTAAGAATGATTTCATTATGAGATGGGTGGGACCTATATCCCCCTACAATGCATTGGGTAAAGATTTATATCTCATGATATATACATGGCTAGAATGGTAAGTTAATCCAGTTCATTGTTATAGGACTGAAACGAGGAGTGAACTCGATTCAGAAAGGTACTTTTTCCACTAAGATGGTCTTGGCAGCAATGCCTTGGCTACTATGGATATCATGACATCTGCTGAATGGTTTCCACAATTACATGTTTTATTCCCATTATATTTTATCATGTTTGATGTTCCATTATTATATATGCCTTACGTACTTCCACAATTTATGTCTTTGCTCAAGATTTTGATGTTTAAATTTCATGTTCAAGATTTTGCTTTCAAATGTTTATGGATTGTTTTATGTTCTCTATGTTTGCCCTTACTGAGCATTCGAGCTCACCCTTTTTATGTTTTATTTTCCCCAGGAAATAAAGAAAGTTTTTAGGTAAGGAAACAAAAAGGGGAAGATAGTTATGGGAGTTGTTGAAGATCTTTCAACATGATTAGAAGTTTATATTCCATGTTTCCAAAGACACTAAACTATTAAGGTCCTTAAGTGTTGGTTCTTATTATGTATTAAGTATTCCGTAAAAGTAATTTAATGTCCATGTACGTCAATCTTTTGGTCTCTACATATTGGGTGGTCCCAAAAAGGTAAAAAACAAGGAAAGGACATGAAACACCCCATGGGTGGCCTTGGATTAAGAAACAACCACAAAAGCATCTCATGAAATGTATGGTAATCCCTAATAGGCTCGAATACATCCCTTTCAATTAATAAATTAATTTACGCGGCCGTTCCAGAATGATAGGGAAGCGACATAATGGTAGATAGCTCTAAAAATCACTAAAATACTAAAAAATGTATATGACACCTACCTTAGCTTGGTAGTGGAGTGCTCTTCTAGTATCAGGTATTGATTCATCCTGATTTAAGAGAAATCTTAAGAATGGTGAAAGAATGATAAATTAAGGAACACGATCCTAAATCCAGATAACACAGTGGATATCTAGAAGAATCGAGATAGGTTAAAAAGGAAAATATCTCTTACCTATGTGGATCAAATGATACAAACCACACATTGAATGGAAATCAAGAAAAGAACCATGATCAAATCATAGATAGTTATTAAAGGAGGGCTCTCAAACTCCTCCTATGTTTTGCGTTGAAATGAAATGGATTTCGGCATAAATATGGATATAATTTAAATTAATGATTCTTAAAATCCCCAAAATATAGGGGTCTCATGATTCAAAAAACTATGCATGGATCATTGTTTCCCTCGGAATTCAGGGATGACCTCCTTGATGGGAGGTTCAAACATTTCGATCAGTTTCAAACAGGTTTGTTCGTAGAATCGGAAAGATCCAATGATTCCACATCCATTTGGACCTACTTTCCAAAGGAAGGCACTCATTAGTTTGTGGATGGATGAGGCTTAGGAATTTTCATTGGTTGAGAGGATGGGAGGTCGGACTCATCACACATTTTTGAGGGGAATTATTGTATACTTCGGGACACTCTTTATAGATTTAAGTCATGTTCGTGAATCCTTATTACATTACCAAGTATAAAATGAGCTTTCCTTCAGATCTGACAATCAATGATTAAATATGTAGGAAATTTAGAGAATATTTTATATGTATTCAAGGTTCTTCATCGATAGAGAATCATCTGTATTTATTAGAGATTCTTGGTCAATGGTATCCTTCGACACATTTATATAGAAGTCTCTTGGTCATTATGATGACCATGATGGTTTTAAAGCCACTCAGCAGGGCACTTGAAGTTTATTGTCATTCAGAAGGGAATAGATTGTTTCAGAGTTGGGATCGAACCCGCAGATGGGCTACCTACATATCCTTTGTTTAGAAAATGGAATCAGAACCCACGTAGTTCGAGTAAGGGAGTATGATTTTTATGATTGATGGATCAAAGAAGGATGTCAAAATTACTTTTTCACTCTAAGCTCACGTGAGTCATACTCGGTGTGAGAAACAAGAGGTATTGGTAAAAATCATAAAATTGTGCCATGAAAGATACAATCATAAGAAATAATGTGGGACTTATGTATGTATGACTGCCCAGATAAATGAAGATTAGGATTTACTTCAGGGAAGAAATCCAGGAGCAGGGTCCATAAAGGTATATGTGCTTCATGGATATTTGAATACACTAACTTGGGGATTACTCCTTAAAAGGAGGCCCAAATTAGGAGAGGACTTATGATTAGGTTTTACTCCTGAGAAGGAATCCCCGATCAAAAGTAAATTAGGACTGGTTAAGAGAAATTAAGACTGGGGATTACTCCTGAAAAGGATGCCCAGGTTAAGAGACTTGAAAATTTAAGGGACTTGGGGCTTACTCCTGAAGAGGATGCCCATATTTGAGACTGGGACTTATTCCTGAAAAGGAGGCCCGGGTTAAGGGAATTAAGGTTTGGGGCTTACTCCTAAGGAGGATGCCTAGATTTGGGAACTTTAAGAATTGGGGCTTACTCTTAAGGAGGATGCCCAAATTAGGGGACTGGGGCTTACTCCTAAGCAGGATGCCCATATTTGAGAATTATGACTGGGACTTACTCCTGAAAAGGAGGCCTAGATTAAGGGACTTGGGGCTTACTCCTAAGGAGGATGCCCAAATTAGGGGACTGGGGCTTACTCCTAAGGAGGATGCCCAGATTTGAGAATTATGACTGGGACTTACTCCTGAAAAGGAGGCCCAGATTAAGGGACTTGGGGCTTACTCCTAAGGAGGATGCCAAGATTTGATAATTATGGTTGGCGCTTACTCCTGAGTAGGATTCCTAGATTAGGGGTTCTCTCATATTAAAGGATGAGGTTGAATGAATGAAATCTCAATCTTTAGTGGCATAAAGATATGTAAATCACTAGATTTTGAGAGATATTCCTAAAAAAATTCCTTTCAGATAAGGATGTCAAATCAAGAAATCATGCCATAAATGGCTTTGAAGAGTGTCTTGAAGGCTGAATCTTTAATAGAAGAGGTGGAATGAAATAATAGGGGTGAAATGGGCAAGAAGGGAACCCATGGAGGCAGAGGCGCGCAAGTCCTGGCAGGCGCGCAAGTACTGCATGGGCGCACAAGTCCTGGTCATGCAGGTATAGCTGCGCGACACATGGGTACTTGCGGGACGGTTAACCAGCAGGGTAATACTTGAGTGACTCTTGTTTAAAGCCTTTAGAATCCTCTTGAGGTTCTTACCGAAGAGTGGCGTGCAAGTTCTATTGAAGGATTTAGGTGGCGCACAAGTGTGGCCATTTCCCTTAAGGGATGGACACTCAGGCGTGCAAGTGTTGATGAGTTTAAACACTTAGGCCTTCCTCCCCCTCTTTATGTAGAGACCCGAAGCTTGACGTACATGGACATTACATTACTTTTGCGGAGTACTTAGTACATAACAAAACACACACACAAGGACCGTAATAGTTTAGTGTCTTTGGAAACTCAGAATATAATCTTCTAATCATGGTGAAAGATCTTCAACATCTCCCATAAAGATCTTCCCTTTTTTTCTTACCTAAAACCTTTCTTTATATCCTGGGGAAAAGAAAACATAAAAGGGTGAGCTCAAATGCTCAGTAAGGGTAAAAAAAAGAAATATCAATCACATCATATTCAAAAGAACATAACATTTTGGAAATCTTAACCTGCAAAAGAGATCATAATATCATAACATGGGATAAATCATAGTAGTGAAATGTAATCCCAATAATCATAACTTAAAACATGAAACTTTTTTTCATACACACATAATCATAGAGAATCATTTCTTATTATTCAAGACTTATTTCCAAGTCTATCTTAGTGGCAAAAGTCCATTTCTGAACCGAGTTCATTCGTCGTTTCAATCCTGTTTCACTGAACCGGTTTAACCTTCCATTCCAGCCATGTCTATCTCATGAGATATAAATTCTTTACCCAATGCATTGGAGGGAGATATAGGTCCCACCCATCTCATAATGGTACCATTCTTATGTGTGCCACAAAATCATAAATCATACATCATTGCATAACCCATGTAATAAAAATGGGATTCTTAAACAACATGACATCATAAAATAATTCATATAAGATAAAGGAATTCATAAACATAATTCCATCACAACATAATCAAATCAATGTAATAATAGGGATAGAAACAGAACCCTATATTATCTTAGATGGAAAATAATTTTGATAAAACACTTGAACTCCATTCTTGAGGAATATATCCTTTCTACTTCAAAAACATTTTCCTTTCTTAACATGTCATACAATTTTAAACTAAAATAAGTTGATTAAAAATAAAATTGAAAACTTGTAAATTAATCTTCTTGAAAATAATTTTTTAAAAATCCATTCATGCTGTATAAGTTAAAAAAAACATTCTTCTCGTACTTTTGTCGAAAAAGTCAAAAAGTACCTCGTACAAAAAACAACAAAAGATTACTTTCATATCTTTTACTAAAAACTCACCGAAGGTTAAAATTGGATTTAAACAATTTTAGGTGGATGGAAACAATATTACATATCGAGGAAACATGGATGTGGGTGATAAAATACACCCCAGTAAATACCAAAGTATAAAAAATCTCGGATAAAATGAGATTGTGATATTTTCCCTTACCTTAGGTCCGATTTGCTTCGTAAGTGTCCGAACCTCCTGTATAATGATTTAAATAATGTCATTGACTTATTCCAGATTCATACACATTGTTATTATATCATATATGGTTCACTTATGACTTTATATTACCCGTTCTTTTGTAAATTTCATGTTAAAGAGCGTTTTGGGTAAAATCGTCTCATTTGTTGTTCGTGTTTTAACTTATAATTATTCATATGACTACTTAGATCATGATTACTTAAATACAGAATGTAAAACATCGTATATATGTAATATATATTCATAATATACATATATATAATAGATCAGCAAATGGAAAGAAATACACCGTTCATGGAGACGGTAGGCCATACGTACGCATGAACGCTGTTTTTGTTTCCTTATTGAGTTGAATGGAATTAAGTAGATGAAATACATATATATACACATAAATCCAGTATTATTATGTCATATATTTCATTATTACTTATTATATATACTTTATAATCATTCATGAATGGTTAACTTGGAGAATGAATCTCATCGCGTCGTGGAGACGGTAGTCCGTATGTACGCACGAGCGATGATATCGTTCTCATGATCGTGGAATTGTATTGGAGTGTATGTATACTATTTAAGAATCAATATAACTTTACAATAATAATATATAGTTATTATGTACACCATTATACCCATCCAAGTAAGGTGGTGGTGGAAAATAGATTACTCCACGGCGTGGAGACGGTATTCCGTACGTACGCACGCGCGGTGATTTCGTTTTCCATAGGATGGATAGATGGTGAAATAGGGTTGTTTCATACTTATAATAACATATCCGTATATGAGTGATATGGATGTTATTACTCCATAATGAAACATCCTAAGAAGAAGAAGTGGAAGAAGAAATAAAGTTGAAAGAATCGGTAACGAACATTACCTCTTCTTTGAAGCGTCTCTTTGAGATCTCCTTTTAGAGCACTAAAATTGGTCTTTGAAAAAGACAAGAACATCTAGGATGTTTCTATGGAAGTGGAGAATAGAATTTGGCAGGGGTTGGCCGAGCATGAAGGCTCAAAGTTGTGTGAGGAAGAGAGGGAGGATGTGCCCTTTTATAAGGGAGGAGAGGGGCTCCTTTGGAAAAACAAAAAATATTATTTTATTATAAAGCCAAATTCGGTTTCAAATAGCTCCAAATTAATTTATTTAGAATATAAGGTGGGGATGGTTCTAAATCCTCTCATCCAATAGAATTTAGACAAGTTTAGGATCCTATTTTAACCTTATCATTTATATTTAACTTTAAGTTAGATAATTTTACTTTTACCGTGTCTTTTTGTGTTCTTACACTATAAGGTTAATAAACTTACTATAAGAAGCCAAACTAACCCCAAGTTGGTTATTATTAAGATATATAACCTTATATAAGTCATTTGGACAAAATGTTATATTTTTAGGAATAAAATAACAATTAATAATATAATATTTGTTTTAAAAACTATTTTATGTCAATTTTGACACTATTTAGTAATTGATTTTTGTGAAAATCATAACAGAATGATTAGTTATAAAAAAGTTAATTAAATATATACTAACATGTCATATTAACCTATAAAATTAGTGTAATTCATAAAATTCTCAAATTACATTTATTTGGGTATTTATAACATCAATTATGTCAATATTTCATTAATAAGATAATTACTGCATCATCATTGTGTCATAAATAAATTAAATTATTTAATGTCTAAAAATTACAAATAAACTATCATTGTGTAGGAAATATTTTTATCTTTCTAATGAATATTTATAGTCGAATTTATCTTATGTATAACCCTATATTACAAATGATTTACTTATTAAACATTGATTTTAACTATTTTAACCCTTCTTTAAATAAATTAATAATAAATGTCCCAATCTAATCCAAGTGGTCCTAAATGGTCATATTTTATTCCTAAGGTTGTTTTTGGTCGAATTACACTTATACAATAGAATTAGGACATGTGTTAGGGTAATAATAATATCATTTTTACCCTTAATTACCCTATTTACTTTTAACCGTGGTAAAAAAAAGTAAAAAGTTACTATTCACCCAAAATTCTTTTCATCTCATTGAACCACATTATACTTACTGACATCAACCGTGTCTCTCAATTTTTTGAAATTCCACTCACAGAATCGGTAAAATTAAGTTTTATGAAAAATTCATTTTTTTAACTACCACTTAGTGGTTTCACTATTCATCAAAAAATGAAAGTTTCCAGAAAAATACCAAAAATTAGGCCTAAGTTATATTTGATATTATGAACTCAAAAATGATGTCTATTTTACCAAATTCAAAACATATCAGTTGCATTAATTAATTTAAAAATTAATTCCCGTCGTCAAAACAAATAGCGTGTTCTTAAGAGATAATAACTATCAAAAGATTGACACTTGTTTATGTCTGGTTTAAATGTGAAATTACATCCAATGACCAACATTGTATTAAATTGTAAAAATATATTCTAAATTTACTTTAAAACCACTCAAATTAATAATATATCACTATTAATTATTTCGATTAAAAAAGATGTTTTTAATTAAAATTTAGTAATTTTCACTATTCATCAGAAAATGAAAGTTATCTGAAAAGTACCAAAATTTCACCCTAAGCTAATTTCGATATTCCGAATCCAAAAATGAAGTCAATTTTGAAAAATAAAATTTATAAAATTTCAAAAAGTGGTTATTACTATTCATAACGGCTAGTTTTAATAATATTTTAATAGGATATTGTTTTTTTGTGAAACTCGTTATTGTGTACTACACACGCTATAGAGGAAGGTCGCGATTGCGTGTAATGCAAGGCAAGTCAGGGATGCGTGTTGTGCAAGCTCCTTTTGGTGTAGCATACAACACAAGACATTAATGAAAAGAGTATTTTTCATAAAATCTCGGGGTGTTACATTCTACCCCCCTTAAAATGAATTTCGCCCTCAAAATTCGTCGGGGTTATAAATGGTTTACTACTCGAAAGTTTCTTTAATAGAAACCCACATCGTAAAAAGGAATACCAAAACTTGGATTTAAAAACTAAAGTATGAAACGTAACCGTTACCCAAATAAACTAATCATTGGGTTTCCACATAGGTGAAAATATGGATATAGAAGAGAAATCTAACCATCATGTTCTGATGGAGAGTGGTAGAGAACATGGCTATGGAAAATCCAGAAATAACAAAGCCATAAATTTGTGATGATCTAAGCTACCATTTGAATCATCAGATATAAGAGCAATAGGACAACATTTTTGGTTTTCAAGATCATTTCCCTAAAGTTGATGAAATTGGAATTAGAAGAAATAATTTCGTGATTTTCGTATAGTCTCATCGTTGGTCATTCTTTGGACAATTTCCACTTCATCTCTTAAATAAATGAAGATGAATTTGTCATTCGTGATGTGTTAGCAGATCATGTGATAGAATGATGAGTTATTCCATCTGTCTCAAACAAAAGGTTAGAAAAGTTATCAAAAAATACATAAGTCCATCTATAGTGAGATTAATCATATATGGTTCCTAAAATGGACTTATACTTCATATATCATACTGCTTAATATAATAAAACTAGTTTCTTCTAAACAAGGACTTCATGTAGGCCAGTGGTAGGTGATAAAGGCCAGTCACACTTCAGTTGTGGGTTCGATTCCCACGGCCTTGTCCGACGCGATGGGTTGTCGCCCGTCCTGCAGGTTGTCCTTTTTCTAAAACTATATTACTATAACATCCCATCAATAATATCGAAAAAAATTCTATCCTTAAACAATACTAACTTATGTCCAACATAATCCATTCCAATCTTTAGGCTTATCTAAAATACTTTGGTCCAAGCTCATAGTATAAAGAAAATGATTATTTGAAATGTCACATAACAATCACGTGAATGCCATCATTTATCCCCAATATATCATAAGATATATCTTGTTGGTCAAATTACAATCATGTGAATACCTTAATCATGTATTCTCTTGAAGAAAGAATACCCATTAATTGAACCATAGTGAAAACATGAATGCAGTTAAAAGTTAACACTTTCCACATACCAAAATCCTCAAAATTCTATATACTCAAACCATGATATCACTTAGTCCTTATATCAATCATGAGCTCATGAATACTGTCAAATATTTCATTTTCTCGTTTTCCCTTCATTATGCGCATATCATCTTTTTTCCAAAAATATCTCAATCACTTTCCATGGTTACCGGTACCATAAAATTATTGAAAACCACAATAGACCAATACATAAATATTCCAATATTCCACGATACTATATACATTATTATTTTGGAATCCCATTACATAAACACTTAATCATTCCACCACATAGTTTTCATATTCAACATCACCAATGGTGATCGTATGTGACTTCCCTTTGTCCTTTGCCTTAAGTGGTTGCTCATGTCGATCATCAATAACCCTTGGATTAGGGAATTTATTAGCATAATGCCCCATTTCCTTGCACTTGAAGCATTGAAGTGTAGTAGGTTCATTCTATGTATCCCTTCCTTTGTTTGCATCATTAGACATCTTCTTCCCATCATTATGGCATTAAAATGCCCGATGACCTTCCTTTCCACATTTGAAACATTTACTTGTCCCTTTAAGACAATCTCCACCATGCTTCTTTCCATACTTTGAGAATAAGGAAACATTCATCTTCTTTTCACCATTATTCTGAGATTTCTCCTTGAACTCCATCTTTCGTTTCTTGTCAAAACTATGAGATGAATAAGTAACACCAACTTCTATTTCTACCTTGATATCACAACGCACAATTTCTTCATAGCTACTGAAGTCTCTTATAGCTAATGCCCTTCTAAGATTTTGTTTTAAGCCACTGAAGAATCGATAAACTTTACTTTCAGGTTGGATGATAAATCCAGATGCATACCCTGCAAGCCTTGTAAAATTTGCTTCGTATATACCAACAGATTCATCATCCTTTTACTTTAGTTCAAGAAACTTCTTCTCCATCTTTGTTCGAAGAATACGAGTGAAGTACTTATTGAAAAATATGTTCTTGAACTCATCTCATTCCATGGACTCAATTTCATCTCTTTGCCTCGTATTCTTGATAAGATTCCACCATTGATCAGCTTCACCTTCCAAATGATATACTGCTAATATGACTTTATCATGTTCTGAACATTGAAGAACTGAAAATATCTTTTTAGTGGTACTGATCCATTGTTCAGCAACAAGTGGATCAGAAGACCCACTGAAAGAAGGTGGACGTTGCCTCATGAAGGACTCAATTGAATATTGTTCCCTTCTCTGGTCATTTGGAAGTCCAGAATGATTCATATCTTGTGTAAGTATAGCAATAAGATTTTTCACTCCATCTCCCATAACATTTGTTTGTTCAGGAGGAAAATCATTTCATTGTCCATTGCATTGATCAACACGGTTCCTTCGGGTTCCAGCCATCGTCTAAAACCCAAAAAGAATAGTCTGAGAGGCAAAAATCATGCTAGGGAAAACAACATAATAAAGGGGGAGTACCTTCAATATCTAACATCTTAGGTTTAATTCTAAGATCGTTAGCGCAATTCTAGGACTATAACCTATACTTATACTTAACCTTAGGGATATCCCTAGACATACCTTAGAAATATCCCTAGGGATCTCACTAAAGTTCTCGCATCCTAGTTTCCAAAGGTTGACTAAACCTTTCCTTTGATACCAACTGTAGAGACTCGAAGCTTGACGTACATGGACATTACATTACTTTTGCAGAATACTTAGTACATAACAAAACACACACACAAGGATCGTAATAGTTTAGTGTCTTTGGAAACTCAGAATATAATCTTCTAATTGTGGTGAAAGATCTTCAACATCTCCCATAAAGATATTCCCTATTTTTTCTTACCTAAAACCTTTCTTTATATCCCGGGGAAAGGAAAACATAAAAGGCTGAGCTCAAATGCTCAGTAAGGGTAATCAAAAGAAATATCAATCACATCATATTCATAAGAACATAACATTTTGGAAATATTAACCTGCAAAAGAGATCATAATATCATAACATGGGATAAATCATAGTAGTGAAATGTAATCCCAATAATCATAACTTAAAACATGAAACTTTTTGGCATACACACATAATAATAGAGAATCATTTCTTATTAGTCAAGACTCATTGCCAAGACTATCTTAGTGGACAAAGTCCATTTCTGAACCGAGTTCATTCCTCATTTCAGTCCTGTTTCACTGAACCGGTTTAACCTGTCGTTCCAGCCATGTCCATCTCATGAGATATAAAATCTTTACCCAATGCATTGGAGGGAGATATAGGTCCCACCCATCTCATAATGATAACATTCTTATGTGTTCCACAAAATCATAAATCATACATCATTGCATAACCCATGTAATAAAAATGGGATTCTTAAACAACATGACATCATAGAAAAATTCATATAAGATAAAGGAATTCATAAACATAATTCCATCACAACATAATCAAATCAATGTAATAATAGGGATAGAAACAGAACCCTATATTTCTTAGATGGAAAATAATTTTGATAAAACACTTGAACTCCATTCTTGAGGAAAATATCCTTTCTACTTCAAAAACATTTTCCTTTCTTAACATGTCATACAATTTTAAACTAAAATAAGTTGATTAAAAATAAAATTGAAAACTTGTAAAGTAAGCTTCTTGGAAATAATTTTTTAAAAATCTATTCATGCTGTATAAGTTAAAAAAACATTCTTCTCGTACTTTTGTCAGAAAAGTCAAAAAGTACCTCGTACGAAAAACGACAAAAGATTCATTTCATATCTTTTACTAAAAACTCACTAAAGGGTAAAATTGGATTTAAACAATTTTAGGTGGATGGAAACAATATTACATATCGAGGAAACATGGATGTGGATGATAAAATACACCCCAGTAAATACCAAAGTATAAACAATCTCTGATAAAATGAGATTGTGATATTTTCCCTTACCTTAGGTCTAATTTGCTTCGTAAGTGTCTGAACCTCCTGTATAATGATTTAAATAATGTCATTGACTTATTCCAGAATTATACGCATTGTTATGATATCATATATGGTTCACTTATGACTTTATATTACCCGTTCTTTTGTAAATTCCATGTTAAAGAGCGTTTTTGGTAAAATCGTCTCATTTGTCGTTCGTGTTTTAACTTGTAATTATTCATATGATTACATATATAATGATTACATAAATCCAGAATGTAAAACATGATTTATATATAATATATATTAAGAATATACATATATATAATAGATCGGTAAATGGAAAGAAATACACCGTTCATGGAGACGGTAGGCCGTATGTATGCATGAACGCTGTTTTCGTTTCCTTATTGGGTTGAATGGAATTAAGTAGATGACATACATATATATACACATAAATCTAGTATTATTATGTCATATATTTCATTATTACTTATTATATATACTTTATAATCATTCATGAATGGTTAATGTGGAGAATGAATCTCATCGCGTCGTGGAGACGGTAGTCCGTACGTACGCACGAGCGATGATATCATTCTCATGATCGTGGAATTGTATTGGAGTGTATGTATACTATTTCAGAATCAATATAACTTTACAATAATCATATATAGTTATTATTTACACTATTATACCCATCCAAGTATGGTGGTGGTGGAAAATAGATTACACTACGACGTGGAGACGGTATTCCGTACGTACACACGCGTGGTGATTTCGTTTTCCGTAGGATGGATAGATGGTGAAATAGGGTTATTTCATACTTAAAATAACATATCAGTATATGAGTGATACTGATTTTATTACTCCATAATGAAACAACCTAAGAAGAAGAAGTGGAAGAAGAAATAAAGTTGAAAGAATCGGTAATGGACATTACCTCTTCTTTGAAGCGTCTCTTTGAGATCTCCTTTTAGGGCACTAAAATTGGTCTTTGAAGAATACCAGAACCTCTAGGATGTTTCTAGGGAAGTGTAGAAGAGAATTTGGCAGGGGTTTTCCGAGCTTGAAGCCTCAATGTGGTGTGAGGAAGAGAGGGAGGGGTGCCCTTTTATAAGGGAGGAGAGAGGCTCCTTTGGAAAAACTAAAAATATTATTTTATTATAAAGCCAAATTCGGTATTAAATAGCTCCAAATTGATTTATTTCTAAGATAAGGTGGGGATGGGTCGCAATACTCTCATAAAATAGAATTTAGACAAGTTTATTATCCTATTTTAACCTTATCATGTACATTTAACTTTAAGTTAGATAATTTTACTTTTACCGTGTCTTTTTGTGTTCTTACACTATAAGGTTAATAAAATTACTATAAGGAGCCAAACAAACCCCAAGTTGTTTATTATTAATATATATAACCTTATATAAGTCATTTGACCGAACCTTAGATTTTTAAGAATAAAATAACAATTAATAATATAATATTTGTTTTAAAAACTATTTTATGTCAATTTTGACACAATTTAGTAATTGATTTTTGTGAAACTCATAAAAGAATTATTAGTCCAAAAAAGTTAATTAAATCTATAATAACATGTCATATTAACCTAGAAAATTATTGTAATTCATAAAAGTCTCAAATTACATTTATTTGGGTATTTATAACATCAATTATGTCAATATTTCATTAATAAGATAATTACTACATCATCTTTGTGTCATAAATAAATTAAATTATTTAATGTATAAAAATTAGAAATAAAATATCATTATGTAGGAAATCTTTTTATCTTTTTAATGAATATTTATAGTTGAATTTATCTTATGTATAACCCTATATTAAAAATGCTTTACTTATTAAACATTGATTTTAACTATTTTAACCCTTCTTTAAATAAATTAATAATAAATGTCCCAATATAATCCAAGTGAGCCTAAATGATCATATTTTATTCCTAAGGTTCCTTTTGGTCGAATTACATTTATCCAATAGAATTAGGACATGTGTTAGGGTAATAATAATATCATTTTTACCCTTAATTACCCTATTTACTTTTAACCGTGGTAAAAAAAAGTAAAAAGTTTCTATTCACCAAAAATTATTTTCATCTCATTGAACCACATTTTACTTACTGACATCAACCATGTCTCTCGGATTTTTGAAATTCCACTCACAGAAGCGGTAAAATTAAGTTTTATGAAAAATTCAATTTTTTTAACCACCGCTTAGTGGATTCACTATTCATCAAAAAATGAAAGTTTCCAGAAAAATACCAAAAATTAGGCCTAAGTTATATTTGATATTATGAACTCAAAAATGATTTCTATTTTACCAACTTCAAAACATATCTGTTGCATTAATTAATTTAAATATTAATTCCCATCGTCAAAACAAATAGCGTGTTCTTAAGAGATAATAACTATCAAAAGATTGACACTTATTTATGTATGGTTTAAATGTGAAATTACATCCAATGACCAAAATTGTATTAAATTATAAAAATATATTCTAAATATACTTTAAAACCACTCAAATTAATAATTTATCACTATTAATTATTTCTATTAAAAAGGTTGTTTTTAATTAAAATTTAGTAATTTTCACTATTAATTAGAAAATGAAATTTATCCGAAAAGTACCAAAATTTCACCCTAAGATAATTTCGATATTCCAGATCCAAAAATGAAGTCCATTTTAAAAAATAAAATTTACAAAATTTCAAAAAGTGGTTATTACTATTCATAACGGCTAGTTTTAATAATATTTTAATAGCATATTGTTGTTTAGTGAAACTCGTTATTGCGTACTACACACGCTATCGAGGAAGGTCGCGATTGCATGTAATGCAAGGCAAGTAAAGGATGTGTGTTGTGAAAGATCCTTTTGGTGTAGCGTACCACACAAGACATTAATAAAAAGAATATTTTTCATAAAATATCAGGGTGTTACACTTTAGATCTTCCGTTCTATGTAAGAAATTACCTTAGAAATGTTTCAGAACCTTTGAGAAGAGACTAGGGAACCGGGAGCTTAAATCTGAGTTTCTGGAAAAACTCCTCCCCAAATGGGGGGCCCACATGGTCTATTTATATGCTGGAGAAGACCCGAAAAGTTATCACTTAGGTCACGCACGTCACTTGCGCGACTACTAGGCGGCGCGCAAGTATACCTGCGCGAGCATGAGGGAACTTGCGTGACCTATGGGCAATGTTCTCTTTGTTCATCCCTTTGTCAATTTTTTGATGTTTCTTCAAAGGATGAATCAATTTGGACTAAGTCATTTCCCTTTTACATTCCTTTGGGCTCTGTGACGAAAAAGGAGCATCAAAAAAGTCCCCCCCCCCCCTCAGAGTTGGATCCAAAATAAATGAGGATTTGACTCTGAGGAAAAGAAGAAAACCAAAGGAAAGGAGGCGCGCAAGTCTTGAGGGCGCAGAGGGTGGCGTGTAAGTGCGCGTCGCACAGGTCCTGGCATGCAGGGGTACAGCTTTAGTCGCGCAAGGTACGACACGCAGGGTTCTGGTCACGTCTATAAATAGAGGGCCTCACTTCCGTACAAAGCATCCGAATTTTCGGATTTCAAACCTTCGAGCTCTCGCCGCACAGGTCACCTTAGCCACGCAGGTTGCTCTGTTTTCCACTGTTTCCTTGATGTCGCGCTGCTGTCAAGGTATCTGGACCTGCACGGTGATACTTTCACACCAAATACTTGCGCGTCACATTCATACTTGCGCGCCAAGTTTAGACTTGCATGCCTTAATGAATTTTCCATTTTTTCGAATTCCTTCACAAATTTTATGAAAAATAAAACCCATTTAAGAGTTAGTTTATTCAAATTTTGTGCAGATTCAATGGCTCTCAGGAGAATTGGAACGGCTGATGAACTGGCTAGCAAGTGGATTGATGACATGATGAACATTTGTTTCCATGATTACTATGATATCTGCGACAACACTCTCCCAGATTTGCCTAAGTACTTGAAGAAATATCATCTTAATTTCCCACAGACCATCTACCTACCTCTATATGGTCATGGTCTTCTGCAAGGAGTCAATTTTCCAGACGCAAAGAATTATACGCCTGAAATTCAGCTGCACTGATACTCCTCTATTTCGGTTTTGTTGTGCATTAAGAGAAACAACAATGGTGTGAACTTCCAAATTCTTCCTCCATGTCATTTCCTTGCAGATATGAAAATGGAAAACCCATGGGCTGAAATATTTTCCATTTCCGGTTGGTGGAGAGAAGAAAAACATGGCATTAGAACAATATCTGAAAAGAGTACTCTCTTCAAATGGCTCTTTACTTCCAATGTTTCATTCTAAAATCCATGTATCTATCTTCCAAGTCTCTTGGACAGAAACAGAGTCACAGTTTGATCAGTAGAGAATTTTCTCAAACCGCACTCAAGAACATTCTTTTACAATTGTTCCAAGAAGAGCTGGTATCACTACATCTCTTATAGTATCCAGTTGAATGAATGAATTCCAGGTGGCTGCTGATGTAGCTCGGGATTTTGTAAATCAAATGAAGAGTTATGTTGAAAGTCTTTTGTAATTCCTTGGAAAAGCGAAGAGACTCCAGTCCGTGGATGTCCTTTTAACTCTTATGCATTAATGAAAAAACACTTTCACCTTCAATCATTTGTGCACGCATTTTCTTGATACCTGCTTTAAATTTTACCTAAGACAATGGGCCTAGTAAGCATAGTTTTATTTTTACTAGGATTAATGTAAATGACCCTACAAACTTTGAATCTTTTAATTGCTCAATATTACCTAAATCATACAAAATGTATGTTTAGTGAGCTAGAACTTGACTTTTATTCAGAGTTCCCTTGTATTTTGTGGGCAGTTTAAAGTCATGCACATCGGACATAAAGAGGCTAATGATTAAGGTCGAAATAGATTTGAACGAATGAATTAAAATTGACTCAATTCCTTGACAATTCATCTGACAACATAGTACCATACTCAAGTATAAGGGGGGGGGGACGCAAAATATGACTTTAAGAATATTTGAATCTGAGGAATGATATGAAAAATAGCTAAAAGACATTAGAAGAAGTAGTTCCGAAGAATGAAGTTACCATTATTTAACAAACCCATTAGGGGGTTGAATTATGTAGGGCCACCTAAGGGCATTGGCTGCATAGTTAAATAAAATAGTATCTTTTGGATAACAAGTCTGTTATGTAGACTGTTTATGCATGGCCGCCTATGGGCACGTGCTACATAGTCAGGAAAAAGAACTCTTAGAAACTTTCTTTCATAGTGCTAAAAGCCAGTGAAAGTTTATGGAGATTCAAATTTTCCAAAGTATAGAGTTTTCTGTATGGAAAGAGGTACTTGAAATATTGAAAAGATATTTCCAAACAAGATTATCGAAGAACTGGATGGATATTACTCCTACTATGCTCTGACCCAAATGTAGGGAAGGAGAATATAAACCATATACTTGAATACTTTCAGATCATGAAAAAGGATATGGGACAAATATGTTAAGGATAGCTATTTTTGCGGATCCCAACATACTGTCATTTAAGACAAATAAGGATAAAAGATGCATTCTTCCCAAGAATGAAGTTACCACTATCCAACAAACCCGTTAGGGGGTTTAATTATGCAGGTCCACCTAAGGTCATTGACTGCATAGTCAAATAATAGTATCTTTTAGCTAACAAATCTATTATGTAGACTGTTTATACAAGGCCAACTATGGGCACGTGCTGTATAGTCAGGCAAAAGAATTCTCAGAAGTTTGAAATTTTTGTGACCTAGAAGTCATGAAAAGGGTTATGAAGATTTGAAAATATTTTAGGTTAGGATTATGACACATAAATATTGGTATTGTCCAATGTATATAGAGATACACAGATCAATGCTAACCATAATCATGTTGTGGCTGGGTCCTGGATTGAAATGTTGGACTTCACTACATATCCCATAAGGATGGGAATCAAGCCATACATAGTTCTTGAACTATAGTTTAACATCGTGTGGGAAAAAAGGATTAGAGATCTTAGTTTAGGGTCATAGAGCTTGGACCATTAAAAGAAATACACAATGTGTGCTTTCATGGGGACTTTTCAGCCAAGGGACTGAAATTGGAATTTGGGGTTAGGTCCAAAGACTTGGGGATGGATTCGATGGATACTCAAATGTTCCTAAGTATCCCATGAGGATGGGAATCAAGCCTACGTAGTTCTAGAAATACCCTCTGTACAAATTTGGTTCGTACATGTGAATGGTGAAAGGGGACTTTAGTACAATTATGGTTTAACCTAAGATAAAAGGTTTGGGCATTTCCATGTATGCACATAGTCATTGAAATGAAACATGATTGAAAAATCAATGTAAATAATGGTTCCCTCTCAGGTGAGGGTATCAAAGAATATTGTAGTTTATTGTCATACTGGACAAAAGTGTTGTGTATTTTAACGTCGTATAACAAGGACGAAAGTGAACCAATGTAAAGATATTGATTCTAGGGGCGGTTTCATGAATCAACATCGTATGAGATGGAGGTGAACCAATGTGAAGAGAATGGTTTTGGGCTTGAACCTTGGGAGGTTGCCTACGTACCCATCCTGGAAGGCAAGGATCAAAGTCCGTGTACTTCAATTAAATAATGAATTAATGATCAAGTTGTTCTTGGGGACAACGACTTAAAAAATGATGTTGGGACTTACACATGGTTAGTAGCCCAGAGAGAGTGTTATGGTTGAGGTTTGCTCTAAGCTCACGTGATTCATACTCGGTGTGAGAAGCAGGAGGTAACGACAACTTTAATGATGCATAGTTTAATGTCATGTAGGACATATAAAGGGACTGTGCATTTTAAAGTCTTGCAGTTAGGACTATTGGTGCTGCACAGTTTAGTGTCATGTAGTAGGGACAAAGTACAGTTTAATGTCATGTAGGACATATTGGGGATTGTTTTCACAGTTTAACGTCATGTTGGATGAAAAAGGGACGATATAGTTTAGTGTCATGTTGGACAAAAGTGCAAATAGTTTAAGGTCATATGAATGGACCATTGTTGTATTGTTTAATGTCATATAAAATGGACGGTGAAGGGGACACAGTTTAACATCATGTTGGACGTATGTGAAAATAGTTAAGGGTCATATTCTTGGAACGTTGATGATGCAGTTTAACGTCTTGCTGGACCAAGGTGCAGGTTAAGGTCATATTGGACCATTGATTATGTAGTTTAACGTCTTTTAGGACGTAGGGGACTTTTATACAGTTTAGTGTCATGTAGTTAGGACGTCACAATTTAATGTCTTGCTGGACATAAGGGACTTGCAAATAGTTTAGGGTCATATGCATGGACCCTTGATGATGCAGTTTAAGGTCATACAGGACCTAGTTGCAGTTTAAGGTCATACTGGACCATTTAGGGAACTTTTTCACAGTTTAACATCATGTGGGACGAAAGTACAAATAGTTTAAGGTCATATGTATGGATCTTTGCCGTACAGTTTAATGTCATAGAGCAAGGATAATGAAGGGGGCACAGTTTAAAGTCATGTGGGATGAAAGTACAAATAGTTTAAGGTCATATGTATGGACCATTGGTTATGCAGTTTAACAACTTGCTGGACGGTTGTGCAGTTTAAGGTTATACCGGACAATGGTGCAATTTAAGTTCATACCGGACCATAGGGGGACTGTGCAGTTTAATGTCATGCAGTGAGGACAAATTAGGGAATTTGTTTCCCCCACAGTTTAACATCGTGTGGGATGAAATTAATACAAATAGTTTAAGGTCATATGTATGGACCGTTGCTGTATATTTTAATGTCATATAGCAAGGAAAATGGATCATTTTGTGTTTATACAAAATACTTTTTCAAAAATCTGGCATTGGTTGGAGTAGTGATGAGTTCTCCATCCATCAAGATTAATGAATAAGCTCCATTGGAGTAGACCCTATGTATTGAATAAGGTCCTTCCCATTTTGGCTCAAGCTTGGGAGGTTTCTTTCCTGGTATCATTGGAGTTCTGAGAACTAATACCAATTCTCCCTATTTGAATGAACGAAGATGAACTTTTTTGGTTAAAAGCTCGTGCTATTCGATTCTGATAGACTTCCAAGTGGTTCAAAGTGCACAATATTTTCTCATCTAACCATTCCAAATCATTCAATCGCTTTTGAGATTGTTCATCTGTAGATGACTGATCACAAATGGATACTATGAACAAAGGAAATTGAACTTTAATGGGAAAGATGGCTTCTGTTCTATATACCAGTGAATATGGAGTAGACCAAGTTGCAGTGCGGGTGGTAGTCCGATAAGCCCATAAAGCAAGAAAGAGTTTATCAGGCCATGACCTCTTATCTTTATCCACCATATTTTGAAATATATTTGAAAGAGTCTTGTTAAAGGCTTCTATCTGGACGTTGTCCGCTGCATGATACCGAGATGAATGGTTGGATTTGATGTTGTATTCTTGATACAACTTCTTTACCTCGGATGAACCGAAGTTGGTGCCATTGTCCGTCAATATGGTATGAGGGACACCAAATCTGGTAATGATGTTAGACTTGATGAAGCTAAAAATGCATTTAGAACTGACCTCCTTGAGAAGTATTGCCTCTTCCCATTTGGAAAAGAAGTCAGCAGCAGTAAGAATGTACTTAAACTGCTTGGTCGTAGCTGAAGGGTAAGGTCCCACCACATCCATTCCCCATATGGAAAATGGCCATGAGTATTTATCTGTTTGAAGAAACTCTGGAGGTTGATGAATGAAGTTGGAATGTACTTGGAATTAATGACACTTCTTTGTGAAATCAACACAATCTTGTATCATTGAAGGCCAAAAGTATCCAAGCCTTCGAATCTGATCAGACAGTCTATGTCCAGACTGGTGGGCACCACAGACTCCTACATGCACTTCATTCATGACATCCATTATCTCTTCACCATCAATGCATCTAAAGAGAACTCCATCAAAACCACGTTTCTAGAGAATTTTCTCTAGGTGATCTGGGCTATCATAAAGAGTAAAATTGACCACACGTCGCCGGATTTGGTCTTTCTTGGCTATATCAGGTGGAAGTGTTCCATTTTGAAGGTATTCCCTGATAGGTGACATCCATCCTGTAGTATGACCATAAGATTCAGGAATGGGACTAATTTCATTAATTTCCTCTGTTCTGATTCAAACATAAGGTGAAATTGCATGACGGTGGGCAATACTGATGGTTGTCTCATCCCGATTTGGATCTGCCAGAGCTGTGGCTATATTTGCCAGTGCATCAGCTTGAGCATTTTGTGATCTTGGTACATAAGAAAATGTTGGTTCCGAAGGGAATTCCACCATTAACTCTCTGACATAATCATACAAAGGTATTAGTTCTTCTTTTCTGATGGCATAATCCCCATTGACTTGTTTGATTACCAGGTCTGAATCACCTTTCACCTTTAAGTGATTCACTTGTGCTTGAAGTACTAATTCGAAGCCTACGATGAGAGCTTGGTATTCTGCTTCATTATTGGTACCACCTTCCCGTAATAAGAAGTAATAAGGTAACACTGCCTTTTCTGGAGAAATGAGCACAATTCCTAATCCAACTTTGTTGAATTTAGGATTTTCCATTTTCCTCCCTGTTGGACTTCTGGAAGCACCATCAAAATACATTTCCCATGCCTGAGGACTTTCTTGAATAGAGAAGACTTCCTCATCAGGGAGTTTAATATATGAAGATGTGTCTTCCACTGAAGGGTGTTTAGCCAAGAAATCAGCCATATCTTGGCCCTTTATCGCCTTTTGAGACACATACTGAATGTCGAATTGCTGCAAAATAACTGCCCAACTTGCCAGACGTCCTATAAGCATTGGAAGACTAAGGATGAATTTGAGCGGGTTATTGCGAGATACCAATTAGACCTCATGATGTTGCAGGTAGTGTCTCAACTTTTGAACTGCAAAGATTAATTCCAGACAGCACTTCTCAATACTTGAATACCAGGTTTCTGCTTCAAGAATAGTTCGACTGAGATAGTAGAGGCTGTTTTCATTCCCATCATCGTTCTTTTGAGCAATAATGAAACCAAATGATCGCTCTAGAGCTGTCACGTAGAGGATAAGTGGTCTTCCTTCAACAGGTCTCATGAGTACCGGTAGACTCAAGAGGTATTTCTTGAGAATATTGAATGCTTTTTGACATTCTTCATTCCACTGGTAAGTGACTCCCTTCTTCATCAATTCGGTGAAGGGTAAACTTTTTCCTGCCAAATTGGTGATGAAACGCAGAATATAGGCTAAGTGTCCTTGAAGTCCTCTTAATTCTTTCAAATTCTGAGGAGGTGACATACCAAGGATTGACTTGGTCTTATCAGGATCAACTTCAATACCATGATGGAATACAACAAAGCCGAGAAATTTTCCTGAGGTTACCCCAAAAGCACATTTTAAGGGGTTCATCTTCAAATTATGTTGTCGAAGCTTGCAGAATATGACTTCCAAATCATCCACGTGATTAGAAAGTTGTTTATATTTAACTACCAAATCGTCTACATAGCATTAAACAAACTTCCCTAAGAATGTTTTGAAGATACGATGCATGGAACGCTGATATGTTGCACCTGCATTCTTTAAGCCAAAGGTAATTACCTGGTAAAAAAACACACCCTGAGGGGCTCTGAAGGCTGTGGATTCCTCGTCTTCTGGGGCCATTCGGATCTGATTATATCTAGAATATCCATCCATGAAGGAAAGTTCTTCATAGCTAGCTGTTGCATCAATTAAAATTTCTGTAATCGGAACTGGGAAATCATCCTTAGGACAATGCCGATTAAGATCTCTGAAATCAATGCAATCTCTGATTTTTCTATTCTTCTTCTTTACAGGGAAAATATTAGCCAACCACTTGGGATAATGAACTTCTCTGATGGAGTT
Source organism: Viscum album (assembly GCA_963277665.1). Taxonomy (NCBI): domain Eukaryota; kingdom Viridiplantae; phylum Streptophyta; class Magnoliopsida; order Santalales; family Viscaceae; genus Viscum; species Viscum album. Next base: position 357,893,973 of record OY728163.1, read on the forward strand.
AGCTTTGATAAGCTTATCTACTTCAGCTTCAATTTTATAAGCCTAAGTTGGGTGTGTTCTTCTCACGGCTTGCTTAAATCTTCGATGTTCTTCTGGTAAACCCAAATGATGAGTAGCAACATCAGGATCAAGATCGGGCATCTCTGTATAGTTCCAAGAAAATATATCTCTATTTTTCTTTAGAAAAGAAATATACATCTCCTACACTTAAAGAGTCATGTCTGTACTGATTAAATTGGGGCATGGATCTTCTTTTGTACCCAGATTTATTTCTCTGAGTTCATCCACAGTGGTAGAGATACCCTCTTCAAATGCTGGAGGAGCATCTCTGAGATCTTCTTCTTCTTCTTCATCATGTGTTATTTCTTCCATTTCTACTTGCATAGTAGATGATGAAGTAGAATTTCCATGATTAGAAGAGATGTAAAAATTTGCATATCTTGAAGAAGAAGCTTCCATTTCCGACCCGATTGATGATGAAGGGTCTTCCTTAGGTAATAAAGAGGAGATGATGGATTGAGAATTGACATCATTGTTCACCTCCAATGTTGATATAACTTCTTCTGGCCTGGTTGGCGAATTATAGACTTTTTGGATTTCAGCAGATGAAATGAAGACGTCACCATTTGCGCTTTCATCACTGCTTGGTGGGTTACCAATTTCTCCCATGTTGTCTGGATCGATTGTCGTAATTGACATTATGGATCTTTCCATAGGAGTATTTTTATTTGGTTCTATCTTGTCAATTTGACTGATAGACAACACATAATCTATTCTCACATGTGTAAATGGATTTACTAGAATCTTCTCCAAACCATATGGAGCATTAACTTTAGTAATCTATATTGTTATGGATTTCTCCCTTCCCTTCATGTGATAGAATTCTGCCTCAATGTATTGAGACTCACATGTATTGAATGGGGCCTTATCACCATACAATGTCCCAAACTGACCATCGAAACAATATTTGAGACATTGATGGTATGATGAAGGGATAGCCGCATGTTGATGTAGGTAGGGTCTTCCAAGCAAGATGTTGAAAGATGAGTCTTGATCAACAACCATGAAATCCGAATTGGATACAATATCTCCAAACTGAGTTCTGAGTGTAACTTCGCCCAGTGGTTCTTGTTCATTTTTATCATATCCTTGTAACATCATGGTAGAAGGAGATAAATCAGATTCCATGAGGCCCAATTGACGAAGTGTAAGAATGGGCAGGAGGTTGACTCCCGAACCATTGTTAATGAAAGATCTTCGGACGTCTATGACATTGACATTGCCAGATAAGTACAAATGTCTAATATGGCCATGCACAACATTATCTTCATCTTCATCAGTAAAACATATTATTTCATGGCATTCTGCAGGATTATTTTCTATGTGATAGACTTTACCTGCAGCAATTTCAGTTTCAAACTCCTGAGGACTTGACAAAGCCTCGATGAGTGCTTCTCTAAGATCTTTTGACAGATTCAGAGCATCCAAAACTGATAACTTGGCTAGTACTGGGGCCAAGTGTTTCAATACATCATATTTTTGATCCAAAGTTCTGCATTTCCCAATAGGAATATGCAGTTTTGCAGGTACCTTGGAAGCTGATGTTTTGGAAGTTGATGCATCTTGTATCAGGATAGGAGTTGGAAATATCCCTAGTTTTGGAAGATTAGACCGATTAGATCCATTTACTTGCTGAGAGGAAGAAGATGGAACCCTCAACTGGTCATCCAAAATAACTGTGCCAGGACTAAATTTGCTATTGGTAGAAGAACATGTGTGTTCCTGCTGAGCTCGCTGAATGGATCTACCACAAGTTTCTGCTACATACACAGTTCTAGCAGGGGTCGAATTGGAATAGTGGCTTCTGAAAGATCCACATCTTCCCCTGTATCATGAGCCTCTGGAACTTCCTTTGATTAACTTGTTTGATACCAGGAATTCATGCTCATCGAAATAAAAACTACAACTAGCATATGGATTTGTTAATTGAATCATATTAACAGAACCGAAGATTAACTCTTCATCTGATGAAGACTCCGCCTGATTAGCCTGTTTAGGCTGTGCGGTTTGGTGGGGCAATTCCCGTGGCTTTGAAGTAGATGGCATGAAGTCTTCCAGAGTCAAATACAACTTAGGCTTTGACACATACTCATCTTATTCTGATTCTTTTTCTTTCTTTGAATCATGTCGTTTCTTTGAGGACTTTCCCTCTGACGAAGAGGTTTTCGCCGCAAAATTCATGGCAGAAGACACAATCGGTTTCTTTAACTGTGTTCTCAAAATATCATGAGTTCGGTTGATCATCTTTCTAACCATCCAATCATCATACTTATGTGCATTTTTTCTTTTGACTTCATTCCACTCTCCTTCCTCCTCTGTAACTGTAGCAGTAACACATGCTACCTGAGCTAAAGAAACTTTCAGTTTGACTTGTCCCGAGTTGACCATTTTTTTGCAGGAGGTCCTTGAAGACAAAACACTCCTGGATTGGATGCCCCAACATTTGATGAAAGAGGAAATAATTGGGACGATCTTCATCTACTTTCTTGTTTTGCCTCTTGGGCATTGGAAATTGAACCAAATTATTTTCCAAAGCCGAAATGAAATAACCAGGAACATGTTCATTTCGAAAGAGTATGTTTTTCTCTTCAGATCCACAAATTGTTTTCGTCTTTGATCTCTTTGATCATCTTGAAGAAACGGCCTCTAATTTTGGTGCTCAGGAGGTGGAGACCTTCGAGAAGATGAAGGTTTTGAAGTAGAAACAGGTACATGTGCTTGTTTGAGCATAATTGTAGCAGTTTATGCTTTACCCATTCTTCTTCTTGGAGCTGATGGAATTACACGAGATTTAGCCTTAGCCTGTATAAGGGAATCTTCAATCTACTGAGCGATTGAAGTAAGGTCTCGAAACCCTCCTGTGTATTTCACAGGGATTAACGGCGTGTGAAATTCGTCATGCAGATTTGCCACACATATTGGCAACAATTTCTCTTGAGGGAGTGCTAGGCTTAGGGAATATGTTAATCCCTTCTAGCGAGAAATGAAATCAAAGACCCTTTCATTCTCCCTTTGCTTACAGTTTGTAAGATCGAAAACTATTGTCTTTGGAAAAGTTGAGCTGAACTGAAGAAGGAATTTTTGGCGAAGATCCTCCCATCCGGTAATTGACCGGGATTGAAAGCTTGTATACCAGACAAATGCTGGTCCTTGCAAGGTCCGTATGAAGCATCTAAGTTTTACTGCTTCTTGCTGCTCTGGAGTTCCCATCATAGGATCACAACAAGACACGTAATGCGTCAAATGTTGTTCAGGGTCGCCTGATCCATTGAAAATAGGGAATACAGGGTTTCCAAAACTGGATGGAGGAGAGATTGAATCTACCCATTCAGGGTAAACTTTCTTTTCTGGTTGAACCTACGCACGTTTCCCTTCAATAGTTTCTAACCGAGCTGTTAATGACTCAATGGTAGTTATTAACTTTTAAGAAACATCTGGTTGAACTTGGACTTGGGTAGGTGCAATGACTGGAGCTTGGACAGATGTGGTGGTTGGTGCTGCAACTAATGGTAGCACTGCCAACTGTTGTTTCACTTGACCCGTAGGATTAGACCTGTGAGGGTGTACTGATAGAGGAGGATATTCTTGATCCCTCTCAGTAGCTGTAACAAATTCCCTTGGATGACTGACTCCAGCTCGCTTAGGAGGAAGACTACCCTGAAGTAGCTCTGCATTCAACCTCCTTAATTCCTTAATTTCTTCCTCATGTTGTGCAAACCTTTTCTCTAGTGAGAGATATTGGCCTTCTACAGAGGAAGGATATGTAACCTGGTTCTTTCCCCTCCCTTTGTTGGATCCTTTTCGGAGAGGGGGGAAGTGGGTTACTCGAAAGATTACCTAGGTTATGAGTAATCCTTTGATTTTGTGTACGCACACCTTCTTCATTTGTGTCGGTGCGTACATCTTCTTGAGCAGGAACCTCTTCATCTGAGTCCCCTGAATGAGCCTCATCTGGTGGATCAGCAACAACAACATTGATGACATTGATTGATTCATAACTCATTGCATCCCTTCTATCATTAATTCTGTGATATTGTCTTCTTCCATGTCTTTGATGATACATTGCCTTTTGTTGATTCTATCCCTCAGGAACTTCTTGAAGAACCGTAATTTGGAGAGAATCTCCTGATAATTTGTCTCTTCGTTCCTCTTGAGGATTCTTCCCTAATCGAGAAAAGACCGGCTTTCTCTGAGGATGGGATTGATGATTTGAAAAAGCCCCCAGTCCGGTGGACTGGGGATGTTTCTTCTCAACTCCTAGAATCTTATTTGTTGATTCCGAGGGTTGGTTTAACAGAGTCCTCAGTCTGGCGAGCTGGGGTGGCTCTTGACATGCTATGTCTGAGACTTTCTTAAAATCTCTGTTGATCTTACGAACCTTAGTCCGGAAATCAGCTTGATGCATTAAACTGTATCCACTTTTATCACCTAGTTCAAAAGACCGTTGGATGATTTCTGACACTTCTGTCACTTGGTGATGTGCTTGCTCCAAACGAGAGGCATGTTCAATATTCTCTTTTGCTTCATGCAGAAGTAATTCAACAACTTGTTCTCTATATTCTTGATTTTGAGAGGAACTAGTTGAGGACTATTCTTGGGCAAGATTTTTATTACAAACAAATCCCATGGACTGTGGCAGACCATGGGCAATAACATTGCATGAGACCATTTTTTGCGGGCTTTGCTGACTGGAGAGCACCGTGAAATGCAGTGCTCCATGAACACCCCATCCTCTGACATGAATACCAGATGGGGCATTGGAAATTAACTGACACAACTTTCTTAGTGTTCCAAGGCATGAACGTTGAAGGGATCTCTGCTGCTTTTCAGCCTTTGGATATCGAGAGATTGATAGAGATGCCAAGTCAATCTGGCGTTGTAACCCTTCTATTGTCTTAACATGAATTTCATATTCATCACAAGATAATACATTCTTCTTCAACTGACAAAGAGTTTTCCATATGTTGAGACGAATATCATGAATTCAATATTCGGTCAACATTTCTGGAATGTCATACTGAGAATCAGCCAGAGGCCAAAACATAACTGGCAGTTCACCTTTCGCCAGTTTTTTTCTCATGTTCAACATTTCCTCTTTATCATTCAATGAAGATTCTTCTACCTGATTTGACCAGAGTTGGTGTTTCCTTTTTTCTTCATCGGATTCAACAAGATTGGTAGAGGAATCATTGATCAAACTAGAAGATTCATGACTTAGGGGTGGTTCAGAGAATGACCTACACCATGGGCTATCTTCTAATTGAGAAAGTATTTCACCTGCTAGCGATAAATAATCAGACATGACTGGTTTCTCATTTTCAAGTGCCTCAAGATAAGAGGGATTTCTTGGCACTACATTTTCCACTGGAGCATTTTCCGGGCAATGTGCATCTCTACTACGAAGAGGACTTTCGCAGCGAATTTCATCATCATGGGGAGGACCACCATAATGGGTTACAACAAAAGATGAGATCTCTTGCTCCTTGTTCTTCTGACTGCACAGAGGGTTCCTGTGGCTCTCATCTGAAGATGAAACTTATAGATCGACCTAATTGTCATGAAGCAGGCCTTCATGAGGAAGTGTCTGTTGAAGACCTTCAGAATTAATGTTCCCACTATTGGGAAATGAGGGAGTAGAATCTTGAATTTCAACAGATAACTGTCTGAGGGCTTCAAGAACTCCAGCATCGAGCAAGGCCTTGTTACAGATTGGCTCTTGATCTCTTGACTATGCTGGGCGGGTCTTCTTCTTAGAAACCTTCTTACTTGCTTTGGAAACCACTTGTTGATGAATGTGGCTGCTCTGAGCAGCTGTATGTGCCTGATCAGGAAAGATGGCCAGGTTAGGCTGACGATCTCCACTCAAATCAGGTGTATGTGCCTAACTTGGTTGTCCGTATGATATGGGGGAGTATTCCCCACAACCCTCTTGGAATGGAACAGATGTGTGTGTCTATTCCGGAGTGAATTGTTGATGTGTCACTCCAATGGTAGGGATAGATTTATGTGTCTTTCCCTGAGATGTTTTTGAAGATGTTATAATATCCTGGAAGGAATCCAGAATATGATCAGGGATTTGCTTCTACTCTTTCACCATTGATAGAATATGCTTGGTGAATTCAGCTACCAAAATGGGAATATACGTCCATTTTGGGCTTGGAGTAGGTGTATGTGCCTGCTCTTGTCCTCCTTTTTCTGTCAGTGAATCCTGACAGTACTCAAATGTGGGGGCAGAGAGTTGAGTCTGCCTCCTGTTTGTTGTCGGGGCTTTCCAACTAAATTCTCCAAATGATACCAAGCGAGACTGTTGGTAGGCTTGATTAATACTAGCAGGTGTATGTGCCTGCTGATTTCACTTCACCGAACGTAGTTGACGAGATCCATCACATGTTGTCAGACGAGCCTGCTGACTAGCTGATGATGTATAAACAGGTGTATGTTCCTGCCTATAGTACTCCGCCAAAATTTCCTGGAGGGATTGGCATGATGCTGCCAGATGAGTCTGCTGGACAGAGGAATTGAAACGGGTAGGTGTGTGTGCATGCTCGTTGCTTGCCACCAAGTTAGGTTGGTGGACTTCTTCAGAGATGGCAGATATGAGAACCTGCTCACTGTTGACTGGATTCCTCCTCTGGTGGTTCGTCTTTCCTGCTCGGGTTTGAGGAACCTGAGCCGAACACCTGGAGTCAGTACCCTCATCATGCTGAGGGAACACTGCTGCATGAGTCTGGTGGCGATTGTTGGTGGGATACCTCAGGAAGGACTCCTACTTCTTTGAATTAAGTCCCTAAGGGACCTGCTCATTCACCTCCCCAGAATATGGGAGTGAATAGTGATTGCGTTCTAGGGATAATGACCTGAAACGGTTGGAGACGATAGTCAGCACCGCCTGCTTCTTGATCACTGGTCGTCATTGTCCGGACGACCGGTGTGAATTGTTCACTTGGAGGGCTTATCGGGCAGCCTCCAGAGTTGGAATGGTACCATATTGATGGTACTCCTTAACCAGTGCATTTGATACCCAGGTTTGAAGATGCTGAGTATGTGATATCATCCTCAGAGTGGACGATGATCCAGCAGGAGTAGTAGCAGTGGCATTTGCAGCAGCAGTATTCACAGGTGTGAACTTGAGAGAAGCCATTTTGGAAATGGAGAAGATCTTTGGAAAAGAGTGCATGTTTGATATAACAAACGTGATCAAGATACATTCAGCCACTACATCTTTTGGATGAGCACATATGTCAATGATTTTTTTTGTCCCTCTTATTGAGTTCTAAATAGGGGCCTAACAAATAGGTAAAACATCATTTTAACTTGGTTAAGGATTCACATCGGGTTCACCATTTTTGTTTCCCTCGGAATTCGGGGATGACCTCCTTGATGGGAGGTTCAAACATTCCGATCGGTTTCTAACAGGTTTTTTCGTAGAACCGGAAACATACAATGATTCCACATCCATTTGGACCTACTTTCCAAAGGTAGGTGCTCATTATTTTATGGATTGATGAGGCTTAGGAATTTTCATTGGTTGAGAGGACGGGAGGTCGGACTCATCACACCTTTTCGATGGGAATTATTTTCCACTCCGGGACTCTCTTTATAGATTTAAGTCATGTTCGTGAATCCTTATTACATTACCAAGTATAAAATGATCTTTCCTTCAGATCTGAAAATCAGTGATTAAATATGTAGGAAATTTAGAGAATCTTTTATATGTATTTGAGGTTCTTCATCGATAGAGAACCATCTGTATTTATTAGAGATTCTTGGTCAATGGCATCCTTCGACACATTTATATAGAAGTCTCTTGGTCATTATGATGACCATGCTGGTTTTAAATCCACTCAGTGGGGCACTTGAAGTTTATTGTCATTCAGAAGGACATAGATTATTTCAGAGTTGGGATCAAACCTGCAGATGGGCTACCTACGTATCCTTTTTTTAGAAAAAGGAATCAGAACCCACGTAGTTCGAGTAAGGGAGTATGATGTTTATGATTGATGGCTCAAATAAGGATGTCATAATTACTTTTACACTCTAAGCTCACATGAGTCATACTCGGTGTGAGAAACAAGAGGTATTGGTAAAAATCAGAAAATTGTTCCATGAAAGATGCAATCATAAGAAATAATGTGGGACTTATGTATGTATGACTGCCCAGATAAATGAAGATTAGGATTTACTTCAGGGAAGAAATCCAGGAGAAGGGTCCATAAAGGTATATGTGCTTTATGGAGATTTGAATACTCTAACTTGGGGCTTACTCCTGAAATGGAGGCCCAAATTAGGAGAGGAATTATGATTGGGTTTTACTCCTGAGAAGGAATCCCCGATAAAAAGTATATTAGGACTGGTTAAGAGAAATTAAGACTAGGGCTTACTCCTAAAAAGGATGCCCAGGTTAAGAGACTTGAAAATTTAAGGGACTTGGGGCTTACTCCTGAAGAGGATGCCCATATTTGAGATTGGGACTTATTCCTGAAAAGGAGGCCTAGGTTAAGGGAATTAAGGTTTGGGGCTTAATCCTAAGGAGGATGCCCATATTTGGGAAATTTAATAATTGGGGCTTACTCCTAAGGAGGATGCACAAATTAGGGGACTGGGGCTTACTCCTAAGGAGGATGCCCAGATTTTAGAATTATGACTGGGACTTACTCCTAAAAAGGAGGCCCAAATTAAGGGTCTTGGGGATTACTCCTAACGAGGATGCCCAAATTAGGGGACTAGGGATTACTCATAAGGAGGATGCCCAGATTTGGGAATTATGACTGAGACTTACTCTTGAAAAGGAGGCCCAGATTAAGGGACTTGGGGCTTACTCCTAAGGAGGATGCCCAGATTTGAGAATTATGGTTGGGGCTTACTCCTGAGGAGGATTCCCAGATTAGGGGTTCTCTCATCTTAAAGAATGAGGTTGAATGAATGAAATCTCAATCTTTATTGACATAATGATATGTAAATCACTAGATTTTGAGAGATATTCCATAGAATTCCTTTCAGATAAGAATTTCAAATCAAGAAATAAGGCCATAAATGGATTTGAAGAGTGTCTTGAAGACTGAATCTTGAATAGGAGAGGTGGAATGAAATAAGAGGGTTGAAATGGGCAAGAAGGGCACCCATGGAGGCAGAGGCGTGAAAGTCCAGGCAGGCGCGCAAGTACTGCGTGGGCACGCATGTCCTGGTCGCACAGGTATAGCTACGTGACACATGTGTACTTGCGCGATGGTTAACCAGTAGGGTAATACTTGAGCGACTCCTGGTTAAAGCCTTTAGAATCCTCTTGAGGTTCTTACAGAAGAGTGGCGCACAAGTTCTATTGAAGGAGTTAGGTGGGGCGCAAGTGTGGCCATTTCCCTTAAGGGTTGGACAATTAGGCGCGCAAGTGTTGATGAGTTTCAACACTTAGGCCTTCCTCCCCCACTTTAGATCATCCGTTCTAAGTAAGAAATTACCTTAGAAATGTTTTGGAAGCTTTGAGAAGAGACTAGGGCGATGGGAGCTCAAATCTATGTTTCTTGAAAAAAATCCTCCCTGAATGGGGGGCCCACAGGGTCTATTTATAGGCTGGAGAAGACCCGGGAAGTTATCACTTAGGTCGCGCACGTCACTTGCGTGACCACTAGGCGGCGCGCAAGTATACTTGCGCGACCATGAGGGAACTTGCGCGACCTATGGGCAATGTTCTCTTTATTCATCCCTTTGTCGATTTTTTGATGTTTCTTCAAAGGATGAATCAATTTTGACTAAGTCGTTTCCCTTTTACATTCCTTTGGGCTCTGTGACGAAAAAGGAGCATCAACAATCATGCATGATTTTTATAGGCCAAGGGTCACCCACACGGTTTCCCCACACGATTTAACTAACAGTGTGATAACCGTGTGCTGACCCTATGTCAAAGTATGAATAAAACTAAAGACATGGTCGCGCAGTTGTGGGCCCATTCCACAAGGTTTTTCCTAACCATGTGGCTTATACCAGCCCTAATTCTACCCTCACAAATTTTACTCTAACTGTTCAGCCTGCCCTGCAAGGTTCAGTCAAATTCTGCAGTAGGCCAAAAACACCCCAAACTCGGGCTCTAAGCTCCTAAAAAGCCCCGTTCAACCACAAAATACCCATGATCGAGGTTTGTGCTCACATAATCCCATATTTAGTCATTAATAATTTAAAATAAGTGATCCATACTGAGAGGACCAGTTTGGGATATACCTAACACTGATAGGGGGGTGAATCAGTGTTGGGGAATTTTAAAACCAATTTCAACTTTTATCCCTGTACATCTTGACCTATTAGGATCTTGATTCTCTTATTCTCTTTTCCCTATCACATGCAATAATAGAAAGCAGTAAAAATATGCACACGATGTTTTTACAAGTTTCACCACTCTATAAGAGTAGCTACATCCTTTCCATGCATGGGGATGACTAGTGCATGGATTCTCCACTATAATGTGAAATGTTGTTACAATGGAGTGTCTAGGAAAGCAATCCTCTAGCCAGTGTGAGTCCCTACACTTTAGAGGGGGGCGGGAAACAATCCTCTTCCCTGGACTAGTGATGAACTAGCCCAACTTTCAGCGTCTAGATAGTTCTTTATACTGCCTATGGAGACAATCTTATTTCTTATTCAAAAGGTTGGTTTTGTTCTTGATCTATTTCAGTTATCTTCACTTGATTACTTGCAAAGAAGTAGGCAAGCGATTATTCTTGTCTTCTTCTTGTCTTCTTCACTAGTGCAAAACCAGCTGCACTAGGACTTCTTCCTTTTCTTTAGTGCAATAATAGAATGCACTAACACTTATTCTTCTTTCTTAGTCTATTCTTCTTCTTCTTCTTCTTCTCTTATCTTTATGCAGAAAACCTGTAACCTACACACTCTTCTAATTCTTTTGCTTCTTCAATGCAAAACCAACTGCACTGAAACCTACTCTTCTTCACACGTTCTCTCTCAGTGCAAAACCATCTGCACCGAGCCCTTCTTCTTCTTCTTCTTGCTAGAATCACAAGTTCTCTTTGTGATTGTAAAAACAATGAAGTCTAGATTAACACAGCATCATCACAGTTGAAAAAAAGCTGGCAAGAACTTCTAGAACAACTCACAGCTTGCGCGCCAATCCTTACTTGGGCGCCACCCTAATTGCATGCCTCCCTGCTTGCGCGCCACCTAGCTTGCACGCTGCTAACAACTAGCGCGCCAAAACTTGCACGATAATACTTGCGCAGCAATACTTTCATGGCAATACTTGTGTGGCAATACTTGCACGGAAAAACTTGCGCGGAAAAACTTGCGCGACAATACTTGCGCAGAAATACTTGTGCGGCAATACTTGCACGAAACCCAGCTTGCGTGCCTTGTAAATAACCCTCAGCTTGCGCACCACTTCAGCTTGCGCACTGCTTTCTACACATGCGCATTCAGAGCTCAAATTTTTCTCTTAAGTGTTGAGCCTTAAAAAATGAAGAGGCAAGTCGTCTATTTATAGGCATTTTGGTGACTTGTAGACCACATACACTTGCACGCCAATACTTGCGCGCCGATGCATCACTTGCGCGCCGCTTCATCACTTGCGCACCCTTCCATCACTAGCGTGAATCTTTCATTCCTTTGTCATATTTTTATATTATGATGTTGGAATATGACTTGTGCGCAACAAACACTTGCGCGCTGCTTATGCTTGCGCGACACACTTGCATGCCACCTATACTTGCACGCCACACTTGCACACCTCTTATACTTGCGTGACACTTTTTAACATGCGTGACAATATTTAACTTGCACATCATTTTATTTCCTTTGTCATATTTTGATGGTATAATCTTGAAATATGACTTGTGCGCCAATACTTGTGCACCAATACTTGCACGCCATTCTTGACTTGCACACCACCCTTGACTTGCACGCCACTCTTGACTTGCGCCCCACTTTCTTTCCTTTTCCATATTTATGAAATAATTCTATTTGTAATATGACTTGAGCACCTCTAGAGCACTTGCACACCGACACTTGTGCACCTCCACTTGCGCACCGCCACTTGCACACCTTCTTCCTGCCTTTGTCAGTTCTCTCTCTTCACTGCTCCCCATTACCATTCTTCAGCTTTCATCACAAACTATGCTATCATGATATATATCCTTTGATAGATCAACATTATCATCATCATAGTTTGTCCATTCTTTTGGAATATGAATTCCAAAGTACTTATTTCATCCCCACTTCAAATCCTAAATTCTTCTTCAACCATCCTTAGATAGATGATACTTCAACATTCTGCTCCAATCATCCTGAAATGGATGATACTTCTCCATTCTTCATTGTTGTAAACAATGTGTCACCTTTGAAACAAGTTCTTTGAACTTAGGATCAGTTCAACAATCGTCTGAATTGTAACAACATAAAGAATTTCCCAAGCATGGCATCAAATGCTATGAATCCAAAACAATTCTCTAGATATCCTCACTTCATCCAATCTACAATAAATTTTTAGTCCTTCTTCATCTCCTTCTTAATTTTGACAAGTATTGACAACTATTGACCACAAATACAATCTTCATACACGAAGTGTTCCCAACAATCTATCCCTCTTTATTTTGTTGTCAATACCACAAGTCCTCCTTAAATGAATGAGTCAATCTCAAAATAAGAATCTTCTATCTACCCATTACTTGTTTCTCTTCCCCTTTCATTTCAAACTTTCATTTCACTTTATCTCCCCCTTATTGACAAGAAATGAAAATTTTATAGTTGAGAGGGTATCAATACTTACTTAAACAGTGTGACATCAATCATTGCACTCTAAGTCTACTTGAGCAAAGCTCAATGTAGAAAACTAGAGAATTTGATTTAGACAACAAAGCTATCCATTAACCACTGATCGTGATACCTCATGAGATGAGATCTCCTACACTTGTCTTAAAGGGTTTTCCACTTTCATTCCAGGATAAAGATACTTAATGTGATAGGAAATAATCAATCCTGAGATTCCTACGCTCACTTCAACAAAAGTATCAAAAACATTCAATTGCAATTAGCAGGATAAGTGTCCTTGGGGCACTTTCATTATTCTTATGTAACTGATTAACCTAGTTACTCCCCCTTTGTAAAAATATATTTATTTTGAGTAACCAAGGATGAGAGATTAAGAAATGACATACCTTTTCCAACGACATGGTCTTCATACAATCTTCCGATTAATTGAATTTTATACCAACTGATGTTGATACTGTTGTACCCCTCTCTCTTGGATTTTAATGATCACAATCACTCTCATCGTGTTCTAACTTGTTTTCAAGTGTTTTGATGCTAGGAAAAAGGTTGCCCAGGAGTTGGCCCAAGAAGGTTGATTGTGGACTTTCTGAGTCCACCGGCCAACCGGTGGATTCCCACCGGCCAGCCGGTGGTTTTGGCAGAAGCATTGCTTTCTGCCAGAGCCACCGGTCAGCCGGTGTTAGCTCACCGGCCAGCCGGTATGGGCACCGGCCAACCGGTTCTTGCCCACCGGCCAGCCGGAGGACCCAGGCAGTAGGCTTGCCCACTGCCTGGTGCCACCGGCCAACTGGTGGATGACCACCGGCCAGCCGGTGGAACCCAGACAGAAAGCCTGCTCTGTCTGGACCACCGGCCAGCCGGGAGCTCAGCACTGGCCAGCCGGTGGACCACCAGCTCGCCGGTGAGTCACCACCGGCCAGCCGGTGTGCCCAGTCAAACTAGCCATTGGGCTTTGACCAGACTTGTACTTTTGACCCCCAACGGCTCCGGAAGCCCTCCAACGGCCATATTGAAGTGTTTATGGGTATTTCTCCTATAAATAAGAAACCATGGATGCCGGGAACACTACCGAAACATATTTTGATGTCTTGACGCTCTAACGACAAATCTCCAAGGACTCTTGTGATCCATTGCCATCCTTGAAGCTTGAGCTCCCTCTCCATCAGCTGCTCTCACACTTTTGGCACTCAAGGCTTCCGTGTGTTTGTATTATTTTATTTTTTTAGTTCTTCATTGGGTTTGTATTAAAAAAAACCTCTCATTTCCATTCTTTCTTTCAATTGGGTTTCTTGCTACAACCATAATAAAAAAGCAAGTTGTACGAAGGTGTTCTAGCCTACCTTAAAACGGCTAGTGGGTTTCTTGCTACAACCATTAAAAAGCAATCTGACGTATAAATCTCTCAACGGTTCTTTTTGGGAGCGGAGACGTAGGCTTGGGAATTAAGCCGAACTTCGTTATCAAATTGTGTCTTGCCTTTTTTATTTCCGGTGCATTGATAATTGTTTTAAATTGTTAATTATTGTTGAAAAGGCAATTCACCCCCCCTATTGCCATCCTCTATGACCCAACATTTGGTATCAGAGGGAAGGGTTGTGTAATACCTTAACCGGTTACAAACTTAAGATCCTTAGTGATGGCTAATTCCTCGCATGCTCCCGAAGGGTATTCTATGACTCGGGCTCCATTCTTTGATGGAACCGATTACACTTATTGGAAAACTCGCATGATTACTTTTATTAGAAGCATTGGTTATCCTATCTATAGGATTGTAATGCAAGGCTATACTTTATCTAACAGGGATGAGTCCAAATGGACCCCCGAAGACATTGCCAATTTTGAGCTTGATGGCAAAGCCATGAATGCTCTTCATTGTGGGCTAGACCGTAATGAATTCAACCATGTTTCTACTTGCTCCTCTTCTTATGAAATTTGGAAACTTTTAAAAGTAACCCATGAGGGCACTAACAAAGTCAAAGACACTAGATTATACATGTATCACCAAGATTTTGAAAGTTTCACCATGCACCCACACGAATCAATTACTGAAATGTTTACTCGTTTTACTGACGTTTGCAATGGAAGAAAATCTCTTGGTGAGGATGTTTCTGCAGAAATGATGGTCAAGAAGATTCTTTGGTTCCTACCAAGCTCATGGGCACCAAAGGTGACCGCAATTCAAGAAGCAAAAGATGTCAAGAAAATTCCAGTTGAAGAGCTCATTGGATCACTCATGACCTACGAGATCACCATGAAGAGGCAAGCCGATAAAGAAGGTAAAACCTTCAAGGAGAAAAAGAACACTGCTTTCAAAGAAAAGGAAGAAATCTCCTCCGCTGATAGCGAATCCAAGATTGCTCAACTAGCAAGAAAAATGAGAAAATTCATGAAGAAAAAGAAGAACTTTCGAAGGGCACGAAAGGAAGAGCCCAAAGCAGAGAATGAAGTTACATGCTTTGAATGTGGAAAGAAAGGCCACATCAAACCAGAGTGCTCCATTTTCAAGAAAAGGGTAAAAGAAAAGAAAAACAAGAAGGCTTTCAAAGCATCCACATGGAGTGCAAGTGATGATTCCATGTCTTCAAGCGACTCAAGCGATGAAGGTGAACGATGCCTAATGGCATTTGATGAGGTATCTTCTTTCGACTCCTCTTCCTCATCTTCATCTTTCAATAATGACATGTCCTATAAGATCTCCAAAATGCGAGAGATCAATTAGAGGAAGGTTTTCACAAACTTACCTCTAAATTTATGGCTTTGAAAAAGAAAAATAAAATTCTCATTTCTGAAAAAGAACAACTTCTCAAAAAGAATGAGGAACTTACCCTTAAGATCCAAGATATTCCAAATGTTGATTCTTTGAATTCAACCATTAAAGATCTGAGGGAGTCTCTTGCCAAGTTCACCCCAAGGTGAACAAAATTTGACCAAATTACTAGGTTCTCAGCGTTCGGCTAGAACAACACATGGACTTGGCTTTAACAAACAAGCCACTTCTTCTAAAGCACCCACTACTTTTGTAAGGGGGGCTCTCAATATAAATTTTGTAATTATTATAAAAAGACCGGGCACATGATTTATGAATGTGATT
Source organism: Viscum album (assembly GCA_963277665.1). Classification (NCBI taxonomy): domain Eukaryota; kingdom Viridiplantae; phylum Streptophyta; class Magnoliopsida; order Santalales; family Viscaceae; genus Viscum; species Viscum album. Next base: position 357,909,892 of record OY728163.1, read on the forward strand.
GTAAAAATGCAAGGTATGGAAGCCCCAAAACCATTACCTACTCGGATGAGTATTTTAGATGGAAACCCTCTAGAAAAATATGGGTTCAAAAGTCACTTTTAGCTAATGTTTGCGGACCCAAACTTATATGGGTACCAAAATCTATTCTCTCTTGATTTTGTAGGACAAACGCCAAAGAAGTAGGACTTCGAAAGGCTCGTGGTATCTCGACAGCGGATGTTCGAGGCACATGTGTGGTGATCCCTCCGAGTTCAACTCCCTTGAAGAATTCGATGGAGGATACGTCACCTTCGGTGACAATTCAAAAAGCAAGATCGTCGGAATAGGTACCATTGGATTTGGTAGTACCTCTTTAATTAAAGATGTTTTATTTGTTAAAGGTTTAAAACATAATCTAATTAGCATTAGTCAACTTTGTGATAGTGGGGTTTCGGTGAATTTTCAAAATGATTTATGCAATGTGTTTGATTTTCAAAACAAATTGATATTTTCTGCTTCCCGTTTTCAAAATGTTTACATTATTGATTTAAAGTCTTTAGCTAGCCAAAATGTTAAATGTTTAAGTGCTCTTGACAATGAGTCTTGGCTTTGGCATAGAAGGTTGGGGCATTGTAGCTCTCATTCACTTCTAAAGCTTAATAAGAACAAGCTCATCCATGACCTTCCTAAACTTAAGTTTAAGAAAGATTTGATTTGTGAGCCATGCCATCTTGGCAAGCAACACAAGTCTTCTTTCAAATCTAAGAAGGAAGTGTCCACTTCAAAATCTCTTGAGCTCCTACATCTTGATCTTTTTGGTCCTACCCCTGTAGCAAGTCTAGGTGGAAAATCCTATACCTTTTTCCTAGTAGATGACTTTTCTCATTTCACTTGGGTTTTCTTTTTAGCTCATAAAAATGATGCTTGTAGAACCTTTTTGAAATTCTCTAGGAAAGTAGAAAACGAAAAAGGATATAAAATTATATCGCTCTGTAGTGACCATGGAGGTGAATTCGAGAACAAAGAATTTGATGACTTGTGTTCCTCTCAAGGATACAATCACACATTCTCTGCCCCTAGGACTCCACAACAAAATGAAGTGGTTGAAAGGAGAAACCGAACTCTCCAAGAAATTGATCGAACTCTCCTTAGTGAATTCAACCTCCCTCAATTTTTCTGGGTCGAGGCAGTTAACAATGCTTGTTATACTATCAATAGAGTCCTTGTAAGACCCCTTCTTAAGAAAACCCCCTATGAACTTTGGAAAGGCAAATTTTCCAAAGTTGGTTATTTTAATGTGTTTGGTTGTAAATGCTTTATCCTTAACACAAAAGATAACCTAGGGAAATTTGATGTCAAATCCGATGAAGATATTTTTCTTGGGTACTCCAACTCAAGCAAAGCCTATCGTGTCTTCAACAAACGTTCAAAAACCATCGAAGAATCATCTCATGTCAAGTTTGATGAAAATCTTCCAAAACCCCATCCGGTCATTGAAGATGTTGAAGATAAGCTTGATAAACTTGAATTAAATGATTCCTCTTCTCCTCTCAAGGAGGATGATGATCATGAACCTTCTTCACCTTCTTTGCCTTCCACCTTGCCTAAGGTTTGGAAACCTTCTAGAGACCATCCATTAGAAAATGTTGTAGGTGATCTTCAAGTCGGTACTCGAACTAGAAGATCAATCCTCAACGAGGTTGAACATCAAGCCTTCATTTCTCACCTAGAGCCTCAAACCATTAATGATTCCATTAATGATGAGAATTGGGTTCTTGCAATGCAAGATGAACTAAATCAATTCTCTAGAAATGATGTTTGGACTCTTGTTGAAAGACCCAATGATCATCCAATTATTGGCACTAAATGGGTTTTTAGGAACAAACTTGATGATCAAGGAAATATAACCCGGAACAAGGCTCGCCTAGTAGCTAAGGGCTATAATCAAGAAGAAGGAATTGATTATGGTGAAACCTTTGTGCCCGTTGCTATATTGGAATCCATTAGGATCTTGTTGGCTTTCGCCACCCACTTAAATTTCAAACTTTTTCAAATGGATGTTAAAAGTGCCTTTTTAAATGGTTTTATTTCAGAAAAAATATTTGTTGAACAACCTCCCGGTTTTGAAGATCCAAAATTTCCAAATCATGTTTTTAAATTAACCAAGGCTCTATATGGATTAAAGCAAGCCCCTCGAGCTTGGTATGAGCGGTTAACAGAATTCCTTTTAGAAAATGATTTTAAAATGGGTCAAGCTGATTGTACCCTCTTTTTAAAACACTCTTCAAAAGATCTTTTAATCATCCAAATCTACGTCGATGACGTTATCTTTGGTTCTTCCAAAGAATCACTTTGTACTGATTTTTCAGATTTAATGAGAAAAGAATTTGAAATGAGCTTTATGGGGTAATTGAAATTTTTTCTCAGTTTTCAAATCTTTCAAAATTCAAAAGGTATTTTTCTAAGCCAAGGCAAATACACAAACGAGCTCTTAAGTCGTTTTGGTATGGATCAAGTAAAGGAAATTAGTACCCCCATGAGTACTTCCTGTAAGCTTACGTTAGATGAAGTTAGGAAACCGGTTGATAACAAGATTTATAGGAGTATGATCGGGAGTCTACTTTACCTAATTGTGACCCGTCCTGACATCATGTTCAGTGTTTGACTTTGTGCTCGTTTTCAAGCCAATCCCAAAGAATCTCATTTTAAATCGGTCAAAAGGATTTTTAGGTATTTAAGAGGATCCAAAAACATTGGTTTATTTTATCCTTCTAATACTTCTTTCGAACTTTCTTCATATTCGGACGCTGATTTTGGCGGATGTCAATTAGATCGAAAGAGTACTAGTGGAACCTGTCATCTGCTAGGCAAGTCCCTTGTATCGTGGAGTAGTAAGAAGCAAAACTGTGTTGCTCTCTCTACTGCCGAGGCTGAGTACGTAGCTGCTGGTAATTGTTGTGCCCAAATTATTTGGATGCAGCACACTCTCTTGGATTATGTCCTTTCCTACGATCATGTCCCTATTCGGTGTGACAACTCTAGTGCCATTAGTATTTCTACAAATCCAATACAACACTCTAGAACAAAGCATATAGACTTAAGGCATCATTTCCTTCGTGACCATTTTCAAAAAGGGGATATCACTTTGGACTTCATTTCTACTGATTTCCAATTAGCTGATATTTTTACCAAACCGATCTCGGTTGAACGTTTTGATTTTATTAAGGGGGAGTTAGGAATGATTCGTCAATGAGCACTATTAAATATTTAACTCTTTTTTATTTTAATTCAATATTTTTTTATATTTTTTATATTTTATACCACCGGTCAACCGGTGGTACATCACCGGTTAACCGGTGTTGTCGGGCCTTTTTTTTTGGGCCGGCCGGAGGAAGGGTTAAAATTAAAATTAAACCCTTCCCCTCCCATTCTTCTCTCTCTCTCTCTCTCTCATGCGACTCCTCCAAAACCGCGGCTCCTCAAAAGCCCTAGCCTCCCTTCTTCATCCTTGCCCTCTCAAACTCCATTCTTCTCTCAATCTCTCTCTTTTTATCTCCTTTTGCCTTCATGGGTCCTCGCTCATCTCGCAAAGGAAAGGGTATCGCTCAAGAAGCACCTCATCCTCCTTCAATTCCTCAACTTCCGGACATATGGCATGACAAGGTCATTCTTCCAGGTAGAGTGATTGACTATTCTTGGCTTTCTTCTGCTCGTCTCGAGCTTTTCTCCATTATTGAATATCAACACTGGCATTCCTTTTTTGAACCTCCTGAGAAGGATGTTATTTATCCTTTACTTGTCAAAGATTTTTATGCTCACTTGACGTGGTCGGTTTCTGACGAAACCGATACCATTTCTACCACCGATCTTGGGCAACCTATCACTTTCACATCTGTGGAGGTTGCCAGAATGCTAGGAGTTCCTCATGTCGGGACTCATGCATTTGCTCAGGGGGAGTTTCCTCGGGACCCTGATTTTGATTTAGCTGTCGCTCTTGAGCATCTCACAGGACAGCCCAAAAATCCAATTGTCAAGCTCTCCCAGCTCACCCCTAACCATCGAATCATTGAGTGCCTTATTCAGACCTCCCTTGCGCCCCGTATCGGTGATCACGATATGGTGAAATTCATTGATATTTATCTTCTCTCTTATATTACTAGAGGGATTCATTTCAATTTGGTCCGGTTCCTGTTCCGGGCCATGACTTATGTGGCTGAGCACCCGCGCCGATCCAAAACTCTACCTTTCGGCCGCCTTTGGACCAAAATCTTCACCCTCCTTGATGTGCCTCTCCATGCTACTTCCTTTGAGCAGCCAAAGAAGGATAGCATTGTCAATTTTATGATGGTGCAATGGATGAATATCCGTTGGCACCCTTGGCGTCAGGAGTGGATCACTGACAAGGATGGCCTTCTCAAGGATTACTCTCCTCAGACTCATTCACATCCTCCATCCCATGCCATGCCTCCTGCTATTTCCGCTGCTTATCCTCTTTCAGACAGTGAGGACAGTGATGACGATGAAGAGGAAGGGAGTGGTGACAGCGAAAGTGATGCTGAGGCTGATGCTGGTGAGGAAGCTGGAGGGGATGATGATGCACCTGAGCCTGCTGAGGTTGTTCCCCCTCCCGCTGATGTTGGTAGCTTGTCGGTGACGGTTGATCAATTCCTACGCTTCCAGGAACAAATTGAGACCCGGATCGACTTGCAGTTTTCCTTCTTTAGCTCTCAGTTTGATCAGCTCCATTCTCGGCTCGACTCTCTTGATCGTCGCTTCGAGGCGGTCCAGGCTCCTCCAGCTCCTCCGACCTTCAGGAGTCGTCGTCACTCTCGGCCCTCTAGGAGTGAATAGAGACTTTCCTATTTTTGACTTGTCTTTGTATTTGGGTTTTGAACTCTCTATGTAACCTTTCATCTTTTATAAATTTCAAGTTGTCTTGTCTATCTTTTTTTTCTCATTGCTTACCTCCTTTTTTTGTTTATCTAATTTCTTCTATTTTTTTTCTCTCTTCTTCCCTCCTATTTTGATAATCCCAAAGGGGGAGAGATTTCTCTGTTTACTAGTTTCATATTTCAATTGATTAAAGTGCTCATTTTAAAAGTTTAAATTTTTTTAAAACCAGTAAGTTATTGATTTCATTTGTTCCTTTTTAAAAAAAATGACCTATGGTTACAATTTCAAAATGACTCATTCTCTTTAGATTAAGATCATTTTCAATACATGGTACATCTCTTCGATTCATTTTTTGAAATGATCTCTAATAAATTTTCATGTCCAAAATTGTTTATTTAAGTTTTCAATTGGCATATCCTTTTTAAAGCTTTCTCTTTTGTGATTGTGATCATCAAAATAGGGGAGATTGTTGTACCCCTCTCTCTTGGATTTTAATGATCACAATCACTCTCATCGTGTTCTAACTTGTTTTCAAGTGTTTTGATGCTAGGAAAAAGGTTACCCAGGAGTTGGCCCAAGAAGGGTGATTGTGGACTTTCTGAGTCCACCGGCCAACCGGTGGATTCCCACCGGCCAGCCGGTGGTTTTTGGCAGAAGCATTGCTTTCTGCCAGAGCCACCGGTCAGCCGGTTCTTGCCCACTGGCCAGCCGAAGGACCCAGGCAGTAGGCTTGCCCACTACCTGGTGCCACCGGCCAACCGGTGGATGACCACCGGCCAGCCGGGAGCTCAGCACCGGCCAGCTGGTGTGCCCAGTCAAACTAGCCGTTGGGATTTGACCAGACCTGTACTTTTGACCCCCAACGGCTCCGGAAGCCCTCCAACGGCCATATTGAAGTGTTTATGGGTATTTCTCCTATAAATAAAAAACCATGGATGCCGGGAACACTACAGAAACATATTTTTATGTCTTGACACTCTAACGACAAATATCCAAGGCCTCTTGTGATCCATTTCCATCCTTGAAGATTGAGCTCCCTCTCCATCAGCTGCTCTCACACTTTTGGCACTCAAGGCTTCCGTGTGTTTGTATTATTTTATTTGTTTAGTTCTTCATTGGTTTTGGATTAGAACAAACCTCTCATTTTCATTCTTTCTTTCAATTGGGTTTCTTGCTACAACCATAATAAAAAAGCAAGTTGTACGAAGGTGTTCTAGCCTACCTTAAAACGGCTAGTGGGTTTCTTGCTACAACCATTAAAAAGCAAGCTGACGTATAAATCTCTCAACGGTTCTTGTTGGGAGCGGAGACGTAGGCTTGGGAATTAATCCGAACTTCGTTATCAAATTGTGTCTTGCCTTTTTTATTTCCGCTGCATTGATAATTGTTTTAAATTGTTAATTATTGTTGAAAAGGCAATTCACCCCCCCTCTTGCCATCCTCTACGACCCAACAGATACTGATTAAGATAATGACTCTGACAGCTTCTTCATGTGTCTCCCCCTCAAGGGAACACTTCTCCTCACTGAATCTCATGTTTTACTCCTAAGATCATACTTCAACTTCAATTACTTGTATGATAATAAAAAATACAATACACAAAGATTTAGTGGAATGAGACAGATCCTCTTTTCTCAATCAATGTGAACAACAAGGTTGATATGATCTTCTCAACCTATATGCTCCATTATTCACACTTTCACAACTGATCTACAATGCTGACTGTGATTGTGTGGACATCACTATTTCTTCCATCTATTTGTGTGTGAATATTATTTCTTCAAGGTATTTCAAAGCACTAGAATCTCCTGGTGCAACTTCCAACTTTTTTAGGAATTATTGTTGTGTTGGAATAAATTCAAAGCACTTTCTCACAGTATGACCAGCCTTGTTGCACCTCACACACAGAGCTTCATTGTCTTCACGTAGAATCTTCTTTTTGTATTTATCACTAGCCTTAACTTGTGAATCTTCCATTTTCCTCATTCTGTCCAAATCGTCTGGCCAAACCACCAATATATCATTAGGGATTGAGGTATTGTGATAGGATCTTCTACATGGATTTTTCTGAGTGGCTTCTTTCTTAGTAGTTCTTTTGGATACACCAACCTTCACCTTTTTGGATTTAGAATCCAAAGGCTTCTCATCTTTACTTCCTGAAATATTCTTGGGAGAATTTATTTTCACATTCTTCATCTGATTTCTTCCCAAGAATGCTTCTTCATTCTTTCCTAGCTTATGTGGTCTTTTTTTCTTATCTAAACATGAACCATTCATATGACCACTCCTATTGCATACATCACAGATGTTATCTAACATTCCAAATATATTTGCAGTATACATATGTTTATGGATCTGTGGATGTTTCTTATTCTTCTCTGGATTTCTCCCCCTTGAGATGGGCTTTCTCTGTGCTTTTACATTTACGGGATTGTACCAACAATCCAGTGCACAATTCCCAAATCTATTACAACACCAGCATTGAACAACAAACCTTGACATCCTGAAATCTTCTTTATAAGGTTTATGAAGCTTCTTCGTGATATTTTATGCTTTCTATGGGGAGATATCTTCCATACTCTTCTTTCTATTCACCATAGCCATGGTGATAGTTATCTCCTCACTTTTCTTTATCCATACTTCTTTAGAATTTTTATTCCAAACTGTACTTTTTTGTGGAAACAATTTTAGAACCATGAGTACAAGTTGGTATGGATGGTACCTTTACTTTCTCATCTACTTGTGATAGATCAATGAGTGAAGCCATGATCTTCTTATCACATGTTAGAGGTCTTTTGATAGTAGAATCCTCCATTGATAATTAAATAATGACAGCAACTGTTTCCTTCTTTTGTGGAGACTCAATATGTGTCTTCTCAAGATTGGTAAACTCAGATTCCAATTCTAGACATCTCATATTGAGGATGAATTCATGGTCTTCAATCATAGTCATGTTCTCTTCACAAGCCTTCTTTAATCTTTCAACTTCAGATTCATTCATCTTCACTTTGTTTTGTAACAAAGATTCAAGTTCATTGATCATCTTGGAATCGTTTTCAAAATATTACTCTTTGACATAATTGCCTTTTTTAATCTCATCTTCAAGTGCATGGATCTTCTCTTCTAAAGTCTTTTTGACTCCCTTATTTTCTTAAACATATTTTAGCCACATTGAAGAGCTTACTTAAAATCCCCCATTGGTTGCTTCAAAGGATCCAACATGTCTGGAGAGCTTTAAACATTCAACAATTTTTGCATGTAAGCCTTTCTCCAACACATCAGTTTCTTCTTCCAGCTGAGTGATATTTTCCTACATACATTGAAATACTCCACACACCAGGGATGCACTTTCTTTAGTAATACCATGCAGAATCATTCCTAATCTATCAACTAATATTTCTTGAGATGTTGTAGATTGATCATCACCACTTGTGCTAGAATTTTCATCATGAGGATAATTTCTAAATGTAATAACACATACCTCTTGATCAGTTGAGGTAGGAAGGTTTTCCATCTTATTGGTGGGGACTTGATCCACCTTCTCATTAGTTTCCAAGTCTAGTGTGTCTTCAACGTCATCCAAATATAGAGAATCAGATGCTTCCTATTCATTAGATAAGAGGGAATTCTTCTTCAATTTTCTCTTCTTTTTATTTTTCCTGTTCATCATGGTCTTGATAGATATTTATTTCTGCTCAGAGATAGATATATCTTTACAAACACTACTCTTCATTGTTGAATCTCAAAAGGTGATCAAGTTTTCAAAAGAGAATAACTTCACTGTAGAGAATCCAACAGAGGTGAACCTCCCTCTGATACCAATTGGCAGGACCAGTTTGGGATACACCTAACACTGAGAGGGGGGTGAATCAGTTTTGGGGACTTTTAAAAACAATTTCAACAATTATACATGTACCTCTTGGCCTCTTGGGATCTTGATTCTCTTATTCTCTTTTCCTTGTCGCATGCAATAATAGAAAGTAGTAAAAATATGCACACGATGTTTTTACAAGGTTCACCACTCAATAAGAGCAGTTACGTCCTTCCCTTTCATGGGGATGACCAGTGCATGGATTCTCCACTATAATGTGAAATGATGTTACAATGGAGTGGCTAGGAAAAAAGTCCTCAAGCCAGTGTGAGTCCCTACACTTTATAGGGGGGTGGGAAACAATCCTCTTCCCTAGACTAGTGATAACCTAGCCCAACTTGTAGCGTCTAGCTGAATCTTTATACTGCCTACGGAGACAGTCTTCTTCTTTATTCAAAAGGTAGGTTCTGCTCTTGATCTATTTCAGTTCTCTTCACTTGATTACTTGCAAAGCAATAGGAAAGAAATTCTTCTTGTCTTCTTCTTTTCTTCTTCACTAGTGCAAAACCAGCTACACTTGGACTTCTTCCTTTTCTTTAGTGCAATAATAGAATGCACTAACACTTCTTCTTCTTTCTTAGTCTGTTATTCTTCTTCTTCTTCTCTTATCTTTATGCAGGAAACCTATAAGCTGCACACTCTTCTTATTCTTTTTCTTCTTCAATGCAAAACCAACTACACTAAAACCTACTTTTCTTCACGTGTTCTCTCTCAGTGCAAAACCATCTGCCCCAATCCCTTCTTCTTCTTCTTCTTGCTAGAATCACATGTTATCTTTGTGATTGTAAAAACAATGAAGTCTAGATCAACATATCATCATCACAGTTGAACAAAAGCTGGTAAGAACTTCTAGAACAACTCATAGCTTGCGTGCTAATCCTTACTTGTGTGCAACCCTGCTTGCGCGCCTCCCTGCATGCGCACCTCCCAGTTTGTGCGCCGCTAACAACTTTCACGCCAAAAATTGCACGCCAAAACTTGGGCGGTAATACTTGCACAGAAATACTTGCGCGGGAAGACTTGCACAGCAATACTTGCACGGAAAAACTTGTGCGGAAAAACTTGCGTGGAAATACTTGCGCGGAAATACTTGCGCGCCTTGTAAATAACCCTCAGCTTGCACGCCACTTTAGCTTGTGCACCGCTTTCTACACTTGCGCGTTCAGAGCTCAAATTTTTCTCTTAAGTTTTGAGCCTTAAAAATGAGGAGGCAAGTCTTCTATTTATAGGAATTTTGGTGACCTGTATGCCACATACACTTGTGTGCCAATACTTGTGCGCCGCTGCATCACTTGCATGCCTCTTCGTCACTTGTGCACCATTCTATCACCAGCGTGAATCTTTCTTTCCTTTTTCATATTTTGATATGATGATTTTGGAATATGACTTGCGCAAAACATACACTTGCACACCGCTTATACTTGCGCGACACACTTGCACACCACTTATACATGCACGCCACACTTTTACGCCTCTTATACTTGCACGACAATTTTTAACTTGCGGGACAATCTTTAACTTGCGCGCCATTTTATTTCCTTTGTCATATTTTGATGGGATAATCTTGAAATATGACTTGCACGCTAATACTTGCGCACTAATACTTTCACACCATTCTTGACTTGCGCGCCACTCTTGACTTGCACGCCACTCTTGAATTGCACGCAACTTTCTTTCCTTTGCCACATTTCTGAAATAATGCTATTTGAAATATGACTTGCACGCATCTACTGCACTTGCGCACTGACACTTGTGTGCCGCAACTTGTGTGCCGCCACTTGTGCGCCTTCTTCTTGCCTTTGTCATTTCTCTCTCTTCACTGCTCCCCATAACCATTCTTCAGCTTTCATCATGAACTCTGCTATCATGATATATATCCTTTGAAAGATCATCATTAGCATCATCATATTTTTTACATTCTTTTTGGAATATTAATTCCAAAGTACTTCATTCATCCTCACTTCAAATCCTCAATTCTTCTTCAACCATCCTTAGATAGATGATACTTCACCATTCTTCTCTAATCATCCTCAAATGGATGATACTTATCCATTCTTCATTTTTGTAAACAATGTGTCACCTTTGACAAAAGTTCTTTGAACTTAGGATTAGTTCAAAAATCGTATGAATTGTAAAAACATAAAGAATTTCCCAAGCGTGTCATCCAATTCTATGAATCCAAAACAATTCTCCATACATCCTCAGTTCAACTAATCTCCATTAACTTTTTAGTCCTTCTTTATCTCCTTCTTCATTTTGATGAGTATTGACAACTATTGACAAAAAATACAATCTTCATACACAATGTGGTCCCAAAACATACCTTATACAAAAACTATGGTTCTTACAATCTCCTCCCCTTATTGAAATTTTCCCTTGAATTTCTCCCAATATGGTGGTCAAGATTCTTCTGGGAATGAATCTGGGAATTGAGCATGTACGTAGGTCTCCCACTCCAATGTCTCTTCCCATAAACGACTATTTTTCAAAAGCACTCATACTAGAGGAATTGATCGGCCTCAGAGAACCTTCATTCTCATTTCAATGATACGAATCTAATGCTCTTCAAATGATACATCAACCTAATGCTCAACCACATTAGGTAGAAAAGCGTGAGATGAGTATAAATGATAGCGGACCAACTGAGATACATGGACGATGTTGTGTATGGATCGTTAACTCTGAGATATTTTCAACTTATAGGATACCGACCCGACATTATCCAGAATCTCGAACAACCCAACATATTTTGGTGAAAATGTACCCTATCTCATGATTCTCAAGTGTCCCAGCCTAGGTGAAACACACAAGAAAACATGATACCCAACCTCAAACTCTATTGGTTTTCTACAGTGACTGACATAAGATTTTTGTCAAGACTCTGTAGTAGCAACCCATTTATGAATCAAATGGACCCGATCAGAAGTCTCCAACATGAGACACAGTCGCAATAAAGCTTCCTCACCTATCTCTAACTAGCTCTTGTGTGATTGTCATGGCCTACCGTACAAAGCCTCATAAAGTGCCATCTATATCATTTCCTGAAAATTGTTATTGTAGCATAACTTGAAAATGGGTATATTCCTCTCCCAAGAGCCCCTAAAATCTAGTACACATGCTCACAACATTTCCTCAAGCACTTTTATCATACGATCTTACAATCCATCAGTCTGAGGGTGGTATATTGTGCTCAGAAGAACGTGCGTACCAAACATCCTATAAAATATCTACATGAAATGAGGTGTAATGAGGTCATACCTATCCAAAATAAAAGTGCATGAGACCCAATGAATTCCTACTATCTCACGGATTTACTACCTCCCAAGCTCATCAGCACTGAAGGACTCCTTTATCTATAAGAAATGGGAAACCTTCATGAGGTTGTCAACAAAAACCCACAAAACATCATTACCATGATGTGACCTCACTAATCTGGTCACAAAATACATCATCACATTTACAATATGGAATAGGTAACTTCTGTAAAATCCTAGCTGGTCACTGATGTACCGCCTTCACCTACAGATAGGTGGAACACCTCATAACAAGACCAGCTACCTATCTTTTCATACCCAGCCACCAGTACTGATGGAGTATGTAATGATACATCATTGTGAATCCATGATGTACTATCCATGCTAAGTCATGAAATTACCACATTTTCTCACATAAATCCACTGTAACCCAAAAATTACATGGATCCGTGGGACCTCATCCATTCTTATAGTCCAACTAGGAGGTAAATCCTCACCCGCTACACTCTCTTATAAGAATACTCACTCATAATCAAGTAGATCCATAATCTTAACTCTATCCATAATGTTACATGTAATATCTATGTATGTTAGATAAGTCTTCCTTTGACTATCATTAACCTTCAAGTGTATCACAGAGAACAAAGCCATAAGATGCCACTCACTACTGGCATGCTGCACTGCCTAAATCTGAGTTCTACTCAGTGCATCAGCCACTACATTACCATTACTAGGAATATAGGTAGGATCAATGTCAAAAGACTTTAGGTACTCCACCCACCTTCACATCCTCATATTCATATCACACTATGTAAAAATATACCTGAGACTTTTGTTGTTAGTGCACACTAAAAAATTATCTCCCAGTAAGTAATGTATCGAACAATATATAACATGAAAAAAACAACCGACTCGAGATCATCTGTTGGGTAGCTCCTTTCATGTGTTCGCAACTACCTAGACCCATACTCCATGACTCTATGCCCCTGTATCAGCACTGCTCCCAGGCCAATACCTGATGCATCACAATGGAATGTGTAGCTCTTTCCTTATTCTGAAAGTATCGGGATTGGTGCTAATGTCAACCTCTAATTATTCTCTTTAAAGTATGTATCACAATAATATGACCATAAAAACTTCTCAACCTTCTTATTCAAGCCCATAAATGATGCGTCTAACCATGGTAAGTACTATATGAAATACCTATAGTAACCAGCTATCCCCAATAAACACCATATGTCAAAAAATGTTCTTGGGTTGTTCCTAGGAAACTATAGTATTTACCTTCACTAGGTCCACTAATACTCATATCTTCAAGATGATGTGACCTTGGAAGTGAATACCAACCATCCAAAAGTGCCACATTGTGAGATTATCATATAAATAATACTCCCTTAGTTTATTCAAAATGATCTCAATATGGTTGGCATGGTTTTATAGTTTATGAGAATACACCTAGATATCATTAATGAAACCCACCTCAAAAGAATCTAGTTAAGGATGTAACACTTGGTTAATCAGTTCCACGAAAACTACTGGCATGTTTTTGAGACCGAACGACACAACCATATACTCATATAGACCATAATTTCTATGAAATGTTGTATTAGGTATGTCTATAGTTCAAAAATGTATCTGGTGATATCGAGACCTCAAATAAATTTTTGAGAACACTTGGGCTTCTTGAAGACAATCAAATTGGTAATCTATCCATGGAGAAGGATATCAGTTTTTAACTATTAGTAGGTTAAAGTTTTAATAATCCACGCATAGCCTAATTGTACATTGTCTACCTTTCTTGGAAAAAGAACTATAGAACCCCACAGAGAAGTACTGGGTTGAATAAACCCCTTCGTCTGTAAATCCTTATATTGCTCTTGAGCTTCTTCAACTCTATCGTAGGCATATTTTAAGGATGAGTGGATACCAGTGCCGCTTCAGGAACTAGATAGATGGAGAACTCCAGCCATATATGAGGAGGTAAACCAGAAAAGTCCTCAGGAAGATGTAACTAAATCACTCAAACATTACAGGAAATTCTTCCTAAATTACTGCCTAATCATCTAGATACAAACTACTAATATGGGATATCATTCTTCCCATCCCATGACTCTCAGATATATCTCATCTCACCTAGAAATCACATTCACCCTTGTTCATATAAAATTCACCCTATGGTGATGTTAAAGTCACCCTATAGCAATAATAGTTCACAGAAGCTTGATAAGATACTAACCAGTACATCATGTGTATGACATCAAACCCTATCATCTCGAGGACATACAAATTCTAGATGAAGTGATACCCACCAAACATAATGGGGAACTCCATGCACTGGTGAAAATATTATGTTATAATTCCCAATAGTGTGTCTAGCATCATAAAACCCTCAGAAGATAATGAGTCAATCCCAAGTATTGTCGCCATAGGTGATTATATAAAACTATGAGATTCACCTATGTTAAAAATAGAAGTTGAAATATTAGAGGGTATTAGGATCATACCTCTCACAGTATATGGTCTGGAACCCTTCTCTTTAGGGGTAGGCTATACAAAATAAAACCGGCCTACACCATGACCCTACGATAAAACCTCACCATCCAGAATAGGTCCACTATGATGTCTCAGTGTAGCTGGTGTCTGGATTTCTCTTCCATGACCACCACTTCCTCAGCCTGACTGGATAACGCACCTCCATCTCCCTACCTAACATGGAGCTGATAAACCTCCTCCTGAACCAGATGTTATAGCTGACCCCGTACCACTCACAACTGGAGGGAAGGTCCTACAAAAATGTTGCATGTGCCCCATCTTGTTGCATCTTGGTACTCTACTGGGTCATAGTCTCAGTGATTATTTACATGGAATCACATACCATACTAATAGAAAAATACTACACTATGGTTAATCATAGACTAACATACACTCATCTCCCAAGAAGCCTCAAAATGGCACTTCATGCATGAAGATGTAGAACCATAGGGTTGAAAAACAACACTTCCCTATTCTAATCTCCTATAATCACTTAGGTTCTTCTCTGTAATCAATCCTTGATTCAATATTTCAGTGATATAGGTCAACCAAAACACATCCACCTAGGATCTAATAGCATGGTAGGGACCTTCCTCGAAGCGTCTCACTATAAATAGATCATCAGAAAATTATATCAATAAAAAATACCAAAAATATTCAATTTTTACTAAGTTCTACATCATTGTCATTACACCCTACTCTAGACACATAAAATCACTAGCTGACTTTTTTCAAAGTCATGGGGTAAATGTAGTAATAGAAGCATGTTCAGAAATACACCCAAACCATATCTTCTTTCCCATCAACATGGTTCAGAACATCCCACTATCATTTTTTTTGCTCCACATATCTTATATATGGAGAGATTCACCCTTTTCTCTGGAGGCATATAAAGGTGCTCTAAGATAGCTAACGTTATCCCAAGCCACAACTCTACAGCCTATGGACCACCAACCTCTGAAAACATGGGAGAATTATATTTCTGTAAGACCCATGTTAGCTCATCCATGTACAAGGAAGGCCGTGGTGCTCCTTGGAAGGTCTTAATATAGTGAAAGAAACCCTCACTGAACTGTGCCTCATCACCTATGTCTGGAAAAACAACTGGTTTTGTAGCTAGGACTAAAGGATTATCCACTTGTAGCACATGGACCACTGCATCTAGAGTGTTGTTGTTTCCTCCCTCATAGCGCACGCCTTGATGCCGTTGTGGTTCCATTCCATTGGAATAAAAAACACACACCTCATAAAAATGATGAGTTCAAAACTCACAGCTCATAAGAGCAGGACATGTAAAAACCTTAATACAAACAAGTTGTAACCCACCACTTACTTCTAATTATAGGACTATAAAATATCATACACAACACAAATATAAACACTACCTCTTTCCCACATAAAATCTAGGTCCAATTTAGGTTCCTATAAATCTTTTCATGTTTCTATTTAATATTCACCTGAACTCGCATTAATTTTACATTCCATTCTTAAAATTCAAGTATTTTGGATATTTAACAAATGGGTTTCCAATTCCAAATCCATGAGGGACCATAACACCTCAATAACTGAAAACATGGTTTCAATTAAATACATACCTACAAAATATAATTTAACAATTGAATTTTACTGGTGTGTTATTTCCCAATCAATAAGGGTCAATACACCTTAGTAACTAAATGATGGGGTCACTACTCCTTCCACAAGTCAAAATATATCACAACATAAGATATAGATATCAAAACACCAATAAAAACATCATTCAATGAGTAATAAATCATAAATGGCATGGAATAATACATGGAATATGATTTATAACAAGTTCTTATATGATTCCTGAGATAGAATGCCCTCATCTCATGGGTTGAAATTGAAATATAACCTATAATTCCATCAATAGTAACACCATAAATCATGCATGTCACTCGACGATGAAATCAAATCAACTGTAATAGAGAAAATATATAAATACTACAACCCATTAAAGGAACATTGTATTTTCCTTTACATGGCTATGCAGGAGATCAGATCATTATGAAACTCTATTTCCTTTCCATCCCTATCTATTTTCACCAAATAGTAAGGAAAAACTCAAAAGAAATAATTTGATAACACTTTGTAATGTCCCAAAACCGAATGACACTCAACACTGCCCTGATCCCGGTAGGTCACAACACATCAAGAAAATCTTCCCAAATGCCATAGGATGTCGACTAGTAGTGACAACCAAGGTGTTTTAGTGGGGAGACTATGAACTCATTGCCAGAGTACATCATAGTTGATGTCAATAACATGAAAATAGTGGGGGAAGATAAACAAGAGAACAAATGACGATGTAAACAATACAAGGATGAATAAACAAACTATAATTGTCTCGTATATAATTATATAGATGATACATGTTTCTAGAAAGAATAAAAAATGATAGATGGAAATATAGTATAGTAAGAGTCTCCAAAAAGAAAAAAATAATTAATTGTACCATTAGTATCACAAGCCTCATATTGGTCCCATACACCCCTTCTCCAAATCCAAAATCAAAAAACCCATTTTAGGTCTCATTTCCCTATAAACACCTATAACCATATGATCTATTTGTTTCCCCCAGGAGGCCCAAATAGGGTGTGAGAATAACATTTATTTAGATAACCACTGATAAGTATATATAGTTCCAAGAAGCATAATGGAACATGAAGTAATGTAAGTTTTAAATCCCAATGAATATAACTACAGGAAAAAAGTAATACCAAACAGTCTCCCAAGGCTCCCTGCAACAAGAGCCATCTCCTAACAAGGAAGCTAGAATAAATAATATCAAGTAACGTGAACCTGCTGTATATCTATACATATCCTTTCCACATTATAATTAATCCATATCAAATATCCCATAACCTCACCATAAAACCTTTCATATCATATATCCCAAAACCATGCCATATAATGAAGTGTAGACCACGAAGGGTTGGATACAAGGTGTCGAGTACCAAGAGAACCTCATTGAGTCCTAGGATAATAATAATGGAAACATGGTATATGCACTTTTTCGAGTCTTAGGAGCATGTGTAACAATAATTCCTACATCGTTCCAAGAAATCTGAATCTAAGGGTTTGCAAGGCCAAAGGCATCCCATGGAATCAAGTCCCAAGGGTAAAACACAACCCAATGCATCCACTACCATGTTCAAGATCCATGGAGAGTCATCCATGAAATATATTTGAACATCCATCCACTCATACCATTTTCATTCATTACCCATGAGTTTACCCACTCATGTAATCCATTCACATTACATCATATAACATGGGTATACCCACTCATTTACCACCCTTCATAACTAAATAATTTAACATGGGTATATCCACCCATTTAATATATCTCAAACTAATCACATATCATGAGTATACCCAATCATGTGTTCCATTCCCATTTAACCATGTCACATGGCTATACCCACCCATTAAACTAATTCCATTTATGATATTGATCTATTTAAGTTTATCATAACAAGATGATACATGGAAATGAAGTAGAACATATCCTATACATGTAATTAAATTCCACTTAATTCTAATTGACCTTCCTACATCTATGAAAATTCAAGAACACAATCATTGAGTTGTTCAATAATGTTAAAAAACAAGGAAAATGCATGACACACCCCATGGGTGGCCTCGGGTTGGATAAACAACCACCAATTAATCTCAAATAACCTATGAGAGTCTTTAATATGATTAAATGAACACCTTTTAATTAATTAATTAATTTCTATGGCCATGCTGAAATGTTCGGTGGGTGATATAATGGATGATTGATCTAAATACCTCCAAAATTTGAATGAAATGTATAGACCACCTACCTTAGTAGGGTAGTGGAGTTCTTGTCTAGTATTAAGTCTTGATTCATCCCAGTTTAAGAGGAATATGAATAATATATGAAGAATGAGAAATTAGGGAATATGAGCCAAAATTGAAATATCACAGATGATAACTAGAAGAATTAAGAAGGTTTAAAAGGAATATATATCATTCTGACATGGATTGGATGAGACAAACCATGCTCAAATATGAGATTACATGAAGAACCATGATCATATTCGTGTTATGTTTCCTAAGGAGAGATTTTAAACTCTTCCTCTACTGTGCATTGAAATAAAATAGATTTTGGTTCAAAAAGGGATTTAATTTAAATTAAATATTATTAAAATCCTCAAAATACAAGGGTCACATGGTTTATGTGAATGGTTTGGAAAAACCTGTACTGATTGTGAAGATTTCCTATAGGCCAAGGGGTACCCGCACTATTTCCTCACACAATTTAACTAATCATGTTCTAACCCTCTTTCAACATCTACAAGAACTACATATATGGAAACATGGTCGTGCAATCCATACTGCATAGTTTGGCCTAACTGTGCGGCCTATACCGCCCCTCTGTCCAACCTCGCATGGTTTACTCAAACCGTGCAACCTGCCCCACACGGTTTAGTCAAACCATGAGCTAGGTGAAAAATAACCCTAAATTTGGATCTAGTCTCTGAACAAACACCGATCAACCTAATAACACCCGTTAACAATTTGGGTACTCACATAATCCCATATTTTAGCATTCAAATTGAAAAATAAGGGATTTTTACCTCATATGAAAACACAGGTTCTTACAATTTAACAATGTTCCTTATAAAACATCAAAATTGAGTAGATGATGTGAACTTATCAATAATTAACAAGTAAAGGATAAGTAACAACATGGTTTGTTTATGTTGATGAATCGAAATACCATTGAATGATCATTAAAAATATTATTGATGAAAATAATATTTAAACATTCAGTGTTTCCCATACCACTTTGAAACATTTGAATCATAATCCCCATAAACGAATAACATTAAATGAAAATTTTAATATCATGAGAATAAGTATATTAATGATATAACATGTCAAATGGAATTATATACACCATATATAAAATAGAATGGGTGCAAAACAACAAATAAGTTGCAATGGAATGTAAAGTAAGACGAAGTCCATTACCTTGAGTCCAACATGTCACGTGTGTCTTTATTTTCATTAATAATAAACTTATGTAAATTATATAATTGATTCATAACATTTTAGAATTTATAATTACAGTTACTTCACTTATAAAAATCTTGTATACAACTACTTAAAGAATTAATTTTTGCGTCAGGTGTTTTTGACTGAACTCGGTTGTTGTGTTAAAAACGAATTTAGTAGGTTGAATATGCTCAAATGGTTCAATGTATTGACATATAAAGAATAATATTCATGAAATAATTATAATATTAAACATAAATTATACTATTAAAACCAATCATGAAATATAGTAATGAATAATTAACCAATGTTAAAATCATGGAGACGGTAGGACGTACGCACATGAGTAACGTTCCCATTTTTCAATGATCATTATGGAAAGAAGGTAAGTTAAATTATATCTTTATATAATGATAATAATATCATAAATACCATGTTATTTGATCATATATACTTATATATTTAATTCTTTTTATGTAAAAATAATCATATCGGGTTAAGGAGGCGGTTGTCCACAAGTCTATGGCCGATGTTATCACTTTTTAGTGTGTGAAAATGGTAATAAGGAAAATGATATACTATATATCCTGAAATGTAATTATTTAATTAATATAAAATATATGTCATGTATTCCACATATTTTTAATTAAAACCATCCTTTATAAATTCCATGTATAGTATGAATGAATCAGATCGCTCTGAGGAGGCGGTAGCCCACAATTACACAAACAATGTTATCGTATTAAAAAATAGAAATTATAAAGGTATTTGTAATAAAAAAATTAAATAAGCCTAAATAGATAATAAATATAATATATTAACAGTTTTTCCATTATAATTCCCTACCATGAGGGGTGGTAATGGAAAAAATAATGACATCATTTTGTGAGGCGGAAGTTTACCGTACACATAAATAGTAAGCTCGTTACCCATTAGATAGAAGTGTGTGTAATTATAGGTTTAAAAATTATAATAACAATATAAAATTATATTTAGGATACATTTTTTATTATATAACCATGTAATGATAATAAATTAAGGGATGGAAAAACAAATAAAACATAAAGAGATTGAGAAAGAATTCTTACATCTTATTCAGGTAACTCCTTTTGGTTTTGACCAAAGGAATTATATAGAAGGGTTTGTTCAAAAGATGAGGATTATAGGATTAATGGAGGGATTTTTAGGATCTATTTGTTCTAATATTGGTCTATCCAAAGTGTCTTTAGAGGTGTGGGGAAGTGGGAGGGTTGAGTGCCATTGTATAGTTGAGGGGAGTGGTACTATTGTAAATTTTTGGGAAGGTAATTCCAACCACGTTTTCCCTTTTAAAGTGGATCCACTAATATTATAAATTCAATAATATGGATGATAGGGTCGATATATTTCAATAAAATTGAATTTTGACATGTTTATAGCTCATTTTGGGCCTTAAGATTACGGTTTCATCCACTGTTAAGCTAATTTTTCGCTTCTTCGTTGTAATTAATTCCAATTAATTCACAAATATTTATAGTCAAAAACTAAATTGAATATATTAACAATTAAAAATTATTCTGATTCCAATGATGGAATCCATTTTTCTAAATTCTAATCACATAAGTGGAAAATATTAATTTAAAATTAATCCCATTAATGAGATGATAATGTAGGGTTTTAATGTAAAAACGTTCAAAAATTTTCTATATTTTTATATTTAATTTCAAATTGAAATTGATTCTAATTACCTAAATTCGGATAAATTTAAAAAAAATTAATCTAATTAATATTTAAAGGAATTTAAAAACAAAATTAAACCTTATAAATAAATTAGATGAAAAAGCAGTTTTGATTTGAAATTCATTTATTCCACTATTAATAAAAAAATAAAACTTCACATATTGATAAAAACAATTCACCCTAACTTAATTTTAATGTTTCTCCTTGAAAAAAATTTATATTGAAATATAAAATTTTGAATATTTCAATAATTTATATTTAAAATAGGCTCTCCTTTAAAAGGTAATAAAAATATTTTTATAAAAATAGATATTTTGATGTGTAATATTGGGTATGTTCTCAACTTATTCCTATAAATCAATTGTAATAATATCAAAAATATTTTATTGAATATATAGTATATATATTAAATTATTATCATTCACTAATTGTAACTAATCTACTTTATAAGGATAAAATGACAATGTGAACCTAAAAATAATTTTTATTATTAGAAACATGCCCTTTATGTTCAATTGGTTCTTATAATCATTTATAATTAACTTGTAATGAAAGATTCAACTATATATTTTCAAAATTTATTTAATTTTATTTATACTCCACAATGTTTAAGGCTAGTTTATATCTTATTATATTAAATAATAATATTTTTTTAATAAATTATTGTTCAGTACTACTCAGTATTGCGTGTTACAGAAGCCATCGAGGAAAGTCAGTATTGTGTGTATCACAAGTTAAACTCAGTGTTCCTTCTATAGAAAGATAAAAATTTGATTTATTGTAACACAAGTTTTACTTGTTATTTTGTATAAAGAAATCTCAGAAAATAAATTAAATTTATTCGAAAAGGAAAATATTTTAAAGTCCCATGGTGTTACATTCTCTCCACCTAAAATAAATTGCACCTTTACAATTCAAAACTGATTTCAATAATCAATCTATTGATATTCAAAAATAAAAAATTATTGAAAAGTCTACATAATAAATTGGTTTAACATCACACATTCTTAATAATAAGGAAATGAAAATTTTAAGGCCACCACATAACTATGAATTCAAATTGAAGAACATTAGTAAAAACGTTGACATGGGAGAAAAATATAACCATCATGTTCTGATGGAGAGTGATAGAGAACATGTTTAATTGAGAGTTGTTTCCCAAAAAAACATACACTAGAGGTGTGACTAAATTCCATTTCTCTCATAAAACATGATGATAATAGGGATTTTTTTGTCTCAATACTATTTTTCCTAGAGTTGGGTAATTATGTCACTCTCTTCGAATATAAGTAAATATACTTACTTGATACATTTCTGTTAGCATTGTCCTATCCTTTGGTCATAACATGAACCATTTTTACTTATTATATTAGAATATGTTGGATCATATGATGAAGTAACACACATAAATCTATAAATATGAATTTAAGGTTAAACTTAAATGATTTCGTAAATGGATAAAAATTATAAAAGATTACAATCTGACACTTTAGAAGGAAGGAAACTGAATTTCCCAAGTAAAATTATCATCTAGGGTGAAGTGGATTTTAATATTCACATACCCAAAATTTTACTATGGTAATTACTAGAATTACCATAAAACCTTAATGAAAATATTCATTCATATTTATTCTATAATTAAGACACATGTTATTCGATATATTACTTAAATCTAAAAGTGTGGTAAACTCCATCCATGATGGCATAAACAAATTTTCATCAAACCAATAATTTGTTCCAAGGTAGTAAGTAATATCCAATTTAATTTATCCAAATCCATAATATCTTTATTCAAAAATCATTATCTTAATACTGGGGAGACATTAAGGGTCACATTTCCCTTAACCATGCATCTTCCAAAAAGAATAACTATCTACTAAACATTTTTTTTGGTACCATTCAACATATGATCTCAAATAATTCATGATAAATTACTACAATACAATCCTTAAAAATTTCATAACTCTTGTAACCAATAAATCATTTATAAAATACTAAAATACATAATTATTGAATCAAAATACAAACCCATTAATCATTCCACTTTAGTTGTTTCAATAACATTAAGTTTGAATTTGATCCCTTAGCTTCATTAGAGGTATATTCTCTTGATGCATGGGGAATTCGTTTACATAGTGCCCCATCAGCTTGAAATTATAACACTAAATGGTGGCCTTTTTAATTCTTACCATTCCATTCTATTTCCTGGTGACCCTTTTCTCTTCGTTAGTATAAAACTCCCATCCTTTCAAAAATTTCCTGTGGTGCCTCTTTCCGTAAATCTCACAAGATTAAAATTTAATCATTGTCTTCTTTGATGAATTCTATTTATCTTTGTGTTCAGACAAAATCTTCTTCTCTTGATTACCCTTGAATATATTGTCCTAGGAAATTCCTTCTCTATTTAGATGGAACATAAAAAAAAATCTCTTTTTATAATGAAAAGGATTGAGAAACTATCACCCTTCAGATATTTGTTTTAATACCATCAATTAAGTGGTCGATCTTGAAATATGTGTTGTGTATGGAATCTATAGCATACCCGACTAACCTTGTAATGGTTACATCATAATCTTAAATAATCTCTTCTTTATGTTCCTTTAATTTAAGTAAACTTATCTTCATCTAAATTATTTGATCACGTGGAAAGTATTTATCAAAGAAATTCTGCTTGAAATTACTCTATTGCATGAGCTCTATTTCTTCTTCCTCCCTTGTATTATGGATCACGTACCACTATTTATCAATAAAACCATCAAGGAAAAACTCTTAAAATGCAACCTTTTACTTTTCACTATTTCCCAATTCCGTAAACATGTTCTTTAGTGATTTAATCCATTACTCATCCTCCATTGGATCATTTTTCCAAAAATATTATGGGTAATCTTTCATATAATGTGATTAAACATCAAATATTCTCTTTATAGGGTAGTATGCTCCATTAGGGAAAGGTTATGTGTCATAACGTGATTAAGATGACCTAATATAGCCATAATTTGATCTGTTCCAATACTAGTTGTATTTGTTTTTCTGTCAGAGAAATCTATACACATTCCACAAGTATTGATTACATTAACTATTCCTTGTTCCATTTCTAACCGACATCAAATACTATATTATCTCATTAAATTATGAAATTTTTATAATTTAAAATATTCTGTAACACATCACATAAACTAAAAACATTATGCATAGATAATATCATAATCATAAACATGATTTTATAGGGGATATCTTTACTCTAAAATCCTTCATAATGATTTGTAAATAAAATTTTAAATATAATAAGAATATGATCTGGGAGTGTTAATCAAGGTGCGCGGTAAGGCCCATTGTCTTAAACTAGGTTAAACTAAGTCATTCCCAGTACACCTTTTCTGAGTTTTCACCCTTAGGTACATCTGTTCCATAATCACATCCACTTGTAGTAGCCAAACATGGAATTATTTATAGGAATACCAACATAAAATATAACTTACCAAAATTATTGGATTTTATTCTATACTTATTTTCAAAGTAATTTTTAGAGTTATTTTCCCTAATCAAAGTTTTCAAAATCTAGTTTCCAACATTTTTTATAAACATAATTTGATACCAATTGTAATGCCCCAACATAAGAAGACTAGAATTGGTGCATTATTTTATTATATTGGCATAAATACAAATATCAATTCCATAGGACTGAATAGTTTATCATTTCTAGAAAACTAGATTACAAACTTGATACCCATATTATATTGGTAATTATAAAATACAACAAAATATATAATAAAATGAAATAATCTACATTGTTGAAAAAATATTAAAATATTCCTTCTTCATAACCCAGGGAAGGAAAAAACAATGATCAGTATGGGTGAAGTACAATAGAAGCAACAATTAGATAATGATAATGGTCGATATGGAAAGGTAAAAAATTAATACACATTCCATGTATTCAATAAATTGAGATGGATGTGGATAAAAAATATGGAAATTTAAAAAAATAAAAACACATTACATTAAAATAAATAGATAAGGAAAAATAAATATGGAAGGATAATAAATTGAAACACATTCCAATTAATCAATTAATAAAGAATGCAATGCATCAGTATATATGTCGTTGCAAAATCTCATGGAAAAAATGATAACTAAAATAAAGGGAAATTCTTTTATCTTGGACGTCATGAATCTAGAACATGAAAAACCATGCCATCGGTAAATATTCAAAAGATAGTTTAAAGTATTCTGATTTGGCCAACTAATTTGTCTCAATAGATTACTGATGCATCAAGGGGATATCAATAATTGATCCCCACACATGTCGTACTTATCCAAATAATTCCTTGTATATTGAATAATCGAATCAACAATGTGCCTTATAGAAAATCCATATAGAGTAGAAGATATGGATTTATCAATAATTCCCCAATGGTAGATATGTAACAATAAGGGTTTTTAACATTGATGAATTGAAATATCTTCTAAATATCAAAAAAACATTCTTGAGGAAAATAATCTTTAAACAATCTATAGTGTCCCATACCACATTGAAAAATTTGAATTATAACCCCCATGAAGGAATTAAATTAAATGAAACTATGAATATAATGAGAATAATTAGATTCATGATATACCATGTCAAATGTTAGTATATACACCATATATAAAATTTAATATGTGGATAACAAAAAATAATATCAATGAAATGTAAAATGAGATGAAATCTCTTACCATGAGTCTGACCTATCATGTATGTATTTATCTTCCTGATTAATAATCTTATGTTAATTATTTACATGATTTAGAACATTTTTAATTTTTATTATTTCATTTAATTAACTTATTACAATTTTTTATACTACTACTAAACCAAATAAGTTTACGTCAGGTGTTTCTTACTAAATTTTGTTCATGTGTAAAAAATGACTTTGGTAGATCGAATATGGTGAAAATGGTCATTATATAAAAATAAGAAACATAATAATTATGATATAATCATAATATTTATATATAATTTAAACTTTTAAAACCAATCATAAAATATGATAATGAAAAATTACCAATGTTACAATCATGGAGACTGTGGGACGTACGTATGCATGGGTAACGTTCCCATTTTTCAATGATCATTATGGAAACAAGGTAGGTAACATTATTTCCTTACAAAATATAATTATATAATAAATGAAATATAGTTTATTAAAATATACACACACAGATATATATATATATATATATTTAATTATTATTATTTAAAATAAATTACATGTTGTTAAGGAGGTGCTAGTCCACACATCCACAATAGACTTTATCAATTTTTAGTGTTTGAAAAGGGTAATAAAGAAAATGATATGATAAATTTTCAGAAAGGTAATTATGTCATGAATATCTTATATATTTAATTTATTTCACATATGGTTAATTAAAACCATCCTTTATATGTTCCATGCATAGTGTGAATGAATCACACCGCTTTCAGGAGGTGATAGTCCACACCTCCACAAACAATGTTATTGTTTTTACATAAAATGGAACAAATAAAGGTATGTTTCATAAATTATTTAAAGAAGAATAAATATGTAATAAATATCATAAATATCATATATTTATAGTTTTTACATCAAAATCACCAACCATGATATGTGTTAATGAAAAAATGTAGAATATCATTTTGTGAGGCGGTAGTTTGACATACACATAAATAGTATGTTTGTTACAAATTAGATGGAATTATCTATAAGCGTAGGTGAAACCCTTAAGAATAAAATAATATTTTTATTTATATGATGTTTTTTATATTATATAATCATGTAATAATAAGAAATTAATTGGTGTAGAAAAAAAATAAAACATAAAGAGCTTGAGGAAGAATGTTACCTCTTATTCGGGTAACTCTATTTTGTTTTCCAAAAAGGAATTCCATGGATTCCATCATTCCCGAGGTTATAATTATAGGATGATATGAGGTATGTTGTGGGTATATTTTAATATATCTTGGTTGAGCTAATGTGGCTTGAGAGGTGTGATGAAGTGGGAGGGGGAGAGTGTTTTTATAGCGGAGGGAAGTAACACTCCTGTAAATTTTTTGAAAATGAATTACCCATAACTTTTCCAATTTAAAGTGGCCCAATAATGGTAAATATAAGATAAAAGGGAGAATTGGGGATAAATATTCCTAATAAATGGATTTTGGACGTTTTTATGGGTCATTTGGGGCCGTAAGTTTATAGTT
Source organism: Viscum album (assembly GCA_963277665.1). Lineage (NCBI taxonomy): Eukaryota > Viridiplantae > Streptophyta > Magnoliopsida > Santalales > Viscaceae > Viscum > Viscum album. Next base: position 357,937,409 of record OY728163.1, read on the forward strand.
TAGTCCATTGTTAGGTAAAGTTTCCTCTAAATTATTATAGTTAATTTTAATTAATTTCACTAATTTTTTGGGTAAAAAAAAGTTAAAATTATCCGAAATTATAAATTATGATGAATCAGAATATTGAATCCATTATTTAAAATTTCAACAAAAAGGTGGCAAAAATTAATTTAATATTAATCCCACAGACCGGACGACAATTGTAACGCCCCGACCCCAGTTACCCAGAGTCGGTGCATTATTACATAACATTGGCATGATCACAAAAGATCAAGTCTCGAAATACCGATTAGTTTAGTATCCTTGGAAACACTAGATACATTCATAAGTCTTACATTACATAATAAAGTGAAAAACTACAACAAAATCTTGTCTTCATATTCCCTCATACTATCCCTAGAGGCCATTCATAAAATACTTCTTCACATCCTGGGAAAAATAAAACATTGAAAGGGGTGAGCTCGGATGCTCAGTAAGGATAACAATATAGAGGAAAATTTCTTAAATAAACATAAACATTTAAGGCAATGCATAACTAAAACAAAATCCTTTTAAACATGAACTTCAACATAACATGGAAAAAATAAATAGAAATAATTCCATTTAATTATTCACATGGATATTCTACTAGTAGAATAATCACATGCAATATAAATAACCACCTTCAAAATGATGGAATTCATAATGTCAAACTATCATAACCACATATTCAAGGCCTTGTTCCAAGACTATAAATAAGATTTTATCAAGCCCTTGTGCCAAGACACTAGTTTGTCTCGTGAGACCTACCGATGAATCGGGGAGCTATAGCGGGCTCCACCCGTCACTTATTAAGTCCAATGAATTCCTCATATGAAAAATTTTAAACATAACATAAACATTCGTATTAAAACTATGATACGAAATGTCAATAATTTCTCCATAAACCATGAATGGTATAGAAATAACACATCCACAGTCAAACATATCAAAAAACCTTAAATACAATATGGAAGTTTTGTATCATAATAAATCAACTTCAAATAAGCTTAAAATCAATAAAAGGATGTTGACATAGATTAAATCAAAACTATTTTAGAGAAATATCTCTTTTTTGAAATCATTTAAAAGTCACACATTTATAAAGGAAGTAATTTAAAAGATATTTTTGAATAAAAGTGTCCCATAACACTTTGAAACTTTTAAAAATAAATATCATTTCAAAACATTCATGTTCATATAAATAAATCCTTAAAATCATTTTTAAAACATGGACATTAATTAAAAACATTTAGAAAGATAAATCTTTATAACATTTAAAATTATGATCTTGATAAAGAGTACCTTTCACAAATTCTTAAAATATTCATTTTGAAATAATTTAAAGGTCCCATAATTATAAAATAAAACATTTAATTTCAAAATATTATTATAAACTTGTAAGGGAAGCTTTAATGATTTTATAATGGCAGAAAATAGCCGCACCCGCCGTATAAGTTAAAAAACATTCTTACCATAATTCTGTCAATAAGGTTAAAAAGGACCTTGTTTGGAAAATGACGGAAAGATTCCTATATAAACTTCTTATAAAAAGTCAAACAAGGGTATAAATTACTTTAACCCATATTCTATAAGATAGTAAGAATGTTTTGAAAAACATTTTTAAGAAACATGGATGTGGATGGTAAAGAGGTCCCAGTAGATAATTACGTATAAAGAACCTCGGATAATGAAGAGATTGTGAAATAAACCCGTACCTTGTATTTTCCTTGGTTGAGGGTAGGTTAACCTCATGTATAATGGTTAAATAATTGTTATTAAATTATACAAGAATCATATACATTAATATGATATCATATATGATCTTTTAACATTTCTTTGTTAATAATGTCTTAGTATTATCGTCGTTTCGGGTGTTAACTTACTCATTTTATTTTATATGTTTTGTTACATAAGACATGTTTGTTATCCATAGGTTGTATCTTATTAATATCCAGAATAATGTCAAGACCTTAAACATTATTCTTAATCATCAAATTATAATTAGTCTTGAACGGATATGATGGGGAATGAATCGTATCGCGTTCGTGGAGACGGTAGTCCGTACATACACACGAGCGACAATATCATTCTTTTGATATTAAAATAATATATAATTGGGTGGTATATCATATATACAGAATAATTATCAAGTTATATTTATTATTTACATCAATTACACAACATTATCATACCCATCCAAATAATAATGTTTTGAATAACAATTACACCACGACGTGGAGACGGCAAGCCGTACGTACGCGCATATGGTGACATGTCATTCAAAGGATGGATAGAAACTGAATATGGTTGTACCATATTTATAAAAACATCACAGTATATATAATACACTGGAGTTATTATTTTAGAATGGAAATAACAAATAAAGAAGAATTTGAAGAAGAATGGAACTTGAAAGAGGGTGGTGAAAACGTTACCTCTTCTTCGGGTTCTTCCTTTTGATTTGATCAAAAGGTATCCTTAGGTTAAATTTATGACTAAATGAAGGCCTCTATGATTAAGGGAGGATATTTTATAGGGTATTTGGTCAGATTTTGGCTGAACCAAAAGGCTTTGAATGTATGAAGAATTGGTTAGAATTTGTGTCCTTTTATAAGGGGGAGGAGGGGCTCTTTAAGAAAAAACTTAAAGTATTAATTTATAATAAATTAATATTCGGTTTCTAATGGATCCAAAGTGTATTATTCAAATTATAAGTTGGGTATGGGTCTAAATACACTCAACCAATAGGTTTTAGATAGGTTTGAGTCACATTATTAACCTTATCGTCTAGTTTTAACTCTTAGTTAATTTGTCTGACATTTACCATGTCTCTTTGTATTTTTATATTATATGGTTAATAAACTTACTATAAACTTTCAATTGACTCCCAAGTGGTCCATTAATAATACAACTATAATGATATAAGTACTTTGGCCTAACCTTATATTTTTAGGAATATAACATCAATTAATAATATAATATTTGTTTTAAAAACTCTTTTATGTCAATTTTGACACTATTGGGTATTTTGTTTTTGATAAATTCATAACAACATTATTACATCGAACACAAATAATATAACCAATCATAATATTCCATATTAACCTATAAAATTTATTTAATTCATAAAAAGTCTCAAATTATATTTATTTGGGTATCTATAATATCAATAATCTTAATCTTTCATTAATACAGTAATTACTGCATCATCATTGTGTCCTAAATAAATTAAATTATTTAATGTATAAAAATTATAAATAAAATAATATTATGTATGAAATTTATTTATATTTCTAATTAATATTTAAAATCTAATTTATCTTATTTATAACCCTATATTAAAAATGTTTTAGTTATTAAACATTGATTTTTAACTCTTTTATCTCTTCTTTGAATTAAATAATAATAAATGTCCTAATCTAATCCAAGTGGACCTAAATGATAATAGTTTCTTCCTAAGGTTGTTTTTGGTCGAGATACACTTGTCCAATAGAATTAGTACATGTGTTAGGGTAATATTAATATCATTTTTACCCTTAATTACCCTATTTACTTTTAACCGTGATAAATAAAAGTAAAACGTTACTATTCACAAAAAATTATTTTTATATTATTGAACCACATTTTACTCCTTGATATTAATCGTGTCTCTTGGAGTTTTGAAATTACACTCACAGAAGTGGTAAAATTAAGTTTTATATGAATTCGCAAATTCTCCTAGGAGGTGGGTAAAAGATGGTGAAAAGATCAATAATCTTTTTATATATCTAAAATTATTATAAAATAACTCCAATGAATTACATTGAACTTATATAGGTATTTTGTTTCTATTTTGGCCTTAATTAAATTTAAATAAAATAAATAATTATTTAAATAAAAATTCGGTTTTAAACTACAATTCAGTATTTTTCACTATCATAAAAAATTGAATGTTTTCAGAAAAATACCAAAAATTCACCCAAAGATAATTTCGATATTAAAAATCCAAAAATGAAGTCCATTTTGAAAGATAAAATTTATAGAATTTAAAAAAGTGGGTATTACTATTCATAACGGCTAGTTTGTTTGGTTGTGGTGTGTGTTAGAACTCGAAGTTGCGTACAACACACGCTACTGTATTATTCAAAGAGAAGCGTACCAGGGAAGCTTGGGGTGTTACATTCTCCCCTCCTTCAATAACTTGCTCCCTCGCAATTTGAAATTGTTCTTCAAAAATAAAAGGTTTAAAATAGAAAATATCTTTGTGGGATAACCCATATTAGAAATTGGGTTAATAAAATTTAGTCTTAATAAGAGGAAAAGAGAAATGAAAGGGTCACCACAAAATTATGATATCAATTTGGAGAACATTGGTGGAAATTAAAGACACATAATTGGAGGGAAAATTTAAATATTTATATGGAGTGATTGAGGTCATCAGTCACAAACAATTGTAGGATTTAGGGCCTCAAATCCATCAATCTATGATGATTTAAAATTTCATCAGTTCAACAAAACATAAGGTATTAGGATAACACATTTTTTTAAGATCCCTTAACTAATGTTTAAGAATTAATTTCTTCATAGAATAAGATAATATATATATATATATATATACTTGATAAGTATAGTTCCATCCTTTCACTAATGTCTAAAACAAACTCATCTTTCACTCTAAAAGATAATAGAACTTAAAAAAATCCATTTATCCTATTTGTATAGGGTTAAAAAAATGAATTTCTAATTCATCTACCAGACCTTTTAAAAAGACTACATTATTCAATCCAGGACATCACGTGGGCTAGTGGTAGGTGATACACCCTTGTCGCCCTTCGATTGCGGGTTCAAGTCTTGCCGCCTCGCCGAACATGACGAGTTGTCGACTGACCTCTGGGTTTTCATTTTATGGCAATCCAAAAATAATCTCAAACTAGAATTATCGAAAATACTTATGTCCAAACTCACAGTCCAAAATTTATAAGGAAGTTAAACACAATTAATATCCTTTTTTCCACGTAATAACATGTGAACACATTCATTATGTATTCTTTTAAAACACTGCGACATCCTAAATTACCATAAAACCTTATTGATTACATTCATGATCCCTTATTCCTTATAGAATACTGGATATACTACTTCTATCCAAAAATGTTTTAAAATCCAAAAATCATGGAATATACAAATCTTTAATCAGTTTCAAGGTAGTCAATAATATCCAATATAATTTACCCAAATCAATCATATCTTATTCCAAAATCAGTACCTCAATATTAGGACCATATTGTGTTTTATCTTTCCTTCAACCATGTAATTTACAAAAATTATAACTTGCTATAGAGTCACTTTTCTTAGTACCATAAAATCTCAAATCCTCAATGAAATAGTATTTCACTACAATCCTTATTTATTTCCAGTACATCATTGATACAACACTTCAATAAAATAATTCCAAAATCACAACATAAGAACACTAGTCATTCCTCTTCATCTGTGGTAGTATCATAACTTGATTATTATCCAATAGCATCATTTGCGGCATAGTCTGATGACTGGGGAATTGGTTCACATAGTGTCCAAACTCATGGTAGATGAAGCATTGTATATTTGAAACCTTTTTATTACCCTTACATTCATGTACTTGGGGTCCTTTTTCTCCACACTTATAACAGACTCCCATTCCCTTCAAGTATTTTGCAAGGTTATTATTTCCACAGTTATCACATATGGGAAAATCCTTCTTTACCTTATTCCCTTTATTTGTCCTTCCTCTATACCATCCTTTCCTTCTCTGGCTTCCCTCAAAGTCATAGGACTCCGAGAATTCTTTACTTATCTTATCAACACATGATACTATTTCTTCATATGATGATAATACATGGGAGACTATTTCCCTTCTAAATTCTGGCTTAAGTCCATGAAATATATGATCTATCTTACTCTTTGGATCATGCGTATTCCTGGAGTTCTCATTCCTTCTACTGGGCACCATTTCTAAACAATGGCATACACTATATTAGTTTATGAATTGCAATACATAAATCCAAACTTGTAAAACACTTATCATAAATTGAACAGTTTATGGATATAATCCATAATCATAAAAATTTCTTCTTTGAGGTAGTATGTACTCATAAACCCTTAATAATGGTTTTTAAATAAAATGAGAATTATCCTAAGCATATCCCCCGGGAGTGTCGTAACCAAGAGTGCATCAAGGACCGTTGTTGTGCACCTGTTCCCATTCGAGTCTAGCTCAAAGCAGTGTTTTTGGGTTTTACCCCTAGGTACATTTGTGCCAGATCCGCCTCTACCTGCTCATATCCAGAGAGGGATGTATTGCTCGTAAAACTCACAAAATCTCTACAATACCAAAATTCTAGGAAGTTATTCTACACTAATCCTCAATGTCCATCTTAGGTCTATGTGCTCTAATCAGAGTTTATCTAAATCTAGCTTCCAAGGTTTGTACTAAACTTCCTCTAATACCAACTGTAACACCCCGACCCCAGTTACCCAGAGTCGGTGCATTATTACATAACATTTAAATGATCACAAAATATCAAGTCTCGAAAGGCCGATTAGTTTATTAGCCTTGGAAACACTAGATACATTCATAAGTCTTACATTAAATAATAAAGTGAAAAACTACAACAAAATATTTTCTTCATATTCCCTCATACTATCCATGAATGTCATTCATAAAATACTTCTTCACATCTAGGGAAAAATAAAACATTGAAAGGGGTGATCTCAGAAGCTCAGTAAGGATAACAATATATCAGAAACTTTCTTAAATAAACATAAACATTTAAGGCAATGCATAACTAAAACAAAATCCTTTTAAACTTGAACTTCAACATAACATTGCAAAAAATTGAAATAATGCCATTTACTTATTCACATGGATATTCTAATAGTCTAATAATAACATGAAATATCAATAACCACTTTCATAATGATAGAATGCATAATGCGAGACTATTATAACCACAAAGTCAAGGCCTCATGCCAAGACTACAAATAAGATTTTGTCAAGGCCTTGTGCCAAGACAGTAGTTTGTCTCATGAGATCTACCGATGCATCGAGGAGCTATAGTGGGCTCCACCCATCACTTATTAAGTCCAATGCATTCCTCATATGAACAGGTTTAAACATAACATAAACATTCATAATAAAACTATGATACGAAATGTCAATACTTTCTCCATAAACCATGAATGGTATAGAAATAACACATCCACAGTCAAACATATCATAAAACCTTCAATACAATATCGAAGTTTTGTATCATAATAAATCAACTTCAAATAAGCTTAAAATCTATAAAAGGATGTTGACATAGATGAAATCAAAACTATTTAAGATAAATATCTCTTTTTTGAAATCATTTAAAAGTAACACATTTATAAAGGAAGTAATTTAAAAGAGATTTTTGAGTAAAATCGTCTCATACCTCTTTGAAACTTTTGAAAATAAATATCATTTGAAAACATTAATGTCCATATAAATAAATAATTAAAATAATTTTGAAAACATTGACATTAATTAAAAATATTTAGAAAGATAAATCTCTAAAACATTTAAAATTCTGATCTTGATAAAGAGTACCTTTCACAAATTCTGAAAATATTCATTTTGAAATCATTTAAAGGTCACATAATTATAAAATAAAACATTTACTTTCAAAATATTATTATAACCTTTTAAGGTAAGATTCGACAATTTTATAATGGTGGAAAATAGCCGCACCCTCCGTATAAGTTAAAAAAAACATTCTTACCTTAATTCTGTCGAAAAGGTTAAAAAGGACCTTGTTTGGAAAACGACGGAAAGATTACTTTATAAACTTCTTATAAAAAGTAAAAAAAGGTTATTAATTACTTTAACCCATATTCTTTAAAATATTAAAAATGTTTTGAAAAACATTTTTAAGAAACATGGATGTGGACGATAAAGAGGTCCCAGTAGATAATTACGTATAAACAACCTCGGATAATGAAGAGATTGTGAAATAAACCCTTAACTTGTACTTTTCTTTGGTTGAGTGTAGGTTAACCTCCTTTATAATGGTGAAATAATTGTTATTAAATTATAAAAGAATCATATACATTAATATGATATCATATATGATCTTTTAACATTGATTTGTTAATAATGTCTTATTATTATCGTCGTTTCAGGTGTTAACTTACTCGTTTTCATTTATATGTTTTGTTACATAATCCGTGTTTCTTATCCATAGGTTGTATCTTATTAATATCTAGAATTATATCAAGACCTTAAACATTATTCGTAATCATCAAATGAAAATTAGTCTTGAATGGATGCAATGGGGAATGAATCTTATCGCGTTCGTGGAGACGGTAGTCCATACGTACGCACGAGCGACAATATCCTTATTTTGATATTAAAATAATATATAATTGGTTGTTATATCATATATACAGAATAATTATCAATTTATATTTATTATTTACATAAATTACACATAATTATCATACCCATCCAAATAATAATATTTTGAATAACAATTACACCACGACTTGGAGACGGTAAGCCGTATGTACGCACGTATGGTGACATGTCATTCAAAGGATGGATAGAATAAAGAATATGGTTGTACCATATTTATAATAAAATCAAAGTATATATAATATACTGGAGTTATTATTTTATAATGTAAATAACAAATAAAGAATAATTTGAAGAAGAATGGAACTTGAAATAGGGTGGTGAAAACGTTACCTCTTCTTCGGGTTCTGCCTTTTGATTTGATCAAAAGGGCTCCTTAGGTTGGATTTATTACTAAAGGAAGGCCTCTAGGATTAAGGTAGGATAGTTTAGAGGGTATTTAGGCAGAGGTTTTCTGAACCAAAAGGCTTTGAAGGTATGAAGAATTGGATATAAGTGGTATCCTTTTATAAGGGGGAGGAGGGGCTCTTTAGAAAAAACATAAAGTATTAATTTATAATAAATTCATATTCGAATTCTAATGGATGAAAAGTGTTTTATTCAAAGTATAAGGTGAGTATGGGTCTAAATCCACTCAACCAATAGGTTTTACATAGGTTTGAGTCACTTTATTAACCTTACCTTCTAGTTTTAACTCTTAGTTAATTAGTTTGACATTCACCATGTCTCTTTGTATTTTTATATTATATGGTTAATAAACATACTATAAACTTCCAATAGACCCCTAAGTGGTCTATTAATGATAAAGATATCATGATATAAGTCCTTTGGCCTAACCTTATATTTTTAGGAATAGAATATCAATTAATAATATAATATTTGTTTTAAAAACTCTTTTATGTCAATTTAGACATTATTGGGTATTTTGTTTTTGATAAATTCATAACAACATTATTTCTTAGAAAAAAAATCATATAACCAATCCTAATATTTCATATTGTAACGACCCGAAATTTTGAATAAATCTTGTTTCCTAATTTTATGTGTTATTTTATTTTATTTTTATACTCAACAAAAATGTTTCATTTGATAACATGATTATAATTATAATGAGACCATTGGGTTTAGACGGTTATATGACCATTGGTCAATATGACCGCTGGAAACTAAACATTTTTATTATTGTCTCTAAATACAAGTAATCTTTGTTAATTATTATAGAAAGAAGATTCGATGGCCTCACCCAGTAGTCTTGGACCGATCGAAGCCCATCTAACAGAACTTGGGAAGGAGGTAGCACCACTGGGCTTTGCTCTGGACCAAACCCAAGCCGAAATTCATCGTGTAAAGCTAGAACATAATCGCATTTGCGAGAAGTTCAAACTGATAGAAATTACTACTCGTGCGATGTTAGCCGAGCCTCCCTCAGATTCTCTCATCTTAACACACCTTACACTTAGGTCCTATGCTGGTGTGATAAGGGGATATGTAAGGAGACCGTAATTGCCTTTTGTAATCCTTTGTTTTAAATAAAAATTGGGATTTCTTCTTATGATGAAGTTTATGAATTTTTAAATGACCGGATAAATATAGTATGCATATTTTTTATGAATTTTAGAAAAAGAATATTTTAAAAATGTTTATGTAAACCTTAAATAATTAAAAATGTGTAATGATTTTCAAAAAATGGTCTTCTACAATTATGTTCAGTACGAAATTTAGAGTCTAATAAGATCAACTTGATTTTTGATGTATAGTAAATTATGAATAGTGATTTTATGATTAGGATTAGTAATGTGTCCAAATGGATTAGTAATCTCACTTAAAGAAAGTATTAATATAATCTAGCCACCTTGATTAAGTAATGTGATTCAATAAAATGGTTAAATAACGGTTTCATAAATTATTATTCAAGTATTCGTTTTTTAGAGTGAATAGTGTTTTTTAATTAAAAATTAAATTAAATATATTTAAAAAAATTATTTTTATAAAATGGATTTCATTTTTGAACTCAGAGCACCGATATTATGTTATGGTAATTTTTGGGGTTTTTTCTATAAAAATGAATTTTTGGTGAATAGTGTATTTATTTAAAAATATAAATTAAAAATATTTAGAAAATTATTTTTATAAAATGGAGTTCATTTTTGAAATCAGAGCATTGATATTTGGTTAAGGTGAAATTTTGGGATTATTCTGAGAAAGTTGAATTTTTGATGAATAGTGAAAATACAGTTTTTAAGTTACGGGTGTTTAATGACATCATTAAATGATGTATTAAGTTTGTAATCAATATTTTAGACTTATGAATAGTAAGATAAGGTATGAGGTGTCCCAATTGGCCAATACCATGGGCAAATACCATGGGCAAGCCCATGGTTTCTCCAAAACCTCTAATGAGGTGTCCCTTGGCCATTAATGCCTTGTCCCCTCACTTTCCCTATAAATACCAAGAAATCCTCTCATCCATTCGACTCCCCACTCTCCCCCAACAAATTTATGGTATCATTACCTCCCAAGGAGTCCTCCCAAGGTGCCCCCAAGCCCTCAAGGTCCCAACCTTTGAGTTTTAAGAGTTACGTTTTAAGGTAAGGGATCTGATCTCTCTCTTTCTTTTCAAGAAATCTCTTTTATGTAATTTCTTTTATGCTCCATGTTCTTATGTTAAAGGGTGTTCTTTTATACTCCTCTTAATTCCCTTTTCATGTTCACATAATGATATATCCCCTCTTACTCTCATTATTTCGTTTTATAAAGTTTTAAGTGGCGTCGTTAGGCTGTCGAAATTTTTGTAACGGATTCTTTCTCCCTTCTCATTTTTCAAGATCTATTATCATGTAAAGTATTTAAAGTTCCTTTTTATTATGTTGGGGTATGATCTCTAAATTTATCATACTGATCTTTTATGATCATATGATGAGAGACCCCATTTTATCTCTTCAATTCAGTATTTTGAAGTTTTAAGTGGCGCCGTTAGGCTGCTGAATTTTTAACTGGTTCTTCACCCTTCTCGTTTTGAAGTTCTACTTTCATGTCAATTTTTTCAAGTTCCTTTTTGTTATGCTGTGGTATGATATATATATATATATCATACTGGAATCTTATGTTCATATTATTAGACACCCTATTTGATCTCATCAATTCATTTTTTGTTGATGTTTAAGTGACGCCGTTAGGCTGCTGAATTTTTAAGGGATTCTTTCACCCTTCTCCTTTTCAAAGTTCTAATTCCATGTCAAGTCTTGCAAGTTCCTTTTTATTATGTTGGGGTATGATCTCTATATCTATCATACTGATATTTTATTTTCATATTATGAGATACCCTATTTGACATCATGAATTCATTTTTGGATGAAGTTTATGTAACGCTGTTAGGCTGCTAAATTTTCATAAGAGAAATCTTACTTTTGTCTTCTTTTCATGTTCTTCATTTCATATGGTATATTTTCAAATTTCATTACCATATTCTTAAATCCCTTATATTCTGTCCCTCTACTGTTTTATGGTCCATTTATGATTGTTTGACCCATGTCCCCTCCCTTTTCAACATTTTCTAAAACCCTGTAACGTAGCCATTGTGCTGCAGAATTTTCATCTCAAAATGCCTCTCTCTTTTTCTCAAAATTACTTCATGTTATTAAGTGAATACTCAAAGATCTTATTTATACAGGGTTATTCACATATATAAAAAATGTTCTATTTTAAATTCTGGGATTTACATACATGAAACCCGCTCTCCCCTTCCGTGGGTCTAAAGTGATGTAAAGATCATGTCTTTAAAGCGGTTTTTAAAACGTTATGATTATGAAATGAAACCCATTTATTTTATGCTATATGGGTTATTTATGAAATGTTTGATGATTATATATGTAGATCACATGATAATAAAGGCAAATTTAAGGGTTCACCCTGATAGCGCTCCAATGCATTGGGTAATGATGTAACCACTAGAGATTACAATTTTCACGATACCTTGGTGAATAACCTTGGTAATTTTCAAATGACACCTTGGGGATGGACCTTGGTGATATGTTCATGATTGTCTATGATAAATGATGTATCCACATATTCAAGTTATGAAAATGTTATTTTTATTATGATATGCCTCATGATTTCATTCTCATGCCTTAAAGTTCTTTTCACGACCTTATTGAAGTATCTCAAGTTCACATGTAAAATGTTTCTCTTGTTTCCCTTACTGGGCTTTTTGCTAACCCTTTCTTTTGATGTATGTCCCCAGGTTATGTGATGCAGTAATGAACCTAGGATAAACATGAGGAGAATCCTTTCAAGTGTTTTAGAAGAATGTTTTATGTTTTCATGTTTAAAGTTCCTGGTTTCCAAGACACTAAACCTTAAAGATCCTCGGTTTTGTAAAATGTAATGAAAGTTTATGTGATAAAAAGGCGGGATGCTATACATATTAACCTAGAGAATTATTTTAATTCATAAACAGTCTCAAATTACATTTATTTGAGTATTTATAATATCAATAATCTTAATCTTTCATTAATACGGTAATTACTACATCATCATTGTGTCATAAATAAATTAAATTATTTAAGGTCTAAAAATTATAAATAAAATACTATTATGTAGGAAATATTTTGAGATTTCTAATGAATATTTATAATCTAATTTCTCTAATGTATAACCCTATATTAAAAATGTTTTAGTTATTAAAAATTGATTTTTAACTCTTTTAACTCTTCTTTGAATTAAATAATAATAAATGTCCTAATCTAACAAGTGGACCTAAATGATAATATTTTATTCCTAAGGTTGTTTTTGGTCGAGATACACTTGTCCAATAGAATTAGGACATGTGTTAGGGTAATATTAATATCATTTTTACCCTTAATTGCCCTATTTACTTTTAACCGTGGTAAATAAAAGTAAAAAGTTACTATTCACAAAAAAATATTCTGTTTTTATTGAACCACATTTTACTCCTTGATATTAACTGTGTCTCTCGGATTTTCAAAACTCCACTCACAGAAGTGTTAAAATTAAGTTTTATGTGAATTTTCAAATTCTCCTAAAAGGTAGGTAAAAGATGGTGAAAAGTTCATTAAAACTTTTATATATCTAAAATTATTCTAAACTAACTTCAATTAATTACATTGAACATATATAGGTATTATGTATCTATTTTGACCTTAATTAAATTTAAATAAAATAAGTAATTATTTAAATAAAAATTTGGTTTTAAACTATAACTCAGTGTTTTTTCACTATTCATCAAAAATTGAATGTTTTCAGAAAAATTCCAAAAATTCAACCTAATCTAATTTCGATATTAAGAATCCAAAAATGAAGTCCATCTTGAAAGATAAAATAAATAGAATTTCAAAAACTGGGTATTACTATTCATAACGGCTAGTTTGATTGGTTGTGGTGTGTGTTAGAAATCGAAGTTACATACAACACACGCTACTGTATTATTCAAAGATAAGAGTACCGTGGAAGCTTGGGGTGTTACAACAATGCATGGTTTTAAAGTAAAAACATCAAAAAGTTTACTAATTTTTTATATTAAATTTCAAAGTGATATTTATTAAAATGAAATAATTTGGGTTTATTGAAAAAAATTAATATAATTAATCATAAAAATAATTTAAAAGTATAATTTAACCTTATAAATAAATTATATAAAAAAGAGTTTTGAATTTAAAGTCATTATGTTTCATCATTCCATAAAAAAATGAGGCTTCACAGAAAAATACCAAAAATTCACCCTAACCTATTTTTTAGGTTTCTATTTATTTTATTTCTTTTGAAATATATTATTTTTAAAGGTTCCAATTATTATATTTAAAATATTTTCTCCATTAAAAGGTTGAAAAACTATTTTTATAAAAATATAGGTTTTTATGGGTAATATTGGGTCTGTTCTCATATTAAGACTATAAAATCAATTGGTTGCATGTAAAAAATATTTTATTGAATTTATAATATATATTACATTAATATCACTAACTAATTTAAAATAATCTAGTTTATTAGGAAAAAATGACTTCGGCAGCATAAAAATAATTTTTTTATAAAAAAATTCCCTTTATATTCAATTTGTTCTTATATTCATTTGTAATTAAATTTTAACCAATGAATTCAACCATATATTTTAATAAGATAGTAAATAATATTAATAATCATCACTTTAATGTCTAGGTTACATATTATTATACTAAATAATAATATATTTTTATAATATATTATTATTCTGTACAACTTGGTCTTGTGTGTTATGTAAGCCATCGAGGAAAGTCACTCTTGCATGTAACTCAAGTTTTACCTCAGTTTTCCATATATAACATGCAAAAATTTATTTATATTGTAACATTTTTTTAACAGGGTGATTATTATAAAGAAATATAGAAACAAAAATTAAATTTATTTAGGAAAGAAAATATTGTAAATTCTTGGGGTGTTACACCGACATCATGAGGAACAACAAAATATGTCCTCCGAAATATATAAAATCACCACCAGCTCAACAACCAGCATCCTAAGGCCTGGATATTTCTTTCCCCTCAATATCTTGGCCCAAAGAACTCAAGTATCATAGTGATCATCATCCCTCAACTGATGGTATCATTACCATCAATCAACGGTCCATCACTATCTATTTGGATTTCTATGCTGAGCACCCCCAATACATCTTATAGTCAACACCATCACTTATGAAACATAGTCTAAGGGGGCCTCCACACATAAAAGTGTTAAACACCACCTCAATATGTGTCTTATCTGTGTGTACATGACTTCAAGAGTGCTTTGGACAATAAACGATGATTGTAAATCACCAAACATACCAAAGCCACATCATCTAGATCCTCATTCCCCTTCGACCACTACTACAAATACCCCTTTTATCAGCACTAAAAATGGCCTTTAACAGCACTAGAAAAGCACTGTTAAAGCCGGCGTAGATGGCGGGGGGGGGGGGGGGGGGGTCCCCTTTATCAGTACTCCAAAAAGCGCTGATAAAGACCCCTTTTATAAATGCTAAAAAAGCACTGATAAAAGGGGTCTTTTATCAGCGCTAAAATGAAGCGCTGATAAAAGGGCCCTTTATGAGTGCTTTATTTTTAGCGTTGCTAAAATACCCCTTTTATCAGTGATTTTTTAGCACTGATAAAAGTTAAAAAAAATTACAAAAAAATTACAAAAATTCCTGGCAATCTCAGAGAGGCTTTTTACAGCACTGGATCCCCCCTTTATCAGTGCTTTCTCGCACCCTCTAGCGCCCGCACGCGCCCCCACCACCATTTATCAGCGTTATACCCCACCTTTATCAGTGTTATCCCCTTAAATTAACCCATGTGCGCGCGCCCCTGCCTCCACCCGGATTTGATCTCAAGACCTCCCCTCTGTATGCCTGAAGGCTTTGCCACTCCCCTATATTGATTTGTTCTCTAATTTATAATATATCTATTTATTTATATATATATTTAGTTATATTTATTTGTAATGTAATATATATTTATATTAATATTTATAGTTATAGTTATATTAATATATATATATAGTTATATTAATATATATATTTATAGTTATATTAATATATATATAGTTATATTAATATATATATATATATTAATATATATAGTTCGATTAATATATAGTTATATAAATATTCATATATTGGTATTTTAAATAAAATTGATATTAGTTATTATTTAGATAAATTTAATATATTTTATATGTAAATATGTTTAATTATTTATATAAAATATTAAATTTTTAGGTGTGAATATATAAAAAATATGTACATATAGTTATATATTTGATTATAAATAATAGTGCATTATAAAATAAAATAAATTTTCAAAGACATAATATCAATATTAATGTAATACCTTGGAATAAATTCATTCCCCACCAAAAAAAGGCAATAATACCCACTTAAACGAGGCCGAAAATCCAAAAACTGTTAAAAAATCGGGGTATCCTGACTAAAAACTCAGTTTTGGAGGCCTTCTGGGCCTTTTTTGGCCTCCAAAAAAACCATGAACGGGGTGCCCCTAAGTCATAAGGGTGTAGAGCTCTTCTCAGGATTTGATTTTATATATAGTAGAGCTCAAACAGATACCCAGATCAAAAGTTATGGCCGTTTGAAGTTCCAGATGCGTTTTCAACATATTTTGGATCTTTTTTTTAATTTTTTTTTAATTTTTTTGTCTTCAAATTGTTATTAAAAGACTATTAATCCATAATAATTATAAAATTATTAATTAAAAATATTTTTTAAATTTTTTTATAAGCCATTTTCACTCAATATCTTATATATTAAGTGTAACTGCGTATTTATACTTATCTAAAATATATTTAAAATTATATTTAAAAAATATATATTATATTTATATAAATATATATATATATATTTATTTAAATATTAATATATTTTTTTAATGAATTTTTTTTGGAAGTGGACCCTTTATCAGCGCTTTTAAAAAAAGTGCTGATAAAGATCCTCATTTATCAGCGCTACTAAAAAAAGTGCTGATAAAGTGGTACCCTTTAACAGTGCTAAAAATAAGGGGTGTTAAAGGGGGTACCTTTATCAGTGCTAAAAAAGGGCTCATAAAGGGGTACATTTATCAGCACTTTTATCAATGCTGATAAAGGTACCCTTTATCATCTCTTTTTTTAGTGCTGATAATGGTCCCCCCTTTATTAACACTTTTCCATTAGCATTGATAAAGGGTAGCGCTAGCCTTGCCCCGTTTTGTGGTAGTGTGTATGCAACTCAAATCCTAATGGTCAACACTGTCTCTATTCCCGAGAGCTATGATCTCATCCTGATGATCACCTTGCCTAAATCCAATGACCATGTCTCTCAACATGGTGATTAATATCACCCCAAATATTGGTGATAAGACCAACATGATGAACCATGCTACCTCAATCTAGGTGATCAGTATCACCTTAATCCTCGGGTTAAGCCCTTAACATTCCCACATTGCCTATAAGAAAAATATAATAAATTCAATTCAATTGAAATTATACAGTTTACCTAAATTTCCCAATCTAGTTCAACCCCTTTGCTCAGCTTGACTATATATAGTGGAGTTAAAGCATTCCCATGGGAAAATCATATTAACATTAGAAAAAATTAGTAGGAATACATTTAATTAATTATATTTTCACTAAGATTACCAACATGGAGTAAATGAACGCACCTCTAAAAAACTTAAAAATTCAAGGGAAATCTAGGAACCACTTACGTTGTACTATTAGTCACTCTCTCATCTGATAACAGCCTCTAACTCGAGAAAAATTGGAAGGAAAAATTTTTTTAGACAAACACCTTGAAAATCAGTTCAATGTGGTCACATGGATTTATAATTCCATGTGATGATATAAAAATATGAAAGAGTATAGATTTTCTATGTCCTTTCAATGAATAATCTATAGCTACCAATAAATTGAAGATAAACCTATGACTAGAGGAGAAGTCTAAAATCCTACATGAAGAAAAATCAGGGAGGATCTCCTTTTGTTTTTGGTGTGATGAGGATAAATAGGAGGATAAAAACATATAATTGAGGATAAGAAAATTTTAATTTCACCCAAATAAATGAGCCACATGGTTTGACCACAAATTTTGGCTAATCATGGGCCAACCATTTGGTTCTCTTTACTCAAACACCACAAACAAATGGGTAAGGTGCATAGTAATCCTATCAATTTGCAAGTCGTGTGATTACCCCTATGAAAAATTGAAATGGCTTTTCACGACCATGAATCTATAACCACATAGGTTGAAAACCCATGTTTAGTATTACTAGTAGGCCACACAGTTACTCCTGGGAGGTTCCATAATTTTTTCAAACCACGTGCCTCGGTTTGTGCTTTCCAAAAACTATTTTTCTTGGACTTTCCACACCCGAAACTCATCATAATCCCCAAGAAACTTTTTGATACTTAAAAACTATCTAAAAATTGGTTGGGTCAAAGAAACTCCTAAAATAACTTCCACAGATCAAATTAAAAGATGGTCTTCCCCCAAAACATGAAAATTCGAATAGGTTGAGGAATTATATCCCTCTAAAAAACCAAGAAATTTTAATCCCTCACCTTAGCATAGCTCATCCCCTAGCTATTAATCCTTACTTAGAGATGGTACTGAACACACACATATCATTTAAATCAACCCTATCTACCGTGATTATCATTTATATGTCAATTCCACTCATTGTTCCCTACACCATAAAATTTACCAACACAGTTTCTTGCTGAACCAAAATAAAACATTTTGATGGTCCACTGACCATCCATTGGAAAACAATTCCTCTCATGAGGCATCATCATTCATTCCCCTCTTCAGGTGCTCAATTTAATCCCATGTCATATCTGACACCTGTCAACTCTTTCATATAATTAGATGACCAAATGCATATATTCCATATATGACACTTAGAAAAGCCCACATGTCATCAGATTACTATAAAATCCTTCATCATATGTAAATATGCATGCCCATAAAAATAAAAATTCATATGCACCTCATATAAAACCTGCATCGCAGTGATGCCCACAAGAAGTCTCGATGCCATGCACCTTATAAAAACCTTCATAGTACTGATGCCCAAATTCCTACACACCTCAAATATATATATATATATATATCACACATCATAACCAAATCTATCCTACTAATCAAAACCTGGTTAGTCCATAAAAATCACATGTGCACCTCATGCACCAAAACTATCCAAATCCCAAAATAAAAAGAATCTCAATCACTCCCACAATGTACCACTAACTGTACTTAGCTCCCAGCTTACTCTGCACCTAAAAGTTATATTGTGTGCAACTATCCAAAAGCCAGGCTACCTGATTCCATGACTACCTATAAAGCCACACTAGGTACCAACCACTGACCGCACTATTGGGTCCAACTTTCATTACCAAAACCTCTATCTGTAGTTGAATCCCAGATACTAGCCCCTGGTACCAATCCTATTCCTACCTCAGATCCCTGAGTATGTCCCGGTCCTTATCTCCTAGCTATCCAAGAAGGATTCTTACATAACCTCTCTAAAGGTCCCATCTGATTGCAAGCTCAACACTCCTTCAGAATATGATCCCACTAGTTACCAACAAGCTCTAGATACCCACACAAGAAGCACACTATTTAAGGCCCTCTCCGAGATATAATTCTTATGTCGTTGTCTTGAATACCCTTTTGGGACTCCTCATGACCTCGCTTCATGCAACATGAACCATCACCAATTAGTTCACATGACACTACCACCTGACTAATATATGAATAGTTCTTCATGTTCCCCTCAGAGATAAATGCCTAATTAACTACCTATAAAAGGAAAATTATCCTGATGATGTTAACCAA
This sequence comes from Viscum album, assembly GCA_963277665.1. Taxonomy (NCBI): domain Eukaryota; kingdom Viridiplantae; phylum Streptophyta; class Magnoliopsida; order Santalales; family Viscaceae; genus Viscum; species Viscum album. Next base: position 357,957,184 of record OY728163.1, read on the forward strand.
AGCCTTGATTTTATGTTTTAATCCTTCTAATAAATTCTACACCCTGGCGATGTCATCGCCTACCATAGCAGGTGAAAATTCATGAAAAATCTATGAATTTTGTAGCTTGGTCCATGATAGAAGTTTCTCATTGCTATATATTCCTAAACTCCTAATATTTTCCTTCCCTTATCTTATTTAGGATGAATTTCTAAAGTAAAATATCATCAATTTCAATCCAATATATCCCATCGTCTCTGCATTACTATACCTATAAATCCAACAAGATCTTTTCTAGTTCTAGGAGAATATATGTGCTTAGAATTACCCTCCATCCTGGGGGTGTCTCAAGCTGGTTGAAGATAGTATGGACCAAATCAATTCATTTCTATTTAACCTATGGTCCACTTTCACCATAAAGTAGTGGTGGGTAAAAATATTGAATCTCATGGGTCATGTATTCCCTCGATGGATCAACTCCCTGAGTTCCCCAATCAATACCCTATAGAGCTCATAAAAGGATCAACCTGAGATTCTAATACATCCATGTACTGAATTTTTTCATATATGGCTATACCACCTATACTAGCACTTGTAACCATGACTTGTGATCAACCTGACCCTTCAGTTCCCAATCCCAACCCTTAGGGGTATCCTATTATGCACACTCATTTGGTACTATATCACAGTTCAATTGATGCTCCACCAGAGCTTGTCTAGGTATGAACATGCTGAATACAATCCATGATCTTCAAATAGACTGAAAAGTATATATATATATATATATATATATATATCATAGATAGTTAATACAGTAATAGGAAGCATATCTCACCACCCTTACACTTCACTCTCACACCCTTTGATATGAAATCTGGCCTCATGGACCCATACCTACCCATATAAAGGTTAGGTATCAAGTATATCTCAGCCTCATGGCCCTATTCTACCCCCATCAGAGTGAGGTGTCACATATAATCTAGCCTCATACACCCTTTACTTTTCGTAAGAGGTTCATACATCACATATCATATATCATCAATCCTGGGAAACTGAGTATAATTTCACCAAAGAGACTATATAGTAAAACACTATTTAGCTTCTTTGTTGAAAATTTAAACAAATCACCCCAATCATAATCTTGGACTACACTCATTAGGGTAAGGACCATATATCTCATGCATATATAATCACATAGAATCACATAAAGATCTCATTGGAACAATATTTCTGGGTTGACTAAGTAGAGTACCACAAAAAGTGGCTAAGTTGGAAAACCCTATTTTTTTCTTTATTGAACACATTAAATAACGCAACCCCTATCAGCACTGTCCTAGTTCCCAATGAAAATAATAATGAAAACACATCATATGATACTAAGTGATTGTCAATGTGCATAATCAAACATCTCTTTCTATACAAGGATAATGGTCAAAATCATATATTAGATAACCATCACTCCCAAGTGTTACACTCAATATGGAATCCAAATCAAGTATTAAAAGAACATTAAAAGCATCAATTTTCCACCCCTATCAACTTGGGATATCACCCACTCATGGGGCTGAAAGAACAAACAAATGTGTTGTGTACCTAGTTTCAATGACATCATAGTCTATGGTCTACCATAACCCAAATAACAAGACAAAAATAAAAGTAATAAATTGATATCATTTAAAACAAGATGAACAAAGTTATAATTAAATATTCAGGTCTTATGATACAACCAGGAAACACCAAAAAACCAGTCTGATACCATTTGTAGTGACCTGACCCATATGCGACTTTAAACGGTGATCTGGGTCAGTTGGCCACTGATCCATAGGTGCACATATTAATATTACAAAGGCTTTCAGCTAGTTGGAAGGGTGTAAATAGGTTACATTGGGGATAATATACACTTATGTGGTGATAAAAGTAATTGTGTATAAATATATATAAAATAGTGGAAGAAATACCATAACACAATGGAAGAAATAGATAAAACTAGAAAAAGCATAATACAACCCATGTGTAACAAACAATTCCAAACATACCATTTTTACACACATATACAATAGGAGGCCATAAAAAAAAGAAATCAAGGATTACCATCCATGACTATATCATTTCATACATATACAATCAAAATGAAAACTCAAAAATAAACTCTAGGTAGTGAAGATGAACAACCATGGTCCAATACCATTTATCATGTGAAAAAGTTCCTACTCGAGCACTAGGTTATAGCTCTCAATATTGATCCCTTACATGATTAAAAAGACATAAATTCTACATGTGTATTGAGGATCCCACATAGGGTATTAGCATAAATCTCAGTAGGCCACCACCAACCTGTTCCTATTTTATATCCATAATTATGTAGGTGTATGCAACTAATAATAAAATTGCATTACATAAAAATTTAATAAAATACATTTTTACCCCTTCTCAAAATCCAAAATGAAGTGATCACATACCATGGACATCACTGGTAATTTTAGAATACATCCCACCAATTATATATATTTCATACAATATATCTCTACAAATATATAACTGTAGTGGTAAGGATACATGGATTATCGCCCAAGGAATACCCTGATGGAAGAAATGAAGGTGAGCCCTCAGGTTCCATGTAAAATATATGTCACCGACACCACATTCCAATATTCATATAACTAGTATCCTTATGGTACACCCAAAAGATTTGATCTTGGTCCCACATCCCTCAACTCAAAGAGTCCTTATTGGCTCAACAACCATACGCTCTGAGACATAGTGAAATATGACCTCTAATATATATCTATAATCACCATAAACTCAATATTTGACATTCTAAGGAAGGATGATATTGGTACCTTCAATATCATATCCACATAGCTTGAAGTTTCACAGTGACCGACATCCCCTAACTGATGGTCTCATCACCTTCAACCAATGGTCCATCACAATCCATGTGGATTTCTATGATGAGAACCCCCCCAATACATCTGATGGTCAACACCATCACCAAATCTACATAGTAATGGGAGACTCCACCCACATGAGTGGTTAACACCACCTCGATCAAAGTACTATATATTTTTACACAACTCCAACTACATGTAAACGAATAAATAGTGAGTGGAAATAAAAAATATACCTAAGACACATCATATGAATCCTATTTCCCTTGTAACCATGTCACTCAAATCCTAAGGTTCAACACCATCTCAGATCCCAAGAGCCTTTCCCTCATCCCGATGAACACATCGCCTAATTCTGACAACCATGTCACACAACCAATTAATCAACATCACTCCATGTATACGGGCCAAACCCAACCTGACGAAGAAAATCACCTCAGTCTAGGTTATCAAAATGAAGTCAATCCCTGGTCCAAGACCATTATGTTCCAATTTAATAAAGAAATAAAATATAAATAATTTAGTTCAATTAAAATTATATGCCCGACCTAAACTACCCATACTGGCCCAATCCCAAAACCCAACACGACAATGTGTAGTGGATACAGATCATTCCTATAGCCATATCATATCAACATTAGAATTATTTAAAATGATTAAATTAAATTAATTATAGTATCACTCAGAGAACCCTCATGTTGAATATGAATGGACATATGAAACACTCAAATCTTGGAGAAATCAAGGTACAACATACCTCAAACAGGTAGGTGATCAGTCATATGATATGGGCCTCCTACTCAATTGAAATCGTAAAAAAATGAAATTTTAGATGAGAAACCTAAAAATAGGTTAAATGAGTTCACATGGATTTATAATCCCATTTGATGAGATAAATAGAATAAAATTGATAGTGTATCGAATTCATAACTGAGAATAATCCATAGCAACAGACAAATCAAATATCAGAGTCTGACCGGAGGAAAAGTCTTAATGCCTAGCTGGATAAGAATTTTGGAGGATACCAATGCATGTGTGGTGGAATGAAAAAGAAATGGAGGATAAATACTTAAAAGTATGGAGGGGATATATTTTAATTTCATCCAAATAAATGAGACACATGGGTTGGATGCATGGTTTGGCTAACCATGAACTAATCGTGTGGTTATCTCTCCCTAAACAACATTCACCCATACCTGCATGGTTTGAAAAACCATGTCTAGTGATACAGGTAAGCCACAAATTCACTCATTGGAGGCTGCCAAAATTTTCCAACCCATGCACCTGAGTTTGTGCTTTCCCAAAATAGAGTTTCTATTTCCTACTACACCTGAAACTCACCCAAAACCTTTATGAATGTTTTTTTATAATTAATAAACATCTAAAAAAAAGGAAGTGGGTCAAATAAACTCTCAAAATTATGGTCTAAATATCAAAAAAATGTTGTTCCACTCCATAAATAGGAAAATTAAAATAGGTTGAGGAATTCTAACCCACTCCAAACCCATGGAAGTTATAAGAAATTTAGAATATTGAAACATAGAGACAGCCAATATGTGGCTATTTATTTTCATGGATGAGTAAGAGATTGAATAGAAAAAGTGTGGCATCTCGAACCATATTCAAAGATAATTAACTTGTCCAATGAACCATAAGGCCTCAAGTATGCCTCCACAAATTCCAGAGGCTACCAACTAGATTCGATGTTGTATAGTGATACAATTGGGAGACTATATCTTATTTATTATAGTGATGCAAAATGTAAATTAAGACAACCCAATCCATCTATAAAATAAAAAGAGTAGACATAAATCATCAATAAAAACTATATATAGACGACATCATGTGGGTGAAAAATTCAAGTCAAGCATGTCATGGTAAAATCCATACAAGAAGTATAAGGATAATAAAAAATAGAAAAATGATTGAAAATTTATAATCTCCATGATTATCCTGCATTTCATCTTTCTCCATTTATCTCATGCTCTTATCCTAGAAAAAACTCATGCATCCACAATATGGTTCAATTTGTTATCCTTTCCTATATCCCTAAAATATACCAGAGTACTAGGTAGTAGACTAGACATGGTGTGAATACAATTAATTAGGCCATAAAAAATGGTATCTAAAGAAGACACAATCTCTAAATATATAATATTATGGTGTTTAGATATATAAAATCAAATGAAGTAATGTAAGATAAACCCTGTCTATCTCATCTCCTTTTTTGATACCTAACGAATCTTGTCTTCTTTGGCATACGATATATATCTATAATAATGGAGACTTTTAATTGTTCTAGGGACATAATTCTTGTATCCAAGGAATCCAATAATAAAAAATATCAAAGAATCTATGTAAATGTTCTAGGAATTCTTACAAAATGCACCCATTTGGACTCAATGAAGGACCCATAGAGGTATTTATACTTTATTCTCAAGAAAAATTAAGGTCATCAATACATGATGTTTATATCCTAGGTTTAGAATGTAATATATTGTATGAACACTTGAAATTATACTCCTTGTAATTTCAACCAAACCAAAGAAATATATCCTTGCATTTTAGGGGTGATCTTAATTAGAATCCAAGGGGCCATCCCAAGTAATTATTTTTCAGAGGACATCAAGATAAAACCCAAAGATTATTCTGATGATTTTATATACTCCATAGTTTTAGATGAATCTGTGGTGACTATATATGAAATTAATGAGAATAAGACATTGATCGAATCCATTTTGGGTTCACCAGTTGGCACATTCATCAATGAATTAGGTGGAGCCCTATGAGTTTTCTCAAAAAGATTCTAAATAGTGAATCCAAGGTTTTCTTGAGGGATATCCCAAAATTAATGGTGTGAGATAGTCCTATAATTAGTAACCAAGGAATTCATTGTAATATATCAAATTTACCAAGAAAGCTATTCATTTCAATGAATTTATCATAATTAAATCACAATCATGGAAGCTTCATCCAAGATTTTCCAATGAATTCCCATTTTATTTCACAATTTATTTAGTCAATGAAATTTAAATTTTTATTAAAAATATAGTTTTCGCCCTATGAAATTTATCCAAGACATTTATTTATAATAACTATGTTTATGTTACCCAATACAACCTTAAATGTTCATCTTAGAAAATCTCTCATTTTTGTGACAAATCATACACGCCCTATGGGGTGGTTTGGTTACATAAAAGATAAATTGGTATTTTTAAAAATTCCAAGACCAACATGCCTTATGGGGTGTTATGGTTATAGTTAAAGAATAATTCATGGTTTTTAGGAGAAACACACCCTAAGGGGTGGTTTGAGTTGAGGATTTTAACCTCTACCATTGTTTAGGATGATTGCACTACATCTAGGATAACCATTAAGAATCAAATTAATGGAATATAAATCTACGGGTTAATGCTTTGAAATGTTGGGGTGTAGCACAAAAAAAGAATTTTAAAAATGAGGATTCTTTTAGGGAAAATCATATAGAACAATTACCTAAGGGTCGTGGAAGACTCATCATTCACCATCATCATATATTTATGATTGATTGAGAGATAACAATTAATCATAAAAAATACATGAAAATAAGGAATTGAGGTTAAACTGATTGGGAAATATTTTATTGGAAAAGAACACTGAGAAAAGAAGGCCAAGGAGTGATAACCTTACCAAGTACTTAATATGTGATAGAAGCATAAATAGAGTTCAGATGGGGGAGATCCACCAAGCTTGGAGGAGGGAAGGAGAGGAACGCCTCTAGAAAAACTATGTTCCAACCATGAATCTCTACAATCCAAAAACACCAAACCCCATACGATAAGGTACACTTCATAAAAAACCATGATAATACTGTGTAAATTTATCCTACAATAAATCATAGGTCTTACATTGTTTGTAGGCCCCCTTCCCATGGTTTCCTAAAATGCAATGCTACCCTTTTCAAGACCCCAAAATAAAGAGAACAATTATCATAAATTATGGGCTAAATATGAACCCTTATATACATACCCAAAAACTAAATCGCTTAGCTTTAACCCTCTGAAGATCTATTGAATCCTCCTCCAATCCTTTAAAAATTTATATTAATGTAAAAGGGAAAAAACCTACAAAACATTAAAGAGTCTCTCCATCAAGGAAGAGTAGGGTCTTAAAACCACCCCTACTTATATTAACCGATCCAAGAGTTATACCTATGCATCTTGTTGAGATATATTAGAGAATAAATTAGGATATTGATCATATATATTCAACTCATATTCCCATATATCCTCTGAAATATGGACATGTTTCGATAACACCTGAATAAGAAGAATCATTATGCCATAGAGAGTCTTCATGCCATGGTAGATTTTATGAACTCGATAATCTAAAATGAATCATCAACCTTTAATTAAAATTAATCATAATTTAAAACCTTATATGGGTCAGATAGTATTGGTGGGGGTGAGATATATGGAATAAATCATGAATAACATTGTATTAATGAGGAAGAGTTAAATGATAAGCCACTAAACCAACTCCCTCTAAAATAATTAATGGATAGATAAATCTTGGTTATATATTTCCTTGAATCTAAAGTCTTTCATGATCCAATATTGGAAACATAATTAAAAATACCAAACCCCCACATCAAGCTCTAGAGGCCAGCGACACCAATAGAAATATGGATTATTTATTAGATGATATTTTTCCATATGTTTCCTAATTATTTTCACTTTATATAATGTATCCTGAATGAGGCTTGGTCCTAATTTTCCCCCTTTCTCTAACCAAAATAAAGGTGGATGACATGGTCTAGTTTATAGATCCTCCTAAGGATCTATATAATTTTTAGGATGATTTTATTATAATAAAACATATAAAGATGCATGTGTTTCTTCCACGAGATTTGGAATCTATGAAACATGCATGGAATATATAATCCAATACTTGTATAGTCTTGTTGGACTTTTCATTGGTTTGAGGGTGATAAGTTGTACTAAAGAGTACATAAGAACCAAGATATTTATATAACACTTACCAAAACCATGATGTAAAATATGTGTCCCAGCCTAATACAATGGTATAAGTAATCCCATAAAGACCTATGAACACACAAACAAATAATCTTCCAATATCATCCATTTAGAAGATCTCCTAGATAAATAGAAAAATGAAAACATTTGTTTTACTTCCCACAATCACACAAAAAACAACATTTCGTCAAGGATACTTTGGTAACCCCATAATGAATTTCCTGGAGATGTTATCCGATTTCCATTTCAGCATGAGTAATGGATGAGAAAGGTCATCATGCCACTAGTGTTCCACTTTCACTTGCTGGTAGGTGGAACATAGCATTTCAAATCTCAATATTTTCTTCTCCATCCCTTTAAACCAATACCAAGGAAAAATCACTATACATATTCATCAATCTATAACGAATATCCCACATAGAAGCATGATATTCTCAAACGAGTTTCTCTCACATTTATATAGGGACCTAGACACACCCATGGACATACAGAATCTCATCCTCATAAATAACACAACGATGTGGTGGTTTCATACCATAAATACTGGCCATCAAGACCAATATTTTAGGATCAAAATGATTCCTTCTATTTAATCTATTAAAAATTTATGGACCCACTTATAAATCTATGGATATAGGTTCTACCTAACACTAATAAACATCATGATTCATCTAAGAAAATAGAGCCATCTTCTTCCAACCACTACAAGCTTTCTGAATAGCTTGATCTTGAGTCTTTTAGCTCAAATAATTATCAACAATATTACCTTTCTCTAGTGTAAAAGCATGCTCAAAATAGAAGGACAAAAGGTATTCATCCAACCTCCACTATCATGGATTTAAATACTGCAATAAAAATATATACTTAAGGATATTATGGTCCATGTATACCTAGACCACTCCCCCATTAGTTAATGTCTCTAGCAATGTAGAACATGAAAAATAGCCATGAAATCATGTCTGTGAATCAGGTGATTGTTATCATGAGGCCTCAACTGAAAATACCCATATTCCATAACTCACGCCTCATGAATTAATAAAACTCCCATCCCAACAAATAATGTGTCAAAATAAAAAATGTGTACTCCATCAAGATTATTTAACATTTGGATCGATACTGAGTCAGTCGTCCATTAAACTCATGAGATTATTTTTTATAAATTCATACCATATAAAAATTTAATCTTTTATAGTAAACCCTATAATAAACACTAAATGGTGAGAAAAGTTCTAAAAGAATCATCGGTAATAACATACCAGTCACAAGAATCTCGGGATTTCAAAAAAAATTCATGTGATACTCAAAATAAACAACTGCTCTCAACTTCTTTCGATCCACTGATATCCCATCTTCTATTATAATGTGACCTAGGAAGTGAAAAATGTCAATCTAAAATTTAAAATTTGAGATTTTTTCATAATGATGATGTTCTCAAAGTTTATTAAAAATTACCTATAGATACCACCCATGATCCTCCTATGACTAGTAGTATACTAAGTTATAATAAACAAGTGACCATGAATGAATCTAGAATTGGTTAAGGTCCCAATTATCTAAGGCCATTAAAAATATTTGTGGTTTTTCAGATTGAACAATATTAAAAAAATACTCATATAATCCATAACGGCTTCAAAATGATAAATGTAGTATGTTCGTGGGACTGAATATCACCAGATGATAGGATGATCTCAATTAAATCATTTAGAAGACCCTATCTCCCTAGAGATGGCTGATTATATCATAATTATGAGTTAGTGATTATCCAATATTATCTTTATGCTAATTTAAGCTTCAGTAATCCACACATAAACGCAATTTATCATCCACCCTTTTGGTGAAAAGTAATGATGAACCCTAAGAGATGTACTGGTTCATATAAACACATTTATTTCAAAGACCTCCAACTGCCTCTTCAGTTCCTAGGTCTTAGTAGTAATCTTCCTATAAAGACGAATAGATACTGGTTCTACTCCTGATATAATATCAACAGTAATTTCAAACTCCCTCTAAGGTGGTATATTAGATAAATCATTAGAAAATATGTCCCTAAAATCGTCCATAATTGGAGGAAAGGTATCCTACCATACTCCCTAATCATCTTGTAAGTGGATGGAAATTTGGGCCAACACTCTACATATCCCATGATGCTTAGTTGTTTCATGATCTTCTTGTACATCCCTTTCTCCCTTATAAACATAGCTAATTTACAGGGGTGGTGAGAAGGGAGCCTATCCGTGATAAAAGTAAACATGATCTAGAATGGGAACTAGCTATCCCATTTTATAAATTAAGTCAAATACTATCATATCAAGGATAAAAAGGTACCATATGAATTGGAAGTTTCTTATCTTGAGGGGACACTCCCTAAAAAGGTGAATGAACTCATACTAGATTCTTAAGGGGTTTTAAAGGGACATCACCCCATACAAGAATTCAATATCTAAACCTAGTATCACCATCATAGTATAAAATATAAATAATTGCGAATAACTAGTTTCAAACAAGGAATAGACTAAATTTGTGGCCACCAAGATAGTACATCACATTGTATATGGTTCGGTTCTATGCTCAATTGGTGAAGGTGACATTGCATAGAACTAGATTGATCCATATTCTTGAGCTACAACTTGAACTCCCTGAGTAGTTGTACACTACTAACACTAAACATCCTATATCTTTCTCTCTAGACCTCAACCAACACCTCAAACTAAATGAAAAATATTACTCCATATCCTTTATTGGCATGGTTTTATAGAACCCACATCGGAAATCAAAACTAGTGAAAATAACCTATCACTAGGAATCTTTTGAATGACCATACAAAATTTCTTGAGATTTCCCATTTTACCAAAGGATTGACATGACACTGCATCCCTATCACACTAAGGATTAATGTGAACATACCTACCAAACGAATGGAATACCAAATAAATACTAGTATGTGCACCTTGGAAACCACTACATTGGTGAAAAGTCTCATGCTGACACTTCCTACAACTAGATGATCCAATTTCTTGCTATTATTCTGAACCACCTCAACCCGTAGCTTCATCTTCCCTAGGATTTTTAACAGAGATAAATGAATGGTTCATAATATTAAATATAGTATTTTTTCAAAATATGTTCACTTGAGATCAAATTGGATAGATGAGACAATCCTAAAAATATCCCTCCTATGAAATCTCATCACCCATAAGATTGGGTGAAAAATAATGGAACTTAGTGAATCAAGCTAAATATTCCATGATGGATATATCACCATAATTTAGATGCATGAATTACCAAGATTGGTCATCTGTCAAGGAATTTATAGAAAATAAATTGAATAATCTTGTCTAGAAATACCTTAAGACAATTCCCAAATACTAATCTTCCTAAGTAATAACATCCCACCATCCCTTGAATGATTCATGATGCATATAAGCTGCAAGTTTCACCATTCTATCTAGTGTTATCTCTGGACTATGAATGAACAAATTTGTAGCTTGTATGTAAGAATCCATCACCTAAAGACCCCTTCACCCAAGGAAGAAGTCTGGTGTTTTTTATGGAACTCCCATGTCAACTCAAACATGGTCAGTTTATCCAGCAGTGCTCCCTCTATTGACTGTGCATGGAATAGAAAAATCTCTATTAGTTGAGAATTAATTCATAGTCCATAAAGGATATGTGGTACAATGGTAGGTGCCACTAGTGGATTAGATCCCACAACCTCATAATAATTCCCATTTCCACATTCCTAGTGATTGACCTGAGGTTATAACTGAGGAATGTATCTATAATTCCAATCATAAGCCTATAAATACAATACTACAGTTGATTAAATTATAAATAAAAAAAATAAAAGGCTGATGGTCTTACTACTTGAGATGCCCAAAAATCATAATGTAATTTCATTCAAGGGATTAAACTAACCCAAATACCCATTTCTAAGGTCATGTAATATGGTAATTTTTAATTTCTGTATCATAATGGTTAAGTTATATGGGTTTTCAATCCCATGTTATAGAAGAAAACACTCTTGAGGATACAATTTGAATACCATTTAACTATAACAATTATTTAACTTCAAGAGATATAATTTTTTGATATTAGACATAATGCACTAGTTATATGTTTTCCATTCACATGATATAGATTTATACACCATACGATTTACAATTAACACTCCTTCAAACAACAACTAGATTAAATTATCATTTTATATAACAATGGGTTTAAGAATTTAATTATTTTAAAATTTATTAAATAAAATTCCATAATAATTATATGAAGGAAAACACTTCTAGGTTGATTAATAAAATTTATGTAACCCATTTTTTCGTATTAATTTTAGAAACTACATGCATAGTATAAAATGCTAATAAATTGGGAAAAAAGAATTACAAGAAAGGACATATGCATGATAAAACATATGAATGATAGATAAATCCAAACATTCCTACGATGATTAATGAGCTAATACATCATTTTTATACCAGAATAGTGGTTAAAATCCCCTAAAACATAACATCACATGACATGTGCTTCACTTAATGGTGAAAATAGTACAAATGTAAGAAGAAAATTCTAGAAAAATGGATACATTCCCTAGAAAGATGGCCTTTCCCCGCCATGTAGGTTAGATACACCATGAAATAGGAACATTACCATACTGTAACACTTACTAGTTTCCTATATACCAACCCAGAACAACAAGACTAATGAAAAAATAAATCACTCTTATACCACTTTGTGACGTCTCTGGCCTGGATAACTGATAATAAACTAGTCCAATGGGCCAAAATGCCTCAAGTTCACCTCCTCATATACTAGAGGTTGATGAATAATAGTGAGGGTGTATAGTGGTACGATTGGAAGACTATAGAAAATTTATTGGAGTGAAATACATCATAAATAAGGAAAACACACTCCATCAAGAAAAAAAATAAAATAGAAATAAAGGAGTAAGAAACACTAAATACAATTGGTATCATGATGGTAAAAAATATTAGTCAAAAAAGTCATGGTAGTGATCATGCAACCATTACAAGGATAGGAAAAAATAAAAAAAAAAGATAAAACTTTTATAGGGTTACAAGAATTTGATGCTTGGACCTAGCCTTCTTCTCTATTAGTCTCAACCTTATACAAACTGTAGCATCCACAATATGGTGATTTTATTTATCCTTTCCTACATCCATGAAATCTTCTTGGGTTCCAAGTGGTGGCCTGAACATGGTGTGAGTCAAACTTAGTAGGTCACCATCAATGGTGTCTAATGCAAATCGAGTGAATATAAAATATAATTTTGTAGATATATAATAATTAAAAAATTATTATTGTAAGATAAAAATTGTCTAGATCATATTATTATGGGATACATGGGTAACCCTACCTGATTCATCCTATATCGAATATCATTGATCATATGACCTTTTAATTGGTCAATGGACCTAATCCATGTACCCATGGAGGACAAGAATAATCTTTTTCAAGGAATCTACAGAACTGGTCAAGATATCCCGACATAAAGCACTAATTTTTAATCTATGGAGGACTCGTGAAATTCTTTATTTGTGGTTCTTAATCCAATTAATGGTGATCATTCCATCATGTCATTATCTTTGGGTTCAAGTGAAATCTAGGGGATGAACTGTTATCATTATACTCTTATGAGTTTCTAACCTAACCATGTAAAGTTATCCTTACATTTTTGGTTAGGTCTAGATTAGAATCCAAGGGTCTAACCCAATGAGTTCTTAGTATGAAGATATCAAGATTAACTTGAGAGATCACTCTAATAATTTTTATTTTTCTGGAGTACCTGATGAATCCACAGTGACTAGAAATAACTGTCATGAGAAATATACCTTGGATAAATCTATGTTGGGTATAATACTTGCATTCAAGTCACAAAATATAGTGGCATAAAATTTGTTTTCTCACAGAATTCCAAATAGGGAATCTAGGGCTTCCCCAAGGCATGATACTACTTTTATGGTATGAAAAGTTCCATAATTAGTAATTGATTCATTCATGATAATAGATAATAATTACTAATAAAGTATTCACATCAATGTATTTATCATAATTAAATCACAATATTGGAATTTTCTTACATTATTGTCCAAATAATATCTATTTAATTTCATAATTAATTTAGTCAATTACATTAAGAATTTTATTAAAAATATGGTGTTCGAACTCTATCATTTATCGAAGACACCAATTTATCATAACTTTGTTTAAGTTATCCAATACAAACCTAATGGACTATCCTAGAAACAACCTCATTTACACGACAAATGAAACACACTCCAAGGGGTGGTTTGGTTACGTAAAAAATAAATTCTGATTTTTCTGAATTCCAATAGGAACACACCCAAAGTCAAGTTTTGGTAAAACTTAAAGAATAAAATCCAAAGTGGTTAGGATTAACACACAACAAGGTTTGGTTTGAGTTGTGTTTTTCAACTTCCAAAAATGATTAGGAGGCCCGTATTACCTCTAGGTCAGAAGTTGGGAAAACCATTGATGGAATATAAACTACAGGGGTGATTCTTATAAATATATTTTTTATCATAATGATGCATTTTATAAATTGATATAATTACAAGGAAAAGGATATAGTCCACATTCCTTGGGACCATATAAAACTTCTTATCTCATATCAGCCCTAGATTTGAGCTAGATGAAGAGGAAATGAATAACTAAATAAAAAATTCAAAATAGGGTATATATCATTGACATTGTGGAAGAGATTTTTATGAAAAAAAATAAGAAAATATGATGAATAAGTTATATATTTACCAATGGAATATTTATCTAACATGAAGAAGTTGAAATAGAGGATGAATGATAGAGATCCACAAAAATTGGAGGAGTGGAGGAGAGGAAACTCATAGAGGAGATGCATCACACAAAGATGGAAAAGAAATATTTAATTAAAATTAAATGGTAAATAAGGGGAAAATAGTAATTTTTCCCATTTTCAACTAGGTTCATGTTTTTACTACATGATAGATCAAACTATTCACTAACTATGTGACCCTACTATCTAGAAGCACAACACCCAACATGGGTATGTGTATGTTTTAAAAAACTATGTAAACAACTTGTGAAGTGAACCTAAAATTAATTTTAGTTATTTCATGGTTTATAATCCCCATAGTATCCCAAAACCATGATCCTTCTATTTCAAGCCTCATGGATAAGGTTCATAGTTACTGTAAGTATTATGCAAACCATGAACCCTGTTCTGCCTTCCCAAAAACCAAAACTCTAATCCTAAACTATCCCAAACGCTCAAAAAATTATATATAATCCTTGAAAAATTCCATTAAGTTAGATATAAGTGTAAACACACAAAAATTGAAGGATTATACCACATGTAAGAGAATATACATACAAAAATAATGTTGAAGATGAAGTGGTGAGATATGGAGGAGATATCTCTATAGAGAAGAAACTATTCCTTTATGTTATTTTTCTTCTTCTATATTTCCATTTTATTGTGGTTGGGAAATCCTATTATGATTTAAACACTCACTATTATTAAATTAATTGAGGTGAATTGATTTTTTAAATGTTAATTCATTTTTTCTTGATTTCTATAAACTTTACATCAATTTATTCATCTGGGACATTTCAAATTCAATTTAGTTCTTATTTTTTTGATGTTTGAACAATTGAAAATAAATCTATTTTAAAATAAAATTACCCTCTACAATATATTGAAATATTTAGCACATGTGATTTAAAAAAAAGAAACATTTATGTGTAAGTAATTGTTTATTCTTTGAATTACATCGACCACCTTCATTTATCAATACCGTTTGAAAACCCTTCTTAATAGATATTGTTTCTGAGTTCAAAATTTATTATAATTCTCTTTAGAGATTATAAGAAATTTTGTGATTGAATTTTCTCATGAATTTGAATCCATTTTTAAGGAGAATTAGCCACTCCATAATCTATTTCAATTGAACTCCCACTCAATAATTCTTTTTCTTTCACTTGCATTATAATATTTAAAACTAAAAGTCATTGAAAAATTAAATTTTAATCCATCCACTCTATCCATTTTTACACACAATTTTCTTACCATCCTTAATTCCTATAACTATTTATTATTTTTAATGATCAACAAGTCCATTTGATTACTCACCATTCTTCCGCTGGGTTAAACCCTTCACAACTATGTTAATATATGAGATATAAATGGTATTTTTAAGGATGTGGAGACCTCTTCCCTTTCAGAATTTGTCATCATTTCTAAGGAAGTTTTTGTGTTTTATTTATTAGGGTTTAAAAACACAAACAAATCAAATGAATAAAAATCAAACATTATCATTATTACTTCTGGTTGAAATTTTAAAATATGCTTCTTCTAGTGTGTTTTTGGTTTTAAAATTTTTATCTTCATCTATTTTATGATATTTATAATGTTACTTGAGATTTTTTTTCATTATTTGTTTTATTGTTATCAGTAAAATATTTTGGATAATTTTATGATTTTTTTGTTTTGTAAGTGCTATTAATTCATTATTGTGTATTTAATGGACATGTTAAAGCATTGGAATAAATTGTATCTGAATTATTATGTATGTTGTGGCTGTTATGGGAATAATTCTTGAAATTTGTTCTATAACTAGTCCTAGGACCCCAGTCAAATTAAAGAGAATAAATTAAATTTCTCAATTCAACCTGAATATCAATCAATTCTAAAACAATTAATGATGAATATGGTCACTAGAATTAATTTTTTTATTATATCATAAAACTATAATAAAAATATTAAAAAATAAAATACAGCAGCTTAGTTAAAAATTAATTAATAAGAACATGATGAATTTTATGAATCCAAGAAGAATGAAGGAAAATTAGGCACAATGATTAATTAAATTAGAAATGAAAATGAATTATTAAACATTGATAATGAGTATATTGTGGAAAGTGAGAAGTAAGATAAAACTATTGAGGTATAATTCAATAAAAAAATAATTTTCTAAAAATATAGTACCAATTAATTCAATAGGATTTAGAGGTGGCAGAAAATAAATTCTGCATTGTTAAATTTAGAATAAAACCATAAAAATTTTAGAATTTTGAGATAATGGTAGTTTGGGAAGAAGAAAAACATTATTTGTAATATAAATATTTAAAAATCTACAGAATTTTTTTTTGATAATGCTTTAGTGATGTAGTGTTTTATATTGGTTAATTTTTTGAAGTACAAAAATATGGAAAATTATATTGTTGAAAACTCAGAAACTAAACCTCAATGTGATCTTGTAACGACCCAAAGTTTCATTAATAGAAATCCCTCTTGATATAATTAAATGCCTCTTTATGTTTATATAAAATGTCAACTTCTTTGTTTTTATGATAAGAATTTTGACCGTTGCTAATATAGTCATTGAACAGTGATCACTTGATTAGTATAAATATAGGGCTTTAATAAATCCAAATTTACTCACACAAAGGAAACGACGGCCTCATCTAGTAGAATTGACCCATATGAAGCCCATTTTTCAGAGCTCGGAAAAGAGGTGGCGTATTTGGGATTCTCTCTTGACCCATCCCAAGCTGAGCTTCATCATGTCAAGCTCGAACGTGACCATTTACGGGAAAAGTCGAAGTTGATTGAAATTACCACTCGAGCGATGTTATCTGAGCCACCCCAAGAGTCTGTCACCATCGCACACCTTACCCTTAGGTGTTATGCAACTATTTTAAGGGGTTATGTAACAAATAATTAGTACTATGTTCATGTAAATTATTTTTGTATATAATAATGAATATAATTTCTAGTCATGTTTGATACATTGTAAATAGTTTTTAAAGTACAAATAGTGTTTTTAGTTATTATTTAATTAAGAATTCTATTTTATTAAATTAAGAGATTTTTGAATTAAATAATATTTTAATAAAATATTATTATTATTATTAAATTAATTTTTATTAAATATAAATGTTCTTATAATTTTATTAATGTAATTATAATTTTTATTAAGGTTTGAAAGCCATTTCCGTCAAAACCCGTGAATTTTCGATAAATGTCCGTTTTATTTTAAAAGTAAAAATTAACATATTTAAAAAAACTATTTAGATAAAATAAATGTTATTTATGGAATCAATATGTCGAAATTATCCAACGGTGAATTTTTCATTATTTTCTGAGACAATTAAATTTTTGGGTAAAAATTAAATACCGTTTAAATATATAATATGTTTTATGACATCATAATGACCCAATAGTGATGTAATAAAATACTATAATCTTTATGTTCTGCCAATATATGTTTTAACATTAAAATAATGTGATTTTGGTTTTGTTTGACTTACTTTTCAAATCATTAATGGACCCCTCAAGACTTATTAAACACCTTGACTTTTTAAATTAATTTCCATGGGAGTGTGAATCACCTCCACATAAGCAACCTCATTATTTTAAAAAGTTCGGACTTTGGCCTTATAAAATATTGTTTTCCTCTTCCTTTTTTCAAAAACCATGGTCAAAAACCATGGTTTGGTTTGTGGTTTGGATTAATTTAATATAAGGGGTCCCAAACCTAAATAATAAAGAATTCCCTCACATTTCCTATATAAACCCACCCAAGATCCCACTTCCTCCTCACTAAAAACCTTTGGAGTTTGTCCAACATCTGCCCTACTCTCTCCAGAATCCTCCAATGGTTCCCCAAGATCGCAAGAAGCCTCTCACAAGCCTCTCTCTAGCCTTTGGAAGCACACTTCCAAGTAAGGGTTTTTTCTTCCGTTCTCATTTTTTTCAATTTTCTTTAAGTTGTATTGCCCTTTTAATTTCAATTATGAATGTTGGGGTATGGTTTCTCACCTCCCCCATACATCCCTATTATTTTTTTAATGATTGGAGACCCCTTTCTCTCTCATTAAATGCCTCCCATGTACACCCGTTACTGTGCCGAAATTCCGAAAGGAACTTATCTCTCTTTTTTACATTCAAGCAATGCTCTCATATCATGAACCTAAATTCCATTACAATTGTTGGTACATGTATCTATATGACCTACTTATTGTCTATTACATGTAAATATGATTAGTAACCCCTTTCTCTATCATCAACGTTTTTATGAATTCTTACGTCACACCGTTACACCGCCGAAATCACACCGATTTTCTAAGCCAATGCCATTGTGTAGTGAATACCATGCCCATTTATCCATCAAGGGTATTCAACTTTATGCACATTTACTTATTGATTATAAAGTTTCATGTATGAATTCCACATTACTTTATCGTGTAATAAATGATTATGTTTAATGAATTCATGTTTTATGATCCATGTGGCACACTTATGCATGAAATGAAATGTTTAAGAAGGGTGTGCCCTTATAGCGCTCCGATGCATTGGGTAAAGTATAGTATCATGATATGTCATGTGAAATGAGTGTTGAATCATGATAATTCAAGTGAAACAAGGATTTACTCATGATTTATGTGCAATGAGGATTTACTCATGCTCCATGTGCAATGAGCCTTGGCTCATGCTAATTCCATGATAAGTGTTGTTGCCACATTTCCATGTTATGATTATCATGCGTTATCATGCCTTTATGTTCATGTTACTTTCATACTCTATTTATATGTCTATTGTCTAACATGTATTGTACTCCTCATGTTATTCCATGTGTACTCCCTTATTGGGCTTTATAGCTCACCCTTTTCTTATGCATGTCCTCAGGTTATCCCATGCAATGCTAAGTACGAGGGAATGTAGTGGACATGTAAAGGAAGTTTTCAATAAAGATATTGTATTTAATGTTTCAAGTTTTTATGTAATGATCCTAATCCCTAAAGACACTAAACCTCTCGATCTTCTTTGTTTTATCAAGTGAAGTTTTATGTAAAAATCATGTTTAAGTATGTTATAAAAGCAGGGTTGTCATAGATCTTCATTGTGAACCCAACACTTTTTTAATTGTTTCTTGATGAAATGGATACAATAGTGAAATTTAATGAATGATTACTTATTAGACACTCACTTAACTATACTATCTTTAATTATTTCTCTGAAGCTTTATGAAATGAAATATTTGTAAGTCTTTTTCATCATCATAAAATGATATTAATATATGACCTACTGACTCTAAATTTATTAGAATTAAATTAGACACCAAAAATTGAATAAGAACACCCAAATGATATTTATTTGGGGGATGAAGTATGATTTGTAAATTAATTATAGGTTGATAAAAAATATTTTGTTTAGGTGAAACAATTATTTAAAAGTAGTGGTTGGTGTTCTCCTTTAATTGGTTGAGGGATTTTTTGAATAAAATTATAATTTAGAAAGGCTTGAATTTGATTTTTTTCATAATGAAAGTTAATTAATTATTTTATATTATTTTACATATACCTCAACTGATATAGGATCTCTAATTCACATTAGATTCGAGATTAACTTGTAAGTGTATTTATTTTTCATTACCAAAGGTTCAAAAGTTGTTCAAAACCATCTTTGAAAAACATCTTCTTGAATATGTTTTAAAAAACTCATCCTTATGAACCTTTTTTGAGAAGATAGAGATTTTTAATGTGGAATATAGATATAAGGATCATTCTATACCTATAGAAACACCTTTTATTATTATTATCCATTCAATAATGTTTTAAATGTATCAATTTAAAATTAATTCTAGAAGTATACATCATTCATATTTCAACTCCCTTGAGTTGTTATAAATATCAAATTTAGTTTGTTGATAATAAAGCAATACTGGTATAAATTGACGTAGTATATTATTTTACACTTGTGTATGAATGATTTTAACCCATGATGGTGGTGGAAAGTTGTGAGGTTTATTTTAATCTTCTTGGAGATTATTTTATTTTATTTACCACTTTCATGGGGTGTTTCCAATGGAGTTTTTTATCTACTAAGGGAGTTAGATATCTAAATAAAAGGTTAAGGGATCATATAACTGATTTCTTACTTAAATTAATATGGGAAATACACTAGTGGTGGTTTCTAACTAAGAAACAACACACTCTATTAGAAATTAGTTAGATATTGAGGGAATTATAGATAAATACCATAAAATTAGGGTTGCATGGGAGGTAACCCATTTGTTAATAAATCCCTATTTGTTTTTTTATTTTTAATGTAAAAACTTTCCCGTCATTTTTGTGCATCCTCACATTTTTATACTCCCTTATCACCTCTTCCTTGAGTTGAATTTGTGATAATCCTTTACACTAAAACATCAATTATTTCATTATTGTCTTAGATATTCATTTCCACATCCTATCAGTATTTAAATATATTTATTTAATTAACGTTTTTTTTGTTTCAAATATAATAGTTGACTAGTTTAAATTTTATATATACTTTCAAGGAGATAATAAGTGGCGATTCAAGTAATATGTATAATTCTCTTCTGGGTAAGAAATAAGGATCAAAAACTAATTTCCAGGGGTGTTTTATTTCTAATATTTCTCATTAAATTTTAATTTTATATCCATTTAAACTTCTAATTTATTCACAAACAGTTTATTTAAAATCTATTTAATAAATTGTAAATTATTTTAGAATCTATGTGTGTTTGTGTGTGTGGGGGGGGGGGGGTTAAAATTGTTGGATTGATTAAATTTTTGTATATACTAAATATGGGATAAAACTAATGGGGTTTTTATTATAAAAATATAATATAATGAAAATTATTATAAAGCATAATTAAAATCTGGGTTTGGCACCCAATAATTTGTTTATATTGTGTAATGGTTTTGGATGTTGTTTCAAAGTCCTGTTTTTATGGAAACATTTCTTAACGTATTGTTTTTATGAGATCACTTGAATATCCATTTTTACTATACATAATGAAAATGAGAAATATTATTTTTTAAAAAAACTTTGAATTTTTGGAAACATAATGTTTTAATATTTATTATGACATTTTTAAATAAGTTATAATTGTTGGTTTGAAAAATTATTTTCAACTTTAAACAGTTTTCATTGTTTCTACCCCCTTAAAATTCATCATTGGTGAAAATATTGTGTTTTAAATTTGTAAATGGGGTATTACATTGTGATATGAATCATTTTTTGAAAAACACATAAAAAACCTTAAAAAATTTTAAAAAATAACTATTTTGAGCTTCAATTAAATCATTCAATGGTTAAATGTTTTTATTCCAATTTAGAGTTTGTTTTGTCACTTTGAGAGGGTAAATATTTTTATTTTCTCCATATATTCAATTTAGGGACATATTATATCTTTCATTCTTTAAAATAAATGTTTTTTATAAACTTTTGGGAGATTTTTTCACAATTCTAGTTGGATTTTAATTTATTGGTTAAATTTAAACTGATATGTTTTTCATTCAAATGGACTAAAAATGAACTCACAGTACTGGTTAAGATTTTTATATATAAAACATTGTATGAGTTTAAATATACTTTATTATTAATTATTAAAGTCTCTAATACATAATGTGTTTCTATGAATGTTGATCTACTAAAATATGTATTCT
Source organism: Viscum album (assembly GCA_963277665.1). Taxonomy (NCBI): domain Eukaryota; kingdom Viridiplantae; phylum Streptophyta; class Magnoliopsida; order Santalales; family Viscaceae; genus Viscum; species Viscum album. The sequence goes on from OY728163.1 coordinate 357,979,562, forward strand.
TATACACCATGGATAACAAAAAAATTCTTAAAGAATAATTAGATAAAAAATTATGTTAGATAAATTCCTTTTAAAATGTTCAAATTTGATCATAATTTTAAAACTAAAAAGCATATTTTGGGTGAAAATTTCAATATTTAGAGTGAGGTCAAAAACATTTATTTAAGAGATCATAAGTGGAGAAACCCTTCTAAAAATCATCTCTTTGTTGAAATTTTAATTCATTCCACTTTGACAAAAAAATTATTTCACTGAATACATTGAACTAATTTTTTTAGGGGAAGTAATTTATTATGTGTGAGATATTTTGTGTTGGAAATATTTTAATACATAATTTTTCATGTCCTTTTTTGGAAAATAATAATGTTATTATGATAAATGAGTCTTAATTAGAATTTTATTAAGTTTTTTACATTTCACATGGAAAATGTGATTATTTTAATATTCATGTTTAAATGTAAATTTCTGATTTTTAGCCAATCAAATGTTCTTCCATTTTTTTAACAAGTTAAAGGGAATCCCCCTAATAAAAATAAACAAAATAATCCTATTTATTTTCTAGGATGAGGGTAACCAATTACATGTCCTTAGAGGAAAAAGATACAAAGGCCCAATATCTGGGTCAGGGGCCCTGACATGTATGTTAACCCATGTCTTGGCACCAACCATATCTGTCTACACTATTCTAAATTATTATTTCACTATTAGATTCCAGCACAAGTATTTCTGCTATTTTCCCCACCCAACCTGCACCATAAGAGGTTCATGACTATGTCACACAACACCATCGTTATATTTTTTCTTCTTGTACTACAGATTCTCATCACCTCACAACTCTTCCTTCAACCCCAACATTGAAATAAGTCCTTACCAGAACCTTGACCATTCACCCACATCACCTTACCAAATTCAATATCATAACTTATTTCAACTATTTACTATTTCCTCATGCCCACCAGCATCCCTAACATTTAGTGGGGACCATGCCACGATTGTGACCATCCACCAACAACCTACTATTTGGGATTCCCATCATTTTCTATTATAAAATCCAAATCGTCCCATAAATTATTCATGGGAAGATAATCATGTATTTTCAAATTACCATTTGGGTGTTTTTGATTATATTTAAATTAAAATATTATTTGGAGACAGTTTGAAATGTTTTATATTTGGAAAATTAATATTTTAAAGTTACATATTTCAATTTTAAATTTATTTTGATGGAACACATTTAAATAATTCCTATGAAAATATAATATTTCATTATTGATTCTATTTTTAAATATATTTTATGTTTTTAAATCATTTTTTTCACCTTTATATTTTTTCATGAAGTCTTTGTATTGTGATTGTAGTAGAAACAATTTATGTAAGGATCATCATCATATGCTTCAAGAATAATTTTCATAAGTGTGATTTATATAAGAATTAAAGTGAATTTTTTTATGTAATATATTATTTAAAATAGTAGTGTAACTTGGAAAAATCTTTCCTTGTAAGGATGATTTTCTCATCCAGGTAAGGATGAAGTGTAATATTCATAAGGATTATTTCCAGTGTCAATATTCTAGAACACGCTTCCACAAATATTTTAAAACTATAATATAGTATAAATAAATCAATTTATGGTGTTGGTTTAAAGATGATGATTCTAATTGAAGATGTCAAACCAGGGCTTGAGACCAAGGGGAAATGTCGACACTTGCTTAATATTTTTCATTCAGCACTAAGTCAATACTCGGTCGTGGTTATTTAATGTGGTCTAGTGGGTATCTAAATATAAGAACTCTTAGGACAAATCATTGAAGATCTGTTGAATTTTGATTTCAATTTAGGATGTATCTCATTCAATCTCTATTGAAGATGCACTGACCAATGAGTTTTGAAGTTTTCAACATTGATCGAAATTAGAATATGAATCTATGATGACTCTACATTGATCTAAACCAAATTCATTATACCATAATGAAGGTGAATGTATTTGTTCTCAAATTATATTGAATTATGTGTAATTTATAGGATTCACTTTTTTATGAGTTAAATAATTTTGTTTTAGAGTTGAATATTGTGATAATTGGTTTTAGTTTTGTTATAGGTTCAAATTTAAGAAGATTAAGGGGGGGGGGGGGTTTCAAGTATTTTATATCTTACGGCTCCAAGACTGGAGATGTGTTCGTGCAAGTTGGTAGATAAATCCCCTTATTAAATTTATTCAACATTTCTATTAAGGAAACCTATGGTGAGGTATCTTCTTATTGCAACCATTGAATACGATTTAGGATCAATTAAAAAAGATGATGGACCATCGATCCTAAAGGAGGAGTTCAACCATGCCTTGGATAATTGAAGTGTGTGGGGGAGGATGAAGAACTACCAAAATGGATGAAAGAAGTTGTATTGTGGACCAGTTCAAAGGATGGTTTTTGAGCCTAAAAACATCACCTATGTTTGACAAAAAAAGTGTGCTCAAACCTATTCAATAAATAAGATTTCCATTTGCATATTGAACCTCTATAGAAGGATCAAGAATATTAATCATTGGTGATGAGATGTATTAAATAAGTTGAAGTAGTGAAGTCAATATTTTAATGATCATGATGAATTATTTGAAGAAAGTGTTCCCAAGACTATAGAAGGTGTAATATTTAAAGAATTATCTTACAGATAGAGTGTTTTCATAAATTTATCATTTCATTTTAGTCAATGTAATTTAACTACATGTTGAAATTGGAAGGATTTGAAATATTCATAGATGGAACTATTATATGGGTTTCAAAAGGGTATTTAAAAAAATGGTTTAAAAATAAAATTATATATAATATGAAACTATGGATGGGTCAAGTTACCAAATTGGTTTTATAAAATAGAGGTGGTGGAATAAGTTGGTGGAAAAAGTCCTATCAAATAATCAACACCTAAAAAAACTAGAGAGGAATTAAATTAACTCATTCATAGAATAGTAGATAGGAATAAAGTTAAAGATTTAACCAAAATTAGGATATAAAAATGTGACGGAAATTTAAGGGATAAATAATTTCATAGATGTACTATATAAAGCTAGAGACTATATCTTCATAGATAAGAACCTATTCCTTTACATTTTTTTACTCCATTATATTTCCATTTTATTGTAGTCATGCGAGCCTCTTGTGATTAAATTCATTGAGAATAGTTGATTAATAAATTTGTTAATTTATTTATATTATGAAATTATTTAATATCCACTACAATTAATTTGAATTTTTTTATTTCAAATTAATTCAATTCATAGTTTCATTTTAGGTAATGATATATTAAAATAAATTTCATTATAGTTTTTAAATAATTTAACCCTATGAAATATATTGACAAATTAAGAACATGGGATTCGAAATAATGAACATTAATGGGTACATGAAAATTTATTCTATGAGTTTTCCTCAACCAATTTCTTTTCTAGGTATTATATGAATTTCATTCTTGAAATATATTGTGTTTGAGTTCAGCAGTATTTATAATTCCCAAGAGAGATTATAAAAATTTAGTGGTTATGTTTTCTAGTTATGTTACACCCATTATTTAGGAGAATCACCCACTTAAAAGGCTTTTTCAATTTAAATCTTACTCAATCATATTTTTTAATTTCTCTTGGATCATAACCTTTTAGAATAATACCCTCAATACCACTCAATTTTAACTCATCCAATATATCCTTTTACACACACCCTTTTCTTTATTAGTCTAAATTTATTTCCATGTTTTATATTGTTTGTGATAAATAAATACATTATATCACTCATCATACATTACTTAGATTAAAACAATCTCTATTATTATAGTGTATGAGATATAAATAGTAGTTTTATTGCCATGATGACCTCCAACTCTATCAAAAGTTTTATCCATTTTTTGGGAAGCTTTGATGTTGAATGAATTTGAGTTAAAAAACAAAAAAAATTGATAAAAACAAACAAACAAATTAATAAATAAATATTCCCCTATCAATACTTATTACAGATAAAGTTTTAGTATCTATTATATTTAGTGCATTTTTGAGCTAAAAATATTTTTTTTCATCTACTGTGTGAACTAATGAATTTAATTGTAATTTTATATTCTTGATTTTTAATCTTTTTATCTCAAAAATTTGTTGGATAATTTTAAGCTATTTTAGGACTATTAGAACTATAAATTGATTATTTTTCAATTAGAAGAACTTTTCATATGTTAAAACCATTAATATCTGAGTTACTCTATATTTTATGGATGATATGGGAATAATAAATTGTAATGTTCCTAAAACCAAACACGGTAGCTCAATCAAATTGAATAAAATCGAATATTTTTTAGCATAATCTTAAAGGTTAATCAATTATTAAATAATTAATGATGTAGGTGAACACTGATATTGAACAATATGAACAAACTTATGAAACTAGAATCCAAATATTACCGTCTATAATTTGGGATCATGGTAAAATAATTTAAAAACAGGAAGAATAAAAATTTGATGAATCCAACAATAAAAAATAACAACTTAGTACAATGATCAATTAAATAAAAGTAGAAAATTAATTTGTTAATATTGAGAATGATTAAGTTGTGGGAAGTGAGGAATATGACTAAACCAATGAAATATAATATAATAATGAAGTAATTTTCAACAATTATTATATAAATTCATTCAAGTGGTTTTAGAGGTTCAAGAATAGAAATTCACCATTGTTAAAGTTCTACAAAAAACTATTTTTTTGGAAGTTTTCAGTGAATGGAAGAATCAGTTGAGGAAAAAATTAAAAATGATAATTTAAACTTTTAAAACTATTTTACCTTTTTTTCTAAAAATTATAGTGATATAGACATGAAGGTTGGGTTTTTTTCAATAAAACTATAATATTGAAAAGATTAATGACCCAAATTTTTAGACAACACTTCAATGTGACCTTATCTATTCTAAAAGAGTGAACCCAATAATTTTATAAATGGTTCTTAATAAAATTTTTAAGGAACTTTATTTAGAAGAAAGATTAATTATCTAACATTAAATTACCTATCCTATCACTAATGATTTATTTAAACATTTGTGTAATTAAATGAAAGTTTGTGTTGATCATCTTGGTGAAAATTGTTTTAATATAGAAGCTCTTGAATGTGATTTTCTTGAAATTGAAAAAAGAATTTTCTTCAAATAAAATTTAATTAGAACTCTAAAATTATCTTTAATTAGAGGATGATGATTTAGAATAGGAACTTGAGGAAAATTTTGAGCATACAATATTTGGTTAAGAAAAAAATAAGTGCTCAGAATTAGTGACTGATGGTTTTCTATTTTTAATTATGGATTTTTGGAAATAAAATAAAAATTTAGAAAAAATAAATTTTAGCCTTTTTATGATAATAATAAGTCGATTGTTTCATGTTCTTAAACATATTACTCAACTAGTTTAGGTACTATAACTTAATTAGGTGTTACTAGTAACTCAAAATATTTTTTATTATTTGTTACCAAATGTTCAAAAAAATTGAAAACATCATTGAAAATCCTATTCTTGAATTTGTTTATAAAAAGCCATCAATGTGAACCTTCTTTAGATCATATAGGTTTATAATAAAGAATAGAGATGTGAGAATCCTTACATGCCCATAGAAACACCTTATTCATTGTTTTTTCATCATGAAAATTACAAATGTAGCAATATTGAATTAATTATAGATATGAATAACATTTCTATTTGTGCTGCCATGAGTTATTCTAAAGATCTATTTTAGTTACTAAGTATAATGGATTATTTACAGAACTTTAGGTAGTCTTATCTTTTTCACTTGGGTATAATTTTTTAAACTATTCTATAGTTTCATAAATATTTAATATTTATACAACTCTATCTGGATATTTTTTGGTTTTCCAAAAACATTCGAAGGGGGTTTCTAAAGTATTTTTCAGCTATTAATGGAGTTGGTTATCTTCTTAGAATATGAAGTGATCATCTTGATAATTTCTGAAATAAGAAATGGGAAACACACAAGAAGTGGTTCTTAAATAGGATAACATACCCTCAATTAGACTTTGCTTATACATTGAGGGAATTTTGGATGAATACTATAATCAAAGTGTTACATGGGAGGAAACCCATGGCTTAAGAAATCAGTATTTGTTTGTTTTTCATTTAAATAAAAAACCCCACCCTTGTTTTTTTGTATCCAAACATTATTATACCCCATTATTACCACATCATAGAGTTGAATTTTTGAATAGCTTATCCATTTCATAATAAATTCTCTCATCATTGGATTTTAGCTTCATTTACACATCCTCTCACTATTTTCATAGTTTCATTTTGTTAATGTCTTAGTATTGAATCTAATGGTTGATTTGTTTTAATATTGTAGGTAATTTCATGGATTCACCACATTGGTATTCAAGTATTATAGAGAGTGATATTTTTACAACACAATAATGAATAATAAACAATTGTCTTGGGAGTTTAAATTCTAGAATTTCTCAGAGTTTCTTTAATATTAATGTGGTTTAAAATACCTATTTCTTCCTTAAATGTTGATTTAATATATTTTTATAATATTTTAAAATAAATTATATACTTAAATATATGTGTGGGGGGGGGGGGTTTAAATTGCTTTAATTGCTTAAATTTGAGAACATAATGAATTTGGGATAAAACATAAGGGGTTTTATTTTATTATAAAACTAAGATGTTGAAAATAATTATGAAAGATATATTGAATACTATTTAGAATATTGAAATTTCATGGGATTATGTGTTGTCTGTGGAAGTTATTTGAAAGTGATATTACTACTGGTGAAATTACAAGACATGTGATTTTTTTTGAGCTCCCATTAAATTCATTTTTTTGTACTTAAATAAATGGAATCTACATTTTAAAATCTTCTTTGGAAATATTATTAGAAATTTAGGTAACATACTATTTTTAAATTTATTGTGACACATTTTCATGAATTTAAACTACTGTTTTGAAAATATTATTTTCAATTTTAAGCCATTTTCATTATTTTTACAACTTTTAAGTTCAAATTTTTTGAAAATATTTAGTTTTAATTATGTAAAGGGGTATTATTTTGTGAAAAAAATTCTATTTCATGAATAACACATAAAAATTACTTGATTATTTTTAAATTAACAGTTTTGAGCATCGATTAAATCATTCATTGGTTGAATTTTTTTCTTAAATTCAGTGTTTTTTTCCACTTTGAGGGGGTTAATATTTTTATTTCTACATGGATTCAATCGGTAACAAATTTTATTTTACTCCCTTGAATATAATATTTTCTGGTAAATTTTGTGACTTTTTGATATTTTAATTGGATTTGAATCCATTTATTCGATTTAAATAACATTATTTTCATTTAAATAGACTGAAAATGAATCCTAACATTGATTGAGATTTTTATTTTAAAATTATTTTATTCCTTTAATTATGTTTTCATATTAATTATAAAATTCAAAAGTCCAGCCATTTTGTCTAATTATGCTATGATGATAAACTATATGTGTCCATTCGCCTTGGATAAAAGGATATGTCTAGAAGAAAAATTTAATGAAAAATTAAGTTGGTTAAATTGTTTGGTGATTTTCAAATTTAATCATATCTATAAAACTGGAACCCATATTTTTTCTAAATATTTTCTTTTTGTTGGAAAAAAATTATGTTTTTATTTGTGATAGACTATTGGGAAAAACTTTTAAAAATCACCTCTTGATTAACATTATAATTTTTCATCTTTGAGACAATTTTTATTTAATTGAATATGATTATCTAATATATTTAGGGTAAAAAATGAATTATGTTTGATGGATTTTAATGTTGAATAAATTTAATACATTCCCATCACATATACATTGGAAAATTCTAATGTTTTTATTCTAAAATGTTGCTTAATTGAGAATTTATTTATTTTTTTCTTTTCACATAGATAATTTGATTCGTTTAATATTCACGTTAAGAAGTTATTTTTGGTTCTTAATTGATCAAATATATTTACCTTAATTTTTAATATATTTTTAGAGAAATCATTTTTAGGATACTTTAATCAAAATATTATTTTCATAATGTTTGAAATGTGTTATGTTTTTCAAATTAAGATTTTCATGTTCTACCATATTATTTTAATGTTATTCTACTAGAAGTCATTTTAATATTATTTGTAAACTTTGGTAAATTCAATGTTGGTTTTATTTTTAAATATATTTTACATTTTTTAGAATAATTTATTAAATATTTTATATATTTTTCACAATCTCGTTGAATAACTTTTTTTTGGAGAAACAATATTTGTAAGGATAATTTTATTTTAATAGAATAAAAATTTGGGAAGTGTTTATTTCAGTAAGATTAAAAATGAATATCTATATGAATATTGTTTTTTAGATAAATAGTGAATCTTGGTTATGTACTATATGTGTAAGTATTTTTTTCAAACAAATTATGATCAAATACATGGTTTTTAACTACAATAACCAAAACCATAAGGATACTACCAAATCATTATAATAATGAAGTGCCCAATTTCTTAAGGATTCTACCTCAGCATGTTTCCTTTTTGAGAAAAATTGAATTGACTCTAATGATCTGGAATTAATGGGTAGAGATTATCTGATCTTAAAACTTTGAGAAGAAGATTACACTACCCATTGTAAACTGGAACTGAGTCCATGTAAACTAATTAAATGAAGGGGGTTATGTATTTTGATGCTCGTTGATGATTTCAAACACGGGATTGTGTTAAGGATAAGATGATGAAATTAAATAATGATTTTTTAGTCCATAAGTATTTAGTTATAAATGGATAGAGTAGCTAAGTGGTTCTCAATAGATGAGTAATCCAATTAAGATGATTCGATGAGCTCTTGAATACTGATTACAAGTGATTAAATAACTCATTCTATCCCAACTAACAGAGAACTGATTAATGATAATGAAATTCAAAAACTCATTTTAGAGATAATATAATTCTTAAAAGACTTGATAATATTATAAACCAAATTTGAGAACCCATTATGAAGATAGATCAGTTCATTTTTCAATGTCATTATCTTTTGTAAACCTTTATTAGAATGATGTTGGGTGTGAGTTGACTTATTTGGCTATGAAGTTAAAGATAGTGATATGTATTTTTAGTTTTGTTACATGAATGAATTTAAGTATAAGAAGATGGTATTCAATCCTTATGAATTTTGCAGCTTCAATACTATTGATGTGTGAAAACTAGGTGCTCAAAAAATTTATTTATGGAATTAATTAAACATTTATTATGAGGAAACTTATTGAGAGGGATCTTCTTATTGAAACCATTGAAGAAGATTCGGGATTGATTGAAGAAGAAATTGGTCTGCCATGATTGAAGGAGGATTTTGGCCATGGATTGGGTAATTTAAGAGTGTGATCATGGATAGAGAACTGAAATAATGGTTGAAATCATCTAGGATCTGGTCGTCATGGATATTCTAAAAGTCTGGTTGAAAGTCTGCAAACATGACTTGAGTTAAACAAACTGAAGATCTTGAACATATTTATTGAATAATATGGCCATTTAGAGATTTATACTATCTTATGTAATTATGTAAATTAGAAATTGGTTTTGATTTTGATTGAATAAGGGTATGTAAATGAGTAAAGATTTTCCCCATATCAATAAAGGAATTGAAGAAAGTGCACCCAAGATGATGGAAGGTGCAGCCTTAAATGATTTATCTTTATGGAATGTTATGGTCAAGGAATTATTATTTAATTATTTTCAAATTAATTCAACTAATAGTTGAAACCAAAAAGAGACAAAGGAAGCCCAACTGGAACATTAAAATTATATTGAAATGGTTATGGAAATAAAATGATTATAAATTAAAAATGGATGTAAAATTAAATTATGGATTGGTGGAGTTCTCCGATTGTTTGAATAAAATATAGGTATTGGAATAAGTTAGTGGAATAAGGATTATTAAATCAACAAAATCTAAAAAAACCAAGGTGGTATTGAATTATCTAATTCTTGGGATCGAATTGAGGCATAATGATTGAGGGGGAGTTAAGAGAAGTATATTTTTAGGGAACAATGAGCATGGGATTTATAGGATAAAGAAATTTGAAGGTGAACGGTGGGAGAGACAGAGACACTATCTTGACATGGAAGATCCTCATACTTCCACTTAATTTTTTCTAATATATATTATATTTTCATATGCTCGCTTCAGCCTCTTGTAATTTAAACATGCACTGATAATAAATTTATTGAGTGTAACTAATTGTTTAATTTATTTATTATTTTTTTCATCATTTATTTTATATCATTTACAATTCATTTTTCTTGGAAATTTCAAATTTGACTCAACCTTTGGTTACCAATGAAGTATCGATAGGTTAAAATAAATCTTGTGACTATTTTAAAATCATTCAACCCTCTATAATATATTGATAAATATATCAAATTGGATTTGAAAGAATGAAAATTCAAAGTTAAAACAAAATTTATTTTATGAATAAACCCCAAAAATCTTATTTATATTCATGCTTTATGAAAACTCTTATCAAAATATACGATGTTTGAGTTCATAATTATTTTTAATTTTTGAAAGTGATTATAAGAAATTTAATTCTTCTGTTTTATAGTTATGTTGAACCTATTGTTGAAGAGAATCAACCAATAATTAAGCTATTTCTATTGAACTCCAAATTAATCATCTTTTTTATGTCACTTGTTCCATAACATTTCATAATAATAATTTCAGTTCCACTACCTTTTAACTCATCCACTCTATCCTTTTACACACAAAATTTTCATTACATGCCTCAATTTCTCTCCCTGTTTTTTGTAGATAGTAAAAAATAAACCCCATAGATCAATTACCCAACTTCATTTAGGTTATACATTAACTATTATTATAGTGTAGAATATATAAATGTATTTTTAAAGGTCATGATGACCTCATACCTAATCACACTCCATCAAAGAGCATTTTATTCTTAATGAATAATTGAGGGAAATCTCAATATTTGAGAAGTATTGGAGTGTTATTGATCAAGTCGAATAGATTTGTTGAACTACTGGAGACCCAATTTTAAATCCATGTAAGGACCTAGTAAGATTAGTCATCTGGCCCCTTGGAATAAATTTTATACATACTCTTTAAAGATACAAATTTTTTACTTCTAATTGTATCTGTTCGATCATACATGATTTAATAAGTGTCCAAGATTGAACGCTATAGAAAAAAAATGCGACTCTTATATCATACCAGGTCTAATTGATATTCTAAATCATAGTTTTTTAGTGGATTGGGGTGACCCACCACACACACCTATTTGGGCATGGGCCCATACTACTAGAACCAACTGATCTTCTAGGAAAAAAGAAAGGTGCCTCTAAGAACATATCATTAACATAGAATGTGATGTGAAATGTACACCATCAAAGTGTCATATTGTGAGATTGCATGGGCGTGCATTGATGGTGTTTTGAACCATACCCCACTAAGTTATTCCATTACAATATCACTTTTGGAAAAGTGTTTCCATTAATAATTAATAACCTACTCTATCCCACATTTTAATGTTGGATTCAAAAATTATCCCCATTTTAAAAAACCAAAATAGAGACTAATTTTAGTTTTTTATCATTTCAAAATCCATCATGGTTTCTATATGAAAAGGAAAAAACATGGGAGTTGGATTCTAATCTCATTATGATATTATTATCAATAGATGGGTTTGATTTTATGGATTACAAGGATAACACATGATGGTGTTATAAACAACTTGAAGACAAATATAGATATTTAGATATAGAAAATAAAGATCCCACATCTTCCTTATTTGAAGAAGAAGGATATCCATAGAGGGAGGCATGTAATTCAATTTTTCCCCACACATGAATGCGTGCATGAATTTCAAAATATAAAACAAAACTTATGCTACATGTAAGATGATTTTGAAAATGATGATGGTGATGATGATTATAAGATAATAATAAAAACTAATTATAGTAATTATAACTAACAAAATGAAATTACAATTAAATATATATATTAAATCTAATACCTAAAATAAAAAAGTAAAACAAAATTAGGTGAATTATATTAATATAATTATATATAATCGTAACATTATAATAATACCAAAAAGTAAATATTATAATTTAAATTAAAAATAGTCTAAGTATATATTTTAGGGGTAAAAACATACTTAAACCATATTAATTGTAATAAAAGTTATAAAATAATAATTTTTTTAATAATATTATTAATCATGTGTTTTAATTAATTTATTTGATATATTTTTTGTATTTAGATCTTGTAATGATGAAATTTTTTTTGTTTTTTTATTTTATAAAAATACGTTATTATATATATAAAATCATTTATGGAAATTTTTCATTTTGTTGATAAAAACTACGTTTTTATTGTTCTATTTTTTATTAATTTTTTTGTAAAAAATAATTTATAAATTTTTTACAATAATATTAATATTAAATTTAGATCATACTATTTTTATATATTCTTTTATTGGGTTTTTGATTATATGATATATTAATTAAAAAAATCCACACATTTTTTCAATGACCTAATGTCACAGTTTTATTAAATATTATTTAATTTTGAGTTGTCTTGATTTTTTAGAATTTTTTATATTTACACTTTGGATTTTAAGATTTTATCAAGGTTTTATAGTTACCACATAGTTATGGGAAATCATGTGGATAACCATTATGTTTTATGAGAAACTATGAAGGAGATCCTTTTGTATGGGTTCCCCTATGGCATGTGGTTGGCACATATTTTTGTCAGTATTAGTGGATACTGTGGATGTTACTTTCTTTCATAAGGTGTTTAGTTCATGACTAGATCACCATTTATAATATTGTTTGATGAAAACATGTGTAATGTTACAACTCTATTGTATTGGGGGTTTCATGGTTGGAACATAGTTTTTTAAACAATACAACCAATCCATGTGAGGTTGGAGTTTCATTCCATTGTATTTGGGTTGTTGGTGCAAAAAATTTTAAATCATCATTCCAGATAATGTGAGCTTCCCATATTCATTTAAATATGATTTTAAAATTATGCACCTATTTTCTTTTAAGTGATTTGTCCTTCTTCCATCCCTCTTATGTGGTTGACCACTGGGGATATCAATATATCATCTCCCTTATTCCTCCATGTATTCACACATATTATCCTTGGTTTCCAATTAGTTTTGTAAGTGAAGTCCCTCATTTGTATTCCTTCTACCTCTTCAATTCTTCCTAAATCCATTTCCCCTCAATTTTATTTTCTCCTATGAACCCTAATGGTCCTGAGAGTCAAATATTGTGTTTAATATGGGTCTAATCCTGATGCTTTGGTTGTTTGGGGACATTATAGGTTATTTTCATGAAACTTTGTGCTCCATGCATTGTAGGTGAGTGCTTCCACTTGGATTGAGGTAGAAGTTTTTTTGAAATTATTTTATTAATCAGGTCATGAAATGAATGGGTTTCTTAAATTTATTTTTTATCAAAGTTATTACCTTATATGATACTGATGATGGGGGGTTTAAAATGGGTTTTATGATTTCCATACTTGGCATAAAGGGTTCTCATGAGATTTAGTTCCCTATTTCTAAAATTTTTATTTTGGGCATGATGAGTGTTTGTGAAAATTTCTGAGTGGTGAAGGTTTTGAGAGAATTGAAATCACCTTTAGTGGGTGATAAATAAAAAATTATTCCAATTTAAGTATTATTATAACTCAAAGAGAAATATTTTAATGGTATATAACATCCTCAACCCACACTCCTAAATCAGATGTTGAAAATATAATCTTTACATTTCTAGATTGGTTGCCAATGAAGGTGACCCAATTTTCACTATCTAGAACCTATAAAATCAAAATAAAAATATTGATTATCTTACACTCTCAAGGACCCTTTTGTTTTAATGTTTTATAGAATTAGGATAAACTCTTACAAAAAACAATCCCGATGTTTTTAAATTAGTATTTCTCCTACTTAACCCCTCGTTTCATATTTTTAATTAAGTCACCATCATTATCCAAATCAAAACCAAAAAGATATAACTCATTCAACATCATTATTGATAACTTGGGGAAAAGGAAAAAAATAAGGTTGGTATCAAATTATCAGTAAGGGTAAATATATTTATTCCCAATTGAACATCATCAGTGAGAATAATATGAGAATAATGTTTTGATGACATATTCAATGTGCCTGAGAATGACATAATAGAACTCATAACAATCAGTACCTAGATCATTAAACATGAAAAAATTAAATAGGGATTTAAAAAAAGAAATATTCATCAGAAACAATAATCATGATCCTTGTAATATCACATTAGATCAAAGAAAACATTTATAACCTAGAACAAGAATAATAAAAATATGATGGTATATTGGGATAATATTTTAATAGAACACTTAAGGAACTCTTAAAAATTGAATAACCATATATTAGACATAAAATAATCATTACCAAATGAAATAGAGTGTTATCTAGGCATGCCCATTTTATAAGCTATATCGGGCTCACCCAACTCTATCTAGTCTCACCCATCATATAATCTATAATGGGGTCACCAAAATCTATTTGGGCATTCCCATGATAAAAAATAATGTATCAACAGCATACATGAATAAAACATGTTTTTTAACATAAACTCGTAGATTTTTTTTATTTTTTTTAGAAATTGACTAACCTACCGAAACAAAACAGATTCCGTGAAAATCTCTTTGAAAAACGATTAACTCATGGAAATGAAGAATGTTCCATAACAATCTATTTGAAACAAGATTAACCCATGGAAAAGAAATAGGTTCCATAAAAATATATTTGAAACATGATTAACCCAAGAAATAAAAATGGGGTTTAGAACAATATCTTTTAATTATGATTATCTCATTGAAAGGAAATTTGATCAATAACAATATCATTGAAATACAATTAACTAGTTGAAATAGATCATATTATAAGAAAAACTCTTTTAAAAAAAATACCAATCCATCTAGAGTAAGAAATAGGATGGTATCATTACAAAATATCCCCATTGTAGAATAATTTACAATAAGGGATGGTGATGTTTATGAATTGAAATAACCTCAAAATAACATTAATTTTTATTAAGGAAAATAAACTCTTCATTGTGAATATCACTTTAAAAAACTAAAAATTCACATAATATTGAGAAAATAATTTTACATCAAAACATCCTTGGAAACATATAAAGGAATCTTAAAGTGAAATAATCAATATTATGGCAATAAAATCCATTCATGATATAAATGTTAAAAATAAGCATTCTTTTCAAATCATTTTGAAAAAGTGAGTCAAAAGTTACCCATTCAGAATTTGGAAAATTAATTTTAATTTTTTTTAAAATAACATAAAATATCCTTAAAATGGATATGGCAAATAATTTAGATTTTGAATTATTTTTTTGAGTTTTTAGAAAACATGGATATGGAAGATAAATATTCTTGATTAAATTGGAAATACAATATCAGTATCACTTAGAAATGAATTTATTGAATTGTTTTAAATAAATAAGTGATTAAATGGAAATAAAAAATTTTAAAAAATTCTTAATTATTATATAAGAAATATATATTGGTCATAAAATAAGTGCATATGATTTCCACCAATGTAACCTTGTACATAAACAATCTCGAGATTAAGGAGATTATAAACTAAATCCTTTTCCAGTTTGGTAACAATCCAATCATAAGCCTCATGAAATAACACCATCAATTGATACTTTAAATATCATGATCACAAGTATTATCATGATATAACATTATTAAATTTAGTATATACACCATAAAAATTAATATAGGTTCATATCATGGATGCATGTGTTAAAGAAATAGAATTTGAGATGAATAACCCTTGAAAAAATCATACAATTGAATGTGAGAATTAATCAATGATTAGATTATGTTTTTCAAATTTAAATCCACATTAATCACATGGAAATAGAAAATAATATAATCAAAAGACATTACAATAATATTAACAGAATATGAAATATAGTGAAGAAGTAATATAACTAATGAAAATAAATTGATGTATGAAATTATTTATTACTGGGAAGCATTCGAGTAAAACCCCTTTGGAAGAAATAATTCAAATTGAATCCTAAAGCACCCTGATGTGCGAACAATTAATTATATTACATATAAAAGGGTCTGTATATAAGCATCACAATATAAATAAGTTGTGAATATAGCATGTCTCATAGAAATAAAAAGTGATATGAGAAACCTCTTAACTCGAGTCCAGTACTTCCTTATATGTCGTTAAAATCATATATAATAAGATTAAATCAATTTATTTATTCCATAAACCCATTTTTATAGGATTAATAGCATATAATTAAATCATTTATTTTATTTTTTAAATTACATATTTAAATATTTAATTAATTAATTCCACATTTCTTGTTTTGAGGATGTTCAGTTCATTATTTGCAAATGGATTCAGTGTGTTGAGTGTGGTCAAGGAGGTCATTATTTAAACATATCAAAAATAATAATAATTATATAAATATAATATTTATTCATCAATTATTCTTTTAAAACCAATCATGAAAAATGGTTTTGAAAAATGATCTTTGTCACGATCATGGATACTGTAGGTTGTACATTCACATGAGTAACATTTCTATTTTTCAATAATCATTATGGAAAGAATGTATGTAAAACAATGTTGGGATTTTTAGGTACTCCCATGCCTATGTTTTTATTTTTATTCTTGTTTTTTAATTTACTACAAAAACAGTGATATTTTCTACATGCTAGGAATTTACACGTTATTTAATGGGACTAAACATCCAATAATGGTCTCCGAGATGATGTCGTGAATTTTGTTCAAGGCATGATAAGTTTCGAGGCCATGTAAATTTTTGATGTCATTTAATGGTAGAATATAGAATTTTAACTTGATATAATGGGTTTTTCATTATTTTTGGGTTTCAGGGATTATATGATATGAATGGGGATTACATTCCATGTATTTATCAAAGTTTGTGTTATTTGAGATATGAAGATATGATTTTCATTTCATTTAGGTCATATACCTCCCTCTAAAACCCTTATGTAATATCTTTTGGAGATTTTGGAGATCACCACTCCCTCTAGATCATTCATTTAGTGATTTTTTTCGTTTTGGTTGAGTTTTATCCCTTCAAGAAAGAGTACTTATGTTTCTTCTTTAAATTTCATTGAAACTACTGCGTTGGATGCATTTATAGTTCAAATTTGGGATTGATTGGTGTTTATATCGATCCTTTGCAGTTTCCTAACTTTCATTGTCTATTAAAGGTTGATCTATGGGTTTTCAATCAATATTGTCTAAGAAAACTAGGTTTATACCATTTTGAGGTAGGTGTTTCTATAGAATGGGTTAATTTGATGAATTTATTATCCTTCTTGATAAATTCGATTTATTTGTCCATTTAATTAAGGTGTTTTCTAGTTTTATTTAATTTCTTCTAAGATAAATGTTTTAGAAGGGTTTTTACATAAAAAATGAATTTAAAATGGTTTTTGATACATCAATGTAGTTTTTATTGGCATTAAAAAATATTTATAAATAGAGATAATGGTACTCAAATTTATTTTTACAATCTTGTCACTTTGGGAACCTTGGGTGCATCAGGAAATAAGCATTTCCAAACTTAGTGTGTGTGGCACTACTAGTGGTTGTTTTTTTGATATCAATAGACTATGGAAGGACTCAATATCGGTTGTATATATAATTTGTCCAAGTTTAGGTCCGTTTTTATGACTAATATGTACCTTACCATGGGATAGATCCCAAAAAATAGTATGATTTTTTATTTATGGATTTTTATCAGATGAATGATTTTTTAATGGATAGTTTCTCACATGTTTTACATGTGGTTGTATCACATGGGTCAACATGATGGTATTTCATGGATATGTATTTACTTTATTACCCTATAATGCATGTATATTATTACCTTTTTTATCACCTCCACTTTTCATTATCTTGTATTTGTGAATATTAAAGTCTTTAAAAAAACAAAGGAAAAATCATTTGAATATGGGTTTTAATTTAAAAAAATGGTTTGTAAAACTATTTTCATTTTAATTGCTAGAACTAATTCTTTATTGATAGTAGACCATATATAAAATCTTAGTTCATATCTAACAAGTATTCATTCTCACACCATACTTTTTCATTTAGGCTATTATAAATTTTTCATAGTAAGATCCTGGTAAATTGAAAGGAATTATGTTGCATGTTGGCTTCTCCTCTAGTCTTTTCCTTCATATAGGGGTGGTTTAGACGAAAATGTTGTTCATATGGAGACTTTTCATAGATTATATTTTATCCCATTTTTCGTTGGATTGTTTGGTTTTTTGTATCTCTTTTCTTTCCCTGTATACTCTGGTTGTATGACTTATTTTTCTTATATTCTTTTCTTATTTTCAACATCCTTATTTCACCCCACCATGTGATAGACGGATTGGGTGTATGTTTTGGTTGATCGAGGTTGGTTCATTACAATTTTGTATTATAGAGAAATCTCATACTTAAGTGTGTTAATAGTACCTGAGTTTGGTTCTATGTCTTGGGTAGATAGGTGTTAAGACCATTAGATTTCAAATAGTAAGTGAGGGAAAAGTGTATAGCCAGATCACTTACATGGATAAACCTAAGAAACCATGGGTGTTTAGAGTCTTTTACAAGGTTTGAGACATGGAGTTTGAGGCTGTTTGATTTAATTTTATGGGTAGTTCATTTAAATTGACCTATTACTTTTTCGATAATGTATTTCGTTAATAGAATTCATAATTTCATAAAATTATTATAGTTTTAAAGAATTGATTTGAATTATGAAAGTTTTTTTAGATTTTGGAATATTCCCATGATCTAATTTGTTATTTTCATTTTTTTATGAGACAATTCTTATGATAAGATCTCTTCTAAAACCAAGTGAGGATGTTGTGAGACAATTTCCACAAGAAAATTATCTAATGGAACCTTTATTTCATGAAGAAGTAATCCATACTATTTGTACTCTGGGTCATGTGGTTGTTAGGAACATATGACATTTGGTGGATCATGGCACTAAATTTAATTAGAAGTATCCACTCATATTTTCTAGTGATAAGTGACCTGAAGAATCTAAGAAATGGATTGAGTGGATTGAGAGGGTCTTCAAATTATTGAGTACTCATATAGAAACTAAGGTGGGGTTTTCCACATAGCAGATCATGGGTCTGAGAATAATATGGAGAGACTCTATATTCCAAGATATGTTTCATGAGGATATTATATGATATTGTTTCAATAATATATTAAATTAGTAATTATACCTCGAGACATTATGTGTAGAAATGACGTAAGAGTTTCAAAACATAGAGCAATGGAATCATACCACTCTGTAGTATTCCACCCATACTATCATGTTGTTGAATTTGGTATCTGATCTTATCACTAATGAGTAACTAATGGATATTCAGTTGATGTTGATTCTCATGTACTTTTTTACCTTTATAGAAGTGTTCAAAAAATGATTCATTGTACGAGGCAGATATTACTGGGAAAATAATTTTCTACGGAGATTCAATTCATTATATTTTTATCCATAGTGTATCTTCTAACTAGAAAAGGAATCAAAATAGATTTCATGTAACAACTATACCCTACTGACTATAGAGACACACTACTTTAACATGGTCATCAGGTCTTGGCCTTCCAAGAACCACCAATTTTTCAATAAACACGTGATCCCCTAGCTGGGACACACCCACATTCCCAAACATTTCATCAGACAAATGATTGTCCCCAAAATACATCACAAATTAATTTAGTGTGTTTTTTCCTCACTGACACACAATCTAGGAAACATCCTAAGAGGTCACCCATAATTACCACTACTCTGGGTCAAGAATGATTGTCTGTGGAATTTGAATAAGGTATGATCCAAAAAAGGGTAACCTTATTGACATGGGTAATATTATTTAGTTATTTAACCCTTTATCATCTGGGGGTGTGACATTCACCAACTTTAGAGCACAAAATCCTCATTTTGGGCTATAAATCTCATCCCATGTAGTTCCACCACACCTAATTCTTGGTTCCACATGTGATGTTGTTGTAAAAAAAATTCCCCATTAATATCATCAACACCCCACCTTAACATGGTTATCTGTTATTGTCTCAAAAAGAACTACTGGTTTTTCTGCATATATGTGGTCCCATATCTGTGTCCCACCCATGTGCCCGAACTGATCATCAAGCTAATAATTCTCCCAACAAGTCAACAAATGTTCATTCCAATGTGCTTTCTACACCCTCAAACACACCTTGAGAAACACCCCATAAGGTCGCCCAACCTAATCAACAAATAGGACCCAATTATAGCATTAAAACCCATCTATAACAAGGCCATCATGTCATGGCCCAACAGAAACCCCAAATTTCCCCACATACACATGGTCCCCTAGATCAGACCCACCCACATGCTCAAATAGCTCATTAGACTAATTACTGTACCAACATGAAAAACACATTCTCTTTCATTGTGTTTTTCCCACTCAAAAATACCATGGGAACCATCCCAACATGTCACCTATACTAATCATGACTCCGTTATAAGGATGCATAATTGTGAAGTTCTAATCTGGTAGGCTCCCAAAAATAAGAGTACAACATGTTTAAATGACTCATATTATTTATTCATTTAATAATTTATCATTTTGGGGAATTACATTCACAACTTTAAACCAAAAAATCCTCATTGTGGAACCAAAATCTCAACCTATGTAGTTCTACCACACTTAAAGCTAGGTTCATCCTCTAATACCAGTGTAACAACTGTTCCCTACTAACTGTACATATACCGCACCTTAACATGGATGCCAGGTCATGACCTACCAAAACCCACAACCTTCTCTACAAAAATGTGGTTCCTTACCTAGGCCCCACCCACATGCCCGAACATGTCATTAGACTAATTAATGTCCCCATGAAAAACACATGTTATTTTAGGGACTTTTTTCCAAACTCACACACACCCTAATAAATGTCCCATCAGGTCATCCATAATGATCACTAATTTAGAAAAACCATGCTTAATTGTGATGTTATAATTAGGTGGGATAAAAAAGAGGAGCACCTTGTTGAGATGAGTCATATTAATTTGTCATTTAACCCTTTATCACTCTAGGGTGTTATATTCACCATCCTTTAGAGCACACGATCCTCATTGTAGACCCTAAAAATCAACTATGGTAGTGCCACCACACTTAAGGATGGGTTCCTCCTCTAATACCAATGTAAAAACTAGTCCCTACTAGTAGAATAAACACCAACAACTTAACACATACATTGGGTCATGGCCCACTAAGAACTACCAGTTGCCTTCTAGACACATGGTTCCCTACCTGAGTCACACCCACATGCTAGTTTAGATTATCAAAATAATTCTTATCCCTATAGGTCATCACATGTTCTTTCTATAGTTATTTTACTGCACTCACACACCCTAGAAAACTTTCCATAAGGTCACCCATCCTAACACTTATTCCTGGACAAGAATGCTTAACTATGAGGTTCTAGTCATGCATGCTCCCAAAAAAAAGTGAACCGTGTTGTCATTAGTTGTATAACTTATTCATTTAACCCAATATCATTATAGGGTGTTACAGGTGTATTATCTTTATGAATGGGTTTAAGGTATTCATTAGGGAATCAACAGTTTATCCATTTGCTTTGTGGAAGAAAAGTTCAAACCAATCCTAACAGTGTAGAGGCTCCTAAGACATTTCATCGATCTATATGATCTGACCATCTGAAATGTTTTCTGGTATGATATCCAAGGACATTAAGGTAGGATCCCCATTCCCTAAGGGATGATAGGTTCATGATAAATCTTCCAAGGGTGGTGGCTCATATCCTCAAGCTAAGGGGGGGGTTCATGTGGCTAGGAAAACATAGAGAGAATCTAATACCAGACGTCGTTACATAGTGGAATATCCACTAGAGGAACTTGAAGTAGGATCAACTCCAGTTAAGGGTACGATGATTATTTCCTCTTTTATGGTGCGATCATTGTTTGATATAGGTGAAAATAATTTATTTCATATTATATAATCTAGTTGACATGTTAGGATTTCATTTTGATCTTATTCCATTATATCTAGATCTTTTCACACCTTTGGGAAAGAGGAACAAATAACGTTTTAAGTTCCCTACATGTTAGGTGATGATAGCTGACTATGTGGTGGTATGAGACTACTAAGTTAAAGATCTTCAGATATTAGACATTATTATTGAAATGAATTTTATTATTAATGTTAAGACCCAGATAGACTATTATCATTATTAGGTGCATTTATTATTTATCGATGGGGTCACCAATGCTTTTCTGGTTGAGTGGGACTCTAGATCAAGAAGGGAGGGGATTATCGTTATTTATATAGGGGTAATATATTTCATGTAGTTAGTGATATATCATGATGTAATTAACCATTTATTGAATAGTCAGCTACCTTCAATGGTGTGTTCATATCCAAATGTTTTTATAGATGATTTTTATAGTTTACCACCCTAGAGATAGGTCATTTTTTCTATAGACCTACTCCCTGATACGATTCCCATTTATATTTCATATTACATGAAAGAACCTATCAAGTTGGTGGAACTTATAGTCAAGATTTTGGAGCTAGAGGCTAAGGTATTTTTTCATCGAAACATGTAACCATGAGCTTCACTTGTCTTATTTTATAAAAAGGCATATGAGAGACTCAAACTTTTTATTGGCCATAAGAAGTTCAATTAGGTGACATGCAAGAAAAAATATCCCTTGACTAGGATTTATGATATCTTTGATCAGATTAGAGGGTATCATTGGCTTTAAAAGATCAACCATTGGTCAGGGTAGCACTATTTGAGAGTCCAAGAGGAGGATATAACTAATACAGAATTTAACATTCGGTATGGGAAAAGAATTCTAGTTATTCAATTTGGTATCACTAATTACCCTTCTGTGTTTTTGGTATTCATAAAAACTATATTTAATATGTTCTTTGAATCTTTTTTGTGGTTTTCATGAATGATATTTTGGTTTAATCCAATATAGATAAGTTTCAAATAGACCACATAAATACCACTCATTGAACATTTATGGAGCATAAACTTTATGGAAATATTTCCAAATGAAAGTTTTTTATTAAAAATTAATTTTTGTAGGGAATGTTATTTCTAAGATGGGAATCTTAGTGGATCCTAAGAAGGCACTGGAAGTTATGTATTTGGAGTGGCCTAGAAATTTGTTTTGGGATCGAAAGCATCTTGGGGTTGACAGGTTATTACAGGCAGATTGTTCAGTAATACCCCAAGATTATATTTCTGATAAAATCTTTAACCCGCAAGGGTGTAAAGTTTGAGTGGAATGACAAGTGTCAGATATATTTTTAGGAACTAATGGTGAGAATTATTTCATCTCCATTATTATTCTTTTAGAGGTAGGGTTATGTAATGATTTATTCTGTATTGCTTTTGGTTCAGGTTTGGGTTTTTTTAATGTAGGGGATACAGTAAGTTGCTTATAGATCTCGCTAGTTATGCCATTATAAGAATAACTATTTTAAACATGTTCTTGAGTTGGAAACAATTATTAATGCACTCAAAAAATGGTATTAATATCTACTTGGGGATAATTTTATAGTGATGTCTAGTCATAATAGGTTGAACAATATTTTCATTCTGAGGTATCTAAACTGGAAACAATGATTCTAGGTGTCATACCTTCAGAATTTTTATTTTGATATTTCATATACTCCTAGGAAATGAATATTGTTTGTAAATGCATTGATAAGGAAATTAAAAACATATAAAGGAACTTAATGTGTGGAAGAGTTGTCTCTGATGAGTTTTATTACTGAGATGATATTTGAATGAAAGTGGTTGCTAGATGTGTGTTATTGGATTAAATAAAATATGAGTCATATTTTGATGTGTGTGTTTGGCCTGATAAGGTGAAATACACTAAGTTTCATTGTATTAGTTCAATCCTTTATGGTTGGGAGACCTTGGATTAGTGGTCTTTAACTTTTACTGGATCCCTGAGATTTCATCAAAGGTTTGTTATTTCATTTTTCCTATGGTGGAATTTGATGGATAATGGTCACTGGTCTTGTTGTTATGCGCACCATAGGGCTACCCAGATGTGTAATGAGTTGAGATGTTGGAATTGGTGGCTGAGGATGAGGTGTAAAATTACATATTTTTTATTACAATGTCTTAGTTGTTAGAGGATTATAGAAGAAAACCAAAGACCTTCCAATTTACTATAGTCCTTACCCATCCGTAATAAAAGTGGGATGATATTTATTTGGATTATGTAATTGGTTTTCCACGAACTCCTAGTGGGGAACATGTGGTTGTTTTGATTATTGATAAACACACAATATCAGTGCATTTCATCCTAATCAAATAGAATTTTAAGGTGGAACAACTTGAGAACTTATTTTTCAGAGAAATTGGAAGATTTTAGGGGGTTCCCATTATGGTTGTATCTTATAAGGACCCATGGTACACATCCATATTTTGAAATTGTTTAACATATAAGATGGGTTCCCAATTTAAACTAATCATGTAATATAATCTATATATGGATTAAAAGACAAAGAGAATTGTCTAGGTTCTTGAGGATATGCTCTGAGCATGTGTTCTTGATTTTGGTGGATCTTGTGAAAGGAAATTTCCACTAGATTTGTTTTTCTATAACAATAGTTATCAAGCCTCGAATAAGATGGATCCCTTTAAGTAATTGTATGGGTGGTCATGTAGATATATCTTTTACTAGGGTAGATTTAGTAGAGAAGTCCTTGTTGGGGATGATTCGTGTTCATAAGATGATGGAGATGGTGCGGTTGATCCAAAAGATATTGGTCTTGACACAGAGTAATCATAAATCATATGCAAACTGTCATCACCAGCCACTAGAGTTTGAGGTTGGTGATTGGTTCTTTATCAGAGTTTAACATCACATTGGACATCATTGGTTGGGTAAGAACTTTAATTTGGAACCATGGTGCGTGGGACCCTTTGAGATCATTGGATAACTATAGAAGGTGGCCTATATAATGGACTTACCATATCATATGAATTTTATCCATGACATTTTTAATGTTTCCCAGTTGAGGAGGTATTTTCTGGACGGTTCTAATGTGATCAGATGATAGGATATTTATCTTGAGCCTAACACCATTGTGTTTGAGAAGTTGGTCAGATTATAGATCACCAGGATAATGTACTATGTTATAAAAATATTCCTTTACTCTGTGTACTATGGAAGTAAGAACTGTATAGCCATGATATGTGGGAAGAAGAATTGTTTTTGAGGTAGCAGGGACCTTCTCTTTTTGGGGATCTAGGATCTTAGGGTATTTTTTCAGACAAAAAGAGTTTATGGTGGGGATATTTTAACACCCCATTATTCTTTTTAGGTACTCCCTTGCTCATGTTTTGATTTTGATTTGTGGTTTTTTAGTTTAATGTACAAACATGGTTTTTTCATATTGTTTTGAGTTTACATGACATGTTATGGTACCCATGTATATGTCATGAATTTGGTTCAAGTTGTGATAAGTTTTCATGTTGTGTAAATGGTTCACATCATGTAATGGTTAAATCAGGATTTTTAACTTAAGGAGACAATGTGTTTCAATATTTTTGGGTTTTTTGGATTACACTATAGAGACCCGAATCTTGACATACATGGACATTACATTAGTTTTGTGGAATAATTAATACATAACAAAAACAGACACCAAATGACCATAATAGTTTAGTGTCTTTGGAAACTCGGAACGTAATCTTCTAATCATGGTGAAATATCTTCAACATCTCTCATAAAGATCTTCCCCTTTTGGTTTTCTTACCTAAAAACTTTCTTGAAATCCTGGGGAAAAAAACATATAAAGGGTGAGCTCAAATGCTCAGTAAGGGTAAGCATGGAGAAAATAAAATAAACCATATACATTTGAACTTAAAAACATGAACATAATGTTTAAACATCAAAATATTGAGCAAAGACATAAATCTTGGAAGAACGTAAGGCATGTATCATAATGGAACATCAATATTGATAAAATAGCATGGGAATAAATCATGTAATTGTGGAAACCATTCAAAACTTGTTATGATTTTCATAGCATCCAAGGCATTGTTTCCAAGACTATCTTAGTGGACAAAGTCCCTTTCTGAATCGAGTTCACTCCTCGTTCCAGTCCTGTATCACTGAACCAGATTAACTTACCGTTCCGACCATGTATATCTCATGAGATATAAATCTTTACCCAATGCAATGGAGTGAGATATAGGTCCCACCCATCTCATATTTAAATCATTCTTACTTGTGCCACAAAATAAACATACATCATTCATAATAACCCAACAACTAAAACGGGTTTTATAAAAATCATCCCATCATCACATAATCCATATAAAAGAAATGGATATCATTTCATAATAAGAAAATTGAAACCATGTAAATCTTAGATACATTATACTTGAAACATACACATGAAATAATGTCATCTTAGACGTAAAATGGGTTTGATAAAACACTTGAAATGAATTCTTGAGAAAAATATCATTTCTTCTTCAAAATCAATTTCTTTTCGCAAAACGACATGAAATTTTAAAATAAATACATTTTGTTTAAAATAGTCATGAAATCTTTTGAAGGAATCTTCATGAAAATAAGGCTTTTTAAAACCATAAAAATCCTTTCATGTCGTATAAGTTAAAAAACATTCTTCTCATACTTTTTCCAGAAAAGTAAAAAAAGCACCTCGTAACGTAAACAAAAGAAATATTCCTTACATAACATGTAGTAAAAATAAAAAATGGTTAAAAAGGACATTAAAAATACATGAAAACTTGTATAGAAAATAGGGACATGGATGATAAATATAACCCCAGTAAATACTTACGAATAAACAATCTCAGATAAAAACGAGATTGGAAAAGTTATCCCTTACCTTACATCTGATATGCTTCATATGTATCCTAACCTCCTATATAATGATTTAAATAATATCATTGACTTATTAAATAATCATATTCATTGTTATGATATCATTTATGGTTCACTTATGACTTTATATTACCCGTTCTTTTGTAAATTCCATGTTAAAGTAGCATTTTGGGTAAAATCGTTTCATTTATCGTACGTGTTTCGACTTGTTGTTATTGATAATATTACTTATATACTGATTTAAATAATTCCAGAATTTAAAACATGATTTATATATAATATATATTCATCATATACATATATATATGATAGATCGATAAATGAAATGAAATACACCGTTCATGGAGACGGTAGGCCGTACGTACGCATGAACACTGTTTTCGTTTCCTTATTGAATTGAATGGAATTAAGTAGATGACATAAATATATATATACATAAATCCAGTATAATTATTATGTCATATATTTAATTATTATTCATTATATATACTTTATAATCATTCGTGAATGGTTAACATGGAGAATGAATTTCATCGCGTCGTGGAGACGGTAGTCCGTACGTATGCACGAGTGATGATATCATTCCCATGACTGTGGAATTGTATTAAAGTGTATGTATAATATTTCATAATCAATATAAATTTACTATAATCATATATAGTTATTTATTTATACAATTATACCCATACAAGTATGGTGGTGGTTGAAAACAGATTACACCACGGCGTGGAGACGGCATTCCGTACATACGAACGCGCGGTGATTTCATTTTCCGTAGGATGAATAGAAGGTGAAATAAGACTGTTTAATATTTATAATAACATATTAGTTTATAAGTAATACTGATGTTATTACTTTATAATTATACAACTAATTAATAATAAGTAGAAGAAGAAAGAAACTTGAGAGAATCGGAAGAAGAGATTACCTCTTCTTTGACACACCTCCTTTAAGCTTCCTCTTAAGGAAGCAGAGTTGGTCTTTTGAGAAGAACAAAACCTCCATAATGTTTCTAGGGAAGTGGATAAGAGAAATGGACAGGGTGTTTCCGATCTTCAAGGCTCAAAATGGTGTGAAGAGAAGAGGGAAGGGGTTCCCTTTTTATAAGGGAGGAGAGGGGCACCTTTGGAAAAACTTAAAATATTATTTTATAATAAAGTCATATTCGGTTTTTAATAGAAAAAAACTCATTCATTTCGAAGATAAGGTGGGGATGGGTCGAAATCCTCTCAACCAATAGATTTTAGAGAGGTTTGCTTGATTATATTAGCCTTATATTTTAGTTTTAACTCTTAGTTAATTAGATTGACATTTACCATGTCACTTTGTATTTTTATATTATATAGTTAATAAACTTACCATATAAATCCAAGAGACCCCCCAAGTGGTCCATTAATGATACACCTATCATGATATAAGTATATTGGCCGATCCTTGGATTTTTAAGAATAAAATAACAATTAATAATATAATATTTGTTTTAAAAACTATTTTATGTCAATTTTGACACTATTTGGTAATGTATTTTTGTGAAAATAATAACAGCATGATTAGTTCGAAAAAGGTTAATCAATTCAATACTAACATGTCATATTAACCTATAAAATTAGTGGAATTCATAAAAAGTCTCAAATTACATTTATTTGGCTATTTATAACATCAATTATTTTAATATTTCATTATTTAGGTAATTGCTGCATCACCATTGTGTCATAAATAACTTAAATTATTTAATGTATAAAAATTATAATTAAATTACCATTAGGTAGGAAATATTTTTATATTTATAATTAATATTTATAGTCGAATTTATCTTATATATAACCCTATATTAAAAATGATGTATTTATTAAACTTTGATTTTAACTATTTTAACCCTTCTTTAAATAAATTAATAATAAATGTCCTAATCTAATTCAAGTGGATCTAAAAGGACATATTTTATTCCTAAGGTTTTTTGGTCGAATTAAACTTATCCAATGGAATTAGGACATGTGTTAGGGTAATAATAATATCATTTTTACCCTTAATTGCCCTATTTACTTTTAACTGTGGTAACTAAAAGTAAAAGTTACTATTCACCAAAAATTATTTTCATCTCATTGAACCACATTTTAGTCCTTGATATTAACTGTGTCTCTTAGATTTTTGAAATTCCACTCACAGAAGTGGTAAAATTAAGTTTTATTTGAATTTCCAAATTCTTCTAGGAGGTGGGTAAAAGACGGCGACAAGTTCAATAAAATTTTTATATATCCAAAATTATTATAAAATGACTCCAATTAATTACATTGAACTTATATAGGTATTATGTATCAATTTTGACCTAAAATAAAATTAAATAAATAATTATTTAAATAAAAAGTCGGTTTTTAAATAGTAACCCAGTTTTTTCACTATTCATCAAAATTTGAAAGTTTTCAGAAAAATACCAAAAATTCACCCTAGGCTAATTTCGATATTCCGAATCCAAAAATAAAGTACATTTTGAAAGATAAAATTTATAAAATTTAAAAAAATGGGTATTACTATTCATAACGGCTAGTTTATAAAATATTTTAATAACATATTTTTGTTTAGTGAAACTCGATATTGCGTACAACACACGCTATCGTGGAAGGTCGTGATTGCGTGTAAAGCAAGACAAGTCAGGGTTGCATGTTGTACAAGACTCCTTTGTTGTTTCGTATAACAGAATTCAACCATATTTCATTTATACATTAAACTAAATCTATACATAATGTTGCGTAGAATAATTTCTACAAAACGAACTTGAAACTGTGTGTAACACGAGCCAAGAATAGTGTTGCGTATACAGCAAGCTAATACGGTGTTGCGTATAGTTCAAGATAATCTTGGTGTAGAGTACAACAGAAGATATGAAAGAAATTAAAAAGAATATATGTTATAAAATCTCGGGGTGTCACATACACAATGTGAAATGGGACTACAGTATGTGTAATTATTTCATTTGTTTCATTTGATCACTACATGGTCGTTTATTATTTTATTCGATCAGAAACCCTCCCTCTTGAACTCCTAGGAATTTTTTGCTGATTTTGGGTCCACCGCTCCTTCTGGATCATTTGATCATCAATATGGTTGAGTTTCATATATCTTGGTAGTCATGGATGATATTCTGGAAGTTTTTTGGTCCATATTTATGATCAATTGGTGTTTTCTATAGATCCTTTTTGTTTTCGTGGTGTACCCTGTCTTATGAAGGCCTTTCAATGGATTTCCAACCACCACTGTCGATGGAGAAAAGGTTTATACCATTTTGAGGTATGAATTTTTATATAATGGGTTAATCATTGAATTTATTACCATTCTAGTTATATCTTATTAGTATGTTCATTTAATTGAATTGGTTTGTGGTTTTAATGGATTTTTTTGGAAAAATAAATGTTTTAATGGGGTTTTCTATAAAAAAAATATGGTTTGATTCAAAAAAAGATTTTTCAAAAACTAAATTTATTTGTATTGTCTTCCAAAAATGTATTATAAATAGTTATCATGGCTTTGAAATTTATTTTTAATATATTGGTACTTTGGTAACCTTGTGTGTGTCCATAAATAGACATAGGCAACCTTAGCTGTGTGAAACCACTAGTGGTTTTTTGTTGATATTAACAGACTATAGTAGGCCTCGATATCAGTTGGATTCAATATTTTCCTTATTTATGTATAGTTTTTATATCTAGTAGATATATTCCCATATTCTAGATCATAATTGATATTTTGTTTTTTCATTTATGTATTTTTATCAAATTGTGGTTTTGGGTCATAGATAGTTTCTCACATAGTTTATATGAGGTTGTGTCTCATGGATTCATGTGATGGTATTTCATGGATATATGTTCACTTTATTACTTTATGATTCATGAATATACTTTCATATTTTATCACTTCTAAACTTCATATTTCTGGATATGTGAATATAATAGGATTTTATTAAAAACCAATGGGAAACTAATTTGTAAATGGGATTCAATTTTAATAAAATGGTTTTGTAAATCTATCTTCATTTTAAAGTCTAGAATTATTACATTATTTATATTAGAACATGTATAGAATATGTGGTGGTATCCTAATGGAATTTTTTACCTCAACCCTGATTTTTTTCTTTGGGTAGATGTATATTTTTTATTTTAGGATTCAGGTTAAGGGAAGGGAATCTTGTAGCATTTCGGCTTATCCATTCTTCTTTGCCTTCATAATAGGGTGGTTTGGAGATGATTGTTGGACACATTGAGACATTTCATAATTTGTAGTTTATTATATTTTTTATTGGATTCTATGGTTTATGTAGAGTCCCTTTTCTTTTTCTTTTTTACTATGGATGTAATCCTTCTTTTGGTTATATTAATAACTTGTTTTTGTTATCTTTCTTTAACCTCACCAAATGATGTCTGGATTGGGTGTGTGGTTTGACAGACCAGGGTTGGTTAGTTATAAGGTATGTAATATTTTATCATCACAAAAACTTCATAATATTATAAATACAATATTTTTTCTCTAAATATACTTATATATATCATTATTGTGACAAGGTGATGAAGAAATAATCACATCGCTTCACAAAGGTGGTCATCCACATATATACGAATGACGTTATAATTTTTCAGTACAAGCAAGAAAAATATATATTATATTATAAAAATGATAATTATGTAATTAATATCATTATTATTTCATTTAAATCACATATATTCATTTAAATTATCCTTCTTACCTTTCAAGTAATGCATTAGTGAAAACTGAATAACATCGCTTCATGAGGTGGTGGTCTGCCTTATACACGTGAGACGTTATCATATCCACCATAGAAAGGAAAGTAAAAAAAGATATATCTGATATTATAACTAAATAACCCTAAAAATGTTACAAATATCATATATATAATTTAAATCAATCATTAAAATAATCAATGAGAGGTGACGATGGAAAACAAAGGACATCGGCTCGTGAGGTGGTAGTCTTCCATCCACTTGAATGATAATTTCATATCCCATTTGAGGGAATAGTATATTTATATAGGTTTCTAAGTTAATAAAAAACATATCAACATATAGGTGATATAGATGATATAATAGGGCCATATTTTAATTATATTTGAAGGTGGTCGAAGAAAAAAAAATTAAAACACAGTTAAGAATTCTATGTCTTCTCAGACAACCTAAAGAGGATTATTCCAAAATTTGTCCTAGAATAGATTTATGATAGAAAAAAGATTCTATGATGAGGGTATCAATGTTTATAAGTAAACATTGTTGGTATTTTCTGATCCAAAATGTTATTAAGGTGTGAATAATAGGTGATATTGTGTGGACTTTTATATGTGAGGTGAGTGGAGCACTTGTAATTTTAAAAAAGAAAAAGGTTCACCCCCATTTTTTACATGACAAAATGGTTCAAAATGGACTATTATCAAGACATAGAATTAAAATGTCAAAATATGTCCATAAAATAGTTTTTATACAAGTTATTAGGTCATTCTGACCCTTATGTTTTTAGTTTAACCCCCAATATCCCCATTTTCACCTTAACTACAATAATTTTTTTTTACTGTATTCACAATTCATTATGGGAAAAAATGATGCGGAAATTTTTAGATAATATTAATTAAAATTATTAAAAATATGGAATCCTTTTTACTAAAACCAATTCAAATAATTTATTTTTTTAATAATTCCACCCTCATAAAAAATAATCAAATCTGGTTTTCATGAAGTATATTGTTCAATTAAAATACTATTTTATATTAACTCTATGAATAATAATTATTATTATTATTCTAAGAATATAAAATAATATTTTTTGATATATAATTTAATAATTTAATTAAAATTATTCCCCTTTAGGTGTTTTTTAAACTAATTAAATAACAGAAACATTATGCACTTTAAAATAGTTTTCAGAAGAATCTAGCTTTTAAACCCAATGATAAACTTATACAAAGATATAATATGAAGTTGATTACAAATAAATTAAGAATATTATTTATAAATAAATAAAATTTATGTTACATTAAATAATATTCAAAATTTATTTTTACTTTTAAATTGCTTAATTTATTGAAATGAAATGATATTTTTTAAAAAATTGATATTTTTTACTATTCAATGAAAATTCAATATTTTCTGAAAAAAAAATCTCACCAAATGTAAATTCTAATATTAAAATTTTAGAACTGAATTTTAATTTTTAAAATAAGTTTTATAATATTCTAAAAATTTAATAAAAGTATTTTTTTAGAAGAAATGTAATAAAAACAGTTTTGAAGAAAACATATTTTTGAAGAATAAAATTAATTTACTAAAAATTGATATATTATTTACTAAAAATATATATCAATAATTTCATTACAGTAGGATATATATGTATCAAAAAAAATTATACAATTTATAGTCTCTAATTAAACGTTTAGGTTATAATGGATATATATATCTCAGGTCATTTAAGTTCGGTGTTACATTTGGAATATGATATCAAACATAGTTCTATTTTATAAAATATTGGGTTGTTAAATACTACCCCATTTAATAAACATTTAATAAAGTTTTTAACATCATTTAATTAATCAAAGGTTTTATATTTCAATATACCTTTTTTTGGAAACCCATATCGTAAAAAGGGTTCATAAACTTCCTTTGGATAATAGAGGGAAGGATGTATGAAGGAAATTTGGAATAACCCATACTAGGTTTCCAAATTAGTGAGTGTAGGGGTGAAGTGATGATTGAGACATGGATGAAATTTATAAATCCCAAATAAATATATAGATTGATATAGATAATCCATCATAATATGGTAAATGACAAAGAGAAAGTTAAAAACAACATAACTATAAACCAAAGAGATGTGAAAATGTTCATTGATAATATTAGAGATGATGGTAATAAGATAAAATTTTGTTTCAATATCCTTTTCCTAGAGTTTAATAATTCATTTCCTTATATAATTAGTGCATAAGTAAATTTACACACATCATGATGGGTAGAATTTCATCGTTTTTTCAATTTCAACAACAATATCATCCTTTTCTCCAAACAATGAGCATTTAATATGAATTATTTATGCATAAAGCACTGAAATCAGCTTTTAAAGACTAAATAACCATAAAATGGATAATAATACATTCCTCCTATCTTAACACATTGAAAATACCAAAATGTTTATAATATGGTATGATAATTCACAAAATGAATAAACTGTCATATTATACATTTATATTCAAAATTTAATAGTAATACCAAAAGATGAAACTAAATCATTCCATTACCCTATATCCCAAATAACTTAAAAAATAATGAGTGTTTTAACATAAAATTTTATCTCATACCTTTCACATTACATGGGAAAAATTATATCCTTTTGAGATAACCTTAATAACTTAGTCATCAAATCACTTTTCAATCCCATTATTATCTATATGATAAAACACATATTCATTTAATTACCCTAATATACAAGATCATATTAACTCTAAAAGTTTTCAATACATTAAAAATTATGTCTATAAAAATTAAATGAACAGTTCACATTAAAATAAATAATAACATATTTTTCAACCCAATAAAATGTCTTAGGAAGTTTCATTAATCACTTTAAGATCTCATATATTAAATCCTAAAAGGGGTGCCTAAACCATTGAACTTATGATGACAATTAATCTTATATACCTATGATGGTTTCCATAACTCTTAAGATAACCTCAATAAAGAAAATAACAATCTCAAAATTTATCTGAACCATTACCCTAATATCAACTATTACAGTCTTGACTTATATTCAGTGGGATAAAAGTGATACCTATCAAGGCACTCCATGGGTGGCTACACCTCCTGGGTGGGACACAATGCCATCCCTAATATCATCCCTTTCCACATGAAACCATTTTGCGAAAATTCATACTTATACCAATTTTCACATATGAGAGTTCTGAAGGATCGAATCACTTCCTTTTCCTCTCACATGAACAATAACATCCCCATGCTGGCACTCCATGATCCAAAACTGAAAATATAATATTTACATTTTCATATTTGATACAAATGAAGGTGAATTAATTTTCAATTTCCACAACTCACAACATGAAAAGGAAAATATTGGACCACTTTCATTCTCAAAGAACTTTTATATTTAGAGTTTTAGAGAATTAGTGAAACAAATTACATAAATAATACCCAGGTTTTTAAATGATCATTTCTCCAAAATAACCACACATTTCTTATTTCGCATTAAGTTAACATCATCATCCATATGAAACCATTATATACACAATTCATTTAATATAATGTTTGATTACTTGGGGAAAATGATGCATAAAAAAGATGATATCAAATTCTCAGTAAGGGTATACATAAGAATTAACAATTGAACATCATCAGTGAGAATAAAATGTGCATAATGGTATGATGACATAAACAAAGTGAATGAGAACAAAATTTTATAACTAATACCCATTAATACCTTGATAATCAAATGTGGAGAAATAGAATACAACTCTAACAATGAAAATAGTCATCATAAAAAAAATTCAAGATCCATCCGATATCAATATTGACCAAAAACAAACTTTTATGACCCATAAAAATCCAAATGAAGACATGTTGGTATCTTGGGACATAATATTAATATAACACTTACTGAACCCTAAAATAACCCTTAAAATGGAATAAACATATGGTATAATTCCAATATATTTATATAGATAATATAATCCTTAACAAATGAATTGGAGTACTATCTGGGAACACTCATCATATAAACTATGCCAACCTCACCTGACGCAATCTCAGTTCCCCATCATATAATCTATAATGGGCACACCTGATGCTGTATGGGTGCACCTATGATAATTAACAATTTTTATGTATCATTAATTAATAGAGACATTATTTAAATATAAACACATTTAGAAAACATATATTCATTTTAGAAGTTGATTAACTCATGGAAAATATATGAATTCAAAAACAATCTATTTAAAATAAGATTATGATGTGGAAAAGAATTGAGTTCTGTAAAAATATCTTTTAAACATGATTAAAAAATGGAAAATAAAAATGTTTCATAATAATTTTTTTGAAACATGATTATCCCATGGAATACAAAGAGGTTTTATAACAATCTCTTTTTAGTATTATTAATCAATAGAAAAGAAAAGAGATCTATTACTATATATTGTTAATATCATTGACTTGTGGAAAAGAAATGAGTTCCATAAAAATCACTTAAAAATAATCACAATCCAAATAGAGAAAGAATTAGGAAGGAATAATTTAAAAATAAATGAATTGGATCAAAATTAACGACAAGGGTTATTAACATTGATGAATAGAACTACCATTAAAATATAATTAAAATCATTTTTGAAAAAAATAAACTTTTCATTTTGACAACCAATTTTAAAAAACAAAAATTCAAAAAATATTATGAAAATAATTTTATTTAAAAACAACCATATAACTATATAATGGAAACATTAATTAAAATGAAGGATATGATGGCAGCAAAATCCATTCCAGTAATAACTAATGAAAATATCCATTCTTTTCAAAAATATATTCAAAAAGGGTAACAAAAGAGACCCATTTTGAAAATGTTAGGAAAATTAATTTTAAATACATTTAAAATAATGTAAAATATCAAAAAAGGATTTTAGAAATAATGTTTCTAATTTTTTTGAAAATGATTTAGAAAACATGGATATGGAAGAGAAAGTCTCTCTATCGAAAGGACAATACAAGATCATTATCACCTACAAATGACTAATTTTATATTTATTCAATCAATAAAGGAGGAAATTAAGATAAAACATGTTAACCAAATTAATAACTATTTTAGAACAATGATAGTTGGTTTAATAAATTAATAGAGTATTATTTATTCTAAAGGAACCAGAACCCAAATAATCTCGAAAGGAATGACATTGCAACATAAATCTTTTTCCACTTTGTTAACACTTCAAGCGTAATCCCCATGAAATCCTAACAATAAATAGTACTCTAAATATCATTAATATAAACTTTTTCATGATATAACATGTAACAACCCGAGATTTTATGAGAATTATTCTTTTTAATTTCATTGATGTCTTATGTTGTACGCTACACCAAGATTACGTTGTGTTATACGCAACACCGTATTAGCTTGCAGTATATGCAACACTATTCTTGGGTCGTGTTATACACAATTTCAAGTCCATTTGATAGTAGTTATTCTACGCAACATTGAGTGTATATATATATATATATATTCAGTGTATAAATAAAATAAGGTTGGATTTTGTTATACAAAACAACAAAGGAGTCTTGCACTACACGCAACCCTGACTTGGCTTGCATTACATGCAATCGTGACCTTCCTCGATAGCGTGTGTTGTACGCAATACCGGGTTTCAATAAACAACTATGTATGGTTAAAATATATTATGAACTAGCCATTATGAATAGTATTAACTACATTTTGAATGTTATAACATTATTATTTCATCTTACACATTTTCTAGAACATGGTATGTGAACAAAATAATTTTTTCGGGTAAAATGAGTATTTTTCAAAAAAATGCAGTTTTGCCCACTTTTGATGGTGCACCCACATTAAATCTAGTTTTTGACATGTTTATAAGTTCAATTCAAAAAAATAAAATTCTTCTTTGGAATCAGGATATAAAAATTTACTTTTGATAAAAATTTTATATTATTATGATAACTTTCATATTTTAATGAATAGTAAAAACACGCTATATTTTAATTAAAAACAACTTTTTTCATTGTAATAATTTACCTGGTTAAATTATAATATTGAATGGTTTTAAAGTATAAATAGAATATATTTTTACCATTTAATATAATTTATGTCATTATCATTGATTTGATATTGAATTCGTAGGTTAAATCAATTCAATCTTTTGCAATGTTTTAAACAAAAACCCGTTTTCTTTTGGCAACGGGATTAATTTTAATTTAATTTCTACAACATCTGTGTATTGAATTTTGAAAAATGGATTCCATATTTGGAATCAGTGATTCCAAATCATATTAATAGACTACTTTTTATTTTTGGGCATTATGAATAGTAACTACGGTAAATTTAATTTAACATAGTAAAAGGTAAATTGTGTAATTAAGGGTAAATATAATATTATAAAATTACCCTAACACTTGTCTTAATACAATTGGATGATTATATTTCGTCTTAAGTCATATTTGGGTTGAAATGGAATCCATTAGAACCCAGTTGGAGGTTATTAAGACCTTTAGTTTATTTTATTTAAAGGAAAGTGAAATATGTCTCACTCAAACTTTAATAATTAAAGTATTTCTAATATAAGGTTATCTAGAATATATATTCGGTTATAAATACTCATTTGAAATCTAAATTTTTTTTCTTTATCATGGTAATTTATTTGTAATTTTTAAGAGTTATTTAATTACCTTATTAGCTTATAGATTAATGATGCAGAAATTATTTATTTAGTAAAAAAATCAATAATATTGTTTTTATTGAAATAGTAATACATATTAAAGGGCTCACAAACCTGACCAAAACTTCTTGGTGGTGTATATAAACACCATAATCATCCAATGACCTAATATATGACGGTTTTGAGGCTTGTAAAAGTGATTATGACACTTATATTATTTTATTTTATATGGTGTCAAAGTTGTCAACTTCATAATTTAATACATATAACATTTTACAAATTTGGTTTTTTAGAAGATAAATCTGAATAAATGTATTCTTATGAAAGATATAATATTTATCGTTGTCCTAATATTTTATTTTTAATTTTTATGCAACAAATAAGTATATTTAATTATTATACAAAAATGTTGTAGTAATTTTTTTATTAAGAGAAATATCAAATAAATGGTTTTAAAAATAGTAAAATAAATATTATATGAACTATTTAATATTCTCCACTAATTTTATAGATTACTATGACATGTTAGAAACCTATTAAATATTTTAGTTTGAATATATCCCATGTTTGGATTTTATTTAAATTCAAATAAAGGAATAGTGTCAAAATTGACAGTATTGTTATTTTATAAAAATAACATAATATTAAATTGTTTAAAAATCACAAAAATATTTAAAAATTATAATATGAAATTTATATAGTCTAAAATGTCATAAATTATCTAATTATGGATAATTCTCAGCACATAAGTAATTATTTATAACAATTTAAAATTTGGAATCTTATTACCACAAATAAAATTTAATAGATTAAATAAGGATAAATCAAGATGATAATGTTTAAAATAAATTCTCTACATGTATAAATTTTATTGGTTTATGAGCTTACAACCCTATCTCATCTAATATTATAACATGAATCATTTTTTGAGGTTTTTAAGTGGGGTTGGAATTTATTATAAATTAATATTTCTTATAATTCCAAAGGTGCCCGTCTCCTTCTTT
Organism: Viscum album; assembly: GCA_963277665.1. Lineage (NCBI taxonomy): Eukaryota > Viridiplantae > Streptophyta > Magnoliopsida > Santalales > Viscaceae > Viscum > Viscum album. The sequence goes on from OY728163.1 coordinate 358,019,028, forward strand.
ATAAAAGGGCACCTCCTCCCTCTCATCCTCACACCAATTTGAGCCTTAAAGCTCGGCCAAAATCTACCCATTTCACTTCCCCACTTCCCCAGAAACCTTATAGAGTTACTGGTCTTCTCAAAAGACCAACTTTAGTTCCCTAAGAGGAAGTTCAAAGGAGGCACTTCGAGAAAGAGGTAATACCTTCTACCGATTCATTCAAGTTTCTTTCTTCTTATACATCCTCTTATCTAGAGGTTTCATTATGAAGTAATAACATAAGTATCACTAATATACTGATATTTTATTATAAATATGAAACAACCCCATTTCACCTTCTATCCATTCTATGGAAAACGAAATCACCGCGCCTGCGTACGTACGGAATACCGTCTCCACGCCATGGTGTAATCTGTTTTTCCAACACCACCTTACATGGATGGGTATAATGGTGTAATGAATAACTATACATAGTTATTATAACATCATACTGATTCTGATATATTTTATCATCCACTCCAATTCAATTCAATAATTATGGAAATGATATCATTTCTCATGCGTACGTACAGACAACCGTCTCCACGATGCGATGAGATTCATTCTCTATGTTAACCATTAAAGAATGATTATAAAGTATATATAAGCAATAATAATGAAATATATGAAATTATAAAGCTACTGTATTTATGTATATATATGTGTATGTCATCTACTTAATTCCATTCAACTCAATAAGGAAACGAAAACAGCGTTCATGCGTATGTACGGCCTACCGTCTCCATGAACGGTGTATTTCTTTCCATTTATCGATATATTATATATATGTATATTATGAATATATATTATATATAAATCATGTTTTATATTCTTGAATTAAGTAATCATGATCTATGTAATCATATTAATAATTACAAGTCAGATCACGAACGATAAATGAAACGATTTTACCCAAAACGCTACATTAACATGAATTTACAAAAGAACGGGTAATATAAAGTCATAAATGAACCATATATGATATCATAACAATGAATATGATTATTTAATAATTCAATGACATTATTTAAATCATTATACAGGAGGTTCGGATATGTACAAAACATATCGGACCTAAGGTAAGGGATAATTTAGCAAATCTCATTTTTATCCGAGATTGCTTATTTGTAAGTATTTACTGGGGTTATTGCTAACATCCATTTCCATGTTTTATAAAAGTGTTTTCATGTATTTTTAAAGTCCTTTTAACCCATTTTTTAATTTTACCACATGTTATGAAAGGAATTTTATTTTTTTACCATATGAGGTACTTTTTGACTTTTCCGACAAAAGTATGAGAAAAATGTTATTTTTAACTTATACGGAAAGAATGTATTTTTATGGTTTAATAATGACTCATTTTCATAAAGCATCCTATACAAGTTTGCATGACTATTTTCAAAAAAATGTGTTTCTTTTAAAATTTCCTGATATTTTGTGAAAATATATTGATTTTGAAGAAGAAAGGATATTTTCCTCAAGAATTCATTTCAAGTGTATTATCAAAACCATTTTCCATCTAAGATGACATTATTTCATATGTGTATGTTCAAGTATAAACTCTATATTATTTACATGGTTTCACTTTTCTTATGATGAAATGATATCCATTTGTTTTATATGGATTATGTTATGATGGGATGATGTTTATGAAACCCATTTTTATTCTTTGGGGTATGATGAATTATTTATGTTTATATTGGGAACAAGTAAAAATTATTTCATTATGAGATGGGTGGGACCTAAATATACCTCCATTGCATTGGGTAAAGATTTATATCTCATGAGATAGAAATGTCTGGAATGGCAAGTTAAACTGGTTCAGTAATACAGGATTGGAACGAGGAGTGAACTCGATTCAGAAAGGGACTTTGTCCACTAAGATGGTCTTCGCAGCACTGCCTTGGCTACTATGGAAATCATATCATGTGCTTAATGGTTTCCACAATTACATGTTTTATTCCCATGCTATTTTATCATGATTGACGTTCCATTATGATCTATGCCTTATGTACTTCCATGTTTTATCTCATTGCTCAATATTTTCATGTTTAAACATTATGGTCATGTTTTTAAGTTCAAATATATATGGTTGTTTTATTTTATCCATGGTTACCCTTACTGAGAATTTGAGCTCATCCTTTATATGTTTTCTTTTCCCCAGGATTTAAAGAAATGTTTTAGGTAAGAAAACCAAAAGGGGAAGATCTTTATGAGAGATGTTGAAGATCTTTCACCACGATTAGAAGATTACGTTCCGAGTTTCCAAAGACACTAAACTATTACGGTCCTTGTGTGTCTGTTTTTGTTATGTATTAAGTATTCCGTAAAAGTAATGTAATGTATATGTACGTCATGCTTTGGGTCTCTACAGTTTGTATCAGAGGAAAGGTTTAGTTAACCTTTGGAAACTAGGATTCAAAAACTTTAGTGAGATCCCAAGAGATATTTCTAAGGTATGTCTAGGGATGTCCCTAAGGATAAGTATACGTATAGGATATAGTCCTAGAACTACGGTAACGATCTTAGAATTTAACCTAAGATGTTAGATATTGAAGGTACTCCCCCTTTACTATGTTGTTTTCCCTAGCATGATTTATTCCTCTCACACTAATCTTTTTTGGTTTTAGAAAATGGCTGGAAACAGGAAGATTCATGATAATGGAGGATATGATAGACAATGGAATGATATTATTCATGAGAAACCAAATGAAATTGTATCTGGAGGTCCACATATAGTTATTATGCCTAATCAGAAATCTCATAATATGATCAATAATCTCAACTTTGGTTAGTTTTCCTAACTCAACTAATAAGAGAAAGATGGAGTTTCATGATGATCATAGAGGAAAGAAAGTTCAATTCTCCTCATGTAAATCATGTGGGAAGAGGCATCAGGGAGAATGTTTCAAAGGAACTAGAAGATGCTTTGGGTGTGGAAAAGAAGGACACAAAGCCAGTAATTGCAAAGGGAAAGGTTTAGTTAACACCATGGACAAGGATAATGGTATTTCTAAGACATCAACAATGGTTAAATGTTTTAAATGTGGAATGTACAGGAATTATCCAAACCAATGCCCTAAGGGAAAATCTCATGAAGAGAATTAGCATGGTCATATGGGTAGTATTTATGTGGATGATGATGAGGAGACTACAAATGATATATGAGATGAAAGAAGTGTTGAAGCTCGGTCAAATGTTTAAGAAGGTAGTGGAATGATTGTATGTTTATCAAGAGTTATGTTGTATAGTTAATGGTACTATGGAATAAAGAATCATCTAAGGATTGTTACACTATTTTTTTTCCTAAAGTATTTGAAAGTATATGTTGAATGGTACCGGTAACCATGAAAGGTTATTCAGATATTTTTGGAAAGTAGATGATATGCGCATAATGAAGGGATAAGAAGATAATGAGATATTTGATTGTATTCATGAGCTCATGACTGATATAAGGACTAAGTGATATTGTGGTTTGAGTATATAGAATTTTTTGGGATTTTGTTATGTAGAAAGTGTTAAAATTTAACAACATTCATTTTTTCACTAAGGTTCCATGGGTATTCATTCCTCAATAGAATACATGATTACGGTATTCACATGTTTGTAATTTTACCAACAAGATATATCTTATGATAAATGATGGCATTCACATGATTGTTATGTGACATTTCAAGTAATCATTTTCTTTATACTATGATCTTGGACCGATGTATTTTAGATAAATCTAAATATTGGAATGGATTATGTTGGACATAAGTTAGTATTGTTTAAGGATAGATATTTTTTCGATATTAATGATGGGATGTTATAGTAATGTAGTTTTAGAAAAAGGAAACCCTCCAGGACGGGCAACAACCCATCGCGTCGGACAAGGCTGTGGGAATCGAACCCAGAACTGAAGTGCGACAAGTCTTCATCAACTACCACTGGCCTACAGGAAGTCCCTGGTTAGTATAAACTAGTTTTATTTTATTAATCGGTATGATAGATGAATTATAAGTTCATTTTTGGAACCATATATGATTAATCTCACCATAGATGGACTTATGTATATTTGATAACTTTTTCTAACCTTTTGATTGAAACATATGGAATGAATCATCATTCTATCACATGATCTGCTAACACATCATGAATGACAAATTAAACTTCATTTATTTAACAGATGAAGTGGAAATTGTTCAAGCCACGAACAACAGTGAGATTATATCGAAATAAAGTAAGTATTTCTTCTAATTAAAATTCTTCAACTTTAGGGAAATGATCTTGAAAACCAAAAATGTTTTCCTAGAGCCCTTATATCTGATGAATAAAATGATACCTTAGATCATCAAAAATTTATGGCTTTGTGATTGTTGGCTTTTTCATAGCCGTGTTCTCTACCACTCTCCATCAGAACTTGATGGTTAGATTTCTCTTCCATATCCATATTTTCACCTATGTTATCCTATATGGAAACCTAGTGATTAGTTAATTTGGGTAACCGTTACGTTTTATACTTTTGTTTTTAAAGATAGGTTTTGTTATTCCCTTTTTACGATGTGGATTTCTATTAAAGAAACTTTCAAGTATTAAACCATTTATAACCCCGACGAATTTCGAGGGCGAAATTCATTTTAAGGGGGGTAGAATGTAACAACCCGAGATTTTATGAGAATTATTATTTTTAATTTCATTGATGTATTGTGTTTTACGCTACACCAAGATTACCTTGTGTTATACGCAACATCGTATTAGCTTGCAGTATATGCAACACTATTCTTGGGTCGTGTTATACACAATTTCAAGTCCATTTGATAGTAGTTATTCTACGTAACATTGAGTGTATGTATATATATATATTCAGTTTATAAATGAAATACGGTAGGATTTTTTTATATGAAACAACAAAGGAGTATTGCACTACACGCAACCCTGACTTGGCTTGCATTACACGCAATCGCGGCCTTCCTCGATAGCGTCTGTTGTACGCAATACCGGGTTTCAATAAACAATGATGTATGGTTATAATATATTATGAACTAGCCGTTATGAATAGTATTAACTACATTTTGAATGTTATAATATTATTATTTCATCTTACACATTTTCTAGAACATGGTATGTGAACAAAATAAATTTTTTGGGTAAAATGAGTATTTTTCAAAAAATGCAGTTTTGCCGCCTTTTGATGGAGCACCCACTTTAAATCTAGTTTTTGACATGTTTATAAGTTCAATTCCAAAAAATAAAATTCTTCCTTGGAATCAGGATATAAAAATTTACTTTGGATAAAATTTTTATATTATTCTGATAACTTTCATATTTTAATGAATAGTAAAAACACGCTATATTTTAATTAAAAACAACTTTTTTCATCGTAATAATTTATGTGGTTAAATTATAATATTGAATGGTTTTAAAGTATAAATAGAATATATTTTTAACATTTAATATAATTTATGTCATTAGTATTGATTTGAGATTGAATTCTTAGGTTAAATCAATTCAATCTTTTGCAATGTTTTAAACAAAAACCGGATTTCTTTCGGCAACGGGATTAATTTTAATTTAATTTCTGAAAATTATGTATATTGAATTTGGAAAAATGGATTCCATATTTGGAATCAGTGGGTCCAAATTATATTAATATACAACTTTTTATTTTTGGGCATTATGAATAGTAACTACGGTAAATTTTATTTACCATAGTAAAAGGTAAATCGGGTAATTAAGGGTAAATATAATATTATACAATTACCCTAACAAATGTCTTAATACAATTGGATGATTATATTTTATTCTAAGTCATATTGTGGTCGAAATGGAATCCATTAGAACCCAGTTGGAGGTGATTAAGACCTTTAGTTTATTTTATTTAAAGGAAAGTGAAATATGTCTCACTCAAACTTTAATAATTAAAGTATTTCTAATATAAGGTTATCTAGAATATAAATTCGGTTATAAATACTCATTTGAAATCTAAAATGTTTTTATTTATCATGGTAATTTATTTTTAATTTTTAAGAGTTATTTAAGTACCTTATTATCTTATACATTAATGAAGCAGAAATTATTTATTTAGTAAAAAAATCAATAATATTGTTTTTATTGAAACAGTAATACATATTAAAGGGCTCAAAAACCTTACCAAAACTTATTGGTGGTGTATATAAACACCATAATCATCCAATGACTTAATATATGACTGTTTGGAGTCTTGTAAAAGTGATTATGAAACTTATATTATTTTATTTTATATGATGTCAAAGTTGTCACCTTCATAATTTAATAAATATAACATTTTAAAATTTTGGTTTTTTAGAAGATAAATCTTACTAAATGTACTCTTATGAAATATATAAGAATTATCTGCATCCTAATATTTTATTTTTAATTTTTATGCAACAAATAAGTATATTTAATTATTATACAAAAATGTTGTAGTAATTATTTTATTAAGAGATATATCAAATAAATGGTTTTAAAAATAGTAAACTAAATATTATATGAACTATTTATTGTTCTCCACTAATTTTATAGATTACTATGACATGTTAGGAACCTATTAAATATTTTAGTTCGAATATATCCTTTGTTTGGATTTTATTTAAATTCAAATAAATGAATAGTGTCAACATTGACACTATTGTTATTTTATAAAAATAACATAATATTAAATTGTTTAAAAATCACAAAAATATTTAAAAATTATAAGTTGAAATTTATATAGTCTAAAATGTCATAAATGATCTAATTATGAATAATTCTCAGCACATAAGTAATTATTTATAACAATTTAAAATTTGGAATCTTATTACCACAAATAAAAATTAATAGATTAAATAAGGATAAATCAAGATGATAATGTTTAAAATAAATTCCCTACATGTCTAAATCTTATTGTTTGATGAGCTTACAACCCTATCTCATCTAATCTTAGAATATGAATCATTTTTGGAGGTTTTTAAGTGGGGTTGGAATTTATTATAAATTAATATTTCTTATAATTCCAAAGGCGCCCCTCTCCTCCCTTATAAAAGGGCACCTCCTCCCTCTCATCCTCACACCAATTTGAGCCTTCAAGCTCGGAAAAAATATACCTATTTCACTTCCCCACTTCCCTAGAAACATTATAGAGTTACTGGTCTTCTCAAAAGACCAACTTTAGTGCCCTAAGAGGAAGTTCAAAGGAGGCACTTCGAGAAAGAGGTAATAACTTCTACCGATTCATTCAAGTATCTTTCTTCTTATACATCCTCTTATTTAGAGGTTTCATTATGAATTAATAACATCAGTATCAATAATATATTGATATGTTATTATAAATATGAAACAACCCCATTTCACCTTCTATCCATCCTATGGAAAATGAAATCATCGTGCGTGCGTACGTACGGAATACCGTCTCCACGCCGTTGTGTAATCTGTTTTTCCGACACCACCTTACTTGGATGGGTATAATGGTGTAACGAATAACTATACATAGTTATTATAACATCATACTGATTCTGATATATTGTATCATCCACTCCAATTCAATTCAATAATTATGGAAACTATATCATTGCTCGTGCGTACGTACGGACTACCGTCTCCACGACGCGATGAGATTCATTCTCCATGTTAACCATTAAAGAATGATTATAAAGTATATATAAGAAATAATAATTAAATATATGAAATTATAAAGCTACTGTATTTATGTATATATATATATATGTATTTCATCTACTTAATTCCATTCAACTCAATAAGGAAACGAAAACAGCGTTCATGCGTACGTACGGCCTACCGTCTCCATGAACGGTGTATTTCTTTCCATTTATAGATCTATTATATATATGTATATTATGAATATATATTATATTTAAATCATGTTTTATATTATGGAATTAAGTAATCATGATCTATGTAATCATAAGAATAATTACAAGTCAAATCACAGACGATAAATGAGACGATTTTTCCCAAAACGCTACATTAACATGAATTTAAAAAAGAACGGGTAATATAAAGTCATAAATGAACCATATATGATATAATAACAATGAATATGATTATGTAATAATTCAATGACATTATTTAAATCATTATACAGGAGTTTCGGATACGTACAAAGCATATCGGACCTAAGGTAAGGTATCATTTTGCAAATCTCTATTTTATCCGAGATTGCTTATTCGTAATTATTTTCTGGGGTTATTGCTATCATCCATGTCCATGTTTTATAAAAGTGTTTTCATGTATGTTTGAAGTCCTTTTTGCCCATTTTTTAATTTTACCACATGTTATGAAAGGAATTTTATTTTTTTTACCATATGAGGTACTTTTTGACTTTTCCGACAAAAGTATGAGAAAAATGTTATTTTTAACTTATAAGGCGTGAAAATATTTTTACGGTTTCATAATGACTCATTTTCATAAATCATCCTCTACAAGTTTTCATGACTATTTTTTAAAAAAAAATTCTCTTAATATTTCATGATTTTTTATGAAAAGAAATTGATTTTGAAGAAGAAAGGATATTTTCCCCAAGAATTCATTTCAAGTGTCTTATAAAAACCATTTTCCATATAAGATGAAATTATTTCATATGTGTATAGTTCCAGTATAAAGTATTTATTATTTACATGGTTTCACTTTTCTTATGATGAAATGATATCCATTTGTTTTATATGTATTATGTTATGATGGGATGATGTTTATGAAACCCATTTTTATTCTTTGGGGTATGATGAATGATTTATGTTTATGTTGTGGCACAAGTAAAAATGATTTCATTATGAGATGGGTGGGACCTATATCTCCCTCCAATACATTGGGTAAAGATTTATATCTCATGAGATAGACATGGATGGAATGGCAAGTTAAACCAGTTCAGTAATACAGGACTGGAACGAGGGGTAAACTCGATTCAGAAAGGGACTTTGTCCACTAAGATGGTCTTCGCAGCAATGCCTTGGCTACTATGAAAATCATATCATGTGCTTAATGGTTTCCACAATTACATGTTTTATTCCCATGCTATTTTATCATGATTGATGTTCCATTATGATCTATGCCTTATGTACTTCCATGTTTTATCTCATTGCTCAAGATTTTCATGTTTAAACATTATGGTCATGTTTTTAAGTTCAAATGTTTATGGTTTGTTTTATTTCTTCCATGCTTACCCTTACTGAGAATTTGAGCTCACCCTTTATATGTTTTCTTTTCCCTAGGATTTTAAAAAAGGGTTTAGGTAAGAAAACCAAAAGGGGAAGATCTTTATGGGAGTTGTTGAAGATCTTTCACAACGATTAGAAGATTACATTCCGAGTTTCCAAAGACACTAAACTATTACGGACCTTGTGTGCCTGTTTTTGTTATGTATTAAGTATTCCGAAAAATTAATGTAATGTATATGTACGTCAAGCTTTGGGTATCTATAGTTGGTATCAGAGGAAAGGTTTAGTTAACCTTTGGAAACTAGGATTCAAAAAAAATAGTGAGATTCGAAGAGATATTTCTAAGGTATGTCTAGGGATGTCCCTAAGGATAAGTATACGTATAGGATATAGTCCTAGAACTACGGTAACGATCTTAGAATTTAACCTAAGTTGTTAGATATTGACAGTACTCCCCCTTTACTATGTTGTTTTCCCTAGCATGATTTTTTCCTCTCACACTAATCTTTTTGGGTTTTAGAAAATGGCTGGAAACAGGAAGATTCATGATAATGGAGGATATGATAGAAAATGGAATGATATTATTCATGAGAAACCAAATGAAATTGGATCTGGAGGTCCACATATAGTTATTATGCCTAATAAGAAGTCTCATAAATTGATCAATAATCTCAACTTTGGTAAGTTTTCCTGACTCAACTAATAAGAGAAATATAGAGTTTCATGATGATCATAGAGGAAAGAAATTTCAATTACCTTCATGTAAATAATGTGGGAAGAGGCATCAGGGAGAATGTTTCAAAGGAACTGGAAGATGCTTTGGGTGTGGAAAAGAAGGACACAAAGCCAGTAATCGTAAAGGGAAAGGTTTAGTTAACACCATGGACAAGGATAATGGTATTTCTAAGACATCAACAACGGTTAAATGTTTTAAATGTGGAATGTACGGGCATTATCCAAACCAATTCCCTAAGGGAAAATCTCATGAAGAGAATCAGCATGGTCATATGGGTAGTATTTATGTGGATGATGATGAGGAGACTACAATGATATATGAGATGAAAGAAGTGTTGAAGCTCAGTCAATTGTTTAAGAAGGTAGTGGAATGATTGTATGTTTATCAAGTGTTATGTTGTATAGTTAATGGTACTATGGAATAAAGAATCATATAAGGATTGTTACACTATTGTTTTTCCTAAAGTATTTGAAAGTATATGTTGAATGGTACCGGTAACCATGAAAGGTTATTCCGATATTTTTGGAAAGTTGATGAAATGCGCATAATGAAGGGATAATGAGATAATGAGATGTTTGATTGTATTCATGAGCTCATGACTGATATAAGGACTAAGTGATATATTGGTTTGAGTATGTAGAATTTTTTGGGATTTTGTTATGTAGAAAGTGTTAAAATTTAACAAAATTCATTTTTTCACTAAGGTTCAATGGGTATTCATTCTTCAAGAGAATACATGATTAAGGTATTCACATGTTTGTAATTTGACCAATAAGGTATATCTTGTGATAAATGATGGTATTCACGTGATTGTTATGTGACATTTCAAGTAATCATTTTCTTTATACTATGAGCTCGGACCGATGTATTTTAGATAAGACTAAAGATTAGAATGGATTATGTTGGATATAAGTTAGTATTGTTTAAGGATAGATATTTTTTCGATATTAATGATGGGATGTTATAGTAATGTAGTTTTAGAAAAAGGACAACCTGCAGGACGGGCGACAACCCATCGCGTCGGACAAGGCTGTGGGAATCGAACCCACAACAGAAGTGTGACAAGCCTTCATCACCTACCATTGGCCTACAAGAATTCCCTGTTAAGTATAAACTAGTTTTATTTTATTAATTGGTATGATAGATGAAGTTTAAGTTCATTTTTGGAACCATATATGATTAATCTCACCATAGATGGACTTATATATATTTGATAACTTTTTCTGACCTTTTGTTTGAAACAGATGGAATGACTCATCATTCTATCACATGATCTGCTAACACATCATAAATGACAAATTAAACTTCATTTATATAACAGATAAAGTGGAAATGTTTCAAGGCATGAACAACGGTGAGATTATATCGAAATAAAGTAAGTATTTCTTCTAATACAAATTCTTCAACTTTAGGGAAATGATCTTGAAAACCAAAAATGTTGTCCTAGTGCCCTTATATCTGATGAATCATATGCTACCTTAGATCATCACAAATTTATGGCTTTGTTATTGTTGGTTTTTTCATAGCCATGTTCTCTACCACTCTCCATCAGAACTTGATGGTTAGATTTCTCTTCCATATCCATATTTTCACCTATGTTATCCTATGTGGAAACCCAATGATTAATTAATTTGGGTAACTATTAAGTTTCATACTTTAGTTTTTAAAGATAGGTTTTGTTATTCCCTTTTTACGATGTGGGTTTCTATTAAAGAAACTTTCAAGTATTAAACCATTTACAACCCTGACAAATTTCGAGGGCGAAATTCATTTTAAGGGGGTTTGATTGTAACAACCCCAGATTTTATGAGAATTATTCTTTTTAATTTCATTAATGTCTTGTGTTGTATGCTACACCAAGATTAACTTGTCCTATACACAACACCGTATTAGCTTTCAGTATATGAAACACTATTCTTAGGTCGTGTTATACACAATTTCAAGTTCATTTGATAGTAGTTATTCTACGCAACATTGAGTGTATGTATATATATATATATATATATATATTCAGTGTATGAATGAAATACGGTTGGATTTTGTTATACGAAACAACAATGGAGTCTTGCACTACACGCAACCCTGACTTGGCTTGTATTACACACAATCGTGACCTTCCTCGATAGCGTGTGTTGTATGCAATATCGTGTTTCAATAAACAACGATGTATGGTTATAATATATTATGAATTAGCCGTTATGAATAGTATTAACTACATTTTGAATGTTATAACATTATTATTTCATATTACACACTTTCTAGAACATGGTATGTGAACAAAATAAATTTTTTGGGTAAAATGAGTATTTTTCAAAAAATGCAGTTTTGTCGCCTTTTGATGGCGCACCCACTTTAAATCTAGTTTTCAACTTTTTTATAAGTTAAATTAGACAAAATAAAATTCTTCTTTGGAATCAAGATATAATAATTTACTTTTGATAAAATTTTTATATTATTCTGATAACTTTCATATTTTAATGAATAGTAAAAACACGCTATATTTTAATTAAAAACAACTTTTTTCATCGTAATAAATTATGTGGTTAAATTATAATATTGAATGGTTTTAAAGTATAAATAGAATATATTTTTACCATTTAATATAATTTATTTCATTAGCATTGATTTTACATTGAATTCGTAGGTTAAATCAATTCAATCTTTTGCAATGTTTTAAACAAAAACCCGTTTTCTTTCGGCAATGGGATTAATTTTAATTTAATTTCTGAAAATTCTGTGTATTGAATTTGTAAAAATGGATTCCATATTTGGAATCAGTAGGTCCAAATTATATTCATAGACTACTTTTTATTTTTGGGCATTATGAATAGTAACTACGGTAAAATTTATTTACCATAGTAAAAGGTAAATCGGGTAATTAAGGGTAAATATAATATTATAAAATTACCCTAACACTTGTCTCAATACAATTGGATGATTATATTTTGTCCTAAGTCATATTTTGGTCGAAATGGAATCCATTAGAACCCAGTTGGAGGTGATTAAGACCTTTAGTTTATTTTATTTAAAGGAAAGTGAAATATGTCTCACTCAAACATTAATAATTAAATTATTTCTAATATAAGGTTATCTAGAATATAAATTCTGTTATAAATACTCATTTGAAAGATAAAATGTTTTTATTTATCATGGAAATTTATTTTTAATTTTTAAGAGTTATTTAATTACCTTATTAGCTTATACATTAATGATGTAGAAATTATTTATTTAGTAAAAAAATCAATAATATTGTTTTTATTGAAATAGTAATACATATTAAAGGGCTCCAAAACCTGACCAAAACTTATTTTTCGTGTATATACACACCATAATCATCCAATGACCGAATATATGACGGTTTGGAGTCTTGTAAAAGTGATTATGACACTTATATTATTATATTTTATATGATGTCAAAGTTGTCACCTTCATAATTTAATACATATAACATTTTAAAATTTTGGTGATTTAGACGATAAATCTGACTAAATGAATTCTTATGAAATATATAATATTTATCTTCATACTACTATTTTATTTTTAATTTTTATGCAACAAATAAGTATATTTAATTATTATACAAAAATGTTGTAGTAATTATTTTATTAAGGGAAATATCAAATAAATGGTTTTACAAATAGTAAAATAATTATTATATGAACTATTTAATGTTCTACACTAATTTTATAGATTACTATGACATGTTAGAAACCTATTAAATATTTTAGTTTGAATATATCCTATGTGTGGATTTTATTTAAATTCAAATAAATTAATGGTGTCAAAATTGACACTACTGTTATTTTATAAAAATAACATATTATTAAATTGTTTAAAAATAAAAAAAATATTTAAAAATTATAAATTGAAATTTATATAGTCTAAAATTTCATAAATGATCTAATAATATATAATTCACAGCACATATGTAATTATTTATAACAATTTAATGTTTGGAATCTTATTACCACAAATAAAATTTAATAGATTAAATAAGGATAAATCAAGTTGATACTGTTTAAAATAAATTCCCTACATGTCTAAATTTTATTGGTTGATGATATTACAAACCTATATCATCTAATATTTTAATATGAGTCATTTTTGAAGGTTTTTAAGTGGGTTTGGAATTTGTTATAAATTAATATTTCTTATAATTCCAAAGGTGCCCCTCTCCTCCCTTATAAAAGGGCACCTCCTCCCTATCATCCTCACACAAATTTTAGCCTTCAAGCTTGGCCAACCTCTGCTCATTTCACTTCCCCACTTACCTAGAAACCCTATAGAGTTACTATTCTTCTAAAAAGACCAACTTTAGTGCCCTAAGAGGAAGTTCAGAGGAGGCACTTCGAGAAAGAGGTAATACCTTCTACCGATTCATTCAAGTTTCTTTCTTCTTATACATACTATTATTTAGAGGTTTCATTATGAAGTAATAAAATCAGTATCACTAATATACTGATATTTTATTATAAATATGAAACAACCCCATTTCACCTTCTATCCATCCTACGGAAAATGAAATCACCGCGCATGCGTACGTACGGAATACCGTCTCCACGCCGTGGTGTAATCTATTTTTCCAACACCACCTTACTTGGATGGGTATAATGGTGTAAAGAATAACTATACATAGTTATTATAACATCATACTAATTCTGATATATTTTATCATCCACTCCAATTCAATTCAATAATTATGGAAACGATATCATTGCTCGTGCGTACGGACGGACTACCTTCTCCACGACGCGATGAGATTCATTCTCCATGTTAACCATTAAAGAATGATTATAAAGTATATATAAGCAATAATAATGAAATATATGAAATTATAAAGCTACTGGATTTATGTATATATATATTTATGTCATCTACTTAATTCCATTCAACTCAATAAGGAAATGAAAACAGCGTTCATGCGTACGTACGACCTACTGTCTCCATGAACGGTGTATTTCATTCCATTTATCGATCTATTATATATATGTATATTCTGAATATATATTATATATAAATCATGTTTTATATTCTGTAATTAAGTAATCATGATCTAATTAATCATATGAATAATTACAAGTCAGATCACACACGATAAATGAAACGAGTTTACCCAAAACGCTACATTAACTTGAATTTACAAAAGAACGGGTAATATAAAGTCATAAATGAACCATATATGATATCATAACAATGAATATGATTATGTAATAATTAAATGTAATTATTTAAAACATTATACAGGAGGTTCAGAGACGTACGAAGCATATCAGACCTAAGGTAAGGGACAATTTTTCAAATCTCATTTTTATCTGAGATTGCTTATTCGTAAGTATTTACTGGGGTTATTTCTATCATTCATGTCCATGTTTTATAAAAGTGTTTTCATGTATGTTTAAAGTCCTTTTTACCCATTTTGAATTTTACCACTTGTTATGAAAGGAATTTAATTTTTTTTTACCATACGAGGTACTTTTTTACTTTTTTTGACAAAAGTATGAGAAAAATGTTATTTTTAACTTATACAGCGTGAATGGATTTTTACGGTTTCATAACGACTCATTTTCATAAAGCATCCTCTACAAGTTTTCATGACTATTTTCAACAAAATGTTTTTCGTTTAAAATTTCATGATGTTTTGTGAAAATAAATTGATTTTGAAGAAGAAAGGATATTTTCCTCAAGAATTCATTTCAAGTGTCTTATCAAAACCATTTTCCATCTAAGATGACATTATTTCATATGTGTATGGTTCAAGTATAAAGTCTCTATTATTTAAATGGTTTAGCTTTTCTTACGATGAAATGATATCCATTTGTTTTATATGGATTATGTTTTTATGGGATGATGTTTATGAAACCCATTTTTATTCTTTGGGGTATGATGAATGATTTATGTTTATGTTGTGGCACAAGTAAGAATGATTTCATTATGAGATGGGTGGGACCTATATATATCTCTAATGCATTGGGTAAAGATTTATATCTCATGAGATAGACATGGATGGAACGGCAAGTTAAACTGGCTCAGTAATACAGGACTGGAACGAGGAGTGAACTCGATTCAGAAAGGGACTTTGTCCACTAAGATGGTCTTGGCAGTAGTGCCTTGGCTACTATGGAAATCATATCATGTTCTTAATGGTTTCCACAATTACATGTTTTATTCCCATGATATTTTATCATGATTAACATTCCATTATGATCTATGCCTTATGTACTTCCATGTTTTATCTCATTGCTCAAGATTTTCATGTTTAAACATTATGGTCATGTTTTTAAGTTCAAATGTATATGGTTTGTTTTATTTTACCCATGCTTACCCTTACTGAGCATTTGAGCTCACCCTTTATATGTTTTCTTTTCCCTAGGATTTAAAGAAAGGTTTTAGGCAAGAAAACCAAAAGGGGAAGATATTTATGGGAGATGTTGAAGATCTTTCACCACGATTAGAGGATTACGTTCTGAGTTTCCAAAGACACTAAACTATTACGGTCCTTGTGTGTATGTTTTTGTTATGTATTAAGTATTCTAAAAAAGTAATGTAATTTATATGTACTTCAAGCTTTGGGTCTCTACATAACATGTCAATGGGTAGTATATACAACTCACAAATTAATATAGGTTCGTATCATAGATGCATGTCTCAAAGAAGGATAATTTTAGATGAATAGTACTTATAAAAAGAATTCCATTGAATTTTATAATTAATCAATGAATCGATTATTTGTATAAAATTTAAATCCACATAATTAAATCAGAAATATAAAATAATATAATCAATAATAAATACACAAATTACCATTTAATTTCAAATACAATGAAAAAGTAATATAACCTAATGAAAATATTTTTATTTATATAATTATTTATAACATGGTAAATTTCTATTAAAATCTATTTAGATGAAATAATTAAAATTAAAACATAAAATACCATGATATATGAGGGATTTATGATATTACATTTAAATGGTTCATCATAAACACAACACAATATAAATAAGTGGTGAATATAGAAAATACCTCATCGAAATAAAAAAGTGAGAGAAAAAACAACTTACCTTGAGTCACATAATTCCTTGTATGTCCTTTAACTCCTTTATAATAAGCCTAAATAAATTATTTTATTTCTAAATAAAATTTTAAAGGTCTAATACCTTATAAATAAATAATTTATTTTAATTATTTTTAATGGAATTTTCCAATATTTAATATGTTATGTATATGTTGAGTGTTATGAGGATTTTCAGTTCATTATTTCAAAATAGCATTAGTGTGTTGAACATGGTCAAAGAGGAAATTATTTAAAAATATCTAGAATAGTAATTATATATATTAATAAATTATACATTTATAAGTAATCCTTAAAAATGGTTATGAAAAATGAAATATATTACGATCATGGAGATAGTTGTGGGGATTCCTCCCACGTAAGGGTTGAAGCTCAATATTGACAGATATTGTATCATAGGTGTTGTGGGGGGGGTTCTAATAATTACATGGTTATGAGGTTTCTACCATAAATTTGAACTTTGTATATGGGGATTACTTCCAAGATAAATCTTGGGATCTTTTATAGGGTTTGTAGTTATGTAGGTCCAATAAAATTTCTCTCACAAACATTGAAACCAATTCCAATATTATTTATAGCTCTCTCAAGAATATCAGTTCCACACCCTGGTCTATATCATATCATATCTGAAGCCTTGTTGACAACCATACCATCTTTCTTCACACTAGGAAATATGGAAATGAGGTAGTAGATTTTCTTGCATAAAGGTATACACATGATGATATGTCTTCCTCTTTCACTAGTGTGGGATCTCATCCCACAGAGTGTGTGAATATATCTAGAGGTGATTATATGAGTATCCATTACTTTATCCCGCCATGATTTATTGGTTTGATCCTCTACGGGTTATGTGTACTTTCTCTTTTTCTCTATTGAATGAATTATATGAATTGTGTGTGTAGGCTGTACATAAGCATGAATAACATTTCCATATTTCGAATATCATTATGGAAATAATGTATGTACAATTTGAAATTTATATAATGATAATAATCTAATACCTTATAATTTTTTTAATATACTTATATATATCATTCTTATGATATGGTGATGAAAAAATAACCACATTGCATCGTGGAGGCGGTAGTCCTCATGTACATGAATGACATTATCATTTATCAGTATAAGGAATAAAATGTTATAAGAACTTTTTAGAATTATAGTTGTTTAGTTAATTTAATTTTCATTTCATTTATATCACATATATTAATTTACAGTGTCTGTATTACCTTTCATGTAAATCGTTAGTGAAAAATGAATAACATCTCTTTGTGAGGCCATAGTTTGTTGTACACATGAGGGACTTTATTATTACCCCCACAGAATGTAAATTAAAAGGTTACATGTGATATAAGAACTCTGTAAGTATAAATAATATACATATATATTATATATAAATGAAATCCATCATTACCAAAATTTGGGAGAGGAGATGATGGAAAACATCTCACATAGGTTCACGAGGTGGTAGTCCTCTGTACACAGGAATAATGATTTCTTATCCTATTTGATTGAATACAACATGGATTTAGGTTATCAAATTAATGTTAAAACATATCATTATATTGAATAAACGTTATTTTATCATAGGATAATAATTAATGAATATTTCAAGGGTGTGTAATAAGAAACAAAAATCCATATTTTTTATTTTTACTTCTTCTCATGACACCTCGTTAAGATTATAACTAAACTATTATTAGAATATTTTTTTTAAAGGATTAAATTATGAGGAGAAGAAATTTGGGAAAATAATTGGGTTGGTATTGTCTGATCCCAAAGGGTTTTATTTTTTGAGTAAAATGGGATATTGTGTGACCTTTTATAATTGGGTGAGTGGCACACTTGTAGTTTTTTAAAATAAAAATGTGTACCCACATTTTCCATATTAAAATGGGGAAAATAGATAATTATAGCTAATTAGACATGATAAGGTCACATTATTGGAAGAAAATATTTTTTATAAATTTTTTAGGCTATTTTTCTGTCATCTTTTTTGTTGACCCCCCCCCCCCCCCCGCCAAAGGACCTGTTTTCACCATAACCACTGTCATTTATTTTTACTGTTTCACTTTTAATTATGGTAAAAAAATTAGTTGAAAAAATCATATATTATAAATTATGATGAATCCAAATGTGGAATTCAATTTACTAAATTCAATTAATTGAATTGAGAAAATATCATTTAAGGTTTAAACTTATATACGTGATGAAAAGGTAGTTTTTCCAGAAGTATATTTTTTAATGAAAAGTGGATATTAAATTATTTATGTGAATAAGAATAATTATTTTATGATTATCATTTAATATTTATTGGTATATAATATATACATTTCATTCTAATAATTCATAATTATGGGGTTTAATTAATTAAAAATGAGAAACATCCTTTCACTTTAAAAAACATTAGAAAAACACTGTTATTAAACCTAAAGACAAACTTGTACTAAAATCTAATAAGATGTTGATTAAAAAGAAATTAATTAGATTAAATAAATATAAATTATACTTATTTTACTTGAAATAAAATTCAAAACAAGATAATTAATTTAAAATTATTAATTTATTGAAGAAAATGACACTTTTACAAAAATCCATATTTTTAACTATTTATTGAAAAATTTGTGTTTTCCAAAAAATCCAAAAATCTCACCAAAAGTAAATTTTTATATTACTACATAAAAACTGAAAATAATTTTATCATATAAATTTTTTAAATGTCCTAAAATTTAATTATAATATTTTTTTATAAAAATTAAAATAAATCATTTCCGAAGAAAACATTTTTTTGAAGAATAAAATTACCTTACTAAAAATTGATTGATTGTTTACTAAAAAGTTATCAATAGTTTATATTGAGTAATATATATATATACATACATAATAATTTTTTTAATACTATTCATACCTTCTAATTAAATAACAAGTCTATAACGATTATGTATAATGTGGGTCATTCAAGATCGATGTTACATGTCAAATACGATATCAAAAATAGTTTTATTTTATAAAATATTATGTGTTAAAAATTAATTTTATAATTAATTAATTTAATATTGGAAAAAAAGTTAATACGTATTAAAAAATTTCTCCAATGAAGATGTTGTTGATCGTCTGAAAGCCCATTTTTGGATTACCTTCATTGTGTTGTAAGGATCTAAATATAGAACCCCTATAGCAGTAATGCATATATTTTCATTTTATCTCAGAATGATGCGAATTTATTTCAGAGTGCTTGTGTAGTAAATTAGTTGTCTTATATTGTTTGTGATGACTTATTTTTATTCCATCGAGCTTGAAGAAATCCCACTAGCGTTTATCGTTATTGAGAGGAAGAGGGGAGGAGGAACTGAAATAGAATATTCCTACATGTAGTGATTCTAAATTCTAAATTAACCCTACACAATATAAATAACAATATATTTATAGAGCTTGGGTTAATGTTAAAATATTATTTAATTATTTATGTTCCCTTAAATAATATAGTAATTATCATCAAACCTAATTCTATATAATAATAATAATAATAACAGTAATAATAATAATAATATTGTTATTTTATAATGTGACCTGGATCGATAATGATAAATATTATTAACAGACTTTTAAATAAATATTCATCGCTGAAAAAAATCTTTGTCCACTCCAATTCCAATACATTTATTGAATACCCGAAAAAGTATTTAATTAAATATTTTATTCATCAATAAATACAATAATATCTTATTCAAAATCCAGAAAATAAATATTTTTTAAATATTCACATAATAAAATAATCTATTTATTAATAAATAAATAAATATTTATTACCTTTTCAGTAGTAGTGATCAATAAACTTTGAATAAAATTATTCCTCGGTCTTGAGAATGGTATTTATTTAAATAATCAAAATCAATTAAAATTTAATCATGATCATTGAAAAAACATAGTGTGTGACACTATAGGATTCATTTTTATTGGCATTAAATGGTCTTTCCTTAAGTCTAAGATTACAGTATAGCAACGGGTTATGTAATGTAAGATAAAGAACTAAATGTTTCAAAGATGGGAACTACATAAAAAACTCATTGGGCAACATAATCCTTTTACCATAATATCTGATCATGCATGTTTCAAATATGTTTCTTGAACCTATTTTCTCAGTATGACTTTATTTGGCTATCTAAAAAAACACATCATCAAACCATGTTAATATAATTTAATGAGGCACTTCTATTCTAATCAAAGGTACAAGAAATAAACATCCATAAATATGTAAGGGACAAATTCCTCTTTGACTTATTCATTAATAACATGCCACTCATGAAGCACCCAATATATCCAAGTTCAAAATGAACTATATCATCATGGTTTATGAAATATATCTAAGAACACAAGTTGAAATATGAAATAATAATAATCTTAAAGTCTAAAGAGCATCACACACATCTGCAGATAAGAATATCTAATGACATGAAAACATGTGGAACTCCTACTAGTGGGTATGTTCTCATAACCTCCCGTATATAAGATTACCAAGTTCAAGCTTCATGAAAAGAATACTCATGAAATTAAATGTACTCACAAATGACATTCTCCTTCTTTGGGTCCCATAAGATAATGTTATCTGACCGTAGAATTATATTTATGAATATCGTCATAGCATTTCAAAGTTTTCATCAAAATGGGTAACATTTACAACCTTGTCAATGCGATAGATACTCTAAGGTATTATTATATTAAAATCATATTAAAAAGTTTACATTACAAAAAAAAGATATTTTATTAACACTCAAATCACTTAATACACATTTAATCAAAATACAAAAAGTTTCTCTAAGGAAACCATATCCAACAAACTTCCACTTGGACAACATCCAACAACATACAACATCCAGTCCACTAGACCTCTAATGATAATAATGATTCTACTCAGTCAAGTCTTTAGTAAAGGGGTCCACCACATTGTCATCCATTGAAATTCAATTTATTGCGACTTTAAATATTATAGAAAAGTCCCTCAAAATATGATACTTCTGAAGTATGTTCTTTGTCCACTAATGTGACCATGACCCCTTTACAAGGTCTAAAACTATAGTATTATCAAAATAGAATGTCATGGGATATTTTATACTTGGAACCACATCGTGATCTTGGATGATGGTTCATATCAAAAATTCTTCTTCATATTATTCAGAAGTAGAAATGTACTTAGACTATGCTACAATATCTATAACCAAAACCAATATTGAGATCTTATAGCTCACAACACTTTAACTCAAATTGAATATTTATCATGTATACAATTTTAGATCGTACTGATTGGTTTATAAACTATAATTTTCATATTATCTGATAACTAGTCCATTTTATCCATTAATGAATAAGAATATATCCTTAGTATTCCTCATATACTAAAGAATGGTATTTAATTCCATCCAATGGTGGTCACCTAGGTTATATTGATATTTACCTACATGCTTATGGTGTACAAAACATCTAACCTAGTACAAATCATATCAAACATGACCAATCCAATTTACCACACGTATAGAATCATTATAATTCTTTTTCTTTAATCACGCTTCCAAGGACACATTTTCTTTGAAATATGAATTAAATTTGATATCAGTAACGACCCCATATTGGATTATTATATACTAAAACTCTTTATTTTTCATGTCAATATATGTAATTTCACTTAGGTTGTGCAGTCTCTTAGATATATCATGATTGATCTTGATCCTAATAATGTATGATGTCTCAACTAAGTTCTTTATAGAGAATCATTAATTCATCCAGTGTTTAAATTTCTAAAAGGCCTATATTTTATTTCTAATAAATAATATTTAATTTTTATAAACTATTATTAAAATTACTTCACTCTTGAACATTTATAGAACAATGATCACATTAATTATTTATGAAACCAAATTCCTTTAGGGATTCATCAAAATGAATGTTCCATGACCCAAATGATTAATTTAATCCGTAAATGGATCTTTACAATTTTAAATCATCATTGGCATACTTTGCAGTCACAAAACCTCTAGTTTGTGTTATGTAGTTATATTCTTGAAGGTTCATCTTAAGGAATGTAGTGTTGAAATAAATTTTATAAATATCATAGTCTTGTAAGGATGTAATGTAAAGTTGAATTCAAAAATATTTTATCAAGGAATATAGTGAAATGGATTCATAATAAACAAGTACATGATGTCGTTTATAACATTTTGTAACAAGTTGTGCCTTATAGGCATTGAATGTCCCATCTTTTTATTTTGTATTCTTTAATAACCATTTTCAACCAATGAGATTTACATAAACTAGTCGATATACCAAAATATAGAATTGGGTTTTGTATATGGAATCCAATTCATAATTCATGGATTATTTCAACATCGAAACATTTATGTCACATAATTCTTCCTTATAGGTTAGAGGATCATTATTATTAATTATTAATGAATCACCAACCTCAGTGACTAGAAAAAAAATACAATTTTGTTTCTGTATACTCTTTTTTACTCCAATTCAATACTTGTGTCACTATGAAATCATCTACCATGGGGCATTGTAGAAATGTTTCCTAAACTAACTATTTTGTATCTTGATACTAGAATTATTCAAATCCAATCTTTCTCCCACTATCTCTTTTATATATATGATCATACTCAAGAAATGTGGGATGTTTTTCAATGGAAACATTTTTTATAAAGGATTATATATATTATATCCCTTTGTTTCATTGGTATATCTTATAAATATAAGCTTTCTAGCTTGGGGTTCAAGCTTGTTACTGGAAGAGACCAAAATAAACACTTCACATCCCCACACATGAATGTATGAAATCAAGGGATTATTTCCATTCCAAAATTAGTGTTGAATATTGCATGTATCTTTAGTTTGCACATATTCATGATTGTATATTTTTGTTTGGAATTCATATCCCCAAACGGATAATGGAAGACTCACATGTGTCATTATTAGTCCTATTAGAGTTTTTTTCCTTAGAGAAACTGATCGTACATTGATTACAAGTATATTCAATGTATTTAATATTAATTTAACCTCTTGTTACATATTGTTCATTATTTATTTATGAATTTAATGTAATATTATCATAGAGTATTTTTTTCATTGGTAATGTCATGGTAGTTCCCCCCCATATTCAGAACCTCGATGTGCTATGAAAATATTCTTATTATATTTTTTTGGTTGTATAATGTACTATGATGGGATACAAATTATTTAAAACTTTAGGTGTGAGTACACATAAGTAGATGGCGCTTCTTCACATGAAGTATACACTTGGTAATATTCAAGGTAGAAGATTGTGAGAACAGACCCACCAATAGGAATTCTGCATGTTTTATTGTCCTCAGATATTTATATCTGTAAGCATATGTAATGTTCCATTAACTTTAAGATTATGATTAATTTATTTCATTACTTGGAAACATAGATTTATTGACCAAAACTGTCGAACCATATGTTGGTGGGATGTATGGTACGTTGGGTGCATCATGATTGACATATCATTAATGGACAAGTCAAAGAGGGATTTGTCCCTTTATTATTTACAAAAGTTGATGTCTCTTCTGTTTTATTGGAATAATACTATTGAATTAAATTCCATGTTCATGGTGTAATTACATATTTATATTAAATAGTCATAAAATACATTTAGAGTAAATAAGTTGATGACATTACTGTGAAACCTTCTTGAAGAGATATTATGACAAACGGATTATATTACATAGTGAGTGTTCATATGTGGTTGTCAACATTGCAACATTATGTTCTTTATCTGGGGGGTCCTTGAATCTTTGTTATAGAGTAATCTTGGACTTTAGGCAATCCTTCCTAATAAAAATGAGAAATAATCTAATAGGGTGACACACTAAGTGATTTTTTATTCTCAATTAAATTGTAATTTAGTTTAATTAATGGAATGAATATTATTCTCAAGTCCAATGAATAATTTTATTCTAGTTGTATTGATAAAATATATTCATTAAATATTCATTTAACGACATGTGAGTTAAAATATATTTATTTGTTTTACTGAACATTTAATAAATATTTATTCTCTGGTATGTGAATGAAATATTTGTTTGTGTATCAATTTTTTATTTGGGTGTTTAATAAATGAAAGAGTAATTTTAAATATTAAATAAAATGTCTAGTGTAAAATATTAACTAAAAATATATTTAATTAATATTTTCTTTTGTAAAATTTGTTGTGTACAACAAAAGAATATTAAGAATATTTTCATGTGGAATGGGTTTTATTAAAGGTAATAAATATTATTTAATTGATGAAATGAAATGAAATAATAATTTATCCTAAATCCTAGATATATAAATAGTTTTATATTTATATTATGCACTATATCCAAGATTGAGAATAATGAATTTCTACGCATAATGATTTTTCTCTTGACTCCTCCTAATGAATCCCTCTTAATAAAAATAAGCGTAGTAAAGATTTATTGAAGATCAAAGAATGATTAATCAAGAACGAGAAACATGTGTCATTCAACTCACCATGCTAGCACATGAAAATTGAGTGGTGTTGCTCAGAGATCGTAGTAGCACATTTGGATCACCAATTTAGGGACTCTATCCTTTGTTCCTCATAGCGTAACGAAGGTAATCTAAAAGTTTATTTTTGGAGGATGAACATTCACCAACGAAGAAAGATCATAATACAGAATATTTATATCATCAAATATTAAATTAATTCATTATAAATTTCATATGATTGATCCTCATTCTCGTTTTAATTAAATTATTATTAAAAAAATTAATATATCTCCCACAACCACAAACTTCCATTATCTCCAGAACTAATATGTGGTTTGTGAGTTGTCATTTTTATATTTATAATTATTTATTTTATTGTTGATTTATGAAACATTGTGGATAGATTTTAATATCATGTTATTAATTATTTAATTCAATTTTAATTAATGTGTTATAGAAATGTTAATCATGTTCTCTTAGGGTTTCGTTTTCATAAAGAATTAAGAAAAATTGAATATTTAACAGAGATTCCATTACAAAGTGTAAAAATCATTGGTTAGTAAAACTCGGTTACATAGCGTATAGGTGGAGAACTTTCCAAGTACCCATGTGCATTTTACATGGATTCACTAAGTAATTAATTACATATAGGGTATTTATTGCACATTATATGTTGATCGGGCCAATCTGGAACACGAAAAGTGGATACATGGTGTTTAGTTGGTATAAACACGAGGTTTAATCCGGCTGAGTTGACACACTGAATCTTTATGCATGTGACTCAGATACATGAAAATTGAGGTACATGGCGTGTAGATGGTTGGTATATGTAGTGTATTATCCCAATTAAAATAATAATTAAAATAAATTATAATGAAAACTACAACATTAATACTATAATTTAATAATTGACACATATTATGTTTTTGACAATTTAATAATGGGTTTAAATTAAAATTCTCAATCAATTTATGGTAATTAATCTATATTAATTGGATATTTCCTTTTTTTCATGAATTCCATGAATGATGGGGATCTCTTATTAAGTTTGGTTGATCATTGAGATGAAATAGAAATAATTAATTCATTAATTAATTAATGAAAGCGTGTTCTTATTAATAATGAAATAATTAATATAGAAATGAATTTTAGCCGATAAATTTTATGTATTCATTCCATGTAAGACTGATAATGAACTCGACCAAGACATTTTTATGTGTTTTCATTTATTTAATTTAACTTATTTCATGGGTTTTAAATTATTTAATATTAAATTTAATTATGGCCTATGTGTCATCCATCCCTCTATTATTATATATGAGAAATGTTTCCATCAATATTTAAGAAATCCCATTTAACCAATACTTCGGTTCCCCTCACTTGGGTGTGATTAATAATTATATTCAAATAATATATCATCCCATGTCACATGGAGGTTGTTCAAGATTGAACAATTATGATGTCAACTCAGCTTATATACAAATGGGCTATTGGAATTCTGTAACTCATGCCATGACTATAAAATAGAGTTATTCCCATAGTTTATAGGTCTATTTAATGTATCTCATTAAATCTATTGTTAGATATGGTAATGGTTGGGACATTTACTTTATTTATTTATTTATATATATGAAATTATTTATTTTATGGATGTAAGGCCACAATCATATATATATATATAATAATTAATGTGAAAATAAGGAAACTAAATTAATTAAGTATGTGAAAATGTTTTATTCAACATGGATAATTAATAAAGTAACATCAATTTAATAATAAAAATACATGTAAAGGATACTTTTTTTTGAAATTTTTCCATAATAAATTAAAATTACTCAATTAAATATTATGTTAAACTTATCCTTGCACTACTTGATTAGGAATAAAAATCAATAAAAGTAAGTGTTTGAACAGGCCTTATTGAGAAACTTACTTTTATTTGGGGAGTTCATAATAATGTCTTGGGATGACTTAAACATTTTTACAAAATTTTTAGTATACCTTACAATACGTGGTGTTATTTGAAGGCAAGTGATGAGATAAACCATGTTAGGATCTCCATAGTGGGGAATCCACTTAGTGCATCAGGGATCCATAAGTTCGCAGTTGGGAAAAACATTCCTACCTAAATACCTTCAAGTAGCTTGACCAACCCTTTTGGGGTTATGAGAAGGGTAATATAGATCATTTCCACTATGATTTTAAAGAAAATAGTTATTCTGAGTTCAATGGTGAGGGATATTGAGACATGATAAAATAATGGGTGATTTAAAAAAAATCAATTAATTTATTAGTTCTCATATAATTTTTAGTCAAGAAAAAGTATTAATATTATTGTCTTTTAATTGTAGAATAAAATATCAATCTCTTCATCAACATTATCTTTATGATTAATATTAGTGAAAGGAAACCTCCAAACATGAAGGAACTTCTAGGAGTGGTTTATACACCTTCAGGTTGTTTTGTACCATGAATGGAAATCTTACATACTTGAATCCTCAAGGAAAAATATTCCTAATAAGGAGGTGAGTGATGAAGATTTCATTATATAAAAATTTTTTGGAGACACATGGCTGACATTAAATTTTTTATGCATCCATAAATGTCTAGTGAAGTCATGAAGTATCATGAAAATGGATATATACACCAAGTCTGATCACCTCTATGGTCTATAATAGGATAGATATAGACATGATTAGTTTGATATTTCCAAAGAATTTTTTCAGTGTAATCTTGTGTAGGGTTCCCCATCTTGACCTCATGTAGTTAATCTCATTAGCCACATTGATCTCATAAAGGTTATAGGTATTAATGTCCAAGAATAAATGGGCACCGACCTCATTTTTAAATCACGCCCTCAGATCATTTCTAGTTTTGTTTTTTAAATTTAATATGAACAAAATTGTGTAATATTTGCTAAATATTCACACCCTAATTTTCTTATTAAATAAGGGTATGAAGCTTGGAAATCCTTCCATACTTATTCTGAACAAACTAAAAGAAAACCCAAAGATAATTAATCCCGAATATTATTCTTGCCCATCAAATAAGAGGATGATCAAGGGGAAATCAAGAGAATATGATGATGTCAGTTTCACATGAGGCAAGAAGGGACTCTAGAAGAAAAAATTTACCCTACCAAAGAATCAAGGGGAATTTTCTTGTGTATTTTTTTCCAAGTGAAATTTATCTGTATCTAGAAATTTGGAATTAGATATAGCTTTGGGTTCCCAAATTTGTATTCAAATTCATGACCTAAGTATATTTAAAAACATTAACCTAGGTTTAATGTTCTGTAAATTCCATATAATTTTTTTAAATTA
Organism: Viscum album; assembly: GCA_963277665.1. NCBI lineage: Eukaryota > Viridiplantae > Streptophyta > Magnoliopsida > Santalales > Viscaceae > Viscum > Viscum album. The sequence goes on from OY728163.1 coordinate 358,047,838, forward strand.
TATATGAATTATTCTGAGACTGTGAAATTTAACGGCGTGTGATTCTGAGGCCCTGAGTGCCTGAAATAATCCGTTGAAGTTTTGTTACGCTTAAATTAGCGCTCGTAAGTAGTTTTACTAAAAAAAGTGGAATAATTCTAAAATGGTTACTCAGATAAAAAATATGAGGGAACCGTTGTGCTCAGGATGGCGGGTTTACCCAAGGTGCGACTTACGTTTACTTGGCACAGGCCTCCTGTGAGAAAACCCGAAAATGGAATAACCATAAATAAAATAATTAAATAAAGTTATTTTATTTTTCCAATGCTTATAAATCACAAATAGTAACATTGATTAAAAATCTGAGACCACTGTTGAACTCGTGAGGGTATGATTTCTTTATGAAGATACTAACATTGGCCAGAAAAAGCCACCAGTGAAAGTTAATTTTTGGCCATAAATAAAATAATTAAGTGACAATTATTTTAACGCAAAATTCATCACTTATAAATTGTAACTAGGATTGGAAATCTGAGAGTACTATTGGGTTCTTTGGGGATTTATTCACTTAGGTATAGCCTAACTTTGACTGTCATGGGTTGAGGGTGAATGTTAATAATTTTCCAAACATTGTTTCAGGTACATTCAATAAACGCATGAGCGGCATTTTGTAACTTTTGAACCAGTCCTCAGAATTGAAATTCGAGGACACTATGGAAATCGCAACACCAATATTCACTTAAGAGGACCATCACCTCGACCGCAGTAGGTCGAGGGTGAAAGTTATTTTTCAGACTTTTCATTGTTGTGTTAAAAGAATAAAAAAATAAAATAAAATATAACATTTTTTATTTTATTTTACTTTGTGAAACCTCCCATTTGGATTCGGTGGTGGGGACCTCCTGAGCTTGAAACCTCCCATTTTGAAATTAATGGTGGGGAATACTCGACCCTAGAACTCCCTCTTTAATGTGTGAGGTGGCTCTTGGTTTCTCCCACAAATTAATGTTCCAACATAACCTAATTAAATGTGCCAACTTTAATTAAATTGATAAACTTATTTTAATATATTAGCTCCACATTTCCTGGTTAGAAATTGTTGGAAAATGAGTGTTGGGAGAGCCTTGGGGAACCGTGAAGAACATTTTAAAATGAAGAACCACCCCCATTGAATAATGAGGAAACGACGTCAAGAACGGATCACAATCATCTTTCAAAAGCGATGAACGCTGACATTCTTCAACGACGTCATCTTCTTCCTCATGCCACCTCCATAGAAAAATAGAGGTAGGTGTTTAAATCTGTGTGATTATTATTTCCAATGTTCTTCTCTTATAAATGTAGAACATAGATCAACTCACTAACTAGTTGATCTACGGATGATTTTTTATTGCGGATTTGAGAATAAATATTTTCAGGTTGATGTAGGGGTTTAAATATATGTGATTATTGTTTCCCGCGTTCTTCTCTTCTAAACGAAGAACACAAATAAACTCACTAACTAGTTGATCTGCAGATGATTTATTCTTGTGGGAATAGGAATAAATATTTGTAGGTTGATGTAGGGTATTTTAATATTACTGAATTTAATTTATTGATCCTTCATATTTTAAATTCACGACGACGATAGCCAAAAAACATGGGCATCATCCCATATTTGATCATTTCCTCTTCCCTTTTTGTTTCACCATTTGTTCTTTGTGCTTTATTTAAAGCCACATATTTATTAATGATGGAAACAAAATATTTTGTTGAACATGACATATAGACGTCTATCCCTCGACTCGAGGATCGCAAATATTAGATCGTTTAATTTTTCGGGATTCGAAAGGAACCGCAATGGCTCATGGAAGAAGGTGGTGGCCGACACCTGACCGGCAGCATGAAGGAAGGGCGGCGCACATCGATGTCGCTGGATGAGAAGGAGGCCGAGGCCCATCGGCCGCTGCGATGCAAGAGGTGTTCTACGGCACGTCGGCCAGCCGTGCAGCGGAGTGGCGGCGCACGCCCACACCTTCGGTGGAGCAGGAGGCCACGACCACTTGGTCGCGGTTGAGGCCAAATGGTGGCTGACATCTGGCCGGCCGTGGTGGAGCAGCGGCGTGCGACCGCGCCACTGGGATGAAGAACGGCCGACCTTCCGGCCGGCCACGCCACACCGGGAAGGACCCCTCCTACGGGTCTCACGTTCTAGCAGCCGAATGGTCCATGAACCATTCAGGAAGACCAGGGGGTGCCTCCCCTCAGGTGTCGGTCACAGAAGACCCCTCCTTGCTGGACCACCAACCACGAAGTCTGCACCGCAACGGGTTGCGCCACAGCGGGCCACGCCAGCGGGCTAGGTCAGGCCGCCCCCCTTCACGGGATTTTCCAGACCACAGCCCAGTGAGCCGAGCCCACCAAGGCCCAGCTCATCTGGGCCGGACCCATGTTGGGCAGAGTTGACCCAAACTGGGCTAGGTGGGTCCGACCGGGCCGGATAGGACTCGGGCCCATTCAGTCCCATTTTCTCCTTTATAGCCATATCTTGAGAACCATGTATCTGTTTGATGAACTATCTACAACACCAGAATCCTTGGATCTAGATGGTCCTTTTTGTATACTCCACCTGAGTTTTGGATAATGTTATAGTATGGCCGGGTTGGATTGAACCATGAATCCTATCGAGCCCTCAGAGTGGACATGCTAATAACTTACAGACCAGAAATCTGATTGACGCGTTGTCTATTTCATTGGGTCCCTTATGATGTGACAGACCTTTGGGATACTTCTTCATTGTACTTTAGGATGTTTGAGGTTTGACCGATATCTTGGGGATCGTTTCTCCCAAGTGCGCTACATACGGAACCCTACGACTAGAAGAGACTTGACCATTGCAGACCATTTAGACACAGAGTGACTCGACGGGCCTAGTGGGGAGTGCCTCTATGTGCCATGGTAGACGCACGGTGGGGAGGGCCTTTGTGTGATGTGGAAGACCCATGGTACTCGATAGGAGGAGTACCTCTGTAGGCCATGAGGGGGAGTGCCTCTAAGTGACGCGGCAGACCCATGGTGGGGAGCGCCTCTGTGTGACGTGGCAGACCCACGGTACTCGACAGGGTGAGTACCTCAGTAGTCCAAGGTTAGGTGTAAGCGCCTATGTGTGAAGTAGTAGGCCCAATTTACTCTATAGAGTAGGAGTTCTCTAATAGCCTAGGTGTTCGACATTGTGATTGGGAATGTTACTTGTTACTACCTCTAGAATAAATCCATGTGTGAGCTGTCTTTTCCTTGTGCTTATGATTGAGGTTATGCTATGTGGTACTTTACCTGTCTGGTAATCTACCTTCGTGGTGTTACCGTGTGGTTTTTCTTTGTGTAACTCTATGATTCCTTAGAGGTCTCAAGGTCCCTATTGAGTATCGTTATACTCACCCCTGCACGGGCTACACCTGCACCTTGTTGTGTCTTGTGCAGACGATGAGCAGTTGTGCTTAGGTTTGAGGGAGCCAAGACTAGATGGTATGCAAAGGAGATGGGTGGATGAGGATTTCTGAGGAGGTGATCTATACTTACCCTTCAGGTAGGAACCTCAGAGAACCACATAGTGTCTATTTTCCTTTTTCTTTCAGTTGTATTGTATTTTCATTTGTTCCTATACCTTTATAGTTGGGCTTGTATTCCGGCCCCTTTTAATTTCTACACCCTTTTACTATAGTAATTTACTTCACAGTTTCTTCTTTCCATGTTCTTGGACCGTGTGTTTTTATAGGATTAAAGGCAATGCCTTCCCATTTTAGGTAGTTTGCCTTTCGGTGTTAGTTGCTTGTGCCTGGCCTACGGAAGGCAGGCTTGGGGTAGTCATGACATGATCCTCAGAGGACGGGTCATGAAAAATTGGTATTAGAGGAGTTCGTTTCAACTGAAGAACTATGACTCTAATATTTTCTGTGAACCAATATTGTTATGTGTTATGAGTGTGGTTTTCATTTTCGGGAGTCCAATGTTGGTGTGGCGGCCGACGTATCCCTACACCAGGACCCTGAATTCTGATTTCTGACTCAGCGCATGAAAACACTGATTTCGTGTGTGTTTTAAACATTTATCTTTTGTTTTATTTGGATTCATCTAACTAGGTATAACTTAATGACCATGGTGCACCTATTCCTTATCAAAATAACACCACGAATATATCCACCCAGGTTTCCCAAGAGAGTACATGATGATGACCCACCAAGCGATGAGGCCTCGATGTAGGGACCCCTTATGGCATAGGCACCTTCAGGTGGTGTACCAGCAGCACCACTGCTCATTGGATAGTCATTACCACTAGCCCAACTAGTAGATGGTGCAGGCTGACTGAGCAAGTTGCACGAGTTCCAGTGGTAGAGGCCTCTGAGGTTCCAAGGCGAGATGGGTCCGCAGGCAGTTGAGGAATGGTTGGAGGCAGTGGCTAGAGTTTTTTTCCTAGTCGAGACAATAATAGAGAAGATGATGATTTATATTCTAGTTTTTTTTAGTGGGTGATAATGAGGATGATCAACATAGTTATGAGGCTTCGGTACATGGACCGTTGCCCGAGATAGTACCTTTGGGTAGTGTGTCAGCTATATCACTACCTGTTGGTCTGCAGTTACAACTGGCAGTATCGGTAGAGGACACATGTTGGCTTGGTGCTTTACACGTGTTTTGGAATCAGATACCCCTCAGGTTCTAAGTCAATCCCAACTCACAGGAGGTTAAGGACTGTCTTGAGGAGGTGGCTGAGTTTCCATCTTTCTAGGGAACCATTCGATCAGATAGCGGTCCTGGTAGAGATCCTTATACGTGGCTCAGCAGGATGATGAAAGGGTTTAGATTACCCTAATCTTACAAAGAGATAACTTTTTCTGTGGACAAGTTTGGGAACCTTCCTCAGATAAGGGGGTCTCTTGCCATAAAGAGCTAAGGGATCAGTGTTCCCTAGAGCTTCTATAGCTTCGGCAGGATGACATGTCCAGAGCTAAGTATTCATCGAGGTGTACCGACCATCCTAGGTACTAGATGAATACAATACGGTCAGTACTTTAGGTCTTGGACCTCCGAGCATGGTGTGTTTGAGGACATCTAAGCCAGCACTATTCCTTTATGCATTCCTACCTAAGTTGGGGTTCTAGAGGGAACATTTTCTGTTGAATGTTCATTTGCTGAGTGGATATAGCCAGTAAATGTTAGTAGTCGGAAAGTAGGAAATTAGCACCAGTCTAAGAGACTTGGGCGTGTAAAAAAATGTTTCATGAAGAGGAAGTGTTAAGGACAAATCAATCTACAGGGCTACAGATGTGGAAGTAGAGCTAAGAGAATATCATAAGGTGGTGTGCATTTCGACATGTCACAACCACCACTCCAATGTGGTCCCCACGAGTCTTAGGGATCTGGTGGAAAAGACATGGGAGTAGCTACATGCAGTCAAGTAGTGCAACCCAAGGGTTCTATGAATGATTCTAGGTACGGTCTGTGTCTAATAATAGTTGTCATATTAATAGACATAGGTATCAATCATTCTTTACTTCCACAAATCTTGTCTAAGACCTAGAGTTTCCGGTTAAGTTGTGGACATGACCCTCACATCTAAAGATACCTTTGGGAGGAGACTCGATAATAACACTTATGCAGATGGTGTGATCTGACCCTTTAGGTGAGTGTTTTGGTTGGAACCTCTTGGTGGAAACATCAAGGCCTTACAACGTTATTTTGGGTATGGACTGGACATCCAAAGTTCATACTCAAATTGATTTTATTAGGAAAAAATGTTTTAGTTTACTTACAATGTTGGAATGAGATTTCCCGTGGTCGGAGAAAGAGGAAACCCAAGCAGTCGAGGATAAACTCATGCATAGGATGGTGTAGTTGATCACTCCTGAGTTGGCCAGACAAACCGTCGTGGTAGTAGGAGTTTTGAGTTTTCTATTCAAAACAGGAGTAGCAGAGCATGGGGACATCTTTTCAAAAGATGTTACCAGGATTACCTCCCTGAAGAGAGAGGGATGTCTTCTTTGGCTAAGTACTACCGAAGATTTTTTCCCGACATTCTCAGGTTAGCGTCACCCTTGTTTGCATTGACAAAAAATGGGGAGCCTTTTCTATGGATGGAGAAGTGTCAGCAGAGCTTTCAAGAGCTGAGATAGAGGCTGAAATGTAGAACTTTTCTACCCATGACCTGGAGTTAATAGCAGTGATCTTTGCTCTAAATATGTGGCGGCACTACTTGATGGGTAACGTTTTATAGTCTACTCTGATGACAATATTATCAGGTATATCTTCCCTCAAAAGAACTTAAACCTGAGATAGCGGCGTTGGATTGAGTTACTCCAGGACTATGACTTCGAGATAGTCTATACTCCTGGGAAGGAGAATGTAGTAGTAAATGCACTCAATAATAGATCTGGTATACAATTGATGAGTGAGGCAACAGAGCGGCTAGCCACTTTGCGGATATCCTACATAGATCGAGATGGAGCAAATTATATTCAGTCTCTGTTAGTCACTTCCCCACTCCTTCTGCAATTCAGGGAGGCGCAGCTTGGGGATGCTGACAGCGACACTCGACGTGCTCAGATATCCACAGGACATGAACCTGATGGATTTTTTGAAGGTGGGGAGCACATCATTCTCTTCAGAGGGTGTATTGTGGTACCAATGGAATTTAGGGAGGAATTTTGAGGGAGTTCCATATGCCCACTCTAGTGGTACATCCAGGAGTGGTGAAGATGTACCAGGACCTCCCACGTTAGCACTGGTGGCCAAGAATGAAGAAGGCAGTGGCAAAGTTTTTCTCTCGATGCATCACTTGTCAGCAAGTGAAGGCAGAATATCAGGTTCCAGCAGGCTTAGTTCTACCTTTAGCAGTGCCATAGTGGTAGTGGGATGGAATTTCCTTGGACTTCATGACAGGACTTCCACACACATCCAGTAGTGATGCTTCTAATAGGTTGATCGTTGAATGACTCACTAAGTGGGCCCAATTTCTACCTATCAGATAGAAGGGATTAGTAAAGAGAATGGGGTTTCTATACATATAGGATATTGTACGGATTTATGGAGTTCCATCTATGATTGTCTCCAATCGTGATGCACATTTCACATCCCAACTATGGAAGGGGATGTAGGAGGCGTTTGGGACACAGCTTCGGTTGAGCACTGCCTTCCATCCTCAGATGGATGGTCAGATAGAGCAGACCATTCAGACCCTTGAGGACATACTACGTGCTTGCGTCCAAGATTTTGGATATAGTTGGGAGGATCACTTGCCTTTGGTGGAGTTCACGTACAACAACACATATCACTTCACTATCGGTATGGAACCATTAGAGGATTTGTATAGGAGACCTTGCAGATCACCACTATGTTGGATGGTCCTAGGGAAGTCATAACTCGTGGGACCATAGATGGTATAGGATACCATGGAGATGGTTCAGATCATCCTGGAGCGAATGAAGACTACACAGAGGAGGCACAAGTCCTATGCAGACAGGAGGTGGAGACCTCTTGAGTCCAGGGATGGTGACCATGTCTTTCCATAGGTCTCACCTCGATGAGGTTTGTGGAGATTTGGATGGGGGAGCAAGTTATCTCTGAGGTTTGTCGGACCCTTTCAGGTCCTTAGGATAGTTGGTGAGATGGATTACCCCTTAACTCTTCCACCTTAGTTACACCGGGTTCACGACGTATTTCATGTATCCCAACTGAGGAGATACATGCATGACCCTTATCAAGTCATCAACCATGGCGAGCTGGACTTAGACGATGGGGCGATGTTAACGGAGGCCCTAGTAGGGATTGAGGACCAACAAGAGCAGTTCCTTCATGGGCGGTCGATACCTCTGTTGCGAATTCGCTGACAGCATGAGAACCTCTAGGAGAGCTCATGGGACTGGGAGGATCATACTCGTGCTTAGTACCCCCATTTATTTTCCTAGTCTATATTGTTGCTTTTGGGGACGTAAATCCCCAAGGTGGGGTGAATTTAATGTCCCGAAAAATCCTTATAACCTTTTTTATTATATGAAATTATTTAAAGAGCGTGAAATATGATAGCGCGCGATTCCGAGGCCCGAAGTTCCCGGAATAATCCGTCGATGTTTTGTTAAGCTTTAATTAGGGCGCATAAGCAGTTTTCCTAAAAATATAAAATAACTCTTAAAAGGTTACTCAGATTAGAAATATGTGGGCACCGTTGCGCTTAGGATGGCGTGTTTACCCTAGCTGCGACTTAAGTTTAGTCGGTGTGGGCCTCCTGTGAGAAAACCCAAAAACGGTATAACCGTAAATAAAATAATTATATAAATTTATTTTATTTTTCAAATGCTTATAACTCAAAAACAGTAACTCGGATTAAAAATCTAATACGACCACTAAACCTTGTAAGGGTATTATTTCTTTAAACAGATACAAACATTGGCCGTCGTAATCCACCAATGAAAGTTAGTTTTTGGCCGTAAAATAATAATTAAGTGAAAATTATTTTATTGTAAAATTCATAACCTTTAAATGGTAACTCGGATTGGAAATACGAGATTATTGTTGGGTTCGTTGGGGAGTTTTTCACATTGGTAGAGGCTAAAATTGACCGACATGGGTTGAGGGTGACTGTTAATAATTTTCTGAACTTTTTTTCGGGTACATTCCGTAAACGAGTGAGCGGCGTTTTGTAACTTTTGAACTGGTAATCGGAATTGAAATCTGAGGACAGCACTGAACTCGCAGCAATGATATTTGGTTAATGAGACCTTCACCTCGACCATAGTAGGTCGAGGGTGAATGTTAGTTTTCACACTTTTCATGGTTGTGTTAAAAGAATAAAAAAGTAAAATAAAATAAAACATCTTTTATATTATTTTACTTTGTGAATCCTCCCATTTGAATTCGGTGGTAGGGACCACCTGAGCTTGAAACCTCCCATTTTGAAATTAATGGGGTGGACCACCCAACCCTTGAACTCCCTCGTTAATGTGGGAGGTTACTCTTGGTTTCTCCCCCAAATTAATGTGAAAACATAACCTAATTAAATGTTCCAACTTTAATTAAATTGATAAACTTATTTTAATATGTTAGCTCCTCATTTATTGGTTGGAAATTATTGGAAAAGGTGAGTTGAGAGAGCCTTGGGAAATCAGGAAGAACATTCTCCAATGAAGAAACACCCCCAACGAAGAATAAAGAATCGACCATGAGCCTAGATCAGAAGCATCTTGCTGAAGCGAGGAACATCAATGTTCTTCAACGACTTCATCTCCTTCCTTGTGACACCTCCATCGGAAAATCTAGGTAGGGGTTTAAATCTGTGTGATTATTGTTTCCCACGTTCTTCTCTTCTAAACGAAGAACATGGATCGACTCACTAACTAGTTGATTCGTATATGATTTATTCTTGCGAGAATGGGAATAAATAATTGCAGGTTGATGTAGGGGTTTAAATCTGTGTGATTATTGTTTCCTGTATTCTTCTCTTCTAAACAAAGAACACAGATTAACTCACTAACTAGTTTATCTATGGATGATTTCTTCTTGCGGTATTGGGAAGAAATATTTGCAAGTTGATGTAGGGTTTTATAATATGATTGAATTTAATTTAGGGATCCTTCATATTCAGAATTCATGAAGACGATGGTCTAAGGAAAACGACCATCATCCTGCATTTAAACCTTGCCTCTTCCCTTTTTTTTGTCGTGATTTCTTCGTGACTTCTCCAAATCAAAATATTTATTTACACTAGAAACGCAATATTTTGTTGAGCGCGACATATGGACATATAGTCGTTGACCTAAGGATCACGAATATGCGATCGTTTAATTTTTTAGGCTTGGAACAAAACTGAAATGGCTCGCGGAAGAAGGCGTAGGCCGGCACCCAATTGGCTAAATGAAAAAAGGGAGGTGCAGGTCTGTGCCACTGGTTGAGCAGGAGGTCGCGGCCTGTCAGCCGCGAAGAAGCAAGAGGTGGCGGTCGACATGCATTCCAGCCGCATAGCGGGGTGGCGGTGCGCGTCCGCACCACCGGTGGAGCAGAAGGCCGAAGCCGCTTAGCCGCGGCAGAGGCCAAAGGGCGGCTGACATCTGTCCAGCCACGGTGGACCAACATCGCATGACCATGCAACTGGGAAGAAGTCTGGCTGGCCTTCCGACCGGCCGCACCACAAAGGGAGGGACCCCTCTAGCGGGTCCCATGTTCTAGTATCTGAATGATCCATGGATCATTCCGGAAGACCGAGTGGCGCTCCCCCCAAGTGTCAGTCACGGAGGACCCCACCTCAGTGGACCACCAGTTGAGCGGGTCGTACCACAATGGGCCGCGCTGCAGCTGGCTGGGTCGGGCCTCCCCCCTTCGCAGCTTGGGCCAGACCTTGGCTTAGAGGGCCAGGCTTTCCAAGGCCCAGGCCATCTAGAGCAGACCCATGTCGGGCCAGGTCAACCTATACTAGGTCTGTTCGACCGGGTCAGACCGGACCCGATCCCATTCAGACCCATTTTCTCCTTTATGTCCATATCATGAGAACCGGGTGTCTGTTTGACGAACCGTCTATGGAACTAGAATCCCTGGATTGAGATGGTCCTTTTTGTATACTCCACTTGAGTTTTGGATAAGTTTGGAGTATGTCTAGGTTGTATTGAACACAGAATTCTACCGGGCCCTCAGAGCAGAAACACTAATAACTTACAAGCTGGGCATCCAATTGATGTGTCGTTTATTGAATTTTTTTCCCTTTTGATTGGATGAACCATTGGGATACTTCTTCGTGGGACTTTGTGATGGTTGAGGTATGACAGATGGCTTGGGGAGCAGTTCTCCCAAGCGCGCTGCGTACGAAACCCTATGAATGACTGAGACTTGACGACTGCAGACCATTACAACTCTGAGTGACTCAACATGCGTAGTGGGGAGAGCCTCTATGTGACATGGCAGACCCACAGTGGGGAGCACCTCTGTGTGATGTGGCAGACCCAAAATACTCGATAGGAGGAGTACCTCAGTAGGCCATGAGGGGGAGCATCTCTGTGTGATGCGGCAGACCCATGGTAGTCGACAGGAGGAGTACCTCAGTAGTCCAAGGTTAGTGGTAAGCACCTCTGTGTGACGCTGCAGGCCCAGTGTACTCGATAGAGGTGGAGGAGTTCTCCGCCAGCTGAGGTGTTCTACGTTGTGACTGGGAATTTTACTTGTTACTACCCCTAGAATAAATCCTGGTGTGAGATATATTTACCTTGTGCTTGTGATTGAGGTTATGCTAATCGGTACTTTACCTATGTGGTAATCTACCTTCATGGTGTTACCTTGTGGTTTTTCTTTGTGGAACTCTAAGAGACCTTCAGGGTCTCGGGGTCCCTTTTGAGTATCGTTATAATCACCCCTGTATGGGCTACGACCACACCTTGTTGAGTCTTGTGCAGACAACGAGCTGCTGGGTTGAGGTTTGTGGGTGGCAGGACTAGACCGTATGCAAATGAGATGGGCATATGAGGAGTGCTTAGGAGGCGATCTGTACCTACCCTTTAGGTAGGATCCTCGAAGGACAACCCAGTGGTTGTTTTCCTTTTTCTTTTAGTTTTATTGTATTTTCAGTTGAAATTGTACCTTTACATTTGGGCTTTTATTCCATCCCCTTTTACTTTCAGCACTCTTTTACTATAGTAGTTTACTTCACAGTTTTTCTTGTCGTGTTCTTGGACCATGTGTTTGTACAAAATTAAAGTTAATTCCTTCCTGTTTTATGGAGTATTCCTTTCAAATCTAGTTTCCATCCCCTTGTCTATGGAAAGTGGGCTTGGGGTATTTACGTCACGGGCTTCGTGGGATGAGTCGTGACACTAGGGAAGATAGTTCTATGAAAAACTAATGGAGAAAAACGTATATCTATAGCTTTCAGTGACTACCACCTCACATTGTCTACCAAAATGATATTATGTTTTAAAGGTTGTTATTATGTTTTATATGTTACCAAAATTATATCTATATCCAGAATTTATACGGATTTATTTTGTTTTCAAATTAGGAAATAAATGTTTATTCTTTAATAAATATATCATTTCTATGGTAAAAAATATTTAAATAATGGTCTTTATGTGTTGGATTACATGAAACAAGTAATGGAAATTTATAAGGAAGTTAATTCACATGACTTGTCTGACACCCAAATTTGGCATCACTTAATAGGTCATGTAAATGAAAATAGTTTGACTAAGTTATGTCAATGTGGACATTTAGATTATTTTATGCTAAAACCACTAAGTGTATGAGATGAAAGTTTATAAGGGAGAATCACCAAATATCCATTTTGTGGGATTGGTTAGAGGGATAAAATATATTCTTGAATTAGTTCATATTGATATGTGATGCAAGTCTTCCATTATCCGTTTGGGGATACAAATTTCAAATAGCATCACATATTCATAACCAAGTAAGAACTAAATCAATAAATGGTATTCCATATGACCTATTTATTATAAGAAAAATCATGTTATCAAATTTACATGGGTGGGGAAGCGAAGTTTTTATTAATACTCTTTCAGTAACACGCTTGAACTACAAGAAACAAAGTTTACCTTTATATAATACCCCATGGAAGAAATTGTATATTAGCTATATGAACCTTTAGGAAAAATTTATAGTGGAAATACACACCATATTACTTGAGTGGGAGTACATATATAAAATAGATAGTGGGAATGATATAGAATTGGATGAAATTGAGGCTCATGGTACACATGAGTTGGTATAAGAACATATTCGACAAAGCCCTGTGGAAGATGAAATTGTTTTGAAGCCACAAATACAACCTAGGAGTACAAGAGAGATTGCAGAACCATAAAATTATGGGTTTCATGTCATTGAAGATGGTGACTCATTATTAGTTGATAATAATGATCCTCTAACCTACAAGGGAGAATTAAGTGGCACAGATGTTTCCATGTAGAAGGAATTAATGAATTATGAAATGGATTCCATGTACCAAAAAAGTATAGATTTTGGTAGATCCTCTGGTAGAGGTAAATTCCATTGGTTGGAAATGGGTATACATAAAGAAATTAGACCTGGAAGGGAAATTATCTAACAAAAAGGAATGACTTGTTGAAAACGGGTGTAAATTATGTCAAGGAATTGACTATAATGAATACTTTTCACTCATTTATATGTGGAAATCCATAAGAATTCTACTTTCCATTGTGACTTACCATGACAATTATTTTTGGAAAATGGATTTCAAAACAATCTTTTTTGACATGAACCTTCATTAGGATGTCTATCGGGCAAAACCTAAAGGGTTTGTGAGTCCATAGTACGCTAATAATATATGAAAATTTCAAAAATACATTTATGAATGAAAGAAAGAATCTATATAATGGAACATTAATTTTGATGAATCCATAGAAGAATTTTGTTTCATGAATAATGAGTGTAATATTTTTTTCTACAAACGGTTGAGTGGGAATGTAGTCCTTTTCTTAATAGCATATTCTGATGACATATTAATCATTGTAAATGAAATACGAGTCTTAAAGTCTATTAATATGTGGTTGAATAAATTATTCTCTATAAAGGACATGAGAGAATTATCCATCATTATATATCCAAGAGACTTCTCAGCCTATTTCAATGCACATACATTTTAATGATACTGAAAATATCCAATACGGAACAATTCAAGATGGTATTTTTTCCAATGTAACATGGAATTAATCTTTATAGGAAAATGTTTCCTCTATAATATGAGGAAAAAATAGAATAGAAATGATTCCATATGAATTATTGATTGGTTCATTCATGTATTCTATTTTCTGTACTAGTATAAGTGTTTCCTACACATTAAGTGTGGTATAAAAATATCAAGATGGCCCAGGGGATCGCTATTGGATGTTAGTCAAGATTATCCTTATATATTTGAGGTGTAATATGGATATATTACTAGTCTATATAGGAGATGAATAAATATTCATTAGAAGATATGAAGATTCTAGTTTCCAAACTGATCAAGGTGAAACAGACTCACAAACATGATACATCATCACTTTGAATGGTTTTTTTATGAGCTAGAAGCACTCAAAGAAAGATATGGTTGCAAATTCTATAGTAGACTCTAAATATATTTCATATTATCAGGTAGCTATGGAGGAAATATGGATGTGAAACTTCATCCGTGTTCTTGATTTTGAACAAAGTTTTAATGATCCAATCACACTCTTTTGTTATAATAATGTTGTGGTGGATTTTACAAAAGATCCAATGTTAAAACAACCGAAAAATACCATATTTTAGAAGTATCATATATTGATGGATTTTTCTCACGGAGGTGAGGTTGTATTGATTAGTATTTCAATCTAAGACAATGTGTCAGACCGCTTGACTAAATCCTTGACTTAAGAGAAACAAGATTTCCATGTTATGTTTAGTGGGTTGAAAGTTATAGGTTGTTGTCTCTAGTCTAAGTGGGAGTATGTTAGAGTCGGTTTCCTAGGACCAACTTATTTCACTTTCATTACATTTATATTGGATGTATTGAATATTAACATAACTTCTTATCACATATTGTTTGTTGTTTCTTCATGGATTTAATTTCATAACGTCCTAGAGTATTTTTCATACTGATAAGGTCATATCAGTTCCCATTATGATGAAAACCTTAAAGTTCAATGAAAATATTCTTATTATAGTTATATGGTTGGATGACATACTACGATGGGACATATAGTATTTAGACCATTATGAGAATGTTCTCATAACTGGATGAGGCTTCTTCCCCTGAAGTTCACACATAGTAATCTTGAGGATGGGAGATTATGAAAATAGACACGCCGTTAAGAATTTTGTACGTTTTGGTGTCATTGATATTCATATATTCGAGTGTCTATAATGGTTCTTAGACATTAATATTATCATTAATTTATGTCATCAATCATGCACATATATTTACTAACCAAAACCATCATGCCATATGTTATAAGGAAGTAGAGTATGTTGATGGAATCACGATTGAATTTTCATTAATGAATAAGTAAAGGAAGGATTCTCCCTTACATATTTATGAAAGTTGATATCTTTTCCCATTGATTGGAATAGAACCATCACATTAAATTCCCTGGACATGGTTTCACTACATATTTATTTCAGATAGAAAATGAAATATGTATCGAATAAATATGTTCATGTCATAGTCACGCAACCTTCCTAATCAGATATTTAAAAAAGGGATTATATTACACATTAATTTTTCACATTAGTGGTGCACATTGTGATAGTATGTTCTTTATTTTGGGTCCGTTAAACCATTTCTAAACAGTAATCTTGGAATTAATCCTTTCCCCCCTTATTCTATTGGGAGACAATCCTAGAGGGCTACACACTCTGTGTTTCCATTGATCTTGATTAAATTCTATATGAGTTTCATTAAGGGAATAAATATTAATCTCAATTCTGAGGAGTAGTTTTATTCAAGTTATATTGATCACATAAAATAAACAAATATTTATTTATCGACATGTGAAAAAAAATATTTTTATTGAATATTTAATCAATATTTGTCCTCCGGTATGTGAATGAAATATTTATTTATGAATAAATATTTAATTCATGTGTTCACTAAATTCAAGAGGAGTCTGAATGGACCAAGATTGTATTTAGTGACAAATATTAATTAACAACATGGTTATATAATAATTTTTATTGTGTAAGTTGGTGAATTCCAAATAATAATAATAATAATAATAATAATAATATGTGTCAATGGGTTTACTAAAGGCAATAAGTGTTATTTAATGGATGAAATGTATTTAAATATTATTTTACCCTATGTCCTTACTCTATATATAGACTGATATGTCTACTATGTAGTGTATCCAAGATTTATAATAGGGAATTGTTGTGCACAATGAATTCTCTCTTGACACATTCTTTATCCCTCTCAAGAATGTGATGCACAGGATCAATTTATTCAAGATCGAAGAATGAGTGATCATGAATGAACACTACATGACATTTGAATCACCACTCGTGGACCTAAATACAGATTGATGTTTCTTAGAGATCATATGAGCACATGTGGATCAAAAATTTAGGGATTCTATCCCTGGATCATCATATCTAAACAAAAGTAATCTGAAAATGTATTTTTGGATGTACAAAATTAAACAATGAAGAAAGTTACAAAGCCAAAGTATTTTTTCTTAAAATATTGAATAAATTATTTATAAATTTTATGTGCAAGATCTCCACTCTTGGTTTGGTCAATCAATATTAAAACAAATTTTAATATATCTCTCAACTCCACATGCTTCCAATGCACCCATAATCGACAGAACCCACCATGTCAAACAAGGTGTTGTTCCTCCTTTTGCATACACTATTATTTTGAGGTAAATGAGGTGAGAGTGGAGATAAAATAAAAAAAACCCATAAATAATAAATGAAGTATTGATTACGATATTGTAAACCACAGTCTGAGTGATGTATCTTAATCTTCTTACCAATATGGTTATCATATTTATTATTGTATTTATATATTTTTTCAAATGAATCTGAATTTTACGTCATTGACTATACACATACATATCTAATCAAATCATTAATAAATGTTATGAATATTGATTATCCACCTCTTGATTCAACTCTAAATGGTCTACACACATTGGTATGAACAAATTCAATAAGCTCTATGGTGATTTCACTTTTCCACTAATTAGGGTTTTGGTCATTTTTCATGGACAACATGTGTGACATACACCAAGATGTTTTAGTTGAAAAGAATATAAATATCCGTATTTTTTTAATTTAGTAAATAACTTTTCATTTACATGACCTAGACAGTTATACAATAGTTGGGTATGGTATTATTCATGTGAATATGTTTTTTTATTGATTTTAGTTACTTTGTTCATGTAATCCTACACATAAAGATCATTATTTAAATGTGACTTACCATAAAAAATGATATGATTATAAAATAAGAAACACTTAATATTGAACATGAAAATACATCCATATTTATGACTATTGGATATAGATATAATGTTTTTGGAAACATATGTCACATAATAACAACCTTTAAAAATCAAGATAATTCACTTTAGAAACATGAAAAGGAAGTCGCAGATAACTACAAAAGTAAATTTAGCTATGTTGGATTTTTTGTAGATCTACCTCCTCTATGTCAATCATTCAAAGTCTAATTGGTTACTATATTATAATAAATATATATGCACCATAAACTATATATAATACTCAATTTGTAGAAATATATAAATTTTAATCGATAAAAAATCACCTAAAGTAGGTTGGGTCAAGGTCCCTTGAGGAGCTCGAACAAAGTGACATTGAAACTGACTCCCAACAAATTGAAAATTTTGAACAGGATGCAAACACAATTAGGAGTTCCAAGACCAGTTTGATAAATGTTAATAAAGGAAACCTCATTTATAGAAACACCCTAGTCAACAAGGGGAAGAAAAAACCCACTAAAGGACTAATCCAACTTATAAAAAACCATGGTTACCAGATCCTCATGTAATGAAACCAGATATAAAGTAGGGCCTTGGATGAGTGAATCAACATTTGAAGATTATATTACTCAAAAAATGGTATGTCTGGAATGAATGTTTCTAATTATTGTGATAAAGATAAGAAGGGAATCGGTGGTAGGAGTATGGGAACAAAAATTTTAAAGAATCTCATCTTAAGGGGGACTCCCTTTTAGACCCCAAGATATCCTCAAAAGGTAGACTTCCAAAGGGTGAATATAAGGAAAAAGTTGAATGACCAATAGTCAATAAACATATCCTGAACTCCAAAAAAATAGAGGTTGTAGGAGTCCTTCATGATTAATATATCATAGGGTAATGGTCATATATTGTTTGAAAGATAGATTCATGTTTATATTACTAAATAATAGGCTAATTGGATTGATAAAAAGAATCAGATTTTGATACATGGCTTCAACGAGGGGAAAACAAGGTTGGATTACCCTTAAAGACCTAAGACATGATGTCCTTATATTTCTAGGATCTCATCAACAATAATATGAACATGAAGGTAACATCCATTGAATGAAATATTTATAAGGTAAATCATTACATTCCCTTATTTTTGTTTAGAATGACCTGGTTTTATTGATTAAGGTTTGCTATTTTTTTATCCATGACTTTTTGGTATCCACATTTCCTTAAAAGTGTCTCAAGAAATAAAAATATTTAATTTGTAGTAATAATAATTTTATTTATTAAATATTATGTGATAAATAATAAATAATAATAATAATAATGTTTTAAATATAACAATATTTTATATAGTCTCAACTGCCCCCACTGTTGATCTCAGAATATCCTGTCAGAAAAATAATTCTTGTGGCAAGGATCAATATTTCCCATCTTTATAATCAATTTTTTTTTAATGAAAACCCTAAGAAGGTATTTTGGTTGGAGGTCTTTCCATATATGGTCTTGAAGCTCCATGATCCAATGAGTGGACTACCTAATCAATAAATCCGGACATGGATTTCCTTAATACTTTCCTTTGAAGTTTTATTAACCAAAATTTGGCTGCTATATTCAAAACAATTTTGGTCACGTCAGCCAAACAATAACATGGGAAATCCCCGATAAAAGAATGTATCCAATCATTGGCCATGTTAACACTTATTTCTATGGTTACATTAAAAATCAAGTATTAAAAGGCTTAGTATGACTTAATATTCATTTGAATAATTTTATATGTTTTCTATAAAATGATCTTGTTTTATCTTTTACATTACTTTTTAATATTAAGTGGATTTTAATAATGTTATTAAAAATGTATTGAAAAAACATTTACATAAGATTCATTTATTTTTATCCCATAATTTCATATTAATTCATTTATTTATGCGATCGTCATCATGTATCCCTAAAATAAATAATGCATAAGATAGAAATAACTACATAAATAAATATCCTGAACATGAGGTGTTTCATGGTTGATTTATTGATAAAACAACAAATCAACCTTTATAAAAGGGGATATAACTCATTGTGCCTATCTAGGAATGAGTTTTAGTATCCCACATATCCACCTATGTGTCACCTGGGTTGACACAATATTGGTTCTATCTTGAACTTCCTCTAAAAGTCTAAGGATAATGAATTAATTACATGTATTTATAACTCAAACACAGGTAAGGGAAATAAATTATTTGTTAAGCGAGATTACATAAATATCCTTGGATATTCAATTCTAGTATAATAATGGAGGTAGGGATGAATCACAGACCATAAAATTTAATTTATTAATTAGAATTTCCAACGCATGAAATATATTAAATTAAATAATGGAATCACATACCTAAATATTATTCAAGATCATGAACATTCATATAAATTCAACAAATAAAAAAAGTTAAACTGGTTAAGATTCATTTCTTATTTGATCCTTATTATATAGATATAGGCGTTTACATCAATCATTCAATCAATTAATCAATCAATCAAATATTTTATTTTTATGTTAATAATCATCAGAAATAACTTAGAGATACCCATTATTATAGGAAATCATGGAAAATAAATGATAGAATGAATAATAACATATTTTTACAATAAATAAATTTATAATTTGAAAATTCATTAAAAACATTACTACATTTTCAAACACAATAGGTCCTTACCAATATAATATGGTTTAAATGATACAATTAGATATTTAAGGTAATTTAATTTTGTCTTTTATTGGGATTATAAACATGTGTAACATTGAGTTACATTTTGTGTATATCGGTTTAGAGGTACCCAACATATATGTTTGGGGAATCGATGCATTCCCCCACTAGACTACATTGTTTATACTAACCAACTCCATGCCATGTATCCTGCTTAACATGTTCTTAGGATATATGCCTAGGTCATCAGCATGTATCTCAATATATTAAAAAGTCTTCACTTACTAGCGACACACCATTTTATCTGAATTCCATGTGTCCACACCAACCACTTACGGACTTGACTTGTTCATCAAATACTAGACTACACATTGTGCATAATATATCCACACACTTTGTATCTTACTTTCCATGTTTCTGTATAATTTTACAAGGGATTAATCATGAATTTTAGATATGGGAATTAATAAACTATATTTTGTGTACACTAGATAAATGTTTTTTACTTAATTTATGCTTTAAGACATCAGTCTCATACATATTTTCTATGTATTTGACCACATAGTTTTCCTGAATTTCTTCACTAAACTATGTAGGCAATATGACATGTATACCAACTATATGCTCTGTAAACCAACTTGTGGTGTACTGGGTTGAACCAATCTACACATGGTGTGAAATAAATGAAACACATTTTGTTACTTCTTAGCACATCATGTATCACGTGACATGGCAATGTTCTATGCACTTGGGTACAGATTGTGTAGTCCAACTACACAGAATGTAATACCATGCTATCTGGAAAAAATAGTTGGTACTTCATAATGAAATATATGATCATTATTCCTCTATTATTAGTAATTTAATAATATTTAGTCATGAATTGTTTTAATTAAAATATTGAATTCATGTTAATTAAAATATATTAAAGAGTGAATATTCCATGAAATGAAAATATTACGACTATTGAGCATATAGATCAATAATAAAATAAACAATTATAAATTTGATATAAGACTCAATCTAATACCACATGAAGATTTTTGGTGAAGAAAAAGTTCCTTTTGTGGGTGATAAAAAAAACAATTCCACTTATTATTGTCTATCACCGAAAGATATGATTATTGAATGTTAAATTTATAATTAATTTATTTAATATCAGGTGAAATGGTTACCTCATCTTAGAATATTTATCCGATTAAGATGTATTTAATCATCCTAAAACCCTTTTTTCAATTACTGTCATAGCATTGTAAGGATACAATTATAGAATCCCTATAGTGGTGATCCACATGTGTTCTTTTGATCTCTGGACAATGCTAAATTATTTTCAGGTGTTATCGCAACAAATCAATTTTCTTTCATTTTTTGTGTTGATCGCTTACTGATCCTTTGAGTTTGAGGGAATCTATTTAGTGTTTCTCATTATTGAGAGGAAAAAATTAAGAGTAATGTAGATAGAATTATATTGGGCGTAATGATTCTCAAATATATATTAACACTATAACATAGACAAAAATATGTATTTTTTGTGCTACAATTTATGATTAAATATTATTTAATTATGTACCATCCCTTAAATAATATAGTAGTAATCATTACACCACATTCTGAATAATAATAATAATAATATTTCACAGCAGTCTCTGGCTCATGCAATGGTAAATATTATTTACCAACATGAAAATAAATATTTAACACCAAACACAATCTTGGTCTAGTCCAATTTCTCAAGAAATACCGAATACAAAAATAAATATATTATTAAATATATTATTCAAAAATAAATAAAATAAATATTTTATTCACAATACAATGAATATATATTTATTAAATATTCACACAATAAAATAAATTATTTAATAATAACTAAATAACTATTTATTACAATGTGAGTATTAGCAATCAATAAAACTATAATAAAATTATTCATCATTCTTGAGAATAATATTTACTACAATAATTAAATTCAATTGGAATTTAATTAAGATCAACATAAACATTTAGTGTGTGACCCTTTAGGATTTTTCTTGTTAATATTAGAGATACTTTCCTAAAGTCCAATATTGCTTTCTAGAAATGGGTCAAGTCACCTATGAGAGAGAACATAATGGTGCAATAATGAAAACTAAATATGAGTGATAACTAATTAATGTAATCCCTTTGTCATAATATCTCATAAAGTTGGTCTCACATCCATGTCCTAAACTTATGGGATCGATACGTATTTATTTGACTATCTAAAATAAACATGTCAGTGTACCGTAGACATAGAATTTAGTGAAACAGTTCAATTCCAACAAATAGGGTGAGATATCAACTTAAATAATCATAGATGGGATAATTCCATCATGGACTTATTGATTAATAACATGTCACTCAGGACACACCCAACATATCCCAAGTCACCGAGAACTGTATCATCATATTTTATAAAATACAACAAAGAATGAGACTTTAAATATCTATTAATAGTAATATTAATGTTTAAGGACCATCAAATATGTTCGTAGATAGGAATTTCTGATGAAACTAAAACATGATAATTTACTAATTGATGTTCTATTCTCATAATCTTTTATACTAAAGATTACCATGTGAAAACCTTATGAGAAGAAGTGTGACATCATGCCCCTCCTTGTTGGCTTGAGAAGTGATGGGTGTGCTACTAGGAGTTTGGTGACATACTGAAGACACCAAAGGTTGGAAATAAATGCCAAGGACCTTAAGAACATTTGGGGGATGATTTTTCCTTTTAAATAAAAAAAATCTAAACTAAAAAAAATGACCAAAAAATTCTAAATATGTTGCATGCGTGTAAAATAAAACTCAATAAATAACCAAAACAACAAACCTTATCATCGTTTGTGAGAAAAAGAAGACATAATTGAAGAGAACCAAAATAATAAAATACTCAAATCTCCCAAGTGTCATCAACCAGCAACAACCAACCATCTACATGCTTTAACTCCACATTCCATGCCCATAGTATCGTGAAACATCACTAAAGAACTGAGATACCTTGAATTCATTTTTGTCTCAATGGATGAAAAATGAATATACACAGTAGTGACCAAGTAGCGGGTGAGTATATACTTAGTAGTATTTCCCCAATGAATTCCCAACTCATGAAACTAGGACAAAAACTTGTCAGAAAAATTATACAAACCAATTTAAAATAATTTTAAATTCATTCATATTAAAATAAATAAATATTTTCCAAGTAAAACAATCGATAAGTTAAAAAACTATTTAAAATTCATTTGGAATATTCATTTCCATGTCCACAAAGAATACACACACACAAAAACCCAAGATTTATGTTACCATTTATGGTGTAACTTCATGTACATACTTCATCCCAACTTTTTCGGGTGTACTTACCGACCATATTCCATTCTACTATACACACACCAAACTAATCAATCCAAAATGAAACAGACATTACAAATGAATTTTTTTTCTTTAAATCATTTCCGAAGAATAATTAAATTCATAAAAAAACAAAATAAAATTTTAAAACCATCCATTTAAAATTATAACCAAAGAGTCTTCTAAAAACTAAATCAATTTTCCAAAAATTTGTAAGACATAATGAAAACATGATTTACCAGAAAGAATCACACAAGTATTTACCAACCATATTAATCAATTATTAAATGAAAACTAATCCTTAAATTTATAAATCATGTGGAGTCCAAAGAGAATCCAACTACAATACAATGGTTGGAAGAATAAACAACGACACTACATAACTTCAAGATCTGATCACAATGCACATTCCATTCACTATCCCATAAGATTTCATCATGATTTACATCATAAAACATAGATATATATGAAAAATGTAAGATATGTGGTTCCTAGAGGGAAAAGAATAAAGGATATAGGAATAATAAGGAATAATGGGTACATAATGATAAATCCATACCTCCAACACACTTGTATTCGCTAAAAAATCACTCCTTATTCAAAAGGGTGTCATTTCTAAAGACTAAAGAGAAAAATTAATTTTGGTTATTGACAGAATAGAGTATTAACAAGTTATAAAGTGATTAATTATGATTATAACCAATAATTTCGTATGGATAACTATATGTTGTAGTTTTAGGTTGCACGGTTTGGAAAACCATGTAGAAACCATGAGGTGATATAGTCTTGAGGCCACATCTTGCATGGTTAACTCATATGGTTGGACAAACCATGTGCAAACCATGTTTTTTACAGTTTTTCAAGAAGCACAGTTTCCCATGGGCACTCACATGGTTTGGAAAAAATATGTGCCAACCATGAACCTGCCCAATTCACATTTTCATCCTTTTCATGGTTTCTTAAATATGGTATATGGTATCTATTAACAATTCATATAAAATGCACCACTTGAAAAGCCTCCAAAACATGCCAAAACCCCTTATAACCTCCTAAAACTCAACCCAAAAATTATATGACTCAAAATACATATATTAAAGGTATCGAACATGAAATTAGGGGAACTAGATTCTCCCCACCATTAATCATTCCATTCATGGAATGTAGAAAACCCCAATTTCATTGGAAGAGTTTGGACTATTACTGTAACATTCCCTTATGATGCTCCCATGTTTCTTCATCAATCTAATCATGTTTCAATAAAACCCACACTATACTGATGCTATTTTCCTAGAAATATCTTCTCTTTCCTATCCATAATCCTTATTAACACATAAATCATCATTAATTAAATCACATGATTAGTATCAGGTTGGTACTTCTCTAACTAAGATACATGAAACACATTTCTCAATGAACTAAATCTTAGAGGAAAATACAACTGATATTTCACCATAACAACTCATTTTGGAATCCCAAAAGGGAATATGTATTGAGGAGTCAAATTTACCTGATTTTCAAAATGACAATGCCCTGTATTTGGATAGATCCTGAAAAACATAATACCACTCACCTCAAATGACAATTTTCATTGAAAATGATGAGCATATGATTTCTAAAAACTATGAGTCATCTCCACCCTCTTTAATATACAATGAGTATTTTTTGTTTTCTTTTTCATAAGTCTCAGTACAGTTAGTGAAGTATCACCTATTTTCACCCAACAATTTAGAGAATAACTAGTATTTCAAAACAATTATTCAAAAGGATCCATATTTTTTTGAGGTTGGATAACTATTACTTTAATAAAACTATACTAAAGGTATATTTTCTTCTTAAGAGCCACCAAAATCCTTCACACATTCCCTAAGAATATCCCTCAAGGTTTGGACAGTCTATTTAGAATTTCCATCCATTTGAGGATAGTAATCTATAATCATAGTCATCTATGTTCCATGGTCTTGGTTCAATGATTTCCAATAATGATTCATAAAACTGTGGTCTTGGTAATAAAAAATAAAGATAGGAACTCCTTGCATAATTTTAATTTCTTGAATATAGATTTTGGACAAGAACTCCATTATATAGGATTCATGAATAGGGATAAAATGTGCTTACTTTGGGAGATGATCCAAAACTACACATATTGTATCATGTCTCTTAACCATCCTTGGTTTATTTGGTACACAATCAATGGATATCTGCTCTAATTTCTACATGGGAATCGATAAAGACTGCAACATATCCACTGTATGTTGAAGCTCTTACTTAACATTTTGGTAGTTGAGGAATCTCAAGAAATACTCTTATATAGAAATTTTCATCCCAAACCAATTGAACTGTGCTTTAAACTATTTGTACATCTTATATATTCTCAGATGAAAATGTCATCTCAAATGGTGGTAGAAACTGAGAAGTTGTTCTTGATAATTTAAAGGTATGACCATCCGTTCTCTAAACCAATACATTTAAATCCCATCCATCATACAACCCTTAATGGTCATCCAACCATTATGTTTTGACCTCATATTAACAAAATTTGGATCAGAAGTTAGGGTAACGATAACCTGCTCAAAAAAATAAAAAACCAAATGAACTAGAATGAAAATCTCAACATCACTTTGTTCTACATAATATATATTCATGTCCTATATGACTTATAGTAGTTTCCACTATTTCAAATCCTCATTAGCCAACTGATTATATGAATTCATGCTCAATGCATCAACCATAGAGTTCTCATTACCCAGTGTATACATCATGTTGAATTCCTACATGTTAAGATATCCCATCAATATTTGTTTAATTTGATTCAAATCCCATTTTGATAAAATGTGTTTCAGATTCTTATGACCTATAAACAGAATATTTTTATTTCAAAAGAGATAATTATGCAATATCTTTAAATAATTGACCATGATATCCCATTAAAAATTTTCTATTGGGTAATTCTTATCATGATTCTATATCTATTGTGAACCATAAGTAACATCATGATCTTTCTGTACAAGAACACATCCCAACCCAGATCTCTATGAATCAAAATAGACTATATAACCTTGTCCAAAATCTGGTAACATGATGATTTTTGTCGATGAAAACCTAACCTTATGTTCTTGAGGGTATTTCTTGTATTCATAATTCCATTGGAAAGGAACAAATTTCATAATCAATGATTAAATAACTAATTCCAAATAGGAAAAATTGCATACAAAACATCTGTAGTATCCTTCTAATCTAAGGAAACTATGTATATTAAAGAAATTATTTCCTAATCTCAGAGAGATAAAAACTTATATATATTTAGGATCTATAATTTTTAAAAAAATTATATGGATAAATAAATAAACATAATATATCCAAAAATTTAGTATTGATAATTTGAACAAACAAATGATTCTCCCACCTGATACTGGACATTATACCCAAGTGTTTATCATGATCCAATGTTTTCCTAGAATACACTAGTATATCATCAAAAACCCAACCATAAATGAAACTAGATTCCTCTGAAATATTTGTTTCAAAAATTTCCAAAAAAGTAGCTACTATATTTGTTAGACCAAAATCTATAACCACATACTAATTATGGACATATTTTTTTCTAAATTCATTCTTGAAAATATTCCCCTTCTAAACTCATAATAAGTGATACACTAAATGTAAGTCAATTTAAGAGAACCACTAGGCTCATCTCAATTTAAAAAAAACTATCATCAATACATGGATAAGGATTTCATTCCTTTATCATAAATCGGTTAAGCTTATGATAATCCACACAAAGTCATTGAGTTCCATCTCCCTTATTCACAAACAAAACTTGTGCTTCTCCAAGAGACATGCATGGTCAAATAAACCCTTTTTTCTAAATAATATAATAGAAATTTTATTCACATAAATTTTATTTGTTTCATCCTATAATATGGAAGTTAGATAGAATTAATCCCTTATGGGTGGTCAATCATAAACTCAACTTCTATTTTGAGTGAAATCAAGAGAAATTATCAAGGAAACATTAGTAAAATGGTAAAAAAAAGATGGAAAATATATATTACCTATATCATCTATAGATTACATGGTCAATGATTCTAAATAATAGGATATGGTTCAACCCTCCAGTGTAAAAAATCCTACTCTACTTGTATTTACATACCAATATATTCTAAATAGATTATCAATTCCATCCAGATATGTGACTGACTGAAAATTAATTTTTTTTATTTCCAAACACATTTAGGAAAAGAGAGAAACCGCAAAACCCAAAACACAAACCCAAACATGACTTGAGACATTCGAAAAAAACATATATTGGCCAACCACAAACCAAACAGCTCACCATAGGACTACATGTCATAATACTCGTAGTCCTCTCCACATCCCACACAAGAGTCCCCTTCTGCCGAAACTGATTCCCACTCAGAGGCCAACTTATGCCGCTTCTGGAAATAATTACTTTGCTCAAAGTTTTCCATCTTGTCCAGTGAAGGTTGCACTGTGCAAGTTTTCTTAATCAAAATATCTTTTTTGAAATTCGGAATCACACCCTTGTCTCGCTTTAGAGAAGATCTAGTACACACCAGTCATGGAAGGTAAGAGTAGTCTTTCCTTGTCCGTATTCTTGGTGTAGCAGATAGATTTTATTCACATTCGGTCATCCTTTCATTTCTGTTCTGAACAATGTCATTGTATGAAAGGTATACATGACCACTCATATTTTCTTTATTTCCTCTGGAAATCTTTCTCCCCTTTGAAGCATCATCCTTGTAACCAGTAAAATTACCCCTCCAGGACTCTGGCGTGTTACTGTCAATCACGGCCAGACACCCCACCTCATTAGCAGTCTCTTCCCCAGCTGTAGGAACTTCCTCTTGTCCCAACCTAACAGAATTGTGCCCATCCACATATTCCCTATCAGCATCATCACCGGTCACAACAACATTCTCCAAACCCACTTCCAAATATGTGAAAATAAACTCATTGTCATAATATTTTATGTGTTTCTTATAATAGGGGAAAAATACTTACCCAAAATCAAGTCATTGATATTTATAAAATGAATAATTAATTACCAATGAAACTCATCACGATCAATAATTATAGAAATTGATTAATACTTAAATGGTAGACATTATTTTTTCATAAGAGGATTTTGGTGTTTCACCATTGATGGAATCATGTAAAAAATCATTACATAATGGACACACT
The DNA here is from genome assembly GCA_963277665.1 of Viscum album. Taxonomy (NCBI): domain Eukaryota; kingdom Viridiplantae; phylum Streptophyta; class Magnoliopsida; order Santalales; family Viscaceae; genus Viscum; species Viscum album. The sequence continues at coordinate 358,076,024 of OY728163.1, forward strand.
TGCATATAAATTTGGAGAAAAGTGAACTCAATTCTTATATTTAACTATATAATCTATCTCTGAGAGATTATCTTTCTTAAAACTAAATTTGATTGTTCTTCTTATAATCCTAAAGGTGTGATTATAGTGTTGATTGTTAAATACTTCTTAAAAATCCCCCCATGTCATGCCTTGGGACAACATAGCTTGAACTATTTATTTCCACTATCGGCATGCCTTAGGACAATATAGCTTGAACTATTTATATAAGGCCCCAGCCTTAAACCTTACTTAATCTTCAGTTATTACAAGATTACACATTGAGGATCTTTTCAGGTTTAGAGTTTTAGAGAATTAGATCATGAAACTTGCATTACATTCCACATTTAAACAAAGTGGTTACATAAAAGATAGTATCCATTCTTCCCATCAATGGAAACATATTGAAAATAAAATATGGATTCTTTCTTAACACATCCTTGACTCTATCATCTTATCATGTACCTTTCCCTTGACCTGAAAAAACATTTCAAAAACTTGGGATGAGCATAAAAAGCTCAGTAAGAGTTATAAAAATATGGAAAGGAAACATGAGTTCATATATACATAAGAATGAAATCATACTTTACCCATAAAACAAAGGCACTTTAACATACATCATCAAACCATGAATAAATCATAGAAATCATAAGACATAAAGGTAACTTGAGGCATTCATAACATTCTTACGTAGGGAGTAACCCTCTTGGTTACGTTTGGAATACCCATCACAGTATATTCCCTAAATCTCTTCGGAGAAACCTTAACGTTTCACTCCTTCGCGTTACCCAATGCATTGGAGAGCTATATCGGGCTCACCCTCCCTTAGTTTATCACGGAACCACCCGTTCTTCATAACAATGCCCAAGAACCCTAACATAATCGTATCACACAAAACTTGAATAAAGGAAACATAACATTTCCACATTTCAATCACAATATAACATTTTAGGATATTGAAATAATGAATCCATTCAAAAAAGAAACCATTTCCAAAACCATTTAAAACATTTAATAAAGAGATTTTTGAATCAAAGTGTCCCATACCACCTTGAAGCTTTTAACATTTTAAACCATAAATATCCATATAAATAAATCCTTAAAACCATTTTGAAAACATGGATATTAATAAGAACAAATAATTAAAACATTTAAAACGATATTATGGTAAAAGGGGTTTTACCAAAATTAGAGACACTTGAATACAATAATTGAGGAATAACATTTAGTCAGAACTTTATAATATAATGAGAGTAAAATTATTCATGATATAATACTCCAAAGGACAGTATATACACCATATAAGAATGAATTGGTTCATAACAACAATGAACCCTCAATAGAAATGTCAAATGTGATGAAATCCCTTATAAAGAAGGTATCCTTAAATTAAGGACAAATCAATCTCAAAATATGTGTGAAAAATATAAATACACCCAATATAAGTAGATATTAAGTGTAAAACAATAAAAGTTCATTCAAACATATTCAATGGATGACATATTCAATGACTACATGTTGAACCCAAAGAAATCGAAATTGGGTTAAAAAGTTCCCTTGACAGCCTAACGGCATCACATCAAAATGAGTTGATGAGAGATAAAAAGTGTATCACTTGGACATAAAATTTACATCAATAAGGATGTATGAGAACATATCCCAACATAAAAATATGTAAATTAAAAGACCCAATAAAAGAAGTCTTTTAAAAAAGAGGAGGGTGAAAGGTTCCCTTACCGACTTGGGTATCTTTCAAAACATACACCCCATGGAAGAAAGACAATAGGTCATTGATGTAAATACTCATAAACGAAATTATATTACACAAGAATAGAATAATGGGCAGTACATACCACTCAATGGAATTTGTGGCAAATGTATCATAAATCTCACGGGAATAAAAGTGAGATGAAAAAATCCCTTACGAAAACTCAGCAGCCTAACGGCGCCACTTAAAACTTAAAAAATGGATTGATGAGAGAGAATAGGGTCTCTCATCACATGAACATAAAAATTACAGTAGGATTAATATAAAAGATCATCCCAATAACAAGAAAGATGAGCTTTAAAAGGAATGACATAAAAGAGTGTACTTAAAAAGAAAGAGAGGAGTAAGATCCCTTACCTCGGGTCCGACTTGACTCGATCGTTCTTTAATCTCCTGAATAATAAACTTGAGTTAATCTATACTTGCTTATGAATCTTTTTCAAGTTCATTATTCCTTTTATACCATGTTATGAACATCATGTAATCAGTTAAGTTAATAATGTTCATTTTGTCGGTATTTGGTTCTTAAGTCAAAAATAGACTTCTTACACTTACATGTTGTTAATTTGGTCAAAGGTTCATTATATCCAGAATGGTATTCATGATGTAGATATCATATATGTCATATATATCCAGTACATACATGCATTTATAATATTAGATAATCATTTAGAGGTAAGAAATGAAATGCACCGTTCATGGAGACGGTAAGCCGTACGTACGCATGAACGCTACTTTCATTTCTATTTCGTATTTTATAGAATGGAATCATAATTATATAAAGGTATATTATAATTCCAGTATAATATCATATATAATATCATAGTTCCATCCTTTATATGTCCCACATATGGTATTTAACGAATCAAATCACTTTGAGGGGGCGGTAGTCCGCACTTCCTAAAATGAAGATATCGTGTTTACCCATAATGGAAACCATAAAGGTATGCCCAAAATGAAAAAAATAGAAGCTTAAGGAAAACATAAACATATTATATATCATATATAAAAATATTGACATCATAATGTCCACCTTTGAAGGTGTTAAATGAGTTTTGAACAATCATCGTTTCGGGAGGCAGAATTTCGCCATCCACAGAAACCGTATGTTCTTTAACCATTTGATGTAGTTGTGTGAGAGTGCAGCTCAAATAAATCTTATAAAAACATCCTAGTATATTTAAGATACTGTTTTTGTTACAAAGGAAGTAAATAAAAAGAGTTTAGGGGGTTGGAGAAGCAAAATAAAACAAATGAACATGAGGGAATGAATTACCTTTAAAAGTGTAACTCCTTTTGAGTTGAGCCTAAAGGCTTCCTTTGAAAGGATTATGCCCAAAGGGAATCCTCTAGGATGAGGAGAGGGATGTGGAGAGAGCAAATGGGCAGGGGTTGGCCGATCCAAAGGCTTGAGAAGTGTGTGGAATGAGGTAGAGGTGGGGGCCTTTTATAAGAGGAGAGGAGGGGCACTTTTGGAAGGTAAAGAAATATTACATTATTTGAAAATGTGTTTCGGTTTCAAAAGGTCCCACATTGATATAATTCTTGTATAAGGTGATAAGTCATCTAAATACACTCATCCAATTGGTTTTGGCCATGTTTAGGTTGTAGAGTTTTCATTATCTTTCCATTTTAATTAAATCGTCAAATAATGATGTCATCGCTGCATCATTATTATGTCATAAATAATTTAATTTCTTTAATGTCTAAAAATTATAAAACAAATACTATTATATAGTAAATTTTTTTATCTTTACAATGACTATTTATAATCAAAATTTGGACTTGTATAACCCCACTTAAAAATTGTTTTCGTAAAACATATTATGTTTGTGTCATTTTCACTTTAACATTAAATAAAAAGTAATTTATGTCATTTCCCAACAAAAGTGGATCCATGGGGTCCCCAAGTTGACCCATGGCTTGTCATGGTCGGCCATGACACAACCAATGAGGTTGGGACATGTGTCAAGTTCATTTCATTTTATTAAATCATTATTTTTACCTTAAACTACACTAATTACCACTAAACGCGATTAAAAACATAATAAGTTACTATTCACCAAAAAATTATTTTTATCCCATTGAACCACATTTTACTTCTTAATGACAACCATGTATGTCGGATTTTTGAAATTCAAAACACATAAGTGGTAAAATTTAATTTAAACGAAAAATCAACTTTTATAATTACCACTTAGTGGTTTCACTATTCATCAAAAATTGATGTTTTTCAGAAAATTACTAAAAATTCACCCTAAGCTATTTTTGATGTTCCGAATTCAAAAATGAAGTCTATTTTACAAAATTCAAAACATATAAGTCACATTAATTAATTTAACAATTAATTCCCGCTGTCAGAGCAAAGAGCGTGTTTTTATAAAACAATAAGTATCAAAAGATTGACACCAGTTTAAGTCTAATTTCAAAGTGAAATTAATTCCAATGACCACCATTGGATTAAATAGTAAAAATATATTCTAATTTCACTTTAAAACCAATTCAAAAGATAATCTAATCATATAAATAAATTAGATTAAAAAGAGGTTTTGAATTAAAATACAACATTTTACACTATTCATTAAAAAAATGAACTTTATCAGAAAGATACCAAAAATTTACACAAAGTAAATTTTGATGTCCAAATTCTAAAGAAGAGTTTTATTTGGTCCAAAATAATGTATAAGAGTGATCAAAACTATATTTAATGACAGTTCTCCATCAAAAGGTGATAAGTGAACCTTTAGTGAAAATTAGGGTATAAAAGCCTAGAATTGATTTCTTTCCGTATTTTAAGCCTTTAGCTTTTATTGGATGAATGTAAAAAACATTAAAAAACATATATAATCATATTTTAGTTATTTCTATCCATTCCCGCCAATACAACGGCTACATGTTAACTACCATTTAAAATAATATTATTTTATTATTAGAGTGCAACATAAGATTCCCAAGAAACTCGTTGTTGCGTGTTGGGTACGCCATCGAGCATAGCATCCCATTTAAAGTCATATTAATATTTTATTCAAAAATATGGACAAATATGAAAATGTCATATTCTTTATTTACCTGGGGTTTTACATCCTTCCCCCCTTTTGGGAATTGCGTCCTCGCAATTTTAAAATTGCGCTTGGAAACATCCTTGAACGTCCCACATCGGAACAAGAGTCGGTAAAACAATCACTTTAAAATAAAGAAAGATAAGCACAGAGGTCACCCGAGTTAACCCATACTAGGATTCCAAGTATGAAAATATGGACATGGGGGAAAAAACAAAGGGTCATGTTCTGATGGAGAGTGATAGAAAACATGTTTAGAAGAAAGTTAACCACGAGAAAATCACAAACTTGTGATGGGTTAAACGGTCTTCGATTCCCCAGTAGGAAAAGTTAATAGACAACATTTTTGTTTTAAGATAATTTTTATTGAGGAATTTATTCATAAGGAAACATAATCACTTATCATATTGACTTTCAACCTTTATTAGATTCCTTACACAAACTCATATTTTTTTTCCAAAAGACGAGTATTTAGGGAGACTTGTTCGCACTAAGAGTACTATAATCAACTTCTAGAGGATCACCTAATCCACAAAAGAGAACTATGTACATCCTATGTCTTTAGGCTTTAACCAAAACCAAAACCAAAAAGGTTAGTACAAGATCAGATAATCCAGAAAAGGATAACCCCTTATAAAAAGAAAATCTATTCTTAATCTCCAAAATTTGTCCAACAAAACCCAAAGTTCAACGAGGACCATCCGATAAACAATTTGTCCAGAAAATTCTTCAAAGTAAACCAATATAAGATTGAAACCCAAATATTTGAAGGATTTAGTCACATAGTCTTCCAAGTTAAATCGTAACATTTATCTCCAAACAACATTAGTTGCTCCTAAAGTCTCGTATTGAAAAGTAATTAACCTAATCACATATCCTCCATGATAGGTTAATCATTTTTATAAGTAACCCAAAATCAACTTACTCTTAATTCATAAAATCATATAACTAGAATGAATCAGTCAAACTAACCAGGGACTTCACGTAGTCCAGTGGTAGGCGATAAATACCAGTCGCACTTTGGTTGTGGGTTCGATTCTCGCAGCTTTGTCCGACGCGACGGGTTGTCACACGGTCTGCGTGTTGTCCTTTTTTCAAAACTATATAATTCTCAAAACATTCCCCAAAACGAGATAAAATCTTCAAAAATATTCATAACATATTTTAACCTCAATTTTATCTCATTCCTTCCACTTCAATCATAACATTTAGTAACCCATAATTTCCTCAAAAGTAAGGATCATATAAACCCAAATGGTTCTTTATAACTATGTCCACAAAAGAAAAGATAACTATTCCTTGGATAAAATTTGCCTATATTAAACATCAGGGTTACACATAATATAAAAAGTCTTCTAATGTAACCCCATCATCAAAAGAGACTTGATAATCTTAAGAATTTCACCATAACTCTTGAAGCCCTTATATGTTGACATCTTACTCATTCAACATTCTTCATGATCCATTATCCATTCCTTTCCAACCTATTCTGAAATACCTCTTTCCTACAAACAAAATCATGAATCATATCCTAAGATTCCAAAATAGGAAGACAATAGTCATGAAATAGTACATACCTTTGATTGGTCATTGTCAGTTTCTTCATCCTCAATAGGAATGGCATTAGGTATTGGTAAACGAACATTTGTACGCTCTTGGTGACCCCATTCACGAAACTTCTTCATAGAACATGTGTTTGCATAATGACCATGCACACCACATTTAAAACATTCAATTGATCCCTCAGAAAGAACTTCTTTCCCTTTCCTCGAGTCAACTGGATGCTTCCTTTTTCCATGGCAGGTTCTTGCTTTATGACCTTCATTTCCACATCTATAGCATATTTCTGTCCCTTTGAAACATTTTCCTAGGTGTTTCTTTCCACATCTTTGACACATAGGTTTTTGAACACACATACCTTTTTGATTATTACCTGTACTTCCGTAGGGATTTTTTTCTTGCATATATGATGCCTTAGAGAAAACTCCAAGGTTTAGGTGGTCAATCATGACTCCAGATAGTTGGTTGAGGATAATCAGAAGAGTTCTCATTGCAGCTCCCATATCATTCAGTTGCTTGCTCAAAAAACTGTCACAGTTTCCTTCACATCCACTGTTACTTTGGTGCCTGCTAGATCCAGCCATTTACTAAAACCAAAAAGGTCAGTGTGAGTATATCAACAAAACCATCATGTACTAATGAGGAAGATAAACACTATGATACACTTACTCATTCACTTTATCTAAAACTATGACTCTTTCTGAAATCCTAACCATTATGGTAATGTCACTTATGCTTAAACAATACCCTAACCTCTAAAGTTATCTAAACCGACCTCTGATACCAACTATAAGGCCCCAGCCTTAAACCTTACTTAATCTTGAGTTATTACAAGATTACACATTGAGGATCTTTTCAGGTTTAGAGTTTTAGAGAATTCGATCATGAAACTTGCATTACATTCCACATTTAAACAAAGTGGTTACATAAAAGATAGTATCCATTCTTCCCATCAACGGAAACATATTGGAAATAAAACATGGATTCTTTCTTAACACATCCTTGACTCTATCATCTTATCATGTACCTTTCCCTTGACCTGAAAAAACATTTCAAAAACTTGGGATGAGCATAAAAAGCTCAGTAAGAGTTATAAAAATATGGAAAGGAAACATGAGTTCATATATACATAAGAATGAAATCATACTTTACCCATAAAACAAAGGCACTTTAACATACATCATCAAACCATGAATAAATCATAGAAATCATAAGACATAAAGGTAACTTGAGGCATTCATAACATTCTTACGTAGGTAGTAACCCTCTTGGTTACGTTTGGAATACCCATCACAGTATATTCCCTAAATCTCTTCGTAGAAACCTTAACGTTTCACTCCTTCGCGTTACCCAATGCATTGGAGAGCTATATCGGGCTCACCCGCCCTTAGTTTATCACGGAACCACCCGTTCTTCATAACAATGCCCAAGAACCATAACATAATCGTATCACACAAAACTTGAATAAAGGAAACATAACATTTCCACATTTCAATCACAATATAACATTTTAGGATATTGAAATAATGAATCCATTCAAAAAAGAAACCATTTCCAAAACCATTTAAAACATTTAATAAAGAGATTTTTTAATCAAAGTTTCTCATACCACCTTGAAGCTTTTAACATTTTAAACCATAAATATCCATATAAATAAATCCTTAAAACCATTTTGAAAACATGGATATTAATAAGAACAAATAATTAAAACATTTAAAACAATATTATGGTAAAAGGGGTTTTACCAAAATTAGAGACACTTGAATACAATAATTGAGGAATAACATTTAGTCAGAACTTTATAATATCATGAGAGTAAAAGGATTCATGATATAATACTCCAAAGGACAGTATATACACTATATAAGAATGAATTGGTGCATAACAACAATGAACCCTCAATAGAAATGTCAAATGTGATGAAATCCCTTATAAAGAAGGTATCCTTAAATTAAGGACAAATCAATCTCAAAATATGTGTGAAAAATATAAATACACCCAATATAAGTAGATATTAAGTGTAAAATAATAAAAGTTCATTCAAACATATTCAATGGATGACATATTCAATGACTACATGTTGAACCCAAAGAAATCGAAATTGGGTTAAAAAGTTCCCTTGACAGCCTAACGGCATCACATCAAAATGAGTTGATGAGAGATAAAAAGTGTATCACTTGGACATAAAATTTACATCAATAATGATGTATGAGAACATATCCCAACATAAAAATATGTAAATTAAAAGACCCAATAAAAGAAGTCTTTTAAAAAAGAGGAGGGTGAAAGGTTCCCTTACCGACTTGGGTATCTTTCAAAACATACACCCCATGGAAGAAAGACAATAGGTCATTGATGTAAATACTCATAAACGAAAGTATATTACACAAGAATAGAATAATGGGCAGTACATAACACTCAATGGAATTTGTGGCAAATGTAGCATAAATCTCACGGGAATAAAAGTGAGATGAAAAAATCCCTTACGAAAACTCAGCAGCCTAACGGCGCCACTTAAAACTTCCAAAATGGATTGATGAGAGAGAATAGGGTCTCTCATCACATGAACATAAAAATTACAGTAGGATTAATATAAAAGATCATCCCAATAACAAGAAAGATGAGCTTTAAAAGGAATGACATAAAAGAGTGTACTTAAAAAGAAAGAGAGGAGTAAGATCCCTTACCTCGGGTCCGACTTGACTCGATCGTTATTTAATATCCTGAATAATAAACTTGAGTTAATCTCTACTTGCTTATGAATCTTTTTCAAGTTCATTATTCCTTTTATACCATGTTATGAACATCATGTAATCAGTTAAGTTAATAATGTTCATTTTGTCGGTATTTGGTTCTTAAGTCAAAAATAGACTTCTTACACTTACATGTTGTTAATTTGGTCAAAGGTTCATTATATCCAGAATTTTATTCATGATGTAGATATAATATATGTCATATATATCCATTACATACATTCATTTATAATATTACATAATCATTTAGAGGTAAGAAATGAAATGCACCGTTCATGGAGACGGTAAGCCGTACGTACGCATGAACGGTACTTTCATTTCTATTTCGTATTTTATAGAATGGAATCATAATTATATAAAGGTATATTATAATTCCAGTATAATATCATATATAATATCATAGTTCCATCCTTTATATGTCCCACATATGGTATTTAACGAATCAAATCACTTTGAGGGGGCGGTAGTCCGCACTTCCTAAAATGAAGATATCGTGTTTACCCATAATGGAAACCATAAAGGTATGCCCAAAATGAAAAAAATAGAAGCTTAAGGAAAACATGAACATATTATATATCATATATAAAAATAGTGACATCATAATGGCCACCTTTGAAGGTGTTATATGAGTTTTGAACAATCATCGTTTCGGGAGGCAGAATTTCGCCATCCACAGAAACCGTATGTTCTTTAACCATTTGATGTAGTTTTGTGAGAGTGTAGCTCAAATAAATCTTATAACAACATCCTAGTATATTGAAGATACTGGTGTTGTTACAAAGGAAGTAAATAAAAAGAGTTTAGGGGGTTGGAGAAGCAAAATAAAGCAAATGAACATGAGAGAATGAATTACCTTTAAAAGTGTAACTCCTTTTGAGTTGAGCCTAAAGGCTTCCTTTGAAAGGATTCTGCCCAAAGGGAATCCTCTAGGATGAGGAGAGGGATGTGGAGAGAGCAAATGGGTAGGTTTTTGCCGATCCAAAGGCTTGAGAAGTGTGTGGAATGAGGTAGAGGTGGGGGCCTTTTATAAGAGGAGAGGAGGGGCACTTTTGGAAAGTAAAGAAATATTACATTATTTGAAAATGTGTTTCGGTTTCAAAAGGTCCCACATTGATATAATTCTTGGATAAGGTGATAAGGCATCGAAATCCACTCATACAATTGGTTTTGTCCATGTTTAGGTTGTAGATTTTTCATTATCTTTCCATTTTAATTAAATCGTCAAATAATGATGTCATCGCTGCATCATTATTATGTCATAAATAATTTAATTTCTTTAATGTCTAAAAATTATAAAAAAAATACTATGATATAGGAAATCGTTTTAGCTTTCCAATGACTATTTATAATCAAAATTGGGACTTGTATAACCCCACTTAAAAATTGTTTTCGTAAACCATATTATGTTTGTGTCATTTTCACTTTAACATTAAATAAAAAGTAATTTATGTCATTTCCCAACAAAAGTGGATCCATGGGGTCCCCAAGTTGACCCATGGCTTGTCATGGTCGGCCATGACACAACCAATGAGGTTGGGACATGTGTCAAGTTCATTTCATTTTATTAAATCATTATTTTTACCTTAAACTACACTAATTACCACTAAACGCGATTAAAAACATAATAAGTTACTATTCACCAAAAAATTATTTTTATCCCATTGAACCACATTTTACTTCTTAATGACAACCATGTATGTCGGATTTTTTAAATTTAAAACACATAAGTGGTAAAATTTAATTTAAACGAAAAATCAGCTTTTATAATTACCACTTAGTGGTTTCACTATTCATCAAAAATTGAAGTTTTTCAGAAAATTACCAAAAATTCACCCTAAGCTATTTTTGATGTTCCGAATTCAAAAATGAAGTCTATTTTACAAAATTCAAAACATATAAGTCACATTAATTAATTTAATAATTAATTCCCGCTGTCAGAGCAAAGAGCGTGTTTTTATAAAACAATAAGTATCAAAAGATTGACACCAGTTTCAGTCTAATTTCAAAGTGAAATTAATTCCAATGACCACCATTGGATTAAATGGTAAAAATATATTCTAATTTCACATTAAAACCAATTCAAAAGATAATCTAATCATATAAATAAATTAGATTAAAAATAGGTTTTTAATTAAAATACAACATTTTACATTATTCATTAAAAAAATGAACTTTATCAGAAAGATACCAAAAATTTACACAAAGTAAATTTTGATGTCCAAATTCTAAAGAAGAGTTTTATTTGGTCCAAAATAATGTATAAGAGTGATCAAAACTATATTTAATGACAGTTCTCCATCAAAAGGTGATAAGTGAACCTTTAGTGAAAATTAGGGTATAAAAGCCTAGAATTGATTTCTTTCCGTATTTTAAGCCTTTAGCTTTTATTGGATGAATGTAAAAAACATTAAAAAACATATATAATCATATTTTAGTTATTTCTATCCATTCCCGCCAATACAACGACTACATGTTAACTACCATTTAAAATAATATTATTTTATTATTAGAGTGCAACATAAGATTCCCAAGAAACTCGTTGTTGCGTGTTGGGTACGCCATCGAGCATAGCATCCCCTTTAAAGTCATATTAATATTTTATTCAAAAATATGGACAAATATGAAAATGTCATATTCTTTATTTACCTGGGGTGTTACAATTTATTTCCACTATCGTCATGTAAAATCCTTCATCATATAACTTTTCCAACTTACATTCCACTATACTGGTGTCCCAAGGAAATCAATGACTTGATTCATCGAATTTAGTAATACTAATGCTTTTTATGGATCAGAATCCCCCAAAAAGTGGGTTATATTTTTCATTTAGAACTAAGAAGAATATTCCACTTGTTGAGTTCAATCATTAAAATTAACATTATCCATGGAGTAAAAATACAATATAGTGCATTGGACTGGTTGTTGGTTCACATATGGCTTAGGTTCAACCAAATTTTAAACAACCTCTTATGATTGATTTCTACAATCCCAACTGATGCCATTAACTATAACCAGTATAAAACAACCATTAATCTCAATCATTAGAAATCAAAGGATTAGAATGTATAAATTACCATATCAAAATAGATCACACCATTTCATTAAAAATGAAACCATTATCTTTATTTTTAACCATTTTTAAAAATACTACAACCATGATTTTTTTAATCAAATCATTTATCATTTTTTTTAAATCCTCATTTTCCTTATTTCATAAACCATTAAACTCATAATTAACAATGAAGTGTTAGTGGGAAGTATTAATATAGATGCATGTCATGAAACTCCCATAGGCTAAACCCTTGAGGATGAGGTGACTACACTCCAATAAGTGTATCTAAACTCTTGTGAAACCAAATACACTAGTAATATAAAGTTTAATATATAAGGGTTATTGATGTCTTATTGTGATATAGGTTTCATGTTCCAATGATCCTATATCTGTGAAACTATTGAAACTCAAGGATTGAACAATATTGATTCCATTTTTCCAAAAAAAGATAGATAGATCAAGAAAGACTGATAACATTTCAAACTGTAGGACTTAACAATGCTAATTCCATTTCCAACATAAGGACCCAACAAAATCGATAAAAATTTTAACATTCTACCCCTCCTTAGTGGATTGGAAAGTGATGGTTGTGATACATTACCTTAGGTGACATCCCCAAGAAACCAAAGGCTTGAAATAAATACTAATGGCTCCATGAACATATGGGGGGTGATTTTAGCAATGATATATTAAAAAACAATATAAACAATGACCAACAAAACCTATATATGATACAGGAGTATAAAATAAAACTAATTACATCACCAAACCAATGAAATATATTTGATTAAAAAAGGAAACAAAAAGACATTATTGAAGAGAACTAAAAGACCACAAAAATCAAAACTCCCAAGTGACATCAACTAGAAACAACCAACCCCCTCTAATCTCCAAATCCACATGCCATGCCCATAGAATTAAGAATAATTGCTAATGAAATGAGATACCTTTCCTTTACCTATGTCTCGATAGAAGATATCTATAATAAAACAATAGTTCTCAAGTAGGGGGTGAGTATAAAAATAAATAGGGTTTCATTGATGACTTTCCATATCATTATAGTGGGATAAAAAGTTAGTTAGATAAACTATATAAAATAGCTCAAAATTATTTTTTAAAAGTACATATTGAAACATTAAAAAAGTTCATAGGAAACAAATTATCATGTTCTAGAACCATTTCTTGTTAATTTGGAATATTAATTATCATTTACACACACATAGACACACACACAAAATAAATCTTCTTATTACCATTGATGGTGGAACTCAACATACATGCTACGTACAAAATTTTATAGTGGATCTTCACAACCATAATCCATCCGAATTTACACATTCCAAACTAGTTATGCTGAAATCCCAAGCCATTATAAAAAAAATAACTTTTTATTTAAATCATTATAAGAAATATTTATATGAATCTAAAATTAAACCATAATTTTTAATCCATAATTATAAAATTATAACCAAATAGTCCTCTAAAAACGAAATCAATTTTCTATAATTTCAAATACATCACAAAAAAATAATTTTCCAACAAGATTCATACATGGATTTCCCCTCTATTTCAATAAAATAATTCAGTCAAAACAGATCTTGCATGTTTTAAATCATGTAGAGTCAATACATAATCCACCCACCTCACAATGTCTAGTGAAAACAAAGGAAAAAACTACAAAACATCACGATCTGATCACAACCCATGTTCCCTTCACTATATCCAACAAGATATCATCAATATTTAAATAAAAAAACATATATTTATCCGTAATAGATTGTATCTATGGTTCCATCATGGAGAGGAAGGATATATATAGAATGAAAATGGAAGGACGAGTACTTAATGATGAATTCGAAGCTACAACATGCATTTATTTTCCTCAGAATCTCTCTCGGATCGAATGGGATCATCTATCAAGCCCAGTGAGAAAAATAATTTTAGTTAGTGAGAGAATAAGGGATTAATGATTCTTAAAGGGATTAATTTGGATTGGATCCAATAATTGGGGGGGTCTAACTATACGCCGCATTGTTAGGATCTATGGTCTTACAAACTGGACACCGACCTTTTGGTGTTACTATATTAATTCCACACCTCTGATGGTTTCCTTTCATGGTTAGACAAACCATGCTCCAAAAATGTCTTCCCACATTTTCAATAAGCTTAATTTTCCAAGGGAAGTCACGTGGTTTGACCAAAAAAAAGTGCCAAACATATCTCTGCCAAGTACCCACAGTCTTTCCTTTCATAGTTTCTTGATGATGATTCATGGTTTCTATTAAATGTTTACAGCCCCGCACCTCTATAAAATACTTCATAGCATGCCAAAACCCCTCAGAACCTCCTTAACCCAACCTGAGAATTATATAGACTAAAAATACAATAATAAAGGGTCTTATAACTAAAAATATGGGGTTCTACATCTCATTTTCTTATGTGTACTTGTGCCAAAAAGTCAAATTCTATGTGTCTCATCATAGAACCTTATCCAACTGTAGAACTATATTTATAAATATCATCATATAATTTCAAGGTTCTCATTGTAATAGGGAACTTCTATGTACTTGTCAACCTGATTGATAATTTTGGACATTATTAAATTAATTTCATATATAATAATGAACAATATGTAACAAGATATCTTAATAAAATCAAAATCATCAAATATACATGTAATAAATGTTAAAATCATTGGTCATCAGAAACTGACTCCAATATGTGGTTCTTTTTAAATGATGTTTTTTGTAAAATAAGGGGGATATCCCTATTTTTACTTCCAAATATCATAACCCATGGTTTAAGGGATATTTTTTTTAAAGTGGTGACTTCATTTATAGTGAGGGAGTTACAGGTGAGATGATATTTATTTCTTATGAATTATTATTTATAGTTCCATGGTCATTTGTATTTTTTCTCAGACATCTACATTTATTGATGTAATGGAAAACTTGGGTAGCTAAGTATAATACCTAGATGAGCGATCCACCAGTGTAGATAATTCTCTTGATAATGTGATAAGAATTTTTGGGCTCTAACAGGGGATACCTCCCAGTGAGATAAAGATGGTAAGTTGGGGTTGTGATTGTGGTTAGGTTAATAATAATGTCATCAATTCATAGGTGTTCTAAGAGTGAGAAACAATATCATTTTATGTTAAGGCCTAAGAAGTTAGACATCATACCTATTCATTTTATAATACTATTACCATGATAATTACACACAATACCCAAATATTTTACTATATAATTTACTTTAATTAAATACTATGTTAAATAGCTTATACCACATTCAACTATGAACCAAAATTAATTATTATATATTTTTTAAAAATAAAAATAGATGTATTAAATGTGACAATCATAATGTTTCCACGAAATTGGTGGGTTTAAATAAAAGAAACTATATTTTTAAATTTTTTTAGGATGAAAATGAGTGGTTCATTTTTTTACTAATGAATTGATAAAATTTTGTTAGTATAGCTAAACAAATAATAATATAGTTTTTTTCTTAAAAATGTATTTTATTGGGAGGTTATTTTTAGAAGTAGTGGATTTTTTATTTTAAAATACAAAATAAATTATGGTTAAATGAAGATAGATTATATATTTAATATTAATAATATCTTAATAATAACTTAATAGTAATTTATATGAAATAATAGTAAAAACAATTAATAAATAAAGTCATTTTCCAATAAAAATTGTCTTTCATTATATTTTATATTTCCATTGGAAAGTTAATTTATAAATTTCTGAATTTGAAATTGAAAAAACTAACTTCATTTTTTGGATTTATCATTCAAATGTTATTCTATGATAAATTTTAGGATTTTTTTAGAAAATATTTATTTTTTGTTGAATAGTGGAAAATAGTATTTTTACAAATACTGGGACATTTATGACATAATTAAGATATAAGAGTAAGTATAAATATATGATGCATTTTTATTGACCAAATATGTATATTATAAGTAAAACTATAAATTTGAAAATATTATGTTTACTTTATAAACCTATATTTTCCATTTTATAACTTATATTTTATTTGCTAAAATTGTTTTTATGCATTATACATTAATAATTTTAAAATTAAATTTAATCACTTTTATAAATTTTATATCATATAAATTTAAAAAAATATCGATAATAATAATTAAAAAATTATATAATAATGGTAATTTTAATTTAAGTTATACACCTAAGTTACTAAGGGTAAAAAAAGTGTTATCATTGTAAAAAGTTAATTATGGTAGAAGTTAAAACTAAAAATAAAAATGCATAAAACTTCAAAACAATTATTCCCCAAATGAGTGGTTATGGG
Organism: Viscum album; assembly: GCA_963277665.1. Lineage (NCBI taxonomy): Eukaryota > Viridiplantae > Streptophyta > Magnoliopsida > Santalales > Viscaceae > Viscum > Viscum album. Next base: position 358,092,557 of record OY728163.1, read on the forward strand.
ATTTATCAACCAGCACTCAATCCCTATCCATTATGGTTTACTTTTTGATATAATTTCAATGCATATTTCACATATTATTACAAAAATACCACTCTTATCACTTATAAAAGTATCTCTTCACCACCATACTCTTCCTCACACCGTAATCCCTTTAATTAACAAAAAATGTAACTAAATATCACCCCAAGACTCATGTACACATATTCAATGTTCTAGTATCCTAAATGGACCACAAATCAAAGTCGTAATCCATTTTACAATGGAGTTATTCCAGATAATAAAGAGAAATTTATCAAATCAAACTTTTAATTTCTATTTTTTGAAGACTTATTATTATACATGAAATGATATTATATATTAATTAAATAATATCATCGGTATAATTAATAAAATTTATTTTTATTATATTTATGGAAAACAATTATCTACTCCCCTCTAAATGATTCAAATGATGAAAAAATTTTTCTTGTTAAATGCAGACTACCTCCTCCTTGAGTGATGTGTTACATTTTAATTCATAACCACAATATATGATTAGTTACATATGAGTCCTTAATTAATAAATATGATATATATATATATATATAATTATTAATATTCTTAAAAGCTAATAAATTTCTTTATTTTGTTATTTATATAGAAAAAGAAAATGTTATCCATTTGTATATCGTGAATACCTTCTATATGTAGTAACATGTTTTGTTATTCAACACCACAACACGTAGATGGATAAAAATATATTTTATAAATATATATGATATAAGAAGTAATTTATATCATGAATATAGTTTTTAATGTATTATGAAAAATTAAAAAAATTATAAATTAATTTGTCAATATCGGTAAGTTACTTGAAACATGTTCATTATGTATCCAATTCTCACAAAACATACCCATAGTCTCTTTCTAGTGAAAATTGAGAGAAATAAATAATTACAATAAAATAATTATATATATTTTATAATTTCCCAATGATGAACATAATATCAAATAATTTTTTTTCTCTATTATGAAGCATATGGGATATAATTAAAATTTTAAACGTTTGATGATGAAGATAAACACTATATAACTAATTTTTGGGTAGTGGGTGATTATAATTGAGGAATGAAAATGGTAATATATATGAATAATTTTTTCAAATTAAAAATTAAGATTATTTTTGTAATTATACTGGAGACTAAATCAATTTTTTTGGAAATTGAGATTAAAGGTAATCGTTTCCTCATATCAATTTCTATTCATTGGGATATGCTTCGCATTCCACACTTTTTTTATTTTATGGTGTATATAATTTCCATGGAAGTAATTTTAATATAATTACCATTAATTTAAAGGGATTAAAAAATACATCATATTTTCTACCATTCACAGGCTTTCCAATGAAAATGTTACAAAGTTACAAGGGTTTCTTTCAAATCACATTTTTGAATCAAGATTGTTAGGAATTAATCTCCATAAGGGGGAAATATGTTGTGATATTTATCTCTAAAATGAAAACCAATTTATTATATTATTTTCATTCTTGATGTTTTACCTGTCCTCTCTCAATTTAATTTCCTATTGGAAAAAAATCACCTGATTTAACATTGTGATACAAACAACCCCAACCTCCACTTTTCAATCAAGAATATTTCTCATCTATATCCCTATTAATAGGATGATTTTATATTTTTCCATATTAATAATTAAATATTTGATTAAGGTAATATTATAATGTTTTTTCTTTAAATTTTATTTTAAATTAATTTTTTAACGTTTTTTAATGTTTTCTTTTGAAAAAGGTATCCCTTTTAACATCTTCTATGTGAACACATTCTTTCATTGTTATGAGTATTATTCATTATAATGTTTTATTTCGATGTTTTAAAATGTTATTAAAACAGATTTTGGTTTTTAATGATTTTGAAAATAAAGTTAAATATTGATAAATTTTTCAAAAATTAATGTTTTTTTTAAAATAGATTATTTATTTTAAAATTTATTTTGAAGTATTATTTTTAAGAAATTTGGTTTTTATGCTCTTATGTTGTCTCAAAAAAAGATTATGAAATCATTTTTATTTTATAAAATTTGTTTTCTAAAATCCAATTTTTTGTTTTAAGGAGTAATTTTTATAATGTTTTTTACCAATATAAATGTATTTAATATTAAAGAAAACATTTTAATGGAATTTTCAAGCCTCAAAAAAGGATATTTTATTTTTTTCAAAGTGAAATATCCAATAATATTATAGGAGTGTTTTTCATATATTCAAACACCCTAAAAACACCTTATGTTACACTTTGAATATGTTCTTATTATACCATAAATATAATTTATATGGATGTATTATGAAACAGTTTATGTTATTTTTCATGAAACCATTCTCATTTCCACTGGTCAATTATTTTATGTTGACATATGAATGTTTTTTTGCATTCATGGCACACAAATGTATCGTTTTCATTATATGAAGTGTTAATCATGAATAATAAAGCCCTTAAAATCATTAGGTAAATCATGATATATTATGGAAGGGAATGTGGAATGAACCCAAAACCTTATGGGAATATGTCTTTTTTATTACAGGTGGGTCCGAGATTATACAACCATCCAATGCATTTTGTAAAGACTTATATCTCATTAGCTAACATGTTGTGGATTGGGGAGTAAACCAATACAAAATGGCACTCTACCCAATAAGTTTATGGGATTTATGTGTAAAAACAATTCACTGTGTTTATCTATCCACTATGTTAGGATGGTCTTGCCAGTGAGCCTTGATAATGGAATTGACTGATGGTCCCAAAATCATTCAATCATTCAATGCATTGGGTAAAGACTTATATCTCATTAAATGAAAAGTCATATATTGGGGGTAAACCCATTACATTGTAGGAATATTTAAACTATTTTTATGGTATTAGAGATTGAACCCAATCCATTATGAGACTCTACCCACTATGTTATAATGGTCTGGGCAGGGAGTTTTGACAATGGAAATTATTTTTGATGCTTATATTTTTACCAGGATCGTATGCTTTGAAATTTTTTAATGATATGATGAATCATGTATTATGTTATTATAGTGTCATTATTTTAACACCACAATGTTTTAATATATTATTACATTTAATCAATTCATCATGTTTGATAGCTTTCTCCACGTTTCACAATGAATTTAAACAAAATTGTGATATATTTTGATAAAATATAAATATTAGTGTATGACTATTAGATACTATCCATTTAATTATATTTAATTAAAAGTAGTAACCGCTTTGTGAAATATGTTTATAAATAAAATGAAACATACTTTTAATATGAATGAAATTCAAATAATTAAATTGACTAACCAGATTATTTACTATTTAGAATATTTTTTTTCTAAAAATTAAAGCTGGATGAAACATGTATTCCTATTTTAATAAACATATAATTAATGATTAAAAATTATATTTTCTACTAATAATTACATGACATTTAATTATTTGGTAAATGATATAAAATAAAAATAATAATAATTAATATTTTATAATGTCATTTTTCAATAAAAACGTTTTTTCATTATATTTTATGATTTTATTCAAAAAAAATCAATAATATTTTTTTGAATTTGAATTTGGAAAATAAACATGATTTTTTGTATTTTTTAATAAAAAAATATCTCAATATATATTTTTTATTTTTATAAATTAATTTTTTTAGGTGAATCATGTAAATGATTTTTTTGTTAAAACCAAAACTTTTATTACATCATAAGGATGTAAGCGCCAAATAATATTGTGAAAAAATATAAATCAATAAAATATGCATTTAATGAATAAAATTAATAAATTTAAAATATTTTTTGGACTTATAAATCCCATTTCCAACTTTTTTATAAATAATTAACATTTTACATCAAAAAAACTTATTTTCTTTCTTTCCCTTTAATTAAGTGTTTTGATAGTGAAATTTAGTTTTGGATTGCATTGAAATAAAAAAAAATTATTTTTTATTATAAACCAATTTATGTCATAATAATCAATATCTTTTATAATTTAATCCTACACATTAATTTTAAACTAAATTACACAATTTTTTAAAAAAACTAGGTTTACACATTATGTGCATTTATTTTGAAATAAACATTTCATACCATTAAAAATCATATTTTCTAAAATGATTTTAAAAATTGAAATTAGTATTGTAACATTATTTAAAATTTAAAATCTTAATATTTTCAATGATATGAATTACTAATTTAAAAATTAATTACCAATTTAAAATTAAATTAGGGTAAAGGTGAACAAGTTAAAAGAAAAAGACAAAAACACTTTATGTTGTCTCCAAAATGATATGATGTAGAGAATCGTGACCCATATACACTTTCCATCAACTTTTATCAAATTTTTATCCATTTCAATTTGAATTGTAAAATTACATTATTGAAAATACAACAGTTATTTCCAAAACTACCCTTCTATTAACTTATAAAAGGGAAAAACATTCACCACATCAAGACTCACCAATCCATAAAACCTATGCTTATAACATTTAAGATTACTCATCCTAGACCCCATTACAATTTTATAAATTTTTTGGTCAACATTATTTTTTATAAGCCCTTCATTTCCAAGGATTTTTGTAATTATAATTAAAGTCACCAACATGAGTATTATTAACCACTTATATTTTTTTATTAATTATATTCATTAAAATTTAGTATAGAAATAGTAATATTAGGACATTAAAATCATTTATATACTTTAATTCTACTATATTAAGGGTATTTTAATTATATTTTCATATATATCATCCATTACGAAACAAAAAATCATTTGTCATTCATGCTTGCGTGCTACCACCACCACGAGCAATGAAATTCATTTTTCATCCCCACCCATCACCATTAGATCAAATAATATATTTAATGATAAATTATTATTTTTATAATATAATTATGGTTTTGTAATGAAAAATTGGAGAATCTATAAGTTGCATGATCAATAAATTATCATCACTAATTCAATCATTAAAAAACAAGCATACTAAGAGAAAAATATTTTTTTTCAAATTAATAAATATTTTCATATACATTTCTTATAATTATTATTAATTAATAATTATTTTATATCTTACTAATAAAAACAAAATTATAGCATTATGGTACTGGTGTAATGATTTTAAAACTAAAAAACCTCATAATCATCTAGTATGCCTGGTATGTTCATGTTTTGGTCAGTTTGAACACCTATTTTAATAATGTTATAAAGGTATATAATGGATGAATATGAAAATTTAAATACTATTTTTTAAAAAATTAATAAGAAAATAATAATTTTGAATGGTTCTGTAATGGTTTTATTATGTTTTTAACTTATTATGTCAATGTCATCTTTGATCACTAAAATTACCAAAACAAGCCGACACAAATTACACTTTCACAAAACATAACTAAAACACTAATGGAATGAGATAAAAAATTTATACATAAATGTAATATTTATATTCTAATACATTATATTATCCAGTAATAATAATATTAATGATGATAATAAATAACAACACCAATTTTATGAGACCATACTAGAAACACATTATATGGAAAAATAGGTAAAATAAAAATATTTCATATAGATAATTTTTATATATAATGGGTCTAATTATAATTTATATTAGTAAGTATTTTTAATTATGTGATTAATATTTCTATTTTTTTTTAAACAATTGTTTAACGTATGTCTGTGGATTCCCAGAAAGGAGGTAAGGGTTTTCGACTCGAATTCCTCTCATCGAGAAATGTTTGATATTATAAAACTAAATTCATTTATATTATTTATATAATACTGATTTTAGATTTATTTCATGAGTTTTGTTTTAATCATGTCATTTTATCTTCAATTATAATCCAACTATTTTAAGGTATTTTGATTAAAATGTAACTCAATCCACAAGGGTTCTTTTTTTCAAATATAATTCATTGATTCATTCTTATGGTATGCACCACGATTTAATTTAAATGGTTTATTCACAACCCATTTATTCATATTTTTTAAATTTTTTTTTTATTTATGGAAAATAATTTTCTAAATTAGCTACTTTTCATAAAATTGATTTTTCTGAATCTTTATCCCGATTATGAAGTTATTTGGTAACTCAATTTTCATTCAAGTTATGATCATTCTATTGCAATTAAAAGTTAGGTATATTATACTGATTTATTATATTATGTTTTATTTTATTTTTTATATAAATTTACCTTTCTACCACATGATACATATATTTTAATTTTTCCTAGCTTCAAAGAGTATTCTGCTCATAAGGTATATTGATTACTCAAGTATATTTTCATTGAGTTATATTGTTTCAACACAAACTTTTTTTCCCATGATTGGGTTTTCAAAATAACAATTTATTATAAGTTGTATTATAACCCTCTATAGGAAAATTAATTTTTAATATAAATAATTTGTTAGTACTCTTTTTGCAATATTGTGTTTTAACAAAGGTAATATCAAATTATAAAATGGTTCCTTTCATAATATTTTTTTATTTGGTTCCACATTTCCTACAGAAAAATTTATTTCATTTTCAAGGCTATATTATGAGAGATTATTTTTAAAATTAAATTCTTAAAAAAATTCATTTCACTTTTTCCAAAGATACTTTTGAATGTAACATGTGTAGGACCCCAAGACACCCTATGAGGGGAGGGGTGAATCAGTGTGTCAAATTTTTCTTTTAAAGTATCTGATCCAGTTCCCGTGTTGGTATGAACTTATTAAACCTGTATGATGGATATGAATAGAAATTAAACAATCACATGAAAATAAACCACACTACAATTTTACATGGCTCACTATAAAGGGATACGTCTAATGAGCATACACTGAAATTATGTCAGTCATACCAAAATCCATTAATATTCATTATTTTTGGAGTGCAAGAGTTCAGACATAGTCACTATATTCCGGGAACACTAACTTTACAATAAACTCGGGAGAGCTCACTATGTCCCTAAAAACACATCTGTCGAATCCCCCTTGCTCACTAACATAGGATATGTCTTACAAAGTTTATTGACTTGAGGGTCTCTTCAATAGATTTTCATTGAAGTCTTTGTCTCATTCCAGTATGAGACACTGCTTGCATCAAAGTCCTAAATTGATGCACATGAAGTCACAGATCCCACAATCTAGATAATAAAAATCTTATAGGAAGCATAACACCACACTTGTGCTAAATAACTCAACTTGCATGGAAGATTTGGGAATTGTCACGAAAATATGACTTTCACGCAACACCTACTTTCTGTTCAACCCTAATCTTTCACAAAACTACACAGAAGGGTTCACTTGGTCTTTTTAGACTAAAGGAACACCATGTGCACACAATTATCTCTATGTAATTCTTTCGTGCACAAATCTTTTGCACAATAGAGAAACAAAATTTTTGTTGAAAAATGTTTAAGTGTTTCATGGGGGTAGCTAACTATTTATAAGACTTGATGAACCTACGTGAAAGTTTCTGATGCATATTTTTCGGTGCACACAATATTATTTTGGAGCACCCAAAACCCCTTTTGACATCACATTGGTTGTGTAAGATTCTTTCACACAACCTCATCTTTTGAGCACTTCATGCTTTTTCCATTTTTTGATGATTTGATCCTAAAACATGAATTGAGAAAAAGTTTCCAATCACCTTAAATATTGCACAAAACTTCCTTCTCCATACATATATTTCTCCATTTTCTGATTTTTAGGCCCAAACATTTGGCAAACACTAGGAAATGACGCCACCTTCAATGATTTTTTTTGCTTGAACTGTATGATCCCTTTCTTGGAAAACATTATAAACTTCCAAAGAGGATTAAAAACAATCACAAACCATACTCCATTTCTTGTATATAATAGTCATGGTTCCAACAATATCCCCCTTTGGGTTTATTTGTAATCACCAGATAAATTCAATAGATCACCATCCATAAGAAAAACTTGAAATGCAAGACTCAACTAATCCAACACTCTATGTCTATGTGAGAAATGATCAGTGTAGAAAACAAGATAGGAAGCTTGAATTTGGTTCTCTTGTTTTGGAATTCTTAAAGACATCCAAGCTATTATCATTAGGTGTCTCAGAAGCAGTACACCAAATTCCCATCATGTCACATAAGCTATACACCTAATTCTCATCATTTCACAGAATAATTACACGCCCAAGATATTCTCATATTGTGTCATAGAATAAATACACCGAATTCTCATCATTTCACAGAAGCATTACACGCCCAATCTATTCTCTTACTGTTTCATAGAAGCAATACACCTAATTCTCATAGTGTCACAGAATAATTACATGTTCATTACATGTACCTGTCTGGAATTTATTCCTTACTCCCCCATTGAAAATAAACCCAAATACTGGTATATGTTCATTGAACATCTCAAAACACCCCTAGATCATATCTCCCCCATAAACATTCATCACATCCACAAAAATATTAAAAATAGTTAACATCACTGCGGAGAGAGGAATTTTGTAACCTCTTTATGCACTAAGAGGTGGCTAAACAGTGAGGTTCAACTAATGTTTCTCAGACACAGTTGTTGATAGTGGATTGGTCAGGATATTAGAAGTTTGCTCATTAGTTCCCACAGGATCCAATTTAATCCAGCCTTGTTTAATAATTTCCTTGATAAAGTGATATTTGATTTCCTTATGTTTTGTACTAGAATGATGAATATTATTCTTTTTAAGATCAATTGCTCTCTTGTTATCAGAAAAAATCATCATTGGTTGTTTCACCTCATCACCAATATCTATAAGTTGTTTCTTCATCCACAGTAGTTGAGTGGTTGCCTTTATAGCAGAGATATACCTAGCTTCGGTAGTAATAAGAGAAGTAATTTCTTGTTTCTTTCTTAACCAAACAACACATTTATTCCCAATATTGAATTCTCCACCACTCATGGAATTTATATTCACAACATCTTCATCCCTATCAGCATCGAAAAAATGTAGATAATTCATTAACTTTTCCCGCAGTAAAGAATAATCAATAATTCTGAGTACCTTTAATGTACCTCATGATTCGTTTAACTACCACCAAATATTCTTCCTTTGGATTACTTTGAAAGAAGGCCTCTAAACATGTTTAAAATACAATATCAGTCCATGTTGTATTTAAGTACAGTAAGCTTCGCTTGATTTTCCTATACAGGGTGGGATCCATAGATGTCCTACCCTCATGCTTTCCTTGTTTTTTTCCAACTGAAATCGGAGTCCCCATTGGTTTTTAATCCTTCATATTAAATTTCTTCAATATCTCTTTTGCATAATTTTATTGACAAACGAATGTGTAATCATTATTCTGAATCACCTGCTTCCCTAAGAAGTATATGAGTTCGCCAATCATAAACATTTCAAATTCTGACTTCATGTGATTAGAAAATTCTTCAATTTATCGCTGCTTGATACCACCAAAGATAATATCATCCACATAATCCAACACCATTAACTATTCTTTCTAAGAATTCTTTATATAGATATTTTTATCTACTCCGCTTTTTAATTCTTTCTTCTTGAGATAAGAATCTAGTTGGGAAAACCATGATCGCGGTGCCCGCTCGAATCCATAGAGGGAATTCTTTTGTTTGAAAACCATAATTTCATCACTACCAAGAAATAATAATATGGGTTGTTCAATGTATACATATTCATCCAAGACTCCACTTAAGAATACTGTCTGTATGTACGTTTGATACAATTTATATCCCCATTTTTTGTCATGGAATGAACCAGCCTAATTGACTCCAGTCTAGATACAGGAGACTATGTATCCTCAACATCATTTCCTTCAATTTTTGTATATCCTTTATAGAAAAATGGGCCTTATTTCTGATCACATTTCCATGATCATCAAATTTTTTCCGGAAAATACACTTCGCACCGATCACATTGTGACCTTCGGGTCTCTTGACATGATCCCAAGTCTTATTTGTATCAATCTAATCTAACTCTTTAATCGTTAATTTCTCCTAAGACTCATCCTTTGCAGCTTCTTCAATTGAGGATGGTTCTATAATTGATGGAAACACAGATTGTGCATTATTCCTTATTCTACTTATCTATATAGGGGCATTATAATATCATATAATGTTGGACTAATCAATCTTTTCTCTTAGATTTGTCCTCTGGGGTTCTTTCAAATTCTCTCTAGCTACGGATTCCTCTTATGAATCTTCTTCTGAGCCAACATCATGATGTGTCTCTTGAGATTTTTGTACACATTCCTCTTTCTCTATATTATCATTTGTTCCATGTTAACATTATTCCTCATTTTCTAACACATAAGCATTAGAATTCCTTAATGAATACATGGTTTTATCTTCATTGATCTAAACATCATTGATTTCCACAATTCTTACCAAGTGCTTATTGATACACTTTTAGGCTTTGCTGTTCATGGATTATCACATAAATATTCCTTCTTCTACATTGTCTCCAAACTTCCATTAATTTCATTCTTTGTTTCAAATGAAACATTTGCTTCCAAAAACACATTAATATTTCAAAGTGGGCTTCCTTCCATGACACAATTCATATGGGATTTTTGTCTCATCCATATATAGCCCTATTCGATTTTGAATATACACTACAACTTAAACTACCTCTTTCCAATAATGTAAAGGAATAAAACTCTCTTACAGCATTGTTCAATCTATGTTGTTTACATGTCTACTCTTGTGCTCAATAACTCCATTTTGCTTTGGAGTCCTCACAACAGCCACCTCATGTTGTATCCCACGCTTTTCTAGGTAATTTTTAGACTCTATGGACATGTATTCACCTCCATTGTTAGAATGAATGACTTTGATTTTCTATCCATTATCATTATTGGAAATTCATTTATAGGTTTTCATGAAATAAAAAACGTTTTGCTTCTGGTGTATAATGACCACACTAGCCATTCTACTATAATCATCTATAAAAATAACAAAGTACCTTTCTCCATGTGTTCCGACAACATTTATCGGCACACTTATGTATCTATGAAATTTTCCTTTCAGTTTTACATCATGTGGTAAGGACATGGTAACCATGATGAAAAATTTGTGTATGATATATTATGGAAACAATAATTTCTTACTTATATTTCGCTTTTATATATGAAAAATGAGCTTATTGACTTTTTTATATGTAGTTAGGATTCATTTCTTAGTGGTTATTACAGTTTCACAATGGATTGGATATTTGGGCGTCACTATATATCCTATGATGATAGGAATCAATCCATGCATGGTTCTTTAAATCCTATACAGTTTAATGTCATGCGGTGAGGATGAAGATACACCTATGTGAAAGAAGCTAAATGTTGCAGTTAGTACCAATAGTGAAAATCCGAACATCACTACATGTATAATGAAAATGATAATCAAACCACATGTAGATTAGAACACATCGGAAATTTTAATGTCATGCGGTGATGACATGGGTCCCCCAATGTGAAATGGTGGTATTTGATTTGGTCCCATGAATGAAATTCCTGTTGACTCTACATATCCCAATATGGTGGGAATAAAGAAACATGTAGTTCTGAAGGGATTTCTCTATGAAGTTCTGACCAATGCGGAAAGAGGGTAATTCTCATACATATCTTTTGTGACTTTTTCCAAGGTTAGAAATATAGGCGTCACTACATATCCTTTGAGGGTATGAATCAAGGAACAAATAGTTCTTAATAAAAAACACTCTCTTCTCGATTCTAGCCCATATAGAGTGGTGGGAATTTATCCATTGATTTTTCTAGATGGGCCCAAAATTAGAGATCTAGGCATTAGTTCATATCCTGTAATGGAATGAATCACGTACACATATTTCATCAATAACTATGTAGTTTTATGTCATGATACAAGGACATTAATCATGTAGTTTAATATCATGTGGAAATGAATCACAGTATTCCTTTTATGGTCTTGTATTTGGGACCATGATAGACTTTTCCTTTTCTTTATTGACTTGTACATATGGGGAAGACCTAACTATAATTATTAATGTCATTTGAGCTATTCTTGATATGAGAAACAAGATTATAAACAGTTCCTCTTACCGTGGAGAGACAATAAGTGCATAGTAGTGGAATTATGTATCATTTAATGGTCAAACCGAGATATTAGACCGAGGCGTCCATATGTATCTCACTAAAAATGAGAATGAAGCCATACATAGTATTGGATTATATGTTTAGTTTGATGTCATATAGAAAGTACATTAGTCATGTAGTTTAACATCTTGTGGAAAAGACATGGATCAACTAGTGTGACATAAAAGTGAATTTGTGTATGGGGCCAAAAATAGAAGTTCGGATGTCACTATGTATTATGAAATGGAAGGAATCAAGCCATATGTAGATCATGGTGAACTATGATGTTTATCATCATGTGGTTAGGATGATCTCTATATAGTTTATCATCATGTGGTTAGGACAAAGGATATTATGAAACTTAAAGTCTTAATGTTCGGACATCCAATACTTGATGACAGCTATGCAAAGTATTTCTTGATAAATATCACATTGGTGGGAGGTTTTACTCACCCCCATCCATGGTTTCCAAGGAGTAGGCTTCATTATGAAATAACTTACATATAATATACAGATAAAATTTCCTAAGATTGATATACATGGACATTATAGTACTTTTGTAGAAAACATAATACATGAAACAAATTGACCCCCAATGAACATATTAGTTTAGTGTCTTTGGAAACAAGGAACCCATTCTCTTATCATGATGAAATATCTTCAATATATCCCATAAATATCTTCCCATTTATTTTTCCCACCTAAAACCTTTCTTTATATCATGGGGAAAAGAAAAAATAAAAAGGGTGAGCTCAGATTCTCAGAAAGGGTAAACAAGGAGGATATTAAATAAAACATGAACATAAGAATGTAAAAAACAAGAATATAACCATTGAAAACCATACCACATATAACATATATCAAAATCATGAGTTATGAAATAAATATTTGTAGTACATAAGACATAAATCATAATGGACTCATGAACCACAAGAAAATATCATTGGCATAAAACATGGAATTGTGGAAACACATAAGCATAGAAAATAGTTTTCATATTAGCCAAAAATAATTTCCAAGACCATGATAGTTGTAACACCCCAAAATTTTATGAAAAATATTTTTTTTAATTTCATTAATGTCTTGTGTTGTACGCTACACCAAAAGGAGCTTGTACAACACGCATCCTTGACTTGCCTTGCATTACACGCAATCGCGACCTTCCTCGATAGCGTGTATAGTACGCAATAACGAGTTTCACTAAACAACAATATGCTATTAAAATATTATTAAAACTAGCCGTTATGAATAGTAATAACCACTTTTTGAAATTTTGTAAATTTTATTTTTCAAAATGGAATTCATTTTTGGATTCGTAATATCGAAATTAGCTTAGGGTGAAATTTTGGTACTTTTCGGATAACTTTCATATTCTAATGAATAGTGAAAATTACTAAATTTTAATTAAAAACAACTTTTTTAATCGAAATAATTAATAGTGATAAATTATTAATTTTAGTGGTTTTAAAGTATATTTAGAATATATTTTTACAATTTAATACAATTATGGTCATTGGATGTAATTTCACATTTAACCCAGTTATAAACAAGTTTCAACCTTTTGATAGTTATTATCTCTTAAAAACACGCTATTTGTTTTGATGACGGGAATTAATTTTTAAATTAGTTAATGCAACTGATATGTTTTGAATTTGGTAAAATAGACATCATTTTTGAGTTCATAATATCAAATATATCTTAGGCCTAATTTTTGGTATTTTTCTGAAAACTTTCAATTTTTGATGAATAGTGAAACCACTAAGTGGTAGGTTAAAAACTGAATTTTGCATAAAACATAATTTTACCACTTCTGTGAATGGAATTTTGAAAATCCGAGAGACACGGTTAATATCAAGGACTAAAATGTGGTTCAATGAGATGAAAATAATTTTTGGTGAATAGTAACTTTTTACTTTTTTTTACCACGGTTAAAAGTAAATAGGGTAATTAAGGGTAAAGATGATATTATTATTACCCTAACACATGTCCTAATTCTATTGGATAAGTTTAATTCGACCAAAAACAAACTTAGGAATAAAATATGACCATTTAGGCTCACTTGGATTAGATTAGGACATTTATTATTAATTTATTTAAAGAAGGGTTAAAAGAGTTAAAATCAAAGTTTATTTACTAAAACATTTTTAATATGGGGTAATAGATAAGATAAATTCGACTATAAATATTCATTATAAATATAAAAAGATTTCCTACATAATGGTATTTTATTTGTAATTTTTAGACATTAAATAATTTAATTTATGTATGACACAACAATGATGCAGTAATTATCTTATTAATGAAATAGTGACATAATTGATGTTATAAATACCCAAATAAATATAATTTGAGACTTTTTTATGAATTACACTAATTTTCTAGGTTAATATGATATATTAGTGTTGATTTGATAAACTTGGTTTGAACATATAATTCTGTTATGACTTTCACAAAAATCATATATCAAATAGTGTCAAAATTGACACAAAATAGTTTTTAAATCAAATATTATATTATTAATTGTTATTTTATTCCTAAAAATCTAAGGTTCGGCCAAATGACTTAGATAAGGATATATATATTAATAATAAACAATTTGGGGTTCGTTTGGCATGTTATAGTAAGTGTATTTACCATATAGTGTAAGAAAACAAAAAGACACGGTAAAAGTTAAATTATTTAACTTAGAGTTAAATCTAATTGATAAGGTTAAAATAATAACCTAAACTTGTCTAAATACTATTGGTTGATAGGATTTCGACCCATCCCCACTTTAGATTCGAAATAAGACCCTTTGGAACCATTATAAACCGATTTTGACATTAATATAAAATAATATTTTGAGATATTCCTAAGGTGCCCCTCTCCTCCCTTATAAAAGGACACCTCCTCCTCCTCCTCCTCACACCAATTTGAGCACTCAAGCTCGGCCAACCCCTGCCAAAATTCTTTCTACACTTTCCTAGAATAATCCTAGAGGTCCTGGTCTTCTTCAAAGACCAATCTTAGTTTCCTAAGTGGAGGATTCAAAGAGGCGTTTCAAAGAAGAGGTAATATCCATTACCGATCTTTTCAATTTCTTTCTTCTTAAACTTTATCTTTTTTAGTTGTTTAATGATAAAGTAATAACATAAGTATTACTTAAATACTGATATGTTATTATAAATATGAAACAACCCTAATTCATCTTCTATCCATCCTACGGAAAAATGAAATCACCGCGCGTGCGTACGTACGGAATACCGTCTCCACGCCGTGGTGTAATCTATTTTCCGCCACCACATTAATTGGATGGGTATAATGGTTTAATGAGTAACTATATATGATTATTATAAAGTGATATTGATACTGAAATAGTATACAAACACTTCAACACAATTCCACGACCATGGGAACGATATCATCGCTCGTGCGTACGTACGGACTACCGTCTCCACGACGCGATGAGATTCATTCTCAATGATTAACCATTCATGAATGATTATAAAGTATATATAATAAGTACTAATGAAATATATGACATAATAATGATACTGGATTTATTTATATTTATATGTATGTCATCTACTTAATTCCATTCAATTCAATAAGGAAACGAAAACAGCGTTCATGCGTACGTACGGACTACCATCTCCATGAACGATGTATCTCATTCCATTTATCAATATATTATATATATGTATATTCTGAATATATATTATATATAAATCATGTTTTACATTCTGGATATAAGTAATCATGATCCAAGTAATCATATTAATAATTACAAGTTAAAAACATGAACGACAAATGAGACGATTTTACCCAAAACGCTACTTTAACATGAATTTACAAAAGAACGGGTAATATAAAGTCATAAGTGGACCATATATGATATAATAACAATGAATATGATTCTGGAATAAGTCAATAACATTATTTAAATCATTATACAGGAGGTTCGGACATGTACAAAGCAAGTCGGACCTAAGGTAAGGGAAATATCACAATCTCATTTTTATCCGAGATTGTTTATACTTTAGTATTTACTGGGGTGCATTCTATCATCCACATCCATGTTTACTCTATATGTAATATTATTTTCATCCACCTACAATTTTTTATATCCAATTTTACCCTTCGGTGAGTTTTTAGTA
Organism: Viscum album; assembly: GCA_963277665.1. Classification (NCBI taxonomy): domain Eukaryota; kingdom Viridiplantae; phylum Streptophyta; class Magnoliopsida; order Santalales; family Viscaceae; genus Viscum; species Viscum album. Next base: position 358,108,805 of record OY728163.1, read on the forward strand.
AATGATATGAAAGGAATCTTTTGTCGTTTTTCGTACGAGGTATTTTTTTTTTACTTTTCCGACAAAAGTACGAGAAGATTGTTCTTTTTTACTTATACGGCATGAATGGATTTTTAAAACATTGTTTCAAAGAAGATTCCTTTACAAGTTTTAAAGTTTTTTTTTAATCAACTTTTTTTAGTTTATAATTGTATGACATATTAAGAAAGGAAAAGTGTTTTTGAAATAGAAAGGATATTTTCTTCAAGAATGGAGTTCAAGTGTTTTATCAAAATTATTTTCCATCTAAGATAATAAAGGGTTCTGTTTTTATCCCTATTATTACATTGATTTTATTATGTTGTGATGGAATTATTTTTATGAATTCCTTTATCTTATATGAATTGTTTTATGATGTCATGTTGTTTAAGAATCCCATTTTTATTACATGGGTTATGCAATGATGTATGATTTATGATTTTGTGGCACACATAAGAATGGTATCATTATGAGATGGGTGGGACCTATATTTCCCTTCAATGCATTGGGTAAAGATTTTATATCTCATGAGATATACATGGCCGGAATGGTAGGTTATACCGGTTCAGTGAAACAGGACTGAAACGAGGGTGACTCGGTTCAGAAAGGGACTTTGTCCACTAAGATAGTCTTGGCAATGAGTCTTGACTGACAAGAAATGATTCTCTATGATTATGTGTGTATGCCACAAAGTTTCATGTTTTAAGTTATGATTATTGGGATTTTATTTCACTACTATAATTTATCCCATGTTATGAAATTATGCTCTCTTTTGCAGGTTAAGATTTCTAAAAGTTATGTTCTTATGAACATGATGTGATTGATTTTTCTTTTGTTTACCCTTACTGAGAATTTGACCTCACCCTTTTATGTTTTATTTTCCCCAGGATATAAATAAAGGTTTTAGGTAAAAAAAAGGGAAGATCTTTATGGGAGATATTGAAGATCTTTCACCACGATTAGAAGATTACGTTCCGAGTTTCCAAAGACACTAAACTATTACGATCCTCGTGTGTGTGTTTTTGTTATGTACTAAGTATTCTGAAAATATAATGTAATGTCAATGTATGTCAAGCTTCGGGTCTCTACAGTTGGTATCATAGGCAAAGGAGGTAGGAATGTATCCGATCCTTGGGAACTCTCACATGTGAGCGTTGGACGAAGCATGGCTCTCCGCCCAAGGGCTTCATGAGGAAATGGCTCCCACTGGGGATGGTGGTGTGTCCCACCCAGGGGGTGTAGCCGCCCATGGAGTGCCCTGATAGGTATCAATTATAGTCCACTGGAAGTAATTCCAGACCGTTATAGTTGGTATCAGAGGAAAAGTTTAGTCAACCTTTGGAAACTAGGATGCGAAAACGTTAGTAAGATCCCTAGAGATATTTATAAGGTATGTCTAGGGATGTACCTAAGGATAAGTATACGTATAGGATATAGTCCTAAAACTACGGTAACGATCTTAGAATTTAACCTAAGTTGTTAGATATTGAGGGTGCTCCCCCTTTACTATGTTGTTTTCCCTAGCATGATTTTTGCCTCTCACACTATTCTTTTTGGGTTTTAGAAAATGGATGGAAACATGAAGATTCATGATAATGGAGGATATGACGGACAATGGAATGATTTTCTTCATGAGAAACCAAATGAAAGGGGATTTGGAAGTCCAAACATCATTATTATGCCGAATCAGCAATCTCATAATATGATCAATAATGTAAAATTTGGTAAGTTTCCTGACTCGACTAATAAGAGAAAGATGGAGTTTCATGATGATCATATAGGAAAGAAAGTTCAATTTCCCCTATGTAAATCATGTGGGAAGAGGCATCAAGGAGAATGTTTCAAAGGAACTGGAAGATGCTTTGGGTGTGGAAAAGAAGGACACAAAGCAAGTAAGTGCAAAGGAAAAGGTTCAGTTAACACCATGGATGAGGATACTAGTATTGCTACGACATCAACAATGGTTAAATGTTTTAAATGTGGAATGTACGGGCATTATACAAACCAATTCCCTAAGGAAAAGTCTCGTGAAGAGAATCAGTACGGTCGTATGGGTAGTATTTATGTTGATGATGATGAAGAGACTACAAATGATATGTGAGATGAAAGAATTGTTGAAGCTCGGTCAATGGTTTAAGAAATTAGTGGAATGATTACATGTTTATCAAGTGTAATGTTGTATAAGTAATCTCATGGTACTATGGAATAAAGAGACATCTAAGGATTGTTACACTGTTGTCTTTCCTTATGTTTCGAAAGTGTATGATTAATGGTACCATTAACCATGAAAGGTTATTCAGATATTTTCGGAAAGTAGATGATATGTTCATAATGAAGGAATAATAATATAATGAGATGTTTGATTGTATTCATGAGCTCATGATTGATATAAGGACTAAGTGATATCATGGTCTGAGTATATAGAATTTTGAGGATTTTGGTATTTGGAAAGTGGTAACTTTTAACTGCGTTCATGTTTTCACCAAGGTATTCAAGAGAATACATGATTAAGGACTTTGAATGTTTGGAATGTGACCAACACAACATATCTTATGATATATGGGGATCGACGATGGTGTTAAATCTCTGGTAATAGTTTTCACTATGTTATGAGAGTGGACTGCAGTATTATGGATAAGCCTAAAGATTGGAATAGATTATGTTGGACATAAGTTAGTATTGTTTAAGTATAGAAGTTTTTTTTCGATATTATTGATGGGATGTTATAGTAATATAGTTTTATAAAAAGGACAACCTGCAGAATGGGCGACATCCCATCATGTCGGACAAGGCTGTGGGAATCGAACCCACAACCGAAGTGCGACTGGCCATTATCACCTACCACTGGCCTACAGGAAGTCCCTGTTTAGTAGAAACTAGTTTTAATATATTAAGCAGTATGATATATGAAGTATAAGTCCATTTTAGGAACCATATATGATTAATCTCACTATAGATCGACTTATGTATATAATTTTTGCTAACCTTTTGTTTGAGACAGATGGAATGACCCGTCATTCTATCACATGATCTGCTAACACTTCACGAATAACAAATTCAACTTCATTTATTTAAGAGATGAAGTGGAAATTGTTCAAGGCACGAACAACAGTGATATTGTACCAAAATAAAGTAAGTATTTATTCTAATTCAAATTTTTAACTTTAGGGAAATGATCTTGAAAACCAAAAATGTTGTCCTAGTTCCCTTATATCCGATGAATCAGATGGTACCCTAGATCATCACAGATTTATGGCTTTGTGATTGCTGGCTTTTCCATAGCCATGTTCTCTACCACTCTCCATCAGAACATGATGGTTAGATTTCTCTTCCATATCCATATTTTCACCTATGTGGAAACCCAGTGATTAGTTTATTTGGGTAACCGTTACGTTTCATACTTTTGTTTTTAAAGATTGGTTTTGGAATTCCTTTTTACGATGTGGGTTTCTATTAAAGAAACTTTCGAATAGTAAACCATTTATAACCCCGACGAATTTCGAGGGCGAAATTCATTTTAAGGGGGGTAGAATGTAACACCCCGAAATTTTATGAAAAATATTCTTTATAATTTCATTAATGTCTTGTGTTGTACGCTACACCAAAAGGAGCTTGCACAACACACATCCTTGACTTGCCTTGCATTACACACAATCGCAACCTTCCTCGATAGTGTGTATAGTACGCAATAACGAGTTTCACTAAACAACAATATGCTATTAAAATATTATTAAAACGAGCTGTTATGAATAGTAATAACCAATTTTTGAAATTTTGTAAATTTTATTTTTCAAAATGGAATTCATTTTTGGATTCGTAATATCGAAATTAGCTTAGGGTGAAATTTTGGTACTTTTCGGATAACTTTCATATTCTAATGAATAGTGAAAATTACTAAATTTTAATTAAAAAAAACTTTTTAGTCGAAATAATTAATAGTGATAAATTATTAATTTTAGTGGTTTTAAAGTATATTTAGAATATATTTTTACAATTTAATACAATGATGTTCATTGGATGTAATTTCACATTTAAACCAGTTATAAACAAGTTTCAATCTTTTGATAGTTATTATCTCTTAAAAACACGCTATTTGTTTTGATGACGGGAATTAATTTTTAAATTAGTTAATGCAACTGATATGTTTTGAATTTGGTAAAATAGACATCATTTTTGAGTTCATAATATCAAATATATCTTAGGCCTAATTTTTGGTATTTTTCTGAAAACTTTCAATTTGTGATGAATAGTGAAACCACTAAGTGGTAGGTTAAAAACTGAATTTTGCATAAAACTTAATTTTACCCCTTCTGTGAATGGAATTTTGAAAATCCGAGAGACACGGTTAATATCAAGGACTAAAATGTGGTTCAATGAGATGAAAATAATTTTTGGTGAATAGTAACTTTTTACTTTTTTTACCACGGTTAAAAGTAAATAGGGTAATTAAGGGTAAAGATGATATTATTATTACCCTAACACATGTCCTAATTCTATTGGATAAGTGTAATTCGACCAAAAACAAACTTAGGAATAAAATATGACCATTTAGGCCCACTTGGATTAGATTAGGACATTTATTATTAATTTATTTAAAGAAGAGTTAAAAGAGTTAAAATCAAAGTTTATTTACTAAAACATTTTTAATATGGGGTTATAGATACGATAAATTCGACTATAAATATTCATTAGAAATCTAAAAAGATTTCCTACATAATGGTATTTTATTTGTAATTTTTAGACATTAAATAATTTAATTTATGTATGACACAACGATGATGCAGTAATTATCTTATTAATGAAATATTGACATAATTGATGTTATAAATACCCAAATAAATATAATTTTAGACTTTTTATGAATTCCACTAATTTTCTAGGTTACTATGATATATTAGTGTTGATTTGATAAACTTGGTTTGAACATATAATTCTGTTATGACTTTCACAAAAATCATATATCAAATAGTGTCAAAATTGACACAAAATAGTTTTTAAATAAAATATTATATTATTAATTGTTATTTTATTCCTAAAAATCTAAGGTTCGGCCACATGACTTAGATAAGGATATATATATTAATAATAAACAATTTGGGGTTTTTTTGGCATGTTATAGTAAGTGTATTAACCATATAGTGTAAGAAAACAAAAAGACACGGTAAAAGTTAAATTATTTAACTTAGAGTTAAATCTAATTGATAAGGTTAAAATAATAACCTAAACTTGTCTAAATCCTATTGGTTGATAGGATTTCGACCCATACCCACTTTAGCTTTGAAATAAGACCCTTTGGAACCATTATAAACCGATTTTGACTTTAATATAAAATAATATTTTGAGATATTCCTAAGGTGCCCCTCTCCTCCCTTATAAAAGGACACCTCCTCCTCCTCCTCCTCACACCAATTTGAGCACTCAAGCTCGGCCAAACCCTACCAAAATTCCTTCTACACTTCCCTAGAATAATCCTAGAGGTCCTGGTCTTCTTCAAAGACCAATCTTAGTTCCCTAAGTGGAGGATTCAAAGAGGCGTTTCAAAGAAGAGGTAATATCCATTACCGATCTTTTCAATTTCTTTCTTCTTCAACTTCTTCTTCTTTAGTTTTTTCATGATAAAGTAATAACATCAGTATTACTTACATACTGATATGTTATTATAAATATGAAACAACCCTAATTCATATTCTATCCATCCTACGGAAAAATGAAATCACCGCACGTGCGTACGTACGGAATACCGTCTCCACGCCGTGGTGTAATCTATTTTCCGCCACCACTTTAATTGGATGGGTATAATGGTTTAATGAGTAACTATATATGATTATTATAAAGTGATATTGATACTGAAATAGTATACAAACACTTCAACACAATTCCACGACCATGGGAACGATATCATCGCTCGTGTGTACGTACGGACTACCGTCTCCACGACGCGATGAGATTCATTCTCAATGATTAACCATTCATGAATGATTATAAAGTATATATAATAATTACTAATGAAATATATGACATAATAATGATACTGTATTTATTTATATTTATATGTATGTCATCTACTTAATTCCATTCAATTCAATAAGGAAACGAAAACAGCGTTCATGCGTACATACGGACTACTGTCTCCATGAACGATGTATCTCATTCCATTTATCAATATATTATATATATGTATATTCTGAATATATATTATATATAAATCATGTTTTACATTCTGGATATAAGTAATCATGATCCAAGTAATCATATTAATAATTACAAGTTAAAAACACGAACGACAAATGAGACGATTTTACCCAAAACACTACTTTAACATGAATTTACAAAAGAACGGGTAATATAAAGTCATAAGTGGACCATATATGATATAATAACAATGAATATGATTCTGTAATAAGTCAATAACATTATTTAAATCATTATACAGGAGGTTCGGACACGTACAAAGCAAGTCGGACCTAAGGTAAGGGAAATATCACAATCTCATTTTTATCCGAGATTGTTTATACTTTAGTATTTACTAGGGTGCATTTTATCATCAACATACATGTTTACTCTATATGTAATATTATTTCCATCCACCTAAAATTGTTTATATCCAATTTTACCCTTCGGTGAGTTTTTAGTAAAAGATATGAAAGGAATCTTTTGTCGTTTTTTGTACGAGGTATTTTTTTTTACTTTTCCGACAAAAGTACGAGAAGAATGTTCTTTTTTACTTATACGACATGAATGGATTTTTAAAACATTGTTTCCAAGAAGATTCCTTTACAAGTTTTAAAGTTTATTTTTAATCAACTTTTTTTAGTTTATAATTGTATGACATATTAAGAAAGGAAAAGTGTTTTTGAAATAGAAAGGATATTTTCTTCAAGAATGGAGTTCAAGTGTTTTATCAAAATTATTTTCCATCTAAGATAATAAAGGGTTCTGTTTTTATCCCTATTATTACATTGATTTTATTATGTTGTGATGGAATTATTTTTATGAATTCCTTTATCTTATATGAATTGTTTTATGATGTCATGTTGTTTAAGAATCCCATTTTTCTTACATGGGTTATGCAATGATGTATGATTTATGATTTTGTGGCACACATAAGAATGGTATCATTATGAGATGGGTGGGACCTATATCTCCCTCCAATGCATTGGGTAAAGATTTTATATCTCATGAGATAGACATGGTTGGAATGGTAGGTTATACCGGTTCAGTGAAACAGGACTGAAACGAGGGTGACTCGGTTCAGAAAGGGACTTTGTCCACTAAGATAGTCTTGGCAATGAGTCTTGACTAACAAGAAATGATTCTCTGTGATTATGTGTGTATGCCACAAAGTTTCATGTTTTAAGTTATGATTATTGGGATTTTATTTCACTACTATAATTTATCCCATGTTATGAAATTATGCTCTCTTTTTCAGGTTAAGATTTCCAAAAGTTATGTTCTTATGAATATGATGTGATTGATTTTTCTTTTGTTTACCCTTACTGAGCATTTGAGCTCACCCTTTTATGTTTTCTTTTCCCCAGGATATAAAGAAAGGTTTTAGGTAAAAAAAAAGGGAAGATCTTTATGGGAGATATTGAAGATCTTTCACCATGATTAGAAGATTACGTTCCGAGTTTCCAAAGACACTAAACTATTACGAACCTCGTGTGTGTGTTTTTGTTATGTACTAAGTATTCCGCAAATATAATGTAATGTCAATGTAAGTCAAGCTTCGGGTCTCTACAGTTTGTATCAGAGGAAAAGGAGGTAGGAATGTATCTGATCCTTGGGAACTCTCACATGTGAGCGTTGGACGAAGCATGGCTCTCCGCCCAAGGGCTTCATGAGGAAATGGCTGCCACTGGGGATGGTGGTGTGTCCCGCCCAGGGGGTGTAGCCGCCCATAGAGTGCCCTGATAGGTATCAATTATAGTCCACTTGAAGTAATTCCAGACCGTTATAGTTGGTATCAGAGGAAAAGTTTAGTCAACCTTTGGAAACTAGGATGCGAAAACGTTAGTAAGATCCCTAGAGATATTTCTAAGGTATGTCTAGGGATGTCCCTAAGGATAAGTATACGTATAGGATATAGTCCTAAAACTATGGTAACGATCTTAGAATTTAACCTAAGTTGTTAGATATTGAGGGTGCTCCCCCTTTACTATGTTGTTTTCCCTAGCATGATTTTTGCCTCTCACACTATTCTTTTTGCGTTTTAGAAAATGGCTGGATACATGAAGATTCATGATAATGGAGGATATGATGGACAATGGAATGATTTTCTTCATGAGAAACCAAATGAAACGGGATTTGGAAGTCCAAACATCATTATTATGCCGAATCAGCAATCTCATAATATGATCAATAAAGTAAAATTTGGTAAGTTTCCTGACTCGACTAATAAGAGAAAGATGGAGTTTCATGATGATCATAGAGGAAAGAAAGTTCAATTTCCCCTATGTAAATCATGTGGGAAGAGGCATCAAGGAGAATGTTTCAAAGGAACTGGAAGATGCTTTGGGTGTGGAAAAGAAGGACACAAAGCAAGTAAGTGCAAAGGAAAAGGTTCAGTTAACACCATGGATGAGGATAATGGTATTGCTACGACATCAACAATGGTTAAATGTTTTATATGTGGAATGTACGGGCATTATGCAAACCAATGCCCTAAGGAAAAGTCTCGTGAAGAGAATCAGTATGGTCGTATGGGTAGTATTTATGTTGATGATGATGAAGAGACTACAAATGATATGTGAGATGAAAGAATTGTTGAAGCTCGGTCAATGGTTTAAGAAAGTAGTGTAATGATTACATGTTTATCAAGTGTAATGTTGTATAAGTAATCTCATGGTACTATGGAATAAAGAGACATCTAAGGATTGTTACATTGTTGTCTTTCCTTATGTTTCGAAAGTGTATGATTAATGGTACCATTAACCATGAAAGGTTATTCAGATATTTTCGGAAAGTAGATGATATGTTCATAATGAAGGAATAATAATATAATGAGATGTTTGATTGTATTCATGAGCTCATGATTGATATAAGGACTAAGTGATATCATGGTCTGAGTATATAGAATTTTGAGGATTTTGGTATTTGGAAAGTTGTAACTTTTAACTGCATTCATGTTTTCACCAAGGTATTCAAGAGAATACATGACTAAGGACTTTGAATGTTTGGAATGTGACCAACAAAACATATCTTATGATATATGGGGATCGATGATGGTGTTAAATCTCTGGTAATCGTTTTCACTATATTATGAGAGTGGACTGCAGTATTATGGATAAGCCTAAAGATTGGAATGGATTATGTTGGACATAAGTTAGTATTGTTTAAGGATAGAAGTTTTTTTTCGATATTATTGATGGGATGTTATAGTAATATTGTTTTATAAAAAGGACAACCTGCAGAATGGGCGACAGCCCATCATGTCGGACAAGGCTGTGGGAATCGAACCCACAACCGAAGTACGACTGGCCTTTATCACCTACCACTGGCCTACAGGAAGTCCCTGTTTAGTAGAAACTAGTTTTAATATATTAAGCAGTATGATATATGAAGTATAAGTCCATTTTAGGAACCATATATGATTAATCTCACTATAGATCGACTTATGTATATAATTTTTGCTAACCTTTTGTTTGAGACAGATGGAATGACCCGTCATTCTATCACATGATCTGCTAACACTTCACGAATAACAAATTCAACTTCATTTATTTAAGAGATGAAGTGGAAATTGTTCAAGGCACGAACAATAGTGAGATTGTACCAAAATAAAGTAAGTATTTATTCTAATTCAAATTTTCAACTTTAGGGAAATGATCTTGAAAACCAAAAATGTTGTCCTAGTGCCCTTATATCCGATGAATCAGATGGTACCCTAGATCATCACAAATTTATGGCTTTGTGATTGCTGGATTTTCCATAGCCATGTTCTCTACCACTCTCCATCAGAACATGATGGTTAGATTTCTCTTCCATATCCATATTTTCACCTATGTAGAAACCCAGTGATTAGTTTATTTGGGTAACCGTTACGTTTCATACTTTTGTTTTTAAAGATTGGTTTTGGTATTCCTTTTTACGATGTGGGTTTCTATTAAAGAAACTTTCGAATAGTAAACCATTTATAACCCCGACGAATTTCGAGGGCGAAATTCATTTTAAGGGGGGTAGAATGTAACACCCCGAAATTTTATGAAAAATATTCTTTTTAATTTCATTAATGTCTTGTGTTGTACGCTACACCAAAAGGAGCTTTCACAACACGCATCCTTGACTTGCCTTGCATTACACGCAATCACGACCTTCCTCGATAGCGTGTATAGTACGCAATAACGAGTTTCACTAAACAACAATATGCTATTAAAATATTATTAAAACTAGCCGTTATGAATAGTAATAACCACTTTTTGAAATTTTGTAAATTTTATTTTTCAAAATGGAATTCATTTTTGGATTCGTAATATCGAAATTAGCTTAGGGTGAAATTTTGGTACTTTTCGGATAACTTTCATATTCTAATGAATAGTGAAAATTACTAAATTTTAATTAAAAACAACTTTTTTAATCAAAATAATTAATAGTGATAAATTATTAATTTTAGTGGTTTTAAAGTATATTTAGAATATATTTTTACAATTTAATACAATGATGGTCATTGGATGTAATTTCACATTTAAACCAGTTATAAACAAGTTTCAATCTTTTGATAGTTATTATCTCTTAAAAACACACTATTTGTTTTGATGACGGGAATTAATTTTTAAATTAGTTAATGCAACTAATATGTTTTGAATTTGGTAAAATAGACATCATTTTTGATTTCATAATATCAAATATAGCTTAGGCCTAATTTTTTGTATTTTTCTGAAAACTTTCAATTTTTGATGAATAGTGAAACCACTAAGTGGTAGGTTAAAAACTGAATTTTGCATAAAACATAATTTTACCACTTCTGTGAATGGAATTTTGAAAATCCGAGAGACACAGTTAATATCAAGGACTAAAATGTGGTTCAATGAGATGAAAATAATTTTTGGTGAATAGTAACTTTTTACTTTTTTTTACCACGGTTAAAAGTAAATAGGGTAATTAAGGGTAAAGATGATATTATTATTACCCTAACACATGTCCTAATTCTATTGGATAAGTTTAATTCGACCAAAAACAAACTTAGGAATAAAATATGACCATTTAGGCCCACTTGGATTAGATTAGGACATTTATTATTAATTTATTTAAAGAAGGGTTAAAAGAGTTAAAATCAAAGTTTATTTACTAAAACATTTTTAATATGGGGTAATAGATAAGTTAATTCGACTATAAATATTCATTAGAAATCTAAAAATATTTCCTACATAATGGTATTTTATTTGTAATTTTTAGACATTAAATAATTTAATTTATGTATGACACAACAATGATGCAGTAATTATCTTATTAATGAAATAGTGACATAATTGATGTTATAAATACCCAAATAAATATAATTTGAGACTTTTTATGAATTCCACTAATTTTCTAGGTTACTATGATATATTAGTGTTGATTTGATAAACTTGGTTTGAACATATAATTCTGTTATGACTTTCACAAAAATCATATATCAAATAGTGTCAAAATTGACACAAAATAGTTTTTAAATCAAATATTATATTATTAATTGTTATTTTATTCCTAAAAATCTAAGGTTCGCCCAAATGACTTAGATAAGGATATATATATTAATAATAAACAATTTGGGGTTCGTTTGGAATGTTATAGTAAGTGTATTAACCATATAGTGAAAGAAAACAAAAAGACATGGTAAAAGTTAAATTATTTAACTTAGAGTTAAATCTAATTGATAAGGTTAAAATAATACCCTAAACTTGTCTAAATCCTATTGTTTGATAGGATTTCGACCCATCCCCACTTTATCTTCGAAATAATACCCTTTGGAACTATTATAAACCAATTTTGACTTTAATATAAAATAATATTTTGAGATATTCCTAAGGTGCCCCTCTCCTCCCTTATAAAAGGGCACCTCCTCCCCCTCCTCCTCACACCAAATTGAGCACTCAAGCTCGGCCAAACCCTGCCAAAATCTCTTCTCCACTTCCCTAGAAACATCCTAGAGGTTCTGGTCTTCCTCAAAGACCAATTTTAGTTCCCTAAGAGGAGGTCTCAAAGAGGCGCTTCAAATATATCTTAGGCCTAATTTTTGGTATTTTTCTGAAAACTTTCAATTTTTGATGAATAGTGAAACCACTAAGTGGTAGGTTAAAAACTGAATTTTGCATAAAACTTAATTTTACCGCTTCTGTGAATGGAATTTCGAAAATCCGAGAGACACGGTTAATATCAAGGTCTAAAATGTGGTTCAATGATATGAAAATAATTTTTGGTGAATAGTAACTTTTTACCTTTTTTTACCACGGTTAAAAGTAAATAGGGTAATTAAGGGTAAATATGATATTATTATTACCCTAACACATGTCCTAATTCTATTGGATAAGTGTAATTCGACCAAAAACAAACTTAGGAATAAAATATGACCATTTAGGCCCACTTGGATTAGATTAGGACATTTATTATTAATTTATTTAAAGAAGGGTTAAAAGAGTTAAAATCAAAGTTTATTTACTAAAACATTTTTAATATGGGGTTATAAATAATATAAATTCGACAATAAATATTTATTATAAAGCTAAAAGTATTTCCTACATAATTGTATTTTATTTCTAATTTTTAGACATTAAATAATTTAATTTATGTATGACACAACGATGATGCAGTAATTATCTTATTAATGAAATATTGACATAATTGATGTTATAAATACCCAAATAAATATAATTTGAGACTTTTTATGAATTACACTAATTTTCTAGGTTACTATGAAATATTAGTGTTGATTTTATAAACTTGGTTCGAACATATAATTCTGTTATGACTTTCACAAAAATCATATATCAAATAGTGTCAAAATTGACACAAAATTGTTTTTAAATCAAATATTATATTATTAATTGTTATTTTATTCCTAAAAATCTAAGTTTCGGCCAAATGACTTAGATAAGGATATATATATTAATAATAAACAATTTGGGGTTCGTTTGGCATGTTATAGTAAGTGTATTAACCATATAGTGTAAGAAAACAAAAAGACACGGTAAAAGTTAAATTATTTAACTTAGAGTTAAATCTAATTGATAAGGTTAAAATAATAACCTAAACTTGTCTAAATCCTATTGGTTGATAGGATTTCTACCCATCCCCACTTTAGCTTCTAAATAAGACCCTTTGGAACCATTATAAACCGATTTTGACTTTAATATAAAATAATATTTTGAGATATTCCTAAGGTGCCCCTCTCCTCCCTTATAAAAGGACACCTCCTCCTCCTCCTCCTCACACCAATTTGAGCACTCAAGCTCGGCCGAACCCTGCCAAAATTCCTTCTCCACTTCCCTAGAATAATCCTAGAGGTCCTGGTCTTCTTCAAAGACCAATCTTAGTTCCCTAAGTGGAGGATTCAAAGAGGCGTTTCAAAGAAGAGGTAGTATCCATTACCGATCTTTTCAATTTCTTTCTTCTTCAACTTCTTCTTCTTTAGTTGTTTCATGATAAAGTAATAACATCAGTATTACTTACATACTGATATGTTATTATAAATATGAAACAACCCTAATTCATCTTCTATCCATCCTACGGAAAAATGAAATCACCGCGCGTGCGTACGTACGGAATACCGTCTCCACGCCGTGGTGTAATCTATTTTCCGCCACCACATTAATTGGATGGGTATAATGGTTTAATGAGTAACTATATATGATTATTATAAAGTGATATTGATACTGAAATAGTATACAAACACTTCAACACAATTCCACTACCATGGGAACGATATCATCGCTCGTGCGTACGTACGGACTACCGTCTCCACAACACGATGAGATTCATTCTCAATGATTATCCATTCACGAATGATTATAAAGTATATATAATAAGTACTAATGAAATATATGACATAATAATGATACTGTATTTATTTATATTTATATGTATGTCATCTACTTAATTCCATTCAATTCAATAAGGAAACGAAAACAGCTTTCATGCGTACGTACGGACTACCGTCTCCATGAACGAAGTATCTCATTCCATTTATAAATATATTATATATATGTATATTCTGAATATATATTATATATAAATCATGTTTTACATTCTGGATATAAGTAATCATGATCCAAGTAATCATATTAATAATTACAAGTTAAAAACACGAACGACAAATGAGACGATTTTACCCAAAACGCTACTTTAACATGAATTTACAAAAGAACGGGTAATATAAAGTCATAAGTGGACCATATATGATATAATAACAATGAATATGATTCTGGAATAAGTAAATAACATTATTTAAATCATTATACAGGAGGTTCAGACACGTAAAAAGCAAGTCGGACCTAAGGTAAGGGAAATATCACAATCTCATTTTTATCCGAGATTGTTTATACTTTAGTATTTAATGGGGTGCATTTTATCATCCACATCCATGTTTCCTCTATATGTAATATTATTTCCATCCACCTACAATTTTTTATATCCAATTTTACCCTTCGGTGAGCTTTTAGTAAAAGATATGAAAGGAATCTTTTGTCGTTTTTCGTACGAGGTGTTTTTTTTTTATTTTCCGAAAAAAGTACGAGAAGAATGTTCTTTTTTACTTATATGGCATGAATGGATTTTTAAAACATTGTTTCCAAGAAGATTCCTTTACAAGTTTTAAAGTTTATTTTTAATCAAATTCTTTTAGTTTATAATTGTATGACATATTAAGAAAGGAAAAGTGTTTTTGAAATAGAAATGATATTTTCTTCAAGAATGGAGTTCAAGTGTTTTATCAAAATTATTTTCCATCTAAGATAATAAAGGGTTCTGTTTTTATCCCTATTATTACATTGATTTTATTATGTTGTGATGGAATTATTTTTATGAATTACTTTATCTTATATGAATTGTTTTATGATTTCATGTTGTTTAAGAATCCCATTTTTATTACATGGGTTATGCAATGATGTATGATTTATGATTTTGTGGCACACATAAGAATGGTATCATTATGAGATGGGTGGGACCTATATCTCCCTCCAATGCATTGGGTAAAGATTTTATATCTCATGAGATAGACATGGATGGAATGGTAGGTTATACCGGTTCAGTGAAACAGGACTGAAACGAGGGTGACTCGGTTCAGAAAGGGACTTTGTCCACTAAGATAGTCTTGGAAATGAGTCTTGAATAACAAGAAATGATTCTCGGTGATTATGTGTGTATGCCACAAAGTTTCATGTTTTAAGTTATGATTATTGGGATTTTATTTCACTACTATAATTTATCCCATGTTATGAAATTATGCTCTCTTTTGCAGGTTAAGATTTCCAAAAGTTATGTTCTTATGAATATGATGTGATTGATTTTTCTTTTGTTTACCCTTACTGAGCATTTGAGCTCACCCTTTTATGTTTTCTTTTCCCTAGGATATAAAGAAAGGTTTTAGGGAAAAAAAAAGGGAAGATCTTTATGGGAGATATTGTAGATCTTTCACCACGATTAGAAGATTACGTTCTGAGTTTCCAAAGACACTAAACTATTACGATCCTCGTGTGTGTGTTTTTGTTATGTACTAAGTATTCCTCAAATATAATGTAATGTCAATGTACGTCAAGCTTCGGGTCTCTACAATAGTGGACAAAGTCCATTACTGAATTGTGTTCACACCTCATTCCAGCCCTGTTTTGCTGAACCCGATTAACATATCATTCCAGCCCTGTATTACAGAACTAGATTTACTTGTTGTCCTAGTATTATATGGAAAATAATTTTGATTGAACACTGGAAATTAATTTATTAGGAAAATATACTTTCTTATTAAAAGATATTTTATTTTCTCAAAATGCCACAAAATTTTAAGAGAAACGAATCCCATTAAAAATAATTTTTAAATCACATAAAGTATGCTTCATGGAAATACACTGTTATGAAAAAAAATTATAATGTTGTATAATTTAAAAGAAAACATTCTACTTGTACTTTTGTCACATATGTGAAAAAGTACCTCGTATACAAAAACAACAAAAGATTCTTTCCATATTGTTTAATAAAATCTGTCCAATTGGGTATAATTGAAATTAAACTATTTTATAAGGATAGAAAAAATATTTTTGAATAAATATTTAGTAAACATGGACATAGATGTTAAATATACTCTACTATATACTTACGTATAAACAATCTCAGATAAAAATAGATTGTGAAATTATCCATTACCAATTTATAACCATTCGATTCAATTGCCTCATAAAATAAAGAAAATTATATGTCTATTAAAAAATCATACCATTCATAATAATATTCATAAAAAAATTCAAGGGAATCATAAACCCACACAAAATAAAGAGGTGGTGTATAATGCATATGTCC
Source organism: Viscum album (assembly GCA_963277665.1). Lineage (NCBI taxonomy): Eukaryota > Viridiplantae > Streptophyta > Magnoliopsida > Santalales > Viscaceae > Viscum > Viscum album. The sequence continues at coordinate 358,125,308 of OY728163.1, forward strand.
CACAAAAATTAATGCGAGACAAAATAATCCCTTTCCTTAGGTCTGGGTTACTTCATATGTGTCTAAAAATTTGGTATAAGGGTTTAAATAATGTTATTCACTTATTCAATAATCATATTCCCTCTTTATAATATCATATGTGATTATATTTTTACCAATTTTTTGATAACATTATTACTCATCCATCGAGTATTAACTGTTTTATTTTCTTACGCATGTTTCATCGGATAAGTTCTTATTCCACTTACTAGATTATAATTATAAAATTTCTTGATTAATATTAATATAATATTCATCATATTTGTTCATTCAATAAATTTATTTAATCATGATTTTATGGATATAATGTAGAATGAATCATATCACATAGTGGAGACGGTATGCCGTACATACACACGAGCGACAATATCACATTTATAATTGTGGAATGGTATTGAATTTTATAGGTTATATAATATTTAAGAATCAATATCATGTTATAATATTCATATATAATTATGTTTTCAAATAGTACACCCATCCATGTAAAGTGGTGATGAAAAACAGATTAATCGCAATGTGGAGACGGTAAGTCGTATGTATGCACGCATGGTGATTTCATTTTTTTAGGATGGATAAAAGGGGGAATATCATTTTTACAAAACTATAATAACATCTCAGAATATATTTTAGACTGAAGTCATTACTTTATAATGTATACTACTCATGAAGCAGAATTAGTAGAAGACAGAGTTTGAAAGAATTGATAAAGGAGATTAACTCTTCTTCGACGTTGTCTCTCAAGACACCCTATTAATGGTACTAGAGTTGGTCTTTTAAGAATAACATAACCTATAGAATGTAACTATGGAATTATTTAAGGGATCTTTTTATGGGATGGATTATTTTGAAGTCTCAAAGTGATATAAAGAAGTGTGGGAGGAGGTTCCATTTTTATAATTGAGGTGAGGGGTACTTCTATAATATTTTGAAATATTAATTCATAATAAAATAAAAAAACATCCAAAAAACTTCAACATATCCTTATTTATAATATTATATGATAAAAAATTTTAATATCATAAAAAATAAAATTTATACACGTTTTTATTTCATTTTAAACCTTATAATTTTGTTTTTCCCTTAATTGTACCCTTTTAATTTTAGCTATGGTAAGAAATTTTTCAATATTAAAATAGTGTAATTTTTACTCATTAGATGTAAATTAGATGATAAATGAAAAATATATAATATTTAATATTAAAAATTATTTATTTATTATTTTTAAATTATTTTATTATTTTTATATATTATTTAATAAAACATTATTTTGACAATATTCATTTAATGGATTGATAAAAATACTAGGATAAGAAGTTAAACATGAAACAAATATTTTATTATACCATAAAGGAATACATTTTATCTTGAATTTTTTTATATATTATGTATCCCAAAAATCATTTATTTTAGTACTTTTAATAACATTAATTTGACATTTCCATTAATAATATAATTACCATATCAGTTTTGTGTATTTATTTAATATAATTATTTATTGTGAAAAAATTAAAAATAAAACAATATGATGAATATTAATATACTATATTTCATAGTAATACTTTTATTCGGTTATAAATTCTGTAAAATCAATCATTAAAAATTTTATAGTTATTAAAACATCAATGTTAAAAGTTTAACATAACTTTAAATAAAATAATATAAGTGTCATAATCTCTTCTATAAGTATCCTAATGGTCAATAACTCAACCATTGGATGAATATGGTCGAGATATACATGAAAAATAATTTTTTTTCAAGTGTTTGTCACTTTTAATGGTTATTATTATTTTAATAATAATTAGGTTATTGCTTTTAATTGGTTAAATAATTCAGGAATCATCAATATATAAACATTTAAATTGATTATTTATTTACAAATATTAAAAAATAAAATATGATGATAAATAAAAAATATTATTTTTTAAATGAGTATTTATAATCTAATTTATCTTATGTGAACATTAATTAAAAATGATGTTATTATTAAACTTTAAGTAAGACATATTTATGTTTTCTTTAAATAAAATTTATCAAATGTCCAAATCTCATCCAAGTGGCTTCCAAAGGGTATAATTTCGACAGAAGGGTAGTTTTGTCCTAAAATAATTAATACAATCATATTTGGATAGGTGTTAAGGTATTTTTATGATATTATATTTACCCTTAATTTTACGATTTACCTTTTTACCATACTAAAAGAAGTTACTGAAGTTAGCATTCACAATTCCAAAAAATAAAATAAATATATTTATATAATTTGGACATACTAATTCAAAACATGGAATCCATTTTTAAAACTTCAGAACATATAATTTTTATTAATTTATTTAAAAATTAATCCTTTTGTTAGAATAAAAATGGGTTTTAAAAGTAAAAACATTGAAAAAGATTAAAATGTTTTTATAGAAAAATTAATCTTAGAATTAATTAAAAAAAATATATTAAATGATAAAAATATTTTCTATTTTTAAATTAAAACCATTAAAATATATAATATATCCACAAAAATTATTTCGATGAAAATATTTTTTTCAATTAAAATTTAGTATATTTTTACTATTTATCAAAACATAATACTCATAAGAAAAATATCATAAATACATCCAAATTAAAATTTTATATCCCTCATCCAATGAAAAATTTTATTTTGTTAAATTTAATATATAAAATTTTCAAGATTAGATTTAAAACAGGTGTTCCCTTAAAAGGTCGCAAAACTACATTTTTGGAGAAATACTTCTTTTGTCTAAAAAAAATTGAATTTGTTCTTATATCATGTATAGAAAACATATAAGATGAATTTAAAAAAAATACATTGAATATATCACACATATATATATTTAATTAATAAAATTAGCCAATGGTAATTTTAAGATTTAATAAAGTCCCTCATTTTCATTTAAATATTTTTTCAGAAATAATTTCCTTTTACTTAAAAAGGTTTTTATTTTCATTTAAATTGAATTTTCCACCAATTAATTTAATATATATACATGTGTAAATCATATTTTCAAAACCTAGTTAATATTGTTCATACCCTCCATTATAATGTCTTTGTTATAACGTAACATAATAATATTTATTTGTTCACTTATACTCGGTCTTGCATGGAATGAATTGTATAAAAAGTTCTTGAAATTGTGTTTAACACAAGCCAAGCATAGTGTTGTATATATTGAATGCTAAGACAGTGTTGCGTGTAGCACAAGATTGTCGTGGTGTTGCATACAACTCATGATATCAATGGAAAATGACACAAATAAATAAATAAATAATCTATCTCATAAAATATTGGGGTGTTAAATTCGACCCCCCTTAAAATAATTTTCACCCTCAAAATTATTCTAGGTTATAAAAGTATTAATATTTTAAAATTTCTTTTATAGAAACCCTTATCGAAAAAACAAAGACTAAAACTTTCATTTAAAAATGAATGTGAGAAACATAATGGTTACCCAAAGTCATTCATAACCAGGTTTCCATATAGGATAATGTAGATAGAATTGGAAAACATGGATATGGAATAGAAATTTAACCATAATGTTTTAATGGAGAATTATAGAGAATAAGTTTAAGAGAATGTTAACAGTTAAAAATCCATAAGTCTTTGATGATTTATAGTGCCATTTGATTTATCAGAAATGATGGCATAGTGGAAACATTTTTGGGTTTAAGGTCCTTTCCTTATAATTGAAGAATAATAATAAATATTTACTAGATTAAGTATAATCGCATACTTTCCTTGTTCCTTGATAAAATTCCACATGATCTCTTATTCTGTGAAATGTAGTTGAATTTGTCTTTTCTGAATCATTAATAGATCATGAAATCCATAAATTGGATGATATGACATTCTATAAACCTAAAAAAAGGTCAAAAAAACTTATTAAATACTCATAAGTTCACATACGGTGAGATATTACTTTATTATAACAAGCTTTATCTAAATTTTAACATAAAATTTCTATAAATTGATAACATTACAACCCTTCTGAAAGCTGAAAAATCCAAAACATTAAAAACTGGTTAACTGACTTGGCTTAACATTATCCATCATATATCATAAGGTATCTCTTTTTTGTCACATTCCAAACATGTGAACATCGTCGTCAAGTATTCTCTTGAGTCATGGTAACAACCTAAATTTCTATAAAACCTCCGCGAAAACATGCATTCTTTGAAAAAATAACTCTTTATATATAACATAAATCCCAAAGATTATATATTCACTATCCATGGTATAATAAATCACATTTTCATCATATCTGCCTCGAGGTCAGTAATACTATCAAATAATTCTTTATTTCCTTATCCAAACATTATGCTCATATTAAGGGTCATCCTTCACTTAATGTTTTAAAAAAAATATCTTAATCACTTTTTATAGTTACTAGTACTGATAAGAATATAATCTTAAATACATATAAAAAATCACATTATAAAAATAGGTATTTCATTATTCAATAATACCATAAAAGTGATTATACCACATTATTCTAGAATGCCATTACATAAATACTCAAACATTCCACCACTTCGTTATCGTACTCTACATCACCAATAGTGATCACATGAAATTTTACTTTGTCATTGTTCTTAAGATATTTCTGGTGTATTTCATCATCAATAACTTTTAGATTAATGAATTGGTGGGCATTGTTCTCCATTTATTTACACTTGTAGCATTGATATGTTGGAGGTGCATTCTAGTATCCTTTTCTCTATTCATATCATTAGCAATATATTTCCCATTAATTAACACTCAATTGGATTATGACCTTATTTTCCACACACAAAAATATTTACTAGTCCATTTAATACAATATATAACATTCTTCTTTCCAGACATTGAGAATAAGGAAACACTTGTCTTATTTTCACCATTGTTTTGAGATTTTCTCTTGAATTCTATCTTCAGTTTCATGTCAAAACCATGAGATTGATATGTAACCCCAACATCCATTTCTATCTTGAAAGCACAAAACATAATCTCTTTATATCTACTAATGTCTATTATGGAAAATTCCATTCAAAGACATTGTATTAAGCCACAGAAGAATCAATCATCTTTACTCTCTTGTTGGATAATAATTCTAGAAGCTTACCTTGAAAATCTTGTAAACTTTTCTACAAAGATACCAAAATATTATTCATCCTTTTCTTAAGATCAAGAAACTCCTTATCCATATTTGTATGAGGAATATTAGGAAATTACTTATTGAAAAACAATGTTATTGAACTCATACCATTCTTTGGATTCAATTTCATCATCTTTCCATGTATTATTTATTAGAGCGCGTCATTGGTCTGCTTCTCCTTCTAAATGATAGAAAGCCAAAATAAATTTTTCATGTTACGAATAGTGATGGAAAAACTATATTTTTTAGGATACTGATCCATTTTTTAATAACAACTAGATCAGAAGACCCACTGAAATAAGGTGGGTGTTGCCTCATTAAGGTCTCAACAGAATGTTGCTCCTTTATTTTCTCATTTGGAAGTCCAGAATGAATCATTGATTGTGCATGTGTAGAGATAAGTTTTTTCATTCCAGTTCCCATAACGTTTTTTTAAGAGTAAAATCATTTCATTTTTAATTTCTTTCATCATTAACATGGATCATTTAGGTTCGTTCTATTATCTAATTCCCAAAACGAATATTGTGAGAGGAAAAATCATTATTGGAAAACAAAAAAAAGGGGGGGTAATTTCAATCTCAATCATCTTAGGATTACTCCTAGGTTAACAATGATCATTATTAAAAGTCAAGTATTCTATCAAATACTTAGAATAATCCTTAAAGACTTCTATATACATAACCTAGAAATATCTGAAGGGATCTCACTAATGTTTTCTCATCATAGTTTCCAAAAGTTGTCTAAACCTTCACTTTGATACCAACTCTAAGGACCCTTGATTGACGCACATTGATATTACATTACTTTTGTGGAATAATTAATATATGACAAAATTAGATTCCTTATGACCATACTATTTTAATGTATTTAGGAATAGGGAACAAATTTTCTTAACTTGTGGAATGATCTTCAAAATCTATCATAAATATATTCCCCTTTAGTTTTCCTACCCAAAACCATTATTTATATCATGGGTAAAATAAAATATGAAAAGGGTGATCTCAAATGCTCAGGAATGTTAAAAAATGAGAATATAAAATAAAACATTAACATAATAATGTAGAAAACATGAACATAACTTTTTAAAACCATTCAATATGTAACATATATCAAAATATTGAGTGATGATATTAATATATGTAGTAAATAAGGAATAAATCATAAAGTAATCTTGAACCCTGAGAAAATATAATTGGTATAATACAAGGAATTCTAGAAAACACATAAGAATAGAAAATAATTTCCATATTATCCAAGGCTCATTTCTAATACCATCATAGGGGGAAAATTCTATTTCTGAACTGAGTTCACTTTTTATTCCTGCCCAATATTACAAAACTATATTTACTTGTCGTTCCATCCTTGTATTCCTAAACTATAGTTACATATTGTTCTAGTCCTTTTTATCTCATGAGATATAAATCATTACCCAATTCATTATAGGGAGAAATATGTCCCACCCATATCACAATTAAATAATTCTTACATGTTCTACAAAAACATAAATCAGTCATTATAACTTAACCCAAGGAATAAAAAGGGTTTCTTAAATATCATTACATCATAATATAATCCATGTAAAACAAATGAATTCAATAAATATAATTCAATAAAAAATATAATAAAACCATAAGAATAATATGTATATTATACTTGAAACATAAACCTATTAAATAATTTTATCATAGATGGAAAATAATTTTTATTGATTAGTTGAAATTTTTTCTTCAATAAAATATTATTTCTCATTCAAAAACATTTTATTTTCTCAAAATTACACACAATTTGAAAAGAAAATAACTTAATTTAATATTACCTTGAAATAATGTAATAGAATATTCATGGAAATACAGTGTCATGAAAAAATAAAAACATGTCATGTCATATAATTTAAAAGAAGACATTCTTCTCATAATTTTGTGAGATAAGTCAAAATGTGCCTCGTATCAAAAAATGAAAAAAGAATCATTTCGTACTGTTTAATAAAAAATTTCCAATTCAGTAAAATTCTGTTTAAACAATTATTTAAGGATATAAATAATATTTTGGAATAAATATTTACGAAAAATGGACATGGATGATAAAAATACCCTAGTATATACTTACATATAAACAATCTCAAATAATAATGAGATTACGAAATTATCCATTAACAATTTATAATCAGTCGAATTTTATTCCTCATAATGTAAATAAAATTATATGCATATGTATATATCATATCCTTAATGATAATAATCATACAAACCTTCATTGGAAGCATAAACACAAAACAAAACAAATAGGCAGTGTATAAAGAAAAATGTCCCAAAAAATTAAAAGTGAGAAAAAATAACCCCTCACCTTTGGTTGGGGGTCACTCATAATTTCTTGAACCTCATGTATAAGGATTTAAATAATTTTATTAACTTATTAAAGAATAATATTAATTTTTTATAATATCATTAGTGATCACATTATTACATGTTTATTAATAACAATATTACTCATCCATCGAGTATTAACTGCTTTATTTTCTAACGCATGTTTCATCAGATAAGTTCTTGTTCCTTTTCATATATTATAGTTATAAAATTTCAAAAAAGATATAAATATTATATATATCACATTTTTTCATTCAATACATTTATATAATCTTTCTTTAATGGATAAAATGTTGAATGAGTCACATTTCATTGTTGAGATAGTAGGTCGTACGTATGCATGCGTGATGATATCATTCCCATAATCGTGGAATGGTGTTAAAGTGGATGATTTATATAATATTTCAGAATAAATATCATGTTATAATAAAAATATATAGTTATTATTTCCATCATTACACCCATAGATGTAAACAGGTGATGAAAAATAGATTACACCACAACATGGAAATGCTAAGCCATACATACACACGCATGGTGATTTCATTTTTCATTGGATAGATAGAAGGTGAAATAGGGTTTTACCAGAACCATAATAACATATAATAATATATGTTATACTAGATTTATTACCATATAATGGAAATAACTCATGGGTAAGAAGTAGAAGATGAAATAAGTTTGAATGAATCAGTAGAAGAGATTACCTCTTCTTCGACGTGCTCCCTCTAGACCTCCTCTTAAAGGTACCAGAGTTGGTATTTTGAGAAGTCCAGAACCTCTATAATGTGAATATGGAAGTTTTCAAGTAAAAAGGGATGGGCATAGAATATATTTAAGTCTTAATGTTTTGTGAAGGGGTGAGGGAGGAGGTTCCCTTTTATAATTATAGTTAGGGGAATTTTTGGAATCTATAAAAATATTAATTTATAATAAAATCAAAACCCTTCTAAAATCCTAATATATTTCATTAATTCTAATATGAGATTAAATTATTTTTAAATCTCATAAACCATTAATTTTTATACTTGTTTTGATTTCATTTTAAACCATATAATTTCGTTTTACTCTCAATTATTCTCTTTTAATTTTAACAAAGGTAATAATTGTTCAATATTTAAATAGTGTAATTTTTAATTATTTTATACCAATTAGACCTGAAATTAACTATATATTACATTATAGAGTAAAAAATAATTATTTATATTTTTGAAAATATTTTCTAATTTTTAAATATTTTTTTAATATATTATTTTTACAAAATATCAATAGTGTCAATTTTGACAATATTCCTTTAATGGATTTTTAAAAATATCAAGATAAGATTTTAACCTCAAAAAAATATATTATTATATCTCTAATGGGTCAATTTCATCTATTAAATTTGTTGGAAATATAAATTATTAGAAATTATAAATATTTTAGTATTTTTAATAAAATTAATTTTATATTTCCATTAATAAAATAATTATTATAGAATATTTGGGTAATAGTTTTATATAATTATATGATGGGTAAAATTTAAAAATAAAGTACTATGATGAAGATAAATCTACTATATCCCACAAGAATAGTTTTAGACGAATATATATTTTGGAATATCCATCATTAAAAATGTTATACTTATTGAATCTTGAATGTGGAAAGTATAACACCACTTTACATACAAGAATATAATTGTCATAATATCTTCTATAAGGCTCTAAATGATCAATAAATTAACCCTGGATGAATATAGTAATAATATACTTGACCAAAAATATTTTTTCAATTGCTTATGTCTTTTAATTGTTATTATCTTTTTTTTTTGATTTTTCATCAACCAAATAATTCCCACATCATCAATATATAAAACATTAATGTAATTATTAATTTCCTAAAAATAAAAAATAAAATACTCTGATAAAGAAAAATATTTTATAATTTAAATGATTATTTATAATATAATTTATATTCTTTATATCTTTATATTAAAAATGATCTAGTTATAAAAAATTGAGTATTAAATATTTAAAATTTCTTTAAATAAAATATATTAAATGTCCTAATCACATAAAAGTGGAATACAAAGGGTATAATTTAGACCTAAGGATGGTGTATGTTGTAAATAACTCATACAATCATATTAGGATAATTGTTATGGTAATTTTATAATATTATATTTACACTTAATTGCCTGATTTACCTTTTTACCATATCAACAAACATTACAGATGTTTATATTCATAATTCCCAAAAATAAGAAAAATATTTACATAATTTGGACCTACTGATTCCAAATATGGAATTAATTTTAAAAATTTAATACATATAATTTTCAATAATTATTTTAAAATTAATTTCATTGGCAAAAAAAGTGTTTTAAAAGATAAAACATCAGAAAAGATTGAAATGTTTTTACATCAAAATTCATGTAAAAATTAATTATAATGACTAAAATTATGTTAAATTATAAAAAAAATCCTATTTTTACATTATAACCATTCAATAATATAATTTATCCTCATAAATTATTTCAATTAAAATAGTTGTTTTTAATTCAAGTTTAAGATATTTTTACTATTCATCAAAACGAAAAAATTATCATAAAAATATCCAAAGTTCATCCAAATTAAATTTTTATATCCCACTTACAATAAGAAGTTTATTTTGTTAAATTGAATATATAAAAAAGTAAAAAACTAGATTTAAAATGGGTGTTCCATCAAAAAGGGGAAAAAGTGCATTTTAAAAAAATACTTCTTTAATCAAAAAATTGAATTTGTTCTTATATCATGTCTAGAAAACATATATAATTCTTTCCAACATTACATTGAATATTTTTCAAATATATAATTCATTAATAAAATCCACAAAGAGTGGTTTTATTATTTGATAAACTCACTTATTTTCATTTAAATAGTTTTTTATAAAAAACATTTCTTTTTATTTAAAAAGATTTCATATTAATTTATAAATAATTTCTCAAAAAATAATTAATATTATATACTCAGGTAAAAAAATATATTCATAATTCAGTTAATACTATCCATACCAGCCATTAAAATTGCTAGGTTATATGGTTTCATAACATTAATTTATTGATCACATATACTCAGTCTTCCATGAAATGAATTCTATCAAATGAACATGAAATTGTGTGTAACACAAGACAAGAATAATGTTACATATATCACAAGCTAAGTTAGTGTTGTGTGTAACACAAGATTATCTCGGTGTTGTGTACTTGATAATATATGAAAGAAAAAAACTTAAACAAATAAATAAATAATATATTTCATAAAAATATCAGTGTGTTACAAAGGCCCTTCCCATTTTTGTTCATCATCAGGGGTTTCTTTATTATTATTATTAGAGTTATAAGAGCCGTCATCAGTTCTCCTTCGAATAATAAATGGAGGGAAAGCTTTTTATTAAATGCTTGTGTGATTCGATTCTGATGGACCTCCAGGTTATGAATTATGAACAACCTATTCTCATCTATCTATTCCAATTTGTGCAACCTCTTTTATGATTCATCATAATCTGAGAGTTTTACACAAATTGATACTTAGAGAGAAGGCAGTTGGACCTCTATGGGTAACACTAATTCAATCACATACACCAATGAGTATGGTATTTTTAGTGTGACAGTAAGCTTTCCAATACTGTATTCCCATAAATCATGGAGTAGATTTTCTGAACATGACTTTTATTCATTGTTCAAAATATTCTAGAGTATATTCAATAGAATTTTATTTAATCCCTCTATCTATCCATTTTCCAATTCATGATAGTGATATAAGTGATTAGACTCGATATTTTATTTCTGTTAATGTATCTCTGACTTCGTAGAAGAATATTTGGTTTTGTTTTCCATCAATATTGTGTGAGGGATCCTGAACCTAGTAATGATATGTAACTTCATGAATTAGATGGTATTATTCATCATAAATTTATTTAGGGGTATTAACTCATCCCAGTTTGAAATTTAGTAAGTTGTAGTAAGGATATAATTGAACTACATAACTGTGGATGTGTGATATGTCTCCACAATATCCTTTCGCCAAATGATAAATTGACAGAATATTTAGTTGTATATTAAAATTATGGTGTGTGATAGATTATGTTTTCAGGGATATAGCACACATGACATTTCATGGTGAATTCCACATAGTCCTATATCATGATTTTCTAGTACTATCCCAACCTATGGATTCTATGGGAGAGTCGGGTCCGAGGCAGATGGGTGCCACAAGATCCTTTATGGATTTCATCCATGATGGAAGTTATCTCTCCTTTTTCTATACACCTGAAGAGGATTCTATCAAATCCTATTTGAAAAGGTATTTATACTCACTTGGACCATCCTATAGAGTGATGTTTATGACATGATGCCAAATCTGTTCCCTTATGTTCTGGTCTATTTGGAGAATCTGGTTCTAAATATTACTAATTATGGGTCCATCCATCTAGAAGAGATTATTGTCTTTTCAAGATCTAGGTAGATATTGATCGGATTGACATCTTCCATATTTCATATGAAAATTGATGAGACCATTTTACTATGCGTAATAAAAAGTATTTCTTCCTCTTAATCAGGTTCGACCATGATAATGGATGCATTATCCAATATAATGGTGTGAGCCTTATATGGACAAGGAAGATGATGCAATGTGGTCTCAAAAGGTAACTCTGCTATTATTCCATTGATGTATCCAGTCAGAGGGTCCAATTCTTTATTTTTAATGGAATGTTCACCATTGATCTGATATATCACCCACTATGAGTCCCATGGGATATCCAGGTAGGCTATGTTCAGTTATAGGGCTAGTTACAACCCAACACTGAGGGCTTGGTATTCTACCTCATTATTTATGCAGCCTTTAGATAGTGATAAAGATTAAGGAAAAATGAATTGTCTGTAGAGACATACACAATCCCTAAGAAAACCTAGTTGAGTCTCATGGTTTCCATCCTTATGTCGATGGGACTACGAGAGGCCCCATCAAAGTACATTTCCCATGTCCAGGGATTTTTATGGGTAAATAAGACCTCCTCATCTAGATGTTTTATGTCTTCTGATGTATTATTTCGAGTAGGATGTACTAAGAGGAGATCATTTAGGGATTTACCTTTCATTAAATGATGTGATATGAATAAACTGTTATATTACTATAGAATGACCACCCATAAGTCCAAGAACTCAGTCAACATAGTGTGACCCGAGATATACATGAGCGGATAAACAAGTGAGACCAAATGGACCTCTAGTTCATGCAAGTAATACCTCAAATTATTCAATGAGAAGATGATTTCAATACAGTTCTTGTCAACATCAAAGTATGTAGTTTTAGCAACTCTCATTGTATGGATGAGGTATTAGTGAATATTCTTGCTTTTGAAATCATTTTTCTGTGCAAGGAGGATTCCTAGTGAGCTCTCCATGGATTCCACATACAAGATGAGTGGCCTCTCTTCTATCAAGGGAATCATAGATGATTGGTACTGTATGTACTTATTGAAACTCTAGAAGGATTTTTAGTAGTCATAATCTCATTGGCGGCTAATTACATTCTTTATTATCCTGGTGAAGGGGATAGGTTAGCTAGCTAGGTGGGATACGAGTCACTGAATGTAGGGGATAATCCATTGGAACACCCTTAGTAATATGATATTTTTAGGGGTGACATTGCTAAAATGGAAATAGTATTTTCAGGGTCAACCTCAATGATATGGTGGAATTCCCCAAATCCAAGTAACTTTCCAAATGTTACCCTAACAACACATTTTACTGTATTCATCTTCATACGGTGTGGCCGTAGTTTGTTACATATCATCTCGAGATCAGTGAAGTGGTCACATCACTATTGGTATTTAAGAACCAGGTCACTGAAATGACACATAACTATTCTTCCTACGAAGGTATTAAATAAATGATTCATGGTGTGTTGGTATGCAGTGCCAAAAATCATTAACCCAAACGACCTGACTTGATAAAAAAAGATACCCCAAGGATATCTAAAGGAACTTCCTCATCATAAAGGCCCCTCTAGTAGAAATTGTACCCTGAGTATCCTTCCCATAAGGAAAGGGCTTGGAGGATTTAATTTTCATCCATCAAGAGTTTTGTGATCAAAAAGGGACGTCGTCTATGGGGAAATACCGATTGAGGTATCTGAAATCAATGTAGACCCTAATCTTTCTATTATTCTTCTTAATGGGGAAGGTTTTGGAAATTCTTTTTGGGTATTACACTTATTGGACAATGTTGGATTTTACCAATTAGTAAACTTATACCTCTATATTGGGGGTAATAGGGGTGCATCCTCTCATATTGTTTCTTGATTCCTCAATGCTCATTGGGTAGGCTATGATGATGTGTACCTACATCAGGATTTAGTATGGGACTCTCTGTATAGTTCTAAGAGAAAAAATATTAATATTTATTTAGAAATTAAATGTAATTCTATTTATCTTCAAGGGGAATGGAATCACTAATCAACATAGGTTGTGAGTCTTCTTCTATTCCCATATTTATTTGGCTGATCTCATCAATGGCGTTGGAGAAAACTTCCTCAAATATGGGAGAGGTGTTTCTGAGGTCATCCACATATTCCTCCAATTCTATATATACAAATACATTTCAGGTGAAAATGGAAATATGGGCGATTTTCCATCACTCTCAGGGTGTGGAAGGCCATAAGAAAACAAATTATCATATTATACCTCCTAATTCATAATAAAGAGATTCCAGAGATGATACTTCTTTAAAATTTCACTGAGAACATGGGGGGCTGGGACCTCTGTAACTAGATATGTTACCTTGGCCAGATTTATGGGGAGAACATAGTCATTGTTGATCATATTCCATGGTTTTATAAGGGGAGGTCCCTAAGAAATTGGGGGATAGAACATTCATATTATCAACCACCATTGGTTTCTTACCTCCCGTCTGGTAGAATTTTTCTTTAGCATATTTGGATCTAGAATCATTGAAGGAGGTGTCTACACCATGTGTTATGTATACTTTTCTATCGATGGGGTACTTCAGAAACTGATGGAATGTTGAAGGTACCACAAAGTGGTTATGGAGAAATGGTCTTATAAGAATGAAATTATATCTGGTGTTAGGCCGGATAAAAGTAAAATCTATGTCAGGTGTGAGATACCCAAACTAAGATTTGATTTTAATCTTTCCAAGAGGTGCTTTATAATGCTTCTCATATCCTGGAATTGTAAGCCTTGTGGGAGATAGGTCCCCTTTACCATTTCCCAAACATTGGTGGGTTTGAATTGGGATGAGTATGATATCAAAACCATTATCAATTATAGTTCTTGGACATTACCATTATTGAGTATACCTAATACATATAGGGGTCTGATGTTCCCATGGATGACCTCTTCATAATCCTTGACAATGAATGAGATAGTGGTATGTAATTCTAATGGCATGGTCTTGACCCGTTAAAACTCAAATGTAGAAACTTATGTCTCGAACACTTATGGGATATGGAGTTCATGAACACATTCCTCCATTATTTATTTTGAAAGATGGAGCACATCCAGGATTTAGATATTGGTTGGGGCCACCACCGTCTATTCTAGAATGTTGTACTTTTGAGCCATATGATGGTACATCCTAATGTGTGGCTTTTCATAGACATGTTTCTTAGGAACTATGGAATTTGAGGTGTAAAGAATTAGATCTTATGTAGAGGTTGTTGGAGTATCTAATTCAAGAAACATAGGTCATTAAATATATCCTCATTATTTAGGATGACTAGATAATAAAACACTATATAGGTGGTCATGTAAGACAATTGGGTGTGGAAAAACACTGAAGTGTTCTGAGACACCTCCATGACTTTGATGTTCTCATCGGAGTACCTAACCATAGGTCTCTACTACATATATTTACTCTATAAGGATTTGACTGAAATATTGATTCTAACCATGCCCATTTTGTCAAATGTATCATCGGTTCCTATACATGAAACCTCCCATTTCCTAATTATATGCATGGAACTCATATTTTGAGGCTTCTTCATCATAAGAGAAGGGTTCTTACAAATTTATCAGGTTCTAAGAACCAACTATCATCACTTTTGCGGATGAGGATTCTGTTTGGTGGGGTTGTGATCATGCATCTAATGTCATAGGGATTAAATATTAAAAAGCTAGAGCATGTGTTGGTGAGGAATATGATTCTTCCTCTTAGATTTATTCCTACATCAAGTGATCATGACTACCTTTGGGATGAATATACCAAATATCCCTGTTAGTTATTGGTTATATTTTAGGCCTTTACTACTTTTTCATCAGGGTGGCATGAGCTCAATTTATTATTTTTACATGTCATCATGTTATTAAATTCTCTCACATGACTGGATGGAACATTTTGCCAACCATATTCTTCTTCTGACAAAACAATGGTTATGTAGGGTACCAGCTCAAAGGATTTTTTCTAACTCCACTTTTCTAGAATCAACCATTCCTTGAAGGTTTCCTTTGATGATGAAGCAGTCCTAAAATTTATGACCAATACTTATATATTAAGGAAAGTAGTTGGGATGGTCAGTGAGTTTGACCTCATCAGGCTTCCAATGTTGTGGGAGATTGAGAAATTTATTATCCATGGATACTAAGAAACAACCCATAAATTGTTCATTCCAAAATGATTATTCCTTTTTCATCAACTTCTCAAATCCCAAAAAAAAACCTTTAGTTTCTCTGTTCTTCTAAACGGGGGTGATTTTGCGGTTTTCACTTATCAACAGGTGGTGCTAGGTGATTTGGAGGATCCCTAGGTTTCTGGATATGGACTGATTCTCACTTGTGACTGACAATAGAAGCTTTTGCATTTTCTAGCCTTTTCCCCTTTACTGAGGGCACGAGTTAGGATTTTAATTGTGTTTCCTAAATGGATTATTTTAAAAGATTTTACATCTTTGTAAAATCATAGAATCCACTTGTAAATTTAATTATTATCATAGGTGTCTACAACTCAGCTGATCCTTTGTATTTTCAACACAATGTTCCAGTAGTTTCGTCTTTAAGAAAGGGATGGTGAGAGGATAGATTAAACCCGTACAACTTTTTATAAAGTCATAAACTATTTTGTTTTCATGTTTCTTGTAGTTTCTTAGCTCAAATATTGTCATTTTCCTTAACATGGGGTTGAACTAGTAATGTAACTGATGATGAAGGTCTTCCCATCCTACATTAGATCCTTCTAGTAGACTGATGTACCAAAAAAAGGATGGCCTTATCAGACTCTGTATAAAACACATCATCTTTTTTTCTTCCTATTAAACTTGATGGACCATTATCGGACCACATTAGGATAAGAAGTGTGTGAGATGTTTTTCGAGGTCACCCACACTATCAAATGTAGAGAAGGTAGGATTTCAAAAATTGTATGGTGTAAAAGTTTCTTCCACACACTAGGGATATAGAATTTTATCAAATTACATAGGTGTGTGTCTCCCTTCCATGGTCTCCATTCTAGTGGCCAGTGACTCAATGATGTTTATTAGTTTAGGGGGAACTACTGTATGAGCCATATCCCATCCCTTGCAAGAAGACAGGGGATGATGATGAGGTTCCACCATCATCTCCCACTGATTATCGATTCTTCCTAGGACTAAATGATTTCCCCAGAGAGGGAGAGTCTTCCACTATAATGGAGGGAAATCATGATCATTTCCGACTTCCTCATCCATGTAAAATAGATTCCTAGATCCATATCATGTGTAACGTCAAAATTCATTTTTTTTATATTGGATTTATTCTTGTGGGAGGAGGGATATTCACCTATTCTTAAAGATAATAACCACCATGTATATTTCCCCTGACTAGCTCCTCATTTAATTTTCGAAGAGATTGTATTTTACTATCATATTACGACAGTTGTTTCTCTGTGGAAGGATCCTCAAATATTTTGGGTGGTTAATGGGATGTATCCATACAATTCAATTTTTATTTTCTAGTGTTCCAATGAGGAGGTGGTAGCTCATTATTTAGAGGTTCCATTTTTTTATCCTTTTCTGGTTCTGTGTGCGTGCAATCTCGGTTAGTGCTTCAAGATCACCCTCCTCCTAGGATAAATATTTCGTGTTTTGACCCAAAGATTTTTTTTGACCCATAGTGTCTTCTATGTTAAGAGTTATGAAATTATTTGAGTAATATGAGGCAATGGTGGTTGTGACATTACTTTTTATGTAATAGGTTGATTCATCACTGTCTTCATTAGGTTCATTATACGATCCCCTTGGCCATCTTAGGCTATTTTGGCTTGTAACCCTAACGGGGTTTGATCATCTTTTCCATACATTACTATTATCTTAGTATATGAGTAATAAATTTGAGAGAGTTTATGATCATGAATTCTGGATGGGCCTTGAGTAATATAGGTTTTTCTTATGGTTAGAGGAACATATGGGATGTCGTCCATTTATTTTTACCTCCTATCATGGAGAAGACTAATTATCTCTATTTTGTTGATGATGATGAAAATTCCCATAGTTCTGTGGACTAGAGGTAATTTAGGGACACAATTGGAATGAAATGTTGATATTATTGAGGATCTAATGATTCAAGTTGGGAATTTGATGATTCTTAGGATGAAAATTGAGATATAAATATCCACATCCTAGTAGGCTGGGTTTTTTTGTAGCTACATAGGATATTTCCAAAATCTCCTCTATGGTTGATTATCTGAGTGTTATAGGCAGCAATAGTTGTTCCCCCATCGTAGTGGTCATGTTATTATCCTAGATGGCTACTAGTACAACTTCTACTGCATCTCATTTTATAAGGAATATTAATGCTCACTTAGGAGGTGGGTGCAGTGGAGGCCCATGAAGAGTACCATTCTTTATAGTATGTTTTCCAAATGGTCACAAATTTAGTCTCCATGTCTTAAATTCATAATAATTACCTTGAAGGGCCTAGTTTTATGTTTTTGTTGGTAATAAACTCCCTCAATTTATGATTTATGGGCATCGTTGAAGAGAGTACATTCTTTTGTACAAACTACGAGGCTAGAGTTTTAACCATTACCTTGATTTCTCCAGAGGAAATAACATTATAAGACGTAGAATATGACAGGTTCTTTTTTCGATGGGTGAGACACAATTTAATGCTCCATCCTTTCACTAGCCTCGAATTTGGATACATGATGTGGCTTCAGAGATCAGCTTCCATAAGGTCATGATATAATGGATTCAATAATTTTGAAGATATGTGCTATTTTTTTGGGTTTTGGATCTCGATCCACAAAGATAGAAGCAAGTTCCAGATAAAAATATATTATCTTGATTCTCTAAAGGTATCAGTCATATTCTAGATATGGGATATGTATAGACTTCAGTTGATGATTTGTAGCCCACATATTTTGGCATGGATAAGGAGTACACTCTTTTTTATGCGCTTATGGGATATCATAGTCTGTAGTCGAGAGGGGAAATATCATGGTGTGGATGTTGTATCCAATTGACTGTCTCAATATATCAATTTCTACCTCCTCTTCATCAGACTTACAAGACTCCATTCGTTCTGACCATAGAAGATTGTTCTAATGTTCACCTACTAATTAGAATGGAGTAAAAATTGAAGTTAATGGGGAAGAATATGAGTTTGACCATGATGTTTCAAGAACCTCTACATATGAAGATGTTATATTTTTTAACACCTCTCTATATAAAGTCTTATGGGCAAGGGGAGTATTTCTTTATCTGTAGGATATATCATCACAGGGGGGACTCCCATAGTGGATTTTAAGAGTATAGTCCCCATGCTCCATCTCCACACTACCGTAAGGAGGACTATTACAGTAATGAGAATCTTCTACTTCAATTGAAGAGTTTATGAACCCCTTTGATGTTTGGAATTTGTCTCAAACATCCTCAAGGACACTAGAATTGAGTAGAATGGTAATATGGGTCTCAATCGGCATCTTGTTGAGAATATTAAAACAAGACATTTTAAATTATGCATGGATATGAGTTGGATGCATGAAAGTTGTCCAAAATTTATTATAATTGTCTGGTGCTTCCGGAATATGTGCTCTCTAATATGAATTTATTAGAATATTCCAATGAGATATCCCATTATTCAAAAGAATATGAGCACATCCTTAATAATTTTTTATTATCACATGGTGATCCTAAGTCAAGACTAGTGAATGAACCCAATCCAGAGCCTTTGGAATACGCCACTGGCCTTTATTTATAGAAATATGAGTCTACCCCAAGTCATGTGCCACACTCACCTAGTCATCCCTGATTGGAATAGGAATATGAGGATGGTCTAATTATCCATTCCCCATCGAAATATGTCGATAGACCTCTAGAATGGGAGGTGGGATATGAACCTCTTCATGTATTGCCTTAGAATGATGTTGGTGGATTCATTCATTGGAAGAAGTAGGAATATGAACCTGGAATTTGTGATCTGCTAGAATATGCTTGGTAGATTCACTGATTGGATTGCTATCTTGTACTGAGGCTTGTTCTATTCTCACATGGATAGCCTCATCTAGAAAAATGATCTATTCTTGATCATGGTACTTTGTAGTATGTTTTTGGACTTTCTCAACATGAATATAATCCCCTCTCAAGGCTTATTCTCCTATAACTTGGTGAGCCTTGTCTAGAATGGTAATATGAGCCTGATCTTGGCCTTTGGAAAACACCACCATACGTTTTCAATAGGCATTCTCCCATATCCCACGGAATGCACCTATCTCACTTGGTGAGCCCTGGTTGGAACAAGAGGGTGAGTGTGGTATGACACCACATACTTTTTTATAATTTTCTAATAATACTATAGGATGGGGAAATGAATGTGCATTTTCCCTGGTATAAAAAGTTGTTCATAATGATCATAGTGTTGAGGTTCTCAGGTTGTAGGGATACAATGATATCATTATCCCTTCATCTATATATGTGTCATAATATTCTGGTAGAGTTCTTCATCTATTTCTAAAATATATTGTTATGTTATCAAAGTTTTTATAGGGATATAACCTAGCACATTTCTCACCCCCACTACATACTGTCAGATTTCATCAACAGAAGTGGGGATTTGTACCAACTTCTTTCCTCCTTGTACCAATGAAATATGTCAATGACCTTCATGCATGGGGTAGGGATATGCACCTCTCTTATGCCTTATGTGGGAATATTCCCACTGAGAAGTTATGATTGAGAAGGAATATGATCCTGCTCACTAGTTACATCAATGATATGCAAATAGATTTCATTAGGGAGAGTGCTGATATGAGCCCACTCCAAGGAATCCAGAACCATCATCGCCTTACATGTCTTCCTTTCTTCTCATGAATGGGTGTCATATGTGGTATCATGTTATGTGGTATCCTTAGTAGGTGATTAGTGGGTACCTATGTCATGGTGCTGGCAATGAAGGTGGAAAAGTTCACACCTCGATGGCCCCTAAATAGTAAATGATCCATATTTTAATAATTGTTACACCTCCATCAAAGAGTGTAGGTGGCCGTTTTTTTTCGGGTATATGCTCCCATAGTGGTTGGTCGTGGTGATGAGGGACACTATCTTAGCTATAGACTTACATGGTGATGTGGAATTTAAGGTCTCTGTGATTAGAGAACCTGGTGGTAAAGTTCTAGGGTAAAGATTATACCCCATCGGTGGTACTCCCAGACCATCATGTTTGCCACCTGATATTAGATTTGTCGAGCATGTGATATCATTTTATGACCCTTGGGGGTGCAACCACATGTTGGTTTCTAGAGTAATCATTGTATGATAAAGATATTATATCAAATTGGGGTGCTAAGAGTTGTATCTTTAATAACACAGATAAAAACGAATAAGGTTAATGATTAGTATAATATTATAGGAATAATATGCTCAATCGGATATGTATGGTGGAAAAAATTGTTCTTTTATTCCCAATTCTTCCATTATGCTCGCTTAGACCTATCAAAGTGAAGATATACTTATATCATGGGAACCCAATTTATAGTGGATCAGCTGTAATATTATATGAGTCTTATTATCATTTCTTTTTACAAAATAACGTATCACATGATAGACGAACATTGGGATTTCTAATTTTGTTTGCGTATTGGGTGAAAATGAAATGGGATGACGGAAAATAACCAATAATGTTTTATTTTAGAGATTCACATTGGGTTTAAAATTTTCATTTCATTGGGGGAAAGGATGAGATAAAAAACCCTCATATCTATGGGCTTGGATGGACCTGATGGTTGATTGTGGGGGGTTTCTATTGGGCACAATAATGAACCTCAGGTTATTGTTTTCACTCTTACCAAAAACTCCCAATGGTCCCATCATCCATAAATGTGTACAAACATTATTTCCAAAGGCAGATCGTCATCGAATATTTTAGGTCCAATGACTCTTGGGGACTCACATTGGTCAATAAGATATGAGGTCAGTTTTATCGCACCCTTGGGGGTAGGGGAATTATTGCATACTCTAGGAATCTCTTATAGATTTAAGGTATGTTCACCAATATCTTACTAATCCCAATATGGGACTAGTTACACTAAAAAATTGAGAATGGGTTAATTGTATTTCATGTGAAAAGACCTGGGTCACTTTAGTGAATTCGTCTGTATGTATCTAAGGATTCTAATCCATTTCCTAGTAATGAGAACCTGTTTATGTGATGAATATGTATAACAAGGAGACTCGGAATTTTATTACTTCCAAGGAGATGGTTTTTGTTGCGAGGAAGCGTTCAGGCCATTATGAGGCATTCTATGTTTCCTGGTTATAGAAGGAATGAAATCACATGTAATTCATTGAACCAATTCAGATTATTATCATTCAAAGTGGATATATATATATATATGAGTTTTTGAGGTACTAGGTACTCAAGATTGATCCCTATAGAGATGTCATACATATCCCAATTATGGTGATAAAAATATATATCATTGTTTTGTTGGTTTCTCAATCAATAGGAACCTGATGTAGAATGGTCATCCCATGGGAATTACTATGTATGTCATGAACCGTCCCCCAGGTCCCATGTCGTGACTACCCCAATCTCGCCTTCCATAGCCCAGGGTTGGTGATAAGTACCAGAAAGGAATATCCCGAAAATGGAAAGTCATTTCCTCAAAACCTGTATGCACACAGACAGGGCACACTACGCATAAGAAAAACACAATGGTAGAAGAATGGTACAAACTCAACTAAAAACCACAAATGAGTGTAAAAGTTAGTACTTCAAGTAAAGGGGCCAGAATACAAGACTAGATAAAATATAAGTACAAAGAAAAAGGAAAAACGATTCTTGAGGTCGTCTGCCCAGGAACATACCGGATGGGTAGGTATATCTCATCATTGCGGATCACGACATCAAACAATAGCCTCCATGCACCATCTATCAATGACCTTGGAGAACCATCTAGACCCGACTCCTCAAGACTCGGTAATGTTTTCCATCATCTACACAAGACACAATAAGATGTGGGTGAATCCCACACAGAGGTTAGTATAACAATACTCATTAGGGACCCTGAGACCCCCGACGGTCTCTTAAAATTCCACAAATGAAAAACCATAAAGCATGTTCTCAATCACAACACAAAAAGAAAAAGACATCTCACACCAGGTATATCTTAATTACATAAGTATAGATGATTAGTTATAAAACTAGATCATCTTATTCTGTCAAGAGGCTCTACTGATGACCCATGTAGGATTGCTCGGTGTTGTCCCACACATGACCACTCGGTGCTGACCGACACAGGATCCCTCGCTGCTGACCGAAACAAGATCTCTAGGTGTTGACCCACACAAGATTTATCAGTGCTGACCTAAACATGATCGCTCGGTGTTGACCCACTCAAGGTCACTCGGTGCAGACCCATACAGGATCACTCGGTGCTGACCCACACACAATCTCTCAGTGTTAATCCACAAAGGATCAATACTCATTTTTCATGTCACAGCCATCCATTGGATTCCTGTACAAAGCATGATTGCTTCTGGGAGGATCTTCTCATCAATACATTAGTTGTATGTTAACTGGCATGAAGACCCATGGTAAAGTAACCCAATGAACAGCCATGTCATGAGGTTTCCAATGCAACAGATGTTGCATCAACCGAAAGCTCAGCCTATAAGTTATAAAGATTTTAGTGATGAGGGCCAAGTTAGATTTGGGTTTGATTCAACCTGGTTGTACATCAACTTTTCTCTAAAACTCATGTGGATTATATAAAAAGGACCACCTCTACCTAAGGGTTCTGGTGATGCAGATGGTTCGTCAAATGGAAGTTCGGTTTTAGAGATATGCTCATTTAAGCGTAACTGGGCTGAAAGGGGTCTAGGTCTAGTCCAACGTGGTCAGATCGCCCAACCCAACCCGCTGGGCCCAGGCCAAAAGGGGCTAGGATTGGCCTAGTTTGGCTGGGCCTGGTCTGGGCCACTGGGTTGCGGGATCAGACCGTTTGGCAGTGGTCTAGGACCATTGGTCGCGGGCTAAGCCCACAAGACCTTGGTTCAGCCCGGCCTACCCGGCTATGTGCGACCAACTGGCCAGGTTTGGGGGTATTCTCCCCACTAGAATGGTTGATCCATTCGGGTCTTTAAAGTAGTTGAACCAGATGGCGCCACACAAACTGGCTGGTATGTGTGGATCAGACTTCGGTGGAACTCTCGGACCACTGGTCCACCCTATGCCACGGCTTGAAGCCGCGACTTTCCTTTGGGGTGTGCCAACCTGCTCCGACATGGCCAAAAAAGTAAGACCATCCCTTTGTCTGTTGTGGCACATTTGGGCCCTGCCGCAATGAAAATGCTTCTGTGTCCACCGGTGAAGCTCCCCTGATCTGATTCATTTCCTGTCTATCCCTACAGGCCTCCCAGGACAGTTCCTACACTGCAAGACCTGTAATATCTCCTTGCCACCATAGTTCTCAATTTCCCAAGAATAACACCACCAACCCAAGGTCAGAGGAGGGTCCAGCCCTTGTTCTACTCGGCCCATGCCCTCTGCGTTAGCGTTATATCATGGGAAGGATTATTTAATCATAAAAACTACCATAAAGAAACGCCACATTATCCTACCACATTAAATAATGAAAGTAAGATCAACCCATTGGACATTTGATTCGTGGTTTTCATAATATTCAAGAATGGGGGATAAAGGGAGGAATTAAGCACATTACCCCTACCTCAAACATGTTGGTAGATGGTGCGGATGGGGAATACAGGTCCGTGTTCATAGCGTATTCATTGTCATTCATCGAAATCCATATTGATTCCTCTAAGGAGTCAGATCTCCATTCTACTTGGAGGAAGTTGTCACTGACACTTCATCAGAGGTTCCTCTCGTGAGTGCACAAGACCCATGCCTAATCTCTATTTAAATAGATGAAGAGAGGATTTTAACTCACCACACAATTAATGAGGTTAATTAATGAATTCAATTAATGAACCCATTAATCTCTCGATTATGTGGTTACACAAGAAAGTATAACCAACCATTAAATGGTTTGAAAAACTAGCAGTCCCTCCACCATTTCTCATTGGTTACAAAGAAAGAAATAAAATAACTCATTGAGTTATTTTATAGTTTTTATAATGTCCAAAAATTGACTTTTTTGTCTGACCCTTGCTGGTCATTGTTATGATTCACCTAAACGAATCTCAGTGCTACAAATTCAACGGTGCCCTTATATTATTAATCCGAGCATCAGTTCAAAATATATAAATCACCGCTAGCACGTTTACTAAACACATCTTAGAAAAAGTTCAAAAATTATTTACAGTCACCCTCAACCCTCAACAGTCGAGGTTTGGCTCCACCTAAGGGTAAAACTCCCTCATAGACTCAACAATACTCTCGAATTTTCAATCTGAGTTACCTTTTAAAAGTTATAAGGATTTTTCAATACAATAATTATTACTTAATTATTTTATTTATGGAAAAACACTAACTTCCACTATTGGCCTACGCTGGCCAATTTTAGGATCTACCTAAGGGAAGCATACCCTGACGAGTTCAGCAGTGCTATCGTGTTTTTAATCTGAGTCCTTGTTCATGAGTAATAAGCATTTTAAAAATAAAATAAGTTTATTTAATTATTTTATTTATGGTTATGCCATTTTTAGGGTTTCTCACTAGAGGTATGCGCTGAAAAAAATTAAGTCGCGCTAAGGGTAAACCCATAATCCTGAATGTAACGGTGCCCTTAGATTTCGGATCTGGGCACCTGTTTAAGAGTTATTCCTATTTTTCATGAAAAAAGGCACAATTTAAAGGTTATCATTTTTCGATGGATCATTTTGGGTACTTAGAGCCTCAGAATCATGTGTCGTCAATTTTTATAGTCTTTTAATAATTCCATATTATTCCAAAAACAATTATACGGAATTCCTGACACTCAAATTCTCCCCACCTTAGGGTTTTATTTCCCCGAAAGCCAAAACAAAGGATAATCCAACTAGTGGGGCACCGATTATGAATCTGAACCTCCTGAAGCCATGTTCTATCCTATAGGCTCCCATGATTCCATTGAACCGACACCTAAGAAATTGACCATCCACAGAGGACTTACTCCTTTCGACCCTCAATCACTATTTGGAACTCTTCAAAAGTTTCTGCATAGTTAATGTCTATCTCACAATAATCGATGACATGCAATGGGTGTTGCATGTATCTCCACAAATATGACACATGAAAAAACATTATGCACCTGGTGCATCTATGGGGGAAGATCTTGGTGGTATGCCACCTTTCCATCTTTGGACCCCTTAGTACTGACTCCCCTGGGTCTGTCCAGCATAGAGGTGATCTTCATTTCCTCCCATACAAGGCCTCAAATGGCTCCATTCAAATGGTGGAGTGATAGATATTATTGAACAAAAACTCTATCAGTGGTAGGTTGTTCTTCCAACTATTAAAAAAATCCATGAAATAAGGATAAAGCATGTCCTCCAAGGTTTGGGTGGTCTGCTCCATCTGATCATCTGTCTGGGGGTAAAAGTTGTGCTAAAGCGTGATGGAACCTAATGCTCAGCTCTCACTTACTGACAAGTGAGGCATCGTGAAACGAACATTGCCACTACTTTCTTCATACCTTGACACCATTATTGATTCCAAAGGTCCTAGTATAACTTTCCCACAATCGGATGTACCTATAAAGGAGATGTGTGGAACTCCATCAACACTTCCTCTCAGAGCGTCATTGGTACCATGGTGCATCTTCTGAAAAGGATAATGAGCTCCCCACCATCATAAAAACCTTCCGGATCATTTCCTAAGAATATATAATCATGTCGGGTCTCACAGTCAACATCCCCAAGCAGTGCCTCCTATACTAACTAAAGGAGTGGGGGAGTGATTTTCATAGGCTAGAGGCAAATTTCTCCACCACTAACCACGAAGGATAACTGTAATGTGGCTATCGGCACTATCACCTCACTCGAAACTATAAAACAAACCTCTTTCTGAGTGTGTCTTCCACCATGTTCCCCTCCCCAGAAGTGTAAACCATCTCAAGGTCATAGTCATGGAGGAACTCCAACCATCGTTTCTCTCTCAACTAATAAAAATACTATAGTCACCTTTCCATCTACACAAAAGGCTTGCCCATTTGACTGATTGATATTCCCATCAATCCATTGGTAGTGGGTACTCTCTCTCCACTTCCACATGGTTAAGGTTTTGGTAGTATACATACAAACTATAATACTGTGTCTTACTAAGACCTTCCTCTGCAAGTCCTCCAACTACGAATTCTACTTGAAAAGCTCTACGAAAGCCCTCTGATATACTGATGTTGATATCAGTGCCATCTCGGGGTGTAGAAAGATACAGAAGTACCACACCATGTGGGGATGTAATCCTAGAAATATCTTTTGAAAGGATGTTCACACACTCTTCCAATATTTTTCGGAACTAAATCTAAATACATCTTCTACCATGAGGGTATGGCTGGCCGAATCAAGAGTGATCAGCCACACCCTCCTATGCATGAGTTTATCTCGTGATGCTTGGGATTCCGTTTCTCTGACCAAGGAAAACCCCATTCCAACACTACAGATATACTTCATCCTTTCTTCCTAAAATATTCAATCTAATCATGAATTGTGGATGACTTGTCCATACCCAAACTAACATCGTAAGGCCTCGACGCTGCCACCAAGAGGTTCCAACTGAAACTCTCATTTCAAGGGTCAGATCACACCTTCATCATTAGTGTGATTATCGAGTCTCCTCCCATAGGTATCTCCATATGTAAGGGTCAAGTCAATGGTTTAACCGGAAACTCTAGGTATTGAACAAGATTCATATTGAGAAGTAATGATTAGTACATATGTCTACTAATATGATAGCTAATAGTAGACAAAAACCATACCTTGAATCAATCCAAGAGCCCTTAGGTCACACTCCTTGACTGCATGCAGCTACTCCCTTCCCTTATCCTCCAAATCCTTGAGCCTAGTGGGGACTACATTTGGGAGGTGGTTGTAACATATAAAAATGTATACCACATCCTGCTCATATCCTAGCTCCTGTTCCACATCTGCTTCCCTGTAGATTCATCAGTCCCTATCACTTCCTCTTCCCAAAAAATTTTACACGCCCAAGTACCTATGACTAGCATTAGATTCCAACTTTACCACTAATAACATCAACTAGATGTATCTTATCATCCAAAAGACATTCAACCACAAAGGTTCTCACTAGCACCCTGACATAAGTAGGAATGCACTGTGTAATAGTGTCAGCTCAGATGTCCCTAAACACATATCACTCGGAGGTCTGAGCCATGAAGCGTTGTTTGTATTTTATTTATTGAGTACCTGGAATGGTCATTATGCCTTGATGAATACTTATCTATTGAATTTCCATCCTTCCGAAGTTCCAGATGCTCTTGGGAACACATACCCCAAGCTTTTTATGGCAAGAGACACCTTCTCTTAGGAAGGTTCTCAATCTCTGTCCACAAAAAAGTCACAACATCGAAAGATAGGGGTAATCTAAATATTGTCATCGCCCTACAGATCCACATAGAGGGATCACTACCAGGACCTCCATCAGATCGAATGGTGCCCTCGCTAGATGGAAACTCGGTCACCACCTCAAGACAGTCCTTAGCCGCCTATGATTCAGTCCCACTTAGGAACCTGAGGGGTATCTATTTCTGAAACTTGTGTAATGCATTGAGCCTACATGTTTCTTATACCAATAGTACTATTAGTAACTCCTAACCAACAGGTAGTGGTATTACTGGGACACCACCCGAAGGTACCATCTCAGGCAACAATCCATGTACCGAAGCCTCACAACTCTGCAAACAATCTGCATGGTAACGCACTAGAATCATGGGTGGTTGTCTGTGTGGAGGCATCTTGATAGAGAATCAAGATGAAACACAGTCAAAAGTTAATAACTGGTGATCTGACTCAAAAGAGATCAATAGAAAAACATTTTCAAAACACCTTCTACTAGTGTTTTTGTGTACCGAGTAGGAAAATAGAATTCGGGTTCCTGTTGTATGGATGCGTTGGTCGTTGCACCAACATTGGACTCCCCAAACTGAAACCCGAACTCAAGACACTTAACACTATTACTCCATTGAAAATATAGACTCTTAGTTCTTCTGGAAGAACCAACACCTTTGATACCACTTTGTCATGACCCGTCCCCTAGGGCCCGTTCCGTGACTACCCTAATCCCACCTTCCATATTCCAGGGGTTGGAGAATAGCACCAGAAAGGAATATCCCGAAAATTGGAAAGCATTGCCTCCAAACCTATACACACAGAGAAAAGGCACACTGCGCACAAGAAAAACACAATAGTAGAAGAAAGGTACAACCATAACTAAAAACCATCACTGAGTGTAAAAGTAAGTACTGAATGTAAAGGGGTCAGAATACAATCCTAACTAAAATGGAAGTACAAAAAAAGTAAAAACAACTCCAGAGGTCGTCCACTAAGGATCCTACCTGAAGGGTAGGTACAACGCGTCACTACGGCTCTCCACGTCAAATGATCACCTCCCTGAACCATCTTTCAATCAATTCTAAGAATCGTCTTGCCTTGACTTTTCAATAATCAGTCAAGCTATCTGTCGTATGCACAAGATAGAACAAGATGTTGGAGAGGCCCGTGAAGGGGTGAGTATAACAACACACAGTAGGGACCCCAAGACCCTCAAAGGTCTCTCAAAATTCCACAAAGGAAAAACCACAAATAATGATCTCAATCACAAATACCAAAGAAAAAAGATAGGTAACACCATTTATAACAATAGTACATAAGTATAGATGATTAGTAGTAAAGCTAGATCATCATATTCTGTCAAGAGGCTCTGTTTCTAACCCACACGAGATCGCTCGGTGCTGACCCACAAAGGATCACTCGGTGCTGAGCCACACATGATCTCTAGATGCTGACCCACACAAAATCACTCAGTGCTAACCCAAAGAGGATCGCTCAGTGCTGACTCACACAGGATCGCTCGGTGCTGACCCACATAGGATCGCTTGGTGCTGACCCACACTGGATCACTATTCATTCTTCATGTCACAACCATCCACTGGATTTTCCCATAAATAATGCTTGGTTTTTGGAGGATCCACTCCTCAATCCATCATTCGTATTTCAACTGGCACGAATTTCCACAAATTATTAACCCAATGAACCATCATGTTATAAGGGTTTTAACACAACAAATGGCACATCAACCAGACACACGGTCATTAAGTTATAGGCTTATTCGTTCCATGGGCCGGATTGGATTCAGGTTCGATCCAACCTAGATGAACTCCAACATTTCTCCAAAACACAAGTGAGGTATCTCAAAAGGACTGCCACGTCCTAAGGGTTCTTGTGTAGTAGATGGTTCTCCCAACGGAAGCCCAGTTTAGGAGACATGGCCATTTAAGCATAACTGTGCTGAAAGAGGTCTCAGTCCGGTCTTACCCAGCCAGTGGGGCCTGACTCGAAGGGAAAGATCTTGGCCCAGTTTGGCTAGTCTTGGTCCAGCCCACTACGATGCGGGCTAGGCAGGCTAGGCCAGTGGCGGGGGTTTCCAGCCGCAGGGCCAACTCACTGTGTTGGGGGTTCGGCCCAGCCCACACAATCGTTTGCGGCCCACTGGGTGTGGGGGTATGCTCCCCTCCTGAACGTCTGAACCATTTGGGTCTTCAAATTAGTGGTGCTGGATGGTGTGTCCCCTCCAGGCCGGTCTGCATGGGCTAGACTTCTATGAAACTGGCGGACCGAGGGTCCCCCCTCCATCACAGTTTAAAGCTGTAGCCTTCTTCCGCAGTGTGCCGCACTGCTCTGACGTGACTGGAAAATTTTGGTCACCCCTTTTTATGTAGCAGTTCCATTGGGAACTACCACATTCTCACTGTCAGGGGTATCCGTCCACCACCTCCTCTGGTTTCCTATGTTGTTGTGCTGATGTTACTTCTGCAGCCACCAGTGAAGCTCTACTGCTCTGATTCCATTCCCGTATTTGCCTACGGGCCTCTCGGGGTGGTGCCTACACCCAGTGGCATGAAGTTTCACCTTGCCTCCATATTTCTATATCACCCATGAAGAAGACCACCAAATTGAGATTGGAGGAGGGTCCAGGCCTTATTCAGCTCGGCTCGTGCATTCTGCGTTAGAATTATAACATGTGAAGGATTATTTATCCATTAAAACTCTCATAAATAAACCCTGCAATATCCTCCTAAATTAAAGAATAAAACATAGATCAACCCATTGGATGGTTGATCTTTGTTTTTCATAATATTCAAGAATGGGGAAAAGGGGAGGAATTAAGCACATTACCCCTACCTCAAACACATTGGTGGATGGTACATATGGGGATGATAGGTCTGCATTCATAGAGTGTTCATAACCATTTGTTGAACTCTGGATTGAATCCTCTAAGGCATTGAAGCTCCATTCTACGATGGAGGAAGTCATATCCAGCTCTTCTTCAGAGGTTATCCTATTGAGTGAACAAGAACCATGCCCAATATTTGTTTAAATAGATGAATAGAAGAGTTTAACTCACTAAAAAATTAAAGAGGTTCATTAATGAATTCAATTACTGAACCCCTTAATCTCTCGATGGTTCGGTTACACAAGCAAGTGTAACCGGCCACTAAATGGTCTGACAGCCCCGTGGTCCCACCACAGTCCCTCATCAGTTAAAAAGAAACCAATAAAATAACTTGTTTAGTTATTTTATATTTTTTTGTAAAGTCCAAAAATTAAAATTTTCATCCAACCCTTTCCGGTCAAAGATATGCTTCGCCTAAGTGAATCTCGGCACTGTAAATTCAACACTGCCCTCATATTTTTAATCTGAGAAATGGTTCAAAAGATAGAAATCACTGCTCCCATGTTTACTGAACGCACCTTAAAAAAAGTTCAGAAATTATTATCAGTCACCCTCGACCCACGCATGTCGAGGTTAGGATCGGCCTAAAAGGAAAATTACCCCCATAAACTCAAAAGTACTCTCAGATTTTCAATTTGAGTTACTATTTAGATGTTATATAGATTTGTCAATAAAATTATTGTTACTTAATTATTTTATTTATGGCCAAAAACTAATTTCCACTATTGGCTCGCAGCGGCCAATGTTAGGATCTTCCAAAGGAAAGTATACCCTCATGAGTTCAGCGGTGGTCTCAGATTTTTTAATCTGAGTCACCGTTCGTGAGTTAAAATCATTTGAAAAATAAAATTATTTTATTTTATTATTTTATTTACAATTATTCCATTTTTTTGTTTTCTCATTTCAGACATGCGCTGACTAATAAAAAGTCGCACCTAGGGTAGACCCACCATCCTGAATGCAACAGTGCCCTCAGATTTCTGCTCTAGTCACCCTTTTAAGAGTTATTCAACATTTTCATGAAAATTTATCACACGCACAATTTGATGCTTAACATTTTTTGTTGGATCATTCCGGGAACATCGGGCCACGGAATCACGTGCCAACAATTTTTACAGTCTCGTAATAATTCCATATAATTCCAAAATAAACATTATATGAAATTTCTATGTCATTACAATGAACCAATGGTTGAAATGATAGTTTCATGGTGGATTTTCACCGAGGTGGGTTCCTATTTGAGCTCATAACTTTATGAAAGGCATCCTACATATGTTATTTGTAGTAGGTATCAGAGTTCTTGTAGTTCAGTATTACCCTTGGGACTAGCCCCTGGGTAGATGTCCTCATATGGGGGAGGTTTTCATCATGAAATTTGGGTATTACATACTGACATTTCCCTGGAAAGATGAGATTCATGATATGAATGATATGGTTACTAAATTTCCATATGCTTATGAGAGCTATGCTCGGTGTGAGAAACAAGGGATAATAAGTGATCAATATCACTATATACATAAGTGGGAATTATGTACTGAGACAACCCTAAATAAATTTACTATAGATCTCGAGCCTTAGAGAGGTATCCTGCGTATCCTAGTTTTAGTAGGAATTATATTTATCATAGTTAAATTGATTTCTCATTTTTTTTAGAGGATGATGTGGAGTGATGAACCCATGGGAATGATTGGGGCCTGATGGTTGAAATTTCATAGGCAAAACCTGACATAAAATTGAAGTAGATTACCATTTATGTCCAGGCTCAGGCCTCAAGAAAGAATACCACATATCCTGATGATAGAAAGAATTAATGTTCTTATAGTTAATTTGATTAGGAAATACACTCTAAGGTTTCCCTAGCTTGATGTAGAATTATTGAACAAATGATTTTATTATTACTAGTCCTTAATACAATTCTATCTATGCTCAGTATGAGATAAAAAGAATGTAAAATGATCATTTTCATTAGTTATGGATGTGGGAGTTATGCATTGGGACTACCCTTGAATGATTTATTTGTTACTCAAAACTTTGGAAGGTGTCCTATGTATCCTGGTTATGGAAGGAATTAGAGTCACCATAGTTCTCTTTATCAGGGCTTACACTCTAATGTCCCCATATTGGTTGGGTATCACACTCAAATAATACTAAATGTTTTGGGGATTACACTCTGAAACTACCCTTTGGATGTTAATTTTTTATGGACATACAAAATAGAATTTCACAAGTTTACCTGGACTGCTTGAGTGCCTGACATGCTTTTATTATCTGCTCGATATTCCTTGATTACTTATCTGACATATAAAAGAGTATCTACTTGGAATATTCAATGAAAATTGAATGATCTAGTTGACTTTTATAGAGGACGTCACATAATTTGGATTGTATGTCTAATTTTTATCGCATTATCAAGGATGACTTGCCATGAATACATCACATGACACGGATCGTCAATCATGGAAGTCATCACATGAACATGTTGGATTCTCTAGAGGGTATTACATGATCTAGCTAACTTGCCTAGTTTTCATCAGAAGGGATGGATAAAAACTATGAAAGGTGTCCTGATATTAAATGTGACATGTATCAGAGGTTGTCACATGTCCTGGATGACATGTCTATAGGACATTGTGAGACCTAGATGTCTTGTACGAAGGGCGTTGTGAGAGCCAATTGACATGTGTGGGTGCTACCACGAGACATTACTAAAATGATTTGGGGGAACCATATGATTTCAGAGACAATTCAAAAGGACAACACGAGGCTTGAATGGAGAGCCTATAGGGTACACAAGGATTGAGAGGATTACACCAAGGATTCCATGGGACATTCTTTGAGATGTCTAGAGGACTTCGAATGACCAAAATGGAATACATAAGGAACATCGTGAGATATAGATGACATTTCCTAGTGATAGATCATTTTTGGGTAATTCACACCAAACACATGAGGTTTAGTGTTATATGTACATTGATTAAATCTCCCACATTTTGTATTTTTTTCAATCTATTATATTGATAATTCCTTATATTTATTCTATGTTGGTAAATTTTAAGTCTCCCGTGATATAGCAGATGTTTAGTATGTTCTTCCCACATCCTATTAGAAGTCCTTCACATTATCTATAAATGATAACGTAAAGTACTTTATGCATGGTTCATGGTCGCTCTGCTGGTTCCCTGAACACTAAATGATGGAAATAGTTTCCACTCATTAGATTATTCACTATTAGAAATACTCTCTAGCACTGGTATGAGGCTTCAAGAGTTCAACCATTCACTAAGATTTGTGGTCGTAACATCTGCTTTCTGCTTGTGGTAACTGGTGTTCACTCACGAGATCCTTTTCATATTGGGGTGTGGAATTTTTAGGCCTTTCAGCCCTGAGTTTTATTAGGTTTTCACAAAATGTGTCATGTAGATCTAGTTTGGAGTCAGAGAAGGGCTCTTGCATCATACGACATCACGAGTCTCTATAAGGGATCTCTCCAAAGGCATCAATTTATGTTCAGTGACCACAAGTCCCTATTGTCAACACATCAATTGTTGTATTATTGAAAATCAATGGGGACTCATTCACTCATGAATACTTACCTATGGACTTTCATATTATCATAACATTATGTACAAGGGACTTCATGTGATCATTATGCATACAGAAAGACATTCATAGGATGAATAAATCCTTTCCAGGGACATTTAGAGAGGCATGGATTTCTTATTGAGGTACTTAACAGGATCCATTATATATTTTATGGAGTCACACAAAACCATATTGAGGATTTCATTAGTGATTCACAAGGTTTTTATGACCGTGAGAGGCTCCCACATCCTCTTCATTTTTATTTCCCTACTTTATTTTTTGAAGTTCGAGGGGCCTGGGAGATTACATGTGTAATGTAAAAAAAATTATTCTACCTCTTGATGATGGATTAGGTGACCTATAATGGTATAGTGGAGATGCATAATAATTTTATAGATATTCCCATATATTTTTCCTTAAGAATTAAAAAGGAGGATCACAAGGGTCCTTGCACATACTCAAGGCCCTTCACGTGACATGGATGATAAGATGGTGATTTTTTTCAAGATGTGGAGGACATTTCTCTAGAGTATCTTGGTGTCTTGAGGACCACTAGGGGTGTGTCACATGTGTTTTACAACTGTGAGTGGATTCTGCCTCCTCCACTTTTGTTTCAATTGTTTTATTTTACAAAGGATTGGGGGGTTTTGTGAGTTTTCATGAATGTTATCACAAACCATAATCCTTCACATCAATGTTATGTCACGTGTTATTTAGAACTGATAAAGTCTCCCAAATTTTGGGAATTTTTCTTCTGTTTTGGAAGGATTTTTTGATAGGTTGTCTAGAACTCATCGGTTGAAAAATTGTGTCCCTTGAGGGAGATTATCTTTCTACCTCTGTATAAACACTGGTTGTCTTGAGTTATTATGTGAGAGAAGAAGGATCGTTCAAAGGAATAATGCTTGAAATTTTATAGGTTATCTATTGTGAACAGTGTCTTTGAATGACCTTATGATGGTCATATGATCATGCATCCCTTAGATGCTCATGTTATCCACATGTCTTAGGAACCTTCTTATTCCTTTTCTTTTTTGGGTTGGATAATACCCATATTCAAGAATTTATTCCCTTGTGAATTTTCCAATTTTCATTTGGTGGGAATCAACTATTAAATCATAATTAAAATCATTCTTCATAACCATTAGAATGGAAACATAAGTAAGCGTGAGATCAGACACTCGGTAAGGGAAAACAAGGGAGATATCAAGGATCACATAAACATAACATGTCAACAAGGGTATGATAACATGACCTTAACAATTGAAAACAACACCATGCATATCATAGATCTTAATATTGAGTATTTTAATGAATAATTGAAGCTTATAAGACATGAATCCTAACAGAATATAAGTAAATGTTCCATGAGAGTGTCACATGGGTATATGAGATATGTTTTTAGAATACATTTAAGAACGTAAAACCATTTCCATAGTTAATTATCACTTCCAAGACTATCATAATGAATTGGGTTCCCCATAGATTCAATCATATCATTAGTCAAGGTTCACTCCCAAGACAGTCATAGTAGAAAATTTACCATAATAATTGTTTTGACTCCCCATTAGATTCTTTATTATCTCATGATATATCCATAATTTCCTAAAAAATTGGAGTGATATATATAATCACATTCATCCATAAGTGTAGGAGAATAAAAAATGAATTTCACCATTCATGTTGATGGTAAGTTGTACATAAGAAAGAAAGTTTTTTCCCTTTTCAAAGGATGGAACAAAATAATGATAAATAAAAATTCACTTTTACAAAATAATTATTATATCATATATATGTCATAAATATTTATTTAATCTTTACTATGTAAAAGTAAAATGAAAAATGAATCATGTTGCTTCATGGAGGTGGCAGTCCACACTTATGAATGAACAACATTATCATTTTCCAAAGGATTGGAAGGTAAAAAGATAAATATGATGTTATAATTAGAAAAGATCAATTATTTCATAAATATCATATATAAAAATTAAAACCATCATAATAAAAATCTGTGAATGATGGGTTTGGAAAATGAATTGTATCGCTACATGGAGATAGTAGTCCACACATAAACATGTGTGATACGTTCACTTCCCATTTGATGGAAAAGTTAGTGGATAATGGTAGTTAAATAATCATAATAAAATTTACATATATTTAGAATAATTAATATATTATTTTATGATGAATATCATGGATTTAAAGAATTTATAAGATAATGGAAATTCCCTTCAGTCTAATAGCTTGCAATCAGAGGAATCATCACCTAGAAGTAGTTTAGACCGACTCTCAAATTATTTACAAGGTGATTCATGGAATTGGTACCATACCTTGGTCCATTGACTATACTATCTAAAGGATAAAGGGATTGATGAAATATCACATAGAGATAATTCATATGAGTTGAGAAGGAAATCCAATGGCTAATTTTCTAGCTTCTCAGGGGACTCCAAGAAACCAAATAGTTTAATTCTATAATATTGTGTCCTTTCCTACCGAGGGGGAAACCTAGTCAAAGAGGGCACCCTATATCTATAGTACATAAAACAATATTGTAGGTGATGTCTCTAATTTTCTTCATCCATTTTCAAACTTTACCCTTTTTCACCTTTATACTTTTTTACCAAATATAATCATATAGTTGTTGTATTAAAGGTAGTAAATAAATAATGAAATTAAAAGAGGTCTGGTAAGATGATTAGCTCTCCTTCAGTTTCCCTATCATAGATCCTTTCTAAAGAACCCTTGAAATATTATTCATAAAATATTCACACAACTAATTAATGGGTATGAAATTTTATAAGATAATTTGACACGGTTAGGTCAATCTAGATGGATGGATGTAATGTAAAGAAAAGAAAGAAGTGGTCATATTTTATAAGTGGTGGAGAGGACAAACATGGAATTTCATAAAAGTTTAAAATATAATGAAGTCATTGTCAATAAAAATTACTCCACATGGATATATATTTGAATTCGGCATAGTATGAGGTGTAAATATAGTATAATAATAGGATTACTACATGTTTAAATGATAATATTACCCTAATATCTTTGTTTAACCCCTCAGTAAACCAATTTTGAACTCAATCATGGTGAAATATTTGTACAATTTTAACTAATCTTTATAACCAAAATAAAAAATAATATTTTAAAGTTTTGAAAATTATGATTCCAAAAATGGAATAAATTTTCTAAAATTCAATATCTAAAATTTTCATGAATTATTTGGAATATAAACATGCAAAATACAGAAAAAACCACTTTCGTGAAAAAATGATCTCTTAAGTATAAAAGTTTTGTATACCAAAATTCATGTAAAAGTTACTAAATGATTATAATTTGATTCATAATAATATCAATGAAGTGATTTTAATTTTTATACATATATTTTTTTAAAAAAATAACTTTTTAAATTCTTTAAATGAAAATTGTTTTCAATAAAAATAAATATTTATCACTATTCATTGAAAAATAATACATTTCAAAAAAATATTCATGAATTAAATATAATTTTTTTATATGATGATTTCTAAAACTCCATTCATTTTATAAAATAAATTTTTTAAAAGTGGAAATGTTAATTATTTTATTTTCTCACAAAAATCATTACAACCCATTTTGAGGTAAACTTTATTTTTGAAGCATATAATGACATTAAAAAATAATTTGAACTAATTCATCAATATATTTTTTTATCTAGAACCATTATTTATATTTTTCAAATACGGTTATTCCTATTCCGGGCTCTAATTTGTTATCATGTATATAATGTTATACAATATTATGGTTCATTTAGACAAAGGGTTTCATTTATTGAAAAACATTAAAGAAATTATATTCATTTAAAGAGAAATATTTTACAAAATCACAAGGTGTGGAATTACATCACCTTAAATTTAATTTTTCCTTAAAATTATTTCACTCTAATATAAAAAATTAAGATATATCTATTTTATCATATCATTATGTCCCAAAGAAGATTCTTCAAATTGTTTGTTACTCCTAAGAACATTAACCCAATGAGTAGCCTTATTTTTAAAGAACATTATCTCAAAAATCAAAGTTTTAAACCGGATATTATTTGTAATAAATATCATAATTCATTGGTGAAACCTCTAATTTTACTACATGTGAAGTATCAAGTATGTACATCCTCAAGATAAATACATAGAGCACATTGTGAACTTCAGATCGATTTAGTGAAAGAGCCAAGCGATAAACTACCATAACCACTCGATCAAAAATATTAGAATGGCCAATATATATAGAGAACATAATTCCATTATTTATGAATCCAATAATATTATTTCATATAGAAATTCTTATAAATATCATCTCACCAACTTCAAATTCCATATTTCACTGATTATTTTCATCAAAATAGTTTTTCATCTCTGAGCTATCATGATGTGTTGTGGAATGGATATGAATTTATCTTTAATTTACGTAGCTATATCAGGACCCAATATATTTCTTTCAAAAATTTCATATTAGTAAATTAGATTTATAAACTTATTTCCATAGAGGGATTTATAAGTATCCATATTAATGCTCGATTGAGTGTTATTATTGTAATAAATCTTGACTATAGGAAGGTATATAATAAAATATCAAAATAACCTCTTGGGGTTGAATATTTATCTCAGACTGAGCATCTATCTAAGGATAAAAAAAATAAAACATAAATCTGTATCCATAGCCTACTGATGTATTTTCCATAACTTCAAGGTAAACCTCAGATCCCGATCAGATACAATATAATGTGGTAATCCATGCATCATAACCACATCCTTATTGTATATTCTAGCAAGTTGATCAAGAGAGAAATAATCTCTAATAAATATGAAGTGTGATTATTTTTATGGTGATAAAATACAAAATATCTAACATTATTTCCTTTTGACTTTTTAGGAGTTTGATAAAAAAATCCACGGTGATGTTTTACAATTTACATTCTATTATAGGTACCGGGTGAAACATCCCCTTAATATTGTCTCTCTAAACCTTAAAATATTGATATACTAATAA
This sequence comes from Viscum album, assembly GCA_963277665.1. Taxonomy (NCBI): domain Eukaryota; kingdom Viridiplantae; phylum Streptophyta; class Magnoliopsida; order Santalales; family Viscaceae; genus Viscum; species Viscum album. The sequence continues at coordinate 358,165,329 of OY728163.1, forward strand.
CCAATAAACATACCCTTTAATATATTTTCTCATGTTTTTTAACCAGGAATACCCATTCGTGTATTAGTACGTCTTCATTATTTCAATATTAATAGAGAATGATGAACTACAAGCTTCATCCAATAGTTCCTTTAAGTGTGATATTGACGGGTCACATACACAGTTCTTAAACTCTATCCTTCCATCAAAATCAATGTTCAAATTATGAACATTTATATAATTTTTTAGTTCTATTTATTCTTTTGGAACCTCTTAAATCATTACCTGGATATATTTTTGGACACTCATTTGATAAATATATTATTTCTCCCCAACCTTTATTATTTATATATACATACTTTCTAAAAACAAGTAATACTTTATCCTTTTTTATCCTCATCATATATAAATAAGAATTATCCTTTCAAATTAGATAATCGATGACCTTGTTTTCCTCTATAGAGTGGTAATATATTTTCAATTCATAATATTTAACCAACTCTACCCATCATTTTTAGTGAAAATTCAAATCTTTCTCAGTGAATATATACTTTAAACATTTATGATAAATATATATTTCAAACCTTTATCAATAAAGATAATATATCAATATATTTATTGAAACAATAATCATAGCTAACTCAAAATCATGAGTTGGGTAATTTTTCTCACAAATCATCAGTATCAATGAGGCATACGCTACAATTATATAATTTTATCCATGAAAACATCTTATTCCCTTCTTTTATGCATCACTATAGATCAAAAATCCTATGATACTCTAGGGTAGTGTAATAACAGACACACTGACCAACCTTCTTCTTATTTCCTTGATATTTTCCTCACATTCATCTATCCAATGGAACATGGTTCCCTTCTATGTTAACCTAGTTAGAGGATTATAAATTTGGGTTAAATTCTCTAAAAATCATCAATAATATATAGAAAAACCAAGATAACTCTGATTCCAGTCACAATGGTTGGTCTGGTCCAATATTTTATTAATTACATATTTAATAGACCCAGTGATATTCCCTCCTTTTCGATTATATGACGCAAATATTAAACTTTTTATAGTCTAAATTCACACTTGGAAAATTTTTCATAAATATTTTCTTTCCATAGAGTCTTCAATACAATCATCAAGTAATATTCATTAACTTCCTTTCTCTTTAAATATATAATAATATCATTTATAATTTCAATAAATAATTGATCAAGGTTGTAACGACCCAAAGTTTCATTAATGGAAAATCCCTCTTGATCCAGTTAAATGTTTCTTTATGAAAAAAAATGTTTTTATAAGATGTAAAATTCTTTATTTTTATGTTAAGATTTGTGACCGTTACTTTTATAGCCGTTGAACAGTGATCATCTGAGTAGTATAAATATAAGGCTTTAACGAAACCATTTCTACTCAGACAAAGGAAGCGATGGCCTCATCCAGTAGAATTTCCCCTTACGAAGCCCATTTGTCGGAGCTCGGAAAAGAGGTGGCGTCTTTGGGCTTTTCCCTTGACCAATCCCAAGCTGAGCTTCATCAAGTCAAGCTCGAATGTGATCGTCTATGGGAAAAATGGAAGTTGATAGAGATTACCACTCGAGCGATGTTATCCGAGCAACCCCAAGAGTTTGTCACCATCGCACACCTTACCCTTAGGTCTTATGCGGCTATTTTAAGGGGTTATGTAACAAATAAGTAGCACCATGTTCATGTACATTATTTTTTGTATATAATAATGAATATAATTTTTTTGATACATTGTAATTAGTTTTTAAAGTACAAATGGTGTTTTTAGTTATTATTTAATTAAGAATTATATTTTATTAAATTAAAGGATTTTTGAATTAAATAATATTTTAATAAAATATTATTATTAATATTAAATTAATTTTTATTAAATATAAATGATCTTATAATTTTATGAATGCAATTAAAATTTTTATTAAGGTTTGAAAGCCATTTCTGTCAAAACCCGTGAATTTTTTATAAATGTCGGTTTTTATTTTAAAAGTAAAAATTCACATATTTAGAAAATTATTTAGATAAAATAAATATTATTTTTGGAATCAGGACGTCGAAATTATCCAACGGTGAATTTTTCATAATTTTCTGAGATAGTCAAATTTTTGGGTAAAAATTAAATACCATTTAAATATATAATGTGTTTATGACATCATAATGACCCAATAGTGATGTAATAAAATACCATAATCCTTATGTTCGGCCAATATGTGTTTTATCATTAAAATAATGAGGTTTTGGGTTTGTTTGACTTGATTTTCAAAGCATTAATGGAGCCCTCAAGACTTATTCAACACTTTGCCTTTTTAAATTAATTTCCATGGGAGTGTGACTCACCTCCACATAAGCAACCCTAATTTTTTAATAAGTTCAGACCTTGGACTTGTAAAATATTGTTTTCCTCTTTCCTTTTCCAGAAACCATGGGCAAATACCATGGGATGGTTTGTGGTTTGGATTATTTTAATATAAGGGGTCCCAAACCTAAATAATAAAGAATTCTCTCACCTTTCCTATATAAACCCACCCAAGCTCCCACTTCCTCCTCACTCAAAGCCCTTGAAGTTCGTCCAACATCTGCCCTACTCTCTCTAGAATCCTCTCAAGGTGCCCCAAGCTCCCAAGAAGCCTCTCACAAGCCTCTCTCTAGCCTTTGGAAGCACACTTCCAAGTAAGGGGTTTTCTTCCTTTCTCATTTTTGTCAATTTTCTTTAAGTTGTATTGCCTTTTTTTATTTCAATTATGAATGTTGGGGTATGGTTTCACACCTCACCCATACTGACCTCTTATTGTTTGAATGATGGGAGAACCCTTTCTCTCTCATTAAATGCCTCCCATGTACACCCGTTACTATGCCGAAATTCCGAAAGGAACTTCTCTCTCTTCTTTTACATTCAAGCAATACTTTTGTATCATGAATCTAAATTCCATTTCTATTGTTGGGACATGTATATATATGATCTCCTTACTTTACATTACATGTAAATATGATGAGGAACCCCTTTCTCTCTCATCAACCTTTTTTATGAATTCTTATGTCACGCCGTTACGCTGCCGAAATCGCACCGATTTTCTAAGCCAATGTCTTTGTGTAGTGAATACCATGCCCATTTCTCCATCAAGGGTATTCACATTTATGCACATTTACATATTGATTATAAATTTTCATGTATGAATTCCACATTCCTTTATCGTGGAAGAAATTATTATGTTTTATGAATCCATGGTTTATGATCCATGTGGCACACTTATGCATGAAATGAAATGTTTAAGAAGGGTGCGCCCTTTATAGCGCTCCAATGCATTGGGTAAAGTATAGTATCATGATACGTCATGTGCAATGAGTGTTTACTCATGCTAATTCAAGTGCAACAAGGGTTTACTCGTGCTTCAAGTGCAATGAGGGTTTACTCATGCTCCATGTGCAATGAGCCTTGGCTCATGCTAATTCAATGTTAAGTGTTGTTGCCACATTTCCATGTTATGATTATCATGCTTTATCATGCCTTTATGTTCATGTTTCTATTATGCTCTATTGATATTCCTATTGCCTAAGTTTTGGTAAATACTAAGTAAGTGGTTTATCAAACAAATACATCCATGTCTGGATACGAGCAGGTAGAGGCGGCTCTGGCACAGATGTATCCTAGGGGTAAAACCCGAAAACACCGCTTTGAGCTAGACTCAAACGGGAACTGGTGCACGACAACGGGCCTTGCTTCACTCTTGGTTACGACACTCTCGGGGTATATGTTTTGATAAATTGAAAATATTAGTATGAACCCTTATTAAGGGAAAAATGCCCCTAAGAATATATGTTAGAAGGAAGATCATGAAAAGCATGGATTGAATCCTATAGACTCATGAGTTAAAGAGATTAAAGTTTATTTAAAAGTCATCAACTTTTGTCTTTGGATTACCCTTTATGTGTTACCCCTAACTTTCCTTTTATTCCAGCCAATGGCTGGTAATAGGAGAACTCGGGCTAACAACCGTTGCGAAGATCAGTGTGATGATTGTACTTATGAGATGCCCAATCCAATGGGAGCGGGAATCGCGAACTTTGTCACGCTTCTCTCTCAGCTAACTCAAGTTTTGAATAGAAACACTGTTCAAGAGGAACGTTCAACCCCCCCCCCCCCTAAGAAAGAACAAGTCGCTATTGAAAGCTTCATGAGACAATGGCCTCCTACTTTTAGTGGATCATCCGATCCCACAATTGCTGAACAATGGATCAACTCCATTGAAAAGATATTCTCCATCCTCCAATGCTCTGAAAAAGAGAAGGTTCTCCTGGCAGCTTATCGTATGGAGGGTGAAGCTGATCAATGGTGGACATTGATCAAAAATACAAAGCCTGAGGAGGAGATCGAGGCTTTGGAATGGAAGTTATTCCGGAAGATGTTTTTCGATAAATATTTTCCACGCACCCTCCGTCTTAAGATGGAAAGGGACTTCCTTTCCCTCAAACAGAAAGATGAAGAATCTGTGGGAGCGTACGAGGCAAACTTCACAAGGCTTGCACGATATGCTTCCGGCTTTGTCGTTACCCCCGAATGCAAGGTTGACCGCTTCTTTGGTGGGCTGAAGCCTAGCTTGCGGAAAGCATTAGCGATCCGTGACTTCGACAGCTATGAGGAAATTGTCCGATGTGCCCTCAAGGTTGAAATGGAGATCGGAGAATCACAGGGGTATCATGGGGACAAGAAGCGTAAGGTGGACTTCAATGCTGGTGGTCCGATGGATAAATCCAACGGCGCTAAGAAATTCCAGCACCCCACTTGCCAAAAGTGTGGAAAGAAGCACCTTGGAAATTGCCTTAGGGGGACAAGAAAATGCTTCAAGTGTGGAAGAGAAGGGCACCTAGCTGTTAACTATCAGCAAGAAGGACACGCGGTAGCGACAGAGGAGAGGAACGCTCCGTTCGAACCTCAACACATTGTTCAATGCTTCAAATGCAAAGAACCAGGTCATTTTGCGAATCAGTGCCCTAATCCAAGGGTTATCGGAGACAATCAACAACCTCCAAGACAGCAAGGAAGAGCTTTTTCCATCACTTCTGCCGAAGTGAACCCCGACAACGAAGTGGTGACAGGTACGCTAGTTATTCATTCAAGAATAGCGAACGTACTTTTTGATTCAGGTTCTAGGCATTCTTTTATATCTCAAAAGTTTAGTAGAACAATCCCTGCACCACCACAAATCATGGAAGTAAAGATGTCGGTGAGTACGGAAAATGGGGCAATCATTGCATCCCATGAGTATAAGTCCTCCCCTGTTATAATATGTGGATTGAATTTCCCAGCGAACCTCGTCATACTCCCTTTGGTGGAATTTGATGCAATTCTTGGCATGGATTGGCTTTCCTTATATAGAGCTAACATAAATTGTCAGGAGAGGGAAATCACACTCCATATGGAGAATCGACCCCTGATTCTTTACAAGTGTCAGGAGGAAGATGAATCTCCTTTAGCTCCATCATCTCAAGAATGGATATTACTGCCTTATGAGCACGCATATCTAGCTCAGATGATTAAGTACAAGGAAGAAACCACCCTTGAAGAAATGCCTATTGTGAGGGAATTCGCTGAAGTATTTCCCGAGGAACTTCCTGGTCTTCCTCCAAGAAGAGATGTTGAGTTCTCAATTGAACTTATACCTGGGGCGCTACCAATATCCAAGACTCCATATAGAATGGATGTTGTTGAGCTTGAAGAGCTGAAGAAACAACTACAAGAGAATCTGGATAAAGGGTTTATACGCCCAAGTGCATCACCATGGGGTGCACCAGTCCTCTTCGTCAAGAAGAAGGATGGGTCAATGCGGCTTTGCATCGATTATCGTGAACTTAACAAAATCACGATAAAGAACAAGTAACCTCTCCCAAGAATCGATGACTTGTTTGATCAGCTGCATGGAGCACAATACTTCTCCAAGGTCGACTTGCGGTCGGGATATTATCAAGTAAGGGTGAAGAAGGAAGATATCCCCAAGACTGCTTTTCGTACAAGGTACGGGCACTATGAATTCATAGTAATGACTTTAGGACTCACCAATGCTCCAGAAATATTCATGGACTTGATGAATAGAGTCTTTAGAGATTACCTAAACAAATTTGTGGTAGTCTTTATAGATGATATTCTAATATACTCCAAAACCAAGGAGGACCATGAGGAGCATTTAAAAACTATACTAGAGACTTTGCGCAAGGAGAAGCTCTATGCAAATTACAACAAGTGTGAGTTTTGGTTTAAAGAAGTCTCATTCTTGGGTCATATCATCACAAGCAATGAGATATCTGTGGACCCTCCAAAACAGATGCAATTGAGGGATGGCCGAGGCCAACATTGGTAACTGATATCTGTAGCTTCTTGGGGTTAGCTGGATATTATCGACGATTTGTGAGAAATTTCTCACGATTGTCCAACCCTATTACCAAGCTAACTCGAAAGGGAGTAAAGTTTGCTTGGAGTGATGAATGCGAAGAAAGCTTCAAGGAGTTGAAAAGGAGGCTTATCACGGCACCTGTGCTCACTTTACCCACAAGTGGGGAGATTTTTGTGGTATTCAGTGATGCTTCGAAGAAGGGCTTAGGATGTGTGCTGATGTAGAATGATAAAGTGATATCCTATGCCTCAAGGTAGTTGAAAATCCATGAGCGAAACTATCCAATGCATGATCTGGAGTTGGCGGCGGTGATCTTTGCCTTGAAAATCTGGCGGCATTATCTCTATGGAGAGAAATGTGAGATATATATTTACCACAAGAGTCTTAAATATATATTCACACAGAAAGAGCTTAATATGCGCCAGAGAAGATGGCTAGAGCTCATCAAGGATTATGACTGTTCAATACATTACCACCCTGGGAAGGAAAACAAGGTGGCGGATGCCCTAAGTAGAAAGGATCCAGCAATTCTATCAATGATGAGAATTGAGAAGGATCCAATCTTCTTAGACTTGATGAAGATGGACGTGGGAATCATAAAGAAGGGAACATCATCAATCCTTTCACAAATGATTTCTCAACCATATATTTTGGAAAGGTTAAAGGATGCTCAAAAGGATGATGCAGGAATCCAAGAAAAAGTGGAAGCTATCAAAAAGGGAAAATCCCCAGAGTTTAATGTTAATGAAGAAGGAATTGTGCGGTTTGGGAAAAGACTATGTGCTCCATCAAGTTCGGAGCTGAAGAAGGAACTTTTGGATGATGCACATAGTTCAAATTTCTCTATTCACCCAGGGAGCACAAATATGTATCGAGATCTCCAAGAAAACTTTTGGTGGGATAATATGAAGAATGAGATCGCTGAATATACATCAAAGTGCCTGGTGTGTCAGCAAGTGAAGGCAGAGAGGCATAAGTCTAAGGGGATGATGCAACCATTTCCCATACCAAAATGGAAATGGGAGAACATCACCATGGACTTTGTCACCGGACTTCCAAGGACATCCAAAGGCAACAATGCAATCTGGGTTGTTGTGGACGTCTTACAAAGACTGCACACTTCATTTCTATTCGAGAAGATTTCTCTTTGGATCAACTGGCACGGATATATATCAGGGAAGGGGTACGGTTGCATGGAGTACCACTATCTATTGTGTCTGACCGAGATCCAAGATTTACCTCTAAGTTTTGGAAGAGTCTTCAACATGCTCTGAATACTGAACTAAACTTCAGTACGGCCTATCATCCTCAAATTGATGGCCAATCTGAGCGGACTATCCAAACACTTGAGGATATGTTGAGAGCGTGCTCAATGGACTTTAAAGGAGGATGGGATCAACATCTTCCTCTGGTTGAGTTCTCTTATAATAATAGTTTCCACTCGAGCATCCAAATGGCACCATATGAAGCCCTATATGGGAAAAGGTGTAGAACACCGGCATGTTGGGATGAGGTCGGTGAACGTAAGCTGCTTGGACCAGAAATGGTCGAAGAAATGGTGGAGAAGGTGAAAACCATTCAGCAGCATATCAAGGTAGCCCAAAGTCGACAGAAGAGTTATGCAGATAATCGTCGACGAGACCTTGAGTTTAAAGTCGGAGACATGGTGTTTTTACGCATATCTTCGTGGAAGAAGGTCATGAGGTTTGGAAAGAAAGGGAAGTTAAGTCCAAGTTACATCGGCCCATTCGAGATTCTTGATCGTGTTGGGGTTGTGGCCTATCGACTAGCACTTCCACCGACTATGTCCAAGGTGCATGATGTCTTTCATGTATCCCTCTTAAGGAAGTACATACCGGACCCTTCACATGTACTCTCTTCCGAGGTGGTACAATTGGAAGATGATCTTTCTTATGAGGAGAAACCAGTGAAGATCTTAGATCGTAGAGAAAAAGTTCTACGAAATAAGACAATGCCCCTCGTCAAGGTGTTGTGGAGAAACCACAAGTTTGAAGAAGCAACTTGGGAGTCGGAGGATATGATGAAGCTAAGTTACCCATATTTGTTTTAGTGTGGGAAAAGGAAAATTTCGAGGGTGAAATTTCTTAAGGGGGGAATGTTGTAACGACCCAAAGTTTCATTAATGGAAAATCCCTCTTGATCCAGTTAAATGTTTCTTTATGAAAAAAAATGTTTTTATAAGATTTCAACTTCTTTAGTTTTATGTTAAGATTTGTGACCGTTACTTTTATAGCCGTTGAACAGTGATCATCTGAGTAGTATAAATATAAGGCTTTAACGAAACCATTTCTACTCAGACAAAGGAAACGATGGCCTCATCCAGTAGAATTGCCCCTTACGAAGCCCATTTGTCGGAGCTCGGAAAAGAGGTGGCACCTTTGGGCTTTTCCCTTGACCAAGCCCAAGCTGAGCTTCATCAAGTCAAGCTTGAACGTTATCGTCTACGGGAAAAATGGAAGTTGATAGAGATTACCACTCGAGCGATGTTATCCGAGCAACCCCAAGAGTCTGTCACCATCACACACCTTACCCTTAGGTCTTATGCGGATATTTTAAGGGGTTATGTAACAAATAAGTAGCACCATGTTCATGTACATTATTTTTTTTATATAATAATGAATATAATTTTTTTGATACAATGTAATTAGTTTTTAAAGTACAAATGGTGTTTTTAGTTATTATTTAATTAAGAATTATATTTTATTAAATTAAAGGATTTTTGAATTAAATAATATTTTAATAAAATATTATTATTAATATTAAATTAATTTTTATTAAATATAAATGATCTTATAATTTTATGAATGCAATTAAAATTTTTATTAAGGTTTGAAAGCCATTTCTGTCAAAACCCGTGAATTTTTTATAAATGTCGGTTTTTATTTTAAAAGTGAAAATTCACATATTTAGAAAATTATTTAGATAAAATAAATATTATTTTTGGAATCAGGACATCGAAATTATCCAATGGTTAATTTTTCATAATTTTCTGAGACAGTCAAATTTTTGGGTAAAAATTAAATACCATTTAAATATATAATGTGTTTTATGACATCATAATGACCCAATGGTGATGTAATAAAATACCATAATCCTTATGTTCGGCCAATATGTGTTTTATCATTAAAATAATGAGGTTTTGGGTTTGTTTGACTTGCTTTTCAAAGCATTAATGGAGCCCTCAGGACTTATTCAACACTTTGCCTTTTTAAATTAATTTCCATGGGAGTGTGACTCACCTCCACATAAGCAAACCTAATTTTTTAATAATTTCGGACCTTGGACTTGTAAAATATTGTTTTCCTCTTTCCTTTTCCAGAAACCATGGGCAAATACCATGGGATGGTTTGTGGTTTGGATTATTTTAATATAAGGGGTCCCAAACCTAAATAATAAAGAATTCTCTCGCCTTTCCTATATAAACCCACCCAAGCTCCCACTTCCTCCTCACTCAAAGCCCTTGAAGTTCGTCCAACCTATTCCCTACTCTCTCTAGAATCCTCTCAAGGTGCCCCAAGCTCCCAATAAGCCTCTCACAATCCTCTCTCTAGCCTTTGGAAGCACACTTCCAAGTAAGGGGTTTTCTTCCTTTCTCATTTTTGTCAATTTTCTTTAAGTTGTATTGCCTTTTTTATTTCAATTTTGAATGTTGGGGTATGGTTTCGCACCTCCCCCATACTTCTCTCTTATTTTTTGAATTATGGTAGAACCCTTTCTCTCTCTTTAAATGCCTCCCATGTACACCTGTTACTATGCCGAAATTCTGAAAGGAACTTCTCTCTCTTCTTTTACATTCAAGTAATAATTTTGTATCATGAATCTAAATTCCATTTCTATTGTTGGGACATGTATATATATAATCTCCTTACTGTCCATTACATGTAAATATTATGAGGAACCCCTTTCTCTCTCATCAACCTTTTTTATGAATTCTTATGTCACGTCGTTACGCTGCCGAAATCGCACCGATTTTCTAAGCCAATGTCTTTGTGTAGTGAATACCATGCCCATTTCTCCATCAAGGGTATTCACCTTTATGCACATTTACATATTGATTATAAATTTTCATGTATGAATTCCACATTCCTTTATCGTGGAAGAAATGATTATGTTTTATGAATCCATGTTTTATGATCCATGTGGCACACTTATGCATGAAATGAAATGTTTAAGAAGGGTGCGCCCTTTATAGCGCTCCAATGCATTGGGTAAAGTATAGTATCATGATACGTCATGTGCAATGATTGTTTACTCATGCTAATTTAAGTGCAACGAGGGTTTACTCATGCTTCAAGTGCAATGAGGGTTTACTCATGCTCCATGTGCAATGATCCTTGGCTCATGCTAATTCAATGTTAAGTGTTGTTGCCACATTTCCATGTTATGATTATCATGCTTTATCATGCCTTTATGTTCATGTTTCTATTATGCTCTATTGATATGCCTATTGCCTAACATGTATTTCACTCCTCATGTTATTCATTGTTTACTCCCTTACTGGGCTTTATAGCTCACCCTTTTCTTATGCATGTCCTCAGGTTATCCCATGCAATGCTAAGTACAAAGGAATGTAGTGGTCATGTAAAGGAAGTTTTCAATAAAGATGTTGTATTTCAAGTTTAAAGTTTTTATGTAATGATCCTAAGCCCCAAAGACACTAAACCTCTCGATCTTCTTTGTTGGATCAAGTGAAGTTTTATGTAATAAAGCATGTTTAAGATGTAATAAAAAGCAGGGTTGTCATAAAGGTAATCTCTCAAGACACTATTCAATAAATCTAAGAATATAGTAGGGGAATTAGTAATAAAAAATGGATATAATATAAACTCCCAGTGTCCTTACATTGATAATAATTTTTTCTTGGGTATATACTCTTTTTTACCCTCAATTGATGATATCTAGATTGAAGGTCTATCTTGGAAAAAATATTGAGAACTATAAAGTTGATCAAATAAGTCATCGTTATGGGGAAGGGGATACTTATTATTAATTGTGACCTTGTTCAAATCTTGATATTCAATTTAGAGTTTTAAAAAACCATCATCATTCTAAAAAAATAAATAGGTTCACCCCATGGCAACACTCCCAGCTAAATAAATCCCTTAGTAAGATTATCTTTGAGTTGATTCTTTAATTCATAAAACTCAACTAGGTCTATTCTATATAGATTATTTGGAATATGTGTAGAATGACGTATGAGTTCTATTAAAAACAAAACAACATGATTTGGAGGAATACTATGTATATATTTTCGAAATACCTTAACAAACTCCTATACAATAGGCACATCTTTGATTCAAAGATTCTCCACAACTATCTGAGATAAAAACAACTTTTGAATCAGAATCAAGACCCATGTAGTGGATGAAATTTACTTTGGAAGTTCGTATATATCATTTTATAGATAGATGATCTTAGTTAATTTTGGAATATCAAAAATTAATGTCCTTCCTTGAAAATTAATATTTTATTTATATTAACAAAGATGATAAGATTAATATATATATATATATATATTGAAATCATTTCTTTTGTATTTCTTTATTGTTTTATAATATGATTCCTTGTATTTTGGATATTTTTTGTAAGAAATATGAGTTTAATCTTTAAATGGCATGATTCTAAAATTTTATGAAATTGCAGATAATTCACATAGTAAATATGACTCATCATGTGTAATGTTGTAATATATTCCATCTGTAGATTGAAGGACAATACATAAAAATATTCAACCATTGAATGTTAATGATAAATAATTATAGGGTGTGGAAATATCTCATGATGTGAAATTTTTTAATTTTATACCATCTTTCTGGCTATGTAGCATTGATCCCATGATATAAATTCAATTCATGAATCCTATGAGCCAAATAATGCACAAGATTTGAATCATTTACATGATGTGAAAGACTTAATATCAGTACCTGAGGAATTGGATACATTCTATGAAATTCATCATGTGTTTTCGATGATATTGGATAATAAATTATTTGAAGATCCAATTACACAACATGAAACAAAAATACATGATGTGAATGTTCTAAGGAAGATGTAATTAAATCCAACTCCTGAAATGGAATCCTTACACATCATGAGATGATTGGGTTTTATATTCCCAAACACCCAAAATTTAAAAGATCGTATTATTTTTTATTTATTTTCTATACATTATTCAATATAGTTTCTCTTGTTTCCTATTCTGTTTTTGTTATCAATTTTCTAATATACTTTGTTCCAAGGAGTTGTTGATTACATTTCCATTGTTCAGAATCTTGCTGATTTAAATACAAATTAATGTTTGATTCTATTTATACATTTGAATTTTGTGTGTTGGATGATTTTATTTTTTTTAACCATGAATTGCTTTATGAACATGTCAATTATGATTTAAATATTTATTTTATTTGTTTTCTTCACTTCCATGAGTGGTTATCCTGCCTAGGGTTAGGGGTCCAAAATTGGGGTAACCTTGAATTCCTAAATAAAATCATGGGTATCACTTTAGATAAAAAAAATATTAAGAACTTATGTTTAAAATATTATTTTTCAAAACCTTGATCTGGGGAATTACAAAAAAATGACCCTCACTAAAATGGAGTTATATGGACTAGGACCAATAGCCTATGATACTTACTACCTTTGAAGTTATGTTTAATTTTCCTAGACATATGACCACAACAAGACTAAAAAGTGGTTTCTAATGTTGGAAGATACAACTGGCTTTACTAAAACCAATGTGTGAACTCTTTCCTTTTTCGCAACCTAATCCATTGGACTAACCCAGGATAGATTTATGAATATCTTATTAATAATATCCCTAAAATTGAACATGATCCATCATTTATCATATGAAGTTTATAAATATTATTAGTTATGAACCCATCCTCGATGAATCTCATTAGGAATGAATTAATATGGTCTAATTACTTTGTTATAAACTTTTTCTATCACTACATTGGAGGTTTCCATAGACTTACTATTCTATGTACCTATGTAGTAGGGCTTGTTGGGTTCAATATATTTTGATAATATGATCACACCCATGAATAATTAATGAAACTATGTGGGAAGGTCAAATTTTTGAACTGTCTTTTTGGGAGAAGATGTTTTCTTTTGCACAGTGACCTTCAATATGAACCTAGGATTGCCTCATACCCTATATCATTTTCCAGTTTCTTTTTATTTTTTCACTTCCAAAATTGGTTTCTTCATTCATTCATTTTTTCCAATAAATAAGACAGTCCCCTAACTCATGAAAGTATCTTGGAATACAAAGAACATATTGAGGTAAACCCTAAAATCAAGAGGTACCTCTTTTCTATCCATCATCTAATCATGGATGAGCACAAAAATATTTTTTCTCCTAACCAAAAAAACACTAAATATGTTCTATCTTGATAGTAAGGAGTTCCACCTTTGCTGCTTGGGTGAAAACATATGGATTATAGTTTTCCATCCATATTTGGTGCTACACTCAATATTTTTTAGCCTAATATTTAGTGAAAAACATTAAAGATAAATCATAGACTCATTCACATGATCTAGACCATGATTCAATTTAAAGTAATTTAGTTCAAAGATCCAAATTCACCTTTAGAAATCAAGCTGTATATTCTGATGCCATCTGGCTCATGGTATTTCCCTTCTCCTTATGATAGATATCCAATAAATGGATTAAAATCCAAGGTCTTAATTCCATTACTACATTGGATGATTTAGAAAAGAATTTCCTTAAAAATTAATTTTTCCCATGCGTACATGGGAAAATCAGAATAAAATTCAAAAAATCACTCCAGAAGAAGATGAATCGGGATATGATTCTTTGGATCACTTTTAAGGATTTACTAGAAAGTACCCACATCAGGGACTATATGTATTTATTCATCATTAAAAATTTTACCAGGGCCCATAACCCACTACACAGATTGTGGTAGATGCTGCAGCTGAGGGTGGGTTTATGGTCAAGACACCAATAGTGGTTTGAGAACTTCTGGATAATGTATCAAAAAATTCTACTATATGTAAGAGATATATTGGACCTCCTTAACACAGAATTTACCAATTAGTAGAAACCACAAATATTTGTTCCAAAGTAGATACCCTTATAAAAATGCATGAATATTTTCAACCACCTTCCCACAACCGCTACCACCTACTCCTATCATATCGATTCAAACATGTGAGATGTGTGGATAGAAGAACTCATAATAATAATTTCTTGTTGGCATGAAAGAATAATAAATTTAGGATTGTAATTAAATTAATTCCAATCCATAACTATAGTAATTCTATAAACCCATATTCCCATCGAGACTGGTATAACAAAAACAACCAAATCAAGGTTATTATTAGTAGAGTAGTGGGAAATATCCACCATAGAATTAGCGACAACTTGGTTACCCAATTTAAAACCAATATCCTCAACCAAAAAAACCATTCCCCTAATAAAAGTTTTCCCTATGGATAATCATTTTCCTCCCCCAAACCAACAACAGAATTATAATCTCCACCGAGGCCTCTACAAAAGCCACGCCTCTATATTTAAATCTTGAAAATATAATTAATATGTTCATATAAAAATTATACCAGCAGATGAATACTCAAGACATGGAGATTAATAATAAAATGGATTCTCTTAGAAACCTTAATAAATATGTAGGGTAGATCTATAAGAATATATCTGACTAACTACTAGTTACACTACCCAATAATAACAAGACATGCCCAAGAGAAGAGGTTAAAGCTACATTTTTTTATAGTTTAAAAGAGATAAAAACTAAACAGCCATGAGAAATTGAGAAAAATGGGATATAATAACATTAATAAAGTAAAACCATCATTATAAAAGATAGAAATGATATCACACACAGATATAATATTTAAAAAACTTAGAAATAGAGAAAAATAAAAAATATCTCATGAAAGAGAAACTCATGAAAGAATATTCCTAAATGGAAGCGGCACTATACATGGTCATTCATACATTACTATAAATAATGAGGTGTGGAAAATATATATGTAAAAAATAATATTTTAGAAATGTTCAATAAACTCCATATAAATATCGACTTTGCAAAATACATTGCTCATATGTACACTTATGAAAATTTATTTAAGGATATTCTCTCAAAAAAATAAAATGGAAGACCCAAGAGTAGTTTACTTAAATGGATAATGCTCAGTGGTTATCCATTATAATCTCCCACAAAAATTAGGGACCCTGATGGTTTCTCAATTCCATATACAATATGATAGTTCA
Source organism: Viscum album (assembly GCA_963277665.1). Taxonomy (NCBI): domain Eukaryota; kingdom Viridiplantae; phylum Streptophyta; class Magnoliopsida; order Santalales; family Viscaceae; genus Viscum; species Viscum album. The sequence continues at coordinate 358,180,999 of OY728163.1, forward strand.
ATTTATAATAATCCTTTTGGGATCAAGAAGAAAGTATAAATATAATGCCAATTAATTTATTCTAAAAAATAATACTAAAAGAAATAAATCCCACAAGAGTGGAACATCAACTGGAGGATCGATCAGTCAAGTATCATTGAGGAATTTTCAATGAAATTTTAGTCAAAGTTGAATGTTCATATTATTTGTTGACTTCTTTATCCCAAATACTGAATAAGAATGGTATGTCCCCCAAATTTTATAGATACCATTTCTCCCCACTAGTAATCCTATAATCAATGTGAACCAATGGAGACTTACCAACATAGTTGTAAATGAATAGGTAGTGTCCTGTTTAGTGAAGGATTCCAAGAAAAGTGGTGACTTGTTTGATTGTCAGACATTTTTATAAAAGATGAAATGGATGATTTCATGGCCATTGAGGGTGAGAAAGTGGAACTATCTACCTAGAAGAGGAGTGATGTGAATAAATGGTGGCTAATAACATTGTAAATATTATGATAACCACATTTACAGAGTTCACACCCTCATTCAATAATCCATTGTATTTAGAATTGAATCCTTTTTAAGCACATTGAAGAAATCGATATTAGAAATTACAGATGCATTAGCATTCATCATAAACTCGTAACTGAATTATGTACAATAATAGAAACTAATAGAAGTTCTAGGAGGAACAAAAATTCTATATATTGGAATGTTGATGACATCATGGGGATTATCCCCACAATATTTCCAATTAAAAGTTTATAATAATAAGTCGATAAACCCAAGTACAAAACACAAAGGTGACTCAACTCTCTAATGAAATAAGTAATTAAGAAGGATTTTATGAATCATCTCGATTTTGTATTATATTTTCTATATATGATAGAGATTTGTTGATCCTGCAAAAAATTGTAGAAAATAAAAGTATCTTGACTATAATTAAGAACATTGAAGATGAATTACTCCCAACTCGAACCATTATTGGATAGATTGTATGTGTCAACTATAGAAATATAAATAAAGAAACTTAAAAATACCACTTTGTGATCCTATTCTCGGATGAGATGATTGAGATATTGGATGGGAATTTAATCTAAAATTTCTAGATAGATGTTTTGGATATAATTGAATAACAATCAGTCGAGTTTATTAAGAAAAAATAATGGTCACTTGTCATTTTTGAACCTTTCATTATCATGAGATATCATTTAGAATAATCAAAGCACTAGAAACATTCCAAAGTTGAAAGAAACCTATAATTCATTATAGGATGAAAGAATTTCTAAAAATCATAATAGATTAATTCCATATATGTGGATGAAATTTAAAAGTTTTCCTCAGAAATTTGAAATTGGTTCATCGATGTTGTTAAGCGAAATTTCTAATGTTTAATTGAGAGAATTATCATTTAACGATCTAAGGATGTGCCACCCTTAGATTTAAAGTTTCAAAGAACATTATGGATGTCAACTGAAGGAAAATTAAATTAATTAGAGACTTACTTAAACCTACAACAATTAATGGTATAAAAAATTTTCCAGGTCATGTGGGACTCTTTTGCTACATCATTAAAGATTTTTAAAAAATAGAGAAACCATTTACACACATACTATTCAATTTTGTTCCATTTTATTTTGACATATAATGTTGGTAGTCTTTTAATACTTTGAAAATTTTCTTTTTGGCTACTCTTTTTATTGTTTCACTAGATTGGGGAAAAGTCATTGAAATGATGATTGATTATAGTGACTTCGTGATGGTATCTATTTTAGTATAGTGGGTTGGAAATATATTTTTCTCCTTTTATTATTCTATCCATACTCTAAATTAATCAAAAATAAATTTCACAACCATAGAGAAGAAAATTCTAGCATTATTTCTCACATTTGAATTTTTTTGTCATATATCATGATCCAAAGATTCATATATTATAATGATCATGTAGTAATACAACACATCACATATAGAATAGAATCCAAACCATGGATAATGTGATGGATACTACTATTGTAAGAATTTGATATCATCATCAAAGACTCAAATGGAACTAAAAATTTCATTTTTTTCCATATATCAAGACTTATATTATTGATGATGAGGATGATGAATCAATGAATATTGAAGATAATTTCTTAGATAACATACCTTTGAATATGAATATGATAGAATAACATTGGTTTCCTAACATAAAAAACTCTTTTCTACAAAGAACATCTATCTAAATTTCACTTTTTAATAAAGAATAAATTATTAGTTGATGCATCACACAAGTTTTTGGATGAGAAACTATTATTTATGAATTGTCTAGATGATTTAACGTGATTTTATGTTCCAGAGGACAAAATAAAAAGTTTTATAGAGCTATGTCGTACATTATATAATGGTGAACATAATGAGATGAAACACATTATGGATAAAATCCTAAAAAGGGGGATTATTCTAGCCTACACTCCATTATGATTCAATGAGTTTTGTACAATGTTGTGATTGGTTCCAACAGAAAGAAATGACAAAGACCCTAACTCTAGTAGATCAGATCAGGTGTCCTACTTTGTTACATTGTTACTATAAACATGAAATAACATCCCAATGTACTAAATAGTTTAGTTTCATTGGAAAACTGAATACACAAATAAAATTTTCATTCTAACTTGAAATGAAATAAATCATAGAATATCCTTTGAAAACATCCCTATTCTCCTAGATTATCCATGCATGTCAATCATAATATATATCATGGATTCCTAGAAAAAACTAAAACATAAGAAATGGGTGATATCAGATAGTCAATAATGGTAGGAAATAAACCTAGAACAAAAATAAATAAACATAATAAATAAGTCAAGGTGAATAACTAAAAACCCATTCAATTAAAACATAATCTTGATCACAATATAGTAAGAATAAAATTTGAAAAATAGTTCCATATAAATAATGAAATTAGAATAAAAAATACCAATGGATATTATACTAGTTGAATAATAACATGGATTATCAAAAACTGGTTTCATAATGAGGGAATTAATAATAAATTACATCCTAAAAAATTGTCAAGGATTCAACCAAGACATCATACATAATTGGGTAAGACATCGACAAATTACCAAACTTATTTTTATCATGAAACCTTCCAATGCATCAAGGGGATAAAGAGATCCATGCCCGACACATAATAAGTCCAATACATTCCTTTTATAAAAGAGGTGAAACAAAATCAACATATAAATTCATATTGAAACAAGCATATGAAATTTAAATAATTTCCCCAATCAATAAATATAATCATAAAATATCCAGAGTAATTTGGTGATTGGTATCAAGATAGTACATCCTCATTCAAAATGAATATAAATTATTCAATAAAATATGGTTAATGGTATCATATGTGATCCACATCAATTATGAATAATAAATTAACATAAGGGTTACCTATGGAAAGAAATGAGTATCATAATCATGTCATATGGCATAAATAATGGGGGTATCATAATGATGTCTATGAAATAATAGATTAAAAACATGTATGGAAATTAATAAGGGAAATTAATCTTAGATCATGGTAAATTATGTTCATATTAAGTGAAAAAAATATAAAAATTGTGTTTAAGAAACTTTATAAATGAGTTTATTTCATGCGGTTTAAGGGAAGGTACAAAAGAGTCTTTAAAGTGGATAATGACATATTGTTTCCATAAAAATAGAAATGATATAATATTGTTTTCATGATAAAAAGTGAAATTTTATAAAAATATTGGTGTCTGAAAATAGAATATAGAGTGTGTTGAAGAATTATGGGAAATTGGAAATTTCCCTTTAACTGTGATTTCTTTTCAGAAGGAATTGAATAAAGAAACTTATGAAACATATATTTCCCCATCAAAGAAGGATGAATTGATCTAGGTACATATATTGGGAGTCTACAAATAGAATGTATGAGTAAATAAGAATAATTAAGAATTACATCCGGGTAAAGAGATATAATGCATAACCCGAAGGAAAAATGGGGGTTGGGAGAGAACACATTACCTTTTGTATGAAAGTGTTCTACACTTTTAGTTAATGTACTTTTTAGTGTCTTCTCATAGAGAACCTCATTTATGGATTTGGAAATGTCCTTTTGGTGAGTCCAGCAAGACTCGAACATGAGGAATAGGTTTGAGGGAATAATTGGTTTAAATATTAGTGAGAAATAACTATTAAATGGTGTGAGGATAAGGGGTGTGGATATGTGGTATTTATAGTGGATGAAAGGGTTTTTTAATTATTTATTCAATAGTTTATTATCTTAGCTTAAGAATACCAATTATACCAATTCTTATGACAAAATAAAAAATCTAAATTGAGTGATTTTGAACTAATGAGTTGTTACCTCATCCCAACATTAGCCCTGACTTAATGACTCGTTTATTCATTTATAATGTTAAATACTATAAATTTCCATATTTCACTATTTACCAAAGATAAACTATTTTATGAATATCCCAAAAATTCAACATCATAATTTTTTATGTGTATAATTCAAAAATAGACTCCATTTTATGAAAATAATTATTTATATATGAGAAATTTAATTTTTTAACTTAAATCACTATTTATTCAAAAAATTCCAATTTTAAAACTATAAATGATTTAATGCCACTAAAAATTTTAATTAAGGTATCATAAATTATATTATAATCATAAGACAAAAATATTAATATACTAATTTATTTTGTGAAATTTCATTTTCTTTTAAAAAATTATATTGATTATAAAATTTAAAAAAATCATTTACGCTTTACAAAAACACCAAAACTGAATTTCAAAATTTTTAATCATTAATTTACTTATTCTATGATAAAAATATATGATATTTTCAATTATAAGATACCCATACTTTATTTAAAATTTTACAGGTGTGGTTATTGTTCTATTGGTTAGATTACTATTCCTAATGTTTTTATTACTATTCCAATGGTCAATTTACTATTCCATAGGTATAGGTTCCTTAATTTCCAAAAAATACCTCTTATTTCATCTATTCTTCATTTATGAAGATTGTATTGTGGTCTCTATGCGATTCTATGTGAATTATACTATATAAAATAATTAAAATGATGGAAATTCAATTAATAAAATTTGGGGTTGTTACATTCTCCCCTATGTAAATAAATTGTGTTCTCATAATTTATATGTGTGATTGGAAATCATGGATATGTCATTTTAAAATACCCTTGTGTAAATACCAAATTTTCAATAGGGTTAATAAAACCTCTTATTAAATAGAGGGAATGGATAGTGTGTTGGTCACCATAAAACAAGGTTTCCCTACTAGAGAACATTAGTGGGAAGTGAAAACATGGGAATGAATGAAAAATATAACTATAAAATTCTGATGGTGTGTGATTAAGAACATGGAACTTAAAAATTCTACCAGTAAAAATCCATAAATTTTTGATCGGTTGAAAGAACATTGATTTCTTAGATGAAAAGGAAAAAAGATGATGTTTTTGTTCAAAAATAATTTTTCCTAGAGTTGAGGGTTTATTTTACTATATAGATAAGCACTGAAAAAAAACTGTATTCATTTCAATGTTATAATCTCATCCTTTGGTTGTGTGTCAATTTATCTACAGATTATTTCATAAATATGATAATGGATATTCAATAAAAAGTGTTATTCCCAAATAACTTTTTCAAATTATAAGATACACAAGTCATTATATCATTTGTTAAATGATCACTAAAACCAAAATAATTATCACATGTTATAAAATATGTTAAATCATACTTTAATCCTATTTAATAACATCATTAATCCATTCCATATGTAGTTAACCTTAAGACTCATTGAAAAAGCGTATTTCTAAATTAAAAGAAAAAACAAATTTAGAAGGAAGGCCACTAAATTTCAAAAAAAATATAACATAATATTTCTCCAATAATTTAAATCTTATTTCCCCATTCAAAATATATGTATACCTTAATATCATTTAATCCTTTATGAAGACATTCATTCTTTTAATGTAAAAATATCAACTTCTGGAATAAATTCCTTAAATAAATACATCTAGTAGTTCAACCATAACAATAACCATAAAATTACTAACCACCATCATGGTCACCATTATTGTCCCATAAATATTTATTAATTATCACATAGAGCACATATTTCAGGTTCTCTTTCCCAGGTTATGTGTTTTCAAATATATCAACCTACAATAGAATCACATCTCTTGATTAATGATCCAATTCATCACATAATTCACACTCATTAAAGAAGATGTATTGTATTACAATCCTTATATATCTCATGATTTATATAACCAGAATATCATTTATAAAAAAAATTACAACAAAATTGTTGAATCCAAAAGCACAAATACCTTAATTATTCCCATTTGACTATATTAACAACATAATATTGACCATGATCCCTTTTCTTCTTTTGAGCTATATTTCCTTGAAACTTGGGACATTAATTCTCATAGTTACCCATGTCATTATAATTGAATTATTGGACATAAGAATATTATTTCCTTCCCTTGAAATCACGGTCTCAGTGTCATTTTTCTCCATAAATGTAACAAACTCACATTCCATTCAGGAAGGTATTGAGGTGTTTCTTTCACTAACATGTAAAAAAATCCTTCGTTAATTAATTATCTATATAAATTTTTTCTTTTTTATACTCTTGATTTTTTATTTACCTTCAAAACAATAAGAATTGGATTATTCTTTCTCTGTCTTGATAGCACACAATACTATATCCTCAGATGATAATAATTTTTAAGAGATTATTTCATATTAAATTATTGGTTTAAAGACATCAAATAAATTATGAATCATACTCTTTTAATTACATATATAGTCCAAAACTATCCTCTCTAACCTTAAAATGTGGGCTTCATAGGTAGAAACATTTTCATCGCCTTTCTCTCTCAGAATATATAATTTTCTCTCTATATCCACTTTCTATTCGCAAGGGAAATATTTTCCCAAGAAATTTCCATAAAATCCATCCATTCCATATTTGAAATTTCTTCCACCTACTTTTTGTTTCTAATTAATGACCATCATTTATCTATATCTCCAGATAAGTAATAAAATACCATGATAACCTTCAACCTTTAATTTCATAATAATGTGAGTAATATGTTCTCTAAGAAACTTATCCATTTCTCAACTAAGAATAGGGTTTTAGTCACAATGAATGATGATGGTTGTTAAAGAAAGAAAAATACCATGCCCAGAAAAGAAGGATCCCTTTATTAATAAAAAAGATAGATTACATCAATCTGAAAGTAGGAGATTTACATTGATCCTTCCTAAGGATAGAAATTAATTCATCTGATACTTGATCCTCTCATTGAGATTCTGGACCATTAACTCCTTTACCAGCAGTCCCATCCTCCAAATAGTTCGCCTTTAGATAAGCATGAGTGACGATATGTTCCTTTGAGAAGAGAAGATTCATGCACCTTGTCCATCGGTTGGTCAACTTCCAAGAAGGATGAAGAAAACCAGTCGGAAGAGACATAACCATGGTCGTTGAATCACATTTGATCCATAATTTATTACAACCCCTCTGGTTATCATGTTCAATACCCTCCATGACTCCATGCATCTCTGCTTCAAGAGAAGAATCAAAGCCACACGATCCATATAAACATCCAAGAATGTACCCTTTGTGATCTCTAAAAACTGCACCAAAACCTGATGAGCCCAGGTTACCTCTCGAGGAACCATCTGAGTTCATCTTAATCCATCCATGAAAGGGACGTTTCCATAATACTTCAATAATACCAATAGGTGGCCTGAAATTTCCCTTAACCCCAATATGAGATAGAACAGACCAGTCATGAAGGGAGTTCTCACAGTAACTGCCTCCTGGAACAGAAACGTCACGCGCAGCAGCAAAAAGACCTGCCAAGACCGTCCCAGCATGAAATGTGTGTTGTTCATGAAGGGCTTTATTCCTGTAAAACCAGATCATGTACAACAATTCCTCAGCAACATATAAGAAAATACAAGCAACCTGCAGTAAGAGATTTAGCTCAGGCCAACGCTTGATGAAATCACCAATTGAATTGGCATGAGGTAGATCCACTTCAAAGATTATAAACACTGCTTCCAACATTACTGAGGCCAGAACACATGTGAGGAAAAGATGATTTATGTATTCACTATGCTGATGAAACATAACACACCTTGATCAAAGGGAGATTCCACAATTCTGAATAAAGCCATCAGTTGGAAGCATTTTGTGAGCAAGCCTCCATGAAAACATGGCCCGAGTAGGCCTGAGAAAGCCCTTTCTCAGGAAATCCATCCATTGCAATGAGGCATGCTACCAACAATGTGCATGTATAATCACTTAGGAGAAAGGATCCCATTAGAAACTGGCTCCCAAGCCCAAAAATCACCATGAGATGAAAAACAATACTGCTCCACTATGTGACAAACCTGGTTGGGAAGACCATCCATGCATGCAAGCTGATCTTTAATTGACAAATTAAAATCCATATTAGAGTTGTCCCAAAAGACCATGTCCTCCAACCTGCTACCAGACCAGTTTCATTTCCAGAACTAAAGAAAATAATCCCTCAAGACCAACCATCGAGAGTCATCATCAACTCTAGAGAAGATGCTCTTGATGGCAGGCCAAACCGAGGAGGAAAAATAATTGAAATTACCTGTCTTAATCCATTGAAAAAACATGGCCCTGAGAAAGGATAGAGACTCAGAATTTGTATTCATAAGCCTCAATATAAAACCAGCCTACATGGAGTCATTGAAGCGTCCAAGATTCTTTATAACCAAACCCCCTTCATCATAGGGCTTACATACCAAGTTCCAAGAGACTGTTTCAAGCCTCCTCTCCATGACACTACCACTCCAGATAAAATTATTGATAGATACAATGGCACTCTTGAGTAAAGCAATCGTCCATTTTTATACCATAAAATAATATACAAATTTTGAAGTGATTCTAGATTTTACAAGACACACTCTTCCTACCATGGATAAATATTTTCCCTTCCAATTTGATAATTTTCTTCTTATCGAACTAGTAATAGCAGAGAAATAGAAAACTTTTGGTCTTCCCCAAAACATAGGCACCCCTAAGTAAGTGAAAGGAAGAGCACCCTATCAGATCCCCATCTCTCTGATGATGTCATTCCTCCTGGCTGAAAAGAAGTTCCTCCCAAAAATAAACAAACGACTTATTCCAACTAATCTTCTATCCAGAAACCATCTCATAATGGAGAAGATCCCACTTGATATTCCTGATATTTCTCTTGTACCACTGAGTAAATAGAATAATATCGTCAGCATAGAAAAGAAGAGATGGAGAAACCAACCCTCTTCCAGCATGAATGGACTTCAGCCTCCCCTTTCCAACCAGAATATTAAGAATTCTGCTAAGATAATCCTCAGCAATAGAGAAAATAATAGCTGATAAGGGATCACCCTACATTACCCCTCTTGAGCATTCAAAGTATCCCTCTGGGGATCCATTGATAAGGACTGAAACATGGGTAGAACATAAAATAGAATTTATCCAATTGATGAAGACACCATCAAATCCATACATATCAAGGACCCTATAAATAAAACCCCAATATATTGTGTCAAAGGCTTTACTGATGTATAGATTGAGAGAAATGTTGCCACCCCTGACAAGACTTTTGAGGAGATTAACACACTCTGAGGCTGTAATTAAAAAATCCTAAATCGTTCTCCCCTTAATGAAGCCAAACTGGTTTGTAGATACAATATTTCTAGCAATACTTGAAAGCCTAATGGCAAGAATTTTACAAATGATTTTGTAAATAGTGTTGACCAAAGCAACGGGCCTGAATAGGTGAATTTCATTTGAATTATCCACTTTTGGAATAAGAGTAAGAAACTGGGAATTCAATCCTTTTGGAAGATAACCAGCCCTGAAGAAATGAATGACCAACCTACAAACATCTTCATGAATGATATCCCAGAAATTTTGAAAAAAAAATTACCAAATCCATCCGGTCCAGGAGAACTCTGAGGTTTTAGACTAAAGATAGCATCGTTTATTTCAGGTTCAAGAGGAATAGCAGTAAGACTGTCATTATCCGCCTGGTTCACAAGCCTTGGAATCACCCCATCCATAAGATAAGTGGTGGAAGGAGACCCATTTACGAAACTCTTGAAGTAAGGAATGATATGATCATCCAGATCCTTTCTATTATCAATAATGATGTCCCCATTCTTGATAAGAGAGAGGGGCTTGGACAGCCTTCTGATTCATTGTAGAGCATTGAAAAACGTCAAATTCCTATCACCATCCTTTAACCATTTCACTTTGAAATAGTCTATTTGCAAGGAGTCTTTTAAATTAAGCATCTTGTTGATTTTGGAGATTAAATCGGCTTCTTCCAAACACCCATTAGAAAAATTACTAGACGTACTGAGCTCTTGAAGATTCTGAAGGGATGTCTCAAGAGAAAAAATATCAGAATCCAGGGAGCTGAAACAATCCTTACTCCATAGCTTAAGGGTCCACTTAAGAATCTTAATCTTGGTAATGCAATAAAAAACCCCATTCCTGCAATCCACAGATTTCCATGTATTCTACACAATGACCCTGCAATCTCGATGTGAGACCCAGGATTTATTAAACCAAAAGGGAAAAGGAGGATTGGATTCCTTCTCCAAGAGATCCATTAGGATTAGATGATGATCAAAATTAAGTCTTTCAAGAGTTGAACAAGAAATGGAGCCCCAAGTATCCAAAGAAACCCCATTGATAAAGGCCCTGTCAATTTTTCTGGCAACAAAACTATTTAAATGCTTCTGATACCAAGTTTATTTAGAACCAACCAGATTGACCTCAATTAAATCATTTTGATCAATGCATGCTCAGAAATCTCTGGAGGATGTGTCATTGGTGAAAGCTCCCATTTTTTCATCCGGATGAAGAATTGAATTAAAATACCCTAAAATAATCCATGGACTAGAGATGCAAGAATTCAGAACTCTCAATTCCTCCCAGAGGACCCTACGATCTTGATAACTGTTACTAGCATAAACATAGGTACAAACAAAATCATGAACAAGGTAATTAAAGGAGTAGGTAACTTGTTTCTCGCCTGGAATAGCCATTTGAGTGCTGACCACAGATGAATGAGCCAACACCCAGAGTCCTTTCACATTAGATGAACTACTATTGGTGTCTATTAGAGAGTATCCAAGCTTCTCGAAGCTGGAAATACTAGAAATAAAGACCTTTTTGGGCTCAGAGAGAACAATTAGGACAGGTTGATGCCTCTGAATAAAAATCTTAATGGATCTAATGGTTTCCATATTCCCTAAGCCTTGACAATTCAAAAAAAACAACTTTATTTGAACCCAACTCTGAGGCTGGTACCCCTTGTGACTTTCCCACCTTGTTTTTAGTGTGGACATCCTGCCTTCTTTTTGATTACTTGAGAACTTTCCAATAATTAAGAAATATCATTTGTTGTATTTCTTCCAGAATTCTCGGTACCAAACAAATCCTTATGCTAAATATCTTCTAGGTTTCCTTGCTCAGTATTGTTTCTAATTGCAGCAGGTTTGGAGCCATATATAGGTTTCACTTCACTCACTAGAGACTCTGAAGCTCCATGTTCCTTGCCTTGTAGATGCTCAGGTCCATAGGACTTAAATCTATCCTCTGACTGTATGGGTAAGCTTCCACTAAGGTCGCCTGACACATATGCCTCTGCAGAATCTAGAAAACCAAAAACATTTTGCATCAAGGAAGGGGGGACTTCCAAGATGAATATACCCTCTTTTGACTCTTCATTTATAATTTTTCCAACCATCAGACAGACCATCCTACTGATTTCATTGGAAAATTCCACATAGATAATTTCATCCTCCACTTCCTGTTGCATTTTCAAAGCCAAGTGGAATATATCATTTGAAATTTCACAATCCAAATCATGACTGATCTTGATGTCATTTTTTGCAAGAATGTTAGTTGTTGCCTCTTTGTCCTCTTCCTCTTCCACCTTGTCTGCCCAGGATTGTTTCTTCTTTAGAGAACCATATTTTTTTCTAGAATCATTCATCTGTAAAATATTCATAGACACTTCAGAAGTGGAAGATTGCTTCTGCCGATTCACCAAAATAGATTGAGAGGGGCATGCTTGATTTTTAGAAGGACCTGCTTGATTTTTAGAAACACCCATCTTATCCTCACCATCATTTCTTCCCTTCTTGCTCTTGTTAGCAACGTTCCATTCCATGTTTTTTGAAACATTGACCTTCTTCTGCAAAGTTCTGCAATTGGATACGGAATTTCCTACCATTTTTCAAACCTCACATAAAGATGGAACATTATCATACAGTATTTTAACCTCTGAACTATTTCCATTCGGAGTGAAAGATATGCTATCATGCCTCTTCAATTAAAGATTGATATCAACCAACATGCAGGAAAAGAAACCAAGATCCCCCTCCAAAGTCCTCTGATCTATGCGAATTGGAGTGCCAATACAAGAGGCAGTATCATTCAAAATCCTTGGATGCCAGTACACCTAGTTCAAACCATGTAGCCTTACCCAAATCTGAGCATTGGATTGCTTGATATTAAAGGGGTTAAAATTATCATCCCAATTAGATAATCTGAGAACCCCTAGCTTCATATGAAGATTGACCACACTCCAGACGGCATTCAACGCCTACCTAGATTTTAGAACAATGTGAAAAAAAACTCTCCCTATGGGTATAAGCTTCCAATCTCTGTTACTCCAACAATGAGATATTCGATTTTTGAGTTCTACATAGAACCAGGGTCTGTCACCTTTTGAATATATAACTCGACCTAAAATCGAAAAATTACATAATTTAATCCATTTCTCGAGGGATTTCGGATCCGCCTCAGCAGAAAAACCTCTATTATCAAGCCTAGTGATATTATAAGACCTGTTATGATCATCTTTGACTTGCTCTCTGGATCCTGAAAGTGCTTCCATGAAAGTGAGAACCGACTTCTAGGGATAATGGTAATGAATATGATTATATAGATAATCAAAATAGTGAAGATGATGATGGTCATGGTCTTGATCATGGATATGATAAAAATATTGTAGATGATGAGAATCATGGAGATAGTCAAATGATGTAAGTGATAAAAATGGAGATGATCCTACTAATTATGATCAAAAAATAGATCAAATACATCCTTCATATTTAATGGTATCAATTTCTAAAAGATTTGAGGATCAATCTAATGATATAGAGATAATTGATTTACCACCTATTATTGTAGAAGATATTGAAGCAGATAGTGAAGGGAAAAAGTATCTCAAACCTTTTAATCAGTTAGAAAAAATGGATTACATAGATCTATAACATACCACAATGTCATCTCATACAAGACCTTCCCCTTCTGTACCAGAAGTTGGTAAAACTTCTTCAATTCCCAGAGATTCATGACTTACTCTATATACAATACCTGACTTATTGTCTTTTTGAGAATGGGAAAATTATCCTAGTTTTTTCGACTTGTTAAGGATTACAATGAATCATATGATGAGGCAAATGAAAATATTTATAGAGAAGAAGGATCATTAGTAGATCAAATTTATCTTATTTTGGAGTCACATCCTCTTACTCCCACTATGACTAATAAATAAATTGAGTCTAGAGTGACTCGTGAGAAAAAAGATCATCCTTATGCAAAAAAAATTTATAACTATTGATATTGTGAAAAAATATTATTTACAATAATTTCAAAGAAATGTGAATTTTGATTGATCATCCTTGAGAAGGAATTTAGTTTTAGATTTTAAAAATGTCTTCTTCTCTCAACCCTCTCCATTTTCTAGACTCAGTGAAGAAAGAACTCGATATTTGGTTGAGTTAGTTATATCTCATTTACAACAAATATTTAGATTTAATATTCAAAAGAATGATGTTTAGAATATAATATTGTTAAAATAAGTAAAAATATTGAAATATTCAGTATTGGGTATGAGATTTTCTTTTTCAAAAAGTTTAAATAATTTCTTTCATAAATTGGAAAGCATGACTGCTACTACCTCTACATCAATGTAACCTCCTACCATTTCAGTCATAATTAAAATAGATCTCCTTAATCATATTATCAGGGAAGAAATCAACAATGCTTTGGGTGATGTGTGAAAACATAAATAACAATTAAGGAAAAACATTATCATGAATAAAATTTATATAAAATGATAAGGGAGTATGCCATTGATCTCAGGAATTATAAGGAAATCCTTAATAATTATATCAAGTATTATTTGTACATAATTTAAAAAAGGCATTAGAGGTATGATAAAATCAAATTTCTGGTAGAAAACTTGATGTTTCCATCAGTTACAAGATCTTTAAAAGAACATGTGAGTCAACTAAATGTTCTCACGCAAGTTTTGCAGACATTCATGGAAGATAAAAAGGATTTTTTAACTGAAATGGAAAGAGGTGATAATATAATTTTGGATTTTATCAATCTCATTAAACCCTTCCTACATGTCCATAGTACGACTATTATAGAGGGTGATGAAATTATAGTGAAAACGGTACTTTCAAAAACAATCACAGAGCTTGTTAGATACATACCTATAGTGATTACTCAAAAAAATGGTCTTATACATCCACCTTTTCATCCCATGAGTTTATCACTAGGTGATATAATCAGACACATGAGGCCAGTTCTTATTCATGAACCTCTTCCTTCTACCGCAAAAAACCCATACATTTCCACCAATGATCCAAATTTCACTACTAATACCTCAAAATCTCATGAAAAATACAAGGACAAATGAAAATAGAAAGTTGATCTACCACTAACCTCTAAATAGTGAATCATATTGGGTGTAATCTTATGATAGTGATATTATCCTTATACTCTTTATCTTTATATTGTTTTATTAAACACTTTTTATCTACTAATGAATGCAATAACTAAGTATTGTTTTCATTTTATTGTTCTTTTTATCTTATCCTTAATTTGTTTTTTATAATCTCAAAGAGGGAGATAAATGGGAATTTATTTTACTATATTGAAAGAAACTAAAAATTCTAAACATTATATGAAATATTTCATATATATATTTGAATTTTTTTCTCTATTTTTTTATATCACACATATATCTTCTAAAATGAAAAGAATATTTTCTTTAACAAAAATAAATCTCTATTTATCTATGATAACTTATTTAGTACATGTCTTTAAAAATATCATGTTTTTTAATCATCAAAATGGGGGAGGATATTGGTACCACCTTGTGTGGAGTGTGTTTGACACTATCTTAATATAATGATAAAAACTAGTGATTATTTTTTTACTAATGATCTACATGTTTTATGATATCATTTTATATAGTAATACATATTATATAATATTTCTTCTATGTATTATAGTGAGTCAATGTTAGTCAAAAGTAACCACCAGGACTTGATACCATTAGTCGTGAGCTACTACTGAGGTGATTCACTGCTAATTAGGTGTCACTGATAAGGATGAGCTACCAAAAGTAGAGTCACCATCATCCTTTTCATCACCAGATTTGTTACCACCAGGATAAGATACCAAAAGGAATGTTACCATCAGAATCTGAGTCACCGCCAGATTTTGAGTCCCCGTCAGCCAAAGGTAACGCTAATCTGAGATACCGTCAGATGTTGAGTCACCACCAGATTCTTATTACTATTTCTAAATGATAAATATGATATGAATTTCTCAATTGATATTTCTATTCAAGGATAATTTGATTAATTATATTTACTTATTAATATAATATCCAAGGATAATGGATCTCCTCCAACTGATGTTGGTATATATACGCAAAGTAAATATCTATCTCTCTCTCTCTCTGTATGACATATACATTCATTATTGACTTATAAGTCTATGGGAAATTTTGCAATCAAACATGTGAATATTGTACAATCTCACTGATTTCATATGTTTTGGGGATCAAAAACATAGAATAACAACTTCCTTTACAAAGATTTATTGAGATACCGACATAGATTAATTGGAAAACCTGAAGAATCCTATAATCCAATGTTATTCTAAAATATTCAACAACAAAGCTCTAAATACATACCAACACTGATATGAGGAATTCTAATATTCTTAACATACCATAATGATCATTACTATAATCTTTATTTCTCGTATTGTTTATTTTTTTTTCTTTTGAGGGGTGTTTTGTTATTCTATTATCAAACATACATTGTCTCCTACACCTAATTGGAGAATACTTGTTATTATCTCCTTCCTTCATATCAATCTTCCCATGGTGTCTTTGGAAGAGGTCTTGTGTGTCTAGTTCTATCTTTACATCCCATGTATAACTGTGGAAGAGGCTCTTTAGCTTGGACAACTTATAGCTATTTTTTTTACCTGATCTGAGTTGTGGATTTGGTTGATTATTATTACAATATTTTTGGAAGAAGATGATTTCCAAGTAGAGGGGATTAAGTCTCATCTTGAGATTAAACCTCTTGTTTATTCCACTGTGTTATTGTGTTTTGTTTCATTACCATAACATATATTTTTTTAATCTATGATCAAAACTATTACATTGATAATTAATCTTAACTAGTTTTATATTTTTTTATAAGTAAATTGATTTCAAAATCTATGGTAATTCTAAATAGTATTTTAACTAAGACACAATCACTATTTGAGAAATATTTTAAAAGGAAATATTCTATATTGATATTCTAATTTGATTAATTAGATAGTTTGTGTTATTAAAGGTATTTTATTTAAACTCAATCTTTTACAATAATTTTTATTGGGAACTCAATTCACCCCCCCCCCCCCCCCACACACACACACACACGAGTTACTCACTCCAAGTAGCACTTTATAGTTCTATATAATTACGAAAACAATTATCTAAAAAATGAAAATTATTCTCATAGAAGTTTAATTTTTACCATTAAACCAGAGATTTGTTATACACACTATATCCACATCACCTCTAACCAAATTATACTGACACTGAAACATCTAAGAATATGATATGTAATCCTATTATTCAAAATCCTATGGAAATGAAAAAAAGGAAGGATGAGCTCAATTTCTCAGTAATTTGATAACATAAGATTATAAATAATCAATAGAAAACAACAACTATTTTCCTAGGGATGTAATGAGTAATTTCAAAAATATTATTATTACCATCAATCCCTTGATTCTACCCATCCCACATACCATCAATAAATAAACTAATATATCCTATATAAAATAAAGCCTTCAGTTAAGTAAATATTAATAAATTGGTAGGAATTATCCAAATACCTAGACTAGTTTGTCTCATGATACCTGCCAATGCATTTATTGGATATATAATTCTAGTCCCAACCCATCACTAATTAATTCTAATTCTTCCTTTGTATAAATAAATTAATAAACAATACTATACATAACCAATATTACTTAATAATAAATAAACATCCATATTGGAAAAAAAGTTTACAAATATTTTCATACATCCCTAGTCAGTAAATGAAATTGCTTCCATTATAATCATCCATCAAAAAACACCATATAGATTAATGGGTACATAATAATTTCAAAAAAATGAGTATAATATATAAGATATTAACATTCAAGGAAAATTACTTCTATATTTTATAACACCATTATTGAAACCCACATTGTAAAAAAGATAATAAAACATCCTTTTGAAAAGAAGTAAGGATAAATATATATTTCATGAGATAATAAATATTGTTGGTTTAAAAAACAATAAATAGAGATATTTTTAGTATGAAAGAATATAAATATGTAGTAGAAATAACCATTATGAGGGTTGGGAATTATTCTCAACAATGTCATAGTTTTATTAATAATGAAATATATAAAATTAGAAGAATGTGAGGTGAAGATAGAAATTCTTAATAAAATATGGATGAAATAGAATATAATATAATAATAGTATAGGGTAAATTATTTTTTATTTCCATAGTAAAATATGAATCATTGTGATCTATTGAAAATATATGAGTGAAGAAAAACTTATTACGAACTTTGTAATATTAAAATCAAAATCCATAAAAAGTGAGAACATTAAAAGAAAAAAAATACCATAACAAATTTAAAATCTTGATATAAAATTTCATATAGGATTTATAGACACTATATAAATTAAAATAGTTTTATAATTCAATATATGTTTTAATGAAAAATATTTTTAGATTAAAAACCCTTACAATATCACATTTTATGATATATGAATGAAATGAATGTCCAGTGAGACATAATAAAAATTAGAATATAATTCAATTATATATTATAATGCACACCATTATATGAATAATATTTAAGAAGAATGGTTTTATGTTAATGAATGAAAATCATGTTAACAAAAAACCCTTACCATGCCTCTTGACTTAAATGAAAGCACTTTATACTACTATATAATTAGTATAACCATATTAATAAATTATTTGAGACCCTTATTCATATATATTACTTCTTAAACCCTTTAATTATAATCAACTATTATACATTTCTTATCTAATTGTTTTTTATTTTCATCATATGATACCAGCATCCTTTATTATATCATACATATTATGTAATATCAATGTTCATCATTATTTTTTGATACATTATTCATTATAGAAATTATATTAAAGGTACTATAATATAAATTTCATAATGATTTATAATTTTCTAATTTCATTACATGTGATTTTTAATTATTATTCGTAAAGATGAAATTATTGATGAGCTAGTTTCACTAAATTTGAAGAAATAAAAGGTTGTATTTTAATTAAGAGTTTAATTATTAATATTTACTTTCCAAAATAGAAAAAAAAATATATACACAATAATATTTAAAATTAAAAATTATTAATCTTTCATATAAATCCAATATATAGGTATATAACTTCACTCAATTGGGTGGCTTGACAACCTTGAACAAGAATACACTATAATCAATGGATGTGTATGATTATGATGTTATTATAATATCATAATTCTAGATAAAAAACATATTTTTGAGATGATATTAAATAGAAGAATATAAATTGATAATATATGTATGAAGAAGATAAGATGCAAAGATATTAATTACAATGAATAAATACTTTTCCCTGTTGTGTGCTCGTTTAAGCGGTTTAATTTACAGTGATAGTTTATTTTTAATATTATTAATATAATGCCTAATTTATCTTTCAATAATATTAATAATTTAATTTATATATATATATAATATATATATATATATAATATTTATTAATTAAATACCATTTTAGATACATCCATGAATATAATTGATTACAATCCATATAGTTCATTCATGGAGGCGTTAGTCCACACATACCACCATCAGCGTTTTCACTATTCTAATAAACAGGAGGAAGTCTGAGACGTTTTGTTATATTAACATAAAAATATTCCATTATAATAATGATACAAATTTCCTAATATTTTTATTAGTAAAATATATTTTGCGGAGAAATATAGATAATAAAATGTTATAGAGGGGATTGTACTCACTTTGGGAACATAAATATTCTCATGAAATACCACTTATAAACGGATCACTTGGGAAATTTTCATGTAACTAGGGGATTACAAACAATGTAAGGGGACTCTAAGAGGTCTAAGAAGTCATATATTCATGATAAATTATATTGATTAGTGGTTCTTGAAATGGGTTGAAGTGAGATCAATGTATTGATGAAAAGTGGTACATTTCTATAGAAACGTACATTAGGTCATGCGTAAAGATGGAATAACATGGGGGTTAGGTGATACTGATAGGGAAATATTGTGAAGATATCTAGGTATAAATGTAAAACCTGAAAAATTTATTCAATAATAACTAAGTTTCAAGTTAATTTTTTAAATTTAAAACCACATTATGTTACTCCTTTATACCCTTATTAACATTGACTAAATATTTACCATGATAATTGCTTTTTAATGAAAATATAAAATGACCCCACTTTCCTAATTTTTAAATGACTATTCTTTATTTGAATATCTTTTGATCATATTAAATTTTTAAATATGATAAAATTAAATTTTAAATTAAAAGTGAAGATATATAAGAAGTAATTATTTTCATAGAAAAATGGATTTTAAAATATTTATTGTTCCTATTATTATTTCTTATCAATTACTAATTAGATAAGTTGTAATATATTATTTGTACCAATACAATATTTTATCATAATTTAACTAAAATATATTTATTAAATTAAAATTAAAATTCATATCACTTGAAATTAGATTTTTTATGCATCATAAATTTCAATGATATTATTAAAGAGATAATTTATAATAAAATACATTTTAAGGTTAAAAGTATTTTTTTGTTACTTAGCCAAATTAATTGAAATTTATCAATACATTTCCCTTAAAAATGACCTTATATTTTCATTAAATTTTTAAATGAAACATTTATGGAAATATATGTAACATATAACTAATTTATTACATTTATAATTACATTTTTATATCATATAAATCCAACAAACATAGACCCAAATGATCATCATGTAATACCTAAGGATAAGATATGCAATGGTGGTTATTATGGTTGATGATTAAACTAGACTAGATATTGTAGTGATTTCCATGAGCTTGAACTTCTCCCATAAATGATTTCATTTAATCTTCACATATTAGAGTTATACTTGGGATTCGTCTCTAGAAAATAATAATAAATTTTCCTCATTCTTAATATGATATAAAAGAGATGAATAAAGAAGACTTCTTCTACATAAAACAGTAAATATAGTATATACCTTTAATTTAACCTTTAAAAATTTTA
Source organism: Viscum album (assembly GCA_963277665.1). Taxonomy (NCBI): domain Eukaryota; kingdom Viridiplantae; phylum Streptophyta; class Magnoliopsida; order Santalales; family Viscaceae; genus Viscum; species Viscum album. Next base: position 358,201,773 of record OY728163.1, read on the forward strand.
TTACAATATATTTATAGTAATATACCATTATAAAAAAGATGGTTCTTATTTTTATTTTACCTATATGTTTTATTGAATATCCTTGGCACATTAAGATGTTGACATACAAGAGTAAACATAAAAAAAATAATTTAAAATGAAAATTTTAGTTTATTGTTTCCAATTTTTCTTTTATATAGCATCACAATTTCCACACTATATACGTTTAGTTTTGGAAGAAATATTTATCAACTAGAGAATATTTTATATTAATTTATAAATATGATCTATTATATTCTGGAATTTATCATTCTTCTTATTTTTTTTAGAAACAACATTTTTTGGATTTTCATCTTCTAGAATAAGTATATTATTTTCTATAGTAAATTTCTTAGGATCCTTACTCAACTTCTTATATATACCTAAATGTTTGTCAATTTATTTATTGTATTTTTTTATAACCCATTAAACTAATCAACAATAGTATTTTTACAATTAGAATCATTACAGGAATCAAAATATGAATAAAATATTGTATCACTAACCTTAATCATAGAGCATAGATTTATAATTCCCTTACCACATTAAGAATAATCACTTGAATTGGAATATTCTATGAAATTGCATCTAGTATCTAATTCCTATCCATTTTATTTTTTATCCTACTAATATTCTCTTTCAATTATCATCCTTAGATAATAATAAATGGTAAGACAAGAATTTTTTCATTAAAAAAGTCTATTATAAAAATAAAAATTATATTACATACCCTACTTTTTGAAATCCATTTTACATTCTTGTTTTCTCAATATTTCATTTTAGATTTTATATTATTCATAATTCCATAAATAAATCATTCAATATGACATAAATTATCTCCTATTTTTTATGATAAGAATCTATAGTATCATCACCAGAGTAATAAGAAATATGTTTAGTTGATCTAAAATAAATTATATTTTAAATTTTATTAAAATAATTCAAATTATTTTACTAATCAATGTTGCATTATAATATTTAACCAATAACCTCATTAGTTTTATACATAGGAAAATATTTTTTCCATTAATGATAAAATTCATTAAATGAAAATTATTCAATAAGCATTGAAAATTTATCTTAATAAAAATTTGAATTTTCATTATTTCACAAAGAGTAATCATGTTTTCCATGATGTTTTTAAATTCCATGAATATCTTACTAATACATTCATCATCAAAAAACCTAATTTCTTTAAACTCTTCACTGTGAATACCTTTCACAATTCTCTGTAATAAAAATAGTGCCTCTAAGAGTGACATTTATTATTAAGAAATATCATTTGTTTTTTTATATGAAAAAATGTAACTATGAACACATATAACAATTGAACAATAATAATAATTTATAACATTGTAATTTAAAACATTGTTGATAGAATCAATACTAGTATGAGTATTTATATAACCAATATATTTTTTAGATGTTCCAAACGCGATGGTGTATTATTCCATACACATTTTCTAAAATAATACATCCTTCTATTACTTCTAATAACCTTAGTTTCTTCCATTTGAGTTTGTTATTATAAAAGGATTCAAAATAACAATTTCCTAACATTTCATCACTTAAAATATATATTTGCGTTGGACAGTTATGTCTTGAATATACATTAGTAACAAAACATACCCGAAAGATAAAATATCTAAGACCAATTTTTAGGTCCCATATGAGTGATGAATTAATACAAGAGGTTACTAAATTATAGTCTATATAAAAATTAGTGTTATTGAATTTACATTATATATAGTGTCACAACAATGAATTAACCAATTTAACTATAAACTTTAAGAATAAATTAATTATTTAAAGAGTTTAAGTGGAAATATAAATAAGAAAAACACATATATTTTATAGCAGTTTATATCATAAGGATCTTATATATACCTTTCATGTCCCTACTAGAGAGTATGGATATGAACTATAGATATAACCATTTATAATCAGTGTAAAACAAAACTAATATTTTTCATTGGGTTTAGATGTTAACCAATATTTTATAATGGGAGAATACCTAACCTAATCAATTTCAACGGAAAGAAAAACACTAATTTCCTTTTTTAATGGGTGAATATGTAACCCATCCTTTTCAAACATGTAGATACCAAACCCATGACTTCTAAATAATAATTCCTAACATAGTTGAATTTTTTATAATATGAATATACATATTAAATTTTGAAATCCTTCCCTTCATCCCCCTCAAAGATTCCTTATCCATGATGATTCCCCCAACATTAGGGGGGGAGTCCCATGAATTCCTTTGAAGATCAACCACTTTATTTTCCCTTCTCTCTAATCCTGCTTTCTTTATAATTTTTCTGTTAATATCTCCTTGAGAGAAGGTTCCAACCCTTTTTAATGGCATGCCTCAGATCTCAATTTCATCTTCAAAGCTCAAAAATTCTTTGACCTATCTAGATCTAACTCTTCTTTCTCGATTTAAGTCTACACAACCATAGTTTTCTACTTTTGATAGGTTTTCCTCTAACTCATGGGGTTTCCAAGGATGTGCAATTGTGGGTCTTCTGGATGAGTAAAATTTTCTATTCTTTTTTTGACTCATTGGATGGCTTGATTCGATCTTGGCCTAGTTCTCCAAGAAACTATAATGGGACTAATTTATTCCTTTTTCGATGGTAATATTATTTTCATATGAAATATGATACTCCTTCAAAAGTATTTTTTCTACATTTTTTTATTATTTTATTACCCTTTAAAATCCCTAAATTATTCATTTTGTTGGAAACTTAGTTGGACGGTTTTTTGTTTTAGTTTTAGAAAAAACTTGTTGTATCATATGATCCCCCCACATATGAATTGAAGTCAATTTCTCCAAACTTCTTGTGGAGTGGATTTTGATAGAAGTTGTGGAAGATTTTCATTATGAACAACCTATGGTGTTTTATTCTTAGTTTGTTTATTTGATTTCCTATAAGATTCTAGGTCACCTTACATAAACTTATTGAAGATGTTGTAATGAGGGGTTTGTGGTTCTTGATTTGATGACTCATCAGTCCTTGGAAAAGAGAATGTTGCTAAATCAATAGTGGAAAGGGGAAATTTTCAGTTTAGTTCTATCCAACTCAACCTAGAAAAATACAAGAACTAGGAATTATAATTCAAATGTCACTGAAATATTAAACTAGTTGAGGAATGATCTAGTCAACCCCAACCTGATTGTGCAATCTCTTTAAGGGTTTGTGTTAACTGAATAGGTTACTACTACTACTTCCCTTAAACATTTCCCCACAACTTTGATTTTTGGATCCTAACTAGGGGCCATTCATCTTGGAAGTATAATTAATAAGGAATTGGCGATTCAACCAACTATTGAGGGTCTTCCAATGGGTTTTAAAGGTTTGAAAACCTTAATGAAAGATATTTATGGATGGGTGAATGTTTTGGAAGGGTCTAATACAAGAAGGATATTTCCTAGAATAAATCTGTGTAACTATTTTGAAGGATTTGGAATTGAATAGTAGGTTTTGGACCACATTTATCTTGAGGGTACCTTTAAAGAAGGGAATGGATTTTATGGAGAGGAATAAATTGATCGTAATTCTGGACCTTTTTCTATTGACATTGAAAAGGGGTGAATTGGTAGAGGGATTCACAACTTAGGGAGGAACAAGGGGTGGAAGGGATTCATGGACTTGGGGAGTTTAATTCTAACCAAGGGGAATAATTCAAAAGAGAGGAAGGTTTACTCTCACCTTCCCAAACCCATGGAGAAAATATCTTACTTGAAGGTGATACCAAAGGAGTTGGACTATTTATTCACTTATAATGAGTACAAACCTGAATTTTTAGTTTCTAAGGAACAAGATAATTTATTTCGTGTGATGGAATATCCCTACTGGATATATAGAGAAATTATGGTGTAGTTTCTTTCCAACAGTGAGGGTGTTTCTGGGTTAAGATACCAAAAATAGAGGCATGCCAATAGGCTACTCATAATTGTATAACTTGGGAACTTATTAATCATTAAAAGAATTAAATATTGGAGGTGGCCTTTCAGGTTAAAGCCACTATAGAGGTTTCAATGTGGATGTCTGGTAGATTAATTCTCAAGGAAAAAAATGATGAGTAGTGAATTTTGATCAATAAGAAAAACCTTATTCTGACAATATTATTCAATGAAAAGAGATAAATGTCTAGGCATTCATTCAAATATAGAACAAGATGGATTATTGGTTTGAAGACTAGTTCATGTAGTATTGGGAAACAAAGGTAAATGTTCTTCAATTAAAATTATATAGGGATTACAAATCTAATAGTCGTAGACATGATTTTAATGATTTGACTATATATTAAATTTCATGATGCTTTGTGGTTTTTAATTGTTGGTTTTATCACATTTTCCTTAAAAATGTGTGAAAACAATAAAAATTTAATTTTAAATCCTAACATAGTTCATTTTATCTTGATCATACTCAACCAATTAAACACATCTTTTGGTTTGATTCAATCAATTGATTATACCTTTTAAGTGTGAAATAATCCATATATGTGAAACAATTAAATATAAAAAACTCCATAAAATTTAATAAAAAACCAATCCTATGGAAGTTTCAATCATAGTTCTTTATTTTTAATTTCATTTTCTATCTATTAGAAATGATCAAAAGATGTATTGTTCACATCCCAACTTGATATAGTTTGATAAAGAATCATTAATGGTGCAAAACCTCATTATATCAAACAATGTTTTATAGATGTCTCTTATACAATATTATATTTTATGTTATATTTTATCTGGATTCAATGAATATATTCAACATATATTTAAATAGAACAATCTACAATGTCACCAAACTCCGCATTAAACTTCTCAATAATTTAAATCTTCTAGAAATATTATAGAAATAATCTAAATGGTATTTAATAATTATTATTATTTATAATTAAAAAATAATAATAAATAGTTCTTTAATTAGTGAAATAAACAAAAAGAATAATTATCCTAAAATATCCATATAATACTCTCAACAATCATACAAGAATGATTTCGTGAAACTTGAAACTACATTTGAATTTGAATTTTGAATATAGATAATCAATTGTCAAAAAAACTAATCAATTATTTTTAAAATAGTGAGTTATAATATTATATAATTTCCAAAACACTAACTTTAGAAAAAGTATATTCTATAAAAATATAAGATTACATGAATCAAAATTTAAGATTGATATACTATAAAACACATGTATCCTTTACTAAGTGAACAAACATCTATACTCAACTTCTAGAAAAAACCTAAGAGTAAACAAAACATTATACTAATTACATATGAGTAATTTTGAACATCAAATTACTTATATAAGAGTCAAATAGTGAAGAAAATATCAAAAAATATTCTCCTAACATCAAACATAAGTGTCTTAGAAGAAAATGTATGAACACGTTCTTAACAAAAGAGCAATATATATGAGTCATTCCAAAATATCCTTGTAATTTATCAAGGTAAAACACATAACAAAATTTGGAAACTTTTATTATATATAAATCCTTATAAAAATTCATAAGATTCTTTATGTATTTTCATAATTATGTGTATGATTCATCACATTGTGAAATATCCTCTCATAAGAGTATAAAATAATTAATTAAATGTAATTTTGACAAGAATAAAAAAAATATTTTACTTAGTGAAATTACATATTTATAGGGATATGCAATGTTATCATGTTTTTATTAATTTCAAAATATAATATTAAAGTATTTCCATGTAGGAGTTGTCTATTATAAACTTTTATTTCAATAGGATCAAATAAGAGTTAAGAAAAATATAAAAAAATAAAGAGAAATTTTAATATAAAAATATTAAGCAATGAATAATTTAATTCCAAAATTTTATTTTCTTATAAAGAATTGAATAATTCAATAAGATAAAGTATAAATAATGTTATGGATTAGTAATTTTCAAAAAAAATAATGTTTAAAGGATACACCCAATACGGAAAGGGATCTATGCTTGATGGTTGATCGAGTTCACTTAGATGGAGCACCGAGGATGGGACGAACTCGAGTACAGGGACCAATTTTTTAACTTTATCCTATATTTCACTTTTTATTATTTTAGATTTGATGTATATTATATGAGCATGTGGAATCTTGACCATTCATGTTTGTTTAATGAAATGTATAGTTACACATATATTTATAAAATTGGTTGATATATTATTTCTCTGTAATTATAGGTGATGGTTGTTTTTTATTATATGTGGTTGACTATAATTGTTGTTAGTTCCAACATTATTTGTGGTTTTTTATCTAAGATTTATAGTCCCTTGTGAGTTTTTTTACCTCTATATCTAGATATAAGGACCTAGTCTATGGGAATGTTCACAACAAGTTATGTGGTACACTAACCTGGTTACTCTAGTGTGATCTATGTTTGGGAATTATGCCATTAGTCACACCACAACCAGAATTTTCAGAAACATAATAAATAAAATTCATTATGATGAATTAATATTACCTTAGTGGTCCACTTCCACTCAACCATCCCTATAGGTCTATAATTATACTCACATAGGAGATCCATTTTTGTAATTATATATGTCATCATTTCACATTGACGGTAATGATTATTTGTTAATCAGATATCCATTATACATATGAGTGCTAGTGGAAATAAAAATCTGATCCCCCCATAAACCATCCATCCCTTTGATGAATGTTAATCCCAATCTAAAAACATACTAATTTATATATGAATTTATATATACAAATACTCTCTTTCTTACACCCCTATTCTGGATCCTAAATAAAATATCATAGATATATATATATATACACATATATATATGAATTTTAATTCCATAATTTAATATTTTGAATCCTATTGATTAATATAAACTTTATTAATAAAATAAATGATACATTGTATAAAACAAATTATCGACATACTTTTCATTCATAATATTACATCACAATATATGTACATGACATATAGAACTAAAAACAATTACATACAACCCATGTTACATGGAAACTAAGCAGTTTCTAAATCAAGGGATTCTCAACTATACAATATCACACCTCGTATTTTCTCCAATGAATTCAAATAATTAATTTATGGGAAATCTAGTGATAGAGGTGTATTGGGGATGTTTTGAAGGATTTTATGTGTGTATGATGGAGTTGTGGTAGTATTATTAGATAGAGAAGGATATTATGATAGAGAGTCCAATTTTTAACCATTAGGGAGCTTTATATAATGGAGAAATTGATTTTAGATTAGAGTCATGGTGTTGGAGTTTCAATAGTTCTTCCATTTTAAGTGAAGTTTTGGTATGACTATTAGGATTTGGTGTGGAGTCCTATAGAAGGACTTATTATCTGTTTTTATTATTATTTTGAGGTATTTATTTCATATTATTGGTTTTTTGCCTTATCAATAGTAGTAAGACTATTTTTATGGTTGTTTCACTTGAACTATGGTCCCTCTTCAAGTTTATTGGATTTTTGGAGTTCAATATTCCATGTTTATCAAATCTGGTTTTAACCAACCAAATGTGACATGATCCCTTCAATTACTTTATAGTTTCGTTCGTTTTCATCCCATTTTCAATATATTTAATAGTATTGAACGGTTTTCTTCTAAATTTACAAGTCACCTATAAATTTTTGATCCTCTTTGAATCCCACAATCTTCTAATCATTTCCCTTGATCCATGGGAGAATCCTGAGATTTTTTTAGGGATTTTGCCTTCTCATTATGTGCTTTGATACTCATAATATTCAAATTTAATGTGGGTAATTATAAAGTCATTCCTTCACTTCCATCAAAAATTTACCATATTTCCTATTTCAAATAAGTTCTTTCTTGTGGAGATAGGTGGTTAAAGTATTGTCATGGTTGGAGATTAATGGGGCTTATGTGTTTTAGTTTTATCATAGTGTTCCATTTTGTTGTGATGGAGGGAAGTTATATTCCTCTTATTCCATAATTATGAAATGATTTGGAAATATTTTTTTGAGGTGGGGAATCCTCAATGTCCTCTAATTTATCAACCTATGTAAGGGATTGCAAGAATTTTTATTCTTTTAAATAGATACTATTGTAAATCATATGAAGATAATTAATTCTCTAAATGTAAATTTAAATTATGAAGTGGAGTAATCACATGTTTTTATTTCACTATTGATATTTCCTATGTGATTAAACATGCTTGTGTCCACTATGGAAAACTAAAACTATTTGGAGCCTTTATTGAGTTATAGTTATGATAACTATAAAACCTTTATTGTGATGATTATTTGGACACACCCTAAATGAAGTGGATAATAACTTATACGTATACAATGTATTGGATTCACATGTAAGTCTAGAATTATGTAATGAAACCCATGATATTTAATAAAATAATTCAATTACATACCTTTTTTTAAATAAAAAATGTTTTGTTGTTAATCCAAGAATGTGTTTCTATGTATTAAAGTGCATTATGTAATTCTATCAGGGTTATATAAAACCTACTGGGGATTGTGTGGTGATGGAGGTGATTATATTGGGTGTATATTATTTTTTGCAGTGAAGTGATGGTTGGTCGAAATGATATATCTTATGGGATGATATTCAATAGTTTCATTGTGTGTTTGTTTTAGTCATATGATTGGGTTGCGGTGTTTATTAAAATGTGATGTGTTTTTGAATTAGTTTTTTTGGGATGTATGAGTTTTTGTGTATCATGGTTGTTTCAGTTACTTAGTTTGACATGGAAAGATCATAAAATACTGAAAATAAAAATAAATGTATTCGTAAATTAATAATCATAGGATAAAATTAAATATATTAATGGGTTCAATTTGATGTGTGGTAAAAGGATTAAATTATTGGAATGATAACTCAATGGGTTGTGTTAATGTGAATTGAAAAGTATTATTAATTGATACTTAGTGGAACCTTAGAATTCTAGAAAGAGTGGAACCTATAATTGAATGTAAAATTGTGTAGCTTTTTTGGTGCTTATGTTCTGTGATTCATTTAGTAACTACATCAGTTGTGATGGATGTTGTAAGGTTTAGTGGTTTTTTAGTTTATTCTTGTAGAAATGAAGTGTATCCAATGATTATGTGTTTTGTGGGATTTATCTATCATAAATTTTATGTTATTTTTTTCTCACCCAACTGATATTTAATTACTTTACCAACACCCAAATGTTTTGTGTTCTATTTTTTTCCCCAAAATTTAGGTTGGAGTTGAATCTGATAGATGAATATCCACGTTTCACAAATATTACTATATAAGTTTTCATTATATGGGTTTGTATTTGAGATTACCCATTAAAGATATCGGTCTGTATTGGAGATTACCCAGTAATTTTATGGGTTTGTGTTAGAGATAATATATTGATATGGAGGATGTTATATGTTATTGGGGTCATTCATGGTAGGATAATGAAATGATGTTCTCATCCTGTACATCCATTATACCCTCCTATCTTGGATATTTTATGTGGTTGTATTGATGAGGATATGGATTGATGACGCTGTGAAGTGTGGTTATGACTAATGATAACACATGATGAAAGACCATACATGGGGTTAGGATAGGTATGGATTCTTCCCAACCTGCATCAGACTTGGATGAAAAAGGGATAATATTTTTTTGATGTAAAAGGGAAATAAGACATTCAATGATTGGGAAATGAGAGAAAACAATTAGTGTGGAAGTGGTTACTGGGTACTTATTCATTATATTTTGTTACGTTATGTTACTCTATTGGATGCATAATTTTATGAGTGTTCCATGATTAATATGGGGTTGGTATGTTGACTTGTATAAGTGCATTTTTATTCTATGGTTTATCCACTGGTTTATTAGTATGCTCCTTTAACAAGATAATGAGAGACCATAGGTATGGTTCTACTTCATATACATGTGATCCTCTCCCAAAATATATAATATTTTATTAAATATCTATGAGCCTTTTATAGGACAAGCTGAGCATTACTAGGTTATATATTGGAGCTTCTATTGACTCTCCAACCTTGGACAAGCCTTTTTTAATTTACTTGGATACATTTAGCTATATTTTATAATAATTTTCATGAATTTTGGTATGGTCTTGGTTTACTTTTATATATTGTGATGGAGTTTCTTGGTGGTTATTCATTTTATCTCTTGAACATATATTATTAATGTGGGTAATGCCTTCCATGTGTGAGACTTTAGTGCACTTACTGGTAGTCACATACTTGAGACCTACTGGAGAAAGTACTTGAGGTTTATTATCTCTATTCTTTTATTTTCTTCCCTAGAGGGGTACATTTAGAGGGAAGGGTTCATGATCAGGTGGTATCAGAGGTTTTTTTGGAGTTATAGGATACTATTTGGAGTTAGGAATTTGTGATAATTTCATAGGTTGGTAGGGATCAATGTCATTTGATCATGATTCGTGACATAATAAATGTATAATGGATAAGACATGGTATTTTTGGACTCAAGTGTTTTGATTCAAGGAAACTGAGTTTACCGAATGACCATGTCAGGTGGTATTCTTTGTAGATTAGATTCATACAGATGCTACATGCATCAGGATTGTTTTTGTTTATATATGGTTTTGGGTTAATTTTTTGAATTATATGAATTATATTTAAATAATTTTTTGATAAAATTGCATGATAACAGGCTTAGGGAATCTCTATATTTTTCAGGAATTTCTATAGGTGGTTATCTTCCTGAAACTCAGGTGGTATATGTTTAGTAGACTATTCTATTTGATCATCATAGGATCAACCCAACATTTGAAGATGAGGCTCGGTAGGGGTCCTTGTGTGACATTTATTAGTATAAATTGAGGAGTTCAATGGGAAGTAACTCTAATCTAGAAGAAAAGTGATGGTTAGAGGATATTAATATCAAATTCCTTCTAATATGAGCATGGGACATGTTTTGGGTACCATTGGAAGCTATATAGAAGTGGGGAGTTATGTGTCAATAGTGGGATATATATATTGGTGAAATTGTTTATGAAATCCATTCATGGTATAAATTCAATAATTATTTATTATGGTGATATTATCATCAATGATAAATTAAATAAGGAGGTAGGATAGTCTCTCCATTCATCAAATATTCCTGAATTTGAAAGAACATTGGATCATGTTAAAGGACCTCATCCATTTTCTTATGATATCTTTCTAGATGAGGAATCATAATCCCAATGTCTATAGGATTCATTGTGCTCTGGGATTAATAATGTTGTCACTCCACTTCCATTTCCTACACATCTAGAGGTACAGAATTAGTTATAGGTTATTGATTATAATCATTATTTAGGAGGTGAAACTTGAGAGAGTGGTTACAAGGTTATTTTGAGGAGTAGGGTTTGAGCCAGTTGACCCATGATGTCTAGATATTCAGACTTCCAACAAGAGGGGAGCTGACCATGGATGAACTTTTCACATTATTATTTGGATAGTGGCACCCGAGCATCTACTATGGTGTTCCCATTTCCATGCTACATAAGGCCCCAGCCTTAAACCTTACTTAATATTGAATTAAAAGAATAATTCACGTTGAGGATCTTTTCAGGTTTAGAGTTTTAGAAAATTATAACATAACTATTACATCTCAAAAGATTACAAAATAGTCACTTATACTAAGTTTCCATAATAAAAAAAACTCTTGAAAGAAACATGTCTAGTTCCATGTTTTATATAGCATGCCATTCCCTTGATCCCATCCTTGACCTTATTCCACATTAAGTCCTGTGAAAAACATTTCAAAAAAACTTGGGATGAGCATAAAAAGCTCAGTAAGGGATACAGAAATAATGAAAACTGTTAGTTTTTCAAACATCAAATAAACCATATATACTCTATCAAAGTAATACCTTCACCTTCATGAAGTAGTAAAAACTCTTCACTGAATAATGTATCATTACTTACCTTTTTGTAACCAAAGTATTACCATAAAACCCATAAAAAGAACACATAACATATATAAAGGTAACTTGGGACATAAACATACTTAAGTGGAATAACCATACGGTCGACTTCCACACATATCACTTAATGGAATAGCCATACGGCCAATTTCCATACATACTTAATGGAATAGACATACGGCCGACTTCCATACCCAATGCATTGGAGGTTATAACGTAACCACCCGTCCTGGTATTCACGGCACCACCCGTCATATGGTTTATAACGTAACCACCCGTTAAAATGTCCAAGTACTAGTATAAAATCATAAAACATAAAACCAATATAAAGGAATGATAACATTTCCACATTTCAATCACAATATATCATAAATATATTGACATAATAGAATCCTTTTTCAAAACCATTTTCAATACCAAAATACATAAAATAGTATATGGTATTTATTTTATTCTAAAAACATTACGGCTTGTTGAGAAAGCCAAAGACCAAATAATACTCGCGGTGGCGGAAAAGGTCGTTGTCGCCGCGTACGTTAAAAGAAACATTCCTTTTTGTCGTTTTGTAAAACGCTTCGTAGAAAAAGATTCCTTTTGTATAAAAGTAAAAGTCAAAGGGTTTTATACACCGTATAAAAGAAAGTTGTGTATAAAATAAAATATGCCTCAATGAAAGGAGATTGAGACGAAGTCCCTTACCTCGGGTCCGACTTGACTCGATCATTCTTTAACATCCTGAATAATAAACTTGAGTTAATTTATACTTTATTAAGAACCTTTTTAAAGTCCATTATTCCTTTTATATCACTTATTTCCATGTTATAAACATTATGTAACCATTTAAGTTAATAATGTTTTTTTTCTCAATATTTGGTTCTTAAGTCGAAAGTGGACTTCTTACAATTACATGTTGTTCGTGTGGTCAAAGGTTCTTTATATCCAGAATGAAATTCCAAATTTGGATATAATATTTATCATATATATCCAGCATATACATGTGTTTATAATATTACATAATCATTTAGAGGTAAGAAATGAAATGCACCGTTCATGGAGACGGTAAGCCGTACGTACGCATGAACGCTACTTTCATTTCTTTGTCATATTAATGGAATTAAAACTAAATGAGAGGTATGTATATTTTAATTCCAGAATTATATTCATCATTTAGATATATCATTAATTATATATATCCATTATATACATGTACTTTTAATAGTACATTACATTTGGGGATAAGAAATGAAATGCACCGTTCATGGAGACGGTAAGCCGTACGTACGCATGAACGCTACTTTCATTTCTATCTCATAATTTAATGGAAAGAAATAATAATGATATAGAGGTATATTATAATTCCAGTATAAAATCATATATAATAACTTTAAATCCATCCTTTACACGTCCCACATATGGCATTAACGAATCACATCACTTTGAGGGGGCGGTAGTCCGCACTTCCTTAAATGAAGATATCGTGTTTACCCATAATGGAAACCATAAAGGTATGACCACAATGAAAAATATAGAAGCTTAAAGAAAAAAAACTAAACATATTATATATCATATATAAAAATAGTGACATCATAATGGCCACCCTTGAAGGTGTTAAATGAGTATTGAACAATCATCGTTTCGGGAGGCAGAATTTCGCCATCCACGGAAACCGTATGTTCTTTAACCATTTGGTGTAGTTGTGTGAGAGTGTAGCTCGAATAAATCTTATAACAACATCCTAGTATATTGAAGATACTGGTGTTGTTACAAAATAAGTAAATAAAAAGAGTTTAGGGGGTTGGAGAAACAAAATAAAACAAATGAACATGAGAGAATGAATTACCTTTAAAAGTGTAACTCCTTTTGATTTGAGCCTAAAGGCTTCCTTTGAAAGGATTATTCCCAAAGGGAATCCTCTAGGATGAGGAGAGAGATGTGGAGAGAGTAAATTGGCAGGGGTTGGCCGAGCCAAAGGCTTGAGGAGTGTGTGAAATGAGGTAGAGGTGGGGGGCCTTTTATAAGAGGAGAGGAGGGGCACTTTTGGAAAGTAAAGAAATATTACTTTATTTGAAAATGTGTTTCGGTTTTAAAAGGTCCCACATTGATATAATTCATGGATAAGGTGATAAGGGTTCGAAATCCACCCATCCAATAAGTTTTGGACATGTGTAGTTCATAGATTTTACATTATCTTTCCATTTTATTTAAATCGTTAAATAATGAGGTCATCGCTGCATCATCATGATGTCATAAATAATTTAATTTATTTAGTGTATAAAAATTATAAAAAAAATACTATGATGTAGGAACTCGTTTTAGCTTTCCAATGACTATTTATAATCAAAACTCTGACTTGTATAACCCCATTTAAAAATTGTTTTAGTAAAACATATCATGTTTGTGTCATTTTTACTTTTACATTAAATAAAACGTTATTTATGTCATTTCCCAACCAAAGTGTCCCCATGGGGTCCCCAAGTTGACCCATGGCTTATCTTGGTCGGCCATCACACAACCAATGAGGGTAGGACATGTGTCAAGCTCATCTTATTTTATTAAAGCATTATTTTTACCTTAAACTACACTAATTACCACTAATCGCGATTAAGAACTTAATAAGTTACTATTCACCAAAAATTTATTATAATCTCATTGAACCACATTTTACTTCTTAATGACAACCATGTATGTTGGATTTTTAAAAATCAAAACACAATGATGGCAAAATTTCATTTAAACGGAAAATCAATTTTTATAAGTACCACTTAGTGGTTTCACTATTCATCAAAAATTGAAGTTTTTCAGAAAATTACCAAAAATTCACCCTAAGATATATTTGATATTCCGAATTCAAAAATGAAGTCTATTTTACAAAATTCAATACATATAAGTCACATTAATTAATTTAATAATTAATTCCCGCTGTCAGAGCAAATAGCGTGTTTTTATGAAACAATAAGTATCAAAAGATTGACACTAGTTTAAGTCCGATTTCAAAGTGAAATTAATTCCAATGACCACTATTGGATTTAATGGTAAAAATATTTTCTAATTTAACTTTAAAACCAATTCAAAAGATAATCTAATCATATAAATAAATTATATTAAAAAGAGGTTTTGAATTAAAATACAACATTTTACACTATTCATTAAAAAAATGAACTTTATCAGAAAGGTACCAAAAATTTACACAAAGTAAATTTTGATATCCTGATTCTAAAGAAGAGTTATATTTGGTCCAATAGAATTTATAAGATCTATCAAAACTATATTTAATGACGGTTCTCCGTCAAAAGGTGATAAGTGGACCTTTCGTGAAAATTGGGGTATAAATGCCTAAAATTGAACTCTTTCCGTATTTTAAGCCTTTATCTTTTATTGGGTAAATGTAAAAACATTTAAAAACATATATAATCATATTTTAGTTATTTCTATTCATTCCCTCCAGTACAACGGCTACTCGTTAACTAACATTTAAAATGATATTATTTTATTACTTGTGTGCAACGTAAGTTTTCAAAGAAACTCATCGTTGCGTACCGAGTACGCTATCGAACGTAGAAACCCCTTTTAATTAAAATTAATATTTAATTCGTAAATATTAATAAATATGAAAATTCTTTATTCTTTATTTACCTGGGATGTTACATGCTATGTCACGGGGGGTACAAGGACACCGACAGGTTTAGTGTGAAACATTTCGGAGAGGATAATATTAGATGGGTGATTAGGCTGATTTTTACTGATTGCAATACTTTCCTATGAAACAGTATGAGCCACATAAACAAATGATTTTTGATCATAAGTAATGTCCAGATGGTGTCTTATAAGGTAATCCATGTGATGGACCCCATCCAAAAATACAAAGGCAATATCATGGTCATGGAGGCCATAAATTGTGAGGTAGAGGATATGGGCATGGGAAGATGTAGGTGATAGAGGCAATAGATCCAATGGGGTCATAGTTTTTCCAAGGTATGATAATTTTATAGTATACCCTGGGTTGTGCCTTGTTTTTTTAATACCCTCACAATCCCTTATTTCTCCTAAATTGGTATTTTTATTGGGATTTTATATGGAGTGAAAATCTACAAAATAGTGTTATCCATTATATTTAGATGGAAAAATTCCTTTTTATGTGTGTTGGAGATTTAGACTGGTTATGGGGTAGTACGAGTTAGTGGAAGATTTTTTTTATGAAGAAACAATGTTATGATATTTTCCATGGAATAGATTAGTTGTATTTTGTGCATGTAGTGATTGATTTCATTCATATGGGAGTTTCATTTTTGATTTGGAGGGCCAAAGAGTGTCATTCAATGGTGAGAATTGTTCTTAGATGGGTGGTGAAAATTACATTATATTTTATCTTAGTTGGAAGAGATATTGGTGGATGTATAGTTATAGTGTGTTCCCAAAGACTTAGAAAAGATACTTTATTTTTTCCTAGATAATTTTATGACACTACTCTTAAAAAAATCATGTTTGGTGTAAAGTTTCAACCAAGAACATTTTTTATTTTTATGGATAAATATCTAATATATCATATGGATCTACACATATCGATGTTTTAGATTAATGATATGATATAGAGTGGTGTCATTTGTCCTAGTTTATCTCTTGGGGGTTATATTGTTCTTTACTAAGAAGGAAAACGTTAGTATGAATTTGTGTGTGGAATACCATAGGTTGAATCACATGATGGTTAAGAACCATTATCCCATTCAAAGGATCAATGATCCATTACACCATATGAATTGAGTAGGTTGTGTTATAAATATTTACTTTTAGTCTCAATATAACAAGATATGGTTGATGGATGAGGATATCCTAATGACTAAAATTAGGTTCATGTATAGTAACTTTGAGTTCATGACCTTGAAATTCAGTGCCATGAATAGACTAACTGTGTTCATGGGGATCATGGAATATATGTTCCATGAGTTCATAGAGAATTTCATGGTTATTTTCACTGAATATATCTTAATCTACTTAATAATATAGGAGTAGTATTTCAGTTGTCACATAGTTTCTTTGATTCCACCATCTCTATGGAATGTTGTTCAAGAGAAATCACTGAACATGAGAGGTCTATTTCCTTAGGAACATGGTGTCTTAGTAGGGTGTAGTATTAGAACCATCAAGGGTAAATATAGTTGTATCTTGGACAACACCCAAGAACGTAGAATAGGTTCATATTTTCCTTGTACTTTTGTGCTATCACCCTAGGGTTATGTATGAATTTTCTAGGATTATAGCCTATATGAATGTTTTGACATATAAAGACTAGGATTTCATATATATTTATTAGCTCATGAAAGAAATATACTACATGAAAGAGATATTTTTCCCTTCCCAACTATTTTGGTTTCTTAAGGAGGGGGTGAAAATTTAGGTTATTGGCAAAGAATCACTTCTCAGATTGGTATGCATCTTTATGCTATATATAGTGGAGATCCTTTAATTTTCTATGTAGTTATATACCCATGAGAGTAACTATTCCACCCATGGTCCGATGTTTATGGTGGTTGTGTTAGTTCTGAATTTGTGTAAACATTCCCTCATTCGTGACCACTTTGTGGTTGTCATGGTGAATAAGAACCTAAAATAGGTCTTTTCTAAGTGGGATTTGAATCTAATCATGTGGTGGTAGATTTTTTTTCTCTAAGTATTTTTTAAAAGGGATTAAGGAGATCATAAGAATTTATCATGATACTTAGTATGTTTATGTAATAGGTTGTATTTATTTGATGATAGTGGAGTCATGTCTAATGCAGAAAGTGGTGGAGTCATAGTGTAATTCCTCAACCTTAAACATTACTCATTCTCTAGATAAGTCAATAATTTGAGTTTAATTCACATCAAGGATCTTTTTACATTTAGAGATTTAGATAATTAGTTCATAACTTATACATAACATCTTGAATATTACAAGTAGACATTTCTACTCACTATCCACTTTTTTCATAAAACAAAAACTCTTTAAACAAAAAATGACATCATTTCCTATTTTAATTGAATAAATTCTCCTTGATCCCATCCTTGACTCTATTCTTCCTCATGTCCTGTGAAAAACACTTCAAAACTTAGGATGATCATAAAAAGCTCAGTAATAGATACATAAAGAAATAAATCTGTTAGTCTTGGGATAACATGAAAACTATGAATACTTTATCATAAAGTAAAAATTTTAATATTTAAGAAGTAGTAAATATAATTTACTGAATATAAGATCATTACTTAACCTTTTGTAACCAAAATATTACCATAAATCTCATAGAAAGCAACATATACCATATAAAGGTAACTTGGGACATAAACACACTAAAATGGAATAACCATATGGTTGACTTCCACACATATATCTAAATGGAATAGTCATACGGCCAACTTCTATACCCAATACATTGGAGGTTATAACGTAACCACTTGTCCTTGGTTTATCACAGAACCACCCATTATTTGGTTTATCACATAACCACCCATAATTGGTTTATCACGTAACCACCCGTCAAATGCCCAAGTACCATTATATAATCATAACACATAAAATATTTCAAATATCAACATTTCACTAATAACATTTCATTTGAAATCACAAGAAATAATTTCAGGATATTAAAATACTCAATCCATTTCAAAAAACATTTTAAATACCAAAACACCCAAAAATGGGATAAGGTATTTCTTTTCCTTTTAAAAACTTTAAGGCTTATAGAGGATGCCAACTAACAATTACGGCAGCGGATAGGTCATTATAGCCGCATACGTTAAAAAACATTACTTTTGTCGTTTAGTAAAATTCTTTGTAGAAAAAATATTCCCTTTGAATTAAAGTAACATTAAAATGTTTTTATTATAGACCAGGTAAAATAAGGAGGTGTATATTATCAAAACATGCCTCAATGAAAGGATATTGAGATGAAGTCCCTTAAAAAAATTCGGCAGCATAACGACGTCACTTTAAAATTCAGAAAATGAGTTAATGGGATAGAAAAGGGTCTATCATCACTTGTACATAAAATGTACATAAATAAGGATATAAAAGAACATATCCCAACATAATAAAATAGAAATTAAAAGACATAACATAAAATAAGTCTTTGACTAAAATAAGAGGGTGAAGGGTTCCCTTACCTTGAGTCTGACCTGTCTTGTTCCTTCTTTATATTCCTGAATAATAAACATAAGTTAATTTTTAATTGATTTGGAACCATTTTAAAGTTTATAATTCCTTTTATATAACTTATTACCTTGCTATAACAATCCTATAATTATTCAAGTTCATATCGGTTGTTTTTTTTGATGTTCGGTACTGGAGTCAAAAATGAACTAGTTATAATTACAAATTGTCCACGTGGTCAAAAGCCTATTATCCCCAGAATTGTATTCGTGATTTAAATATCTTATATATATAGTGTATATGTATTTATATCTAGTATTTATTTATTTATAATATTCTACAATATTTATATATAATAAATGAATTGCACCATTCCTAGAGACGGTAAGTCGTAAGTATGCATGAACGCTACTCTCATTTCTTTTTCATATTTAAAGGAAAGAAAACTAAATGATACATAAGTATATTATAAATATAGTATAATATAATATTTTATATATGTTACATAATTTCATTAACACCATCCTTTATACATTCCATGTATTTCATGAATGATTCATATCACTTTGAGGGGGCGGTAGTCTGTACTTCCTCAAATAAAATTATCATATTTACACATTATGGAAAGAAAAAATGTATGCTTTAAATATAAAAAAAAACAGAATCATAAAGACACTATAAATATAATATATATAATATATAAATATATTTCTATCATAATGGCCACCATGATAGGTGTTAGAGGAAAATCAAACAGTCAACTTTTTGTGAGGCAGTTGTTCACCGTACACAGAAACAGTATATTTGTATCCATTAGATGAAGTTTTTTGTAAGTGTAGTTAAAATAATTATCATAAAAAAATACTAGTATATTTAGTATACTGGTTTTGTTATGTAATCAAGTAATAATAATAGAATAGAGAGTGAAGAATTAAAATTAAAAAAAAGAACTTGAGAAAAGACGTTACCTCTAAATTGGCTCACTCCCTTTGGTTTGAGCCAAAAGGCTTTATTGAATTGTCTTCTACCTAAGGTAAGGATTCTATGAGTAATATAAGGATATTGGGATCTTATTTGGTAAGATTTGTGATGATACAAGGGTATTCAAGGGTGTGATTAAATGGGTAGAGTTGATTCCCTTTTATAAGAGGGAGGAGGGGCACTTTAGGAATATCTTGAAAGATTATTTTATTATAAATTTAATTTTGATTCCAAAAGGTCTGAAACACATTTAATTTAAATATGAGATTATTATTGTTCTACATCATCTCAACCAATCTATTTTAGATAATTTTAGGTCTCAAATTTAACCTTATCTTTTAGCTTTAACCATTAGTTAACTAATATAACTATTACTATGTCTTCTTTTATATTCATATTATATGGTTAATATAGTTACTATAAAATGACAATAGAACCTAAAGTGGTTAAATAATGAAATTTTATACAATATTTAATTCATTTTACCTAATATTATATTTTTAGGGCTATTATATCATTTAATAAAATAGTATTTGTTTTAAAAACACATTTATGTCAATTTTTATAGTATTCATATCATGACTTTTTAAAAAACCATAACAACTTGATTATTTAAAAAATAACTTCATTACTTAAAATTTTACAAGTAATAATCATCCCTAAAATTAGTGTCTAAAATATAATGTTTTAAAATAAATTTATTTTAATATTTATAATATCATATATTTAAATCATTCATTAATAAGGTAACTACTACATCATCATTATGTCATAAATAAATTTATTTATTTGATGTATAAAAATCACAAATAAAATACCATAATTTAGGAAATATTTTTATCTTTATAATGACTATTTATAGTCGAATATATCACTTATATAACCCCATATAAAAAAATTTAGTAAAAAAAATTTGTGTTATATTTTTTTTACTTTAAATTAATTCTTATAAAATATCATTTTCACATCAAAGTGGCTCCATGGGATCCCAAAATCAACCCAAGGATTCCCATGGTAGGAAATATCTCTTAAAATAGTATTAGGACACATGTTAGGGTAATTCAATATTATTATAATATTATTTTTAACCCATATTTACCATATTTACCCTTTAACCATGGTAAATAAAAAATTAATGAAGTTAATATTCATAATGTCTAAAAATAAAGGGTACATATTTACATAATTTGGACCTCTTGATTCCAAATATGGAATCCATTTTCCCAAATTCAAAACACAAAAGTTTCAGAAATTAATTTAAAATTAATTCCCTTTGACAAAACCAAAATTCATGTTTTTAAGAAATAAAAACTACCAAAGGATTGACATGTGTATATGTCTAATTTAAAGGTAAAATTACTTCCAATGACCAGAATTAGATTTAAAGGTAAAAATATAATCCAATTACACTTTAAAAATAATTAAATGTACAATATAACTATATAAATAAATTACATTAAAAGGGAGTTTTGAATTTAAATGCATTATTTTTTAATATTCATAAAAAATGAACTTTATCAGAAAAATACCAAAATTTCATCCAAAGTAAATTTTGATGTCCCTCTTCTAAAGAAAAAATTTATTTTTTCAGATATAACATATAAAAGTGACAAAATGAGTTTTAAAAAGGGTTCTCCATCAAAAGGCGGTAAACCAACCTTTTAAAAAATATTAGAGTTTTTCATGCTTAAAATCGGATTAATTCTTATTTTAAGCCTCTAAAACTTTATTGGATAAAATTAAATACATTTAACAAACATATATATCATGTTTTTTGTGCAACGTAAGATTTCAAAAAAAACATGTTGTTGCATGCTGAGTAGGCTATCGGACAAAGTATACTCTTTAACATAAAATTAATATCTTATTCATAATTAGTAATATAAATCAAAAATAATTACCCTATGAATATATGGGTCGTTACAAACTTCCCCATTTTGGGAATTACATCCTCGAAATTTTGAAATTGGGCTTACAAACTTCATTAAAAGTCCCACATCAGAAAAAGAGTCAATAAAACTATCAATTTAAAAGACAGAAATATAATTACAAAGTTCACCCAAGATAACCCATACTATGATTCCATGTAAGAAATCATGGATATGGAAGATAAACTAACCATCAAGTTATGATGAAGAGTGATAGAAAATATGATCAAGAGAAAGTTAACCACTAGAAAACCATAAACATGTGATGGGTTAAACAGTATTTGATTCCCAAGTAGGAAAAGTAAACAGGAAAAAAAATTATTTTAAGTTCCTTTTCATAAAATTGAGGAATTTATTTATGATATTTACTAATAACATAGGGAAATATACTTACCTTTCAAGTAGAGTTTCATCCTTTAATAAATTTCTACTACAAACTTATCTTTTCTTCAAATAATGAGTATCCATGATGACATGGTCACACCTAAATCACTAAAATCAACATCTAGAGAACCACATAATCTAAAAAATATGAACTATATATTTTCTCTATATTTAGAAATTAAGAGAAACCAAAATGGTTAGTAAGAGATCCGATAATCCCCAAAAAGGATAATCCTTTATAAAAAAAATACTACTCTTAATCTCTAAAATTCAACAAACAGTACCCAATTTCCTCAAAGACCATTTAATAAGCAATTTTTCTTAAAATGATTCAAATTAATCCAAACTAATATTTAAACCCAAAATTCAAAAACATTTGATCACATGGTCTTCTACGATAAATATTAACATTTATCTCCAAATAACCTCAGATTCCCTTAAAGTATCATACTAAAAAGTAATTAACCTTATAACATATTCTCCATTATAGGTTAAAAATTTCCATAAATAACCCAAATCGCCATTTTTTCACAATGAAAACATAGATTTAACCATTACTCTTAAAATTCTATAGTATTCTATTTTCCTTAGGCATATAGTGTTTCTAAAAGATAAAACATCTTCCAAAATAACCATTATCACTTAATGACTAGATCGTTTTTCTATTCTAAGGATATCCATTTGATTAAACATAAGTTCCCAAAATCAAATTATTATTAATCCATTAAATCATTTAACTAAAAGGAATAATTCATAATAACTAAGGACTTCATGTAGGTTAGTGGTAGGTAATAAATCCCAGTCGCACTTCAGTTGTAGGTTCGATTCCTGTAGCTTTGTCTGATGCGATGGGTTGTCACACGGTCTGTGTGTTGTCCTTTTTCAAAAACTATATAATTTCATAAAATTCCCAAAAATGAGTTAAATTCCTCCAAAATAACCATAACATATTTTAACCTCAAATGTTATCTCATACCTTGCATTTTCATCCCAAAAAGTAATAACCTCTAATTTCCTCAAATTCAAGGTTCTTATAAACCCAAATGGTTCTTTATAACTATATCCACAAAATAAACTATAATTACTCCTCAATTAACATTTTTATATAAAAAACATAAGGGTTAAAAATATTATAAGTCTTCTAAAGTAATCTCATCATTAACACATCTAAAAATATTATCATCCATAGATCTAACAAAACTCTTCAATTCCTAAAATGTAGATATCTTGATCATAAAACATTATTCATGATCCTTTATCAATGTTTTTCAATATTATTCTTTCATACTTCTTTACTACAAAAAAATCATTAATCATATCCTAAGATTCAATAATGTCAAAACATCAGCTAATAAATAATCCATACCTTTCATAGGTCATTGTTAGTTTCCTCATCCTCAATTAGAATGACATTAGGTATTGGTAAACATATATTTGTATGGTCATGCTAATACCATTACCAAACCTTCTTCATAGGACATCTATTTTCATAATGACCAATCACACCACATTTAAAACATTTAATTGATCCCTCAGAAATAACGTCTTTCCCTTTCCTAGAGTCAACTGGACACTTCCTTTTTCCATGGAAGGTTATTGTTTTATGACCTTTGTTACCACATCTATAACATCTTCCCGTTCCTTTGAATCATTTTTCTAAGTGTTTATTTCCACATCCTTGACACATACGTTTTTTAATATAATTACCTTTATGATAATTACCTGAACTTCCATAGGGATTTGTTTCTCATATATATGATGCCTTAGAAAAATCAACAAGGTTCAAGTGGAAAATTATGACTCCAGATAGTTGGTTTAGAATAACCCCAAGAGTTCTCATTGCGGCTCCCATTTCATTAGGTTACTTATTCATAAAACCATCACAATTTTCTTCACATACATTATTACTTTGGTGCCTAATAGATCCATCCATTTACTAAAACCCAAAAGATCAGTGTGAGTATACCAGTAAAATCATCATATACTATCTTATGAAGAGGGAAGACACTAAGATATACTTGTTCAAGTTTTTCAAAATAACTACAACTCTTTATAATATGATAACCATTATGGTTATATCACTTATACTTAAAACATAATGTAACCTCTAAAGGTATCTAAACCGGCCTCTAATGCCAACTGTAAGGCTCCAACCTTAAACATTACTTATTCTTGAGATAATTCAATAATTTGACTTTAATTCACATTACAAATCTTTTTAGGTTTAGAGATTTAGATAATTAGGTTATAAATTATTCATAACATCTTGAATATTACAAGTAGACACTTCTACTCACTATCCAATTTTTTCATAAAAAAAACTTTTTAAACAAAACATGACATCGTTTCTTGTTTTAATAGAATAAATTTTTCTTAATCCCATCCTTGACTTTATTCTTCCCTGTGTCCTGTAAAAAACATTTCAAAACTTGGGATGAGAATAAAAATATCAGTAAGGGATATATAAATAAATAAAAATATTAGTCTTGGGATAAAATTAAAACTATGAATACTTTATCATAAAGTAATACTTTTCACCTTTAAGAAGTAATAAATATACTTTACTAAATATAACCTCATTACGTACCCTTTTAGAAACCAAAAGGTTACCATAAATCCAATATAAATCAACATATAACATATAAAGGTGACTTGGGACATAAACATACTTAAATGGAATAACCATAAGGTTTACTTTCACACATATCTCTAAATGGAATAGTTATACGGCCGACTTCCATACCCAATGCATTGGAGTTTATAATGTAACCTCTCATCTTTGGTTTATCACATAACCTCCTGTCATCTAGTTTATCACATAACCAACCATAATTGGTTTATCATGTAACCACTCATAAAATTCCCAAGTACCATTATATAATCATAACACATAAAATATAGAAAATATCAACATTTCACTAATAAAATTTCATTTGTAATCACAATAAATCATTTCAAGATATTGAAATACTCAATCCATTTCAAAAACCATTTTCAATACCAAAACACCCAAAAGGAGGATAAGGGATTTATTTTCCTTTTAAAAACCTAAAGTCTTATATAGGAATCCAAATAACGATTACAGTGGTGAAGAGGACATTATAGCCACATACGTTAAAAACATTTCTTTTTTTGTTTAGTAAAATGATTTTTAGAAAAAATATTCCCTTTGAATGAAAGTAAAATTAAAAGGGGTTTATTATACACTATTTAAAATAAGTAGGTTTATATTATCAAAACATTCCTCAGTTAAAGGATATTGAGACGAAGTCCCATACTAAAATTCGGTTGCATAACAGAGTCACTTTAAAATTCCAAAAATGAGTTGATGGGAGAGAAAAGGGTATCTCATCACTTGTACATAAAATGTACAAAAAATATAGATATATAAGAACATATACCAACATAAGAAAATGTAAATTAAAATACATAACATAAAATAAGTCTTTGAATAAAATAGGAGGGTGAAGGGTTACCTTACCCTAAGTCTGACTTGTCTCGTTCGTTCTTTATATTCCTAGATAATAAATTTAAGTTAATTTCTACTTGAGTCAAAAATGAACTTGTTATAATTAAAAATTGTCCATGTGGTCAAAATTCCATTATCTCCATAATTATATTCATGATTTAAATATCATATATATAGTATATATAGTATATATGTATTTATATCCAATATATATGTATTTAGAATAATCCATAACATTTGGAGATAATAAATGAAATGCACCGTTTATGGAGATGGTAAGTCATACATACGCATGAACGCTACTTTCATTTCTTTTTCATATTTAAAGGAATGAAAAATAAATGATAAATAGTTATATTATAATTCCATTATAATATCATATTTCATATATGTTACATAAGTTCATTAATACCATCCTTTATACATTCCATGTATGGTATGAACGATTCATATCACTTTGAGGAGGTGGTAGTTAGCATTTCCTCAAATTAAATAATCATATTTACACATTATGGAAAGAATATAGTGTCATAATAATGGCCACCGTGAGAGGTGTTAGGGGAAAATTTAACAATCATCATTTTGTGAGGAAGTAGTTTGTCGTACAGAGAAATAGTATGTTTGTATCCTTTAAGTAGAGGTGTATGTAAGTGTAGTTTGAATACTTATATTAAAAAAATCCTAGTATGTTGAGAATACTGGTTTTTTATGTAATAAAATAATAATATTATAATATATTGTGAAGAATTAAAATAAAATAAAATAACTTGAGAGAAGATGTTACCTCTAAATTGGGTAACTCCCTTTGGTTTGAGCCAAAAGGCTTTCTTGAATTGACTTATGCCTAATGTAATACTTCTAGGAGGAAGATAGGGTTATTTTAAGCTTATTTGGGTTGATTTTGGATGACTCAAATGGATTTATAGGTGTTATTAAATGGGTAGAGTTGATTCCCTTTTATAGGAGGGAGGAGGGGCACTTTAGGAATATCTTGAAAGATTATTTTATTATAAATTTAATTTGGATTCAAAAAGGTCCAAAACTCATTTAATTTGAATATAATATAAGTATTGTTCTCAATACTCTCAACCAATTAGTTTTATATATGTTTAGGTCACAAATATAACCTTGTCTTTTAGCTTTAACCCTTAGCTAAATAATTTAACTCTTATGATGTCTTCTGGTATATTCATACTATATGGTTAATATAGTTACTATAAAATGAAAATCAAACCTCAAGTGGTTCATTAATGACAGGTTAAACATTATATAAGTCATTTTTTAAAAATATTATATTTTTAGGACTATTATTTCATTTAATAAAATAGTATTTTTTTTAAATCATTTTTGTCGATTTTTATACTATTCATATCATGAATTTTTAAAAATCCACAACAACTTGATTATTTCTAAAAAACTTCATTAATTCAAATATAAAAAGTAATTATAATCTCTAAAATTCATTGATGGAATAAAAAGTTTTAAAATAAATTTATTCTAATATTTATTATCTAATTTATTTAAATAATTCATTAATAAGGTAATCACTACATCATCATTGTGTCATAAATAAATTTATTTATTTGATGTATAAAAATTAAAAATAAAATACCATAATGTAGGAAATATTTTTATATTTATAATGACTATTTATAATAGAATATATCACTTATATAACCCCGTATAAAAATTATTTTAGTAAAAAAACATGTTTATGTTATATTTTTCTTTACTTTAAATTAGTTCTTATAAAATGTCATTTTCACATCAAAGTGGCTCCATGGGGTCCCAACATCATCCCAAAAATTCCCACGGTCATACATATCACATCCTATAGTATTAGGAAATGTTTTAAGATAATTTAATGTTATTATAATATTATTTTTTACCCTTATTTACCAGATTTACCCTTAACCATGGTAAATAAAATAATTACTGAAGTTACTATTCATAATGTCTAAAAATAAAAGGTACATATTTAAACAATTTGGTCCTCCTGATTCCAAATATGGAATCCATTTTTTCAAATTCAAAACACAGAAGTTTCATAAATTAATTTAAAATTAATTCCTGTTGGCAAAACCAAAACGCGTGTTTTTAAGAAGTAAAAACTACCAAAAGATTAACATGTGTTTATGTCCAATTTAAAAGTGAAATTACTTCCAATGACCAAAATTGGATTAAATGGTAAAAATATAATCCAATTATACTTTAAAAACAATTAAAATTACAATATTACAACATAAATAGATTATATTAAAAGGCAGTTTTGAATTAAAATGCAGTATTTTTCACTATTCATAAAAAAATGAACTTTATCAAAAAATACCAAAATTTCATCCAAAATTAATTTTGATATCCCACTTCTAAAGAAGAATTTTATTTTTTCTAATATAACATATAAAAGTGACAAAACTAGTTTAAAAAAGGTTTCTCCATCAAAAGGTGGTAAACTGAACTTTTAACAAATATTAGAGTATTTCATGCCAAAAATTAGATTCATTCTTTTTCTAAGCCTCTAAAAAATTATTGGATAAAATTAAATACATTTAACAAA
Organism: Viscum album; assembly: GCA_963277665.1. NCBI lineage: Eukaryota > Viridiplantae > Streptophyta > Magnoliopsida > Santalales > Viscaceae > Viscum > Viscum album. The sequence continues at coordinate 358,230,134 of OY728163.1, forward strand.
CATGTATAATCATATTGTAGTTAGTTATATTCATTCCCACCAATACAAAGTCTAGGTGTTAACTACCATTTAAAATAATAATAATATTTTATTATTTTTTTCAGTGTAACTCAAAGTTGTGTGCAACATAAGATTTCAAAAAAACCCATTTTTGCATGTTGAGTACGATATCGTACAACGTGTCATATTTAACATAAAAATAATAACATATTTATAAGTATTAATAGAAATCAGAAAGTATTGTTCTATAAATACCTAGGTCGCTACGCATTGTGGGGAGACTCGTAGGAATAGGTGATGTGAGACCATATTGGCCATTGTAATTCCCTACAGTTATAGTTTGAGGATGTTCATAATCATATGTTGTTTTTAGCGATATTATTTCTTCAATTGGTGATGTGTGTGGGATTTCTCCCAGAGTATCATATCTCACCAATTGTGATATATCTTGGTGTGTCTATGATCTATCATGGACTTAGAAGGTTCCATTTTTTTCCTGGGATGAAATGATTAGTGGTGGAGTAGGTGTTGATTTGAATACCTTTTCTAAAGTTGAAATCCTAACATTATGTTCCTATAAATTTATTACAACCCTTGGATTAGCTTTAATATAAATTGGAGGACTATTTGATGGATTTTTTTACCGAGTTACCTAAGGAAATTGGAGGATTTGATATAGTAAGTTTTATAGTGGACAAAACTTCTGAAATATTTCACTTTCTAGTGATATGTGAATTGAGTTTGGGGATGTTTTGGAAAGAGTTTTTGTGCATTATGTGGTTATGATTGATGGGGTATTAAGGAATGACATCATTTATTAGGATCCTCATTTTACATTTTAGGTCTTTTGGGGATTGTATCTTTCCATTAGTCCATAGTTCCACCTTGGAACTTTTTCTCAACCTATGTCAGATGAGAATACATAGTGAACTATTATGACATTATAGGATATATTATGAGATTAAATATTGTATCTATACAAATAATTGGTAAATAATGTATCGTCATATTATTTATCCTACAAAATTAGTTTTCACTCATCAATTAGCATGGATATTTTTAAGGATTTGTCCTTGAAGTTTTGTCATTCACTATTGTGTTGGAAAATGGTTAGGGAGTTTGAAATTCATGGTCTTGATTTAATAGAGTATAATCAAGAAGATATATATGGTCTGATAGCTAATTTTTGAAGAACTATACCATCGTAAGTTCTATTTATATAGTGGGAGGAGGCCCCTAGAGTTTGAGGTTGGAGACCTTGTTTGTCAGAGAGTATCCCCTCATCCGGTGTACTAGAGGTTTCATATAGGGAGTAATATTTTTCTTCCATTAATGGGTTCTCTTGAGGTGTTAGGGTATGTTGAAAATTATATTATTAGTTTCCAATTCCACCATGGTTGGTTAATATCCACAACATTTTACACATGTCCTGAAATCATAGTTATCTTAAGGATGACTCCCTTATCATTGACTTGATAGAGTTGGTAATCAAGGATGATGAGGTTCATGGAGTGGCTAGTATAGATACCTAGTCATCAAGAGATAGTATTGTTTGGATGAACCATTCCCATGGTTCATGTTCTATTTTTTAATTTTGGAATTGAGAATATTACATGGTACCATGATATGTAGATTAATTCCTAGTGCACTGATTTTATTAGGTTTTACCCTATTCTATTTTTCTTTGATGATGTAATGATTGAATCCTTCCAATATATTATATGTTTACATTTCCTTTGTTGATTATTTTCTTTATGGATTCCATTATATGAAGAGGGGGAAACCCCATCCCAATCATGAAAATTATATTGTTGACATGTTTAAAACCATTTGTTAGAGTAAATACCACCCAAAGAATACAATATGTTCATAAAAAGGTAGGATTTCCTTGATTTTTATCCTTTATAAAGTATTGTGGGGTGGTTTTGGGGGTTATTGGATAATTCCATGTATGGATTCAATTTCTCATTTAGATGGTTTCATTAAGATAAGTGACTTGTGTATTATCTGAGATGGAGTGACGTTGTTCATGGTGAATGATAATTATTTGGATGTGGGGGGTGTTTCTTTGGATTTTTTTATTAGCATTATATTCTTGAATGGTGGTAGTGTTTGGGGTGTAAAGATATTTCTAAGAGGCGTATGATATATCTTTTTTGGTACCCCTTACAAGTTTCATTTCCTAAGTTTAGTTTTGATTTATAAGGATAATAGTTTTCGATAGGTACATAATATTAATTCCAGGGACTAATGACCTAATAATTTATTTAATTATTATGGTGGAGTTGTATGGGGTATATTCCAATGGAGTTGATGAGTGGATGGTGGATTTAAGGATTAAATTTCATCTAGGGAATTATTTTTCTATATTGAGGATTATACTATATCATAGGGATGTTATCGATGGAAAGGAGAAATTAGATACAGTGTAGAGATAAAGCAGTGTATTTTTTAGGGTTATACCATTCTAATAGAGTTGTTCCATGGATATTAGAAGAATATGTAAAGTCTTGGTGGGGGAGGGGGATTATTATGGTTTTGTTAAATTTAGGGGAACTATTACATAAGATTGGGTTATGGAATAACCTTCTTTTTCTGGGGTAAAATTCAGTGACATGGATTATTAACTTATATTGTATTCATTCTCCAAGTTTATCATATTCTATAATCTTGTCCTATGTCAACACTGTTATGTAGTAGTGAGGAGTGTTGTATGTAGTCTTATATATATTTTCGTGGCCTAAACATTCCTCATCCCCTTCAAACCCCATCTTTATATATTCATTATTTTTTATTCAATGGTTTACTCCTATGTTATTTTTAGAGGTAGTTCACAATATTATTATCGGACTTGAACATTAGAATCTATAGATATATCATTGGTAATTCAAATGTGATTCCTCTATTTTCCTTCTCATTTTCCCCCATTCATTGTTCCAAAGAATGTTTTAATATGGGTTATGGATGGTTTCAATAGTGTTATAGAGGGAGATTTATGGGATAATGTATTCTAATATGGTCTTGGATTTTCATTTTATTATGGTTCTTGGTGGTTCTCTTCCTCTTGATTCATCCTTACATAGTGATTGAGAATGATTTTTATTGAGGTATTAGATCTGTGTACTCTCCCTATTAATGTTATTGTGTGGGGACTAAAATATTTTTTCATCTATTGGGTGGATCATAAAGATCATCATAAGAAGATAATTAATTAGATAAAAATTAAATTGAATGGTAAGGTGAATAATCCCATGTTTTTACAACTTTTGTGATATCTCCTGTGTGATTATACATGATTTTTACCATTATTAAAGATAATAGATTTTGGGAGTCGTGATTGTTCTCTATATATGATAAAGGTGAAACCAATATTGTGTTAGTTGTTTGGAATCACCTTGAATGAAATGGATAAAAAATATATATGTGGATAATTAATTGATTTCCCATGAAAAACATGAATTGTGTGATAATACCCATCATATGAAATTATGTGATGTAATGAAAGTCCAATTTTATTGAATTGAAAATGTGATGATGTGATTACTATAATATGATTCTATGTGTTGATGTTCAAGTTATGAATATGTGGTTGTTATGTTAATACTGTTGGGGCTTATGCAGTTATTGTGGTGACTAACAAGGGTGTGGAATATGTTGGGATGCGAAGTTAGGATTGCTTGACCCGGTATGTGTTGTGTGATGATGGGTGGTAGTTTCATTGTGTGGTAGTTGGGTGAGATGGTTGGGTTTTTTTCATGGAATGGCATGTTAGGTTTTTCTAATGGTTGATGTGGGATCAATGAGTCATTGTGTTCTATCATTGTTTTGGTTTCCTGTTTTTTCATTCAATGAACATGATATGATAAAACTGAAATGGAGTGGGTTGGTAAATGAATAATTATGGGCAGAAATTAAATATAATAATGGGGTGAATTTGATTTTTGGTAAATGGATTAAATTATTTGAATAAAAAATTAATAGTTTTTGTTAATTTGAAATGAAAGGATTTATAAATGATATTTAATGGAAACTAAAAATTATTGAAATGGTGTAACCTTTAATTGCTGGCAGCCTCTGAGTGGCTTCTCCCCTCTCGATCGTGGTGGCTAGGGTTTCCCTTCGTCCTTATTTACCCTTCCCCCTCTAGCCCGACTCATTCTAGATGCCTTCTTCCTTTGGATTGCCTCAGCACAGGCATGTCTTGGTGACGGTGTGGCGCGGTGGGGTTCTGATTTGTTTCGGCGTTGTCTGTGGCATCATTCCAACCGACGACGTTACTTGGTGGAGCACCGACTTCTCATGTTGGTTCGGCATGACTCGCCTCTCGGCAACGTCGGCTCAGTGCATGGCTCAGATCATCATGTCTCGGGCCTTGCGATGATGGTGTGGTGTAGAGTGGATTCGGCCTCCAGTTGTCCGGTGCGGCTAGGTGCCATTTCTATCATGATTTCAGTGTAGGTCGGCGACAAATCTGAAGTGGCTCGGAGGGGGGAGTTCCTTGATTCTGGTGTTCAGACTTCATGGGGTCCAGATTCCTACAGGTCTGCTCTTGATGATTTTCCTTTTTTTGGTTGTGTTGATTCATTGTATATGCTTATGTGAGTTGATTTTATCAAGATTAAGGGGTGTTGTGAAGGTTTGTTCACGTTTTATTTTTAATGTGTTGATGTGGTGGTGGAATTCGTTAATTGCTTGGATGTTTTACTCCTTGCAATGAATGCTTTACCTGCGGCCCATGGTTCTGGCTGCTGATTTCTGTTGTCGAGTTTGGTGAAGTGTCGTTATGGGGTGAGTTAGTTCTGATTTGGTTCGTGGATGGAGTCTTTCGATTAAGGATGGATTTTTGATGGCATGCGTTTTGAGGTTTGAGAGTAAATGAAACTATATTTGCTTACATGAATGGCTTTAGATGTGTTTTTGGGCAGAGGTTTTCTCTTGGTCGTTGCTTTCGGATTTGGATGTTTGAGAGGGTATGGCTTTGCCATCGGTTCCATGCATGTGTTGTCATGCACGGGACTACTTGTCGTGAAGCGATGAGTAGGAGAAACTGATTTAATGTTTATGATGCTGGGTGGAGCTCTTCGGTGTGCTTTGAACGAGTTGTTTGTTATTAAGATTTTTTACCATGGTGCTTTGAATGTTTTTTATCTTTTAAGTCATGTATGGTTTCTCACTTTTTCCTTAAAAGTGTTTGAATAAAAAAAAAGTAATTTTCAGTCAGTGGAACCTGTAATTGAAAGTGGAATCATGTGGTTATTTGTGGTTGCTACATGGTGTGATGTATTCAGTGGATTCAACATTTGTTATTGAAATTGTGATATATATTGGTGGATTTGTTGAATATTCTTGTGGAGATGATGTGATACCATATTTCATGTGTTTTTTCCAATATATATTCCATGTTTTTAGCTTATCTATTTAAAAAACCCACTGAAGTTGATAATGTATCATGTGCCCAAAGTTTTTGTGTTTCAAGTGATTTCTTCAACATCTTAGTTTGTGGGGAGTTAAGATGGGTTCCTATACCCTCTACCCAAATATTCCTTCACTTGTAGTTATGTTATTAGTAGGTGTTAGAAATTAAAAATTGATGATATGGGTTACTGTTAATCATTACCTAGTGGTGTTGAAGATGTGATATATATTGGAGATTACACAGTGATGTTGACCATGTGATATTTTTTGAGGGTCAGGCATTGTAGGAGGAGATAACAAGGTTGATGTACTTCATGTTCATGATACCATACTACCCTATATATATGATGGGGTTACGTGGATATGGTTCATATGCGATGATGTTGTGATGTGTGATGATAATTGATAATGGATCTAGATGTTAGATCTTGAAGGATGTTGGGGTAGGTAGGGATGTGTCCCAACCAACAACATAGATGTATGAAAATGTGATTAGATATTTGTGGATGTGGGGGTGTACATGAAATTTGAGGTTGTGGAATGAGTGACCAAAATCAATGGTGAATTAGTTATGGGGTGCCTTTGCATTATTATATTTTTTATATGTTACTAAATTGGACGCCATATTTTTTGAGCATGTTGTGGTGTTGTTTTAATTAGATAGTTGTTTTTTATGGGTTTATGTTGGTTCATTTATTTATTCATAGGTTAATTAGTGTTCCCATTTCAAATTTACATGAGTGACTGTCGACATGATCCTATTGAGTAAACATGTTATGCTCGCCAAACATATAAATATATATATATATTATGTTTTATGTTTTATGTTTTCTGGTGAATTTCATGGATTAGTATGGGAATTGATAACTTTCATATTATAGGTTTTTATGGGTCACTACATAGGACTTGTCTTTGGAATTTACATGGAGACTTTTTCCTATATTTTTTTGATTTTTTATGAATTGTTATATTCTTTTAGTTATACTGTATATTATATTCTAGTGTATCTTGGTTGTAATTCATTCTATCTCTTAATCTAATACTATTAATGAGGATAATGTATTCCATATGTAATTTTTTTATACTCTTAGTGATAGTTTATAAATCAATGTCCCACTGGAGGAAAATTTTAGGTGTCATTATCTATCTTTCTTCATTGTTAACTTATGATTGTAACCTTTATAGGGAGGGTTTCATGAAACCTCCCCATATTACTAAGTTTTTCATATAGTAGTGAGGGTCTAAGTCATTACATTGGGGAGACTATACCACTATATTAGATTGAAAATAGATTAAAAAAATAACCAAACTTCATACATATAATTAAACAAATAAATTAAATGGATGAAACTAACACAATCATCTATAATAAATAAAATGTAGTATGCAAGTATTTATATAGACTCCCTGGATTCCAACCAAGACAAACACATACAAAAAAATTATAAAGGAATTGAATAAATATACCATGGGAATTACATCCTCAATACTCATATTTTTGCAATCATATATCCAATATATTTCATCCTTCTCAATCAAGATTTTGTGGGCCTTTTCACAACATCAACCTGAAAACATTGATATCTACTTAGGTATCCATATACCATGATCACACAAGTATGGTTTGATTACAACTTAGTATATAACCACTAACATTGTCCAATACATAACTAGTATTATAGTGTATACATTTGATAATCTCATCAGAAATAATAAAAAAAGTTTAGAAGCAAGATTAAATAATCATATTCAACCGTTGGGTTCTATAATTGAACCTAGGATCGATTCAAACATTCTTCAAACAGTAATAGAGTTTCATTGATCTTGAAATGTGATCATGCCTACCAATATTAGGCCAATGTATGAATCCTATGATAGATCCCTATATAATCCAAAATCAACTATGATTCAAATCCTAGGATTATTTTTAAGGCATTTCATCCCAAATATCATGTGAGAATAATACAAGGTGTGTTTCCAAGTTATTTCAACCTAGAAAACTTGTGAACCAAATAAAATGGGAATGTATAAGTTATTATAACTCCAAAATCATCTTGGTGGATTATGTATCCCTCCATACATATCCACAAAGCGAGTCTAAGGAAACCCAAATCTTGTGTTAGTAACATGATTAACATCCAGATCCTAATAGAATTTTCTAGGACTCATGTGTATCTCAATAACTCTAAGAGGGAAGTGTGTCTCACCCCAATCATATGATTTTAAACACCATATCCTACTCATGTTCACGTAAATATTAAATAATTCCTTTACCATTAACATCTGAGGAAATCAAGATAGTGTCCAACAGTCCAATGTGGACCTAGATACATTGTAATTTTACTTGAGATGATTACATTTGAATCAAAAAAATTATTTAATTAAAATATTTCAAATACACATGGGGGTGATACCTCATATCACATGAATATATAAATGAAATTTATATACTAAAGGGGTGTGTATGAGTGACAACCTATCTTAATTGGAAGCCAATTATTTTTTAATTCACCTCCCGACAGTTATTCCTAGGATCCTCTATGTTTATCCAGAAACTTTACTTCAATATGATCTCCTAGAATTCATCATAAAAACCAAATCAAATAATTATAATAAATCATAAAATAATTTAAAATTTAAAATTATTTTTATCAATTTTATTAAATTTTTAAATTTAATTTAATTATGTATAAATGAAAAATATCTCACCATTCGACCCTATTACAAAAAACCCATAACCAAATACATGTTGGAGGTCCATGAGGAACTCCTGATATCATATCAAGAAATTTATTAATAACTAGAATGAATATTATGAAAAAAAATAATTAAATTAAATCAAAAAAACATTTTGATAAGACACAACAATTGAATACCTATTCATAATGACATGTGATGGCATTCATATTCCATATCAGGAAACCCTTTACATAATATGTGAAACATTTCCATGAAAAATGATTGATTATGACATAAATTGAATGAATCAGAATAAATACAATAAACTCGAGTCATCTAAATTAGATAGAAGATGAAGAGATCAATAATTAATTATAATAGAGAAGAAATTATACAAAAAATTAATGAAATTGCATTGAATAAACCCCAAATAAAAGTGAAATAAAAGGAGTAGAGAAAATTTAGTTGGATGGGGTGTGTTCAGGAAGTATTTGGAGAAAATGTTACTTCAATATACAAAAAAATGAACAAAAACATGTGTCTTTACCCAAAATATGTAAAAAGGTGAAGGAAAAAAAGAAAATACAAAACACCATAGCCCACTCCATGGTTAAGGTTTCCTATTACCTCTCCTTCCACAAAAAAAACACAATAAAATAATACCATGATATATCATGTAAACCCCAATATAATCAAAATGACCACAACCATGATGTAGGGGCCTTCCCCAGGCTGTTTCCACGTACCATGTGTAGAGAAATGGCCATTTTCCTAGGATGTTTCTCACAAAGGCTTCCCCCAATCACTATATTGAGTCCATGGATCTACACCATGGGCCTAAGCCATTTACCATAACCTATGGGGTTCACCACATTATGGTCCTCTACATGGTGTTTCACTTGTATTGAATTTTCACTACAAGTTCACCACGGTCTACTCTATCATCCACCCTAGAACTCGAACTCTTATCTGATCCTTGTTGTAAATTATACAAAATTCCATGAGATATGAAAACACTTAGAACTATTAAACAATCACCAATCCTAAAAAACCTCTCACTACATTCAAAAAATTAAAATTACTCTTCAAATTCATAACCCATCCAAATATAGGGTATTACACATACCATGGATGATTACATCAAAAAAATACATAAAATGTGATAATAATTATGAAACATTAATTATTTTATAAAAATAAAATTTCCTATATTATCATTGTCATTGAATTTTATTATTATTAGAACTAAACCTGTAATAAGAAAAAAAATATCATGAATGAAGAATGAATTTAATAAAATCCAACCATAAATTTAAATGAATGAAAAATTACACATGGAAATATAGAACATAATGAATTTATATAAGTAATGGGGTTAATTTAGACATTATTTTACTATTATAAAAGGTAACTAGGTGTTGGTATAATACAAGTAAATATATTATCACTTTTTTAATTATTATTATATATTCAATATAAATAAAAATTAATTAAATTTTAACATATATATATATATATATATTAGTTAAAAATAATTTACTTATATAAAATAAATAATATTATAAGATAATATTTCATTTTTTAAAATATCCTTTAATATAAAGAAATAATTTTTTATGTTTTATCAATTTTTTTAATGTTTATCAATTCTAAAGAATAATTTTAATATATTTTTTTCTAAAATAAAATTAATAAATTTCATATAATAGGATCACTGAAATTAAAGGAATTATAGGTAAAATATGTAAATAGTATCCAAAGAATAATTAATAATTTTTTTAAAAAAATCTTAATGTTCAATGAAATTTGTTTTATTTAAAAATAATGTTTTGATTATATATTAAAATTTTTATTTAAATTTATAATTTATCATATTTTGAGTATGGAATTTATTAAATTTTCTATATTTTATAAATAATTAAATAAATACAAATTCATTGATTTTTGAGTAAATTAAGTGAAATAATGATAAATTTATATTATGTTTAAAAGGGTATTTTTTTTCTAAACAAATTGATTTCTATATGTCATGAGTTTTTATTTTCCAAATAATTAACATGGAATTTAGAAATTGATTTTTAAAAATGAAAATCACATTTGGACTCAATATGTTATGATGGTAAAATATGAATTAGCATAAATGGTTAAAATGATTTTTAAAGAGATAAGATTTCAAAAAAAATTACAACTTCATCCTGATGATGAGGTAAGGAACCAACCAAATTCCTCTTATTTCCACTTTTATTATCCCTTTACATTCAAATTTATATTCCTTTACATTAAGTAAAGAGTACATAAAGGAATTCCCCTCAATAATATCTATTAATGAATCCCTCATATATGAACACCAAATAAAACTTCTTAATTAGTTTCATATCAAATATCAACCTAGTTTCCCTCTATAAAAATATTATCTCACATTTTGGAGCTTTCTATTATAATTATGTGTATGATTTCATCCAATTCAAAGAAGGTCCTTATGAAAAGGTTCAACTATTCAACATAATTATTATCTTTCCCTTAATCATTTTCTCTGTATTATTCATCAAACACAACTTGAATCCTATTTGACACTTAAATAATATTTTATTTACATATGAATTATTCTTTAAAAGGGGTATTATAATTATAAAACAAAAAAAAATTTATTTATTCATTCATTATAACATTTCCATGTTTGGGGTAGATTTATCGATAATAAAAATTATTTTATAAAATTTATAGAACAAATGATTAATTAAAGATAAATACTTGTAAAATATGGTAATAATGGTGTATTTATTATGTATTTATAATTCTATAATGGTAATATATATTTTTATATTCATTTAAAATGTAATTTTTTATTCAATGTCCATAAAAATGATAATTTATAACCATTCATTATAAATGTCACCATAAAATCCATAAGATAATGAAGGAAATCCATAACACTATTAAACACATATAATCATCTCTATGAACAGTTTACAGGTGATGGACACATGATTATGGTTAAAGGACTGAAACTTCTATGTAGAAGTAAGTTTGTTGGAAGTGGTAAATTTAGTAACTGATTATTAAATTTAACTATAAATGATTAATAAATGGGTAATGAGAAAATATAAATTACTTTTATTAATTAAAATATATAAAGAAAATTCTCTTATATAAATAAAATACTCTTAAAGTTAATATACATGTTGTTAGAAAATGTATGAGAAATTGGGAATCAAAAGTATGATATTTATCCATCTAAATTCCTTTCACGGATACATGATTCATATTAATAGCCTATTTTTCATTATGTAGTTTAAATACAAAATAGTTAATTTGTTTATCATAAATAAATTTTTTTTATTATTTTTTTACAATTAAATTGCATGTTCACTATGTCATTTTCTTTTAAATTACCCTTTACCAAATTCATGAGGTATTTTTTTTGATCTATACTCTTTTTTGAGATCATACACTTGAAATCTTACATTGAATAAATTTTTTAAATTTTCATCTAAAATCTCTTTTTTCTCTATAGTTTTTAATTTTAAATTTTTATATACCAATTTTTTCCTTTTAATTATTTTAATAGTTCATTCATATGGATTAATGTTTTTATGGGTTCTCATTGTCAATATTTTTTCTGGTGACCAAAATTATTTATCTATTCTATCACCCTACCACCACATGACCACTCTAAAATTCCAATATATGATATATTCCACATGGAATTAGGTTTTTTAATTCCATGGCCCTGGTAAACTGAACGTTTCCTGGTCGAGGCTGTCACATGGACTTAATTGAACCTACTATTATTCTATATATTTAAAACTATTTGGTGGGAACTAATCCATATAGTGCAGATACTATTCACATGAATTTAATTCATACAATAATTTAAAATAATAATAAAATAAATAATACATAATTATATTCTACATAATAAAACAAACATAATGATATTATAAATGAATAAAAAAGCATACAACATAAATAAATAATTTCACATTGGTCTGATCACTTATACTAAGTAATCAAAAATAAAACACACACTCACATTAAACGAACTCTTTCCCTCATTCCTCAAAAACTTTGTCTCCAAATCCCTATGGAGTTATACCAGATGAATCCACTAAATGGACTTTACTAAACATGAAAACAAATATAAAAATTTATGTGAACCAGAGATCCCATGTAAGGTGTCTGAAACACATCATATTAGGGTTTTCTAAAGATTCCCATTTTATATTATATCATATTCATGAATTAATGATAAAAATAAGTGTTCCACAAAAATAGTTTAGACGTCGTTTGCTAACAAAGACAACATAACTCCCTATCCAATAGGTTACCATATGCTGACAACACCAACACTATGACAACCCATATATTATATATAAATTGGTTCAAAAATTATTAAAAAAATATACAAATAATATAATATCATAATATTTATAGTTAAAGGGTATTTGATAAATTAGATACATATCACATTAACATGAAATAGGGATACTGATAAATTATTTAAAACTATATAACATGACCTTAAAATCTATTGATCTTAAAATATATCATGGGATAATCTAGGGATGTATATAAGTAATTGGTAAGGTTAAATCCCACTAATGGAATAATCAAAGAATAACATGATAAAATTAATACATGTGAGTGAAGATTCATACCAATGTGACATAAATGGGTGAGAATCATAAACATGAATATAAAATCATGATACATGATGATAACATCTTTGAAATATAGGAATATATAAAAAACACAAAACATGACATCATAATCCAATATCAATGATAACCACCTAGACATCATAAAATAGTGTGATTTGGGAAATTTTATGTACACCATAAAAGGTGTCTCGTGTTATAAAACATTACCTAATGTATTAGGGGGCTATTTAATTTTGGAGCCACTTGTAACATTCATATCATGTATATCCCGTATATATCATACTACATAATGATGAAATTAATCACTTTTAATACCATGATTATGAAGTGTGGCTAAGATACATGGATTCCCAAATAAATTAAGGATATTTATTTCTAGGTGAATATCCTTTAGTGTAAATGGAGATTGGTATACACAACCCAAATGTTTCTCATGGAAAATATTGGGATAATTTCAGAAGCATTATGATTTTATATAAAAAATAATGATAGTTTTTAATGAGACTGATTTGTGGCTTCTTGATACAAGGGAATCATAATAATAGTAAAGGAATTTGTAAAAATATATTCTAACATAAACAATAATAAATTAAGGCATAATACATTGAAAGTTCTTGAATGATGAGTATGAGACAAAGAATCATGTACCTTGAGTGGGTGGTTACAGATTCTTAGGATTATAATATTAATATATTAACAACACCTTTAGAGGTATTTATAGAGGGATAATGATACAAAATTCATGATTATTTTTTTAGTTTATATGAGTGGGAGTTTGGGTTGGTATTTAAATAAAAAGAGATTTGAATTATTTATTAATTTATAAACATTAATTTTGAACTCTATATAATAAAATAATCAAAAAAATATTAGAAAAATTTTATCCCTACTTTTTACAAAATTGCAGTGGATATAAATATTTTATATTTCCATGAACAAAACATACTAAAATAATACAACTGGTGATGTGGATGTGAATCATGTTACAAAATAATTGGTTTTAAAACATCAAAATATAATATAAGTTTTAGAGGATTAATTAATCATATATAAAATTAATTGAATAATATAAAATACACATTATTTGAAATGGAGAATTAATTTTTAGTCTGGTATTCCATTTATAATGTTTATTACATCACTTTTGGGAAACTATGATGTCATGATAGTTACCTCATTTTTTAAAAATAATAAATTTTTACAAAATTGTACTATTTTAAGAAATTATAAAAAAATCCACCATTGGATAATTTGAATAACATTATTTTAAAAACAATAATTATTGTTATCTAAATTATTCTCAAAATATGTGAATTTAAACTTTTAAATAAAAATCATTATTTACAGGAAAGAAAACGTTTTTATGACACAAACATATTTATGAACTTTATAAAAATTACATTGAATTTAATTAAAATATTTTATCATATATATATGTATATTATTTAATAATAATATTTTTTAAATATTATATTTATATAAAAAATTAAGGAATTTATAAAAAACTTAGTTTTAATTTAAACTATTTATTTCAAAATATAATTTTTTTCATCATATAAATATCAGATTTTAATAAAATTGATTACACAATCATTTCTAATGTAATAATAAAAGGGAAAAATGTAATTCTTATCTCAATAAGAATATAATATATAAATTCATATTACTAGTTCATGGATACATAACCCCTTATTATAATTGTTTACTCCCTAAGGGTAAGGTATGATATGGTGGTTATTTCTTTTTAAGTTCAACAAAAACATAGATTGGGATATGGTCTCAATAAGAATAATTTTATCCCAAAAGGTATTATCTCATGATTTAATATTTAAATATTTTATTAGACTTGGTCCAAAGAAAATCTTTGTTATTCCATCACCTTTCAAATATTTGATAAATTGAAATCATATTGTATAATCCTATAAGGAAATTCTATCACTTCTTCCATCAATTTTACTCAATAATAACTCTTGAATAATTATCTTTATAGTCAGTGTATAATAACTATACTATCAACTATTTTGATTCTTAATGGTATTTTAAATCCAATAAGAAATATTTTATAATCGTAAAAATATCCAAGTTTGTGAATGTGTTTTGAAAAACTATATTATTTATTATTATATTCATTCATTAAAAAGGGGATTTCATTTATAAATATTTTTGTAATTTCATTCTTAATCCCTTAGGAAATTTCATCCTATAAGTTTCATTTTTTACTCTAGAACATAGAAGGGTACTTTTCTTTATTTTCCCTTTTTAGTTCTCATGTCACCTTCTCAAACATAATGTTATTCAACAACAATTTGACCAAGATAGCTCCCTTACTTGAAAGAACATTTTTATATATGATTTGTGACCTTCAATGTAAGATCCACATAAGAAATATCATTCTAAAAGGGAAAATCCTATGGATTCAGTATGTGGTTGGGGTCTAGTATATTCTTCCTCTATAGATATATATAGAAATTTTCAAGCATTTGAGATAGGATAATTATGATTTCTAGTTGACATGTTATAGATTGTATGCTATCAAGAATATAAATTGTGTTGTTGTACCTTGTAAAAAAACTACCTTCTTCCCGGAACTCGTGAATATAATCAATGGAGATATACGACAGAACATCGTATCTTCGACCTCAAATATCAGGTTCCGTCCAAACATGTATGAATAGTTTTTCATATGTTTTTTGATAATTTCATATGATGTTGAATGGTTTAGACCTTCTCTATCATATAATCGATAATATCATGTCCCATAAGATTCCATTCTCCCATGTCACCACATCATATTGGATTCTAACACCTATTCCTATATAGATCGCTATAAAGTTCTATTTAATTCTAGCTTGGAAATAGTTGTTGTATGATATCTTATTTAGGGGAAGGTGTTTATCCCAATATCCTTGTAAATCCCATGATCAAGATCACAATATATAGTCTATTGTTTTAATAGTTCATTTAGAATGACCATTCGTTTGATGGTCATAAGTAGCGCTGAATCCTAGATTTGTATCTAGTGCTTGTTATAGGATTCTCCAGAACCTAGTGGTAAACTTCAGATGTTGATCAGATGTAATGTAATGTGGTACTCAATTAAGTCTTACCAAATACCCTATTTATATATTACATATTTGGTTAATATAGAAATATTCATTCATAGAAATGAAATGTGATGACATTGTAAGGTTATAGACTACCATCTAGATAGAATTATTTTTATTAGATTCTCTAGGGTGTCTTGTAAAGTAATATATGGCTATGTTTTCCCATATTCATACTCGTATGGGAAATGGTTTAATTATACCATTAATTTAATTTCATTCTTCATTAAGTTTTTGGCATACCAAGCATCAAGATAAACATTTTGAAATCTATATCTTCATGTTATCCCAACAGAAGCTTCACTTTAAATCACAATACATCCTAGTTATTCCTAAATGAATTGAGAATGATGATTTATACACATCATCCCATATTTCACTCTTTATTTATGGTTTTAATGGTGTACATAACTAAGTTCCAAACCTTATGACTCCATATTTAAAAAATTTGAACCCTGGAATATTCACAACCTATCATTGTAGATCCTTATCATTTTTTGAGACTCTATGATCCTCTCAAGAATGGATTATTGATTTTTTATATTAAAAATTTTGGATAATTCCTATTTTATTATTCCAATTTCCATCCTTTATATGTCATCAAATATTTGATCCCTTCTAATCCTCATCATGGATAGTGTTTTAGGATCCTTTCTTCCTAGAGTGTTTACTACTTTTTTCACATTCCCTGGATGGTAATGGATTATATAATCATAATATTTGATCATATCTAAACACCTTAATTGGTTCATATTGATTTCATTTTGTGTGAATATATACTTGAGGATTTTATGATCAATATATTTTTCACAATTCTCACCATATAGATAATGTGACTAAAACTTCAATGTAAAGTTAACTATAGCCAATTATACATCATTTTTTTGGTAGTTCTAATCATGTATCATTAATTAGTGGGAGACAAAGACCATAACTTTGTTATCATGTATGAGTACACAAACCAATCATTTTTAGATGTATTTTTTATAGATAAAAATTATTCCTACCTAGTGGGTAGTGTGAACACATGTGTAATGATAATCCTATTTTATAGGTCTTTAAAACTATCCTCCCATTTAATCATTCATAAAAAATTTCCTCCCTTATAATTTATCTTGGTCAGTAGTGATGGGAATCACGATAATTTTCTCACAAATAGATAATTTTTCCTATCTATTATAAATATTATATGGATCACTATCACAAATGTTAGTTTTTGTCTATCCTTCCATTGCCTATTTTTTTTATGATTGACATATATCATTTTTTGGAGATAACATGAACCAATAATGTTATTTTATCCATTAAAAACTCCCATATATTGTACTTATCCTATAGATTTTCTTTTAACATGGCCTTCACAACAACATTAAAATACTCCTCATTATTCTTCTTTTTTTTAGTGTAGATAAGAATATTGGATATTAATACTACCAAAAAAATTTCATGGTGATCCCTAAATACTATATTCAATAAGTGACTAATGATAGATAGAGAATCATTGAGTCCAAATATAATCATTTTGAAATATTAGTGCCTATAACATATAAAAAATGTAGTCATGGGGATAAATTAAACCACTTTATACATTTTACTTGATACTACCATAACCAATGATCCACCATAGAAATTTATAGGATCTATGTAGCTAATTGAATAATTCATCAATCTATGTAAGAGGATTCTTATTATTCATCATGATATTCTTATACTCACGATAATCAATATATAGGAACATTATCCATACTTCTTCTTGACTAAGAGAATTAGAACACCATATGGTGAAAACATTGGAGTATAAACCATTTAAATAGATTCTCTGATAGTTTCTTCTTTATCTCATCAAGTTCAACAGTGGAAATTTTGTATGGAATATTGGATATTAGAATAGATCTGTGTATTAGTTTGATTGGGGATTGAAACTCTTTGTTAGTAGTAAGACTAAACAATTTATCAGAAAACACCTAATCATGTTCTCTTATAATGGGAATTTTATAAAGTGTGATATTTTACTTATATACAACATTTTTTAAAGATATTATGCTCATAAATAAATAATATCCATACTTGATATTCTAATTTTAAATTATTTTCATCCTCCTCTTTAATGTTGTATAGAATAGCTATAATTTATTGATATTGAGGTTAATTTCAATATCCCATAAACTTATGACTGACCTATAAAAATAATGTCAGTCCATACCCATTATTTTCATCAAATTCCACTAAAGAGAGTGTTAAAGGTTCTTCTAGTAAAATAATCATACAAATATAGATATGGTGAATTTATATACTTTGGATGTAGTAATTAACCCATTTACTATTTTCACAGATACCTCCAATTCCATTTTTAGGTGGTGTTTGAATAGTTATAATAAAAATTTATAATATAATTGAATGCATAGAAACAAAATAATATAGTTAATTCACTATCATTGAAAAAATAACTAGTGTACTATTCACCATGTCATTATCAGGATCCACCTCAGTAGTTGTGATGGAATAATATTTCCATTTCATTGTAGGCCTCAGAGGTCATTTTCATCAGTTATCGTCGACAACCCTTGTCTAAGTGAATTGATTCACATAGTTTCCTTGTTCCATGGATATGAAACATTGGACAACATGATGAGGGTTTACTAGATAATTCCTTGAATCTTTATATTTTTTGATTTATCTCAATGATAGTTTCATTCCATGTTCCCTTCCATCCCACACCTAAATCATTTTATATCCCCCTTAAAGAAATTTTTGGGATGCATCTTCCCACACTTCTGAAAAGTGGGATGTTGGAATTTGTTACTATCATTAGGTTTCTACATTTAAACACAAGAGTTATATTCTATTATCCACATCCAATATCAAGAACCATTAATCCCATGATATTCATTAATCACCATTTTTACATTAATAGAGCATCAGAACATTTCCTCATAATATTCAAAGTCTCAAATCACTATAGGTTTTCATATATTCTCCTTTAGATCACTAAATTAATGGTTAACATTACTTATAGGTTCAATTAAAAAGATAATGGCATATCCTGCATGTATTGTGAATTTTTCTATATATTCATGTATGGATTCTCCATCCTTTTGGTTGATCATAAGGAAATACAACTCTATATTAAGTCATATAATGGGAGGAATGTGTTTATTAAAAAGCATTTTCCAAAATTATTTTTCACTCCATTGATTCAATATCCACCTCAGGATTTATATTTTTGATCAATATCTACCATTGATCATCATATCCCTCCATATGACAAAAATGTTTCATTATTATACCTTTCATGGATAATTGAAGGATATAGAAGATATTTTCAATATATATGATCTAATATTCCATGACTAAGGGATCATAAGATCCATTTAATGTTGGAGGATTTTGTCATATAAAGGTATCAAATGAAATAATATTTTTCCTAGTGGGGATGTGGTTTTTACACTTGATTTATGTTTTTGTTCAAAATGTGAGTTAACTGAGAAAGTATTTTTCTAAAATTCTTGAATCTATCTTCAATCAAGATGATAATATCATTTGGGTACAGACATAAAAGGAAAACTATGAAAATTTAGGGGATAACTCATAAATGACATAAAATATAAAAAATATTAATTTCTGGGTTTCAATCAATATTTTCCATGTATTATCTCATAACATAAAATTTTATGTCATTTTTTCCCTTCATAATAGTTTGTAAAGATATTTTTAATTTAGAATTGTATATCCCTTAGGAGTGTGAAACCAGATGTACATAATAAACTATTTTCCAAAAATAATGTAAGGATTGATTTAATACCTAATGAACCCTTTTTTGAGTTATTAACCATCATTAAAACTATGCAATATCCACGTACACTAGTTGTATCCTAATAAGGATATCATTACATGGAAACCACTAACTGTATAGATTACTATAGTTTATAAACCCTTTCATAAGTCTAGTCTAATCCCAAAGGATTTCAATATGGTTTTCTAATCCAATTCCCTATAAATAACAATACATTTCCCATTAAAACCAACTCTGCTAACCCATATATTTTATATGCCTTATTTAATGATTTATTTTATAAATAAAATAAATCATAAAATCATTGAAGATTGTGAGTCCTAGTTTATTGGAGAAATTATATATGTATCACATTAACATGAAATGTAGATATATGGAAATTATTTAAAACTCTATAACATGCAATTAAAATATGTTGATCCTATAATATATCATGGGATAAACTGGATATGTACATAATAAGGGGGTGATCTATAAATCACACAAAGGGAATAATCAAAAAATAACATAATGAAAGAAATAAATTTTTATTATTAAGTATATAAATTTGACATAAAATGGATAGAGTCATAAACATAAAAATAAAATCATGATATAAGATAATATTATCAAGTCAATATAAGAATTTGGCAACAACATAAAATATGACACCATTAATAGAAAGTAAGGCTAACTATCGAGACATCATAATATAGAATTATTATTATAACCATTCATACACAATACATGGAATCTCATTTAATAAAAACAATATTGAATGCATTATAGTTCTATATAATTCATGTCCCACCGATATCATTAATATCATGTCCCACCGATATCATTAATATCATGTACAATCATTTGTGTTCCACATAGATCATACAATACAAAAATGACATTCATCACTTTTAATCCCATGATTAAAAACAATGGGTTTTATACATTGGACTCACAAATAAATGAATGATAATTATATCTTGGTGAATACCATTTAGTGGAAATGTTATTGGGTATATACATCCTAAATGTTTGGTATGAAAAATCACGATAAAATATTCACATCATAACGAGTGTATATAACGGTTCATTAAAGGATTTAATGAGCGTGAAAGGTGGTTTTTAATTACATGGTCATCATATGTATAGTAAAATGATGTGAAAAAACTTATTCCAACATGATAAATTAGAAATAAAAATGAAAAATATGAAGAATATACATGAATAAAGAGGATAAAGGGAATCCCTTATCTAGAGATGGTTCAATAAATTCCCCAAAGGTTCTCCATAAGACCATAGAAACACACTAAGAGTGAAATATACATGGTAAATATGGAAAAAACTCAATCCTAATGGTATTTTAGTGTAGCGGACTATGAGGTTCGGTTGGTATTTATTGAAAAATAGAGGGGAATTCTATAATAATTTATAATCATAAGTTTTGGATTCTTTATTATAAAATAATAAAAACCAAAAACATTACCATGTTTTTCCCAGATTTTCTTCCAAATATGAGTGGTTTTTATTATTTTATATTTTCAAGGACCTAAAATATTAAAATAATACCATTGGATATTTGGATGTGAGTCATGTTCATAAATAATTGATTTTAGAACCATAAAATATAATATAGGTATTTGACAATTTATTAACGGTTTATAAAAAATATGATAACCATAAAAAATTTAATTTGGAAATATTTTTTCTTCATGGATTACCTTAATTGTATTTATGAGATCATTTTTGGATTATTATGGTGTCATAATAGATAACGTATATTTATAGTATATTTAAGTTTTACCAAAAAAATCAGTTGTCTCAAAAAATTAAGAATTGTTAACCATTGCAAAATTTCAATGTACTAATTTTAAAAATAATATTTATTTTATAAAATTAATTTCTAAAATATGTAAATTTACTGTTTTAAACAATGAACATTATTTATTAGAATGTATGTGTTTTTATAATACTAACATCTCTAAATCACTAATAAGACATATTAAACATCATTATATTATACTATCATATACATATTAATAAATATTATTTAATAAGAATATTTCATAAAAAATTAATTATTTTAAAATTTATTGAATTTATCAAAAACACTTTGTTAATTAAAACTATACATTTCCCAGAAATATAATTTTGACTTTCTTATTTGAAAATCTAATTTTTATCAAACTCATTATATAATAATTTTTAAATTATTAATAAAAGGTATAATTAGTATCATTATTTCATTAAAAAGAAGATATAAAAATTCATAGTATTATGGTATAGATATATAACTTCTTATTAAAATATTGTTTTCCCAAAGGGTAAGGTGTTTGATGGTGGTGCTTTCTTAGGATGGTTTGAAAAACAAGGTTTTGTTTATGATCTCAAAAAGTTGAAATTCTCACTTAATTTTTATTCCTAGTCCTCATTTGGTGAAACACATCTTGCACATGGTCACGGTCATACCTCAGTGATTCCATCTCCATAAAAATCTTAGATTAATGGGCTTCATAGGGAACAATCATATTAGTCGAGGCCATCACTTATTTTATATATGTCCACTAGAATTAATCGTAACTCTTAATATATTAAAATATTAATTTTCATTGTACATAATCTATATTATCAATGATTATGATTATTAATGGTATTTTAAATTTGACATGCTATATTTTGTAACAGTCCAAATTAACCATTCTATAGAATGTTTTTTATATAACAACATTACATAATATAGAATTTATTTATTCATACGGTAATTTCATTTATAATAGTCCACGTTAAAACCACATTACCCAATCATACTTGATTCAACACCATATCAGATCTCTTAATTGTATAATCTCATCATACTCACACTACTGATACCCAACATGTTCAAGAAGAGAAAATGTAAGGTGTTGTCCAAACCTCAACCCACTACCCAATACAATAGGGTTGAGTTGTATAGCTAAATCATGACCCACTACCTTAACACTCAAGGAAGTTTCTATTTTCCTTGTATCGCATCACATCAACACATTTTTCTTATACGATTGGTCCATAAATGATGCCTACTCAAGGAAAGGTCTAAATTCTATGACCAAAACCTATAATGGGAAGGTATTATACCTTGATCCATGTTTATATAGGCAATTTCATACACCAATATCTATGATTTTATACTAAATGAATGTTATAGACTTATAATACACACCCCCACATATGGAACCATTTCCTAGAAAAAACACATGTTAAACAAGAACCCAATTCTTATGGCCCATCAGATAATCTCACAAAATTATCACCAGTTTTATAGTCCCTCAAACCCTTAACCTCAACAGAAAAAATCTCTCATCTCACCCATCTAGGTTTCCACTAGGACTTTTAGACCCATCATGGACTATTCTTATTGATACAACCATAAACATATCACCCTTAGTGACATCACTACATGAAGTCTCATACCATACCAAGGCTCATGTTTTGATCAAATCTCATCAAAATAGCTCATCAATCATGGTAAAACTACCAAGGGATCATCCCACGGTATCTCACTCCAATCCCATTAGAATTATGAATCCATATCCTAGATGATTCCCTTTAACCACACAAGGTTCCAATCCCAAATATTCTAAAGGAGATCTCTCAGCACAACGCCTAAAGTAAAAAATCTTTTTTTAAGCCTCACCCAATCCTAAACGGTGTTCCCAACTAAAAATTCTCACCATGACACATCTCCACCCTTAATAGGGTTTCACTCATTTGGAATGATATGTATAGTCAACTCACTCATTATCATAAGGCCTAATCTTCTCAAACCTACAAAAATATCCCTAGGGAAACCTATACAATGTAACTTAGGTCAAATCTCAAACTCTAAGTAAAGATACACATGAACTTTGTATATATTTTACATGATATTTTATATAAACATCGATTAATTACATACCAATGGTCATGAGGCCTAGTATATTTGTAACACTAGGTTCATAATATAATAAAGTGAGGCCAAAATTAATAAAAATATTTTACTCTCCATAATGATCTCCCAAATCATTTCGGGCTCCTAAATTGTAGGGGATAACTTGGGAAACATATAAAAAAGTGGTGATCTAAAAAACATAGTAAGGGAATATAAGTTTCAAGGAAACACAACTTGTGAGTCAATATTATAACATGATATTATAAATGGGAAGGATCCTGAGTGAACACATGGACGCATAACATAATTAAAATGGTATCAAAATATCATTGTAATGTAGTAAATTTAGTAGCATCATATAACATGATTTAAACATGTCATGTGGTGTAAAATGTACCATAGTGGATTATTGATACTCCCTAATTTCATACATGAGTCATCATTATACTAAAAACATTACCCAATGCATTGTAGTGATATTTGGGTGCACCTATCATATAATCTATATTGATCTCACATGATGTTATCTTCATACACCCATCATAACATGTTCATGATTTATGTGGCCTAAAAAGTAAATAAATCATAATTCATAACATAATAATTACCCATGGAATTAAAATGGGTTTTATAGTCTTGTGTCATATCATAATCCAAATAAATTACATAAAGAAGTAACTTTATAGATGAATATAAAACATTTAATAACCTATATTACTAATTTAGAGTAGTCTAGGTATATATTTTTAATACATACATATATATATATAATTTAGAAATAATATGTAACATAAAAGAAGATAATATTGATGAATTTATTTTAAATTGTTTCACATAATACTTATAGAGAAAAATACCCTTTTCACTTTCAAATTAAATCATACAAATCTAAAAAAATTCAATTTTTTTAAAAAAAATATAAATAACCTCTAAATATTATATTTTAATCTTAAATGGGTTGATTATTCATACTGGAAGAATAAACCATTCAATTTAATAAATATTTTATATAATCAATCAAATATTTTTGATATTCATCCAATTGATTCTATAGACATAAGATAATAACAAACCCAATTTTATGCATAAAAACCTTTTTTTTAAAGGTAGTTTTACCACCTTTTAATTGAGAACCTATTTTGAATCTAATTTTTGGAACCTTTATATAACTAATATTTCAAAATTAACTTCATATTTTTAATAGAGACATAAAAATTGTGTTGGGATAAATTTTTGGTATATTTATGTATGGTTTCATCTTTTAATGAATAGTAAAAAATACTGGATTTTAATCCAAAAATACTTTTTCATCCAATTTATTTATAGTGTTAAATTATATTTTTAAATTGTTTAATAGTTTATTTAGATAATATTTTCACCAATTAATCCAATTTAGTTTATTGGAACTAATTTCACATTGAAATTTTTTATAAAAACTTAGCAAACTTTTGGATGTTTTTACTTTAAAAACTCATAGTGCCGTCCAGTTATAGGGATTAATTTTAAATTAATTTTTGCCACTTATGCGACTAGAATTTGGAAAAATACATTCCATATTTTTAATAACCATAATTTATAAGTTATAATAATTTCAACTTCGTTTTTGACAAAAAAAATATTAGTGAAGGTGATTAAAATTAATTACATCGGCTAAGAAAAAAATTAGGTTAATAAAAAACAAACCTTAAATTTAAGATCCAAAAGAACCTATAAACATGTAAAACAACCATTTTATGTCCATATTTATACCCTATAATAAACTATATTTACCTCTTTCCATTATTGGATCCTCTTTCAACATGAAAAAAGTGGGTGGAATTCTCTCTTTAAGTATTTACAAGAGTACCACTCCTCCACCACTATAAAAGGTAGCCACCTCTACCCATTCATCACACCTCTCAAACCTTTTAATTTAGGAAAATATATACCCAATTATCATAAAAAATCCTAAATTAAACCTTGAATCTTTAATTTGGGCCTAAATCCTCTCAAGGAATCCTTTTGGCACAAACCAAAAGGAGTTACCCGATTTATAAGTAACATCTTCTCTCAAGCTCATTCACTTTATTTCCCTTATAGACTCCTACAATATATTTATTAAATTATTTTGTGATAAAAACAGTATAATACATATACTAGGATGTTTTTATGAAAAAAAATTTACCAACACTTACACATACCACCATCTAATGGATATCAATCATACGGTTTCTGTGTGCGGCGAACTACTACCTCATGAAACGATTATTGTTCATTTCTTCATTACCACCAATCATGGTGGAAATTATGATGTACACTCTATTTATATATTTTATATATAATTATTATTATTTATTAATGACTATATATTATTTTTTACATTAAATAACTTTTTATTTCCATTTGGAGTTAATATGATAATCTCATTTGAGGAAGTGTGGACTACTGCCCCCTCAATGCGATGTGATTCATTCACAAACCACATGGAATGTATTGAGGATGGGTTTAATGATATTATATGATATATATGATATATTCATGATAAATTAATAATTATATATATATATACATAAATATATATTCATATGTCATTTACATACTTTATTTCAATACGATAAAAAAACAGAAACATCGTTCATGAGTACGTACGGCTTACCCTATCCATCAATTATGTATTCCATTTCATACTTATTTATGCTATAAATTATTATAATATGAATATAGTTGATATATATGATATTTATATCATGATATAAATTTTTTAATAATGATATAAGTATAAGGACCAATGATATAACAAATTAAGATACATGTGAAGAACAAAGCAAATATTACACGAAGTGAAACCTTAACATATGATAGTTAACAAGAGGTTAATATAATGTCATAATAAAACCATGTATGGTATTATATAAAATAATATTATTTTATAAAATATGTATAAAAAACTTGAATTTATTATACAGGAATCTTGTATGAGTACGAAGAGAGTCAAGACACAAGGTAAGGGGATTTCATCTCACTTTTAATTTCAATGAGATACATATTATGTTCACCACTCTTTACTTTTGTGTGGTATATGTAATAAACTTTATCTTATCCTATTTTTCTCATACATAAATTTATGGGAATTCACATTTCAATTTTATGAACCTTCCTTCATGGGGTTTTAGTTTTAAAAGTTACCAAATTGGTAAAATAGTTTTGTCTCAATTTTCCATCTTTGAGACCCATGTTTTGTTATGAACCAAAACTCATTCTTCAATGTGTATATAATCACATTTTAAATATCATGAATCTAAATTGTTTCATTATATTATATGCTTTAGTTAATTTCATTTTTGGAGATTATTATCTCATGTAACCAAGTTATAAGAGTTTATTGAGACAATCTCTTCGCTTTTCAAGATTGTTTAGGTTTATGGTTAATTTGTTGAAATATTTTGATAAATCTCTCAATAACACTCATGATATTCCTTATACTCTATTATTTCATGATAAATTCATGTATTGGTACCATTTTCTACTCTTTATAACATAATATAGTTAAGAAATATTTTTTAAGAAAGCCCAAATTTACCCTATCTTTGGTTAGAAATCTATGTTTTCTAAAAATGGATTCTATGTATATTATACCATTATCCTATAATATTTAAAATAAATTTTTACCCTTTTTGTATTTTAAAAAACTCTTCATGGGAATCCTCTTGTCTTTTTCTGAAAAACTTATCTTTCTATCCTTTTTACAGCGCAAAAAGGAATGTTCTTTCACATCATATGACATGTACGGATTTACCCACCATCATTTATTTAAATATTACTTTTAATTTTTTTTAAAAATTTAATATATAATAAAAAAATTTAAAATTATTTTTCAAGGTAAACAAATTTCAAAAAAAAATCATGCTTCTTTTATAAGATTTCATGGATTTTTTTTTTCAAAATGATTTCATGCCTTATTACAAGTTTTGAAAGTATTTTCAAAGAAATGGATTTTAAAACATTTTCAAGCTTCTTTAAAAAAAATTCAAGTAAAGATGTTTTATAAACATTTTAAATATTTATTTATATGTTTTCAAATTTTTTTCAAATAAAAAGGTTTTTAAAATTTTTTGAAGCTTAATTTATAATTTTTCAACGAAAAATGTTTTTAAAATGATTTCAAGTATTATTTATATGTTTTCAAAGATATTTTCTATGAGAATTATTTTTAAATGTTTTTATTCATTAAAAAATTCAAAAAAGAAATTATATTTTACTCAAGAATAATTTCTGAATGATATTTAAAAATTACTTATCATCTAAGATGACTTATATTGATGTTACTCATGCATTTCTAGGAAATGATCTAAAGGTTCCATTCATTTCCTTTTAGTGAATGGTATATTCTTAATGTCATGGTCTTTATGAAACCCATTTCACTTTCACGAGTTATATTTTATGAAATACATTTATCATTCACGAGTTATACACTTATGAAACCTATTTCATTTCACGGATTATGTTTATGATGTAATGACTATGAAACCTATTTCTTTCTACATGTTATGATATGTTTAAAAGTTTATGATACCCATTTCATTTCATGGGTTTTGATAAGTTTATTTATGATGTTGTGGCACATGTATGTATGATTTCATTATGTGATGTGTGGGACCTATTGTAGGATCGAAATATAATATGAGATGCTCAATATACAAGAGGGGGGGTGAATTGTATACTTTAAAAAATTCCTTTGGAACCTTTAAAGTTAGTTATGAATAACTAAAGTTTCCTTAAGAAAAGGAAAGGGCTAAGTTTAACAAAGTTAAACTAAGTAAATTCACAACACCTCTAACACCGAACTGAACTTGGAAAGTGATTCCAAAAGTAGGTTCCGGAAATATGATTCCGGAAATTGAAACTTAACAAAAGTTACAATATGAGATTCTACCTTACAGCGTATAGAATCTAAACTAATCAGAGTAAGTAAGGAATTATAAGAAAGTTATACTTTCCTTAAGATACAAATTGCAGCGGAATAAAAACAAGTAGTAAAACTACTAGTAACAAGATAATAGTCTTTTAACCCAAAGAGAAGGGTATCCAACAACCTTGGATAAAGGTCCCTTGATTTATACTTTCAAGCAAGTCTGTCTTACCCACACCAGGGTAATCCCTCAATATGAAGATCGGAGTCTCTGTCTTGCTATCCCCGCAAGCCCTCAACTTCAAGGTAGTTGGCAACCTCTGTCTTTCTCAGCAAGAAATCCCTCGATCTTTAAGGTAGTCGGCACCTCTGTCTTTCTCAGCAAGAAAGCCCTCGATCTTTAAGGTAGTCGGCACCTCTTTCTTCCTATCCCCGGAAGCCCTCGAATGTAATCACCAACATTCGGAGTCGCACGAAGCTTTGAGAGTTAATAAGAGACTCTCTCTCTAGAAATCACTTCAACAGCATGTAAGCACTTTTTCAGCAATCAGCTAATGCATCAGCACCGAGCTCTTTCAAATGAGCTCCTATTTATAGGTAAGGTCGGCTCCTTCTCCAACGGTCATATTTTCCTTAAAGATCGGAGGGACCTGTACACGTGTCACTTAGACAACGGTTAGTTTATAACAAAACAGACGACATCGTTTTATAACAAAGTGAGTGTAACAGAATGTACGACATCGTTTTAAACTCTAACATAAAGGTTCGGAATAGAAACTTCGGAGTAAAGGTTCGGAATGAATAAATTCAGAGTGTATAAAACAATGATAATCAGAATCTATTTAATAGGTGAATTCGGAATGAGAATTCGGAATAGGAATTCGTCATCAGAAATCGTAATGAGAATTCATCATCAGAATTCGTAATGAGAATTCATCTTCAGAATTCGTAATGAGAATTCATCATCAGAATTCGCAATGAGAATTCATCATCAGAATTCGTAATGAGAATTCGTCATCAGAATTCGTAATGAGAATTCTTTATCAGAATTTGTAATGAGAATTCGGAATGAGATTTCTTCATTAGAATTCGTGATGGGAATTCTTCTTCAGAATTCGTATCCTGAATCTGGAATAGAACTTAGTCAGAGTTCATATCCGGAATTCGGAATGAAACTTCCTTATAGTTCTTGTCCAGAATCCGAACCCTAAAACAGAATGCTTTATATCAAAGTTTCAATGATTCTGAGGAAATGAATCTGAAACTCATACTTAAGAAAAATATGAATGAAAATATGATAAGGATAATTTTTCTTATAAAATCGATTTTCCTTAAAGATAAGGTGTTTGTGATTTTCAAAAAAAGAAGGAATGGAAAATTCATAAGGAAAACCTTATTGACTCAACAATCTCCCCCTTTTTGGAAAGCACAAACATCCTTACGAAAAAGCTATTCCAAGAAGAAAGAAACACATTAAAGCTTATCTCCCTTGGTTTAAGGATATAGATGAATACGACTAACTCCCCCTTAGGCTTTGAAACTCTAAGGATCGTATTCATATTTCCGGATTGATATTTCATAAGAAGGTCTTCTTTAAGAAAAACTCCCCCTTAAACAAACTCTTATTAGAGTTCTTTTTCCTTGGGTATTTTTCTTTCTCCCCCTTTGATAAACTCTTATTAGAGTTCCTCTTTTTCTTAAGGATCTTTTCCTTCTCCCCCTTTGTGATTTTCAAAAAGAATTGGAGGGAATGGAAAAACTTAACAAAGTACCTGAAAAATTAGTAATGACAACAATAGAAACAACAAGTACGACTTTCATTAAAATTGGAATCTCGACAACAACAAAAATACAACAAAAAGATCGGATTGGTTATTTCGAATCTTTCTCCTTCGACATTAGCCCCTTAAAAATCATCTTGATCTTCTTTAAGTCTTTGTGATCTTCCTCTGCTTGCTTCTCTAAGACGACTATTCTTGCGGAATGAGCTTCAATTAATTCTTCCTGAGCCTTCAACTTTTCTTCCTGAGCTTTCATCTTCTCTTCCTGAGCCTTCAACCTTTCTTCAAACTCGATCCGATAATCCCTTTCAAATTTCCAACTTTGATTAACGGAATTGAGCTTTCCATTCAGATCTCTCACTTCCTGAATCCGAAAGTTCTTTTCCTCTGTCAACTTCTCTTCGAAGGATGCAGTCAGCTCATTAATCTTCTTGTCTTCGGTCTCAAAGGCATCCATAACATTATCTTGAAACTCATCAAGCAACCTCATCTATTCCACATTTTTCTTCGACCAGCTTGTCATCCTCTTACAAGATCTTTTATGAGCTTCGTAACCAACAAAGAATGTTTTGAACTGAGCTTCAATCTCAACACACTTATCCATAACCATCGATACGGAGTCGGTTTTCTGATTCAACGCATGTTGGAGCATCTGGCATCTAGAGTCAATACTAGAGAAGGTTGGAATGGTTCCTACCAACTTCTTCAAAGATTGGACAACAAAATCATGCCCCAACGAAGATGACTCCGAATCTGAAATCTTGCTCGGAGAGTTTTCTTCCTCAATAAGCTCCAACTTCCTCTTAGAAGAACTACCGGCTTCCTTCCGCTTTCTTACTACTGATCTCGGAGTCTCGGTAAGAATTTTCTTTCCCTTATCTTTTTCCGGAATAGAATCCTGTTCCAGAGTTTTCTTTTCACTGTCAGAAACTTGAACAACCAAATCTTCCTCATCAGCAACTTCTTGAACACCAACCTCTAAGTTTCCCATCTGAGCAATATCATGTAAAAGTTGTTCTTCTTCTCCATGATAGGCAACTTCTTCTTATCCTTTCTCTTCTTCCATCGCAGGAGTAACTAACTTCGAAGATTCAGCTTCTGAAGTCCGGAGTGATAAGTGTTCCGAAGGAGTTCCCTTGTACTCATCTACCTGTTTTAGCACATCTCCTATCTCACCACTTCCTTCAGCAGCCTCTTCAACTTGTTCCACTTGCTCTATTTCCTCAGTATTCGTAGCAACAGCCTCTTCCGGAGCAACAAGATTTCTTCCTGGAGTCTCAGGTAGAGATTCCAGGGAGAAAGTTCTCGGAACTGGAATTGTTGCTGAAACCATTTCATTGAACTTCAACAACGCTTGGACTGCCTCAGCTTCTGACATTTTCTTCTTAAGATTATTTTCCTTAGCTTGTTTCTCAAGCTCATCAGTAGCTTTCTCCTTCAAAGCTTTAGCTTCCACAGGGTCCAATCCGAACTGCGGATCCCCTTCTTTCCTCTTCTCTTTGTCAGCTCTCCACTTTGTAACAACCTCATCAGGATAGGCCTTCTTCTTCTTAGGCTTTGGAGGTGCGGAGTGGACTTCCTTAGACATGGGATTTGCTCCTTGTTCTTCCACTTCTTTCAGCTTTCTCTTCCTTACCGGCTTGGATGATTCCGGATCAGCAGATTTCGGAGTCACTTCCTCTTGAGGAGGTAGATCAATAAACTTCCCAGACTTCTTGTCAAAAGATATATTCATCCTTTTAAGAGTTCCATCGCTGAGCAACATAATCTTTCAAACTCTCGGCTTAGAACTGCAAGCTACCTTGAAAGATTCTAGGCACCGAACTATGAGCTTTGATAATATTGCTGGGTACATTACGATCTGAGCTCTCAGATTCCCCTTCTTCAAATTCTCAATATTAAGAAGTATATGCTTCATCAAGTTAAACTTCCTTAGATTTATCAGGAAATCTAAGATATATATCTCACTCTTCTTCAAGCTATCCTTATCACCTTTTCTCGGTACGATAAGCCCTTGCACCCATAACTCCAGAATCCGGAAGTTTGTAGATAGGTTTGCAATTTTCGGAGCCTTGTCATCATCCAATCCGAGAGTTTCTAAGGCCTTTTCCTTGTTGAAACTACCCTTGGAGTCTGGAAATACGTGAGAAATAAACTCATCTTCACCTTCATAAGATAACCCTACCAAGCTTGCAGCCTTGGTGTAAGAAAGCTTATATGTCTTGCCATACGATTTGAAAGAAAACTTCTCTCTATTATCTTCCTCGAAGAAAGCAACTGACTCATAAAACTCAACAAGCAAATCAGAATAAACTTCATCTTGATTCCCGGTTTTAGATACCGCAACATCCTCCCAGCCATTCAGCTTGATGTTCATTGAAATGATAGAATCGTAGTTGCTGAAGAAAGTCGGATGAACTAACCTTTCTCTGTATACTAACCATTGAGATATAGGCTTGGTTGAAGACATTTCTTGAGAATCTAACTCTGCAGACATTTGGATCTGAAGTACTCTGAGAAATTCGAAACGGAGAAAACTGAAGTTCGGAGCGGAGAAAACTGTGGTTCGGAACAGCCTTAAATCGAAGAGTCAGAGCTTCAGGACGCAAGAGCTTGAAACCGATGTGGGACAAGAAATTGGGTCCCCGTTATATAGGCAACGAGATGAAGGTTGACATTCCATAGATGATCTAACGGTTGGAATGAGCTGCGATCAGATCTGACGGTTGAAAGCTTGAATCCGATCTTTTTGAGGTTTTTATTAAAGTAAAGAATTAAGAAATCCAAAAACCGAAAACAAAATATAAGAAACTTCCAGCAAGTAAAATATGATTACGAAAACTTCAGTAAGGAAATCATACCTTTCGGATTAGCTTAGGGAATTATTCGTAATGGCAGATTTCGAAAAAAAACTTAGTACGAAAAACTCAATACGAAAACTCAGTACGGAAAAAAAATATGAAAAACTTAATACGAAAACGTAAAAATGAAAAACTCAATACGAAAAACAGTCTTAAGAAGAAAATCAGTACGAAGAATTTAGTATGAAAATTCCTTTATGAAACTTCCAGTACGAAACTATCATTCCGGAAATTTTCAACATGAGTACTTCCATTCCAGAAGTGTTCTATTCGAAAATATCCATTCTGGAAAATTGTAGTTCCGGAAGTTTCATTCCGGAAATCTTCGTTCCGAAAAGTTTGAAAACAAATTTTGAAAAACTTTGTTAATCAAACAATCAAATGTACTCCCCCTATAAAAAGGAGTTTATTACTGTAAGGAGACTTTTTCAACAGAAAGTTAATTAAGGAAGATTACCTTACGGTTATCATTCCTAACTTCTATTTAATATATTCAAATCTATCAGAAGACAAAGATTTTGTGAAAATATCAGCAAGTTGATCTTGCGTTCCGATAAAATGAAGAATAATATCTCCTTTGAGTGTGTGATCCCTAAGAAAGTGATGCCTAATATCTATGTGTTTTGCACGGGAGTGATGTGCAGGGTTTTTACTTAAGGCAATGGCACTTGTGTTATCACACAAAATTTGAGTTTTAGTAAAACTCAGGCCATAGTCTGTGAGTGTGTGTTGCATCCACAACACTTGTGCACAACAACTTCCAGCTGCTACATATTCAGCTTCAGTAGTGGAGAGTGCAACTGAATGTTGCTTCTTGCAGGACCATGAAACTAATGAATCTCCTAAGAAATGACAAGTTCCGGATGTACTTTTTCTATCCATTCTACATCCACCAAAGTCAGCATCAGAAAATCTTTTTAGAACAAAATCATTTCCAGAAGTATAAAATAATCCTAAATCCATGGTTCCCTTAAGGTAGCGAAAAATTCTTTTAACTGCCTTTAAGTGAGATTCCTTAGGATTGGATTGATATCTTGCACATAAGCATACTGAAAACATTAAGTCTGGTCGACTAGCTGTTAAGTAAAGTAAACTTCCAATCATACCTCTAAAAGATGTTTGATCTACTGGTTTCCCAGCTTCATCAAGATCTAAAGAGTTTGAGGTACCAATGGGAGTGCTTATACTCTTAGTGTTTTCATAACCATACTTTTTAAGAAGATCTTTAATATACTTATGTTGAGATATGTAGGTTCCTTCTGGTTTTTGAGAAATTTGAAAACCAAGGAAAAATGTTAACTCACCCATCATACTCATTTCAAACTCAGATTTCATTAGACTAGCAAAAGAGTCAGTCAGAGATTGCTGAGTTGAACCGAATATAATGTCATCAACATAAATTTGAACAATCAAAACATTTTTCTTATCTTTCTTTATAAAAAGGGTTGGATCTGCATTTCCCTTAACATAGTTATTTTGAAGCAAAAATCCAGTGAGTCTATCATACCATGCTCGTGGGGATTGTTTAAGGCCATACAAAGCTTTGGTAAGTCTAAACACATGATCAGGATGTTTTGTATCTTCAAAGCCAGGAGGTTGTTCAACAAAAACTTCCTCTTGAACATAACCGTTAAGAAAAGCACATTTCACATCCATTTGGAAAAGTTTGAAATTAAAGAATGCTGCAAAGGAAAGTAGAATACAGATAGATTCAAGTCTAGCTACTGGAGCATAGGTTTCTTCATAGTCTATTCCTTCTTGCTGATTATAGCCTTTAGCAACGAGTCTAGCTTTATTTCTAACAATGACTCCATTTTCATCACATTTATTTCTAAAAACCCATTTTACACCAATAACAGATGTTTCCTTAGGTCTTTCAACCAAGGTCCAGACTTTATTCCTTTCGAATTCATTTAGTTCATCTTGCATTGCTTTGATCCAATCATCATCACCTAAAGCTTCGTCAGTGCTTTTAGGTTCTAATTGGGAAAGAAATGCTAGATGTTCTATTTCATTTCTTAAGGAACTTCTAGTCCTTACAGGTTGATTTACATCACCAATGATACTATCACTGGGATGATTCTTAAGAAACACCTGATTTGGGTTTTGTAAAACCTGTTCATCAACATAGGGTAGAAAGTCTTCTGGGGTAAATGTTTCAGAAGTATCTTCTAGAACAATTTCCTTATCAGAAGGTTCTTCTATCAAAGGTTGATAATCAGTTTTTGAAAACACATCCGAAGATGTAAGTTGGGATGGTTTAAAAACAAAAGGATCTGATTCATCAAATTTTACATGTACCGCTTCCTCAATAGTACAAGTATTTTTATTAAAAACTCTATAAGCCTTAGAGGTTGTGGAATAACCTAAGAAAATTCCTTCATCATATTTTGGTGCGAATTTATGTAAGTTATCTTTAGTATTCAAAATGAATACTTTGCAACCAAAAACCTTGAAGTAGGAAAGTCTTGGTTTTCTACCATTCCATAACTCATAAGGAGTTTTATTAAGAAAAGGTCTAATCAAAACTCGATTTATAGTATAACAAGCAGTACTTACAGCTTCAGCCCAGAAATGTCTAACAATAGAATATTCACTCAACATGGTTCTAGTTATCTCTTGAAGAATTCTATTTCTTCTTTCAACTACACCATTTTGTTGAGGAGTTCTAGGTGCTGAAAAATTGTGAGTAATACCTTTCTTACTACAAAAAGTTTCAAAATCAGAATTTTGAAATTCTCCTCCATGACCACTATGAATAGTTTTCAATGGAAGGTTTTTCTCATTTTTAACTTGAGCTCTAAAACTTTTGAAATAAGAAAAAGCTTCAGATTTCTTTGCTAGAAAATAGACCCAAGTAAATCTAGTGTAATCATCAACTAGAACAAACACATAGTATTTTCCTCCAATGCTTCCAGTTTGTGTTGGACCAAAAAGATCCATGTGCACCAACTGTAATGCATCAGTTGTTGAGACTTCACCGATTGACTTAAAACTAGATTTATGTTGCTTTCCATATTGACAAGGATCACAAACTTTAGAAGAATCAAATCTAAGCTCCGGTAGATCCTTAACAAGTTTCTTCTTAGAGAGTTTACATAGGTTTCTTATATTACAGTGTCCTAGTCTTCTATTCCATAACCAAGAATGATCTTCCATTGCACTTAGGAAAGGTAAATCTTGGCTTCTGAGGTCTTCTAAATTTAAGGTGTAAACATTCTCTTGCCTTTTGGCTGAGAGAATAAATTCTTCCTTGGAATTGTGAACTAAGCATTTATCATTCCTAAAATTCACAAGGTAACCCTCATCACATAACTGACTTATGCTAATGAGGTTGTGCTTAAGACCTTTAACAAAAAGAACATTTGAAATCAAGGTTTTACCTAAAAGAACAATATTACCAATACCAACAATCTCTCCCTTAGCATTGTCTCCGAAAGTTACCTTTCCTCCTTTCATTTTGATAATCTTTTCAAAAAATCTTTTGTTACCAGTCATGTGTCGGGAACATCCACTATCCATGTACCATGTATTGTTGCTGGAACTTTCTTTATTTTCCTGAAATTAAGAACACAGTTAGATTTTCGGAATCCAAACTTGCTTGGATCCGAGATTTCCAGACAATAAAATTTTTGGAACCCACATTTTCTTAGAAAAATAAGCTTTATGAAAACCTAAGGATTGGGTTTTGTTTAAGGAACAATTTTTTGCCCAGTGACCACCACATTGACATTTAGTGCAAAATGGGGCACTTTGAGGAACAAAATAATTGTTACTGAAAACTGGTTTTGCATGGGTATAACCAAATCCGGATTTATTTCTTAAAGGTCGTATTTGGGAATACATCTTATCAAAATTTTCCTTACCATGGGTAAAGTTTGATAAACACTTCTTTAAGGAAAAAATTTCGGACTTGAGTTTTACAACCAAGTTTTTATCCTCAAAATCTTTAGTTTTTGAACTAGAGTTAGGCTCGAAAACATTTTTATTAGAAATTACTTTTTCTAATTCATTAGAAAGTTTCTTCTTCTCAGAACTTACTTCCTCAAGATTTTTTGAAATACTTTCACAATCAGCATTTTTCTTATCAAGATCTTTAGAAAGATCTGATATCTCTTTAGTAAGAATAGAATTCCTAGAATTTGCCTTATCGGGTTTCTTGTTGAGTTTGGAATTATCAATCTCAAGAAGTTCAGCAAATCTAGAGACTTCTTCATAAGTAGGTAAAGTATTTTCCTCATTAGAAGATGATTCTTCATCAGAATAGTTATAATACTTACTATCATTAGGATTTAAGGAAACATTGGTCAAAGATTCAGCATTTCGTACCTTAGCCATAAGACAATGATTATCAATAGGTAATCTGGCTATAAGACCAAGATTCTTCTGTCCTGAAGATTCATATTCAGAAGATTCATCTGAAGAGTAACCACCACTGGCACTCCAGGTGTCATTAGCTTTCAGAACTTTCTTAGCTTTGGCTTTATAATACTTCTTCCTGTTCCTGTCTGAATGTCTTTCCTTCCTTTCTTTCTTTTTGAGCATAGGGCAATCTGGTCTAATATGTCCAGCTCTTTTACATTCATAACAAGTAACTTCTCCATCTTTCTTATCTTTCCTATCCTTCTTCTTATACTTGGATTGAAAGTTTCTCTGTCCATCTATCTTGTTCATCCTTCGAGCAAGATTGGCTAATTCATTTTCTGAAACTTCACTCTCACTAGATTCGGATTGGAAAAAGACTTTCTTAGACTTGGATCTGGTTACTCTCTCAGGAGTCTTAGCTTTCATCTGATTCGAAGTTGTAGTAAAAGCAACAGT
This sequence comes from Viscum album, assembly GCA_963277665.1. Lineage (NCBI taxonomy): Eukaryota > Viridiplantae > Streptophyta > Magnoliopsida > Santalales > Viscaceae > Viscum > Viscum album. The sequence goes on from OY728163.1 coordinate 358,268,020, forward strand.
ACCATTTCCATTCTTCTTCTTGATGTTGTCAGCATCTCTCTTCATTCTTGTTTCATGTTGTAGAAGAGTTCCAAATAATTCATCAAGAGTAATTTGAGTGACCTTCCTGTTCTCATCTATAGATGTTCTCTTGGATTCCCACTCATTGGGCATAATATCAATTATCTTGTCCACAAGAGCTTAATCATCTAAACCTTTTTCTACCATAGACTGCAGACTGTTGACGATAGTCATAAACCTTTGTTGAACTTTACAAATAGGTTCTCCATAAGGAAAATTGAAGCCATGATATTCAGCTCTAAGCATAGCTCTTCTAGTCTCAATCACCTTAAAAGTCCCAAAGTGTGTAACCTCTAACTTCTTCCATATACAGTTATCTGCTTCACAAGAAGAAATTTGGCTATATATATTTCTGGTCATTGAACATAGTAAAGTATTGCGTACCTTATAGTTGAGTTGATATTCTTGCTTTTCCTGGTTAGTAAAGATTCTGACTTCCTTGTCAGGAATTTTATAATCACCAGTAAGCATCACAAAGTTGTCTACTCCAGTATTGATAACAAATGTCTTCATACGATCTCTCTAGTATTCATAATCATTACCATCGAAGATTGGTGGCCTTGTAGGATTCAGATTGTCAATCTATCCACCATTAATTCCTGCCATACTAAAAATAACTTTGCAGACAAACTTGTTAGTAGCAAAGATTCGTAATAACAAAGTTCGGTATGAGAAAAGTTCGGAAAGGATAAATCGGAATGACAAAGTTCGGAATGGAAAAGTGAGCAAGAAAAACTTGTATGTGAGTACAAGTATTTCAGTAACCTTGGCTCTGATACCAAATGTAAGAATGGTATAGAGTAAGAGGTTTCCAACCTTTGATACCAATTGTAGGATCGAAATATAATATGAGATGCTCAATATACAAGAGGGGGGGTGAATTGTATACTTTAAAAAATTCCTTTGGAACCTTTAAAGTTAGTTATGAATAACTAAAGTTTCCTTAAGAAAAGGAAATGGCTAAGTTTAACAAAGTTAAACTAAGTAAATTCACAACACCTCTAACACCGAACTGAACTTGGAAAGTGATTCCAAAAGTAGGTTCCGGAAATATGATTCCGGAAATTGAAACTTAACAAAAGTTACAATATGAGATTCTACCTTACAGAGTATAGAATCTAAACTAATCAGAGTAAGTAAGGAATTATAAGAAAGTTATACTTTCCTTAAGATACAAATTGCAGCGGAATAAAAACAAGTAGTAAAACTACTAGTAACAAGATAATAGTCTTTTAACCCAAAGAGAAGGGTATCCAACAACCTTGGATAAAGGTCCCTTGATTTATACTTTCAAGCAAGTCTGTCTTACCCACACCAGGGTAAGCCCTCGATACGAAGATCGGAGTCTCTATCTTGCTATCCCCGCAAGCCCTCAACTTCAAGGTAGTTGGCAACCTCTGTCTTTCTCAGCAAGAAAGCCCTCGATCTTTAAGGTAGTCGGCACCTCTGTCTTTCTCAGCAAGAAAGCCCTCGATCATTAAGGTAGTCGGCACCTCTATCTTCCTATCCCCGGAAGCCCTCGAATGTAATCACCAACATTCGGAGTCGCACGAATCTTTGAGAGTTAATAAGAGACTCTCTCTCTCTAGAAATCACTTCAACAGCATGTAAGCACTTTTTCAGCAATCAGCTAATGCATCAGCACCGAGCTCTTTCAAATGAGCTCCTATTTATAGGTAAGGTCGGCTCCTTCTCCAACGGTCATATTTTCCTTAAAGATCGGAGGTACTTGTACACGTGTCACTTAGACAACGGTTAGTTTATAACAAAATAGACGACATCGTTTTATAACAAAGTGAGTGTAACAGAATGTACGACATCGTTTTAAACTCTAACATAAAGGTTCGGAATAGAAACTTCGGAGTAAAGGTTCGGAATGAATAAATTCAGAGTGTATAAAACAATGATAATCAGATTCTGTTTAATAGGTGAATTCAGAATGAGAATTCGAAATAGGAATTCGTCATCAGAAATTGTAATGAGAATTCATCATCAGAATTCGTAATGAGAATTCATCATCAGAATTCGTAATGAGAATTCATCATCAGAATTCGTAATGAGAATTCATCATCAGAATTCGTAATGAGAATTCGTCATCAGAATTCGTAATGAGAATTCTTTATCAGAATTCGTAATGAGATTTCGGAATGATATTTCTTCATTAGAATTCGTGATGGGAATTCTTCTTCAGAATTCGTATCCTGAATCTGGAATAGAACTTAGTCAGAGTTCATATCCGGAATTCGGAATGAAACTTCCTTATAGTTCTTGTCCAGAATCCGAACCCTAAAACAGAATTCTTTATATCAAAGTTTCAATGATTCCGAGAAAATGAATCTGAAACTCATACTTAAGAAAAATATGAATGAAAATATGATAAGGATAATTTTTCTTGTAAAAGCGATTTTCCTTAAAGATAAGGTGTTTGTGATTTTCAAAACAAGAATGAATGGAAAAGTCATAAGGAAAACCTTATTGACTCAACACCTATATCTCTCTGTAATGTATTTTTAAATATTTATATCTCATCAAATAAACTGATATTGTCTTGTGAGTGAACCTTGACTACTATGATGGCCATGGGAGTGAACCATGACTACTAAGCTGGTATGAGGAGTGAACTCATGTTACAATGATGGCCCTAATAGTGAACAATTACTACTATGATGGTAAGGGGAGTGAACCCATACTACTAAGATGTTCTTCGTAGAGATTCCTTGAATACTATGGAAATCATTATATGCTTATGTGTTTTCCACAATTTCTTTTCTTATTACTATGATATGATTTCATGTATTATGTTATTTATTTCCTTAAGATTCATGTCTTATAAAATACCAAGATTTATGACATGATTCATGTTTATAATCTTTGATATGTAGGGTATGATCTTATAGTGTTTTGATCATGTTCTCAAACCCCATATGTTCATGTTTATGTTTACATTTCTCCCTTATTTACCCTTATTGAGCATTTGAGCTCACCTCGTTTTATGTTTCCTTCCCCAGTTTATAGAGATATGTAGTAATTTTGATGTTTCTAAGAAGGTTTATAGTCATGAAGAACCTATTGGGAGATAATATAGCTCTTCTATGTACTAGTGATTATGTTTCCAAGATACCAAAGGCACTATACCAATCAGGATCCTTGGGTGTATGTTTGTATAATGTTTAAGTATTCCGAAAATGTAATGTAATGTAGATGTTTGAAGAGTGAGGCTCTCTATAGTTTGTATCAAAGAAAAGGTATAGTTAACCTTTGGAAACTAGGATTATAAAACCTTAGTGAGATCCCTAGGTTTATTTCTGAGGATATGTCTAGGTACATCTCTAAGGATAAGTATAAGAATGAGTCAATGTTTAGAAAAATGTCCTAGAATTTTGATAATGGATAGATTGAGTGGTTTCCTATAAATACATCCATGTTTGGATATAACAAGTGGATGTGGATTTTTCATAGATTTACCTAGGGGTAACAACTCTGACAAGATGTTCCCTTCTTAACTCGGTGTAATCAGGTACACGACAATGGGTCCTGCTGCATGCCTAGTTTGACACTCTCGAGGGATATGCTTTGGAAATTCACAAACTCTTCATAAATCACCATGAAGGATTTAAATAGAAGTTGGATTTGAGTAAACTAGGATGAACCTTAGGTTTCATACATTAAGGAAGGTGACATGATTAAGATATGCTATAAGTAATTATTTTCATGATTATGTGGTTATATTTTCTATGATAAGTAATGATCACATTATGCTTATGGTTTTAGTTAATGGTGGGATTCGAAAGTAACTGGATTAATATTGAAAGTGATGGATGAGTTTCTAATGAGAATTCAAGTGATATGATAACTAGACTGAAATATGTTATGATCATTCCTAATCATATTTCACAGAACATGATTAACAATTTTTACCTTAATGAAATTTTGGACTCACCAAGGAAGAGAAAGAAGGATTTTTCTTAGAGTTAGGGTAATGGAGATCATGTAGGAAAGAATATTCAGTTTACTTTTTTTCAAGAGTGTGGAAATCATCACCTAAGAAGATGTCTTAGAGGAATGAGAATATGTTTTGACTGTAGAAAAAAAGGACACAAATCAAGTGACTGTAAGGGGAAAATAAAGATTCCAGTTAATGAAATGGATGAAAGTATTGGATTCCTTAAGTCATCATCTAAAGTTAAATGTTTTAAGTGTGGAATAAATGGTCATTATGAACATCAATGTCCCAAGATAAAAGATCCTAAAGGAACCAACAAGATAGTACATGTAATGGTTATATTTCTGATGATGATGAGACTACAGATGAAATGTGAAAGTAAAGAGGTATTATGTAATAGGATGAGGTAGCATTTTTAATGGATTAAGTATGAAGTAATTGAAGTATTTATGTATTTGGATTCCATAATTAAGAATGGTGATTTATGTATAGATTGTTTAGTTTATATTTTTCTAAGTATTTAAAAAAAATATTGAATGGTTCCAATGGACTAGAAAGGTGACATTTTGACTAATAGAAGTTTACCCATGATTTTTTCATTATGTTAAGATAATATTGTATGGACAAAGATATGTGAGATATGAATAAGTAAATTGGATAGTACTGATTACCCAGGAACTAAGTAAGGACTTTTTGATTGGTGGTTTATTCTATCATTAATGAATTTTATAACATTTGGATTTAAATAATATATCAAATATACTTTGGAATAATGAATAATATACGTTTTACAAAAGGATTTATGGTAATTCCGGTTTTTTCCATGTTTGTAGAGAATATATGATGAGGTTATTCACATATTTGTAATGTGGAAACCAAGAGCTAATTTTTGATATACAAGGGAATCAATGTTAAGATGATTTCATGAATCTCTTTAGAATGTTTTGGAATTTCATATTTGACAAGGGTTATAATGTTAACCATTCATGAAAAGTTTAATTTAAACTTTGAAGGAATTATTTGTGCACTGATATTGTACTAAAAACCATGGTTAAAATTCTCTTTAGTGATTAACCTTATTTCAAGGATTTTTATCATTTATATTTTTGAAATTATATTATAATTATTTTATAAAATTATGTAATATATGTCGAGTGATAACAAATCATGTTCGGTAAGGCCGCGGGTCTTGAACCCATGACCAAAGGATGATAAGGTTTTTATGCCTAACATTGGCCTCTACGATATTCGGGTTAATGTGTAATTATTATTTTTAATAAATATTTATGATGAACTAGTAGTGTTACTTTTTATTTTTATAGATTAATGTGTGTTTATTTTTAAGATACAAATAGTTAGACTTTTTATTCTTTTATGGGCCTTAAGATTCATTAAAAGTGTATTTCAGTTATTTATTCATCAATGTTAATTTTTTACATTGATTACATGAGGTAATGGATGTATTATAAATTGTTCAAAGCACAACCCAAGAATAAAATTTTTTTATCAAGAATTACCCAATGTTCTGAAAGTGATATAAAAAATATATTGTCCTAATACCTTTATTTTTGTTGAACCAATGTCTTATGGAATCATCACATATTTATTACTTTGAGGCCCTCAAACTTCCTTTTATAATTCACTTGTTTGTTATCCATGAACTCAATCACTCCCTATAAATATTTATTCTTTTCCTTCATGTCCAATCATTATTCTCAATATAAGGACCTAGACTTAAAACATTACATATTCTAGAGTTTTTTATGGGAACATACATTCTTAAAAAATGAGTATATTTTTAGGTTTAGAGTTATAGAGAATTATGACATAAAACATACATAACATCCCATAATATTACATGAGGATACCGCGAAAATATTATCCATTTATTCCAAAATATAAAACTTTTTAAGTAAAACATGATTTCTTTAACAAATCTTCATAACAATTAAATTTACTTATTTATTTCTCTTACACATCCTTATAACCTATGAAAAAAATAAACTTTGGATGAGCACCAAAATCTCAGTAAGGGATGTGAAGAAATAAATCGTTATTCAAGTGATAACATAAAACTCAATAAACCCCATTTCATAAAAACTCATTAGCATGAATAAAGACATCATGTAATTTCTATGGGACATATTCACCATATCACTCATAAAATCACCCTTAAAAATGGAATAACCATTCATTAAAATTCCATCTCTAGAGTACCCAATGCATTGAGGAGCTATAATGGGGATCACCCATCATATCTTGTGCTATAATGGGATCAACCCAACATAGCTTGAGCTATAATGAGATCAACCCAACATATCTTGAGATATAATGGGCTCAACCCAACATATCTTGAGATAAAATGGGATCAACCCAACTTAAATATGTCCAAGGAAAATATCATAGTAATAAATCATCATGAAATCAAGATAAATCACTCGTTCCATATATATATAAACAATCTTTTTGAATTTCATTAAAGAGACTTTTAAAATAATTTTAAAAGGAAAGTCCCTTGCAAATATAATTAGAGTGAGAATCAATATAATGGAATGGATATGTTTATAAAATATAAATATACATTATAAAACACAATATAAACAAAAATTCATCACAAAAATAATCTGAATACCACATAATGAATAAAGTAGAAGGTTAACCCAAAGAATGGAAATTGAGTTAAGAATTTTCTTACCTTGGGTTCATCTTACTTAAAACTTGATTAAACCTCCTGTATAATGGATAAAAGAGTGTTATTAAAACTTCACCTAATCATAATAATTGTAATAACACCTTATAGTCTCATTTTATAACATCATCCCACGTAGTTATTAATAATAGGTTGTTATTTACATTGTGTTGGGTGCGTTCTTTACATGGTTCCATGGTCGATTCATAATAGATTTTCTTGTCGAATGGAACCAAATATACATAAGTGAAATGAGATTTTGTTAAAATGTTTCTAGAATATTAAATGACTACATAAATCATTTTGGATATATTTTAGGAGGATGAATCATTAAATAAATCATTTTTTATAATCGTTAGTTTATTTTGGTGAATTTTGATCATTACGAACCACTTTTGTTTTATTAATTAATAGTATACATAAAAATAGTTCTTGAATATAATATATCATATAATATGTATAATAAAATATTATTTTACCATATTAATGGTTTTATGACCATATTTGAAGGAATTAAAGGAAATTCAAGACACATCATCCATGATGTTGGTAAATCGACAAATCACAGATAGTGTTTTTGTTATTAGAATTAGTGAGAGAGGATAAAAAATATTATGATGAATTGTTTCATAAACATGATAAAAATACAGTATATATAATATAATGTAGCTTTAATTCCACTTGGATAATGTGAAGAGAAAAGAGTATAAGAAAAGGAAAATAATTGAAATGAAAATAAAAGAGAAAGAAAGATGATTTTTACCCCTTGATCCCTTCTCCTTGAGATCCTCATTAAGGCATTTGGTACTGGCCTTTTGGTGAGACCAGAAGGTCTTGGACATGGGGAAGATCCTTGGGAAGAATATTAGTTAGAATTTTTAAAATTCTAAAAGCATGAGAGGTGTGAGAGAAATAGGGGTGAGGGTTGTATTTATAGTGGAGGGGGGAGGGGTTTTTCATTATTTTAATCATTAGTTTAATATTTTTTCTCTAGAATATGAATAATTCTGATTATTGTGATGAAAAATAGTAATAAGCGCATGTTATTTTGAACTAATTTCCATTTAAATCATCTGTGACTCAACCATGATGCAGAAATTCATTTATTTAGCACATTTCATAAATTATTGAATTACACTATTCATCAAAAAACCAAGTATTTTATAAAAATACCAAAAATTCACCCCCATCCATTTTTTGGCATGTATAATTCAGAAATGAACCCCATTTTATCAAAATAATTTTCTAAATACGATAAATTTAATTTTTAATTAAAACCATAATTTATTCAAAAAATGACAATTTTAAAAACTATAATTGATTTTTTGACACCTTGAAAATTTAATTTAGGTATATGTTGACACCAAAATTGGGGGGAAAACCAAACATCCTGAAAACATTAGGGACTGCCTCACAAAGATGGATCACGAAGCTCCCAGAGCCCTCCAACCAGCTTCAAATAGCTCCTTCACAAAGCAAGGAGGCGGGACAGCTCCACAAGCCCCTTTAACGTTTGCGACCCGCCGTGAATCAAGGAGGCGGGACAGCTCTGCGAGCCCCTTTGACATTTGCGACCCGCCATGAAGCAAGGGGGCAAGACAGCTCCATGTTCCCCTTTGACTTTCGTGACCCACCACGAAACAAGGAGGTGAGACAGCTCTGCGATCCCCTTTGACATTCGTGACCCTCCACGAAGCAAGGAGGCGGGACAGCTCCATGATCCCCTTTGACATTTTCGACCCGCCGCATAGCAAGGAGGCGGGATAGCTCTATGAACCCCTTTGAGGCTCGTGACCCACAGCGAAGCAAGGAGGCGGGACAGCTCTGCGAGCCCACTTGACGTCCGTGACCCGCCACGAAGAAAGGAGGTGGGACAGCTCCGTGATCCCACTTGATGTTCGTGACCCACCGCGAAGCAAATTTATTCTTAGCGCTGATAGAACCCTACTTCGCGGCACCTCTTGCCTATAAATACCCATATCCCCTTGAGCCTAGGTGATAGGCTCTCCGGCCTTTCACCTTCCTAGCTCCTGAACCGTGAAGCACTTCCTTCTCTATGAACCATGAGCTCCTCAAGGTACTTTTGCTCCATGAAGTACCTCCCCCTTGGTCTTAATTGAGCCCCTCTTCCAAGAGGGATGCCTTTCGCGAAGCCTACAAGTCTTTGTGGAGGAAGTAGATCTCCAAGGGAACTTGGGTCTTTGCATATCACTTATGCTTCGTGAATCACCCTCCATGTTCATGTAACCTAAGTGCCTAGGTCGGGTCACTATGCATCGCGAAGCACATTGCTTCAAAATGCTATGCTTTGCAAGGCACCCTTGCTTCGCAAGGCATTGCTTCATGAATCCCTTTCCACTTCACTAAGCCCCTCCCATATGAACTTATGCTCTATCCCTAGCCTAGGAGACTGCACTTCACGAAGCACATCCCTTCACAGAGTCCCTCCACTTCATGGGGCACCATAGCATCACAATGCTTCTACCTATGAACCCCTTTGCTCTGCAACTCCTTTTCCCATACGGACCTTCAGGTTTGCATGAAACAATTTCAAAGTCCCTTGGACGATACTTCCTATTGCATTACTTCACCTCATGCTTCCTCGTATAGGCACGCTAAAAGATATTGCTTCTTCGCATAGCCACACTAATGTAGACCCCCAATGGGATCACCTCTCGACACCCCCCAACCATGGCATTGTTGATTCCTTCCTTCCCCCAAGGGCGGGCGGGTATTTGTTATGCGAGTCCTAGGGGTGGGGAGCGAACCCACCTCGTCCGAGCTATAGGATGTTAAACTTCCAAGTGCCATCGTCCTCAGCACATGACGTTAAACTATGACCTTGCCTCATGCCTCATAAATGGGGAAAGGTAAACCACCTTGGTGTAAGCCCCTAGCTTTTCTTGCTGGAGGCAGCATCTTTACCCCTCCTTTCCTCAGTGCCAAATCCCTCTCCCAATGGGCTTTTCACCACTGGGCCTCCATCCTATAGTAAGTCCCAACCTCTCTGGGCTGTTAACCATGCGTAAGCCCCTGTTTCCTCTTTGGGATGCTAACCATGCGTGAGCCCCACTCCACTTCTCACAAACGCACCTTTCATGATGTGATCGTCAGGTCTTTTTTATCTCTTGTTTCTCACATCGAGCATGACTCACATGGGTTTAGATTAAGCATCGACCATGACATCCTCCCCGAGCAGCCTAGAGTGTAATCCCCACACCTACCTGAACTACGTGGTCATTTATCCTTGCCAAGGAAAGGTACGTAGGAAGCCTCCATGAGGTTCAAGCCCAACACCTATTGGTTCTAACCCCCTTCACGTTGGTTCACCAAACACCTTCACGAACTACGTGGAATTTGATCCTTGCCAAGGAAAGGTATGTAGAAAGACTCTCTGAGGTTCAATCCCAACAACCATTGGTCCCGACCGCTTTCCCGTTGGTGCACCAATGCCCCCACCCAAACTACGTGGACTTTGATCCTTGTCAGGGCAAGGTACATAGGAAGCCTCCCTAAGGTTTAAGCCCAACACCCGGTCATTTTGACCATCTTCACGTCAGTTCACCAACACCCCGGGAATTCTAGAGCATAAGCCCCACAACCATACCTGAACTACATGGTATTTGATCCTTGCCAAGGTAAGGTATGTAGGAAGCTTACCTGAGGTTCAAGCCCAACAACCATTGGTCCTGACCGCTTTCACATCGGTGCACCAATGCCCCCACCCAAACTATGTGGACTTTGATCCTTGACAAATCAAGGTATGTAGGAAGCTTCCCTGAGGTTCAAGACCAACACCCAGTTATTCTGACCATCTTCATGTCGGTTCACAAACACCCCAGGCAGCCTAGAGCATAAGCCCCAAAACTATACCTGAACTACGTGGTCTTTGATCCATGGAAAGGCAAGGTATATAGGAAGCCTCCATGAAGTTCAAGTCCACCATCTATTGGTTCTGACCCCCTTCACGTCAGTTCACCAAAATCATCTCTAGACTATGAGGTATTTGATCCTTTACAAGGAATGGTACGTAGGAGGCCTCCACAAGGTTCAACCCCATCATCCATTTGGACCCCAGTTCCTCCTTCACGTCGGTCCTCCGACCCCCATCTCATAAGAACTATGTGGGTTTGATCTCTATCTCCTAGGCAGGGTGCGTAGGAATCTTCCATGATGATCAACCCCATCAAGCGGTAAGCCATTGTGACCCCATCCAGCGGTAAGCTGTTGTGACCCTATCTAGTAGTAAGCTGTTGCGACCTCAATTAGCGGTAAGCCACTGCGACCTTAATCAGCAGTAAGCAGTTGCATCCCCTACTCAGTAGAAAGCCATTGTAATCACATTCACTGGGACCCACATATTTGGTCTGTCCTGGTGCTGTTAGACCAACTCGGGCTGCTAACCACGCATAAGCCCCATACACATCATCAGGTTGTTGTCCTATGTGTACACCCCAATTCAATCTCATCGCCTGACCTTTACCTCGAGCCTATGTGTCTCGGGAAGTTCATGCCCCGACTAAAAGGTCCCACTTCCTCCAGGTCCCATCCATGTGTCAATTCTCGCAGACCACCTCCTTAGGCATCCCATCACCCTCCTAAACTATGTGGACTTTGATTCCCTACCATGGGGATATGTAGGAAGTCTCCCTAAGAATCAAGACCGACATTACCATCTTCCTCATGGTGGTTCCATCCCATTCACCACCCATTTCACTCAGCACCCCATCACCCATCTAGATTCTTACCCGGGCTGCCACATCCCAGTGAGGTCATGTCAATCCACCTACATCAGTGTGTCCTCCAGGGATTACACTCATCTGATCTACTCTAGTCAGTGTTCTGATCAGTTTGATCCATCTCCGCTGGACGTTAAACTTGTATAATACCTCGTGTTAAACATGGTAAGCTGATGAAAACCTTAGAGAAATGACTATGGAATATAATTCCTCGCATTTGATGCAGGATGCCTCGGGCGTCCGTGCCCTCGATAAGCCCTATAATAAGGGACATAAGACAGACACACCAGTGTTCCAGCATCTAGACATTCCATTGATGTCCAACGTGAATACTCTCCTGACTGAAGGTTTCTACCCTAACTTGACCCCTTGGAATGTCCTAATAGAAGTAGCGTAATTAACTGGCGTCCATGAAGATATGGCACTGGGAAGAGTTTCACAAACAACGTATTAAATCTATAAGGGAGACATGGACTAAGTAATGAGCTCCGAGGAGGAATCCACGTAATGAAGAACCGACATCTCATAATCCTGTTTTGATTAAGGAGAAAACATCCTTGAACAAGGAACGTATGCCGCCTGCCTTTGAAAAGCGGGAATACAGGGAAACAAAACCACGCCTTTCGTCCTCGTATAAGACGGATGCGTGCACCCCGGCAAAAGTGTCGAAAACATAAATGGTGAACCTGGTGTGAAGTTCTTCTCCTCAATATGGATATTAGTATCATTCGATACATCATTGGATTAGCATGTCACCGGATCTAGATATCTGGGGCTGGGTCCCACCAACAAAATAGCAGGCTTGGCATGTAACTCGGTAGAAGTTGGGGTAGTAGAACGTTGGATGTCCCGGTCTGCGAAGTTTTCAGTGTGGATCCATCTTACCAGCCATGGAAGAAGGGATGGGGCTTGGACACTAGTCGTTGATTTCCTTTTTCTTTCATCACTGATGACTTAATCTCCCTACTTTCAGAAACCAAGCTGCTGCACTAGGAACTCGGTCACCGCCTGCCCACCGACACAGGGGTAGGGGCAGTGACAACGTGGCAGTCCCGCACGGTTCTGCATCTTCCGCAACGGCCTCTACACTCATGGACATGGGGATCCCATGCCCCATATCTCTATCTGAGGTCATCCAACGAAGGGTGATCAATGGCCCGGTACGCTGGTATGAGGAGGAGGGAATTATCTCAACTCGGGATATGGATCGCATGGATTTGGAGGCATATGTGCCTCGTCGTCAACACTACCCCCGAGGGCCACACAGGGAGCCAGTGCTCCCCACCCCAACATATAATCATTTCGGGAGCCTATCCCCGGAACGCTTCGATGACTCCCTACCCTACGCTGATGAGGTAGGGGATGTTCGGGCTAGCCTGGTTAGAGTCCCATTTCAAAGGATCCCAGCGAGGGCTCCCACCCAGCCGCATCAACACTACCACCCATTCTTACTGGATGAGGATCAGGTAAGCCATGCACCTACACCACCAGCTCTAGTCCGTCTAACTCGACGCTAGCATCAGGCGCAAGCCGAAGAAGACTCCCACCAGGGGGCATCAACGTCAGTGGCTACTGTGGACTGAGCCACTACCGAAGTATATCACCAGTTCCCTGTATATGCTGAGTAGGTACATTCATACGCCCGACCTAGATCGAGGTCCCAACCACCCCATGGGCCGGCTGGGTCATCTCTCTTGGTCGCCGGCATAGGTAGTGGTCGTCGTGGACTAACCTGCATCGATGCCACCCAGTACGGAGCTCCTCCCTATACCACTACTATGGAGAACACAGATCTTCCCCACTTCCCAGCTCAACATGGAGTTCTGCCCCGTGTCGCCTTCAGTCCAAATGAGGGTCCTCCCCATGGTAGTGACACTCAGCATGGAAGTATCTCTCGTTCCCACTAAACCGGATATGGATTCATTCCTCCCGCCATAGACCGTAGTTATGGCGACATTGTGCATTCGTTCACTCTTCAATGTGGGGACCCTCCCTGTGTCCTCTCAACAGTAGGAGAAGGTCCTCCTCGCCTCAGCAACCAGAGGGGTGAAGGCCAGCCTCGCTTCACCAGCACCAAGCATGAAGGTCCTACCCGTGTTCAGTTAGACCAGTATGAGTACCCTCATCATACTGATGTCACCAAGGGGACAGGCATGGAGGTCATCCCCATGCTCCTACCGGTTTCGGTGGAGGTCTTTCCCGCTCACGCGCTATCCACGGAGGTCCTCCCCATGTCCCCTTTGACATATATCATCGTGCTCCATGTACCGCGGCCTACTCTGGAGGAAACCCTCTCTGCCCCAGTACTAGTACGGCCGAAGGACCTCCTCATGCCAAAAATATGACTCGTCTTGAAGATTCATCGAGGGGAAGTAGGGTGGGTCATCACCACCACAAGAAGAATTCTGGGAAGGGCCAGACAGAGATCAAATCAGTCTGCTTCTCAGACTCTGAGGTAGAGTATGACTCAGCACTGGAACCCTCCCCTCAGTCCTCTGAGTCAATGTCTGGGTCAAGAACAAGGCAAATCAGCCTCGTAATCCCAGAATACGAGGTCCATAGGATCCCTGTCTCCCTCTTCAAGTACATACAGGAGGACTAAAATCTGGTATGTCCCTAGGGACCGACCACGTAGTCTCCACCGTCATCACCAAAAGCACCATCTTCTTCGACTAGAGATCATGGAGAGATATTTTGGGGATCAATGGAAGTAGAGCCATGGCATAGCCCACCCCTAGTGGACGCTGATGCTATACAAGAAACCCTAGTCTCCATTCAATCTTATCATGATGTAGCGGCCAGGTCGCTACACTCCTCAGAGGACACCCCAAGATTCGGCGGTCAGTCAGCCCGCTCACTGTATGCTCCGCCGGCTGGCCTATCATCCCAGCGGTCTGCCTTATTAACGTTTCCAGTTCCTCAGCCACCCATGGTCTATGAGTGTGGAAATGAAGGTCCGAATCCTGAATCCGAGCCAATGAGCTTATGGAATATCCTCACAGCAGACCACTTCCCTGAGATGTTCTGGCCCGTGGCAGTGCCGAATTTCTGTGCACCGGAATCCCTCACTCCAGAGGAAGTTGAGTGTTTCCACCAAACCCTATGGGTGACGCACTACTGTCTTCATCATCAGGGAGTGGTTTATCCTAGGATCCAAGTTCATTTTGAAGACATTGGCGAGAAATGTCGTCTAATGGATTTGGCTGCACTCCTTGTGGCCCAGTGCCCCGAGTCACCAGGCCTTCGTACGACCCTCCAACAACAATGAATTCAAATTTTAAAGGTAGTCTGCAAGATTATCAAGGAGGCTTCCTCCCACATGAAAATTTGTAGTTGGGTGCAATATGTTTCCCTTCTCTTCAATCCTATCCAACGGCAGCCCAACTCACCAGGAGATATCGAGGACATACCCCCAGGAAGGGTCACATTCAACATGGTCAACGTAGTGGACGAGGAGGATGAGCTGGAGATACTTGATGGGGACTTACCCCCTAAGGGTATCCCACCACTATTGGATCCATCAAGAAGAGTTAATCTCCAGTAGAGGAATCTTCTAGGTCTCCCTACACCCACCAAGGCATTGGTCCTTAGCCAAAATCACGGCAAGGGTAAAGAGCACCTCAGAGCTTCCAAACACTCTGACCCGTCTGCCTTAATGTAGAAGATATAGGAGGACCCTGAGAAGGCCGCATTACTCTAAAAACTTTACGAATAGAATAAGTTGGTCGATGACCTCTTCTTTGTACGTGTTATAGAGCAACGGCCAGACTACGGAAATCCTGGACCAGGGCAGTAGGGGTAGGAACAACTTCCCTCGGTGAGCTGCCTCCAGGTGACCCTAACCATCCTACCCCCACAGATAGGGTTGAGGCTAGAACTTACAGCAAGAGGGCACGGTATTTCTTGCCAAACCCTCTGGAACGGCGTGGAAATCCAAGGAACCCAGCTCGGGTTCCCCCAGTTTCCCTGCAGGTCGCTCCCCCAGCCGCTCCACGAGCCACCGATCCACCTTACCATGTTGAAGAACATGCCAATGCACTCGTGGTCAGGGACCCCCACCCAGATGATCCAATGGCGGCACTCATTGCCTGCCTTGAGGTATTGGAAATGTGAAAGGTGGCACTTCCACCTGATGGTAAGCCATATCCAGCATGGGTGGATGATATGACGGCACCTCCAGGTTTTGGGAATCCCACCTTTTCCCCCTTCAATGGGACAGGGGACCCACCACAACATCTGGCCCACTTCACTTCAAGGTGTGGGTCCATGTTAGGGACTCCAGCGTAGCAGGAGGCTACCAATATCTGATGTTTTGTGTAGACATTGGAGAGGCCTGCGTTTTTCTGGTACAGTCAGCTCCCTATCGGATCAGTGACTAGATGGGAGGACCTCTGCAGGAAATTCCTCTACCAGTTCAACTCCATCACGCAAGAAACTAGCATCGCAAACCTCTTCAAGTGCAAGCAGGGGCCTGATGAGCGCGTCGCTGAATTTGTCACCCGGTGGAAAGGACTCACGTATTTTCTTGACATGCCATTGACTCAGGAGCAATTACTGAAGATGTGTGTTGGGAACATAAATATAGAACAGGTTCCCTCTCTGATCATCTAGAACTACCCTAGAGGATTATGATACTTCTTTGATAAGGGCCAGTTCCTGGAGGAATCCCTATAACAGGTTGGCCAGGAACGTCCATTTCCCCACGTAATTCCCGCGAGAAGGGCTATCAGAGCCAAGCCCACCATAGTGGCCTAAATAGAGGCTACCAAAAATCTGGAATTATTACTAGCAGAGTCGCCTCCACAACCTCGTAGAGGCCCGCCACCATAGGCGTATCCTCCAGCCCAGCAGCGGCCCCCTCAGAACCGGAAGGTGCCCCTGCGTAATGCGCCGCCACCGCCTAGGTGGTACAATCGGGCTCTACCTCCTCAACAGGATCCTCCAACCCCTCATCAGGGCCAAGCTCCAAGGACCCCCTTTCCAGATAGAAGAAACCGGACCTAATCATTCAGCGAGAATTAGGTCCCCATCTATTTCTGAAGTACCTTGGAGCAGGGGATTGTGTGTTTTCTTTAATGCAGAAGGCTAGAAAAGGTGAACCTCACTGATCTCTCCAACTACTGCCCCTATCACCGGATCCTAGGTAATACTCTCAAGTAGTTTTATGTGTTTAAAGACTGGATTCAAACCCATCTCGATAACAATATAGTCAGGTTGGGGACCGTCCCCAACACAAGTGGCATGTGTCTTTGTAAGTCCAGATAGTAGCAGCGATAGCGAGGGAGAGTGGCAGTAGGTTTCTAACTACGGGTCCCAGAAGTATAATGACTCGATGGCTCGCAAAAAGGTCGCTCATTCTCATGGTATCATTCGTGCACACCTAAATCGGCCAGAGCCTTCAAAAGCTGTGGCCATAGCTTCTGTATCATCATCTCATCCGACCTCTCCCCAAAAGAGCAAACATCGGCGGTGCAAGCGAAAGCAATGCACCCCGCCATTGCCATCGTCGTACTATACTCACAAAGAATTCATGCCCCCAGAGATGGGGATTACTCCCAAGATCCTCCCAGTAGTGGATGACTCTTCGAGTGATAGTCAAGGGTACACTTTAGTTAACACTGTAGAGTTGGTAAACCCCTACATGACTCCTGACGACAGGGAGCGCTAGGACGGTCTCCCCAACATCCCCAGTCGATGCCATCATCGGTGGAGCCGCGACTATATGGGTCATAGAGGCACCTCATTTGGAACCACCTGCCAGGACATGAATGCCACTGAGACTAGACAGCAGACTTAGCGTAGATCTCAGAACATGCAACCTCCTCATCTGGTGTCATCAAGACCGCCTCCACCGCCGTTTGTGCTACTGGATCAGGGAGAGCTGCTCAGACCTCATTGTGATTAGCCACGCCCCATTGCGGATCGGTCTCAGCCAGTTGTCCCCCATTTATTAGTTACTCTGAATGCTTCAACTAGTGAGAAGAGGGACATTCCCACCACCAGTCAACTACCGGTCCAGCCGGCAGGGCCCGCCATACCTCTTGTCATGGGGCGACCTCCTGCAAGCAGAAGTTCATTCCTGGCATGAAAGTATGATGTTCCCAAGCATCTTTCCAGTATTCCAGCAAATATCTCCATCCTCGAGGCCCTTATCCTATCGGTAGATATTCGTGAGGCCCTCGCTGAGGCTTTAAGAATACCCCTCCAGTTTGAGACAGAGGTAGCAACTGCAAAGTTCTTTCATGCGGAAGCAATATAGAATGCTGAATGTCAGGCCATTATCTCATTCTCTGGAGAAGATAAAGGTTCTTCCATACAGGGGAACATTCACCCATTATACATCACCGGCCAATTCAATGGTGTGGAAGTTCTCCACTGCCTTGTTGACATAGGCTCCGGGATCAACCTTATCCGAACACGGACATTGCGGAAACTAGGGTTGTCCAAGGATGACTTGACTCCCTCTGACCTAAAAATAAATGGTTATGATAGGACAGAGCAGACCCTGGTCGACAAGATTCTTTTGAAGATCCAGTTCGGTGGCCTAGTTTCCAGTACTGAGTTTATGGTTGTCTCCCAAGACATCGCATACAATGCATTGATGGGAAGACTATGGCTCCACCTGCACCCGGCGGTTCCCTCATTGTATCACCAGTGCCTCAAGTATTCCCTCAATGGTCGAGTGGACATGATCCAAGGTGATGTGTCTCCTTTTGCCTCTTGTGAAGCCCGCTACCTGGATGAAGACTATTACAAAAGCAAGGACAAGCAGATTCAGGAAAATGAGGTCAATCATGTCGTGGTTGCAATCGACCCCTGGGTAGATCTGGATGACGCCTATGTATTCCTGGTCCATCGATTGGAGGCCACGACCCCTGATATGGGGCAATGTTTTGTTTTCTCTGGCATAGGGGGGAAGCATATTCTCAGTTCCAAGAGAAATTGGGAGATCATTTCGTATTCTTATATGAATAAAGCCTCGGTGATCCCTAAGCCCCCTACTCCAATAAGGTATTTGGATTCCCGCCTCATGGCTGGCAGTACGTCATACTTTCTTGTTCCTCTGGGATGGAGTTGACCGGATCAAACCGATGTGCCACTATTTCTTTGATATTATCAAGCACGGCCTCTTGGGCTGAAGACCAGATGGGATCGGGTCGATAGCCTTCATTGTTGTGGTTTCAGCAGCACCATAATCTCCCAATGTAGTGACACTACCACTCAGGCTGGCACCATCCTCTCATCGGGACCTGTCAACTCAGAGAAATCTCCTCCCGCTGGGGATCCCTTCTTCATAAGTGAGGAAGAGGACCTAGAGGATGCCCCTCCTACCTTTGAAGAGGGTGTTTCCACCACGGTTGATGAACTGGTACAGGTGAACCTCGGTAGTGAGGTAGACTCAAGACCCACATTGATCAGTGCCGCCATATACCTCGAGGAGTAGTAACAATATATAGACTTCTAGAAACAAAATCGTGATGTATTCTCCTGGAGCTACGATGAGATTCTAGGACTAGATTCTCAGGTAGTCTTCCACTGCCTCGGTCTCCCTAGAAATCATCGCGGGTTCAAACAGCCTCCCAAGAAGATGCACCCTTCTCACGGTGCCATGGTGGAGGCAGAAGTTGATAAGATCATCACATCCAATTTCGTCAAGGAGGTCCAGTACCCCCAAATGGATAACCAACATTGTTCCAGTAAAGAATAAGAATGGATAGATCATAGTCTACATCAACTTCTGGGATCTCAACCATCATTATCTGAAGGATTATTTTCTCCTTCCTATGACGGAGTTGCTGATTGACGCTACAGCTGGATTTTATGACCTCTCCTTCATGGATGGGTACTCCGGGTACAACCAGATTTGAATGGCCCCCGAGGACGAGGATTCAATAGCCTTTAGGGCACCACAATGTATTTTTTGTTACTAGTTCATACCCTTTGGCTTAAATAATGCAAGTGATACCTATCAGCGGGCCTTGCACTGCATATTCAAGCCGATCCTCAGAACATTGGTGGAATGCTATGTGGAAAATCTGGTGGTCAAATCTCACCAGTTCCAGGACCATCTCAAGGATCTTGAGAAATTGTTTGGATTCCTCTGTTCCCACCACCTGAATATGAACCCATTGAAATGTGCCTTCGGGGTCACCTATCGGAAGTTCCTCGACTTTGTTGTCAAATATCAGGGTATCGAGATTGACCCTGAGAAGATCAAGGCCATCGGCCAGATGTCTCCCCTGAGCAACATTCGGGAACTTTGGGGCTTCCAAGGCCACTTACCCTACATACGCCGATTCATTGAGAATCTAGCCGGAAAGTGTAATCCCTTTTCTTGGCTCATGAAGAAAGGCACTACTTACGAATGGGACGAAGAGTGCCAGACCGTGTTTGGGAAAATCAAGCAGTATCTGCTCCAGCCTCCGGCCTTGATGCCACCCATCTCTATAAAGCCACTGGTCCTTTATGTGACCGCCCTGGAACAATATCTTGGCACCCTTCTCGCCCAGAATAACAATGAGGGTATGGAGAACAACCTTTACTACCACAATTGCATGCTCCTCGATACGGAGACAAGATAATCCCCCATCCAGAAGATCTGCCTTGCGCTGGTATTCACAGTATAGAAATTGTGACACTACTTGCAGCACCACAAAGTACAGATGGTGTCGCAGGTAGACCCATTAAAGTACATTATGAACTTCCCTATGTTGACAGGACTTCTAGCTCGGTGGATAGTGATTCTTCAACATTTCGATATCAGGTTTGTACCTCAGAAAGCTATTAAGGGGAAAGCATTGGCATAATTCCTTGTTGCCCATCTGGCTCCTGCTGACCAGTCCTTGGATATCAATTTTTTGATGAGGAAATATTCTCAGTAGATCATGTCATCCCGTGTTGGCATATGCATTTCAATGGTGCTTCCCGGAGTCCCACTGCCAGGAGGATCAATGAACCTAGGCTCAACAGGGTAGGCTTGGGTATCATCTTTATTACCCCGACTCAATCCATTATTCCATACTCGTTTTTAATGTCAGAAGGCTACACCAACAATGGGGTGGAGTATCAGGCTCTCATCACTAACCTCAAGCTAGCTCTTGAGATCGATGTGCCCCATTTTCATGTGAAAGGGGATTCTGAACTAGTCATCAAGAAGATCAATGGTGACTAAGTTGTCAGATAACCAGAGCTCATACAGTTGTTGGAGCGCACTTTCCATCTAATGGACCAGTTCCCATCTTAGCCAGAGGTTACTCATGTTCCTCGATCTCAGAACATTCGGGAAGATTCCTTGGCCGGCCTAGCCACATCACTTGCAAAGCCCGAGCAGGATGATCTAATTATCCACATGGCACACCGAAGTGTCATCACTCCCGTCATCCCAGGTGATGATGATAGCCTGAAGGTGAGCCATCTTACCACCAGAACCCCCACTTCAGGACCCCTAAGTCCCTTAGATGCAGTGGTTGAAGTGACTCCCGGCTGGAGAACCCCCTTTGTCAAGTATCACCAAAATGGTTACCACCCGGGTGATCGGGCCGAGTGCGAGAGAATCCAACGTCGCGCGCTGCAGTTTACCCTCTAGAGTGGTCCCAATCTTGAGAAGATCCTCTACAAATACGATTTTGATGGTGTTCTCCTCTGTTTCATCCAAGGAGTTGATATTTCTCAGTTCATGCAAGAAATTCATGCCAGTTCCTACAGTGCCCATCAGACTGGGCCAAAACTGTCTCACCAGATCCGAAGACTGGGGTACTTTTGGCCCTCTATGATCCATGATTGCATCAAGTTCACCAAGAGATGTCATGTGTTCCAGATTCATGATAACTTTATGTATCAGCTGCCAGAACCTCTCCACTCCACCAAGTAATCTTGGTCATTTGTGGTGTGGGGACTCAATGTCATAGGATTGTATCCATCGGAGATAGCTCGCCAGTGTCGGTTCATCCTGACCGCTACAGATTTCTTTTCCAAGTGGGAAGAAGCAGTTTCGCTCAAGGAGGTCAAGGACCGGTCTATCGTTGACTTCGTGAGCTCTAATATCATCTACCGGTTTGGAGTCCCTCATGTCGTCCTCACTGATAACGACACCAACTTCCAAGCAGCTGAGTTGAAGAAGTTGTATGCCAAGTACAACATTCGTTCGAACCATACCTCTCGCTACCATGAGCAGGCGAATGGACAGATCGAGACATTCAACAAGACCCTCTCTAACATTTTGTAGAAAATGGTTGGTCATAACAAGAATATTTGGTCGGACAAACTCCCCAACACCCTCTAGGCTTATCAAACGATGACTCTTAATTCCACACAAGTGACCCCATATTCCCTGGTGTACGGAACTGAGATCTTCCTACCCATCGAGATTCAGTTGCCTTCATTATGCCTGGTAGTCTATGACCATCAAGCACCAGATAAGGTAGCCGAAATTCGTCTGGCTAAATTGGAATCACTTGAAGATAATAAGCTTCATGCCCTGCACAATCTGGAAAGGCAAAAAAACAAGATAGCCAGAGCCTTCAACAAGAAGGTTCACCTCCGCTCCTTCTTGCAAGGTGACTTGGTATTGGCCCTCTGGATACCAATGATACCTCACAGGAAACCACCCAAGTTAGAGCCCAAATGGGAAGGACCTTTCATTGTTCACAAGGTTTACCCCAATGGTGCATACTCACTGGTGACCATGGATGGTGAGCGTATAACTCCTCCCACCAATGCCACGTTTCTCAAGAAATACATTTCTTGAGTTAAGGGGTCCCACATGACCATAAACTGTATGTTCCTGCATGAACTTAAACTGAACGATCCCACACAACCCTAAACTACATTATGATCCCGAAAAACCCTAAACTGCATTGCGGTCCTACACGACCCTAAACTACACCATGGTCATGCATGACCCTAAACTACCAGGTCCGGCATGACCCTAAACTACCCGGTCCTATAAGACTTTAAACTGTAAAACATCCCAAATGACAATAAACTATATGGAGTCCTACAGAAAGTTAAACTTAACCCTTAGAACTATGTGTGGCTTGATTCCCATCCTTATGGGATAGGTAGGAATGCTCAGATTATCGACCCTGAGTCCAGCCCCCAAACTCTTCTCTTTGACCACCCCCTGGGTATAGTTCTCTCAGAGAATCCTTGCATGATATGGTGTAGTATTACTTATCCCCACTCATGTCAGGATTACGGAAGTCGCACCATGTGCCCCCTTCCCATTCTTTTATCCTCCCATGTCCTCACCACACGATGCTAAACTGTATGGCCTTCAAGAACTACGTACGGCTTGATTCCCATCCTCATGGGATACGTAGGAACGCCCAGACATTTTGTCTGTTGGCCCAACCCAAACTCCGGAGTCTCCCCTCGGGACAAAGAATATGGTGTGGCGTAGGCTTTTTCCTTAATCCATGTTAGGTTCATAATAATCTCGCCATGCATCCCACTCCCCAGAGACTTCCACCTCTTTCACCATCCTGCTTGATGTTGAAATGTAAAAGCACACTTTTGCTTCACTCACACTCTTTACTTAGGACTCCATCATCTTTCATGTCCGAAAGGACCCTTGAATGTAATGGATGCTAGGCCCAAGGGCCCTCCTACCATTTTGGGCCAACGTCCTCAAGGATTTCGAACAACAAATTGATACAAGTCTTTCATTGTGAATACGGTCAATGGTCGATCCGCATTTGTTGCTCCCATCTCAGGTCACACGATATGGATGCTGTGTTTCGAACATGGTCAACAGCTATCCTTTATCGTTATCAGCACCCCCATAAGTCCCAAATAGTGATTGTAGGGATTCATCTTGCCCCATCGCACCTTCAAGCTATGGTCTACCTCAGGCGATGCCAGCTATCTGACCCTTATATAATGGGGAGATCTAAGTCCTACTCCTTATTTCCCACATCGATCATTGCTCACGTGTGCTTAGGAGCTATGAGGAGGCAACACCCACATAAGAGTTCATATGGGAACAGTTGGCCAGAACGCCCAATCTCAGGTTCCCCAGCTTTCTCGGGTCTCTGTCCCAAGTTCTCACGTGGGGTTGTATGGTGTGGTATGGGATTATTTCCTCATTTACATCGAGTTACTAGTCTTCTCGTACACCCCCCTCATTGGGGTATCCTACCTCTATCTTTGTCTCCTCTAGAACTATGTATGGCTTGATTCTCATCCTTATGGGATATATAGGACCGCCCGGACGTTTAGTCTTTGGGTCATGCCTCATCTTTCCCCCTTGGCCTGCATTCCCTCAGGGAGAGGAGTATGTGGTGTAGTTCGGATTATGTTCTCATTCACATCAGGCTATTTCGCCATGCCACACATATCCCCTTGAAATATTCCTTCATTTATTTATCGTCCGTTCCGTGAGCACAGGCCCTTCCATGCTCAGCATGACCCATCATTTGGGTTTCTATCACCCTCTATATCCAAAATGACCCCCGAGTGGCATGGATGCTCAGCCCAAGGTCCCTCCTACCATTACGGGCTAACATCTTCGAGGATTGTGAGCGGCAAGTTGATAGAAATCCTGTGTTTCGAATATGTTCAATGGTCAATGCTCAATTGTTTTCCCTGAATTCTGGTCACATAAGGGTGGATACTGTGTTGAGAACCAGGTCAACAACTGTCCTGAATCATCATTGCTGCTTTGTGGTATTCCATAAGCACGATGATTATCCCTTTCTATACCACACATATGGAATTAAACTAGGAATATACAGTCCAAGTTCTATGACCCTAAACTAATATCACTTTCATCCTCACTGCAAGACGTTAAACTGCAATCTAGCAACGAAATTCTATATGTGGCCCAAGTCTTAACTCTTATGGGATTGTACGGTGTGGTGCAGTATTATGTTCTCATTCACATTGGGTTACTCGTCACGCCATACACCTCCCCTGTTTGGGGTATCTTACCCCTTTCTTCATCCTCACTACAAGATGTTAAACTGAAAACTACCTGAGACTTTCCGTCTGAGGCCCAGCCTCAGGCTCCTTGGCCTTTTCAGGGCCCTGACCCAAGTTCTCACTTAGGGTTGTATAGCGTGGTACGAAATTATGTCCTCATTCATGTCGGGTTACTCGTCGTGTCGTACACATCCCTGGATGAGATACCATACCCCTACCTTCATCCTCACCATAAGACGTTAAAATTAAAGTTGATCGGGACTTTCTGTCTGAGGCCCAGCCTCAGGCCCCTTGGCCTTCTCGGGCCCCTGACCCAAGTCTTCACTTGGGATTGTGCAGTACGGTATGGGATTATTTCCTCATTCACATCGACTTACTCATCGCACAGTAGACCTCCTTTGTGTGGGGTATCTTACCCATTCGTGTCCTTACTACATGATGATAAACTGCACATTACCTCATTCCAGAACTATGTATGGCTTGACTTCCATCCTTATGGGATACGTAGGTATGCCCAAACATTTTTTCAATTGGACCAACCGCATCTCTTAGAAATCTCCCTTTCACCTTGGCCCCTTGGCCTACACTTTCCCAATGATAGGGGTATATGGTTTGGTGTGGGATTATGTCCTCATTCACGTTGGGTTTGTAACAACCACGCCATGTACCTCTTTCTCCTAAGGTTTATTTATCCCATTGTTCTATACTCATATTTTCAAATCGTCCACTCTCAAGTTGATCCCCCCTCGACCCTCTTTGGTGATTCTCCAATGTGCTCAAGAGTACTCTGGTTCAGCGTCTGGAGTGTCATATTTTACCTGGACATGCTATCACCCATTTTTCAGGCTTCGTGTTCCCCTTCATTTGGGCTTCCATAATCTTTCACATCTGAAGGGACCCCCAAATGGTATGGATTCTCATCCCAAGGTCCCTCCTACCATTATGGTCCAAATTCATCGAGGGTTTTGAACAACATATTGATACATGTCCCACGTTGTAAATACGGTCAGCAGTCGATGCTCATTTGTTGTTCCCATTCCAGGATAATGTGATATGGATGTTGTGTTTCGAACATGGTCAACATTTATCCTCTATCATCACGCCATCCCCTTAAATACTTGAATTTTGGTTATATGATTCACATCCTTCTCCACTTCATCATGTCCAAGTATAACTTTGAAACTCTTGGTATTATTCCTCAGTGCGCATCCGCATGCTAGGAGGAAAAAAGCCGCAATAAGGCAATCATTCAGGGCTCCACACCGATTTCCACTTTTCATGTATTTCACATATTTAAAATACCTTATCCACCCTTGTTTCCTACACTGAGTTCAACTCACGTAGGATTAGGGATCAGATTAAGGTCAGCACTTACTTGGAACAGTCCCGCTTTTCCATGGTCCAAGTTCTAAGACCTTAAACTAATATCTTTTCATATTGCCCCTTTGTAAGAACTACGTACGGCTTGATTCCCATCCTCATGGGATACGTAGGAAACACCCGAACATCTCGTTTTGTGGTTCCATATCAATTGGGATCTAGTTTCTCCTGCCCCTTATCCTCTGATTTTTCTGGCCCCCCGCTCCGAGGATTCCTCCTCTAAATCATGTGTGGTATGGTGTGGACCTCAACCTCATTCACATCGGGTTTGCTTTATCATGTTGTGCACATCCTCTTTGGAAACTCATCTCTCCTCTACATCCGAGCCATATGACTTTAAACTATGAAGATTAGTCCCACAAGACTTTAAACTGTTGCTTTTGTCCTGTACGACGTTAGAATGCATGGTTGGGTCCCATTACATGACCCTAAACTGTGACAATAATGTCCTGGCCGCATGAAGAAAAATGGAACTGCATTGTGATGTCCTCTCTCAAAGGACATCATGTTTGGTATCGGTCACACACCATACCATTTTTCAACACTTTCACACGGCTTGATTTTTGTGTTGATGCCTGGACTTTCTATCCTAGGTCCATCTCTACACACAAAAGCACCCATTTATCCTAAAGGACCAATAATATCTATCAAATACTACTTCTTTTTGTGTATGGGCTAGACCCACACAACCTTATTATACCTAGAACTAGTATCCCACCATGCCATATTAAGAACTATGTGTGGCTTGATCCTCATCCTCATGGGGTACGTAGGAACGCTCGTTCACTTTTCCTTGGGCCCAGCTTAACTTTTTTTTCGGTCCCTCGACCTAAAACCTCCCCCAAGGAACACATGGTGGTCGGGACCCCCAGGTTCCCATTCACGTCAGGTTTTATAATTAGCCCACCATGTGTCTCCCATGTTTCCTACCACCCATGGTCCGATCTCTATGAACATAAACTAAGATCACTCCATGTCCTTGCCGCAAGACATTAAATTGCATGACATCTTCCAGAACTATGTATGGCTTGATTCCCATCCTCATGGGATACATAGGAATTCCTAGGCATTTTTGTCTCTGGGTCCAGCCCCAGAAATCTACAAATATTGTCCCTTATTTTTCGACCCCTTGGCCCGAACTCATTTGGGATCATGTAGTGTGACAAGTACATCATAGGTTCTCATTCACATAAGGTTTTTCAATAGCCATATATGTGCTTCCCACATCTTTTCACAGCTTGGTCCGAGTTCTATGACCCAAAACTAAGATCTCCCTAAGGGAACTTCCCATCACATTTGGATATTTTGCCACCCTGTGCCCATTCCATTAAATAAATCCCCCCTTAATGATCCACCCTAGTACCATTGGTTGAAATCATGCGGCCCTAGGATGCTTGACCTTGGTAAGGGACTCGACTCCCTCTATCTGATACGTCTCATTGTCGTACTCAGATGTGTTTTGACAAAGAGACCGAAGTGTGGAATTATTCCATGTTCAAGCTTCGTGAGCCTGTTATTTGTATCCTCATCCTCTTCAACATCCAAAGGGACCCCCTTCACAGCCTGGTCTCATACCGCCTCGGCTCACCTACCATTTCAGGCCAACGTCCCTAAAGATCTCGGACGACATTTGTGACAGGTCCCGTGTTTCGAACATGGTCAGCGGTTGACCCTCATATGTTTTCCCCATTCCAGGCTAATGTGATATGGATACTGTGTTTAGAACATGGTCAACAGTTATCCCCTATTTTCATGCCACATTCATTGTGGTCCAGATCTCGAGCATCATGATTCACGCATTTTCACTTCCTTATATTCAAGTGGAATTCCAACATACTCAGCTTTACTCCTCTGCGCATCTTGGTGTGCTATATATGTGGGTCAGTATTAGTGGGAATTCATTCACCTTGTGTCCCATAATCCCTAACTTTTTCCTCCTTGTGCTAAGAAAGTCCTCATCAATACTACTTGTTTCCCACATCGAGCATGACTCATGTGGGATTAGTAGTTCTGGTAGGACGTGTACTGGCACAGTCGTTCCACACGTACCTTTCCCCATCCCGCATGACATTAAACTATGATCTCAGAACTACGTATGGCTTGATTCCCATCCTCATGGGGTATGTAGGAATTCTCAACCACTTTGCTTTGGGCCCAGCCTAATTTTCACTTTGGGTCCCTTGACCTAAAGAGCTTCCCCCGGGGATATGTGGTGTGATCCGAATTCCAAGTCCTCATTCACATCAGATTTATAGCTACAACACCACATACTCCCTTCCTAGGATATTCCCTTTCACTCCACGTCCTACCATATGACATTAAAATGCACGAGTTCATATGTCCTCAATGCAGAACACTAAACTATGGTTCTACCTGAACAAGTTCAAGATGCCCCACGATAACATTGGGAGGCGATAGTTTCCTCATTAGAGAGGTCGTGTTTAGAAGAATTTTTGATCCCCTGATCAGACCGATGTATCCACCTAATGCGTTTCCACCAAGGTGGCATAATTTCAAGAGTGTTGGAATCCATTCGAACAACCCATCACTCCACTATCCACGATTTGTGTTCCCCTTTATTCGGATCCTCATCATCTTTTGCATCTAAAATAACCCCCTAACAGTATGGATTCTTGGACTATGGCTCGCCTATTGTCCTAGGAAAACATTCTGAAAGACTAATGGATGACATTTTGAGTCAGGCCCTATGTTTTGAACATGGTCAGTGGTCGGCCATCATTTTTTATCCCCATTTCAGGCTAACGTAATAAGGATAATGTGTTTCGAACACAGTCAATAGTCATTCTTAATTGTCATGACATCACTACAGTGTTTCGAATCTCAGGTATTGTGATTCACACCTTCCATTCCCCCTATTCTAATTTATTCTATTCCCCCTGGCATTACCCCATTCATGCACAAGAGCACACTGGGAAAATGGTAATTTGACTGTTCTGAGAGCTTCATTCTCTAGTCAGGTCTCTCCCCCTATCTTCCCGGGAACCCTGATTAGTTGTTCAGACCCCCATATACCCGAATCTTGGTCAGCACTCTTATGTTTAGGAGGAATAACACAGTAATAATCGCTTGTTTCTCACATTGGACACAACCCATGTGAGCTTAGGGATTGATCACTGGGTGTTTCACGAATATAATAGATGCGTGTAAATCCAGTACTAATAATGGGACTCATTCATGATATGGAATCCAAATAATCAAATAATGAAATTATGTTAGAGGGTTTGTGATCTTTACAATACTCGAGGGTCTACCCCTCCCATGTAAGGGTTAATTCCGTCGAAAGAAATCTGCAGCTCCTCCACCCTCTGGCTTGTGGTGTCCAAGATTTGTTGTCACCTGTTCAGTTTTTGCTCCTCCTCGGAAGTGATGGGACGAAATTCATAGGCCACAATCCGAGACCGCTCTACGTCAGTTCAGATGACAGCCATCTCCTAGGAGGCTCACCTCAGGCCCTATTTGGCCTCTGCCAATTTGGCCTTCAATCGCAATATCATCCCCGATTACGTGGTAAGGGTGGTTGAGTGCTCATCCGCCTGGACCTGCAGTTGTTGAACCTAATTTTTAGCCTCCTGGAGCCTCTTGATGTTCACTGCTTTCCTATGCTTCCAGCCCACAGCAAGGCCACAGTCGTACTCTCTAATATTCACCACCATAAGATCTCGGATGAGCATGTGGGGACGTTGGGCATCCACTCCCCCCAGCACACAGTTTGCATAGACGCGAGCGAAGTATGTCCATCTCATCCAGCCATAGTGCTTGGGGGTGTTATTAACGAAGTGTGTAATCAGCTTCCATGACCGGCGATATACTATTTTTCTATCCTCTTCATCAGAGGTTGTTTCATCCCAGTCAGCACGGTTGGCAGGCTCATATGCGGGGAACGCCCTCAGGAACTCGTTAGTAGGGTCCGTGTCTGGCGTACGATCAGGCGTGGCAGGACCTGAGCTATCTTATCGTTCCGCATCATCAGATCCCACATCAATAATCTTGGGCACAGCCCTGCCGGTGGTCCCACTAGTGATCGGGAGCATCACAATTTGGTTTTTCTAGATATCCACCTCCACGATCACCAGCAATCCTCTCAGAAGGACGCCGCCAGAGGCCCCGACCAAGCTCGCCAAGGCGACCCACACCATTTGAAGAACTTTGCGCACCAAAGAGGGGTTGGACGTCAGTTTACATGGTCAGTGGGTGATAATCACGAATTTTGTAGAAGAGACTTATAGAGATTGAATTCCTGGTCTCGTTCTTGGGTTGACGGCCTTGAGACCCCAAGGCGTGGCCCATCATATATTGTCGGAAGGTCTAAAAGCTCGGGAGGGGTCACCTCATGTGTCATGGCCCCGCTGGATGTTGCAATTGATGCAGCCACAAGTGTGGATCCTGAAGGCCCTGCATCTGCATCCACTGAGGTATGATAATCAGTTCTATGTATGAGACTCTCCTACACAGTTCAGGTATTAGCAAGGAGTCCAGAACAACCTGAGAGCAGACCCTGAAGAAGGGGCTTGGGATTTTACCTCAAGGGAATCTACAAATTCTTCGAGGTCTGAGTCCTGATCAACGACTTCACCCTCTTTCAACAGGCTCCCTCTACCGGCCTCATCCCCCCAGGAGGACTCGTCCGATTCTTCCGGCAGAGGGAAGTGCTCTCTCAGTTCAGTGGCCGATAACTGGGGTGGGGCCGTACGATCCAGCAACACTTTGACACGATCTGTCATTGGACGCGGGGCACCTCAAGAATGCATAAATTCCTCCATATCTACCAATTATTGCTCTGCCTCTACCCGGGACACCACAAAGTCGGCCCTAATAGGGCCTATCCTCGGAAAATCCATCCCGAGATGGTTCAAGTGTTGCCACATCTCGGGCGGGCTAAGGAATTGTCGGTTGACTTCCTAGATGTCCCAATCCTCTCGGAAGACAGCATTCTCCAGCATGTCTATATGGCGCAACCGCTTCCCCAGAGCATGGGTGGGTATCCTATGGAATCCCCTTGGTGGCCTCCCTTCTGGGTAACTTTGCTATTCTAGGGCCACCAGGTCCATTGTCGCTGCCTTTCCCTCAACTGATGTGGGCCTCTTTGACAAGGCATCCCCGCTATTGCGGGATGTACCTACTGCCTTCTGGCCCTGACCTTGAGGTTGGGGAGGTCCACTATTACCGGCCCGGGCAGTTGGCTACTTTAGCATTTCCCCTGGGTAGGTCGCCTCCCACCTTTGGGCATACTCCTTGACCAACCAAAAGGCACACTACTACAAATACGCCCTTTATCAGCGCTAAAAATATCCTTTAACAGCTCTAGAAAAGCATTGTTAAATCCGGAGAAGATAAAGGGGGTTCCCCTTTATCAGTGCTCAAAAAAGTGCTGATAAAGACCCCTTTTATCAGCGCTAAAAAAAAGCGCTGATAAAAGTACCCCTTTATCAGCGCTTTTTTTAGCACTGATAAAGGGGTCATATATCAGCGCTTCCTTTATCAGCACTTTCATTTTAACGTTGATAAATGACCCTTTTATCAGCGCTTTTAAAAAAGCGTTGATAAAAGTTAAAAAAATTAAAAAAAATATAAAAAACATGCCAATCTGGGGGGCTTTTATTAGCGCTTGAGCCCCACTTTTAATAGCACTTTCCACCCCCTCCAGAGCCCCGCACACACCCCCTCCACCCTTTATCAGCGCTATCCCACCACATCCACACCCATGCGCGCGCCTCTGCCTCCAGCAGGTTTTGAACTCAAGACCTCCCACATGCGCGCCTAAGCCCTTACCACTACTCTATTTTTATTTCTTTACTATTTCATGATATCTATATATATATATATAGTTATATTTATTCGTATAGTAATATATATTTATATTAATATATATATAGTTATATTAATATATATATATATATTGTTATGTTAATATATATATATATATATAGTTATATTAATATATATATAGTTATATTAATATATATATATAGTTATATTAATATATATATATAGAGCTATATTAATATATATATAGTTATATTAATATATATATATATAGTTATATTAATATATATATATAGTTATATTAATATATATATATAGTTATATTAATATATATATAGTTATATTAATATATATATATAGCTATATTAATATATATCTCTATTTATATATATGTAGTTATATTTATTCGTATAGTAATA
Source organism: Viscum album (assembly GCA_963277665.1). NCBI lineage: Eukaryota > Viridiplantae > Streptophyta > Magnoliopsida > Santalales > Viscaceae > Viscum > Viscum album. The sequence continues at coordinate 358,299,955 of OY728163.1, forward strand.
TATATTTATATTAATATATATATATATGTAGTTATATTAATATATCTATATATAGTTGTATTAATATATATCTCTATTTATATATATATATAGTTATATTTATTAGTATAGTAATATGTATTTATATTAATATATATATATATATAGTTATATGAATATATATATATATAGTTATATGAATATATATATTTATAGTGATATTAATATATATATATAGTAATATTAATAGATATGTAGTTATATTAATATATATATATATATAGTAATATTAATATATATGTAGTTATATTAATATATATATATATATAGCTAGATTAGTATATATATATAGTTATATTAATATATAGTAGTTATATAAATATTCATATATTGGTATTTTAAATAAAATGGATATTAGTTATTATTTAGATAAATCTAATATATTTTATATGTAAATATGTTTAATTATTTATTTTAAAATTTTATTTTTTAGGTGTGAATATATAAAAAAATATGTACATATAGTTATATATTTGATTATAAATAGCAATGCATTATAAAAAATGATAAAATTTAAAAGAAATAATATCAATATGAATGTAATGCCCTGGAATAAATTCAGTCCCCACCAAAAAAAGCCAATAATACCCCCTTAAACGAGGCTGAAAATCCACAAAATGTTAAAAAATCGGGGTACCCTAACTAAAAACTTAGTTTTGGAGGCCTTTTGGGCCTCTTTTGGCCTCAAAAATACCTTGACCCGGATTTCTCCGGTCATAGCGACATAAAGCTCATCGCAGGCTTTGATTTGATATGTGGTAGGACTCAAACGGACACACGGATCAAAAGTTATGGTCATTTGAAGTTTGAGTTGCGTTTTCAACATATTTTGGATCTTTTTTTAATTTTTTTAATTTTTTTAGTCATCAAATTGTTATTAAATGACTATTACTCCATAATAATTAGCAAATTATTAATTAAAAAAAAATTAATTTTTTAAGAATCCATTTTCACTAAATATCTTAATATATTAAGTATATTAAGTGTAAATGTACATTTATACTTATCTAAAATATATTTAAAAATTATATATTATATTTATATCAATATAAAAATATTTATATATTAATATATTAATATATTTTTTTTGAATTCGACCCTTTATCAGCGCTTTTTTTAAAAGCACTGATAAAGCCCCCCTATCAGCGCTACTAAACAAGCACTGATAAAGGTGGTCCCTTTATCAGCGCTAAAAAAAGCGCTGATAAAGGGGGGGATTTATCAGTGCTCAAAAAAAGTGCTGATAAAGTGGTACTTTTATCAGTGCTTTTTTGAGCGCTGATAAAGCCCCCCCCCCCCATTTATCAGCGCTTTTTCATTAGCAGTGATAAAGGGGGGCACTGGGAAAAACTGTTTTTGTGGTAGTGGCAACAGTGGGTGTATGTAGATCATTCTTCATCTTTCCATCCTCTAAAGTGAACATGAGCCACATCTGCCTCATCACGCATGGATTCTCTTCAAGGCGTACCCCTAGGTAAACCTGGGGGGTCAGTCGCTGCATGCACCGAAATTGTCGGGCAAATCGGTGCAGGGTGTACAGCTTGAAGAGCAACTCACGGTCCACCCTTGCCACCAGAAATCCACCTCGAAAGGCCAAGAGATAAGATTGGTGCTCTTTTTTCCCTCGGGAATCATCCATGAAGTCCCCCATTGGCAGCGGGAATGAATTGAATTTGAACTCTTCTACCTTCCAAAATCGGTTTAATATTGATGGTACGGTCAGTTTGGTTGGAAAGCTCCCTGCGATGTTTAGGATGGATGGGAAAAAGTATGATCCCGTAGGAGAAATAGGGTTTGAGTATTCATAAACCCCCCTAATGTGTGTTGCTATCCACCTTTACAAAAGGTAGAATAGCCCACATATCCTCTGTGGCCTCTTCCCCTCACTGATGTGCCAGATCATTTTGTACATCTTGCAAAGCATCGGAATTTCGAGATTCACCCACCATCCGGTCACTAGCATGGAGGCCATGATGAAGTTTTTGGGTCGCACACCTGTGTTTTTGTCCCTCACCAGCAAGATCCATCCGCAGATGAGAGCCGCAATGAATGCCACCAGCCTGACTATCGGCTGTTGTTCGGTACTGATGCAGAACCCCCAGGTTTTCCACTAGCTATCCTACAAGATCTACCAGTACGAGTGCTTCTTACCTCACTGATCTCCCTTTGGGAAAGTCTTAGGCCTCACCGGGAACCGTCTGCCTTCAAGGAAGTTCAAAAACTACTTGAACCACCATCTGTAGTGGACATCTCTTACCGCTTCTTTGTCCTCTCCCGGCACTGGTCTCATCAACGTCGTCGCCAGTGGCGGCATCTGCTCCGGATCCTCCCACGCACTCATAGCAGAGAGGAATTCTTCATAAATTTCCCCTAATAGGACCCCTGAAATCTGATGCACATCCCATAAACTGATGTCAACCTCCCTGTGATGTAGGTGGAAGGTATTGGTCCCCGATGACCACCAGCTCAATAGCTCTGGCATCAGCTGCTTCGGCTGGTAGATGTGAAATTGGGAGGCCCATGCCATCGCATACAGACCATCTTTCCTCAGCTATACCCCGAATTCATCACACAAGGCGCTTATCCAGTAGGCCCAGGACCAGTCATCTGTGAAGTTGACTCCTTGGTGTAGGTCCCACTCATCAGACCATCCCTTCTTTGGGTTCCTCAATGCTGCCTTTAGGATTTTTTGGTACATAGGAGGGGACGTCTCTGGCTGCAATCATTTCCCATCAATGTTGTTCAAATGATTGTATAAACAATCAGCAGTAACGGGCGTAAAGTTCTCCCGAGCATGGCCATTAGCTGCCCTGAACCACAGGCGCTGACACGAAGTTCTCTTGAACCAGTAGTCTAGCTCATCCCTACTTGATTCAGGGATGAAGACATCATCCCTCATTCCAAATCCATACAAATTCATCCTATTTCACAGTGGGTAGTCCCTTTGGATTTCAGAAAATAGCTGCACCAACGAATCATGGTCGGAGTGGCTCCGTACCAACTCCCCCAGACCCAATCTATTCGCCATATCTTCCCTTTGGGAAGCGTCCATAAGGACCCCCCTAACGAACTTTGGTGATCCATCATGTCCTTAAAATTTAGATAAATTTTGGACTGGATCATGAATATCGATTGCGAAGCTCGACCGTGGAGATCGGTTGTGGAGCTCGATCTAGATAGCGAAATAGCAGAGCCTTGTGATGACCCTCAGACGCAAGTCACAGAGCGCAATAACGTGAAGTAGACGATTCACTATGCACCATGAAGAAAAAGGACTGATTCGTGGAGAGAAATCACGGAGTATGTGGAGCTTCACGAATCGAGAGACCCAAATATTGAAATCATAGAGGATAGAAAAAGAAAAAAGAGTAGTCAGTCCGACTATTTATAGGTGATAACTCTGGGCGCTTCGCAACGCATCCAGCCTTTACGTCACGCCCAGCCCGCGCATCTCTTCTCCACATCGCAAACCTCCTTCGCAAGGCCACTTCGCGAGCTTCCTTTGTGAGGTCTCTTCATGGGTAACCAATGAATTTTGGCGATGGACCCTCAGACTTGGATTCTTGTTTTCTCCTCAACTCCCAATCTGAGGGGGGAATTTGTTGACAATAAAATTAGGGGCAAAACCGAACATCCTGAAAGCATTAGGGACTACCTCGTGAATACGGATCGTGAAGCTCCCAGATCCCTGTGACCGACACCAAAGAGCTCCTTCAAGACCCACTGCGAAGCAAGGAGGCAGAACAGCCCAGCCATCCCCTTTTACATTCACGACCCACCGCAAAGCAAGGAGGAGGGACAACTCTGTGAGTCCCTTTGACGTTTGCGACCCACTGCGAATCAAGGAGGCGAGACAGCTCTGCGAGGCCCTTTGAGGTTCGTGACCCACTGTAAAGCAAGAAGGTGGGAAACCTCCATGAGCCCCTTTGACATTCGTGACCCACCGTGAATCAAGGAGGCGGGACAGCTCCGCAAGCCCCTTTGATGTTTGCGACCCACCGCGAAGCAAAGAGGTGGGACAGCTCCACAAGCCCCTTTGACGTTCGCGGCCCGCCACGAAGCAAGGAGACGGGACAGCTCCACGATCCCACTTGATGTTCATGACACGCCATGAAGCAAGGAGGTGGGACAGCTCCATGAGCCCACTTGACGTTCACGACCTGCCGCGAAGCAAATTTCATCTTCATTCCAAGCGAACCCTACTTCGCGGAGTCTCTTGCCTATAAATACCCAGCTCTCCTCGAACCTGGGGGAAATACTCTCTGAACTTTCACCTTCCTAGCTCCATAATCATGAAGCACTTCCTGCTCTGTGAACCATGATCTCCTCAAGATACTTTTGCTCTGAGAAGTACCTCCCCCTTTTCCTTAATTGATCCCCTCTTCTAAGAGGGATGCCTTTCGTTAAGCCTACAGGTCTTCGCGGAGGAAGAAGATCCCCAAGGGGACTCGGGTCTTCGCATAGCACTTCGCTTTGTGAAGAACCCTCCATTCACATGTAACCCAAGTGCCAAGGCCGGGTCACTATGAATCACGAAGCACATTGCTTCACAATGCTATGTTTTGCAAGGCACCCTTGCTTCATGAGGCATTGCTTCGCGAATCCCTTTCCACTTCGCGAAGCCCTTTCCACTTCACGAAGCCCCTCCCATATGCACCTACACTCAATCCCTAGACTAGGCGACTGCACTTCGTGAAGCACATCCCTTCACTAAGTCCCTCCACTTCATGGGGCACCAAAGCTTCACAAAGCTTCTACCTGTGAACCCCTTTGCTCTGCAACTCCTTTTCTAGTGCGGCCCTTTAGGTTTTCACAAAGCAATTTCAAAGTCCCTTAGACGATACTTCCCATTGCGTTGTTTCGCCTCATGCTTCTTCTCATAGGCATCCTAATGGCTATTTCTTCTTCGCCTATCCATGCTAACGTGGGCCCCTAAGGGGATCAACTCTCGATATCCCCCAACCACGGAATTACTGATACCTTCCTTCCACCAAGGGCGGGTGGGTATCGGTTATGTGAGTCCTAGGGGTGGGGAGAGAACCCACCTCATCTGAACTGTAGGATGTTAAACTTCCAAGCACCATCGTCCTCAGCACATCATGTTAAACTATGACCTCACCTCATGCCTCTCATGCGGGGAAATGGAAACCACCCTAGTGTAAGCCCCTAGATTTTATTTCCAGAGGAAGCATCCTTTCCCCTCCTTTCTTTGGTGCCAAATCCCTTTGTCATTGGGCTTCTTCATCACCGAGCCTCCATCCTGGAGTAAGTCCCAACCTCTTCAGGCTACTAACTATGTGTAAGCCCCTGTTTACTCTTTGGTCCACTAACCACATGTGAGCTCCACTCCACTTCCCACGGATTCACCTTTCACGACATGATCGTCGGGTCTTTTCTGTCTCTTGTTTCTCACACCGAGCATGACTCATGTGGGCTAAGAGCAAGCATCGACCATGAAATCCACCCCAGGAATCCTAGAGTGTAAGCCCCACACCTACCTGAACTACGTGGTCTTTGATCCTTTCCAAGGCAAGGTACGTAGAAAGTCTCCATGAGGTTCAAGCCCACCATCTATTAGTTCCAACCCCCTTCACATCAGTTCACCAAACACCTTCCCAAACTATGTGGACTTTGATCCTGACCAAGGAAAGGTACATAGGAAGCCTCCCTGAGGTTCAAACCCAACAACCATTGGTCCTGACCGCTTTCACGTCAATGCACCAATGCCCCCACCCGAACTACGTGGACTTTTATGCTTGCCAAGGAAAGGTACATAGGAAGCCTCCCTGAGTTTCAAGCCCAACACCCGGTCAATCCAACCATCTTCACATTGGTTCACCAACACCCCGGGCAGCCTAGAGCATAATCCCCACAACCATACCTGAACTACGTGGTATTTGATCCTTTCCAAGGCAAGGTACGTAGGAAGCATCCCTGAGGTTCAATCCCAACAACCATTGGTCTTGAACGCTTTCACGTTGGTGCACCAATTCCCCCACCTGAACTATGTGGACTTTGAAACTTTCCAAGGAAAGGTACGTAGGAAGACTCCCTGAGGTTCAATCCCAACACTTGGTCGTTCCGACCATCTTCATGTCAGTTCACCAACACCTCGGGAATCCTAGAGCGTATTCCCTACAACCATACCTGAACTACATGGTCTTTGATCCTTGCCAAGACAAGGTACGTAGGAATCCTCCATGAGTTTCAATCCCACCATCTATTGGTTATGAACCCCTTCACGTCGGTTCACAAAACTCCTCCCTAAACTACTATGTATTTCATCATTGACAAGTCATGGTACATAGGAAGCCTCCACAAGGTTCAATCCCATCATCCATTTGGACCCCAGGTCCTCCTTCACGTCGGTCCACTGACCCCCATCCCATACGAACTATGTGGGTTTGATATCTGTCTCTTAGGTAGGGTATGTAGGAATATTCCATGAGGATCAACCCCATCTAGCGGTAAGTAGTTGTGACCACATCCATTGGTAAGCTGTTGTGACCCTATATAGTGGTAAGTTGTTGCGACCTCAATCAGGTGTAAGATGTTGCAACCTCAATCAGCGGGGATCCGTTGCATCCCCTACTCAGTGGAAAGCCATTGTAATCCCATTCATTGGGACCCACATATTTGGTCTGTCCTGGTGGCGTCAGACCAACCCAGTCTTCTAACCATGCATAAGCCCCATACACATTATCGGGTTGTTGTCCTATGTGTACACCCAAATTCAAGTTCATCGCCTGACCTTTCCCTCGAGCCTATGCATCTCGGGAAGTTCATGCCCCAACCCAGAGATTCCACTTCCTCCAGGTCCCATCCACGCGTCCATTCTCATGGTATGCCTCCTTAGGCGTCCCATCACCCTCTTGAACTATGCGGACTTTGATTCCCTGCCATGGGTATACGTAGGAAGTCTCCATGAGACTCAAGCCCAACATTATCGTCGTCCTCACGATGGTTCCATCCCATTCACCGCCTATTTCACTCAGCACCCCATCACCCATCTTGATTCTTACCCAGGCCGCCACATCCCGGTGAGGTCATGTCAATCCACCTACATCAGTGTGTCCTCTATGGGTTACACTCTTCTGATCTACTCTAGTTAGTGTTCTGATCAGTCCGATCCATCTCTGCTGGATGTTAAACTTGCGGCATACCCCGTGTTAAACATGGGAAGCTGAGGAAAACCTCAAATACATGACTATGGAATATAATTCCTTTCATTTGATGTGGGATGCCTCGGGCTTTCGTGCCATCAAGAAGCCCTATAATAAAGGACAAAAGACGGACACACCAGTGTTCCAGCGTCCAGACACGCTAGTGATGTCCAACATGACTACTCCCCTGACTGAAGGTTGCTTCCCTGACTTGACCCCTTGGAATGTCCTGATAGAAGAAGTGTAATTAACCAGTGTCCATGAAGATATGGCACTGGTAATAATTTCACAAAAAATGTATTAAATCTATAAGGGAGACCCATACTAGGTAATGATCTCTGAGGAGGAATCCACAGAAAGAAGAACCGACATCCCATAATCCCATTTCGATCAAGGAGAAAACGTCCCTGAACAAGGAACATATGTCACCCGCCTTTGGAATGCATGAATGCGGGGAAACAAAATCGCGCCTTTCGTCCTCTCACAAGATGAACAGCGCGCCCCAGCGAAGGTTAACAATGGACTAGAAAGGTGAAACTTTGACTAAGATAACGTTACCCATGATATGTTCATTATGTTAATATAATATTGTATGGATAAAGATATGTGAGATATGAATAAGTAAATTGGATAGTACTGATTACCTAGTAACTAAGTAATAACATTTTTATTGGTGTTTTATGCTATCATTGATTAATTTTACAGCATTTGGATTTAAATAATATATCAAATATACTTTGGCATAAGGAATCATATATGTTGTAAAAAAGGATTTATGGTAATTCAGGTTTTCACCATGTTTTTAGAGAATATATGATGAGGATATTCACATGTTTGGAATGTGACAACCACGATCTAATTTGTGATATATAAGGGAATCAATGTTAAGCTGATTCCGTGACTCTCTTTATTATGTTTTAGAATTTCATGTCTGATAAGGGTTAAAAGGTTAACTATATATGAAAAGTTTAAGTTAAAATTTGGAAGAAGTATTTTTGCACTAATATTGTATTGAAACCCATGGTTAAAATTCTATTTAGCGATTAAACTTATTTCAAGGATTTCCATCATTTATATTTATGAATTTATATTATCATTGTTTTAGAAAAGTATTTCATGTATGTCGGGTGACAACCAATTAAGTCTGGTTAGGCCACGAGTCCTAAACCCCTGACCAAAAGATGATAAGAGTTCCACACCTAACACTACCCTCTGCGATATCCTGGTTAATGTGTAATTACTTTTGTTTAATAAATATTTATTATGAACTAGTAGTGTTAATTTTTATTTTTATATATTAATGCGTGTTTATTTTTAAGATACAAATAGTTAGACTTTTTATTCTTTTATGGGCCTTATGATTCGTTAAAAGTGTATTTCAGTTATTTATACATCAAAGTTAATTTATTGACATTGATTTCATGAAGTAATGGATGTATTATTAATTTTTCAAAGCACAACCCAAGAATGAAATTTTTTTATCAAGAATTACCCAACGTTCTAAAAGTGATACAAAAAAATTGTTGTCCTAATACCTTTATTTCTGTTGAACCAATGGCTTATAGAATCATCACATATTTATTAATTTGAGTCCCTCAACCTTCCTTAGATAATTCACTTGTTTGTGATCCATGAACTCAATCACTCCCTATAAATATTTATTCTTTTCCTTCATGTCCAATATTTACTCTCAATATAAGGACCTAGACTTAAAACATTACATATTATGGAGTTTTTGATGGGAACATACATTCTTAAACAATGAGTATCTTTTTAGGTTTAGAGTTATAGAGAATTATGACATAAAACATACATAACATCCCATAATATTACATGAGGATACTACTAAAATATTATCCATTTCTTCAAAAATATAAAAAAGATTATGTAAAACATGATTTCTTTGACAAATCTTCATAACAATTAAATTTAATTCCTTATTTATCTTACACATCCTTATCGTCTATGAAAAAAATTAAACTTGGGATGAGAACAAATATCTCAGTAAGGGATGTAATGAAATAAATCGTTAGTCAAGTGATAACATAAAACTCAATTAAACTCATTTCATAAAAACTCATTAGCGTTAATAGAAACATCATGTAATTTCCGTGGGACATATTCACCATATCACTCTTATAATCACCCTTAAAAATGGAATAACCATTATTTTAAACTTCCATATATATAGTACTCAATGCATGGGGGATATATAATGGTGATCACATGTCATATCATGTACTATAATTGGATCAACCCAACATATCTTGAGCTATAATGGGATCAACCCAACATATCTTGAGATATAATGGACTCAACCCAACATATCTTGAGATAAAATGGGCTCAACCCAACATAAATATGTCCAAGGAATATATCATAGCAATAAATCACCATAAAATCAAGAAAAATCACTCATTCCATATATATAAAAAAATCTTATTGAATTTCATTAAAGAGACTTTTAAAAGAATTTTAAAAGGAAAGTCCCCTGCAAATATAATTGGAGTGAGAATCATTTTAATGGAATGTATATTTCTATAAAATGTAAATATACATAGTAAAACATAATATAAACAAAATTTAATCACAAAAATAATCTCAATACCACATAATGAATAAAGTATAATGTTAACCTAAAGAATGGAAGTTGGTTTAAGAATTCCCTTACCTTGGGTTCATCTTACTTAAAATGTGATTAAACCTCCTGTATAATTGTTAAAAGAGTGTTATTAATACTTCACAGAATCATAATAATTTTTAAAACACCTTATATTCTCTTTTTATAACATCATCCCACACATTTATTAATAATATGTTGTTATTTACATTGTTTCGGGTGCGTTATTTACATGGTTCCATGGCTGGTTCGTAATGGATTTTCTTGTCGAATGGAAGAAAATATCTAGAAGTGAAATGATATTTTATTAACATTTTTATAGATTATTAAATGATTCCGTAAATCATTTTGGTTATATGGTAGTGGTATGAATCATTAAATAAATCATTTGTGATAATCGTTAGTTTATTTTGGTGAATTTTGATCATTATGAACCACTTTTGTTTTATTAATTAATAGTATGCATAAAAACTAGATCCAGAATATAATATATCATATAATATGTATAATAAAATATTATTTAACCATATTAATTGTTTTATTAATATATTTGAAGTAATTAAAGGAAATTGAAGACACATCGTCCATGATGTTGGTAAATTGACAAATCACGGACAATGTTTTTGTTTTTAGAATTAGTGGGAGAGGAGAACAAATATGATGATGAATTGTTCCATAAACATGATAAAAATTCAGTATATATAATATAATATATCTTTAATTCTACTTGTATATGGGGAAAATAATAGAGTATAAGAAAAGGGAAAGAATTGAAATGAAAATAAAAGAGAAAGAAAGATGATTTTTACCTCTTGATCTCTTCTCCTTAAGATCCTCATTAAGGCCTTTGGTACTGGAATTTTGGTGAGGAAAGAAGGTCTTGTTCATGGGGAAGATCCTTGGGAATAATATTTGGTAGGATTTAGACAATTCTCAAAGCTTTATATGTGTGAGAGGAATATGGGGGTGAGGGTTGTATTTATAGTGGAGGGGGGAGGTATTTTCCATTATTTTAATCATTAGTTTGATATTTTTTCTCAAGACTATGTATAGTCTTGATTATTGTGACGCAAAATAGTAATAATTTCATGTGATTTCGAACTAATTTCCATTTAAATCATCTATTACTCATCCATGATGCATAAATTCATTTATTTAGCACATTTTGTAAATCATCAAATTTCACTATTCATCAAAAATCAAGTATTTTAGGAAAATACCAAAAATTAACCCCAACCATTTTTTGGAATGTAGAATTAAAAAATGAACCCCATTTTATCAAAGTAATTTTCTAAATATGAGAAATTTTATTTTTAATAAAAAACCATAATTTATTCAAAAAATAGCAATTTTAAAATCTATTACTGATTTTATAACACCTTGAAATTTTAATTTAGGTATCATAAAATTATCTTATAACCACAAGATAATAATTTATAATTAAATTTCATGATAATAAATTTTGATTAAATTATTTAATTAATCATAAAACTTAATTAAATATTTATGACTTACAAAAATATGATCACTTATATAATGATCATATTATCAATTATAAGATGCCCTTTTAATATATATCCATGGATAAGGTTACTATACATTTGGTTGATTTACAATTAATTAGAGTCATATTAATATTCATATGTGTATGTTACTATTAATAAGGGTAAGATACTATTCACAAAAAATTATGTTGGTTCTATAATACTCCAAATAACTTACTAATCGCAACCATGTATGTCTGTTTTTCAAAATTCAAAACACAGAAGTAAAAAAATTATGTTTAATGGCTAGTTTATAATATACCCTTAATAAAAGTGTCACTATATAGTGACTTGTTATTTCATGCATTAAATTAAATTTATTTGTAAAACCTTGGAGTGTTACATTCTCCCCACCTTCGGTAAATTGAATCCTCACAACTTTTTTTACTTATTAAAAAAGTGGGGGTACCTATCCCTCGTAGCATTTTTAGATTCCCTTATTTCTTATTCAACCATGTGGTTTCTCCACAAAACCTTTACTTGGTGGATTGACTTATTTTGCAATACTTTCTCTCTATGATAAATAATCTTAAGAGGTATCTCTTCATAAGAAATTTTCTCTTCTAGTTGAACTACATATAGGCTCAAAACAAGAGAGGAATTTGGCACATACTTTCTCAACATCGAAACATGAAAAACTTTTTGTAAAAGAGATAAACATGGAGGAAAACCTATAAAATAGGTGGCTGGTCTAACTTTCTCTAGGATTTCATAAGATCCAATGAACCATGGACATAGCTTTCCTTTTTTACCAAAGCACTTAACACTTTTCCAAGGAGATATTTTAATAAAAACATGATCACCTACCTCAAATGAAATGTATTTCCTACTGTTATTTGCATAACTTTTCTACTTACTCTGATCTGTCCTCATGTGTCACTGAATCATCTAAAATTTAATTCTTTTCCCAATGAATTCTAAATTCCTTTCCAAAATTTAGAAGTGAACCTGGGATCATGGTTAGATACAATGGAAAGAGAAAGTACATTTAACCTGAAAATCTATTTGAGGTATAGTCGAGAAAGCTGATCCAAATACATAGTATGTCGAATAGGAATGAAATGTGCAAATTTAGTTAGACGATCAACAATAACCCAGATTACATTATTACCTAGAGATGTCTTCAGTAGTCCCACAACCGAGTCCATGGATATATTTTCCCATTTCTACTCTACCACTGGTAAAGGTTTAACCATCCCCATCGGTAACTGCCTCTCTACTTTAAAATATTAACATGTTAAACATTTCACTGTAAAATCAAAAATATCTATTTTCATTCCATCCCACTAGTAATACTCTCTAAGATCTTTGTACATCATTATACTACTAGGATTAACTAAAAATTGAGAACTATGAGCTTCACATAACAATTATTTCATCAACTAAGAATCACAAGGAACACATAATCTCTTCCCAATCCTTAAAATAAAATTCTTATCAAGTTTTCATTATAGAAACATACCAATTATAACCAATTATACCTTTTTCTATAACTCTTTGTATTATTTATGTGCTTTCTTATTTCTATATGATAGAGATGGCTGCACTGAAACCTGAAAAAAAAATAGATTAATTTCCTGCACCAAGAACAACCAAGAAAACTTTTATCAAATCATTCACCAAAGGGTCATGTTCTAAACGTATCATGATTAATGTAGCATTAATTTTCTGACTTAGTGCATCAACCACTCTATTTTCTTTTCTAGGATGGTAATGAAACATGCAATCATAATCCTTGATTAGTTCCAACAATCTTCTCTATCTCATGTTTAATTCCTTCTGATTAAATATATAATTCAAACTTTTATTGTAATTATATTGTAACATCCCAGCTAAATAAAGAATATGATATTTTCATATTTATTATTATTTTTTAATTAAATATTAATTTTTCTTTAAAGGGGGTTTTATTTTTGATGGCATACCCGACACACAACAATGGGTTTCTCTGAAATCACATGTTGCACACAAGGTTGAGTCATACTGAAAAATAACAATATAATATTATTATTTTAAATTGTAGTTAATCTCTAGTAATTGTATTAGTGGTAATGAATGGAATGAACCATTTTATGATTAAAAAAATTTAAATGTTTTTACATTTATCTAATAAAATTTATAGGCTTAAAATGATAATGAATCCAATTTTAAGCATAAATACTCTAATATTTTTTAAAAGGTAGTTTTACCACCTTTTGATGGAGAAGCATTTTTTACTATAGTTTTTGTCACTTTTATATATTCTATTTGAAAAAAATAAACTTATTTTTTATAAGTGGGACATCAAAATTTACTTTGGGTAAATGTTTGGTATTTTTCTGATAAAGTTCATTTTTTAATGAGTAGTGAAAAATACTACATTTTAATTCAAAACTACCTTTTAATATAATTTATTTATATAGTTATATTGTAATTTTAAGTGGTTTTGAAGTGTAATTGGATTATATTTTTTTCATTTAATCCAATGTTTTTATTATAAGTAATTTCACTTTGCAATTGGACAAAAACACATGTCAATATTTTGGTCATTTTTACTTCTTAAAAACACGATTTTGGGTTTTAACAATGGGAATTACTTTTAAATTAATTTCTACAACTTCTGTGTTTTGAATATGGAAAAATGGATTCAATATTTGGAATCAAGAGGTAAAAATTGTGTAAATAGGTACCTTTTAAATTTAGACATTATGAATAGTAACTTCAGTAAATATTTTATTTACCATGGTTAAAGGGTAAATCTGGTAAATAAGGGTAAAAAATAATATTATAATAATATTAAATTACCCTAACATGTGTCCTAATCCTATTATATGAAATATTTCCAACCATGGGAATCCTTGGGTCGATTTTAGAACCCCATGGATCCACTTGTGTGTGAAAATGACATTTTAATTACTTTTAATTTAAAGTTAAGGAAAATATAAGATAAACATATATCTTTTACTAAAACAATTTTCTTATGGGGTTATATAAGTGATATCTTTGACTATAAATAGTCACTATAAATCTAAAAATATTTCCTACATCATGGTATTTTATTTATAATTTTTAGAAATCAAATAAATAAATTTATTTGTGATACAATGGTGATATAGTGATTTTCTTATTAATGAAAAATTTAAATAAATGAGTTTATAAATATTAAAATAAATTTATTTTGAAACTTTTTATGCCATACACGAATTTTATGTATGACTATGACTTTTTATCTTTCAATTAATGAAGTTTTTTTCGAATTAATCAAGTTGTTATGTATTTTTTAAAAATCATGATATGTGAAGTATAAAAATTGACATAAATGAGTTTTAAAAAAATAATATTTTATTAAATGATATAATAGTCCTAAAAATCTAATATTTGGCCAAAATACATATATGATGTTATAAATGTCATTAATGGTCCATTTTTTGGTCTCTTGGTATTTTATAGTAACTATATTAACCATATATTATGAAAATATAAGAAGACGTGGTAAGAGTTAATTTATTTAACTAAGGGTTAAAGCTAAAAGATAAGGTTACTTTTATGACCTAAACTTGTCTAAAACTCATTGTATGAGAGGATTTATACACATAATCATATGATATTTTAAATATATTACTTTTTTGTTATTATAATTCAAAATTCAATTAATAATAAAATAATATTTCAAGACATTCCTAAAGTACTCCTCCTCTCTCTTATAAAAGGAAACCACCTCTAACCCATTACTCACACCTCTAAAGACTCGTGGATTATCCAAAATCTACTTAAATAATCTCAAAAAAATTCTACCTTTATCCTATAATCCTTTCCTTAGTCAGAAGGCAATTCAATAAATCCATTAGCCTCAAATAAAAGGAATTTACCCGATTTGAGGAAGAACAAGGAACAAACGAGTCAAGTCTGACATGAGGTAAGGGAATTCATCTCAATATCCTTTCATTAAGGAATATTTTCATAACATACACCTCCTTATTTTATATGGTGTATAATAAACCCCTTTTACTTTTAAGTTAATTCAAAGGGAATCTTTTTTTCTACGGAGCGTTTTACTAAATGAAAAAAGGAATATTTTTAACATATGCGGCGACAACGACCTTTCCAACGCCGTGAGAATTATTTGATATATTGATTCCTTAACAATCCATAATGTTTATTTTAAGGAAAAAATATCATATACCATTTTTACGTATTTTGGTATTGAAAATGGTTTTTGAAATAGATTGATTATTTCAATATCTTGAAATGATTTCTTGTGATAGAAAATAAAATGTTATTACTAAAATGTTGATATTTGAAATATTTTATGTGTGATGACTATATAATGGTACTTGGACATTTAACGGGTGGTTACGTGATAAACCAAATGATGGGTGGTTCCATGATAATCCAAGGATGGGTGGTTACATTATAACCTCCAATACATTGGGTATGGAAGTCGGTTGTATGGATATTACATTTGTAAGAATAATTTGTGGAATTAGACCATATGGTTCTTCCATTTAAGTATGATTATGTCCCATGTTTACCTTTTATATTTTATGTGTACTTTTTATGGGTTTTATAGTAATATTTTGGTTACAAAAGGGTAATTAATGAGATTTTATTCAGTGAAGAGTATTTACTACTTCATAAAGGTGAAAAGTATTACTTATGATAAAGTATTAATGGTTTACATGTTGTTTTGAAAACACTAACAGTTTTCCTTATTTGTGTCCCTTACTGAGCTTTTTATGCTCATTCCAAGTTTTGAAATGTATTTCACAATTTTTAAAGGTGAATAGAGTCAAGGATTGTATCAAGTAGAAGTTGTGATCCTTAATCATGAAACTAAACCGTGTTCTTTTTTATAAGCTTTTGTTTTATGAATGAAAAAGGATAGTGAGTATAAGTGTCTACATTGTAACAATAAAGTTTTTATGTATATTTTATGGCCTGATTCTCTAAATCTCTAAACCTGAAAATATATTCAATATGAATTATTAAAATAATTCAAGATTATGTAATTTTTAATGTTGGGTCCTTATAGTTGGTATCATAGGTCAGTTTAGATAAATTTAAGAGTTAGAATTTTGTTAATAGAATGTCCATAAACGATTTTTACATTATGGTAAATTTTAAATGATATAAAATTTTAATATTACCATGTTTCTTCATCTAAGATATGATTGTTTGGAATGTTTTTCCGTAGAGGAAATAGGGCAGTTGTGCTGGGAGGGAATACAGAGGGAAATAACCTTCCAAATCAGCATCCCAAGACGGTTGGAATCAGAACTGAATAGTTTGTTGTGTTAATGGTGCAGTTGACTTAGGCTATAAATGGTGGTGGTATCCATGTATGAGATCAACCAGATCAACCCCATAGGAACATGTCTATAGTGTAGAATTTCATGAGGAAACATCCCCCATCATTTAGAGGATCATATGACCCTGTTCAAGCTAAAGGGTGGATCAAAGTACTGAAAAAGATTTTTGATGTCATGGGTTGTACATACAATCAAAAGTTTAGTCTTGTTGTTTATCATTTTGAAGGAGAATCATATCAGTGGTGGTCTATGATTAAAAATATCAGGGACAGTGTGGAGATTGATTCTATTGGTTGGGACGAATTCAAAGGAATGTTTCTTGAGAAATATGTTCCTAAGGTGGTTCAATTTAGGATAGAAAAAAATTCTTGGAATTGAGGCAGGAGGATGACTTAGTGGCTTCTAATGAAGAAACGTTCACTCAACTGGAAAAAAATGCTCCATATTTCATCTGAGATCTTGATAGTAAGATAAATCGATTTTAATCAGGACTGAAGACGTGATATCGAAGAGAATTAGCCTCACATGAATTCAAAATCTATGAAAAACTTTTCAGATGTTCTGAGAAGGTAGAAATGGAGATTTCTAATGATAAAGTGTTCCATGAGAGCATGAAAAAGAAGAGGTCCAATTGGCACGAAAAAGGAAATAATTCATCAAAAAATCATGGAGGTAAGAAAATTAAATTTCCATCTTATGAGAAGTGTGGTAAAAAGAATCCTGAAGAATGTTTATCAAAGTCAGGGAAGTGATTTCGGTGTGGTAAGACTAGTCATATTGCTCATAATTGTAAATAAGATGATCAAGAAGGAAATTAAAATCCATTGGTAAGATTTTTTAGTTGCAATGAGTTTGGGCATTATGTCAATGTGTGTCCAAAGTTGATTACCCAGGATGGAAACAAGTTAGATCAAAAGTAGAAGGGTGTGGAAAAATATTTTACAACTACTATGGTTGATGTGGGACCATCAAATGAAGTGGTATCAGGTACTTTGTTTTTTTCTCAGATTATGCCAATGTGTTTTTTGGTTCAGGGTCTACACATTCTTTCATTTCTAAGAATTTTTTGGGTAAATTTGGAATTCCACCTCAAGAAATGAATCCAAAACTTATGGTAAAAACACCTAGGGGAAATTTTGAGGCAAAAATAAATTATAATAATATTTCTATCCTTATTTGTGGAAAGAATTTACCTGGAAAACTTTTTTTCTTCTAGTAGAGTTTTATGTTATTTTGGTAATGGATTGGCTTTCTATTTACCATGCTAATATTGACTGTAGAGATAAATAGGTTTCTTTTCATAAAGACGTTCAGTTTGTGTTCAAAAATGAACCCTTATCTCTGATAACATATAAGGAAGATGAGAAACTAGTAAAAGATGGAAATTAATGTTACCTTTCGTATATTGTTGAAAACAAATGAACTGTTCAAATTAATTATGTGCCAGTAGTAAATGAGTATCTTTGTGTTTTTTCTAATGAGTTGTCTTGTATTATACCTAATAAGGAAGTTGAATTTTCTTTTGAATAATTTCATGATGCTAATATCATTTCAAAACCCCCTTATCGACTGGCTCAAATTGAACTTTTAGAGTTAAAGAAACAATTATCGGAGTGGTTAGATAAAGGTTTCATTCGACCTAGAATGTCACTGTGGGTTTCTTCTATCTTGTTTGTTAAAAAGAAATATGGTTCAATGGGACTTTTCATGGATTATAGAGCCTTGAATAATATCACTGTTAATAATAAGTATCCCTTGCCTCATATTGATGATTTTTTTGATCAGTTCCAGGGAGCTCAGTATTTTTCGAAGATTGACTTGAGGTCAGGGTACCATCAGTTGAAATTAAAGTAAGAATACATTCCAAAGACCACATTTCATACTATATATGGCCATTATGAATGTTTAGTTATTCCTTTTGGTTTAACCAATACACCTTCAATATTCATGGATCTAATGAATATAATTTTCTGTGAGTTATGGGATAAATTTGTGGTTGTTTTTATTGATTAAATTTTGGTATATTCCAAAATTAAAGAGTAACATGAATGTCATTTAAGGTTTGTATTTCAAACATTAAAATAAAATAAATCTTATGGGAAATTTAGAAGGTGTGAGTTTTGGTTGCAACAAATTTCATTCCTTGGTCACATTATTTCAAAAAATGGCCTAACTGTTGATCCTGCTAAAACAAAAGTTGTTGAATAATGGACAAGACCCAAAAATATAACCAAGATTCGTAGTTTTCTTGGTTTTTAAGGCTATTAGCGAAGGTTTGTTGAAAATTTTTCATGGTTATCTATCCCACTGACTAAGTTGACTCGAAAAGGTGATAATTTCATTAGGATAAAAATAATATGATGACTGTTTTAAGGAATTGAAAAGAAGATTGGTGAATGATTTAGTTTTTTCATTACCTTTCAGAGATGGTGAATTTTTCATCTAAAATAATGCTTCATTGAAAGGACTTGGTTGTGTCTTAATGCAGAATGATCAGGTAATTTCTTATGCTTCACGTCAGTTGAAACCTCATGAGTTAAATTACCCTACACAGGATTTGGAATTATCTGTTGTTATTTTTACTTTAAAAATTTGGAGGAATCATTTGTATGGATTAAAATGTGAAACATATAATAATGACGGGAGTTTAAAGTATATATTCACTCAAAAATAATTGAACATGAGACAGAGGAGATGGCTGAAATTAATCAAAGATTATTATTACAAGATTCATTACCATCCAGGAAAAGAAAATAAAGTGGTTGATGCTTTGAGTCAAAAAGTAATGTTGCATTAACCATGTTACGTATGGAACGAGATAATTTTATTAATGATTTGATGAATTTTGTCTTGGAAGTTCTTGGTGTAGGAAATTCCTCTGTTTTGTTTTAGGTAATAGTGAAATCATCTCTATCAGACAGAATTAATCAATTGTAGAAGGAAGACAGTGAGTTGTAGAAAAAGGTAGAGTAGGTTCAAAAAGGTAAGTTTCCTGAATTTAACATTGATAATGATTGTATTTTGATATTTGGGAAGAGATTATGTGTGCCTTGTGATTCAAATTTGAAGAAAGAGTTGTTATGTGAAGCTCACAGTTATTCATTTGTAATTCATCCTGATAGTACTAAGATGTATAGAGATATTTGGGAGTATTACTGCTGCGATGGAATGAAATGAGATATTGATGACTTTACTATGAAGTGTTTGACTTGCCAACATGTTAAAATAGATAAGTAGTTACCAAAAGGGATGCTTCAGCCTTTACTAGTTCCAGAGTGTAAATGGTAAAATATATCCATGGACTTTGTTGTGGGATTACCGTAAACATATCGATGCAATAATGCAATCTGGGTTATTGTTGATCTATTGACAAAATCTTCTCATTTCCTTCATATTCGAGATACTTTGTCTCTAGATCAACTTTCTCGGTTGTATGTTAAAGAGATATTCAGGTTTCATGGAGTTCCCCTCTCAATTGTATCTGATCGTGATCTCAGGTTTACTTATAACTTTTGGAAAGGCCTTCATAAGTCATTGAGAATTGAATTAAATTTTAGTACATATTTTCTTCCTCAATCAGATGGACATTCAGAACGAACAATTCAGACATTAGAAAATATGCTACATGCATGTTCAATGGATTACTAGGGAAGTTGGGACCAACAACTTTCTTTAGTTGAGTTTTCTTATAATAATAGTTTTTATTCCAATATACAGATCAAACCATTTGAGGAATTATATGGGAATCAGTTTTGAACTTCATATTTTTGGGATGAAGTAGGTGAAAGGAAACTGATGGGACCAGAATTGGTAGAAGATATGGCAGAGTAAGTTCAGTTGATATAGAAGCACATGAGGACAACTCAGAGATGGTAGAAAAGTTATGCAGATAACTGAAGGAAGGATCTTTCTTTTGAGTTAGGTGATCATGTCTTTCTCAAAGTATCACCATAGAAAAGTGGGATGTGTTTTGATAAAAAGGGGAAGTTGAGTCCGTGGTTCATTTGACCTTATGAAATTTTGGAGAAATTTGGATCAGTTTCTTACCAAGTGGATTTACCTCCAAGATTATCCTAGGTACACAATGTTTTTCTTATTTCAATGTTGAGAAAGTATATTCCTGATCCATCTCATGTTTTGAGTCCAGAGGTAGTTCAGTTGGAATACAATGTTTCTTATGAGGAACAACCAGTCCAGATTCTTGACCGAAGAGAGCAAGTGTTGCGGAATAAGGTAATGCATCAGGTAAAGGTTTTGTGAAAAACCCATATGGTTGAAGAGGAAACATGAGAATTTGAAAATTCTATGAGGGATAAATACCCACAATTATTTGATATGTAAATAAAATTGTGAGGACGTAATTTCCAAAAGGGGGGAAGGATATAACATCCCAGGTAAATAAAGAATATGAAATTTTCATATTTATTAATATTTTTCAATTAAATATTAATTTTACTTTAAATGGGATTCTATGTTTGATGGAGTACTTGAAACGCAGTAATGGTTTTCTCTGAAATCACATGTTTCACACAAGGCTGAGTTATACGAAAAATAATAATAAAATATTATTATTTTAAATTATAGTTAACGCCTAGCTGTTGTATTGGAGGGAATGAACAGAACTAACTATATTATAATTAAACATTTTTGTTAAATGTTTTTACGTTTATCCAATAAAACTTAACATCTTAAAATGAGAATGAATCCAATTTTAAGCATAAATACTATAATATTTTTTTAAAGATAGTTCTACCGCCTTTTGATGGAAAAAACTTTTTAAATATAATTTTTTTCAATTTTATATATTCCATTTGAAAAAATAAACTTCTTATTTAGAATAGTGACATCAAAAATTACTTTGGGTAAATCTTTGGTATTTTTATGGTAAAGTTCATTTTTTAATGAATAGTGAAAAATACTGCATTTTAATTAAAAACTACCTTTTAATCTAATTTATTTATATAGTTATATTTTAATTTTAATTTGTTTTAAAGTTTAATTAGATTATATTTTTAACATTTTATCCAATTTTTTTCATTTTAATAAATTTTACTTTGAAATTGGACATAAACACATGTCAACCTTTGGGTAGTTTTTACTTCTTAAAAACATGTTTTTTGGTTTCGACAAGAGGAATTAATTTTAAATTAATTTCTACAAATTTTGTGTTTTGAATTTGGAAAAATGTATTCCATATTTGTAATCAGAAGGTCCAAATTTTGTAAATATGTACCTTTTATTTTTAGAAATTATGAATAGTAACTTTAGTAAATATTTTATTTACCATAGTTAAAGGGTAAATCTGGTAAATAAGGGTACAAAATAATATTATAATAATATTAAATTACCCTAAAATGCGTCCTAATATAATTGAATTATATATTTCCGACCATAGGAATCCTTGGGTCGATTTTAGGACCCCATGGAGCCACTTGTGTGTGAAAATGATATTTAATTACTTTTAATTTGAAGTTAAGGAAAATATAAGATAAACATATATCTTTTACTAAAATAATTTTTATATGGGGTTATATAAGTGATCTCTTAGACTATAAATTCTAATTAAAAAGATGAAAATATTTCCTACATCATGATATTTTATTTATAATTTTTAGAAATCAAATAAATAAATTTATTTATGACACAATGGTGATGTAGTGATTTCCTTATTAATGAAATATTTAAATAAATGAGATTATAAATATTAAAATAAATTTATTTTGAAACTTTTTATGTCATAAAATAATTTTATGGATATTTATGACTTTTTATCTTTTAATTAATGAAGTTTTTTCGAATGAATCAAGTTTTTATGGATTTTAAAAAATTCATGGTATGAATAGTATAAAAATTGGCATAAATGGGTTTTTATAACAATTAATATTTTATTAAATGATATAATAGTCCTAAAAATACAATATTCTGTAAACTTACATATACTATGTTACAAATTTCATTAATGATCCATTTTTTGTCTCTTGGAATTATATAGTAACTATATTAACCATATATTATGAAAATACAAGATGGCGTGGTAAGAGTTAATTTATTTAACTAAGGGTTAAAAATAAAATATAAGGTTAATTTTATGACCTAAACTTGTATAAAACCCATTATATGAGATTATTTTTACCCATCATCATCTTATTTTTAAAATATGTCACTTTGGTAAAATAAATTAAAAATAAAATAATATTTCAAGATATTCCTAAAGTGCCCCTCCTCCCTCTTATAAAAGGACACCGCCTCTAACCAATTACTCACACCTCTAAAGATTTTTATCTCATCCAAACTCTACTCCAATAAGCTCACAACATTCCTCCCTTCATCCTAGAAGCCTTTCCCTAGGTAGAAGTAAATTCAATAAATCCCTTTGGCTCAAATCAGAAGAAGTTACTCGATTTGAGGAAGAACAAGGAACAAATGAGTCAAGTCGAACACGAGGTAAGGGACTTCGTCTCAATCTCCTTTAATTGAGGAATATTTTGATAATATACACATCTTTATTTTATATGGTGTATAATAAACCCCTTTTAATTTTAAGTTCATTCAAAGGGAATCTTTTTTTCTATGAAGCGTTTTACTAAACGAAAAAAGGAATGTTTTTAACGTATGCAACGAAAAAGGCCTTTCCTCATTTACAAGAATTATTTAATATATGTCTTCCTTAACAAGACATAATGTTTTTTTAAAAGGAAAATAAATAACATATACCATTTTTACATATTTTGGTATTGAAAATAGTTTTTGAAATGGATTTATTATTTCAATATCTTGAAAAGATTTCTTGTTATTGAAAATGAAATGTTATTAGTGAAATGTTGATATTTGTAATATTTTATGTGTGATGATTATATAATGTTACTTGGATATTTTACAGGTGGTTAAACTAAATTATGGGTGGTTCCATGATAAACCAAGGATGGGTGGTTACGTTATAACCTCAAATGCATTGGGTATGGAAGTCGGTCATATGGCTATTCCATTTGTAAGAATGATTTGTGGAAGTCGACCGTATGATTATTCTATTTAAGTATGATTATGTCCCATGTTTACCTTTTATATGTTATGTGTTCTTTCTATGGGTTTTAAGGTAATATTTTGGTTGCAAAAGGGTAAGAAATGAACTTTTATCTAGTAAAGAGTATTTACTAATTCATAAAGTTGAAAAGTATTAATTATGATAAAGTATTCATGGTTTACATGTTTTTTTAAATAACTAATAGTTTTCCTTCTTTGTATATCCCATACTAATATTTTTATGATCATCCCAAGTTTTGAAATGTTTTTAACAGGGTTTAAATGTGAATAGACTCAAATATGGGATCAATGAAAAGTTGAGATGTTTAAGCATGAAATGAAAACCAGTTATTTTTTAAAAGATTTTTTTTATGAATGAAAATGGATAGTGAGTAGAAGTGTCTACTTTGTAATAATAAAGTTGTTATGTATAAGTTATGGCCTAATTATCTAAATATTTAAACCTAAAAATATCATCAATTTGAATTATTAACATAATTCAAGATTATGTAATGTTTAAGGTCGAGTCCTCATATATATATTTCACATTTTACTCCATACATATGATACCTACAATTTTTTAATGCAAAAACAACATCAAAAAATTCCAAATCATGTGTAGGGTAATTTAACTCATGATCTTTCAACTGACGTGGGGAATAAAAAGTTACCTAATTATTCGGCATTAGAACACAACCAAGTCCCTTCAAAGAAGCATCAATGTAGATGGAAAATTTACCAATTCTTAAAGGTAGGTTCATAACTGGATCATTCACCAATCTTATTTTCAATTCATGAACACAATCATCACATTATTTTGTCCAGATGACTTTAAATAATTTTCTAGTTAACTTAGTTAGTAGGCTAGATAAGTTTGAAAAAATTTCAACAAACCTATGGTAATAACCTGCCAAACTAAGAAAAATACGAATATTGGTTATATTTGTTAGTCTTGGACATTCTACAACAACTTTTGTTTTGAAAGTATCAACATTTATGCAATCTTTAAAAACAATTTGACCAAGGAAAGAAATTTATTGCAACCAAAATCCACACTTTCTAAATTTTCCATATAGTCTATTTTATTTTACCATTTTAAAAACAACCTTTAGATGTTTTTTATGCTTCTATTTACTTTTAGAATGTACAGAATGTCATCAATAAACACAACCAGAAAATTATCCAAGAACTCATGAAATATTATATTCATAAGATCCATGAATACAGTAGGTTCAATAGTTAACCCAAATGGAATAACTAAAAATTTATAATGACCATATCTAGTACGGAATTTAGTCTTCAGGATGTATTCATCCTTTACTTTCAACTAATGGTACCCCGACCTTAGGTCAAGCTTTAAAAAATACTATGCTCCCTGGAGTTGATCAAATAAATCATCTATATGAGGAAAAGGATACTATTTTTTAATAGTGATTTTATTAAAGGCTTTATAATCAATGCAACATATCATTGAACCATCTTTATTTTTAACAAAAAAATAGGATCACCCCATGGTGAAGTGTTGGGTCAAATTAAGACTTTATCTAATAATTCCTGCAACTTATTTTTTTAATTTTAGAAGTTCAATTTGAGACATTCAATAAGGGGGTTTAAAAATTGGATTAACATTAGAAATTAATTAAATAGTAAACCTAACCTCTTGATTAGTAATAATACCAAGAAAAGCATCAGGAAAAACATTCGGGTAATAATTTACCACTGGGACATCATTAATTTGTATAGTTCCCTTGTCTTTAAATATATGAGAAAGATAATGTTGATTTCCATATTTTATTAATTTCTTAGCTTCATGATATGTTATCAATGGTATGGGTTCATTATTATACACAAACTAAAACTCATTTTGTAAAACAACTTCTTTTACTCTACAATCTATCTTAGTATGATAAAAAGAAATTCTGTCCATACCCAGAATAACATCAAACACCACTGTAGGAAATACAACAATTTTGGAAGGTAAAATATTTCCACATAAAATGATAATTAGATTATTATAATTTATTTTTTCCATAATATTTCCTCTATGCATTTTTACCATGATTTATGGGTTCATTTCTTAAGGTATAATTCCCAATTTACAAAAAAAATCTCAGAAATGAAGGAATGTGTAGACCCCGAATCAAACAACACATTTGAAAATCTGTAAAAAATAAGAAATGTACCTGATACCACCTCATTTGATGGATAAAAATCAGCTGAAGTGGTTGCAAAGGATTTCTCCACACCCTTATTCTTCCAATCATGTAACACCCCAATATTTCATAGTAAGTTATTTTCTTTAAATTAATTCAATAGCTTGCGTTACACGCAACACCGAGTTTGAGCGCACCACGAATTAACAAACTAGTCGTTCAAAAGTGGTTATGAATAGTATTAACTAAATTTTGAATTTTATATACTTTATATAATTTTAGAATCCATATTATGTGTTTCTTAGACATAATATAAGAACAAATTCATTTTTTTAGATAAAATAAGTATTTTTCAAAAAATGAAATTTTACCACCTTCTAATGGAAAAACATTTTTAAAACAAATATATGACACTTTTATATATTCAATTTAATTAAATTAAATTATTCTTTAGAATAAGGACATAAAAAATTATTTTGAATAAATTTTTGGTACTTTTCTGATAACTTTCATATTTTGATGAATACTGAAAAATACTAAATTTTAATTAAAAACAAATTTTTTAATAGAAATAATTTATATGGTTAAATTATGAATTTGAATGGTTTTTAAGTATAATTAGATTGTATTTTTTATCATTTAATACAATTTAGGTCATTATAATTAATTTCACATTTAAATTTGACATAAACACGTGTCAATCTTTTGATAGTTTTTACTTTTTAAAAACCCGCTTTTCGGTTTCGACAATGAGAATTTATTTCAAATTAATTAATGCAACTTATATGTTTTGAATTTGGTAAAATAGAATTCATTTTTTAATTCTGAAGATCAAAATTAGCTAAGGGTGAATTTTTGTTATTTTTCTAAAAACGTTCAATTTTTGATGAATAGTGAAAAACATTGCGTTATAGTTTAAAACCGACTTTTTATTTAAATAATTATTTATTTTATTTAAATTTATTTTAAGTCAAAATAGATATATAATATCTATATAAGTTTAATTTAATTAATTGGAGTCATTTTATAACAAAATTAGATGTATAAAATTTTATTGAACTTTTAACCGTCTTTTATCCACCCTAGGAGCATTTGAAAATTTGCATAAAACGTAATTTTATCGCTTCTATGAGTTGAATTTCAAAAATCCAAGAGAAACGGTTGACATCAGTAAGTAAAATAGGATCAATAAGATTAAAATAATTTTTGGTGAATCGTAACTTTTGACTTTTATTTACCACGGTTAAAAGTAAATAGGGTAATTAAGGGTAAAAATGATATTATAATTACCCTAACACATGTCCTAATTCTAATGGATAAGTGTAATTCGACCAAAAAACCCTTAGTAATAAAATATTATCCTATTTGGTCTACATGTATTAGATTAGGACATTTATAATTATTTTATTTAAAGAAGAGTTAAAAGAGTTAAATTCAAAGTTTAATAACTAAACCATTTTTAATATTGGGTTATACATAATATAAATTTGACTATAAATATTAATTTGAAATATAAAAATATTTCCTACATAATGGTATTTTATTTATAATTTTTAGACACTATATAATTAAATTTATTTATGACACAATGATGATGCAGTAATTACCTTATTAATGACAAATTAAAATAATTGATATTATAAATATCCAAATAAATGCAATTTTAGACTTTTTGTGAATTACACTAATTTTATAGGCTAATATGACATGTTAGGGTTGATTAAATAATTTTTTTTCGAATTAATCATGCTATTATGATTTTCACAAAAACCAAATACTAAATAATGTCAAAATTGACATAAATGAGTTTTTAAAACAAATACTATATTATTGGTTGATATAATATTCGTAAAAATCTAATATTTTTCCAAAGGGATTAAATAATATTATATATGTCATTAATGAACCACTTGAAGTTCTCTTGGAAGTTTAGAGTAAGTTTATTAACCATATAGTGTAAGAATACAAGAAGACATGGTAAAAGTTAAACTATTTAACTAAGAGTTAAATCTAAAAAATAAGGTTAAAATGGTAAACTAAACTTGTTTAAAACCTATTGGTTGATATTTTTTCGACCCATACCCACCTTATATTTGAAATAAATCATTTTTGAGCCATTAGAAACCGAAAATTAGTTTATTATAAAATAATATTTCAAGTTTTTCCTAAAGTGACCCTCACCCCTCTTATAAAAGGGCACTCCCCTTCTCTCAAAATCACACCTCCAAAGCCATTTTGAATCAGCCAACCCTGCCCATATATCCTCCCAACTTCCCTAAAATCAACCTATAGTCCTTAATTTTATCATAAATCCAACCTAAGGATCCCTTTTGATCAACTCAAAAGGAAACACCCGAAGAAGAGGTAATAATTTCACCACCCTCTTTCAAGTTATTTTCTTCTTCCACTTCCTCTTTCTTTATTGTTTCTATACCAAAATAATAACTCCAATACCTCCTACATACTATTATGTTATTATAAATATTTTTCAACTATATTCGTTATTCTATCCATCATATAAATGACAAACTCACCATATGTGCGTACGTATGGCTTACCGTCTCCACGTTGTGGTGTAGTTTGTTATTCAAACACTTAATTATTTGAATGGATATAATAATGAGTATAACTAATGTAAATAATAAATATAACATGTTAATTATTCTATATATATGATATACCATCCAATTACATACAATTACACCATAAATATAATGATATTGTCGCTCGTGCGTACGTACGGATTACCATCTCCACGACGCGATGAGATCTATTCCCAGGTTCACCATTCAATGATGATTATAAAAATATATATTATTATTAAGTATATAATATATGACATAATAATGCTAATGGAGATATATATATGTGTGTGTGTGTGTGTGTGTGTGTGTGTGTGTGCGTTTGTGTGTATGTACTTACATATATCTTATTCACTTACTTTCGTTTAATACGATATGAAAACAGAAACAGCGTTTATGCGTACGTACGGCCTACCGTCTCCATAAACGGTGCCTTCCATTTCATATATCTATCTATTATAAATATTTATATTCAAAATATATATGATATATAAATCAATATTTATATTCTTTAAGTATTTAAATCATGATCTAAATGATACAATCAAGAATAACATGTTAAAACACGTACGATAAAGAAAGTGATTATTACCCAAAATGTTAATTTAACGTGGAAATAATTATTAAATGGATAGTATAAATTCATAAATTAATCATGTATGATATAATAAATATGAATATGGTTCTTTTATAATTGAATAACATACTGTGGTCACTGTATAGAATGTTAAACGTACCCTCCACCAAAGGAAAGTTCAAGGTAAGGGGTTTCTTATCTCACTTTTAATTCCGTGATATTTCCATTGTTCGCTACATATTTATTGCATATGGTGTATTGTGTACTAACATTTGATATATATTATCATGATTCTATTTATATTCATGGTATTCTGTGATTCATTTTGCGGTTATTAATTTTTTTTCATACGACTTGATTGATTACAACATGGTAAGGGGTTTTCATCTCACTTCTTATTTCTGTGAGATTCATGCTATATTTCCACTATTTCCTTTTGTGTGGTGTATGTACTACCGATGATTGTATTAATTATATAATATAATTTAATTTAAATCTTTATTTTATGATCCTTCTTTCATGGGGTTTATGTTTCGTAAGTCACCAAATCAGTAAGGGAATTTATAATTTCGATTTCCACTCCTTGGGTTATATGAAAACTTCATTGATTATTTTACTCCAAGATTATGTGTGAAATCACTATTTATTTATTTATGTATTAATTTCCACTCCTATTTGTATGTTTATTCTTTTGATACACATAATCACTCCATTGATAAATTCTCAAGTCATCGATATGAACTTGATAAGAGTAATCTTAACTCGATTTTCATTCATTGAGTTAAACATCCAAGTCATTGGTGTTGTTGTTACAAGAATATGTGTGAATGTCCTATGATTTTTTTACACTGAATATCCAATATTACTTATTGTATTTATATTTTTCACACATAATTATGTCATTGATTTATCTTTAACCTAAGGATACGGTCTTTATAAGGGATTTCATCTCAAGTTACATTCCATTGAGACTTGTTTGTTGTTATGAACCAATTCACTTTTATTTGGTGTATATACTATAATTTGACATAATATATCATGAATACCTTTATTGTCATGATATTATTAAGTTTTTATTACCTAAATTATTTGTATTCAAGCATATCTCATTTGGTTTGTAACTCTAACTATAATATCATTTTAAATGTTTTAAAAATTTATTCTTCTAAATCTTTCTTATTAATGTCCATGTTTTAAAAATGGTTTTAAGGATTTATATATATGGACATTAATGTTTTAAAATTAAAATTACTTTTAAAAGTTTCAAATTGTTATGCGACACTTTGATTCAAAAATCTATTTTAAACTGCTTCTTGATAAATAGTGATACTTTTAAATGTTTTCAAGAAAAAGGGGGATATTTCTCTCAAATAGTTTTGATGATTATTTTAATCTATGTCAATATAATTAATTATTATTGATTTTAATTAATTTATTATAATACAATATTCTATATTGTATTGAATGAGTTATGTTTGACTGTGGATGTGTTATTGTTATACCATTCATGGTTTATAGTTAAAGTATTGACATTTCGTATGCTAGTTTTAATACGAATGTTTAGATTATGTTTTATCCTTTCATATGAGGAATTAATTGGACTTAGTAAGTGACAGGTGGAGCTTTCTATAGATCCTTGATGCATTGGTAGGTCTCATGAGACAAACTAGTGTCTTGGCACAAGGCCTTGACAAAATCTTATTTTTAGTCTTGGCACAAGGCCTTGACTATGTGGTTATGAAGTCTGGCATTATGAATTCCATCAATATGAAATTTGATATTGATATTACATGTGATTATTTGAATAGTATAATATCCATGTGAATAAGTAAATGGAATTATTTGATTTATCTTTTCCTTAATATGATGAAGTTTAAGTTTAAAAGGCTTGTGTTCTAGTCTTATACATTGCCTTAAATTTTTATTCTTATTTATGACAGTTTCCACTATATTATTATTCTTACTGAGCATCTGAGATCACCCCTTTCTTATGTTTTATTTTTCCCATGATACAAAGAATTATATTACGATTAACATGTAGGAATAGGCTAAGGTGTATAAGAGTGTTCAAAGGGGACATAATGTTTTTTTATTTCATTATGTAATGTAAAACTTATGTATGTATCTAGTACTTCCAAGGCTAGTAAACTGATCGGTATTTCAGGACATGATTCCTTGTATCATGGAAATGTTATGTAATAATGCACCAATTCTAGGTAACTGGGGTCAGGGAATTACAAATCATACTAATTTCTTGCCTGAGTGACTAGCTTCAGAAACACATTAGTGAAATGACCCAATTCCTTACTGTTAAAGCATCTCACCATCAGCTTCTCATTAATTTCTAGATCATTTTCCTTGCACTCATAGGACATGTGACAAAACATTACACATCGGTAGTATTTCCTAGAATTTACAAGACATTCACCAAGATGATTTTTATAATACTTTTCACAAGAAGGGAAATTGATTTTTTTACCTCCAGATTACTTTGATGAATTCTTACCCAATTCCTGCCAACCTGACCACTTTTTATTTTTTTCATCATGAGGCACATACATGTCAGAAAACTCCATCTCAAAAAATTTAGCATAATGAACAAGTTTCTCATTGCTTTTAAACTCTCTTGAATCCAAATATCTTCGTATAAATGGTTTCAAACCAAAGTTAAATATATTAATTTTAATATCAAAATCCCGAATAAAATCTATTACAAACTTGGAAATTTTTGTAAAATTAGATTCATATGCTGCCACAGAATCATCATTATTCTAATTCAGTTCTAAGAATTGTTTCTCCATTTTATATCTAATAGTTTTAGGAAAATATTTTTCCAGAAAAAGACTCTTAAAATCATCCCATTACAGACTATCAAGATCATCTCTTTCTCTCTTATTATTGACCAGAGACCACCATTGATCAGGTTCATTGTCTAAATGATAAATGGATAGTATTACATTTTGATGTTTTGAACATCTCATGACATCAAATATCTTTTCTAGAACATTGATCAATCATTCAGTTGTCACTGGATCTATGGTTCCAATAAATGCTAGAGGATGATGCCTCATAAAATGCTCTACAAAAGACATGTTTCTTCATGGTAGATCGGGTTCCTCTATAGCGTGGATACCTCCACCATTTATCTCCTGAGTAAACTGATCCATTGCTTTCACAAAATTCTTGGTTATGATTCCCACCATTCCATGCTACATATTCAGATAGATATCATCCTCTTAGCACCTTCCTAGTCCAGCTTCCTTGTTTCTTTTGCGGAAAACCATTATAAACAGATAAATATTTAGACGAAGCAACATGGTAATATTTAAATTATATATCATTTAAAATAAAACATAAAGTAAAAAATCATTTATGGTATTCTATTAACCTCATTATAACCCCAAAATTTATCTAAACTGTCCTCTGATACCAACTATAAGGATTCGGCCTTAAGACATTACATATTCTTCTGTTTTAGACAAGAGCGTACATTATTACACAATCATAATAATTTAAGGTTTATATTTTTAGAGAATTATGATATAAAACATACATAACATACCAGAATAAAACATGATGATACCACTAAAACAGTATCCATTTCTTCCAAAATATAAATTTTTTTAAATAAAACATGATTTCTTTGAAAAATATTTATAACAATTTACATAACTTTGTTATTTTATTAAACATCCTTCTAAACTATGAAAAACATTTAAAACTTGGTATGAGAACAAAAATCTTAGTAAGGGGTGTATGGAAGGAAATTGTTAGTCAAGTGATAACCTAAAACTCAATAAAACCCATTTCATAAAAACTCATTAGCATGTAGAGAAACATCATGTTGTTTCCTTAGGAAATATTCACCATATCAATATTTCAATCACCCATACCCATGGAATAGCCATTCATTAAACTTCTATATCTGGAGTACCCAATGCACTGAAGAGCTATAACTAGGATCACCTATCATATCTTGAGCTATAATGGGATCAACCTAATATATCTTGATCTATAATAGGCTCAACCCAACATATCTTGAGCAATAAGGGGTCAACCCAACATATCTTGAGCTATAATGGGCTCAACCCAATAGATCTATGTCCAAGGAAAATATCATAATAATAAATTATCATAAAATCATGATAAATAACTCATTCCATATATATATATATATATAACAATCTTTTTGAATTTCATTAAAGATACTTTTAAAATAATTTTAAAAGGAAAGTACCTTGAAAATATAATTGGAGTGAGAATCAATAGAATGGAATGGATATGTGTATAAATTTTAAATACACATAATAAAACATAATATAATAAAATTAATTACACAAATAATATCAACACCACATAATGAATAAATTAGAATTTTAACCCAATTAATAGAAATTGGGTTAATAATTCCATCACCTCGGGTATGTCTTACTTAAAATGTGATTAAACCTACATTATAATGGTTAAAATAGTGTTCTTAATAGTTTAAATAAGCATAGTAATTTTTATAACACCTTATATATTCATTTTATAACGTCATTTCACACATTTATTAATAATGTTTTGTTATTTACATTGTTTCTGATGCATTCTTTACAAGGATTCCATGGTCGGTTTGTAATGGATTTTTTTGTCGAATGGAAGAAAAACTCTAAAAGTGAAATGATATGTATTAACATGTCTCTATAATATTAAATTATTTCATATTATAATTTTTCTATATGGAATGAGGATGAATCATTAGAAAAATCGTTAGTGATAATCGTTAGTTTATTTTTGCGAACCACTTTTGTTTTATTAATTAATAGTATGAAAAAACACTGGTTCTAGATCATAATATATCATATAATATTTATAATAAAATATAATTTAACCATATTAATGGTTTTATGATCATATTTTAAGGATTTAATGGAAATTAAAGACACATCATCCATGATGTCGGTAAATCGACACATAACGAACGGTGTTTTTGTTTTTAGAATAAGTGGGAGAGTAGAAGAAGTATAAAGATGAATTATTCCATAGACATGATAAAAATATAGTATATTTAAGATAATGGGGCTTTTATTCTTCTTGTATAAGGGGAGATGAATATATTATAAGAAAATAAAAAGAATTGAAATGAAAATAAAAAGAATTGAAATGAAAATAAAAAGAAAAAGAAAGAGGAGTTTTACCTCTTGATCTCTTCCCCTTGAGATCCTTCTTAAGGCCATTGGTATTGGCCTTTTGGTGATACCAGTAGGTCTTGGACGTGGGGAATATCCTTGGGAAGAATATTGGTAAGAATTTAGAAAATATTCAAAGCTTTAGAGGTGTGAGAGGAAGAGGGTGGTGTGGGTGGTATTTATAGTGGAGGGGAGGAGGGGTTTTCCGTTATTTTAATCATTAGTTTAATATTTTTGCTCAATCTTATGAATAGTCTTGATTGTTGTGACCAAAAATAGTAACAAGTTCATGTGAGTTCGAACCAAAATCCATTTATTTCATCAATGACTCAAGCATGATGTAGAAATTCATTTATTTAGCACATTTCATAAATTATCAAATTTCACTATTCATAAAAAATCAAGTATTCCATAAAAATACCAAAAATTCACCCCAAACATTTTTCGATGTTTAGAATTAAAAAACAAACTACGTTTTATCAAAATAATTTTCTAAGTATGAGAAATTTAATTTTTAATTAAAATCATAATTTATTCAAAAAATAGCAATTTTAAAAATTATAACTGATTTTATAACAACTTGAAAATTTAATTTAGGTATCATATAATTATCTTATAATCATAAGATAATAATTTATTATTACATTTACAGAGAATAAACTTTCATATAAATTATTTAATTTATCATAAAATTTTAATTAAATATTTATGACTTACAAAAATACCAACACTTATATATTGATCATATTATCACTTATAAGATTCCTTTTTATTATACATTCATGGGAGAGGTTACTATACATTTGGTCTATTTACTATTCATAAGAGTCATTATAATTCATAAGGGTGTGTTATTATTTACCAAAAAATAAGTTGGTCATATGAGACTCCAAATAACTTAATGATCACAACTGTGTATGTCTTTTTTTTAATATTCAAAATACAGAAGTGTAAAAATTATGTTTAACAGCTAGTTTATAACTATATCCTTAAAACAAAGTGCCATTATAACAACCCTTCTCTTTATTACACACTTAAACCTGATTTATAACATAAAATATTCACTTGATTCAAAATAGAAGATCGAGAGGTCTGGTGTCTTTGGGGCTTAGGATCATTACATAACATCTTAAAACATGAAATACAACATCTTTATTAAATACTTCCTTTACATGACCACTACATTCCATCGTACTTAGCATTTCATGGGATAACCTAAGGAAATGCATAAGAAAATGGTGAGTTATAAATCCCATTAAGGTAATAAACATGGAATAACATGAGGAATAAAATACATGTTATATAATAGTCATATCAGTGTAGAATAAGAGAAACATGAACATAAAGTCATGATAAAGCATGATAATCATAACATAGAAATGTGGCAACAACACTTACCATGGAATTAGCATGAGCCAAGGCTCATTTCACATGGAGCATGAGTAAACCCTCATTGCACATGAAGCACGAGTAAACCTTCTTTGAACTTGAATTATCATGATTCAACACTCATTGCACATGACTTATCATGATACTATAGTTTACCCAATGCATTGGAGCGCTATCAGGGCGCACCCTTCTTAAACATTTCATTTCATGCATAAGTGTGCCACATGGATCATACAACATGGAATCAATCATCATCATTTATTCCATGATAAAGGGATGTGTAATACATACATGAATATTTATAATCAATAAGTAAATGTTCATAAAGGTGAATACCCTTGATAGAGAAATGGTCATGGTATTCACTACACAATGACATTGGCTTGGAAAACCGTAGTGCAATTTCGGCAGCATAACGACGTGAAATAAGAACTCATAAAAAAAATATTTTATAAGAGATAAAGGGTTTTCTCATCATAATTACATGGAATGGAAAGTAATGGGGTCATATATATACATTTACCAACAAACGTAATAGAATTTAGATGCATAATTTAAAAGAATTACATATATGTAAAAGAGGAGAGAGAAATCCCTCATGGAGTTTCGGCATGGTAACGGGTGTACATGGGAGGCATTAATGAGAGAGAAAGGGGTATCCCATCATCCAAAAATAAATAGGGAAGTATGGGGGAGGTGAAAAATCATACCCTAACATTTTTAATCGAAAACAAAGGGGCATAACAACTTAAATAAAATTGGACAAAAATGAGAAAAGAATAAATCCCTTACTTGGAAGTGTGCTTCCAAAGGCTTGGAATAGGCTTAAGAGAGGCTTCTTGGGAGCTTGGGGAACTTGGGAGGATTCTATAGAGATGATGGTAGAGATTGTATGAACTTAAAAATCTTTTAGTGAATAGTAATTGTGATCTTGGTTGTATTTATATAGGAAAGGAGAAGGAATTCTTTATTGTTTAGGTTTGGGACACCTCACATTAAACTAATCAAAACCACAAACCAACCCATGGTTTTTGCCCACGGTTTTTGCCCATGATTTTTGAAAAAGGTGAGTAGAAAAAAATATTTTATAAGGAAAATGGAAAAACTTCTTAAAATAATAGGGTTTCTTATGTAGAGGTGAGTCACGCTCTCAAGGAAAACAATTTAAAAAGACAAAATGTTTTATAAGCCTTGAAGGGTCCACTAAAGCTTTGTAAAATAAATCAAACAAACAAAAAATCAAATTATTTTAATGGTAAAACATATATTTTCTGAAAATAATGTTTATAGTATTTTATTACATCACTATTGGGTCATTATGTTGTCATAAAACACATTATATATTTAAATGGTATTTAATTTTTACCGAAAATTTCTACTATCTCAGAAAATTATGAAAAATTAACCATTGGATAATTTCAATATATTGATTCCAAAAATAATATTAATTTTATCTAAATAATTTTCTAAATATGTTAATTTTTACTTTTAAAATAAAAACTAACATTTATCAAAAATTCATGGGTTTTGACAAAAATTGCTTTCAAACCTTAATAAGAATTGCAATTACCTTCATAAAATTATATGATCATTTATATTTAATAAAAATTAATTTAATAATAATAATATTTTATTAAAATATTATTTAATTCAAAAATACACTAATTCATCAAAATAGATTTCTTAGTTGAATATTAACTAAAAATACTATTTATGCTTTAAAAACTATTTACAAAGTAACAATAATAAAATGAATGCACATTCTTTATAAAAAAATAATGTACATAGTCATATTTCTAGGGTCTTATTACATAATATTTTATAACACCCACATAATAATGAAGAGTAAGGTGTCTGATGGTGTCAAACTCTTGGGGTGGCTTGGATAACATTGCTTGGGTGGTAATCTCTATTAACTTCCACTTCTCCTGTAGTTAGTTCCGCTCAAGATTAACGTGTTCAAGCTTGGCATGGGCTTGGTCAAGAGCAAAGCCCAATGACTCCACCTCCTTTTCGAGCTCTAAAAAATGGGCTTCATACAAGGAAAGTCTACTAGATGAGGCCATCGCTTCCTTTGTCTGAGTAAATTGGATTTGTTAAAGCCCTATATTAATACTAATCATGTGATAACTATTCAACAACTATATTAGCAACATTCACAATTCATAATGGTATTTTAAAATCAAAAAACATAAAACCAATGAATTTCACCTTTTATATAACAATAATAAGACATTTAATTAGATCAAGAGGAATTTCTATTAATGAAATTTTGGGTCGTTACAGAAATTTTGTAGAGACTCAGTGTTTCATGCATTAAATTAAATTTATTTGTAAATAATTTGGGTGTTACACTCAACCTATATTCCCCTATGTGGAAAACCAGTTATATGTTACTTTGGGTAACCATTATGGTCCCAAATTTTCCTTTTTAAGGGATGTTTTAGTAACCATTTTTACGATGTGGGTTTCTTGGAATGTAACTTTCAAGTAATAAACCATTGATTACACAGATTAATTCAGAGGTGAAATTAATTTTAAGGGGGGTATAATGTAACACCCTGATTTTTTGGTGATTTTTTTTTCAAATTAATTTAATCTTTTGATATTTTTCATTTCACAAAAAACTAAAAATACATTTTTACTAAGTCAAAAAATATTTTCACACAGATCCGACTTGGAATATGTTACACACAATCCCAATAGGGAATATGTTACATATAAAAACAAGTTTATATTACATTACATGCAAGATTGACCTTCCTCTATGTCTTGCGTAACACGTAAGACCGAGTATAACCTAACTATAATGTATTATTAAAAATATTATTATAATGGAATATAACCTAGATGTTAAGTTTATGGATATGAATTAGTGTTAAATAAATTATTAAAGTATGTGATTTACATAAATATAACATGAATTCATAGGTTACCAATTAATTAGAAATGAATATGAAAATGAGTTGAATATAAATGAAAATATTATTATAGTCATAAAGTCATCTTAACTGAGAAAATTAAATTTATTATAATTGGTAAGTGATATTAATTTAATAAATATTCTATATAATCAATCAAATGTTTTCTATATTCATCCAATATATTTTATAGACATAAGATAATAACAAAACCAATTTTATGCATAAAAGCCTATTTTTTATAAAGGTAGTTTTACCACATTTTAATGGAGAATCCATTTTGAATCCAATTTTTGGAACTTTTATAAATTTAATATGTCAAAATAAACTTTATATTTTAAATCAAGATATAATATTTAGGTTAGGATAATTTTTTGGTATATTAATGTAATGTTTTATCTTTTAATGAATAGTTTAAAATACTTGATTTTAATTCAAAACTTTTTTCATCTAATTTATTTATAAGGTTAAATTATATTTTAAAATTGTCTAATAGATTATTTAGATAATTTTCATAAAAATTAATCCAATTTAGGTCATTGTAACTAATTTCACATTGAAATTGGATATAAAAACTTATCAAACTTTTGGATGTTTTTACTTTAAAAACCCACAGTGTCGTCCCATCAGCGAGATTAATTTTAAATTAATTTTTGCCACTTCTGTTATTAGAATTTAGAAAAATGGATTCCGTATTTTCAATTAGAATAAATTATAATGTCTAATAAGTTCAACTTTTTTTGAAAAAAAATATCAGTGATGGTGATTAAAATTAATTACATCGGTTAAGAGAAACTTTTGTTTAATGAAGCATTAAACCTTAAATTTAAGACACAAAATGACCTAGAAACATGTAGATAACGCATTATTTGACCATATTTCGACCCTATAATCAATTTTCTAGACCTTTTATCATTATTATACCCACTTGAAGCTCTAAAAATGTTGGTGGAATTCTCTCTTCAAATATTTACAAGAGTTCCACTCCTCCTCCACTATAAATGGCCACCAAATCTACCCATTTATCACACCTCTAAAACCTTTTAATTTGAATCATGATCTTACCAATTATCCTACCAACAATCCTAACTTATAAATTGAATAATACCTTTGGGAATAAATCCTCTCAAGGAAGCCTTTTGGCACAAACCAAAAGGAGTTACCCGATTTATAGGTAACATCTTCTCTCAAGATCCTTCCCTTTATTTTCCTTATCCACCCCATCCACTCTATTTATTCAATTATTTTTTAAAAATAAACAGTGTCATATATATACTATGATTTTTTATAAAAAAATTTATACTAACACTTTCACACACCTTTATCTAATGGATATCAAACATATTGTTTCTGTCTATGGTGAACTACTGCCTCACGAAACGATGATTGTTTATTTCTTCTTTACCACCAATCATGGTGTACATTATGGTGGAAAAAATATTTATATATGTTATATATAATAATTATAATGTATTTATTCTTATTTATTTATTTTTAAATCACTTTCCATTTTATTTCTATTTGGAGTTAATACGATAATCTCATTTGAGGAAGTGTGGACTACCATCCCCTCAATGTGATGTGATTCATTCACACACCACATGGAATGTATTGATGATGTGTTTAAGGAAATTATATGAAATATATAATATATACATACTACTTTAGTATTGATATATATATACATGCATATATATATACATCATTTACATACTTTTTTCAATATGATAATAAAAACAGAAACATTGTCCATGCGTACATACGGCTTACCATCTCCATGAACGGTGTATTCCATTTCATACTTATTCATTATATAAATTATTATAATATTAATATAATGGATATAAAAAATATTTTTATCATGAATTACATTCATGACTCATGATATAACTATAAGGATCAATGATGTAACAAATTAAGACACATGTGAAGAACAAAGTGAATATTACCCGAAGTGAAACCTTAACAAATGATCGTTAACAAGAGGGAAATATAAAGTCATAATAAAACCATATAAGGTATTATATATACTAATATTATTATATTATAGATTTATAATAAACTCATACTTATAATACAAGATTCCTGTACGTATACAGAGAGAGTCAAGACACAAGTTAAGGGGATTTCATCTCACATTTAATTTTTGTGAGATACATATTCTATTCACCACTCTTTCCTTTTATATGATGCATGTACTAAACATGATTGTATCAAATGTGTCTTATATATAAATTTATGGGTATTCACATATCGATTTTATGATCCCTCTTTTGGAGGATTTAATTTTCAAAAGTTACCAAATCGGTAAAATAGTTTTGCCTCAATTTGCATACTTTGAGACCCATGTTTTGTTATGAACCTAAAGTCTTTATTCAAGGTTTATATAATAATATTTTACATATCACAAATATAAATATTTTCATGATATTCTAAGATTAATGTAATTTAATTTTTGGATAGTATGATTCCATTTTACCATGTTATATGAGTTTATTGAGACAATCTCATTGCTTTTCAAAACTATTTACGTTTATGCTTCCTTTGTTGAAATATTATGATACATCTCTCCTGGAAATTCATGAGTTTTCTTATCCTAAGTTATTTCATGATAAATTCATGTATTTTTACCATTTTATACTCTTTGGTACATAAGATAGTTAAGAAAATAGTTTTTATGGAAGCATGACTTTACCCTCTCTTTTGTTAGAAATCTATGTTTTCTAAAAAGGGATTCCAAGTATATTACACCATTATCCTATAATCTTTAAAAGAAATTTTTACCCTTTTTTCTTCTACAAATATCTTCAATGGAATACTATTTTCTCTTTCCAAACAAGGATTTATTCTAACCATTTTTACCATGCAATAAGGAATGTTCTTTTACATCGTACGACATGTACGGATTTACCCACTGTCATTTATTTGAATCTTCCTTTCCATTTCTATAAAAATATTAATCTCTAAGAAAATTTTTATTAAAATATTTTTTCAAGGAAAACTGTTTAAAAAAAATTCAGCCTTCTCTTATAATTTTTCAAGGAAAATTGTTTTAAATTTTTTTTCAATCCTTATTACAAGTTTTGAAAAAAATTTCAAATAAATGAGTTTTAACAAAATTTCAATATTATTTGAAATTTTTTGAAGTAAAAAGGTTTTCAAAACATTTTCAAGATTTATTTATATGTTTTCAAAGGGTTTTCAAAGAAAAATGGTTTTAAAATGTTTTGAAACTTAATTTATAAGTTTTCAAATAAAAATGTTTTCAAATTGATTTCAAGTATTAATTATATGTCTTCAAAGCTATTTAATATGAAAATTATTTTCAAATGGTTTTATACATTAAAAAAATAAAAAAAAAATAAAGGTTATTTTTCTCAATAATTGTTTTTGAAAGATATTTCAAAATTACATACCATCTATGATGACATCTATTTATGTTACTCTTACCTTTGTAGGAAATGATCTAAAGGTTCCATTCATATCCTTTCTATGATGGGTTATGCTTAATGTCATGGTATTTATGAAACCCATTTCACTTTCACAGGTTATATGTTTATGAAATCCGTTTCCCATTCATGGGTGATATGCTCATAAAACCCGTTTCTTTTGACGGGTTATGTTTATGAAGAAATGACTATAAAACCTATATCTTTCTATATGTTATGATATGTTTACAATTTTATGATACCCATTTCATTTCATGGGTTTTGATAAGTTTATTTATGATCTTATGCCACATGTATGTATGATTTCATTATGTGATGGGTGAGACCTATATCTCCCTCTAATGCATTGGGTAAAGATTTATATCTCATGAGATAAACTAAGATGGTCTTGGTAGTGAGAATTGACTATTATAATGGTCATGGGAGTGAACTATGACTACTAAGATGGTATGAGGAGTGAACTCATGCTACTGTGATGGCTATATAAGTGAATCATGACTAAAATGATGGAATTGGGAGTGAACCCATAAAACTAAGATGGTCTTTCCAGTGATGACTTGGATACTATGTAAATCATTATATTCTTATGTGTTTTCCAAAATTTCATGTCTTATTACTATGATATGATTTCATAGCTTATGTTCTTTATTTCCTTATTATTCATGTCTTATAAACTACCAAGATTTATGTCATGATTCATGTTTGTGATCTTTTATATGTAGGGTATGATCTTATAATGTTTTTGATCATGTTATCATACCCCATATGTTCATGTTTATGCTTTCATGTCTCCCTTATTTACCCTTATTGAGCATTTGATCTCACCACTTTTATGTTTCCTTCCCCAGGTTGTGAATATATGTAGCAAGTATGGTGTGTCTAAGAAGGGTTCTAGTTGTGAAGAACCTAGTGGGAGATAATGTAACTCTTTTATGTACCAATGTTTATGTTTTCAATATACCAAATCCATTATACCAATCATAGTCTTTGGGTGTCTATTTGTATATTGTTTAAGTATTCTGTAAATGTAATGTAATTTCAATGTTTGAAAATTGAGGTTCACTATAGTTGGTATTAGAGAAAAGGTATAGTTAACCATTAGAAGCTAGGATGATAAAAACTTAGTGAGATCCCTAGGTTTATTTATAAGGAAATGTCTAGGGACATCTATAGGGATAAGTATAAGGATGAGTTAACATTTAAGAAGATGTCCTGGAATTTTGGTAAAGGATAGAGTGAGTGGTTTCCTAGAAATACATCAATGTCTGGATACTACAAGTGTATGTGGATTTTTCAAAGATGTACCTTGGGGTGACAACTCTGACTGGATGTTCTAGGCTTGAATCGGTGTAATCTAGTACACGACAACAGGTCTTACTACACACCTAGTTTGACACTCTCAGGTGATATACTTTGGAAATTTACAAACTCTTCATGAACCATTAGAAAGGATTTAAATAGATGTTGGATATGAGTAACTAATGATTAACCTTGGTTTTCATAGATTAAGTAAGTTTAAATGATTTAAATATTCTATATGCAATTATTTTCATGAGTATATGGTTTTTTTCTATGATAAGTAATGATCACACTATGATTCTGGTTTTAGTCAATGGCAGGAACCAGAAGGAACTGGATTATTGTTGAATGTGATGGAATATTTTCTGATGAGAATTCAAGTGAGTTGATCACTGGATTTAAATATTTTAGGATCATTCCTAATCAATTTTCACAGAACATGATTAATTATTTTTACCTTAACCAACTCTTAGACTCGCCAAGGAAGAGAAATAAGGAGTTCGTTGAGAGTTCGGGTAATGGATATCATGAAAGAAATAATATTAGGTTTCATTTTTATCAATAGTTTAGAAATCATCACATAAGATGACGTCTTATAGGAATAAGAATATGTTTTGGATATGGAAAAGAAGAACACAAAGAAAGTGACTACAATGGAAAAATGAAGAGTTTAGTTAATGAAATGGATGTAAATATTTCCCCCTATAATTCATCATCAAAGGTTAAGTGTTTTAAGTGTGGAATAAATTTTCATTATAAAAATAAATGTCCCAAGATGAAATATCCTGAAGGAACCAGGAAGATAGTATAAGTAATGGTTACATTACTGATGATGATGAGACTACAGATGAAAGGTGAAAGTAAAGAGGTATTATGTAATAGGATGAGGTAGCATTGTTAATGGATTAAGGATTAAGTAATAGAAGTATTTATTTATTTGGATTCCATAATTAAGAATGGTGAATTATGTATGGATTGTTCAGTTTATGTT
The DNA here is from genome assembly GCA_963277665.1 of Viscum album. Taxonomy (NCBI): domain Eukaryota; kingdom Viridiplantae; phylum Streptophyta; class Magnoliopsida; order Santalales; family Viscaceae; genus Viscum; species Viscum album. The sequence goes on from OY728163.1 coordinate 358,344,161, forward strand.
TTTCTAAGTATTTATAAGAATATTTTGAATGGTCCTGATAGACTAGAAAGGTGACATTTTGACTAAGGGAACGTAACCCTTGATATGTTCTTTATGTTAAGATTATTTTGTATGGATAAAGATATGTGTGATATGAATAATTAAATCGGATAGTAATGATTAGCTTGGAACTAAGTAATGACTTGTTGATAGGTTGTTTTTGATATCATTGATGAAGTTTACAACATTTATATTTAATTAATAGATCAAATATACTTTAGAATAAGTAATAATGCATGTTTTACAAATAGATTTATAGTAATTCAAGTTGTTACCATGTTTCAAGAGAATATATGATGAGGTTATTCTCATGTTTGGAATGTGATAAACAATAAATACTTTTTGATATACAATGGAATCAATTTCAAGATGATTTCAGGAGTCTCTTTCTAAAGTTTGGGAATTTCATCTTTGATAAATCTTATAAGGTTAACCATACATGAAAAGTTTATGTTAAACTTTAGAGGAATTATTTATCCAATAATATTGTATTGGAAGCCTTGGTTAAAATAATATTAAGTGATTAACCTTATTTAAAGGATTTACATCTTTTATATTTTGGAAATTATATTAGTGTTGTTTTAGAAAAGGGGATCATGTATTCCTGGTGACAAACAATCATGTTCGGAAAGGCCACGATTCTTGAACCCCTGATCGAAGGATGATAAGGGTTTCATTCCTACCACTGGCCTACATGATATCTTGGTTAATGTGTAAATATATTTATTGAATAAAAATTTATGATGAACTAGTTGTGTTACTTTTTATGTTTATAGATTAATGGGTGTTGACTTTTAAGAGACAAATAGTTAGATTTTTTATTCTTTTATGAGCCTTAAGATTCATTAAAATTGTATTTCATTTATGTATTCATCAATGTTAATTTATGTACATTAATCCTTGAGGTAATGGATGTATTATAAATTATTCAAAGCACAACCCAAGAATGATTTTTTTAATCAATAATTACTCAATGTTCTGAAAGTGATACAAATTAAATGTTGTCCCAATACCTTAAATTTTGTTGAACCAGTGGTTTCTAGAATCCTCACATATTTTTGAATTATTGGCCTTCAACTTTCCTTTTATCATTCACTTATTTTGGATTGATGACCTCAATCACTCCTAATAAATATTTACTCTTTTCCTCTATGTGTAATCTTCACTCTCACCCTATGTTCCCCTATGTGGAAACCTAGTTATATTTTACTTTGGGTAACCATTATGGTCCCAAGTTTTCCTTTTTAAGGGATGTTTTATTATCCATTTTTATGATGTGGTTTTATTTAAATGAAATTTTATAGTATTAAACCATTGATTACCCAATTTAATTTTGGGGAGAAATTAATTTTAAGGGGGTAGAATGTAACACCCTGTGTTTTCGGTGATATTTTTTTCAAACTATTTTAATCTTTTTATATTTTTCACTTCACAGAACATTGAAAATAGATTTTCACTAAGTCAAAAATTCCATTCACATAGAGTATACTTTCCATATGTTACATGCAATCCCAACTTGGTGTATGTTACATTTAATAACAAGGTTAGCGTACATTACACACAAGATTGACCTCCCTCGATGGCCTGTGTTACACGTAGGATCGAGTGTAACCAAATTATAATATATTATTAAAAATATTATTATAATGGAATATAACATAGACATTATTTTTATGGATATGAAATAGTGTTAACTAAATTATTAAGATATTTGGATTACATAAATATAATATAAATTCATAGTTTTCCAATTAATTATAAATGAATATGAAAACTGGTTGAATGTAAAGGAAAATATTATTATAGTCAGAAAGCTATCTTAACCTAGTAAAATTAATTAATTATAATTGATAAGTGATATTAATTTAAGAAATATGTTATATAATCAATCAAATATTTTTTATATTCATCCAAAAGATTCGATATACATAAGATAAGAACAACTCCAATTTTATGCATAAAAACTATTTTTTTATAAAGGTGGTTTTACCTCCTTTTAATAGAGAGCCCATTTTAAATCCAAATTTTGGAAATTTTATTGATTTAATATGTCAAAATCAACTTAATATTTTTATATGAGACATAAAAATTAGGTTAGGATAAATTTTTGGTTTATTTATGTAAGGATTCATCTTTTAATGAATAGTTAAAAATACTATATTTTAATTGAAAACTGGTTTTTCATCCAAATTATTTATAAGGATAAATTATATTTTTAAATATATTAATAGTTTAGTTATGTAATATTATTAATAATTAATACAATTTATGTCTTTGGAACCAATTTCAGATTGAAATTGGATATAAAAAATAAGCAAACTTTTGGACGTTTTTACTTTAAAAACTCGTAGTGTCGTCCCATCAGTGGCATTAATTTTAAATTAATTTCTGCAACTTTTATTATTATAATTTGGAAAATTGGATTCCATATTTTTATTTAACAAAATTTATAATGTCTAATAAGTTCAAATTTTTTTTTGACAAAAAATATTTGTGAAGGTGATTAAAATTAATTACATCGGTTAAGAGAAAAATCGGGTTAATAAATCACTAAACCTAAAATTTAAGACCCAAAACGACCTAGACACATGTCCAACACCCATTTTATGGACCTATTTTTACCTCATAATCAAATTTATAAACCTAGGTCAATTATTGGATCCAAATTAAATATGGAAAACATGGGTGGAATTCTCTATTCAAATATTTACAAGAGTGCCACTCCTCCTCCACTATAAAAGGCCACCACCTCCACCCATTCATCAAACCTATAAAACATTTTAAGTTAATCTAATATATTTATAATTATCCTAAAAAAATCCTACCTTATACCTTTAATCCTTTCTTTGGGAATAAATCCTATCAAGGAAGCCTTTTGGCACAAACCAAAAGCAGCTACCTGATTTAGAGGTAACGTCTTCTCTCAAGCTCCTTCCCTTTATTTCTTTTATCCACCCCCTCCACTCTATTTCTTACATTATTGTGTGAAAACACAAGTATAATATATATAATAGTATTTTTTATGAAAATATTTCTACCAACACTTACACACACCTCCATCTAACGGATATTGAACATATTGTTTTTGGGTACAGAGAACTACTACCTCACTAAACAATGATTATTAATTTATTCTTTAACACTAATAATGGAAGAAATTATGATGACATCACATATATTTTTATTTCTATTTAGAGTTAATATGATAATCTCGTTTGAGGAAGTGTGGACTACCGCCCCCTCAAAGTGATGTGATTCGTTCACACACCACATAGAATGTATTGAGGATGGGTTTAATTAAATTATATGATATATATGATATACTAATTATAATTTAATAAATATATATATATATATACATATATCATTTACATACTTTCTTTCAATAGGATAATAAAAATGGAAACATCATTCATATGTACATACAACTTACCATCTCTATGAATAGTGTATTCCATTTCATACTTATTTATGATATAAATTATTATAATATTCATATACTATATATAAATGATATTTATATCATGATTTACCTTCTATAATCATGATATAAGTATAATCACCAATGATATAACAAATTAAGACACATGTGAAGAACAAAGCGAATATTAGCTGAAGCAAAACCTTAACATTGGATCATTAAAAAGCGGGTAATATAAGGTAATAATAAAACCATACATGGTATTATATATAATAATATTATTATGTAAAATATTTATAATAAAATTATATTAATTATACAGGAATCTTTTACGAGTACGGAGAGAGTTAGGACACAATGTAAGGGGATTTCATCTCACTTTTAATTTTCGTGAGATACATGTTATGGTCAACACTCTTTACTTTTGTGTGGTGTATATAATGCCCATAATTTTATCCTATGTTTCTTATCCATAAATTTATTTTTATTCACATTTCCTTTTTATGATCCATCTTTCATGGGGTTTATGTTTCAAAAGTTACCAAATCGGTAAAATAGTTTTGTCTCAATTTTCCTTCTTTGTGACCCATATTTTTTTATGCACCTAAACTATTTATTCAAGGTGTATATATACCCCTTTTACATATAATGAATATAAATATTTTCATTATATTCTAATATTCATGTAATTTTATTTTTTTATAGTATGATCCCATGTTACCAAGTTATAAGAGCTTATTGATACAGTCTCACCTCTTTTCGAGATTGTTTGCATTTAAGATTCCTTTGTTTAAAAACTATGATCCATATCTCAAGAAAACTCATGATTTTCATTATAATATTTTATTTCATGATAAATTCATGTATTTGTACCATTTTATACTCTTTGGTACATAAGATATTTAATAAATCCCTATGTTACCCTCTCTTTGGTCATAAATCTATGTTTTCTAAAAAGGATTTCCAAGTATATTATACCATTATCCTATAAGCATTAAAATAAATTTTTATAATTTATTTATTTTATAAATATCTTCAAGGTAATCCTCTTGTCACTTTCCAAAAAATTAATCTTTCTAACCTTTTTACCGTGCAAAAACTAATATTCTTTCACATCGTACGACATGTACGGATTTACCCACTGTCATTTCTTCGAATATTCCTTTACAATTTTTTTTAAAAGGTAAATCTCTGAGAAAATTTATTATAAAAGTATTTTTCAAGGAAAACTTGTAAAGGCCCTGAAATTTCAAGGAAAATTTTTTCTTAAATACTTTGTAATTTTTCGAGTCTGCGGTTTCTGACAGCACTTGATTCTGAGTCCTGGTGTGCCCGAAATCAATTTCTGAAGTTTTGTTTGGGTACGTTCAGTAAACTTACATACGGGATTTTCTAACTTTTGAACCGGTGCTCGGAATCAAAATATGAGGGCACTGATGAACTTGCAATGTAGGTATTCACTTAAGGAGACCTTTACCGCAGTTGCGTTTTATGCTGGTTGAGAGTTAATTTTTGGGGATTTAGAATAAAATAAATAAAATTTGTAATACATAGTTTTATTTATGTTTGGTGGTTATTTCCTCCCAAGGGGATTTAGAGGTCGGTCCGACACCCACATAACCTCCCATGAGAGGATATTTGTGAGGTGGGGCTCACATGATCCCCTAACCTTTCAACTCCCTTAAACCCCCTCCCCCATTTAATTAATTTGTTAACTCCTATCTTTTAAATTTAAACTCTCCACCTCCCTCTCATTAAGTTTTCCAACTCAATTAATTAATATCCTTATTAATTAATTGGCACATATCTTCATATTTAATTGGTTGGAATTTCTTTAAATTTGGAGAAGTAAAATTTAATATTTTCATAGAAAATATTTTTGGTGGGGGAACCTCTGGAGAATTAGAAGAGCTTCGTTCTTCAATGAAGAACACCATCCTTCCAACAAAGAACCATCGAAGAATGACGATCGTCTTCTTAGATCTTCGGCCAAGGCAAAGGGGAAGGAGCCACCCACAAGTAATGCCGACGAAGTGCCATCCTCAGCTCCTTCTTCCCTGACATCAATGAGTTGATACCTTCTCCCCGCGATGTCGTCTTCCGCGACGCCCAACTACCGCGAACCTTATTTCGAGGTAGGGGTTGTACAATTTGAAGTGAATATTTTTGTACTCAATTCTTCATTGAGAATCATAGTTTGTCTTTGGTTTTATGATACCACCTAACGCAGAGGGCACGGGCCGAATGAGCACGGCCCGACGACCCTCCGATGTTTCTTGTTTTGGTTCGCAATAAATGCGTGTTGTAAGAGGCGGCGATGGGAGAAGGCGGTGGACGCGCACCGACCGCGTGCGGAAGAACCGAGGCCCACAACCACGGGTCGCTCGGATGAAGGAGAACCGACCGGTTAAGCTGGTCAGCCCGAAGAGATCGCGGAACCAAGAGGGTGTCGTGCTACGGAGGACCGCGGTCCGCGTTCTACGGGCTGCTCGGCGGACAAACTGGACGGCAGCCGACCGGCCGAGCTAGGAAGACCTGCGGTGCCAGGAGGGCGTCGCGCTGAAGGAACCGTGGCCCGCCCGTGAGGGCTGCTCATGCCAGGAAGACCGGCTGTCCGAACAGGAGGGCGGCACTGTAGGTTCGGGAGACCACCCCCCCCCCCCCCCCGCAGCGCTCAGCCAACCGGGCCGTGCCGCGCCATGCCGAGCTGCGCTGCGCCGGGCCGCGCCCTGCCGGGCTGGGCCGTTCCGGGTCGGGGCGCGCCCCCTCGGGCCAGGTCGCGCCCCCTCGGGCTGAGTTGCGCCCCTCACGCTGGACCGCGTGATTCATCGGGCTGGTCCGACCCTCTTTCGGGTCGGACCCGCCAAAACTAGGTTCACCCGACCCGCCAGCCCACTGGGCTTGACGGGCCAAGCTCGTTTCACTTAAATGTGAATAACTTCATGACCATGCGTCTGATCGACGCGTCGTCTGCAGCACTGGGACTCTCGTGACGAATCAGTCCTTTTTCGATACTCTAAGTGAGTTTTGGATAACTTTGGAAAACATCCGGGTTTTGGAACGAGCGTATTTCTAACCGGGCCCCTAGAATGGAAAAGACAATGTCTCTTAGATCGGGCGTCCGATTGACATGTTGTCTGTCACGTTGGGTTCCTTTTGATGAGATGGAACTTTTGGATACATCAACTCTGAACTTCATTATAGTTTATGAATCGAACCTTGACTCGAGGAGAGGACCCTCCCGGAATCGAGCGTGCTGTGTGTGGGAACCCTAGAGCTGGCTACGACTACGATGACTACCGTACTGGGATCCTCTGTGGGTTCGACGATGATGACTACTGTACTTGGATCCTCCATGGGTTTGGCAGAGATGACTATTGTACTTGGATCCTCCGTGGGTTTAGTAGCGAGGACTACTGTACTTGGATCCTCTATGGGTTCGGTAGATATGACTTCTGTACTAGGATCCTACGTGGGTTCGACAGAGGAGATGATTCAGAGGCTACATCTAATCATCTCCACCCCTCTTCGTGAGTTGTATACCTGTGTGACCTGATTCTTGACTTTAAATCATTACCATCGGTGTGATTGACTTATTTCCTGTGTGGACTGGGTTTTTCTTGGGTGTAAGAACCCGGTTTTTGCTATGAAATACTTTGGAATATTCTTGATATTATTTCAGATCAGCGCCTTCAGATGGCGTGCGATTCCAAGCCCTGGTGTGGCCGGAATTAAATTTTGAGTGCCTTCACACTGGACCCCCCAAATAAATGGGATAAATCCTAAACGGTGCTTTGGATCCTAAATCTGATTGTATGTATGGGTCCGTAATGGGGTGTTCACCCTAGGAATGACATAAAACATGTCAGCGCGGGATGTTGGGACCCCTCACCTATTAGAGGAATGTTAAATGGGTAATTAAATTGATTAATTTATTTGTCTAATGGTTAAACTCAAGTATCACTTAAATAGTGGCTCAGATTGGAAAACTGAGGGCACCGTTGAGTTCAGAGCATGTCGTTTACCCTAAGAGGGGTGTAATTTTCACGGGCGCGGGCCTTCTATGAAAAATGCCACCAGGGGCGTTTTCATAATTTAGCGGCTTTAGACGTTAAATTTTATAACTTTTAAACGGGGCCTCAGATCCAAATTCCGAGAGTGCAGTTATGCTTGGGAGGTGGTTTTTACCCTAAGGGAGGCTTAACCTCAACCCCATCGAGTGTTTCGGATGCGGGTTAATTTGGGGGTTTTAAATTAATTAAAATTTTAATTAATTTTCTTTATTTAAACACCTCACCCTCTCTTCCTCCCTTGGTTGATACTCTGGCGGAAGAACCCTCAAGGAATCCCCCTCAAGCTCCTCCTCCCTCTTTCAAGCTTTGGCGGTTGCGAATCCGGCCAGCGGATCCTTTGTGAAGCATCGGGCAACGCCCACGAGGTAGGAGATCGTCGCTTTGTTTTTAATTTCATATATCCTACTTTGAGCTGAATTTTCATTGTCGATTCTCTGTCAAAACTTCAATCAAACCCATAATTGCATAGCACATATTCTGGAATTTCCAACACACATTTCGGTTTCGAATTTGGAGTCCTGAGGCCTCCGTAATCGCCCGCCGAAGATTGCAGGTTTTTGAGTGTTTCCGGAGATTTTTGGGGCGTTCCGGCGAGAATAAGGCGGCAGTCCAGTGAGCCAGCACGGCGGCACGGCAGGCGGTCCTGGCGGAGGCAGCATCTCGGCATCTTGGTCCGGGCGGCGGTCTTCAGCGGAGCAGGCGGCTCCGGCCGGTCAGAGCGGCAGTGGAGGCCGGGTCAGCAGGGGTTGTCGCGGGTGAGGCCGAGCGGAGGAGGCCGACGGAGGCGGTCGTGGCTCGTAGAAGGCGAGGGCGAGCAGTCTTGGCAAGTGCGCCAGCAGAGGTGGTGACACCTGCGTACGGGGGTGCCGGCGAGGCGAGGTCCAGGGCCGACCGGCTTTTTTCGGTCGGTGCTCAAGAGGGAAGACCGGGGTCTACGGACCCCGGCTGGCCGACAAGGACCCGCACGCTACGGGTCCTGTTGAGAGGCGAAGACCGGCCGAATGGCCGATCTGGTTTTTAAAAAAATAAAAAATAAAAAAATATGGTTTATAATAATAATAATAATATTATTATTATTATTATTATGAAAAATGATTTATACTTGATAAATCATCCGCAGGGCGTCCATTTTTGGCACCGTCTGTGGCGACACATACCTTAATTTAAGACGAATACTTTGAAATGGTTTCAAGGGTTTTTAAGCCCCGAAACGGGTGCTTTGGTGGCACGACACATGCGTTAAGTAAGTTTGATGTTTTTCCGTGGGTTTATGTTTTGAGCGGCACGGACGCATCCGACGTCCGATTTGAGCGCCGTTAACGGCGTTGGGACCCTAGTGCTGAGGCGAAGTTTTACAGTGTGGTTTCGAGCGTTGAAGCCGGAGTTGAGGTGTTGGCCTCACGGCCCGTCTTTCGAGCTGCGTGAAGTGCTTTATAACTTTTTCATATGACATCCATTTGGGGCGTGCGAGTAGTCGATTCTAAGTGTTTTTCTGAGGTCATTACATTGGCGCAATCTGCCCGCTTTAATTTCACACACTGTTGTGGGCCCCGCGAGGGCCGTTTTGGGAGTTGGCGGTGATTTCTAGCTTTATCATCGAGTGTCCATTTTGGACAAATGAATAGACCATCTTGTGTACTTTTTCGAGAGGATCGCAACGGTGTGATCCGTTCATTGCGTTTCGGGACCGAGATGTGGGACCCATGAAGCACCGCTCGTGTGCGGTACAGTGAAGTGCATCTTCTTCTCCGGATATCTGTTTCACTCAAGTGAGCAGTCCTTTTGACGTGTCTTTCCGAGAAGATCACAATGGTGTGATGCGCCTGACTGTTTTCGGGGTCGAGGCTCGGGACCACGGGACGCCGTTTGGGCGTAAAGCGGTGTTGGTGACTTTTACATCGGATATTCGTTGTTGGCGAGTAAGTAGTCAATCTCACATGTTTTTCCGCAAGTATTATAATGGTATGATCCATTTGGATGTACGGAGACTCCTTCGAGCACTGTTTTAAACACGGAATCAAGTAAGGTGATCTGGTGGTGGTTCGTCCTACTGTGTTTGTAGCGGACCCTTGATGTGCGATCGTATGCACTCCCGTGTGAGTGAAGTAAATTCTTGAAGAGATGTAGTTGGTTGTGCCTGGGCCGATGTGGTGGAAAGTTGGAGTTGTTATGTTTACGCCTTCACGTTGACGTTGGGTGTCGTTTGCATGATAGACTTTGGGCTGGAAACGTGGTATACTCTGGGAGTATACGAGAATGCTTGGAGGTACATGTGGTTGTTTGTACCTGAGAATGTTTGTGCTCTTGGTTGGAGTTGACTTGGGGCCACACATCATGTGGGCCCCATGCGTGTGTCGTGTTCTTCTTTGCATACCCTTGACCTTTCGCGACGTAGAGGGCCCTTATGTTCTCATATGTTTGACTAGCAGGCTTGAGTTTCCCCCTGGTTATGTTCTCAGTTGTTAACCAGCATGGTTGAGTTTCCCCCTGGTTTTATTCTCATTTATTTGACTAGTAGGGTTGAGTGGGTTTCCCCCTGGTCCTGTTCACGATGGTTTCGACCAGTAGGGTGAGTGGTTTTCCCCTGGTTCTGTTCTCGATGGTTTGGCTAGTGCGGTTATCATCCAACAGGGATGGCCAGTGGGTTACCATCTAACAGGGATGGCCAGTACAGCGGTGTTCACCGAGCAGTACCATCCAGCAGGGATGGCCAGAGCGGTTCTAGGTTTACCTCTAGTGGGGCTGGGAAGTGGTCCCTGATGCCGGGTTTACCTCCAGCTGGGCTGGGAAGTGGTCCATGATGCCGGGTTTACCTCCAACTGGGCTGGGAAGTGGTCCCCGATGACGGTTTCAAGCCTCCCTCTAGTGGAGTACCCTTTTACGGGACTGGGGATTGGGACTCGTTGATGACTTTAGTCGGGTCTCCCTCCAATGGTTTACCCTTTTACGGGACTGGGCAGTGTGGCACCCGTCGACTCTTGTCGGGTCTCCCTCCAGTGGGAACCTATCAACTTCCAGGGATTACCCTCCAGCGGGGCTGAGCAGGGGGTCACCTGTTGACTTTGAGGAGACCTCTCGACTGAGGGGCAGTGATGAGGTGTGGTTTGACGTTCCCCCAGAACTCTCAAGTATGAGGGGCACTTTCCCCACTGAGACACGTCCTTGTGACGCGACCTAAAACCATGAGGGCGAGTCAGTGCTGCCCAAAGTGGATAGCATCAAGGTGTGGTGATTTGAGCCCCTTGACTTGTAGTTCAGGGTAGACGTGTGGGATTCTGGGCATCGATGGTGTTTACTTCTGGGACTGTTGGCTACTCACTTTCTTGGGTTGAGCTACGGGATGGAGATCCCCTTACGATCTTGTTCTGGCTTCTTGATTGAGAATATGGATATGTATATACCTTGTTCCAGTACCCACTCCTTGGGTTTTGGCTACTCTTCTTCCAGGAGAGGCAAATACACGCGGGGTATTCCACGTGCTTTCCGTGTCTAGTTTCTCATGGTTGGACGAGTCTACTCTCTTGCTATAGGTAGAAAAGACTCGACGAGAAGTTCATCTTCTCACCGTTTCTATATCCTTGTGTCTGGATGAGTCTACATCCTTTCTCTTATTAGGTTGAGCTGGACTCTCTACTATTACTCCACCGCACTCCTTATTTTACTCTTTACTGCACTCTCGGTTTTACTCCTTTACTTTCCCCTATTCGATCTACTGCTCACCCTTCGGTACCTCCTTTGTTGCTCCCTCGAGCCTTCGGGGTATCCTACTGAGTATTTTTATACTCACCCCTGCTTGGGCTTTTCCCGCACTTGGTGTGCCCTTGTAGATGACGGGCAGGTTGGTCGTGACTTCAGTGGAGCTTAGGAGTTCGGGAGCTTGGACCGTGTGCGGTGTTCAGAGTCAGGTTCCAGGTGGGGGAACCTTCTAGCTATTTTTCTTTTGTTTACCTGTTTCCGGGTTATGGAACCTTTTCTTGTTGGGTGCGTGTTTGCCCCTTTCCTTTTTTAGTTTACCTTCAGCACTTTGTTTGTACTATTATAGGTCGATGCACTTTTGTGGTTTATATATAGTAGTTTCACTTTGTTTTACTTTTCTTTTTCTTTTACTCTGCACTTTTTCATTGAGTGTGCTGGATGTGTGTGTACAGGTACTCAAGAAAAGGCATCCCTGAGTTGTTTAGCCTTCAGCGCTTGTCGCCAGTCTTTGGCCTATGGAGATGGGCTTGGGGTAGTTGCGGCTCGAGCCTGGGCAGGGTCGGGTCGTGAAAAAGTGGTATCAAAGGTGGTTCGTTCCTTGGGACATTGTTCGGACATCCCTAAAAATGAATTGGTTGGGATTTAGGGCAACAGGGTTAACGTATCTCGAGAGCAGCTCTCAGGCCAAGGAGTCTAGTGATGGTCCGGCGGCCGACGTATCCATTCACTGGGACCCTAATAACCCACTTGTCGACTCGGCATGCTGAGACACTTTTTTCAGGGAAAAATTGGTTTGTGCATCACATGGGATTGATTCTTGACTATCCTTCTTGAGTCAGCTCCTCATCGTTGTTGTTGATGTTATATACATATATTCTCATTTGACCGAGACACTCCTTGATAATATTTAGGATGTTTTCATGAAGACAGCCATCCAGGATACTAGCTTTGGTTCGTGATGATGACCCTGTGAGCTACGAGGCCTTAGTCCAAGACCCATCATGCGAGCCCCTTTCTTCGGGGGGGCCGGTAGCAGCACCCCTACCTGTTGAACAGCAGACAGCTCCAGCAGAGCAGACGGGGCTTGAGCGCAGGTTCAGCGCGAATAGAGAGTTCTAGCAGCAGAGACCGTTGAGGTTCGGTGGTGAGCCAGACCCTCAGGCAGTAGAGGTTTGGCTAGAGATAGTGGATCACCTTTTCAGGCTTGTGCAGACGCCGGCAGATCTTATGGTGGCTTTGGCCGCCAACCTTTTCCATGGAGCAGCTTGGAGTTGGTGGAGTCTGGTGACTCAGTTTCTTGACGAGTCATCGCTTTCATGGGGCGACTTTCAGTTTTTATTTCGTGATGAGTTTTTCCCCTCCTTCTTACGCTCCATTCGGATTCAAGAGCTTCTGCAATTTCAGCAGGGAGGGATGACGGTGGCCGAGTACGCGGCTAGTTTCGCAGACCGTGCATGCTTTTACCCGGAATTGGTCCATGATGATAACTTCTGAGCGCGCAAGTTAGAGCGGGGTCTCCGTAGAGAGATTCGTGTTGTCATAGTACCCTTGGGCATTCCCACTTATGTCGGGTGCTAGAGCAGGCACTGGTGACAGAGAGATTCTTGTCACGCTCTACAGTTGGTGGTGGCAGTAGGCTTGACAATACCGAGACGTCTGCTGCAGCTAGCAGGCATCGGCTGACAGAACCTCGACGTAGGTGGCTTTCCGATAACCGGACTCAGGGGAATAGTCGTACACCACAGTGGAACCGGAGGGCACCAGTGCAGCTCGGAGAGAGTCGGTGTTATGCTTGTAATGGGTGAGGTCACATGGCGTGAGACTGCCTGACCAGGCACACTGAGAATATCGGGCAGGCAGCAGGTGCACCACCACAACAAAGGCAGCGTCGTGATCGGAGTAGCGCCCTGATAGGTGGTGCTAGAAGAGGATCGGGAGGAGCTGGTAGTGGGGGACGACTTTATGAGGCCTTCCCATCACCACTAGGTGGTCCACGTCAAGCTCAGGGAGTTGATAGTTAGGACTACGGGCAGCCGCGTGCTTTGGATGTCTACGATCCTGTGGAGAATGAGGTGGAAAGAGGTACACCCTACATCCCTTCTACTTTTTGCAATAGAATTGTTAGACTCTGTGTGTGAAATGATTTTTCTCCTTGCTCCTTGTTTGAGTTGTTACCAGGGTGGCGCAGGGCGTCGTTGTAACCCTATGTTGGTAAGGTAAAAGGCGTATGACCTTTTTCTTTAGTCGATGGTGTTTACTCCTTCGCTCTCCAAGAGTGTAAGAGAGTCTTGGTTGCGAGACATCGACTATGAAACCTTGTGTGATCAGATATCCTTGGGTGTTTCACCATATGGATATTCTGAAGGAGGGAATCACTGGGCCTTTTTCCAGGTATGGGTGGTGATTCCAGTCGCGGCATGAAACATGGAGGTTCGATCGGGGAGGTGAGATACCCTCGAGGTCCTTCAGACCGTTTGATAACGTGCGAAGGGATGGCGAGGTTCCCTACCACCTTGCCCTGACCCCAAGGTCTGGAGTGGGTGCACGACGTCTCCCACGTGATTCACCTGAGGAGGTGTGTGCGTGCTCCTATTCACGTCATCGGCAAGGGCAGACCTCGCATGAAGAGATCAAATCCTTTGATCTGTGTGTGGTGACGCAGGACTATGCAAGAGTTCTTATGGGTACGGGAGAGCCAGGTGTGGTCTTAGTACCCTGAGTTGTTCCCTAGTTCTGCTTTTCGGGGAAGAAAAGCTTGAAGGATGGAATGATTTAAGAACCCGGTTTTTTCTGCGAAAGACTTTGGAATATTCTTGATATTATTCCAGAGCAGCGCCTTCAGACGACGTGCGATTCTGAGCCCCAGTGTGCCCGGAATTAAATTTTCAGTGCGTTCACACTAGACATGTCAAATAAATGGGATAACTCCTAAACAATGCTTCGGATCCTAAATATAAGTGTACATATGGGTCCGTAATGGGGTTTTCACCTTAAGAACGACATAAAACATGTCGGCGTGGGATGTTGGGACCCCCCGCCCGTTATCGGAATGTTAAACGAATAATTAAATTGATTAATTTATTTGTTTAATAGATAAACTCAAGTATCTCTTAAACGGTGTCTTAGATTGGAAAATGGAGGGCACCGTTGAGTTCTTAGCATGCCTTTTACCCTAGGAGGGGTGTAACTTTCACGGGCGTGGGCCTTCTGTGAAAAATGCCGCCAGGGGCGTTTTTGTAATTTAGCGGCTTCGGACGTTAAATTTTATAACTTTTAAATGGGGCCTCGGATAAAAATTATGAGACCTTCGTTATGCTCAGGAGGTGGTGTTTACCCTAGAGGAGGCTTAACCTTGACCCCGTCGGGTGTTTCGGATGCGGGTTAATTTGGGGGTTTTAAATTAATTAAAATTTTAATTAATTTTCTTTATTTAAACACCTCACCCTCTCTCCCTCCCTTGGTTGATACTCTGACGGAAGAACCATCAAGGCAGCACCCTCAAGCTCCTCCTCCCTCTTTGAAGCTTTGGCGGTTTTGGATTCAGCCAGCGGATCCTTTGCGAAGCATCAGGCAATGCCCACGAGGTAGGAGATCGTCTATTTGTTTTTAATTTCATATATCCTACTTTGAGCTCAATTTTCATTCTCAATTCTCTGTCAAAACTTCAATCAAATCCCATAATTGCGTAGAACATATTTTGGCCTTTCCAACGCACATTTCAGTTTTGAATTTTGAGTCATGAGGCCTCCGCAATCGCCCGCCGAAGATTGTGGGTTTTTGAGTGTTTCCGGCGGTTTTTGGGGCGTTCTGGCAAGAACAGGGTGGCGGTCCGGCGAACCAGCGCGGCAGCGCGGTAGGCGGTCTTGGCGGAGGCGGCGGCTCGGTGTCTTGGTCCGGGCGGTGTTCTTCAGCAGAGCAGGCGGCTCCGGCCGGTCGGAGCGGCAGCGGAGGCCTAGTCAGCAGGGGTCGCCACGGGTGAGGTCGAGCAGAGGAGGCCGGCGGAGGCGGCCGGGGCTCACAGACGGTGAGGACGAGCGGGCTCGGCGAGGGCACCAGCAGAGGCGGTGGCGCCTGCGTGCAGGGGTGCCGACGAGGCGAGGTCCAGGGCCGACCGGATTTTTCCGGTTGGTGCTCACGAGGGAAGACCGGGGTCTACGGACCCCGGCTGGCCGACAAGGACCCGCACGATGCGGGTCCTGTTGGGAGGCGAAGACCGACAGAATGGCCGGTCTAGTTTTAAAAAATAATAATAATAAAAATGGTTTATAATATTAATAATAATATTATTATTATTATTATTATGAAAAATGATTTATACTTGATAAATCATCCGCAGGACGTCTGTTTTGGGCACCGTCTGCGGAGATGCGTCCCTTAATTTGAGCCAAATACTTTGAGATGGTTTCGGGGGTTTTTAACTCCCGAAACGGGGGCTTTGGTGGCACGACATGTGCATTAAGTAAGTTTGACGTTTTTTCGGGGGTTCGTGTTTTGAGCGGCGCATACGCATCCGACGTCCGATTTGAGCGCCATCAGCGGCGTTGGGACCCTGGTGTCGAGGCGAAGTTTTCCAGTGTGATTTAAGGCATTGAAGCCATAGTTGAGGCGTTGGACCCACGGCCTGTCTTTCGAGCTGCGTGTAGTGCTTTATAACTTTTTCATCGGACGTCCATTCGGGGCATGCGAGCAGTCGATTCTGAGTGTTTTTTCGAGGGCATTGCATTGGCGTAATCCGCCCGCTTTAATTCCGCACACTAGTGCGGGCCCCGCGAGGGCCGTTTTGGGAGTTGGTAGTGATTTCTAGCTTTATCATTGGGTGTCCGTTTTGGACAAGTGAATAGTCCATATTGTGTACTTTTTCGAGAGAATCGCAATGGTACGATCCGTTCGTTGCGTTTCGGGACCGAGATGTGGGACCCACTAAGCACCGCTCGTGTGCGGTACGGAGAAATGCATCTTCTTCTCCGGATATCCGTTGGACTCAAGTGAGCAGTCCTTTTAACGTGTCTTTCCAAGAAGATCACAATGGTGTGATGCACCCAACTGTTTTTGGGGCCGAGGCTCGGGACCACAGGACATTGTCCGGGCGTAAAGCGGTGTTGGCGACTTTTACGTCGGATATCCATTGGAGGAGAGTAATTAGTCAATCTCGCATGATTTTTTGTGAGGATTACAATGGTACAATCCATTTTGATGTACGGAGACTCCTTTGAGAACAATTTTAAAAACGGAAGCAAGTAAGGTGCTCCGGTGGTGGTTCGTCCTACTGTGTTTGTAGAGGACCCTTGACGTGTGATGGCATTCACTCATGTGTGAGTGAAGTAAATGCTTGAAGAGATGTAGTTGTCCGTGCCTGGGTTGATGTGGTGGAAAGTTGGATTTGTTACCTTTATGCCTTCGCGTTGACATTGGGTGTCATGTGCATGATAGACTTTGGGCTAGAAACATGGTATACTCTGGGAGTATACGAGAACGCTTGGAGATATATGTGGTTGTTTATACCTGATAACATTTGTGTGCTTGGTTGGATTTGACTTGGGGCCACACATCGTGTGGACCCCATGCACATGTCGTGTTCTTCTTTGTGTACCCTTGACCTCTCGCGATGTAGAGGTCCCTTTTGTTCTCATATGTTTGACCAGCAGGGTTGAGTTTTCCCCTGGTTCTGTTCTCGGTTGTTGACCAGTAGGGCTGAGTTTCCCCCTGGTTCTATTCTCAGTTGTTGACCAGCAGGGTTGAGTTTCCCCCTGGTTCTTTTCTCGTTTGTTTGACCAGCGGTGTTGAGTGGGTTTCCCCCTAGTCCTGTTCACGATGGTTTCGACCGACAGGGTGAGTGGTTTTCCCCTGGTTCTATTCTTGATGGTTTAGCCAGTGCGGTTACCATCCAGCAGGGATGGCCAGCGGGTTACCATCAAATAGGGATGGCCAGTATAGTGGTTCTCACCGAGCAGTACTATCCAGCAGGGATGGCCAGAGTGGTTCTATTTTTACCTCCAGTGGGGCTGGGAAGTGGTCCCCGATGTTGGGTTTACCTCCAGTTGGGCTGGGAAGTGGACCCTGATGCCGGTTTTACCTCTAGATGGGATGGGAATTTGTCCCTGATGACGGTTCCGAGTCTCCCTCCATTGGAGTACCCTTTTACAGGACTGAGCATTGGGGCTCGTCGAAGACTTTATCCAGGTCTCCCTCTAGTGGTTTACTCTTTTACAGGATTGGGCAGTGTGTCACCCGTCGACTCTTTCCGAGTCTCCCTCCAGTGGGAACCCATCGACTTCCAGGGATTACCCTCCAGCGGGGCTGAGCAAGGGGTCGCCTGTCGACTTTGAGGAGACCTCTCGACTGCGGGGCAGTGAAGAGGTGAGGTTTGACGTTCCCCCAGAACTCTCAAGTACTAAGGGCGCTTTCCCCACTGATACATGTCCTTGTGACACGACTTAAAACTGTGAGGGTGAGTCAGTGCCTCCCAAAGCAGATAGCATCAAGGTGCGGTGATTTGAGCCCCTTGACTTGCAGTTCAGGGAATACGTGTGGGATGCTGGGCATCGATGGTGTTTACTTCTGGGACTGTTGGCTACTCACTTTCTTGGGCTAAGATACAGGAGGGAGATCCCCTTACAATCTTGTTCGGGCTTCTTGATTGAGCATATGGATATGTATATACCTTGTTCCAGTACTCAATCCTTGGGTTTTGGATACTCTCCTTCCAGGAGAGGCGAAGACACGCGGGGTATTCCACGTGCTTTCCATGTCTAGCTTCTCATGGTTGGACGAGTCTACTCTCCTGCTATAGGTAGTGAAGAATTGACAAGAAGTTCATCTTCTCATTGTTTCCAGATCTTTGTGTCTGGACAAGTCTACCTTCTTTCTCTTATTGGGTTGATCTAGACTCTCTAATATTACTCCACTGCACTCTTTGTTGTAATATTTACTACACTCTCGGTTGTACTCCTTTACTTTCCCATGTTCGATCTACTGCTCACCCTTCGGTACCTCCTTTGTTGCTCCCTTGAGCCTTCGGGGTATCCTACTGAGTATTTTTATACTCACACATTCTTGGGAGTTTCCTGCAATTGGTGTGCCCTTTCAGACAACGGACAGGTTTTTCATGACTTCAGTGGAGCTTAGGAGTTCGGGAGCTTGGACCGCGTGCGGTGGTTGGAGTTGGGTTCCAGGTGGGGGACCCATCCAGCTGTTTTTCTTTTGTTTACTTGTTGCTGGTTTTTGGCACATTTTCTAGTTGGGTGCGTGTTTTGCCCTTTCCCTTTTCAGTTTACCTTTAGCACTTTCTTTGTACTGTTAGAGGTCGATGCACTTTTGTGGTTTATATATAGCAGTTTCACTTTTCTTTACTTTTATTTTTCTTTTACTCTGCATTTTCGCATTGAGTGTGTTGCGTGTGTGTGTACAGGTACTCAGGAAAAGGCCTCCCTGAGTTGTTTATCCTTCGGCACTTGTCGCTAGACCATGGCCTATGAAGGCGGGCTTGGGGTAGTTACGTCTCTAGCCCAGGTAGGGTCAGGTCGTGATATTGGGCTTGAGAGTTGGAGATGAATTTGAATTGATGACTTAGGTATATGTATGGGCATATACCTAAGTAGAGTTGGTTGATAATTTGTGATTGTATATTTTCTTTGTGGTTTATCCTTCATAGATTCTGGGAGACCTTCGGGGGTCTCGAGGTCCCTACTGAGTATCTTTATACTCACCCCTGCATGGGAAATGACCGCACTACATTGTGTTGGATGCAGACGACGGACAGTGCTGATCATGGTAGAGACTTATAGAGCTAGACGATACCCGAAGGTAGACCACTTGGTGCGACGTACATGGAGCAGATGAACGGACCCGAGGTGCCGAGGAGACCATATGTACTCACCCTTCAGGTGGGATTCCCAAAGGAAGACTCAATGGTTGCTACTTTACTTTACTGTTGTTGGACTAGACTTTCAGTTGTATTGTACTTACTGTTGGTCTTGTATTTCCGACCTCTTTCTTTTTAGCACTTACTTTTGTATACAGTTTTACTTTGTGCTTACTTCAGTTGCGTAATCTGTCATGTTTGTTTACTTCTATAAAGGCAATGTCTTCCCAGTATTGGGATTTACGCCTTTGGTGCTAGTCGCCATCCCCTGGCCTATGGAAGGTGGGCTTGGGGTAGTCACGGTACGGGCCCCAAGGACGGGTCGTGACAAAATTATTTTCAAACTTTTTTAAAGCTTTTTTTATAAGTTTTCATGGAATTTTTTTTCCAAAATGTTTTCAAGCCTTATTACAAGTTTTGAAATTATTTTCAAAGAAATGGTTTTTAAAAAAAATTCAAGCTACTTTAAAATGTTTTCAAAAAATTTTAAGATTTATTTATAAGTTTTCAAAGTGTTTTCAAAGAAAAGTTTTTTTAAAATGTTTTCAATCTTAATTTATAAGTTTTCAAGTAAAATGGTTTTCAAAAAAAAATCAATCCATTTTTATATGTTTTCAAATATATTTACTATGAAAATGATTTTTAAATGGTTTTATGCATTAAAAATTATTTTTCAAACAAGAAAGGATATTTTCCCCAAGGAATGTTTTTGAAAGATATTTCAAAATTATTTACCATCTACGATGACATCTATTGATGTTACTCATTACTTTATAGGAAATGATCTAAATGTTCTATTAGTATCCTTTCTATGAATGGGTTATGCTTAATGTCATGGTCTTTATGAAACTCATTTCACTTTCATGGTTTATATTTTTATGAAATATGTTTCTCATTCACAGGTTATAAGCTTATTTAACCTTTTTCGTTTCATGGGTTATATTTATGATGAAATGACTATGAAACTTGTATTTTTATACATGTTATGATATTTTTACAAGTTTATGATGCCCATTTTATTTAATGGGTTGTGATAACATTATTTATGATCTTGTGGAATATATTTCTATGATTTCATTATGTGAAAGTTGGGACCTATATCTCCCTCCAATTCATTGGGTAAAGATTTATGTCTCATGAGATAAACTAATTTGGTCTTTGGAGTGATCCTTGACTATTATGATGGACATGGGAGTGAACCATGACTACTCAAATGGTATGAGGAGTGAACTCATGCTACTATAATTGCCATGGGAGTGAATCATGACTACGATGATGGTATAGGGTGTGAACCCATACTACTAATATGATCTTGGCACTAATTCCTTTGATACTATTGCAATAATTATATGCTTATGTGTTTTCCACAATTTCATGTCTTATTCCTATGATATGATTTCATGGATTATGCTGTTTTTTCATTATGATTCGTGTCTTATAAACTACCAATATTTATTCCATGATTCATGTTTATGATATTTGATATGCATGGTATGATATTCTAATGTATTTATCATGTTCTCATACCCCATATGTTTAAGTTTATGCTTACATGTCTCCTTTTTTTAACCTTACTGAGCATTTGAGCTCACCCCTTTTTATGTTTCATTCCCTAGGTTATAAAGATATATAGGAAGTATGATATGTCTAAGAAGGGTTCTATTCATGAAGAACCTAGTGGGAGATAATGTATCTTATTTATATACTAGTGTTTATGTTTCCGAGATACCGAAGGCACTATACCAATCATGGTAATTGGGTGTCTGTTTATATAATGTTTAAGTATTCTGCAAATGTAGTGTAATGTCAATGTTTGAAAAGTGAGGTTCGCTATAGTTAGTATCAGAGAAAAGGTATAGTTAAGATTTTGAAACTAGGATGATAATAACATATTAGATCCCAAGGATTATTTCTAAGGACATTCCTATTGATGTCTCTAAGGATAAGTGTAATAATGAGTTAACGTTTAGGAAAATGTCCTGGAATTTTGGTAACTGATGGAGTTAGTGGTTTCCTAAAAATACATCTCTGTCTGGATAATATAAGTGGTTGTGGATCTAGAACATAGGTAAATAGGGGTAATAACTCTAACAAGATGTTCAAGACTTGACTTTTGGTAATCTGGTACATGACAATGGGCCTTACTACACACCTGGTTTGACACTCCCAAGGGATATGCTTTGGAAATTCACAAACTCTTTAGGAACCATCATGAGGGATTTAAATACAAGTTGGCTATGAGTAACCTAGGATGAACCATGGGTGTCATAGATTAATGAAGGTGACCTGATTTTGATATGCCATAAGTAATTATAATCATGACTATGTGGTTTTTTTTCTATGATAAGTAATGATCACACTATGATTCTAATTTTATTCAATGACCAGAACCAAAAGGAACTGGATTAATGTTAAATGTGATGGAAGATTTTCTGATGGGCAGTCAATTGGGATGATTACTAGATTGAAAGATGTTGTGACCATGCCTAATCATTTTTCACAGAACATTATTGACAATGTTTACCTTAACCAACTCTCAGACTCTCCAAGGAATAGAAAGAAACATTTCGATGGGAGTTTGGGTAATAGAAATCATGGAGGAAAGAAAATTTGGTTTCCTTTGTGTCAAGATTGTGTAAATCATAACCTAAGAATATGTCTAAGAGGAATAAGAAGATGTTTTGACTTTATAAAATAAGGACACAAAGAAAGTGTATGCAAGGGTAAAATTAAGAGTTTAGTTAATGAAATGGATGTGAATATTGGCTTCCCTAAGTAATCATCTAAGGTTAAGTGTTTTTAAGTGTGGAATAAATGGTCATTATGAAAATCTATGTCCCATGATAAAAGATCTTAAATGGAACCAGTAAGATGGTGCAAGTAATGGTTACATTACTGATGATTATGATACTACAGATGAAATGTGAAAGTAAAGAGGTATTATGTAATAGGATGTGGTATCATTGTTAATGTATTAAGGATCATGTAATCAAAGTATTTATGTATTTGGATTCTAAAATTAATAATGGTTAATTTTTTATGGATTTTTTAGTTTATGTTTTGCTAAGGATTTATAAGAATGTATTGAATTGTCCTGATGGACTTGAAAGGTGAAATTTTGACTAAGGTAAGGTAACCCTTGATATGTTTTTTATGTTAAGATAATGTTGTATAGATAATGATATGTGGTATATGAATAATTAAATTGGATAGTACCGATTACCTTGGAACTAAGTAAGGACTTGTTGATAGGTGTTTTATGCTATCATTAATGATGTTTATAGCAGTCGTATTTAAGGAATATATCCAATATACTTTGGAATATGGAAGAATACATGTTTTACAATAGGATTTATGGTAATTAAAGTTGTTACCATGTTTCAATAGAATATATGATGAGGTTATTCACATGTTTGGAATGTGACAATCAAGAGCTACTTTGTAATATACAAGGGAATTGATGTTAAGTTGATTTTGTGAATCCCCTTCTAATGTTTTGGAATTTAATCATTGATAAAGGTTATAAGGTTATCCATACCTAAAAATTTTAAGCTAAGCTTTGGAAGAAGTTGTTGTGCACTGATATTGTATTTAAAACCTTGGTTAAAAGTCTATTTAGTGATTAACCTTATTTCAAGGATATCCATATTTCATATTTTGGAAATTATATTAATGTTGTTTTAGAAAAGGAAATCATGTTTGTTGGGTGAAAACCAATCAAGTCTGGCAAGGCCATGAGTCTTGAACCCCTGACCTAAGGGTGAAAAGGGTTTCATTCCTACCACTGGCCTAAGAGATATCCTGGTTAATGTGTAATTACTTTTGTTGAAAAAATATTAATGATGAACTAGTAGTGTTACTTTTTATGTTTATAGATTAATGCGTTTTTTTAAGATAAAAATAGTTGTTTTTTGTTCTTTATGGGCCTTAATATCCATTAAAAGTGTATTTTAGTTCTTTATGCATCAAAGTTAATTTTTGTACATTCATTCCAGGAGGTAATGGATTTATTTGAAATTGTTCAAATCACAAACCAAGAATGGAATTTTGTTTATCAATAATTACTCAATGTTATGAAAGTGATATAAATTTTTTTCCTTAATGCCTTAAATTTTGTTGAACCAATGGATTCTAATATCATCACACATTTATGACATTGAGTCCCTCAACATTCCTTTGATCATTCACTTGTTTGTTATTGATGACCTCAATCACTACCTATAAATATTTAAGTTTTTCCTCCATGTACAATATTTAATCCCAACCTATGTTTACCTATGTGGAAACCCAGTTATATGATACTTTGGGTAACTGGTATGGCCCCAAATATTTCTTTTTAAGGGAGGTTTTAGTATCCATTTTTACGATGTTGGTTTCTTGGAGTGAAACATTAAATTATTAAACCATTGATTAACCATATGAATTTTTAGGGAGAAATTAATATTAAGGGGGGTAGAATGTAACACCCTGATATTTTGGTGATTTTTTTTTGAATTAATTTAATTTTTGATATTTTTCAATTCATGCAACACTAAAAAATAACTTTTAACTAAGTAAAACATTCATTTCACACATATCTGACTTGGAATATGTTATACACAATCCCAACTTGGCATACGTTACACGGAACAAAAATATTAGCATAAATTATTATGTGACAACACAAGTATCCTATGTACACTAAGATATTGTTATGAAAAGGGTTTTACCTACACTTACACACACCTCTATCTAATGGATATCGAACATACTAATTCTATGTACGACAAACTACTACCTCATGAAATGATGATTGTTCATTTCTTCTTTACCACCAATCATGGTGGGCATTATGATGGACACTCTATTTATATATGTTATATATAATAATTATTATATCATTATTCTTATGTATTACTTTTTAGAAAATATATCTTTTTATTTCCATTTGGAATTAAGACGATAATCTCGTTTGAGGAAGTGTGGACTACCACCCCCTCAAAGCGATGTGATTTGTTCACACACCACACGGAATGTATTGAGGATGGGTTTAATGAAATGTTATGATATATAAGATATATTAATACTACTAGAATAATTATATATGTATATACATATATATACATTTGTCATTTACATACTTTACTTCAATATGATTATAAAAATGGAAACATCGTTCATGCATACGTATGGCTTACCATCTCCATGAATGGTGTATTCCATTTAATAATTCTTTATGATATAAATTATTATAATATGAATGATATCTATATCATTATTTAAATTTTGTAATCATTATATAATTATATGTACCAATGATAAAACAAATTAAGACACATGTGAGGAATAAAGAGAATATTACTTGAAGTGAAGCCTTAACATAGGATCATTAACAAGAGGGTAATATATGGTCATAATCAAACCATATATGGTATTATATATATGAATAATCTTATGTAAAAGATTTATAATAAATATATATTTATTATACATGAATCTTGTATGAGTACGGAGAGATTCAAGACCCAAGGTAAGGGGATTTCATCTCACTTTTAATTTCCATGAGATACATGTTTTGTTCACCACTATTTCAGTTTTTGTGGTGTGTGTACATACCATGATTGTATACTATGTATCTTATAATTAAATTTATGGGTAATCACATGTCCATATTATGATCCTTCTTTCATGGTGTTTATGTTTCAAAATTTACCAAATTGGTAAAATAGTTTAGTCTCAATTTTCCTTATTTGAGACACATGTTTTTTATGAACCTAAACTCTTTATTAAAGGTGTATATACTTAAAATTTACATATAATTAATCTAAATATTTTCATGATATTATAAGATTCATTTAATTTTATTTTTGGAGAGTATAATCCCATGTTACCAAGTTATAAGAGTTTATTGAGAAAATCTCATCGCTTTTTGAGATTGATTACATTTATGTTTCCTTTGTTGAAATATTATAATCCATCTCTCAAGAACACTCATGAGTTTCATTATCCTATATTATTTAATGATACATTAATGTATTAGTACCATTTTTTACTCTTTGTTATATAATATATTTAATAAAGAGTTTTTAAGGAAGCTCAACTTTACCCACTCTTCAGTCGGAAATATATGTTTTATAAAAAGGGTTCCCAAGTATATTATATCATTATCCTATAATATTTAAAATAGATTTTTACCCTTTTTTTCTTTTACCAATATATTCAAGGGAATCATCTTGTCACTTTTAGAACATGATATATCTCTAACCTTTTTACTGTGCAAAAAGGAATGTTCTTTTACATCGTATGACATGTACGGATTTATCAGCAGTCATTTCTTTGAATCTTCATTTGTATTTGTTTTAAAAGGATAGTATCTAAGAAAATTCTTTTTCAAATTCTTTTTTAAGGAAAAATATTTTCAAAATGTTTTCAATATTATTTTATAAGTTTTTCGAGAAATTTTTTTCCAAAATGTTTTCAATCCTTATTACCTGTTTTGAAAGTATTTTCAAATAAATAATTTTTATAAAATTTTGAAGATTCATTCAAATGTCTTCATGTAAAAAGGTTTCAATTTTTTTCAAGATTTTTTTATATTTCTTCAATTTTTTTCAAATAAAAGTTTTTTTAAAATGTTTTGAAGCTTAATTTATAATTTTTCAAGGAAAAGGGTTTTAAAAATGATTTCAAGTCTTCCTTATATGTTTTCAAAGCTATTTTCTGTGAAAATGATTTTAAAATAGATTTATGAATTAAATAGACTTTTTCAAACAATAAAGGATATTTTCCTACAGAAATGTTTTTGGAAGATATTTTAAAATTATTTTCCATATAAGATGACATCTATTGATGTTACTCATGCCTTTCTATGAAATGATATAAAGGTTCCATTCATATCCTATCTATTAATGGGTTATGCTTAATTTCATGGTATTTATGAAACCCATTTCACTTTCATAGGTTATATGTTTATGAAATAAATTTCTCATTCATAGGTTATATGCTTATGAAACCCATTTCTATTCACGGGTTATGTTTATGATGAAATGACTACGAAACTTGTTTTTTATACAGTTTATGATATGTTTACAATTTTATGATACCCATTTAATTTCATGGGTTATGATAAGTTTATTTATGATCTTGTGGAACATGTTTGTATGCTTTTATTATGTGATGGGTTGGACCTATATCTCACTCCAATACATTGGGTAAAGATTTATATCTCATGAGATATACTAAGATGGTCTTGGGATTGAACCTTGACTACTATGACTTCTATGGGAGTGAACCATGACTACTAAGATTATATGAACAGGTAAATCATGCCACTATGGTGGCTATGGGAGTGAACCATGAATACTATGATGGTATGGGGAGTGAACCCATACTACTAAGATGGTCCTGGTAGTGATTCCTTAGCTAATATGGAAATCATTATATACTTATGTGTTTTCCACAATTTTATGTCTTATTCCTATAATATGATTGCATGGATTATGATATTTATTAAATTATGATTCATGTATTATAAACTATAATTATTTATTCCATGATTCATGTTTATGATATTTGATATGAATTGCATGATCTTATAATGTTATGATCATGTTCTCACACCCCATATGTTCATGTTTATGCTTACAAGTCTCCCTTATTTACCCTTACTGGACATTTTAGATCTCCACATTTTATGTTTATTTCCCCAGGTTATGAATATATATAGTATATATGATGTGTCTAAGAAGTTTTTTAGTCATGAAGAACCTGTTGGGAGATAATGTAGCTCTTTTATTTATGAGTGTTTATGTTTCCAAGCTACCAAAGGTACTATACCAATCACAGTCTTTGGGCGTGTGTTTGTATAATGTTTAAGTATACCACAAATGTAATGTAATTTAAATGTTTTAGAATCAAGGTTCGATATAATGTAGGAATTTTTTAGGGCATGTCTTGTCTTTTTGTAGTGTTTTTCATCATAGGTGAATACTTTTGGCTTGTTTTTGTAACTCCTAGACTTTCTGTGAAATTTTTTTTTTTCAAATTAATTTAATATTTTGGATATTTTTCATTTCACATAAAACTGAATATAGTTTTTCTTATATTAATGTACTACTTTTATTTTTTTACACAACATTAAATACATATATTATCTTGGGTTTCACGTAACACCTACTTGGCTTGCATTACATGAAATACCGAGTTTCTACGAAACATCATTTTATTATTATAATTATTTAAATGAGATAGTTATCAACTAGACATTAAACATAGTAATATGAGTATAAATAACTAATTTTTAAATATTATTTATAATTTATTTATATAAATAAATAGTATTGATAATAAAACATGTAATATTGGTAAAGTCTTTAAATGTTTAAAAATACAATTTTCTCAAATGAACTTCTTTTTATATCCATATGTGAATGATAATAAAATTAATTTTAAAAACTCTAAGAGATTGGATTTTATAATATAAACTTAATTTTTTAATTAATAATTTCAAAATTATATTAGTGTGAATTTTTGATATTTTTCTAAGAAACTTCATTTTTTGATGAATAGTGAAAAATACATAATTTAAATTCAAAACTGGTTTTTTATGTAATTTATTTAAATAGATAAATAATAATTTTAATTTGTTATCAAAGTATAATTAGATTAATTATTCATCAATTAATCCAATTTAGGTCATTTTAACCAATTTCACATTGCAATCGAATATAAAATCTTAGCAAACTTTTATTTATTTTTACTTTAAAAACCTGTATTGTCGTCCCATCTACAGGATTAATTTTAAATTAATTTATTCCAATTATGTGATTTAAATTTGTAAAAATTGATTTTATATTTTTAATAATAATAATTTATAATTTATAATAAGATCAACATAATTTTTAACCGAAACTATTAGTGAATGCAGTTTAAATTAAGTACAACAATTAAGGTAAAATTAAGTTTAGCATGGGACTAAGCCTTAATATTAAAGGACAAACAACCTATAAGCTTCTTCAAAACCCAATTTATATAAATATTTAGATCCTATTATCCCTTTTATCTAATTTGGATCATTGTTTTATCCACATTACATGGGAAAACGTGGGTGGAATTCCCTTTTCAAAAATTTACAAGAATGTCAATCCTCCTCTACTATAAAAAGGCACTCACCCCCCCCCCCCACTTCCTCACACATGTAAAACCATTTTTATTTGAAAAATATGATAAAATAAACTCCAAACATCCCTAAATTATTCCATTAATTCTACCTTTTTTAATAAATCCAACTAAGGAATCTCTTTGGTTCAAACTAATATGAGTTACCCAAAGAAGAGGTTACATCCTTCCTCAAGCTCCTTTCTATTATTTTCCTTCTACACCACATCAATTATCCTTATTCCAATATTATATAATAACACCAGTATCCTCAATATACTGATATTTTCTTTCTATTAATGGTTCTAACTACACCTACACATGCTTATACCAAATGGGTAATGTGCTTATAGTCTTATGTACGGTAAACTACCGATTCACGAAACGATGTCGTTTGTTTTTCATTTACCACCTTTTATAGTTGGTAATTATGATAGAAACACTATTTATATATTATATATATGATATTATTTATTTATTTATTCTTATTTAATTCTTTTATAACACATACCTTTACACTTTCCATCTTTTGTAAATACAATAACATCATTTGTGGACTTTTTCACAACCGCCTCCTCAAAGCGATGTGATTCGTTCACACTATACATGGAATGTATTAAGGATGGGTTCGGTGAACTTATATGATATATATATATATATATATATATTATATATATAATCATACTACTATAGTAATTATATATATATATATACATATATGTCATTTACATTCTTTATTTTAATATGACAAGAGAACAAAAACAGTGTTCATGCGTATGTACGACCTACCATCTCCGTGAATGATGTATTCCATTTCATACTTATATATTCTATAAATTATTTTAATACACATATAATGAATATAAATGATATTTATATCATTCTTTAAATTTTTTTAATCATGATATAATTTTAAGGACCAATGATATAACAAATTAAGACACATACAAAAAACAAAGTAGATATTACCAGAAGCATAACCTTAACACGGAATTGTTATAAGTATGTAATATAAAGTAATAATAAAATAATATATGGTAGTGGATATAATAATATGGTTCTATAAAATATGTATAATAAACTTACATTTATTATACAGTAAGCTTGTATGAGTATGATGAGATTCAATACATAAGGTAAGGGAATTTCATCTGACTTTTTACTTATATGAGATACATGCCTTATTCACCACTCATTTATTTTTTCTTGTGTATATAAATCCCATGAATGTATTATATAATTATTATACTTAAATTTATGTGTATTTATGTATCCATTTTATGATTTTTATTTCATGGTTTTTATAGTTCAAAAGTTACCAAATCGATAAAGTAATTTTGTCGCAATATTCCTTATTTGAGACAAATGTATCATTATGAACTTATGTTATTTTACGAGGTGTATATGAGTCCAATTTATATGTTATATCATTAAACTAATTTTTTTCGTGATATTTTAGGATACATTTAATTTTATTTTCTTATATGGGTAGTATGATTCAAAGTTACCAAGTGGTAAGAGTTTATTGAAACAGTCTCATCGTTTATCAAGATTTTTTGTGATTATGCATCCATTAATAAAATATTATGACCCATATATCAAGAAATATCATGATTTTCTTACCTTTTGGTTATTGATGTTATATCCAAGTAATGATACCATATTTCTTTTTAATTTGGTGTCATAGGAGCAACTATTTGTACTTTGATTATATGAATATTTGATGTGTTGAATATTAATAAAACATATTTTTACATATTTTTTATTGTTCTATTTGACTCTACTATAATAAAGTCATTGATTATACATCACATTGATAAGGTTATAGTAGTTCCCTACTATGATGAGAAAATTGATGTGTTATGATGATATTATCAAATAATGTTCTACGATTGGATACCATACTATGATGGTAAAAATAGTACATATACATTAAGGTGTGAGTACTTGTAAGAATATGAGGCTTATTCTCATGAAGTTTGGACTTTGTAATCTTTGATATGGGAGATTATGAGAACAGACTCGCCAGTAAGAATTCTTTATGTTTTGGTTTCATCGGATATTCCTATATACGAGTGTGTGTGATGGTTCTTAGACATTAAGATTATTATTAATTCATGTTACATCTCACATACTTAGATATATTTCATAAACAATGATGATAATAGTTCATGGAAAAGTTTGATATGTTTGGTGCATCACAAGTTACATGTCATTAATGAATATTTTGTGGAATTATTTTCCCTTCCATATTTATGGAAGCTTATATCTTGGACCATTGATTGGAATAGAATAATCGTACTAAATTCTATTTCCATGGTGTAATGATATGTTTATTTCAGATAATCGAAGAAATACATATCGAGCATATAGGTTGGTGGCACAGATGTGCAACCTTCTTGATGAGATATTGTGAAAAAAGGATTATATTACATGGTGGGTATTAATATGTGGTTGTCGATGTTGTGACATTATATTCTTTATCTTGGGTGCCTTGACCAGTTTCTATATAGTAATCTTGGACTTGAGGCAAGCCCACCTAATTCCAATGAGATAGAATCCTAGAGGTTCATACACTTTATGTTTCCATTGATCTCGATTAAATTATATTGGAGTTTTATTAATGGAATAAATATTATTCTCAAGTCTGAGGAATTATTTTATTAAAGTGGTATTGATATCATAAATTAAATAAATATTTATTTGTTGACATGTGAATAAAATATTTATTTTATTTATTGAATATTTTAACAAATATTTATTTTCTAGATTGTGAATAAAATATTTATTCGGTTATTCAAAAATGTTGTAGGAATTTGAATGGACCAAGACCAAGTATGGTGACAAATATTAATTAACAAGATCATTACATAATATTTTTTATTGTGTAAGTTAGAGCTCACCACAAAATTTTAATAATATAATTATTATTATGTGGAATGGGGTTTATTAAAGATAATTAATGTTATTTAATGGCTTGTATGAAATTAAATAATATTTTAACTTAAACCATAACTCTATAAGTAAATGACTATGTCTATTTTGTAGAGTATCCAAAATTGAGAATATAGAATTGTTGTGCACAACGAATTTTCCCTCAACACCTCTTTATCTCTCCCTCCCAAGAACAAGTAGTTTAATAGATATTTATTCAAGACTAAAGAATGAACATTCAAGAACAAACAATGCAATACATTCGACTCATCATGCTTGCACTCGAAGAATTAGTGGGGTTTCTCGAAGATCATAGGAGAACAAGTGGATCACCACTGGAGGTATTCTATCCTTGTATCATTATAGTGTAATGAAGGTAATCCCAAAGGGTCTTTTCGGATGATCAACATTCTCCAATGATGAAAGTTCATAAGATCGGTTATTTATTTCTTCAAATATTAAATAAATTAATTATAAATTTGACATACAAGATCCTCACTCTTGGTTTTGGGAAATGATTATTAAAAGAAATTTTAATATATGGACCACCTATACATGCTTACACTATACCCAGAACCATTAATTAGTATTTTAGTGGACGCCTTTAAATTTATAATTATTTATTTGATTGTTTATCTATGTTCAATTGTGGTTAGATTTTCATTTCATGTTATTTTTTCTTTAATCTGATTTAAATTAGAATATTATTGATATATTAATCATGTTTTCTCAAAGTTTTATTTTATTAATGATTTAAGAACAAATAAAGAACGATCAGAGATACCATCAAAAATTTCCAAATCATTGTCTAGTAAAACTAGGTTACACGACATACGGATAGATCACACTTAGTATACCCATATGAATTTTATCTAGATGCACTGAGAAATTAATTCCACATGGTGCTTTTATTACACACCACATATTTACTGGGTCAACCTGGCACATGATAAGAAGATTTAGGGTGTGTAACTGGTATGTACATACCATGAAGTTTGGCTGAGTCAACACATCGAAGCCTCATGCATGTGACTTGGATATACATAAACTGAGGTACATAGTGTGTAGCTATATGTGCACATCGTGTAGTCTCCCATTAATATAAAAAATTAAAATTTCATTAAATATGAAATTGATGCATTAAAATATTATTTTATTGATTAGAACACCATTGTGTGTTTGAAAATTTAATAATGGTTTTAATTAATTTTAAATGCTCAATTAATTTATTATAATTAATATTTCATTATTGGTTCTATCGTTTATTTACCATGAATTCCATTAATTATGGGTATCTCCAAATAATTTCAAATTATCATTAAGATGAAATGGAATTATTAAATTAATTAATTAATTAATTAATTTAAGTATGTTTATCTTAAATAATAAAAGAAAAAATAAAGAAATGAATTATATTTGTTTACTTTTGCGTATTCATTGCATGTATGATTGTTCATGAGCTTGACCAAGACTCGTCTATGTGTTATATGTTTTAATTTAATTTATTGCATGAGTTTTTAATTATTTAATATTAAATTAAATGATGGCCCATGAGTCATCCCTCCCTTTATTATTATGTAGGACCTGTGTGTCCAAACATATTTATGTAATTTCCTGTAGCCAATCCTTTGGTTCTCCTCACCTGCATGTGATTAATAAATATCTATAATTAACAGAGCATTCCCAAGGTGCATGGAGGCAGTTCAAGATGGAACCATAATGAGTCCAACCCATGAGATACATAGGGGGATAGGTGGAATGTTTTAACTAATGCCAAGACCGGAAATATGAGTTATTTATCTAGGGTCAAAGGTTGATTTAATATCCTATCAATAAATAAAGTGTTAGATAAATATCATGAATGTATCATTTAATAATTATTATTTTTTGTCTATTAAAATATTTATTTTATGGATGCAATTCCATAATAACATAAATAAATTAATTGATGTGGAAAGATGGAAATTAAATAAATTATTTATCCATAAATGTTTTATCCAACATGGTTAATTAATTAAGTAACATCCAATTTAAACATGGAAAAAGTATGGGCACATACTTTTATTTGGAAAATATCATGAGAGTGTCGGGTTAACTTAACAAAAATTATATTAATTTGAATGGAAAAGGTCTATTTAATAAAAATTTGGATTAAAGTGTAGACGAGATCTATGTTAGGATTTCAGGATAGCGGAATCCACTCAATGGATCAAGGATATGAAAGTCTACAGTTGGAAAGACCACCTACAAAATTACTTTATTATGGTTTTCATGGCCTTTGTCTAGATCATTAATAAAAGTAATGGGGATCCTTGCCACTATAATTTTAAGGTTATTATACATTCTTATTTAAATGGTGAGGTCTATTGAAACTTGATAAAATAGTGGGATATTTAATAAAAAATAAATAATAACATTTGGTTTATTATATATCACTTATTTTTTAATCAATAAAATTAATAATAATGTGATCTTTCTAATTGTAGAATAAAATGAAAAGTTCATCTTCAACACTATACATGTGATCAATATTTTAGAAATATAACCTCCAAACTGGAAGTAACTTCTAGGAGTGGTTTAGATGCCTTTGGTTTATGTTATACCATGAACATAAATATTATGTGCTAGAATCCTCAATGCTTGATCTACCTACTAAATAAGCGAGTGATGAAGAGTTTTTTGTCTATGAAAAACATTTTAATAATGCATTTGACATTCAATGTTTTATTATTTCATCGATTTCAAGTGAACTGATGAAGTCTCACAAAAACATGGATGTGTATAGTATGCTTGAGAACCTATGTGGTCATTACCAGGAGATTTCTAGAAAGGAATGGATTGAGATTTCTAAGGCAATATTTCAAAGAAATATTTGAGACAGTTCCCCAATTAGGCCTTATGTAGTCATTCTCATTGGATACATTGAGCACTTAGAGGTTATAGGGTTTAAAATCTTTGAATAACTAGGCACATGCCTCCTTCAAACATCAATCCCTCAGAGATTCTCCAGATTTGTTATAAATTTTAATATGAATAACATTAAGAATTATCTTTCATGTCTTCTTACACTTCTTCGCTGAGTAGGTAAGGATATGAAGCATGGAAAACCTTCCATCCTTACGGTGAACAAATAGAAAGGTCAAGAAAATATCTTTAAACCCAAAGCTTCTTAATACCCTTCCAAGAAGATAAAGATCAAGGGACAATCAAGGGAACATGATGTTGTCTATTTTTCATGTGTAAGGAAGGTCCACTAGAAGAAAAACATCACCCAACCAAAGATTTAAGGGGAAGATTTAGGTATGTTTTTTATCAAGTGCAATTTTTCTATTTCTACAAATTGTGTAGTAGATATAACTTATGGTGCTCACATATGTAATAAAATACATGAACCAAGTAGATTCAGAATGATTGAATGAGGATAGGTAGATATTCAAGTATCCAATTGAGATAAACTTGTTGTTGTAGCTATCGGTGAACACTGCCTCATATTTCCAACTAGACTAATCATAGATTTAAAGGGCTGTTATTATGTGCCTTCAGTTACCAAAAACATTATTGATGTGTCCAAAATTGATATGAATTGATTTATTTTCAAATTTGGGAATAAATGTTTCTTCATTTATAAATATATAATTTTTTATGGTAAGGCATATTTAAATAATGGTCTTTATGTGTTGGGTTACATGAAGAAAATAATGGAAATCGATAATGAAGTTACTTCAAATGACTTATACCACACACAACTTTGGCATCATTGGTTGGGTCATGTAAATGAAAATCTATTGACTAAATTACATCAATATGGATATTTATATTATTTAGAACTAAAACCACTTGGTGTATATCATGCATATTTACATAGAAAAATGACCAAATCCCCATTTATTGGGAAAGGTGAAGGGGGTAAATAGATTCTTGAATTAGTTCATATTGATGTGTGTAGACCATTTCCTATTGAAGTAAGGGGTGATTACTCATAATTCATAACTTTTACTAATGATTTTATTAGATATGGATATGTCTACTTAATGAGGTATAAGTCATATTATTTTAAAAAAATCAAGGAATACAATAATGAAGTTGAGAACCAACTTGGTAAGAAGATTAAGAAACTTCACTGAGATTATGGTGGAGAATATCTTAATAAATACTTTATTGGTTAGCTATGGGATTTTGGTTTTTTATCTCAAATCAATACTCCTTATACGCCTTAGTGGAATGGTGTAAGTGAAAGGAGTAACCACATCTTGTTGGTCAGGGTGAGATCAATGATGAGTCATGTGAATCTTCCAATATTCTTTTGGGGATACGCATTACCAACAGCAACATACGTACAAAATTGAGTTCCAATTAAAGAAATAGGTGGTATAACATAACAATTATGGAAAGTTAAGAAACCCATGTTTTCTTACTTACATGTCTAGGGTTTTTATGCATTTGTTAAGGCCTATTCAGGAAACAAGCTTGCACCTCGAGGAATAAAGTGTATCTTTATAGTATATCCCAAAGAAACAAAGGGGTGCTACCTATAAAATAATTTAGACAAAAAATGTTGTGTTTGATAGACGTACCACATTTATTGAGGAGGATACTATCTCTAAAAGAGATAGTGGGAGCGAGATAGAATTTGATGAATCCTAGGCTCAATATAAACAAGAGTTGGTATAGTAAAAAATTCCTCATATCCCCATGGAATAAGAAATTGTTCTAGAGACACAAATAATATGTAGAAGTACTAGAGAGGTTAGAGAACCATAATGGTATGTTTTTCTAGTCATAAAGGATGGTGAATCATTATTAGTTGATAATAATGATCCTTTAACCTATAAGGAAGCAGTAAGTGGAATAGATGTTTTCAAGTGGCAAGAATCCCTAAATTTTGGAATGGATTCCATGAACCAAAACCATGTCTAGATTTTAGAATACACTCCAGTAGATGTAAATATCACTTGTTCCAAATGGGTATTTAAGAAGAAACTAGACATTGAAGGACAATTCAGTACCTATAAGGCATGATTGGTTGCAAAAGGGTTTAAACGGCATCAAGGCATTGACTATGATGAAACCTTTTCACCAGTTGCAATAATGAAATTCATAAGAATTATAATTACCATTATGAATTTCCATGATTATTATATTTGTAAAATGGATGTCAAAACAATATTCATGGGAACCTTTAGGAAGATGTCAATATGACACAGCCTGAAGGATTTGTGAATCCAAAGGTTTCCAACAAGGTATGAAAGTTGAAAAGATCCATTTATGGATTAAAGGAGGCATCTAGGTCATGGAACATTCATTTTGATGAGTCTATAATGGAATTTGGATTCATAAAGAACAAATATGTGCCTTGTTTATATAAAAGGTTTGGTGAGAGTGGAGTCATTTTCTTAATAGTATATGTTGATGACTTATTACTCATTGGAAATTAAATATTAGTCTTACAGTCTATTAAGGTGTGGGTTAATAAATTTTTTTCTATAAAGGACTTGGGTGAGGCATCATATATTATTGGGATAAATATTCATCATGATAGATCCAAGAGGTTTCTTAGCCTATGTCAATGTACATACATTGACAATATACTGAAGATGTTCAGTATTGAAAATCCAAAAGGGGATTATTTCTAGCATCATATGGAATTCATATTTCCATTAAAATGTGTCCGCAGACACATGAAGAAATAAACAAAATGACAATAATTTTATAAGAATCATCAATTAGGTCAGTCATGTATATTATGCG
This sequence comes from Viscum album, assembly GCA_963277665.1. NCBI lineage: Eukaryota > Viridiplantae > Streptophyta > Magnoliopsida > Santalales > Viscaceae > Viscum > Viscum album. Next base: position 358,381,068 of record OY728163.1, read on the forward strand.
ATATACTAGGCTATATGTTTCTAACACATTAATTGAGGTAGGAATATATCAAGCTGATCTAGGTGACTTCCATTACATGGTAGTCAAGACTATCCTTAAGGATCTTAGGTGTACTAAGGATAGGTTCTTAGTTTCTAGAGGGGATGAGGAACTAGTCATCAAAGGATATGTATATGATTGTCTTAAAACTGATAAAGATAACATGAATTCACAAATAGGGTACATCTTTACTTTGACTGGAGGTGTTGTGAGCTGAAAGATCTTAAATTAGGCTATGGTTTTAGATTCTACAACAGAGTCTGAGTATATTAAGGCTTCTAAGGCAACTAAATAAGCAGTATGGATGCACAACCTCATACAAGAACTAAATGTGGTACCTAGTAGTAAAGATCCTATCACACTATATTGTGATAATACTGTAGTAGTGGATCTTGCAAAAGATCCAATGTCACATCAGCGGATGAAGAACATACTTAGGAAGTATCATCTCTAAAGGTATTTTTTCAAAAGAGGTGAAGTTATAGTGAGCATTATTTTCATAGAAGACAACCTAACATACCCCTTGATTAAATTCATAACTCAGAAAAAATATTACTATCATGTGAGGTCTAGTGGACTGAAGGTCATAGGTAGTTGGATGTAGTCCAAGTTGGTGTTTTTTGGAGTTGGTGTCATAGGACCTACTCTTTGTACTTTTATTACTTGAATATTTGATGTATTAAATATTAATAAAACTTATTATTACATATTTTTTGTTTTTATGCATGGATCTAATGTAATAATGTCCTATAGTATACGTCACATGGATAAGGTCATAGCAGTTCCCCACTATTATGAGAACCTTGATGTGCTATGGAGATATTATCAAATAATGTTCTTCGGTTGGATAACATACTATGATTAGACACATAGTACATAGACTGTCAAGTATCAGTGCTCATAAGTGGATGAGGATTCTTCTCAAGAATTTTTCACTTAGTAATCTCCAAGACTGGAGATTATGAGAGCAGACCCTCTAGTAGGAATTCTGCATGTTTTGGTGTCATCAGATATTCCTATCTACAAGAATTTATGATGGTCCTTAGACTTTAAGATTATTATTAATTCATGTTAAACCTCATGTACTTATATGTATTTTATAAACCATGATGATAACAGTTCATATTGAATTTGTATATATTGGGTGTGTCATGAGTGACATTTCATTAATGAATAGGTTGAGGAAGGATTTGTCTCTTCCATATTTATGGAAGTTGATATCTCGACCCTTTAATTGGAATAGAACTATCACATTAAATTCCATGTCCATTGTGAAATGAATTTTTTATTTCAGATAGTCAAAGGGAGACATATATAGCATATAGGTTGGTGATATAGATGTGAAACTTTCTAGATGATATATTTTGATAAAGGGATTATATTACAGAGTGAGTTTTGGTATGTGGTTTTCGATGATGTGAAATTAAGTTCTTTCTCTTGGGTTCCTTGACCCATTACTAGATAGTAATATTTGACTTTAGGCAAGCCTGGATAATGTGAATGATAAATAATCCAAGAGGGTCACACACTAAGTGTTTTCGTTGATCTCAGTTAAATTCTATTTGAGTTTAATTAATGGAATAAATATTATTCTCAAGTCCGACAAATAATTTTATTAAATTATTATTGATTGCATAATATTAAATAAATATTTATTCAGTGACATGTGAATAAAATGTTTATTTTATTTATTGAATAATTTTATAAATATTTATTCCCTATATTGTAAATAAAATATTTTTTTATGAATAAAATATTTATTCGTTTATTAAATAAATACATGAGGAGTTTGAATGGACCAAGACTAATTTTAGTGAAAATTATTAATTTATATGACCATTACATAATATTTTTTATTGAGGAAGTCCATACTCACCACCAAATAGTAATAATAAAATTATTATTATGTGAAATGGGGTTTATTAATGGTAATAAATGTTATTTAATGGATGGTATGAAATTAAATAATATTTTAACTTAAATATTAACTCTATAAATAGATGGCTATGTATATTTTGTAGAGAACCCAAAATTGAGAATAGTGAATTATTGCACACAATTAATTCACTCTCAAATAAACCTTCTCTCTCCCTCTAAATAATGAGAATTTTAAGAGAGATTTATTCAAGACCAAATAATGACCGATCATAAAAAATTAAGGCAAGGCATTCGACTTTCCACACTAGCACCCAGAGATCAAGTGGTGTTTCTTAGAGATCATAGGAGCACGTGTAAATCACCGCTAGAGGTATTCTACCCTTAGATACTCATAGCACAATGATGTTAATCTGAAAGGGTCTTTTCGGATTATCAACATTCACCAATGAAGAAAGTTCCTAAACCCAGGTATTTATTTCTTATAATATTAAATAAATTAATTATAAATTTGACATGTAAGATCCTCACTCTTGATTTTGGGAAATTATTATTAAAATAAATTTTAATATATCACCCACCTTTTCACGTTTCAGTTGTGCCCAGAACCATCATTTTCCACTCTTTGGAACATAATATGGTCAAGAATGTGTTTTTAAGAAAGTCTGACTTTAACTCTCTCTTTGGTTGAAAATATGTGTTCCTTCAAAACCATTCTTTCTAAAAGGATCCAATAATATTCTATTATTATTCTATTATCCTTAAAATACATGTTCTCCCCTATTTTCCCTTTTAATAAAGGAATCTTTTGGTCGTTTTATGGTCGAGGAACTTTTCTAAACTTTTTATCATACAAAAGGAATGTTTTTCATGTACGGATTTACCCACCGTTATGACTTAAATTCCCTTTAAGAATCCATAAAAATATTAAAAAGTTAATTTTTTAAAGTAAATGTTTTCCTAATATTTTGGAAATTCTTTTTTTAAGTGGTTTTCAATGAAAAATGTTTCCAACGAAAAATATTTTCAATGAAAAAGGTTTTCAAAATTTTTTTATTTTTTAAAAAGTGTTTTTAAATTATTTTCAATAATTCCTTTATAATATTGAAATGTTTTTTTCAAATAAATAAGATTTCAATGATTTTATAAGGTTTGTTCATAAATTTTCAAAGTATTTTCAAATAAAAATGTTTTAAAAAAATTAAGCTTCTTTTATATATTTTAAAAGAAAATGGTTTTCAAATTTTTTTTAAGATTATTTTTTATGTTTTCAAGGAAATTTTTTTTCAAAATGTTTTTAAGATTATTTTATAAGTTTTCAAGGAAATGGGGTTTTTAAAACATTTTCAATATTTCTTTATAATTTTTTGAAGTATTTTTAAATAAATGGTTTTCAAAATACTTTCAAGATTTATTTATAAGTTTACAAATAAAAATGTTTTTAGAATGTTCTCAAAGCTTCCTTTAAAAAATTTCAAGTTTATTTTCAATAAAATGGTTTTCAAAAGGTTTTATATTTTTGAAATAATTTTTCAAAGATGAAAGGATATTTTCCTCAAGATATATTTTTCGATGATATTTCAAAATTATTTTCCATCTAAGATAACATTCATTGATGTTACTCATGTCCTTCTAGGAAATGATCCAATGGTTCCATTCATATTCATTCTTTAATGGTTTGTGTTTTTTATGGAATGATGCATATGAATCCCATTACCCTTTCATAGGTAATATTTTTTCAAATTTTGTTTCTCATTCAAGGGTTCTATGCTTGTGAAATTCATTTCTATTTCAGGGTTTATATGTATATGAAACCCATTTCTTTTCTCAAGTTATGCATTGATTAAATGATTATGAAACCTATATCTTTCCCCATGTTATGATAAGATTACATGTTTATGATACCCATTTCAGTTGATGGTTTATGTTATTATTAATGTTTATGATATTATGAAACATTTATGTATGATTACATTTTGATATGGGTGGGACCTATATCTTCCTAAAATGAATTGGGTAAAGATTTATATCTCAAGATTTAGACTAATATGGTCTTGGGAGTGAATCTTGACTACAAATATGGCCATTGGAGTAAACTATGACTACCATAATGGTGTGGGGGGTAAAATCATACTAATAATATTACCATGGTTGTAAACCATGATGACCAGGGTGGTATGGGGAGTGAACCCGTACTTCTACGATGGTCATGGTAGAAATTCCTTGAGTACTATGGAAATATTTTTATATCCATATGTGTTTGACACAATTTCATGTATTATTACTATTTTATGCTTCCATGGATTTTGTTATTTATTTAATTAAGATCCATTTATTATTAACTACCAAGATTTATTCCATGATTCATCTTTATGATCTTATGATATATAGGGTGTGGTCTTCTAAAGTTATGATCATGTTCTCATACCTCTATTCTCATATTTATGCTTACATGTCTCCCTTGTTTACCATTACTGAGCATCTGAGCCAACCCATTTTCATTTTTCCATTCCCAGAATATGAAGACATGTATTATGTATGTTGTGTCTAATGAGGGTTCTAGTTAGTAAGAACCTAGTGGGAGATAATTTAGTTCACTTATGTACAAGTTTTTATGTTTCTATGTCTACAAAGGCACTATACTAATATGAAATTTAGGCGTTTGTTTGTATAATTTATTAAGTATTCTAGAAAAGTAATTTAATGTTAATGTATAAAAAGATGGGGTCACTATAGTTGGTATTATAATAAAGGTTTAGTCATCCTTTGGAAACTATGATGAGAAAACTTTAGTGAGATCCCTAGGAATATTTCTAGGGATATGTCTAGGGATGTATCTAAGGATAATTTTAGGTATGAGGTAATGTATAGTAAAATATCTTTTAATTTTGGTAAAGGATGGAGTGATTGGTTTCTTAGAAATAGTACCTTATCTAGACAATACATTTGGATGTGGTTCTAGAATAGATGCATCTAGGGGTAACATCTTTTACAAGGTATGTTGGGCCTCACTCGGTGTAACTTGGTACATGACAAAAGGCCTTACTGCACGCCTAGTTTAACACTCTTGGGGGATATGTTTTGGGAATTCAAAAACTATTTTTAAAACATCATAAAGTATTTTAATAGAATATGGCTATGAATAACCTAGGATAAACCAATGGTGTCATATATTAACTAAGGTTTCATGATTTATACATCATATAAATAATTATTTTTAATGATTATGTGTTTTTTCACTATGATAAGTATTGATCACACTAATATTTCAGTTTTTAGTCAATTGTGAGAATTATAAGGAATTGGGTTAACAAGGAATGTGATAGAAAATTTGATGATGAGCACTCAAATTGTATGATCACAAGAGTAAAGGATGTTATTATTATGCCTAATCAGTTTTCATAGAACAAGATTAACAATGTATAACTTAACCAACTCTCAAACTCACCAAAGAAAAGAAAGAAGGAGTTCACTGTGAGTTTAGGTAATGTAAACTACAGGGGAAAGAATATTCAGATGACCATACATTGAGAGTGTGGAAAGAATCACCCAAGTGAATGTATTAAAAGAATAAGAAGATGTTTTGACTTTGGAAAAGAATAACACAAAGTAGGTGATTACAAAGGGAAAATAAAGAGTTTAGTTAATGAAATGGATGAAAATATTGGCCTCCCTATAGAAGGTTGAATGATTTAAGTGTGGAATTAATAGTAATTATGAAAACAAATTCCAAAGTTGAAATCTCAAGAAGAGAATCAGCAAGGTGGTATGAGTAATGGTTATATTTTTTATGATGATGAGACTAGAGTTGAAATGTTAAAGGAAAGAGGTATTATGTAATATGATGAGGAAGACTTGTTAATGGATTAAGTATGAAGTGTAATAGTCAATGTTTTTATGTATTTTTATTCAATAATTATGTTATATGAATGGTGAAATATATAACAATTTTTCAATTTATGTTTTTTTCACGAAGGATTTACAATAATACATCAAATGGTCTCGATGGAATAGAAAAGTGATTTAATAGAAAAGTGATGTTCATGAAAAAAACTTTATTAAGGGAAATATAACCCTTAATATTTTCCTTGTGTTAATATATTTTTTTTGGATAAATATATTTTGGATATGAATAAGTAAATTGGACAGTACTGATTACCTTGGAATAAATTAAGGACATGTTGACAAGTATTTTTTGATTTCATAGATGAAGCTTGTAATAATTTTGTATTTCTGAAATATATCTAATAAAATTTAAAATAAGGAAACATGCATGTTTTTAGTAAGTTTTTTTTAATTCAATTTATTACTATGTTTCAAGGAAATACATAATGAAGTTATTCACATGTTTGGTATGCGACAACCAAGAGCTACTTCTTGATATATGTGGGATCAATGTTAAGATGATTTTGTGACATTCTTTCTAAAGTTTTGAATTTTCATCTTTTAGAAGTTTTTTAAAGATAACCATTTATGAAAATTTTAATTAAAACATCAGAGAAGGTATTTATGTATTGATATTGTATTGAAAAACTTAGGATATTTAGTGATTAACCTTATTTCAAGGATATCCATCACATTTTTTTTGGAAATTATAATGATATGGTTTTAAAAAAAAGGAAAACATGGATGTCGGGTGACAAATCATTAACTCTAGTAAGGTCAGAAGTCTTGAACCAATGACCAATGTATGATAAGGGTTTCACGCCTTCTAGTAGCCTACGTGATGCCTGGGTTAATGTGTAATTTTTTTTAGTAAAGCAATTTGATGAATAAATATTAATGATGAATAAGTAGTGATACTTTTTACGTTTAGTGATTAATTTATTAACCATATTTATTTTGAAAAATTATAATATAAAAATAGTTAGAATTTTTATTATTTTATGGTCCTTAAGATCCGTTAAAAGTGTATTTTAGTGCTTTAGGCATCAAAGTTAATTTTTGGATATCCATTTCTTAAAGTAATGGACGAATTGGAAACTAATAAAATCACAACCAAAGAATAAAATTTTGTTTTTAGAAATATATTAATTCATTATATTTACTTATATTCTAGTTCAATAAAATAATTACACATCTTTAGGAACATGAACAAAAATATATTGTCCTAATACCTTAATGTTTGTTGAACCGATGGCCTTTTAAATCACCACATATTTGTGACTCTGAGGCCCTAAAATTTTTATTGATCACTTGGTCATTTGTGATTTATGACCTTAATAAATCCCTATGTATATTTACATTTTCCTCCAATCCCATGTTTTCACTTCCCACCTATGTTCTCCTACGTGAAAACCCAATTATGAGTTACTCTAAAAAATCATTATGGTTCCAACTTTCTCTTTTTGAAGGAAGTTTTAGTGTTCATTTTCACGATGTGGGTTATATTAAAGGAACATAATATTATTAAACCATTAATAACCTATATGAATTTTGAGGGTAAAATTAATTTTCAGGGGGGTGGAATGTAACACCCCAAGTTTTTGTGAAATATTGTTTTCAAATTAATTTAATATTTTTGATATTTTACATTTCACATTACACTGAATATAGTTTTTTTATATTAAATTACTATTTTTGGTTAGTTTACACTACATGAAATAATTGTATTATCTTTCACTACACGCAACACTGACTTAGCTTTCGTTACACATAATACTAAGTTTCTATGAAACATCATTTTATAGTTATAATTATTTAAATGAGATAGTAATAAACTAGACATTAAAATTAGTAATATAAGTAAAAATAACTAATTTTTAAATGTTATTTATACTTTTTTATATAAATAAAACATATTGATAATAAAACATGTAATATTGGTAAAGTATTTATATGTTTGAAAATATTATTTTCTTAAATAAATTATTTTTTATATCCTTATATGAAAGATAATAAAATTAACTTTAGACATTATTATTGATTTAATTTGATAAAAAACTTAATTTTTTAATTCATAATGTCAAAATTATCTTAGGGTGAATTTTTAATATATTTCTAAGAAACTTCATCATTGGATGAATAGTGAAAATACTAAATTTTAATTCAAAACTACTTTTTCATCTAATTTATTTATATAGTAAAATTATATTTTTATTTGGTTTTAAAGTATAATTATATAAAATATAAATATGTTAATATAATTTAGGTCATTAGAACCAATTTCACATTGAAATTGGATATAAAAACTTAGTAAACTTTTGATCATTTTTACATTGAAAACATGCAATGCCATCCCGTCTACGGGATTAATCTTAAATTAATTTCTGCCACTTCTGTGATTGGAATTTAGAAAAATGGATTCCATATTTGGAATAATAATAATTTATAATTTATAATAATATCAAAGTATTTTTTGACCAAAATTATTAGTGAATAGAGTTAAAATTAATTATAATGATTAAGGTAAAATTAAGCTTAACAAGGGACTAAAACTTAATCTTAAGGGAAAAACAACCTATCTATCTGGAAAAATACATTTTTTTGCTATATTTCGACCCTATAATCCCATTTAAATAAGCTTTCATTGGTGTCTTCAAATAATTAATGGTTTTTTTGATACTTAGGTGCAGTAGAGTGGCTGACCATGGTCGTCTCTCAAAAGAGGAAGTAAATTTAACAACATATTAAAGGTATTTTGAAAGTAAAGTAAAAGTAAATAAGAACATTAATTAAAAGTATGGGTTTTTTTTATATTTTATAAATCTAGAAGAAGTTTTCTGGAAGAAGATTGTATTTTTTTTTTTAGTTTTGAAATGAAGTTCGATTAAAATGACACAACAAGAAGATGTTTTTTTAGAAAATATTTAAAAGGCGTAATAGATCTAACTATACCTCTTCACTAAATTATTTTTCATTATCATTTAAATTAACATACACATAATTATAATCCTATAATTTGTTAACCCTCTAACCCTATGGGAGTTAACTTAACGACAAATATGAAATTACTTAAACCTTAGGCTAGCTTCAGAACATGCAATCGCAGCACCCTGCTTTGATTGATGTTCATAGGTTAGATTATAGTCATTTGTTAATTAGAGAACATATACACTCTAGAAATGAGGATTAATTGAGTTTAGGTATTATATTTTAACTCTAAAAATTTATCATGTGTGGTCATTTATTACCGATTAAAATCGCACTCTCACAATTTACACAACTTCGGACCTCGCTTGTTTTTTGTGTCAATGGTTCAATTTCTTGATTAGTTTCATTTAAATTAAAAACTAAATTAATATATCATATAAATTTAATTACAGTAGCTCATTGATTCAAAATAAATTAATTAAGAAGTTTAGAGGTAGATTGATTACTAAAAATAACTACTCTTCCATGGGCAGTGTAGTCATCGTAGAAACATTTTTCATGTACAAAGGTTTAGAAAGGGTAGAACCCAATATCGTTTCTACTCTTGATTCCAGAAAAATTAGTAAGATTAAGAGAAGAAGAAATTTTAACAAAATATAAGAAAATATAAGAAATAAAAAAAGAACAAATAAGTTTATTATGAAAACAAAAACATTACAACATGAGGAAGAAGAAGAGGGATTTGATGAGGGGATCCTTGCTTCAAGAGCTACCCATATTACAATGGTTGGAGAATTTGGGTGAAACCAATTATCCTCTGCCTCCAATTTCCAAATTCATGTCCCAAACCCACAAAATGATAAAAACACCAATTCATAGATTGGTGGGGGGCAAGGTTTAAAGTGGTTTCAAGTGTGAATGGGTAATCTCGGCCAAATATTTTATTCCAAATTGTACCACCAATTTCCACACCCAAACACGTGCATAATCTGTCCTTCCATAATTATGATTCGTTCATAAATGATTCATCGATCTCCTCTCAAAATTTGGGCCTAAGAAAAGCAAGGATGAAGAAGTTATGGCCCAAATATAGAACCTATGTCCAATCTAACGAGTCCAGACCAACTTTGACTTCGTGGCCCATTTTCACCAACCAAATGCATGATTTATCTCCAATTTACTAAATTAAAGTTGTATAAAATTATTTTAGTAACACATTTAAAAAATATTAAGTTCAAATAATTTAAATAAAATTATTTATGTTCTAAATACTACAGTGAAGTTTTAAAGGGTAAAACTAGAATTTTCATCAAATTTTCAAATGAATGATGTAATCACAAATATTCCATAAATAAACATAGTTAACACTATGTGAGGAAATTATATTATTTATTATCAATAAAATATTCAATAAAATTTTGTTTTATCAACTCCCCCACACTTACCCTTTTACACTCCTGGGAAAAATCTCATATCATGTATTCTGAAAAATTGTGACAAGTAAACATCAATATCAAATCAAAACAAATTTTAAAACACGTATCCTTGAGATACAACAATTCCACACTAAGAAACAAAATATATCTTGCCTCATAAAAAAACATTATTTCAAGTTCTCTATTTATATCATTCAATATATTTCTACTTCATTTATCCTCCCATGCACACAAAACACTTACCTCACTCGAATTTTTTTTATCACACAAATATCAATTTTTTAGCAATGTCTTTATCATCCAAACTCATATAAGGGTCACCATAGTCTTGATAAATTCCTACATTTCCACCTGATGTGATTCAAGGACATATGTTTATCATGAGGAATTTTCAGGGATGTTCTGTGGCTTTTAGTTGGTAGGATTTAGATGTGAAAAGCTCTTAGGATGAATGAGGAGGGTTTGACTCTTTTTGGAGAAAATTTGCATTATTATAATTTTCAATTAAATATAGTCTCCTCCACAATCCCCATAGCATCGATTCATGTTCATCATCATGAAAAATAAAGGAATGTGCACACCATTCAACATTTCAGCAGTAAAAATTTCAATCTTCTCAAACATGATTTTCTTGAAAACTCTAGATAGGCACAACTTTCTCCCTCTATTAGAAGCTCCAGAAAGGCACAGCTTCACTTATCATGAAAGCTCTAGAAAAGGAATAGATTTCAATATAATGATTTTTTTTCATCATCAAACACATCTCTTAGAAATTTAATTTTCCACCCAAAGTATCACAGAATGTGGTATCACAACACAAGATAGCTTTCCCCACACTTAAGTTCAACTAGATTATGAAATTTCACTTCAAGAGTTGGTTGGATAGGGAAAATTGGATTGTAATGTGGAAAAAATAATATGAAGTTCATGGTTTATAAGGGATAAAAGGATTAAATGTTCAAGGTAGGCCATTATAAAAAAGGATTATTTGAAATATGGGATTTAATACCAAATAAATGTCTCAATCATTTAAACATAAGTACCTCAAACCCTCAAGTTTTGACAGAAATAAATCAAATTCTGGTTAAATCAATCATTCTTTAGTTCTCTCAAGAAATGATATAAATATAAATAATGTGAAAAGAATGGTTCAGAAGCCTCACAGGAAAGTGATTTCAAATATAAAGACAGTGAGATGTGGCATGGGATTAAAAATTCAGAGTACTTTTCATGAAATTAGTAAATATTTTAACTTGAAACAAAGTTATTTTTAGCATTCATTTAAGCTTTGTTTCATGGGATAAATTGTTTCACTTATTTATATGAACTTCAAAATGGTGATGAGAATCATTTTAGCTCAAAAGTTTCAAAAACACCAAATAAATTGAAAAATAAACACACAAAATTTGAAAAACACACAATTTTTTTTGAAAATAATTGAAAAATAGTAAAACAATTGAAATTACTAAACTAAAATGTTCCCTCCCCCACACTTAAAATATTTCATTGTACTCAATTTGAACCCATGAGATGATATATGCACATGAAATGAATAATTCTAAATAGGAAAAAAATAAAAAAGTGAAAGGGTTAGGAACAGCCAGATATGCTCAAGTGATGATGGGGTCATGCAGTGTAATGAAATCCACTTCATTAAGAGTAAGTCCCTCAATGTATCTCTTCAAATGTTTCCCATTGACTGCAAATCTCCTTCCTATGTCCTCTTGTGTGATCTCCACTACACCATAAGGAAAAACATTAGTCACAACATAAGGACCTAACCACCTAGAATGCAACTTACTAGGCATTAGCTTCAGTCATGAACTATAGAGAAATACTTTCTCTCCAATGTGAAATTCTCTTTTATGGATCATTTTGTCATGGGTTGTTTTGATATTTCCTTGTATATCCTTGAGTTCTCATATGAAGACAATATAATCTCCTCAAACTCTTGAATTTGTAGCTTCTTTTGGATTCTATCTTGGGCCAAATCCATGTTGCATTTCTTTATATCCCAATAAGCCTGATGATCAGCTTCCACGGGAAGATGACATGCTTCCACAAAAACAATCCTAAATGGGGACATAACAATGGGTGTCTTGTATTATATCCTATAATCCCACAATGCATCATCCAAGCACTTGCTCTAATCTTTCTTATTTGGCTGCACGGTTTTCTCCAAAATTTATTTTAACTCACGATTTGAAACCTCATCCTGGACATTTGTTTGGGGGTGGTATGGTGTTGATGTTTTGTGTGTCACCCCATACTTCCAAAGAAGGGAAGCAAGATTCCGATTATAGAAGTGTTTCCCTTAGTCACTAATGATGGCTTTCGATACTCCAAACCTGCAAAAAAATTATGCTTTGACGAAATCCACAACAACATGAGAATCATTAGTCCTTATGGCCTTAGCCTCTACCCATTTACTCACATAAAACCAAAGGAACTAGAAAAAGGACCCATAAAATTGATGACCCATACATCAAAAATCTCATAAAATAGTATGTGTTTTTAAGGCATCTCATGTCTCCTAGAAATGTTCCCAGTGTGTTGGAAATTAGAGCATGACTTAAAAAACACATGTGCATCATGGAATAAGCTAGCCCAATATAATCTAGAGTATAATACTTTTCTATTTGTATATTAGGGTCCAAAGTTTCCACCAAAATCAATTGTATGAAAAAATTTTAGAACAGAGTCAAACTCATGATCAGGAACACACCTCCTAATAACTTTGTCACTACACATGTGCCATAGGTATGGAACATCCCAAACATAAAATCTTGACTCACTATTTAATTTTTGGACTTGATGTTTCTTTAAATTTTTAGGGATTTTAGAGGCAACAAGTTAGTTAACTAAATATGCATACTAAGAATGTGTACCTAAGATGGAATAAAGATTCTCATCGGGGAAAGTGTCCCGAAGTGGTACCCAGTCCAAGGTGTCATCCTCTAGTGTGTGAGTAAGCCTGCTAATGTGGTCTTCCACCGAGTTTTATAACCCCTTATTGTCATTTATCTCAATATCAAATTCTTGAAGAAGGAGCATCCATCGGATTAGACTGGTATTTGAGTCAGTCTTCTTCAAGAGGTACCACAGAGCTGCATGGTCAGAAAAAACAACTACTTTAGAGCCTGATAAATATAAATAGAATTTATCTAAAGCGAATATTACAACAAGAAACTCCTTTTTTGTGGTTTTTTAGTTTGATTGGGATGAATCTAGTGTCCTCAATGCATATGAAATCACATGTGAATGTCCCTCCACCCTTTGAGATAAGACAGCTCCAACTGTGAAGTTAGAGGCGTTACACATAAGCTCAAAAGGAAGCTCCCACTGTGGGGGGTGTATGATCGGTGTAGTGGTTAGAAACTTATTTATCTCATCAAAATAATTCATGAAATAATCATTAAACACAAAATCATAATACTTTTGAAGTAATCATGACATAGGAAGAGAAATCTTACTAAAATCTTTGATGAAGTGCCGATAAAATTCTGCATGCCCTAGGAAAGATCTAACATCATGCACATATGAAGGATATGGTAAAGATGAAATGATATCTACCTTAGATCTATCAACCTCAATCCCATGTTTTGACACTACATGCCCTAAGAAAATTCCATTCTCTACCATGAAATGACACTTTTCAAAGTTCAGGACCAGATTCTTCTCAATACAACGATTCAACACCTTTCCCAAACTACTTAGAAATTCATCAAATGAGGATCCATACACTATAAAATCATCTATAAATACCTCCATGTATGTCTCAATAAAATCAAAAAAAATACTCATCATGCATCTCTGGAAGGTACCTAGGGCATTGCAAAGTCCAAATGGCATCCTCCAGAAGGCAAATGTGTCGAAGGGACAGGTGAATCACTACAACATAAACCACATTTAGCGGCGGCCTTTTAGTGGTAGTTTTGTAAACCTCTGCTAAACCCCATTTTTTCAGCGGCGACACTTCCCCATAAACCTGACCCCCCTTCTCTCTCAGACCCCCGTGACCCTACCTTCTTCCTCCGATCCCCGAACCCCAGCTCACCTCCCCGCTGTCGGTGACGGTTTTCACCACCCATCAGTGCAACTTCCCCCCAACACCCAACCCCAAACCCCCTTCTCCCCCTGACCCCCGCGACCCCACCTTCTTCCCCAGACCCCCGTGAGACCCAAACCCTAGCTCACCTCCCTGCCATCGGTGACAGTTCTCACTACCCATCAGCACACCTCATCGCCCATCGACATCGTTGACTACATTTTATGCCCCTCCATGCAGGTTTTTATACCATTATAGTGCAGTTGTGGTATGATTTTGGGTTGGTTTCTTTAAAGTTGGTTGAATCTTACTTCTTTATTCATTTGATGGACACCTCCTAAAATTAAATCATTTCATACCAAATCATAGGGTATCAAACACTAATCATATATGGAGGGGTGTTTATGCTATAATTTAAATCCATATTGAAATCCACTCTAGAATTTAACACCATCCATAAAGCCATGAGAGTTATTCCATAGTTTAAATCCATATAATTAGGCATGAGTGTTATTACCTAGTTAAAATCCATATGGGAAGGCATAAAGGGTATACTAGAGTTTAGTTCTATTCAAAAATATTAAAAGGGTTTATACTAGATTTTATTTTCTTCCAAGATATTGAAAGTTTATGCTAGATTTTAATGTTATCTATGAAGACTTAAAGGTTGAGTTGGAGATATTATCATTCAAAAAGTCTTAAATATTAAAATGGTGTTTATTATTGCCTATAAATTCTTAAAGTGTTATGCTAGAGTTTACTAAAATCAAGTAATATAGAAGGTTGCATTAAAGGTTAATGTCATCTAGGAGGACTTAAAGGAGCTACACCAAAGTTTAGAGTTTTACCGAAATATGGAAGTGTTACACTTGAGTTTAAGGTCATCCAGGAAGGCTTAAAGGGTTATTATAGAGTTTAATTCCAACTATTAAGGCTTAATTGGATAGGTTTGAGTTTATAGTCATCTATAAAGATAGAGTGGTACGTCATAGTTTAATGTTATCTAGGAAGACTTAAAGCCATTTCCTATATGGGGAACGTGTGGCATGCTTTAGACCTGGAGGGGGCCCCTAGTGGGAGGCGATCGTTACCCTTACACATGTTTTTACACTTTAGTGGTGGCATAGTGGTGAAAGTGAGGATCATAACCATGTTGTTCTTTGGGAGGTGCAGGGTTTGATTCTTGGAAGTCTATTCTTAGGTGCATTTCTCCTTCCCTCAGGATCCACCCATCTTGTCGGGTCACCCAGTTCCCAACTTAGTGGGTGAAATGAGATGGAACCCACCTGATTTGATGAATTTATATGTTGAACCATCGCCAATCAGGTTGTCACCCTCCGAGATTCTCTACCATCTCGGTTGGAAATAGATACTTCCCTTCTATGGTTCTCTCTGGAGTGACCCCTTTGTGGGGAGGGGGTTCCCTTGTGTAGAGCGTTCGAAAAGTACACATTTAGGGATTCCCATTAAAATAAAAAAAAGGTTACATTGGATTTTATTATCATCCAGAAATACAAAAGGGTATGTTGGATTTTAATTTTTTCCAGGAAGATGGAAGGGTATGATAATGTTTAGTGTCATCCAGGAATATGGAAGGTTATGTTATAGTTTAATGTCATCCTAGAATATATAAGGTTACATAGAAGTTTATGATTTGTTTATAAGGATTGATTAACACTTAATTAATGTAAAATAGGAAATAATAAGCTTCATTTCCCAATATCTACCACGTATGAAACCTAAAATCATGTATAAACATAAATTAAAGAATATTTTTTTAACCTTACATCGATGATCTCTACTACCACTATCTCCAAAAAATATTCTTGATGAAGATAATTAAGAGAAAATTGAAAGAACCCCTCCTCCATGGTGTATCCACAAACTGAAAGAAACACCTGACTTTCAAGATATATTCTCCATATCAATCATATCAGGTTAGTTCCTCATGCAATAAAGGAGGAAGAAGAAGAAAGCTCACCGGATTGGATAGTTAGAAGTAGGAAAGTTAATCTTGAACACTGCCCCATATCATGGTGATCACTTCCTTATAAGCTCCCTCAAGGATAATCCTTGAGTTTCATGAATTTATTCATGTGTTACATAACACATGAGTAAATGTAATGTCGTTACAATGGTTTGTAACCCTCTATTCATGCACTTAACTCTTATGTTCATTGATTTCCTAATTGTTAATGATATTTTACATGGAAGAATGATTCAGATGTTAACATATTAATGTTTAAATACCATTGAATCATATAAAGATATATTAATTGTACATTATGATTCTATACTTTATGATATTCCCATGTAATATAATACAATAGGCCAAGGTAGTGAATTATGATATCTTTATATTGTAAGAAATGATATACCCAAAAAACTTATAGCATGCATTGATTTTTTCTATGTCGTACCATAAGAAATATTTATATCATACCTTATGATATAGTTCATTGAATTTTCTAGTGGATCGTCCAGGTACACTAAGAGGGGGGTGAATTAGTGTACACAAGTTTTTACTAGTTTTCTTTTCTTTTATCTAACCCCCTTTTTAAATCAAACCTCTGAACTTGTTAGAGTGAATGGATATTTCTTATTAACAACCACAATTATACCACATGCAAGATAATAATAAAATGAAGCACAACACACAATATTTTTACAAGGTTCTCCCCCAATGTGGGTGACTACGTACTTTTTGTGTTCGGTATGATCTGAGAGACAAATTCTTCACTATCAAACAATCACAAATTACAAGTGGGATGGTCAGGTATTTCCCTAGAACCTTGGTGGGTAAGTATGAACCTTTTCTCGAATTATAATGGAATCCCACCAGTGTTCTTTATACTGAATCCCTCTAGTGTTTCAAAATTAAAACACTAACACAATGATTAAGATCATAAGATATTCAAGCTTCCACTACAACACAACAATTAATCTTCCTCTTCGAGCCACCAAGAATAAATTTATTCATCACTTGCTCACTTCAACTAAAAGTTAATGACTTACACTAAATATAATTAATAACTTTGCAGGAAAGTCGGTTAAGTATACTCTCATGAATTGTAGAAGATAATACTTCCAATTCAACTAACTACTATATCATAATGATCAACTTGAAAATATCCCAATGCTCTGCAAGTTGACTTCTAATATAATGCTTCAGCATAACTATTAACTTTTTTACTAATGTTGAACTTGCTAAAATATATCTGAAAATACTCACTATCTTCTTAAAATGTATATTTCCTTAGAAAATAATCACTATCTTCTTGTTTCTTCAAGTGATTTTGTAATCACATGTGTATAAGAATACATATGCATGCACATATGTACTTTGGTTTTCTAGTGGGTAATTTACCATATGTATTTATACAGGAAAACCTTATGTAACATATTTATATATATTTTTCAACTAGTATATATGAATCTCTTTCCCTAATTAGTAGTAACTAGTGTTTTATTTTTTTTAATATTGTGTAGGAACATTGTGATATACATGGATAAAAGTTGGATCACATTACTGTGGAACACACCTCATTATGTTAAGTGTTTGAAGGAGTTTTTATATTTTGAAATTTCCAATAGATTCGTTGAAGGGATAATAAGATGTCCATGTATTAAATGTAAATTTAGAATATGGTTGAAGAGATATAAAGTTTATGAACATTTAATACTGAAGCAATTCCCTGGTCAATATTTTTGTTGGATTTGGCATGGACAATCGAACATTACAGAAAGGTTGAGCACTGATGTTAATCCACAGAATGAGCTTCCAAATTCATCAAAAATGGAAAATGAAATGAAAAAACTCATAAATGATGCATTCGGCACTACCGATGGATTCAAAGGTTTTTCATTACTTTCCATCGGCAGTAAATCCCATACATGCAAAGGTTTTTCATTACTTTCCTTTAAATCCACGATTGCAAAGATTATTCATGTCATCAAAAACCGTCGAACACATGAAGTGGCATTCTGTACATAATAACAATGATGGGTTAATAAGATATCCACGAGATTCAAAATCATGGAAGAAATTTGATTCATTAAATCTAGATTTCTCAGCTGATCCTAGGAATTTTTTATTGGGATTTGCTACCGATGGATTCAAACCATTTGGGAATTTGAGTACCAGTTATAGCATTTGGATAGTTGTTTTGATCCCTTACAATATGCCTCTATGGATGTGTATGAAACAAATAAATTTTATCATTTAGATGATTATTCCTGGAAAACAAATGCCTGGAAATGATATTGATGTATACTTGCAGCCTTTGATTGAATAATTACAGGAGTTATGGAGCAACGGTGTTGAGACATTTAATTCTTCTTCTAAAACAATGTTCAAAATGCATACTGCTTTAATGTGGACTGTTGGTGACTTCCCTGGGCTTGGGAATTTATCTAGTTGTAACATTTACATGGGTTTTGATTGTTCTATTTGTAAATTTGATTTTGATCCCAAACGGCTACCTCAGAGTATAAAATGGTGCTTCTTATGCCATCAAATATTTCTCGATGCATCTCATAGATTTATTCTAAACAGATCAAAATTTAATAGTTTCATTGATCATAGACCACCTCCAAAGTTGTTAACTGGTTCTAAAATATTGACACAACATGAAAATGTTGAAACGGAATTTGGGAAGGTTTATCATTTTAATGATAGTGGGAAATGGGTTCGAAGTGCATCGTTAAGTGAAATTAGAATGCAACAATGGAATAAAAAAATTATATTATTAAAACTTCCATATTGGGAATTTAATTTGTTGTGGCATAATCTTCATGTGATGTATATTACGAAGAATGTCTGTGACAATTTTATTTTCACATTTCTTAATGAGCATGGAAAGTCGAAGGATCATCTCAATGCTCGCAAAGACTTACAAGTAATGAACATAAAATGTGATCTCAGTCCAGATGAAAATAAAAGTATTATCCGACAATTTTTTCAATGAAAAATAGGGATAAAGATACATTCCTTATATTTTTAAAGAATGTGAAGGTATCCAATGGGTATTCAAGTAACATCTCGATGTGTGTTGACTTGAAGAATCGTAAGTTACATGGATTAAAAAGTCACGATTCACATATTTTGTTACAACAGTTTCTACCATTGGCATTGCATACATTATCACCTAAAAAAGTTACTACTATTGTACTCCAATTATACACATTTTTCAGAAAACTATGTGAGAAATCTATACATCCATTTCAACTTGACAAACTCCAGGAGAGGTTTTTATTGACCCTTTGTGCAATGGAGATGATCTTTCCTACATCATTTTTTACTGTCATGATGCATTTAACTGTGCATTTGGTTGAGGAATCTAAATTAGGAGGCCCCATTCATTATCGGTGGATGTATCCAATTAAGTGGTACTTTATTTATATGTTTTTTAGTTAAGTAAACAATTTTTGGCACTTAATTAAATGAATACTTATGTTTAATTTATTTCACAGATATCTTGGTAATTTGAAATCATACGTGAGAAATAAAGCTCAACTGGAAGGCTCTATTGATGAAGGATATTTGGTTGAGAAGTGTCTTACCTTTTTTTCTAGATACTTAGATGATATTGAGATAAGATTTAATTGAGTTGGATGTGTTGACGATATATCGACTCAATCTCAAATACATCAAAAAATCAAAAATATTTCCAGTTATTGGCCGATCAGTTGGGAGGACCTCAAATGTGATACTAAAAGAATTGGAATTATTACAGGCACATAGATATGTGCTGCTGAATAGTGAAATTGAAAATCCATTAATTGAAGAGTTGAGGATACACACAAATATATTAATGAGAGAACAAACACGAAATGAGAAAGATATAACAAAATCGGTTAATAAAGATCTTGTAGAATGGTTTTCACGATGTGTAAGTTCATAAATATTACAATAAATACGAATATTAGTTTGACACATATATTTTGTAAATATAATAAAGTATATTTATTTTTTTAGATCATGAATACTGATACTCAGGTAGAGTTGTCAGAAGATTTGAATATTCTTGCTCGAGATCCTCTAAAACAAGTTAGAAAGTTTTATGCTTACAACGTGAATGGCTTTAGATTTCGTACAGTTGATCGAGAAGGGGGTTTGAAAACACAGAATAGTGGTATATTTACATTTGATGAAGTGGGATACTATGGAATGATGACTGATATTGTTGAATTATACTACCACATGCATTTTTCAGTTGTTTTATTCAAATGTAATTGGGTCGATATTATCAGAGGTGTTAAAAGAGATTCCTTGAAATTTACTTATGTGAAGTTCTCTCGCTTGATGGATGTTGGTGATCGTGAACTGCATGATTCATATATCTTATCATCATAAGAAAAAAATTTATATTATGTGAATGATGTTGTGGATGAAGGGTGGAGTATAGTTTCTCACGTAATAGAAAAAGATGTGTATGATATGGGTGATGAAGTGGAAGATTTGACCTCTGAAATTGAATCTCATCAACAACAAGAAGCAAAATTATTTGTCCATCATGATATTAAAAATATTAGTCCAGCAAGGTTGAATGAAGTGGATGAAGTAATGGAACAGTAAACCGGCATTATTGAAGGGGAAAATGATTGTATGTACAGCTATTTATTCATCCAGCAACCACTTATTTCATTTGTGCAGTCATTCATTATCGTTGTTATATATATTTTGTTTGTTAGTACTGGGAATATATTATCATTTTTAAATTTTTTAATGTATATTGTTTTTGAAATATATGTTCTGAACTTAATTTTATTTGATTAAATGATAGGAATACCAAGGAGGAATTGATACACTGTTTCATCCACTACTGAGGCAGATGACAATCCACTTGTCTCCCTCCCTACGGCATCTGAGCCACCAGCTGCTTATCCCCCTACACCATCTCCACCTTCACCATCTCTCACACCCTCTATGAGCGTCCCTTTATAAAATTAGTCGCTGACTCCCCCTTCAGCAGCCTCAGCAGCGGGGTGGGGGTGTGCCACTTCTAGTTCATCACAGGAATATTGGAGGGTCACTGTTATGTTGGGTCGGAGAGTGATGGAAAGAGGGGGGGTGAATTGCCTTTTCAAAAAAGTTTAACAATTTAAGAAAAAGTTAAAGCGCAGCGGAAATAAAATAGGCAAGACACAAAATTGATAATGGAGTTCGGCCTGAATCCCAAGCCTACGTCTCCTCTCCTAACTCAACCGTTGAGAGATTTAAATGACAGCTTGCTTTTTAATGGTTGTAGCAAGAAACCCACTAGACTTTAAGGCAGCCTAGAAACCTATTACAGCTTGCTTTTTATTGGTTGTAGCAAGAAACCCACTAGCCTTCTTACAGGTGAAGGCTAGCTCACCTATGACTCAAGACTTTTACAGGGAAGGCTTGACTAACCTCTTCACACCTTGAAGGTGGTGTGAAAACCCAAACTAAGGGAGGATGAGAGAAAGAAGGGTTTGTATGCACAAACTCAAAATAATGCTCAAAATGATAAAACAATAAAAACCGTAAAGAGGAGAAGTCTTGGGCGCCAATGGATTGATTGGTGATGATGAAGAGCGCTCCAAAGCTTCTATGGTGGTGCTCCTTGGTTGTGGAAGTGAGTTGGAGCAGGTGGGGATCCTTGAAGGAATGCACCGGAGGTTCGCCAAATGATCGAAAAATGTTCCCGTGGGCTACCGTTATTTTTCGGGGCTTCCTAGTCCTCTATTTATAGGAGAGGAACACCCAAATGGCCGTTGGGGGTCTTCGAAGCCGTTGGAGAGGCCTTCGGAGCCGTTGTGAGTCAAAAGTACAAGTCTGGTCAAAGCCCAACGGCTAGTTTGACTGGGCACACCGGCTGGCCGGTGGTGTCTCACCAGCTGGCCGGTGGTCCACCGGCTGGCCGGTCCTGATCCACCGGCTGGCCGGTGCTCCAGACAGAGAGCAAGCTCTCTGCCTAGGTTCTACCGGCTGGCCGGTGGTCAGCCACCGGCTGGCTGGTGACAATACCGGCTGGCCGGGGAGCTCACACCGGTTGCCCGGTGGCTCTGGACAGAAACCATTGCTTCTGCCAGAGACCACCGGCTGGCCGGTGGGAATCCACCGGTTGGCCGGTAGACTCAGAGAGTCTACTTTCAGTCCTTCTTGGCCCAACTCCTTGTCAACCTTTTTCCTATAAACAAAAACACTTGAAAACAAGTTAGAACAAAATAAGAGTGATTGTGATCATTAAAATCCAAGAGAGAGGGGTACAACAATCTCCCCCTATTTTGATGATCACAATCACCAAAACAAGCAATGTAAAAGACTGAAATGAAAGCATTCTTTAAAGGATAAATTGAAAAGTAAAGCAAAGCATAAGAGAAATATTTCTCCCCCAATCAACCAAGGAAATCTCCCCCTTTGTGATTATCAAAATAGCACGGGGCATAAAATTTGATTGAAGGAAAGGTTTGAAAAACAAGATAGAGATTTTGAACCAATTGAAATTTTTGAAATTTGAATTTATAGTTTTAATTTGAAAGTTTTGAATTGAATGTTTTGAATTGAAAGTTTTGAATTGAAAGTTTTGAAAAAAAAACGCAAAAAGGCTTAAACGATCCTAACTCCCCCTAAATAAAAACAACAAATCACCGGGGAGAGGATTTTAGAACCGAGACAAATTTTGGTCCGGAGAGACTCGCTAAAAGGGATTTTTCAATCCAAACTTGTCTTGTGGCGGGTCTTCTCCTATGAAATTCATCGTTAAAGGAAATGGTTTTGGGCATTCCATACCGGGCATTTTTGCAGTCGCACTCGTAAATTAAGTGCCCGATCTTTTTGCAATAGTTGCAAAATTTATATTGGGAGCTCCCCCTTACAAAAATAGTAGGAGCATGGGAAGAGGAAGCTTGCTTGGAATAGCCAAGCCCTTGGGTGGTTCTAGATATGCATTGGGAACCAAGGAGCTTCGAAAGGTTATGTTCACCTTCGGTGAACTTAGCTAGGGATTTCCTTAAATCCTTGATTGTTGATTCCATAGAATCAACATCGGGAAGGTTTTGGATCCTGAGGGACAAGTCTTCCTTCTCTTTGAGAAGTTGATCCTTTTCGGAAGAAAGAATTTTGAATTTCTTTTTTAAGGCAATAAATTTGGAAGAAAGTTCGTGAAAACCTTCCTCCAATTGATCTCTCACATGTTGGAGATCCTCGTAAGATAAATGATTGAAAGAATTGGAAGAACAAGAGGAAGAGGAGTCGGAAGAGGTTACCTCATGAAGTGCCATTAGACATTTTTTACCGTCGTCTTTTGAGGAGGAGGAGGATGAGGAGCTATCACTCCAAGTGGCCTTGAATTCCTTTTTCTTTTCCTTTTGCTTGGCCCTTGTCTTGTGGAGTGGGCAATTGGGCTTATAATGGCCTTTCTTGCCGCACCCATAGCATGTTACCTCGGGCTCGGATTTTTCGTCGAGTTCTTCCTTTCGAGCCTTGCGAGATTTCTTCTTTTTGTTCTTCTTCATGAATTTGTGCATCTTGCGGGCAAGGTTCTCGATTTCTGAATCGCCACTTGAAGAGGAAGAAGATGAGGAGGAGGAGCTTTCTTCTTTTTGAAATTTGAAGGCGATGTTCTTTGGAGTTTTGATGAGTTTGCCTTCCTTTTCAGCTTGCCTCCTCATGGTGATCTTGTAGGTCATGAGGGATCCGATGAGCTCTTCGACCGGCATTTCTTTTAAATTCTTTGCTTCTTGAATTGTCGTGACTTTCGGTGCCCATGAACTTGGTAAGATCCAAAGGATCTTCTTGACCATCATCTCTGCAGAAACATCATCTCCAAGAGACTTTCTCCCATTACAAACATCAGTAAAGCGAGTAAACATATCAGTAATATTTTCATATGGATTCATGGTAAAAGACTCAAAATCTTGATGGTACATATCCAATCGAGTATCCTTAACTTTGTTGGTCCCCTCATGGGTAACCTCCAAAAGTTTCCAGATTTCATGAGATGAAGTGCATGTGGAAACTCGATTGAATTCATTACGATCAAGGCCGCAATGAAGAGCGTTCATGGATTTTCCATCAAGCTCAAAATTTTTAATATCGGCTTGAGTCCATTTGGATTCATCGGGAGATGAGAGAGAGTAACCATGCATGACAATTCTATAAATAGGATAACCTATACTCTTAAGAAAAGTAGACATGCGGGTTTTCCAATAGGTATAGTCGGTTCCATCAAAAAAAGGAGCACGACCCAATGAATAACCTTCGGGGGCGAAAGAAGATGAAGCCATCACAATGGATCTTGAATTTGAAACCGATGATCAAATTCTCCCTCTGAAACCAATTGTTGGGTCGGAGAGTGATGGCAAGAGGGGGGGTGAATTTCCTTTTCAAAAAAGTTTAACAATTTAAGAAAAAGTTAAAGCGCAGCAGAAATAAAAGAGGAAAGACACAAAATTGATAAGGGAGTTCGGCTTGAATCCCAAGCCTACGTCTCCGCTCCCAACTCAACTGTTGAGAGATTTAAATGACAGCTTGCTTTTTAATGGTTGTAGCAAGAAACCCACTAGACTTTAAGGCAGCCTAGAAACCTATTACAGCTTGCTTTTTATTGGTTGTAGCAAGAAACCCACTATCCTTCTTACAGGTGAAGGCTAGCTCACCTATGACTCAAGGCTTTTACAGGGAAGGCTTGAATAACCTCTTCACACCTTGAAGGTGGTGTGAAAACCCAAACTAAGGGAGGATGAGAGAAAGAAGGGTTTGTATGCACAAACTCAAAATAATGCTCAAAATGATAAAACAATAAAAACCGTAAAGAGGAGAAGTCTTGGGCGCCAATGGATTGATTGGTGATGATGAAGAGCGCTCCAAATCTTCTATGGTGGTGCTCCTTGGTTGTGGAAGTGAGTTGGAGCAGGTGGGGATCCTTGAAGGAATGCGCCGGAGGTTCTCCAAATGATCGAAAAATGTTCCCGTGGGCTACCGTTATTTTCCGGGGCTTCCTAGTCCTCTATTTATAGGAGAGGAACACCCAAATGGCCGTTGGGGGTCTTCGGAGCCGTTGGAGAGGCCTTCGGAGCCGTTGGGAGTCAAAAGTACAAGTCTGGTCAAAGCCCAACGGCTAGTTTGACTGGGCACACCGGTTGGCCGGTGGTGTCTCACCAGCTGGCCGGTGGTCCACCGGCTGGCCGGTCCTGATCCACCGGCTGGCCGGTGCTCCAGACAGAGAGCAAGCTCTCTGCCCAGGTTCTACCGGATGGCCGGTGGTCAGCCACCGGCTGGCTGGTGACAATACCGGCTGGCCGGGGAGCTCACACCGGCTGCCCGGTGGCTCTGGACAGAAACCATTGCTTCTGCCAGAGACCACCGGCTGGCCGGTGGGAATCCACCGGTTGGCCGGTAGACTCAGAGAGTCTACTTTCAGTCCTTATTGGCCCAACTCTTTGGCAACCTTTTGCCTATCAACAAAAACACTTGAAAACAAGTTAGAACAAAATAAGAGTGATTGTGATCATTAAAATCCAAGAGAGAGGGGTACAACATGTTATAGGTACAAATTTTAATATAAATAAATTTATTGTACTTTTTTTATACTAATTGTTTGTTCATTAAAGATAAAAAAATTAAATTGTGGAGAAAAATATAAAAAGTGAAGATCTGTGTAATATGAATACAGAGAAGATAGTTGTCCCATTTGATTCATATGGGGTCCCTACGAATGACGTCGTGGTATTACTTGGCCAAATTCTAGGCCAGCTAGCAGCGGATCCCATTTCCCTTCCTATTTCTTATGATGATTGGATACATATGCCTTCAAGTTAGAAAAATGAAGTTTTTGATTCCCAAATAAAGGTAATTTTAATACATTATGGTGTAATTTAATGTCATGTTATTAATATGTTCAAAATAAATTTATGTATACAAATGTTTTTCTGCTTTACAGTTGCTGATGTGGTAGCATGAAAGTGGATGATGAAAAATCATGGTAAGAAATGGAAAGACTTAAAATGGAGATTGTGGAGCGATGTCAACAATACTTTGTTGACCGTCCAACAAATGTATGAGAAGATACCCAATGGGGTACCCAAAGAACAGTGGGAAGTTTTTTTTGACAGACATCGTGATGAGAAGCAGATGGTATTTAAATATATATTATTATGTTAACCTCATTTTACATTTATACATGTATATGAAGAGGATATGAAATTGAATACATTACTATTAAATTTCATTTTATTTATTTTAGGATCTCTCAAGAAATAATTCATCAAGCCGAGCTAAGCAAGTCATCCCTCACATTGCGGGGTCAAAAAGCTTTTCTAAAAGCTGATCGACTCTGGTAATCTTTTCATTAGTTTAAATATTTATAAGAAAATATTATCTATTTAATATATTAAATTTATTATTTATCTTTGTTTAATACAATTGCATATTTTAGGGCACGATGCATCCTGAACTGAAGTGTGGTTGGATGTTCAAAAAAATCTTATGGAAGTTTTGTTAATGAGTCTGTCAAAGAAGTTGGGGTATGAACTCATTTTTTCATTATAATAACTTATTATCAGTTTTTACTATGTTAATATATATTGATATTTAATTTGTAGGTAAAAATAAAAGAAATATGGGATGCCAATCCTGGGCAGTCTTACTCAGTCTCCTAGGATGACCCGGTTGCTAAAGTCCTTGGAAAGGAGCATCCTGGTAGAGTGTGCGGGATAGGTTTGGGACCCGTACTATCTGAGGTATTTGGCAGGCCATCGGGGATTTTAGCTGCATCTACTCCTGGTTATAGTTATTCCATACCCAGAGATGCTCAGAGAGAGATTATTTCTCTACAAAACATAGTTCAAGACCTAGGGGCTCAGATATCCTCTTTGAAGAAAGCGTTAACTGATATACATCAGCAGATGAGAATATATCCCCCCGGTGGTATTGCATCGACTGGTGGTGATCAGGTAAATCACAAAAATTCAAAATAATTTAGTTTTCAAACTTTTATTGGTTTTAAGTTTAAATATAAATATGCAACACTAATTAATTTTCACTATAATGTTCTTACAGGTGGTAGCAGGAAGTGGAGATGGAGGTGGAGAGGGTGATGATATCTATTAATCATCAGATAGTGATTAGTAGTATTGTTGATATGTGTACAAATATTATAATAGTAGATTTGTATATGTATCATGTGTGGTACATAGTTTCCTCCAAACATTTTCATGACCTAACATTTTATTGATTTATCATGTTTCTTTTTATTTATTTTATTGATTCTTGATGTTTCCTTTTATGTATTGATTTCTCGAGTTTGGTATGCACCAAATATGTCAACTCTTTATTACGATGATTCATTTTTTATGATTTATTTTTCCTAAATTTATTTTTCATTATAATAACTTATCCTACATTTTCTATCCCAATGCATTTACCACTACATTTACATTTCTAACATTTGAAAATATTGAACATCAAAATTTTCTACTTTCCCCGGTATTCATGATACTCTTAGTCTTTTCTACTTTCCCTGAGATTCATTTATCTCTATTCTTCCTTATTTGAATATGAGATTTTATCACATCATCAATGAATGAATATTCTCATTTGGTAAATTGTGTGCTAACAATTATTTTTTCCTCTATTTTGAGACACATATATTTTAAGTTAAATGATTCATGATCATCTCTAATTGTGTTCTAACCATGCCCCACCTAGTATCCTTCTTCAACCAAGCCACATGGTTTTCTGGGGAGAACCACATGGTTTCCCATGACCATGTTCCTATCATGCAACCATTTAGAGGCCTCTATAAAGCTTAAAACCCAAAAAAAAACAACCTATAAATTCATACAATAAAATAATATCTCAGAAACAATTAAAGAAGGTTAGAATGGATGGATTGTTATTTTAGGGACTAGATTCCATATTGACTCTATTTGTTGTTTTTTTCTTTTTATTTCTCTTGATGTAGGCCTTTATATATAATGTTATGTGATCTTGGGATGTCTATTGGTTGATGAGGTGTGGGTAGGGAGGCCTGAGTTTTTGGAATAGTTAGCACCAATGATAGTGGGATGTATATTGATATGAATGGTTATGTCAAATTTGGAACTGGTATAGATGGAATAGGTTGAACCTAGGCTTGGAACTGTTTTCATGAAATATGACATAAATGCTTGTTTACAATTTTTTTTAAAGGTCTAATGGCCATGTGATATGTTTATATGCATTCCTTTACTCACTGAATGATGCATTTGGTTGTTCTTAGTTAAGCATATCTTTTTATATTTATTGCAGTATGTATTCTGTTGGGGTTTTGGTATTCTTGGAATGGTTTTTTTTAGGGAATTGGTATAGGGGCTCCAGAAACTAGTTCTTTTTTTTGTAAATATGCTTTTTAGCGACGGTTTTAAGCACCGCTACAGTCTTAAATTTAGCGGCAGTTCTAACCGCCACTATAGTGTCCCATCTTCCGTGCTTTTTTCGTGGTGGTTATATTGTTTTTTGTGGTGGTTTTTCCCGGTAGGCCATTACTTTTTTTAGCGGCAATTTTAACCACCGCTAAAAAAAGTAATCCCCTGCCTGGAAAAAATTACCGCGAAAATGCGCCAAATATGACAGTTCCCATAAACCCTCGCTAAACTGCTTTAACCACCACCAATAGTTTCCCGACACACAATTTAGTGGTGGTTTTTGGAAACCTCCGCAGAATCATATAGTGGCGGTTTAAACCACCGCCATATCCAAAAATAACCGCCTTGGAATTACAATTTTTCTATAGTGAATGTTGTCATCTTCTGATCCTATGGAGTAATAGAAACCTGAAAATATCTAGAAAATCCATCCAAGAAACAATAATGTGTCTTCCCAGCTAGTCTCTCAAGCATTTGATCAATAAATGGGAGGGGAAAATGGTCCTTGCAGGTGGATTGATTTAGTTTCCTATAATCAATAAACACATGCCAACTATTTTGTAACCTTGTTGGAACTAACTCATCTTTCTCATTTTTAACAACAGTAAAACCACTTTTCTTAGGCACAACCTGAATAAGACTTACCCATTGGGAATCTAAAATGGGATAGATTATACCTAACCCGAGCAATTTTTTAACTTATTTTTTAACAACTTTCAAAAGAGTTAGATTCAGTCTCTTGTGGCTGCCTAACTGGTTTAGCCTCATCCTCCAAAAGAATCCTATGCATGAAAATGTAGGGGCTAATACCCGATATATCAACCAAGGTATACCTAATTTCCCTGATGTTCTCCCTCAAAAGATTCAAAAGTTTTTATTTATGTTCAAAAGGGATATTTTTAGCAATGATAACAGGTAATTTCTCACCACTCAACAAGTATGAGTATTTGAGATTTGGTGGAAATGTCTTGAGTTCCAGTGTAGGGGGGTGGTGTATGGATGGAGACATTGAAGGAACTAAAATATATGCACAAAGAGAAAAAATATTGGAATATTAATTGTCACAATCATAGAATAAAACATCAAATCCATCAGCATACTCAACAACCATGTCATAATCAGATTTCACTTGATCAAAATCAAAATATGAATCCATTTAAAAATCAAATCTAAGAGAGACTTGTTCATTGTAAATGAGGGTGGAAGTTCTCTTAGACATCAAACTAGAATCAATACTCATAATCTCCCTAATCATAGGATAATAAAATTTCATGGGGTTTTTATTTGGTGGTTCAAAATGGGAGATAACAAATGTAGAATGGTCCTCTGAGGGGTACTTTATGGAGTTTATAACATTAAATATCACAACTTTATCCCCAAACTCAATGGAAAGTGTACCCTCATTGACATTTATGATAGTTTTTTGTAGTTTTGATGAAGTTTCTACCTAAGTTAATGGGAGAATGAGAACTTAACTGATCTTCCTCCATGTTAAGCACATAGAAATATACTATAAAGATCATGTCTCTTACCCGAACAAGTATATTCTCAAGAACTCCTGCTGGATATGTTGTAGCTCTATTCACCAATTACACCACTACTCTCGTCAGCTTCAACTCACCAACCTGTAAAGAAGAGAATACAGAGTGAGGCATCACATTTATGGAAGATCCCAAACCACAAAGAGCATCATAAAAGTGAAACTCCCCTATAGTTCATGGGATAGTGAATGTCCTGGCATCCTTGCACTTTTTTGGAATTACTTGAGTTGGTGTAATGAGTACTGACACATTCCTTCCAAGATTTATCCTCTCATTCCCCTTGAGCCCTCTTCGATTGGTACAAAGTTCTTTTAGGAATTTGGCATACCTTAGGATTTTATTAATGGCTTCAAGTAAAGGGATGTTGATATCTACACACTTGAATGTGTCCAAAACCTCTTTTTGCATTGCCTCTTCAGCCATATTATTGTTTTGAACAACATTTTTTGGAAAGGGAAGGGGTTTAGGAGTAACATCATCAATCTTTTACTTACCTTTATATTTCTTCTTTGGTTTCTCTTCAGCTGGTCTTGAATGGAGATTCTCTGAAGTTGAGGTGAATCCCGGTGGAATGGTAGGTGCGGAAGTATCATTAATTTTCTTCCCACTTCTAAATGTGATGGCATTGACATTTCATTTTGGATTTAAAGTAGGTTGGGAAGGTAGATTTCTGGAATTCTTACTTACAAATTTATGGAGGGAAGTGGCAATCTGGTTCATTTGAGTCTTCAACTCCCTCAGCTCCGAACCTTGACTCTTCAGCTAATTATGTTGATTAAAAACAATATATTTCAAAAGATCCTCAGTATTAGAATCTACCTTTGATTGAGAAGCCCATTTTTGTAGGCTTTATGATGCTTGAGATTCAAATCTCCTTTGGGGTTGTTGGAAACCCTATTGGTAAAGTGGAGGCTGCTGGAAGTTTTGTTGAAAAGGGGCCTTTTTTGTTGTCCAGAGCCACACCACATGTTCGATTGATCCTTCCACACTTATTTATATGTTGGTGCAAAGGAATAAAACTTATTTTGGGTATGTGGTTGTTGCTGCTGCTGATATGGTCTCCTAGGAAACACTGCTACACAATATTCTGTTTCTTGTAGTTGGGGGCAACAGTCAGTTGGGTGGCTTGTCTCAGTGAAAATTCTACAAGGCCTTGAAGGAGGGGGTTGGGATGTCTTTTATTCCAAATCAATATTACTCACTATAGTGGTAAATTCTTCAAACTTAGTATCAATCAAATGATTTTCAAGAGAGGAAGGACTTACCTGATGTACTCCCCTGACATGTGGTGTACCTTGATCACCAAATTATTGGGAGTTTTGTGTCATCTTGTCGATCAACACACATTCAACTACTGGTGTCTTGTCTACCAATTCTCCCCCAGCTACAAAATCCACCTTGCTTCTCTCTATAGGTTTGAGTCCTTTATAGAAGTATTAGATGAGGATTTTCTCACTGATTTGGGGATGTGGGCAACTTGCACACAAGTTCTTGAATCGCTCCTAGTACTCATACATTGACTACCCTTGTGCTTGATTAATCCCCAATATCTCTTTATGAATATAAGTGGTCCTTGTTTCTTGAAAAAATATCTTCAAGAAAATATATTTCAAATTGTTCCAACAAGTTACATCTTTGGGTTGTAAATAATGCATCTAGTCTTTTGCAGCTCCATCAAGTGAAAATGGGAATGTCCTTAGTTTGATTTGATCTTCAGATACATTTCTTGGTTTAGGGGTTGAGTAAACCACATTGAATTATTTTAAATGTTTTTTTTTTGGATCCTCACCAGATAATCCATTAAACTTTGGAAGAAGATTAATTAACCTAGATTTCAGTTCAAAATCTGATTCGAGATTTGGGTATGCAATGCAATTTGGTTGATAGTTAATGTCAGGTGCATCCAATTCTCAAATGGTTATATTAAGTTAATTCCCATTATTTTCAGCCCTTGGTTCTTTTTTTAAGTTTTAATTATAAGTGTTTCCAATTTCAATGTTCTTGGAGTGGATTAATTCTCCAACTGGTTGAATGTTGAAACTTTCCGTAGACTGAGAATGTCCGATTCGAGCCCTAAGGTTGTGTTCAATCTCAGGGTCAAGATCTAAGAGATCTTCAGGATTAGTTCGTGTCATAAATCAAATAAAAAATGAAAAGAAGAAAATTGGACCATAATAAAATAAAATATGAGAAGTTTGAGTTGATGGTCTAAAAAGAAGAATAAGAAAAAAACAAAAGAAGGAGAAAATTTCAGATTGGGTAAAGAAGGAAGAAAGAAGATAAGAAGAGAATAAAATGTAAAATAAAATAAATACCTCTAAATGGTTGAAATAATTACTTACCTCCCCAGAAATGGAACCAATTTGAAAGAAGATTTTGTGGGAGTCTTCAAATAATTAATGATTTTTGGGGTACTTAGGTGTAGTAGAGTGGCTGGCCAAGGTTGTATCTCAAAAGAGGAAGTAAATTTAACAACATATTAAAGGTATTTTGAAAGTAAAATAAAATTAAATAATAAAATTAATTAAAAGGATGAGTTTTTTTATAGTTTATAAATCTAGAATAAGTTTGCTGAAAGAAGATTGTATTTTTTTTTAGTTTTGAAATGAAGTTCGATTAAAATGACACAACAAAAAGATGCTTTTTTTAGAAAATATTTAAAAGGTGTAATAGATCTAACTCTACCTCTTCACTAAATTGTTTTTTATTATAATTTAAATTAAAATCCACTTAATTATAATCCTATAATTTTTTAACCCTCAAACCCTATAGGAGTTAACTTAACCACAAAGATGAAATTACTTAAACCCTAGGCTAGCTTCGGAACATGCAATTGCAGCACCCTGCTTTGATTGATGTTATTAGGTTAGCTTATGGAAAGTGGTTAATTATAGCACATATCCACTCTGGAAATGATGATTAATTTATTTGAGGGATTATATTTGAACTCTATAAATTTATCTCGTGTGGTCTTTTATTACCGATTAAGATCGCACTCTCACAATTTACACAACTTCCGACCTCGCGTGTTTTTGTGTCAATTGTTCAATTTTGTTGATTAGTTTAATTTAAAATAAAAACTCAATTAATAGATCATATTAATTGAATTAAATTAGCTCATTTATTCAAAATAAATTAATGGATAAGTTTATAGTAAGATTGATTACTAAAAAGAACTACTCTTCCATGGGCGGTGTAGTCATTGTAGAAACATTTTGCATGTGCAAAGGTTTAGAAAGGGTAGAAACCAATCCTATTTCTACTATTGATTCCAGACCAATTAGAAAGATTAAGAGAATAAGAAATTTGAACAAAACATAAGAAAATAGACGAAATAAAATAATAACAAAGAAGTTTATTATGAAAACACAAACATTATAACATGAGGAAGAAGAAGAGGGCTTCGATGAAGGGATCCTTACTTCAAGAGATACCCCTCTTACAATGGTTGTATAATTTGAGTGAAAACAATTATCCTCTTCCTACAATATCCTAATTCACGTCCCAACACCACCAAATAAGAAAAACACCAATTTATAAAGTGGTGGGGAGTCTAGGTTCAAAGTGGTTTCAAGTGTGAATTGGGAATCTTGGGAAAATATTTTATACCAACTTGCACTGCCCATTTGACCACCAAAACACATGAATCAGCTATCCTTTCAGAATTATTACTTGTGAGAAAGTAAATCCTAGAGATTATCTCAAAATTTGGGCCTAATAAAATCACGGATAAAGAAGTTATATTCCAAATACAGAACTCATGTTCGATCTAGTGAGTCCAGCCCAACTTTGACTTTATGGCCCATTTTCACCAACCAAATGCATGATTTAGCTCTAATGTACTAAATGAAATTTGTAGAAAATTATGTTTGGAACACATTTAAAAAAATTTAAGTTCAAATAATTCAAATAAAATTATTTATGTTCGAAATACTACAGTAAATGTTTTAAGGGTAAACTGGAATTTTCATCAAATTTTCAAATGAATGATCTAATCCCAAGTATTCCATAAATGAACATAGTTAACAAATGTGAGGAAATTATATTATTTATTATAAATAAAATATTCAATAAAATTTTGTTTTATTACCCATGTATCTAATTTTCATCATTTGTGGAGCCACTTGACTTGGAAAAAACATGGGTGGAATTCCCTTTTCAAAAGCTTACAAGAATACCACTACTCCTCTACTATAAAAAGGAACTCACCCCTCCCAATTATTCACACATATAAACCCATTTATCTTACCAAAAATATACTCAAATAATCTACCAACTTCCATCCCTTCATACATGAATCATCATTTTGTGCATAAATCCAACCAAGGAAGCCCTTTGGTGCATGCCAAGTGGAGTTACCCAAAGAAGAGGTAACATCCTTCTTCAAGACCCTTTCTTTTATTTTCCTTCTCCACCACCTAAATAATCCTTATTACATGATTATATAATAACAATAATATAATTAATTTACTTATATGTTTTAAAATTAAGGATTTTACCTACAATTACACACCCTTTTATCTAATTGGTAACGAACTTAACGTTCTTGTGTATGGAGAACTACCGCCTCATGAAATAATGTTGTTCATTTTTCCTTTACCACCTTTCATGGTTGGGAATTATGATGAACACACTATTTATATATGATATTTATTATTTATTTATTATTTTTTAATTATTTTATATCACATAGATTTATAATTTACATATTATGAAAATACGATAACATCATTTGTGGATATGTGTATTACCGCCTTCTCAAAGTTATGTGCTTCATTCACACTTTGCATGGAATGTATTAAGAATGAGTTTAGTGAAATTATATAATATATATATGATATAATTATGATACTATAATAATGATATATATACATATAATTACATATATATCATTTAATTACTTTGTTTCAATACGATAATAAAATGGTAAGCACATGAGCCTTAGCCCGGTTGGTAAGGACTTCATAAGTGAATCCAAGCGACCAGGGATCAAATCCAGGAAGAGGTAGAATTTACGAGGTACTGTAGTAGTACTGTAGCAGGTACTGTAGTGGGAACTGTGCAGTACTGTAGCAGGTACTGTAGCAGGGACTGTAGCAGTCACTGTTTGGCACTGTAGCAGCTGGGAATATGCCCCCGTTTGGGCCTTCGGGCCACCGATTTGTTCCCTGGGTCCTTTAAGGCCTTCAGGACACCCAGGCCTTCAGTTCAGTAAGACCTTAGGGCCACCTCAAGGCCTTTGGGCCACCTTTAAGTGTAGATTAAAACCAAACCACCTACAACGAACAGGCTCTACAGGGAGGATGAGCAAGGAGCTTTCACCACAGTAGAAGCTAAACGGATTGCATGAACAAGAGGGTATGGAACCTACCATCAGGACAAGCATGTGTATGCATGGGAATTCCTAGACAAATATCCATGTGAAGGTGGAGATCTGATTTCACAATGAAGATGCTGGGGAGGAGAAGTTCCAAGTAGTTGGTCTGGGTTGTATGTAATGTTTGAAGCCTACGGGAAATGAATTCCTCTAAGGCCTACGGTCCATGTAATACTTATGCCTACGGGTCTTGTAATGGTTCCACCTCACCCCTTAAAAGGTGTATTATCAAAAATCAATAAAAAAATGAAGGCCTTCGGGCAATTGGATGATAATAAAATGGTAATAGTGTTCTTGTGTACGTACGGCCTATCGTCTCCATGAATGGTGTATTACATTTCACACTTCAATATTTTATATATTATTATAAAAATAATATAATGAATATAAATTATATTTATATCATGGTTTTCATTATATAAATCATGATATAAGTATAAGGACCAAAGATATAACAAATTAAGAGACATGTGAAAAACAAAGCGAATATTACCCGAAGCGTAACCTTAACATGGAATTGTTAATAAGTGGGTAATATAAAGTCATAATAAAATAATATATAGTATTGGATATAAAAATATAGTTATTTAAAATATTTATAATAAAATTACATTTATTATATAGGAAGTTGGTATGTGTACGATAAGAGTCAAGATATATGGTAAGGGAATTTCATCTCACCTTTTACTTCCATGAGATACATATGCCTTATTAACCACTCATTTATTTTGTATGGTGTATATACTGCTCATGAATGTATTTTATGATTCTTATACATAAATTTATTTTTATTTACATATTCATTTTATAAACTATATTTAATTGGTTTTATGGTTAAAAAGTTACCAAATCGGTAAGTAATTTTGTCTCATTTTTTCTTCTTTGAGGTAATTTTTTTGTTATAAACCTATGTTATTTTATGAGGTGTATATGATTCCAATTGACATGTTATATCATGAATCTCATTATTTATCATGATATTTTAGGATTTATTTAATTTCATTTCCTTACATGGGGAGTTTGATTCAACGTTACCAAGTGGTAAGAGTTTATTGAAATAATCACTACTGAGAAAACAGCTTATACCAATAGTTTGGAACCATTGGTATAAGCCCCAAAAAAATTGGTATTTCCTATAACAATGATTTGGAGGGCCATTGGATACTATGACATTGGTATATACCTATACCAATGGTTTGTGAACTGTTCCTATAGGTCTATACCAACAGTTTGAAACCATTATTATAGATTTATACCAACGGTTTTGGAATTGTTGGTATAGACCTATACCAATGGTTTTTAGAAATGTTGGTATAGGTGATTTAAAAATAAATAAATACTCAAGGTTTAAAACCAGAACCTCTCACTTATATATCAATGACCTAACCACTAAGTTATAAATGTCTTTGTGAATATAACCTGATATATATATACATACACATATTTAAAAATAATTTATATTATGATGTATATAATGATATTTGAAAATATAATTCATAAAAAATCTGTGAAACTATTCCAAAAGTTCTCAAAACCGTTAGTATATACCTTTACCAATGGTTTTTAGAACTGTCGGTATAGTCCCCCAGATTTATGGGATGTATACCAACAGTTTTCCAAAACCATTTGTATAGGTTTTGTATAAGGAACCTATACCAATGGTTCTTGCATAATAATTAGTATACAGGGAGCCTATACCAATAGTTTTGGAAAAACCATGGGTATAAGGTTTTTTGTGAGGAACCTATGCCCACATTTTTTCCAAAACCATGGGTATAGGGTTTGTGTGAGGAACATATCCCATGGTTTTGGAAAAACCATGGGTATAGGGTTTGTTGTGAGGCACCTATGCCCATGGTTTTTTCAAAACTATGGGTATAGGTTTTGTGTGAGGCACTTATCCCAGCAATTTTTATAAAAACATGGGTATAGTGTTTTATAGGAGGCACGTATCCCCATGGTTTTTCTAAAATCATAGGTATAGAGTTTGAACAAGGTTTCGATACCCACAGTTTTAGTAAAACCATGGGTATATGGTTTCACTAAGCCACCAATATCCATAGTTTTGGAAAAACCATGGGTATAGGGTTTAATTAAGCCACCTATACCCATGTTTTTTCAAAACTGTGGGTATAGGTGCCTTATACCAATGGTTTTTGAAAACCGTTAGTATTAGTTTGTTATTATAGATTAAATTTCCATTAGAAAATATCATCATTTATTGATATTTTTTATGATTATGCTTCCATTAATAAAATCTTGTAATCCATATCTCATGAACTATCATGGGTTTTCTTACCCTATGGTTATTCATGTTTTTTCCAAGTAATGGTGCCAATTTTTCACTCTTTGGTACATAAGATGATCAAGAATGTGTTTTTAAGAAAATATGACTTTACCTCTCTATTCGATCGGAAATCTATTTTCATTCAAAACTATGTTTTATAAAAGGTTTCCAAAAATATTATGTTATTATCCTATGTTATTTAAAAGACCTTTTTACCCATATTTTTACTTTCAAGCAAAAGGGTTTTTTTAAGGAATCTTCTTGTAATTTTCTGGTTAGGGAACTTTTCTAAACTTTTTTGTGGTGAAAGAGAAATGTTCATCATGCACGGATTTACATACCATAATGACTGACATTCCCTTGAATCTTTCGTTACAAGATTAAAAAGTAATTTTTTTAAGAAAATATTTTCCTAAAATTATTGAAAATTCATTGTTTTAAAGTGGTTTTTAATGAAAAAGGTTTTCTAAAATATTTTATGTCTAAAAACATGTTTTTAAATGATTTACAAAATATCCTTTATATGTTTCAAAATTTTTCTTTCAAAGAAAATTATTTTGATGATTTTTTAAGCTTCTTTAATAAGTTTTCAATGTATTTCCAAAGAAAATGTTTTTAAATTTTTTTTAATCTTATTTTATATGTTATTAAAGAAAACGTTTTTCAACTTATTTTTAAGATTATATTATACTTTTTCAGTGGAAAAGGTTTTCAAAATGTTTTCAATATTATTTAATAAGTTTTTAAGGAAAAATGCTTTCAAAATGTTTTCAATCATTCCTTAAAATTTTTAAAAGTGTTTTAAAAGGAATTGTTTTCAAAACTCTTTAAATGTTTATTTATAAGTTTTCAAATAAAAAGGTTTTCATAATTTTCTCAAATATTCCTTTAAAAAAATTCAAGTTTATTTTCAAGAACATGTTTTTCAAAAGGTTTTATGTTTTTTAAATAATTTTTCAAAGATGAAAGGATATTTTCTTAAATAATGTTTTTTAAAATATATTTAAAAATTATATTCTATATAAGATGAAATTTTTTGATATTACTCATTCCCTTTTGGGAAATGATCCAAAGTTTCCATTCATATTCTTTCTTAAATTTTTTATATTCTGATGGAATGATTCATATAACACCCATTTCACTTTCACAGGTTATATGTTTTTGAAATACGTTTCCCATTCATGGGTTCTATTTTTATGAGATAATTTTATCTTTCATAGATTATATATCTATGTAACCCATTTCTTTTCACGAGTTATGATTTTATGGAGTGACAATGAAACCTGTCTCTTTTCCACATGTTAGGATAAGATTACTTGTTTATGATACCCATTTCATTTTGTAGGTTATGTTATGATTAATTTTTATGATCTCATAGAATATGTATGTATGATTTTATTATAATATGGGTAGGACTTATATCTTCCTCTAATTCATTGGGTAAAGACTTATATCTCATGATATAGACTAAGATAGTATTAGGAGTGAACCTTGACTACTAAGATGGTCATGGGAGTGAACCATGACTACCAAGATGGTATGGGAAGTGAAATCATACTACTAATATGGACATGTAATTGAACCATTACTACCAAGATGGAATGAGGAGTGAACCCATACTTCTAATATGTCCTTGGAAGTAATACATTGACTACTAGGGAAATCATTTTATGTTACAACCCAAGTATTTATAGAATAATACTTTTTTTCATTTCTATTAATATTTATGAATAATATATTCTTTTTACATTAAATTGGATTCTTTTTATGATAGCGTACTCAACACGCAACAACGGGTTTTTTTTTGAAATATTACATTGCACACAACTTTGAATTATACTGAAAAATAATATAATATTATTATTATTATCAAATAATAGTTAACGCCTAACTGTTGTATTGGCGAAAATGAACAGAACTAAATACAATATGATTATACATGTTTGTTAAATGTTTTTACATTTATCCAATAAATTTTAGAGGCTTAAAATAAGAATGAATCCAATTTTAAGGATGAAATACTCTAATATTTTTAAAAAGGTCAGTTTACCTCCTTTTGATAGTGAACCCTTTTTAAATCTAGTTTTTGTAACTTTTATATATTATATTTGAAAAAATAAAATTCTTATATATAATCAGGATATAAAAATATATTTTGGATACATTTATGTTAATTTTATGATAAAGTTCATTTTTTTAATGAATAGTGAAAATGCCATATTTTAAGTCAAAACTGCCTTTTCATATAATTTATTTATATAGTTAGATTATAATTTTAATTGGTTTTAAAGTTTAATTGGATTATATTTTTATCATTTAATCTAATTTTGGTCATTTTATGTAATTTTACTTTGAAATTGGATATAAATACATTTCAATCTTTTGGTAGTTTTTACTTCTTAAAAACACATTTTTTGGTTTTGACAACGGGAATTAATTTTAAATTAATTTATGAAACTTCTGTGTTTTGAATTTGGAAAAATGGATTCCATATTTTTAATAAGGATTTATAAATTGTGTAAATAAGTAACTTTTATTTGTAGACACTATAAATAGTAACTTCATTAAATATTTTATTTACCATGGTTAAAGGGTAAATATGGTAAATAAGGGTAAAAAATTAAATTATAATAATATTAAATTACCCTAACACATGTCCTAATAATATTTTATGAAATATGTACGACCATGGGAATCCTTTGGTCGATTTTAGGACCCCATGGAGCCACTTGTGTGTGAAAATGACATTTAATTACTTTTAATTTAAAGTTAAGGAAAATATAACATCAACATATATCTTTTACTAAAACAATTTTTATATGGGGTTATATAACTGATATCTTCAACTATAAATAGTAATTAGAAATATAAAAATATTTTCTACATCATGTTATTTTATTTATAATTTTTAGACATCAAATAAATAAATTTATTTAGGACACAATGATGATGTAGTGATTACCTTATTAATGAATTTTTTAAATAAATGAGATTATAAAAATTGAAATAAATTTATTTTGAAAATTTTTATGCCATACACGGTTTTTAAGGATAATTATGAATTTTTTATATTTTAATTAATGAGGATTTTTAGAAAGAATCAAGTTTTTTTGGATTTTTTTAAAAGTCATGATATGAATAGTATATAAATTGACATAAATGAGTTTTTAGAACAAATACTATTTTATTAAATGATATAATAGTCCTAAAAATATAATATTCAGTCAAATGAATTATATAAGGTTGAAAATGTAATTAATTAACCACTTGATGTTTGATTGTAATTTTATAGTAACTATATTAACCATATAGTATGAATATATAAGAAGACATGGTAAGAGTCAAATAAGTTAACTAAGGGTTAAAGCTAAATGATAAGGTTAAATTTGAAACCAAAACTTGTCTAAAAACTATTGGTTGAGAGTATTTATAACAATAATCATATTATCTTCAAATTAAATGATTTTTGGGTCTTTTTAAAATCAAAATTCAGTTTATAATAAAATAATATTTTAAACTTTCCTAAAGTACCCATCCTCCCTCTTATAAAAGGCCACCACCTCTTACCCTTACTCACACCTCTAAATCCCCCTTGGATCATCCAAAATATACCAAAATAAGCTCCAAAAATCCCTATATTCATCTTAGAAGCCTTACCTTGGGCACAAGGCAATTCAATAAGGCCTTTTATCTTAAATCAAAAGGAGTTACCCAATTTGAGGTAATGTCCTCTCTCAATATTCTTCTATTTATTTTACTTCTCCAACCCCCTAAACTCTCTTTATTCCATTATTTTATAACAACACAAGTATATTCAGTATACTAGGATGTTTTTATGAGATTTATTAGACCTACACTCACTCATACCTCCATCTAATAGATTTAGAACATACTGTTTCTGTGGACGGCGAACTACTGCCTCATGAAACGATGATTATTCAATTATCTCATACCTCCTCTAATTGTGGCCATTATGATGGTAATTTATTTATATATGATATATATGATATTTATATTGTATTTATTCTTCTTTATTTTTTATTTAAATCATAACTTTATGCTTTCCATAATGCATAAATATGATAATTTCATTTGAGGAAGTGTGGACTACCACCCCCTCAAAGTGATATGACTTGTTCATGCTATACATTGAATGTATAAAGGATGGAATTAATGAAATTATGTAACATATATAACATAGATATTATACTTTAATTATAATATACCTATGTATCATTTATTTTTCATTCTTTTAAATATGGAAAAGAAATGAAAGTAGCGCTCATGAGTACGTACGGCTTACCGTCTCAATGAACGGTGCATTTCATTTCTTATATCCAAATGTTATGGACTATTATAAATAAATATATACTGGATATAAATACATATATACTGGATATATATGATATTTAAATCATAAATAAAATTCTGGAGATAATGTAATTTTGACTACATGGACAATTTGTAACTATAACAAGTTTATTTTTTACTCAAGTACTGAACATCGACAAAACGAACGATATGAACTTGAATGATTATATGATTGTTATAGAAAGGTAATAAGTGATATAAAAGGAATAATAAACTTGAAAATGGTTATGAAGCAATTAGAAATTAAATTAACTTTATTATTTAGGTAGAACAAGGAATATACATGATGAGTTAGACTCAAGGTAAGGGACTTCGTCTCAATCTCCTTTCATTAAGGCATATTTTGATGTTATACACTACCTTATTTTATATGTTGTATAATTATACCCTTTTTATTTTAATTTCATTCAATGGTTTTCAAAATTAATCTTTTGTTTTATGAATGTTTTTACTAAACAACAAAGGGAGTGTTTCTTTTTAACAAACATGGTGACAACGACCTTTCTGTCGCCGCGAGCATTATTTGATATTTAGATTCCTTAATAAGCCATAATGTTTTTAAAAGGAAAATAAATACCATATACTCTTTTTACGTATTTTTTTATTAAATTTTTTTTAGAATGGATTGATTATGTCAATATATTGAAATGATAGATTTTTATTGCAATGTGGAAATTTTATCTTTTCTTTATGCTTGTGTTATGTGTTATGATTATGTTATGGTTCTTGGGAATTGTTTATGTATATGGGTGGTTCTGTGATAAACCTAGGGCAGATGTTCCTGAGATAGCTCTACAATTCATTGCGTAATGTGATGGATGTAAATTTTAATGTTTCTCCTATGAGATTTAGTGAATATACTGTGATAGGTATTCCAAACATAACTCCCTATATAGTTGTGAAAGCTACAATGTAAGTATGATATGGATGACCCAAGTTACCTTTATGATTTATGATTTCTCTATGTTATTCATAAATCTTATGATTTCATGATGTATGTTAAAGAACTTATGTTTTATTATTTCGATATATAATTTCATTGATTTGTATGTATTGATGGACTAATGTTTTCTTTCCTTATTTTATAACCCTTGCTGAAATTTTTATGCTCATACCAAGTTTTTTAAATGTTTTTCACAATGTATAAGTAAGGGTAAGAGAAATAAAGAATTCATAAAGATTTATATCGAGAAAAGAAGTCTTGTTTTTTTAAGGAGTTTTAAATTGGATATAGAATAACTGTCTACTTTTTAATATTTGATATGTAATGTAATAGTTATGGCCTAATTATCTAAAACTATAAACCTGAAAAGATCCTCAATGTGAATTATTGACTTAACTCAATATTATGTAATGTTTAAGTATGGGACCTTATATTTTATATTCTTACATGTTTACCAAAATTTTATGTATTATTCCTATGTTATGCCTTCATATATTTGGTTATTTATTTACTTATGATTCATGTCTTATGAACTACCATGATTTATTCCATGATTCATGTTTATGATATTA
This sequence comes from Viscum album, assembly GCA_963277665.1. Classification (NCBI taxonomy): domain Eukaryota; kingdom Viridiplantae; phylum Streptophyta; class Magnoliopsida; order Santalales; family Viscaceae; genus Viscum; species Viscum album. The sequence continues at coordinate 358,424,743 of OY728163.1, forward strand.
TGATATGCAGGGTATGGTTTTCTTATGTTATGATCACGTTTTCATACCCCTATTCTCATTTTTATGCTTACAAGTTTCCCTTGTTTACCCTTATTGAGCATCTGAGATCACCCCTTTTCATGTTTCCTTTCCTAGGTTATGAAGATATATATTTATGTATGGTGTGTCTAAGAAGGGTTATAGTCATGAAGATCCATGTGGGAGATAATTTAGTTCACTTATGCACTAGTGTTTATGTTTCCATGTTTCTAAAGGCACTAGACTAATACAGTATTTGGGAATTTATTTGTGTAATGTATTAAGTATTCTATAAAATTAATTTAATGTTAATGTATAAAAAAATAGGGGCGCAATAGTTTTTCATTGAACTGAGGTATTTATTTTTTTTTCACTTCATATTACATGTAATTGAATGCTTTTTGGTTTTATAGTTTTTTTTATTAATGTGATTATCATGTATGTGTCTTATAAGGGGAAAACGTGGTTTTTAAAGGGTTTAACCCTTGAAATGGAATAGGATTTCATGCCAAGGGTTTGTAAAAATTCCAAAGTAGATTGTAAAGATTGTGAGTGTTTTTAAAAGTGACTCATGATGCCTTCTTGTATCTCTAAATGGGAAAAAAATTCAATTGCTTTTTAATCCAAGTGTTTGGGTGTTTTGAAGTGTTAAAAAATTAGCATGGGTTTTTGACTTGAAAGGTATGTTTTAACACTTGTGTATGATATTTGGAACCTATTTTAGTTTAAAAATGATTTAATGAAATTCAATCCCAATATTTGTTTCAGATGATCTTGAAATAGTGTCATTTTCTTTTGGCATTTGAATCATGTTTGGAAAAGAAAGTGGTTTTTTTGAATTTTATGATAAATAAGTTTCCATGAAAGGTGTGAGACCGTATTGAGCCTCATGTGATTTTCATATGCCTATGGTGGCTTGGGATCCTGTGAGGGGATATTTCATAATTTTTAATATTTAAACGTCGTTCATGGATAGATGTGATTGGGGATAATTCTTATGAAAGTGTGGGAGGTGATGAGTGAGTTATTTCAAATGATTTATATTTGAATTATGAAATGGTTCATTTGTACTCACCTCCATTTTAATTTTCATGTAAGACCATGTGAATAAAGTATGTGGCTTAAGAGTTTGAAATCCCAGACCTAAGTTGTTAACTTGTTAAGGGAGATTGTCCATAGGACCAAGAAATCCCATGGAGGGGATGTTCCCCATTGGATTGATAAATCCCATGGAGAGATTGTTTCCCAAGAGACCAAGTGAGATCTTGGAAGGGTGGGGGCAAGTAATATTGAGAGAACTTTCCATGTTTATTGTTCACATGTGATGATTAGTGGAACTTGAGTAATTAAAGTCATACTAGATCCCATTGGTTAGATAGTAGGATCCTATTTAGGATTTTTTTGAATCATTCATTACTTTTAATTCTATTGTATCTTTTACATCTTGTATTTTTTATAGCACCTATATATTTTTAGTTTGTTTCTCCGTGTCTTGTGACTTTGACATAGTGTTGTATTTCTGTGTGATTTCCTACTTCTTTACTTTTTGGTTTTCTTTTCAAATGTTTCCAAAATTGATTTATGAATGATTTTAATGGATGGAATGTGAAAGTGTGATTATATTGTTCTTTAAAACTCCATTTTTCATATGTTTTAATGTTGTGTTATTTAAATGTAAAAAGTTGTTTCCCAAAAAAGATTGAGTGTATTTAATGAAAAAATGAATCTGGTTTGTTTTTGAAGCTCTATTGTGCATGGGCTTTAGAAATTCATTTTTAGGACATCATGCCTAGTTTTACATGGAAATCAGTTTTCAATGATTTTTTGGAAAACCATTGGTAATTGAAATCCTTTTTTGAGTTTCAAAATTTTCATTTTAAAAGTGTTGTTTATGAAATGTTTTTAAAGAGGGACTTTAAAATGGTGATTTATAAAAGTAGGATTCGCTCGGGGAAAAAGTATTTTCCAAGTGATTATTTTAATTTAATGGAAATAAATAAAAAATATTTTTAACAAAGTTATGTTTTGTTTATTGTTTCTTCATATAAAGGTTTATGAAACTTGTATATTTTTCATCTGTATTTCAATCTATCATTTTTAGGATGTAATATAAAAGTGACTACATTGGTTCGATAGTTATAAATCTATTATTCTTTAATCTCATGTCTATATTTTTTCAAGTCCAGGTATGTTCCAATTTTATTCATTCCTACATGGATTCCTAAGGGAGATGTTTCATTTTGATGTGAATCTAGGTCAAATTTAGCTTATGAGATTGGTTGGGGCTTTGATTTGAGCTTTGAGTTCTAAATTCAACTCTTGGATTGTTGTAGTTTATTCTTCAATATTATTTGTATCTTCTCCCACAATTTATTTATTAATGTATCATATTTATATTCTGTTTTGGGTGTTAAATTATCCTTATCTCCAGGTTGGTTCGTTTATTCCTTTTGTTTTCTATTTTTACTTATATTGTTATATGAGAGCTAAATCAGTCCTAATATAGCTTTGTGATGCCCAGGCACTAGTTTCCAGCTTGTAGGGATTGAGAACATCCATCAGGCCATGTGGTGGGTCAGGTTGGGAGCTAAGTTATATGGAACACTTGGTTGGTTCACTATAAGAGTTCAAACCTATGTTTTGATCAATTGTTAAGAAATGACACAATGTGTACAATAATTACTATGCAAACTTAAATATTTTTTAAAAAATGTTAAATATATATATATATATATATATATGAATTGTTTTATACATTATATAATGATCATATCAAAAGAATCACATAAATTACCCCATATTCTCTTGAAGAACACCAACATTTGTAATTTTTCCTATTGATTTCATAGGCTAGAAATTTAAATTTTTTACAATTGAACGTATCAAATAAATTTATTATTTTATACATTTTTTTATCCATTTATCAAAACATTAAAATTAATTTAATAGTTGATTGTATTCACTGAATAACCCATTATCCAAATTGATCAAATATTATAATGTTTACACTATAGGAATAATTGATTTTTTGTGACAGGTTATTTGAGACGGAATACAATTTCATCACAAATATTGTATGGGATCGACTTATTTGTGATGAACCTACTCATCTATCACAAATAAGTTTATCATGATGGGTTTTTTTGATAGATAAAATCATTCGTTGCAAAATATTTTGGCATGCTTGCGCGTGTGGCGGTAAGAACTTCCTATTTGTGACCAAATAAAAATTTCATCGCAAATAGTTCTGTTGGACTCCTCATGTATCAATCATGTTTTAATGATCAAAAATTCCAATAATAGTTACAAATCTTATTAATGATCACAAATCTCACAAATCTTATTAATCATGTGTATTTATGTTTCAAGTTATCTCATACTTGATAATGGTTAAGCTCAATTCATTTTATGCATATTATTGTTTAAGTCTGAATACAGTTATTTGCCTAAGTACAAGACACCGTGAAGCTTGACACAGTAATTCATAAACTATAAGAAAGACACAGACACTGTGAACAAGAACACTGTGATGAAGCAGACACCATGAAGCCTAAGTCTCAAACACCGTGATCAATGAGACACCAGGACCACGAGACATCGTTTCCATGAGACACCGTGACACAGTAAGCCTGACACCGTGACGCAAGACACTAAGAACAGACACCGTAAGCCAGACACTCTGTTTTCCTAAGTTCCAGACACAGTTAGCAATACACGATCATCAAGGCACCGTGAATCCAAAAACTATGAGCAAGGCACGGGAAGCCAGAAACTGTAAGCCAGACACCGTGACTCAGACACAGTGAAGGAGACACCGGGAAGGAGACACCGTGAAAGAGACATAGTGAAGGAGACATCGTGAAGGAGATACCATGAAGGAGACATTGTTTTCATAACTACGGTGACACCGTTTCTTAAACTATTTTGTTGTTTTTCTATTTAACCTTTTAACGGTCATATTTGACGCCTTTAATGCACTAACATATTTAATGTTTATTTGTATCCATAGTAAGAGGTACGAGGTACAAAATACATGGAACCTGTCAGCTAACACTCATGCATTCGAAGATAAAGAGAAGAGTGCCCAAGAGGAAGAAATACATAATATGATACATGACAACTCAAGAAACGCGAGTGCACTGTACTAAACATAACAACAAGCTGACAAGCGCGACCACGAAGAAGAGATTGCAAGATCTTCAAAGAAAGAATTGTCTCATGCATGCAATCCAACTCTACTGAAGAACACACGGAGTACATTCGAATCAAGAGAACATCTTCACTTGTGAAGAACACAAACTGAACCACGACACTCTGTTTTTCAATAGAAAAACAAGAGAGGGACTCAGAAGCTTTTTTGTGTTATCCAACAAGTCCAGAGTTGCACTGCTAATCACTGGAGCATTTTAAAATCACATCTACTCTCCCTTAGTTATTATTTTGTTTACTTTTGAGCAGTGTGTGTACTCTGTATATTTTACACACACACTGACTCCTGCGCTGAACTGAAGGATTTCAAAATCCTTACACCAAACTCTTTACTCTTGTTTACCCACGACAACTATGGAAGAGGTCCATGTGTGGCCTAGATATTATTTTGTTTACCCACGAAAACTGTGGAAGAGGTCCCTGCATGGCCTGGATATTCTATGTACTGTTGTTACCCTGATCCAGGGTGTGGATAAGAGTTTATTTATATAAACTGCTTGGTGGCAGGTGATCACCAAGTGGAGTGGATTACGTCTCGGCTTGAGACTGAACCACTTGTTTTATATCTGTTGTGCATCTTAGATTAAGTCTAAAGTATACTATATATATTTTATATTCCACTGCTATTTACTTAGAAATACAAATATTTTTTAAAGTCACTTTGATAGTTAAACTATCAAGTGTTTGTATGTACTGTAAATCATTAGGTTAGGTTCGAAAGTTAATTAATCTTCAGATTGAATTAACTGAGAACTAATCAATCTCTTGAGAATCTAACTGACCCTTTACTGTAATACAAATTAACTAAAGTTTAACTTAGAATTATAATTGGGGGATCTTAAAAGAAATATTTTTTAACAGAAATTTTAATTGGTACTCAATTCACCCCCCTCTTGAGTAAACCACTCCGACCAACATTTGGTATCAGAGGATGTTTTATTAGGACTCTGTGTAATTTTATTCAACTGTGATTGTAGTTGTACATTAAAGATCTATTAATTTATATTAATTCTAAATTTCTAGCTCTTTTAAAGTAATTTGTTAATATGGAAAATAGACTGGAAGGTGATTCTACCAACAGGACACCCTTCTTTAATGGTACAAATTATGCCCAGTGGAAACTTAAGATGAAAATTCACTTAGAGAGTATGTGATTTGACATATGGACTACTATAGAGACTCAATATAAGATTCCAGAAACTGAAAGAACAACTTGGGATGAACCTACTAAAATAGCTTACAATAATAATTGTAAATCTATGAATGCCATGTATTGTGCATTAGGAGATGAGGAATTTAATCGCATATCTGCTTGCAAAACTGCCTATGAAATTTGGGATACCTTGGGTGTTTCTCATGAAGGAACAACCAATGTTAAAGAAATGAGATTCAACACTTATACTATTAAATATGATAATTTTAAAATGAAGCCTGATGAACCTATCTCTAACATGTATCTCAGGTTCAATGAAATTGTCAACACTATGAGCTCACTTGGAAAGGTTGTTCCAGCAAATGAACAAATCATGAGAATACTGAGATGTCTGCCAGACTGATGGAGAGGCACATCTGTCTCGATTAGATAATCTTGCGATATTGGTACTTTACCTGTTAAGGACTTAATTGGTAAGTTAATGATGTATGAAGAAGAAATGAAGGTAAACAAGGAAGAAGATGATGAACCAAAGAGGAAGTCAGTGGCATTTAAATCTACTGCCTCAAAAAGAAAGGACAAGGAGAAAGTTCAAATACCTACTGAAAGCTCGAGTAGTGATGAGACTACATCTGACAGTGATGCAGAGATGACTCAGTTAGCCAGGAGATTTAAGAAATTCTATAGGAAAAAGAAATTCTTCAGAAAATCAAATTACAAAGTTAAATATGACAACAAAGGACACTGGAAGAAAGATTGGAAGAAAGATGATAAGAGTGATGAAGTTGTCTGCTATGAATGCAAAATAAAAGGTCGCATTAAAGATGACTGTCCAAAGTTAAAGTTCAAAAAGAAATATGACTAAAAGGACAATAAGTACAAGAAAGCTATGAAATAAGCCTGGAGTGCTTCAGAAGACACTTCAAGTAATTCTAACTCTATTAAGGATAAAGACTCTCATAAAGCTAACATGTGTTTCATGACAAACACATCAGAGGTAACACTGGACACTCCTGCTTTAAATTTTTATTATTCTAGAGTTGAATCTGATTCTAAATCTGAAAATACGTCTAGTGAGAAACTATTTGAATACTGTAACATTCTGGAAGAAACCTGTAATGAGCTTAAGGACAAATATAAGACCTTGAAGAAACAGCATGCTTTGACCAGTTCTGTTAAATCTTCCCTTGATGTAGAAAAAGAAAAGAATGCTCAATTGTTGAAGGAAAATACTGAACTAAAAATGTCCAATGAGCAAATGAGAAAGGACTTAGAAAAATTCACAAATGTAAAAGACACACTAACTCAGATGTTAGGTAAAAAAGTGGCACCAAAATATACCACTGGAATAGGCTATCAGCCTGGAAAGAGACATATCACTAAAATTAAATTTGTTCCTAAATATGGACAGAATATTGCTAGTTCTAGTACTAGAAATTCATATGCTTCAACTAGTTATTTACATTGTTGTAGACCAAATAAATTCTATCTTTTAAAATATATTTATTCTGTGAATTATATGAGACCTATAAGAAAAATATGGGTACCTAAAGCTTTTCTTACTAACCTGTCTGGACCCAAGAGAATTTGGGTACCAAAATCATTTTCCATCTAAACCTATTTTGTAGGAGACCTGTTTAAAAAGTTCCTGTAGGAAGACATGGTACTTGGACAGTGGATGTTCAAGACACATGACAGGAGACTTCTCATGTTTTAAAAGTTTAATCAAAGTTGATGGAGGCTATGTCACCTTTGGTGATAATTCTAAAGTAAAGATCATCGGCCTAGGCCAAATTGGTAACACTGATTCAGTTTTAATTTCCAAAGTATTATTTTTTGATGGATTAAAATAAAACTTGTTAATTATTTCTCAGTTATGTGATGATGGATTTAATGTTAAGTTTAAAAATGATTCTTGTAATGTTTTTAATTCTAAAAATATTTTAGTATTTTATGCCTTGAGAAATGAAAATGTTTATGTAGTTGATTTGAATTATTTAGCTAAACAAAATGTTACTTGTTTAAATGATTTTCATAAAGAATCTTGGATTTGGCATAGGAGACTAGGACACTATAATTTTCACTCCCTTAGAAAGCTAACTAGAAAAGGACTAGTTAAAGACTTACCCAAACTTGAGTTTCCAAATGACAAAGTTTTTAATCCCTGTCAAAAAGGAAAACAATAAAAAAACTCTTTCAAACCAAAGAAAGAAGTTTCTACTTCTCAACCTCTCGAGTTGGTTCACATGGTTTTGTTTAGACCATCTAGAGTTTCTAGCTTAAATGGGAAGCACTATGTCTATGTCTTAGTAGATGACTTTTATAGATATACTGGGGTATACTTTTTAGCTCACAAAAGTGAAGCTTGTTCTTACTTTATTAAATACTCCAAGTCTGTAGAGAACCTTAGTGGACTTAAGATTAAGACTTTGAGAAGTGATCATGGACGTGAGTTTGAAAATCATGATTTTGAATATTACTGCTCACAAAATGGTTATAATCACAATTTCTCTTCCCCTAGAACCCCTCAACAGAATGGTGTTGTAGAAAGAAGAAATAGAACCCTGTAAGAAATTTCTAGAAATATGCTTAGTGAATATGACTTAACTATTTACTTTTGGGATGAAGTTGTTAACACAGCATGCTACATAATCAATAGAGTAATGATTAGACCAATTCTCAAAAAGACCCCATATGAACTCTGGAATAATAGGAAGCCTAAGGTTAATTACTTTAGAGTTTTTGGCTGCAAAGTATTTATTCTCAACACTAAGGATAATCTTGAAAAATTTGCATCCAAAAGTGATGAAGGAATTTTCCTAGGTTATTAAATATCAAGTAAAGCTTATAGAGTATTCAATAAGAGAACTAAATGTGTGGAAGAATCTGTCCATATCAAGTTTGATGAAACATATCCACATGATCCTAGAACCATCCTAGAAAATCTAGAGGATGATGTATAAAATCTGAACATCAACTCAAAATCCTCAAATACCTCTGTGAAAGAATCTGTAAAAACTTCCAATTCTGGAAATTCTATGCAATCGAGCCAAAATGAACCTGAATCTGTTGATGAACCTGAAATCTCTAGTCCCTCTTTTTCTAGAAAGGTTAGAACCCTTAGAAATCATCCCTTAGATGCTGTTGTAGGAGACTTAGAGAAAGGAACACAAACTAGAGTTTCTCTTAGAAATCAGGTTGAACATCAATCCTTCTTGTCACAGCTTGAACCTAAAAACATTGATGATGCCATCAAAGATGAATTCTGGGTAATGGCTATGCAAGAAGAACTCAATCAGTTTGAAAGAAATAAAGTTTTTAAACTTGTTGAAATACCCAAGGACACATTCACCATAGGCACTAAATGGGTGTTTAGAAATAAGGTAGATAAAGCTGGAAATATAGTAAGGAACAAGGCTAGATTAGTTGCACAAGGCTATAGTCAAGAAGAAGGAATTGACTATGAGGAGACTTTTTCTCCAGTAGCCAGACTTGAAGCCATTAGAATTCTACTTGCCTATGTTGCACATCTGAATTTCAAACTATATCAAATGTATGTCAAGAGTGCATTCTTAAATGGGTATATATCTGAGGATGTTTTTGTTAAACAACCCACTGGATTTACAAACCCTCATTTTCCAAATCATATTTTCAAACTTTCAAAAGCTTTATATGGTTTAAAACAAGCTCCAAGAGCTTGGTATGACAGACTAAGTACTTTTCTAATTTCCAAAGGTTTTACAAAAGGAATAGTCGATCCTACCCTCTTTATAAAACGTATTTCTAATGATGTTTTAGTTGTTCAAATTTATGTAGATGATATTATTTTTGGATCTTCAAAAACTTCATTATGTATGGATTTTTCTAAAATGATGCAAAACGAATTTGAAATGAGTTTAATGGGTGAACTAAAATTCTTTCTTGGATTTAAAATCTTTTGAAATAATGATGTAATTGTTTTAACTCAGAGTAAATACACTAGAGATCTTCTAAAACGTTTTAGATTGGATAGCACTAAAAGTAGTGACACTCCCATGAGTACCACCTGTAAGCTGGATCTTGATGAAGATGGAAAATATGTTGATCAAACCACTTATAGAGGAATGATTGGAAGTCTACTCTACTTAACTGCTAGTCGTCCTGATATTATGTTTAGTGTGTGCATGTGTGCTCGTTTTCAAGCAAACCCTAAAGAATAACATTTAAATGCTATAAAGAGAATTTTCAAATACCTCAAGTACACACCCAATATAGTACGGTTCTATCCTAAAGGACAATCATTTGAACTAGTTAGTTATTCTAATGCTGACTTCAGTGGCTATAAGTTAGATAGAAAGAGCACCTCTGGAACATGTCACTTTTTAGGCAAGTCACTAGTATCATTGTGTAGTAAGAAACAAAATTTTGTCGCATTATCTACTGCAGAAGCTGAATACATAGCTTCTGGTAATTGTTGTGCAAAAATTTTGTGGATGAAACACACGTTACTTGATTATGGATATAAATTCAAACATGAACCAATAAATTGAGACAACACAAGTGCCATCAACATCTCAAAAAATTCTGTTTCACATTCTAGGACAAAACAGATTGATGTAAGACATCACTTTTTGAGGGATCATTATCAAAAAGGTGATATCACCTTGGAATTCATTAGTATTGAATATCAACTTGCTGATATATTCACTAAACCATTAAATTCTGAGAGAATAGATTACATCATACATGGTCTTGGCATGATCAATCACAAATAGATATCTTACTGGTCTTACTGTTTAATAATTTACTATATTTTACTTTACTGTTTCATGTTAACGGTTTCTTGGTTATTGTCTCATGTTTATGGTCTCACAGTTAGCACCTTGTGTTCACGGTCTGTTACTTACTGTCTCACCATGACTGAACAGTTTACTTACTGTCTCACCGTGACTGAACAGATCATTCACTGTCTCACTGTGACGACCACTGACTGTCTCGTCATGGCGACCACTTACCATCGCACCGTAACAACTATTCATGGTCTCACCGTGAAAATTATTTTTTTTCTTTTAATTCGTATCACATTAATTATTATTTCACCACTTTTTACTTTCCCACGTTTTTACTTTTGTGACATTTGACATTCCCAAATGATAAAACAAAAGGGTTTCACTCGGTTCTTCACTCAGACCTCCTCTCGAACCCTCTCAACCTTGAAACCTTTCTCTTTCTCTCTTTCTAGAACCTCCAGTGGATGAAAAGGATGAATCGTCTGTCTTCATCTACTCCTAAGAAACATAGATTGAATAAGAAGAAAATATCACCAAAGCTGGCACCTGAAGGACCCCTAAATCCAAACCTGGTAAACCATAGTGTTGTTCCTGAAAAGGAAATTTTCCCTGAGTGGTTGTTGTCTAGAAAATCTCTGGTTTTAAAAGTTTTAATAGAACAAGGCTGGATCGAATGGTTCTCTAGGAAGGATAGACCCATTTACCCAAGGTTGGTAGCTCAGTTCTATCAGTATGTACAGTTTTCTTTTGATGTTGGTGAACGTTTTGTTGTAAGAAGATGGATTAATGGCCAAAGATGCTCCTTCTTGTCGAGGTTATGGGCTGCATGCCTTAGGATTCCTCACGAAGGGATCTGTGATGATTATCAGAGAGACCCCCCACCTACAACCGATTTCTATGACCTGGAAAATGCACTAGAAACCCTAACTAGAAATGGAACCAAGAGAAGGGCCATAGCTGCTGAACTTGATGGGGAGACAAGACTGTTGTTCAAATTTGTTCAAAATCTGATCAGTCCAAGGAAAGGTGACTTTGTTGTCTTAAAGTATCAGGATGTATTTATGATTCATCTTATGAAGAATGGCCACAAAATCAATTTGTGCAAATATATCATTCACCATATGTGTGAATTGATTAAGGTCGCATCCAAATCCACATCTCTGTTATACTCTAGGATGATTTCAGCAATTCTTGTTGCAAAATGAGTATTTGGACCCAATGAGGAAGTACTTATGGACTATGAATACTTTTTATCCAAAACTACCATCAGGAGGATGAAAATAAACTGGAACCCCTGGAAGAAGGAGTGGGTGGAAGATAATGATAAGCTCTATGAGAAGTTCAATCCTGTGGATTATCCAATAAGGCCGAAGGGAATTTCTGATCCTGTTTTGGAACCAGATGAAGTTGTGGAATATTCATAAGATGAAGAAGAAGAGGAAGAGGCAGCTGAAGTACCACATAGAGAATAGGTTTATATACCTCATAGGGAAGAAGTTTTTATTGAGAAAGAAAGGATTGTTGTTCCTCCTGTTGTTCTTCAAGAAGAACCTCCTTTCCCTAGAGGTGTTGCTAATCTGGAAACCCAACCTGAGGCTGCAAGAGAATTAGTTGTCCCAGAATATGAGCAGAAATCCATGGAAGATGTTGTAATAGGAGAACTCTCTACTGTTCAAGAAGAAACTCCAAAAGAACTCCCTACTGTGCAAGAAGCAACTCAAAAAGAACTCTCTGTTATCCAAGAAGCTAATCTGGAAGACCTTCCTGTGGAACAATCTATTCCTGAGATAATACCCTCTGCTGAAGAGAGGATGGAGATATCCTTTCAGTTTGCTAGGCAAGAAATGGCTGAGGAAATTAGAGATGAACTAGTGTATTTAGAACAAGTACCTGAGCCCCAAGGTCCTAAAAAATCACATTTTTAGGGGGAGGAACCTCAAAATCTTGAGACTAATGAAGCTGAGGATGGTGAGGTTGATTCTGATGAAGCATCTCAACCTACTGAGTCATATTCTGTGTACACTCAGTATGTATTCCCTAGCTTCTATGATGTAAGTGAATCTCAGCAGGTTACTGCAACTGGAATTGATCTTTCTTCTTTGTTTCAACTGAAATCTACCACATACTTTGCACCTGAACCTGAACCTAAACCTGAACCTCAACCTGAACCTCAACCTGAACCTCAACCTGAACCTCAACCTGAACCTCAACCTGAGCCTGCACCTATACCACTTCCTGCACCTGCACCTTTACCTGAATAGAAATCTTTTGTCAGAAAGGATGATTTGAAAGTTTTTGGAGACACTATCTTAGATGGAGTTGAGAAAATTATGTCCTCTCAACCTCGTCTTGTGACCAAAATGAGTCAGTAAGATGCCTCACTGCTTTTATAAAAGATTATTTGGCACATTCAACCCAAGATGATCAATGAAATTCAGGAAGTAAGAGTTGAGAATAAGTTTCTCAGTACTGAAGTTGCAACTCTGAAAAGCATGGTTAAAAACCTACAGAAAGAACTGCATTCAAGATCAAAGCATGCTCTTGCACCTGCTCCTGTTTCTCCTGAACCTACTGTTTCAAACATCTATCGAGACATTGTGTCTCAAATTCACCCCTATCTGATATCCTTTGATGAGAAGATTGTTGAAAAGAACAAATAGTTATTGCAGAACATGAGAGAACTTTTGGTGAATCTCAATAAACTCACAGATGAGTACACTGCCTGTCTTCAAAAAGTACTGAACCAGCTTAAATCTCTGACCACTGCTGTCAAAACTTCTCATTCTTCTGGTCAGACTTCTATTCCTTCCTTGGACAATACTTTGCTCAGATCTATAGTCAAGGAAGAACTTCAGAGTGCTTTCAGTGGTTTTGATATGGCTCCTTTATCTAAAGTTTTTAATAATAGTGATAGAGTGATGGACCTTGTTCAGATTCACTCAAAGATTGCCAACGATGCTCAGCAGGAGATCACTAAGAAAGTAGATTTTTATTTCAACCAGATTTTCTCCAAGACTGATATGACCAACCACTTCAAATACCTTGTATAGAATCTAAGAATAACACCTCTGACTCAGGCCTTCAAAAACCAAGTCCAGAAGCTCACTGAATTTACCAGATTGTTGGACAAGTTCATGGAAGACAAAGATAATTTTGAAAAGGCCATGCAGTATGGAGGAGAGATTTGTGCAGACTTTATTAAACTTCTGAGACTGTATCTTCATGTTCAAATCACAGGAATTGTTGCTCCAACGGCTGCTCCTCTCAGACCTGAATTACCTACTTTCACTTCTGCCTTAGCTTCAACATCCATGTCTGTTGCCCAGGCTCTTAGTCAGATCAGGCCTGTCATCCTTGACCAGTAACTACCTCGATCTTCTACTGCTCCAACTTTGGCTCCCTCAATCTTCGAAGTTCTCCCTTTACCTTCTCTATCTACCACTTCTATGCCTTCTTCTACATCAGCAACTGCCCCTATGGATTCCTCTTATGCTGCTGATAAAGGAAAAGAGAAGGCCAATCCCTGAAGAAGACCGGTCCTTACTACGTTTTGATGGGGATGTCATTAATTGTTTGTATTTCTACTGTATGATGTATTCTGAACACTTTTAATGGCATGTGCACTGTTTTCCCTCTATTCTTTCTACTTTTTGATAATACCAAAAGGGGGAGAAATATGAAATCTATGTTAACATATGTTATTTTTCTCCGTAGTTTCATTTAATTTACCCTTTACCTATATATGATTTGTGATCATCAAAAAGGGGGAGATTGTTGGACTCCTCATGTATTAATCATGTTTTAATGATCACAAATCTCAATAATAGTTACAAATCTTATTAATGATCACAAATCTCACAAATATTATTAATCATGTGTATTTATGTTTCAAGTTATCTCATACTTGATAATGGTTAAGATCAATTCATTTTATGCATATTACTGTTTAAGTCTGAATACAGTTATTTGCCTAAGTACAAGACACCGTGAAGCTTGACATAGTAAGTCAGAAACTGTGAGCAAGACACAGATAGTGTGAACAAGAACACTGTGATGAAGCAGACATCGTGAATCCTAAGTCTCAGACACCGTGATCAATAAGACACCGTGACCACGAGACACCGTGACCACGAGACACCGTGACACAGTAAGCCTGACACCGTGAAGCAAGACACTAAGAACAAACACCGTAAGCCAGACACTCTATTTTCCTAAGTGCCAGACACAGTTAGCAAGACACAGTCATCAAGGCACCATGAATCCAGAAACTATGAGCAAGGCACCAGAAGCCAAAAACCGTAAGCCAGACACCGTGACTCAGACACAGTGAAGGAGACACCGTGAAGGAGAAACCGTGAAGGAGACACCGTGAAGGAGACACAGTGAAGGAGACACCGTGAAGGAGATACCGTGAAGGAGACACCGTTTGCATAACTACTGTGACACCATTTCCTAAACTATTTTGTCGTTTTTCTATTTAACCTTTTAATGATCATATTTGATGCCTTTAATTCACTGACATATTTAATGTTTATTTGTATCCATAGTACGAGGTACGAGGTACGAAATACATGGAACCTTTCGGCTAACACTCATGCATTAGAATATAAATAGAAGAGTGCCCAAGAGGAAGACATACACAATACGATACGCGACAACTCAAGAAACGCGAGTGCACTATACTAAACAGAACAACAAGCTAACAAGCGCGACCACGAAGAAGATATTGCAAGATCTTCAAAGAAAGAAGTGTCTCATGCATGCAATACAACTCTACTGAAGAACACACGGAGTACACTGGAATCAAGAGAACATCTTCACTCGTGAAGAACACAAGTTGAACCACGACACTCTATTTTTCAACAAAAAAACAAGAGAGGGACTCAGAAGCTTTTCTGTGTTATCCAACGAGTCCAGAGCTGCACTGCTAATCCCTAGAGCATTATAAACTTACATCTACTCTCTCTTAGTGATTCTTTTGTTTACTTTCAAGCAGTGTTTGTATTCTGTATATTTTACACACACACTGACTCCTGCACTGAATTGAAGGATTTCAAAATCCTTACACCAAACTCTTTACTCTTGTTTACCCACGACAACTATGGAAGAGGTCCCTATGTGGCCTGGCTATTATTTTGTTTACCCACGAAAACTGTGGAAGAGGTCCCTGCGTGGCCTGGACAGTCTATGTATTGTTGTTACCCCGATCCAGCGTGTGGATCAGAGTTTATTTATATAAACTGCTTGGTGGCAGGTGATCACCAAGTGGAGTGGATTAGGTCTCGGCTTGAGACTGAACCACTTGTTTTATATATGTTGTGCATCTTAGATTAAGTCTAAATTATACTATATATATTTTATATTCCGCTGCTATTTACTTTGAAATACAAATCTTTTTTTAAAGTCACTTTGATAGTTAAACTAGCAAGTGTTTGTATGTACTGTAAAGCATTAGGTTAGGTTCGAAAGTTAATTAATCTTCATATTGAATTAACTGAGAACTAATCAATCTCTTGAGAATCTAAATGACCCTTTACTGTAATAAAAATTCACTACAGTTTAACTTAGAATTATAATTGGGGGATCTTAAAAGAAATATTTTTTAACAGAAATTTTAATTGGTACTCAATTCACCCCCCTCTTGAGTAAACCACTCTGACCAACAAGTTCATTTCACATGGTTATTTGGGATGGACAAGTATGTCCTTCTCAAATAACATGTTTTGACAACATGTCTTTATGATAGATCAATTAGAAATAACCGTCGTGATAAGGGGTATTTGTGACAGATCCATCAAACATGCATTTGTGATGGATCCATCACAATTACGCCTACAATTGTGTGTTTTTTACGAATTTTGTAGCAATAATGATTATTTATAATGGATCCATCTCAAATTCCCTACCGGCATGTGTATTTGGGATGGACTAGTCCGTCACAAATACTTTTTCGATGAGCGGGGGGAAAATCTCATCTGCCTTTTTTGGGGGGATAATCAGTTCATCACAAACACTCATTGCAAATAAGCAATTTGTCGTAAATAACCATGACATATAGTCTTAAGGTTAGACTTTTTTCCTTAGAATTTTCATTGTAAAAAAATTATAAATATGTGTAGCCCGCCTCTCCTCCCCGCATTCTAACCCTCTAGATTTAGGTCTAGCTGTCAAATCAATGGATTTTGAATATGATCTACAAATTGTTTGGCAAAGTAACAATTTCGAGGTGTTTTTTTAAACTTTATTTTTAATTATAATTAATTTTTTATATTTAATGATTTTTTAATTTACATAGTTTGATAGTTGTTTTAATTTATTAAATTGACATTTCATTTAGTATAAAATATTATAGTTTACTATAAATTGAAATACTTTATTATAAATTGTTATAAATTAATATTAAATTAGTATAAATTAACAAAAAATATTAGAAATTCATATAAATTAATAAAAAATATAAATTGATATAAATTAATAAAAATAAGTACAAATATATAGGTTGATATAAATAAATCTAAATTAATATAAAAAAATAAAAATAGTATATATTATTATGAAATTTCTATAAATTTATGTAATTTAGTATAAATTCAAATAAATTAGTATAAATTAGTTTAAATTCAAATAAAATTAGTGTAAATTAATATAAATTAGTATAAAGTGATATAATTTAGTATAAATTAATCTAAATTATTAATAATTTTTATAATTTATTAAAAATTAGTATTAATTTATAACAATTAATGTATATTAGTATATATTGATAAAAATTAATTATATATTTTTATAAATTGGTATTTATTGATATAATTTGTTATAAATTGATATAAATTATTATATACTCGTATATATTTGTATACTTTTGTATAAATAAAAATATATTATTATAAATTGATATAATTTATTATAAAATAATAAAAAAATTATATTTAATTATAAATTATGATAGACTGATATAATTTACTATAAATTTATATAGGTTACTATAAATAGGAATAATTTAGTATAGATTAATATAAATTACATTAAATTAGTATAAATTAGTATTGATTCCTCAAAAAAATTATTAATTAATATGTGTTTTTATAAATTGATATAATTAATATAAATTAATATAAGTTAGTATAATTTAATAAAAAAATACTATAATTTAATATAAATTTAAATTGTATAAATTATTATAAGTTAGTATAATTTATTATAAATGAATGGAAATTATTATATAATAGTATAAATTTACAAAAAAATTGTCTTAATTGATACAAAATAATATAAATTAGTATAATTTAGTATAAAAAGTATAACTTATTATAAATTACTATAGTATAGTATAAATTATTATGAATTGTTATACATAAGCATAAATTAGTATAAATTAATAAACCTACTATAAATTAGTATTAACTCCTTGAAAATTAGTATAAATCATTATAATTTACAATAAATTAATATAATTTAGTACAATTTAATAGAATTACTATATCCTCCAATGGCCCGAAGGCCTTCATTTTTTTTATTGATTTTTGATAATCCACCTTTCAAGGGGTGAGGTGGAACCCTTACAAGGCCCATAGGTGTAAGTATTACATGGCCCGTAGGCCTTAGAAGAATTCATTGCTCATAGGATTCAAACATTACATTCAACCCAGACTAACTACTTGGAACTGCTCCTCCCCATCATCTTCATTGTGAAATCAGCTCTCCACCTTCACATGGCTGTTCGACTAGGCTTTCTCGTGCATGCACAAGCTTGTCCTGATGGCAGGTGTCATACCCTCTCATTCTTCCAATCCGTTTAGCTTTTGCTATGGTGAAAGCTCATTGCTCCTCCTCCTTCTGAAGTTTGTTCCTTGTAGGTTATCTGGTTTGCATCTGCACTTAAGGTGGCCCGAAGGCCTTGAGGTGGCCCGAAGGCCTTACTGACCCGAAGGCCTGGGTGGCCCGAAGGCCTTAAAGGACTCAAGGACCAAATCGGTGGCCTGAAGGCCCAAACGGGGGCATATTCCCGACTTCTACAGTGTCAAACAGTGTCTGCTACAGTTCCGCTACAATTGTACACAGTTCCTGCTACAGTACTGCTATAGTAACTCAGAAATTATCCCCCACCTGGATTTGATCCCAAGTCTCTTGGATGCACTTAAGGAGTCCTCACCAACTGGGCTGAGGCTCATGTGCAAAACGTGTGTTGCTAACACCGACTCCCAGAGGGGGGGCCCACTAGCCCAAGTGCGTGCCACGTTCCCCATCTAAGAAATGGCTTTGAATCGCCCTGTTCATAATACGAACAGTGTTCAAGCCTGGTGGGACTCGATCCTGCGCTAGTTCCCATGGAGAGTGAGGCGTACAACCAGCGGGTACCACTCAGCTAACACCCCATGGGCTAATAGAATTACTATAAATTAATAAAAATTAGTATAAATTCATAAAAATTATTACACTTAATATAAATTTGAATCATTTAGTATAAATTAACAAAAAATGATATACATTAGTATAAATTAATAAAAGTTATTATACATTAGTATAAATTATTATATATTAATATATATTAATATAAATTAGTATTAATTCCTCACAAATTAGTATAATTTAGTATAATTTACAATCCGTTGATATAATTTAGAATAAATTAATTTAAATTTCTATAAATGAAAAAAAATAGTATAAATTCCTAGAAATTAGTATCATTTAGTGTAAATTAATAAAAAAATGATATAAGTTAGAATAAGTTAATAAAAATGATTATACCATAGTATAAATTAATAAAAATTATTATATATTAGAATAAATTATTATAAAATAATATATTTTATTATAAATTAGTATTAATTCCTATCAAATTAGTTTAAATTAGTATAATTTATTGTAAATTAATATAATTTAGTATTAATTACTATAAATTAGTTTTAATTCCCTGAAAAATAGTATAAATTAATTGAAATTAATATAAATTAGTATCATTTAGTATAAATTAATAAAAATTAGAATAAATTAGTATAATTTACTATAAATTATTATAAATTATTATAAATTATAGTAAATTAGTATTAATTCCATGCATATTTGTATTTTAAATTAATATCATTTTGTATAAATTAGTATAATTTTCTATACATTGATATAATTCAGTATAAATTACACTCAATTAGCATTAATTCGTCAAAAATTACTATAAATTAAAATAAATTAGTATAAATCAATATAAATAAGTATCATTTAATATAAAATAGTAATAATTAGTCAACATTAGCATAATTTGCTATAAATTGTAATAATTTAGTATAAATTACAATTAATTAAATATTAATTTCTTGAAAATCAATAAAAATATTATTAATTAGTATAAATTTAGATAAATTAGTATAAATAAGTATAATTTACAATATATTTATATAATTTATTATAAATTACTATATATTAGTATTAATTCCTCAAAAATTAGTATAAATTAATATAAATTAGTTTAAATTAATATCAATTAATATAAATTAATAATAATTAGTATAAATTAGAATTATTTACTATAAATTTATATATATTAGTATAAATTACTATAAATTAGTATAAATTAACAAAAATAGTTTAAATTCATATTTTAAATGTTATAAATTTGTAAAAATATTTAAAATGAAATATTTTATGAAATATATTAGAAAAAAAGTAATTAACTGATCATTTAAAGAAAAATAATTTTTTGTAAGACATTTTATATAATAATCTAATTTCTATTTTTTAGATAACAGTGAAGCTAAGAAATAAAAAATAGTTTTTACTATGATATCATGATTTGATAAATCATTACTGAAATCCAAACGGATATGGTGTAAATCTTGTTTATATTGAGGAGTTGAAGTGTTTATATCATTCACATCGTCAAATTAAAAAAATAGAAGGAATAATTAAGTTCCCATGTAAAAATTGTGATCATTGAATATATGAAACCTTTGATAAAATTGGGTTTCATCTTTTACATTTTGGTTTTTAGAGTGATTATATCTTTTTTATCAATATAGTGAAAAATATTTAGATGAAAATATAATTTTTTTAGTCCCACAACCATATTAGTTTCAAATTATATTACATGACATTGGTGGTCCATATTTTTAAGAAATAGAAACTCATAATGATTATTTAAATCATGAATTGAAACCCTCTAAAATTTATGATTTGCTGAAATCTGTTGAGGAGGCCCTATATGTCGGATTCAAGATAATAAAATATGATGTCGTTAATAAATTTATGGATATTAAATATGACTTTAGAATTTCAAATGGTTTCATTGATCAAATATTTTCTTTTTTTAGATCATTTTTTCAAAAATAAAATACATTTCCTACAAATTTATAGGCAAGAAGAAAAAATTGTTTCATAATATAAGTGTTAGTTATCAAAATATCCATGCATATTCAAATAACTGCATCTTATATTATGGTTAATATTAGTTGCTATATAATTTTACAATATGTATAAAATCTAGGAATAAAGTTATATAATAAGGAAAGTCTATATTTATTTCTGTTAAAAACTTGATGTATTTTCCAATTACATATTGACTATAATGTCTATTATGTCTCGCAACACAACATCATTGATGGAATAGAATAGATCTAATGTTTCTATCAGTAAAAGATTAATTCATCCTTATGATATTGATTCTTGGAAAATTTTGATCATGTGCATCCTTTTTTTGCTTCAGAACCATGTATGATTAGTTATTTTTGTTGATAGTTTATGTCCATTTAGTGCTTACTGAAGTCAATATTCATGTTGGCCTATTTTTATAACTTTGTAAAACTTACCACCTTAAATGTTGATGAATGAAGCACATATATATATATATTACATTACTAATTCTAGGGAATCCAAAAAAATAATATTGATGTTTAAAAGAATTGATTGATCTGTTAATTTTATTATGGAACAATGGTGTAACTACATATATTGAGTTTCAAGATAGTTTTATTAAAGTGGAAAATCAGTGAATTTTTGGCATATGTAATGTTATCTAGATATTTTGCACATGGTATAAAATCTTTTCTATACTTCATGGTTGATAATAAAGCATTTATTCTTTTTAATGGAAGAAAGCCTCATTTTTTCAACTATTATTAGAGATTTTTTTCTTCAGATCATACATTCTGATGAAATAAAAATAATTTTACAAAATGTATAATTGAAAAAAACTAACCTCCAATGATGCTCTCAGGTATTTAGGGAAAATCTATTATCTCTTTATTACCTCCTATTACTTTTTGACCATCTATATACCAACAAAAATAGGTGGTTCTGGGAGAGATCACAATTAGATAAAGAGAATTATTTAGAGTTTCGATATTGTTCTAATTTTTTAGTTTTTCACCTGTTATATGTAATTCATATTTAGAATAATTGTTTTGATAATATATTTTATACCGTACTAAACACATCAAACAATACCAAAGATGTTGTGAAGGAATGGTTAGATACTGCCCAATTTTTTAGGCATCCTGAACTTGTGTTATTTAAAAATGAAAGATCACAAAAATTATTGAAGCCAAAAGAAGTTTATGCATTTTCTAAAAAAATTCGGTTATTATTATGTCAATGGATTAAATATTTGAGTTTACCCAATAAATATGATTCTAATTTGTCTTTTTTTCTTAGAAATGGACATATTACTAGGTTAAAAACTCATGGTTTTCTAGTCATTATGAAAAAACTACTACCTATTGGAATCAAAGGGTTACTAAATTCTTCAACCTAGGTTGTGGTTAATGGATTTCAATTTCATACATGCAGATATGGAGAAAAACAATCAATTAACAATGGTATTTTTTTAAAAGGAAATCATCATAAAGAATGTGAAGTTATCTTTTATAGTATGTTTGATGAAAGAGATGAGTCATATTATATGAGGAAGAATTGCATAAAAAAATCTAAATGTCATTGGGTTATTACTGATTGAGGATTTCATGTTTATCCATGGAATGGGATCATTGATATTAAATATAATAGTATTCTTATAGAAAATAAATTTTTTTTGCAGGAATATCAAGCATATCAAGTTTATTATGGAAATTAGTATGTTTTTTAAGAGATTTTAACGACTTGTGGAGTGTAATAAAAATAAAATCTCATCGGTTTATGGAAAATAAAAGTGGTGGAATTGATGTGAAAAATATTAAATAAATTCAAGAAACATCACTAAATACATTGTAAAAAAAATTATTGTATTATTTAGTGAATTTTTTCAGTTAATTGTGAAAAAATTGGTATGTCATCGTAAATCATCATAGAAAATACATTTTTCACTAAAATGTTGATCCCGACGCAAATACTTCATTTCGACGAAATTTAGAATATGATATAAAAAAATCATTTTCAAAGAAATTAGAATTACATTGTAAAAAGTTTTGGAAAACTATTTATTATGATAGAAAAAATAATCCATTACAAATAGTATCTCCATGAGGTTAATTATGAAAGTTCACAAAAAAATAGTAGTATTTGTGATGCCCGTTTCCACAACAAAATATTTATGATGGATTTCCATTAAAAATAGATTTTTGTGACCAAACTCTATCACAAAAAAACCATCATAAAAGAATGATTTTCTTAGGGTGTGAATATTATTTCATGCTTGAAGATAAATATGATGCTTTAAAGAAGAAGAATAGAAATCTTAGAAAATTCTATGATGTTTTTCTTATTGGAAAAGTTGATTTATCTAAACAAGTTTTAGAATTAAAATCTAAATTTTTTAATGCTTTATCTTCTTGTGACTTGAATGATAGTAAAATCAAAAATTTATTAGCTGATGTTGATTCATTATAGTGGGTTTTCTAGTATTTTTAATAAAGGATAATATGATCTAAATAAAATCCTTGGAAATATTAATGAAAATAATGGAAACCATGGAATTTGATGTAATGGTGATAAGCCTAAACTTTATATAAATTATTTTTTTCCTTGTTTGACTAGAAAAATCATGTCTATTGTTAAATGTTTCCATTTTTGTATTAATGGACATTAGACGAATGACTATTGTTTCGAAATTACATAATTTTTTGAACTTAATCATCTTTATTTTTTAAAAAAAAGTTTCTAATTTTTAGGTTGGTATTTTAGTTCAAAATAAGAATATTTTGTTACCTAGATCTTTTATTACTAACATTGCTGGACCCAAAAGCATATAGGTACCAAAAAATATTAGTGTTCGATGTTTTATAGGAAGAATCCACTAGAATTTCAATGTTATATCATATAGTGGGTGTTGAAAATATATGAATAAAGACTTCTAAAATTTATAAGTTTGATGAAAGACATGGAGATAAAGTTAGAAAATCTCTAGTTAAATCTTCTAGAAATCCAGATTATAATAACCACACTAACTGTTTTATATAGGGGAGAAGATCTTATAATTTTTAATTTATATTTTCTTATTTGTTTATTATTATACATTTTAATTATTATTAGAATTTTTTATTAACCTTTGACTAACATGCATAATTTTCATATTTACTGGTATAATTTATAAGTTAATGAGCATGTATTTTGCATTTTATCATTTGAATTACTATATGTACTATATAGTTTCATTGTTTAATGTGTTGGGATATTTAATATTCATGACATTTGTAAAAACTACTTATATATAATTTTTGGAATATATTTTCTTTTAATTCCCTGAATATCTTTGATGTTTATGCTTAGTTTAATAGTAATCTTTCTTTTATTTTTAAAATATTCCTAACTATTATATTTTACTACCATAAGCTAACCTGTTAGTTACTCATTTAATTCATTAAAAATATTTTTATTATTCTTTGAATATTCTTTACAAGTCTTATGGCTCCTATTCACAGTTCCATCATTTCAAAAGGAATCTTATTTTAGGGGACACATTAATATTATAGTTTTACACTACTACAAATCAACCCTTTAACATTATGCAAAAAAGGCCTTTAACATGCCTAAAAAAGCGTTATTGTCCTCAGTGTTGTAAATGGGGGTACCCTTTATCAGTTTTATAAAACCCACTTTTTTTTATTATTCACTATTCCATCATTTCAAAAGGAATCTTATTTTATGGGACAAGTTAATATTGTGGTTTTACACTACTACAGATTGGCCCTTTAACATCATGCAAAAAGGGATTTAAAAGTGCTAAAAAAGTGGTGTTGTCCTCGATGTTGTTAAAGAGGGCCCCCCTTTATTAGTACTAAAAAAATTCTGATAAAAGGAAACTTTTATCAGCACTACAAAATCATTGATAAATGAGGGATTTTATCATCACTTTTTTAGTACTGATAAAAGACCACTTTTATCGGCACTAAAAAAAGTGCGAATAAAACTCAAAAAAAAATAATTTTTTTTCTTGAAGGTCGACCACCCCCCCCCCATTAGCAGCACTAGCCCCTCCCTTTATTAGTGCTCAAAGCTCCCCCCACTTCATTCTTCACTCGCTCGCACAGGCGCCCCTACCGAGTTTCGAACATGAGACCTACCCTTTATGGATATGCACCTTTACCACTCCTATATATTGTTTTGTTTCGTATTTTATGATATATCAATTTATTTATATATATTTAATTCCAATGTTTATCCATATATTTATATAATTATTTTTAAATACATATATAAAATATGTTTTTTTATGTTTATAAATACACACACATATATATATTTGTGTCTATAAATATAATTATAAATATTTATATTTATATCATCAGATAGAACTCCTTCAGGATGAGCCCGTAAGGGGAACTTCACTCTAGGGTTCCCTCCTCGTCGCCGCCGCCTCCTTACCTCGGGTCGGTGCGGCGTTCCCTCTCGTGCTCGGTGGATTGTGGTGGCGGACCCCCTGCTGCGGAGGCTCTCTAGGCTCAGCCGTCCGAATTCCTTACATCATTGTCGGCCTGCTCCTCGTCTGAATCCTTTTCGCTGGATAGGGCTTCCACGGCGGCACGGTGTCAATTCACGGACGAGCTCCAGCTTCAGCGGCATGTGGATGTCTCCCCGCCTCCGGTGGGTGCGTAGGGTGGTCGTTGTTCCTCCGCGAGCTCGGGTCGGCGGCGACGGGATATGGTTGTGACGGGTCTTCCGTCGCGTGTCCGGAGATGTTTTGGTTTCGTTTTTTGCAGTTGTTTCTGTTTTTTTGGATTCGCTTCGATCTTTGTGGTGCGCGACGGTCCTTGGCAATGATCCTCCGGCGAGTCCCAGAGTCAGTGTTTGGCGATTGGGTTGTGGTGTCTTGGTTCGAATTGTTTCTAGGTTTCGGGAATTTGCAACTATGAAGACCTCAACGTGGATGAGCAACTGTCTTTTTTGGCTCAGGTAGTGGAGGGTTTTCAGTGGAGGTTCATGGTCTTGAGGATTTGCTTGGGATGATGGTGGTTATTCTTGGTGTTTGTTTTTCGGTGATTTGAATTTGGTTTTGGCCTCGGTGGTCTGCAGCTCAAGGGTGTCTCCAACTAATTATCTACAAGAATTTTTTCCAGATGAGGTGCAGAGCAATGAATTCTCGTTGTTTCTTGGATATTCGGAATCGGACGTTTGAGAGGGTATGGTTTCGTGCGCTTTTGCACGGGACAGCTAGTTGTTCAGCTCTGAGACGGTGGAATTTGGACTTAATGTTATTTGTTGTTGGGTGGTGCTTCTTTCTTGTAGTGCGGGTTGTTTGTGGTCTTGAGCTTTTAGTCTATTGGGGCCTTTTGTCCTGTCTAAGCCTTGATGTCATGATGGGTTCCTCCTCAGCCCTTAAAAGGAGGTTATTCTCAATAAAAAAATTAATTTTCAGTCAGTATATTTATATAAATATATAATACATATTGATATTTATATACATATATCAGAATATATAGATAAATATATATTTGTTTTTCAACACACACAAATATATTTATATATATATAAACATTTTATATACATTAATTTTATAGGTATATAAATATTCAAACATTTTTTTAAATAAAATGGACATTATTATTATTTAGATTTGGTTTATATATATAGAAAGATATTTTATATGTAAATATGTTTACATATTTATTTATAAAATTAAATTTTTATGTGTGAATATATACAAATATGTATGCATTTGTATATATTTAATTATAAATAAAACTACATTGTGAATGATGATAAAATTTCTAAACCATAATATCAATATAAATGTAATCCCTGAGAATAAATTCAATCCCCACTGAAAACGAGCAAAAAGACCCCCTTAAATGGGGACTAAAGTTCCATTGAATGTAAAAAAATGAGATACCCTAACTAAAAACTCAGTTTTGGACTCCTTTTGGCCTCAAAAAAATTGATTAGGGTTCCCACCATCATTACCGCATAGAGTTCATCATAGGCTCCAATTTGATATGTGGTAGAGCCCAAATGGACACTCGAGTCAAAAGTTATGGCCGTTTGAAATTCAAGTTACGTTTTCAACTTATTTTAGATCTTTTATTCATTTTTTGATTTTTTTAATCTTCAAATTGTTATTAAATGACTATTACTCGATAATAGTTAGAAAATTATTAATTAATAGTTTTTTTAATTATTTTATACTCCATTTTTCACTAAATACATCATATATTAAGTGTAAATGTGTTTTAGTCGTATATAAATCATATTTAATAAAATGTATTATATACATATATATACATATATATATATCAATATAAATATATTTTTATGTCAATATATTATCTTTAATGATTTATAATTTTTTTATGAAATTTAAAGACCCCCTTTATCAACGCTATGAAAAAACGCTGATAAATGAGCTACTTTTAACAACGCTAAAAAAGTGATGATAAATGTGGTGCATTTATCAGTGCTAAAAAAACTAATAAAGGGGTACTTTTAAGAGTGTTTTTTAGCGCTATTAAAATATTGCACTGTGTAAACTCGTTTCAGTGGTAGTGTTAATTTTCCTTAAAAGTATTCTTATTATTTTTTCACGTGTTTAGAAAGAGTTATATTTCTTTGGACCATAATTATTATTATTACATGAGCACTATTTATTCAAAAATTAAAGCATGCTAGTCTTATTCTTGTTTATCTATTGAAAGCGTGTTTTGTTATACATTAATATCTATTGAAAGGGGGAGACCATATTCACATGTCATTGGTTCTTATGTTTTATTCTTTTATACGGGAGAATATATTCACTACAACAAAAGTGGCATTTAAAAGCGTACAAAAAGATTTTTTTAAAAAGATTTTTTTTCTCTAAATTAAAACAGATTCGAAGGGTGGACCCCGTATTAGTGCTTGAATCCCCTTTTTAATAGCGCTCATCAGGCCCCCAACCACCCCTTTATCAAAACTAGATGACCTTAGTACATGCTCGTATGCCGCTTCCCGGTTTCGAACCTGAGACCCCCCCCATCATTGATGCACCTTTACCACCAGCCTATATTGTCTCGTTAAGGATTTTATGATATATATATTTATTAATATATATTTCTTCACATTTTTTCCATATATATATATATATAATTATTTTAAAATACAACAATAAAATATGTTTTCCGTGTGGGTTTGTTTATTAATAAAATAAATACATACACACACAGATATATATATCATGGGTGTGTCTCTAAATATAATTATACATGTTTATATTTATTTACACATATTATATATTAATATTTATATACATATATTATAATATATAGATAAATATATATATATTAGGCAAATAATAAACTCATATTAAAAGAGAGAGAAAGTCAGGTAAAACAAGAGGATAACTAGCTAGGGAAAAAATCCAACCATACATGAAGGACATTAGAGAGACTTCAAGTAGCCAGATGATGGGCCACTGTGTTCCCCTCTCTTTTGGTGAAGGAGAAGAAGCAAGTTGAGAAACTATGTTGCAGTAACTGGATCTTTGAGACAAGGGGCCCAAATGGCTTGAGACCAGCCTCTAAGGTCGAGACAATGTGAATGATTGAGAGAAAGTATGATTCCAACACAATAGAGACCCAACCTTGATCCAAGGTAAGATCCATGCCAAGGATGATCGCTTGTGATTTCGCAACTGCATGAGGGAAAGATACCTTGATAGTGGACATGTTGGTCGTGATAATACTTTTGGCTGTATCATGAGGGATCACACCAAAACCAATGAGGCCTCTGATCTAGAGAGATGCATCCACATTGATTTTCAAGGTACCTAAGAAGGGGGCGCCAAGTAGCAATGTGAAACGGGCGGGGCGAGGCAGGGCGGGCCAAGCCCGCGCGGGCTAGACCCGCTAAAGCCCGCATAAAAAACGGGTGGCTTTATCAAGCCTGCCCTGCCCCGCAGCGGATGCGGGCAAGCCCACGGGCAACCCACATTCATTATTGTTTTTATAATTTTTTACATTTTAATAGACTTATAAAAGCCCTCATGAAAAATATTGTTATGAAAAATGATTGTAATGACTATTCAAAATTTCATTTAATTATAAAATTGTTCATAATTAAGCATAAAAAGTCCAAATTTTCAAAATCAAAGTTACAAATATAGTGTACAACACTCAATAACAAATATAGAATGAGACCGATCTATTTCACATGATTCTCCAATATTACATGCACTTTTGTCTCCTTTAATGTTTTCTCCAAATCCAACATCAAAACGCAATTAAAAATAGATTTCAAAAAATATATAAAATAAAAAATATACTAAAAAATAAAAGTATTGATGCATTTGATTTTGATAAAAAAATCTTATGAAAATATATCTATAAAATTAACAGAATAAAAATATGAAAAATATTAAACATTAAAACTAAAAATTAATATATTGTTATGAAATAACATAAATCCAAAAATTAAAAATTAAAAAAAACATGAATTACTGCATCTTGCAGTCGGAGGGGAGGGTGGTCGATCAGGGGTGGCAGAGCGGGGGTGGCGAGGGTGGCGGGGGGTGGCGGAGCGAGGGTGGCGAGGGTGGCGGGGGTGGCGGAGCAGAGGTGCGGGGGAGGCGGGGGTGGGGGAGCGAAGGTGGCGGGGGAGGCGGGGTGGCGGAACGGAGGTGGAGGAGCGGGGGTGGCGGACCAGGGTGTGGCGGAGCGGGGGTGGCAGACCAGGGTGTGGCGGAGCGGGGGTGACAGGGGAGGCGGGAGCGGAGGAGGTGGGAGCAACGGAGCAGAGAAGTCGGGGGCGGCGGAGCGGAGGGTGGCGACGGGGGTGGCATAGCGGGGGGTGGCAGAGCAGAGGGTTGGAGAGCGGGGGTGGCGGAGCGGGGGAGGTCGGTGTGGTCGAGAGGATGCAGGAGAGGACTGGTGGGGGGGGCACGGGCAAGGCCGAAAGGGGATGGAAGACGACAGGTGCGGGTGCCTCGGTATATAGTATATTGAATGAGTTCTGCCCTGCCGGTGCGTCTAGCGAGAGGGTAGCAGAGCAATTGAATAAATAAAATAAAGAAGAAACGTTGGGAATAAGAGCGAGGGTGTTCTTAAAGGCGTTGGGAATAGGAGGAGTGAGGGTGTTGTGCACCGCAAGTGGATCTCGAAACATGAGATTTGAAAATTTAATGATATAATAATTATTTTAAAAAAAATTAAAGGAGCCCGCGGGCCAGCCCGTATCCGTGCGGGTAAACCCGCACGAGTTCGCTTCCCATGTGGGCTGTCCATATTAACCCGCTTAAAATGCGGGTTAATTTTATTAAACCCGCCCCGCCCCAAACCCGTTTAGCCCACGAGCCCGCAGCCCGTTTTGCACTGCTAGCGCCAAGTGCATTGGTCATGTGTGGGAGTGGGACCTTCAAGCTAGTGTTTGCAGTCAGTGGGTTACGGGCATGATCCAGGTGGAAGGTTGTTTGTGGATCCGATTAAAGATAAAGTCGTTCTTCCTAACCCATAAGATCCATGAAAAATTTCACATAAGTGGGAGATTGATGGTTGTAAGGAGAGAATCCCATTCAGAGAGAAGTGTGGTGAAGATAAAAGATGAGCCTAGGATGTGTTCCACAGAAGGGCTTATGGCGCGCCCCTCTTCCCTGGCTCAAGGATAGTGGAATATCGCGTGCATAGAGGATTCAGGTGTCAATAAGCATATTTGACAAGTTGGATTATCTATAGCATGGAGAAAGGTGAGGAACTCCAACAAGGGAAGGATCCTGGTGCATGCCTTCTACCAGAAGTATCATGCTTTAGGTGGGATCTGGAGCCACCAAATAGTATTCTAGAGAGCACTGTCATCCATGGTCTGCATGCTGGTAGCTAGTGCAGAAGCTGACTTCATTGTAAAAGTGTAGATGGCTTCTCTGCTCCAGCAGATGTGATCCTGGCGCATACCTCTCACAAGCAGGATGCTCAAGATAATTTTCTTTTCCCTTGCATTGAACTAAGAGGAGAGATTATCCACGCACCAACCGTTTTTGGTATCACTAAAGAGAGTGTAAACTTTTTTCCTCTTCAAGGCCTTCAGGGGGTGACAAGGTGAAACGCCCCTCCTCATTGACCAGCCATGGATATTTACAAATATTAACAGAAGTTCCATTTCCAATTCTCCAAGAGAGTCCCCTCAGAAGGGCCTCACATGAACCCTAAAGGCTGCGCCAAAAGAAGTTGGAGCAGGGGCCATGGGAGGCGATGAAAAACTCAGCATTGGGGAAATATTTCTCAATAATAACCTTTGCGTAGAGGGATTCAAGATGTTGGATAAATCTCCATCCATGTTTTCCAAGGGGCGCATCATTGAAGAGATGATGATCCTGAAACCCCATAACCCCATGGAGCTTGAGTTTGCACAGTTTTTTCCAAGAAATCCAATGAGCTTTGTTTTTTCTATTGTTGATCCACCACCAATAGTTCGAAAAGCATGAGTGGAGTTGATCGGAAATTGCTCTTGGAAACTTAAATAGGGTCATGAAATATGAAAGAGTTAACTGAGCAACATATTTATTGAGGATTTACTTTTACTATAGAGGTTTTTTTGAAGCTGCACCCTTGGATTTTTTTCCACTCTGTCAAGGATGTTTTAAAAAATTTCCTTTTTTGAGAGATTGAAAATAGTAGGGATCCCAAGGTACTTGTGGTTTTTTTGAACTTTTGAATGCCATAAGCCTATTGGAGATTTCTCTTCCTGTAATGGGGCACTCCTGCACTGAAAAAAATTTCTGAATTAGAAAAGTCGATTGCTTTCCCTGATGCATTTTCAGAAAGGCAGATGAGGAGGCGAATGTGATTGCATTCTTCCAGGGTGACCCTGGAGAAAATGAGGCAGTCATCAGCAAAGAAGAGGAGTTGGGTGATGGGGGGCCCTTGCGACAACCTTTTTCTCCATGCATGAAATTATATTTAGCTGCTTGCACAATCATGTGGGAAAACACATCAGCCATAAGGATAAAAAGGGAAGGAG
The DNA here is from genome assembly GCA_963277665.1 of Viscum album. Classification (NCBI taxonomy): domain Eukaryota; kingdom Viridiplantae; phylum Streptophyta; class Magnoliopsida; order Santalales; family Viscaceae; genus Viscum; species Viscum album. Next base: position 358,456,234 of record OY728163.1, read on the forward strand.
AAGGGAGTCTCCCCGTCAAAGTCCCCTGGAGGGGGAGAAGCTCTATGAAAGACCAATACTAATACGGATCTTGAAGGAGACGGTAGACACACATTTCATGATTATTTTGACCCATTTAGCGCAAAACCCCATCTTTCACATAACAAATCGGATGAAGGGCATTCCACTCTGTCGAAGGATTTAGACATATCCAGCTTCCAGGCCAAGATCCCTCTTTTGGCCATATTTTAGGTCTTCATGGAGTGAAAGGTTTCATGTGCAATAATTGCATTTTCAGAAATAAGCCTATTGGGGACAAAGGTGCTTTGATTTTCAGAGATAATGGAGGGGCGCCGGACGCGCAGACAATTCACTAGGAATTTAGAGAAAATTTTGTAAATGATATTACAAAGGCTAATGGGCCTATAATCATCCACCCAAGAGGGTTTATGTGTTTTGGGAATTAGCATGATGAGGGTTTCATTGACGGATGAGAGGCTAGCCTTTCTGTGCTACGGGTCTTTAATCAATTCTGATACATCAAGCCCCATAATGTGCCAGAATTTCTTACTGAATAAGGCGTGAAAACCGTCTGGACCGGGGCTTTTGTGGAGTTAATTTGGTTAAGGGAAATGAGGAATTCATCATTTGTGAAATTGAGGGTGAGTTTGAAGTTCATAGTCTCTGTTACCATAGGTTGGATGCAAGAGGTAATCTCAACGGGGATAGAAGGATTAACCGATGAGTAGAGGTCTTGGAAAAACTGAGATGGAGTTCTTTCATCGTCTCCCAGACGTTTTTTGGTGAAAATGTTGAATATTTGAGTAACCCTCTTTTAATATGTGTGTCATGGGCACGGATGGACCAATGACTTTCTTTCCTTCTAAGGACCTCATTGAGTTCAAATTCCAGGATCGTAATCCTGGAAAGGGTTACGGAAGATTGTTGGCAAGAGTGAAGTTTTTCGAGCATTCTTTCAACGTAATCACACTACCGATCAGGTTGGCAGAAATGATTACTGCTCCACTGCTCAAGGGAAGACACTGACCGGCAGATTTTGGTTTGGATGTCGGGCCCATTTGAGTTCCATCTTGATTTAACGACCATTTCATAGTCTCTTTCTTTCATCCAATAGGTCTCAAAAATAAAGGGTCTCTCATGTCTTGGTCTTCTACAGTCAGAATATAAGTTTATAGGAATCATGAAGTGATCCGACATGGCTTGGGCAAGGTGAGAGATGTAGGAGAGGTTGGAGGAAGAGATCAAGTCAGAGGATCCCAAGAATCTATCTAGGCATTCCTCAATTCAGGTGTTCTTCGAGCTATCGCATGACGAAGTGAAAGGGAGACCCCACATACCCTAAGTCAGAAAGGCCTGAGCCTTAAGCATCCTGCAAAAAATCTCTCATTTGAGACAAAGGTCAATTGCTGAATCCTCTCTTTTCTTTTTGGAACATGATCTCATTAAAGTCACCACCCACAAGCAGTGGTCCCAAAAGTATGACCCTAATCGTCCTTAGGAGTTCCAAAGACTTCCGCCTGTCATTTTTTGTGGGTCATCCATAGAAACCGACAGAGGTCCACACAGGTGCGTCGGGCTAATGAACTGAGGCATCAATATGGTGCTGAGAGAAACCTTTGATTCTAATATCCATCTCCTCCCTCCATAAGAGGCAAAGACCACCCACATGGTTGACGCATGCAACTGGGAGGCATCTTTCAAACCCCACTTTGGAGAAAATTCCACAAATCTCCTTACTTTCGAGCATGGTTTCAGACAAAAAACCATTCTAGGGAAACTTGTGACACATCTGTGCTAAAGTGTACACATTGTATGAGGGTTTTCAAGCCCACAATAGTTCCACAACAAGATTCTCGTTGGGGTAGGTGGGGCTGGGTCAATCCATCCTTCTGAAAGTTCTAGGAATGATCCATCATCAGTTTCCTTCCATCTTTTCAAGAGATTCTCGCCTTCCATGAGCTCTCCAATGCTTCTTTTGGGTTCACAAGAATATGCGGGAGTCAATTCTTAGGTCCCCTATAGTGATCCTTTTCCACATCTGGTGCTTTTGAGCACCTGACAACGTCTGCATGCCCTCTCTTGCCTGGCATGTGGGATATGGGGGCTCAAGTTCTTGGAGTGGGGTTGGGTCTAGAGGGTCCAAGAATATGTGTTTGGGGTTGGTGGGAGGTTTGGGTAAGTCCTCTGACACACGAGGCAACCGCACAGGTGAAATTGCACCTTCCAAAAGGCACATAATCAAGTGTAATAAAGGTGTTTTGAGGGGTTAGGGAAGCATCCGGAGAATATGGTTTTTCCACCTCCTTTAGTTGGATAAGAACATCAATGGTTTGAGGGAATCGTGGTGTCCCCACTATGATAGTTCTAACTTTATCACGGGAAACATGTGCGCTTAAGGCTTTAGTAGGTTTATCTCTATCCTTTCTTTTCTCTGATTCCGAAACAGAAGATATTTTGAATTTTTAGTGTGAAGCTAAGGGTCGTATTGCATGACGATATTTCTTTCATCGTCAACCGTCTTTGTGGTACATTCCTTTTCTGTGTGGCCGATGTGTCAACATAATAAATCGAAGATCAACATTTTTTCATATTCCAAACTGATCCATAATATGTAGTTTTCAAAAGGAAGGTACCCCTTTGTAGGGGGAAATTGATATCAACTGACATATCTGGGTGGAGGGCCCCCACAGAATAGGGTCTGATCTATCCCATTCTAGAATGCCACCGATGTGGTCATTGATCTCTCTCATGATGCATTTTGATCCATCCCAAAATGGAACTCCCATAATCTGTACCAAGAAAGGTGATTTTGAGAGGGCCATGTTCCTTATATCTTTGCCATTATCCAGATCCTCCATTAGAATTAAATGGTCGTCAAATGTCCAAGGTCTCCAGGAGAACCCTTTTCTTATCATTCTCATTGAAGAATTGGAAGACCGAGTGCCCATATCCAATCTCATGTATGGAAACTCCTCCTTCCAAATGCCATATGGATTGCAGTGTGTTTTTCAGTATAGGCAGATTGAAAGGCCTATTCAAAATGAGTTTACCTATGGACAGGAGACTCCTGCAATGAACCAGGAAGGAATCATCGCCCCAGCTTTGATGGGCTCTTTTTCCTTATCCGTAAGTGAGAGGTGTTGCCATTGGTTGACTAATTCGTTCTCCATAGCAGCACTAGGGAGAGATAGGAGACACCGGTAAAATGGAAACGTAGATCCGTCGAGAAAACTTACCGCAAACGCAGATCCATCGAGGGAAACGCCGATCAGTCACCGCAAACACAAACTCAGATGCCGTAAACTCAGATCCATCAGTCACCGTGAACTTGGACCGCAAGAACGGAACCGTCAAGGAAACTCAGACACCGCAATGATCATAAATGTAGATCTGAGGAAACTCAAGCACCGCAGATCCGTCGAGGAGTCGTGGATGCGTCATGATCCATCGATCCAAGATCAAGATCTGAGGTCAAGATCCATCGATCCGTTGATTAAGAGTCGTTGATCCGTCGAATGAGTTCCTTCATGAAGAGTAAACCCGAGTAAAGGAGGACGACGACGAAAACGCAGTCACCGCAAGCGCCTTTACAGAGAAGTCGTTTGTAAACATGCCATTAAAAATGCTTACCACGACTACGCGAAGGGAAGAGTAGGTTTGGTTATATTTTAGTAAAAGAAAATATATAATTTGATAGTTTAGAAAAGAAAATAAAATAAAAGAAATGATTATGATTTCTCTCTTTGTGTGGATCCATAACTTAATAAAAGAAAAGAAATGATTTGAATTTCTTTCTATCATGTTTGGTGACAATTTTTAAAAGAAAATAAAAGAAATTGTTTTGGTGCAAATTACACAAATAACCTTTGTTAAAAAATTACACATACACATAGGATTAAAGGGCATACTTGCTCAATATAAAAAAACAATATCAATTAGATTCGCCTGGACACCACACCTACCACCATATATTAATACAAATTATAAAATTTAAAAAAATTAACTAAAGATAATCGAAATTATTTATATAATTTATTAATTCAAAATTATTAATTCAAGGTAATCAAAATTATACATTCAAAATTATTAATTAAAAAATTTATTAATTAAAAAATTTATCAATTCAAAATAATTATTAATTAAAAATAACTACTAATTCAAAATAGTTATTAATTCAAAATTATTAATTCAAAATATTTATTAATTCAAAATTAGTTATAAATTATTTATATAAACTATTAATTCAAGATAATCATAGTTATTTATATTAAAAAAAATTATATAATCAGAATTATTTATAAATTATTTATGATTATTTATATACGCATAATTAGTTATAATCAAAATTATTTATATACACAGTATCAAAATTATTTATATTTGATTGTTATTATTATTTATAAATTATGTTGAACTTAGAAAAATTATTATTTATAAATTACATCGAACAAAATATTTAGATACCCATTAAAATATTGTTTGTTGTTGTTATTAATAATGAAAAATATGTTCATTTATATAAATATTAATTCAAGAAAATAATATAGTCATGAATAAGACAAATATTTATCTTTTTTTATGAAATTCAACGCACCACAACTTTGAATTTATCAAACAAATATATTTTATTTCTCATTACAATGAGCGTGTATAAATTATCAAGGAAAATATTATAACCATGCATGTACTCCACAAGATATTTCATAACAACCTCAAACATTTTTAAAAATTAAACACGAATAAAGAAAAATTCAACAAGGTCGTATAGCATTCAAACCGTAAACATAAAATAATCATAACAGCGGAAGAACGAGACGACGGAGATGAAACGGGAGTGTGAGATGGGGCGGTAGTGTGAGGTCTGGTTGTTTGTATAGAGATTTAAGGGCAATATGAGAAATATATAAAATATGTGAACTGGATTGAGTATTTCCATCCGAATCGTCCCGATTTTGGGATGATTCTAAATCCGTTGAAAGCGTGTGTGGGAGAGAAATGGATTTCTCTCCCTTCTGGCCTCTGGCATTTCTCTCCTTCAACGTCGGATAACCAAACGACAGAAATCGATTTCTCTCCTTCCATATCATCTCTTTTCCGTCCGTTTCTCCCCTGCCAAACGAGGGCTAACATCGTCTCCTGTTACGGGGTTTACTGGAACACCTTAGATCTTAGATGTTGGTGTGCGTTAAAAAAATGACACCCGTCCAAGTGTAAAGTAAAAAAAAATAGATTGTCAGAATTTTTACAAAAACTCATTTCTACCCTCCACTTTTATCAATACCATACAGCTATAATACATTAAAAAAAATGTAACCCATTAAAAAACATATCTAAAACGTATAAAAAAACATTTCAAAAAATAAGAATGTAGAATAATAAAATGCTATTTTAAATGCTATAAAAAAACGCTATAAATTACAAAAAAATAATAACATAAAAAACATATAAAAAACGCTGATAAAAAAACATAAACATATCAAAAACAAAACATATATACAAAAAACGGTGATATAAATTACCAATTAAAACATATCAATTTAAAAAAACAATAACAATGAAAAATATAAATTCCCTATAAATTACTATTTTTTTAAAACATTTTAATTTTTTATTTCTTAAATAATGTTGTAAACAACTATTAATCTTTGCAAGTTTAAAAAATATTTTTTATAAAAGAAATTAAAAATATGCACTTAGAAAAATATAACATAACATTACTACATTAAAAAGTTTTCTAAAAATATTGTTTGAAAATAATAAAATTTTCTCAAATAAAGAAAAACTCGTTATTTTATAAATGTATAAACATTTTTATGCTATAAATTTTTAAAGGCGTAAAAATAATATACTTTATAGTGGAACTAAAAATAAAAAATACTAATTTGAAGAAAAAATCACATTTTTATTTAAAGGAAAAAATGTCAATGAAGAATTCCCATTATAAAAAACAAAAATAATAATAAAAAAAAATAAAAGGCGAAAATGTAAATTAAATTTTAATGAATGTATTTATATTAAATGAAATTACATATAATATGTATTAAATTTTTTACATAAATTTTATAAAATTAATATAATTTACCATTTAAAAATATATACAATACATGAATAAAAATGTAAATAAAATGTACATATTTAGGAAGTTCCAGTGAAGGTTCCAATGGAAGTTCTAGTGGAGGTTCCAGTGGAGGTTCCAGTGGAGGTTCCAGTGGAGGTTCCAGTGGAGGTTCCAGTGGAAGTTTCACTAAAGGTTCCAGTTTCAGTGGAGGTTCCAATGAAGGTTCTCGTGGAGGTTCCAGTGGAGGTTTCAGGTTCCAATAGAACTTCTAGTGGACATTCCAGTGGAGCTTTCAGGGGACGTTCCAATGGAGGTTCCAGTGGAGGTTCTAGTGGAGGTTCCGGGTTCCAGTGGACGTTCCGGTGGAGGTTTCAGTGGACGTTCCAGTGGAGGTTCAAGTGGAGGTTTTAGTGGAGGTTCCAGGTTCCAGTAGAGTTTGTAGTGGATGTTCGAATGGAGGTTTCAGTAGAAGTTCCAATGGAGGTCCCACTGGAAGTTCCAATTGTGGTTCCAGTAGACGTTCCAGTGGAGGTTCCAGTGGAATTTTCAAATGAAGTTTCAATGGATGTTCCACAATACAACAAAAGTATATATTTATAAAACTATATAATATATTAATAAAAATTAAATTTTAATAAATATATTTATATTAAATTCAATTATATATAATATATATATTTTATTTTATTCAACATCTGTACTAATAAAAATTATAAATCTATTAAGAGGAAGTTCTAGTGGAGGTTCCCATACAAGTTTTAGTGGAGGTTCCAGTGGACGTTCCAGTAGAGGTTCTAGTGCAGGTTCCAATGGAGATTCCAATAGAGGTTCCAGGTTCCAGTGAAAGTTTCAGTGGAAGTTTCAGTGTAGGTTTCAGTGGAGGTTCCAGTGGAGGTTCCAGTGTAATATATTTTATTCAACATTTATGCTAATATCAATTATAAATCTATAAAATGAAGTTTCAGTGGAGGTTCCCGTGGAGGTTTCAGTGGAGGTCCATTGGACGTTCCAGTGGATGTTCCAATAGAGGTTCCAGTGGAGGCTTCACTGGAGGTTCCAGGTTCCAGTGGAAGTTCTAGTGGACATTTCAGTAGAGGTTCCAGTGGAGGTTCCAGTAGAGATTCTAGTGGAGGTTCCAGTGGTGGTTCCAGTGGAGGTTCCAGTGGAATTTCCAAATAAAGTTTCAATGGATGTTCCATAATACAACAAAAGTATATATTTATAAAACTATAGAATATATTAATAAAAATTAAATTTTAATAAACATATTTATATTAAATGAAATTATGTATAATATATGAAATATATTTTATTCAACATCTATACTAATAACAATTATAAATTTATTAAGAGAAAGTTTCAGTGGAACTTAAACCGAAAATTCCTATGAAACTTCCTCTGGAACATTCCAGTGTGAATTAGAAACTTACACTGATATTCAATGAAAATTTTCACTACAAAAATCAAACAGATAACTCAAATAAAGTCTTCATAAAAATTTTAATTATTCAACTAGAAACTTTATAATGAAGTTTTGTAAAAAAAATATTTTTTTAAAGACAAATTATTTTTTCTTTTTTAAATGGCATAAACCTTTTTTACACAAATATTTCATTTGATTTACAATAATAATTATATTTACAATACAATAAACTCAATATTCTTTCTTGCATTAAAAAAACTCTATGACTTTCAAGATATCAAAGAAAATCTATTAATTTTCTCATAAATGATTAAAAAGTCTATTTTTATCACATATTTATTTTTAATTCTTTTTAAAAGATGTTACACAATTTTTTTAAACCAAAAAATATACATTTCAATTAAAAATATAATCGATTTTAAAATAAAATCAACTCATTAATATTTAAAAGGTTTTAAAAATATGTATGCATTTAAAAATATTAACTAAAATATATTCATTTTACTCGATTAATCAAAAAATTGAACACATGTTATTTGGACATTTTTTAGTAAAGTGTAATATTTTTTATATAAGATAAATATGATTTCATTTAAATATATATCCGGTTTTAAAACATATCACATAGTTTATTATTTGTTTAATGTATAATATAATATTATAAATTGGTGAGAGGAGATTTTGTTGATTGGAGAGAGGGAGAATCTGCTGAAATGTGTTTTAATTCAAGACCAATATACCCCTCGTTTCAATCCATTACCAGATTGTAACGCGTGGAAACAAGTCCAGATGTCAACATCCTGGACTGCTAATGGATGCTCCATTATTTCAGGGAATTGGAGACGTTAAATCCCCTGAAGAGGAAGCTCGGAAAACTCCAAACCTAAGAAAACTTGGGAGGAAACGCTCTCACTATATGATATAGTGACATATAAACATTATATATAGTTGATTCAGCAGGTGATAAACATTATATATAGTTTAATTGTATAGATGTATAAATATTTTTTTTATTTTTATTATAAATAAATGGATATTATTTTTTATTTATATGCGGTTTATATATTTATAAATATATTTTATATGTAAATATTTTTACATATTTATTTATAAAATTAAATTTTTATGTGTGAATATATACAAATATGTATATATGTGTATATATTTAATTATAAGTAAAAGTAAAATATGAAAAATTATAAAATTTGAACATCATAATATTTATATGAGTGTAAGCCTTTAGAATAAATTGGTTCTCCACCCAAAAAAGATAAGAATGCTCCCTTAAATGAGGATGAAATTCCATTAAATGTTAAAAAATGGGGGTACCCCGACAAAAAACTCAGTTTTATAGGTCACCATTTTACCCCCAAAAACAATGATTGGGGTTTCTAACAATCACCATGACATATATCTTTTTGAGATATTCGATTTTATATGTGGTAGAGTTCAAACGGATACCCAGATCAAAAGTTACGGCTGATTGAAATTTGAGTGACATTTTCAACTTTTAAGGTAGTTTTTTAATTGTCTGATTTTTTGATCTTAAAATTGTTATTAAATGATTATTTCTTGGTAATAATTAGAAAATTATTAATTAATATTATATTTCTAATTATTTTATAATCCATTTTTTAGTAAGTATCTTATTGAAAGAGTGCTGTCGCGGGCGCCCTCAAATGATTAATGTGATTTTGGGGTACTTAGGTGCAGCGGAGTGGCTGACCAAGGTCGTCTCTCAAAGGAGAAAGTGAATTTAACAACTTATTAAAGGTATTATAAAAAAAATAAAATAGAATAGAATAAAAACACTACTTTAAAGGATTTGTGTTTGTTATAGTTTATAAATCTAGAAGAAGTTTGCTGGAAGAAGATTGTATATTTTTTTGTTTTTAGTTTTGAAATGAATTTCGATTAAAATGAAACAACAAGAAGATGTTTTTTAGAAATATATTTTAAAAGGCATAATCAATCTAACTCTACCTCTTCATTTACTTATTAATCATTATCATCTAAATCAATATCCACTTAATTATGATCCCCTAATTTGTTATCCCTTGAACCCTACGAGAGTTAACTTAACCACAAAGATGAAATTACTTAAACCCTAGGCTAGCTTCGGAACACGCAATCGCAACACCCTGCTTTGATTGTTGTTATAAGGATAGCTTATGGTCAGTGGTTAATTAGAGAACATATACATTCTGGAAATGAGGATTAATTGTGTTTAGGGATTATATTTGAACTCTATAAATTTATCCCATGTGGTCTTGTATTACCGATTAAGATCGCGCTCTCACAATTTACACAAAATCTCAACCTCGCGTGTTTTGTATTAATTGTTCAATTGCTTGCTTAGTTTCTTGTAATTTAAAAACACAATTAATGGATCATATTAGTTGAATTATAGTAGCTCATTGATTCAAAATAAATGAATGGAGAAGGATAGAGGTCGATCGATTACTAAAAAGAACTACTGTTCCATGGGTGGCGTAATCATCGTAGAAGCGTTTTGCATGTGCAAAGATTTATAATGGGCATAACCCAATAACGCTTCTAATAAAGAATTCCAGCCCAAATAGTAAGATTAAGAGAAGAAGAAATTTAAACAAAACAGAAGAAAATAGAAGAAATAAAAGAAGAACAAATAAGTTTATTACACAAACAAAATCATTACAACATAAAGGAGAAGAAGAAGCCTTCGTCAAAGGGATCCTTGCTTCAAGAGCTACCCTTATTGAAATGGTTGGATAATTGGAGTGGATCCAATTATCCTCTACCCTCAACTTCCCAATTCACGTCCCAACCCTTCCAAATGATAAAAACTCCAATTTATATAGGGGAGGGGAGGAGAGGTTACAAGTGGTTTCAAGTGTGAATGTGGAAATTCGGACAAATATTTTATTCCAACTTTCACCACCCATTTGACCACCCAAACGCATGAATTGGCCGGCCTTCCAGAATGATACTATGTGCAGATATGAGTTCTATATCTCCTCTAAAAATATGGGCTTAATACAGGCCCATATGAATGAGTTATGATTGAAATACAGAAGCTTCTCCGTTATGGAGTGTCCAGCCCACCTTTGACTTTATAGCCCAATTACGCCATCCAAATGCATTCTTTTTATCTAGTGTTCTGAATAAAAGTTGTAGATAATTAAGTTATTAACACTGTTACAAAATTTCAAATTAAAATAATAAATATAAAAATATTTATTTTTGAAATACTACAGTGAACTATAAAGGGTAAAACTGGAATTTTCATCAAATATTCAAATGAATGATATCATCCCAAAAACTTTATAATTAAACATATTTAACACAATGTGAGGAAATTATATCATTTATTATCAATAAAATATTCAATAAAATAGTGTGTTATCAACTACCCCACACTTACCTTTTTGCACTCCGGAGCAAAACCTCATATCAAGTAAACATCAATATCAAATCAAAATCAATTTTAAAACACATATCCTTGAGATCAATCAATTTCACACCAAGAATCAAAAGATATCATGCCTCATAAAAAACCTTATTTCAAGTTCTCCATTTATATAATTCAATATATTTCTACTTCATTTATCCTTCCATGCACAAAACACTTACCTCGCTTGAATTTTATCTCATCACTCAAATATCAATTTTTTTTGCAATGTCTTTCTCATCCAAACTCATACAAGGGTCACCATAGGCTTGATAAATTCCTACATATCCACCCGATGTGAGTCAAGGACATATGTTTATCATGAGGACTTTTCAGGGTTGTTCAATGGCTTTCGGTTGGTAGGATTTAGATGTGAAAAACTCTGAGGCTGAATGAAGAGGGCTTGACTCTTTTTGAAGAAAAATTGCATTAATCTAATTTTCAATTAAATATGGTCTCCTCATTAATCGCAATAGTATCATTTCAGCTCCATCATCATAAAAATTCATGGAAGGTTTTCACCATTCATCAATTCAGCAACAAAAATGTCAATCTTCTCAAACATGGGTTTCTTTAAAGCTCCAGATGGGCACAAATTTCCACCTCAATTAGAAGCTCCAGAAAAGGCACAACTTCACTTGTCATGAAAGCTCCATAAAAGGAAAAACTTTCAATATAATTATTTTATTCAGCAGCAAACACATCTCTTCAAAATTTAATTTTCTACCCAAAGTATCACAGAATGTGGTAGCTCAACACAAGATAGATTCCCCCACACTTAAGCTCAACTAGATTATGCAATTTTACTTCAAGAGTTGGTTAGATAGGGAAAATTGGCTTGTAATGTGGATAAACTAATAGGATGTTCATGACTTATAAGGGATACAAGGATTAAATATTCAAGGTAGTCCATTATAAAAAAGGATTCTTTGAAATAGGGGCTTTAATACCAAACAAATGCCTCAATCATTTAAACATAAGTACCTCAAACCCTCAAGTTTTGACAGGAATAGATCAAATTCTGGTTAAATCAATCATGGTTTGGTTCTCTCAATAAGTGAGGTGAATGAAAAGAATATGAAAATAATGGTTCATAAGTCTCACAGGAAAGTGATTTCAAATATAAAGATAGTGAGATGTGGCATGGGATTCAAAATTTAGTGTACTTTTCATGAAATTACTAAATATTTGAACTTGAAACAAAGTCATTTCAGCATTCATTTTAGCTTAGTTTCAAGGGGTAAATTGTTTCACTTATTGATATGGATTTAAAAATGGTGATGAGAATCATTTTAGCTCAAAAGTTTCAAAAACACACAGAAAATTGTAAAATAAACACACAAAATTTGAAAAACACACAATTTTTTTTGGTTTTTTTTAAACAGGAAATCAATTGAAATTACTAAACTAAAAGGTTCCCTCCCCATACTTAAAATATTGCATTTTCCTCAATGTAAACCCATGAGATGATATATGCACATGAAATTAAGAATTTTTAAATAGGACAAATAATATAAAAGTGAAAGGGTTAGGAACGGCCTGATGTGCTCAAGTGATGATGGGGTCATGCAGTGTGATAAAATCCACTGCATTAGTAGGAAGTCCCTCAATGTATCTCTTAACACTTTTCCCATTGACTGTAAAGCTCCTTCCAGTGTCCTCTTGTGTGATATCCACTACACCATAAGGAAAAACGTTAGATACAATATAAGGACCTAACCATCTGGAACGCAACTTACTAGGCATCAACTTCAATCGTGAACTATAGAGAAGGACTTTCTCTCCAACATGAAACTCCCTTTGTTGGATCATTCTATCATGATCTGATTTTGATCTTTCCTTGTAGAGCCTTGAGTTCTCCTATGAAGACAATCTAATCTCCTCAAGCTCTTGAATTTGCAACCTCCTTTGAATTCCAGCTTGGGCCAAATCCATGTTGCATTTCTTTATAGCCCAATAAGCCCGATGCTCAACTTCCACTGGGAGATGACATGATTTCCCAAAAATAATCTGAAATGGGGACATACCAATGGGTGTCTTGTATGCTATCCTATAAGCCTACAACACATCATCCAAGCGCTTTCTCCAATCCTTCCTATTTGGCTGCGCGATTTTCTCCAAAATTTGTTTCAACTCACGATTTGAAACCTCAGCCTGGACATTTGTTTGGGGGTGGTATGGTTTTGATGTTTTGTGTGTCACCCCATACTTTTGAAGGAGGGAAGAAAAATTCCTATTGCAAAAGTGTGTCCCTTGGTCACTGATTATGGCCTTTGGTACTCCAAACATGCAAAAAATTTGATCCTTGACAAAATCCACTACAACATGAGAATTGTCAGTCCTGGTGGCCTTGGCCTCCACCCATTTACTCACATAATCAACAACAACCAAAATATACAAAAATCCAAATGAAATAGGAAAAGGACCCATAAAATCAATCCCCCATACATCAAAAATCTCACAGAATAATATGGGTTGTTGGGGCATCTCGTGTCTCTTAGAAATGTTCCCAGTGTGTTGGCAATGAGAGCATGACTTACAAAACACATGGGAATCATGGAATAAGCTAGCCCAATATAATCCAGAGTCCAAAACCTTCCTAGATGTCCATTGGGGTCCAAAGTTTCCACCACAAGCAAGTGTATGACAAAAATGTAAAATAGACTCAAGCTCATGATCGGGAACACACCTCCTAATGACTTGGTCACTACACATGCGCCGGAGGTAAGGATCATCCCACACATAAAACCTAGACTCACTTTTTAATTTTTGGACTTGATGTTTCTTTAAATTTGCAGGGATTTTAGAGGCAAAAATGTAGTTAACTAAATCTGCATACCAAGGATGCGTACCTGAGATGGAATAAAGATGCTCATCGGGGAAAGTGTCCCGAAGTGGTACCTGGTCCAATGTGTCATCCTCTAGTGTGTGAGTAAGCCTACTCATGTGGTCCGCCACCAAGTTTTCTGACACCTTCTTGTCCTTTATCTCAATATCAAATTCCTAAAGAAGGAGCATCCATCGGATCAGCCTGGGCTTTGCATCTGGCTTCTTCAAGAGGTACCTCAGAGCAGCATGGTCAGAAAAAACAACTACTTTAGAGCCCAATAAATATGAACGAAATTTATCTAAAGAAAATATGACTGCAAGAAACTCCTTTTCTATGGTTGTGTAATTTGATTGGGCTAAATCCAGTGTCCTCGATGCATAGGCGATCACATGTGAACGTCCTTCCACCCTCTGAGATAAGACAGCTCCAACCGCGAAGTTGGAGGCGTCACACATAAGATCAAAAGGAATCTCCCACCGTGGGGGCTGTATGATAGGTGGAGTGGTCAGATGTTGTTTTAAGAATAATCTGGTGTTAAATTTTAAAAAATGTCATTTCATGGTTGAAAAGGGAATTGTCTTAGGTCATATAGTCTCACAACATGGAATTGAAGTTGATAAATCTAAGGTAGACATTATTTCATCCCTCCCATAGCCTACATATCACTGTCTTTATATTTGAAATCACTTTCCTGTGAGACTTCTGAACCATTATTTTCATATTCTTTACATTCACCTCACTTCTTGAGAGAACCAAACCATGCTTGATTTAACCATAATTTGATCTATTCCTGTCAAAACTTGATGGTTTGAGGTACTTATGTTTAAATGATTGAGGCATTTGTTTGGTATTAAAGCCTATATTTCAAAGAATCCTTTTTTATAATGGCCTAACTTGAATATTTAATCCTTGTAGCCCTTAGAAGACATGAACAACCTGTTAGGTTAGCCACATTACAAGACAATTTTCCCTATCCAATCAACTCTTGAAGTAAAATTGCATAATCTAGTTGAGCTTAAGTGTGAGGGAATCTATCTTGTGTTGAGCTACCACATTCTGTGATACTTTGGGTGGAAAATTAAATTTTGAAGAGATGTGTTTGCTGATAAAGAAAATAATTATATTGAAAGTTGTGACTTTTCTGGAGCTTTCATGACAAGTGAAGTTGTGCCTTTTCTGGAGCTTCTAATTGAGGTGGAAAGCTATGCCCATCTGGAGCTTTCAAGAAAACCATGTTTGAGAAGATTGACATTTTTGTTGCTGAATTGATGAATGGTGAAAACCTTCCATGAATTTTCATGATGATAGAGATGAAATGATACTATTGGGATTAATTAGGAGACCATATTTAAGTTAAAATTAGATTAATACAATTTTGCTTCAAAAAGAGTCAAGCCCTCCTCATTCAGCCTCAGAGTTTTTCACATCTAAATCCTACCAACCGAAAGCCATAGAACAACCCTGAAAAGTCCTCATGATAAAAATATGTCCTTGACTCACATCGGGTGGAAATGTAGGAATTTATCAAGCCTATGGTGACCCTTTTATGAGTTTGGATGAGAAAGACATTGCAAAAAAAAATTGATATTTGAGTGATGAGAGAAAATTCAAGCGAGGTAAGTGTTTTGTGCATGGGAGGATAAATGAAGTGGAAATATATTGAATGATATAAATGGAGAACTTGAAATAAGTTTTTTTATGAGGCATTATATCTTTTTATTCTTGGTGTGAAATTGATTGATCTCAAGGATATGTGTTTTAAAATTGATTTTGATTTGATATTGATGTTTACTTGATATGAGGTTTTGCTCAGGAGTACAAATGGGTAAGTGTGGGGGAGTTGATAAAACACTATTTTATTGAATATTTTATTGATAATAAATGATATAATTTCCTCACATTATGTTAAATATGTTTAATTATAAAGTATTTGGGATGAGATCATTCATTTGAATATTTGATGAAAATTCCAGTTTTACCCTTTATAGTTCACTGTAGTATTTCGAAGATAAATATTTTTATATTTATTATTTTAATTTTAAATTTTTTAAAAGTGTTCCTAACTTAATTATCTACAACTTTTATTCAGGACACTAGATAAAAAGAATGCATTTGGATGTAGTAATTGGGCCATAAAGTCAAAGGTGGGCTGGACACGCCACAATAGAGAAGTTTTTGTATTTAGGTCATAACTCCTACATATGGTCCTGGATTAAGACCAAATATTTAGAGGAGATAGAGGACCCATATCCGCACATATTATCCTTCTGGAAGGCCATCCAATTCACACGTTTTGGTGGTAAAATGGGCAGTGCAAGTTGGAATAAAATATTTGGTCGAATTTACACATTCACACTTGAAACCACTTGTAACCTCTCCTCCCCTCCACTCTATAAATTGGAGTTTTTCTCATTTGGAGTAGTTGGGACGTGCATTGAGAAGTTTAGGGCATAGGATAATTGGATCCACTCCAATTATCCAACCATTTAAATAAGGGTAGCTCTTGAAGCAAGGATCCCTTCGACGGAGCCTTCTTCTTCTCCTTCATGTTGTAATGATTTTGTTTGTGTAATAAACTTCTTTGTTATTATTTTATTTCTTCTCTTTTATTCTGTTTTGTTTAAATTTATTCTTATATTAATCTTCCTATTTGGTCTGGAATTCTTGAGTAGAAGCGTTATTGGGTTATACCCATTATAAACCTTTGCACATGCAAAACGCTTCTACGATGATTACGCCACCCATGGAAGAGTAGTTCATTTTAGTAATCGATCGACCTCTATCCTTATTCATTCATTTATTTTGAATAAATGAGCTACTGTAATTCACCTAATATGATCCATGAATTGTGTTTTTAAATTACAAGAAACTAAGAAAGCAATTGAACAATTAATACAAAACATGCGAGGTTGAGATTTTGTGTAAATTGTGAGAGCGCGATCTTAATCGGTAATACAAGACCACACGGGATAAATTTGTAGAGTTAAAATATAATCCCTAAACAAAATTCATCCTCATTTCCAGAATGGATATGTGCTCTAATTAACAACTTACCATAAGCTATCCTTAGAACAACAATCAAAGCAGGGTGCTGCGATTGCGTGTTCTGAAGCTAGCCTAGGGTTTAAGTAATTTCATCTTTGTGGTTAAGTTTACTCTCGTAGGGTTTGAGGAATAACAAATTAGGGGATCATAATTAAGTGTATATTGATTTATATGATAATGATTAATAAGTAAATGAATAGGTAGAGTTAGATCGATTACGCCTTTTAAAATAGATTTCTAAAAAAACATCTTCTTGTTGTTTCATTTTAATCAAAATTCATTTCAAAACTAAAAACAAAAAAATATACAATCTTCTTCCAGAAAACTTCTTCTAGATTCATAAACTATAACAAACCCCAATCCTTTAAAGTAGTATTTTTATTCTATTCTATTCTATTTTTTTATAACACCTTTAAAAAGTTGTTAAATTCACTTCCTCCTTTGAGAGACGACCTTGGTCAGCCACTCTGCTGCACCTAAGTACCCTTATGATGATGGAGATGAACTGGAACTATTGGGATTAATGAAGAGACCATATTTAAGTGAAAATTATATTAATTCAATTTTGCTTCAAAAAGAGTCAAACCCTCCTCATCCAGCCTCAGAGTTTTTCACATCTAAATCCTACCAACAGAAAGCCACAAAACAACCCTGAAAAGTTCTCATGATAAACATATGTCCTTGACTCACATCGGGTGGATATGTAAGAATTTATCAAGCCCATGGTGACCCTTCTATGAGTTTGTATGAGAAAGACATTGCAAAAAAAAATTGATATTTGAGTGATGAGAGAAAATTCAAGCGAGGTAAGTGTTTTGTGCATGAGATGATAAATGAAGTGGAAATATATTGAATGATATAAATGGAGAACTTGAAATAAGGTTTTTTATGAGGCATGATATATTTTGATTCTTGGTGTGAAATTGATTGATCTCAAGGATATGTGTTTTAAAATTGATTTTGATTTGATATTGATGTTTACTTGATATGAGGTTTTTCTCAGGAGTGCAAAAGGGTAAGTGTGGGGGAGTTGATAAAACACTATTTTATTGAATATTTTATTGATAATAAATGATATAATTTCCTCACATTGTGTTAAATATGTTTAATTAGAAAGTATTTGGGATGAGATCATTAACTTGAATATTTGATGAAAATTCCAATTTTACCCTTTATAGTTCACTGTAGTATTTCGAAGATAAATTTTTTTATATTTTTTATTGGAATTTTAAATTTTTTAAAAGTGTTAATAACTTAATTATCTACAACTTTTATTCATGACACCAGATAAAAAGAATGCATTTGGATGGAGTAATTGGGACATAAAGTCAAAGGTGGGCTGGACACGCCAGAATGAAAAAGCTTATGTATTTCGGTCATAACTCCTTCATATGAGACTGGATTAAGCCCAACTTTTTAGAGGAGATATAGGACCAATATAATCACATATTATCCTTCTGAAAGGCCATCCAATTCACAAGTTTTGGTGGTCAAATGGGCGGTGAAAGTTGGAATAAAATATTTGGCCGAATTTTCACATTCACACTTGAAACCACTTGTAACCTCTCATCCCCTACCCTCTATAAATTAGAGTTTTTATCATTTGGAGGGGTTGGTATGTGCATTATGAAGTTTATAGAAGAGGAGAATTGGATCCACTCCAATTATCCAACCATTTAAATAAGGGTAGCTCTTGAAGCAAGGATCCCTTCGATGAAGCCTTCTTCTTCTCCTTCATGTTGTAATGATTTTGTTTGTGTAATAAACTTCTTTGTTCTTATTTTATTTCTTCTCTTTTCTTCTGTTTTGTTTAAATTTATTCTTCTCTTAATATTCCTATTTGGTCTGGAATTCTTGAGTAGAAGCGTTATTGGGTTATACCCATTATAAACCTTTGCACATGCGAAATGCTTCTATGATGATTACACCACCCATGGAAGAGTAGTTCTTTTTAGTAATCGATCGACCTCTATCCTTCTTCATCAATTTATTTTGAATCAATGAGATACTGTAATTCAACTAATATGATCCATGAATTGTGTTTTTAAATTACAAGAAACTAAGCAAGCAATTGAACAATTAATACAAAACATGCGAGGTTGAGATTTTGTGTAAATTGTGAGAGCGCAATCTTAATCGGTAATACAAGACCACACAGGATAAATTTGTAGAGTTAAAATATAATCCCTAAACAAAATTCATCCTCATTTCCATAATTTATATGTGCTCTAATTAACCACTGACCATAATCTATCCTTAGAACAACAATCAAAGCATGGTGCTGCGATTGCGTGTTCCGAAGCTAGCCTAGGGTTTAAGTAATTTCATCTTTGTGGTTAAGTTAACTCTCGTAGGATTCGAGGGATAAAAAATTAGGGGATCATAATTAAGTGGATATTGATTTAGATGATAATGATTAATAAGTAAATTAATATGTAGAGTTAGATCGATTACGCATTTTAAAATAGATTTCTAAAAAAAAACTTCTTGCTGTGTCATTTTAATCGAAATTCATTTCAAAACTAAAAACAAAAAAATATACAATCTTCTTCCAACAAACTTATTCTAGATTCATAAACCATAACAAAACCCAATCCACACATGTAGGATATGGGAGGGATGAAATAATTTCTACCTTATATTTATCAACTTCAATGCCATGTTGTGAGATTATATGACCTAAGATAATTCCCTTTTCGACCATGAAATGACATTTTTAAAAATTTAAGACCAGATTATTCTCAATACAATGATGCAACAAATCACCCAAACTAGAGATACATTCATCAAATGAGGACCCATAAACTGTAAAATCATCCATAAATACCTCCATGCAGGTCTCAATGAAATCTGAGAAAATACTCACCATGCATCTCTGGAAGGTACCTGGGGCATTGCAAAGTCCAAATGGCATCCTTCGGTAAGCAAAGGTACCGAATGGGCAGGTGAATGTCATATTCTCCTGGTCCTCTACTGCAATGGGAACCTGAAAATAGCCAGAAAATCCATCCAAGAAACAATAGTGTGTCTTCCCAGGTAGTCTCTCAAGCATTTGATCAATAAATGGGAGGGGGAAATGGTCCTTACGAGTGGACTGATTTAGTTTCCTATAATAAATACACACACGCCAACTGTTTTGCACCCTCATTGGAACTAACTCATCTTTCTCATTTTTAACAACTGTAACACCACTTTTCTTAGGCACAACCTGAATTGGACTTACCCACTGAGAATATAAAATGGGATAGATTATACCCGCCTCGAGCAATTTTTCAACTTCTTTTTTAACAACCTCCAAAAGTGTTGGATTGAGTCTCATTTGTGGTTGCCTCACCAGTTTATCCCCATCCTCAAAAAGAATCCTATGCATGAAAATGGAGGGGATAATACCTGATATGTCTGCCAATGTCCAACCAATTTCCCTAATGTTATCTCTCAATAGATTCAAAAGTTTTTCTTCATGTTTAAAAGAGAGATTGTTAGCAATGATAACAGGTAATCTATAACCACTCAGAAAGTATGCATATTTAAGATTTGGGGGCAATGACTTGAGTTCCAATGTAGGGGGGTGATGTATGGATGGAGAAATTGATGCAACAGACATATCTACACAATGAACATCAGTATCAGAATAAAAATCATCACAATCAGAGAATAAAGCACCAAATCCATCAGCATACTCAATAGCCATGTCATAATCAGAGTTCACATGATCAAGATCAGAATATGAATCCATTTCAAAATCAAATCTTATAGAGTCTTGTTCATTAGAAATAGGTGTGGAATTTCTCTTAGACATTAAACCCAAACCAATACTCATAATATCCCTAAGCATAGGACAATCAAAATCCATGGAGTTTTTACTTGGTGGTTCAAAATGGGAGATAACAAAAGCAGAATGGTCCCTAGAGGGGTACTTCATGGAGTCCATAACATTAAATATCACAAATTCGTCTCCAAATTCTATGTAAAGTGTACCCTGATGAACATTTATGATAGTTTTTTCAGTTTTGAGGAAGGGTCTACCTAAGATAATGGGAGCACGAGAACTTACCTGATCAACCTCCATGTTAAGCATGTAGAAATCTGCTGGGAAGATCATGTCTCTTACCCGGACAAGTACATCCTCAAGAACTCCCACTAGATATGCCGTAGCTCTATTCGCTAACTGCACCACTAATCTCATTGGCTTCAACTCACCAACCTGTAAAGAAGAGAATACAGAGTGAGTCATCACATTTATTGAAGCTCCTAAATCACAAAGAGCATCAGATAAGTGCAACTCCCCTATGGTACATGGCATGGTGAATGTCTTGGGATCCTTGCACTTTGTTGGCATTGCTAGAGTTGGTGTAATGAGTGCTGAGACATTCCTTCCAAGGTTGATCCTCTCATTTCCCTTGAGCCCTCTTCGATTGGTACAAGTTCTTTTAAGAATTTCGCATACCTTGTGATTTGTTTGATGACTTCAAGTAGAGGGATATTGATCTCAACACGCTTGAATGTGTCTAAAACCTCTTTTTGCATCACCTCTTCAGCCATCTTCTTGGTTTGAACAACCTTGTTTGGAAAAGTAATGGGTTTAGGAGTAACATCATTAATATTTTTCTTACCTTTATCTTTCTCCTTGGATTGCTCATCAGTTGGTATGGAATGCGGCTTCTCTGGAGTTGAGGTGAATCCTGGTGGAATGGTAGGTGTAGATGTATTGTTCATTTTCTTCCCACTTCTAAATGTGATTTCACTAACATTCCCATTTGGATTTGGAGTGGGTTGGGAAGGAATATTTCCAGAATTCTTACTTACTAGTTCATGGAGGGTAGTGGCAATCTGGCTCATTTGAGTCTTCAACTCCCTCAACTCCAAACCTTGACTCTTTAGCTCATTCTGTTGATTAAGAACAATTTGTTTCAAAATATCATCTGTGTTAGAGTCTACCTTGTGTTGGAGATTCCCTTGCTGCTGACTTGTTGATGTTTGAGCTTCGAATCTCCTTTGGGGTTGTTGGAAACCCTATTGGTAAGGTAGAGGCTGCTGGAAGTTTTGTTGAAAGGGTGGCCTTTGTTGTTGTCTAGAGCCATAACTCATGTCCGATTGGTCCTTCCACCCTTGGTTGAATGTTGGTGCAAAGGATTCATACTTATTTTGGGGATGTGGTTGTTGTTGTTGATATGGACTCCCAGGGAATACTGCTGCATAATCTTCTGTTTCTTGTAGTTGGGGGCAACAGTTAGTTGGGTGGCTTGTCTCAGTGCAAATACCACAAGGCCTTAAAGGAGGGGGTTGGGATGTCTTTTGAGCCAAAGCAATATGTCTCACTATAGTTTTCAATTCTTCAAACTTGGTATCAATCAAATGACTCTCAAGAGAAGAAGGACTTACCTGATGTACTCCCCTGGCATGTGGTGTACCTTTATCGCCAAATTGTTGGGAGTTTTGGGCCATCTTGTTGATCAATGCACGTGCAACTACTGGTGTCTTGTCCACCAATGCTCCTCCAACTACGACATCCACCATGCTTCTCTCCATAGGTGTGAGTCCTTCATAGAAGTACTGAATGAGGAGTTTCTCACTGATTTGGTGATGTGGACAGCTTGCACACAACTTCTTGAATCGTTACCAGTACTGATACATTGACTCCCCATGTGCTTACTTGATCCCCAAGATATCCTTACGAATAGAAGTGGTCCTCGATGCTGGAAAAAATCTCTACAAGAAAAGACGTTTCAAATAGTTCCAACATGTTACATCTTCAGGTTGTAAATAGTACATCCAATCCTTTGCAACTCCATCAAGTGAAAATGGGAATGCTCTTAATTTAATTTGATCTTCAGAGAAATTTCTAGGTTTTAGGGTTGAGAAAAACACATTAAATTCTTTAAAATGTTTATTAGGATCCTCACCAGAGAGGCCATGAAACTTTGGGAGTAAGTGAATTAACCCAGATTTTAGTTCAAAGACCGATTCGAGATTTGGGTATGCAATACAATTTGGTTGATAGTTAATATCAGGTGCAACCAATTCTAGAATGGTTCTATTAAGTTCATTTCCATTATTTCCAGCCATTGGTTATTGTTTTATGGTTGAATTTGAATTACTTCCAATTTCAATGTTTCCAGAAGAGAGGAATTCACCAACTGGTTGAATATTAAAACTTCCTGTAGAATGAGAATGTCTGATTTGAGCTCTAAGGCTACGTTTAATCTCAGGGTCAAGATCTAAGAGATCTTCGGGATTAGTTCGTGTCATAAATAAAATAAAAATTAAAAGAAAGAATGTAGACCATAGTAAAATAAAAATGAGAAGTTTGAGTTGATGGTCCAAAAAGAAAAGAAGAGGATGAAAAAAAATGAAAACTTGAGAAAGCGGAAAGATGAAAGAGAGAGGTGAAGAAAATAATAAAATGAAAAATAAAAGAAATACCTCTAAATGGTTTAATAAATTACTTTCCTCCCCAGAAACGGTGACAATTTGAAAGAGCGCTGTCGTGGGCACCCTCAAATGATTAATGTGATTTTGGGGTACTTAGGTGCAGCAGAGTGGCTGACCAAGGTCGTCTCTCAAAGGAGGAAGTGAATTTAACAACTTATTAAAGGTATTCTAAAAAAATAAAATAGAATAGAATAAAAACACTACTTTAAAGGATTGGGGTTTGTTATAGTTTATGAATCTAGAAGAAGTTTTCTGGAAGAATATTGTATATTTTTTTGTTTTTAGTTTTGAAATGAATTTCAATTAAAATGACACAACAAGAAGATGTTTTTTTAGAAATCTATTTTAAAAGGTGTAATCGATATAATTCTACCTATTCATTTACTTATTAATAATTATAATATAAATCAATATCCACTTAATTATGATACCCTAATTTTTTATCTCTCGAACCCTACGAGAGTTAACTTAACCATAAAGATGAAATTACTTAAACCCTAGGCTAGCTTCGGAACACGCAATCGCAGCACCCTGTTTTGATTGTTGTTATAAGGATAGCTTATGGTCAGTGGTTAATTAGAGAACATATCCATTCTAGAAATGAGGATGAATTGTGTTTATGGATTATATTTGAACTCTACAAATTTATCCCATGTGGTCTTGTATTACCGATTAAGACCGCGCTCTCACAATTTACACAAAATCTCAACCTCGCGTGTTTTGTATTAATTGTTCAATTGCTTGCTTAGTTTCTTGTAATTTAAAAACACAATTCATGGATCATATTATGTGAATTACATTATCTCATTGATTCAAAATAAATGAATGAATAAGGATAGAGGTCGATCGATTACTAAAAAGAACTACTCTTCCATGGGTGGTGTAATCATCGTAGAAGCGTTTTGCATGTGCAAAGGTTTATAATGGGTATAACCCAATAATGATTCTACTCAAGAATTCCAGCCCAAATAGGAAGATTAAAAGAATAATAAATTTAAACAAAACAGAAGAAAATATAAGAAATAAAAGAAGAACAAAGAAGTTTATTACACAAACAAAATCATTACAACATGAAGGAGAAGAAGAAGGCTTCGTCGAAGGGATCCTTGCTTCAAGATCTACCCTTATTGAAATGGTTGGATAATTGGAGTGGATCCAATTATCCTCTGACATAAACTTCCCAATTCACGTTCCACCCCCTCCAAATGATAAAAACTCCAATTTATATAGGGGAGGGGAGGATAGGTTACAAGTGGTTTCAAGTGTGAATGTGGAAATTTGGCCAAATATTTTATTCCAACTTTCACCGCCAATTTGACCACCAAAACGCGTGAATTGGCTGACCTTTCAGAATGATAATATGTGAGGATATGGGTCATCTATCTCTTATAAAAATTTGGGCTTCATCCAGGACCAGATGAAAAAGTTATGACTAAAATACAGAAGCTTCTCCATTCTGGCGTGTCCAGCCCACCTTTGACTTTATGGCCCAATTCCTCCATCCAAATGAATTCTTTTTATCTAGTGTCCTGAATAAAGGTTGTATATAATTAAGTTAGGAACACTGTTAGAAAATTTAAAATTCAAATAATTGATATAAAAATATTTATCTTCGAAATACTACAGTGAACTATAAAGGGTAAAAATGGAATTTTCATCAAATATTCAAATGAATGATCTCATCCCAAATACTTTCTAATTAAACATATTTAACACAATGTGAGGAAATTATATCATTTATTATCAATAAAATATTCAATAAAATAGTGTTTTATCACTTATATATTAAGTGTAAATGTTTATTTAGTCTTGTAAATCACATTTTATAAAATATATTATATTTAAATCAATATAAATATATTATTATTAATATATATGATTTCTAATGATAAATATATATTTTTGTAGTATACATTTTATAAGTGTTAAAAACAATTGTTTTAGCACTGATAAAAGACATACTTTTTTCAGTGCTAAGAAAAGTGCTAATAAAGGAGGTATTTTTATCAGCGTTAAAAAACATTGATAAATGGGTAATTTTATTAGCGTTAAAAAAAGTGCTGATAAAGGCATACTTTTATAAACACTTTTTTCAAAGCTGATAAAAGAATATTTTATTAGCATTTTTAGTGCCGATAAAAGTACCCCCTTTATCAGCGCTTTTTTTAGCACTAATAAAAGATAACACTAAATAAAGCCAATTCTGTGGTTGTGATTTGAAATACCTCGTACTTGTGTTTTATTCTATTATGGGAGATAGTGTTTCATATATTATGCTTATTTGTGATTAAAAAGGGGAATGTGTTGTTTTTTATTTTGTTATTAATTTTTATTTGATCTACATTACCTTATTCTTTTTTATCATTATAAAAAGAGGGAGAATGTGTTTGATATGGTTAGATTTTTTTAAATATAAAAATAAAGAGAATGTTGAGTGGTTTATTGGGTATTTATTTATTTTTTGATAATTAGGTCTTCTTACTTTATTTTAAATGCTTTAGTTATTATTTTATTATTGTTATTATTATTATTGATGTTATCTTTATTTATTATTTATTTTCCCCTAACTGTTTGTAATTATTTAATAGTTATTAAATATAAGTATTTTTTATTATTTAATATTAATTATTATTCCTTGTTCTTGTAATTTGTTATTACTATTCATTTGTGGGTTTTTTAATGGGTTTTTAATTTTTTTATAAAAGGGATGGGGTTCCTGGTATTTTTAAAAATGGGACTCATGATGCGTGAACACCGTTCACACATCTTCCCATGCTAGGAAGCATGAATGGGGTTTATGCTTCCTGCGTGAATTGTATGAAAGAAGTGTGACCCCCATTCACGCTTCGTTCATAATTTTTAATTTAAAAAAACCATCAATATTTGTAAATGATAATTAAATATAAATACATATTAATTAAAAATTCTTCAATATGTATAAAAAAACAATAAATATAAATAAATATAAATACATATTAATTAAAAAAATCATCAATAAATATAAATAAATAATAATATATATTAATTAAAAAATCATCAATATGTATAACATATCAATAAATATAAATAAATAATAATACATATTAATTAAATAATATTTTTTTTAATAATAGTTTTTACAACTGTTTTGATTAACTGGTCTGATTCTTGGTGTACTGCTCGATCGCCAGTAGTGTTTATTCATTAATTTTTATAGTAGAGCCATACATACACATTTCATTCCAACTAAATATGTCAATATGTTAATATATCCACTTTAAATTACAAAACATTCATTCCACTTCCTCTAATGTATATTAACAAAAAGTAAAAAGTTCAAGGGAAAAGGGTATTAGTTCATACTTAAGAAATGTGTCATCTATTATTTTATTCTAAATCAACATAAGCCATACTTAGTCCAGAAAACAATAGGATTTGATTTGGTAAACAATGTTGTCCTCTACCAACTGATCATGATACCCCATGAAATGAGAACTCATTGACTTATCAACAAGGGTAATCCAATTTTATTTTAGGATGAAGATATTAAATGAGATATGAAACTTTTATTAGAATAGTCAACCTAAAATTCATGCACTCACTTTAACCAATAGATCAAAAGCATTCAAGTGAAATATTAAGGATAAGTGGCCTTTGAGCACATCCATACTTCAACATTTCTTATGTCATTGATTAATTTAATTACAACCCCTTTCTATTGAGTTTATTTTTTGTTAACAAAGAAAGAGAGATTCAGAAAAATATACCTCTTTTAATAACATGATCCTCCTGAACATTCTACAGTAATTAGATTTGATTCTAATTGATATACTAATTCTAGCAGTAATTTCATATTTCTTCATTTACCTCCCCCTAAAGGGAAACACTCATAAATATCTTTATAATGGTGGATCTCTTCAATAATGGTTTTCAAGATGTTCCAATATAGATAATACACTAGAATTCATCTTCAACTGATGACTATCTATATTTGAAAACTTATATAGCCTCACCAAGAATGATCTTATTTTCAATACTTATTTTTAGGATACCAAAAATATGATCAAACAATGATGATATATTCATCAAACTTATTTTTCTTGGATATGCTCATACATTCCTAAAATTCATCAATGATGACCCTCTTTTGTTATTCGTATTTGAAAACCAATTGAGGGAACATTCAAGGATGATAAATTCTTCATATTTGTGATCAAGAATTGAAAGCACTCACTACTTCTCATGTTATCCCCCTGAGAACTTGGTTCACCATAAATTCCTTATATCATACGAATAGATAAAATAAACAATGATTGAGGAAATATGGTGGATCTTACTTAATTTTTAATGTGAATAAGAAGGTTGAGTTTTTTTATCAATGAAGTTGGTCCAATTACTCTAATATTCATGATTTCACATCTGAACATTTTTTCTAATTTATATTGCTGTAGAAGGGATATCTTCACATTGCATTTTGATTTTTTTGGACATTTTTTTCCTTATTATCCTACATGGATGATGAAATCTTAACCCTCATAAGGATTTTTACTTATTCTGGAAGAATATCAAATCAATAATTTTCATAATGTTCATAATTTTATCACCTGATGGAGGTATTTTAACTTTAAAATCCTCAAGTGAAGATTGTGGACCAGCAAAAACTGTGTCCTTTTATAATGTCTGAATATGTATCTTCTCAAAATTTGCCAAATGAACTTCTAATTTCATACATCTCATATTGTGTTTTTTCTAATATTCACTCAAAATCACCTACTCTTCACAAATATCCATTATTAATTAAATTTATTCTTCATGCCACATTTTATTAACAAAATTCACAGTCCATGATATTCTAGGATTTTACATCCATTTTGAAATCATTAAGATCAAAAATATTTTTCAAGAGTTCTTCAAGTTCATGGATCTTTTCATCCAGAGTCTTTTTGAATTCAAAATTATTAATATTATTAATGTTATTAATATTTATTAATGAATTTGAGAATATTATTTATTATACATATATAGATAATAATACTAAGTATTATTATGAATATCAAATAATAATTATTGATTTTGGTAGATAATATGATAATAGTAAGGCACTTATTAAAAAAACAAAACTATATAAATCATAACAGTAAGGCACATAAAACATGTATCATAAATATAATATCAACCTAATCTATGCCTCGGGTGTGGATGCTCCTCTATCCCATAGCCATGCATATACTATATGCGTCCATGATGTGTCTGTCTATGACTCTGCTCTGGCATACAATAATCCTGAATATTATCATCGGCAGCCACCTTCACATCCTCCTTTCTGACAGGTGGTGGATGTACAGTCTCTACGCCAATACCCTATCCTTTATCTAAGGATAGTGGATGCTAGATGGAACTCTCACCAACATGTGAAGAAGATGGCTGATGTGATGCAGATGTCTGCATAACAGGGAGTAATAAAGAATCCAGTGCAATCCCTTCAATGTATATATCTGCCTTTGACTATGACTGAGAAGTTGGAGGAGCATCTAAATGATCATGATAAACACCCTCCTACTGTGGAACAACAACATCCATAATAGGTTCATCACACCTTGTTACATCTATATCAAGATCAGCAGGCTCTGCATCCTCATAATCATGTGGTGGATCAAAGAAAATGTCATGATATATCTCATTAATCGAAAGAAGAAACTCTTCCACAACACTGTAAAAATATTCCTTGTCAAATTTGTGTCCCTCTACAGGATCATACATGTGAAGTAGACGATTGGTATGAGCATCCTGTGAAAAAAATTCTATTGTTAAGTAATGTTAATAAAAAATTTGTTGAATAGTGGAAGGAAGAATGTATACCAACTGATGAAAGCCCCATCTGTGTCGTGTCAGAAATATGAATGGGGACCTGCAGTACCAGGATGCATAATCCAGCTAATCCAAAAAATGAAAATGTACTGTCCCCACCCCTCGTTACCAGGACTCTTGTTGTCTATCCCATAAATCAATATATGTGGCATGGTATCCCCTCCAATCAAAGGCTATTTTCCCTGATATCTTCAGAGAATGCAATGAAGCTAACTGACTGGTTGGGTTAAGAACAAGCTAAAGGAATCTTAACTACCTCATAACTCTATCGGTCTGATTCCACTTGACAATATGCAAATCAATCAATGGAACCATGCCGAAGTTGGTAGTAAGCATTGTTGTATAATATGGTAGAAGACTCTGGATGATATCATCTGTATATGGAATCCATTTAATCTAAAATAAAAATTAATAATCAATTAATTAATGAAGAAATTTATAGTAAAGAATAAATATTTAACAATATAAATAATACTCACTTACATCGTTTGATAAAAGCCTATATAGAATAAGTCTATAGGCACGAATGCCATGTTAGGTGGAATCTGAATGTCGATGTGCCTGGATCCACTTATTGATAACATTGTTATAGTTACATTTCATAATAGAAAGTTTTACAATTAAGTTGGACATTTGAAGGAAGGAATAACATACCATCGTCTACACAGCGTCTCTGGTACAATATTCGCAAGCAATTGTATATGAGCATGTGGAGCTAAATGACAGATGTGATCCCATACCCACATCTGTAGAATAAAAACACATCATGTGATCTGCATCTTATCGATATGACATGTGTTACATAGTGCCCTGTATGTATATGAAAAAAAAGTATACCCCCATCTATAATGGCCTACTTGGTCTAAATCCTCCAAAAAAGGTAAATACATCATATGTACAAAATTAGTGGAGTGATCAATGAAAATCATGACATCGATCAGCCTAAAAATATATGCATGTGAAAATCATAGCACGATGATCTCGTCAGCAACCTCTGCTAGATGTGCAAAGAGATGGTCTAACCAGAGCATGCGTAATCTACCATCGACAACGTACCTTCCATCATTGTGGACCTCTATGCCCAGTAATATATGAAAAATCTCAAACCAATATGCTCCAACTTGACCTATCACAACCACACCATTGATAGGGTGGCATAACATAATGGACACATCTTGTAGGGTAATAGTCATCTCCCCCTCTCTAAAATGGAATGTATATGAATCTAGACTCCATATATCTACGAGCAAAGCAATGAGCTATTGATTAAAAAAGGTGAAGTCTCACATCACTACGCCATAGAATCCAGTGCGATGAAGATGGGGGATGATAGCGGGAGGTGGTGCAGAATGATGGAAATGTTGAGATTTATGTACACTCAAAGGAGGCATAGGATGTCCCTCTAAAACCAGCTGCGATACATGAGTATCCTATTATGTGAGCAATGGAGTACATGGAATCTACATAAATTATATCATCGTTAATTTTTTTATAGTGAATTCAATTAAAATTTTAAAATTTTTTGAAAAAAAAATACAACAAGAAAAATAAGGTTGACAATATATGTGGGCAGTGTTGTTGGTTTATGTTATGAGTTTCTTGTTTTTTTAATATCCATTGAAGTTAAATTTATTATATTTTTTTATATAAAATAGAAATGATGAGAAACCCTCATTTTACATGTGGTAGCATGATATATTCATTTATGTTGTATGTTTATTTTTATAATAGTTATAGAATCACAAAATTCTTTGTGATAGAATCCATAAATGAGACAAACCAAAATTAAAACATGTTAGAAATGGAGAAAGTTAGAAATAAAAGGATTCGTTACTGAAATGTCCACATATGAAAAAAAATATACACATTCATGATAAAATACACCGACTCGATCATGAATGAAAGAATGTGGAGCTCTGTCATGCCACTTAGGGACATCTCTTAAAAGTATGTCCTTTTGCATGACAAATATTGCATCGTAGTCCCCCTCCTCATTGTTGATTCCAATCCATATTATTTATAATTTGAGTTGAATTTGGTCTTCCTCAGGGGTGAAACCTAGTAGTATGAATCCAATAATTTAAAAAATGACATAAATTGAAAAAAATATAAATGAAAAAAACCAACTTAAGAAACCTAGAAATATCAGGGATGATAGTTGGCTGATCAGTAGGCAATGAGATAGAATGAATTTCACCAACAAGAAATCATGCTATACTATAATAGTTAACCATAATGCGCATGTGATACACCAGGTCAACATAGGGATCCCATGATATATTTATTGATTCAAAAACTATAATAACATGTGAACATGGATATCTCAATGCCTGAAAGTTTCCGTAATCGTAGTACCTGTTATCCAACATCACCAAAAGCACTCAACCACTACTGCATGTAGCCCGATCATAGAATTATCTTACTTGAAAGGTCCTCTTTTACCTATCAAAGGTTAAATCACTCCACCTTGAAGCCTTATTCAGTATCTAATCAATGTAACTTTGGAAATGTCGAGTAAAACGTATTCCATTTTCCATCCTTTGATAAGCCTTTTGAGACCGATCAATAAAGCGGCACACACATCTATAAAATTTATCTTGAACTAACCCTATGATCCGGAGTTTGTGCACACCCTTGAGGACCCCATTTATGAACTCCGCTATATTAGTGGTCATATGGATATATCTCCCACCCCCATCATATGATAATGACCTTTTTTTTCATTGAAATTTGCATCATATATCCATTTAAATCTTCAATATCCATTCTAATCTCTTCAAGTCATTGATAAAAACTTTCTTGTTGGGGATCATATGATGAAACCAAAATAGAATAGTGTATTAAAAAGGATATTAAATTTTCTTTAATAAAAAGTAACTTAAGAAAAATATAGCCAACTTGAGGATCACCTTGTTTATTGCCTCATATCAAAAATTATTTTGCACATTACTTGAAAATTTCCAAATGCAATATCGATGATAAGAATTAATTTTAGTCCATGAAACCCCATCACTATTTACAACATCTATAATCACTTGATGATGATCAGATATCAGACGCATGCCCTAGTTTTGTGTGACATGAATGCATAAAATTTCCAAAACCAGCTACAACATTCAAATTTTTTCTTTTGAATAATAATGAATGAAAGTGGTAGAGGAGAAAAATTACCATCCTGTGCGGCAACAATGAGTAGAAGACATGTATACATTCTATAAATTAAAGTTCCATCGACCTGAATGAACTGTTGAAAATAAGGAAAAGCAGTGATGCATGGCCTAAACGCTATTGAACTTCACTTTTGATCAATCAAATCGGTAATTGGGGGGCACATACTCAATAGTGTCCAAATGATAAACAATATGATTATTGAGAGACACCAATTCCATAAGTTGTGGAAACATTCCATAAGATTCATCCAAATCACCACACACTTTTACAACTGCCTTATATTTTTCATTCCAAGCTTTGTTATAGGACATCTTATAGCTAAACAACTATTGAATTATTTCCTAAACAAGGGAAATAGGAACATCCTGACATGTCTGTATCATCTCAAAAATAATAGTTGATATAAAATATGCATCAAGTGAAGAGTGATCTTGTGAAAAGTTTGGATGCACACAAGTGTGTGGGGAATCTAATTTGGTTATCTTCTAACATGAAAAAAAATTATCATATATTTCCCTTAATCAGAATTTACATTTCAACCCTTATTTTTCACATCAAATGAGATATTTTTTCTTATTTGGCTCATCAACCAAAAAAGTTATATTCCACTCTATGTGGTATTTATTTATCATATTTTTCATGGAAATTTTACTTTAAAACTCTTTCCCGACATAGACGGTGTTATCATTTGATGTATATATATTCCCTATAATTACAGGGAATTCAGAAGCCGGTGTAATGACATCCCAATCAAATTTTTATTCATGAGACATTCTTTCAACTAAGGAACTCAATACTGAAGGATCATTACCACTAATTGGTGGATTTCGTGGATGTATGTATTTCATAGGAACCTAAGACATTTCATTCCCCACATCACCCTATTGTGGATGCTTGTCTCTTAAAGGGACCTCAGAAGGTTCATTCCCCACATCACCCTTACCCACATCATCTCCCGATGCCTCACTAGATTCTTCTTCCTCAAATAAAATTTCATTCACTATATCAGCAGTACACAAAGGGATGTAATCTATATTCCCTTCCAAATTCTGATCATCTTCTTCATAATTTGTAACTATCACATGAGTCATATGAGGAGGAGGCAATTAATAAGACTATTGTGAAGGAACAAATTCTATAGAGCTCACAACACATGGTTTAGTAGTAATCGGTTTCACCACATCATTATAAAAAATCACCACATATAATTCCATCATAACATTAGTACATTGTTGCCTGAATAACAAAGATGCATCCATCCTATCCTCATCATCGACCAGAGGGTACTCGGTGTGCCATAAACATTCAGGATATTTAAGATGTCAATATTTTATTTAAGTAATTGATTGATCAACCCTCAGTTTTAATCTACTATGAATCTTATTGAGAACATCATTCAATTTTAGACAACCATGACAATTTTACACTCTTGAAGGTGGAAAACTGTAGCTAAAACCTTACTCGGTATAAATTACCTCACTCTTACAATATATTTGTATAGACATGATTACATATAAAAACAATTAATAAAATATTATATACTACATCTAAATTTTAATTTTTTTAAATTTTTTATAATTGAATAATTGACTTGATCATAATACTTTTTCTATGTATTGGTTTATCATTATTGAGTTATAGTGATTGTGATATTATTACCAAATCAAATTTAATATAATGTTATATTTTTTTTACCACTTATCAAATGTTTCATATATGTTAATTACTTATGAATAAATAACCATGAATTGATCCTGAGACTTATTATGGATTAAATTATAATTATCTGATAAACTAACAAAAACCTATGGGTGGACTCTTAGAGTCTCTATTATCAACTATTTCAGCAACCGCCAATATCCTTTCAAATAGAAACACATATTGTTGAACGCCTCTTATGGAACATATATTCTCAAATGCCTATTTGGGGATGCCTCTTCGGGGATGCCTCTTTGATGATGCCTCTTGTCGATTTCCTTTTAATAGAGAATTTACTCACATGCATGTGAGGGGGTATAAGGGTTTGAAATACATAACTTTTTTTAAGCAGACACGCAAGTCCTTACATACATAGTGAGAGATGACTCACATGTCATCAATACGGTAACAAAAATGAAATTATTACATATTATATAACCACACACACAAAAAATATATGAAATTTCAATTATGCATTGGTCGGTCATCTCAAGATCAATCCTCACAAAATAATCTTAACATGTTTTTTGATATACTTATTATGTTTTACATATTATATAATTTTACCTTTTACTAGATGAAATATATATTAAATATCTACACCAGTTTTCTAAAAATTTTACTTTTCAATTTGTGTGTATATATATATATATTTAATAATAACATTCAATAAATTTAATTAAAACTAATATAATTTACACTTATATAACAACCATTACAATACTGTACACTTATGTTATTTTCAATTTTATAAAATTGCATGTATATATATATAATATTTTTTTTTCATTCCACTACTTTCCAAAATATAAGTAAATATATTTTATACTTTATTACATGAAATAATAATTATTTAAACTTAATATTATTTAAATTTATTGATTAAGATTATTATTAGTAGTCAATAAAAGTAATATAATTTACACTTACAAAAAAACCACTAAAATAATATAAACTTATGTTATTTTCAATTTAATAAAATTATATATATATATATATATGTTTTCATTTTTATACTTCTGAGTATTTAATTATTTATATTTAATACTTTATTACTTTAAATAATAATTATTTACACTTAATCTAATTTAAAATTATTATTTATAGAAAACTGTTTTTATACCATTAACAAAAATAATTTTCTATATATTTTTTAATTAATTTAAATATGATAATTAATATAACTAATATATTTTTAATAAATTATATAGCTAGTGTATAGAATATTATAATTTAAATTAATATTACTTAAAAAATACCATATTTTATATACATATAAATATATTCAACTTAACATTTAAATTAAAAATATATACATTTTTAAAAACAATTTTATTTCCCTAATGTATAGATAATTATAATTCAAATTAATATTAATTTAAAAATAACATATTTTATATACATATCAATATATTCAACTCTCCATTTAAATTAAAAATAAATACATTTTTAAAAACAATTTTATTTCCTTAAATATAAATTATATTTTAGACACACCATATTTAAATTCCCCCCCCCCTTCACATGCCTCTTTTCGAATGCCTCTTATGGAACACCTATTCTCGAATGTCTCTTCGGGGATGACTCTTTGATGATGCCTCTTGTAGATTTAATTTTAATAGAAAAATTTACTCACATGAATGTGAGGGGTATAAGGGTATGAAATATATAACTTTTTTTAAGCAGACATGTAAGTCCTTACATACATAGTGAGAGATGAATCACAGGTCATCAATACAATAACACAAATGCCATTATTACAAATTATATAACCACATACACAAAAAATACATTAAATTTCAATTGTGCATTGGTCGGTTATCTCAAGATCAATCCTCACACAATACTCTTAACATGTTTTTTGATATACTTATTATGTTCTACATATTATATAACTTTACCTATTACTAGACGAAATATATATTAAATACCTACACCAGTTTTCTAAAAATTTTACTTTTCAATTTTTTTATATATATATATATTTAATAATAACATTCAATAAATTAAATTAAAACTAATATAATTTACACTTACATAATAACCATTAAAATACTGTACACTTATATTATTTTCAATTTTATAAAATTGCATGTATATATATATAATATATTTTTTTTCATTCCACTACTTTCCAAAATATAAGTAAATATATTTTATACTTTATTACTTAAAATAATAATTTTTTATACTTAATATTATTTAAATTTATTGATTTAAATTATTATTATTAGTTAATAAAATTAATATAATTTACAATCACAAAAAAATCATTAAAATAATATAAAATTATGTTATTTTCAATTTAATAAAATTATATATATATATATATATAATTTTTATAATTTCCAATATTTAATTAATTATATTTCATAATTTATTACTTCAAATAATAATTATTTACACTTAATCTAATTTAAAATTATTATTTATAGAAAACTGTTTTTATACTATTAACAAAAATAAATTTCTATATATTTTTTAATTAATTTAAATATGATACTTAATAAGACTTATATATTTTTAATAAATTATATAGCTAGTTTATAGAATATTATAATTTAAATTAATATTACTTAAAAAATAATATATTTTATATACATATAAATATATTCAACTTGACATTTAAATTAAAAATATATACATTTAAAAAAAAAAATTATTTCCCTAATGTATAGAATATTATAATTTAAATTAATATTACTTTAAAAATTAAATATTTTATATACATATAAATATATTCATCTCTCCATTTAAATTGAAAATAAATAAATTTTTAAAAACAATTTTATTTCCTTAAATATAAATTAAATTTTAGACACACTATATTTAAATTTCCTAAACATTTAATATGAATTCATAAAATAAAAAATAACTCATTCAAAAATTAATTCATACAAAAGACACTATTTTATACATTCATACATGCATCAATACATATTAAATAAATAAACCATACACACAAACATTAATTTCTAAACATTGTATATTAAATAAATAAACCATACAAATAAAATAAATAAGCACAATTAAACAATTAAAAATTTAAATAGAGAATTTACCTTCTTAAAAGAATATAATATATGTTGAGAAAGAAATTATTCAAGGATTTGTAACAAAATTCAGAGGAGAGGAAGGAGATATAGGGGTGATCCTTTTATAGATCTCGACTGAGCAGATGCTTGAACCCCATTCATGAATCCTTCATATAGTTTGTGAATGATGTGTGAACGGGGTTCATGCTTCTCCGGTGGTAAAGAGAGATGTGTGAACCCCGTTCACGCATCATCCTAGGATCATAGATGAGTGAACAAGGTTCATGCATCTTGAGTATCCTTTTTAAAAAACAACAGGGACACTATTTCCTTTAAAAAAAAATTCAAAAACCCATTAAAAATACATTCATTTGTTATTATTTTTTACTTGAATTTTTATTCTATTACTTGTTGGGTCGGAGAAAACGAGGAAAAAGATGGCAAGAGGGGGGGTGAATTTCCTTTTAAAAAAAATAAACAAATTAAAATCAAAGTTGAAAGTGCAGCGGAAAGTAAAGAGGCAAGACACAAGAAATTGATAACGGAGTTCGGCCAAAACCCGGCCTACGTCTCCGCTCCCAACTCAACCGTTGAGAGATTCTACCACTTGCTTTTCAATGGTTTTAGCAAGAAACCCACTAGGCTTTGAGGTATCACTAGAACCTATTACAGCTTGCTTTTGGTGGTTGAGCAAGAACCCACTTGCTTTTAATGGTTTAGCAAGAACCCACTATCCTTCTTACAGGTGAAGGATAGCTCACCTATGACACAAGCCTTTTAAAAGGAAAGGCTTGAAGAAACCTCTTCACACCTTAGTGGTGATGTGAAACCCAAAAGAAAGAGGGGATGAGAAAAGTTTGGGGTTTGTAGGCACAAACCCAATTTTAAGCTCAAAAAGATAAATACGATAAAACCCGTAATTGGAGAAGCCTTGGGCGCCTTTGATTGATTGATGATGTTTGAAGGCCGCTTCCAAGCTTCTTTGGTGGTGCTCTTGGATGTGGAATTGGATGGAGCACTTGGGGTTCCTTGAGGTGTCTCGCCGGAGGATTGCCGAATGATCAACGAAGTGTCCTTGGGCTTGATTTTAGTTCCGGCGGGTGTCTGGGGCTTCCTTGGCCTTTATTTATAGGCATGGAACCCTTGGGGAGTCTTCGGAGCCGTTGTAAAGGCTTAAAGAGCCGTTGGAGGCCAAATGGGAGTTGACTGGTCAAAGCCAACGGCTAGTTTGACTGGGCTACCGGCTGGCCGGTACAGCTCCACCGGCTGGCCGGTGTGTGCAAAAAGGAGGAGGGATTCTGTCCAGGTGCCACCGGCTGGCCGGTGGTGAGGCCACCGGTTGGCCGGTGGCAAGACAGTAGCTTGCCATTCTGTGCAGGTGACACCGGCTGGCCGGTGCTGAGGCCACCGGTTGGCCGGTGCTGAGGCAGTGGCTGAGACTGTTTGGAGAGGGTTCCACCGGCTGGCCTCTGGTGTGACACCGGTTGGCCGGTGGTCTGGACAGAGGAATCCCTCTTGTCCAGTCCTCCATCGGCTGGCCGGTGGTCTTCCATCGGTTGGCCGGTGGACTGAATTTCAGTCCACTTTTGGCTTCTTCTTGGCCTAAGTCCTTGGCAATCTTTTTCCTATCAACACAAGCACTTAAAACAAGATTAGTAAAATAAGAGGGTGATTGTGATCATGAAAATTAAACCTCGAGGGGTTCGAGAGGTACAACAATCTCCCCCTATTTTGATGATCACAATCACCAAAACAATTAAAGTAAAAAACTGAAATTGAAAGGAAATTCTAAGCATGATGAAAAGGATTCTCCCCCAATCAATCAATAAATTTCTCCCCCTTTGTGATTATCAAAATAGCGTGGGGCATAAAACTTGATTGAGGGAAAACGTTGAAAAACAAGATATGAGAATTAAAAAATCAATTGAGATTTCTGAAATTGAAATGAAAATTTGAATAACAGTTTTAATTGAAAGTTTTGAATCAAAAACCAATTGAAATTTGAATTTTGAAACCAAATGAAATTTTTGAAATTGAGAGTTTTGAATCAAAAATGAATTGAAAGAGATTTTTGAATTAAAAATTCGAATTGAATATTTTGAAATGAAAATTTTGATACCAAGTGTTGAAAATGAAAGTTGGAATCGAAAATTTTGAAATTGAAGTCAAAAGGGCTTAATTTGAAATTGAAAGTTTGAATTGAAACAAAAAGCTTAAACAAACCTAACTCCCCCTAAATAAAAACAAAAAGTCACCGGGGAGAGGGATTTTGAAAAGAGACAATTTTAGGCCCGGAGAGACTCGCTAGAAGGAATTTTTCAATCCATACTTGTCTCATGGCGGGTCTTCTCCTATAAAATTCGTCCGAAAAGTAAAAAGATTTGGGTTGACCGTACCAGGCGTTTTTACAATTACATTCATAAATAAGGTGCCCGGGTTTTTTACAATAGTTGCAAAATTTAAAACTAGAGCTCCCCCTTACAAAAACAGTGGGTGCATGGGAGGAGGAAGCTACATTGGTAAATCCTAGCCCTTGGGTGGTTCTTGAAATTCGTTGGGAACCAAGCAATTTTGAAAGATTTTTTTCCCCTTGGGTGAACTTAGCTAGGGATTCCCTAAGGTCCT
Source organism: Viscum album (assembly GCA_963277665.1). Taxonomy (NCBI): domain Eukaryota; kingdom Viridiplantae; phylum Streptophyta; class Magnoliopsida; order Santalales; family Viscaceae; genus Viscum; species Viscum album. Next base: position 358,495,828 of record OY728163.1, read on the forward strand.
TAATGGTTGATTCCAAAGAATCAACATTTGGGAAATTTTGGATTTTTAGGGAGAGTTCCTCCTTCTCTTTGAGAAGTTGGTCTTTTTCAGAGGAAAGCTTTTTGAAATTCTTTTTTAAAGCAACAAATTTTGTAGAGAGTTCATGAAAACCATTTTCAAGTTGGTCTCTAGCATGTTGGAGTTCTTCATAAGACATATGATTGAAAGAATTTGAATTTGAAGAACAAGAGGATGAAGAGGAGGAAGAGGAGGAAGATACCTCATGTTTTGCCATTAGGCAATTATTACCATTGTCGCTCGAGGAGAAAGAAGAGAAGGAGGAGCTATCACTCCAAGTTTTCTTTAAAGCCTTCTTCTTCTTCTTCTTGGCCCTTTTCTTGTGAGGTGGGAAAATGGGCTTGATCTTTTCGTCGGGTTCTTGCTTTTGATCGGATTCTTGCTTTGGGGCCTCGCTAGTACCTTCATAGGTTAGTTCTAAAAATTTCCAAAGATCGTAAGAAGTAGAGCAAGTAGAAATACAATTAAATATATTACGGTCTAGCCCACAATGTAGAGCATTCATGGCTTTTCCATCAAGCTCGAAATTCGCAATGTCGGCGGCGGTCCATTTAGACTCATCGGAAGAAGTGAGGGTAAAACCATGCATAACAATTCTAAAAATAGGATAGCCAATACTTTTAAGAAATGTGGTCATGCGGGTTTTCCAAAAACTATAATCGGCTCCATCAAAGAATGGAGCACGATCCAAAGAATGTCCTTCGGGGGATTGAGAGGAAGAAGCGGTAGAAGCCATAAAAAAGGATCTTTAATTTGAAACCGGTTAGGGAATTATTCAAATACGTCCTCTGATACCAATTGTTGGGTCGGAGAAAACGAGGAAAAAGATGGCAAGAGGGGGGGTGAATTGCCTTTTAAAAAAAATAAACAAATTAAAATCAAAGTTGAAAGTGCAGCGGAAAGTAAAGAGGCAAGACACAAGAAATTGATAACGGAGTTCGGCCAAAACCCGGCCTACGTCTCAGCTCCCAACTCAACCGTTGAGATATTCTACCGCTTGCTTTTCAATGGTTTTAGCAAGAAACCCACTAGGCTTTGAGGTAGCACTAGAACCTATTACAGCTTGCTTTTAGTGGTTGAGAAAGAACCCACTTGCTTTTAATGGTTTAGCAAGAACCCACTATCCTTCTTACAGGTGAAGGATAGCTCACCTATGACACAAGCCTTTTAAAAGGAATGGCTTGAAGAAACCTCTTCACACCTTAGTGGTGATGTGAAACCCAAAAGAAAGAGGGGATGAGAAAAGTTTGGGGTTTGTAGGCACAAACCCAATTTTAAGCTCAAAAAGATAAATACGATAAAACCCGTAATTGGAGAAGCCTTGGGCGCCTTTGATTGATTGATGATGTTTGAAGGCCGCTTCCAAGCTTCTTTGGTGGTGCTCTTGGATGTGGAATTGGATGGAGCACTTGGGGTTCCTTGAGGTGTCTCGCCGGAGGATTGCCGAATGATCAACGAAGTGTCCTTGGGCTTGATTTTAGTTCCGGTGGGTGTCCGGGGCTTCCTTGGCCTTTATTTATAGGCATGGAACCCTTGGGGAGTCTTCGGAGCCATTGTAAAGGCTTAAAGAGCCGTTGGAGGCCAAATGGGAGTTGACTGGTCAAAGCCAACGGCTAGTTTGACTGGGCTACCGGCTGGCCGGTACAGCTCCACCGGCTGGCCGGTACAGCTCCACCGGCTGGCTGGTGTGTGAAAAAAGGAGGAGGGATTCTGTCCAGGTGCCACCGGCTAGCCGGTGGTGAGGCCACCGGTTGGCCGGTGGCAAGACAGTAGCTTGCCATTCTGTGCAGGTGACACCGGCTGGCCGGTGCTGAGGCCACCGGTTGGCCGGTGCTGAGGCAGTGGCTGAGACTGTTTGGAGAGGGTTCCACCGGCTGGCCGCTGGTGTGACACCGGTTGGCCGGTGGTCTGGACAGAGGAATCCCTCTTGTCCAGTCCTCCATCGGCTGGCCGGTGGTCTTCCATCGGTTGGCCGGTGGACTGAATTTCAGTCCACTTTTGGCTTCTTCTTGGCCTAAGTCCTTGGCAATCTTTTGCCTATCAACACAAGCACTTAAAACAAGATTAGTAAAATAAGAGGGTGATTGTGATCATGAAAATTAAACCTCGAGGGGTTCGAGAGGTACAACATTACTCTCATGTTATATGTTGAAGGAATTATCTATGTACACGACAAAGTGAAGTCGTGCCACAATGACTATAGCTCGAGGGTAGAACACTGAAACTCAAAATGCTCGACCCATGAAAACTGTAGATGGAGGAAATGTCACATGCAGTCCAAAAAACTATAAAGTCTTACAATATCTAATGCTATTATAACAATAGGGCGCATGAAGACCAGTTCATAGAATTCATAAGAGTTTTATCAGATCATGAGAAGTGATGACATCAAGTTACCCCAAATTACTGATAAAATTTCATAATATATTTTTCAAAATAAAATAATTATAGAAAAAACTAGCTTTATATGATTTCTAAAATATTTTAGAAGATTTTAAAAGAAAATCATGGAGATAATTTGGGAGTAATGTTTTTATTCAAATTCAAATAATTGAATTATGGATGGTGCTGTTCATGATTTTTTAAGCCTATTTTTATTGATAACTTGATGATGATCATTATTGATATATTCTTTAAGATTTTATTTTCAATAGGAATGTCCGCAACAGCTATGATATATTCAAGATGTACTAATACATAAGAATCTTTTATCTTTTCTAGAAATCATGTTTATGAGAGCTAACAAAAGTGATAACATTGTAAGAGTCATTAAAAGTTGACCACTTTTATCATTGTTAAAAAATACAATAATAAAAGTCATGTTTATTAACACTAAAAAACACTAATAAAGAAAACCTTTTATTAGCATTAAAATAATCACTGAAAAGTGAGATTTTTTATCACTGCAAAAAAAAATGTTGATAAGCGAGTACTTTTATCATTGCCTTTTTTAGGGATAATAAATCCGACTTTTATCAACGCCTTTTTAGTGCTAATAAAATTCAAAATATTTTTTAAGGCTCACCCCTCTTTATCAACTCTGTTGGAGTTGGTGAAATAGAACTAACTTCTGAGTACATGATGAAACCACAAAAAATGTGGTCTTAACGGTGATTTTTTTACGATTGATGGCGGTTTAAAACACCACTATATTTTTTAGAGGTAGTTATTTTAAACAGTCAATCATTTCATGGCCGAAAATCACATAAATTCATTTTTTATAGTTTAACAATAGTTTTCATACGTGTGGTCTTGGGTATGTAGCAGTGATTATTCATTCTTTTCATAGTAGTTTTTTCATTTTAAAAACAAAGGAAAATAAAATGGGGGGGGGGGATTAACATAACTCTCTAAATAAATCATCAGCAGTTTACTTACATAAAGTGAAAAAATAACTGAAACTACCTAAACCAATGCTAAATTAGTTGGCGGCGGTGTTGTTTAGTAGAGGTTATCAGAAACCACAGTTAAACGTATTAAATATTTTTTTAAAATAATGTTTATTAAAAAATAATAGGAATGCAATGAAGTCAGTTATACAATAAACTTAATCATACATCCACAGTCATACATCCACGATCATATATACATAGCCACCAGTCAACCTATAAGATCATTAATCATATATATACAATAAAATATGTACAACATCCATCATTAACCCATAACCAATACATTTATCCCACCACCTCCACTGCATTTAGCCACCTTTATAGCTAAAGTCATCATTAAAGTAGGTCTCTTTGTTTCTTTTTAATCCCCTCCCCGAACTATTGTAATATAAGGCATCATGATTTCTTTTTGAAAAGTGTTGTGGAAGATAACAATAAACCTCTTTCCTACTACCATCATTTTTCAAATAAAATACAAACCAAAAAATATAAGAAAAGAAATATGGGACTAAAACGCACGGCTGATTGTCGCCTATCGACTGGTCAAAGTTCCGGTGCTCTACTAATGTGTATAGCATCACTCGGGTCGAATCCTCGATGATGATACTTTGTAATAGTCGTTTGTTTTTAGTTGATTGTATTTTGATTATGGGGGTTTGTTTCTAGAGATTAATTGAAATGATTGATTGACTATAATTGATTTAACAAATTGATAATGATTGGGGTGAGTTCATTATTGGGGAGTTAAGCTTGTGATATCCTTGAGCCTTGCTTTGTATTGAATTAAATTAACACCCATGTCATAAGTTGACGTTGATTGGAATTCCTAAGTGTTAAGGCTTTAATCCAAGCCTTAACTTAACTTAGGGTTCTAATCTCAATCAAATATTATTTATGGTAGTGTATTTATGGTTCCAATAATCCATGGAAACCACTCATTAAATAAAACATATCATTAATCCATGACATATTAAGTTTAACATACAAAATATTAATTTAAAGAATAATCATCGAGAAAAAACTCTCAATCACTTAACATCCCCAAATTATAACTCACCCAAATGGTAGATTTACTCATCCATTAGGATTTTTGATAATCTGGGTTTAATGATTATGGTTACAATTTAAAAAGATTAGAAAAAGAAAGGGACAAGAAAAGAGTAGTGTGCCGAACACACACACGAAAGATTTTGAGAATCAAAAATGGAATTTTGATTGAATGAGGAAGTAAAATAAGGGACTGTAATTTAAAATGATTCAAAATATTTTAAGACCATTAATATTATACCACAGAATTTGGAGAAGAATAAGAGAAATTAAATAAGAAACTTGCATTAAAACCGAATTACAAACAAAGAGACTTACAAGATTACAAAAACGAAGAACACGAAAGTAAGGGAAAACAAAGAGAGGAGGAAAGGTCTCTCAAGTGAAAACATGAGTATGTAAGGTTCTCCCAAGACTTTGGAAAGGCTTTGGTTGTGCCAATATGATCTCATCTCTTCTGAAATACCAACCCCTCTCAAGGAGAGAAGGGGAGAGTATTTATAGCCCAAGGAGTGGACTGTTTGCATTCCAAAAATATCCCTCCACTTGCATCGCCATGTTGGATATTCAAAAAGCCTAATATTCAAATATCTCCTTCTTAAAAGTTGTATATAATAAAGTTTTCCTACTACTTTAAAAATTTGGAGGAATTTGGACAAGTGGAGCCAAAGTTATGGTAGTTTTATTAAACAAAGGTAAACTGTCCATTTCTATCCATGCTTTTTCGATGGCCAAAATGTGAATGGATTTTGGAATAGTAATATGCCTTAAAATCCGAATGACTTATTCAACAAAGTCTGCCGAATATATCTCCTCTTTCACACTGCAAAATATCAGCTCTATTTTATGTTTACATCATGAGATATGTCATGAATACCATACTGATTTTATTTCTCGGCCATAATGATGGTCTGGAATTCAAAGCATATGTTGGGACCTTTGTGTTTGGAGTTGGCCCTTGAAATTTTTATACAAGACTCCTTACATTGTCCCCAGAACTATGGTGGAGAATAATGGAATTTGGAATTCTGTATTTATCCCAGTAAATCAATCTTCATGAATAGTCCAGTTTCTTCACAGATTCTTTGGCCATGTTTGGGAGGACCATATGACCCTTCAAATGGAAGAATTGGCTCATGGTACCTTCTAATGAAATGTTGTATATTTCAAGTAGAATCCTAAAAAACAAGAACCGCACAATTTGAATCAGTATAGTGAGAGTTATAAATAAACTAGTAAACTGACTCAATTGGACTACTTCTAAAAATGCTCAAAAATTATACTTAGTATTAAAACATTAATATTTCACATAAATTATGCACATTTTATATAAAATCAGTGAAGGGAGTATTTAATAAGTAATTAAAATATGAATAACATCAACTCCCCCACACTTATTCTTGTGCATGTACTCATGTGCAACATATATAAAAACATAACAAAATCATTTTCACTCACCAATAAATATTAAAAATTTGTTTTCTCCAATCAGGGGAGGTTTAGACTATTTAACTCATCCATTTTGAATTACACAACAAGTTGTTACAGAAAAAATTTTCCAAAACTAATTCATTTTTTTCATGCTCAAATTTAGAAATGGAAAATGTTGACACTCAAAACTCACACCTCTCAAGATGATAAAATTCATTTGTGGAGGTTCACTCTTTCACTAACCAAAAGTAAAAATATTAGAGTTTGAAAGAGATACCAGCTTAAAACCCTATCCAAAGTGCACAAGAATCAAGAGGTCTTTTTAAGGTGTTTTTCTGTGGCTAAGGGACGGTAGGAATATAATGTCCAAGAGAGAGAAGAGGAGGGTTAAAACATCAACATAGAAAAAGCAATGCACACATTTTTTTGAAATAAAACATGGAAGGAAATGAAAACACATATTTACAAGGGAAAGATTGTGTGAATAAAGAAACAATAGAGGAAAAAAATATAAAGGTAATGAGAAGATTAAATATTTACAAAACACAAAACTTTTTCTAATAAGAATATAATGCAAGTGTTCCTTTTTTCTTTTCCTTTTTTTCTTTGTTTTTTCGAAAGTTGACCTTGAAACATATATCACACTCATATCCCAACCCATTTTTGATCTCCTCACGACACAAATTTTAATAGTTATAACAATATCAAAGGTTGAGGAAGAGTGATTTTTGACCTACCCAAGACACAACCCATTTTTTACATTTTTTTTTGATTTTTTTCATCATCATTTTTTTGAACACTTGTCAATAAGATTTACAAAATTACATAAATGGAAGTACATCACATTACCAAAAACACACTGAATGAAAATCTCTCACCCACACTGAAATGGATGCTTTCCCTCAAGCAGATGATAACTCGTTGAAAATCAAAAATAGGGTGCCCAAAAAATGAAATTCATTCCCCCCACACTTAAATTTTAAAAAATTATGTAATGAAAATCCATGTTGATATTGGGTGGGGAAAGGTATTGGTCTTGTAATGTGGCTATCAAGGAAAATGTTTTCATAGGGTCGAAGGGGCTTTCAAAAGGAGGATTAATGTATGGTTAATGGGAGGCTATTTGGCTATTATGATTCTCATGTGGTTCAGAAAATGCCTCTATCATATTAAGGAACACAAAAGTAGGAAATTCAGATCAAAGGTCCACAAACTCAAGACTCACAAATGGGGGTGAAAACAAGCATTTTGAAAAGATGGCCATAGGTGGCCTTGGCATGAAAGAAAATTTTGTTCCTCATGGTTTGGGAAAATCATTTTCCAAAGAAAAAATTGAGCATTCAAAATTTGTTAATTTTGACACAAAATTATTTATCCAAAATCATGATGAAAATACAAAATTTTTGAGATGAAAACATGTCTGTGAACTCCCCAAAATGGTTGGACAAAATTTCAAAACTCGATGGTGATAAAGCATGACTCATAATTTTTTTGTATTTTTTAAGTGATTATTTTTTTTGTTTTTTTTTGTTTTTTAGGTTTTTATTTTTGTTTTTTATAAAGATACACTCACACAAAAGAGAAAGTGAAAAAGAAAGGTTTTGATAAAGAAAGTGTTAAAAAAAATGAAAGAGAGAGGAAGAAGAAGAAAGAGGTATAGAGAGGAAGAGATAGAGAGAGAGTTAAAGGGAAAGAGGTGCCCCTGGTTTGGATTTGGAGGGTTTCCATCTCCATATAGTGGTAGGTCGGCTAGAGAAGTTGGGGATCTAGTGGAAGTCTATGTTGATTCCAGGATTGTGGGATGTTACTTGAAAAATAAAAATCATTATTAATCTAATGAAAAACTAAAAAGAAATTAAAATTTCACAAAAGTAAAAGAAAACATGGGTTGCCACCCAAGAAGCGCTGCATTTATTTGTCTACAGCTAGACAGTTGCAGTGGACTACCCATAGTCTGACGGTGGCCATCATATTTTCTCAACCCCAGTGTGCTTCCAGAAAAAAATTTTGCTTGGGAGGCCTGATGATTCATTGGATAATTTCTTCCCATCCTTGTTGGTGTGCTTGCAATTAAATGGGGGTGGAAAGAGAATATTTATATCCTCACTTTGGTCTTCAACCTGAGGAATGATGTTATCCACAAAGTGATGATTTTCTATTCTTGGAAATTCAGGAAGATGTCTCAATTTTTATGGTTAATTTATGTAAGGTTTAGATAACACGAAAGCAGAGTATGAGATCCCAATTATTTTTGACTCATTTATTTCATCACTTACCGATGTAGAGTAATGAGGATCAGTGGAGTCATAAGACTGAATAAAATTTTCAATATCCATTATTTCAATATTGTTCACCAAATAATGGTCAATTTCAACCTCACCAGTGATCACTTTATTAATTAGGGAACAAATCACACAACCTTCACTCTCATTGGGACATGATAAACACATTTGTTTAGGGTTCACCACACATATAACAAAATTTTCAGAATCATGGATAGGAAATGATGAATGTTGGATAATCAGATTTGAATCAACAAATGAGCATTCAAGTTCATTTTCTTTATTACCTTTCATGTTGGAGCATTGGAGGTCAGAGGTGAGATGAGATTCCAAAGAGTTTTCAAGATCCTTTAGATCAATGGAGTTTTCATTTGTAATGTCAACATCAATTTCACCATTTATGACTTTGTTAATCATGGTATAGATTTCACAAGATCCGTTGTCATTATAAAATGAAGAACATGGTGGATTGGGGTTCTATTGACTCTTAGAAGTGTCCTCAGAAGCATGGATTGAGAATACAGAGTGATCCTTAGATGGGTATCGCATGGCTTGGAAAATGTTGAACTTGACCAGTTGGTCACCGAATTCCATGGATAAGATGCCAGCATGGACATCAATTTTGGTTTTAGATGTCATGAGGAATGGTCTTCCTAGAATTAAGGGAGATCTAGAAGAGTTTGTCTCACCTTCCATGTCAAGGACATAGAAATCCACTGGGAAGATAAGATCATTCACACGAACAAGGACATCTTCAATTATTCCCTCAGGCCTAGCTATGCTTCGATTGGCCAATTGAATGACAACACTCGTTAGATGTAAGGGACCTAGACCAAGGTTGGAGAATATGGATTTGGGACTGACATTAATTGAGGCTCCTAGGTCTATGAGTGCATCATCAAAGCTGGAACTTCAAATTTGGCATGGAACCGTAAAGGTCCCTGGATCTTTGCACTTTATGGGAATAGACTATTGGGTGGAAACATTTTCAAAGGTCCTAAGTTTCCTCTTGTGGGTACACAACTCCTTAAGAAACTTGGCATACTTAGGAATTTGTTTTATGGCATCTAAGAGGGGATTGTTGACTTCAACACGTCTAAACATGTTGAGCATTTCAGGATCGAGTTCAAAGGACTTCTTTGGCTTAGAAACAGCTTGAGGAAAAGGAATTTGATTCCTAAGTGGAATGGAAGGATGTGAGGGAATGGATTCAGGTTCCTTTTCAAGTTTCTTTTTTTTCATTTTCTAGGTCAAAATTTAAAGGAGGGTGAGAAGACTTATCTTAAGGCATAACAATTTTCTTTCCTGATCTAAGTGCAATTGCACTTACATTACCCTTGGGGTTGGGTAATGGTTGAGCTGGAAGTTGGGAAGAATTAGATGGTTGCTGCTGACTTAGGTGGGATGCAAGTTGACCAATTTGGGTTTCAATGTTCTTGAGGCTAGAACGGGTGAAAGAGGCAAGATCTTCCACTGCACTTTCCCATGGTTTCTTGTAAGAAGAGTCTTGTCACGAATTGGGATTACCTTTATTTTGGTTCCTGGGAAAGCGATTGTATTGGTTTTGGAATTGGGAAGGCTCACTAGGATAATGGAATCTAGGAGGAGGATTGTTCCTTTGAGGTTGAGGTATAAAAGGATAAGGTTGTTGGAAGTTACCAACACCTTGACCATATTGAAACTGGTTTGGGTTTTGAGGAGGCAATTGAGGAGGATGAGAGATGGGATTACCATACCTCAGGGCTTGGTTATAGGAAGAAGAGAAGGGCTCAGAGTGAGGTTGGTTGAAGTTTCTAACAAACTGACCTGATAGTTGAGGATTGGTGTTCTGCTGAGCATATGCTGCATTGAGATCCATTGGTACAGATGAATCAGATTGATCCTCTTGAAGTTGTGGACATGTGTCAGTTGGATGCGATGAAGAGTTGCAGATTCCACAGTTTTTGACAGGTCCATGAAAAATTGATTGTGGAGAAGATGAGGTTGGGGATTTGGATGCCACAGCTAGTTGTTGCACAAGACCTGTAAGTTCACTCATCCACTCAGTCATCTTGTTCGGCTCAATTGATTGATTATCTTGGGCTTGTTTGACCTGATCATGTGCTCGAGTATGGAATTTTTGTGTGTTTGCAGCCATATTACCTATGAGATCTCTTGCTGCTGCAGGAGTTTTATCAACAAGAGCACCACCACTTACGGCATCAATGAGAGTTCTCTCCATAGCCAATAACCCCTTATAGAAGTATTGGATCAAGAGTTGGTCAGGGATTTGGTGGCGTGGGTAGGTTGCAACAAGATTTTTGAACCTCTCCCAGTACTCATGGAGTGATTCACTTGGGAATTGATGGATACCACTTATTTCCTTTCATATAGAAGCAGTACGAGAAGCAAAAAATAATTTCTCTAAGAAGATTCGCTTCATGTCATTCCATGTGGTTATGGAACCCGGAGGGAGGTAGTAGATCCATGACTTAGTAGTGTCAGCTAGGGAGAAAGGGAGTGCTCGAAGTTTTATTTTTTCTTCAGAAACCCCTTGAGGCTTCATGGTAGAGCACACTACTTGAAACTCTTTAAGGTGAAGATGTGGATCCTCATCGACTAGCCCATGGAAATGAGGGAGAAGATGAATCAAACCCGATTTGAGTTCAAAGTCAGCCTCTATGTTTGGATATTGAATACCAAGAGGTTGGTAATTCATATCAGGGGTAGCAAGTTCTTTTAGTGTTTATTCCCTAGGATTGGCCACATCTAATTCAATTGGTTGGACAAGGACTGGTTCTTGAATTATTTGATTATCTCTTATGTTCCTCCTAAGTTGGCGGAGTGTTTGCTCAATTTTAGGGTCAAACAAATCCGAGGGATTGTTTGGGAGGATACGAGACATTCATAGATATTTTTGAAGAAAGAGTAAGATGGGGTTTTCTTTGTATTTTTTTTAGTTTATGATTTTTATGAGAAGGCGGCGTTTTCTTTGTGTTTTTCAATTTTTTTTAAATTTTGTTTTTTTTGATTTTTTTACAATAACTAGAAACTAATGACTACTTAAAGCACCATCCCCAGAAATGGTTCCATTTGAAACACATGGCTGATTGTCGCCTATCGACCGGTCAAAGTTCTGGTGCTCTACTAATGTGTATAGCAGCACTTGGGTCGAATCCTCAGTGATGATACTTTGTAATAGTCATTTGTTTTTAGTTGATTGTATTTTGATTAGGGGGGTTTGTTTGCAGAGCTTAATTGAAATGATTTATTGACTATAATTAATTTAACAAATTGATAAATATTGGGGTGAGTTCATTATTGGGGAGTTAAGCTTGTGATATCCTTGAGCCTTGCTTTATATTGCATTAAATTAACACCCATGTCATAAGTTGACGTTGATTGGAATTCCTAAGTGTTAAGGATTTAATCCAAGACTTAACTTAACTTAGGGTTATAATCTCAATCAAATCTTATTTATGGTAGTGTATTTATAGTTCCAATAATCCATGGAAACCACTCATTAAACAAAACATATCATTAATCCATGACATATTAAGTTTAACATACACAATATTAATTTAAAGAATACTCATTGAGAAAAAACTCTCAATCACTTAACATCCCTGAATTATAACTCACCACAATGGTATATTTACTCATCCATTAGAATTGTTGATAATCTGGGTTTAATGATTATTGTGATGATTTAAAAATATTAGAAAAATAAAGGGATAAGAAAAGAGTAGTGTGCCGAACACACACACGAAAGATTTTGAGAATCAAAAATGAAATTTCGATTGAATGAGGAAGTAAAATAAGGGACTGTAATTTAAAATGATTCAAACTATTTTAATACCATTAATATTATACTACAGAAGGTGGATAAGAATAAAATAAATTAAATAAGAAACTTTCATTAAAACCAAATTACAAACAAAGAGACTTACAAGATTACAAAAACGAAGAACACAAAAGTAAGCGAAAACAAAGAGAGGAGGAAAGGTCTCTCAAGTGAAAAATTGAGTATTTAAGGTCCTCCCAATCCTTTGGTAAGGCTTTGGTCGTTCCAATATGATCTCCTCTCTTCTAAAATGCCAACCCCTCTCAAGGAGAGAAGGGGAGAGTATTTATAGCCCAAGGAGTGGACTGTTTGCATTCCAAAAGTGTCCCTCCAATTTTATCGCCAAGTTGGCTATTAAGACAGAAGAATCTCCAAATATATCCTTCTTAAAAGTTGTATATAATAAATTTTTCCGACTACTTTCAAAATTTGGAGGCATTTGGACAAGTGAAGCCAAAGTTATGGCTGTTTTATTAAACAAAGGTAAACTGTCCATTTCTATCCATGCTTTTTCGATGGCCAGAATGTGAATGGATTTTGGAACAGTAATATGCCTTAAAATCTGAATGAATTCTTCAAAAAAGTAGGCCGAATATATATCCTATTTCACACTTCAAAATATCAGCTCGGTTTGATGCTTACATCATGAGATATGTCATGAATACTATACTGATTTTATTTCTCGGCCAGAACGATGAGCTGGACTTCAAAGCATTTGTTGGGCCCCTTGTGTTTGGATTTGGGGCTTGAAATTTTTATCAAAGACTCCTTACATTGTCCCCCAAACTATGGTGGAGAATAATGGAATTTGGACTTCTGTATTTATCCCAGTAAATCAATCTTCATGAATAGTTCAGTTTCTTCACAGATTCTTTGGTCTTGTTTGTGAGAACTATATGACCCTTCAAATGGAAGAATTGGCTCATGGTACATTCTAATGAAATGTTTTATATTTAAAGTAGAATCCTAAAAAACAAGAACCAAACAATTTGGATCATTATAGTGAGAGTTATAAATAAACTAGTAAACTGACTCAATTGGACTACTTCTAAAAATGCTCAAAAATTATACTTACTATTAAAACATTAATATTTCACATAAATTATCTACATTTTATATAAAATCAGTGAAGGGAGTATTTAATAAGTAATGAAAATATGAATAACATCAGAGACATAATATGTACCGAATGTATTCATAATTTTTCACACAATATTTCTGATTTTATTAATAAAAAAATAAATTTTAACATAAAACTAATAATATATCATGAACAACACTTTGAAAACATATACTTACTGATTTATGATACGATTAAACACTTTGAACTAAAAAAGAATAAGTATATAACAATCTAATTAGTTTGTAAATTGAGGTGTGGTGTGCTTGAATTTACTTAATAATTTTTTTGAAGAATTTGATGTGGTGGTATTTCGTAAATTTCAAAAATAATTTATTAGTGGTTTTCCCATGATTTTCCAATAATCTGAGGTTGTTTTCTATGGTTTTGACTATTACACACGTTTTGGTGTTTTAAAACTCTAAAAACACATTTACAAGAATCCCAAGAAAAACAAAACATGGATTGACATGGTGTTAGTTACTACATTTCAAAAATAAATCTATAGTATTTTTCCTATAATTTCACATCCCCCTGATATCATTTTTCATTTTTAACCCACTGATGCCTATTTTTAAAGTCTTTGATATCATTTAAAACTGATTAATGAGTCATTACAAGCACGCCACATGTCATATGGATGTGTTGTCTATACGTACAAGTTAAAAACATTTCAAACACAACTTTATCATAATTTCACATCAATCTAACATCATTTTCTATGGTTTTGACCATTACAGGAATATTTTAGTAATTTAAAACATTAAAAATGAGTTTATAGGTATCTTGAGAAAACTAAAACTTAGATTGATGTGGTATTGGTTTATACATTTTATAAATAAAACTATGGTCATTTTTCTATGATTTCATAGCCCTATAAGGTCATTTTCTTAGTTTCGACACCTTGACACGATTTTTTAAAGACATTAATATCTTTTAGAACTACTATTCGGTCATTCTGAGAAAAAATCACATCATATAGACATGCCTTATTCTTTTACACATAAAAAATAATTCTACCAAAAAATTACCATGATTCCATATCATTCGAAGGTCATTTTCTCTTGTTTTGATCATTACACGCATGTTTTAGTGTTATAAAACACTAAAAATGTATTTATGAGCATCCTAGGAAAACCATAACGTAGATTTACATGACACCGGTTCCTATATCTCAAAAATCAGTCTATGGTTATTTTTTTAATATTTCACATCCCTCCGAGGAATTTTTCATTATTTTAACCCCCGACACTTGTTTTTAAAGACTTTGACATCATTTAAAACTAATTATTAGTTCATTATGGGAACACCACATATCAGATGGATGTGTTGTTTTCTCATAAAAACGATAAAAAATTCAACCCAGTTTTTCTCAAAATTATACATCAATATGAAGTTGTTTCTTACGATTTTGATAGTTACACAGACATTTTATTGTTTTAAAACACTAAAAACATGTTTATGAGCATCTATGTAAAACCATAACATTGATTTATGTGGAATTGGTTCCTATATTTCAAAAATAAATATATGGTCATTTTCACATGAAATCACAACCCTAAAATGCCATTTTTTTTATTTTAAGCACATGATGCATGTTTTTAATGACATTGATGACTTTTTAAACAGTTTATTGTGTCATTCCAAGCACACCACATGTCAGATGTATGTGTTTTCTTATTGTACACATCATAAATAATTCATCCATCATTTTAACTTGAAATCATGTCAATCAAAGGCCATTTTCTATGGTTTTGATCATTACAAGCAGGTTTTGGTGTTTTGAAACACTAAAAACGTGTTTATGGGATTCCCAGGAAAATAGAAACTCATAATAACATGTAATTGGTTCCTATATTTTATAAATAAATCTACATTCATTTTTCCATGATTTTATGGCCCTTCATTTTCATTTTTTTGGACTTAACCCTATGCCACACATTTTTAAAGATTTGATATCTTTTAAAACTACTAATTGGGTCATTCTGAGAACACCCCACATCGAATGGACGTGTTGTCTTCTCATACACATAAGAAATAGTTCAACCATAGTTCCTACATTATTTTCATGTTAATATCAGGTTTTTTTCTATGGTTTTAACAGTTACACCCATATTTTAGTGTTTTAAACACTAAAAACATTTATGAGCATCCCAAGAAATCTGTAACTTAGATTGATGTGGTGTTAGTTCCTACATTTTACAAATCAATATATGGTTGTTTTATATGATTTCATGGCCCTCATATTCCATTTTTTTGGTTTTGACCTCCTAGTGCATGTTTTTAAAGACATTGATATCTTTTAAAACTTCTTATTTGGTCATTTCAAGATCACTGCATGTCGTATGGATATGTTGTCAAATTGTACATGTCAAAAATAATTCAGCTATAGTTTTTTCATAATTTCACATCAATATGAGGTCTTTTTCTATGGTTTTGATTGTCACACGGTTGTTTTAGTGTTTTAAAACACTAAAAATGTGTTTACGAGAATCTCGAGACAACCGTAACTTAGATTGACATGGTGTTAGTTTATATAAATCAAAAATCAATCTACAATCATTTTCATATGATTTCAAATCCCTATGACATCATTTTTTTGGTTTTTATCCCCTAATGCATGTTTTAAAGACTTTTATATATTTTAAAATTGCTTATGGTTCATTTCGATCACACCACATGTTGGATGGATGTGTTCTCTTCTCATACACATCATAAATAATTCTGACACAATTTTATCAGTATTTCACGTCAATCCAAAGACATTTTCTATGGGTTTGACTATTGCATGCATATTTTAGTGTTTTAAAACACTAAAAATGCATTTACAGACAACTCGGGAAAACTTTAACTTGAATTGATGTTTCATTAGTTCCTATACTTTTTAGATCAATATATGGTCATTGTCCTATAATTCCCTATCCCTCTGACAATTTTTGTTTGGTTTTGACCCCCAGATACGTGTTTTTAAAGATTTTGATATCTTTTAAAACTACCTATTGGATCATTATGAGAACAATACAAGTCAGAGGGATGTGTTGTCTACTCATACACATCAAAAATAATTCAACCACAATTTTACCATGATTTCTTGTTAATACAATGTTGTTTTCTATGGTTTCAACCATTAAAAACACTTTTTAGTGTTTTGAAACACTAAAAACGTGTTTACTCGCATCCTAAGAGAAACCATAACTCAAATTTTGACGTCATCAATTCCTAAATTTCAATAATCAATTTGGAGTCATTTTCCTATGATTTTATGGCCCTTGAACACTATTTTTTTTGGTTTTGACCCCATGACGCATGATTATAAAAACATTAATATATTTTAAAAGTTATTATTGGGTCATTATGAGCACATCACACATTGAATGGACATGTTGTCTAATTATACACATCATAAATAATTCAACCATCATTTAAACATGATTTCATAGAAATTCGAGGTTTTTTGTTATGGTTTTGACCATTACACACATGTTTTAGTGTATTGAATCACTAAAAATACATTTGTAGGAATCCCAGGAAAACTATAACTCATATTGATGTGGCGTTAGTTCCTAAATTTCAAAAATAAATGTATGGTGATTAATCTATGATTTGACAGCCCTCTGACATTTTTTTTTGGTTTTTATCCCATGACACATGTTTTTAAAGACCTTGATATCTTTTAAAACTACTTATTGAGTAATTCCAAGAAAACTGCATGTTACATGGACGTGTTGTCTACTCATACATTTCATAAATAATTAAACCATAGTTTCCCCTTGAATTCATCTCAATCCATGTTTTCTTTTAATGGTTTTGATCATTATAAAAACACATTTATGGGCATCCTGAGAAAACTAAAAATTGGATTGACATGGTATCAGTTCCTACCTTCTAAAAAAAATCTATGGTCATTTTCTAATGATTTCACAGTCCTTTGATATCATTTTTTTTGTTTTGACCCACTGATTCATGTTTTTAAATACTTTGATATCTTTTAAAACTTCTTATTGCATCATTTGGAGAACACCACATGTCAGATGGATGTTTTTTCTAATCTTACATGTTACAAATAATTCAAACATATTATTACCATGATTTCTTATTAATCCAAGGCCGTTTCTAATATTTTTGACCATTACACATTTATTTTAGTGTTCTAAACACAAAAAACTAATTTACATGCATTATGAGAAAACCTTTACTCATATTAACATGGAGTTGGTTCTTAAATTTTAAAAAAAAATCTTTGACCACTTACCTATGATTTTAGGGCCCTTCTACATCATTTGGTTGGTTTTGACTCCCGGATGCATGTTTTTAAAGACTTTGATATCTTTTAAAACTACTTATTGGGTCATTTCAATTATGTCAGATGGATTATTTGTTGGCTCATATAGATAAAAATAATAATTAAACAATAATTTTTCCATAATTTCATGTAAATATAATGTTGTTTCTATGGTTTTTACTGTTACATGCATGTTTTAGTGTTTTAAAACACTAAAAATGTGTTTATAGTCTTCTCAGAAAAACCGTAACTTAGATTGACATGTCATCAAAACCTAAATTTAAAAAATACATCTAAATCCATTTTATTATGTTTTCATAGTCCCTCAACATATTCTACTTGGTTTTGATCCCTTGATGAATGTTTTTGATGACTTTATTATCTTTTAAAATTGCTTATTTGGTCATTTAGAGAACACTGCACGTCAGATGGATGTGTTTTCTACTCCTAAGAATTATAAATAATTAAATCATAGTTTTCTTAGGATTTAATTTCAAAATGAGGTCATTTCTTATGGTTTGGACTATTATACACACATTTATTTCTTTAAAACCCTAGAAATGTGTTTATGTGAATCTCAGACAAACCATAACTCAGATTGGTGTTGCATCAATTAAATAATTTTAAAAATCAATCTACAATAACTGTTATATTATTTCATGGCCCTTTTACATCATTTGTTTTGTTTTGACACCTAGAACTTGTTTCTAATGAATTTGATATCTTTTAAAACTGCCTATTGGGTCATTCTGAGAACACTACACGTAAGATGGACATGTTGTCTTCTCACACACATTGTAAATAATTCAAACATAGTTTTACCATGATTTCACATCAATCTAAGTTCATTTTTTTATGATTTTTACTATTACACACATGTTTTAGTGTTTTGAAACAAAAAAATGTTTACTAGCATCTCAGGTAAACCATAACCCGTATTGATCTGGATTTAATTCATGCATTTCAAAAATAAATCTATGGTCATTTTTATATGATTTCCTGGACCCATGATTCCTTTTTTGACCACCTGATGCATATTTTAAAATACTCTTATATCTTTTAAAACAACTGATTGGGTCATTCTAAGCACTACACATGTTAGATGGATTTTTCTCTACTTTTACGCATCATAAATAATTTAACCCTGATTTTTCCATGATTTAACATTAATATGAGTTCGTTTTTATGGTTTTTATTACCAAATGCACATTTTAGTGTTTTGAAACACTAAAAATATATTTTTAGACATCCAAATAAAACCAAAACTCATATTGACATAGTGTTTGTTCATTCATTTAAAAAAAATCTACTATATATTTCCTATGATTTCATATCCCTACTACATTTTTAGTTTGGTTTTTACCCCTCTATGAAAATTTTTAAAGACTTTGATATCATTGAAAACTACTTATTAGGCCATTACGAGCATAAATCATGTTATATGGACATGTTGTCTACTTGTACACATAATAAATAATTCAACCACTATTGTATCAGGATTTCGCATCAAAACCAAGGTTTTTTCCTATTGATTTGACCATTACGTGCACATTTTTGTGTTTTAAATCACTAAAACACGTTCATGGGAATCCTAAGAAAACTGAAACTATGATCGATGTGGTTTCAGTTCCTATATTTTAAAAATAAAACTATGGTAATTATCCTATGATTCTAAATCCCTCTAACATTTTTTTTGTTTTAACCCCATGATGCTTGTTTTTAAATATATTTATATCTTTTAAAACTACTTATTGGGTCATTTTGAGCACAACACATGTCATATGGACATGGTGTCTTATCATACATGTCGCAAATAATTCAACAGCAATTTTACCATGATTTCAAATCAATTCAAGATCATTGTTTATGGTTTAGTCTGTCACACATATGTTGTAGTGATTTAAAACCCTAAAAATGTGTTTGCAGGCATCCTAGGAAAACCAAAACTCAAATTAATTTAGAGTCAGTTCCTACATTTCAAAAAAAGTTTTGAGGTCATTGTCTTTGGATTTCCCATCCATTCGATATAGTTTCTTTTTTTATCCCCTGACATAATTTTGTAAAGAATTTGATGTCTTTTAAAACTGATTATTGGTTCATTCCGAGAACAAAACATGTCGGATGGATGTGCTGTATTATCATACCCATTAAAAATAATTCAAAGACAATTTCCCAATATTTCACATTAATCACAAGTCATTTATTATGGTTTTGATCATTAAATGAATTTTTTATTATTTTAAAACACTAAAAAATGTGTTTATGGACATTCTAGGAAAACTGTAACTCAAATTGATGCGGTGTATGTTTCTACATTTCAAAAATCAATAAATGATCATTTTCCTATTATTTCATGACCCTTTACATTTTTTTCTTCATTTTGACCCCCTAAAGAATGTTTTTAAAATATTTTATATATTTTAAAATTTCTTATTGAGTCATAGATTGTGTGTAGAATTTACCTCAATAGGATGATATATAAGACTAGAAATTTCCTTAGGGATTATTCCCATAATACTATGAAATATAGAAACTAGGTTATTTTCCATTTTTAATCACCTATGATCTAGTATTTTCCTATAATAGTCTTCTTCATTCACTTTTTCTTTTAGTCTTTAAATTTCTCTTTTTGCTTCTTGATCACTAGCACTACTCGAACCCCTACTAGGTGTAATAGTTAATGATGAAGATTCCCTACCAAAGATAGTTGATGGGGTAGGACCATAACCCATCCCCCAAGAATGATTGGGATAATAATTCCCTAAAAAAATTTCAACATCATCATTCTGGGAAACCTATGATGATTGTGAAGGTCTCACATCCCAGGATTCTTAAATTTTAACCTGTTAATATAAAAAATTAACAATGATCTTTTAAAATTATTTTAACTTCATAATATTATCTATTTAATAAATTTTTATTACTATTTAATCTTATTTAATTACTGTAAAAATATAATAATGAGAATTAAACTATAACAAAACAAGATTTAAACCCAATCAATTGGGATCAACTACATGGATCAAACGTTGCCAATAGAGCTAATGGGCGTCGTTTAATCCATGTATCCAACCCCATTTAATTTGTTTTAATTAATTTTTGTTTTTATAATTTATTTTTCAATATTATGTTTTTATATTAATGTAATTATATTAAATACTAATGAAAAGTGACTACTCCAATGTCTCTTGTAGGTTCATTCACAAAACCGTCATCAGGTTTCCAATGAACTTTAAACCACATCTGTGTTCGAACAATTGGGTAACCTAATTCATGAGCCTTTATAATATATATATATATACATATTAGAAAAAACTTTAGTTATAATAAAATAATATAAATAATATAAATAATAATGTATAATATACAACCAATATTGTTCTATTTTTATAAAAACTACGTGAACCCACAATATTAAGAATGACTCATTTTTCATGGTTCATTGTATTTATTAGGTAATTCCTATGAAAAAAGAAAATTTAATAAAAAGTATAATTTTATTATGTTTATGTTGTTAATATACTATAAAATACACAATTATCTCATGAGATGCATCTTTATTAATATCGACAGACACATTACACTGCTAATGATACACATCTTCAGAAACATTCTCATACATCTATTTATGGATCAGAGATGTGTCATCAAACTCATGCCCTAATATCCATTTAAAGTCTCTCCATTTCTTGTCCATTTTTTATGGGCCATGGGAGTGAAATGGATTTAGGTACATGAAAATGAAAAAACATCATGTAATAAAAATAATAATACTTTATAAGTATATTAATAATTTTACTCAGGAATTTTTAAATTTTCAATCAATTAATATTAAATTAATATTACCTTTATATGGCCATCAAACAAATCATTTTTCCCATCTATGGGAATATGCCTCCAATATTTATAATTAATGGTAAAAATCACCACTTAGAAATCAAGTTTCCCAAGAATCTATCCATAGATTTTGACAACATCACTGATAATCTCCCCAAACTCATGAAATGGAAAGATAATTTTTAATTATTTTAGGTTCCATACATATTCTATGTTCATACTTATATATCTTTTGTTTTTATCTATATATTTTTGAAAAATTCATTAGAAAATTATTAAAATATATATTTTTTTTATAATTACTTACATACCAGTAATGGTAACTCACCAATACCCCTAATATAGAGGGGTGACCAACTACTCCATAATCAAAGGTGCATCAGATAGTGGGCTACCAACAACATCTGGGGTAGCTTATATCTCTCTAGAAGTCTTTGGTATAGTGAAATCACTCAGTTAAACTAAATCTAATGGTAGTGGTGGTGTGCTCTGAGATGCTGATCACCTAGGATCTCAATTTTTTTTTGTTCTTGGAATTTATAGAAATCAAATGGTTTAGAATATAATCAATGTATAAAAAAAATCATAAGTAAACTATTTTTACAAAAAAATAAAAAATAGAATAATGTATATATGTATGAAACACTTATAAATGTGAAACTGTAATATAGTTTCATTATCAATTTATACATTCAATTATTTTCATCATTGTTATATTCATTGTTATCAACCTCCATTACGATGAGTTCTTCATTTTCACCCTCTCTTGAAAGTTCTATTGATTAAATATTTTCAGGAAATAACTATTGAATGTTTTGTGGTTGATGAAGTTCATTGTCACAAAGTAACAGTTGACCTTAAAAACCTATATCATACAAGTCTCTCACTCTAACCTTTATGTACTTTATCATCCACATAATAAAATATATTTTCTTATGAATCCAAGATAAATAGATCATGCTCTACATGCTCATCAATATGAATCAAGCGAGCGAAGTCAATAGAAGAAAAAAGTAATGAATCTTTCATTATACTCCTATCAACGCTGACCCACTTACATTTGAATAAGACAACATAAAATTGACAATGATAATTTAATTCAATTATATTAATTATATTTACATAGTATACCACATCTATAAGTGTAAATAAACCATTGTTTTTAGTTTTAAAACCTTATACATGATAAATTTTATGAAACTTAAATCCATGAATATTGTTGGCATTGAATATCTTAGACAACCTTAGAGGAACTCAATCCAAAAACATCAAATAATTTGATATTTATGCTCAATTATCAATATTCATTTTCTAAAAAATAGTATATAAGGTTTTAATTTTAATAAAGTAAAAATAAGTACACATTGTTAATATTAGTTTGATTATATACTTATACGATGGGTGAACAATTCGAAAGTCTTCTTATTAACATTTTTTTAATTCCATCTCATTTAGAGCTCGACACCTTAGTCATCTATCAGTTTTAAATATTAATTATTCAATAAATATATCTACAATAAGAAAATAGAGTGGCAAATATATGCACTTTTAGTAACTCTAATTCTATCATTGTAAAATTTGACCCATTTACAACTGGTCATCCAAGAGTTGGAAATACCAATGTATGGTTTCTAGAGTGAGAATTATTAGAGATGTTGTAAATACATACAACATGATTGAATATAGTCACAATCCCATCCATATAACTAGAATAGAAGATCAATAACTCTTCGTTTATATTACATTTAGTAATAGAGCCTTTTGGTTTAGATTTATTCCTCACATGTGATTTCAAATGACCTAATTACCCAATGAAAAATAAGAAAAATATTAAACAAATTAAATAATGATTTGATAAAATTGAATCCATCAATGAAAATAAAAATAATATTATCATACCTATTAGTTGGATACATCAATCAATAGTGTTCTGGTCCACCATATTTATCTTCTTTAACAAAATGAATTGTGAAATGAATCTTGACTATGAAAAATAAAGGGGAAATTATATCTCCAAATGAAAAATCATCAAAAAAATTATTTCTTGAAGTTTATCAAGATCAGTTGGATTTAGATTTTGTCCACAAAGCTCTCTGAAGAGGGTACAATACTCAACTAAAACTAAAAATACATTTTTAGGTAATGTTTTACACAATGCCAATGACAACAGCTAGTCCATAAATATATGCGAGTCATGAATTTTCAATCCATGTAACTTTTGATGTTTTAGGTTAACACACTATGAAGTGTTACTTGAATATCCAGATGAAACATTTACATTCTATAAATTGTTAAGGAATACATCTTTCTCATTATTTTCATTGTAAAAAAAGCTAAATGACACTTTTTATTCTCATTTTCCCACAAACCAGAATTTATATTCATTAATTCAAAATCATTATAATAATTAAAGTGATCCTTCCCATGCTCATTAAGAAATTTTTTCTGACGCTTTCCACCGAGGCATGCTCACATTACCGTCATCTTATAGCAGGATGAGCTGCACTGTTTCCCTGCATTCCCATTTTCCAAATGTGGTGAACATTCATTACGTCTTCTATGATGTTTTATTCTTGATCGAAATGAGATAATGGGATGTCAGTTCCCCCTTCAGTGGATTCTTACTCATAATTTTTTTCATAGTATGGCTCTCCCTTATAGATTTAGATGTTGTTCATGAGCCTCATTCCTATTGTCGTCTCTTTATGGATGATGGTTAATTATGCCACATATATCTAGACATTCCTAAGGGTCTAGTTGAGGCAAAAACCTTTGGTCAGGTAAGTAGTCATGTTGGGAATCACTGAGCATGTCTGGACACTGGAACATTATAGCACTTATAATCCTCCTTCTAATAGGGCTTCTCAAGGGCACAAAAACCCAAGTCATCCCATGTCGATCATGGGGTATCTTATTCCATATGCATATCTTTGGAGGCTTTCCTCAGTATCCCATGTTTAACATGGGGCATGCCACAAGTTTAACATCTAGTAGTGACAGATTAGACAGATCATAACACTTATAAAGTTGGATCAAATGGGAATATCAATATAAGGGAGCACCTGGAAAGTTTACCAGATGAATGGGTCAGAATGCCCAATGTGGATGGACCTGGGATGATGCATCCCAAAAAGGGAATGATTTCACACCATGAAGGCTGATCCAGACACCATTGAGGGTGGATCAGAGAAAGTGGATCTCAATAAAGGGGACACCAAGGTTTACCATTTTCTAGGATTGAACCTAGGAGATGAATCCTACATACCCTATATAGAATATAGGGATCAAAACCCTTGTAGTTCAAAGGGTTGGTTCAAGGATTACACATGGATAGATTCCCTTCACAAGAGGGACACTCTTGGTTGGATGAATATAGATTGTGTATGGATTATTAATGGTTAAATTCTTGGATATTGCTAGTAGCAGTGATGATGTGGATGGAATGAGCTCACCGGAATGTGGTGGCCAAGGTAATAATCAGTATGGAAATGAAGTAAGTTATGAAATGGAATAGAGTAGATGATATAGAACTAACGTGAAGATGACTGTGTTGGGATTGAACCATGTGGAGGCTTCCTATGTATCCCAGTTGGATATGACTCAAATTCTGTATAGTTTTAAGGGGTGTGCTGAGGCTTATTCTTGAAAAGGTGGCCCAAGCATGTGGTGTGGAGCTTACACATCAAATATACTTAGGAAAATAGATCAGGATACCTTAGGGAGGTGGATATAGGGGATATGTCCCAAAAAGGGTAAATGTAGCATCATGAGGGTACGTCCCTAGGAGGGAGAACCTGAGTTTACCATCGGTTGGGATTAAACCTTAGAGATTCATCCTATGTACCCTGTATAGAAGACAGGTGTCAAAACCCACGTAGTTCGGTAGTTTGGGGCTTACACATGGATAACTTACCAACTGAAAGGCGTCATGGTCACTAATAAACTCTAAGCCCATTTGAGTCATGCTCGGTGTGAAAAAAAAAGAAGTAGTAGACTGGATGGTTGTCCTGTGAAAGATGCGGCAATGAGGAATAGTGTGGGGATTATGCATGGTTTGCGCCCCAGGGAGATGGATATTGGGTCTTAATCTAGGATTTCTTCCCAAGGAGGATTCCTTACTATACAAATAGGATCTCATTCTGTGTGAGGAAGATCTCATTCTATGTCAGTCATACATATATCACCCTATCAAGGTGTGACGAGGCTTACATGAAGACTTCCCAAGGTGCACATGGAAAAAAGACCAAAGGGAGAAAGAGAGTGAGAGGGATCAGGTGACCAACCTATTTCTAGTATTCTTGGACTTTCCACACATGTAGAAACAACAATTTAACGTCTTGTGCTGAAGAAATTGGTGCTTGTAAGTTTAACATCTTGCAGCTCATACGAGGATGAATCCCTCCTCACCCCTAGGACTTACATGAATTATACCAACCCACAGTTGGGGAAGGTAAAGTATCGGCATTTCTAGGATACAATGGGTGGAGGAGTGGTCAATTTTTGGGTCCATGTTAGCTTAGATATGTGAAGAAGAAATAGATTTTATCACACCTATATGAAGAATAATTAGGTAGAGAAACATGCCATGAGACACCACACGAGGAACCATGAAATCACTTTGCACAAGCCAAGAGGGTACCACGAGATTGGAGCCCATGAAGCTAGGTTTCTCACAAAGAGGAGATTTCTGAAGGGAAGGTGATTTGTAAAAAAAGGGGTGCTTCATGAAGAAAATGTTCTTTGTGAAGGAAAGACTCTCACAAAGCATGGACTCACCTTAACATAAGGCTCGTTATTAGGAGAGTACTTCACGGAGGCTTAATGCTTCGCATAGCCTCGAGTAACCTATAGGGGATCCCTCCTTCATAAAGGATGAAGGATTTCATGAAGTGAATACCTACCATGTGTAGGGTATATGTAGAAGAAAGGAGAACATGGCTTGTGATGCTCATGTACCTTGGGTGATCCATTTTTTGGGTCAAGTTCACAGTTCTCTGGATCTTCTTGAAATAGGAGACCAGAACTTGAAAGGTCAGAGTAATGATGCATATGAGGTGGGGGAGCCACCTATTTAAAGATAATGTGGCTCGAGATGCTCATGGGGCACACCTCGAAGAAAAAGGACACTACAAAGCATATACGTTCATGTGGCTATGGAGGGAGCTCTGCGAACTAAGATGTTTAGAAGCACGCTATGAAGAAATAAGGTTACCGTGAAGTAGATATGTTCATGTGGATATAGAGGTTTTCAGACTAATGGAGGTACCTTCAAAGACACCCATAATCATGTTGGAAAAGGGTATCCATGGAGGGGATTCAAATAATAGACTCCTTTGATGAATTTTGGGGCTGTTGAGTCTGAATTAACTTTGAACCAGCCATAACTTTGTCTGTGTCTTCAATAGCATGATTTTTAGTGCCAATAGATTCCCCCCTCAGAATGGAAACCTAGAAAAAAAGGAGGGTTGTATTATTAGGGTCATTCACTGAAAAAGAAACCTCATCTGATCTCAAAGTAGACTCAAAAGGCATGCAGGCATGATGTGCCATGAAGCTTCGGTAGGCAAAGTTCACCATGATGCTTGAGTCGAAAAAGGTCACTATGAATCTCAGCTGACCATCACCTATAAATAGCGTGTGAGGGGTCTATTTTTTTTACTATATCTCCCCAAATTATTATTTTGAATCTCTCCTTTCACGAAGCGATCTGTCCTAAGAACGAATCTTTTCAAACTAGGTCACATGGTCCTTTGATCCATGAATACTTTCTAGCGAATCGAGCATCATAATCTAATTCTCATTTGCGACACACACCAATAACATGTCTACTCCATGAACTTCTAAATTGAGATCATGATTCACGATTGAACTACATGATCATGATTAGAAAATTTTCCCTAAGTCCCGAATAGATGGCTGCTGAAGAATATGTTCAAGAGGTTCTTACTGACACTTCCAGGAGGGAGAAAATGGCGAACAATATTCTAATCGAGGAATATGTTCAGATTCATTCTGAACATGAGTTTTTTAGGGAGATTTTTTTAGATAACCAAATATAATTACCAATGTGAAAAAGTTTTCCTCTATATGGATTCAGATTGAGAGATGATTTATTTATCCTAGAGGTAAGCAGAAATGAGTTGGCCCACTGGTTAAAGGGAGAACTAGGACAACATCAGTGGTATAAGGTTATTGATGGCCATATGAGGATGGTCTATACCCCTATCACAAAAAAGTTTTTTTACAATCATCTCAAAAACATCGGCGAATAGCTGTTGGAGAAAGAAACATCACCACCGCAGTACAAAACAATCATCATGGAAGGGCTTGGGAACCCATATAAGGGGTGGAAAGATGGTTAGGATTGGCGCCATGGTGGAAATTTCACAGATGAGTGGGCCTGGTTCTATTGGGTCTGTGTATCTTGCATAGAGTTTGAGATGGTTTTGAGGCGAGTAGGCTTATATGAAGCAACATGGGCTTCCCAATTCCATGTCTCTCAACCATGAGACATCATACCAGATCTATTGAGATGGTGGTCATTAGATACCAATACATTACACCTACATCATGGGGAGGTTGGAATCATCCTCTAGGATCTCCATCAGATATCATGCATCCTGATCCTAGGAGGCATGTACGATGAGTTCCCCCCTGTTGAGAAAACTTAGGAGGATGTAGAACAGATACCTCCTTTGGTGAAGGAATTTTCAGACCTAGTTTCAGGCTCAAAAAATTAAAAGAAGACAACTAGGGATATATACTTCAAATAATGGTTTGGTTACCTTCTAAACTTTCCAGAGAAGTGGTCAATCGAGGGAGAGGAATCACACAAGAAACTACGAAAAAGGCCCTATGACTATCCAAGGGGAGCCCAGTGAGGCAGGGACAACTCCTATTAGCAGATCTTGGAGGATATTTAGTGGAAAATGTGGCGATACAGTATCAAGTATGAGCATCAACCAATATTCAGGCCATCCATATTCATTTCACCACTCATCTATTGATGGATGTTTCTAGTGAGATACATGCACATGGGATCATGACCAAGCACATTAATCATGGTGGCGATGCTTTCCACTAGACAATGTGTCAATCTAGGTATCCCAGTGCCGGCAAAGTTGTATAAAGTATTTTTGCACATCAGTAAGGGGAATAGGACATTGTGTGTGTCTGGACTATTTCACTACTTATACAGCTGGGTCGTAGTGCACATGGGAGGTTATAAATACCTCAATCCCATCTCTCCACTAGGGATAAGATCTTGACCATCACTCCTAAACATCGTGGGTATTTTCTACTTAAGTTAGGTGTGGTGGCTATGATGATAATAATAGGGAAATCATACTCATTAATTTTCCACCCATTCCATATTCCAATGAGGTAATTCACCAAAAATGGTATAGAAACTATAGAGAAGCGATCATATCTATTGGACTTTGGAGGCGGAGTGCTGGTAGAGTGGGTGAACTACGAACCAATATATGAACCATACACCATGCACCAATTTTCAAGGTAGTTCAGATGTCTACATAGGTTGACCCCGAGGGTGTACCTAGGAGTGTTTCACAAGGACCACCCATGTGTGATGAGGCAGCTTTGGATGATGTTCATGTGGGAAGAACAGGAGATGTGGAATGAGCTTCCACCACCCACCACTTCATTTGGGATAATCCATGAATACTCATAGAGATAGGAATATTCTTATATGGGCGAGATGCTAAAGTAACTGATGATCTAAGTAAGTAATGGAGATGTCCCTGCACCTCTCATCTGAGGTTGAGTGGTAGTAAGGGGACATCATGAGGGTAGTGCTGATGCACCTCATGGTGACAAGGATGCAGGAGCAAGGGCAGTGACACACAGACTAGTACCAACCAGAGGTGAAGAGAGATAGGAGGTAACACCATACCTAGTGTCCCCAACCAAGAGGACCCGGGAGAAAGGGGAATCATCAAGGGGTTTTTGTAAGACACATACTCAAGCCCTTGGGATGCAATTTCACCATGTGGTGCTTCCTCGCGACGCTATCTATCCTAATTCTTGAAAATCTCGGGACACCTGTAGATAGTTCCTCATCATCAACAAACTTTCGGATCACCTAAACAGGTACAGGATGAAGCTATAAGGGATCGGATTTTCTAAAGGAGGATTCAATGAAACCCAGGCTAAAGGGAGGAAATTCGTGATGGAATTGGAGGAACTACACATCCCATGTCAAGTTGAGTGTGGGTGCTACTAGATATGACCCCCCTGATGTTATTAACCACTTAACTAGAAGAACACTTCCCCTTTACTGACTGCTTGGATGGATCTTGGTGGAATAGGCTGATGAGTAAAAACTTTGGAAGGATGATGAGGAAGTAGCTTCCAGGGAAGCCTTTCTGCATGAAGGAGAGTTAGTAGCCTCAGAGGGAACTTATCTGGGTAGATTTCCTATAGCTCTTTAAGTAATCTCTAACTCATCCCCATGTTATATTAATCTCTCTCACTTCATATTGGTTCATCTACTAATATATACTTGTGCATGAGGATATTTTGAAAAGTTCCCCTACTGACGAGAAAAAATGTGTGGCAACAGTCATAGAGGACCAAGAACTGGGACCCATGTCTAGAGAAATAGTAGCTATAGAGTTCAGTTGTACTGGGGAGGCAAGGGTGGTCTCTCTGTAACCTTCAGAACTTATAATCATATACAGGGGGCCATGCCATGGAATCCCAGTGATAAAAATTTAAATGTGAGAACATGAGAAACCATCACTTAACCACTGTAAGTTTCATACCTCATGGAATCATACTTATTGTATTCCCAATCAGATTGGATGACATGACCCTTGTTTGAATAGTTCTCAGAGTGGAATGATTTATTATAGTGTATATGGCTAGAGAACCTGGGGCTCCTTTCCTGACAGGGGTTCCAATTCATATGGAGACAAGTATCCAAACCAACCAGGCCATGGTTTCTGATGAGAAATCAATTTTGATTATAGGTGATTGCACTGGTGGGGCGAAACATGGAGTTGGCCAGAACAACATAATCAAGATAGAATCAAGATATGAGGACTAACCTAATGAAATGGATCCCAAACCATTATA
The DNA here is from genome assembly GCA_963277665.1 of Viscum album. NCBI lineage: Eukaryota > Viridiplantae > Streptophyta > Magnoliopsida > Santalales > Viscaceae > Viscum > Viscum album. The sequence continues at coordinate 358,526,195 of OY728163.1, forward strand.
TATGATGCTAGATTAAGATCCCGCTACAAAAATCCTAGACAAATTTCTAGAATACGAACCTGCTGATTTGGTAGAACTTGATGAATATGATTCTGATGCGGTTGAAGGTAGCCCAAATAACCAATGCCGAGCATGGAATATAATCAAATTCTTTATAAAAAAAAATCCTCAATCATAATGGATAATATTAATGGGATAACTTCACCATTGGATATGTGATCTATACATAAGAGGGGTGGTTTTGTGGGGTCTGTACATACTGATTTGGGACTATCTTGTTGAGAATGTATGGGAAAGTAGTAGGCACTTGGATGCTGCCTAGTGTCAGAAGAAATCTAAAGACATATATAATTTCCTTGAATCCAAAAAAGAAATATAATACCATGATGAGAAAAAAAAACAAGTGTTCGACATTCATCACCAGTCTTCTAGAACTTATTGAACAACTAAAGGTCCAGTTTTCCGAAGACCAAGAGCAACTAGAACAGGTGAGTTGTCAATTGGCTTAGCTTTGAGCTGAATGAGACTGAATGTAGATCAGGGCTAATGAGATTTTCTTTGTGGATATCGAAATGAAGAGGGAGCTTAGGAAGTGGAAAGAGACTCTAGAATCCACACTATAGAAGGTGACAATGATGATGCATTCAATTGAAGGAGCAGATCCCCAAGGGCTATGTTTTAGCCAAACCTATGAAACATGCTTTTCCTGCAATATTTCTTGTTTAAACAGAATGCATGGACATATTTCCTACTTGTTTCAATTACAGAACTTTGATAATATATGTGAGGAAACTAATGATCAATCCCTAAGCTCATGTGGGTTAGGCCCAGTGTGAGAAACAAGGGATGATCATATAATTACCCACTTTTGAATGAGAGTTCCAATCAATCATAGAATACTTGGGGTCTTATACTGTTGACTAACCACCTAGAGTATTTAGGCTAAGAGAGACCGTGACTAGAGAATAAGTACCTTAGAAAATCCAACTTTCCATTACCAATGTGCTCATGTACACAAGTAGGATAATTCCAGGGGCATCATAATCAATCCGAACAAAAGTAGAATGGAAAGTCAGAAATAGAATGACCAAAAATTAGGAACATAGTATGATGGAATGCCAGCAATGAAATAACTACTGACCATATTTGAAAAATAGTATCGATAACATCATCCTGAAATGGGGAAAAATGAGGGTTGGCCACTGACCATAATCAAAACGCAAAAAATAACTTGAAATGTTATCCAAATCTTCTAGGGCATTGGTCTAGAGCAGTAGGTGATCCAAAGAAGCATAGAGAAGCTGTCTGGGGGTCCCTTTAGACATAGAGGAGGATAAGGATCCAAATGAGGGACAAAAAAAGCATGGAGTGGATTGATAGGATGTTTGAAATAATTCCAACACTCTTTAAATTATGCCACCATGACTGAGAGTAAAATGGTGTAGGTTTATTATGTTGAACAAATATTAAACCCATATTATAGGGGAGTATCATCACAGATTCTGAGTGACAGCTGAAGATGCAGACAATATAGTAGATGACCAACACTATAGGAGAGGAACTCTCAGGTGAGGGCCCAGGATGCTTTGTAGTTTTACTTCATGAAAGTGAGGAAGATGAACATGTATTTTAACATCATACGATGAGGATGATGCATGAAATAGTTCAGCAACATATGACCAGGACGTTTCACATAGTTTAAGGTCATACTAGTTGGATCCTGTTCAACTGTTTAATGTCAAGTTACACAGACTATGATGTTTATTCCTAGAATGTTTTCATGGAAAAAAGGGGATGAACCCAACAAGAATGGGCCAAAGGAGTCCTATGCACTATACAAACACCAAGGAGAAGACTAGAATGAGGCATATGTGATGTAGTGAGGGACAAAAATCAACATGAATGAGGACCTAGGAGGCCCAACATAACACTTCACATTCTCTATAGGGATCTTAGTTTAAGGTCATAGAGTTTGGACCAAAGACCACTTGTGTGGATCAAACATATCAATATCCTCTCTACTAGAACTCCTAAGCCGACATGATCTATGCTCAGTGTAGGAAACAAGGAATGGTATAGGGGGTTTTCTATGACATGTGGGAGCACACATCAAGGGTGACACTAAGGATGACATCCCACCATGATACAAGAATGTGAAAAGGATGGTATGTTAAGAATTTTGAGGTCTAGATGAAAAAGTAATTAGTAAGAAAAGGCTGAATGTTGACCATGTTCAAAACACAGAGACCATAGCCACACCAGACAAGAATGTAGAGAGAAAATTTGGGATCAAATTTTGAACATATTCGAAACACATGACTCACTACTTGCTACAAAAGATACATTATGGCGTTGAACCATGATGGGAGGTGATCCAATGATGGCATGATAACATAACCATTAGGGGGTCTGTCTGGAGTTGAAGGATGATGGAAAATCCAAACCATGTAGGACTCGAAGTGTGTATTGAGCATATCTGAGAGTGAGGTTTAGACCAAAGCCTAAAAACAGTTTAATTTCATACTGTATGGACCATGGAGAATAGTTTAAAGTAATTTTTATTGAACTAATGGAAGATTCTTAGTCTTAGGGTATTTATACATTGCGTGGGAGGAAAATCTTGGCATGAATAGGGACCACAGAAGATCATGTGTTGCATACACACCTTAATATAAACAAATCCAAAGGTATAAAAAGGGGTTAATAAACTTGTGGTTGGGCCCAAGACAGAATGTCTGGGATTCTCTACATATCCCATAATAATGGGAATCAAGTTGTACATAGTTCTTGATTACATTGTAGTTAGATACCAACACTGGTGGGGAAATCCTCTCTGACAAGGAAGTGAAAGTATCTCACAATCATCATGGTGAATCCTTAACTTTCTTAGGGTATGGTTTCAATTTACTATCATGCATTGAGGATAATGGGTTCTTAGTTTAAGGTCGTATAGTTAATATGAAAAAGGGTAGCTTAAGTGGACGTGTAGTGTGGTGTCATGACAAACCTGACGTGAATGAGGCCATAGAGGCCTAACGCCACAATACAGATCCCAAAGGAAGTGTACATATAGTTTAAAGTCATGTTTATTGGACTATAAATATGAACAATCATCCTAAGGGTACACATGTGGAATGCAAGAGGTAAAACATGACGTGAATGGGGGGAAAAGAGCCCATGTGTCACATGGATGTCTTAAGATGAACCACATATAGTTTAAAGTCATAGATCTTTGACCAGAGAATATATGGATGGGACCAAAGGGAAAATGTTTGGGAGTCACTGTGTATCCCATAAGGATGGGAATCAAGCCATATGTAGTTCTAAAATCTCACACAGTTTAACATCATGCGGTAAGGAAGAAGATAATTCGACATGAAAAGGGGCAATAACACCACAATTGGACCTGATATGGCTAATACTAGCATCAATATGTATCACATAAGGATGGTAATAAATCCATATGTAGTTATAAAATCTCACACAGTTTAACATCGTGCGGTAAGGAAGAAGATAATTCGACATGAAAAGGGGAAATAACACCACAATTGGACCTGAGATGGCTAATAAGAGCATCAATATGTATCACATAAGGATGGGAATCAACCCACATGTAGTTCTAAATACCTATGAATGTCTGGCCCAAACATATAGAGAATATTCATTAGATATTTCATGTTTTTTCTTTTGTTATTATTAATTTTTTTAGTGGTTGGACCAGGATAAAATGTGTGGGTGCCACCACAGGAATCAAGCCATGTGTAGGTATTGATAGGTGGCTTGGTGGATGAATATTTCTAAGGGTTATGACCTCTCAATAAAGAAAACCATAATGTCATTATGTTTTTCATCATGTGACCCAGACAATAATTCCACAGTTTAAGATCATATGAAAGGACCGACCCATTCCCTTTTAACTTCATGTGGTAAGGATAAAGATGGCATACATTTTATGGTCTTGAAACTAGGATATTAGAGGAAAAGAGGTGTCTTGAAGAGGATGTGTAGTGTGGTACCATGAGGCAACCTAACGTGAATGAGGACCAAATAGATCCACACACCACACCACACACTCCTGGGATAACTGTGAAGAGGCTCTTAGTTTAAGTTCATAGAGTTTTCGTGTCCACTCTATATAGGTACAAATCCTATCAAGACTCCTAAGCCCAGGTGATCTATGCTTGGAGTGGGAAATAATGAGTTATCTTAGGCTTTCCCCATAATATGGGATCACACAATGATGAGAAAGAAATTTTGTGAGGGAAATTCCCAACCATATTAACATTCCCACTCAACGTGTGCATATGCACAGAGCGACAACACCAGGGGTGTAGTGGATCCACCAGAACATAGGGAGGTGGAAAACATGAATCACTTCACCTGATATTTGGACCAAAATGAGGGTGGTGTAATGATAGAGGATAGTCGATGACCTTATTCAAGAAAAAAATCCATATCATGTTACTAGGAGTGAAGATAGACAAATGAGGGCTGACCACTAACCATGTTTGAGACATGGGGATGTAACTCAAAGTGTCGTCAAAATTATTTTGGGGTGTTGGCCAAAAACATTATACGAGACAAAGTGTCATGAGACCATTTTATTAGGGGGATCCCACAGATGTGAAAGATAATGGGGAATCAGATAAAGGGACACTTGAATCATGGAAATGTATTGGGGGAATGTACTTATGGAAGCCAATGCTCCAGGATTCATACCAACACCCATTCAAACATGTCGGTGAGGAACATCCGTAGGTGGGATCAGATTTACCTTTGAGGATTGAGTTCCAAGGAGTGTCATTGAAACCAATTTAAAGGTTTGTATCCATGCATCTTAACGTCATGTGGTAAGGACAAAGATGTCACACAGTTTATCATCATGTGACTAGTAAATATCATCTCAAGAGAGAAGTGTGTGGTGTAAAAAATAACCCAATGTAAATGAGGAACAAGGAGGTATCACAATACACTAAAAACTCTCAAAAGTGTACCTAGAATAAAAGGGTAAAAATGGTGAATTTATAATTATATAGCTGGGATAGGAGACGATATGTCTGGACATCACTACATATCCTATAAGGATGGGAATCGAGCCATATGTAGTTCTGATAGTTGGCATGGAAGATGGATAGTTCCAAAGAAAAGGGGGATGCGGTGAAATTCTCTTAGATGAGAACATCTTGTTTTTTATTTAGTTTATTTTCATGGGACTAGGAGACTAAAAATATTAGTTTAAGGTCATAGAGTTCAGACCAACTAATGGGGAGATTTTTGGTGTGGTATGATGAGGAAACTCGACATGAATGAGGAACCATGTGGTCTCACCACACCACACATTCTCAAATGATATACATGCCAAAAGGGATGAAGGGGTAAGTTTGTAACCCTGTGGCTGGTCCCAAGGATGAGACATCCATGAATTTCTACGTATCCCATAAGGATGGGAATCAAGACACATGTATTTATGTTAAGTGGCATTGCTTATGGCCAATGCCAGAGAGAAATGTTGTATCAAGTGAAGACATTATAACGCTGAGCAGTTTATCATCATACAACTAGGATACAAAATACATAGTTTAACATCATATGATAAGGATTTGGGGCCATTATTCATTTTATTTTCATGCAACAAGGAGGCTGGGGATCTTAGTTTAGGTTCATAGGTATCAGACCATAGGATGAATATTTCAAAATGGGAATGTGTAGTGCAGCACCATGAAGTAAACCAACGTGGATGAGGACCAAAGAGACCCACACCACAACACACATTTCTCAAGGAAAACATGCACACAGTTTTAAGTCATAACCATTGGAATTAGATACTTAGTTTAACATCATGTGGTTGGGACATAAAATTCTATTTTAATGGTCATAGAGTTTGGACCATAGGGTGGTATGATTCTTCCATGCAGGTAAAAACCCTATAAATACCCCTAATCCCACATGATCCATACCCAGTGTAGGAAATAAGGGTAGAATAATATTCCTATGAAACTTGGAGGCACATAGTAGGGGAATAGATATCTAGGTCAAGGACATCCTAATGAAAGTGATCAGCCTACTCAATGTGAAAAGGTGCACGAAGGGGAGCTAACACAAAGTGTTGTCCAAAGTCTTTTTGGGCATTGGTCTAGGATGATATGGGAGATATAGTGTCCAAACACCATACCATTAGGGGATCACTTAAAATATGAAAGATTATTAAGACACAAATAAAGGGGAATGTGAAGCATATAGATGCAATGAAAGAATGTCCATGAATAATCCAATACTCTAGGTTCTACATCACATCACATCTAAGAATATTAATAAGGAGTATATGGTCTAGGGATCCAAACCCATTATTTAGAGAAGAAGCCCTGAGAGGGAACTTAGATATGGCATGTTAATAGACCAATTCCAAATGAAGAGGAACAAGAGGGATAAAATAGGGTTAAAGAACTAGGGGATGGATCTGAAGACAAAATTTCTGGGCATTCCTACATATCCCATGAAGATGGGAATGAATTCATATATAGTTCTTGATTTTCATGAAGTTTAATGTAATGAAATATGGAGAAAAGTTTTGATGCAGTTTATTGTCATGTGAATAGGAAATTGAGAAGAGGTATCCCAAATGGGATGTGTAGGGTGTGGAAAATGAACTTGACATGAATGAGGACCTTATAAATCCACACCACACCATGTGTTCCCAAGAAATATTTCATGACGTAGTTCCAAAAGGATAAAACTATGGCTGGGTATGAAGACTAAATTTTAGAGAATTCCTACATATCCCATAAGGATAGGAATAAAGTCATATGTAGTTCTAAAAATGGAACGGTTAGTGACCAGTGCCAAAGATGATTCCATTTCAGATGAGGATATTGGGGTGCTGTGTAGTTTATCACCATCCATCCAAGACAAGAATCAATTTAACGTCATGTGGGATGGGGAAGTTTAGTGTCATGCAGGAAAAAGGGGAACTTGAAATTTAAGGTCATTCTGAAAGGATAATAAATGATATGATGTTTAATGTATTGTAGGTAGGACACATCAATTTAACATCATTCATAACGGGGATACATAGTTTAACGTCATATCACTTGGATGAAAGAGATCTTAGTTTAAGGTCGTAGAACTCGGAACATTGGATGAATCTCTTAAAATAGAAATGTGTAGTGTGGTTACATGAAGCAACCTGATGTGAGTGAGTATGAAGAAGGTCCACACCACACCATAAATTTTTGGGAAGAACCCACACATAGTTTATTATCCTGGGAGATGATAAAAATGTTTTTGGAGAGCTTATGGTTAGGCCCAAAGATGAAGTGTCTGAGCATCACTACATATCCCATAAGGATGGGAATAAAGACACATGCAGTTCTTTAATTTCATGTATTTTAAAGTCATGCGATAAGTAAAAAATATATCTTAATTTATGGTCAGATAGCTTGGACCATAAATTAAAGAATTTGTAGTTTATCATCATTCAGGATAATCAGGATGAAACAGTTTAACATCACATAGGATAAAGCAGTTTAGTTTCTGGTAGGACAAGGAAACATAGTTTAACATCATATTTCTTGGATGGTGGTTCATGGAATTTTAATTTCCTATAGATTAGATAAAGGGGATCTTAGTTTAAGGCAATAGAGCATAAACTATAGGATGAAGCTGTGCAGTTTATCGTCATACAGGACAATCGAGAAAAAAGAAACCCCACTCATGCAATGTATTGTTTGAGGAACTTGGCATTGGTAGGAGTAATTCTATCCTAATCCATAACGACCAAAGATTATGAACTATTGGGATATAATTTCTGAATGATGTATGGTCCTTCCCATTTGGGTTTCAATTTTGGTTGATTCATGCCAATAATAATCAGCACATAAAGAGACAAAACTATGTCACCCTGAAGGAAAGAGTGGAGGTGAAATCTCTTGTTGAAAGCTCTTGTTATCTTCTTTTGGTTCCTCTCTAGATTTTAAAAGACCTAGAGCCTGTTCTCATTGAGGGCCTCCAGTTTGTCCAAACATAATTTTGATACTCTTTATGATGTTTGCTAATCATAAATAGTTGTACGAACCAATGGAAGATGAATCTCAATAGGGATCACTACCTCTATTCCGTATATTAGGGAATATGGAGTCACCTAGGTGGAATTACGAGTCGTCGTTCGATAAGCCTAGAGAGCATTGGGGAGCTTGCCCAGCCAAATATTCCTGTTCAAACCTACAGAATTTTTCAGAATGTTAGAGAGGGTTTTGTTGAATGCCTCAATATATCTATTTTACTATTCATGGTAGCAAGAAGTGTGGTTGGACCGGATACTATACTTGGTGTAAAATTTCTTCAGCTCAGATGATTGGAAGTTGGTGCCATTATAGGTGAGAAGAGCATGAGGGACTCTAAATCGATGGATAATATTGGATCTCACAAACTCAAAAATAGAATGGACCTTGACTTCCTTGAGTGAGATCACCTTTGCCCACCTGAAGAATAAATCTATTGCAATTAGAATAAACCTACACTATATATTTGTTGATTGTGTGTATGGTCCCATGACATCGAGTCCCTAAACCGCAAAGGTACAAGAATACTTGTTACTGTGGAGAGATTTTAGTGGTCGATGAAAAATTTGGCATGAATTTGACACATGTGGAAACTCTTGGAAAACTCAATACAGTCATGGACTAGGGTGGGCAAAAATTAGAACAACCTTTGAATCTAGTGATAGAGTTTCGACCCTTCCTGATGAGCTCCATCGGATCTGGCATGAACTTCCTATATAACTTGGGAAATCTTGTCTACATGAATACAATAGAGGAGAATTCCATCAAACCCAAATTTTTAGAGGATCTTCTCAAGGAATGGACCACTCTGGAGGTTGAACTGCACTACATGCTGATAGACTCGCTCATGCTCGACTCTGTCTATCGAGAGATTATTGTGTTGGAGGTACTCGATGAAAGGAGTTGTCCAATCAGAGGTTTGTTCTACTATGGCAGGGGATCCAGATTACCCGATGTGGAAGCATATATGGTAAGGTGGATTACCTACTGGTTTTCATCATCATTTCATTGATGGGGGTGATGAACCTTTGATACACCATATGAATAAATAGATATTACTGGTCAGGTTCTCTGAGAGAAGCGGATAGACCATCTCGGGCACTAGCTCGACCATTCTGCGACTGAGGGACACGAGTGACCTCTTGTTGAAAAGGGAACTAGGCCATCAGATTGATATAATTCTTGAGAAAGGGTAGGATCTCCATATTCCAAACGATATAGTCACTATTGACCAGCTTGATGACTAACTTAGAGCCCCCCTTCACATGAAAGTGGGGAACATCAATCTCGAGATCCAGCATGAGACCAATGATAAGAGCCTAATATTCTACCTCATTTTTGGTGCAACCTTATGACAAAAAGAATGAATAGGGAAAGACTACCTCCATAAGAGTGATGAATATAATTCCCAGGCCTACTCTGTCAAGTCAAGGATCATTTAGTCTCCTGCTAGTTGGATATTGAGAGGCACCTTCAAAATGAATCTACCAATACAGCATAGCCGGATACACTGAGAGAATGTCCTAATCTAGAAAATCAAGATCTAGGGAATGCTCTGTGGGGGCCAGATGAGTAGCAAGAAAGTCTTCCAATGCTTGACCCTTGAGGGCCTTCTATGGAATGAACCGGATGTCGAACTGCTGGAGGATAACTTCCCATTGAGCTAGATGACCCATCAACATAGGGTGATTGAGAATATACTTTAGCATATCTACATGGGACACCAACTATATCTCATGATGATACAAAAAATACCACAACTTCTGCACTCACTACTACAAAATAGGAATTTAAAAGTGCTATAAAAAAGCATTGATAAATGGAAACTTTATCAGCTCTAATTAAATCATTGAGAAATTTAACCATTTATTAGCACTAAAAATAAAGCGCTAATAAAGGGTACCCTTTATCAATGATATATTTCTAGTGCTCATAAAGAAATAATTTATTAGCACTTTTTTAGCATTGATAATGGTTCGAATAAATAAAATGAAATAATTAAATAAATAAAATATAAAAAACGAGTTTATTAAAAAAATATTACAAATTTTATTAATTAAATAATCATTGATAAAAATTAATAAATTGATTATACTATATATAAATTATAAATACTAATAAATAGAATGTATTAAATACATAGATAAATGAAAAATGAAAATTAAACAAATTAAACTAAAATTAAGTAATTTTAGAAAAATATTAAACATTTTATTAATCAGATGATTATTGATAATGTTAATAAATAGTATATATTAAACATGTAGATATATATATTAATGTATATAAATATGATTTATATAATATAAAATATTATTTATGCTTTAAATTAAATAACAATATATTTATTGAATAATGGTTTATAATTAAAACTTAGTATCAATTAAAAATGCTGACTAATTGCATCGAGTAATGGACATAATTGAATGTCGTTTGATTTTTCAATTTATAACACAGGCCAAACATATTATATTGATTTCACATATATGCAATTGATTCATTTTTATATACATACACATACACAAAATTTTTCTTTGGAATTTAATCAATTTATATTTTTTATTTTATATATATTTATTTACTATGTTTTAATATTTTCAATATGTATTCATATTTATTTCAATATATATCTCTTTTTTAAATTATTTATATTAATCAAACTTATCAAAATGTTCAATATTGTACTCAATTTTTATTAATTAATTTTACTCATTTTTAACAATCATGAACTTAAGATTAAATATTTATTTATATTGTTTAAAATAATTTTTTTAAAAAATATTTATAAATGTATATTTAGCATTTTTATACATTTATAATTATAAATAAATAAATAATATTTGTTTAAAAAGTATTTATAAAATTATAAATAAATAATTATAAATTATAATAAATCTATTTAAACAATGAATATATTTACTATGTTTATATAAATATAAAATTATATAAATATATATAACGATATAAATATTATTTTTTAAAAAATTATTTAAAAAATTATAAATAAATAATTATATATTCAAATAATTATAAAATTATTATTTTTATAAAAAAAGTATTATAAGTATTTATTAGTGCTTATTAACTTAGCATGGATAAAATGAATCCTTATCAGTGCTTTTTTTGAAGCACTGATAAAATTGTCATGATCCATTTTAAGAACTCTAACCATCACGGACCAGTTCGTGATATCTGAAGCTCTCTACAAAAAGGAATTGATGTCGGCACTCCTCATTGTTGAATCCAAGCTCTAATCTAGGCTATAATCAAGGCTCCAACTATTCCAAGGATCAAATCCAAGTCTCGAGCGATTCAAGGGTTGAACACAACCACGACTTGAACAAAATCCATGTTTTTTGATATCTATTTTTTCCCTCGGTTATCCACTGAACCTTCTCATACCACATTTGTGTATCCCAACAAGTCTAGCTTCACCATCCTATAATAAAACAACCCAAAATTCATTATTTTTTAGATATATTGAAGTATCATCTTCCATGATATCATGTGGGTCTCCTTGGGACATCATTGGTACTATGCAACTTGAAATATATCAAACTCAATGTTGGGTCATGTTGTTTTGAGGTATAATAGGCTCCCAATACCTATATTCCATGGCACATAACTCTTTTAAATCATTAAATTTTGAAAAATTCATCCATATAGTGGTTGGTGTTGTTATTAGTTTTGAATATTACATTTAAAATCAATTGGATGATGAAATATGTGACATCATTGAGACCTTATATTATGTCATTCAATAATTGGAACTAAGAGAGTTGAGTGTGGAGGAACTAAAATATAGGGTTACCCACTTATATTTAAAAGTTAACTCTAGAATTTGTTTAAAAAAAATGGATGATGAAATATCTGACACATGGGAACAACTATATAATGATTTTTTCATGAATTTTTTCCTAGGATAATCAACAATGAAATATGGTGTAAAACTATTGGATTTATTGAGGATGATTGTGAACTATTTAATGTGTCTTGGGATATATTTATAGGCCACTTATGAAATTTAACAATCAAATGAATTTGATGAATCTATAAAACTAGATGAGAAAAACATTATATATGTTTGATTTTTTGTCTTATTTATTTAATTACTTCTTGAAAAAATATAATGTTTTCAGTTTTTATTTTTAAAATATTTAAATTTGATTTTAAATACTATGAATTAAATGCTATATAAATAAAAATCAAATAGGTTTTACGGTTATACAATCCTTAGACAATATTATACAGGGAAAAATGATTTTGATATAAAATGGAATTGATATTTCGATATTGGTTTTTAAAATATTTTCAGAAAATAAACAATTGGAATGAGTCATTTTCTTGGAAAAAACTCATCATCATGGTATTTTAATAAATAAAATACAGTTTCATTACGTGTTACATAAGAAGAGTGCTTTTATGATAGAATTTATTATTATTAATCCTTTAGGATTGATCAAAAAATTTCTAGATTTGATATTTTATTTTAAAACAAACATATTTAAGGAGAAATGTTTTCTATTATTTAAATTTTAAAGAATATTTTAATTTATTCTAGTCAACTTTATTATTTTGGATTTAATAATTTAATTACATGCTATGTTTACTATGGATTCTTAATTCTATTGAATTTAGGGTTTAATAACATAACCTTAAATCCATTTTTATGTCCTTCTAGTGGTAATATGTTACCCCACATATATGACCATCTCAATTACATGACATAAATAAATGTTTCATTAAAATAAATCGCCATGAACTTTTATGTTAAGTGGTTTTCAGAATTATGAAAAAACATTAACTAAAAAACTCATGTATTTTTAAACTAATGGACATTTTTTGTTAAAATATATGCAATAAATTGATCCATTAGAAGCCTTCATTGTTCTTATTTAGATCAATATCCTCATGATGCATTTTCCTTATTAGGATCAAGCTCCTCATGCATATATTTTATCCAAATATAATCCTTGTCAGCCTCTCCAAATGATTTAGGCTCTACTTGGGAAAAATGAGGTTTTTTATAGTCCAACTCCTTTTAGTTTTCAATGAAACATTCTGATCACCAATGAAATTTTATTCATTGATTTCAACCTTTCTTGTATTTATTATAGTTGATAAAAATATATCCATCTTTGAAATGATAAACTACTCATTAATACTTATTAAAAATAAATTCATTTTTTTCATCACACATCTAATAAACACTATATATGTTTTACTTTAATACATCTAAAAATATACCATTCATTAACATTGAATTCTGGTTCCACCATTAGGAATCTCTAATTACCACCCATGTAATTCTCAAAAATGGGAGGAATTCACCTTTGATAATGAATATCTTATGCGTATTTATTTATTATAGAAATTAAATATTTTATAAACCCAATAGGATAACTTTACTTTATCTTGTATGATTTAAATATTCAATATAGTGTATCTTATTTTCTCCACATCCTCCTCAATCATTGATGTATTGTTCGGTGAGATCGATTTGTGTTTTTTTATCATCATTCTTATTTTACCGTTGGCATATCCCTATGGTCAACAATGTCTTCACATTAAAATAATGATCCATATAATTAATGTTTTGTTTCATATTTATGTTTAATTTATTTCTTTCTAATATTAATCATATAATAATTTTTTTATTGTACATGTGGATTATTTTGTTCGAGTTAGGGTGGTTTGTTCGAAGCTGCTCATGCTCGTGAGGGATTGGACTTTGATCCTGCAACTGTGATAAAAACAAAAAGGAAATGCATCAAGAATTCATAAAACCATCCAAAAAAGGCTAATTCCTACTACTTATTTAATTAATTTTTTCATCATTTTATCAAATATTTGTAAGTTAATTTCCTTACCATTTTTATCTAATACTTATTTTGTATTTTTCACAGATCTTTTAGGAAGTCATATTTTTCTTTCAACTATCTACAACAATCCACAAAAGATAGAAAATGATTCTTTCTACCAATGTAACCACATTTTCCATATTCATTGCCTTTCTTTATCTAATAGACAATACATCATATTGATTCGATATTATTAGCTAAAAAAACATTATCGTTGTTGAAATCCTCTACTCGTCTTATTTTCAACAAGAGAAATGTTTTTTGGATAAGAACATTGGGTCAATATATAGTGTTGGTAGTAAGACATATAAAGACAATAGAAACATGGTAACATTGGTAGTTAGGATTGTCTTGATACTTTGGGATGTGAATTAGCCGCACCTCAATCCAACACACGGTGTGACCAGTATGACTCCAAGTGCTTCTATTTATTTAAAATTGACATTATTTTTTGTGAAAAGGACAACTATCATACTCAAAATCAAGAAAACAATATTCTAATTATTTTGATAATTTATGTAAATAATCCATAAGTCATTTGAGACATGTAGGAATTAGCCACACCATAATTCGACGCACAGTGTTACCGCTTTGACTCAATGTGTCCGTTATCAGTTTAAAATTGAAAGTTTAGTTCCAAGAATGTCACTTAATGAAAAAAAGTAACCACACTCAAATTTTATTGATAATTTAGAACATCGATTCCTACGTCATTTGTGATGTGTAGGAATCAGTCTCATCTAAAACCAATTCACTATGTAATCAATATAGGTCAAAGTACATGTTTCTAGTTTAAAATGACATTTTAGTAAAAAAAGTGATGTACTAAAAAAAAACACATTTAGATTGTTTTAATACTTTATGAAAACAATACATAAGGCATTTTAGATTTGTAGGAATCATACATACCTTAATATTATGCACGATGTGATCAGTATGACTCTAAGTGCATCTATTTATTTAAAAATGACATTAATTTTAATAAAAAGGAAAAGTGACATACTCAAAACTAATCAAATGAATTCATATTGTTTTGATAATTTAGTAAAATGATCTATAAGTCATTTGAGTTGTGTAGGAATCAGCCGTACATCAATCTGATGCACTGTGGGATCGGTATGACTCCAAGTGCATCTTTTTTACTTAGAAATGACATCAATTTTAATAAAAAAGAAAACTAACCAACTAAAAACTGATAAAACACATTCATATTGTTTTGATACTTTAGGGTAATGAT
The DNA here is from genome assembly GCA_963277665.1 of Viscum album. Classification (NCBI taxonomy): domain Eukaryota; kingdom Viridiplantae; phylum Streptophyta; class Magnoliopsida; order Santalales; family Viscaceae; genus Viscum; species Viscum album. Next base: position 358,541,350 of record OY728163.1, read on the forward strand.
CGATAAGTCATTTTTGATGTGTATGAATTATCCATACCTCAATCAAATACACGATGTGCCCGGTATGACTCAATGTGTTTGTTATCAGTTTAAAATTGATAGTTTAGTTCAACAAATTTCACTCACTAAAAACCAAGAAATCAAACTTTTATTTTCTTGATAATTTTTGATATTGATTCATAAGTCATTTAGGACATGTAGGAATCAGTCTCACATCAAACTGATACACTATGTGAGTGTTATGAGTCAAAGTGCGTGTTTCCAGTTTATAATGACATTTTAGTAAAAAAGACAAGTGATGTACTCAAATCCAATTAAATTCATTCATATTGTTTTTATAATTTTTTACAACAATAAATAAGTCATTTTATATGTGTAAGAATTAGAAACACCTCAATCCAACATGCAGTGTGACTGATATGACTCCATGTGCGTCTTTTTGTTTAAAATTAACATCAATTTTAGTAAAAAGGGAAACTCGCCAACTCAAAATGAGAAAATACATTCAGATTGTTTTGATACTTTAGTAAAAAGATCCATAAGTCATTTTTTATGTGCAAGAATCATCCAAAACTCAATCTGATACACAATGTGTCCAGTATGACTCAATGTGTCCATTATCAGTTTGAAATCAACATTTTAGTTCAAAAAATGTCACTCACTAAAAACTGAGAAAACACACTCAGATTGTATTTATAATTTATGAAAATGATTCATAAGTCATTTTTAATGTATAATAATACGTATCACATCAATCTGGCACATGATGTGTCCAATTTGAGTCAAAGGGCATGTTTCTAGTTTAAAATGACATTTTAGTAAAAAAGACAAGCAATGTACTTAAAACTAAGAAAACACATTCAAATTGTTTTGATACTTTAGGAAAATGATCTATAAGTCATTTGAGAAGTATAATAATCATTCAAACATCAATACAATACATTATGTTACTGGTATGACTCAAAGTAAAATTTTCTAATATATAAGTATCATTTTAGTTTAAAACATGCATCACATCGCCAAAACCGAGAAAACGAGTTGATATTATTTTTTTATTCAAATTATATATTAGTGATTGATTTTTCATATTTCATGGTGTTTTTGGTGTTGTGGTATGTTGTTACAACATACTGTAGTATGCCCCTTTATTAGTACTTCTAAAATCACTGATAAAGGACACCTTTGTGAACACTTCTAGAAGAACTGATAAACGACCCATTTATGAGTGGGTTTTTAAGCATTGATTAAGGATACCTTTATCAGTGCTTCTATAAGCATTAATAAAGGTACCATTAATAAATTATTTTCAAAGTGCTGATAAAGGGGTCCTTTATCAGTGCTTTTTAGTGTTGATAAAAGAATCGGGCTTTTAATCTTGCTCCAGTAGTCAACGCTTCTCTAGCACTGATAAAAACCATTTTTCATACTGTTAAGGGAAATTTTTGTAGTAGTGAATACAAAAACCAATACAAGGTGGCTCTTACCAATAAAGGAATATCTGGTCTCTATGTCAAGGAGTATGTGAATTAGATAGTACAAACTGTTCTTTGTTCCTTCGTTATTCTTCTGGGCGAGAAGGGCACCAAGGGATCTTTCCAGAGCGGTCACATAAAGGACCGGCGGCTTTCTAGAAACAGGTGGCATCAAAACAGGAGGTTGTAGTGGATACTGATTGATCTCCTCAAAGGAAGTCTGACACTCTTTATTACATTGATATAAAACACCTTTCTTCATGAGTCTGGAAAAGGGATTAAACATTCTATCCAGATTTATAATGAATCGACACATATATGCTAATTGGCATTGAAAGCCTTGGAGATCCCAAAGGTTTTTTAGAGGAGGAATCTGACTAAAGGTCTTGAATTTCTTTGTATTGATCTCTATACCCCTGTATCTAACAATGAAACCAAGTAACTTACCAGAGGTAACCCCAAAATAACATTTCAATGGGTTCATATTCAAACAGAGGTAGCATAGGAAGATGAAGACTTTCTTAAGGTCTCTGATATGGTCCTGACATTGGCAGGATTTGACCACCAAATTTTCCACGTAGCATTCCACTTGCATCCCAAAGATCAGTTTGAATATGTGGTGCATGGCATGCTGACAGGAAACTCCTGTGTTCTTCAAACCGAAAAGAATTACCTGATAATAGAAGGTACCTTATAGCTCCCTAAAGGTGGTGGAATCTTCATCTTTAGGGGCTATTCAAATATAATTATACCTAGAATACCTATCCATGAAGTGAAGGACCTAAAAGCTAGTGGTAGCATCAATCAGTAGCTCTATCACATGAGGAAGAAAATAATAATTCAGGAAATGGAGGTTAAGATCCAAGAATTCTATGTAGACATTGATTTTCCCATTCTTATTCCTAATGGGAATAATGTAGGATAACCATTTGGGGTACCAAACTTACTTGAACAATTTGGCCTTGACAAGATTATCAACTTCTTCCTCAACCATAGAACCATGGGACGAGTTCATCTTCATGGGAGACTTCTTGATCCTGCAATGACTTACCGGGAGACCAAGACGGTGGGTGGAGATATGAGGGTCTAACCCTAACATCTTATGATAACTCTAGGAAAACACATCATGATGTTGCTTTAGGAAATCTACATACTATTGTTGTTCTTATGTAGGCATGGTTGTACTAATCAGTGTCGGCCTCAGATCTGCCTCAATGCTAATATTTACCCACACCAACTCATTGATAGTGGTGGAGAATCCCTCTTAAAATGCAGTAGTGAAATATTCCAAATCCTATTCATTTTCCTAGGCTAGAGGATCATCTAAATGAGGAAATTATTTTGAATTAACTGACCCTGGAGGAACATGGGTGCTAGATTGAGCGGTGGTGGAACCTTCATCAGGAGACTCATGCATTATTGAAACCATGGAAATAAAAGTTGTTAACCAGATTCCATCAGGACTTCGACCAAGTGGTCCATGCTTGATTATGTTAAATAATTGGTGGTGGGTTGATCTATGTTTAATCATCCCATCTTAGTTAAACTAGCATGTATGGCACACTGCTGTAGCCATGGGGAGAACATCTCAATACCTTACAGAGGTAAGAGGATCTAGTATCACTCCAACCTATCCAGTATAGAAGTGCGAGGTAATCATCTAATGTTCCTTGTATTTGGGAATGTGTCTTACCCTCATCTCATAAATGAAAAATAAATGTCCCAAGCCATGAATTTTAGCCTCCAACCAATGAATTATAAGGATGAAGCATCATCCAATTCCATCAAGGGGTTAACCACAGTAGAAGTGTGCTCATTCTTGTTGGTCTAAACCCATTTATCCTTGATCTTGTAATAATCAACATCCATGTAATGGGATTGAAAAGAAGAAAAAGGAGATTAATAGCCATGGAGCATTCCCACTTGACCATTGAGGGAGTACTTGAGGCATTGGTGATATGTGGAGGGAACTAATACATGCATACGGAGCCAAGGTCTTCCTATTAGTGCATTGTTGGTGGTATCATGTGAGACGACCATGAAATCAATGTTGGCAATCAAGCCACTGAAATGGGTGCTCCAGTTAATTTTTCTAGACAACCTCTACTCGATCCATTCATAACCATGAATCTTCAGGTTATAGGGACTAAGATTTTATTTAGTCAGTCCTAACTTATAGATCATTCAGTTTGGGATGAGATTGATCCTAGAACCTATGTCAATGAGACAAATGTGGACCTACATGATATTTATTTGACCTGTGATGTATAGTGGGATATTGTTCCCATGCATGGGTTAACCTTCATCTTTCCCTTAGAATTAGATAATGTCTTTTCATTATGCTCACTTGATATATTCAGCATGGAAAACCTCTATAGCTGCTACCTCTATTTCAAACTGGAGGGGGCTTTTCAAAGCTTCTATGAGGGCTTTAAACATGTCTTATAATAAGTAGAGGGCCTTAAAAATCATTATCCTTGAAGGAATGAGGGAAAAATGATTTTTCACATCATACATATGTGATAGATGTGAATTTCTTCTAGGGGAGGTTGCTCTCTATCCGGAGGTATACCAGGTGTTTCTTATCGAACCGGTGGATTCTAGATTTTTCTGGGAATATCTCATTTCTCACTAACTGAACCACATGAAATTACTGTTGGCTAACTATCGGTTGGATGAGGTCTAGCCATAGCTGGATGCAGCTGACCATGATGTGGTTGTGGAGACTCTACCTGGTTGAGTAGCATGAATGTCGGTGACTGTGAATTTGATAAGATGGTCTAAGAGGCTTGTTTCTACTGGGTTCTGTACAGAACCTACTATCTAGTCTCAGTATCATGTTTGGATTGGCTTAAAGCACTAGAATGGGAATCCAAATGATTCACTTATCTATGGACTCGTCGATGTTGGCGTCCATCAGGAACATTGGGAGGATCTTCCCCATGCTCCTCGTTGTCAGGAACCTTGTACAGGTCAACCAGCTCAATGATATTCACCAAGGAATACTTTTGATTATCACTTGAAGAATCCTCCAATAATAGGAAAATTATGGGGGTGACTCCCATCTATGGGGGCATGAAATCACCGTGGGTGTGAGATGGGTTTGACACTGATAGGGAACTCTTATTTCCCTTACGACATCATCTCCTTCTCTTCTGAGAGGTAGAATGTTGAGAGGTAGATATAAAAGTGATAGAAAAAGGAGATATGGAAACATTAGGAGGCTCATGCCAATTTAATGAGCACATATGATACCATGGGTGCAAGAAAATTTCCTATGAGCAAGCCAATCGTCATACTTATGTGTCCCATGGATGGAGACCTACTACTACTCATCTTTGCTTTCATTGTTAGAATTTCTAGAAATGCACACTACTAGTTCCAGTGCAGGGCTTAACTTAATGTTATTATTATCAATCTAACTCTAGAGATATTCCTTGAATTTATAACACCACTTGATGATGTATCCAAGAAACCAGTGATAGGGGTATTAGTTAGGGAAATCAATGAGATCATCCTCCTCAGATCTCCTACATTATAGAAGATTCATAATCCCTTGGCCCATGGTGCTACAAAAATAACAAGGAACCCAATCCTCCTTAAATTAATTAGTCTAGTTTATCCTATATGGTAAGGGAACTCTGGGAGCCTGTCCATAACGAGGGTCCAGAGCTTGATTACCTTGCCTAAGTGGTAGTGCTTGATGGGGTAGTGACCCCTGATTCCATGATGGGTGATGCTGAGACTGAGGCTAGGCATGAGGCTGATTCCCTCAGCGATTCTATGGAGTAGGATTAACCAGTAACAGTTCTAGTTACATGGGGGCCTCTACCTATGCAACAACATCAGTCTTGACCTTGGATTATCTTCTTATAGGAGCCATGAGAGGTAACGAGTGCACATTATTATCCTAATATAAGGATTCCTCTAGAAGATGATCCTTGTTAGAGAAATATCAGAATCCTCATGGGAAATTCTGAGTGATTAGAGAGGGAACCAATTTAGTCTTAACATTCCCTATGCACATTATCAGTAGATATTATTGAGTCAACAACATGTCGAGTGAATACACGAGGCCTTTCCACTTAGAAACAAAGTCTGCAAATCATTCATATGACTGTTGTTTTCACTTGAAGAGGTCATAAATAATTGTCTTGCGCGTAGTAGAGCTGAACTAATAAAGAAACTGTATGAAAAGGTCTTCTCAAATAGCTATGTACCCAATGGATAAGTTGTTGTACCAGATGAACTTATAACCTTATAATGTCTTCAAAAAAACACTGGAGATTTGTAGCTTCATGTTGTGTTGGAGTTCCCAGCATTGGCCCATACATTGAAATAAAGTGGGCCAGGTGTTGCATCGGGTCACCCATCCCATTGAAGGGGTATAAGGTAGGATTTCCAAAATCCAGGGGTGACAATATATCATCAACACACACTCTATATGACTTTACATCAGGTGGGATCACCACTTTTTGCATCTCAAGGGCCTCGAGGCGGGCGATAAGAGCGTCCATTGGGCCCTCCTAGCAAGGATTCCTTTCTGGGTGAGGATCTCTGACCACCAATGCATTTACAGGCTCATCAACTGGTAGGCCATCTCAATGGATTTTAGTAAAACTGGTAGAACTACTAGAGGAATGTCTTGAGGGGTTGCTGAGGGAATAACCTAAGCCAGGTCTTGAGAAGGATTCTCACGCAATTCAGGCGGATTGGGTGATAAATACCACGGTCGCTTGCTATAGGCTTTGATATCTAACCTATTGGGATGGTTAGTATTTCCAAGATTCACAGGTTGTACCTGGACAAGGAAATGTGGTAGTAGGGTTGGCTAGAGGGATTAGAGGTTCTAGTTGGTAATTTACACTTGTTGAGGTCTCAGCCTAAGGGTAATGACTCAGAGGGCTCTGCAAGGCCATGCATCTTCCTTTTCTAGTGGGTGAAAACACCTAGGGGGTCCAACATATGTTTTAAAACCCCAAGGGGTGGGTCCTCTTCCTTAGAACCTACTTCAGTGTATCTCTTCTTAAGTGTTATGATCTCATCCATATTCACCATGAGTGAACCTGGAGGCACATTCTTGATGTCATCAGGAAGATCCAGCCATCATAGGATATGAATGAAGTAGAGAGCCACATAATTCCACCAAACATGAATCTATATGTGTGGTTACACTTCCTAAATAATTTTTCAAAGCATAGAAATGGTTTGGACACATCATTTCTGAAGGTTCCAATGGTGGTCATGTGATGTGGGGTGCTGAACCACTAGATGCACTGCTAACTCAACCATGTGACACTACCGACCAATGTTGTTTCAGTGCTCCTGTCTCTTTGGATAATCCAACTGACTGTTTTGTAGGTGGAAATGTGTCGCTAAGATGGTATGGAAAAATCCCAAAACCTCATCATGCGTGATTGACCCCATAATATCGAATTTGGGAGTAGTGATCATCCAAAACATATTATACAACTGATCGGCCACTAGAGTGTCCCACAAGTTTCTCTACTCAAAAGTGGAGTCCGAATCTTGGTTTACCCATTCTTAGATTAAGGTTGGACGAGGAACTGGAAATGAAATTAATGTATACCATTTTGACAGTGGACTAGCCGACAGGGGGGATATTGTGTGAGCTGACAGGTCGTTGCTTACTAGATAATTTGTCAGAGATGGTACCGACTACATCACCACGTCCCTATAGGATGGAGTATTTTACAATGATTCATGTGCAAGGTAAGTGACTATTAGTGTCCAATATGGCAAGTGATTACCACCTATCATTCCCTAGAATAACTCTCCCTGATCTCATGTCATGGTAGAGAATGAGTCTGGCGAAAGTAGAGAAGACTGCACAATAAGATTTTGGATGGGAGCCAAATATTCTTCCACTTTCATGCACCTATGAAGGGATTCAGGGATTTGGTACATCTCATCTTCTATAATGACAAAAATCACACATTAGGTTCCTACCCCAGAATCTGATGCATAGGATTAGGGTGAAGGCTCCATCAGTGGGTCCCAATCAGCTTCAGAATCAGATAAGCGGATGGGATTCATGACAATCAAGTACTTCTCTAAATTCTTCCATCGGTGGAGATGGTTATCCATTTTCCCCCATGATAGTTTATTTTGAAAGGGAAGATTTTATGAATGGGGAGGACCTCTGGGTACTGAAGTAGGGAGGACCTCCTCTTTGGTGATTCAAGGCATGTGGAGAAACCAAACATATTTCAAATGAAACATCCATAGGACCTCCTTGTCTGCTGATGGATGTGTGGGGAGGACCTTCATGGTTGGGAGTGATAGAGAGAGGAGGACCTCTTTTGGACCTGGAGAGAACATGGGTAGGACCTCCTTTTCTATTGTAAGTGATATAATGAGGAGAGCCTTTGTACTGATTAAACTGTACATGGGGAGGACCTCCATGTCTGTTGATGAAGCATGTAGGGCCTCTGCTTGGATGGTCACTAGAGTAGGGAGGACCTCTGCTGAAGCTAGTGAGAACATGGGGAGGACCTCCATGCTAATGGGTGATGAATCCAGATGACCTTAGCTTCGGTCAATGCTATTGTAGGGAAGACTTACTCTTGATATGGGAGTGATGCGAGGAGGAACTTTGTGTTTATGATATGAGTTATGGGGTGGACCTCTATATCTAGAATCATAGGCATGAGGAGGACCTTCATGCTGGATGTCAACAAGATGGGGAGGACCTCTACTTGGACTGATTATAGTGACATGGGGAGGACCTCCATACTGAGTACAAGAGCTGGGAGGACCACCACTATGGCTAGTGATGATACGAGGATGACCTCCGTACTGGATATTATCATCACGGGTCAGCTCGTGACAACTACTGATTGTGTTGGAGACTGAAAGAGTCATACTAGGCTACCCATGGGGTGGATGAGGTCTCGATCCCAAATGGGAATTGGAGTGGCCATGGTTTTTAGTAGCAGGTAACTAGTAATATATGTATGTGGTGGCATGAGGCACTGGAGCTATTGAAGATGATGCCCCTGAAGGGAATCTCCCTGAACATGGGATGAACTCTGACATCAGGTTATCTGGACCGGGGTATAGACCACCTGTTCTTCAGCATGAGGGGCTGGTTTGTGGAACTGACATAGCCTGGTGGGATCCCCCCTTAGTGGCTCCCAGATAGGTTTCATAGCTGGGATGACTTAGATATCCCTTACCTCATCAGCATAGGGGAGTGAGTCACATGATCACTCCATAGAGAGACTACCGAAGTGGATGAACATGGGGGTTGTGAGTATTGGATCTCTATACGTCCCTTGGGGGCGGCGGTGATGATGAGGAATAGAATCCTAAAAATACTAGAGGGAAATGTCCCTTATGGGAATCACCCCCTCCTAGTTGTATTGATGAACACAATTGTCTATCAACCTTATTTGGATGATTTTAGAGGGTGAGATGAGGTGTGGGCACCTGGTATCTGTGGTCATGGATGAAGTCATGGTAGCGGTGGAGTCATGAGTTATTTTCAAATTGATGCTCCTTCTGCCCTAGTGTCTATAGGTGGGGGGTGATTGGTTTCCTATAACTAATATCTTTCAAAGAAGTAAGATTCAGATATTAATATGGATACAAGGAAAGCAATGACCAAGGCCCCAGTGTTATCCAATCTTCCATGACTGGAGAGAGAGATCCATGATGATGATGTCACAGTTTGGAATTCCCAATGATTAACTACACAAAATTCTAGTGAGTTTCATGCCAGACCCCCAATTTCCTTAGTAGGACCTAGCACCATATATTTGGATATGGGGACATGCTCATCTACTAATTTCTTAAGAATTACTAATTCCATATTGAGGAGAAGAGTTCATGTCGGGTTCACCATTTCTATTGGTGTCCTCATGCTAGCAGCTCCAGAGTAAAATCCTTTATTGGATGATCAACATAACATGTCCCATGTTTTAAGGAGCATTGATTTATTTTGGGTTCACCATTTCTGTTTTGGGTGCTTTCCTTTGGGGAATGCCCGCATCTCCATCCAATAGGAGCATGATGGGACTCAATATTTTCACCACATTCCCTCTTTCAAATAGCGGGTGGTATTCAATGCTTATTTAGCGATGTGTGCTCTTTGATCGAAATGGGATGCTGGGATGTCCATTCCTCCTTCTGTGGATTCCACCTCAGAATTAGTTGCATAGTCCGAGACTCCCTTATAGATTAAGATGTTGTTCGTGAACCTCATTCCCAGTTCCATCTCTTTGTGGACACTGGTTAATTATGTTACTTATGTTTGGACATTCCAAGGTTTCTAGCCAGGGAAGAAACCATTAGTTAGGTAAGTAGTCATGTTGGGCATCACTGAGCATGTATGTACAGTGGAATATTAGAGCACCTATATTCCTCCCTCTAAGAGGCCTTCTCAAGGGCGCGGAAAATCCAAGGCATACCATGTCGATCATGAGGTATCTTATGTCAGAGGCATATCTTTCAAGGTTTTCCTCAACATCCTATGTTTAAAAAAGGGTATGTTGTGAGTTTAACATCTAGAGAAGATGGATTGGACTAATCAAAACACTTATTAAGGAGGATCAGATGGGTGTACCCCTAGGACGGAGTGCCTAGGAAGTTTACTAGATGGATGGATCCAAACGCCCAATGAGGACAGACCTAGAATGGTGCATCCCAAAAATATAAATATTTCACACCATGAAGGTTGATCGAGACACCATTGAGGGTGGATTAGAGAAGGAGGACCCCAATGAGGGGGACACCAAGGTTTACCATTGGCTAGAATTGAACCTCAGAGAGGCATCCTATATACCATGTATAGAATACAGAGATCAAAACCCATGTAGTTCAAAGGGGTAGTTTAAGACCTACACATGGATAGCTACCCCTCATAAGAGGAAAACTCTTGGTTGGATGAATATGGACTATGTGGGGCTTATGCATGGTTAAATTCTCGAATGCTGCTAGGAGTAGTGATGATGTGGATGGCATGATCTCACCGATATTTGGTGGCCTAGGTAAGAATTAGAATGGAAAATGAGTAAGTGATGAAGTAGAATAGAGTGGATGAGATGGAACCTACGTGAAGATGACGTCATTTGTGATCAAACCTTGGAAAGGCATCCAACATATCCTAATTGGCTGGGAATCAAATTCTGCGTTGTTCTAAAGCGGTGCACTAAGGCTTATACCTAAAAATGTGTCCCAAGCATGTGGTGTGGGGATTACGTGTCAAATCTTCCTAGGTGAATGGATCAGGATTCCTTAGGGAGGTGGATATAGGGGATGTGTCCCAAAAATGGAATATGTGATATCATGAGGGTACGTCCCCAAGAGGGTGCACCAGAGTTTACCAATGGTTGGGATTGAACCTCAGAGGGGCGTTTTATGTACCCTGTATAGAATACATGGATCAAAACCCACATAGTTCTATATCTCAGGGCTTATGCATGGATAGCTACCAAAATGAAAGGTGTCATGGTCACTGATAACTTATAAGCCCATGTGATTCATGCTCGGTGTTAGAAACAAGAAGAAGTAGTAGACTAAATGGTCACATCATGAAAGATGTGTGAGTGGGGAATGGTGCGGGGCTTACGCATGGTTAGATACCCAGGTAGATAGAGATTGGGGATTACTCCAAGATGGATGCCCAAGGAGGATGTCCGGATAGACTAGGAAGATCTCATTCCATGCATGTAATATCTCATTAGGTTACAATAATACATAGATCACCCTATCATGGTGTGCCGAGGATTACGTGGAGAGTACCTAAGGTGCACATGGAGACAAAGCCTGAAGGGAGAGAGACAATGAGAGGGATCTAGTGACCATACTATTTTTTTCTATTCTTAGAATTAACACACATGTGACAACCATATTTTATCATCATGTGATGAGGACTTCGGTTCTTGTTAGTTTAACATCCAACAACTCAGATAGTGAGGACTTTATCCTCACACCAAGGACTTACATGACTGGTACCAACCCACGCTCAGGGAAGGGAAAGTAATTGAAATGTCAGGATGAAATGGGGTGGAGGAGAGTCCAATTATGGGGTCAATGTTAGAATAGTTATGTGAATAATAAATATCTATTATCATACCTATTAAAAGATGAATTAGGTAGAGAAACACATCCTGAGGCACCACATGAGGAACCATGAAACCACTTCACACAATCCTAGAGGGCCGCACATGATTGGAGCTCATAAAGACAAGGGAATCACCAAGAAGAGATTCATGAAGGGAAGGTGCTTTTTGAAGGAGGTGTTCTTCATTAAGGAAATTTTATTTATAAAGGAAATACTTTCACAAAGCATAACCTTGACTTATCATAGATTTTAGTATTAGGAGAGTACTCTGTGAAGGTTTAATGCTTTACAAATCCTTGAGAAACATGTAGTGTCTCCCTCCATCACGAAGGGTAGAGGACTTTGAAATGGGAATCCCTACCATGAGTAGGGGATATAAGGAATAAAGTAGAACATGGATCATGATGGTCAAGTACCGTGGGAGATCCATTTTTGGGTCAATTTCATGGTGATTGGGAGCTTTGTGAAACAGGAGAGAAAAAGTTGAAAGGTTAGGGTAATGGTGCATAATAGGTGGGGGGAGATGTCTATTTATAGGAAACACGACTTACAATTCTCTTAGATAATTCCACAAAGAAAAAATACACTATGAAGAAAATACATTTGCATGACCCCGGAGGGAGCTCCGTAAACCACGATGTTTAGAATCACGCTGCAAAGAAAAAAGGATATCGCAAATCAGATACGTTCACATGACTGTAGAGATCATCAGACTTGTGGATGTACCATTAAATATGATGATGGTATTGGTGTAGAAGGGTATTTATGGATGGGATTTATGGAACATAATCCTTCATCAAATTTTGGGGTCATTTGAATCTGAATTAACTTCGAACCGACCATGAATTTTTCCGTGTCTTCAGTAGTATGATTTTCGGTGCCAAAAACAATATAAAATTTAAATTTTCACAAATTATATTCTCAATATGAATTATGTTAAGATTATTATGTATCAAATTAAACTTACAATAAGGAAGTTTGATAGATATACTATTTTTATTCCACTATTTTGTTCCAACTACTTCAGATATTGTACCTTGTACCCCTTTTAAAACTAATTACATTTACCAAATTCTACAGGGAAATTAATTGATTATCCAAATATTTATGAACCAAATAACACCTTTAGTGACTTTCACAATTCAATATCTCTATTTCATTATGTATTGTTAAACCTAAATTTATGAGAAGCATCAAGAAAGGAATCATGACACATAAAACACCATTTTATTCTATAAGGTAATAATTAATGTTCAAAATAAAAATTAAAAACTAGATAAGAAAAACCATTATGAGTGTTCCAAAAAAATAAGTTTCATAGTCCAAGGAATTTTCTAATTTTCCACATTAAATTAGCATTAATTTTTAATAGTTTTCTCATTGAATCAATATATTTTTCCACACCGTTATCCCATAATTCTCACAATTCTTTGATTAGAGGTTGAAGGTATACATCAATTTCATTTCCAATAATTTTATTTCCAAGAATAATCATTGAAATAATGAAATATTTCTTCTTCATACACATACATGGAGGTATATTATAGTGGATCAAAACAACTAGATATATGCTATATCTAGTACTCAAAGTAACAAAGGGGTTAAAACCATCAGATGATAATCCCAAACATATATTTCAAGGATCCAAATAAAAACCTTGATATAACGAATCAAACACTTTACGCGACACTAAATCTTTTGTTTATATCATAAAGTCATCATTGTCACTATCTTGATCATGAAACTTCATGTTGTATGTAGTCATAGATGACTTGAATAATCTTTTCAAATATGGATTTAGAGGAACATAATGTAAAACCTTTTCATGGTTTTTCATTCTTCTTCCTAGTGTTTCATTCATTGATACTCTCACTATTTTTCATTGGAATCCATATAGACATCTTACAGATTCTTATTTATCATAATATTATCCCCAATAAAGCACGAAACAAGTAGGTAATGCATGTATATTTTTATAATGAAGTCTAAGTTTGTTGATTATTTTATTCATCTAATGGAATGATATAGGGATCTTAGATTCACTAAATTCATCATGAAACAAATATAAAATCATAGAAACTTATTTTTTTAGTAATTCCATAGAGGTTATTGAGATGATACAAATTTAGTAGAAAAAACATCTTTGAATACATGACATTCCCTTCATGTTGGTTTTGGGCACAATAGAAGTGTCATTTGATGGTATGAACAAATTGAATTTTAGTCTTAAATATGGTTTAATAATTTCTTTACATGATCAAAAAATCATGTAAAATGAAAAAAATAGATTAATATACTATATTAATACACTGGAACCAAAGTAAGAATATCTTTACATGTTATTTATAATTAATTTATGAACAGATATAGAATTACGGAAACTTGTAATTCCACTTTCGTTAATGATCTAATGGAATAAAATTCACCTCAATATCATTGAAATATATGTTTCAAGGTCATAATACATCTAGAAACAATCCACATATATACCAAAATCTATGATCAACGTTATTGAATCGCCAGGTGCTAGAACGGTCTATCCTGATTTCTTGTGTCATTCATGGTTGATCACCATAGTATTCTTAATGAAATATGAAGAACACTTGGTTTTATCTCAAGGAGGAATAGAGAGAACACTATATGGCTTGATTAAATCTATTCTAATCAATTATGATCAACAAAAGTGAATTAGAAAAGTTATATAATTAGATATTTATTATATCTGGTTTATAGTTGGAAAATCATACACAATCCCCCACCTATCTTTAATATTCTTAAATGAACTCATGTCTAATAATAATAATAATGATAATATTATTATTAATTAATTTACATGTGTGGCACTTTAATAATATAAATAAATATCATTTATACTATTTGTACCGTTAAACTCGGCCAACTTTCTCTCATCTATATTTATCAATCCTCGAATAATGGATATTTAATTAAATAAATGCCATTTAATTTTTCTTAAACAAATGTAATAAATATTATATTTCCAAAACTAGAAAACCAATATTTATTATTATTATTTAACTCGCTTATTCTTTAAAATGAATTGTGATTAAATTATTGATATCAACCAAACTAGAATAAATATTATTTATTCCTTACTGGAATTTAACAAATATTGCAGATAAACATTGTGTGTGACCCTATAAGCATATTTCTCAGTGCCATTAGGAATAACCACATAAAGTCCAAAGTTAGTTTCTGGAAACACACCAAGGATTCCATAGAGAAATAAGTTAATTCCATAATGATTTCCAACCTCTTATGAATGTTTACTATGTAATATAATCATTTTATCAAAATATATCGAATAAAGAAGGTTTCATATTGATTCCATCAACCTATATGCTTGATGTATCTTTATTTAATATTACTTAAAAAAAATTTCCACCGAAAACCATGCTCATAGATTCATCTAGGAAGTTTCATTCCCATCAATGGGGCTGAGATATTAAATTTCATTAAGAGATAAAAGGGATAAATCATTTCTTGCATTATCCATTATTGCTATATCATTTGTGATACACACAACATATCTTACATTCCCATGAACATGTGTTACCACAACATTCATCAATACATCTATGTACACGAGTCTTGAAATCCATTAATAATTATAATATTAAATTCTAATAATCAATACACACATATATAAATAGGAACCTTCAATGACATATGAAAATATAGATTTCTTATTGATGGATGAGTTCTCATAACCTCCTATCCTAGATATAACCAAGGGACAACACCATCAAAAGGTATATTAATGTATTATGAGCATACTAACCCTGATACAATTTATTTTCTATATACCATTAGAAAATATCATCTGTCTATAGAACAAGGTTCAATAATAATGTTACGGAACCTATAGGTTCTCATCATAGCAAGGAACTACTATGAACTTTCATCAAAACATACATTATAAGGACATTATCACATAAAAATATCATGCACATTAATAATCAAGATCTGATAAGAAAATATCATTAATAATAAAAACATGTAATCATGTACTAAACAAGTTGGTTCTAGGGAACAAACTTCAGCAAAATCCCAGTTTCACTAGAGACAACTGACAAAAAATTTCAATCAAATATCTCTCACACGATACTCATGATTCTACTGAGATAATGACTTTGTAAATGGATACTATATTTTTTCCTCTATGGATACTCTACTCACTGCAACTTTACCTTGATGAGAAAAATACCTCAATAGATGAACTTCTAAATTATGTGCTTTATCCTTTGGTTTGACCATGGATATTTAGAGAGATCCACAATTGTAGTATTGTCATAGTAAACTGTGATATAATATTTACTTCTAGGCACCAAATCAAGATCTTAGACAAATTTTCAAATCCATAATGCTTCCTTGGCTACATCAAAAGCTGCAATAAACTTGGACTCAACTATAGAATTGGTGACAATTTTCTTCTTTGAACTCTTCCATCACAAATATCCTTCGTTAGGACAAAAAAGTATCCAAATTATAACTCCATATCATTCTGATCTGTCTGAAAACTAGTATTTGTATATCCCTTGATGACTAGTTCCTTATATCTTCCATACAATAGGAACATAGACACTTAAGGATAGCCTTAATTAAAGTCTAGTTTTTTTCACCTAGATCTTATTTCTATCTAGCTACCATGCTCAAAGTGAATGAAACATCAAGCCTCATACAAAACATGACATACATAATAGATCCTATCATGGAAGTGTATGAGATACTACCCATTTTCTATCTTTCTACTTGTGTTTGAGGACATATTTTATTAGACTGATGTATACCATGTGACACTAGAACAAATCCCCTTTTTTTTTCATACTTAATATCTTTAGTATCTAGTAAATGTATATTCCTTGACTTATTCTAAGAAAAATATTAGATATATCATGCGTGATCTTGATCCCTAGAATGTTGGATACTTATCCTAATTTCTTCATAGAGAATCACTTGATCAATAATGCCTTAACCTCTTATAAGGTTGGTATATCATTTACAATTAGCAATATGTAATCAATATACACTAATATTAAAAAATCTATACTACCACTAAAATTCTTCTAAACACATGGATAAAATTTTTTCTTAATGAAACTAAAGTCTTTTATGGATTTATCAAATTTAATGATCCATGAAATAGATTCTTTATTTAATCCATAAATAGATCTCTACAATTTTCTTACCTTTTAGACAGTACATGGAGTCACAAACCTTTTTGAATGTGTTATATACAGATCCTCTTGAAGGTCCCTGTTATGGAAAGTATTTTTGACATCCATTTTAAAAATATCATAGTCATGATAAGATGATATGGAAAGTAGGATTCTAATGGACTTAAACATAGAAATTGGTGAAATATTTTCATCATAGTCAATGCCTATGTTTTATATACCATTTGGACACTAGCCATGTATTATAGGTATTTACTTTACCTTTCATGTCTAGTTTTTTCTTGAATACCTATTTACAACCAATTGGATTTACATCAACTGGAGGATTAATTATAACCAAAACATGGTTTTTATACATGGAATCCAACTCATAATCCATGGATTGTTTCCATCTTGTAGCCTCTGATCTCTATACTTCCTCCTTATAGGAGATAGGATCATCATTTTCAACCAATAATGAGTCCCGGTCATTATTTATTAGAAAACCATATCAATATGGTTCTCCTACCTATCTTTTACTCATATGCATCACTTATGTTTTAGGAAAAACTTCTTCCACATGGACCAGTGGAATCGGTTCCTGTACCAACTCTTTTGCATCTTGAGAATCAACTTCATCAAAGTCAATATTTCTCCCACTATCCTCCTTAACTATTTTATCCATCTAAGGAAGGACATAATGTCTTGTGATAGTTACTTTATTTTCTAAAGGATTTTATAGATAATAACCCCTTTTCCCATTAGGATACCCTAGAATGATAAATTTTTTTCCTAGGGGTGATAGTTTTTTTCATGATCTATCATTATTAAAACCTCACAATCCCATGGATTAACATGTGAAAAAATAGGTTTGATTACATTCCATAACTCGATAGGAATAATATTTCCTCTTTAGTTAGTACTTGGTTTAGTATGTATAGTTATGTCTATAATGCATACCCCCAAAAGAATAATGAAAGATTTTTTTAACTCAACATTGACTTTACCATGTCCAGTAGGGTATGGTTCCTCCTTTCACTAACACCATTACACTATGGTGTATAAAATGGAGTGAGTTGAGATAAAATCCCATACTCCCATATAAATTCGATAAATTATTGGTTAATATATTCACCACATTGTTCCATTTTAAGTTTCTTTATCTTCTTAACAAGATGATTCAAAACCTCATTCTTGAACTCTTTGAAATTATCAAAGGATTTAGACTTATACCTCATCAAGTTGATATAACCATACTTGATCCAATTATTGAAAAAAGAAATAAAGTATGAGTATCCACATATATATTTTACCTAAAAATGTTTTCAAACATTAGTGTATACTAATTCTAGAATATCTGTTTCCGTTTAACCTTAAACATCAAATGGTGGTTTTATCATTTTTCTTTGTAAATAAGTAGGGAAAATTTCAAGTGGATTTAGATAAAAAGAGTCTTAATAACCATATTGATAGATCTTTTTCAAACACTTTTTGTTTACATGAATAATATTTTTATGCTATAACTGGTTGTCATTTGAGTTGTGTGTATTAGTTTTATTATCAATTTCAAATATTTGGATTTCATAATTATATACATAAATACCGTTATTCAATTGTGTCATACCATAACATATGATATATCTATAAAATTAGTAACATTTGTTTATAAATATAAAAACAAATCCATCCTTATATAAGAATGAAATAGAAATAATTTTCTCGGTAACACTAGGTACATAATAACATTTCTTTAAAACCAAAATAAATCGAGTTTATAATCTAAGATGGTAGTCTCTAATGGCTAGAGCAGCCACCCTTGCTCCATTGTCATCCTGTAGATCAACCCCACCTCTTGAAAACTTACAAAATCTACATGGTTCTTGTATTTGGATACATATGTGATCACCACAAGTAGTATCTAATACCCAAATTATAGATATAGAAATATTAAACTCAATAACCAATACCCCTAAAGCATCCCCTTACTTCTTTGGATGGGTAAAATTTATCTTCAAACATCCCTATTTTCCAAATGAAAAAACATAATGAATCTTGTTCCATTATTTTACTTTGTATATTCTTCTTCTTATAGGGGTGATACTCCATATCCTTGTAAATGGAATGAGTATTTTCCAATTTTCCTTGCTCCTCTTCTTATTTTTTACCATAAGGATAATGGGTTTTTCATGCACCATGTCATTATCAACATGGAAGATAAGAGTAATATGTTTCAATAATGTCTTCTTGCTATTTCTCATATTATACTTCACAATAAAATTTGATAAGTTTTTAAGTATTGAGGAAAGAATGAGATCTCTGTGTAGCTCATCTGGAATATAAAAATCTAATATGTACATGAACTCAATATAGCCAATCATATTGACTACATGTGCCATAGCTGGAACTGACTCTATAATATTGCACGTAAATAGTGCATTAGAGGACTAATATATCTCTAATCTCTCCTTCTCTTGATAGAGATCCTGAATGTGATAAACTATGTTATACACATCTATATACACATATTGATTTATAAGTTCATCAGACATGGAAGATAACATAAAACATTGGATATCTATAGAATATTCCATATTTTTTAGATAGATATATACCTATTCCTTACTAGCCTCTTTGGAAGGAAACTTAGGAAGTGGGGTTTCCAGCACGTACAATTTCCATTTGTGTCATAGTATAACATGCAATCACCGATACTATTCTTAGAAATTTGTGCCAGTGAGAAGGTTATCCTTCTCTATTATGGATCATAGTGAGATTGTTTATGTTGTTTTATTTTCTATTTATATAATTTAATATTAGATAATTAATACATTTTTTTATTACAAATATATATTAATGAACATAAAATTAATTAAATTCTTATTAATATCCCATTAATTTTATAAACCTAATAGCCCTCACCACCATTTTTGAAAAATCTTATCGCATAGATATTATAGTGTCAAGGATTCATATTCCCTTCTCATAACCCAGACATGGGCCTTAAAATCTATTATAGGGTTTTAGGTAGGCATAACTTTCCAAATACATTAACTCGTAGTTCCTTGATCTATTGGATGGACTCCCCAATCCTAAAATCATATCTTAATATTTCCTCAACCTTTTTAACTTCATTAAACCAAACCCTTATTAGGCAATCAACCCTTGATGTAAAATAATTTAAGCCATCCTAATACATCAAGCTAAAATTTCCAAAATAATTATAATAAACCCAACTTAGGTTATTCAAGTACATTGAACTATGAGGTCAGTTCTAACTTAAGTAGTGAAAGGATAAGCCAACTTTATTTTTTAATTGAGGGAATATTATACTTACATGTAAAGAACATTTTATCATTTCACACACCTTTTTAATATTAAATGGATTTATCTTAAGTTATTAACCATGTTGGCTAAAAAATTTATGCATAATCCAACTTTATTTTATTCTATATTGAATGATTGTTAATTAATTTATTTGGTGATTACACAACATTCACAAACATAAATAATTTACCATGAAACTAGAAGAAATAAAATATAAATGGCATGATCATAAGATTTTTCAAGTGGTTATTTTATCTAGAGGATCATAAACTAACCCTTGATCTGGGGGAAAACACCTTGAACCATAGCTTCATTTGTGTTGTAGTATTCCACCTTGGCTCCTATGTACTGCCTCGATTGGTTTCACCTCATCTCCTTATCTCATACCACCTCCAATCATTTGAGAGATCCATACTTACATGATATTTTACTCACATGTTGGTGAGGGGATCCTATGGATTGAATAAAGGGGGTTTACATAAAAGAAAACATGGAAATACAAACCCTTTCATAATAAGGAGGAGCAAATGACACACAAGCCATCAATAATAATTTAAGCATAATAAATTAAAAGAAACCAATCACACACAAGATACAGATGCAGGTGGGGGTGAATTTACCAGTAACTATAGTAGTACTATAGTAGTTAATGTAGCTAGTACTGTGTGGTACTGTAGTAGTTGAAAATATTCATCTGATTTGGGCCTTTGGCCACTGTTTTGGGCCTACGGGTCATAGGGCATTTAAGGAACCCAAGGCCTTTGGGTCATAGGGCCTACGAGCCACCAAGGGCCTTTGGATCATTGGGTTTTGAGGCCACCAATGGCCTTTGGTCCATAAGGAATTTGGTCCATAGAGACCAAGAAGCAGCCCAGGCAGACCACATAGGAGCAGACCTAGAAGATGATTCAGAGCACTGTAGAAACCACCAGCATAGAGCTAATAGGATTCGAAGAATGAGAGTGTATGAAATCTATCATCGATACAAAACACAGTGAAGCTCTACACAGGTTAATTCTATACAATCATCCATGCGAGGTGGGGAGATAAGCACCTTTAAGATGCAAATTTTGGGAATGGGTTGTTTCAAGTGCGTTAGGTTTTGGGCCTTCAAGGTCATGTAAAGTGACTTGTGACTCTGGGCCTTTGGGTCATGTATGGGCCTTTTTTCTTTGGCATGTGGGTAATGTAAGGGTTCCACCTCAACCCTTAAAAGGGGGATTATAAAAAAAACAATAAAAATCTAAGGCCTTCAGGCTTTCAGAGTTAGCAACAAGCATACATTTTCAATCTTGTTATCAATTAGTTTGATTCGTTCACTAATTACGATAATGATCCATGAATTAATCTAATTAATTAAATTTATATTATTTCCACCCAACCATCCTTAACTCACCATCATCTATAATTTTTAATAAAATTAAATTCATTTAAAATTAATGTAGTACACAAGTGTACTCCGAGGAGACCTTGTGTGTTCTTTAAAATTCTAACATGGAAATTAATTTAATATATAACTGTTAATCCTATGACATATCTTGTAATGTCGAATTAATGAAATACAGAACACATAATTAATAGGATTAATTAATCATTAAATTCTTCTTTCCTTGAAAATTTTAAAACACTTCCAGCAATAGACTACATAGATTGTACAAAATTAAATGGCACACACTTTTCTTTTTCCCATGTTAGCAACACACACCTTGTGTTTGGCCATGTTACCTTCCTTAAACATGTTCGAAATACATAGCGTGTATTAGGAATACATGGTGTGTATCCTTGGAGTTACACAACATGTATATACTCATGTCGTGTATTTTATACACAACTTACTCGGACACCTTGTGTTCTCAAATGCATGAAGACAGGGACTACACAACATGTAAGCTACTTACACGACATGTAGTTCTACATGTCATGTTCCTGTATTTATAGATTCCAATTTATTTGGGTCTTAAATATAATTTTATATATCTTACCTAATATATCATTATATATATATGAAAGAAAAAAAATAAACACTGTGTGCTCTAGGAGTACACAACATGTACTTTATTTTTTCTCTAGGTAGAGACTTTGGTATCTTTATCTAGAAATCTCCATATGATCCTTCATTTTTAATCATTAATCAGTTACTAGTTATGTTATCAAGAATGATGAAGATAAGATATGATGACATTGGATTATTAAAATTAATCTCTTTAAGTAAAATAAAATGTAAATTCATGCTATCAATAAATGAATAATAAATATTTA
Organism: Viscum album; assembly: GCA_963277665.1. NCBI lineage: Eukaryota > Viridiplantae > Streptophyta > Magnoliopsida > Santalales > Viscaceae > Viscum > Viscum album. Next base: position 358,563,666 of record OY728163.1, read on the forward strand.
TAGATTAAATATGTGACTCCACCAATACCACTTGTTGGATCTCAGAATAGTGTAAGATTCCTTTGATGGTTTGACCAACTCATATTTTAGTATTAAACCAAGTGTAATCTATCACGATTTTTCCCAATAGGTCCCATGTCATGACTCCCCATGCCTGCCTCCAATAGGCTAGGGGATGGTAACTACTATCGAGTAGGAATATCACTAACATGGGGGCCTTAGCCTAAGTACCTATTCACATGCACACATCTCCAAGCCTATACAATGATGAAATGTAAAAAACAACTGAACAACCATGCATGTATACATCTAAATACCATAACTAGGGTATTATAGGAAGTAAAGTAAACAAAACAGGTCCAATAAAATCCCACCACAAAGAGTTTTAAACACAAGTCCAACCTGCATGTAAAACTAGGACTATTGTCAGAATACTACTGGAACACACCTCAGTCTATCCAGAATCACTAAACACCATCTGGTCCTAGTCCATCTAGAACTATGTCAAAAGGTTGATCATCTACACAAGACAAGACATGTGAATGAAAATCCCATGAAAGGGTGAGTATAAAAATACTTAGTAGGACACTCTAAAACCACAAATCATACAAAAAAGGAAATACAATCAGCTCTACATAGGTATATGTTTACAACATATATAATAAGAATATCCAGATATACTAAAAAAATACTAAAATCCTAATGGTATGTCATAACTGTAGTATGCCAGACTATGATTCCAACTCAAAGATTCCACAAATCACTCATTTGGGAGAACACACTCCTAAGTTTGATAGCACTGATGATGTCCTTATGAGAGGTAGTGCTCATCGGGTCCCACCATTACAAACTCACGCTAAAGGTCTGAAGAGATATGATACAGATATGAAGGTCACACCCAAGGCCATGGGGCGATACCAACAACTCAATCTGAATTCACCCACTAAGTAGAGGATCAACACCCATGTATTGTTTTTCATGAAGATACCAAAAACTTCACATAGGGAATGAAGATGAATAGAGGATGTCACTCCAGGACTCATGGAGGGATTCCAATGACTCTATCCAAGAAGTCCTGTTGAAGGGATCATAGTCCTTGTAGTAGGTAATGATTCCATACTAATCCTCAAGAAATTGATAAAGTGAATGTACCCTAAAAATATTTGTCCCAAATATATAGGACAAGGGTGCCAATACATGTATAAGAAAGTACATGATGTGTAAAAGGGGTTACACGCCGTGTCCCTTGACCCTGAGTCCTGCCCATGTAAATGGCCCATGTCTCAAGTTGTGTCCATGTTTGTGTAGAATTACACATTATGTAGGCTTACCATGTACTCTACCTGTGTTCCAGTAAATGGGTTAACCCATGTACTCGTTCCTGTTTACTAGTACACGACTTAGCCCATGTACTTTGGTCCAGGTCATGTCCGTGTAAGGGAGTACATGTTTTTCTCTAACCCGTGTACTCCAACTCGTGTCTGTGTACCCTCCTATGTACACACAAATTCTCTAGGGAAATTCCATATGTTGTGTGATAGTGGTTACATGCCATGTTATAATTAAGTTACTTGGAAACCCTAGCTGCCACATAGGGGTTCCACACAACATGTAGATCTGGTTTACATGCCTTGTAACACGGGATTTTCCAAAAATCCAGATCTTGTTTTGTGTGTCCCAACTATTCCTCTAGACTTCGATCTGATGATCGTTTCACTGAAAAATAATTGATCGATCCTCGTTGAGTCATTCCATCACCGATTGAAAAATTTCAGGCCTTCGATCCACTCAGAAAATGAAATCATTCTTCATTATTTGTTGTACAATGAAGAACATAGAAATCAGGTATCTACATATTCTAATCCACTACTATATCCATCATCCCAACACCATCATGTCATGCCTATCCTAGATCCATTATATCATATTTTTCTTCCAGGAAATGGGTGTGCAATGATCGATTCATAGGGATATGTCAAACTAGTTTCCAAAAGAAGAATGTCCATGATGAATGGAGAATCAAGGGATAAAATCACAAGAAAAATAAAGAGGAATAGTCCTTGATCTATGTTCTTCTTGATCTTGATTCATTTCCATTAGAATGAAAATTGAAGAATCAATAATTAGATCACAAATAAAATTATCTCTAAATAACCCCGAAACAAACGGATCCTAGAAATACGCCTGATACATAGTTCAATCCATTGGTTGATTGATCTGTGTTCATCAAGGGAATCAAAAATGAGGAATAAATCCAAATAAAAAACTCCCTACTACGATTTGGATCAATTACTAATGAAGAATAGGGAAGTGTGATGATCATTGGTGAGATCCTTCGAATCCGTTGCAAATTTGATCATTGATCCATGATCCAGTCATCACTCGTCTGAGAGAAATCCTCCAACACTCTCCCCAATGGTTCTCCAATGGTTCTAAGTTTATAAGGATAACCCTATAATTCTAACATAATAGTCTATTAAAATACTCTGAAAATCTTTTCATCAATGAAAAGAATTAAAATAATTTATTTAATTATTTTCTTTATTTCTTCCCCTATGGCGACTTTTCTAAAAAAAAATGCACCGAAAAAGGTTATTTTTCACTTAGGGTAAAACTCATGTTATAAACTCATTAGTGCCCCCATATTTCTAACATGATACCCTATTTAGATGTTATTCAAATTTTTCAAGAAAACTCTGCCCATATGCTATTTAATATATTTCAAATATTTCAAATATTTTTTCTGAGCACACCAGGCCTCCAAATCACTCATCTTCTCAGCGTTTAGTCTCAAAAATAATCCATACAATATCCAAAAATAATACATGAAAAATATGATCCACTATATTCTCCCCACCTTGGCCCTTTACATCCTAAAAGTCCAAAACAAGTGGCTACACAAAGAGATCTCAATACTGAGCATGAATCTGTGCCTCCCACTCCAAAGTGCTCTTTTAGATATTCCTATACGATCACTAGACATGAACTAAAGGAATTGATCATCCATGAAGGATCCTTTACTACCGATCCTCAATCTCTACCGGGTACTCAACAAAGGTATCTTCATAGTTTATGTCCTTCTATCCCTAGTCGATGACATGCGATAGGTCATGCACATACCTCCTCAGTAGCGACACATGGAAGACATCATGTACAAAATTTAACTATGAAGGTAGAGCTAAGAGATAAGCCACCTCACCAACTCTGTACAATATCTGGAAAGGAACAATGAATCATTGAGATATATTGCCACCCCAAACAAATATCTGTAATCCCCGTTGAGGTGAAACCCATAGGAACACATGGTATCCTTCTTAAAACAACAAAGGAATCCTTTATCTATCTACATAAGTATTATAATGGATCTACGGAGTCTTTATCTAATCCTGGATGATCTTCAACTTCATGGTAGTTTCTCTCAGAAACTCTAGTCCCATGAGTTACGACTCTTTGAGGTCAGTCCTAGAAAGTGGTGACCTATAGGTTTGCCCATAAAAATACTTAAATGGTGCCATACTGATGGTAGACTAGTAGCTTTTGTTTCATAGAAACTCCACCAGTGGTAGGTGATCCTCTTAACTATGGACAAAGTCCAACATGCATTCTCACAGCTTCTCCTCTATAACATGAATGGCCTGCTCAGTATAGTAATTAGTTTGGGGGTAAAACCCTATGATTAAGCATAAATAAGTCCTAAAAGTCTCATGTAATCCCTTCCACAATCAGGATGTGAAGTTATCATCACATTTAGGAATAACGATTGATATAACTCCATGGAGTCAAACTATCTCCTGAACATAGAGTCATCCCAATATCTCTACTAAACTCTACTCCTTAATCACTAAGAAGTGGGACGACTTGGCGAGTCAGTCTATAATCACCCAAATGGCATCGTTTCCCTTGGACTTATGTTGTATTCTAGTCACAAAGTCCATGGATATCTCATCCCACTTCTACTCTGGCACCTCACGGGTTTGAGCTAAACCCACTGTGACTTGGTCCTTATCCTTCACTTGCTAAAAATTAAGGTATTAAGAGAAAAACTTTGCAAATCCTTTATTCATATTTAGCCACAAAAACTGACATCAGAGGTCTTGGTACATCTTTGCCACATTTTGATGTACCACTAAAGGAGATGTCTAAGACTCTCTTAGAACCTTCTCCTATATTTTCACTAGTACCATTTTGCATCCTCTAAAAATAACAACATGCCCCCATATTTAGAAAATTCATCAAGATAATTTCCAATGGTTATTAGAGTATGTAGGTTCTCATAGTGGCATCCCCAAGATGTGCCACCTAGAATCACTACAAGAGAAGAGGGGTAAAAACCATCGTCTGGTGGTAAACTTATCCATTTATATCCAGAAATGATACATAAAATGAGGCTAACTGCTCTGATGCCTTGTTCAACAATTGAGAACAAGATACTACTACAAAATAGGCCTGTAACAATGCTAAAAATGGCCTTTATTAGTGCTAGAGAAGCACTGACTATCGAAAAGAGTTATAATCCATATTAATTTATCAGCTCTAAAAAAGCACTAATAAAGGGGTCCTTTACCATTACTTATAGAAGCACTGATAAAGTTTAATTTATCAATGATTATAAAATAATTGATAAATGGGTCCTTTATCAATGCTTTTAGAATCTCTCATAAAGGGGCATATTGCAGTGTGCTGTAACAATACACTAAAAAACTAGTGAAATGTACTGTAAAAACACACCGAAACACAAAAACTTCCACTAGATATTAAAAAAATCAAGTAACAATACAAAATCTAAATGAAATAAAATTTATACCAAAAAATAAAATAAAAAATAGTATACTATATACATTTAAAACATTAATTTATAAAAATTATTTCATACATTAAATAACATCAATGTTCTTTTTTATTTTGATCATAATCCTGACTGATTCTATTTATGAACAAACCAACCCCTATAGAGAAAAATAATTCACCTATATAAGAAAACAATTCTTGTGTTTATAATAATATAAAGAAATATATTAACAGAAAGTGTTAATTTTAAACAAAACTTTGAGCCATACTAGGAACACTATGTATCATATTGAGTTGTGGTTGATTATTACATGTCATGGCATTTCTTGTTTGTATGCAAGAATTATATCTATAAAAATTAATTAAATAAGCATGAGATAAATCCCCATGTGAATAACCTAGTGGTTGCATTCTATGGTGGTGTTTGGGAGGTCTCGGTTTTGAGCCTCCCCATGTGCATTTATGTACGTTTTCATTTGTTTATTCCTCCTCCCCTGAATGATGTAATATAGATATGTATAAGATAAAAAAAGGAAATAAATTAAGTAATGGAAGATAGAATGATGAGAAAACGATCCAGACTCATTTTCTTGGTTTTGGCGATGTGATGCACATTCTAAACTAAAATGACACTTATATATTGAAAAGTTGCACTTGGAGTCATAGTGATTATACCATGCATTGTATTGAGGTGTGCCTAATTCCAAAATGTATTAAATGAATTATGGATCATTTTCCTAATGTATTAAAATAATATGAATGCATATTCTTGGTTTTTATTACGTCACTTCTATTTTTTACTAAAAAGTCATTTAAACTGGAAACAAGCACTTTGACTCATACCGATCAAATCAAGTCTCAATTTTATGTGGGATTGATTCCTACATGTCAAAAATGACTTATGAATAATTTTACTATATTATGAAGACAATCCAAGTGTGTTTTCCTAGTTTTCAGCAAGTGACACTTTTTGAACTAAAATGTCAATTTTAAACTGATAATGGACACATTGAGTCATACCGGCCACATCATGTATCAAATTGAGGTGCATATGATTCCTACATTTCAAAAATGAATTAAAAATAATTTTAATAAAGTATAAAAACAATATGAATTCATTTTATTGGTTTGGAGTAGGTTAGTTTTCCTTTTTACTAAAATTGATGTCAATTTTAAATAGAAATATGAACTTGGAGTCATACTGGTCACACCACGTATCTAATTGAGGCGAGGAAGATTCGAAAATTTCTAAAATGACTTATGGATCATTTTCATGAAGTATCCAAACAATATGAATATGTTTGATCATTTTTGAGTATTTCACTTGTCTTTTTTTACTAAAATGTCATTTTAAACTAAAAGTGTGTACTTTGACACATATCGGTCATATCGTGCGTTGAATTGATATGATACTGTTTCCTACATATAAAAATTACATTTTAATTGTTTTCCTAAATTATCATATAATTTGAGTGTGTTTTATTATTTTCCAGTAAGTGACACTTTTTGAACAGAAATATCTATTTTAAACTAATAACAGACACATTGATTCATACTAGGAACATTGTGTATCATATTTAGGTTTGGATGATTCCTACAGTTCAAAAATTACCCATGGATCATTTTTCTAAAGTATCAATACAATTTGAATGCATTTTCTTAGTTTTTGAGTAGGTCACTTGTCCTTTTTACTAAAATTTATGTCAATTTTAAATAAAAAGATGCACATAGAGCCATACTAGTCACATCGTGCATCGGTTTGAGGTGAGGATGATTTCAACACGTCTTGAATGACTTATGGATCATTTTCCTAAAGTATCAAAACAATCTGAATGTGTTTTCTTTGTTTTAAGTAGGTCAGTTGTCCTTTTTACTAAAATTTCATTTTAAAATAGAAACACACACTTTGAATCATATTAGTAACATCATGTGTCAGTTTGAGGTTATACTAATTCATACTTATAAAAAAATGACTTATTAATCATTTTCTTTAATTATCAAGATAATCTGAGCACGTTTTATTAGTTTTCAATGAGTGACACTTTTTGAACTGAAATGTCAATTTTAAAGTGATAATAGACACTTTCAGTCATACCAGACACATTGTGTATTATATTGAGGTGATAATGATTCATATATGTCAATAATTACTTATGGATCATTATAATAAAGTATCAAACAATTTGAATGTGTTTTCTTGATTTTGAGTATGTAAGTTGTCCTTTTTACTAAAATTGATGTAAATTTTAAATAAAAAGATGCATTTGGAGTCATACCAGTCACATTGTACATTGGATTGAAATTAGGATGATTAAACCATGTATAAAATGAATTATATATTGTTTTACTAAAGTATCGAAACAATCCAAATGCGTTTTCTTGATTTTGAGTACATCATTTGTGTTTTTTAATAAAATTTAATTTTAAACTAGAAATACGTACTTTGATTCATACTGGTTACATCATGTGTCATTTTGATGTGATAAAAATTCCTAAAATTCATAAATTAAATTTTAATCATTTTCATAAATTATTAGGACAATATGAGTGTGCTTTCTATGTTTTTAGTGAGTGACACTTTTTGAACAAAAAATGATAATTTTAAACTGGTATAAGACACATTGAGTCATACTAGGAACATCACATATCATATTGAGGTGATTATGATTAATAAAAATAAAAATGTATTATGGATCATTTTACTAAATTATCAAAACAATATGAATTCATTTTCTTGGTTTTAGTAGGTAAGTTTTCCTTCTTATTAAAATTTGTGTCTGTTTTAAATTAAAAGACGCACTTGGAGTCATACCAGTCACATCGTGCATTAGATTGAAGTATGTATGATTCTAACATATATAAAATGATTTATGGATCATTTTACTAAATTATAAAAGTAATATTAATGCTTTTTCTCAGTTTTTGAGTTGGTTTTTTTAAAAGGTTGGGGTCGAAGCCTCAATTTATTATTTAAAGCAAAGAACTCTTTAGACTGGGTAGAGGGTGACCCATTACATAGCCCAAAGGCCCAAGGCCAAGTGGCCTGAATACAAGTCTTGAAAGCCCATTTTTTGTCCCAAAGGACCCCTCGATGAATAGTAATGCTACAGTACCGCACTGCTACAATATCGCAGCCGCTACAGTACCTGCTACAGTCCCTCCGCCGCTATAGTGTCACCGCTGCTACAGTCGCCACTGCTATAGTACTGCTACAGTACCGTGCAACAGTACTGCTACAGTGACCCCTGGAAATTCTCCCCTTCTCGGATTTGATCCTGGGTCTTTTGGATGCCAAGTAGGATCCTGTAACACTAGGGTACATGCTCGTTGGATCAGTTTTGAGTAGGTCCATTGTATTTTTTTTTCTAAAATGTCATTTTAAAATGGAAACACACACTTTGACTCATATTAGTCACATCGTGTGTCAGTTTGATGTGAGACCAATTCATACACGTCACAAATGACTTTTGAATTATTTTTCTATGTTATAAATATAATCCAAGTGAATTTTCTTAGTTTTCAATGGGTGGAACTTTTTGAAATAAAATGTTGATTTTAAAGTGATAACAGACACTTTTAGTCATACCAAACACATCGTGTATTAGATTGATGTGATACCAATTCCTACACCTAAAATATGACTTATGGATCATTTTAATTAATTATAAAAAAAATATGAATGCTTTTCCTCATTTTTTAGTATGCCAGTTTTCTTTTTTACTAAAATTAATGTCAATTTTAAATAAAAAGAAGCACTTAGTCATACCATCAACACTATGTGTCAAATTTATGTGCATTTGATTCCTACATGTCCCAAAGTATCAAAAACAATCCTAAATGATAATATTACCCCGATTTACATTGCCTTTATTTTTCAAACTTCAAAAACTACATATTGAATCGATGTTCTTAGTTGAATTTTTTTTCTTATTGTTGAAATCCAGGACAGTAAAGGAAGCTCATGTTCCCATTATATAATGATAAGTTACCACAATGGGAACATGAGCTTCCTCTATTCTTTTGGATTTCAATAATAATAAAGGGTTTTTAGCTAAGAACATCATCTCAATATGCAGTGTTGGTAGTTTGACCAATAAAGGAAATATAAATCATAATAATATTGGTAGAAAGGAAAATATGGCTTCCAAAAATAAAAAAAATAAGTATTAGATAAAAATGAAAAGGAAATTAACTTAAAAATTTAAGATAAAATGATGAAAAAATTAATTAAATAATTAGTAATAATTCAACTTTTCATGATAGTTGTATGCATTATTTAGACATTTCCTTGTTTTCATTATATCAATTGTAGGCTCAAATTCCAATATCTCACGAGCATGAGAAGCTTCAAACAAACCATCCCACCTTGAAAAAAAGAATCCTCTTGTATAAGAAAAAAATTATTATATGAGTGATACTAAAAATAAATAAATTAAACATAAATATGAAAAAATACATTAATTCCATGGATAATGATTTTATTGTGCAAACATCATGATTACCATTTTGATTGAGCAGTGGAGTGAACTTAAAGGAAAATGATAAATTCTAACACTATAGGGGTGAAAAGGTGTTGAGGGAGAATAGGTCTGTGGTAGTTTTGGTGTAGAAAGACACAAATATAGATAGATCACCCTAACCCAAACAAAATAATCCACCTATATAAGAAAACAATTCTTATGCAAGTAATAATAAAAATAAATAAATAAACCATAAATATGAATAAAAACATTAATTCTATGGAAAATTATTTTACTACAAAAACATCAAGATTAACTTCATGATTGAGAATATGAAGCATAATTTCTCTTCGAGCAAGGGTAGTGGAGGGAAGTTTAAGGAAAGTGATAAATGAAACATGGAAGTGGTGAAAAGGTTTTTAGGGAGAAGAAGTATTTGGAAGTTTTTGTATAGAAAGACATGAAATATTGATAGAAATATTCTAAAATAAATAAAATCTACAAGGAATAAAGAAAACTAAATAAACATTTCATTATATAATTTTTCGGTAAAATAAAGAAAGTATATCATAACATTACTTTTAAATATTCCAAAAGGGGTTTTTTATTATAGTTTGTACTTTTGAGGGATTGGTAACATCATCACGTGAAGATGAAATTGTGTGAATGCGTAGTAAAATATTTAATTTAGATTATGTTAATGTAGTATAGAACATATAATATTATGAGAAAAAACATAGTATATTAAAAAAACACTTTTAACTTCTAATTGAAATATCATTATTTTTTTAATGGTTTTAGGGATTTGATTCATCTATTGAGAATCAAAATCCCCTCTCTGTGGTCCCCTCTAATGTACAAGACATTTTCTACATTGGGATCAACATGAACTAATTGTGATCTCCCAATGAAAGGGTCATACTCAATTTAATTTTCATCTAACTCAACATTTTTTTTAGTCTCCATTAGGATAATCGACCAATTCATGTTTTCTGGATATGAGATATAAAATACTTGTATTTCTTGTGATACCATTATGAACAGATTGTTCTTTTCCCATTCCACACTAAAATTTACCTTCATGAATAACGTTTCATAAACTTTCACTAAAATCATATTTTCAACCCATTTGAAATCGAAAATCATCACTTAAAATGTTATAAAATCCAAATCTCATATCTCTTAAATAATGAAAAAATATGGAATATTTTCATAAAGTGGAATTCGATCCTTGGAACCAGATATGTGCATCTCTTCCACCACAAGCATAACACCACTGTTTTGCATCGTACTACAATCATCATATTCTTTTGTATATAATGTGTAATCATTGATTACAAAACCAGTGTAAGATATAACATTTACATTCGGTCTTTGGATATCTATATAAGTTTTTCGGCAATTGAATTCATATTTTTAGATAACTCCTTATAAATTTGATCTTGAAACCATCCTATAAACTGTTGATTATGTGTGTTTGATATCAATCCTTTAGCACTTAATGGATTCAAATATCAAAGAATTCCTTTGCGGGATTAAATGTATAGATCAACATCTTAACTATTATGTAAAATATAAATATGTTCTTTCTCCCAATATATCAAGGTATTTATAATAATATCTCTTCCGGGAATCCCTTCACCCATAAGGCATCCATTGTGGTGAGACTTTGAGAGACCAATGCTATTAACATTTAATAGGTAATCAGTGCATAATTCAATAACTTCTTTAACAAAATATCATTCTATAATAAAACCTTCTGGATGACTTCGATTATTGAAATACCCTTTCAAAATATTTATATACCATTTAATGGGGTACATCTATCTGTAATGGAAATGACCACATATTTTAACCTCTATAACCAAGTGAACCATTAGGTGGACCATTATATCATAGAATTATAGTGGGAAGAACATCTCTAATTCACAAAATATGATCGAAACCTTATTATCCATGATTGAAAACTTTATCAGTTCTATAACTTTACTACATATGGATTCGAAAAAGAAGCATAGTTTGGTTAATATCTGTAATAAATTTTTAGTAAGAATGCAATATAAAGAAACAAACATCAAATGTTGCATCAAAACATGAATGCCATGTTATTTTAGTCCTTGTAACTTCAAATTTTTCATTGAAAAAAAATTCTTGATATCTTATGAATAACCCTTTGGAACTATTATACTATTATGGAAAAACAAAATTGAAAATTTTCCAATCTAGATAAAGTGTAATCTTCTTGAAGAAGAAAGGTCCACCCTTTACCTTTCACTGGTGCCAACTCTTACCTTATCCCCATGTCAATCATGTCCAACCTAGCCTTGATTACATCTTTTGTTTTTCTAGGATCATTTAGTAACACACTTATAACACTATCACATACATTTTTTTCTATATGCACAACATCAATAAAAAATATAAAATACAAACAATTATAACAGGATAATCCAAAGAAAAATGATCTATTCTTACAACATGATTTTGTAAGGTATTTTGAAATTGGTTTACCAAAAAAATGTCAATATATTTTACTTTATCAAATAGTTTATCACCCGTTATTAGAGAGAGTTTTGTACCTTGTTTGATATTTCCATCGATTGTTGTCATCCATGACAGTATTTATGTCATCAAGGTAAATAATTTTGATGTTCTAAAAACATAGTATTTGAGGAATGTTTCAACCGAACTGAGTTTTTTCATTTTTCACAAATGGGAGACCCCAAAATTCCTTTAATTCTATAGGCTAATAAATTTATATAATAAGAAAAGTCATTTATCATCTCATATAACATGACCCTCACTGTGAATTATTCCCTTCTATGAGCATCATACATTGTAACACTTGTATCCCACATCAATTTAAGATCATTGACCAATAGAGCCAAAAATAAATCAATATCATTACCGAGTTTCATTTGTCCAAATATAATAAGATACAACATAATGTATTTAAAATTCATACATAACCATGGAGGAAAGTTATAATTTACCAACATTATGGGCCATGTACTATGAGTACTAATCTTTACACCAAAAGGATTTATTCCATATGTAGTTAACGCAAGATGAATGATTATTGGATCATTTATAATTTCATGATACTCATAATCAATTTTCTTACTCTATGGAGAATCTTCTAGATGACTTAGTTTCCCATCTTTAATTATTGTATCTACATGCCATGTCAAGTGTCTCACGGTTTCATAAAATCCATACAATATTCTAAACTGTGGAATGATAGGAATATACCAAATATATTTTGAAGGACTTGATTCATTTTTCTTATATAGATATGCACCACACATAGGGAATTTTATGAGTGATTCATGGTCCTTCTGAAAAAATATTCAATCATTTGTACAAGCATGTATTTTTTTAAAGATAATTCACATTTGAACATTGTATTCATTTAGTGTCATATGTTAACCATGGTAGTTCATTTTCTTCTAAAACCATATCATTCAGGAGACAAAGTAGTTCTATAAAGCTAGTGTCACTCTATTCACCACCATCTTTCTAATTATATAACTTCAATACAGCTGAAAATGTTTTGTATTTAGTATAACTGGTATACAATGTTTTCTTAGAAAAACTATTTAACTTCTCAAACAACTTTGTACAATCACAAAGGGAATATTCAATTTCCATTTTCATTTCTTCTATGTGATCTTTATCATAATTTACACTAGTATTCATATTAAATGATCCATAAACCGTAGTATGATCCCAATCGTTATGAACATTCATTTTTCCCCATGTTTTGTCCAACATTTATAGACATGATATATTCTGTGATAAATCAAATGTTCTTCCAACTCTTCCAGACTAATTTGTCCTAAATAACGACTACATTATCATGGAAAAAGGATTTTACAAGGGTTATATACATGCTCTATTGAAAACTTGTTAAACTCTTTAACTTTGTATTCATACTATTTTCAAATGATTAGCATGCGTTCATTTTCAAGTCATATCAATCCTATTGGTGTCACGACCCGTCCTCGGGGCCCGTGCCGTGACTACCCAAGCCCGCCTTCCATAGGCCAGGGGCTGGCGACTAGCACCAAAGGCGTAAAATCCCGATAACTGGGAAGGCATTGCCTTTATAAAGAAAACAAGCACCACAGAGTACAAGCGGAAGTAAAACACTAAGTACAAAAAGAAGAACTGAAAAGTAAAAAGGGGCCGGAAATACAAGCCCAACTGTAAAGTACAACTCGAAAGGGAAAACAGCGACTGAAAAGTAAAGCTGCTACGCTGAGATGTCCACTGGAAATCCCACCTGAAGGGTGGGTGCAGATAGCTCCTCTGCTCCTCGGGTCCCGCCATCCGCTCCAAGTATGTCCCGCCCAGTGGTCCACCTCCGGGTACCGCCTCGTCGTATAGTCCACCTCCAGGTACCGTCCAGTCCTCGAACACTCGACCTCTGCCAGAACTGGCCGTCGTCTGCAACCAACACAACGAGGTGCGGGCATAGCCCGTGCAGGGGTGAGTATAACGATACTCAGTAGGGACCCCGAGACCCTCAAGGTCTCACTAAAACCAACAAGGATAAACACAAGAAGATCTCAACAGATAAACCCTACTTAGGTATATGCCCATACATATACCTAAGTTATCAAGTAACCCATCTCAATCATGAGGAAACACAAGGATTGTGAAATCGACGGATAACCACTACCCGGGTATATGCCCATACATATACCAAAGTTAGCAAGTGACCCATCTCAATCATGAAGTAAACACAAGGTCAAAAGTCTCAGCTCAAACCAGGATTTTCATTATCGAAACCGTAACTGCTGAAGAGCTCCGTCTCTAGAGTGTACAGTGGTCCTGTCACGACTCCGAGGCTGCCGCTCACTAACCTAGGACTGCTGAAGTACTCCTCCTGTCGAGTACTGCGGGTTTGCAGCCAACTACCTGGCGCTCCGTCCGCTGAGGGTCTGTCGCCAAATACCGGGCGCTACCCAGATAGCCTACTGAGGTACTCCTCCTGTCGAGTACCGCGGGTTTGCGGCCAACTACCTGGCGCTCCGTCCGCCGTGGGTCTGCTACCAACTACTGGGCGCTCCGTCCACTGGGCTAGTCGACTCACTCCAAGTCGAGTCGGTCAAGCAGTCGTCAGGTCTCAGCCGGCTACACGGTCTCCGTACTCTGCACGCTCGTCTCCGGGAGGATCCGCTCCACGAGCTACTGGTCGATACTCTAAGTATCTCAAAGTCCCAAGAAGAAGTATCTCGAAAGTCCGTCTCGACATAGGGGTCTCAACGCAACAGACGGCGCGTCGATCGGACGCCCGGTCTGTGAGTTAATAGTCTTTTCGTCCCAGGGGCCCGGTTGGTTTCGTGAGCGAAACCAATCCCGGCCGTATCTCAACTGCACCCCGAACTCCCATAGGGTATACTCAAAGGGACCGTTACTCAACGTAACCACCAACGCCGCTGACGGCTCGTCAAGCGAACGTCCTGTCTGAAAGATATCAGCTTTCCCGTTCCAGGGGCCCGGTTGGATTTCGGGAACAATCCAACCCGGCCAAACTCCGACTGCATCCAAAACTCGGGCGGAGTATGTCAAAAGTTCCGTCTCATCAAGAGAAAGTCAACGAAACAGACGGCGCGTCAATCGGACGCCCGGTCTGTGAGTTATTGGCATTTTCGTCTCCGGGGCCCGGTTGGTTTTTAAGGAAAAACCAACCCGACCGTACTCCACCTGCGTCCAAACCTCGAGCGGAGTATGCCAAAAGATCCGATTCACTAAGAGGAACACAACGCGACTGACGGCGCGTCAATCGGACGTTCGTGGCTCAAGATATGAGCGTTTCCGCTCCGAAGGCCCGGTTAGTTTCGTGAACGAACCAACCCGGCCGAACTCAAAGTAACCCGAAACCTTGAGTGCGATATATCGAAACGACCGTCTCGATCCAAGGATCGCGTTGCCGCAGACGGTTCGTCATTCGGAGGTCCGAGGCTCAAGTTATGAGCCAAAAACCAAATCAGGTTCGAAACGGGGGGGTCCGGGTCCGGGCCGACCCGGCCCGACCCCCCCCTGGGCGGCGGCGGACGGCGGCGGCGGGCCGCGCCGGCGGCGGCGGGTGCCGCACGGCGTGGCAGCACGCGGGGGGCTTGATTGCCCCCGCTGTTCCTTCAAAAAAAAAAAACGGCGCGGCCTTTGTGCCGCGCCAGCTCTTTAAAAACCGCCCCCCCTCACGTGGGGGGGCCTGCTGGTGGAACCGAGGGGGCAGCCGGCCCCCTCCCTTTGAAGAAACGCCCCCCCCTCTTAAAGAGGGGGGTTTTCATGGTTGGCCGGGGAATTAAATTCCCCGGTTTTAAGCCATCCGGCCGGCCAGCTGGCCGGTCGGTTTTATCAAACGGGACCGGAATTTCCGGTCCCCTTCTTCGGCTTCCGACGCCGGCGGCCCGGCCGCCGGTCTTCCCTTTCGCCGCGGCCCGGAACCGGCCGCGGTCTCCTCGTCCCGCCGCGGCCCGGAACCGGCCGCGGTCTTCTCGTCCCGCCGCGGCCCGGAACCGGCCGCGGCGTTCGTCATCCGGCGCGGTGCGTCGGCACCGCGCCCCTTCGCCGTGCTTCGATTCTTTCCAACGTGGCGCGACGGCGTCGCGTTCTTGAAGACTCTCCTCGGCGTAGCGCGACGGCGTTGCGTAAATTAAACGCTCGGTAAACCGCGTGGTGCGACGGCACTACGCCACTTTACTTCCATCGAAAGAATTAAACAAGAACGTTGGAGGGGGGGTTCGGCCGTGTTCGTGCGGTCCGGCCCCCCTCGCGTTAATAATAATAACGCAACTTAAAGAAAAACATGTCACACGTTAATCTTGCTAAAAGCACGATCAAGAATAAAAATGAGGAATCCAAAAGAAATTCGACAACCCCTACCTCGGTTTTAAGATTCGAAGAACCGTCTACGATCCGCGGAAGACGGCGTCGCGGAAGTCGGGCGTCGCGGTCGTCGTTCGTCAAATCCGTTGACGAAGAGACGCGTCCGAAGAGGCACGTCGTTGGCGAATCCTTGTACGCCGACGAAGGTTGTCCGAGGAAGGTGCGGTGTTCTCTCTCGTTGACACCGAAGACGAAGACGAGCGGAGCGGCGTTCTTCGTCGGAAAAAGAGCGTTCCTCGTCAAGTCTTGAGGAAAGTCAAAATATAAAGAAAGCAACGAACTCAAGAACCCTTACCTCGATAGTCGCACGTTGACGGAGTCGTGGAAAATCGGTGTCGATTCCTTTGACGTCGGAGGAAGAGTCGTTGTCGAAGGCGTTCGTCGCGGAAAACCGTCGCGGAAGGGATCGTGTTCTTCGGCGGAGAAGTTCTTCGTTGAAGAACGTCGTTCTTCGCGTTCTTCGTTGAGTTGAAGAAGAAGAAGAAGAAAAGCTTCCAAAGCTCTCAAGAAATCCTCCCAAGGGTAAAAGAAACTCAAAGAATAATATAAGCTTTAACTTATATTATTTCATAACTTAACCACAAGAATTTCAAAGGTTTGAAATTCAAAATGGATAACTCCAAAATTAACTCACTTATTTAATATACATGATTTGTATAATTAAATATAAGTTAACTTGTCAAGCCATTAAGAGGGAGAGTGGGGAGTTGAAAAGGTGGGGGGTTCGTGTGGGCCCCACCACACTTAATCCTCCCAAGGGAGGTTATGTGGGTGTGGGTCCCACTTCCAACCTCCTTGAGAGGAGTTAACCTACAAAAAGTAAAATAAAAAGAATTACACTTTTTATTCAACTTTTTTATAAAACTCCCAAAAAAACTAACTTTCAACCCGCAACAAACGCAACTCCCGAAAAGGTCTCATTAAGCGAATATCGGCGCTGCGAGTTCATCGGTGCCCTCGGATTTCAATTCCGAGCACCGGATCAAAAGTTAGGAATTCCCGCTCGTTCGTTCACTGAACGTACCCGAGCCAAACTTCGGAAATTAATTCCGGGCACTCCGGGCCTCGGAATCAGGTGCCGTCTGAAACCGCGCTCTTGTAAAATTCTAAAGAAAATTAAGAAAAAAATTTTCCTTGAATTTTACGGGTCTTTACATTACTCCCACCTCAGGGCTTTACGTCCCCGTAAAGCTACATCAAAAACTAGGGAAACAAAAGAGGGTACTGAGCACGCATCTGAGCCTCCCGCTCCCATGTGCTCTCCTGGAGATTCTCGTGCCGCCATCTGTTGCGCACAAGAGGAATCGATCGCCCATGTAGGACCCGCTCCTGTCGATCCTCTATCTCCACCGGGACCTCCGAAAAAGTCGCCCCATCGTCAAAGATGTGCGTCGGGTCGTGCACGTATCTCTTCAACTGAGACACGTGGAAGACGTCGTGCACCCGGTGCAACTGAGGTGGTAGAGTCAGGCGATAAGCCACCTCGCCAACCTTGCTGAGGACCTGGAAGGGTCTGTTGAAGCGCGGAGATATTTTGCCGCCTCGGCCAAATCTCCGAATACCACGTCGAGGTGAGACCCGCAAGAAGACGTGGTCGCCATCCTCGAACTCCAGTGGCCTCTGCCTCCTGTCAGCGTATGACTTCTGCCGGCTCTGTGTTGCCCTCATACGCTCCTGGATGACATGGACCTCTTCTGACGTGGCCTGGACCATCTCTGGTCCCATAAGAGCTGCGAGATTTCTTCTTTGCCGATAAGAGAAACCTGGTCTCATCCCCTAGATGAACCACATTCTTTGCCTAAAACAGTCAATCCTGACATGGATGATACTAATCCATACCAAGGATGACGTCGTAAGGCCTCGACGCTACTACTAAGAGATCCAACCGTTACTCTCGCCTCCAAGGGTTGAGTCACACTGTCGGCATCAGTGTGTGGTAACTGGGTCTCCTCCAGTAGATGTCTCACAAGTGAGGGTCAAGTCAACAGTCAACTGGAACCTCTTAGTAACATCACAAAAGAGGACAGGAATGAAAACATCACAAAGGATGCGTCTTTTATTATTGCAGCTCATAATACAAGACGCTACACAAAAACAACATCAACATGGAACTAGAAGTACAAAAGACGTATCCACTAGTTCCTCCCCTGTCCACCTGCTTTACTGTTGCTCAAGCATTTGTCGCTGCCTCTATCTCGGTGGCTCTCCCAAAGCCTGCGGATCGGGAGTCGGACAGTCACGTGCCAGATGTCCCTTTCCTCGGCATGAGTAACACAACCTGCTCCTTGCACGGCTAGCTCTGTTCCCACTCCGGGTGCCCTGCACCACCGGTCCTAAAACCCGAGTTCGCCCAACTGCTGGTCTGGTCCTCCTGGACCTCTGCATCATCTGTCTACTGCCCACAGATGACTCGACTTCTGATCGAAAATCACGCGGTAAAGGCAGAATCTCCTGTACACGCTCGGGGTGTAGAGATACTGGCACAAACTCCACCCTGAAGAAGGTCTCGAAGTCTTCCCATGTGAAGTTCATCTCATCGCAAAACTGAAACAAGTGGCTCCACCACCTACCTGCTGCTGCGTGTAGTAGGCTCGCAGCGAGGATCACCATGAGGTCTGCTGGTGTCCTCACTAGCCTAAACACTCGTACCACTGCCTCTAGCCAGTCCTCTGCTGCCTGGGGATCCGTCTCCCCGCGAAACCTGGGCGGTCGCTGGTGCTGAAACTCATGCAGTGCGCTGAGGCGACGTGCATCGTCAGCGGCTGCTGCTGGAAGCATCGGGGGCTCGGCGGGTAGAGCTACCGCCGGTGCCACTGCTAACAAAGGGCCCTGCACCGAGGCCTCGTCGCTCGGTGGGCTGTCGTCACGTTCGATTCTCGGAACCCTAGCTGGCTGCCGTCGTGGGGCCATCCTGGAAGAAACAACGTAACACGATCAAACGATTATACCTGGTGAGCTGACCTGGTTGAGCTGTTTTAAGGGAAAAAAAACCTTTGAAAACACACACGCAATCAGTGTTTTCGTGCACAAAGTCGGAAATCAGTTGTCAGGGTCCTGGTGTATGGATACGTCGGCCGCCCGCACCAACACTGGACTCCCTGAACTGAAAACCACACTCGGTACTCTCAACACTATTGCTTCACAGAAAGAAACATCAGAGTTATAAGTTCTGCGGTAGAACCGAACTCCTCTGATACCAATTTGTCACGACCCGTCCTCGGGGCCCGTGCCGTGACTACCCAAGCCCGCCTTCCATAGGCCAGGGGCTGGCGACTAGCACCAAAGGCGTAAAATCCCGATAACTGGGAAGGCATTGCCTTTATAAAGAAAACAAGCACCACAGAGTACAAGCGGAAGTAAAACACTAAGTACAAAAAGAAGAACTGAAAAGTAAAAAGGGGCCGGAAATACAAGCCCAAATGTAAAGTACAACTCGAAAGGGAAAACAGCGACTGAAAAGTAAAGCTGCTACGCTGAGATGTCCACTGGAAATCCCACCTGAAGGGTGGGTGCAGATAGCTCCTCTGCTCCTCGGGTCCCGCCATCCGCTCCAAGTATGTCCCGCCCAGTGGTCCACCTCCGGGTACCGCCTCGTCGTATAGTCCACCTCCAGGTACCGTCCAGTCCTCGAACACTCGACCTCTGCCAGAACTGGCCGTCGTCTGCAACCAACACAACGAGGTGCGGGCATAGCCCGTGCAGGGGTGAGTATAACGATACTCAGTAGGGACCCCGAGACCCTCAAGGTCTCACTAAAACCAACAAGGATAAACACAAGAAGATCTCAACAGATAAACCCTACTTAGGTATATGCCCATACATATACCTAAGTTATCAAGTAACCCATCTCAATCATGAGGAAACACAAGGATTGTGAAATCGACGGATAACCACTACCCGGGTATATGCCCATACATATACCAAAGTTAGCAAGTGACCCATCTCAATCATGAAGTAAACACAAGGTCAAAAGTCTCAGCTCAAACCAGGATTTTCATTATCGAAACCGTAACTGCTGAAGAGCTCCGTCTCTAGAGTGTACAGTGGTCCTGTCACGACTCCGAGGCTGCCGCTCACTAACCTAGGACTGCTGAAGTACTCCTCCTGTCGAGTACTGCGGGTTTGCGGCCAACTACCTGGCGCTCCGTCCGCTGAGGGTCTGTCGCCAAATACCGGGCGCTACCCAGATAGCCTACTGAGGTACTCCTCCTGTCGAGTACCGCGGGTTTGCGGCCAACTACCTGGCGCTCCGTCCGCCGTGGGTCTGCTACCAACTACTGGGCGCTCCGTCCACTGGGCTAGTCGACTCACTCCAAGTCGAGTCGGTCAAGCAGTCGTCAGGTCTCAGCCGGCTACACGGTCTCCGTACTCTGCACGCTCGTCTCCGGGAGGATCCGCTCCACGAGCTACTGGTCGATACTCTAAGTATCTCAAAGTCCCAAGAAGAAGTATCTCGAAAGTCTGTCTCGACATAGGGGTCTCAACGCAACAGACGGCGCGTCGATCGGACGCCCGGTCTGTGAGTTAATAGTCTTTTCGTCCCAGGGGCCCGGTTGGTTTCGTGAGCGAAACCAATCCCGGCCGTATCTCAACTGCACCCCGAACTCCCATAGGGTATACTCAAAGGGACCGTTACTCAACGTAACCACCAACGCCGCTGACGGCTCGTCAAGCGAACGTCCTGTCTGAAAGATATCAGCTTTCCTGTTCCAGGGGCCCGGTTGGATTTCGGGAACAATCCAACCCGGCCAAACTCCGACTGCATCCAAAACTCGGGCGGAGTATGTCAAAAGTTCCGTCTCATCAAGAGGAAGTCAACGAAACAGACGGCGCGTCAATCGGACGCCCGGTCTGTGAGTTATTGGCATTTTCGTCTCCGGGGCCCGGTTGGTTTTTAAGGAAAAACCAACCCGATCGTACTCCACCTGCGTCCAAACCTCGAGCGGAGTATGCCAAAAGATCCGATTCACTAAGAGGAACACAACGCGACTGACGGCGCGTCAATCGGACGTTCGTGGCTCAAGATATGAGTGTTTCCGCTCCGAAGGCCCGGTTAGTTTCGTGAACGAACCAACCCGGCCGAACTCAAAGTAACCCGAAACCTTGAGTGCGATATATCGAAACGACCGTCTCGATCCAAGGATCGCGTTGCCGCAGACGGTTCGTCATTCGAAGGTCCGAGGCTCAAGTTATGAGCCAAAAACCAAATCAGGTTCGAAACGGGGGGGTCCGGGTCCGGGCCGACCCGGCCCGACCCCCCCCCTGGGCGGCGCGGTGGCCGGCGGCGGCGGCCGGCGGCGGCGGACGGCGGCGGCGGGCGGCGGCGCGGCGGGCCGCGGCGGCGGCGGCGGCGGGCCGCGTGGCGGCGGCGGCGGCGTGCCGCGTGGCGGCGGCGGCGGGCCGCGCTGGCGGCGGCGGGTGCCGCACGGGGTGGCAGCACGCGGGGGGCTTGATTGCCCCCGCTGTTCCTTCAAAAAAAAAAAAAACGGCGCGGCCTTTGTGCCGCGCCAGCTCTTTAAAAACCGCCCCCCCCTCACGTGGGGGGGCCTGCTGGTGGAACCGAGGGGGCAGTCGGCCCCCTCCCTTTGAAGAAACGCCCCCCCCTCTTAAAGAGGGGGGTTTTCATGGTTGGCCGGGGAATTAAATTCCCCGGTTTTAAGCCATCCGGCCGGCCAGCTGGCCGGCCGGTTTTATCAAACGGGACCGGAATTTCCGGTCCCCTTCTTCGGCTTCTGACGCCGGCGGCCCGGCCGCCGGTCTTCCCTTTCGCCGCGGCCCGGAATCGGCCGCGGTCTCCTCGTCCCGCCGCGGCCCGGAACCGGCCGCGGTCTTCTCGTCCCGCCGCGGCCCGGAACCGGCCGCGGCGTTCGTCATCCGGCGCGGTGCGTCGGCACCGCGCCCCTTCGCCGTGCTTCGATTCTTTCCAACGTGGCGCGACGGCGTCGCGTTCTTGAAGACTCTCCTCGGCGTAGCGCGAGGGCGTTGCGTAAATTAAACGCTCGGTAAACCGCGTGGTGCGACGGCACTACGCCACTTTACTTCCATCGAAAGAATTAAACAAGAACGTTGGAGGGGGGGTTCGGCCGTGTTCGTGCGGTCCGGCCCCCCTCGCGTTAATAATAATAACGCAACTTAAAGAAAAACATGTCACACGTTAATCTTGCTAAAAGCACGATCAAGAATAAAAATGAGGAATCCAAAAGAAATTCGACAACCCCTACCTCAGTTTTAAGATTCGAAGAATCGTCTACGATCCGCGGAAGACGGCGTCGCGGAAGTCGGGCGTCGCGGTCGTCGTTCGTCAAATCCGTTGACGAAGAGACGCGTCCGAAGAGGCACGTCGTTGGCGAATCCTTGTACGCCGACGAAGGTTGTCCGAGGAAGGTGCGGTGTTCTCTCTCGTTGACACCGAAGACGAAGACGAGCGGAGCGGCGTTCTTCGTCGGAAAAAGAGCGTTCCTCGTCAAGTCTTGAGGAAAGTCAAAATATAAAGAAAGCAACGAACTCAAGAACCCTTACCTCGATAGTCGCACGTTGACGGAGTCGTGGAAAATCAGTGTCGATTCCTTTGACGTCGGAGGAAGAGTCGTTGTCGAAGGCGTTCGTCGCGGAAAACCGTCGCGGAAGGGATTGTGTTCTTCGGCGGAGAAGTTCTTCGTTGAAGAACGTCGTTCTTCGCGTTCTTCGTTGAGTTGAAGAAGAAGAAGAAGAAAAGCTTCCAAAGCTCTCAAGAAATCCTCCCAAGGGTAAAAGAAACTCAAAGAATAATATAAGCTTTAACTTATATTATTTCATAACTTAACCACAAGAATTTCAAAGGTTTGAAATTCAAAATGGATAACTCCAAAATTAACTCACTTATTTAATATACATGATTTGTATAATTAAATATAAGTTAACTTGTCAAGCCATTAAGAGGGAGAGTGGGGAGTTGAAAAGGTGGGGGGTTCGTGTGGGCCCCACCACACTTAATCCTCCCAAGGGAGGTTATGTGGGTGTGGGTCCCACTTCCAACCTCCTTGAGAGGAGTTAACCTACAAAAAGTAAAATAAAAAGAATTACACTTTTTATTCAACTTTTTTATAAAACTCCCAAAAAAACTAACTTTCAACCCGCAACAAACGCAACTCCCTAAAAGGTCTCATTAAGCGAATATCGGCGCTGCGAGTTCATCGGTGCCCTCGGATTTCAATTCCGAGCACCGGATCAAAAGTTAGGAATTCCCGCTCGTTCGTTCACTGAACGTACCCGAGCCAAACTTCGGAAATTAATTCCGGGCACTCCGGGCCTCGGAATCAGGTGCCGTCTGAAACCGCGCTCTTGTAAAATTCTAAAGAAAATTAAGAAAAAAATTTTCCTTGAATTTTACGGGTCTTTACAATTGGGTTCAAAAAATATTATTTTTTACAATAAATAAATAGGTACACATAAGTTATTCATAATCAAAAGTGAAAGTTATAGATAATTATAATATGGAAACCCAACATTTGATTGTTTCAAATAATTTTAGTATGTTTTTAAAAAAATGGGTATTTGAATTTAGAAAAAGTGTTATTACACTATGGTAGGTGTTATCCTATGAATTCATTCAAAGGTGAACATTATATAAAACTTTCATCTTCATCAGATCATCTTCGAAAAAATAATCATTAAATTTTGTTGTTTGACATGCATCCTCCATATCTTTTGGACATGCACCTAGATTACCTAAAATACTCTAATGATTATTCATCCATGGGTTGAATAATTCTCAGAGTATTACAAAAAACATAAAATGGATGCAGGATGAGTATCAAGAAACAAAATGTAATAATGTTTTGGGATATGAAACTGATGAGGGTAATAGTTGTACTGCCTTGTGTTCTCTAAAATGGGTAATGCCTCCCATTTGCGTGAATTACACCATTGAAACTAGCTATTAACTCGTGGCTTATTTAAGGTGGGATTTATGGGGCATAAACATTATTTTCTATGATTCAAGGGGTCTCGACATGGACATTATATGATATATGAATCTTTAGGTACTCTAAGAAATCTATATTATAGAAGAAATCCCACTTTTAATAATTTTAATCCTCCAACTAAGACTAGTCCTACCTTAATTTGGAATGTATTATATGAAAAAAATGTAATGTAAGAGGAATTTATAATTGATTTCACACTAAATGATTTACAATAGAAACATAATTTCATATTAGATATTGGTTTTTCATCTCAAATGACTGGTAAATTGACATAATTAAATATTTTTGGTGAGTTAAATAGATAATTATTATTTTAGAAATGATGGATCTCTTAAGATAAATTGTTTTCATTTAATAGATATCATAAATAAAAGGAAATTTTAAAAAATGATATTCTTTTAGATGGATTATAGTAAAACATATATAATGTTTATTAGATGTGTGATGAAAGAAATGAAGTTATTTTTAGGAATTATTAATGAGTAGGTTATAGTTTTAGAATGGATATATTTTTAATAAGGTATAAACAACTTGCCAAACTATATGCTCATATGGGATCAGTAAAAATTTATGGTAATTGTGTTTGCAAGGGGAAATTGATTTGTGGCAGTGAAAAATTTATTATATTAGATAACGAGATATTTAAATACTAAATTAAAAAGGGTGGGATGAGTTTTTTTTATGATGAAAATATAAAATTGATAGATATTTTTTACTAACTAGAATGGGGAGATTTTTAATAATTAAAAAATAAATTATAGATTTAAAAGAAACAACCCTTGGGATGCCACTAGTGAGAATTTCTCCTGGATATTCTCTATTAGGTGGCTCAGGACATTTTATGCAACTAGAAATCTTCAAATGTGAGTTCTCTATCAACTTACTAGAAATTTTTAATTGGAATATCTAGATGATATATTTTAAGGTTAAAAAGAATATGTTCCTTCCCTAAAGTGGTCTTTACATTTTAGATTTTAATTTCATTTAGCTCAGACCATCATCTCACATAATATTTGGCTAGGATGTTCAAGCACAAAGGAAGTACATTTCACCTTAATGGAAGGTGGAATCTTGAGGGTGTTAAATATCATCTCAATTTTCTCCACCTAATCCCCTATCTCTCTTGGATCATGTTCCCTTGAAAAGTTGGAGGCTTATGGTGAAGAAACTCTTGATTTGGATCCTTATCTCCATAAAATGTTCAATTAAATCAAAATAAAATAAATATAAAAATTCATGTCACTCTATAAATATAGTCAATGTTCAAAATCCATGGACGAGCTCAAATGGAAGGATAAAATAATTAGAAATTGAAATATTGTTCCCAAAATTACTTGGAAACTCAAGAGAGGAGGCTAAGAGTTTTGGATAGACACTCCTTCACACCTATTACTCAAGCTATGACAACCCAATCTCATTTCAACCAAACATCACCAATAAAAATTGTTGACCATAGGGATATTCCAATGCTAAAGAAAGAATTATGATAAAAAAGACAAATAGATATCATAAAACAAGCAATCAATGAGTGAATATGAGAAGGAGAAAATAAAATATAGATTGAATCTTTGAATCGTCTGAGAGAAAGTAATGATATTGAAATCCTAGAAAACACTCAATAATTGGATTCTTTTGACCCTTGAATCATTCGAGCCTTGGATTTAAACCTTCAAACTAGTTGAGCCTTGATTCAAGCTTCTATTCACCAAGGAGGAGCACTGATAAAGGGTGGATTCTATGGAAAGCTTCAGATATTGTGACAGGTTCATGAAGGGTTAGGGTTATTAAATAGACTGGGGCACTTTTATCAACACTTCCAAAAAAGTGTTGATAAAGATACCTTTTATCAACGCTATATTACTTAGCACTGATAAAAGGGATCTTTATTAGTGCTGAAAAAGTGTTGATAAATGATTTATAATTATAATTATAAACAATTTTTTGTAAATATAATTATATAATTATATATATATAATAAATATATATAAATATAAAAATAGTGAATATATTTATTATAATTTTATAATTATTAATCTATAATTATATAATTTTTTTTTAAAAAATAATATTTATATCATTATATGTATTGATATAATTATATATATATTTAATAAATATATATAAATATAAATATAGTAAATAAATTCATTATTTAAATAAATTTAGTATAAATTTATAATTATTTAAATATATATAATTATTAATTTACAATAATATAAATACTTTTTAAAAAATAATATTTATTTATTTATAATTATAAATATATAAATGTATAAATATAGTAAATATACATTTATAAATATATTTACCTATAAATATAATTTTTACAAATATAATTTTAACATTATTAATGAATATTTAATCTTAAGTGCATGTATGTTGAAAATAAGTGAAATTGAATAATTAAAAATGAGTACACATTAACAATATTGAAAAAATGGAAAAGTTTTATCGAATTAATATAAATTATGAAAAAATATAGATATATATTGAAATAATAATGAATACATATGGAAAATATTAAAACATAGTAAATAAATATATATAAAATAAATAATAAAAACTGATTAAATTACTAAAAAAACAAAAAACAAAAAACAAAACATATTAAAAATGAATTAATACCAAACTATAATAAAACTAAAAATAAATAAATCAAATTTACAATAAATAAATACATGATATATTAAATGTATCATGTTATAATGAAATTCTAAAATGAATACTAAAATTTGAATAAATTACATAAATATTAGGTGTATGTGTTTCTATATAAGATTTAATTAATTACATAAATAGTTTTGTGTGTGAGTTATATATAAAAATGAATTAATTATGTATTTGTGAAATCAATATAACACACATTTGATCTATGTTATATATAAAAATTAAACAACATTCAATTATATCCAATACTCAATGCAATTATTCAATGTTTTTTATTCATAGTAATTTTTAATTAGAAACCATTATTTATTAAATATATTACTATTTAATGTAAATCATCCATATTTTGTATTATACAAATCATATTTATATACATTCATATATATATATATACTATACTATTTATTAGCATTACTAATAATTATTTAATTAATAAAATGTTTAAATTTTTTAGCAATTTAATTATTTTTATTTTTTATTTTAAATATATTTTTATGTTTAATATATACTATTTATTAATATTTATAATTTATATATATTATAATCAATTTATTTATTTTTATCAATAATTATTTATTTAATAAATTTTTTAATATTTTTTTAATAAACTCATTTTTATTTTGTATTTATTTACGTACCTTTAAAAGTGTTCAAGAAGCACTAATAAAGGATCCCTTAATGGGTACTAAAAAAAGTGCTAATAAAGGCTACCCTTTATCAGTGCTAAAAAAATGATAAAAGGTACCCATTATCTGTGCTTTTTTTTTTCTAGCACTGATAAAAGCCAGTGCTGTTAAAGGATTGTTTTGTAGTAGTGAGACATCCTGCTGAGAGCATATGTTACCACGTTCCCCTTCCCAAGATTATAGAAAATTTCAAAGTCATAATCTTGGAGGAACTCTAGCCATCACCTCTTTCTCAATTTAAGATACTTGTAAGAGAAGATATAATTGAGACTGTTATGATCAGAATAGATGATAAATAACTCGCCCATAAGGCAACGTTGCCATATATTTAGTGAAAAAAGTATCACTACTATCTCAATATTGTGGGTTGTGTAATTTGGATCATGTGGTCTCAACTAATGTGAACCATATACAATCACTTCCTGCCTCTGCATCAAAACACAATCAAGCTTGGTTCCTGATGCATCATAGAACACTACATACTCAACAACCTCCTATGGAAATCTCAAGATGGGGGTGCTCTTCAAACTATGACTCAACCACTGAAAATCCTTCTCTCACCTCTCTATCCAAACAAAAGGCTGCCCCTTTCAGGTCCAAGCTTTCATGGGTGTTGATATTCTGGAGAAATCGGGTATGAAACTTCAATAATAGCCTTCCAACCCATGAAATCTCTGCACCCCCATCACACTCTTAGGTGGATCCTAAGGTAATACTGCCTCAACCTTGGCCAAGTCTACTGCCACTCTAACCACTGAGATAACATGTCCCATAAAGTGGACCTCTAGAATTCATAACTGACACTTAGAGAGCTTCCCATAATCCCGGTTATCTTAGAGTACATCCAATACTATCCTCATGTGTATCACATGCTCCTCCTTATATGATGAGTATACAAGGATATCGTCAATGAATATTACCATGAACTAGTCTAATAAAGGATGAAATATCCGGTTCATAAGTCCCCTGAACAATGATGTGGTGTTCATCATTCCAAATGGTATAACCAAGTACTTATAGTGACAGTAGCGTTATCAGAATGTTGTCTTCGGTGTATCCTAATCTTGTACTAGCATCAGGTGATAGCCTCACCTGAGGTCAACATTTGAGATGCATCATTCCCCTCTCAACTAATCAAAGAGGCCATTAATCCTCAGTAGTGGATACATGTTCTTTATGATCACCTGGTTCAAGTGTTGGTAGTCCACACATAACCCCAATATCCCATCCACCTTTTTAGAAAACAAAATTGGGTCTTACTAGGGTGAAACACTGGTTCTAAAAAATCCCTTCCTCTGTAAGTCATCCAATTGCACCCTCATCTCATGAAGCTCCGTAGGATCTATCTGATATGTTGGAACCGATATCGATGTCTCCCTGAGATGTAGATCAATACAGAAGTCTATCTCACAGTGGGGAGGTAAACCTAAAACATCCCCATAGAAGACTTCCTCATACTCCGCCACCACTGTAAGAAATTGGGAACTCATAACATCTACTTCACCAATGGTTAATTTATCCAACTATTTAGTAATAAGATACACCATCCTATATAGAAGTCCATCCTATGCTGTCTATGTTTCCTTTTCACCGAAAAAGGATAACCCAGTCCCATCACTACGGACACACCACATCCTCTACCTAAAACAATCAATATGGGAAAGAACCATGGATAACTAGTCCATACCTAAGATGGCATCGTAAGGCATCATTGCTACTACAAAGATATCCTAATATAAATTATCGCATCCAAGAGTCAGGTCACACTGTAGGCACAAGCGTGAGATTGCTGATTCTTCTCCAGTAGGAGTTTCCAAGCACGAGGGTCGAGCCATGGGCTCAACCAAAATCTGTAAGTATTTTACAAGGTATGTAGAAAGAAAGGAATGACTATCACATGTATCTATCGGTACTATATCTAAGGTATAAAAGAAACAAATTGTAACTCAAATCATTATTGAAGCCTCTTGGTCATAAGCTTCGTCTGACTTCAGTTTTCCCCTTCCCTATTGTCCAGCTCCTTGAGCTTGGTGTGGACCACCTGGGGGTAGTGGTGGTAACAAGAAAAGGAGTCTACCACCTCCTACTACTCTCCCATCTCCTCTTCCATATTCAAAACCCTATTAACCTATATGATAATTCCATTTCCTCTACCTCAATGACCCATCCACAATCCCTCTATAATTTTTATGACGCATTGGACAATCTCGGGTGATATGTACCCTACCATCACATGAGTAGCACCATATCTCCCCAAACTGACAGGATCCACCATGTGATCCATGAAGTTCAGATACTATGTCCTAAGGCCTCCTCTTGAAACATATCACACGTTCAGGTCTGTCAGACTATTGTTAGCTCCCTATTACCAAGTCCTTTTCTCTTGTGTTCCTGCTACCAACAACCACTTGTTGCATCTGCTTATCCGAGAAGCTCTCAAACACCAAATCTAACTATATAATCCCAAAATATGTAGGAATTAATAGAGGGATCAAAATGGATTATATTTCTCTACGAATACCTCTCTTGAAGGTATGAACCCTAAAGAAATTTCCACAAACCATATTGATAGAGCACCCATAGAGGTTGGTAAACCTCAATTAATACTCATTTACTATCATGTTTTCCTATCAGAGTGGCAGAATATCTTGGATACATACATAAATCAAAAAAGATAGATAGAAATCATATATGAAAAGGATCACAATCTCTAACCATTCTAGAGTCTCTATGTCGCAAGACTGGGTCACCAAACCCCAACATCATCATAACGAATCATGAAGAAGGCTCGCAGGTAGGACAAACATCTGATATGCTAGTGTCCTAACCAGATAAAATACTTGGGTCACTACTTTAAGATAGTCCTCATCCACCTATGGGTCAGGATCCCCTAGGAACCTGAGGGGTATATTCCACTAAAACTTTTGAAGTTCATTCATCATGAACAACTCATTTACTGGTATTGTGGGTACCAAGTGTTTTTATACGAGTGGTGGTATAGTTGGAGAACCACTTGGAGGTAAAACCTTGAATAATTTTCCCTGTATCGATGACATATCACTGAGGGGATCATAATCATGATCATTATGCTGAATCCTAGCTAGCATATGTTGTAGAGGAATCTTGAAACAAACAAGATATACCACAGTCAATGAGTATATCTGGACAACTGACTCAAGAAGGAAATGGAAAACAAAACCCAATGAAACCAATGAAACTAACACTAGTGTCTATATGTTGTAGAGGCATTGATACATGTACCACTATTATCCATGAAACTAATGTTCTTATGTACCAAATCAAAAAGTAGGTGATAAAAGTCTTGGTGTAAGGATATGTCAGTCACTACACCAACACTAGAGTCCTTGGCCTGAAAGATTAACTCATAACACTTAACACATTTTCCCCAAACCAATCTCATAGAGTCTGGTCCTATTGTAGAACGAACTACTATGATACCACTCTATCACAACCGATACGAATGGGCCCCTGTGTCGCGACTCCCCAAGCCCACCTCTAATAGGCCAGGGGCTGGAGACTAGCACTGAGTAGGCATATCACCAACATGGGAGGCCTTAGCATGAGTACCTACACACACACACACACATCTACAAGACTATAAAATATTGAAATGTAAAAAAAACTGAACAACCATTCATATATACATATAAATCCTATAAATAGAGTATGACATGAAGTAAAGTAAACATAGCCAATAAAAACCCAAAACAAAGAGTCTGAAACAAAAGTCCGACCTAAAATTAAAACTAAGTATGCTTTTAGAATAACATTGGAAAACACCCCAGTCTATCTGATATCACTATGCACTATCTAGTCCTTGTCCATCTAGGTTTCTATCAAAAGGTTAATCATCTTCACAAGACACAACACATGTGGGAAAATCCCTTTATAGGGGTGAGTATAAAAATACTCAGTAGTACACCTAGAAAACACAAACAATACAACAAAAGAAATAAAATCATCTCTACAAAGGTATATTTCTACAACACATATAATAAACATATCTAGATATACTCAAAAAATACACAAAATCTAAATTTAAGTCACAACTATAGTATTCTAGCCTAGGATTCCAGCTCGAAGATTACACAAAGCACTCATCTAGGAGAACACACTCTTGAGTATGATAGCACTGATGATGTCTATCCGATAGGTAGTGCTCATCGGGTCTTTCCATTAAAAACACATGTTGAAGGTATGAAGAGATATGACACATAAACGAGGATCACACCCAAGTCCATGGGGGGATACCAACAACTCAATCATAATTAACTCACTATGTAGAGGATCAACCTCCACATAGACTTGGTCCTGAAGATACTAAGAACTACACCTAGGGAATGAATATGAATAAAGGATCTCACTCCGATACTCACAGAGGGATTGCAATGACTCTATCCAAGAAGTCATGCTGAAGGGATCATAGTCAGAGTAGTAGGATATAATTCCATAAAAACCCTCAGGGAATGGATAAGGGGAATATACCCTAATGAAACTTGTCCAAGATATTAAGGACAAGGGATCCAAACCATGTCTATAAAATTACATGGCATGTATAAGGGGTTACACACCATGTCCCTTGACCTCAGGTCCTGCCCATGTAAATGGACAATGTCTCAAGCTGTTTCCATGTTCATGTAGAAGTACACAACATTTAAGATGCCTATGTTCTCTACCTATGTGCCAGTACAAGGATTATCCCATGTACGCAATCTCGTGTACTAATATATGACTTAACCCATGTACTTTGCTCTAGGTCTTGTCCATGTAAGGGAGTACACAATGTGCTCCAACTCATGTACTCCAACCCATGTTTATGTACCCTCTGAGGCACACACCAAGTATCTAGGGAGGGACCACACATCATTTGATAGGTTAAAAATGACGTGTTATACTTAAGTTCTTCTGAAACCCTATCCATCACATAGGGGGGCCCACATGACATGTAGATCTATTTTACACACCATGTAACATGGGATTTTCTAGAAATCCATATTAGGTTCTATGAATCATGTACATTAATCAAGACTTCAATTCAGTGATTTTTTTGCAAAAATTCATAGATTGAGCCTATTCAAGTCATTTCATCACCGATTAACACATTTCGGTCCTTCGATCTGCTCGAAAAATGGAATAGTTTTCCGTTCTTCATTGCATGCTGAAGAACATGGAAATCAAGTATCTATGTATTCTGATCCATTATCTTCTCCATAATCACACCACCTTCATGTTTTTCTGATCCTAAGCCTATGATATCAAATAATTTCACTAAGAAATGGATGTGAAATGATTGATTTATTGGGATATGTCAAACCGCAGGCCAAAAGAAGAACGATCACGATGAATGGAGAATCGAGGGAGAAAAGCATAAGAACAATCAAGAGGAATGAACCTCAATCAATGTTCATGTCAATATCATATCATTATCATTATAATGAAAATCTAATAATCAACAATTAAATCAAAAATAAAATTCTCCCAAAATAACCTTCGAATAAAGTCATCCCGTAAATATGCATGATCCATGATTCAATACATTGGTAGATTGATCTGTGTTCATCATAGGAATCAAGAACATGGAAGAAATCCAAATAAAAAAAATTCCCTACCTCAATTCATATTTATCACCAATGAAGAATAGGGCTGCACCATGATCATTGGTGAGATCCTTTGAATCTGTTTTGCATTGTTTGTCGATCTATGATCCCATCATCGTTCGTTTGAGATAAATCATCCAATATTCTCTCAAATGTATCCCCAACGATTATAGAGTTATGTGGATACCCCTATAATTATGAAATAATATTCTATATAAAGACTCTCCAATCACTATATCAACAAAAGAAATTAATAAAAATTAATTTAATTATTTTATTCATTCCATACCCACAACAACTTTTCTAAAAAAAATGACCCCCACTGACATAGGTTATATTGAACCTAGGGTGAACATTAAATTCTGAACTCAATGGTGCCCTCAAATTTCTCATCTTGGCTCCCTTTTAGAAGTTATTCCACTTTTTCTAAAAAACAGCACGTGCGTGATTTTTAATATATTTTATATATTTCAAACATTTATTACGGGCACAATGGGCCTCAGAATAACACATAGTCTTAGCACCTAGTCTAAAAAATAATCCATACAATATCCAAAAATAATACGTGGAAAATTAGAGAAATTACATAATAATTGGTTTACATGATCAAAACATCATGTTCATTAAAAGAAACATATCAATAGACTAAATTTAAACACCATAATTGGGGGGAGATGATATCTACATAAAATTTATAATTAATTAGTGAGAAAATATAGAATTTCCTCAACATATAATTCCACTTTAATTTAAGATCTGATGAAATTGAATTTGACACACCATCATTTCACCTCAAAATTCATGTGTAGAATTCTTCTACTGGAGATCCACATCTGCATCACAATATCTAATCAACACTATAGAATCACTAGGTTCTAGCATGGCCAATCCTGGTCACTTTTGTTGTTCATGGTTGATCATAGTAGTATTATTCATGTAGGAGGAAGAACCATTTGTTTTATCTCAAACTATTGAGAGTGGAGGGAAAGAGAGCACACTTTGGGTCTTGATCCAATCTATCATTATCCATTATGCACAAAAAAAGTGAATTGGAAATGCGATATAATTAGGTATTTATTATATTTGGTTTAGGGTTGGAAAAGCATACACAAGCCCCCAAACATCTTTAATATTCTTAAGTGACCCCATGACCAATAATAATAATAATTTCAATATTAATTACTTTAAATGTGTGACACATTAATAATATAAATAAATATCATTTATACTATTAAGTCCATTAAACTCAACCGACTTTACCTCGTCGACACTTATCAATCCTCAAATAAATGATTTTTATTTAAGTAAATGTCACATCATTATTATATGACAAAAATAATAAATAATATACTTTCCAAAATTGCAATAAAATATTTATTATTATTATTTAACTCACTTATTATTTTAAATAACATGTTCCTAAATTAAGTTGATCAACTATACCTGAATATATATTATTTATCCAAACTTTTTAAATTCAATACTAGAATTTAACTGATATTGTAGATACACTTAGTGTGTGATCCTCTATGACTCATTCTTAGTGGAATTAAACATAACCAAATATATTCCAAGGTTAAAATCTAGAAAAAAATGAATTATTCCATTGAGAAATAAGTTAACATCAGAACGATGTCCAACCTCCTATGAATGTTTACCATGCAATATAATCATTTTATCACAATGTCTCAAATCAAGGAGGTTTCATATTGCTGCCATCAACATATATGCTTGATGTCTCATTATTTGAATTTCCAAATATGAACAAACACATAAAACACCATAGAAATGAATTTATTCAGGTAGTTTAATTATTATCAAAGGTCTTGATATGTTAAATTTAATCAAGAGACAAAAGGGATAAATCTTATCTTTGATTATCCATTAATGTTATACCATTTGTGATGAACCCAACATATCCCACTTCACCACCAACATATTTCATCACGATTTTATTTGATACATCAAAGTACGCAAGTCATGATATCTATTAATGATAATCGTCAAGTCTAAGGATCAATACACACATCCGTAGATAGAAACATCTAATGACACATGGAAATTTGGATTTTATATTGATGATACTATTCTCATAACCTCTCATATTAAATATTAACAAGCGAGAAAACTATGAAAATATGTATCAATGGTTTATGAGCCTCCTACCACTAATATCATGTATTGTATGTAACATATCATAAAATATCATCTGGCCATTGAACAAGGTTCAAGAATAGTGTTGTGGAACCTCTAGGTTCTCATCATTTTGGGGAACTACTATGACCATTCAACGCAACATATATTCTAAGAAAGTAATCAAATAAATATATCATGAATAATAATAATCAAGATGTGAGAATACAAACTTTTTAATAAGAAAAACATATAATCAATTACTAAACATGTTGTTTCTAGGGAACTAACTCCATCACTTAAAAAAATTCTTGTTTTTTTTCTTCAATTAATTCACCAAACAGATTTGTTTAGTCATTAAAGTTGTAAGAAAGATTAAACTAATCATGATTAACTAAAGGTTATATTTATCTATTAAAATTTTGTACATTATATCATATAATTCCAAATAAATGTTTTATCAAGTTTCAAAAATGAATTATCCTATTACTGGTCACATGTTGTTTTATTGATAGGATAGTAATTGTTTTGGATTTATATAAAATTTTATTCTCCATACTAAATCAAATATATATATCAAGAAATAAATTCATTAAATATCATTTTATCACATATTTTTTTTCCTATTCAACCATCTCTAGAATTTACAATTAATAAAAAAAAAATTTATTCTACCATCCACTGATCTGTTTACAATTTCATAATCTAAAAATTCTTGCAAACCCTTGGTACACGGAGGTGTGTCTCAAGGTAAATTAACTTAGATTTTATCCATATGTATTGGATTTACACTCTTATCCCTATACATTCAAATATAAATCTATATTTTTTAAATAAGTTAGTACAATTAATTTTTAAGCCAACTTTGTCATTGATAAGGGTTGGGTCTTGATTAGAAAGAACAAAAAGTCGACATGAAAATGATCCAATCTATCGTGAAATACACAATAAACATAAATTAATAAATAGTACGCCCCATAATAGTAGGGTTGGAAATCATGTAAGATGGTTATCAATGTGAGGAGAGGGAAACATACATTTTGGAGGTCAGGGACATGATCCCAACAACATATGACTCATACATGAATAGGAGTAGGGGAAACAAGATCAAGGTAGGGAGGAAGACATGGTCATGGGGAATGGGTTAGTTCTATGCCAATATTGGGGGAGGTGGTCACTAGGAAATGGGGAATATGGGACACTATTATGGGGAGAAGATCTATTGAGGGGCATCACTATGGTCGATGGTTTGTGTCGAGGGAGGGCGGTTCATGGGGGTCAGGGCCATAAGGTTTAATTTGGGGGTGGGATAGATGGGTTAATTATGTTAGTTTTCTAAATTATTTACCAGTGGTTTTAATTAGACCATTGATAAATTTAAAATTATTTCAAGAATATTAGAATTATCACAAAACCGATACTAGAATTTTAAAAATAATCAAAACATTTTAATTAGTAGCGGTTATTAAAAATTCCACAAATAAGCTACCCCCAAGACCATATTTTTTATAGTGTGAGTATATGTACTCATTGTATTGAATATTAATAAAGTTTATTTTACATTATGATTATTCCTCTACATGAAATAACATGTGATAATGTCATAGGATACATGTAGTGTCAAAAGTATATATGATATCCCCGCTATGATGAGATACTTACGAGATTATGAAACTATTACTTATGCCCATGTTTTATAGCTAGATGATATTGTCTAATAGGACACATATAATATAAGATCTTGGGGGTAGTAGGAACATAAGACATTGATACACCATCTAATGGTGTTCATCCTTGGTAATCTCCAAGAATAGAGGTTATTAGAACATAATTTCCTATAATAAATCCATAGTTTATATCTCATTGGATGTTACTATATTAAAACATGTATATTGACCCTTATAATTCAATATTACAATTAATTAATATCATTTTTCACATAATTTTATGTATTGAGGAAAAATATGATGAAATATTCTCATAGTGAAGTAGGATACATTGGGTGCATCATGAGTGATACTGAATTAATGGATAACATGAGAAAGGATTTATCCCTTTGGTCCCTTAATAGAAGTTTATATATCTATCCCTTGGATGGGAATGAAATTTCAAAGATAAATCCATGGTCGTGGTGTTCTATGTAAAAGTTTAATTCTTAAAAGTAAAACAAAGAGACATTAAGAACATAGGTTGATGAAACTAGTATGCAACCTGATTGATTAGAGATATCATGATAAATGTATTATATTACATAGTAAGAAGTCATTGGAGGTTACATGTCATTGTGACATAACTTAATTCTCTATGGTTTCCTTGGAATTTTTTTAGATGATAAACTTGGAATTTAGGGGTCTCCTCCTATTATAACTGATAAAGAATCCTATAGGATCGAACACTTAGTATATTCACAATTTTTGTTAAATTCAATATTGAATTTAACTAGTTAGAAGAAATATTATTCCTACTTTTTGGTTTAATAATTATTCACTTTTGGTTGATCACCAAGATTTAATCACAAGTTATTCAAAATAATAAGTGTGTTAAATAATAATAATAAATATTCATTTGTAAGGTTTATAAAATATAATATATATGATATTTATCGATGAATAATGAAATAATATTTATTTCTAAAATAAATAGTCATTATTCATGGTTTGGTAAATGTCAAGAAGTATATGCATACTAAGTTTAATGGTTTTATTGGAATTAATATAAATGTTTTTTTTATATTATTAATTGATGAAAATTTCAATTGAATAATAATAATTTATTATTATTATTAATGGACATGGGGTCAAGTAATAATTAAGGAATTAGAAAGGGTATTGTGTGAAATTTTACAACCCCAGACTTACCTTTTTAAATATATAATTATATAAAATTT
Organism: Viscum album; assembly: GCA_963277665.1. Taxonomy (NCBI): domain Eukaryota; kingdom Viridiplantae; phylum Streptophyta; class Magnoliopsida; order Santalales; family Viscaceae; genus Viscum; species Viscum album. The sequence goes on from OY728163.1 coordinate 358,601,766, forward strand.
CCATATACACTCTTGTTGTTAACAATAAATAGAGATAAAATACCTTAAACCATAGAGAGAGTTATAGAGACCTTAACGTGTGTTCTATCCTCCTTTTATCTCAAACCTTCAATTGATCATAAAGAGTTATTCATCCTCATATAATAATTTTGTTGTGATCAACCACGAATGATGCAAGTGATCAACATCAACCGTGCTAGCACCTAGTGATTCCATAACGACGCTCAAAGATTTTGGTGCACATGTGGATCACCACTAGAGGGATTATTCACTTGGATCCTATATCATAATGATGGGATAATGATATTATGACAATTAGACCATCAATGAAGAAATAATTACAAGTCCAAGTAATTCTAGATCTACTCATAAATTAATTATAAATTACATGTGAAGATGATTTCTTTCTTGTTCCGTCATTTAATCTAGTCAATTAATATATGAATTTTATTGTTCATGTCATTAATAATTAGGTACAATAATTATTATTTGAAAATTTAGACGAAAAAGTAGAGTTAACCATGCCATACAAGCATTTATGCTTCACCTGGAACATACACGTGATATGAGAGTGGTCTTATTATTAATTTATAATTTTTTATTAATCATTGATATAATGGTTTGAATTTGTAATTTGTTTTACCTTAGATTAATTAGTTCTTAAAATTATATCATCATTTTCTCTTCCCTTTATTTGTTCTCACTCACATAACTAATGAATGGGTTAAGATAAAATGTATTGGAATCTAAAAATGTCATTCAGAGGTACCAAAGGTTCTTCCCAAATAACACAAGAGTACACTATGTGTACTCCAATATAATATCCTTACAAAAAAATATCATGCCTATATCTCCCTTGGATTTTAAATCAATATGATAAAATGAGATTAGTGATCTGATAAAAGATGATCAGTATATAGATCTAGACAAATAAGCATATGGTTTGAAGAAACACAAAGCGTGTAACATGCATACATGATGTGTAGTCCTTGTTTATTCATAATGGAGAACAAGGGGGGTACAAGTGTGTCATGTATCTTCTACAAAATATGGGGATTGGAAAACCATGAAGCTTTTAGGAAACACATCATATACACTAGTACAAAAAATGTCTTTTATGTCGGAGTTTTAATGTTGATTATTAAGGAACTGACATTAAAATAATTAATCATCGATTATAAAAATAACTGATGCTAAAAATAACAAAAACTCATTTTTCCTGTCGGTTATTCTAAAACTGATGTGAAAAATTCATGTTTCAAGTCATTTCTTCTAAAACTGATGTGGAAAATTCTTTTTTTACAACGGTTCATATAAAACTGACATGGAAAATTAATTTTTCACATCAGTTATAAGAGAAATGACATCAATAATTCATTTTACAGATCAGTTTTTGAAAAAATAATTTGTAAATATTTATGAAAAAATTATTTTCCACATCGGTTTTAAAAAAACAGACGAGAAAGATAAAATTTCAAAAACACGGTATTGAAATTTCACATCACACCAATAACACGTTCATTTTTTTTACAACACGAGATTGAAATTTCCAATTTTTCCCAGTATTTACTATAAAACAGTTTTATTTTTAAGTGAATTTATATGGTTTCACATTCAACATTTATTTATTTAACAACCAACTCTTTCAACCATCATCATTGTTCCAATGACAGAACTCTTCCAATATCTATCATTGTTCGAACGATTATTCTTTCGACGAACTTGTTATGGTATGTATAATTATTTTTCTATGATTTAAGGTGTTTATGCTTAGTTGTATCAATTTATACCCTTTTAATCCTTCATTTTTATTATTATAAAGAATACTTCTTTAGATTAATTTAAAATGAAAAAGGTTTGTTCGCAGTCTAAAATGCATTCTAAGCTACATCAGCTTCTTTTGCCTCATAAGATCTTCTATCCAAAGAAAATTATATCGATGAAGAGTACGACAAACTATAAAATTATGTAAAAGATTTAGGTTTGTTTTTCTAGATTCTAAATAGTTTCTATGATCTTTTATCCTTTCAACGATCATCTATTTTCATATGACAAAGTTATCAACTTAAAAAAATATGGTTTTTACATTGGTTATAAAACAACCAACATAAAAAGTGATGAAAACACCCTTTTTAATACCAGTTACTATAATAGTGACATAAAAGATGATTTTTCACATCAGTTATAAAAATAAACAATGTAAAAAAGAGTGTAATGTCACTTTTTTACGTTGGTAATTCTATAACTGAGGTAAAAAACCTCTCAAATAATAAATTTTCCATCATTTATATGAACCGATGTTAAAAAATATTATTTTTTACATCACCATCACCATAAAAACCCTGAAGTAAATTTTTTTGTACTAGTGATAGGAACATTACACGACATGTACCTCATACACATCCATGGTACAGAACACACCCAGTCCCTGGGTGTGTCAAGTGTACATGGGAAGATGATATCGCATGTCGTGTAACCAAGTACACAATTTTTAGTGTATTACATATGGTGTGATCATTTTTACACATAGTGAAGAATTCATTATATGATTATACCTATTCACATGTGTTATATTTTTCATTCATTTTACAATGAACTCGATTTTAGAGGATTTTTAATTTTATATTGAATTAATTTCCATGTTAAATTATAAAACTACAAGTTGTGTAAGGTGTTTTCTAATATTGTACACCACACACATCAATAACATCACATGAATTGTAATTCACATGTGTTATATGTTTCATTAGTTTGATATTAGACTAATTATTATTATATTTCAATTATATATATTGAACACCAAGGGAATTCACCTGAACAAGGGCCATACTAGGTAGTTTGAATGAGTACATGTTATTGTCTCCAAGTAAAATGTTAATTATAAATAAAATTTACTTATTTAATTTGTTTAGAATTATTAATTATGCAATTTTTAGAATTATCAAATTGTATTAAGATAAATTTAATTAATTGTATTAAATCATGGAACTTTATCTTAATTAAATAATAGATTTAAGTAATTTATGGATAAATTGAAAATGTATGTTTATAGATGACCATGAAATTAGACCATACCTATGTATGTGATCATACTCCTTTTAATTTTTTATTATATTTAAATTAAAAATTATCGAATGTGTTTCATCCCCTCTTGCTTATTATGTAAGGGTATACATGCCCATGGTTTCATTTATGTAAACCCCATTATCCAATACATTAGATCCCTTCACCTAAATGTGACCAAATGATTAGGTAAGGGTAGATATCCCAGGAGAGAGGAGGTGGTATGAGTCTTAGAACTAAGGCAAAACAAATTGAGGTGATATATAGGAGCTAAGGTGGAATTCTACAACATGAACCAAGAAACGTTTCAAGGAGTTTTCTCCTAGGGTCCAGGGTTAGTTTATCATATGTTAGATAAACTAACCATTATATAATCTCATGATCATGACACCTATATTTTATTTTTATTAGTTTCATGGTTTATTATTTATGTTTTTGGATGCTACATGATTAATTAATTAATGAATTAAAAAGCATGTAAGATAGAATAAAATAAAATAATTTTGTGTTAAAAAATTATCATACATGGTTAATCACTTAATAAAAATTCACTTAACATTAACAAGACATGTGATATGATAAAATTGGGATCGTACATATAAGAATAAAAATACATCAAAATATTATATCGATATATCCTTTTATTACTTGAGTTAGAGTCTAACCCATACTTCAATGTTCTTGACCGGTCCAAGTTGGGGTACTTTAAATTATTGGGGAACATCTAGCTTGATGTTTTGGGTTAACTTAACTTGGATCACATCAAATGTTGAATACCCAAGTATGACATGGTGTAACTGAGGGGAAAGGGTTAAGTAAATATTAATCAAGGATTCTAGGATTGGGGAATCCACTCAATAGATTGAGAGACTACCTGTTAATGTATTTGGTATGTTACACCAACCCAAAACCCTTAAAATAACATATCAGACAAAATTATGGGTTATAAGAAGGGAATATGGGTAATTTAAACTAGAATATTCGTGAAAAAATATATTTTGAAAGTAATGGTGAGGGCTATTATGTTTTGACAGAATAGTGGTAGATTAATGAAATTTATATTTATTATTCAATTTTGATAACTAAGGATATACTAATGATCTACTTTAAATTTTTATAGGAATGAAAGAACACATGAATTTGAAAATATCACAATGATACAATCTAGATTTGGATTACCTTATCACTAGCATGAATTCTAGGAATGGTATCGGCACTTACGCGTTATAATACACCATGAACAGAAATTATAAGTGTTAGAAACCACACATCCCAAGATCACTTGCTAAAGTGGTCAGTGATAAAGAAGTATATCTCTACCTGAAACATGAGAACAATTCAATGGATGTATAATGTTTCATTATATCCTCTATTTAAAATGATATTATAAAGTAATAAGGATATTAATATATATAACATCATTTCTCATCTTTTTTATCTCAATCAGGATCAGGAAAGATAAAAGAGGTATGAGATATCTGATGCACTATTCACATTCAAGATTGAAGAGTCGATGAAAATGGGTCTCATGTATTCAATATGATAGCATATATATAATGATTATACATATTAGAGTTTAATACCCCTAATGAATTGTTCACATATCGAATTTTTTCCTTATAAATTAAAACCTTCTCTAGTTTAATTGTGAATTATAATATGAGAAATATTGACAAAAATCTTTTAAAACTTCTTAATATCATTCACTAAGTTGATAATGAGATGGGTAGCGACAAACCAAGTATAATTATGGTGAATAAGAAAAATAAGAACAAGGAAAAGGGGACAATGTCTCATTCAATGTCTAAGGTTATATAGTACTATCCTTCTAAGAATATTAAGTTCTAGGGGAAAGAAAAGGAACATAATGCAGTGTTGTTTCTTATGGAAAGAAAGGCCACTAGAAGAGGAACTGCACCCATCCAAAGAAGAATGGGGATTATTTAGGTGTAATCATTATCAAGATCAATATTTCTATATATAAAATTTCAGTATTATATATTATATGTGTTGTTCATATTTGTATCCAAATATAGAAACCAAGTAGATTTCATAAGGTTTCTAGAGGCAAGGTGAATCTATGGGTTGCCAATAGGGTGAGGCTGGCTACTCTAGACACTAGAGAGAACCACCTCATAATGTCAAATGGATTGATTTTGGTTTTAATGATCTTTTATTATGTGCCTAGAATTACCAAAAAGATCATTTAAATTTTTTTATTTAGAAATGGAATGTTTTTTATGTTTTGGAAATAATATTTTCTACTTTTATAAAGATAACATATGTTATTGTATAGAAAAATAAATAATTGTATTTATGTATTAAATTAATAAAAACAAATATTTGTAATTTATAATGAATAAATTTCATGTGACTCATTACACACCTAGTTTTGGCATCACCATGTTTGTCATGTAAATGAGAATCATTTTAAAAAGCACTATAATGATGGTTATTTCAACTCTTTTGAGCCTAAACAACTTGAAATATTTCATGATTTTTTATAAGGTAATACAACCCAACCATCATTTAGTGGTCAAGATGAAATGTCCAAATAGATTCTATAATTAGTACATACTAATGTGTGTGGATCTTTTCAATTATAATCTATAGGTGGAATCTCATACTTTATAAGTTTTTACCAATTACTTGAGTAGGTGCAATGACATAAACTCGATGAAGTATATGTATGAATCCTTTGAGAAGTTAATGGAATTAAAGAATGAAGTTGATAATCATCTTGGTAATAAGATAAAGAATATTTGATTGGATCTAGGTGGTGAATATCTTAACCAAGAGTTTGTCGACATTCTCTAGGATTATGAGATTTTATCTCAACTCACTACACATTATACACTGTAGTGGAATGGTGTTAGTAGAAGGAGGAACCATACATTTTTGGACATGGTAAGGTTGATGATGGACCAAAAAATACTTCCAATATCTTTTTTGGTATATTAATTAGTAATGAAAACATACACACTAAATCTAGTACCAAATAAATTATAAGGTGTTATTCCCTTTGAGTTATAGAGTAGAAAGATACCTATTTTTTTCACATGTTTAGTCATGGGGGTGAGAGGTGTTTGTTAAGGATAACTCAAGAAAAAAACTATCACCTAATGGAATGAAGTGTATATTTATAGGTTACCCCAAGGAAATGAAGGAATACTACCTATATGATCCCTTAGATAAATAGGTTATAATTATTAAGAAATCTATATTCTGTGACTAGGAATACATCCTGAAGGAGGATGGTGAGAGTAAGATTTGGTACAAAAATAGATTCCATAAGGACTCATGGAATAAGTTGTTCCTGAAACACAATCACTGTGTAGGATCACCAAATAGGGTAGAGAACTATAGAGATATGGTTTTGTATTCCAAGAAGATAGTGAATCATTATTGGTTTATAATAATTAAAATATATCCTAAAAGTAGGTAGTATAGATATCAGAATTAGAAAGATGGTATGAATCCATAAATTCTGAGATAGATTCCATGTACCATAACTGAATTTGGGTTCTGGTTGATCCACCAGAAGAAGTAAATCCTATTGGGTGAAAATGGGAATTCTAGTGAAGGATGAACATAGAAGGTCATATTAGTACCTATAAATAATGGATAGTAGATAAAATGTTTTAGAAAACATAAATCCATTGACTATGATGAAAACTTTTCATCAGTTTCCATGCATAAATACATTAAAATTACTGTTGATATAATAGCTTTCCATGAATGTGATATTTCATATATGGATTTAAAAAACTACTTTCCTTAACATGAACCTTTTGGAAAGTGTGTATATGACACAACCAAAAATGTTTGTGATAGAGATCTATTTATGGATTAATATAAGCATCTGGGTCATGGAATATTCATTCTCATGAAGCTATAAAAGAATTTGGTTTCATTAAGAATGAATGTGAGCCACATTTTTATAAATTATTTAGTGGGAGTACGGTCTTCGTAATTGTAATATATGTCGACAACATATTAATAATTGGAAACAAGATACCATCCTTATAAGAGGTTAAGGGATGGTTGAGTATGTGCTTCTCCATGAAGGAATTAGGTGAAGCAACCTATATTCTAGGGATCTGGATCATGCATGATAAATCCAAAAGGCTATTTTGACTATGTAAAAGAAAATACATTAACAAAATATTGAAGAGGTTTAGTATGGGACAATCCAAGAGGGGATTGGTTCCAATACCACATGGTATACATATTTCCAAGAAGATGTTTCCTTAGAAAAAACATGAATGATATATAACGATTAAGTTCCCATATTCTTCTATGATAGGATATATCATGTATGACATGTTATGTATGAGGCTTGATGTTTTTTATTCTCTGAGAATGGTTGGAAGATCTAAAGTGATCTTGGTGAATAGTATTGGACTATAGTTAAGGCTATCCTTAATTATCTGAGGTGAAGTAAGGATATGTTCCTGGGGTTTGGGGCAGATGAATATCTAGTCATTAAGGGTTATATAGATTCAATAGTTTAGATAGATCAGAATGATGAGAAGTCATAATCGGGATATTTCTTTTCTCTCAATAGAGGGGCTATGAGTTAGTAGAGTTCAAATTAGATAGTTATCATTGATTCTATAGTATATTATAAGTATATTTATACTTATTATAAATACAAGGGAGTATTTTGGATTCAAAAATATTTCTATGATCTTGATGTGGTGCTAACTATCAATACCCTATCACAATTTATTGTGATAACGCTATAATGGTGTCTCTTTCCAAGGAGAAAATGTCACATCAAAGAACAAATCAAATACTTCAGAAGTTTCATCTCTTGTGGGATTTTCTCAAATAGATGAATTTTCAGTGAAAAGAGTGTTGATGAAGGAAAATGTGGTAGTCCACTTAAATAAATTTCTATCATGACATAGAAATGAGTATCACGTGAGAGATAATGAATTGAAAGTTGTTAATAGTTGGATCTAGTGCAAGTGAGAGTGTATTAGAGTTAGTTCACTAGAACCAAATTATGAGTACTAGATGATTACATGTATTCATTTTTTGGAATATTAATAATGTTTCTTATAGTGTCATGATGGTTCCTCTACATGATATAATATGTGATAATTTTTTAGCGATACATTCTGCATTGAATGTACATAATAGTTTCCCTATATAATGATATACTTTAGATACTATGATAGTGTTTCTTAAGCCCATATTATATGGATTAATAATATTTATTGATGGGACATATATGATAAAAGCTACCAGGGGTAGGAATCTCATAATACATTGGGAAACCTTATCATGGTGCCTACCCTTAGTAATCACCAAGAGGGGAGGTCATGAGAACGAAACCACCCCTTGGAAATCCAAAATTTATGTGTCATTGGATGACACTATCTACGAACTTGTGTATTAATCCTTAGAATTTAATATTAACATTAATAAATATCACAATTCATATACATTGATGTATTTATCAAAACCATGATTTCATATGCTCATGGTGAATTAGGATATGTTGGGTTCATCACGGGTGATATTTCATTAATGGGTAATGTGAGACAAGATTTATCCCTTATATACCTTGATAGAAGTTCCTGCGAATCATTTTTTTTCCATTTTCTAAAAGTTGGTTTAAGGGTTTCTGGTACCCAATACATGATTCCCATTTCAAATTCACTACATCGAAAACCGGTTTCTGGGTTTTCGGTACCCAAACACCCAAATACCACGTTTCGACATCTACCGCCACATCAAATTAAACCACCAAATTCAAATTTCAAACACGGGCCTGAGAACCGATGCACCTCGAGCCACGCGCTGTCAGACCCACAAATCAAGACATCTCGAGAGGTGTGTTACCGCCACCCCGGACGAGCAACCAAGACGCCGCCGCAAGCCCCGCTCATCTCGCCGGAGGAGAGTACCGACATCCCACACATCGCCCATCAACCCATGCCTCATCACGCGCACGCTGGCGACCGTCGTCATCACCGGGGGAACCACTGCATAACATTCATTTGACAGAAGTTGATATATCAGACCCTTATATGGGAATGGAACTATCTTGATAAATCTATGGCCTTAGTGTTATATGGGAATGTTCAATTTTGGAAAGTCAAAGAAAGAGACATTAATCACATAGGTTAATGACACCAGTATGCAGCCTTCTTGATGAGATATATCACAATAAAGGGATTATATTTTACAATAAGAATTTATAGAAGGTTTTATGTCGTTGTTACATTAACTTATTTCTCTATGGGTGCCCTTGAATATTTCTAGATGCTAACCTTGTACTTTAGGGGTCACCACATATTTTCAATAAGATAGAGGCCTAGAGGGCTTCACATTGAGTTAATCCACAATATCAGTTAAATTTAATAATGAATTTAACTAACTAGAGTAAATATTATTCAAGATTTATGCTTCAATAATTATTCAGGTTTGATTGATTTCCAATATTTAATCACAAGTTATTATAATAATAAGGGACTTAAATAATTATAATAAATATTAATTTTTTTATTTTGGAAAAATATAATATTTATTACATTTATCGATGAATAATGAATTAATATTTATTTTCTAACTAAATAGTCATTTTTTAAGGTTCAGTAAATGTTGAGGAGGATATACTGACTGAGTTTAATGATCTGATTGGAATTGGTATAAATTATATTTATTTAAATTCTTAATTGATGCACAAATTAGGTGAATAATAAAATTGTTTATATTATTATTATTAGGCATGCGATCAAGTAAGAGTTATTTAATTAGAAAGGGGTTTGTGTGAAAGTTTCAAACCCTAGACCTACCTTTATAAATATCTAATTATATGAATTTCATATACACTATTGTTGTGCATAACAAATATAAAGGTTCTATCTCAATACATATATAGGGTTTTAGAGATATAAAAGTGTTCTCTGTATCCTTCTCTACTCTCAACCCTTTGAGATATCATCATGGTTTCTTCATCCTCATAGAAGAATTATTTTGTGAAATACCATGAATGATGGAAGCGATCAGGATCAACTGTACTAGCACTAAGTGAATCCATGATGATGTTTATAGGTTGTGGTTCATGTGTGGATCACTAATAGAGGGATTATGTACTTGGATCCTACAACAAAATGATGGTAAGATGAGATCAAGATAACCAGATCATCCATGAAGAAAGAATTAAAAGTTTAGGTAATTATAGATCTGCTCATTAAGTAATTATAAATTACACTTGGATATATTCCTCTTCCACTTCTAGTGTTTAATACAGGTAAGTAATCAAATAATTATATTGGTCACGACCTTAATCATTATTTAATGTAATGATTATTCATAAAATAAGATTAAAAATATTAGCTGGCCATGTAATATATGCACTTCTAATACCCCTGGAACCTACAAGCACCCCTATTATCAGTGTCAGTTTATAAAAATAATTAAAATAAATAAATAAATAAATTCTATAAGCTCGTAACACCCCTCTCTAACCCGCCCCCACTCTTAGCCATTTCTTAGCAGCACCCCTCTTAATTCCCCAACCTTCCACAACCTTACACCCATGGAGACTCAATTGTATGACCTCCTGCCTGTAGGTTGAATTCCCTTACCACTACTACATATTATTTATGCAAACATTTTATGATATATCTATTTATTTATATTTATTTATTTTTATATTTATTCATATAATTATATATAAATATATACTTATTTTTAAATACATTTATAAAATATATTTATATATTTACATATTTTTATATTCTATATTTAAGTGTATATTTATCTATTTATGTACAATTGTATATTTTCATATAAATTGTTTATAATATATTTATAAAAGTCATTTATATTGTAAATACACTTATGTTTTGTTTGCTTGTGTGTGTGTGGGTGTGACTCTCTTTAAATATAAATAATTTTATAGGTGTGTGTGTGTCTATATATATTATTGTATATATATTTTTTTGCAATGTATAAAGATACATACATGTATATAGACACATAATAAGTACACAATGCAACTAGCCTAAAGGATTTTACTTGTCTTATATTAAAATATTGAATATATATGTATGTATTTATTTTGAAATATATACTTATTTTAATATATATATATATATATATTATAATATATATATATATATATATATATATTATAATATATATATATATAAATATATATATATTTTTTAATACACATACACACATATATTTATTTCATTGAGGTGAGATAAACTATCACAAATCAGCATAAGTAACATTACAAAGAAACTCGGGGAAAGAAGAGTACCAAACAAGGGATACCTCAAATCCTCTCAAAGAATCCAAAAGGTGAGCCACATGTTTACCCTCCCTTTGAATAAATTAAAAATGAAAAGAGGTAAATTTCAATGATAGATCCCAAATATTATCAAGGATAGACCCAAAGATTTTTTAGTTTTACTTTTGAGTCTCCAAAGCATAGAAATGTTTTTGTCTATCTAGTTCTATGATAATATTATTCATCATAATAATTATGTATATTTTTATTCAGGGAAAAGAGAAGTACAAGAAGAAAGGAATGTAAGGATAGTCTGGGAATACATGTGCCTAAGGGGGCATAAAACAATGAAAAATTATGGCATCCCCTCTAATGATGTTGACCCCCACCAGCTACTAGATGCTCAAATTATGAAAAAATAATTTCTCAAGGCCATAAAAATCAAGTGATGCCTTGTAGTCTACACCTTTGTTACCCTCCCTCCAGGTATGGGTTACTTTAGTATAATCACCAAGGATGCCTAAACATTTTCTGATGATATAAAAAATCAACCAGGAGATCACACCAAGACCATGTAGAGCATTGTGTAAAATCATTGAATCTGTTTCATCTTCTTTGATATACATACGTCGTTGTCTGCACACACGAAGCCCTGTCAGCATGACCAATACCTATGCCTAAAGAGATATTCCATTGAAAAGATGAATTTTGAAGGCTAGAAAAACCGACCCAATGATGTCACACACCACTCCCCCACCACACAGAACACCAATGATACATGATCCAACAGATCCAGTTTTTTAAGGGGTGCCCGCTGCCCAGATGAAACCCGTTGGAACCTATAGTGACCCTCTTCAAGGATGGGGCCACCCTCCAGTTTTTCAGCAGTTGTACCATATCAATAAGAAAACATTTAGTTCTGATAATAATATAGAGGCTCAAAGAGACCACCCCTTCATGAATTATCTTGTTCCTCTCCTGCCACAAACACCAAAGGAATGCTTGCAGAATTATAGTGCGGACCATTTTCTCCAGACCCTCCTCTCTTGAGCCAATATACGATCAGAAAAGAAAGGGATGATCATCCATAGTTGAAGATGAGATAGAAATAAATTCCCCAAATTAATCCCACACCCCACAAGCCCACTCACTATCAAGAAAAGGTGGCTCGATCTTTCCTTCTTATAACTCCTACAACAAACACATCTGGAGGTAATAGAAACACCACAACGCTTAACATTATCATCAGTGGGGATAACCATGTTACTAATTCTCTAAGTGAATAAATTTAATTTAGTTGGGATATTCTTGACCCAAATAGCATTCGCTTATGAATTTTCTGGTTCCTATGTGATGAGAGTCCTACGGTAGTCCTTTGATGAGAAAGGACCAGAGGAGGATGAAGTGAAGAAACATCGGTGCGAATCAAAATTCTTCTTGATGAGGTCAAACTATTATATCCGGTCACAGTTGAGAACCGATTTGATGAAGGCCAGATGTTGGCTAGCTTCCCTATAGGAAATTCCAGTTTCTAGATAGCCTAGGTAGCCGATGGTCGTACCACTCCAGTTGTGGTTTCAAAACAAGATATCTCCTCTCTCAATAATCCAACAGGCATGAGGACTAATAAAGTTCACCATGGGAACAATATCCTACCAAAGGGAAGATCCATGACCATCCATTAACACCCAGTCCCCCATATAATTGTCATGCATGGTGAGCCCCCATAGGGTACGGTGTTCCAAAACATCCCATGACATTTTTTCATGCATGTAGTGAATGGTGTCCTCCAGGCTATGGACATTAATCCCACCTTCATTAACCGGCCATTCCATCTTGCTCTAAGAAACCCAGTTCCCTTTCTCCTACAATATTGGATCCCAAATGAAGTTTTCCAGGACTTTGTCAATGTTTTTTATCACAACTTTTGGGAATTTTATAGTCGAGAGGGAATGAATCTGGGTGGAAAGCAACACATTATTCACCAGTATTATCCTAACTCCAAAGGATAAGTTCTTGTTTTTCCAATTAAGAAACAGATCTATGATCTTGCTGATGAGGGGGTCAAATTCGTGAATGCGAATTCTTCCTATGAAAGAGGATCCCCTAGATAATCCATTGGGAAATCCCCTCTCTGCATGTCCAAGATGTGGCTCATGGAAGATACCATATAAGAGGGGAAGCAACTGGAGATGTAAAATATGTTTTTTCTCTTGTTAATTACATGTTACCTTCAGTGACCATACACTTCCAAAATCCTATTCAATCCCCTCAATGAATGGATCATAGAATTCATAAAAACAATGATATCATCCACAAACATGAGGTGGGACACTAATGGGGATCTCATCTTTTGGTGGTATGGGAAAATATCACCATTATAGAGGCCCATATTAATGAGGTGAATGAGAAAATCCTAGGAAATAATAATGATACCCAGAGAGATCTAGTCCCCTTGACATAAACCATAAGTTTCCTTGAAGAAACCATAAGTTTTTCCCATGAAATTTATCACAAACCATGATGAACTAAAGTAGTGAAATATAATGTCAATATTCCAAGGAGAAAGACCCATACCTTCCATAAATTTGTTGATGAAACTCCATTAAAAATGGTTGTAAGCCTTTTTTATATCAATTTTTATGGCCAAATTAAAGCCAAGAGTTTTTTAGTTGATATCCCTAATCATATTCTGGGCCAAGCAGTTGCCCCCAAGATGGACTGCCCCTAAACAAAGCCATGACACTCCAAGGAGATCCCTTGGGGGAGGTGGAGAGACAGTCGTGAATTGATGATGTTGGAAAAGATTTTTTAGGGGACATTGCACATGCTTAAAGGATGGAAATAGAATATTACAGTGTGGTTCTTGATCTTGGGGATCAATACAACAGAAGTGCCGTATGCAACACAGGGTAAGTGACCACACTGAAAGAAGTCTTGAACAACCGTAATTAAATCATCTTTCACAATCTCCCAAGATGATCTATAAAAGGAGTTAGGGAATCCATCCAGACCCGTAGTGTTATCAGGATTCAAATTCATCATGGTAGCTTGAATCTCTCTCTCTTGAGGAATAACCCCCAGACCCTCGTTGTCTCAGATAGAAAAGAAACATGGAATCACATAAAAAAGGTCCATACTTTCCCCTAGATAACCATTAGGTAGTTGGAAATTTGGATCAGAAAGGAGGTCTCTAAAGTGGGAGTTTTCCAGAGTACCCAAAACATCTCAGTCATCTGTGAAGGTACCGTCTTCCAGTATTATGTTCAGTTTAAAGAGACTTTTCCTCTCCTTAATGAAAGCATAAAAATATGCAGTGTTCTTATCTCCCTCTTTCATCCACTTAATCCTCACATACTCCTAGGACAAGAAATCTAGTTTCAGGATCATTTCCACTAGTTTCTCTTTCTTATTATCTGGGATCTCAAACACTTGATCATCCCAATCCACCTCTAGACTCCATTCAAGCCAATCAACATCTTGGGATATGGCCTCAAAATCTTTATCAAGAAGGGGAAGGTATTTAGACCAAATCTAAAGGTGAATCATAATCCTCTTAAATTTTGTATGAAAAGTGATCCACATGTTCCCCTATGGGGTAGAATTCCAAGCATCTTTAAATAGTTTATGGAAATCTGAAATATCCTCCTAGTGCTGGTAGTATTTAAACTGACCCTGGTGATCTTGTCCAGAAGACAAGGTTAGTAGGAGAAGGGAGTGGTTTGATATTCCATGCACCAAGTGAATCACTTGAGTGTTATTGTACATAGACATGGATTTCAAGTTATCCACGAAATATTTCTAGGATCAAATCAATTGAGGCCATTACACAATGTCTCATGCTACTGGGGGTCACAACTTCCATAGATAAATGAGACAAAGAAGTTATGATTACCAAAATTCACTTTAATTGTGATGGATTGGTCCCCCGCCTCTACCATATCAACCATAAAAATCATATTCTATAAGATCCAAATATGCTAGTTGGAAGGTTCAGCGTGCATGAAGCCAGGCATTTTGAGAGTCCTAGATAAATCACCAATCTTGGCCAGATGGTGCTTGTGTTCAAGAATGTCCACCATAGAAAATTTATAGTTTTTAACCTCCAAGGTCAAGAATTACATTTTAATATAGGCACCAATTCCATGGGCATTCCATATGAGGATATGCATCATTGGAAAAAGAGAGTTCTGGGACTAGCTCCAAAACATATAGCCTTCTCAATGTGGGAGGAAAATCTCACCTTTAATTTCTTGGATTGTGATCCTGTATATACATCATTCATGTTGGGCCAGGGTTTGATTGAGGATGAGGTTGTGTCTTGATTAAGGGTTTCTAGACTTCTCCTCATACATGAGGAGAATTTGGATCCCTTCCTTGAGCCTTTTGACCCCCTGCAAGGGTATTCCACTACTAGTGCAATGATGGAGTTTGAGGGGGGGAGAAGAGGGGGACCCATCAAGTAGGTCACCCAAAGACATAGAAGCTGCCTCAAGAGGGACCTCTTACATATCAGAAGCATGTTGATACTATATTAAATCCTGATGAGGAAACAAAATCAGGCTAGGGGGATGAGGAATAAGCCCACAGAAAGAATCCATGTTAAGACCTCCAAATGGGAACAAGCAGGTAGGGGGAGCAGAAGAGACCTCACTAACCAGGACCTTGGGAATCAACCTCAGAACATAGGTCACTATGGACAAATTTTACTTAGAAACACCTTCCAACACTGGACCTTGAGGATTTACAATAGCAGGAGGCGAGGAGTGGCCAAAGGAAGCTCTCAAGGAACCTGCTCTACCACTGTTCCTGTAACACCCCGAGATTTTATGAAAAATATTCTTTTAATTTCATTAATGTCTTGTGTTGTACGCTACACCAAAAGGAGCTTGCACAACACGCATCCTTGAATTGCCTTGCATTAAACGCAATCGCGACCTTCCTCGATAGCGTGTGTAGTACGCAATACCGAGTTTCACTAAACAACGATATGCTATTAAAATATTATTAAAACTAGCCGTTATGAATAGTAATAACCACTTTTTGAAATTTTATAAATTTTATCTTTCAAAACGGGCCTCATTTTTGGATTAGGAATATCAAAATTAGCTTAGGTTGAAATTTTGGTACTTTTCGGATAACTTTCATATTCTGATGAATAGTGAAAATTAGTAAATTTTAATTAAAAACAACTTTTTTAATAGAAATAATTAATAGTGATAAATTATTAATTTGAGTGGTTTTAAAGTATATTTAGAATATATTTTTACAATTTAATACAATGTTGGTCATTGGATGTAATTTCCCATTTAAACTAGACATAAACAAGTGTCGATCTTTTGATAGTTATTATCTCTTAAAAACACGCTATTTGTTTTGACGACGGGAATTAATTTTTAAATTAGTTAATGTAACTGATATGTTTTGAACTTGATAAAATAGACATAATTTTTGAATTCATAATATCAAATATAGCTTAGGCCTAATTTTTGGTATTTTTCTGGAAACTTTCATTTTTTGATGAATAGTGAAACCACTAAGTGGTAGTTAAAAAACTGAATTTTTCATAAAACTTAATTTTACCGCTTCTGTGAGTGGAATTTCGAAAATCTGAGAGACACAGTTAATATCAAGGACTAAAATGTGGTTCAATGAGATGAAAATAATTTTTTGTGAATAGTAACTTTTTACTTTTTTTACCACGGTTAAAAGTAAATAGGGTAATTAAGGGTAAATATGATATTATTATTACCCTAACACATGTCCTAATTCTATTGGATAAGTGTAATTCGTCCAAAAACAAACTTAGGAATAAAATATGACCATTTAGGCCCACTTGTATTAGATTAGGACATTTATTATCAATTTATTTAAAGAAGGGTTAAAATAGTTAAAATCAATGTTTAATAACTAAATAATTTTTAATATAGGGTTATACATAAGATAAATTCGACTATAAATATTCATTAGAAAGATAAAAATATTTCCTACATAATGATATTTTATTTGTAATTTTTAGACTTAAAATAAGTTAATTTATTTATGACACAATGATGATGCAGTAATTATCTTATTAATGAAATATTGACATAATTGATGTTATAAATACCCAAATAAATGTAATTTGAGACTTTTTATGAATTACAATATTTTTATAGGTTAATATGACATGTTAGTATTGATTTAAGTAACTTTTTTTGAACTAATCATTCTGTTACAATTTTCACAAAAATCAATTACTAAATAATGTCAAAATTGACATAAAATAGTTTTTAAAACAAATATTATATTATTAATTGTTATTTTATTCCTAAAAATCTAAGGTTCGGAAAAATGACTTAGATAAGGTTATATATATTAATAATAAACAACTTGGGGTTCTTTTTTCTTGTCATAGTAAGTTTATTAACCTTATAGTGTAAGAATACAAAAAGACACGGTAAAAGTAAAATTATCTAACTTAAAGTTAAATATAAATGATAAGGTTAAAATAGGAACCTAAACTTGTCTAAATTATATTGGATGAGAGGATTTCGACCCATCCCTACCTTAGCTTCGAAATAAATCAATTTGGAGCTATTTAAAACCGAATATGACTTTATAATAAAATAATATATTTAGTTTTCCAAAGGTGCCCCTCTCCTCTCTTATAAAAGGGAACCTCCTCCCTCTCTTCCTCACACCACTTTGAGCCTTCAAGCTCGGCCAACCCCTGAAAAATTCTCTTCTCCACTTCCCTAGAAACATCCTAGAGGTCCTGGTATTCTTCAAAGACCAATTTTAGTACCCTAAGAGGAGGTTTCAAAGAGGCGTGTCAAAGAAGAGGTAATATCTGTTACCGATTATTTCAATTTTCTTTCTTCTTAAAATTCTTCTTATTTAGTTGTTTCAATATGAAGTAATAACATAAGTATCACTCATATACTGATATGTTATTATAAGTATGAAACAACCATATTTAACCATCTATCCATCCTATGGAAAATGAAATCACCGCACGTGCGTACGTACGGAATACCGTCTCCACGCCGTGGTGTAATCTAATTTCCACCACCACCTTACATGGATGGGTATAATGGTGAAAGTAATGAATATATATGATTATTTTAAAGTGATATTTATTCTGTAATATTATACATACACTTTAATACAATTCCACAATCATGGGAATGATATCATCACTCGTGCGTACGTACGGAATACCGTCTCCACGACGCGATGAGATTCACTCTCCATGATAACCATTCAAGAATGATTATAAAGTATATATAATAAGTAATCATGAAATATATGAAATAATAATGCTACTGGATTTATGTATATATATATTTATGTCATCTATTTAATTCCATTCAATTCAACAAGGAAACGAAAACAGCGTTCATGCGTACGTACGGCCTACCGTCTCCATGAATGGTGTATTTCTTTCCATTTATCGATCTATTATATATATGTATATTCTGAATATATATTATATATAAATCATGTTTTATATTCTGGAATTAATTAATCATTATCTAAGTAATCATATGAATAATTATAAGTCAAAACACGGATGACAAATGAAACGATTTTACCCAAAACACTCTTTAACATGGAATTTACAAAAGAACAGGTGATATAAAGTCATAATTGAACCATATATGATATAATAACAATGAATATTATTCTGTAATAAGTCAATGACATTATTTAAATCATTATACAGGAGGTTTGGATACGTACGAAGCATATCAGACCTAAGGTAAGGGATAATTTTGAAAATCTCATTTTTATCCGAGATTGCTTATTCGTAAGTATTTACTGGGGTTATTGTTCTCATCCATGTCCATGTTTCCTAAAATGGTTTCATGTATGTTTAATGTCCTTTTTACCCATTTTTTACTCTTACTACATGGTATGTATGGAATCTTTCTTTTACGAGGTACTTTTTGAATTTTCCGGCAAAAGTACGAGAAGAATGTTTTTTTAACTTATACGACATGAAAGGATTTTTACGGTTTTATAAAGAATTATTTTCATTTTCAACAAAATAATTTTCTTTTAAAATTTCATGACATTTTTTGAAAAGAAAATGATTTTGAAGAAGAAAGGATATTTTCCTCAAGAATTCATTTCAAGTGTTTTATCAAAACCATTTTCATCTAAGATGAAATTATTTCACATGTGTATGTTCAAGTATCATGTATCTATGATTTACATGGTTTCACTTTTCTAATGATGAAATGATATCCAATTTTTTTGTATGGATTACGTTATGATGGAATGATGTTTATGAAACCCATTTTATTCTTGGGTTATGATGAATGATTTATGTTTATATTGTGGCACATGAAAGAATGATTTCAATATGAGATGGGTGGGACCTATATCTCCCTCCAATGCATTGGGTAAAGATTTTATATCTCATGATATAGACATGGCTGGAACGGTAAGTTAATCCGGTTCAGTGTTACAGGACTGAAACGAGGAGTGAACTCGATTCAGAATGGGACTTTGTCCACTAAGATGGTCTTGGCAGCAATGCCTTGGCTACTATGGAAATTATTACATGTGCTTAATGGATTCCACAATTACATGTTTTATTCCCATGCAATTTTATCATGGTTTATGTTCCATTATTATCTATGCCTTATGTACTTCCATGTTTTATGTCGTTGCTCAAGATTTTGATGTTTAAACATTATGTTCATGTTTTTAAGTTCAAATATATATGGTATGTTTTATTTTATCCATGCTTACCCTTACTGAGCATTTGAGCTCACCCTTTTTATGTTTTTACCCCAGGATCAAAAGAAAGGTTTTAGGTAAGGAAACAAAAAGTGGAAGATCTTTATGGGAGATGTTGAAGATCTTTCACCACGATTAGAAGATTACGTTCCAAGTTTCCAAAGACACTAAACTATTACGGTCCTTGTGTGTCTATTTTTTTTATGTATTAAGTATTCTGCAAAAATAATGTAATGTCTATGTACGTTAAGATTCGTGTCTCTACAGTTGGTATCAGAGGAAAGGTTTAGTCAACCTTTGGAAACTAGGATGCGAAAACGTTAGTGAGATCCCTAGAGATATTTCTAAGGTATGTCTAGGGATGTCCCTAAGGATAAGTATACGTATAGGATATAGTCCTAGAACTATGGTAACAATCTTAGAATTTAACCTAAGATGTTAGATATTGAGGGTTCTCCCCCATTACTATGTTGTTTTTCCTAGCATTATTTTTTCCTCTCACACTATTCTTTCTGGGTTTTAGAAAATGGCTAGAAACAAGATGATTCACAATAATGGAGGATATTATGGACAATGGAATGATATTCTTCATGAGAAAACAAATGAAATGGGATTTGGAAGTCCAAACATCATTATTATGCTGAATCAGCAATCTCATAATATGATCAATAATCTCAACTTTGGTAAGTTTCCCGAATCAGATAATAAGAGAAAGATGGAGTTTCATGATGATCATAGAGGAAGGAAAGTTCAATTTCACTCATGTAAATCATGTGGGAAGAGGCATTGGGGAGATTGTTTCAAGGGAACTGGAAGATGCCAAATCCATTAAGTGCAAAGGAAAAGGTTCAGTTAACACCATGGATGAGGATAATGGTATTGCTACGACATCAACAATGGTTAAATGTTTTAAATGTGGAATGTACGGGCATTATGCAAACCAATGCCCTAAGGGAAAGTCTCATGAAGAGAATCAGTATGGTCGTATGGGTAGTATTTATGTTGATGATGATGAAGAGACTACAAATGATATGTGAGATGAAAGAATTGTTGAAGCTCAGTCAATGGTTTAAGAAGGTAGTGGAATGATTACATGTTTATCAAGTGTAATGTTGTATAAGTAATCTCATGGTACTATGGAATAAAGAGACATCTAAGGATTGTTACACTGTTGTATTTCCTTAAGTTTTGAAAGTGTATGATTAATGGTACCAGTAACCATGAAAGGTTATTCAGATATTTTTGGAAAGTAGTTGATATGCGCATAATGAAGGGATAAGGATAAAATTAAATGTTTGATAGTATTCATGAGCTCATGACTGATATAAAGAGAAGGTTATATCATGGTTTGAGTATATAGAATTTTTGGATTTTGGTATGTGGAAAGAGTTAACTTTTGACAGCATTCATGTTTTCACTAAGGTTTAATGGGTATTCATTTTTCAAGAGAATACATGATTGAGGTATTCACATGATTGGAATGTGACCAACAAGATATATGGGGGATAAATGATGGTATTCACATGCTTGGTTGATGACATTTCAAGTAATCTTTTTCTTTATACTATGAGCTTGGACCGAAGTATTTTAGATAAGCCAAAAGATTGGAATGGATTATGTTGGACATAAGTTAGTATTGTTTAAGGATAGAACCTTTTTTTGATATTATTGATGGGATGTTATAGTAATGTAGTTTTAGAAAAAGGACAACCTGAAGGATGACTGACAACCCATCGCGACAAGGCTGTGGGAATCGAACCCACAACCGAAGTGCGACTGGCCTTTATCGCCTACCACTGGCCTACAAGAAGTCCCTGTTTAGTAGAAACTAGTTTTATTATATTAAGCAGTATGATATAAGAAGTATAAGTCCATTTTCGGAACCATATATGATTAATCTCACTATATATGGACTTATGTATTTTTTGATAACTTTTCTAACCTTTTGTTTGAGACAGATGGAATGACCCATCATTCTATCACATGATCTGCTAACACATCACGAATGACAAATTCAACTTCATTTCTTTAATAGATGAAGTGGAAATTTTCCAAAGAACGACCAACGGTGAGACTATACCAAAATCATGAAAGTATTTCTTCTAATTCAAATTTCATCAACTTTAGGGAAATGATCTTGAAAACAAAAAATGTTGTCATAGTGCTCTTATATCTAATGAATTAGATGGTACCTTAGATCGTCAAAAATTTATGGCTTTGTGATTTCTGGCTTTTCCATAGCCATGTTCTCTACCACTCTCCATCAGAACATGATGGTTAGATTTCTCTTCCATATCCATATTTTTACTTATGTGGAAACCCAGTGATTAGTTTATTTGGGTAATCGTTACGTTTCATACTTTTGTTTTTAAAGATTGGTTTTGGTATTCCTTTTTACGATGCAGGTTTCTATTAAAGAAACTTTCTATTAGTAAACCATTTATAACCCCAACGAATTTCGAGGGTGAAATTCATTTTAAGGGGGGTAGAATGTAACACCCCGAGATTTTATGAAAAATATTCTTTTAATTTCATTAATGTCTTGTGTTGTAAGCTACACCAAAAGGAGCTTGCACAACACACATCCTTGACTTGCCTTGCATTACACGCAATCACGACCTTCCTCGATAGCATGTGTAGTACGCAATACCGAGTTTCACTAAACAACGATATGCTATTAAAATATTATTAAAACTAGCCGTTATGAATAGTAATAACCACTTTTTGAAATTTTATAAATTTTATCTTTCAAAACGGACTTCATTTTTGGATTCGGAATATCGAAATTATCTTAGGGTGAAATTTTGGTACTTTTCGGATAACTTTCATATTCTGATGAATAGTGAAAATTACTAAATTTTAATTAAAAACAACTTTTTTAATAGAAATAATTAATAGTGACAAATTATTAATTTGAGTGGTTTTAAAGTATATTTAGAATATATTTTTACAATTTAATACAATGTTGGTCATTGGATGTAATTTTCCATTTAAACTAGACATAAAAAAGTGTCAATCTTTTGATAGTTATTATCTCTTAAAAACACGCTATTTGCTTTGACGACGGGAATTAATTTTTAAATTAGTTAATGTAACTGATATGTTTTTAATTTTATAAAATAGACATCATTTTTTAATTCATAATATCAAATATATCTTAGGCCTAATTTTTGGTATTTTTCTAGAAACTTTCATTTTTTGATGAATAGTGAAACCACTAAGTGGTTGTTAAAAAAATGATTTTTTCATAAAACTTAATTTTACCACTTCTATGAGTGGAATTTCAAAAATCCAAGAGACACGGTTAATATCAAGGACCAAAATGTGGTTCAATGAGATGAAAATAATTTTTGGTGAATAGTAACTTTTTACTTTTTTTACCACGGTTAAAAGTAAATAGGGTAATTAAGGGTAAATATGATATTATTATTACCCTAACACATGTCCTAATTCTATTGGATAAGTGTAATTCGGCCAAAAACAACCTTAGGAATAAAATATGACCATTTAGGCCCACTTGGATTAGATTAGGACATTTATTATCAATTTATTTAAAGAAGGGTTAAAATAGTTAAAATCAATGTTTAATAACTAAATAATTTTTAATATAGGGTAATACATAAGATAAATTCGACTATAAATATTAATTAGAAATATAAAAATATTTCCTACATAATGATATTTTATTTGTAATTTTTAGACTTAAAATAAGTTAATTTATTTATGACACAATGATGATGTAGTAATTATCTTATTAATGAAATATTGACATAATTGATGTTATAAATACCCAAATAAATGTAATTTGAGACTTTTTATGAATTAAAATAATTTTATAGGTTAATATGACATGTTAGTATTTATTTAAGTAACTTTTTTTGAACTAATAATTCTGTTATGATTTTCACAAAAATCAATTACTAAATAATGTCAAAATTGACATAAAATAGTTTTTAAAACAAATATTATATTATTAATTGTTATTTTATTCCTAAAAATCTAAGGTTCAGCCAAATGACTTAGATAAAGTTATATATATTAATAATAAACAACTTGGGGTTCGTTTGTTTTGTTATAGTAAGTTTATTAACCTTATAGTGTGAGAATAGAAAAAGACACGGTAAAAGTAAAATTATCTAACTTAAAGTTAAATATAAATGATAAGGTTAAAATATGAACCTAAACTTGTCTAAATTCTATTGGATGAGAGGATTTAGACCAATCCCCACCTTAGCTTCGAAATAAATCAAATTGGAGCTATTTAAAACCGAATATGACTTTATAATAAAATAATATATTTAGTTTTCCAAAGGTGCCCCTCTCCTCCCTTATAAAAGGGAACCTCCTCCCTCTCTTCGTCACACCACTTTGAGCCTTCAAGATCGGCCAAACCCTGCCAAATTATCTTCTCCACTTCCCTAGAAACATCCTAGAGGTCCTGGTATTCTTCAAAGACCAATTTTAGTACTCTAAGAGGAGGTTTCAAAGAGGCGTGTCAAAGAAGAGCTAATATCTGTTACCGATTCTTTCAATTTTCTTTCTTCTTCAAATTCTTCTTATTTAGTTGTTTCAATATGAAGTAATAACATCAGTATAACTCATATAATTATATGTTATTATAAGTATGAAACAACCATATTTCACCATCTATCCATCCTATGGAAAATGAAATCACCACGCGTGCGTACGTACGGAATACCGTCTCCACGCCGTGGTGTAATCTAATTTCCACCACCACCTTACATGGATGGGTATAATGGTGAAAGTAATGAATATATATGATTATTTTAAAGTGATATTGATTCTATAATATTATACATACACTTTAATACAATTCCACGATCATGGAAATGATATCATCGCTCGTGCGTACGTACGGAATACCGTCTCCACGACACGATGAGATTCACTCTCCATGATAACCATTCAAGAATGATTATAAAGTATATATAATAAGTAATCATGAAATATATTAAATAATAATGCTACTTGATTTATTTATATATATATTTATGTCATCTACTTAATTCCATTCAATTCAATAAGGAAACGAAAACAGCGTTCATGCGTACGTACGGCCTACCGTCTCCATGAACGGTGTATTTCTTTCCATTTATTGATATATTATATATATGTATATTCTGAATATATATTATATATAAATCATGCTTTATATTATGAAATTAATTAATCATTATCTAAGTAATCATATGAATAATTACAAGTCAAAACACGGACGACAAATGAAACGATTTTACCCAAAACACTCTTTAACATGGAATTTACAAAAGAACAGGTGATATAAAGTCATAAGTGAACCATATATGATATCATAACAATGAATATGATTCTGTAATAAGTCAATGACATTATTTAAATCATTATACAGGAGGTTCAGATACGTACGAAGCATATCGGACCTAAGGTAAGGGATAATTTTGCAAATCTCATTTTTATCCGAGATTGCTTATTCGTAAGTATTTACTGGGGTTATTGTTATCATCCATGTCCTTGTTTCCTAAAAATGGTTTCATGTATGTTTAATGTCCTTTTTACCCATTTCTGACTTTTACTACATGGTATGTATGAAATCTTTCTTTTACGAGGTACTTTTTGACTTTTCCGGCAAAAGTACGAGAAGAATGTTTTTTTAACTTATACGGCATGAAAGGATTTTTACGGTTTTATAAAGACTTATTTTCATTTTCAACAAAATCCTTTTCTTTTAAAATTGCATGACATTTTTTGAAAAGAAAATGATTTTGAAGAAGAAAGGATATTTTCTTCAAGAATTCATTTCAAGTGTTTTATCAAAACCATTTTCATCTAAGATGAAATTATTTCACATGTGTATGTTCAAGTATCATGTCTCTATGATTTACATGGTTTCACTTTTGTAATGATGAAATGATATCCATTTTTTTTGTATGGATTACGTTATGATGGAATGATGTTTATGAAACCCATTTTATTCTTGGGTTATAATGAATGATTTATGTTTATATTGTGGCACACGAAAGAATGATTTCAATATGAGATGGGTGGGACCTATATCTCCCTCCAATGCATTGGGTAAAGATTTTATATCTCATGAGATAGACATGTCTGGAATGGTAAGTTAATCCGGTTCAGTGTTACAGGACTGAAACGAGGAGTGAACTCGATTCAGAATGGGACTTTGTCCACTAAGATGGTCTTGGCAGCAATGCCTTGGCTACTATGGAAATCATTACATGTGCTTAATGGATACCACAATTACATGTTTTATTCCCATGCTATTTTATCATGGTTTATGTTCCATTATGATCTATGCCTTATGTACTTCCATGTTTTATGTCGTTGCTCAAGATTTTGATGTTTAAACATTATGTTCATGTTTTTAAGTTCAAATATATATGGTATGTTTTATTTTATCCATGCTTACCCTTACTGAGCATTTGAGATCACCCTTTTTATGTTTTTCCCCCAGGATCAAAAGAAAGGTTTTAGGTAAGGAAACAAAAAGTGGAAGATCTTTATGGGAGATGTTGAAGATCTTTCACCACGATTAGAAGATTACGTTCCAAGTTTCCAAAGACACTAAACTATTACGGTCCTTGTGTGTCTGTTTTTTTATGTATTAAGTATTCCGCAAAAATGATTTAATGTCCATGTATGTTAAGATTCGGGTCTCTACAGTTCCCCCTCCCAGCGGATCCCCATTGGAAGATTCTGACAATGGTCCTATAAGCCCTCGATTCTAGGAATGAAGAAAACACCCACTTTGACTACAATGTCAGAATACCTTCAAGAAGTTTCCCTAAAGAAGACAATGAGAGCAGAAACACTGAAAAATTGGGTAAGAAATGTCCTGGTTCCATCAAAAGGAATCCTGCACTTGGAGATCTAGGTTGACCATCACTACATGAGAGATATCCAATTTGAAAAACATCTGAGCTATCGATCTATCCACACAGCTACTGGTACTGACATCTAAGTAGAGAAAACCTCTAAGAGAGTCCCTTATCACTCCGAGAAAACCTTCATTATGGAAGTGCAGTAGAAGACTAGGGAGGTTGATCTAGACCGTTATTGCTGGGATATCATTACCTTTATGAAAATACAAGGACCACCTTGAAAAATTTAAGCTCCAATTTCCCACATATTGGGGAGAAAATCACCATGACCAGATGAAATCCTCTTTCGACCCCATGATATGGTAGAAGGAGAAACGATGGATCAAGGATATCTGAACTGGAAGGCGGAGACCCCAAGATCCAAAAAAGAACTATAAAACTGATACCGATAGCTTAGAACCCCCAAAGAGAGCTACCGACATCCATTTCAAGCACTCTTAAGCCTCAAAAAAGCTTATTCTAGAACATTCACACAGATCTGAGAGCCTTCGCACAATGCTTGTGGCACCTTGAAGGATACCTCTGAGAAACAATGTTTCAAGGGGGAGGATGCCACACTACGAATAACATCTTTAAAGGATAGGTTTGGGACCACACATGGGGGGGGGGGGGAATAGAAGAATCTGGAGCATCCATCAAAGTATTTGACATATTGTCAAATTTCCATATCTTCAACCATGATAAGGATTTATTGATCTTGACACAATCTTCCATAGAATCATGAGTTCAGATAAGATCATTTTACCTAAACTATGACATCCAAGATAAGGAACATAAACTACACACCATCTCTGTAGGAAATGTAATAATCCATACCCAAATAGTATATTTGAAATCATGAAAATGATTCTAGTTTTCACTCCACACATAAGGACCGAGCTTCCACAAATAATATACTGAAGTACAATAAAAAGGGAATGGAAGGTTGAATCAACATCTATATCATAAAGGGGTCATATAGAATCCTAAGAGGGATTAAATATAACTAAAAACTCATGGAATATTAGGAAACTATTATAAATATACCAACAATAAAGCATTACCATAGGCAAAACATCAAGTTTCCATTGGCGTTTCCTTGAAAAATCATTCATGGGGTCATAGAATCCAATACAATATCTATATTCTGAGCACACAGAGTAACTATATGATAGGAAATTATTCTAGAAAACCCAATCAAAACCAAAATCATGAATAATGGATATAGCTTGGGGGGCCATCTGGTTAGAAGGATTGAACCAAGAGATGAGTTTCTCCTGGTCCCACCCACTCAATAATCCAAAAGTAAATCAAGGACTATAGAATCCTCAGACACAGGAACTAAGGAGGATGAAGTTTTGATACTTGGACCCTCATATATCTTTTGGCCTCTCTAAACATTCCCCCTATCACAACATGAAATTATCTAATAAAAAATATGATTGAGTAATTGATTAGATTTCCGCAAACTCATCCAAAAATAACTAGCCATGGGGACCCAATGAGAGTTAAAAGAAGAAGAATATGGGACATATTTATCCTTTAATAGTCTAGTATAAAAAGAATTTGTGTCCTATAATAACCTCAATCCCTTATTATCCAATAGAGATTTGTTAAAGAAATTTAAATTTCACAAAACCATTCCCCTAAAAGCCTTATAAATACAAATATCTCTCCGGGAAATCCAACTCTCTCTATCCATTCCTTCATTATGACCCCATCAATGATGGTTTCAGACACAATAGAATATCTTATTGGTCCAATTTCCAACTTAAATTTTATTTAATTCAATGGTTCATCCACAATGCTCATGATATGAATATTGTTACTAATTAAAATTTTTCCAATGAATACTGAATTATATTTTTTGGGAACCAAGAGAGAGAAAATTTTCATGTTAATTTATAAATAATTTATTAATATGAATAAATATATTTATCTTAAGTTCTTTCTTTGATGTAGGTGTTGATCATATGAAGGCCATTAAGTTTTATTTCCATTGCATTGATGAGGACCCAAAGTAGATCCAATCTAGTGGTGATTAACATGTGATCCTTTTTTGCTTATAATGTCACTGATGGTACTCTAGGTACTAGCGCAGTGGTATAGATCATCTTGTATCACTCCGTTGATTAAAAACATGATCCCTTCAGTATGGAAGGATCATGTCTTGATCTCTATGGCTTGATACAAATGAAGTAGGAAGAGATAATCTCTTGAGACTGATAGAAAATACTAGATACATTCTCATTGAGATATTATTCTTTAGGTAGGAGAATGTTCTGAACAACAACCAACTCAAAATTCCTATAATTTTCTATTTATAGACCCATGGTTATGGTTTCATATTAATTAATTTCACAAAGGCCCTTAATAATATGTTAGACCAAAATAGAACCCCATTCCAAGTAAAATATTATTATTATTATTATTATTATTATTATTATTTTATTTCATTGTGTGTGATAACCCACACAATGATAAATATTATTTATAATTTAATAAATAAATATATATCATTGGACCTAAAACTAGGGTCCTCTCATCCTCCTTAACATTCATTTATTTTTTGATTAAATATCATAAATAAATATTATATTCATGGTTTGATGAAAATAATATTTATCTAATTGTCATGTAATTTTATTTTATAGTAAGTAATTATTTATTAACTTGAGAATAACAAGAGATAAATAATTTGTATTCAATAAAAAAATATTATATATATAATATGAAAAATAAAATATTTATTTGGATATACGTGTAATAAATTAATTTTTATTGAATAAATAATTATTTATTACCTTGTGAATAGAAAAAGATAAATAAATATTATATGTTTAATTAATTAAAAAATTAAATTATGAATACATGTTAATATTTCAGACTATTTAATAAATCCATAATAAATATTACATTTTTCATCTGAAGAATAATATTTATTCCAATTGCTAAATATAAAAAAATTTAATAGAGATAAAAGGTAACACATTATGTGTTACCATCTAGGAATTTTCCTTAGTGGCATTGGGAGATCTTAGCTAAAGTCTAGTATTATTGTCTCACAATAGGTTAAGGAACCCATAGAGGAAGAGAATTTGTCGCAATGACAATAACCACATATGAACACTCACTGTGTAATATAATTCCTTCATCATGATATCTCATCAAGAAGGTTTCACACCCATGTCATCAACCTATATTCTTGATATATATTTCTTTGAATATCTTAAATAAAATCATTATTTCACCATTAGCATTGAAGTTAATGAATTTTTTTATTTCCATAAAAGGGTTGTGATATCAACTTCCATAAACATGGAAGGAAAAAACCCCTTCATCGATTTATTCATTAATAACACGTCATTAGTGACACAGCCGACATTCCCAACTTAACCATGAACTACCTCATCATGGTTTACAATAATAAATCAAAGTGTACAGGTTATGGAATGCATTGATAATAATCTTGAAGACTAAGGGTCATTACACACACTTGAATATAGGAATATCTGATGTCACTTAAACATATGAAATTCCTACAGGTGGGTTTGATCTCATAATCACCCATATTGGAGATTACCAAGTAAAAAAATTATGAGATAAATCCTCATAATCTTATGAGTAATCACGCCAAACAATCAATGTACTATGTGTCCCATCTTGGAATTTTGTCAATCTATAAAACAATATTTTAGAATATCATCATGGAACTTCATGGATATCATTATAGAGGATAAATTTTAGACCCTTTAAATATTAAAAATATTCTAGGACATTATCACATTATTGTTATGTATAATAAAAATCAATATTTTATGAGTTATTAATAATCAAATCCATAAATATATAGGAAATATAAATTACAAAGTAGTTGGTTATAGGGAACCAAGTCCAATAACCAAAACATCCAAAAAGAAGAGTGATGATGTTAAATATGGATATCAGGGAGCTTAAATAGAGACATAAGATAAGATAGTATTTTCAAGTGCAACAGATTTGTGGTGAGCCACTTTTCCAACTTTTGAAATATTTTTCCCTGACTATCCTTGGATATTCTTATTAACCTTATCTAGAATATAACAAAACACCTCTTTTTTGATCTTCCAAAGATAGTGGGAGGACCTAAATATTTTTTATTCTTTTTAACCACCTTAAAAATACCAATAATATGGAGTATAATCTTTTGATCATTCTATAAGCCTTTAATAATTTTTTTATTTAGATAAGTTGAATTTTTACCCCAAATCCAATTCATACATCTAAATGATGCATAAAATCATGAACCATTATTAAGGGGTGGATATAGTGAAAATGAGGAAATAATCCAAAAAAATAAAATGGTGAAGGGAGGACCATGTCGAAAAAAATTAGTTTTGTGAATAGATACCTTCTTCATAGCATAAGTAAAAATATTTGAAAATGCATCGAAAACCAGAATAAACATATAAGGTGGGATCAGGTCTCCCTTACACAAGCCTCTAGAGGGTGTAAAGTTATCAGTAAGCTCTCCATTTAACTGAATTTTAAAGGAAATCATAAATATACATCATATAGTAATCTTAATACACTTATCTTTAAAGACCATTATTGGGAGCACAAAATCCAAAAAATACCATTCAATATGATCATATTCCTTTGTCATGTCAAGTTTAAGGTCCAACACCACCTTTTCACCTTTGAATTGTATTTTATAGAATATAAGAACTCATGAGTGATCAAATGATTAACTATGATAATAAATTTAGGAAAAATGAACTTTTTTAGTCAGAGATAATATACAAAAGAAACCCCCTTAAAATATTAAACAATATTTTTGACAAAAATTTATAAATAACATTACACAATCCTATATGTATGAAATCGATAACTTTAACCAAGGAAGAGACCATTGGAATAAAAGTGAGAAGAGTATCATTGATTCTATCCAGTTAGAGTGGGTCCCACCAAATATCCTTTATAAGATTAACAATATTAATCCTAATTATGTACAAAAATTTCTTAAAGAAAATTACATGGAAACCATCAAGTCTTGGGGATTTTGTAGAATGAATAGTTTTCAGAGATTTAATAAACTTCCTCTCTCAAAATATAAAGCTCCATTATCAAATTTATATCTACTATAACAATAGTTTTAATATATTTCTCAAAAATAAAAGGTATGAAAGTGATCTCAGATATGAATAGATTTTTGGGAAATTCCAAAAGTTTTTTGTTAATATCCTCATTTCTTACACACCAAGAACCATCATCCTTATTCAACCTAAGGACTTTTTTTTGAAATTTGGATGATGCCTTTTTATAGAATAAATTCATATTTTGGTCACTCAATTTAATAATTTTTTTCTTTTGACTTCATGAACCCATAGGATTCCTTATCTCTTAGGGCCTCATCTGACACCCTCTCCCAATCATGGAATTCTCTTCCAGAACTGGCTATCAACCCCAATAGGGTATATATTTTTAAGATCCTTCTCAATCTGACCAATATTCTAGTCAAGATACCTATAAATGTTTTAGCACTATTTTTTAAGACAATCCACAAGATCATAGATTTCATCCCACACCTATCCACCATCTAAATACCATTCAGATGTCATTGTATTTTCACAACATTAATTATTCTACCAAAATATATCAAAATGAATGAGTCAATAAAATATATTTATAATCACCACATTTAACATTTAGAGTAAGATTGGGTAGTGATATAAAGATAATAGAGGTAGGTGTGGCATTATAAAATGGTGAAGGAGAGAACACTAATTGTTAGATGCTACAAATATGTCAGGATACTCACAAATTCTAGATTACACATTACACCCATGAAACCCAGTAAAAGGATCTCCTAAAAAACCAAGATCAATGAGGTTATCTAGTGAGAGGAAATCCTAAAACTATCCCATTATCAAATAATTCGTATTTTCACCTCCTTCTTCTCATATAATTGTAAGATCTCATTAATGTCACCAAAAAACCACAACAATCCATTAATTGTTGGAGTTGGTGTCTTAGGAAAAACTATTTGTAATCTGATTACATGAATATTTAATGTATTGAATATTAATAAATTTTTTTATTACATATTGTTTGTTGCTCTACGTGACTCTAATGTAATAAATTCCTAGAGTATACATCGCATTGATAAGGTTATAACAATTCCCCTCTATAATGAGAACCATGATGTGCTATTATGATATTCTCAAATAATGTTCTATGGTTTGATAACATTATATGAAGGGACACATAGCACATAGACTGTCATGTGTGATTACTTGTAATAAGGTGCAACTTTTTCTTATGAAGTTCACACTTGGTAATTTCCCAGATAGGATGATTATGAGAATAGACCCTCTAGTAGTAATTTTTCATGTTTTGGTGTCATCATATATTACTATCTATGAGCATGTATGATGGTCCTTATTCATTATGATTTTTATTAATGCATATTTCAACTATTTTACTTAGATGTATTTCATAAACCATGATGATAACAGTTCATGGAGAAGTTATATACATTGGGTGTTTCATGAGTTACATGTCATTAATGAGTAAGTTGAGGAAGGATTAGTCCCTTCCATCTTTATAGAAGCTGATATCTCATCCCTTTGATTGGAATAGAACCACTACATTAAACTCCATGTCCATGGTGTAACGAAATGTTTATTTTAGATAGTTAGAGAAAGATATATCAATCATATAGGTTATTAACATGGATGTGCAACCTTCTTGATGAGATATTATGACAAAGGGATTATATTACACAATGATCATTTGTATGTGGTTATCAATGTTTAGGCATTAAGTTATTTCTCTTGGGTACCTTGACCCATTGCTATACAATAATATTGGATTTAGGCAAGACCACCTAATTCCAACAAGAAATAATCATAGAGGGTCACACACTAAGTGCTTCCATTAATCTCAATTAAATAATATTTGAGTTTAATTTATAGAATAAATAATATACTCAAGTTTGAGGAATAATTTTATTCATTTTATATTGATTGCATAAATTAAATAAATATTTATTCACTGTCTTGTGAATAAAATATTTATTTTATTTATTAAATATTTTAATTAATATTTACTCACTAGACTATGAATAAAACATTTATTTATGAATAAAATATTTATTCAGTTATTAAATAAATGTTAGATGAGTTCAAACGGACCAAGAACGATTCTGGTGGCAAATATTAATTAATAGGACTGTTACATAATATTTGTTATTACACAAGTTGGTGTGCTCAAAAAAATAACAATTATATAATTCTTATTATGCAGAATGGGATTTATTAAAGGTAATAAAAGTTATTTAATGGATGATATGAAATTAAATAATATTTTAAATTAAATCCAAACTCTCTAAATAGGCAGATATGTATATTTTATAGAGTATCTAAATATTTAGAATAGAAAATTGTTTCACACAACAAATTATCTCTCAAATCCTCCTTCACTCTCCCTCTCAAGAATGAGAAGTGAAAGAGAGATTTATTCAAGGCCGAAGAATGAGAGATCAAGGATGAATAACACGAGACATTCATCTTGCCACACTAGTACTTGGAGATAGAGTGGTGTTGCT
The DNA here is from genome assembly GCA_963277665.1 of Viscum album. NCBI lineage: Eukaryota > Viridiplantae > Streptophyta > Magnoliopsida > Santalales > Viscaceae > Viscum > Viscum album. The sequence continues at coordinate 358,636,279 of OY728163.1, forward strand.
CGGAGATCATAGGATCACATGTGGATCACTTCTAGAAGGATTATATTCTTGGATCCTCACAGTACAATGAAGGTAATTCGAAAGGGTATTTTTGGACGATCAACATTCACTAGTGAAGAAAGTTCCCAAGCCTAGATATTTATTTCTTCAGAATTTAAATAAATTAATTATAAATTTGACATGAAATATCCTCACTCTTGGTTTTTGGAAATTATTGTTAAAAGAAATTTTCATATATCATCCACCTACACATGATTTAACTATGCTTGGACCATCAATTGGTATCAGAGCGGTCTCTTTAAATTTAATTATTTATTTTATTTTTATCTATGTGAAATTGTGTTTAGATTTTTATTTTATGTTATTCGTTCTTTAATCCTATTTGAATTAACATGTTATCAACACATTAATCATGTTCATTCAATGTTTCATTTTCTTAAAGGTTTAATAAAAAATGAGGAATAATCAGAGATGCTATCAGGAAGTGCCAAATCATTGGCCGATAAAACATGATTACACAGTATGCGACCAGAGCACACACAGTATACCCATGCGCATTGTATCAATATGCACCGACAAATTAATTACACATGATGCTTTTATTGGACACCACATGTTGATCAGTACAACCTAGAATATGACAAGAATATTCAAGGTGTGTAACTGACATGTACACACTATGTAGTCTAACCGAGTCAACATGCTGAAGTCCAAGGCGTGTGACTTGGATATACAGGAACCGTGATACATGGCATGTCGCTGCATGTACTCATAGTGTAGTCTCCCATTAATGGAAAAAAAATTAAAATTACATTAAATAAGAAATTGCAGCACTAAAACCTTGTTTTATTAATTGGCACACTGTTGTTTTTTTGAAAATATAATAATGGTTTTAAATAATTTTAAATGCTCAATTAATTTATTGTAATTAATATGTCATTATTGGTTACACCGTTTATTTTCCATGAATTTCATTAATAATCAGTATAACTAAATAATATCGGATTATCATTAAGATGAAATGAAAATAAATAAATAAATAAATAAATAATTAAACTGTATTTATCATAAATAATAAAATAATGAATAAAGAAATGAATGATAGTCATTTACATTTTCATATTCATTACATGTATGACCATTGATGAGATTGACCAAGACCTATGTATGTATTGGATGTTTTAATTTAATTTATTGTATGATTTTTAAATTATTTAATAGTAAATTAAATGATGGACTATGAGTCATACCTTCCTCCATTATTATATAAGAACTATATGTACATGGATATTTATGTAACCCCCTTTAACCAATCCTTTGATTCCCCTCACCTACATGTGAGTAATAAATATTTTGAATTAATCGAGAATCCTGAGGCATGTGCTGGTGGTTAAAGATGGAACAATAATGATGCCAACCCAAGTGATACATAAGTGGACATGTGGAATGCTATAACTCATGCCAATACAAAAAATATGAGTTATTTACCCTATATTAAATAATGATTTAATGTCCTCTCATTAAATGAACCATTAGATAAAGCTCATGAATGAGTCACTCAAATAATTTATTATTTATGTCTATGTAATTATTTATTTTATGGATACAATACTGTGGTCACATAAATAAATGAATTAATGTGTAAAGATAAAAATTAAATAAATTAGTTATGCATAAATGTTTTATCCAACGTGGTTAATTAATTATGTAACATCCACTCAATATTAACAAGGAATTCCAAGGATAAAACAATATACAATTTATGCATAATAAATTAAAGTCCCTCAATTAAATATTATTTCAGACTAACCATTCCATTACTTGATTAGGAATGAAATGATAGAACTAAGTATAGTGCATGACCAAAGTCTAACCACTTACTTTTATTGGGGAGTTCTCATGAGTGTTTTGGGTTGATTTAACTGGAATTTTATTGAGTTTAATGGAAAAAGTAAATTCAATACAAATTTGGAGGAAAGTGTTGAGGAAATCCAAGTTATTATTTCAAGATAGTGGAATCCACTCGATGGATCAAGGAGCTGCAAGTCTGCAGTTGGTAAGACTGCCTACCCAATTACATTATTATGGTTTTAATAGAGAATGTATGGATTATTAATAAAAGTAATTGGGATCCTTAACACTATAATTTTAATGTAACTAGAAATTCCAAGTTCAATGGTGAGGGATATTGAGACTTTATAAAATAGTAGGAGACTTATTAAATAAATAAATAAAACCATTTAATTTATTATGTCTCACTTATTTTATGATCAAGAAAAGTACTAATAATATTCTATTTTTAATTGAAGAATAAAATTAAAATTTCATCATTTACACTACCCTTATGATAAATATTGGAGAATGATAACCACCTAACTGGAAGTAACTTCCAAGAGTGGTTTAGACGTCTTTGGGTTGAGCTACACCATGAACGGAATTATTACATGCTAGAATCCTCAATGCCAGATCTTCCTGCTAAAGAGGAGAGTGAAGAAGAGTTCCTTGTCTATGAAAAACATTTGAATGATGTGGTAATATTAATTGTTGTATTATTTCATAGTTTTTTATTTAACTGACGAATTATCCAAAAAATGTATGCATATAAATTTCTTGATCACCTCCATGGTCTTCACTAGGAGAGAGATAGATAAGAACAATATAAGATTTCCAAGGTGCTCTTTTAGAGAAATCCTGGAGATAGTGCCCCAGTTGGACCTCGTGTAGTGAATCTCATTGGCTAAATTGAGTGCTTAGAGGTTCTAGGGCTTAAACTCCCTAGAGAACTGGGCACCGACCTCATTTTGGAATCACTCCCTCAGAGATTATCTTGCTTTTTTGTAAATTTTAATATTAAAAACATTGAGAAGTCTCTTCCAGATCTTATTACTCTTCTTCAACAAGTAGATAAAGATATGATGTGTGAAAAAACCTTCATCCTTATGGTGAATAAATGTAAAGGTCAAGTGAAGATATTTGAGCCCAAATATTCATCACACCCTTCTAAGAAGTGGATGATTGTGGTTTTAAAGGGTTGTTATTATGTGTCTCCAGTTACCAAAAACATTATTTATGTATCTATACTTGATATAGATGGATTTATTTTCAAATTTCAGAATAAATATTTCTTCTTTTATAAATATTTTTTTATGGAAGGGAACATTTAAATAACAATCCTTATGTTTTGGATTAAAGGAACCAAATAATGGAAATCGATAACAAAGTTACTTCACATGAAACATACCAAACTCAACTTTGGAATCACCGACTATGTCATGTAAATGAAAAGAACTTGACTAAATTATATCAAGGTGGATATTTATATTCTTTTGAACTAAAACTAATTGGTGTATGGAACACATGTTTATAAAGAAAAATGACCAAATCCCCATTTAGTGGGAAAGGTGAAAGGGCTAAAGAGATTATTTAATTAGTTCATAATGATGTGTGCAGAAAATTTCCTATTAAAGAAAGGGGTGGTTACACATACTTAATATCTTTTAATGATGATTTTAGTAGATATGGATATGCCTACTTAATGAGGTATAAGTTAGATTATTTTTAAAAATTTAAGGAATACCAGAATGTTGTTAAGAACCATCTTGGTAAGAATATTATGAGAATTATCTTAGACCGTGGTAGAAAATATCTTAATCATGAATTATTTGATTATATATAGAAGTTAATGATTTTATCTCAACTCACTCCTACTTATACACCTAAGTGGAATGGTGTATATGAAAGGAGGAACCACACCTTATTGTACATGGTGAGATCAATGACGAGTCATACGAGACTTCCATTATACTTTTGGGGATATGAAATATAAATAACAACATACATACTAAACTGAGTGTTAACTAAAGAAAAAGGTGGTATACCATAACAATTATGTAATTAAAATAAACTCGCGTTGTCTTACTTACATGTCTGAGGTTACAAAGCATTTGTTAAGGCCTATTCAGGTAACAAGCTTGCACCTAAAGACACAAAGTGTATCTTTATAGGATATCCCAAAGAAGAAAATGGATACTACCTATAAAACCCTTGATATAAAGAGGTTTTATTTGAAATAAGTCCCACATTTATTGAGGAGGATATTATCTCTAAAATAGATAGTGGGAGTGAGACAGACTTCGATGAAGTCTATGCTCAAGATACACAAGAGTTGGAATAGAAAAAAATTCCACAATCCCTGTGGAAGAAGAAATTATTCTTGAGATACAATTACTATGTAGGAGTAATATAGAGGTTATAGAATCAGAAAGATATGGTTTTCTAGTCAATAAGGATGGTTAATTATTATTAGTTGATAATAATGATACACAAACCTACAAGGAAGCATTAAGTGGAACAGATGTTTCCAAGTGGAAAGAATCCATGAATTATGAAATGGATTCCATGTACCATAACCAAGTCTGGATTTTGGTAGACCCTCATTTAGATGTAAATCCCATTGGTTGTAAATGGGTATTCAATAAGAAAATGGACTTGGATGGAAAAGTAAATACCTATAAGGTGCGACGAGTTGTAAAAGGGTTTAAACAACTTCAAGGCATTGACTACAAAGAAAAATTTTCACTAGTTTCAATGCTGAAATCCATCATAATTATACTTTCTATTATAGATTTACATGATTATGAAATTTAAAAAATAGATGTCAAAACGGATTTCCTTAATGAGAACCATTAGGAAGATTTCTAAATGACACAAATCAAAAAGTTTGTGACTCCAAATGATGCAAACAAGGTATGAAAGTTATAAAGATACATTTATGGATTAAGGAAATATCTAGGTCATGGAATATTCATTTTCATGAGTCCAAATAAGAATTTGGTTTAATAAAGAAAAAATGTGATCCGTGTATCTATAAATAGTTTAGTGGGAGTGTAGTCATTTTCTTAATAATATATGTAGATGAAATATTACTCATTGGAAATTAAATATTAGTCTCATAGTCTATTAAGGCATGGTTGAATAAATGATTCTCTATAGAGGACTTGGGTGAGGCAAAATATATTATTGGGATCAAGATCTATCATGATAGATCCAAAATATTGCTCAACCTAAGTCAAAGTACATACATTTATAAGATACTGAAGAGGTTCACTATGGAACAATCCAAGAGGGGATTGTTTACAGTGTCACATGGAATTTATCTTTCCAAGAAAATGTTTCCTCAAACACATATGGAAATAAACAAAATGACAAGATTTTTATATGCATCAGCGATTGCGTAAATCATGTATGCTATGATAGGTACTAGGCTAGATTCCACCTATGCATTAAGTGAGGTAGGAAGATATCAAGATAATCCAGGTGACCACCACTGGATGGCATTCAAGACCATCCTTATGTATTTGAGGCATACTAAGGATATGTTCCTAGTTTATGGAGGACACGAGGAACTAGTCATCATAGGATATGCATATGCACTACCACAAAACTGGTCAAGGCATGCGCCTGCCTTTATCAGCACTAACAGAAAAGCACTGATAAAGGGGTAGACCTTTATCAGCGCTAAAAAAAGAGCTGATAAAGGCCACATTTATCAGCGCTTTAAATATCCCTTTATCAGCGCTTTTATTAGCGCTGATAAATGTTACAATTTTCAGTGATTTTCTTAGCACTGATAATATTTATTGTATACATTAAATAAAAAACACATGTTATAACTAAATAAATATATATATATATAATTAAATAATTATAATATTAATACTAAATATATTTATTATATTTATTAATTCATTATATATTTATTAGGTTTATTAATTCATTATATATTTATTATATTTATTAATTCATTATATATTTATTAGATTTATTAATTCATTATATTTATTAGATTTATTAATTCATTATATTTATTAGATTTATTAATTCATTATATTTAATATATATATTTAATATATTTCCTTATATTTAATGTATTTGTTTTATTTATAAATATATAATGCGTTCTAATATATATGTATAATTGAAATTATTGAATATATATGTGTTTTCCAAAGAATTGGGGTCAATATCATACATGAATTTATATATATGTGTTTTCCAATGAATTAAGGTCAATGAATATATCATACATGCGTATATATGTGCATATTGAATAATGTTCATTTATAGATTATAATTCATTATGTTACCCATATAATATATATATATATATAAAATGTACACTTAAAATTTAATTATATTTAAAAATAAATAAATATTTTATTATATTTTCAATGATATATATATAAATATACCTTTCAAATAATTTTATAAATATAGATAGAGATATAAATATTTAGAGTTAAATAAATATATAATAATATTAAGAAATTCTTAAATTTATACATTTATCAACGCTTTTATTAGCACTGATAAACTATGTATTTATATATATAATTAAATAATTATATATATATATATATAATTAAATAATTTTAAGATTAATAATAAATATATTTATTAAGATTTATTAATTCATTATTTATTTATTAGATTTATTAATTCATTATATATTCATTAGATTTATTAATTCATTATATTCATTAGATTTATTAATTCATTATATTTAATATATATTTATTATATTTATTTATATTTAATGTATTTATTTTATTTAATTGAAATTATTGAATATATGTGTGTTTTCCAATGAATTGGGGTCAATGAATATCATACATGCGTGTATATATATGTGTTTTCCAATGAATATATCATACATGCATATATATATGTGCATATTGAATAATGTTCATTTATAGATTATAATTCATTATGTTACCCATATAATATATATGATATAAAAAATGTACACTTATAATTAAAATTAAATTATATTTAAAAAATAAATATATATTTTATTATATTTCCAATGATATATATATAAATATACCTTTAAAATAATTTTATAAGTATAAATAGAGATATATATATTTAGAGTTAAATAAATATATAACAATATAAAGAAATTCTTAAATTGATACATTTATCAGTTCTTTTATTAGCGCTGATAAACTACATATTTATCAGCGCTACAAAAGCGCTGATAAAGAGTGTCTTTATCAGCGCTAAAATGAAAAGCGCTGATAAAGTCACTCTTTACCAGCGCTACAAAAGCGCTGATAAAGTCTGGCCTTTATCAGCACTAAAAAAGCGCTGATAAAGGTGGTATTTATCAGTGATTTTCATTTTAGCACTGATAAATACACCCTTTATCAGCACTTTTTACTAGCTCTGATAAAGGTCCATGTGGGATTTATAAAATCCACCGGGTCCTCTTCCTCCTCCCCGCACCCTGTCAAGCTTTCGCGGAAGCCCTCCTCTGCACCGCTGCCTCCTCTCCACCGCTGCCGCCTCTCTGCCACTACTGCCGCTGCTGCTGCCTCCTCCTCCTCCTCCGCTGCGGCCACTGCCTCCTCCTCCTCCTCTAGCGCCTACTTCTCCTCCTCCACCGTGGCTCCTCCTACTCCTCCTCCTCCTGCACTGCGGCCTCCTCTCCGTCGTTGCTCCTCCTCCTCCTCCTCCACTGTGGCCTCCTCCAACTCCTCCTCCACCGACGCCTCCTCCTCCTCCTTCGCCTACTCCGCTGCCTCCTCTCCACCGCGGGTCCTCCTGCTCCTCCTCCTCCACTGCAGCCTCCTCCTCCTCCTCCTCCGCTGCCTCCGCTACCTTCGCTGCCTCCGCGCTGACTCCATGCTGCCTCTGCGCTGCCTCTGCGCTGCCTCCGCACTGCCTCCGCGTTACCTCCGGTGCCTACAGTGCCTTCGGTGCCTCCGTTGCCTCCGCTGTCGACGCCTCCTTCTCCTCCGCCACCGGGTCCTCCTCGTTAGGGTGAGTAAAATTGAAATTGTATGAATTAATTATTTTTGCATTTATTATCAATATTGAGATTAATTATGATTTGGCATTATTCTTGTGTGTGATTCTTGTGTGTGTGACACATATATTTGTGGTTGGTTACTTGTTTGATCTTGATTAGATCTCCCCACTTATGGTTGGTTTACTTGTGAATTGATCTTTTTGAGTGGGTTTTGGTGCCTTTTATGTTTTGGTTCATAGAATTTTTTGTATTATTTTGGCCTCCATAAGTGAACTATTGGATGTAGGCATATTCATATGTGCACAGGGTGCAAATATGGATTGGTACAAAAATGATAATGGCTTTATAAAATGATTCTCACTTTAAACTTTGGATTTTGAAACAATTCCCCTCCTTTCCTTCTTATTTTCCTTATCCCTACTCCTTTAAAATGGTTCTTATAAAACCCCAATGTTTCAAAAATGGATCCTTGGTTCCCAAATTTCAAATTTAGTTTCAAATGTGTTCCCTAAATATAGGTATGTTTGGATTCTTGAGGTGTGGTTTGGTTTCTAAATGGGATAAAGGCCCATTTGGAATCTTCAGAGCTTACATGGTGTTTTCCCCTTGGTTTTGAAAATGGAATTTGATTTGTAAATTTTAAAGATCTATTGGTATTTTGTGGTGTTTTGGAAATTGGTTTTGAAACTCATGTGATGTACAGGCCCGATTGGAACTTGTGTGTTATTGTTTTATACCGTGCATGTGATGACCTCTTAATTCTCTGGTATACTACTATAATGGAGCATCAATGTTGGTTGTTTACTATAGAGGTACACCATATGTCTGCAGGTGAGTTTGAACCTAGTAAGTCTAGAGATTTCTTCTAGGTATGTTTAGGTAATTATAATGATTACCTATCTATATGTTCTTCTTTATTTTTATTCACTTTGGTTATATAATTTTCTAGTATTTTTCTAATTTTATTGTTTTAATTAATTTCATCATGGCTCTGTGATCACCTTGTTTGGATTCTTATATTGAATTTTGAATTCATTTTTTAAACTAGATATCTATTTTAAAAAGGGAAGTCGTGATTTGTTTTGAAAATGGATTTTCTAAAAAATATGTGTTGGTTCTTTAAATGATAAAAACCTATTTTATAAATGTATTTCAAACTAGTGTTTTTGTATTATTTTAGGAAAGGTAATGTATGGATTCTGTGGTGCTTACCTACTAAGTTGTTTTATGGTCACACCCTACTTGTGACACTCGGCATCAGTAGACCCAAGTTATTTTTAGGTTTGGGTTTCTTGTTTAGGTTTCCTTTAAAGCAGGTTGGTCTTATAGTTAGTGGTAACCCAAAAGTCACGAGGATATCTGGTCGGGTTCTGATTTATTCTATCTCTGTTTTTAGTTTCTTTTTTGTTCAGTTGACATTGTATATGGATCATGTTTATGTATTCTTTATGTTCTATGCTTATGGATCCTCATGGTTTTGTTTTGTGCTCTATTTGGTTTATATATATCCCCATTTCTATATATCACATCATATTATCACACCATGACTCTTATATATCCTTAAGAGGGTGTTCCTCATCATACGTGAGATATAAAACTATATGATCCATCTTCTTTAGGCCTAATAATCTAATCAAATAGACTTATAAAACCTAAATAGGCTATAAAAAACTCATACCAAACCTGATCCTTTCATAAAAACAACTACTCCATGGAGACATAATCTCTGGATGATCACAAAATCACAAACATTCAATAGAACCCTCACTCTATCTCTTGGTGGATCAAAAACACCCTATTTATTTACCTTGGTTGCTCTTGATTTCTATCCCTTTCACTAGAACACATATACTCATGCATGAATGCACAATCATGCATAAATTGGAACATGGTTTTTTATTATAGGGCCCAACTACCTCAGAAAATGGAGTAACCCCCTAACCAAGATCAACTCATCCTCAACCAAGACTATACATGCCTGATCTAATCTTGTACCAATGACTGAGACCCAATATCAAGGCACAATTCCCAAATAATTAATTATAGAAACTTATAATTAATTATTCACCTTAATATAATTAGGAATAATCTTTTAAAAACTCACTGGGAAACACAACACCACCTAAACCACACAAAACATGGTGGGTTCATCATACAAGGATAACCTCTAGCCAATATAATCAAAATCTACATCATCTGAATTGATTTGAAGATGATATAGTGAAATCATCACAAAAATCCTAGTTAAAATCATCCCAAATCATAGGAAAATAAAGGATAATAGTAATGGAGGAATTATGAGGGAAAAAATCACTAACGCACTATAAAAAACTCCCAAGAACCACCCCTCATCAGGGGGGATCGAAGAGAGGAAGAGATTGGATGAATCCCA